>CM076278.1:7140000-9760898 GCA_038380795.1 Pyrocephalus nanus
CTTTTTTTCCCGAATGCTCAGGGCTGCTCACACCAAAGCCTTTTATCCCATTCCTTCAAGTCTTTCTCCATGGTGTATTCAAGTTGCTGAGAGGTGGCAGGGCAGCCCTTGTATGTGCTTGGCCCCATGATGGGTGTGACGATGTCCTGAACTTGGGCAAGGCTCTTCCTTGGTGACATGGAACAAGTTCATCATAATGAAAATTCACCAAAGCCAGTCTTCCTGCACGTCCCTAATGCACTGCACATCTCATAGTGGTAGAACCCTGTCCCAGAGCAGCTGTGTGTGCTCAAAGAACTGGGAACCATAGAGAAGCACAAAAAGAGCCTCTCATACCTGATCTGATCCCTGTTCAAATCAAAATGACAAAGGATGTCCTCCACCACTCCTCCAGCGCTGGCTCTCCCAGAAGTCAAATGCTGGAGCATCCTTCCTGCCCAGCTATGGGACCTGCCTCCTTCATTACAACCCACTAATAGGTTAACTTTACCATGATCATGCTCCTGTGGATGCTGAGTAGAAGTGGCTCTTGTTGTTAACCATTTATTACCTGGGGAGTAATTTTCAGTGTGTTCCACATGATTATTTCCCAACACTGCAATTTGGGACTCATTTGGTGGCTGGAAGGATTGTTTCTCACAGAGGTGACCTCCCCTCAGCTCGCTGTGTGTCAGGGTTTGAGGAATATACTTGAGTTGATTGGTAGGTTGTGTGCATCCCCTGACCTCAATCGTTTTCACACTGTGAGAACTGCTGGGAAGTGGTTTGACACAAAGTGTTTATAATCTCCATCAGAAGGAAGGGAAATGATAATGGGCCCATCTTAGCAAAAAGGAGGCAGCCACCAGCCTCCCTGCTATGGTGGCCTTAAGCTCTGCTCTGATTTGAGCATTATAATTAGTAAAGAAACAAGTTGTAATTAAATTAGGAGATTGAAAGGCAGGAGTGCAGCCACCATGGAGGGTGGTTATGGGAGCTACTGCCTGGCAAGAGGAGCTGTCAGGGGCAGCACAGCTGGGACCACGATGGAGACTTTGTTATCACCTCACTCCTCCTGCACCGTGCAGAAATCAGGCACTGGAAACCAGTTAGAGTTCTCCAGAGAACGATGAATTCCAGGCTTATGCTATGACATCAGGCTCCTGACCCTGGAGCATTTGATTTTTGTAGTCCTCATTGGCACATGGGAGCTGGGGCTGGTTATGTGGGAGTGTCCGGTCCCCAGGGACCCCTCCAGCACTGGGGTCCCCATCAGAGTCACTGCACATGCAGTTGGTACGAGGCCACTGAGTGCCCTTGTTTTAGACCAAGAAAGGGCTCTTTTGGGAAGGAAGCACTGCTCTGCAGAAGCGCAGCACCCAGTGGCACAGGCTCCTGTAAAGTGTCTTTGGCATTCGTGCCCCCTCAGCCCTCAGTGCCACCCTCTTGCTGGCCCCCAGTCCAGTGGCTGTGTGTGCACACCCGAGCCCTTCCCCTGTGAGAGCACACTGAGCTGTTCCTGGCTGCACCAGCCTTCGCCCAAGCCCCAGCACAGTGGCACAGCTGGCTCTTTCCTGAGTGGGAGAGACCTGAAGAGGTGCAGCTCTGAACCTCCCTGGGGGGCACCAGGAGCAGGGGTGGGAGTCAGTGCTGAGGGTGGTGCTGCCTCCGGCTCCTCAGCAATGCAGCCAAGACACTCCGACCGTGCAGATTTATTTCCTGGCTTTTAGCCAGCCTAGGAATGAAAATACTCTAGAGGGTGAAAGGCTCATAGTCAAGAGCTCTTCACCTCTTCCCTGAAAGGACCTCTCATCCTCATTCACTCAGGGGTTTATTACCACTCCACTGCCTGAGAATAACTGTTTGCAAAGACAGAGCTTGGAAAAAATAAGCCGCCCAGGTGCCGGAGTGCTCAGACCTGTCAGTGCTGGATTCAAAGCAGAGTCAGTTTGGGTCCCTTTTTCCTTCTTTCATTTGAATCTGGAGGAGCAGGCAGTGGCCGTAGCTGATAGTTGGCCACCAAAGAGGTTTTACCTTTAACGTGTGTGAAGAAATGATGGCACCTTCCCCAAGAGGAACCAAAAAGTGGGATCCATTGTGGAAACAGCCCCGTGGAATTTGGGACAACTGCTAACAACCATCCAGTTTTTCTTAATAAGCTACAGGGAGGTTGATGATGAGGAGGAAAACAGCCATATTCCCACCATAACCTGCCCTCGAGTCTTCACTCTTTGCTGGTCCCTGCCCAGCTCTCCCTCTTTTGCATCCCAAGGCAAAGGCATCATACCATTCTGTTGCTTTTATTCACATTTACCCTGGTGTTTTTCCCCAGGCCTGGAAGTGCAGGGACAGGTCATGATGGTCGGCAGAAACCTGCTTTGTGACAGGCCCACGGTTGCTGCCCTGAGCTGATTGTATGTGTCAGGCCTCACATCTTCAACCTCCACGAAGGGAGAGGCTGAGGAGGCAAAAGAGGCGAGGAGGGCTCTCGGGGGCTGGCAGTTTTGGACAGTGAGGGCGGATCCTGGCCTTGGTGCTGGGAGAGGAGTTGCCAGCACTGGCATGTGGTGCCCAGGGCATCCTGCGGGACGTCACCTGGAGCTGGCAGTGGGAACACTGGTGGTGACACCGGTGGTGCTGCCCCAATGGCCTGGCAGGAGGTGGGGAGCAGCTGTGCAGGAATGCCTGGGTGGGAGAGGGGCTGGTGTCGGAGCAGGACTCTGCTCCTGGCGCGGGAGCTGCGTCTGCCACCCAGGCTGAGGCTCCCGCGCCGACACCCAGCTCTGCAGCCCCGCGCAGCCAGGCTGCACCGCACCGAAACAGGCAGCTAGAAAGTAAACAGTGTCTGAAACCTATTCTCATTAGGCTAATTTACGAATAAATTACCATATTCAATGGCCTTATTTTTACTGCTCGTTAACAGGCCCATGATAGGATGATAATTATGGGATTTTAAGTGGCTAATGGCAGCTGGGGCGTCAAAAGCAGTTTTTACGAATCTGTTTATGGCAGGGAAGGTGACAGGAGGGTGGGACACTGAGATGTTGGAATCGCATGTCAGGGAAAAAAAAGCTTTAATTGTTGAGTATTTATTAGAGAGGAGGGAAGACTGTAATTTAAAAATGAAACTCTGAAAAACAAAAAGGAAATTAATTAGTCTCCCAGCGCTCCGGTGGCTAACGCTTAAGGAGGACCTTGCTGTCAGCACACGGCCTTCAAGGGTCCCCAGGGCACTGTGCAGTGTGGCCGTCCCCATGTCACTGGGCGCTGCCTTACCCCCAAGCCGAGGGGCTGGTGCAGGACCAGCCCCGTGATGCTGCCAGGACCAAAGGGGCTTTGGTGCAGCAGCAGCCACCGGGTGTGAGGGTGCAAGGCCACGGCACCCAGCCCGGTGCTCCCGCCACCGATGGGTGTGTCCTGGATGCGCAGTGCCGGGATTGGGGTCATCGTCCCCCTCTGCCAGGAGGCCTGAATGTCTCCTTCCAAACATCTCTCTCTCCTGCAATCCCGTTTCCCAGTAGCCAGTGTTTTTCCCTATGTTTAGCCTGGCTGCTCATCATCTCCCATCTCCACCGATTCATCTTGATCTTTCAGTTTAGTATGCAGTGCTCGGAAAACAAACACGTACCAGACTGACAGTGGGAATAAATATCGTGGAGATGTTGATTAGCATTTGATCCCAGCTGGGCCTCTGGAAGCTGCAGCACTGGAATGCCTTGGCAGTTTTTTAATGCTGAATAATTTGATTAGATCAGTGGCTGAGCCTGCTGCTCGCGGTGAGATAAACCCTCCCCACCCGTCGCCCCCCGCGCGCCGCTCCCTCCCTGGCTGGCTTTGCTTTCTTTTATGGGGCCTTAAATACGTCGTTTAATCAACTCTACAATTTCAATTTAGCACAGTTGTTGACTCGCATGGATGATAAGGTTCTGGAGACCCCACAGATTGCTGCCTGCTCTAACAGTGCCGTTCTCCACGGCCTCCTGGCTTTGCTGCCGAGCCCAGCCCAGCCCAGCCCGAGGCTGCTGGAGAGGTTGTTCACTGAGCCAGGCTGTCACTCAGCCACGGGGACATCTCCAGCCTCTCTGCTGTGTGATCACCAACGGGGACACGTCCCCTCCACACAGTGACACAAGAGCAACCAATGATTTGTGTTCAAAAACACAGTAATAACACTTCTTTTTTTTTGTTCTTTTCAGACACAGAAAGCGTGAAGACGCGGGGAGGGGAACTGTGATTACCCCAGACCTCAGCAATCCTAATTAAACACGGATTTCTGAAATTTCCTTCTTCCCTCCCTTAAGAGAAAAGAGTGGGGCACACTCCTACACTATCTAAACCACTTCTACTTTTAATCTAATTTAAATAACACTCCTGGCATTCCTTTCCTATAGGAGAATAATCAGTTCAGTGAGTGGCCAGTGAGAGTGCAGCAACAGCCCTGGCTCTTCCCCTGCCAGTTTTCCCGAAACACTCTGCTGATGGCTATTTCCAACATGTATTTTTAAGTATCTTCTTATCGGCAGAGTATCATTTAAAAGCAGCTGAAGTTCCTCTCCCCAGTTACATTTCTTTCCCTACCTCAAAAACAGGACAATCCTGAATTACAAACACAGCCTTTTCAATCGGAAAGGAATTATTTTATCTGCAAAAGCAAAACTGTGTGTTTTCAGTCACTGACCTAATCCCGGATAAATAAACAGGCAGAAACTCCCTGTGTTTGCTGACACTCATTAGCATTCCCGGCGGGTGTGAGGGTGATACTATCTGACAACCACCAGCTCAAACTTTCTCCCTTCGCTTTAGTTCCTTGTGATTCTCACGCACAATAAACAAACCAACTGCTGCTGCTTCCCGCCCGCTCCCGCACCGCTCCCGCACCCCTCCCGTACCCTTCCTGCACCTCCTGCACTCCTCCTGCACCTGTGGGACATCTCTGCAGGACCCAGGAGCACCAGAGGGCCTGTCCCAGCTGAGGGGATGGACACAGCCTGCCAATGTATGGACAACTTGGCGAGGATAAGCAGTTTCCTCCGCTCAGAGGACAGGGCTCTGCATGACCTCACTCAATCAGAACAAGGGTTTTTTTAGATTTACTCTTTTTAAAGACTGAGCAGAAGTCATTAACAAAGTGAGTTATGACCCCCCCATTCTGCAGCTCTGGGTCAGTCCGGGCTGAGCTCCTGTTACTGAAGGTTGTCAGATCAGGTCTTATGTCCAGTGCTGTTAACATGCAGGGAATCAGTGTGAGACTCTACAAAGCTTGCCCAGCTCTCCCTGCAGTGATGCCTCCCCACGAGGGCATCCCTGAGCAGTGGGTGGTCACACTCACAAAGGATGTCACCTAAACAAGAATTACTTTTTTCACAAAGTTGAGAAGAGAAAATCATTTATGGGCATGGTCCCTGAATTGGGACAGGCAGCAGATGATGGAAGTGCTGCCATTATCATTCGGAGTGGGGACAGCCTGGAGGAGCAGGACACCAGCACCTCTGGGGATGTACTGGCATTTGAGTGCAACAGGTACAGTATAGACCCCATTGAAACCAATGGGAGCTACAGGCTGCAAGGAGGCCAAGGCAGGTCACATCAAACGAGAAGATTTGATTTATGTTGAACATTAGATATATCTCCAACTGGTAAAAGAACAGGTTAAGAGCATAAAAATAGCCATAGTGGCTCATTCCTGAGAGAGAGCAATGGCAAACTCCCTCTGGAGAGCACAAGCATAGAGCAAGTGAACAATGATACTTCATCAAACACTCTATTAACCTTCAGTAATTTATGGCTCAAGATCTTTCAAAGCCAGAAATAATGTCTGTGTATGGATGTATGATGGATTTTTCTGTCATTAATTTGTCCGGTAACTTTTTGAACCCATGTAAATTTTATCTTTCACAGTCTTGGTAGAAGATATCTCCTGTTTAACCACACACCTGAAAGCATCCTCCTTCTTGCTGGATTCAGCCTCTGCCAGTCCTTTCACATCCCTTGAACCAGCAGCTAATCCTTGTCCACTGTCCTGAGTTTACAGATTTCTGTTGTGTCCCTTCTCAGACTGAAAAGCCTCACCCCAGGGTATCCTGACTTTATCCTCACTCATCCCTGGGGCCCCTCTCTGGACCCCTCTTACATCTGTTGCCCTTTATTGTGTCAGGGATTGGAAACAGAACAATGCAGGGTTCAGAGTAGGGCTGCCACACAGATGTCAACAGCACCACAATGCTTCTTCTTCAATCCCTACTTTCCCCCTATTAATTTCCAATTGGTTGGGAACTGCTGGATGTAGAGCCAGTATTTCCATGAAGTTGTTTATCGCAGCCCTCAGTTTTCACTCCTGGGTGCTGGCCCTCAGTACAGAGTCCTCTACTAAATGCAAAATGCCATGGACACAGATGCAGGAGCAGGCCTTTGGTGTCCAAAAAAGTGACACTTCCAACAAAATAGAAGGCTGTCGCCATGTGCAGGATGCACAAGCAACTGGGATCCTTGCATTGGCCTCTCTGATTATCATGTACCTTCTGCAAAAGGTGCTTTGCATGGAAATAAGAACAGGATTTGTTTTTTCAAACTTTTCCAGTTTTAACATCTGCTTGTTTTGGTAAATTTGACAGGGACTCTCTTTTGTCTCTTTTATTTTATTTTATTTTTTTTTTAACCAAAATTCTATGAAAAGTGTTTTTAAAAGTGCTAACTGACAAGCCTACACAGGCTGCCTCCACTCAGGGAGCACTCTGCACAGTTGTTAACTTGTTAGACAGGAGCTAGATTACAATCATAAATAAATGATTTGCTGTCTCCTTACATTCAGACATGTAGCTTTTAAAGTGTAGCTGTCATCCCTGAATCAGATTTAGTCAAATGCTGTGTAACTGCAAAATTATCCTATCCTTACCTTTTTTTATTCTCCATATAATGGACAGTTAAATTGGATTTTCAAATTTGAAGTGCATATGTTTTTCAAATCCCCACAGGGTTGCCATTTTTTCATTTCTAAAGCAACTCACTAATGTTTATCATTACCACACAGAAATATTACAATTCTTAAGGGGCACCTTATAAAATCAGTACAGGAGAAATATGCTTTATCGTCTCAAAATGAAACCAATTTCTCAGCTGATTTGCAATTTATTTACATGTTAGCATTTGATTTTCTGCTGATTTATAGCCCCACATGCCTGTGTCTTTGCTGCTTTCTAAATAAACACCATCAGGCTGGGGAAGCCAATACCGAATTACTGAGCTTTGTTCTAGCTTCTCTCTATTAATGAGTTAAATCTTTTACCAATAGTGCCTGGTCTCCCTGAGCACTGAGTGCAAGGAGAAGTCATGCGTGGTATTTTATAAGGCTGGAGTTCTGGTATGCTATAAATAATCAGGAGGTGTGGAGAATCCAAGGGGAAAATAGAGATCTCAGGAAAAGCACAAGTGAAAAATGTGGTCTCGCAATTACTCTCTTTTTCTAAGCTATAAATTTGGAGATGCAGCCACAGCTCGTGGAAACTGGTGCTGGGGACATTTTATTTTACGCAGCCATTTAGGACCTTCCTTCCATGGCAGCTTTGCAGGGAACACTGCACACCTGGACTCCTGCGTCCGATGTGCTCCCGCTGTATCCATGAGCCACACAGGTAACGCCGGCCCCTGCTGAGGCTTGTATCGGAATAAGTTTTTCAATGGCAGGTAAATTATTCATTGGCATGTAAAATAATACTCTCAGCCTTAACTAACGTGGTAGTAAAAATAACCCCTGGCAAAGATCTCATCCTTTCAAGGTTTGGTTCATCAATAAACAATCCGAGAGCGCGTGGGCACAGCGCGTTCGGGAGGACCCAGCGCAGCACTGGGCGATTCGGAGGGAGGGGGCTGAGATTCAAATGTGCACCCGTCTGGGGAAACGCGCCTTTTCCACTCTGTGAGGTGCATGTGCAAATTCTATGGATAATTAATGCAACAGTTCCTTCAGCGGCATCAAAAGACCCACTGTTTAATTCAACATCCTACTCTCACAGTGTGACAGCAGCGAGGAGCGTTATCCCTGGCAGTGAGTGACAGAGGGCATCAAGCATTCCTCTGGAATGCTCTTGCATCTTGCCCAGGTGGCACCTCAGGTGTGGCTGAGCTGCATTAATGACGGGAGGTGCTGCCAGCCCACGCCGTGTGCACTCCTGCCGGGGATGCCAGCCCGCCAAGGGTACCGTGCCGCTGCTCCCCATCCCTGCAGGAGAAGGGCACGCTCCACCCTCAATGCTGTGGTCACCAGGATATCTCAGAGGAGCTGGGGAGGGATCTGGCTGCTGCAGGCACCTGCAGAGAGGTCGTGGAGCTGACATTGAAAAGCCAGACACCAGCCTGAGCTTGGTGCTGCTGAACTGGGGCCACCTGAACAGCCCTTCTGGTCCTTTTCTCTTGCCAGGACTCTGCGCTCCACAGGGTTTCCAGCCTGTTGACACACTGGCCCCGTCTCAGGCACTGGAGCTCAAGTGTAAAAAAGGCAGAGCAGTTCACAGCTCAGTTTCTTCGGAGAAGTCACAGAGGCTTTGGCATGGTTATGGACCGACTGCTTCAGTGCTGCCGTGGAACAAGCCAGTGCTCCCACATCCACTGGCACTGGAGGCTGCCCAGCCTCTGGCCGGGAGCACACATAGTGCAACGGGTGTGCTGGTTTTGCTGGCATACTCCAAATCTTGCATCTTAGTAATTCAGAACCCTAGCCAAGGAGGAGTCAGGTCTGTGACCTCGCCCCATCCCTTCCCCAGGGGCACTGGACGCTCCCCCCAAGGCAGGGAACTGTTGGTGGCAGCCACAGCAAGGCAGCAGCGAGGCCCTTCTGCCTGTGCACATTTGTGCCTGCTTAATGGTGGGCTTTTGTTTTTTCCTGTTGACATTGATCATAATTGTTACTCCATCGATTGACACACAGACTCCTTGACAGAATAACAAGGAATGCTCCGTGCCAAATTATTCACTCTCCACTGGCTAAATTACGCATCTTCCTGCAATCAAACCACAGCCGCATCCCGCGGCTGGAAAACAAAGGTCCTGCAATTCCGAGTGGGGATGCAGAGAACTGGGCAACGAGTGGTGGAACATCAGGTTCCCGGTGCTCCCACCGCCTGTAAGTGATGGGTGTGTGACAGCAATAACGACACTGCCAGCAGCGCCGGCCCTGCCGTCTGTGCAGCTCCAGCCGCAGGGAGATACAGGAGGGAAAACGGATGGCATCAGCTGGAACGGGCTGAGCATCCAAACCCAACTGGGAGCAGGGCAGAAATCTCTCTTTCCCTTAGAATCTGGATTTTGGAGCTCAGGGTCTGTCCTGCAACCACACATTAAAAATAGCCCGTCTGAGCTGGTGTAAGGTCTGCATGGTTCCTTTGAGATCATGGGCCAGCACAGCAGTGCTCCTCTTGCCTCGGTGGGACAGCACTGGCGTGGGATGGGTTGTGGTTTGTGCCAGCTCCTTTCCAGCAGCGAGACCCTTCCCTAACCCTGTCCCAGAAGTGTGGAAGGTGTCACCTCTGGCTGAGCAGGCACTAGAGAAGCATCAGTGAAAGTACACTCCTCCTCCCGCAGGAAAGTTCCCTCTGCTGAAAATCACAGCACTTCCAGTTAATTCTCATGA
The DNA here is from genome assembly GCA_038380795.1 of Pyrocephalus nanus. Classification (NCBI taxonomy): domain Eukaryota; kingdom Metazoa; phylum Chordata; class Aves; order Passeriformes; family Tyrannidae; genus Pyrocephalus; species Pyrocephalus nanus. Next base: position 7,149,602 of record CM076278.1, read on the forward strand.
ATATTCATGCCTGTGGGGATCTCATTCAGAGGGAGACCGAGAAGAACTGGTGGGTGCTTATGCAAAAATACAGACACTTGACACCAAAGATGCTTGTTTAGTTGATGTGAAATCTCTCCAGTTTTCTTTTCCCAGTACATACACGGGTTTGGTGGGATGAAATATATTATCCAGAGAATCATTCATCAAGGACCTGGAACGACACAGAGCACATGTGATGGATAAGGAAAATGGCCACTTCAGAAGTGGCTTAAGGACATCCCAGAAAGGCGTTTGATGAGTAAAAACCTTCCCATGGATTTGTCTGGAATGAGGGTTACATAGATGGCTGTATATCACCTTGGCATCGGGTGCTAATCAGAGTCATCTGTGCGAATCTGTGGCACAATCTCAAAGAGAGCTGTGGCATGGTGGGAGCTGTGGCATGGCAGGGGCTGGGCTGGGCAGGATTAGTCAGGAGCTAGAAAGGGATTAGGAAAACCTGACATGAAAATGCTTCACTTTGTGTGCATTTTTATAGCATAAGACTATATAGGGAGAGCTGTTATCCCATGGGCTGCCAGGCAGGAGCAGGGAAAAACAGTGAAAAGAAGGGACTTCAAAAGAGACATCCTCCTAGTGTGGAAAGAGCATTGCTGAAGAACCTCTCCTGACTTTTGGTTAAGTCGGACAGGCGCCATTTGCAGACACCCTGATAAGCCTTTCCAGCTTTTCCTTGTTTTCTTTCCTATTGTTTTAACACTGGTTCAGAGCCAGCTCCCCCTGTCCCTTCCGCAGGACCCTGCACCCCTAGCCAGGAGCTGTCCCCTCCGTCCTGCTCCCTGCAGGCTCTGCTGTCGACGGCGGGCTCTCCAAAATTTCCTTTTAAGAAATCAGGGCAGAGAACAGGGGAAGTGGGTCCTCGCTGACGTAAGTGTTGCTGAGCTCCGAAATAAGCCGGGCTCATTAATAGCTTTGCTAAACACTGCAGTCGCTGGCGCTGATCTCCGTGGCCGTTCCCTGTGTGAGAGGGTTGAAATCCGCTGGCGAATCCCGACATTTTTGGAGCCATGGTGGGCCACATGCTCAGAGACGTGCTCGCTTCCCTGTTCTGCTCGACTGCAGCTTTGCCGTGATGTGGCAGATTGTTTGGAGGGATCCATGTCAGGATATTTTAGGAAAGCCAGAGCTAACATTGCTGCGAATACAGCATCTCTGTGCATTGCACAAATCCCTGCCCTGCTCGGAATGAGCGTGGCAGTGCGGGAGCTCTCTCTGAGGGCTGCTGCAGGCGAAGACGGAGGGGCTGTCGTGGAGGCAGATGGACCCGCGCAGATCTGCGGGGACGGAGCCTGTCTGCACAGCAGCATTCGCTGTTGTCCTAACGAGAGCCTGATGGGTCCCAGCAGGACCCGGATCCCGCAGGATGCGCGGATGCCGGCACCTTTCTCCGGCACCGCGGGCGGAGCGCTGCTGACAGCGGGACCTGCGCCCGTGGGTACCTGTGCCGCGGCTGCGTCCTCCCGAGCAGATTTGGAGCCTGTTTATAGATTGCAGCTGAATGACTTTGTTCTCATCAGCCCACAGACTGCTTAATTAGTTAAAAATTTACTCCAGATTAACTTGATTTGAGCTCTCTAGTCTGCAGTTTCAGCCGCCTCCCAGTACCCCCATCTCCTCCGGGTTGACGAGAGCGGATGGGAATGGGATGAGGGAGCAGCTCTGGTCATACCACCCCGGCTGCAGGACTCCCCCGCTCTCGGAGCAGAGAGCTGCAGACTCTCTCAGCAAAGCTAATTTCAGTGAACCTGATTTCTCTAAAATACATCCACTTCAGCTGTCTTTTGTACAAAAGCAAGGGGAAAAAACATCCTAAATATTTTCCTTGGGATAAACCCCCGTGTTAGAGCCACGTCCCTTTCATGCTGTTGCACATGGGCTGATATTTAAGGCAGGGACTTATTGTATAACTCAGTGCCTGTGGGATTAAAAAAAAAAAAATAAAAAAACCCCCAGTCTCCATGGAAATGGAGGCCATATCTTTTGAAAACTGTATCAGAGCTCTCTATCCTCTCCCCTTTATCATTGTATCTTAACCTACCAGCTGCATATTTAAGAGCAGAGCTTGCAAGATGATCTTACCCTTTTTTATTATTTTCCCTTATGTGTTAAGGGAGGGAATACTGACAGGGACAAGTGACAGCTCGCTAATTATTCCCTTACTGCCACTGCTGTTCTTGTTTTGGACGTGTTGCTCATTTTCCTCTGCTCTTCGCACTGAATAATGCATGGGTCCCTATCAGTATTCATGCGGTACCTTCGGGAACTGCCAGCCTAACTAGCTGATAACTGATTCAGTTTGTAACCGGTGCCTTTGGGAGTTGCAAGGAAAAGTAGCCAAGAACAAATTTAACACTTCTTTCTCATTGCCTCAGAACATCAAGGAGAGGTACAGGAGGGCTGCGCATGAAATACATTCGTTGCCTGGAGCTGTTGGAGGTGCAGAACTGAAGCTCGTGCGTTTAACCCAGGGCGCGGCCCGCGAGGTCAGCAGGATCCAGATGGGAGCGGCGGGAGGGAGCGGGCCAGCACGCCGCGATCCCGAAGCAGTTGTTTTCAGCAGATGCCCTCTCTAGGCTTTGCAGGGAGGTGCCAAGAAAAGCCACCCCAGAGCCATCTGTACGTTGGAGTCAGAAATAGTGCGAGCCTGGTGCTGGTGCTGGGTGTGCTCCGGGCTATCGGCTGCTAACGGCGTGGTATGAGCACATCGGGACAGCGACCCTGCCGGGCTGGAGCCACCCTGAAAGTGCACGGGCTGACCCTGAGCAACACTGAGTCTGGTCCCTTACAGCGAGGTCTGTCCTGATCCCAAGCAGCTTCGAGAGCCTCCTCCCATCCCAGGGAGAACACAAAGCAAAGGAGGATGGGTAAAAGCCATATCCTCTCTTCCTCTGTTAAATATGATTGTGAGAGGGAAGAAAGGGAGCAAGTCTGGCATTTCACGTGTACCACATTTGTTAGAGGTGCCTGGTTATTCTGGTGCTGCATGAAACACATTTCCCTGCCCCACAAGCGGGGAGGGCTGGGCTCACCCTACGGAGAGCTGTTCTGAGGGAAGCGGGCTGTTCCCTCCACAGAAGGATGAAAAACTGCTCTGAGCAGTTGGCTGAATATTCTTACTCAAGCTTTTCATCTGACATGTGTCAGATGGCGTGACCTTAACCACCCGTAATGGCGTGACCTTAACCGCCATATTCACAACTTCATTCCTCTCCAAGTGCAGATATATATATTTAAAATACTGCCATGGAGGAAGAGATGCATTGGGTTTGGGGTTGCGTCAAAGTTGTCAGATGTGTCTTTTGAAGGAGCTGAAAGCAGATGGGGAGATGACCTCGTAAGTGTCCATCATGCCTCATGCGAGGGACAGAGGTTCAAGAAGGAAAACTTAAAAGGTCTTTCTTGGAGCTCGCACTAGGAATTATTTCACTACTAGTTCAAACAAAATGAACTTTGTTAGGGAAGTTTAGAAGTTCCTCTTCCAAGTAAAGATGATCCAGCTGGGCACTAGGCAGGAAGTGAGGTTTGTGCATGAGGGGCAAAGCTCTTGAAACACAGCCAGACTTGAGAGCAACTTCATCAAGACCCAGCAGAAAAGCCACATTTGTGTTGTGCTCAGGCAGGACCAGGGTGTGATGGTTCCCCACTGACACCTGAGTGCCATCAGCCGCAGGGGCTGCATCCAATGGAAGCCTCTTTGGGCATGGGGAGAACGGGCTGGAGAGATATGATGACCCAGCTCACGGAGATCTTGACTCAAACAAAGCTCCTGTGTGTTTAATTGATTCCTCTCCGCTGTTCCCATTTCAGGCTTTTCTGCACTTTCTCCACTTCCCTGCTCCCAGTGCCATGACATTGATCAACTGGCCATGGTGGAAAATCCTGGGTGACCTGCCCCATTAGCCCTTAAAGAAACATATAGGTGAGGTGTTCACTGACAACCAACAACTGGGGAGGGAACCAAACTTTCTCTCCTTCTGGGTTCTGCAAAAGTCAGCTGCTGTTTGTATTTAGAACTGCTAAACCCCCTGGCAAAATTAGTGACATCTTTTAAAAGGTAAAAAGCAAGTTAAATAATGCTGATCTCTTCATCATGCTGCCTATAATTACACCAAAAAAAAAAAAAAAAAGAAAAAAGAAATAGATTTCAATGAGAAAATGAACTATGGAATTGAAAATCCCTCAGCAGTGACTGCACTTGGATTCCTTGCCCCCAGTCTGACAGAGAGGTTTGGCTTCAGTGGCAGCGGGCACATTGTGGGCTTGGCAACATTGCTCCCGCACCTGTTCCAGGGAACAATTCTTCCCAGCCATAGTAAGCCTTGGAAAGACATTCACCAGTGTCTGTGGTGCCTCTGGGGAGCCCCTTGGAAGACAAGGAAAAAAGCCTCAAGATACTGTATGTCAGTCTATCTCTCACTATAATTATCTTTATTGATTGGGGACTCATTTACATTTCCATATCTCTGAGTTTCCTGTTAGTGCTCCTGTTTAGATGTGTTCATGGATCAGATTTCAAGAGATTTCATCCCAGGGAAAAAAAGCCTTGTCATGTACGAACTCCATGCAAATCTCAAAAGAGAGGTGATGAGTCTTTATGGCAAGAAATAACACCAGGAATCATAGGATTAGCAGAAGGAGAGAAGACGGAGTGGCCATGGCAGAGACATTTGTCACAGCATTCCCAGCACATGGAATGCTCCATAGAGATTTCCCCCCTTTAGTGGAGCCCAGTATTTTCTCAAAATGAAAAGAAATGTATGAGGACACAAAACCACCAAACCAGAAATTCTTCTTTCCTGTAGGTTTGTGATGTGTCCTGAGGGGAGAGCTGCTCTTGCAGACAGGTACACAGGAATATCTGCTAAACTCGGGCTTGGAACCGGCCGAGAACCGCTCCTTGGAGTGTGCTCTGCCCGGAATACTCGCTCCCTTCTGCTGGCAGGAATCCTTACTGTGCAGCCCCAGGTGTCCTTTGCTGCTCACTGGTAGCAGAGCTCACCCAGCCACAATGTCCCTGCACCCCAACACCCCAGTGCCACACCGGACCCCTCCAGCATTGGGTCACCCCCCCAAGGAAAGCGCCGCTTTGCTGGTGGACACTGGGCATGGGGAAGAAAAAGTCTGCAGTGGCAAAAATACCTTTTGATGACAAAAAGGGGAGCAGTGGGAGTGCCTAGAGGGAGGTTTCAGGTGCACATCAGCAGTAAGCAGATGCTGACTGTGATCCCCGGAGGAATTTAAATTGCCTTGTGCTGCTTCTCACCAGAGTGAGAGGAGAAAAGCGGGCAAGAGTTTTCTGCATCCCCCCTGCATCACAAAGGCCCTCAGTCACAGCACATCTGGAACCAGATGTGGATATGTGCACCACTCTGCTTCCTTGCACTGACTGGGAACATTCCAGTTACCAGGGGGTAACTGTTACCTGTGCCGTGACTCAGTGGTCAAGGCTGCAGGTATTTCTGAAAACAGCCCTCACCTCCCTCTCCAGCCCCTTGTAGGCAGCCTGCTCAGTCTCACCCAGACTAAACACAGAATCTGCTCCAAAATGGATGTTTTTCACATTAAAGAGCTGCACAAACATTTTATTTCCCATTTGTGGCCCTTTTGCAAACAGCAGAGAATCCACTTTTTCCTCCAGAAGATTTGTGTCCAAGGGAGCTCCCAGGCTGACATAAAGCTGCCCATACTTTCAAGAGGCCTCTCTGGTAAGCTCTTATTTCTTGGAATCCTTCCCAAAACAAGGCAGTATCACTTATGGGAAGCAGCGAACAGGAGTGATGTGAAGCCCTGAGAAACCCTTCTCGTTTCAGCAGAGGCACAAGTGTCACGTCTCTGCAGAAATATCAATTATATTTCCTGTACAGTTAATGAGATAGCAGTTGGCAAACATCACAGGTAAACAGTCAGACACAGCCTAGCACATAGTTTGGGCTTTTGGAATTACATTTTCCTGTTACTAAAGTGTCCCTGAGCACTGCACCCCCTGCCATGCTCAGGTAAAGCCTGTAATAACTGATGGAATGCAGTGAAAGTTCACAGAGCTGGGGAAGGGTCTAGAGTAAGTCAGTGAGCAGCAGCTCAGGGAACTGGAAGGGCTCAGCTTGGAGAAGAGGATGCTTAGGTTGGACTTTCTCATCCTCTACAACTCCCTGACAGGAGGGTGGAGCCAGGTGGGGGTTGAGCTCTGCTCTCAAGGAACAAGCGACAGGACAAGAGGAAATGGCCTCAAGTAGTTCCAGGGGAGGTTTAACAGGATGTGAGGAAAGATTCCTTACCTTTAAGGGTTGCTCAGCCCTCGCACAGGCTGCCCAGGTGGAGTCCCCCTCTCTGGGGAGATTTAAAAGCCATGTGGATGTGGCGCTTGGGAGACATGGTTTAGAGGTGGCCTTGGCAGCGCTGGGTTAATGATTGGACTTCATGATCTTAGATGTCTTTTCCAACCCAAGTGATTCCACGATTCTGTAAGAGAGCATATCTGATTCAGCATTATTATTAATCCCATGTGTAGCTTATGAAGGGAGGAAAGGCAGTAATTAAGTGCAGTCATAACTTAAAAGAATTGACTGTGTGTTTCTTGCTTGCCTGATCTCTGGCAGCACCTCGTGTTTACTCAGTCATCTGCCGCTGGTTTGGCTGAATTGGGAGTGTTCAGTAACCCTGTGTGCTCCCTTTGTCCCAGACATGGGCACAGAGGGGTTCAAGGGATGCCCTTTAGCTTACAAAATTCTATCAAAGAGGGAAGAACCCAACTAAAGAGTAGGAAAAGGTTAAGAAAATTCATAAGAGCAAAAGAAATTGGCAAAAAAATCCATATCCAAACCATCCAACCAAGCAAAACCCTGAAGGGCAGAAAGATACAGAGACAGAGAGGGCAAATATTTTCAGGGAAATGGTGACACTGGCAATGGCACAGCATGTCATGGTCCAGCACTGGGCAGGGTAGAGAGTCCCAAAGACCCCGTCAGCTTCCCAAGAGGAGACTCCTAGCCTGGCTACAGCTCATCAACTGGCTGCAGTGCTTGCAGCTGGCCTTTAAAGGCTGTGGGGAGCTTGTTCCTGCAATCCTGCTCCTCACAGGTGGAAATGTGGGGCAGATGAAGTTCATCTCAGGGTGAGTGCCTCAGCCCTGTGGAAACCAGGTTAAGGTAAGTTTTGGGGGGGTTGGCCTTGTACTAGATGAGATGGCTTGTTCTGAGCAAGGAATAAGTGTGAAAGAAGTTTATTCTGGGAGATGCTGGTGTGTGACTCAGTGGGAGGGTATCCAGCTGTGGTGAGAGAGTGAAGTCTCTGCTTGATGCTTTTGGGAGCTCCTTTCCTGCAGCTGTGAGACCATTTGGAAAGGTCCTCCTAGACTGAGAGTAAAGCAACCGTTTTGGGAAAATACACCTATTATTAGTGGTGTACGGGTAAGATGTGAACCATAACAAGAACATGGACTTCAGTCTGATTCTACTGCGGGTAGTTCCTAGATTCAGCTTCATCTCTCTGAAATAAGGATGAATTATGAGCTCTCTCTGAGTTGTTCTTCAGCTTCGGGCACTGGAGGGGTTTGGGTTTGCCCTTGCCAAGGTCACTATCCCCTTCCAGGGACTTGACCAGAAAGATGTGGAATAAGGTGTCAGGTTCCTGCTGGTAGTACAAGACCTGGGTGATGCAGAACACCCCTTCTCAGGATTCCTCTCTAATATTTTAACTACTGAAAGAGCAGCCTCAGGGACGGGAAAGGTTCAACTTGCCTTCTGTGAAGGCCTGGGGATCTCCTTTACTGAGGGGCCATACGGGCTCTGCTGTGCCCGGGCTCAGTTGTGCCACTGTCCCTCTGTCTCTCTAAAGTGTCTCTGTCACACTGTGGTCCCTCTGACCGCTCTCTGATGACTCTGTGGCACTGTGGTCCCTCTGGTGGCTCTGCCTTCCCACCCAGCCCTCCTGCCCTGGCGGTTGTGGCTGCTCCTCCATCCCACAGATCAGTTTTCAGTCAGCCCCGTGCTTTGCCCTCAGTCAGACTATTTAGTCTGGTTTTGGTGACCCTGTCTGACTGCTCGGGAAGGAGCTCTCAGGTTTCTCTTTTCTCTGCAATCACTACACGTTTTTTTTAAACAAATACCTTTGCGCCTCAGCCTCTCAGACGAACTTAAGGTGGTCCCATTCGCCTTCCTCTGTGTGAGGAGACACGCTGGGAACAGCCCTGGGATTTGCATTCCTTTGCTGTTGTGCTGTGGGAGTGCAGGGTTACCTTCCCTTATAAATCGCTCTAGAGTGGCCATTCAGGGTAATATTTACACCCCACCCCCCCCTAAAAATCTAGGAATACCTCTGCTTAATATCCAGGCAGGGCTAATCTCTGCGCATGAAAGCAAAGACACTGCTCAAGTTTTCTTTGGAGAAGCGATGATAAAATTTTTGATTCGATTAATAAGTGCTGAAACAGCCCCTTGTGCTTTAAATGTGAATTCCAAAAGCTTTTAAAAATTGCCACGAGCTCTTTCCTTTGTGCTGCTCACATTGTCCGTGGCCAGGCAGGAGCTCGCCCTGTGCCTCTGCATTGTGAGCCGGGTGCTGAGTCAGCAGGACAGGCTCGGTGCGGGATGGATGGATGGCTGCGGCACTCACCGCTTAATTTTGGTTTAATTGCTAAACTCAAGTCGAAGGAGCTGATGGCTCATTGTGGGCTTTGTGTGTTTGAGTTGCTACTCCAACATCTACAAACAAACAGTTGCCCAGTGCACGAGACGGCTCTTTATAAAAATTGGGCTCTGGAACGGATTAAAAGCGTAAAATCTCTAATAAATAACAAACAAAGAATAGATTTTAGAAATGAAGTGTAAGGGACTGATGCCACATCATATAAAATTTCTGGAGCTTCACACTCCAAGCAGTAAAAGTGCTGACAGTGCCAGGACTGGGGAGGCCTTCGCATTGATTGGGAAATAAAAGAGAGGCAGTGCCTGGTGCTGGGATAGCTGGATCCATCCCGATTTATTGGGCTGCCGTGAAGCTCAGAACGCTGGATGCAGATCATTCTGTGTGCTAATGAAGGCTGTATTAATTACCCACTGTGGATTGATTTTCATGATTTGTCTGTCTGGGACTCTCAAATGGGTCTGGAGGAACTTGGTGCTTGACCTTCACTGCATTCAATGAGAGCAGGGAGGTGCCTTGCTCCCCAGGCTTTGGGGGACAAAAAACATTTCTGGGGCTCATCCCAGACTAGGGGCCTCCCCAGGGGCAGCTCTGGCCCCAGGGCTCCATCTCCCTCCTCTTCTCTCCACAAGGTTGAGGTTGGAGGTTGGTTTTATTCCGACGACTCCTGCAGCAGTGGAAGGAATAGGCTTGGAGGGACGAAGCTCTAGGGTGGGAGTTTAAGTGCTCATCACAAACCCCACGTATCCAGCACAGACCCTGAGTTCCCATCCCAGCTCCTGGGTGCCCATCACAGACCTGAGCAGTTTACAGGGGATCTTAGTTGCAAAAATACAGCAAATTGATTCTAAAAGGCGTTCAGAGGGGTCCCTGCACCCCCTTCCACTGCGCCGCCCAGAAGCTTTTCAAGTGGAACAGCCTGCAGCTATTACAATAAACACCTCAGCCGCAACCTGGCTCTCATTTGCATATTAGCAGCCTTAATTTTGATGAAATATGCAAATGTATGCAAAATGAAATTCATCTCATAATGACACAAGGCGATTAAACAATTTTTATGCTTAAATATTCTGTTTAATGAAATCAAACAGACCCATGCGTGTGACAAATTTGCCTCAGCATGGAGAAATTAGTGGATATCAAAAAACTACCCCAGAATCCCAAACACGGGCCGCACTGTGCTGGGCATTGAAATCGCCTCTTCAGCGGGAAAACAATTGGGGTTCCTGATAACCGAAGGAACTGAGAATCACATTACAGAGAAATGCTAAAATAAGTTAGTGGCAAGGCACTTTGTTTCCTACTCTCCAAAGAAATCCCATTCTCCAGCCATCTTTTATTTATGTTCCAGATGTGAAATTGAGGAGACACGCTTGTAGGTTGTTTGTGGATATTTTTGTGTTTTAAATAAAAAGATGATCATGTAGCAGCTGCAATCGGCATTCTGGGTGGGTCTGGCGCTGCTGGAGGGATCCTGTGCTGGCGGTGCTGGGTTATGGCAGGAGGGGGCACAGGGTGCCCTGGCTGTGGTGGGGGTGCCAGGGCAGCGGGGAGCTCAGAGCTCCTTCAGGGTCCCTCATGGCAGATCTGGGACAAAGCAGAGCGTGGGCAGGCTCTGCAGGGCTCAGCATCAAACTGATTAGACCTGCACAGTCCCATGATCTGAAACAACAGTGGAGTTGGAAACGAGCTTTGCTTTCCATCCGTCATTCCTGACTCATCCCAAATTTTCTGTCTGGAATCTTTTTTACTTCTCCCATCTAGATGCTCCTGTTTCCTCCCTCTCATTTTCCTGTGTCTGTTCCCAGCCGTGTTTCTCCTGGTTGTATCCTTCATTTTCCTAATTCTTCCAAGTCCCATGTTTTTGCTGTTGGTGGTATGTGCAACTCATCCCAGCTGAGTCTCACCTGCAAACTTTATCCATAGTGTGTTTCGGAATATGAACATGCCCAGGTGCCCACCAGCACCACACCCACCCCATTCCCTTATGATGCTGCCCCAATTCAGCTCCAGACCAGCTCCAGCTCTGAAAACTCCAGCTCTGGAGTTGTCACACACCCACCCAAGGCTTTGTGCATCTGGAAATGTCATTGTGCCTCCTGATTCACAGCGGGGCTTTAACTACTGCGCTCTCCTTCTGGCCTTCCCCTCCCCTCCTCAGCGTGTCCCCAACTTCCCCTCCTCTCCTTCTGGGCTGTCATGGTGTAATTGATGATTTTAGGGAGTAGTTGACTCAGGCTGCCTGGTTTTGCTCTGTGAGTTCATTCCTGAGGCCAGTGCCTCACTGTCGGAGTGCGAGGCTGGAGCTGGGCGCCTCTGCCGCGTTGGGTCAGCTCTGGCTCTGCTGGTCCCATGTAAATGCATGGATTCACAGTTTGTCCTGACGGACCAAGGGCATCTCAGGGAGCACATCGAGCCTTGCCACACTGTGCCATGCTGTGCCACACTGCCATGCCAAGCTGTGCTGCACACAGCCATCTCCCCAGCCCCTCAGCCCAGTTAACAGCTGGAAGCTGCACAAGCATTTCTGGTCCCTTCTGTTCCCCAGGCGAGAACCCCGACCCCCCTGCAGCCCCAGGGAAGGGAATGGGTGCGCTCGGTGCCTCTGCCCCCCTCCTGCTGCCCCGGCCGAGGCTCCCTTTCCCTGTGCCAAAAATGACAGAGGCTGGAGCCCGGAGCTGCAGAGCGGGAGCCCTGCCAGGCCTCATAGCACAGCCATGATGTAAGAGAGAGAGTCAGCAAAACCCCCACCCCGAGCAGGGTTAACCCTCACGGCGAGGACGTGGCAGGATGAGGTGGGACGCTGGTCCCTCTCCTGTGATTCCATCTGGCCCCTGGTCTCTGGCCACTGCTCCCCCAGCCAAGAGCACCCACCCTCCTCTGCCACACCCCAGACACCCACGGGACATCACCCCTGGGCACTGCTGTCCACACTGGTGCTTTTCCGTGCTGAATGACAGTGCCTGGCCCATTCCTAGGTGGTGGTGGGGGCACATTGCCAGCTGTGCTGGGTGGGCATCCCTGAGCTTCCCACAGTATTCCTGTCCTCCAGTCCCGGCATTCCTCAGTGGGTGCCATGACCAGCCTCATGCTCTGCCTGTCCTCTGCATTTAAATCATTCCTGAGGCAACAGGTTATGGGCTGAGAAGTTCTTAAATTATCTGAGCAAGTTTATGAACTTTCACAGCACGGAATGAATGTGACATTTCCTCTCCATAATAAATGTTCATCAGAAATGACTTGATCCAAACAACCTTGTGCTACAAAGCCACCGGGCCATGAAAAACCTTTGACAAAACAATCTCCTTTAAACGTGGCTTTGCTGGAATTAGAGCTGATTACGATCGGATGGCTTTGATTCTGACCTTGTTATATTCCCATTATTTTGACAATTCACCGAATATTTGCAATATTTCACTCTGGGTGAGTATTCTCACACAGTGAGGTACCTACAAGTGCTGGATTAATTTTTCTATATGGATTTGGCTCAATCAGGAAGAGATGATAAGCCATGTGCTTTCCCTGCTGCACTTTCTAAACAGGCCATTTTGGGCTCACAAAAAGGGATGCAGGTGGATGTTCTTCATCCGAAGGCTATCCAGTGAAAATGCACCTCATTTTTTATTGGCTGAGATTTGCACTGTGTTGAGCTCTGCTGGTGCTGGAGCTGTGGCAGCTCCGTTCCAGCACCCAGGAACTGCACTTGCAGTGGCTGGGGAGCACTGGGGTGAACTGGGGAGCACTGGGAGCAATCCTGACCCCATCCACATAGTTCCTGCACTGAGGGGTTTTCTTCAGGGACCAGGCACGCAATGCCTAAATAAATAGTCAAAGTGGATGCAATTCCAAGCTCATATCATGTTATAGTAATCAGAGGATAAAATTGTTTTTCTCTGTGACCTTGTTACAACCGTTTGCAACGTCTGTGGAGAAAACTGCACGTCTAAATCAATCCTCCCTGCAGAGAGTGTCACTGCTTCTCTCTGAAGGCAATTGAAAGGGAGCTTTAGCAAGGGAAGGGGCCGAGGGAGTGCACGGTACTGCAGGGACAACTGAGAGAGGTTGATCAGGTCCAGGACATGCATCAGGGAAGCTCCCATTCTAGAGGGATCCAGACATGCCAGTGGGAATCACGTGGATAGGTGGGGCCAATATCCCTGTTAATTGAATTACTTTTGATAATGTGAGCTCAAGTTTATTGTAAAAACTCCCAGCACAATTGGAGGGCTGACTGTTATTATCAGTCCAAACAAATATGGGTTAACAACAAATTTGAAACATCTGCTTGGGCTGAGGCCGTCTCTGTCAGGACATTCCCAGTCCAGTGCCTTGTGTGAACGAGGTGGTGGGAGCCTCAGTGCCAAGGAATGTGTTCAGGGGGCTGGCTGCCCAGGACATCAACCATCACTGAGAGCATCTGACCAACCCTGCTGGGCCTCTGACCCCTGTGGGATCTCCAGTGCTCCTGGGAATGCTGATAGGTGGCAGTCACCATAGCCACTGCCCCAGGGCAGAGCTTGATCCGAGCAGGGCTGGTTGGGGGTCCTGTGGCCCCCTCCTCATGCACTGCAGAACTGGGAATGGTGTGATGCTGGCTGCTGGCGGCTGATGTCGGCAGAGCCCTTGGTGCCCTGAGGCTGGGAATGATCAGAGCCCCAGGATGAAGGAAGCAGGAATCATACCTGGCACATCTCAGGCTTTAGAGCCATTCCCAGCCTCCTGCTGCACAAGGGCCACTCATACCAAAGAGCTGAAATTTGAGGAAAAAGCCTCCTGAAAGAGCAGCCGAGCACTGGGGTGCATCTGCTGAGTGAAGGATTGTGCTGGTGGGTACTCTGGAGCAATGTGGGGCTCCCCGGCACCCAGGGGTAGGGAGGACTGAGCTCAGCGCCATTGGAGATGAGATAAAGGCAGAGGAAGGGAGGAGGAAGGGAGGGAAAGAGAGAGGGAGGGAGGAGGGAGGGCTTTCTCACAGGAACCTTGTGGGAAAAGCAGAACCTCTTGTCGTGGTTCACTGCCTGCCCGCCTAATGCTGTCCCCGAGGGAGCCGGTCAGGCGCCATAAAACCAGGCAATTTGCCCCGGAAATAGGTGAAGAAATGGAAATGTGCTGAGGCGATGTAAATGTGCCACCCCGCAGGGGCGGGAGTCCCGCTGGGCAGCTGCTGCTGTGCGGGGATGGTGTCCTGCGGTGCCTGGGGTGGGGGCTTGCTGTGGGAAACCCCCCACAATGAGGATGCAGGAGGATTTCTGGGCAGGGCTGCCTTATGTCCCCTCCTTGCCCATGGCATGGCAGGGCACCCCACATGGCCATGCTGGTGTTGTGGCCCAGAGGTCCTGAGCACCCTGCTGCTTGCAGAGCATCCTCGAGACTCTGTAGGTGCCGTGCTGTGCCGTGCCTCCAGCCTGGAGCACTTGCAGTGGACAACATTCATCCTTCCATGGCCCTGCATGGAAGGTCCTGACTCTGTGCTGGGACAGCTGGCACCCAGTAAGGGAACCTGGAATTCAGCTGGAAACCAGCCTGTAAATCAGCTCAGCCAAGCACCCAAACTCAGAGGCGTTTTTGGTGTCTGTTGAACATGAATGAGGCTGGAAATCATTGCATGTGAAATCAGTGCAAGCTGACTGAGGCCTCCAGGCTGCTGGTGCAACAACCAGTTTTGCTGATTTTTGGATGCATGGGATGCTTGGCTCTGAATAGATACTAATGCTGTGCTGGGGAGGCAGTGGGGTCGGGGCTGTGGGCCCACGCTCAGAGCACGCTGTAAATTAAGCACTGGGGGATGTTGTGGAGACGAGATCCGTGTTGACCTCACGCTCTAGGAATTCGAGAAAGCCACCTTGGCCACCCTCATCCTTCCTCCCACGGTGCCTGAGACAGGCCAGACTCTGTCAGCTGGGATCTGCCTGGATCCTCCTAAATCAGCGCTCTGCTCTCGCCTGTTCCTGAGCACAATCCTATCTCCTGGCTGTTGGACTGCGGCCAAACGCAATCACTTCTCTGAAAGACTCGCTAAATATGTTCAGCAAAAGAATTTAATTAGCCTCTTTCTCTTCCACATGAAGCTTTTTAAGAAAAAAAGGGGGTGAAAAAAGAAAAAGAAAGAAGCTCCCTGCCTTCCCAGTCTATCCTCTCAGCTCTTGTAGTCCTGTTTCTCTGCTCGGGATTTCAGAGTGTCATGCTCGGCACGTCAAGCCCCAGCGAGCAGTGCCTGGTCCTGCCCTGCACTGTGCTCCCCAGGTGTCCAGGTGGCAAGAGCTGTGCATCCCTCCTCCCACCCGAGGAGGCCATTCATTGGGCCTTGGAGCTGGAAGGATTGCTCGGTTGGGATTTTTGTTTTCAGTCTGAACTTCTGTGAGGGATGAATTATAGCTCCATGCATTTGGCTGAGCTACTGAGCTGCTGAATGCAGGGGAGCACAGGGACCAGCACACATCCCTGCCAGGAGAGCCCATCACAGATACCCTGTATCCCTGCCATCCTGGGATAGCTCCTCACAGATACTGTGCATCCCTGCCATCCCAATCCTCTGCCATGAAAGGGAAGCCAACCCCCCAAAGCCACTCTAGGGGAAGGCAGGGAGCTGTGGCATGGAAGGGGCTGTGAATGGTTCTCGGTGGCGTTTGTCCAACCAGGCCCCTCGTGCTGGAGGGAGCTGAGGAGTGGGGGGCAGGTGGGGGCTGGGAGTGGGTTGGCTTCTTCGCCTGGCTAAGGATGCTGGACAGGGACTCTGCAGCACTGATGACAACATCAGAGCTTGAAGCTGATGTCTAGACCTGGATAAACTGTGCTTGTTTCAACTGTGTTGCCAAAACCTCACCTGATCCTTCCTCTGCGTCGGCAATAGCTGATGAGAACATTCCTTTGTGGTTGTTCCAGTTATTTTCACCTGAGTCAGGCCCGGGACTCATGTGCTCTATGGAAAGCGGATCCCTATGGATGGAGCCCAGGAGCTCTGCTAAGCCTGGGGTTCAGAGGATGACACCCTGCAGTCCCACTGGGCTGGCTGAGGTGCTGCTGTCAGGAGAACCAGTTGGGAACCAATTTGTTTTGAAATTTATGAAATGTTATGTAACTGCGAGGAACCAAAAGACAGACTCTCTTAAAATGATATCCTTGTTAATAATCTCCTTCATCCATCACTGCTGCTCAAGGATCCTCTTGCTTTTATGCAGAACATAAATTATTTGGGGGCGGAAGGAGGGGCTCTATGGGCGATGGGAATTACAAACAGCTGGTTGACCACAAATTGCACCTCCTGCATCATCAGCGAGTGCATGTGAGCACAGCAGAGCCCCTTGAGAGCACCCACACTGGGCTGAGACTGCAAGGCAAGGTTGGCTCAGCATTTGGGAGAGCCACCCCTGGACAGCCCCAGGCTGGTAACATCCATCAGCCTCAGAACTTGCCCATGGCAGTCACATCTGTGACTCCTGTGTCCGGTATGGACCACCCTTAGAAAAGTCTGTGTTTCCATGAGTTTTCCTGTGGGGATGGTGAGGTCCTGGCATAGCCCAGAGTAGCTGTAGCTGCTCCATCCCTGGAAGTGTTGAAGTCCAGGCTGGATGGGGCTTTGAGCAGTGTGGTCTAGTGGAAGGTGTCCCTGCCCATGGCAGGGGGGTGGAATGGGGTGATCTTTAAGGTCCCTTCCAACTCAAACCATTCTGGGATTCTATGAAGGGCAGTGGGGGTGGGTTTGTGTGAGGGGCTCTCATGTCATCAGCCACCCTGGAAGCTCAGCCCTGCACTGTGCTTTCAGGACCAAGGTGTGATATTTTAGCTCTGATGATGCAAAATCATTATTTTTATTGTACCTGCTCCATGCCCACATGGCTCTGTGTGTCGTGGGGACAGCAGCACCAGGATCCCCACGCAGCAGCCGCCCATCCTCCTCCTGCCCAGTGTCAGTGATGTCCTGGCTTCGAATCTGACCTGGCACATGGAGAGTGTTGGAGCTGGATGTCAGACTTCTGACCTCAAGGGGCCTCAATTTTAGAGGGACACCCCATAGCAGTTTCTGAACCCCCTTTTCAATTCCCAGGTATTTTCCCAGAATCACTCATCATTCCTGCAATCCTTGGCTATCCCTTCTTTTTCACAGTATCTGAGCAACGTGGCCAAAGCTAATGCTGATGTTGGCTTTTGTGTGGAGCTAAGGGTTAAGGGGAAGGGATCAAACCACGGAACAGAGAGTGAATGCAGCTTTTCTTGTCCGTGCTGCATTGTGATATATTTAAACTTTCATTTAGCATAAATACTGTAGGTCAAACACCAGACAGATTCACCAATTATATTTTCCCCTATTAGATGAAATATGTTTCTAATTTGGCTATAGCTTTGTTTTATTAGACCTGTGGCAGTGAGGGTGACCCTGTTTCAAAATAACCTTTTCAGATCATTTAGCCCTAGTCTTTTGCAAATAGAGTTTGATAAAGCAAAAATGTGCCAGTCTATTTTTTAAGTGAGGGTTATGTGAACCCAATTCCTTCCCCAAGTCAGGCTGGGGCCCCGCTGGATCTTCGGAGCCCTTAGGAAAGCGTTATGTTACAGCCGCTCGATTGCACGTGGAGTGAGTGCCCCGGCCCCGGCGTGCAGAGCAAGGAACTCAAATTGTGTTTATTTTGCGCAGCAGATTTGGGCCAGAGGATTTTGGTCTCTTTGTAATTTAATGAAATATAATATTAGCATTTCCTGGTTTTAAATGCTTTCCTGCGTGCTCTTGGAAGGACAGAGCAGGGTGATGCGCTGACCCCGGCTACAGATCAATCTGGTGTTCTTAAAAGCAGGGAAGAGCCCTCGCTCGTGAGCCCCAGAGCGTGCAGCATCAGGTATCTTTCGGGATCAGCTCTTGCTTTTTGTATGTAGTGAAAACCAGAGAGATGAGTTATTTTTACTTTATGCAATTCCATTTTTCTCCTGACTTATCTGATCCGCTTATTGTACCAAGGGCTTTATTTCCTTCAGGCTCCAAAGGAAAGCTCCAAGCTTCCTGGAGCCCATTCAGCCTCGGCACGATAACATCAGCTCTGATGGCAGCGCTATCGCCGTCGTTATCGCGCTATCGCTGCCGTTATCACTCTGCTGACAAATCCGTGGAGGAGTTTAACACTGTGGTCGCGTGTCTCTGTGGAAGCTTTCCTGGGCATTTGGGGTCTTCGCCCTGGATTTGCCCCTCTGCAGAGCCCGGGTGCTGTGGGTACCTCCGGGTGCCGTGAGTGCCTTGGACCTACCGACGGCAGCCTGAGCTCCCGGCCAGAGGCGATTTCTCCTTAAATAGAAGTTGCCTAAGCCGCCTTCCCCACCCCTTTTGTCTGCGAAGTGCTTACTGGAGTCACTTCTTCCTTCCCCTGACTTCAGCCATATATCTCATATTCACACCAATTAAAGTCCTGGCTCATCAGCCGCTGGCAAGGGAGCAGTCCAAGAAAAAAAATACCCTTGGAAGGGCTGTCTGGGTGCTCCTGCTGCGCTGCCAGCCCCTCCAGCAGCCCTGGGTTGTGTTGGAGTCATCCCTGTGGGAATGGGGACCCTTACAGTCACAGCTCTGTGGGGGCCACGGGGCTTCCACTTCTTTTCTTCCCCTCAGCTTCTCCTGCTGCTTCCTTGGCTTGGGGTGTGTGGGGACCCCTGGAAGAGTCAGAATAATAACACACTGCCATAGAGAATAGTAACAGCCAACCACACATGTGGCACTGGTGTGTCCTCCTGCTGTCACTGGGCTCCTGCTGTCCTGGTGCTGCTGTGCCAACACCGCTGAGGGCCAAACAGCAGGAATGACATCACTGCCAAACAGCAGGAATGACATCATTGCCAGTGCTTTCATCATCCTGAATCAACGTCATTCAGAGCAATAATCACAGCAAAGCTTTTCATTAAGAGATTAAAACCAGCCGGAGAGCAGCATGCATCCTGTGCAAAAAAGTGTTTTTTAAAATGGTGCTTTGAATTGAAAAAGCCACACCTCAAAGTTTGCTGAAATTTGATATTCTTAGCAAATATTATTGTTACTTGCTAAATGTTTACTGAAACACAAAGATGAACAGCAAACAAAACAATCAGTGGTAGCAATATGAAATTCACGTTAAAATGTCCTTGAAATCAACCTATCCCTGTGAAATGTCCTCGGCTCCCTAAAACTTTCATTTCCAATGGAAATGTGCCATCAGAAAATTTCCTATAATTCTGCTCCAATCCTGGAACCCCAGAGCTGAACCATTTCAGACACCGTTCAAAGCTATTTTTGTTAAGTCTTTAAAACCCTTTAAGTCTTTATTGAGAGAAAATCCCTCTCTGTGCTGTCACTGAATTTAATGGTATCATCTGGAGGGGGGGTGGAGGGAAATGCTCCTGTTCCCTTCTCTTTGTCAGGATCCAGTTCTCCCCCATCGCTTCCCAGGCTGCCTCTGTCCTGTTTTTCCCCAGGAATTGTCGCTGCCTCCATGCCACGGTGACAGGAGATCATTTTGCTCAGTCTGTGTCCAAGAGTGGGGTTTGCTCCCTGGCAGAGCACTGAGCAGTTCCTCCCGTCACTCTGAGAACTCCACTTGCTCCAGAGGCTGCTGCCAGTGCCAGAGACCTGAGACCCAGGCCAAGCTCTTGCACCATGGGGAGAAGATGCAACTTGATCTTAAGCAAAACAGAAATGTCGCCAGGAGTTTCAACTGAAAACCGAAGCTGGAAGGAGCGAAGTTTCCACCGCCTCAGCCCAGTCGGACAACCCGGGGCTGTGGATCCTGGGGTGCATGGGGGCTGCCCATCACACTCAGCACAGGCTGGGGAGGAGAAGCTGGAAGTCTCCTAGGAAAGGGAAAAACGGAAGAACCTTCAGCAATGCCCTGTGTGGTTGTTTGTTGCCTTTTTTCTCTTTTCTTCTGTGTTTTCCCCTCAACATTTTCCCCTTGAAAATGTGCTTGATCCTGTCCTGAGTCACAGAACTTGCAAGCCAGTGGAGAAAATGAAGTTATTCCTAGGTAGAACCCTAGTTTGGGAGTACTGGCCCTGGGAGGTCACATCCTGATTGTGCATAACAGACTGAAAATTAACCGTGGACTTGGATTCTGCCCTGTGAAAGGACATGTGTCTGAACTGAGGGTGCAAAAAACAACAGCACATGGCATGGGAGACTGAAGCAGGTCACCAAAATGCTTGTCAGCTTTTCAACATTGATCATAGACATTTCAGCATCCCTAAAACTGACAGGGGATCAAATGTTCCCAAATGGTGAAATCCCTAAGTAAGAAAAAAGGCACATGTGCTTTTAAAAGCATCCCTCGGTCTGAACGCTGAATGCTGCAGCAGCCATAAATTGTATTTACAGCCCTGCTGAAGCGTGTCCTGTTTACACCGTCTGCTCACTGTCCCAGGGACTGACTGAAGGTATCAGGGATCGAAACACACATAATTGCTTTTATTTGGAATAATGGGGAGGAGCATGATGATGTTCTCACAACAACCTCAGATTTCCCAGAGCTGTGTGTCTGCTGCTGCTTCAGCCTCTCCAGCAAGGGCAAGTCCTTCAGGCAGTTTTTCCATGACCATCTGTCCTGCAAAAGTCATATTTTACTTAGGATGTGAAATTTATCTTTCCCAAATAACATTTCTGCCTGTGTTGGTGTCCCTTACTAGACAGGGGTGGATTATGTGCCCTGTGCCACGCTGTCACTGACCACCATCCCAGCACAGGCACTGGGCTCAGCTGGCATCAAGAGCAGACTCAGGGCTGCAACCAAGCATGAGCCATTTCCCAGGGACACCCTGAAAGCTGGGAACAGCCAGAGACAGGTCTTTTTTGCTGGTTTTCCTCTTTTGAGAAACCCAGTGTGCTCCTCACCAGACTGTGCTGCCACACAGGTTTCTTGGTGTCATTGATGTCAGATATGAATTGTGGTTTCATTTCCAGAAATAATAGGATGTGGCTTTTCCTTAATATCTGGAAACTTGCCCAGGCAACTATATACAGAGTGTTTTCCTTTTGGGTACCACTGTGAGCCCAGATGATGACGGCAGACTGTCATCCACACACTGTGCCTGCAATAGTTCCTGGAGGATTAACTCCTGCACTGGCAAAGGCCAAGTCCAGGTTGTTTGAGGGAAACACAAGTGCCTCTGGTTGTTTATCCAGCCCCCGTGGCCTGGCCCCTGGCCCCTTGGGCAGGAGTTTATAGGGAGCACACCTGGGCATGGATGGCATGGCATGGCATGGCTGTTGTGGGGGCTCAGCAGGGCTGTCTCTGCCACTCATCTGGCTCCATTGTGCCCTCTGGAGCTCTCCAAGACCTGCTCATCCAGACACTTCTGTGCCTGAGGCACAACCAAAGAATTTCTTCAGCAATGGAAAAGTTATTTTCCTAAAGGGACATTAATGTTTTTTCCATTAATTGGAAGAGATTCTGCAGCTATGGAAAACCTTAAAGTGATATCACTGTGAAAAACTGCAAAAAATTCACACTGAAAAGGGCTTATGAAATCCAGACTTTTCTCAGCCAAAAGGGAGTTTAAAATACCCCCCCCCCCGAGCCTCTACAGCACAAACACTGAAGATGGCAAAGGTCTCCTCACTGTGGGGAAGCACAATGTGGGACGGGAGACTGTTTTGGCTGCCAGAAGGAGCAGTCATCCCATCCCATCCCATCCCATCCCATCCCATCCCATCCCATCCCATCCCATCCCATCCCATCCCTCCTCCAAGCCTAGGCCCCTCAGGAGCCAGGAGATGAGCCAGCCCAGCTGGCTCATTCCAGGTACTGTCGCCAGCAGGGCTCATCTCCCTTGATTTATCACACCGAGTTCCTGGAAGAGGAGAACCAGCCCAACCCAACCTGGAGCAGCCCAGCAATCCCTGGACCTTTTGGGCAGGAGGGAAGCGACCAGTGGGACACAGGGCTGGGGCAGAGCAGCAGGATGAGCCCTGGTCTCAGATGGGCTGGCAGGGGCTGCCGTTCCTCCCTGGACCCTTGACAGCTCAGGAGCCAGCAGAGTTACAGGAGAGGGTCCTGGCCATGGCCATCCCTTCCTACAGAGAGCCCAGGAGCACCTTTCTCCCTGGGCTTCCAGCAAAGGCTGGAGCCACTGGAGCTCTGGTCCCACAGCCACGCATGTGCCCAGCAGTGGAACAACCAGCCTGGCTCACATGCGCCAACTGCCACGGGCATAATTACTTGCAGAATTAGAGCCTTCATTTGCTTTCAGTTCTTCCCAACTTGCCCAGTCCCACAGTATCTCTCTGCTCTGTCAGACGCTCCCTGTTCCAAAACAAATACAGATTTTTCTGGAAATGTGATTTATTTCCCCTAATTTTGATCTCTTCTTGCATTCTTCAGTTGAAGAAGCAGAACCCGTGAAGAGTTTGGCTGACAGGAGTATTTGTGCAAAGGTTTCCTTTTATTCCCTCTTCCATATTTTTCTCAAAAACAGCTACCTAAATCCAAATAAGATTAAGAGAAAAACCTTTCAAATGGGTTACATTAATTTAGTAACCAGAACCTTTGCAACGATGAAAGAAGCACAATATTCTTATGTAATAAGTCCTGCTTTATAAATGCATTAATTCTTAAACTATATTGTTTTAATAAACAAGGCTCTAGACATGCCCAAGGGCACTGGTATTCTCAGAAGAGTTTTCCAAGAAGGCTTGTGTTGTTGGATTATTATTCCATTACTTCCAAGTTTACTGAGTGGAGCTATTTTTTTATACTCATATTGCAGTAAAAACAACAACTTTCAAATACTTTGTTGAGGAGATTGGGAATCAAAATGGAAACTATTTGTGTAGGATGAGAAGTGCTGAAAGCCTCTCGGTTCATGCAATTACATCGGGAATCTGAGGCCTGGCTTGTTAATAGGGGGTGGAGGGGTGGGGAATTTGGGTCACTGTGGTGCTTCCCGGGCTAATCCCACTCCTGGGGATATGCCTGAGGAGCTGTGGCCAAGCCGGAGGGGCACAGGCAGGACCCCATTGCTGGGCATGTCCAGAGGGCCCATTTTGGGCAGAGATGGTCCCAACGGTCCCCCAGCCTCTCCTGCAGCTGCTGTGGGATGCCCCAATCTCCCACCAGCTGCAGGATGTTTTCCCTGGTGATCCCACTGAGGGAGAGCTGATTAAAGAGGCACCAACAAAAATTATAATAATGAGATAACTCACATATGCCCCCCAAATCAATTTCTTGGTGATGCTGCAGAAAGCCAGGAAAGGCTTGGGAGAGCTGCTGTGATAGGGCAGCTTGTGCTGTATTTAAAGGATGAGCTATTAATAGCGTATTCACCCCATTTATCCCTGGTCACATGTCAATGTGCAGTTTTGGGGTTCTGTGCTCTTCCCTGATCATTCCACACATAACAGGGGACAAGCAGCTCCCAGAGGAGCCAGCACAGAGTTGCTCTCCTCCCTCATCCTTCTGTCGGCACTGGCCACTCTTTCCAACTGGATGCTGAGAAGGGAAATCTCACCCATTTGTGCCTCTGTTGAGTATCTTCTGCCTTATTCCCTTGAATTATTAGCTCACTTTTATTGGGTTTGGCTTGCAGGAGGATGACTATTTCATCCATCAAATCAGAATCTTTTTAACACTAATACTGAATTTATAGAAGTGGTTAAACGAAGTGTTGACAATATGGACAATGTGTTTCTGATTAACGCTGCGATTTAATGGGGAGCTGCCAGCGACCAGGAGTTACTAAACCAGAGCAGCGCTTTTCCAGACCCAGCGGGCTGGAGCTCGGCACTGCAGATGTCAGGCACGGCTCTGTGGAGGGCTGGCTGCAGCCAGGCTGCTCCCCAGGAGCTTTGCTCTCCCCCCTGTGATCATACCTGTCCTGTGCTATTCCCTGTGATCTCATATCTGTCCTCTGCTTTTCCCTGTCATCATACCTGTACTGTGCTCTTCCCCTTTCCCTGGTGGGTGCATTTACCTGGGCAGGTTACTGGCAGTGCAACCTCTTCCAGGGAAAATGACGGTGGAGGACACCTCTCCCACCCTGCCCCGGAGGAGTTCCTTCCCACGGGCTTGGGAGAGTGGGCTGACAGCACCCACCCTGCATGGACCCCACGGGCTCTGTGATCATGGACCTGCTGTGGGTCCTCTGGGCCGAGCTGCACCCTCGGGCACGAACACCCAGCGAGTGTGGGTGGGTGTGTGTGATGGGACTGAACAGCCAGTCCCTGCGGCCTTGAAGAACAGCAAAACAGATTAAAATATCCTTTTTTTTTTTTTTCTTTCCCTTTTCTTTTTCTCTTCCTTAGTCTGTGACACAAAAAAAAGGAGGAGTTGTACAAAGGAAACGGCATCGGGAACAAAAGGGAGAGGGAGAGAGGGGATTGAGTGCCGAGCTGAGGCTTCGCCCCAGTGATCACAGCAGACATGAGAGGAATCGCTGCTACCTGGAACCTCCTCCGAGAGCGCTCACAGGGCTGGGAGCTTTGATCCCTCCTTTCCTCTCCTTGCTAATCGCCTTCATGGCAACACTGAACTTCTGAAATTCAACAGCTATTAAAATATCAAGTATCTAGGGCTGGGAAAACCTTGTGGAGTGGGAGGTTTTGTGAGATATTTTGGCTTCTCTCAAGTTCAGAGCCACAGTTGGAGTTCGGGAGCTTCCTTCCTCTGGTTTTGCATCTGCTGGGTTTGCTGCTTGTTCCAGGGGGATTTGGTTCTGGAAAAAATGATGGGTCTTCCTTATGTGCAGCTTAGGGTTAGAAGAGCCAGGTAACTCCAGACAGGATAGAAGAGCTGGGTAACCCCAGGCAGGGATAAAAGAGCACGCGGAATTTCCCTGTGGCACAGGGAGTGCTGCCCAGCCCAGCAGCATGGTGTGACTTTCCCTCAAATTCATCCCTCTGCTGATGCCCAGCACTGGCTCCTACCGGTCTA
This sequence comes from Pyrocephalus nanus, assembly GCA_038380795.1. Lineage (NCBI taxonomy): Eukaryota > Metazoa > Chordata > Aves > Passeriformes > Tyrannidae > Pyrocephalus > Pyrocephalus nanus. The sequence goes on from CM076278.1 coordinate 7,174,153, forward strand.
AATTCCACCAGGGGTGATGGAGCCATGGTCCCTGCAAAATTTTGGATGCCTTTGCTGCTTGGGACTTGCAAAAACCAGGTTCATTGTTGGTAACACTGGGGAAGGGGATGAGTTCCAGGTGTGTGACAAAATAAAATCACTTTTAAATCCTCACTCAAAGTTTGAGCTAAAGCCAGGCTGACCCTTCTCTAAGCTCCCTTTTCCTCAACACTCCCATCTCTTGCAGCCCTCCTCCCCCATCCATCCCCAAAATATCCCAACCCCTGTCTGGCCTTGTTTAAGAGTCAGCTTCAATAGTACCTTTGTTGAGGGAGAAATCTCATTAAATGTGAGGTAAAAGGAAAGGGAAAAGTGTAAAATATCCAGATTTATTACCTGTTGTCTTCTGAGCATTTGAGAACGGGGAGCTGGGGGCAAGGGGCCACATAGGATCAGAGCTGGGAGCTGTGAGTCTTCCCTGCTGCCTGTGCTGCTTCCTGCTCCCAGGGCACTGCCTGCTCCTGGCACTGGCTTATCAAAAGAAAAACAATAAGCTTTATGCTTTTTGAGATAAAAAAGGTGAATTGATCTTACTGCAGCAGACTGGCCTTAAGCTCCACCACCCCGTGCACGTGCAGGTGGGGATGTTTATTTACTGAACTCAGAAATATTTCTCCGCTCAAAATGAAGGTTTTCCAGGAGTAGTGGCTCCTGCTTTTCTTCCTGTTACAGAGGTGAAAGGAAAAGCAAACCCAGTAAATTACAGTGTCGGGTTTATTAACTCCGCTAATGAGGGAGCAGCGTGTGGGGTCAGGGGTGAGAGAGCGAGACCTTCTGCTCTGGGGCATTGCAGGCAGGGTGCCCTGAGCTGCTCTCTCCTTTCAGGGTGGAGAGCAGTGCCAGGGCTTTTAAAAACAAGCAGATTAGAGAAACCATAACACCTGGTAAAATGGTTCTGTTCCCTGAACAGCCACAGCAAGCCTCGAGCATCGGATGGAGCCCGTGAGTGGTGCAGCTGTGGGGCTGTGCCCATGGCAGGATGTTGCCCCAAGGTGTCTCACGCCAGTGCTCTCCTAGCATGGATCCTGGGGTGTGAGGGGAACATACCTGGGTTCTGGGGTGAGATTTGTATGAACACAGGCCCTGGGGTGTGATGTGAATGCAGGGATCAAGCTGCCTCTCACCTTCACCTTGCCCAGAGGGATGTGCTGCTTACTTTGTCCTTTAAACAAATTCATTGTTGGGAAGTAATGAGATAATCTGTCCTCTCTACACACATGGAGGGGGGCCACCCACCAGGCCGGGGGGGTGGGAGGAGCTGAGGCTGCCGTGGGGTACAAACAAGTAGCATTTCTGAGCTTGTTGTTGGGTGGTTTCCATGGAAAACAGCACTCTGCAGCCCAGGAGTGGCTTGCCAGCGCCACAGTTGCCCCCAGAACTGTGCACCTCGCCCGCTCCCCCAGCCTCCCTGCCAAGGCCACCACTAAACCATGCCTCTGAGTGCCACATCTACATGACTGTTAAATCCAGAGGCTTTAAAAACACACATAGGGTGTGTGCCCCTGCTTTGTTGGTGCCAGTGTGCAAGTGTTGTGGTGTAGAGCCACAAGGAAATCCTCATGCCACTCCTGTCTTGGCAAATATGTACCAGAGAGTTCTGATGGAGCAGGGACCCTATCCCTGAGTGATGCCTACCCTACCTGGCCTGTTTGCCATGGGACCCCTTGGGCACATCCTGCTGAGTAACACCAAGCAGTGTGAAGCTCCAGGGCTCAGTCATGACCATGAGACTTTGTGTGGTGGCAGATGTAGGAGTGGGTTCACATTGTCCCCACAGAGGCAGCTTTAACTGGTGACATTAGCGAGTGGCGGGGCTCCGGGTGCCTGCTGGTTCTCCCTCCATCCACTCTGTATTCTAACCCTAATTGTCTGCAGCAACCTGTTATTACGGCGCCTTTAACATGATAGACACAAATAGGACGCACTAATCCACTACTCTTTGGTTTAAGAGTCATTACAAAGTGCTTAATTAAGTAAGCCTCACTTAATCACAAAATGTTTGCATGCTAAACGAGTTCTTGTGAAGCACGACACTTGACATATTCTGTACAAAAATAATTACAAGCGGGAGGCCTGGTACATTGAGCCTCCGAACATTTCATTTCAGGCCTTGCCCATTCATCACCAGGCTGGAATTAAAAGGCTTTCAGCGTAGAACTCCCACATTCCTGCCGGCTGAGTCACCGCGCTGCGCCGGTGCCGATGATGCCGGTGCTGCTGCCAGTGCTGTGCCGCTGCTGTGCCTGGGTGGCTGCCACGGAACCGCTGCACCGCCGGCTCCCCAGGCATGTGCTGGAGCCCTGGCACGGGTCTATCAACACCATGGTTGGTGTGGGCTGCACTGATGGGGTGGTGGCTGGCACCAAGCTGGGGAGAGGGATCATGGGAGGAGAATCCTGGAAAAGGCTGGCAGAGCACCCATAGCCCCGTAGAAGTGGCATGATGGTAAGCACCTCATTAGTGTTAAGGTCTCCAAGCATCGTGTTCCCTTGGGATGCATCTGGAAAAGGCAGGGGGAAATTCAGTGCCTCCCTGCCCCAGAGCCTCCTCTAAAGGCAAAGCTACCCTCCACCCCGAGGGACAGTGGCTTTCCCGAACTCCACAGCCCTCAGCTGCACAAAGGCTTCCTGAATGGCATTGTGTCAGGAGCGGCCTGCAGACCTTTGTTGGATGTGCTGGTGCCCATTAAAATCCCTGTCCCCATTGGGATAATTGGGATCCTCACCCAAGCCTGCCTTTTGAAGCAAACACTTTAATTAGCGTTCTCCAGGCGCGGGAATGCCCTCAGTGCTCCATTTGTTTTCTCACACACTGCTGCTCAGGTCAGGGTATTTTGAGCTCTAAACTGCACTGTGCAAAGTGCATGGGAGCTTCCATCCATCCATCCATCCATCCATCCTGCAGGAGCCATGGGCACGGTGGGAGAGGGAGAGAAACAGAGGGATGTGCGGCTCCATCCCACCCCCAGCAGCTCAGTGCTCTGCAGGATGGGCCTGATTACAGCAGAGTTTTGTTTTGGAAGAAAGCTGGAAAAGAAATTCAGCAGGGCTATGGCATCCTGTGTGACATTTTCCTATCAAATCATTTCAATTTTTAATTCTGAACCAGCCTGTGTTTCAATAGTTTCATTATTTATCACATTATGTTTTGTATTTTGCATTGTAACTCTTGTCTTCTATATTAATTTTGCATGATGAATTATTTTGCTTGAAGTCAAAATCAAAATGAAATCCACGCAATTTTGTCAAAAGTGAAAGGTTTTAGTTAAACTGCGGTGAGGACTTCCAGCTTCTTCCTCCACACACAAGTTAAAAATCTCTGTTTCTGCTCTCCTTCCAAAAAACTGTTTGAAACCTGGAATTCGTGCAGCAGCTCCGCCGGGTGCCATTGATTTCCAGCTCCAAGGGATGCTTTTCAGCCCTGTGTGGTGAGTGAAGGAGAGGACTGGGCAGGGGGGTGAGGGGGTCGGGGGCACCAGGCCTTGCTGGGGTTGGCGGCTGGTGTGAGGGTCTCAGGAAGAGCTGAGCCCCAGCCAACCTGAGCCTGCCTGGGGCTTGGACGCCGCCACTGACTCAGCAACAGGGAACACATATGGTAAAAGTTATTGAGCAGCATTCCCAAACTTGGTCATCTTTGCTCCGACACAGGCGCAGGGTGCCAAGGCACGCCGGGGCCGCTGCCCACTGAGGCGGGGCCAGGGCAGGCAGAGCACTGGGTGACCTGGTTAGTCCTGGTGAGTGAAAGCTGCCTTCTAGGACTTTCAGTGAATGTCCTGTGAGGAAACGAAGTTATCTGCAAACTCCATCTTGAGTTAGACTGATACTTGGCCCAAAAAGGGAGGGGTGACTGCTTTTTTTTCCCCAAAACCTCAAAGCATCTCAGATCGCCATTTTCAAACCCAGATTTTTCATCACAAAGTGGCTTATCTCAGTTAAGCCCAATCTGGGGTTCTGCCTTTGTTTTCGGAGGAAAGGCTTTAGGAAAGAGTTTCCACAATTCACCACGAAAGCCAGTATTTCAGTTGGGTTTTAGGCTTGTCCCCAAACAACCTTTCAATTATTTGTGGTCCTAAAACTCCACATATTTATTTATGGGTTGATTTTCTGCCACTGAAACAAAAGGCAATTGATGATTATCCTGGTGTGAGCTGCTAGATGAGCTTGGGAAGGGAGCAGGACACGTTCATGCCCTGTGCCCCTCCCCACACTGCTGTGGTGGAAGACTCATGGTAGCAGAGACCTGTGGGACCTTTAGGAACTCTCCTCCCTTCCCCTCCCACTGCCCACATTCCCCTCTCAGATTTTTGTTTTCTTTTGCTTTTTCTGAGGTAACTTCTCCTTTTTGCACCCTTTTGTTCCCAGCTAGGTGTAATGAGGGGCTTCAATGCTCCAACTGCTCCTGGCTGGCAGAGTGACTAGATTGGCCCAGTGTCTGACACAGCATCCTCTACTCCCCAACCTTGGGCACAGCATGAGCATCCTTAGGGTGTGCCGGCACCTGGGGGTCCCCCACCCTTGCCCCAGAGGGGTACCAGTGGCATATCCCCCTGTAGGGCCAAGGGTGGCCACTGCCAAGGGGCAGTGGGCTCTGTCCCATTGCTGGCCAGTCGTGCGTTAGCCCACGATGGCTCCGGGCCGGATTAGCTGGGTTAAACCGCTAATGCTGCCGCTGCGTGGAAGGCTGCTTTCAGTAAGTGGCTCCCTGTAGCTTATTTGACTCCAGGCCCAACTCTAATGTCTCAGTGGGCCTGTTACATTAAGCAGGCCCAAGTGGTAGGAGATTTAAAGCATCAAAATGAAGTGCTTTATCACTCCGTACTGTGTTCTTGGCTGCTTTCGTTGGCCTCACTTCACAGGCACCGCAGCCTGCGAGCCGAGCCCTCTCGGCAGGCCCATTACAAATTCCACTTGTTGACGGTTGCCTTGTTGCAGGATTTAATGGTAGAATAATATTTACACAGTAAACTCCTCTGGAGGTGTTATAAACACCATAAAAAGGATTTTAGAAGCTTAATGAGCGTTAGTGAAGTCGAGACAGGATAATGTGGCAACTGTGCACTGTAATCTGATTTGGCACCTTCTGCACAGCAGGAGTTAGTGGGTGGAAGAGCTTTTTCCTTTTTTTTTTTTTTTTTTTTTTTTTTTTTTTAGTGTGTAATATTGTTTGTTTAGCACAGTGCTGAATGGGGGATGTGGAGTGAGGTGCCCACAGTCTGACTGACTGACTGCCCTCCAGCATGGGGAGTGCAGGCTCTGGCACTGTTGGTACCTTTGATCAGAACATCGTGATCACTTTTTGTTAGATGTGACAGGATCAATTTTTGGGCCAGTTTACTGCTCAGTGACACAGCCCCATGGTCATGATGGTCACAGCAATAATTCTGGGACATCAAACTGACAGAGAGTAGGTTTAGTTTAATTATTAGGAAGACATTCTTCCCTGGGAGGGTAATGAGGCCCTGGCATGGGCTGCCCAGAGAAGCTGTGTCTGCCCCATCCCTCGAAGTGCTCAAGGCCAGGTTGGACAGGGCTTGGAGCAACATAGGATAGTGGAAGGTGTCCCTGCCCGTGGCATGGGGGTGGAACTAGATGATCTTTAAGGTCCCTTCCATCCCATCCCATTCTGGTATTCTACAATTCTGTGCTTTTGGGTGCAGGGAGCCAGGGAGGCAGCAGCAATGGAACACTGGCTCTTCTAAGGCAGCAAGTGCAAGGCAGGGGGTGGACAAGGATTTGGGGGCTGGGATCTCCTCTGAGCAGCACTGTGAACAGCCCTGCATGAGAACAAATGGCTGTGCCGGGGGGTGAGGGGGTGAGAGACTCCTGCCATCCCCGGGCTGGCTCAGATCCCTGGCACAGGGAGGGATGCAGGAGGGGCAGGCCTGGGAGCAGCAGGCACAGGCACCACTGTTGTCCTGGCAGCCTGCTGCAGCCCTGTGTTTTCCTATATCTTTTTAATGTTAAATTCATGTTTCCTCCTTTAGCTGAGCTGAAAATACCCCCGTTATCTCTGTGCATACACATATGGACACGCATCCGGGTATTCTGGGAGCAATTGTGAATCAGCCCCGGGGTTGGTTATTCACATGCAGATATTTTGAGGTTCTGTTTCGGGGAGGCAGTGAGAGAGCAGGTTTTCTATGTGGGGTTCCTGTGTTTCTTCATGGGAGGTGGGCATCTCCCAGGGGAGGGAGGATGGAGACCACCCCCTGCGCACAGGGATGCCGAGCTCCCGTCTGTGCCCAGTACTGGCAGAAGAAAATTGTTGCTGGGAACATTCACATTTCTGCAGAGTGCTTTTTGGGCATCTGCTGAAATGATTTTTCAGAATTTAGATTATTTTTCATTTTTCATTTTGAATGTTTATATTTTGCTGTTACATAAACATGTAAAAGATCTTTTTAAAAAACCCTATTTAATGCACATTGTCAAAAATTAGTGTTTTTTTCAACTTCAGATCCCACTCTAAAGGTGAGGTGCAGTGTTTCAGCTGTGAAGCGAACATATGTCTCCCCCACAGCCCCTCTCCCATTCCTGGCCCTCCCCCCACAGCCCAGAGTCCCCCATCCACCCACTCGGGGCAGACCCATCCCCTCCCAGAGCAGATGCTCTGTGGGGGCTGGTGAATTTTGAGGACTTTGATTTTGACACTCGAGGAACTACCCTTGGCCTTTCCAATTTCCAAGGGACGTGAGCAGCCGTGAATCTCGAGGCTGACTTGCCAGCAGCAAAAAGCTGCCTTTTGTAAATAAGCCAATATTTTCTTTCTTTCAAGGGGAAGCTGACAAAGATCAATACCAGCCTGCAAAAGACATTGCCCTCTTAAGAATTAGCCCTTTGCAGAATCATTAATCCAGGAAGCTGTTACAGGGTGACAAGAGCATGGAGGCTCTGCCAGCTCCTGGAGGGATGGCAGCAACATCCCCTTATGCACAGAAAAACAAACCAAATGAGCTTGCCGAGAAAATTGTGGCCATGCAATGGGCTCGTTCTGCCCGAGGAGCCCATTGGACTTTAATTAAGGAAGGCTGGCTGCGCTCTTAATCAGTGTCGATAACGTTTCCTGGTGTTTTGCTCCCATTTGACTCCCACCAGGTCTGTGCAGGGCTGAGCTGGTGGTATGTTGTGGCTGTTCCATCTCTGCAAGTGTTGAAGGCCAGGCCAGATGAGACTTGGAGCAACCTGGTCCAGTGGAAGGTGTCCCTGCCCATGGCAGGGGGTTGGAACAAGATAGTCTTTAAGGTCACTTCCAATCCAAACTGCCCTGTGATTCCATGTCACCTGTACCACCTCTATCCCTGTGCAGGGGACATGGTGAGTGGGCCCGTCTGAGCCCTCCCAGCTTCTCTTCTGGCAGCACCATTCACCTGTCCCACACACCCAAGAAGAAGCAGCAGCTAGCACAGTGACATGGTGGTGGCACAGTGCTGGAGGAGCCCTGCTGTAGCACCAGGGGAAGGTGCCCGTGTGGTACCTGGGCAGACCCCAACCCGCAGCAGGCACACAAAGTGCACGGGGTGAGCTGTGGACATGTGGCTATGTGATAATGCCTATAATCTGATTTAACCAAGAAGAAAAATCAGCCAGAAGCTGAGCCAGTGGCGTGTCTGATGAAGAGCTAGAAATGGAAAAAGAATTCCAAACAAGGCATTTGTCACAACATTGCAGGGTCACCTGATAAGCAAGGGATGCCGAAGAAGCAAACAGTTCTCGGGGTAATTACAATTTATAAGAAGTTTTGCTCTGGCTCTGTAATTTTTTTGGGGGTGGTGATTGGCACCGCAGTGCTGCGGCAGCACCGGGGAGGCACCACAATAGAGCTGTAATTTACAGGGCTGGAATGGTGAAGCCAGAAATGTTTTGGGAATTATTGCTAATCTTTACGGATTCAGGAGTTCCCATGCCAGCCAAGGTGGTTTGTGTTACAGTTTCAGGAGGAACCCTGGGTGGTGATCTCATGCTGCCTGAGCATCTCCTGCCTGAGACTCGGTGGTTCTGGGGGAACTGGAGCAGACATTGCCTGAGTGAAGAGCTCTCACTTCTGCCTGAGTGAAGAGCTCTCGACTCCTCGAGGCTCCCATGGGAACAGTTATAAAGAGGAAAAAAGAGGAAGAAAGTTGCCTTTATCACCTTCCTTAATGAAAGAGGCTCTAAGAGAGCTGGAGAGGGACTTTGGAAAAGTGCCAGGAGTGACAGGACAAGGGGAATGGCTTCCAACTGCCAGAGGGCAGTGTCAGATGGGATATTGGGAAGAAATTTTTGTCTGTGAAGGTGGTTAGGCCCTGGCTCAGGTTGTCCAGAGAAGCTGTGGATTCCCCATTCCTGGAAGTGTTCAAGGCCAGGTTGGACTGGGCTTGGAGCAACCTGGGATAGTAGGAGGTGTCCCTGCCCGTGGCAGGCAATGGAACTGGGTTGTCTTTAAGGTCCCTTCCAGCCCAAACCACTCCATGATTCTATGTTCAAAAGTGCTCCAAAGCCAAGAGCAGTAGGCACAAGGCAGTCACTGTGCAGGCACAATTTGGGGTAACACTATTTTTTTAAGGAGTTGTTTTTCTCGGTAGTTCCATTCCTGGTTAACACATGGCTGAGCGAGGGCTGAGAAGGACATTTTTGTCATGAAAGCCCCTCTTTGCTCTTGGGCCCTCAATCCCCTGCCAGCACAGAGCGGTGCAGCTCTGGCACATCAGGCAGCTGCCTGTGTTCAGCAGAGTTTAAAAAAAAAAAAAAAAAAAATCACACTTTTTTCATTTGTGCTGATTTGCATATTAATAGTTTGCATATTAAACAACTACTTCAGAGGGTGGGCGGGCTAATGAATGCAGCAGTCTCCTCTATTTTAACTCAATTTGCCTCATCCATATTCCAATGACTTTGGGGATTGGTATTCAGTTTTCATTGAAATTATCCAAGCCAGACCTAATTTGTGCTGCCCTTCCATTAATCCAATTAATTAGCACCATTGATGTGTGCTGCCTTTGTAACGGCGCTTTGTGCGGTGCCGCTGCTGCTAATGACAGCCTGGGATCAGAGCAAGTAACGAGCAAACCAAAGGAGCGTTTGACCCTTCGTGTACCCTCACACAATGCAGCAGTTTGGAGTCTGGAGGCCCTAATTTAGGTTCGATAGCCCAAATTATAGACAATAATTCAATATTCTTTGTGGGGAGCTGAGCAAGTGTCACCCTGCCATTTGTTTAGCTTATCATTTTTTCCTGCCTCTTTATTTATGTACTTTTTTCCCCTTTTCATTATTTTCCAACCTGGCCTCCCTACTCCACCTCCAGCATTGATTTCTGACCTTGTTGCACTGAGAGGGCTGAGGATCTCTTTACTCTGAAGGAATTCATTAACCTTTCCCCTGCCCAGAACTGGAGAGAAAATCTTTATATTTTTAAGTAAGGCAAATAAACACTGGCAGTGATTAGTGGAGTCCCCTTGCTGGCTGCTCCCCAAGAACTCCTCTCCAAGAACTCCTCTGCCAGCTTAGGAACCATTTCTGGGTTGCACTTTTTGGGTAATTTTGCACTAGAAATCACAGTGTAAACACTGACTGAGTTTATCCAGAGCTTGGCTTCCCTGATGCTGTCCATGCTCTGTCACTCTTCTCTGCATTAGGAACCATCCTGATCTTCCCCTTGCCATGGCCTGGCTCCAGCATGAGGCTGGTGCCCAGGTGTCCCCTCAGTGGCCAAGACAAACATACAAATAAATGTGACATAAGAGCAGCAAAAAGCCAATCCTATGGCCACACCTCTGGGCCAGGATACGTCCTCAAAGTGTCACCAAAGCCCCAGCGATAGGGAATGCTGGGGAGCTATAGATGTGTCCAGAGGCTGAGGAAGCAGCCACTCCACCTGGCATGCCTGGTCTCCCTCATCCCTCCATCCCTGGCTCACTGGAGGAGGAGAATCTATTAAAGGAAACATTTAGCTGTGGTTATCCACAGGTAGGTCACTAAACTCATTAAGGTAATTAATTACACGCAGCACATTCACTCTGTCCATAAGTGTTTGAACTGTAAGGAGACAGGAATTGTCAGCGCTGGGGGAGGATAGAGAGTTAATTTGCAAAGGGATATGGAGATTTTGGTGCTCAGCTTCCTTTTAACTGGAACTAAAGCTGAACGGTTTTTCAGAAAAATTCTCAAGAAGGCAGGAAAGCCCTATTCCAGGAAGGCTGGTGGTAATTTGTCAGAAGCGGTGTTTGGGCTGAAACAAATCTGTTCATTTGAGACTTTTAAAATCTCACAACAGATAATTTTAAAATTGCTACAGGAGTGAAGACTGAACCTGGTTTTGACTCTACTTCATTTCCCTCACTTCTACCAAAATTTCATTTTGCGCCAGTAAGCGTGGTTTGTGAGGTGTTTGTGCTGTGCAAGAATGAGGTTTTCTGGATATGTTCTGTGTCAGCCTGGTCACACCTCCCAGGCAGGCTGGGATGCTGCATGGATCCCACTCCTGTGGCTCTGATGGGTCAAGGTGCTGCCAAGGATGATCCCTCCTTCCTGGGCTGGGACTGTGGCACAGGGGACATGATGTCCATGCCGGTGCTCCCTGGGCTGCAAGCATGGCTTTGACACTGCCAAATGGGGACTCTTCACAAGCCTGTCCTCCTGTGGCTCTCTGTGCTGTTCCCAATCACTCCTCAGCGTTATAAATCATGCTACTGGAATAGCAGCTTATACAGTCAGTTGCCTGCAAGATTTTACTGATTAACCTTAAAATCTGCTATAAATCTTATTCCCTTACTTTCTCATGGAGCATCGGGAATGCAAACAGGCTCCTGTGGGGCTGACATGTTGCACTGCAATGTGCCAAGTAACATGGGCCACGTGGTTCTAAAAAAAATATTAAAAGCCTCCCTCCTCTCAGGGTACTGTACTCCCAGAGGAGGAGGAGGAGGAGAAGGAGGGAGGCAGGTCCATGGGCAGCTGCCTGCTGTTACCCTGCGGCTCCAGCTTTGCCGGGCTCTGGGGTCATCCAAAACTTTCAGTCCCTCTAGATGATCTTTGGTGGTGGTAAGAATAGCGAGTGAAGCACCCAAAGCCAGGTGGCATGGAATGGATATTTATTTCTTTTTCTTAGATGGGAGCCTTCTTACCAACCTGCACAATCCCGCTGCCTGTCTGGCACTGCTGCAGTAGGATCCCGTTTAGTGGCATCACTCAGGACTTGTCACATTACGGTATGTCACAACATGTCAGGCTCTGACAGGCTGGATACCTGCTATTAACTTGCAGACTAGTTGCAAATACAAAATAGAGGTGGTGAATGGAGGCAGTGCCAGAAGCAGAGCGGACGCCCGTGCTGGTACCTGGAGTATGGCTCTGTCAGCCTGGCTTTGCAGAGTAGTCCTGGGCTTTGGCATGCTCAGCTCAGATATGGGCACATGGCCTCCAAAATGATGCTGAAGAGCTGGACTGGTTAAAATTCCTCCTGACACCAAGGTATCAGTTTAATTCTGATAGAGCATCCCAGCACTGGAGCTGCCAGCACCATCAGAAGCAGCAGCACATGCATTCAGTGTCCCTCATGTAGCTGTGACTGTACCTGATGCTCTAGGGAAAGGTGGAGAAGCAGGACAAGTTTGAAGGCCAAGGTATGCACTGGGGAGGGATTTCTTTCTGTTTCTGCATCTGGCCCATGGAAAACCCTGAAGCTCGTTTAATTAATTGGCTGCCTCGTGAGTGCAGTACAACTACCACAGTCGATCAGGTCTCCTTTTGCCCCTGTTGTGATATAACTCACCCTCAAATCAGAGGTTTAATTACAGGATCACCCTGCCTCCTTGTGCTGTTCCTCCCAGGAACTGGACAAGCTCTGTCTTGAAGCCAGCTGCCATCTGGCTTCCAGGACCTCACCTGGGGGGTCTGGAAGGTGTGGACTTGCACGGACTGAGTGAGGGAGGGTCCTGCTGCAGGAGGTGGGACTGCAGGAGTGGAAACAGTGGGAACCTGATGGCTGGAGCAGAGTGGGGGTCCTGCTGGGACCCCTCCTGCAGGGCTATGGGGAGCACACGGGCACTGTGATGCGGTGAACACTGATAATCCCCAGGTTTTTTCTGCTCCTGGTACCAGCAAGCCCTCCATGGGAAGCCTCCCAGTTTGGGAGCAGAGGCAACAACACTATGGGGCTGTCTGGAGGAGAGGAGAGCTGGGCCTGGCTCTGCTGGAGGCCAAGGCAGAGCACATGAGCCACTGTTGGAATCCTGTCACCTCAGCCTGGTTCTGCTGCCCTGCAAACCTGGAGCTCTTGCAGCTACATCTTTCAGCAGATCCTGAATGGATGTCAGCTCTCCATCCCTTCCTACCCTGGGACAGCCCTGGCTAGCCAGCAGTGCCGATGGATCCTCACCATCCAGCTGAGCTGGGGGCATCCGGGCAGAACGTGGCACCCGGGATACCCCCCAGGTATGGGCTTCCTGTGCAGCTATGTAACCTCCTTGTTTTCCATAGGTCCCTCATGCTGTAGCAAGCCAAAAAACAGGCTGGTTTTTATTTGCTTTATTATTAAGCTGATGAGGTTATTTAGCCCGTTTTATGCCCCATTAAATTCTGTGTTTGAAATTCTGTGGAGAGTTGGAGCTTTGCAAACAGAAAGCGCCGCCACCGGGGTTTGCCTTGGAGCACCCGAGCCCATGTTTACTCCCTGGGTATTCTCTGCTTCCCCAGGCTGGTGTGGCTGAGAGAGATGAATGCTCTGTCTGTTATTGTCACCTCTTCTCACTTTTTTTTTTCCCATGTTCTCATCACTACTTTGAGTGCTTCTTATTTTCCTTGCCTCTGCAAGAAGCCATAAAATTCCCCAGCCCGTGTGTGGTGTGGTGTGCACTTACAAATTACCATTGAAAAATGAATTGCCTTGACAAAATCTAATGTTTTGTGACACAGCACAAATATGCATTTCATTCTTGAAGAGAAGGAAAAGGAGCTCATTGGAAATATTAAATTAAGCAGTGTAACAGCTGAGAATAATTTGGTTTTCTGCTCTGTTGCTTGTGATTTGGTACGGAGTTTGAGGTGGCAGGGCAGTGCCTGTTTAGAGTGTAAAGCACACAGATGCCTCAGATTTTATTTCTTGTTTCGGAGCAACTTTTTTTTCTCTGATGATGGTGGCTGGTGCAGCTCGGAACACAGGTTTTGGGAAAGGTCCTGGGGGCAGGGAGCTGAGGGGGAAAACACTGGCCAGTGTGTGGAAGTGTTTTCCCTGGCACTGCAGTGAGTCACAGGAGATCGAAGTGAGGCTGCAGCTCCTGCTGCTTCTCTGGGAGTTTAGAATAAAAATCCATCCCAGTGGAGAACAAAGCAGAGCAGGGATGGGTTGGGGAATTCCTGTGAACAGCCCTGGATCCCCGCTGCAGCCAGGCATAAATAAAGCCTTTTTTTCTCTTCAGTCACCCAGGCCTTTAATTACCTGCAGGGTTCCATACAGTGACTCATTCCCAAACCTGAGGCCTGTGTAGCTCCTTGCAGAGCAGCCAGATGTGGAACTCCCTGGGACGTCACTTCCCCCTCATCCTGCCAACATTCCGACCTGTTTTTTCTCCCTCTGCGCCCACCTCCGATGCTGTGCCATGGGGATTCCCTGCAGAGCACAGAGATCAGCTGGGCTGTAGCTCAGCACTGGTGGAGCAGAGGTGTCTTGGGGGGTCTGCATGGCCAGGAACAGAGCCTAGCTGTGACCTGGGGGATGTCACAGGGTGAGGGCATCAGGAAAATGCTGGTGGCATTGTGGTTGATAGCTGGGCAGCGAGGAGCTGCTCACATAGACCTTTCCCTCCACAGTGTGCAGACTGAAAGTGGGTGTCAGACCAAGGTGTGCCTTGGGGTGGATTTCTCATCACAGTTACTGGGGTTTATCCTCAGTATTAGTTACTTATTTGTCTTAAAGTAGTGTCTGGAAAGGGACCAGGTCTCCAGAGGGACATGAAAGTACTTGGAAAGCAAGAGCCCATATCCCAAACAGATTGTGGCAGTGTGGCTGTCCCATAACAAGGGATGCTAATGCACTCCAACACATTGGAGAGAGGCCACAGAACAGGAGGATCGAGTTGTACAGTCCAGTAGTACCCAGAAGTCTAGCCTGACATCTATCTCTTCCTTTTCCCCCACGGACACCCCACCACCCCTCTAAGCCCTCTCCCAGCTGGGTGCCACAGGGCATGCACTGGAGGGGGGATGAATGCATGTAATGGATCAGGAATAGAGGTAGTGAAATCATAATGGATCCTGGCAGAAACCCCAGCATTTATAGCTCATCCGTGTGGCAGCTGAAACATGGCCAGGAGTATTTGTGTCTGGAAACACTCGCCTGTGTTGGGGAGGAAGTTCCTGTGGTGCCCATGAGCACAGCCCCTGAGGGTGTCACAGCTCAGTCTCCAAGCCTCTATTGTGGATGTGTCACCTGTTTAGGTCAGATGTGGCCAAGGCAAGTGACCGAGCCCAGGTAGAGTCACACTCTTGGCTTGCTTCAGGACAGGCAGGCTCTGGCTCTTACACCCCTTACATTTTCCCTGCCCAGCTATGCCCAGCACCCAGAGCCACTCGAGGCAACAAATGATGCTTGTGGGGATGGGAGTGCACTGCAGTCCCCACTTGTCCCATATTGGTGGCCAAGCCCAGGGCAGCTGCCAGCTCGGTTGAGGGGACCAGCCCAGCCCCGAGGTGTGCTGTGATCAGCTTTGCTTCTCTCTGGCAAAAGCCAAATGCAACCTGCTGCTCATGCCAAGGTATCTTTGGCACAGAGATGTGGGTAGAAAACCCACAGGAGTGTCAAAGCCATGGACAGTCTCCAAAGTGAGAGCAGTGTTTGATGGGGGAGAATATGCTTTGGAAAATTTACTTGATCCTTGTTTGGAAGCAGCACTGAGAAGCACGCTGAGCCCTCCACAGACACACACATGCTGCCTTGAGGATCTCTGCACAAAGCAGAGCACTGGAAACATGTTGTCATCCACCTCCTCCCTCTCATTCCTGGCAATTGAGTAAATATCCAAGGAGCTGCTTAGATCCAAGTGCAGAAAAGCAGCCACCCAGCCCAGCACCACAGCAGGGACCCTCCGGCACTGGGTCCCACTGGAGTCAGTGGGTTTCATCTCCTGCTTCCTGCCAAGGGCCTGTTGGCAGCGCACCTCCTTGTCTGCTGGAGAAGGACTGGACTACGGAAGGGTGCCATGGGCGAGCTCTGCACTTTTCCGGATCATTCACCACTTGCCAGGAATGTTGGTTTCTCCTCTCCCATAGCCAACACTGAGAGCCAAGGACTAGACATGGCACAGCTCGTGTTGTTTTAGCATCCCTCTTCCTTAAAAAAAAAAAAAAAAAAAAGAAAAAAAAAAAAAAAAAAAAAAAAAGAAAATCTGGACAACTTCCCAGATTGTACATCTGTCCATATAATTTACACCACGAGGATGAGGAAGTGAGGAGGGCTGTAAACTCTTTCCATCTGTGCAATGTGTGTGATGATTTTTCCATTCCTTCCTCGCTTCCCCCACTGAAAGCCCCAGGCTGGCGGTGGGTTTGCCAGCAGCGGGCAGCCCCGGCGTGCCAGGGCTGGCTTCGTGCTGCGGGGTCTGGCTGCCAGACCTCTGCCCCCTGTGCCCCTGCCCAGTTCCTCCTAGGCCCCACCCCCCAGGAGCACCCAGCCACCTGCCAGGAAATGGAGCTCACTGAAAATTTTACTTTAGAACTCCTTTGACTGAAAAGGGTGGTTTTTTTAACAGTTGGGTTCATAAAATCATGGAATCATTAAGGCTGGAAGAGATCTCCAAGAGCATCAGCCAAACCTTCAATTGCATACCCCCATGCCTACTAAACCATATCCCAAAGTGCTTATCTACTCATTCTTTGAACACTTCCAGGGACAATGACTCCACCACCTCCCTAGGGAGCCTGCTCCAATGATTGACCACTCTCTCAGTAAAGGAATTTTTCCTAATTTCCCTTTGAAATACTCCAACTGCTGGTTGGACCTCAGATGGGTCACCATCAGGAAGCCTCCTTGGTTCACTGCAACTCCTGAGATCGGGTTTCCAAATGATCACTGCTGTAAAGGTTTTTGTTGTTGCATGGGCTGGAATTCCCTGGGGAAATCCCTGTGGTCCTGTCAGATGAGTGTGGCTTGTCAGCATGAAGCAGGACTCACTGGAGGTGGTCATGGGGTGGATTGGCTCAGCTGAGCTCAGCTCTGCATGTGAGCTGGGGTTTGCTGAGTTTGGGGGTGCTGCCCGCAACCCCCAGCATGTCAGAGCTGTGCAGAGACCAACATGGGCTGGGTGGGCACCAAGAGGGGCCTCGGTTCTGCCCACCTGCAGCTCCACAGCTCCATCAGTGAAGAGATGAATGAAGGAGCAGGATGGTGCCACCTCCCAGCGCCCACTCACTCCCTACACACCAACAGGAGTTGAATTTCTTTCAGATTTCTGGTGAATCACTCCTGGGTGTGTGGGTGGGCTCGGAGGGTTCCGCTGGAGCTGCCAGGGCCCTGTGCATCGGCACTGTGGCTCTGCTGAGCCTGTGCTGGGGCACCTGGGACTGGCTATATCTCACCAGCACTCACAGAATCCCCCTGACACCACTGACCCGCTCAGGCCAATCATGCCGGGGGCACGAGGAGGGGATGATAGGCTGCCTTTGGGGTGGCTCTGTCCCTGGACCACCGCCCAGCACAGACAATCCAGGGGCTGCGAGAACAGCTGCAAAAATACCCTCCAGCAATGCCATCTGTGCCTTTCCCTGGGCACTGAATCCCTACATGGGGACTTTTTCCAGGAGGAGCAAAAAGAGTGCTCTGTTCCTGGTTCCAGGAAAAGGCTGTTGCCTTCCATCTCAGGAGGACGGCTCCCTGGAACCACGAGCCTGGGTTACAGCCCTGTGCAGGGAGCAAACAATCAATATTTATCCTTCCAGGTGCTCTCCTGCAAGCCTTACCTAACCCCTTCCCCACTGGTGTCCCACACCATCCCAGTTCATGAGCAGGGAATGCCTCATGACGATCCCTGGAGCCCGCTGGCAGCGGAGCAGCACCGATGTGGTTAACAAACATTAATAAACTTTCTGGGTAGGCACCAGGCAGGCGCTTCCTCCAGCTTGACATTCAATTCCGATTGGTGTGACTCATTAGCTATTTATTTATTTAAAGCCACGGAGCTATTTGCAATATTTTTAAGCAGCAAACACAGTGTGTGGGCAGGGTGCTGTTCTGCCTAAATGTTCGGCTCGGTGACACTGATGATAACTTATCAGAATAAATAAGGAATCTTCCAATCATGGGCTTTTTACCGAGGGCGTGTTTAGTGTGAGCTGCAGCAAAAAGTCATAATGTTTCCTTCTCAGAAACTTTTTACCAGTCTGCGTGTTACATCCAGGTTATATCCCTGTGTGGGCAGCTGCCTTCGTGCTCTCCGAGCCCCAATTAAAGAGGGAATACATCATCCCTCCACTCCTCTCCTGAAACCCTCGCAGCTCCGCCGGGTCCCTTCAGGGGCAGCTGCTTCGAGGGGGCTGGGTTGGGAATAGGCACAAGAAGGGTTTGGGCAGTGCTGGGTTGGTGAGGGGTGTGCACACAGCCTGCATGTTCGTGCTTCGAGAACAAACTTTTGGCTAATTATAATTTGGACATTTCCTTCCGTTTTCCTGCCAGCAGCAATCTCCCGAGCCCCTATCCCAACCCCAGGGGCCTGGGGGTGTGCAGAGGCTGAGATCAGGAAACTGAAAAATCAAACACTTCACATCCCTGTATGTTTTCAAGTTATCTCATTTTTATATAACCCATACTGGTACAAATCCAGGAAAATTTTCTGCTGCCATTATTTTCAGAGAAAATGTTTTGGTGGTTTTTTGTGTGGTTTTGTTGCGTTTTTTTCCCCTGCCATTTTAAAGTTAAAATTTCATTTCCTTATAACAGGAGTGCCTTGAAAACCTGAAAAATGATGAACACCTCCATGCATCAGAACCCCAGCAGTAGTTTAGTTCACGAAATCTTCTGAAGTAGGGGCGCACAGTCCCTCAAGCAGAGCCGGGGCAGGAGTGACCCCTCTGCTGCCTGCCTTCTAAACCAGCTGAATTATTTTGGAGGCAGTTCTGGGGGGTTTAACACACCCTGTCTGCTGAATTTTTTGCATTCTTCACCTTTTCCTCTCTCACACATTTCCCTCACTGCTGAACAGACCTGTGGGAGCCACGTGCACAGCTGGGGCTGGACCAAGGCAGGGACTGAGTGGAGGGGTCTGTGGGGGCAGTGGTGAAGTTGGGAACATGCAGCCAGGGGGGCCTATCATAAACTCTGCCCACTGCCCCCATAATTCCAGTGCGGCACTGGCACAGGTTGCCCAGAGAAGCTGTGGCTATCCCATTCCTGAAAATGTTCAAGGCCAGGTTGGATGGGGCTTGGAGCAACCTGGTCTAGTTGAAGGTGTCCCTGCCCATGACAGGAGGTGGAACGAATGGGTTCTAAGGTCCCTTCCAACTCAAACCATTCTGGGATTCTCTGAATCTCTGAAAACTGCCAGTGATTCCAAAAACTCCCTCCTGCCACAGTGCTTGGTACAAAACTCAACTGTTTTTATCTTCAAACTCGAATTAACAAAAAAGGGGCTGGATGCCTGGCAGAGACATTCCTTTTGTGAGCTCCTGCCTGCTACACCAGTCACATCATGTTACACTGTGCCTTGAAACATGACATGATGTGACTGATGCAGTGTATGACGGATGGGGGATCCGCCAGGAAACGCAAAAGGACCCAATATTCCAAAGAGCATTGTTACAGAAACAAACATAGTGCCCTTTTAACTTGTATTGATTGATTGCTAAAAAATAAGGCCTAGCTGGACTTTTGGAAGTCCTGAAATTAGTTGGTAGAGGTAGCTGGAGGAGTAAGAGCCCAACAGGCACTGCTTCCTCCTGCCAGGAGGCAGAGGAGGCAGCGAAGTGCCAGTGCAGGTGAATGGTGTGTCAGAGTCCCTGCAGGCCCCACAGTGAGTATCCAGGGAAAGGCTGTGCCCAGGAGCATCCAGAGAAGGGGCTGGCAGGCTCGAACCCTCCGTGGCATTTTCACAGAATTCCAGAATCACTGAAGTTGGAAAAGACCTCCAAGATCATCAAGTCCAACCTGTGACCGATCTCCACCTTGTCACCCAGCGCAGATCACTGAGTCCCACATCCGGTCGTCCCTTGAACACCTCCAGGGATGGTGACTCCACCACCTGCCTGGGCAGCTCCTTCCAATGCCTGACCATCCTTTCAGTGAAGAAATTCTTCCTGATGTCCAGCCTAACCATCCCCAGGCACAACTTGAGTCTGTTTCCTCTTGTCCTGTCCCTTGTTCCCTGGGAGCAGAGCCCGACCCTCTCTGGATCCACCCTCTTGTCAGGGAGTTGGAGAGAGCAAGAAGGTTCCCACTGAGCCTCCTTTTGTCCAGACTGAACACCCACATCTCCCTCAGTTGTTCCTTATATGACTTACCTATGGGGTTTTCGGTTGAGCATAAACTGCTGGAAAAGCAGCTCCTGGTGGGATTCTGGTGGTGGCTGAGACACCCCTCACTGTGACCCCGCAGCAGCCACCATCCAGGGTCCCCCCTCACTGGGGCTTTGCAGCTCTTTGCACCACTTTCTCTCACCCCCCTTCTTCCTCTTGATTAGCAGCTAAAAATCACGGCGATGTCTGGCAGGACAAAGCCTGTGACAGCAAAGGGAATATTAGGGTCAAGCTTTATTAAGAAAGAAGCTATTGAAATGACATCCTCCAACATATTGCTATTAGGGCCTTGAAGAGTCTTTGCCTCATTAATGTAAAAGGGAGGTGGCAATCTTCCTGATCAACAGTGGCAATTTATTCTAAAGTGTCCATTTTCTGGATGTCAGAGGAAGACTTTTATTTATAATCTTATTTTCAATTTCCACAAAGAACACTTCACTCATGCTCTGGGCAGGTTTTTTTTGCAGACAATAACAATTATAAAACGGTGCTCTGCACCCCCTCCCCAAAATCCCCCTTGTAGTAGTGTTGACATATGGAAATGAATCAAAATGTAATAGGCATAATTACCAGCATTGTGTGCAGGCTGCAATTAGTGTCTCTTCAAAGCAGACTTGTAATCAAAAGACACCAATAGACGAGAGAAGGACTGAGCGGCCGGTTCCTGGGATGAGCTGGGGCTTGGGAGGAAGTTTCCGTCCCATGGGAGGGGGTTAGGTGCCTGGACAGGGTGTGGGTGGGTTTCCCAGCTTGTGGATGATGGATCAGTGGCCCCAGGACCACCAGCCACCCCTGACACTCCGCAGTCAGTGCAGGCTGGGGTGTCCAGAGAAGCTGTGGGTGCCCCATACCTGGATGTGTTCAAGGCCTGGTTGGACAGGGCTTGGAGCAACCTGGTCTAGTCGAAGGTGTCCCTGCCCATGGCAGAGGGTGGAACTGGATGATCTTTAAGGTCCCTTTAACCCAAATTATTCCATGATTTTCAAAATTTGTTTAATGAGTCAAAAGAAAATATGAAAATAGCATTCAAAAAGAAATAGTGGCTTTCTGCACAGTTTCTCCATTCACCACAGAACTGGCTTGTAAGAAGTCTTTAGTTCACCAATGGTCAAAAATTATTCGTGTTGTGTATTTTGTGAACTGGAGAATATTTCATTCACTCAGCTCTGAACATGAGACACAATTTGAGTGTGAGCAAACCCCATTACCTGCATCCCTCCAAATGCCAGTGGAGGTGTTGGGTCTAAGCACAGCAGTTTGACAGTTTTGCAATTCAATTTTTACCTGTCAGAAATGTATCAAATGGAAACTATTTTTGCAGGAACATTTCTATGTTAATAAGTTTTTGCTTCAAAATATCCCCCCCCACCTTTTAATAAGGTTAAAGCATTATCTGGGGCCTCATTGGAAGGGGCTGCTGGGGTTTCATTTTCAAATTCATCTTGTTCCCTAATAGTTTCTCAAAATCAAAGTCAGAATGAAATATTTTATGGCCATTATTCAGCTGTCTGCTTTTATTGACCCAAATACACTTTTTTTTTTTTTTTTTTTTTTTTTTTTTTTTTTTTTTCCAGGGAGATGTTGAGAGGAATTGTTCAGACACAGAGGACCAGAAAAATCTGGGATTTCCTTTGGAGTTCCCTGGTGCCACCAGGAGCCTTCCTACAGCAGCCACTCCTCAAGGCTTTTGACAGAGCCCTGCAGGATGTACCGTGGTGACAGTGACACCAGCAGGTCCCAGGAGGGCCCGAGAACTGGAACCTCAGTTCAAAAAATGTTTTGGGAGTTCTTGCTCCATCTGGAGTTCTGATGGGAATGCCAGGGCAGGACCAAGGGTGAGCACCTGCAAAGGGGCGCTGCCTGCCAGGCACCATGCAGGAGGAGGGCGTGTGGGACCCGGCACGTTTTGGCACTGACCGTGCCCCAGCTGTCCCACTGCTGGGGGGTGCAGGAGCCGGTTGTGGGGTGCAGGGTGACACCAGCCCTGCCTGGTCCCACTGCCACTAGCCGTGCTCATGGGTGCTCCAGGCAGAGCCCACCCATTGGCACCAGCACCCCAGGGAGGAGGAGGAGGGGGTGGCAGTGGAGCAGTGGGAGTTGGGTGCTGCCTTTGCCACTGCTGCGGCCTCTCCAGGAGAGCACCTGCTCCCAGGGGAGGGCTGCTCAGAGAGGAGCAGCTCCTCCCAAGTCAGCAGAGAGACATTGGTGTCAGCCAGGGAAGGATCAGGCCCATCACCAGCGGGTCTGTGTAGGAGGACTTATATTTGTTTGCAGGAGCCAGATGGTTAAAGAAGAGAGTGACATAATTGCAAGAGCCGGAGCCATGAAGAGAGGGGGAGAGAAAGTCATAGCGGGGAAGTGAGACCCCAGGGGCACATTCTGTACCCCACATGCTGCAGAGGGACCCCACAGCACTAGGGTGTGCCAGCACTCAGCTCTGCATCCCGCAGGGATCCACCCTGGGGTGCTTTGGGGTGTTGCTCTTGCATTTAGACAACCTTCCTCCTTGCCTCTGGATACACAGGGAAACTGAAATGTGGGAGGTACTAACGTTGGAGAAGTTATGAGGGCAGAAATAGTGGGCATGACCTTGTCGTCATCGTGAAGTTCATGATCTTAAGCAGCTCTCCATTTATTAATGGACGAGCCATTTATTAACCTGCTCAATTCTGTTATGCTGGCATAAATCTGAAGTAACTGAACAGAGTATGGATTTATACTGGCATAACCAAGGGGAGAACCTTGTTGGCATCTCTGTCCATGGCTGTGGAGGTGACAGGACAGGGTGCCACACAGGACAGGGTGCCCCTCACCGTCCTGGGGGCTGGGGAAGAAAATTCACATCTCAGTGTCAAAATTAAGCTTAAAACAGCATCTCAGTTTCTGCAAAACTAAGTGTCCAAGAGCATGAAATATTCCCATGCAATGTGTGAATGCCAGGACTGGAGCACAGCTTGTCCTTAGCCAAGGGCAAGTGTGAGACACGCAAGAATTGAGGGCATCGGTATTGCTCATCCCTGGCTCGGGCTGGTCCCTTGGGGCTCCCTGTCCTGCACCAGTGCAGCCGAGCTCGCAGCATCCTCCTTTCCCACTCGGAGCTGCCCAGCACCCACAGCCTTCTCAGCTGTGGAGAACCCCAATGTAACGACCAGTTTTGGGTGCAAAGCTCTGAAACAGGGAAAAATAAAGCACCAGCTACACAAACCCCTCTATTCCCTCCCAGACAAAGCTTTGGATCTCCTTCCTGCGTGGAAGTGGATTTCAACTGGCCGAACATACCTGTTGTGTTTTACTCTCTCATTCCTTATGTTTGGTACAGGCTGCTGAGCAAAGTCAATGCCAAGGATGCTGCAGAGGAGGGAAAAATTTCCTCTGAAACTTTAACTGATCCTCTGGGGCTTTGAAGGACCTCAAGAGGAAAGCTGAATCTGAATTTGGAATTACATTTTAAGCCTTCCTGTAGCCTTTCAAAATATCAGAAGGAGCAAGGGTCTGCTATCCTACCATCGGAACCGGGCACAACCTCCTCTTTAAGTGCGCACAAAACCCACCCCGTGGCTTGTGGCTTACGGCTGCCTTCCCTTATCTGCTGCTGTGCGGAGGCTGCTCCGTCTCCGCGGGCTGAGACTCCTTTCACAGCCCTCAAGAATAGCCCAGCACTCGCTATTCCCGTCACGTGCCCAGGTCGCACGGCCCTGCTCTTATCGGCAGCAGCACATGGAGCGCCGGGGGATGTCCCGCTGCAGCCTCTTCCAGCACCATCCCCGGCACCGGGCACGGGGCAAGCCACCATCATGACCTGCAGGGGCTGCTTTATCCCTTTTTGAGAAAGAGGGGTCTTAGCAGACTGGAGCTGAAAAGACCTTGGCAAATCCTGCGGGAAAACATCTTTGAAGCCGTTGTATAGACAGAGTCAAAGACTTTGCATGGGGTGTTTGTGTGCAGGTTCCGGAGAAGCTGAAGTGCTCATGGGAGGAGTGAACTCCAGCAAATGCCTGCTTTGGCTCTATCCCAGTGCCCAGGGATTCTCCCACTCAGCTGCCCAAGAGGTTGAGGCCAGGGCTGGGAGAGGCATCGGCAGAGCCCGCGCCCACAGCCCAATCACTTTCCCTGCCTGGGTGAGGCAGAGCAGAGAGCTTTGTGCCTGGGAGTCCTGGGAGTCATCCTGCTCTGTATCCTGTGCTGGGGAGAGCCACTGCATTGGGATCACCTGCTCCTGCAGCATCCACAGCTTCCCACTGACCCTAACTGTATCCTGACCCCCACAGAAGGTCCCACCGGGGTCTCCCTGTGCCACAGCAGCTCAGCATGTGCCAGCAGTGCCATCATGCCAGGATCCCACACCTCCACTTGTGGGATGGCACACCCATCCCCCTGGTGTGCCAGCAGTGCCACCGGTGCTCTGCGTGCTGGGATGCCACATCTCTGCTCAGCATGTGGCATCAGTGAACCCGTCCCCTGGATCCCGCACATCTGAGTAAGGAGGACAAAGCAGAGGACAAACACACTCTGGGGTGATCGTCCTCTCCTGCACTGTGGTCTCATGATCGACCAGAGAACTAAATATGTGCTCGTACGAGACAGCCAAGTAAAAAGTGATGCACACGGATGCACATGCACGCGTGGACACACGCACACACACACACACGTGCACATGCACACATACGGACACACAGAGACACCGCTCCCTGTCCCAGCTCTCCCAGCCTGGTGCCGGGCGGTGTGCGGGCGCGGGAGGAGTGGGCACTCACACCCTGACAGCGCGGCCCACGCACGCCCACCACCCATATGGCTCCTGCACACAGACTGTGGCTGAACTTGCTTCAGAAGCGTTTTGTTCCTGAGTCCATCCCGGGGAAATGGATCACTGCCTGTTGTTGGGTTTAGCAGTTTTTCCTCCTGTCGTTGCCTTCTACATCTCTGCTGGAAACTGTCATTGAAAAGTGGCTGCAAAGCGTTGCTGTGACCTCTGCCCTGGGAATGAGGGTCCACAGCTCCTTCCTACCACCTGTTCTGAGGAAATCACTAACAATCCATGTCACCTGTGATGCTTCACACTGCCTTGTAGGTAAAATACTCCAAAACCTTCAGAAATCCCTTTCCACATTCAGCAGAGACTGACACATGAAGCTCTTCCCTCCCTCCTCAGTTCCTTGGCTTTGCATTGAACATTCCCCTACCAGGCAGCCAGGCAGTATGGACTGGGCAGCATGGCCTCCATGCCAGGGAAGGTCCCAGCCCAACCCATTGCCTGCAGCACTGGATTCTGGTTGGTTTTAGGATTCAGTTCCCCAGCCAGCTCGTGTCCCACCCTCAGGCTTTTCCCTTTCTCCTCCCTTCTCTCACATTTTTACTTCCAAGTGAAAGACGGTGTTTCCTTTCTCTGTTAATTGTGTAGTTGTGAAATGAATCTCCTCCAAGCAGTGGTGAACACAGCATTTCTAAATTTTCCTCAAGTCTCTCCCAGTCTGACTAGTATCAAACCTTAACTTTTTTTTTTTTTTTTTTTTTTTTTTTTTTTTTTTTCTTTTCTGTCCATCTGTGTGTTTATTCCAAGGCCAAAAGGGATTTTCAGATAGAGCAGTCTGCCCAAACTCTCCGTCTGTGCACCCCTACAGACCCAAAGGTGTTAGTGGGAAGCTAGGAGCTGGGTCAGGGTATGGATCCCCCTGGGATGGCAGGTCCAGAATCCCACTGCTTACCCCACCCTGCACAACCACAGCACTGTCACAGACATTACACTAGGGCAATTTGGGAAGAAATCTAATCTTGTCTTAATTTTCTTAACTAGTATAAATTTCTAAAGAAAAGACATTTGGAAGCGAAATATCAAAATGTGACATTTGGAAAATGTTAAAAAGAACATTGTTGCATTATTGAGATACTTCGTTTCAATTTCATTTGAAATTAAACTTTGTCAAAATCGCATGTTGTCATGGGAAGTTTGTTCCCAAAAAAGGAGCAGTTTCCAAAGAAATGGCTTCTGGATTCACAGTTTTGGACCAGCAGTAGTGAAATGGCCTCAAAAGGAAGGGTGGGAGCCAGGTATGTGCCCAGTTTTCCAGGTCCTAAGCAGGTGGGTCCAGGCTTCAGCCCCTACAGCTTCTTGCCATGCAAGTCACAACCCTGGCAATGCTGGCAGGCTCAGGTGTGTGGAAGAACATGCTGCTTCAGGAAGCATTTCAGGTGTTGGTCCCACTCAATCACAACACTCACATGGCTAATCTGAATTTGTTCCCTGCTCTCCAGAGCTCACTGCCCCACATGTGCACCAGGATCGCAGCAAGGCACAGGCTTAGAATGAGCTACCAAAACCTGAGGTTTTCTTCCCCCCATCCACCATTGGGTTATTCGTGCAAGTTAATTCCTTATTTTGTATTTGTTGCTGCCTTTCTGCAGCAGGAGTGGAAGCAGAGCTGGCACCGGAGCAGCTTGCACCCAAACGCAGCTTTATGCAGTCAGCAAAAAGGCAGCGGAAAACGACTGTTCGATGAAATCACATATTTTGGGTAAACGTTCCCTGCTGAAAGAGTCAGTCTCTGCATTAAACTGGGTGGCAGGAGGAGTTGCTGTGAAATCATAGCAGGGATTAGATGGAAAAGAGCATTTCGTGTTTAAGTGTTGATTAAAAAGCAATATGTTACTAAAAAGCTTCGCACCAAATGGGTGACTCCTGTCCCTGCTGCTTGGTGACTCTTGAGGATTATGGTGATATGCCCCATGAGTTCTCAGCGTGGTCACTTCACCATTTCCCAGCCCCTGGGTTTCTTGGTGGGTTTTTTGCTGCATTTCAGGGAGGCCCTTTAGGGTGAAATTAATTCAGTTTAGCAGCCAACAGGCTCCAAATCGATTCATTCTGCAGCCAGGATGGTTTATGGGCAGGACGGATGGTCTGCAGCACACGCCTCTGTGCCGCCTCATCTGCAATCACTGACAGGAGACCTCAGGGGAAAAAGGATCCACAAAACTGTCCCTTTTATGTTTGAGAATAATAGTTATTTGGCTGCTTAAAAGGCTGCCAAAGCCTTGCAGGAAAATCCTGATCACAGCCATGCCAAGACCCAGGAAAGGCAGTGATGGGGGAAAGGACATGGCTGGGTGTGGCGTGGCAGGGGATGGCAGAAGGGTGGGTGGCAGCACCATGGGCTAGGATGGAGGGCAGGAGGGAGGTGACAGTGGGGGTACATCTGCCTTCCCCCTCCATGTGAGAGGTGCAGAAGCCACAGCCAGGACCTTGCTCAGAGCAATCACTGCCATCCCTCTCCAACTGGCCATTGGTTCTTTACAGTCACTGCTCAGTGGAAAAGCTGTGGAATTCTCCTGGTGCCTCAGGGTGGAGATCCCAGGGGGCTGCATGCCAGGCGTAGTGCCCACAGTGGGGCCAGCCCTGTGCCCTCCCGGCAGCCAGGGGTGGAGGGAGCTGTGCAGTGTGGCGCAGCTATGGAGAGTCTCTGTGAGCTCATTCATTCCCGGACTTTGGGTTCAGGGTAACACCGTGGCCATTACATCCCAGCCCTCCCTCACCTGCACTGGTGCCATGTGCCATCACTGCCCTTGGGTTTTGCACCGGCTTCGTGTCCCTGCAGGCTGCACTGGCTCCTGCAGACAGACAAGCGGACTGTCTGCGTGTCACCTGCGCTCCCAGCGCAGTTTGGATCCTGGCTCTCCATTTCCCCATCCTGCTTCTCAAATGCTAATGTAGCTTTTGATGTACACGTCTTCATCCTTCAGCACAAGCAGGATCCAGCTTTGGACAAGCACAGCACTGTGCCGACGACGGCTTTGCAACAGGAGCTGCCGTCCTGTTCCTTGACTCGATCCCAGCGTTTTGTCATTTTTGAGGAAATAACAAACTTGAAAGTATTCAGCTTTGGTGCAGCAATTGCAGCTTAATTGCACGTCTCCTTCTGCCCACACAAATGCTGAAAAGTGACTTGGCAAACTTTAAAGGCAATCCAGGACTGAAATGGGAAGGCTTGACAAGCCAGCATTCATCAGCTCTGACTAACGCGTCTGTACTCTCAAACCTGCTGCTGTTCCTGCGTTGGCCTGACATCTTGCTGCCCTCAAAGAATTTCTTTTGAGTCTCAATCAGCGGCTGCCGGGTGGCTGTGTCTGAACGGTCCCCCCAGCTTTTCAGCCGCCAGGTTACCCTCAAACCAGGTCAAAACCATTCCTGGGGTGAGGGCTGCATTGGGCAGTGCCCTGGCAGTGGGCAGGGATGGTTTTGTTGCACAGAGAAGACAAAGGGGGAGATGTCCTGGCGTGTCACTGGGGTTTGTGCTGGTGACATTCCAAAGGATGTGGCTGGCTGCATGGCTCTTGGCCCTGCTGCCCACAGGCTGGAGGCAGTTGCCTCCCCAGGAGACCTCAGTGTGGGCTGGGGTGCTGGAGCCATAGGTGTCAGTGGGCTTGGGGAGTCCCAGGTGTCCTCATCTGATGGAAACCTGAGCTGCAGCAAGTCCATGGCTCCTTCAGGATACAGCTGGGCAGGGCAAAGAGGAAGAGGAAAGGGAAGGCAGACTCACGGTGCTGCAAGACTCTCAGTACCACAGGTGGTGGGAGAGATACTCCGGTCATGCCATGAAGCTGGAAGGCAGAGCGTCCCCAGGGCAGGGCTGTGCCTGAGGGCAGGGGCAGTGGCAATTCTGGAGTTGCTTTGCCTTCCCATATCCCTGATATCCCTGGGGAAGCCTCTTGGCACTGCTAGAACTTTTCCCTGCTCAGCTGCCAGGTCTCCTGGAGGAGACAAGGTGAGGAGTGAGCCGGGATCAGCAGTTAGCAGGAATGCATGTGAATGGGGTCAGGAATTCCCATCAGAAAAGAAAGGAGTCAGACAACCACAAAAGATCTTGTGGTTGTTTGCTCAGGTTCAGGCGCATCTCCCAGGTCTGCTGCTCTATCCAGCCCTCTTTCCTCAGGGTGCTGGACAGGCAGACTTCCAGAGGCTCTGACCTAGATGATCCAAGATCAGGTTGGCAGCAGGATGGAACAGAGCTTGTGGGGCTGGCCCAAAGGGACAGCACCAGGTCCTGAGCCTCCAGTGGACGCAGCCTCAGCTCACAGTTCCATGAGTTTTGGGATTAGCACAAAGTTCAGGAGCACTTGAATTCTTTATTTTATTGAACTGCCCCTCAAGGCTGAGCAGGGGTCAGCCTGCACTGCACGATGCCTACACTTGGCACAGTGAGCACTGAGTCTACAGGCTTTTGCAAGGAAAATATTTAAGATTTCTCAGCAAATGGTGCATGCACTTTTTCAGAAGGATGTTTTGCTCTTTTCCCCATGATCAGACTCATACGGCGTGTTTGAGAGGCAGCCTCATTTATATACAGCACTGGAGGAGTGTGGGGAGAAGATCTCTCCTTTCAGAAATGGCACAATTTACCGAAGGACAGGAATTATGTAAAGCAACAGGATTTACTCCCAGCCCAAAGTATGCAAACAGTGTGAGTTATGCTGCACGGAGCTTCTGGAAAGATAACTGGGAGGGGAGGCCCCTTGGTTCATTTTGTGAATGAGTGACTCGGTGGTGGATGTTGGGGTTTATTCCGCTCCATACTGTGTACACAGTACTTACCACGCGCTTGGAAACGAGCAGCCGAGGAAATAGATCTTTGCTGGAGGCAATTGCTTTCCCAACAGTGAGAGAAAACATTATGCATGGCAGGCTTAGAGGTTATTATTTTAATACCTTTCTTCTCGCTGTAGAGCAAGGTGGCTGTGTGCTGGGGCAGGCATGCCGGGTCACCCCCTGCTCCTCCACACACCAGTCACCGTCAGGCTGGGCTCTCATGGTGGGTGCAAAATCCCCCCTCAATCCCCACGCCGTGTCTGTGCCACAGAGACAGGCTGAGCCAAACTCAGCTCACATCACTGTGGTGATGGGGCCAGTCAAGGTCCCTGTTGCCTCCTGCCCCAGTCCTGGGAGCTGCACTCTCAGCCTCTGCTTCAGTGCCTGTCTGGTCCTTCCATCCCTGCTCCCCCACTCCTCTAGCCATCTCCTCACACAAAGCAGCTTCTTGCCACACTCTCCAGGAGAGAAAATCCAACTTTCTGAAAGAGCACTGTGTTTTTGGGTGTATCCTGCATGAGACTCAAAATAGCATCTTTCAGGATAAATCTGTTGGGATGATCTAAACCAGAGTGGATATAGGAACATCAGAAAATAGAAGCACTTTGGAAGTAAATAGGTTGATCAGAGATAGCAAGTGCATGGACCATGTACCTGGAGTCTGATCTGATCATGTGTTGCTGAGAGGTTTCCCATTCTCACCTTTACTTCCAGTAGAAATTCCAGCCCTGAAGGATTGTCCTCCAGCAGGCGCCAGGCTGGATTATCCCTCACAGCTCTTGCTCCTCTTGCTCTGTAGCATCCTCATCATCCCCAGCCCAGCCAGGCTCTCCATGGGGGTGCCACTTTGCAGCCTGCAGCCTCTTAGAGTGGGCCCTGCTTGGTAAGGTGGCACTTGGCATCCTGGTTATGACATGACAGAGGACCCTGCTCTTGCTTACCACAGCAGAAGGAAGATGTGATACAGCAGAAGAAACATCACTTGCGGTGTAGGTGAGCACAGGGCACAGTGCACTCACTGCCCTCCTTCACAGGGGATATCTTCCTTCATCCTTCTGCCCAGGAGCAGAGAGAATGCCCTGGAGATCCCTGCTCTGCCCCCCTGCACCTCAAACTGTGGGGCTGTCGCATCCGCAGGGACACTGTGAGGCTGCCTGAGCCACAGGAACCCCAACACCAGAAAAAAACCCTCAAGCCTCCCCAGAACGGCTTCACTGCGATGCCTCAGTGCTGGTGTGGGGCTCAACTGGAGGGCAGGGGTGGGGGCTGGCAGCTGGCTCTGCCTACAGAGCTGTGCCTGGCTTCCCCAAGCCTCCCTGTTTATTTGTTCTACAACAGCTTGAAACCAAACAGGGTTAATAGCCCTCCCTGTGTCCTAGTGAGATGAAACTACCATTGGGAGACCCAGGACAATTTTTATATAGGATTAGAAAACAAAAATCAATATTTAATTATCTGTAAGCTTTTTGTGTCACTGCATCCTTAGCTTGCTAACGGTGAGTGCCGGTTGCCAGGAGAAAGTAAGTCATTAAAGGGGCAGTATCTTTTACTGGCCTGTTATGGGCCCTCAGTAAATAGAGCACATTATCACTCCTCACACACCCTCACGGTTATTTATCTTTACAATCTCTATTTACCTATATTTATGGAGGGTTTCTCCTGTATATTATATGGCCAGGTTAACTTTAATGGGCTTCATTAAAACAGGCACTTAACAAAACTTTGGAACATCCTCGTTTGGACAGACGGCAGGAAACTGAAACGGGGAAGGAGGAGGAAAAGCACTTTGTGTCACTGAGTCCCCGGGAGCCGAAGGGTGGGTGATGCAAACGCTGGTGACTTCAGGGCTGTGTCACCACCCAAGGCTTTCTGAGACCCACCGCCACGGCAGAAAGGGCCGTGGGTCTGCCAGCACGGGGCTTGGGGAGGGTCTGAGATGGGAGGAGGATGGACCCCTCGCTGGGCACTGGATGCTCAGCTCCCGGGTGTCCCCCTTGTCCAGGGAACCGTGAGCGTGTGGCACTGAGGGACTGCTTAGGGTCTCCCTTCTTGTCCCTGTTGCCCCTTTCCCCCATATCTGAGTCTGCCCTGGACTACAGCGTGCTCCCTACGGTGCAGCCTCCCAACCCGACAACCCCACGGGACAGACGGACAGAGCACCCTGCACTGCTCCTGGCGAAGGGTCCGTCCTGCGGCCCTGCCTCTGCGGAGCCTCTGTCACCGCGTGGCCCATCCACCTGTGCACACCCGCTCGGAGCCACGCTCAAAACACAACAAATAAATACTCTGGGAAACGAAACCTTTCGCCGCGGGGAGGGGAACGGGCAATTAGTGGATCTTTTTGCTGCAGTAGTTAATTTTTTACAAGCCTCCCTTATTTTCCCTGTTTCCCCTGGTTAATAATGACTCGCAGCCGCTTACGCCATAAATAAGTTCCACAAATTTCGCAGATGCACCGGGCTGTTTAAGCAGGGAAATTGAGCAGCATATGTCTGAATGGTTAATTGACTTAATTGCTGTTAGTTGGGCTATTAGCACACTTGATCCACCCCAATGACCGCAATACTTTCTTAATGGTGTTCATTTTATTTGGATGCCAAGCTCCAGTTACCATTACAGGGAAATTTCCAATTGCTGATTACCTCATAAATATATAATTGTAGTCATAGGCTAAATAAAGCCAACAGGCATTAATAATGAACAGCATTTGACTAAGAGCCTTTAAAGGATGATGGAAGTTTCTTTAAGGACCTCAGCTATTCTTGAAATGTAAATAATCTTTCATGCTTCTATTTTTAATGATGCTGCGTCCTTTTTCCAGTCGGCATCAAGCACCAGGAGAGGTGTTTGATGAATCCTACAGCCAGGTAATGTCCAGAGAAAACAAGAGAGCCGGGAGCCCCACAAGCTTTCCCCGTTACACCCCAAGAATCAGATCCCTAGGGACATTGATGTTCTTCCTTTCAGGCAGCCACTGGAGTGTGACCAACCAGTGACTCCAGCCTCGCATCCAGGCTTTCTGAAAACGGTTTATCCCACTCCCTGTCTGCAAGGAAAGGAAAGAACAAAGTGCTACCAGGCCAAGTCCTGCCCTATGCACGAGGGGCTTGATGGGCAGGCTGTGCAGGAGAGGAGTGCTGCATCTCTCTTGATGCTACAAGTGAGGCTGCTAAAACCAGGTGAGTGTGTCACCAGCTTCAGCTTTTTTCACACTGTGGGGGACAGCTGTCACTTTCCTGCCTAGTCCCCCATGCAAGGTGAGGATGACCCTGAGAGCAGCATCCACAGCAGGGGTTATCAGGACCCCTGCCTGGGACCAAGCCTGGGTGCAGCCCTGGGTCCAGAAACCCCCAAATGAGTTTAGTCTGACGCCAAACAAATAACCAAAAAAACCACCTGTACCAGTGCAGATCTTTCCCCAAGGGCAGTGCTAAGGGCAGGTATGATTTATCCAGAAGAGGAACGGCAAGGGAGAAATGGCCTTTTCCAACTCCAGCATTGTTACTGGCTCTAGAGACAATTTAATTATCCCAGGCTATTCTTAACTGACCTAGTCAAATGAACCTGCCTAGCTCTGTCCACAGTAATTACCCACGATTTGCTAATTCATGTGGAGAAGAAATTACTCCTCGATAGTCTGTTAATCTTTGATTCCCAACCATGAGCTCATTTACTTCAGGCTTGTTCCCTACTGGCGCCAAACAGAGAGCATTACATTAGCTATTAGGGAACTAGTTATAATTAATGTTGGCTTTGACGATAGCCTGGTTTTAGGCAGATTCCTTGGGGTGCTGCCATGGGTGGGGACTGTGTCACAGCTGCATTTCTGGAATTTTAGACCATCCTGCACATTCCTGTGGCAGGGTCACTCATGCTAATGAGCAGTGCTGGGATGAATTGGACCAAGGCTTGGACATTCCGGGTCATGGACACAGGGAGGATGGGACCTGCCCCCTTGATCCCTGTGAGGTGAGGATGGTCCCCATGTCCCATGTTCTCCTGGGACACTGCCCACCAGGGTCTCTCTGCAAACCCACCAGAAGCTGGTCCTTGTGCCACCAGGACAGCTGGCAGGGCCCCCCTGCCTGCCTACCCATCTTCATCAGATGGGGGTGAGCTCCTCTCCGTTCTCCCCTCTATCCTTCTCTCCACCCTCCCACCACCCGCCTGCACAGCCCTGCTGCTGCCACTGCCTTCAGCCGGACCACTGACAGCCCTGATGGGACCGATGGGACTGGGGGGGTCAGACTGCTCTCCAGACCCAGGGAAAATGAGAAGCAGATGTTCCTTCAGCAGAGGAAAGGTCTTGGGATATGAAATAGTTTCACCTGGTGCCTTCATCTTCTGAAAAATCACACGTGACAATTCCTTTTGAAAATGATCAAAGCCAGGCGCGGCGTTTCCTCTTTCCTCGCCGATCTACTCCACTCTGTTTTATCAGATGGAGCTTAAAGCAAGAACATGTTTTATTTTAAAACAGACTTAAAAAATATTCTGACCCTTCAGCTTGACCATTCAAACCATGTGCTTTCGTACGTCTCAGATGCTGGCCCACAGAAGAGGAACAGTGTTAACAATAAGCAAAAGTACCTAATAATCAGTTTAATACAATGCTGCACAGTACTTACGGAGTTGGCATTCCCAAAGTTATTACCAGAAGCCAAATCTTAATCCTTTTTAAGTTGGGGGGGAAATGGATCAAAAATTAGAATGATATCAAGCATAAAATAATCTTCTGTCTGTATTGCACTGATAAAAAATTAGAATATATAATTACCATGTACAAACTGCTTATGTTTGTGATTATATGTTGCTGCCATCTCCAGGTCCTCCCGGTAAATGACTTAATTGGGTTGTATGATGTACGGATGGAGAGCAGGAATGTGTGGTGGATCTTGCAGGGCGCCAATCCCTGCACCGAGGTTGCTGCAGGGACCTGAGACAGTGGCAGAGCTTTGCACCTCTTGGAGACACAGCAGCAGCTGAGAGGGGAGGCTGGGACCCCCCTGGGTGCTGGGTGCTCACACATGAGGGGCTCCTCTCAGAATTCTTTTTTTCCTCCTCCTCTACAATTGCCCTATCCCACCACAGAGGTGTTGGTTGTTTTTTTTTTTTTCCTGGCTATTTATGAGCAGAGTGAGAAGAAAGTCTGGCAGAAGAATGGCCTGGAGGCTCTGGGACACCAGCGGGGTGGACGTGGTGTGGGGACACCAGAGGCTGATGATTTTTGAAGTTAGAAAGTGCCTGAAGGGCCATTGAATCCACAAGGGAACTGGGAGAGAAGCACAAAGGATCCAGTGCCCTGTCTAGACACTGAATGTACTTGAAAATCAAGTCATGGGATTATCTCCACAGAAGAACAGACTGGGCAGACATACAGTGGCCAGCATTCAGGGCTGAAAGGAAATTGCAAGAAATAATAATAATAATAAAAAAAAAACAACTCAGAAAGCTGGCAAAGCAAAAAGGCTGGAGCTTCCCGTGGCTGTGAGCAGCACCCAGATGGATAAGTCAGTGCCTTAGAAATAAAAATAGGAGACAAAATTTCAGGGGATTAGAGGAGCATCTTCCATTGACACATATGCACACAGAGGAATGGTTACATGGAATAACCTGGCCACAGGAAAAAATTGTATTCATGTATGGGATAAATAACACGAGAAGGCTCCACAGGTAAAGGGGACACCCAAAGATTCTCTGGATGGAAGCTCTGATCTGCATGTCTGCACAGAACAGAGAGAGCTGTGTGTAACAATAAATATCTGCCTGTGGATAGCCCAGGAATAACTACAGTGTGCGTAACGCACCGGCATTACGGGATTTTTGATGTATAAAAATGTCTTATTGGCTTTCTGTTTTTTCTCTCACATATCATACCACAATACCCCTCACAGCCGAGCACGCTCCTTTTCAGTGTCCGCTGTATTTATTAGAGCTGAGGAAAGAGATTTTCTCTTTTCTGTTGGTTTTTTCTTTTTTATTATTTGCTAAATTTAGCCATTTTTCTGGCGACGACATTCAGCGGCACAGAAAGCAATGCTCTCAGATAAGTTCATCATTCTCAAAAGCCTTTCATGTCACTTAGTGAGGAATTTTTGCTCGGAAAAACATTTCAATGCAAATGATGGCCATTACCACAATTAAATATTTATTTTTTTGCCCCCAAATGTGAAGATAATTTCATAACTGACTCAGGAAGGTGGGCAGCAGGCAGGGGAGCATGACAGATGTGCCGGGCTGCACCCCCATGTGTGTCACATGTGGGTGCTGTGGTGGATTCTTGTGCTCTGGGGGATGTGTGGGAGCATATCTGGGTGGGGCTGCTCAGGTAAAGCTACCAGGGTTTTGTGAGGTGACTCCATTAGTTTGAAAGAGCTCTGACCACCTTCTGTGGGGTGGGATGACATGAGCTGCGCCGAGAAGGATGATGAAGCTCTGGGGTCCCCAGCACAGGAAGGGCATGGAGCTGCTGGCACAAGTGCAGAGGAGGCACCGAGATGATCACAGGGATGGAGTAGGTCTGCTGTGAGGAAAGGCTGAGAGAGTTGGGATTGTTCAGCTACAGGGTGATCTAATTGTGGCCTTTCAGTGGCTGAAGGAGCCTAAAAGAAAGACGGAGAGAGACTATTTACAAGAGCCTGGGGTGACAGAACAAGGGGGAATGGCTTCAAACTGACAGAGGGCAGGGTTAGATGGGATACTGGGAAGAAATTCTTCCCTGTGGGGTGTAGATGAGACCCTGGCACAGGTTGCCCAAGAAGCTGTGGCTGCCTCTGCATCCCTGGAAGTGTCGATGGTCAGGCTGGACAGGGCTCGGAGCAACCTGGTCTAATGGAGGGTGTCCCTGTCCATGGCAGGGAGTGGAACAAGATGAGCTGTAAGGTCGCTTCTGACCCAGGCCACTTTATGATTCTGTGGCTCTGTGGTTCTGTGACTCTGCTCTCAATGTGCTTCTCCAGAGACTCTGACTGGTTTCAAGTTCTTGGGCAGAGAATTTTTCATAATAGCCTCTAAAACTGCAAATCAATACATGAGGCTTGCTAAACAATCCAGCCAAATCAAAGTTATATTTTGAACCTGAAAAGGTACCCACTGCACTTTTTACAATTTACTCAGTGCTAATATTTACCTGGAATTAATTCTATTCCCTTCCCAACCTGGACCCTCCTTGTCAGGGGGAAGCTGGCAAGCAAGGCCTTTTGTTGCTCCTCTGGGGTGAAAATGTTTTGGATGAACATATTTTGTTCTCTGATTTCCCAGGACCCAAAATCTATTTGATGGTAAAGGTCAGAAGAACTTTCAGTCATGCAAACAAGCTGCCAAATATAGATGGCCAGAACTGCAGAAACAGGTAAACTTTGTGACTTGGACAAATAATATTTAAGCTAAATTGAAACTAGAAGTGGTGAGGACACAAAAGCAAGGGCTGTGCCCATCACATCCCTTCAGTCTGGCACAGCACAGCTGACACTAATCCTTTGATCCCACCTGCTCTCAGGTGGTTTGTCACCAGTAAATTACCAGTCGGTTGCCACCAATAAATCAGTAATTTGGGTAACCCCTTTGCAACAAGTTCTGGCTACTGCATCACAGACTTGTTTAAAATCTAGAGATCTGTTTGGGGCACTGCTTCCCATGACATGGTTCATTTGGCTGTGCCACGCTCAGGTGGCTCAGGAATTCCACTATCCTTCCTCCATCTCCATTGCTCTGTCACCATCCCTGGATCCTTTCAAGCTGGGATGGAGATGGTGGGTCCTGGCCACCCTCTTCCCCTCTTTCAGACCGCTTGTGTTTCCTCTGATGCCTTCACCTCCACCTGACCTCCTCTGACAGCAGGGACAGGAATCCTGTCTGCCTTCCCTCTCTTTAACTTTTCCTTTATTATACTTTTGAATCCACATGTTCCAACTGCAGTTTTCCCCACTGTGACTGTATCTGGGAATCTCTCATTTCCTCCTAGTTTTTACCAAGCAGATTTGAAATGGTGCTGCTTTTCTTAGCTGTTCCTTGCAGCACATTTGAAATTCAGTGCACCAGTCCCAGCTGGGCCAACAGTTCTCTGAATTTTGGGGTTTGCCATCACCCTGCAGACTGCTGCCATCTTCTGAACAAAGCCCCACAGCTGGCAGAGGAGGGATACGCTTCCTGAAGCTGCTCAACGGCCTTTGTGTGGGAGAAATTCCATACAGTGCAAACATCTCCTCTCTGGTGCTCAGTAAGGTGGGGCCGAAGGAGACAGAAGGGACCCTTTAATGAGGGGGTGTCTGAAGGAGTTTGTGAATGACTGGGAAAGTCATGGGCTTGGGATCACATTGCGCCTGCTGAAAGGGCCCCGTAAATGGAGTCATTATTGGTGGCAGTAACTGATCCTCCTCCTGGCTGAGAGTCATGGAGATTAGACATTAATTGAACACGGACTCTGAAGGGGGAGAGTTCGGGGTTATAGTGGGGAGGCAAAAGAAACATTAGAATCAGAGCATACAGAGGGGCTGTTAATAAAGACACAAGGGCAGCTGTGCACCGAATGTGGGGGGATATAGGATTTCAAGAGCCGGGGTCCTCTTTCCACTGAGAGCTACCTTACATGGGATGTAACCCTAGGAATCAGCCCTGGAGCCACTGCCATTCCAGCCAAGCTGCCCTGGGGATGGGGACATGGGGCAAGAGCAGCCCTGATGGGCAAGGGGGTCCCAGGCAGCCCTGCCAAGGGACCTGCATGACTGGGAGAGACCGTGGGGAAGGGAGGGCTGTGCATCTATTCCCACCTCACATGGGACCTTTGGTCTCAGGGATGTGGGACCTCTCTCTCACATGCTGGGATTAATGGATTGGGAGGCTTTCGATAAGCAGAGCGGTTTGGGGAGGGTCACAGGGAGCCGTGCCCAGAACAGCTGGGGCTGGTTTTATTCTCGAAGTCACAGCGAGACAATGAGTTTTCCTCGTCAGAGCTTTTCAGTTCATTACTCTGCCTCTCTCTTTTCTGCAAATAAGTAAATGCACTTAACAGGTTGCTGCAGGTCACCTAAGCTCCCTGTCGTGTGTGCACTCTTATCCCCTGGTAATTGCAAAGTGCTGCTACCGATCTGAAATGCCAAGGAATGATTTAAATAGGAATTTACATTTGCTGCAAATGAAGGCAGTGCACACAGACAGTGACTGCAGCTGGCTGACACCCCACCATTGTAAAATGGGGCAACCGGGCTGGGGTTCTCATCTTGGGGTGTGTTGGTATGTCCAGGAAATTGCAGAGTAAGACACTAAGACTTGGAAATGAGCCGCCACCGGTGCTGGCTGCAGGGTGGGGGATCATGGGGAATCCCCACCACTACCACGAAGGCTCCTCAGACCCTCCCCACAGGTACAAGAGGGTGACCACATTTTGCTGGTAGGACTGGAAGGACTTAGAATCATAGAATCCTGGAAGAGTTTGGGTTGCAAAGGACACGAAGGATCATCTCATTCCAACCCTCTTACTTTCACAACACAAGGTTTTTCCAAAAGTGTGGCCTTTCCCCAGCTCTACAGCAGCTGGAGGTGGCTCAGGGTGAATGAGCTTGATGGACCCATGTATGCCCACTGGTTCACTCCTAGAGTAGCTGAATTCCCCACAAACGCACAGCCCAGGTGTCACCACAAGTATTCCTGGATGTTTGGCAGCCAGAAGGACACCCTGTGAAATACCTGGAAACAAACCTGCCATTGGAAGTGGTGATCCTTTGCTGATTGCAAACATGGGGAGAAAACAGCCAGAGATGTGGGCATTCCCTGCAGTCATCACCTGGAGCTGGGATGGGGCTGTCTTCCCTGCAGCCAGGCTTGAGTCTCCACTTGTTTTCTTTCCCTGAATTTCAGGATCACTCGGAAAATTGTGAGTGAAATTCCCACTCATGACCAACCCAGACTTCTGTGCTGCTGGGAGCCACTGCGATCCGGTGCCAAGGTGCACCAGTCTGTTTGGACAACCCTCATATCCATGTATTCAAACTTTGGAGATGTGGATTTTGTCTTGTGACAGGCTTTCATTAATGCTTTGCTGTAGCTCTGATACAGCGGATAATGTGGGTTTCCCAGTGGAGCGTGTATTTCCTCAGGCATGCAGAGAGTTGGCACCTTTCCCCTTCTTCCTCTCCCACAATTTCCACATGAGCAGTCCCAGCAATATGCACAGACCCATTTAGCAAATGGATTTTTTTCTTGTGAAGTGTTCAAAAATAGTCACCCTTTGTTATTAAAAATGGTGACGGGTGTATCATGACTCAACAGTCTGAGGGCGAACCTGCACATGCGATATCAATACTGCATGTAAGCAACTGCAGGAATCGATAATTCAAGTATATTTCTGTATTTATTACATATTCAATCAACTAACTCATGCTCTTTTATCAATACATTAACTGATAATAAAACTCTGTTTACTATAGAAAATATTAGACACTGTATAACAAATGATTGAACATTAGTGTGTGCGAGTATCGAGCTGCAGAGGCACAGCAGGAGGGAGCTGTGCGATACCCTCCTGGTTATCCCACCTTGTGTGATTAAAGGAAAAGCAAAACACCACAGATGAGAGATTAAAAACATCTTGTGCTAATACAGATCTGAAGCCATCAAAGTGGGAAAGATTAAAATGAGCTGGTTCCTGATTTCCAGTCCCTGTGGTGTTTGAAGCGCCTGCCTCCGATCGTGCTGCTCCCCAGGGATTCCAACAGCGACAGTGGCCAGACATGGGGCGGATGTGCAGAGTCTCCCCTTCCCTGTTTCTGCTCCCGTTTTGAATAGATGCACTGCATTACTATTAGTTATATTTTATTTTTATCATTGTTATTACTTATTAGTCTGGAGCCCCAGTAGCCCATTGATCTGCTTCCGAGTAGCCCAAGTGAGGCTGAGCAGTCATAGATCATCTTCGACAGAGGCTGACATTGGCATTTTCTGTCCTAAGTCATTTATTAGGAATGTGTGGACTCTGGCACAGTTTGGTTTGAGCAGGTTTGGTTCGCAAGTGAAGCAGGTGATGGCAGAAACCCTGGTCCTGCCAGTTGATGAGGCTGTGTGGGAGCTGAGGACCGGCCAGCACTGCATCCTGTGGGATGCTGGTGGCACCTGAGGGGTGGCCTGAGCAGGACCTGGAGCAGCTTGGGGAGGTGGGAGCCAGGCAGGTCAGGGACTGCTGTCCCAGATAAGTTATGTCCCCAGCAAGGACTTAGCTCATGCAGAACAATTCAGAGAAGAGCATAGAGCTCTTCTTTTTTCCTAAGAATCCCAATGTGTGATGCAGCCAGCTCAGTTCAGGTGAAGGACCCTTCTATGTGGACCTGGAGAAGGCAGCGATGGTCCTGCTGCAGTGGGGCAGGGATGTGGCCTTTGCTCGGAGTGAGAACAGAGCACAGGTGGAAGCAGGGGCTGCCTTTTCCTGCAGCTCTGCAAACATTATCACAATCCCTGTATGAAAGCAAATGGGAGAAATGAAAGCACAGAAAGTAGGATGCCAGGAGTAGGATGCAAGGGAGTGAGGATGGGCTGAGAGCTGAACCCAGCTGGCCCCTTTGCACCCACCAGCATGCTGCAGTAGTGTTTGCTCCAGAAGATGGGGCGCCCCAAAGCAAGCCAGGCATGCTTTGGTTGTCAGGAAGGCCCTGCTCTCCTCAGCTCCAGCACAGCGAGATGCTCAAACACAATTATCATCTTTCTCATAAGCTCAGAGAACCGGCAGGCACAGCACCTGGGGCTGGACCTCCACCCAGCCCATGCTGAGCTCACACTCACCAGCTTCCCCCTCCCCAAACCAGTGGGGTCACGTCAACACCCCTGGGTGCTGGGGCATGGGAGCCCCTACAGAGCACACATCCCTTGCAGTGGTGCCGGAGCCCCTGTGGCCATGGTCTGTGGATAACATGATGACCAGCCAAGGTGTTTGTGTCCCAATGCCTGTTTACATCCCTTTACTCTGGTGCTTTCTGAGGGAGAATGTCTGTATCTCTGCCCTGCTGATTGCCCTCCGCTTACTCATTCATTTGATAGTTTCAGACAAGCAGCCTTCACCTGAGGACATGTCAGAGCGCTGCTGGTTACTTGTCCAAAGGGGAAAACATTCTTTATCTCCTTCAGTAGCTCGTGCTTTCTGATGCAGCAACACCCTCCGCTGCTGGAGCCGCAGCCCCCTCGGGTCGCATGAGATACATGTTATATGTATTTCAGTAATTCTGCAGATGATCCATATTGTCCCAACTATACCAAGGAATAAAAATATGCAATATTTTCAAGGAGA
Organism: Pyrocephalus nanus; assembly: GCA_038380795.1. Lineage (NCBI taxonomy): Eukaryota > Metazoa > Chordata > Aves > Passeriformes > Tyrannidae > Pyrocephalus > Pyrocephalus nanus. Next base: position 7,215,512 of record CM076278.1, read on the forward strand.
AAGGGGGGTTTCATTTCCAAGATATGGATTTGTGTGGCAAAGGGGAAGGACATGCTATGGCCTGTGGCACGGGAGCTGTCTGGCACTGCCAGCACCACCTTTGCCCATCCTTGTCTGGTCAGAGCGGGGCTGTGAGAGCAAAGGTGGCCCGTGGTGGGTAGCAGGGAGCCCTGGCTGTCGCAGCTGCTGTGGACACCCCTGTGCTACCCCAGGCTGCATCACCCTGGCAGAAAGCTGCGGGACACCCACAGCTGGCCCCAGGCAACCAAACCACCCAGCTGAAACAAATCCGAGATGCTGTTCATCACATGAAAACACAGGATTTTCACAGGGCCTTTGCAGCCTGCTGAGGCTCCTGTGATGTAGACAGGGGCTCATGAGCAGCTTTCTGCCCAGGGTGTGAGTTCACCCACAGCCTCCTGCCAGTGTGATAGGACCCAGGGTGAGGGGACCCACTGGAGAGACCCAAGGGCTGGGCAGAGCTGGGCTGGCACCTTGGAGAGCCAGTAGCCCGAGGGCAGGCAGGGTGGTGGGAGCGGGATGCCCAACTTGGATGGACATGGGATGCACTGTCAGTTCTCCCCTAAAGCCAGCTTGGATGGTGGGGGTCACTGCAGCCCCTCACTCTGCCCTCAGGGCTCCCTGGGCAGGCCTCAAGCACCCCAAACACCCCCCATGTGCAGATAGCTGGGCACTCTGTGTGTGTGTGTATGTGTCTGTGTGTGTTTAATAAAATACAAACTTACATTTCCCTTTTCAAATGAAATTAACATACTTTATTGCCAGCTATAAGAATTATTCCTTAAGGGTAAGAAGTTTATAAAAAATTTAAAGTAACAAAGGCAAACTTATAAAAAATTCATCTTTTAGTAGTGATTGCTCTATAAAAAAAAGAGTAGGTTTAAGTGAGAATACAAAATTCACAGAATTAATTATGTAAACAGAAAAAAAGGCACAACAGCTGAGAACTAAACTAATTAGCAGCAGAGTAGCCCTGCCAGTGGCAGCCTGGGCCACTGCATCGGCGGCGTGCACGTGACATTTGTGTCCTCAAGTTATTTATAAAGTAACTATGCTGAGACTTGGAATAGTGCTGGTTTAAGCAAATGGTGAGGGGGGGGAACATCAGCTCTTCTCACCTGTACGTTGTGCTGGGATCTTTGCTACAATCAGTCACTGAGGTTCCCTTGGATTTACTGAGGGCTCCCCTCAAGAAGCTGCTGCAGCTCTGCCAGCTCTGGGAGCCAGGCAAGGGAAACTCATGGAATCATGGAATCTCCTAACGGCCTGGGTCAGAAGGTACATGAAAACTCATCTTGTTCCACTCTTTGCCATGGCCAGAGACATTTTCCAGTATATCAGGTTGCTCCAAGCCCTGTTCAACATGACCCTAAATATTTCCAGGGATGGGACATCCCAAACCTCTCACACCAAGATCCAAGTGGGACATTTTAGAGACCTAATCAGAGCAGAAGAGATGACTTGTGACTTCATTCAAATACTTAAGAGGCACTAAATTCAGCAAATGTAATATGCCTATAAAGTGTTGTGTCGAGACATCTACTGCTTCCCTTGGATTGCTTGTGGCAGTGGGTTTGGAGAGTTGCCTGGCCAAGGGTTCCAGAAGGAAGAAAGAAAACCCCAGAACTCTACAAATGAGAGTACTTGGAGAGAAACCCTCCTGCAGCCCTTCTCTGCAGCTTCCAGCCCTCAAAGCCAGGGCAAGGCTGTGACCAAACCCTCCAGACCCTGAACCCTCCCTCTGTTCTCAGTGGAGCGAAGAGAAGGGGCAGGAGAGAAGAGACAAGGCTGGGGTGGGAGAAGGGGTACCTTGCCATGTAAGTGCAGGTGCTCACCTTGCCTCAAACTCCATCCCTCTGGGCACAGGGGAGAGCTGAAGGAGCTGAAGAAGCTGAAGGCCCTGTCCCCAAAGCAGCCCCCTTCTGCTGATCCCAACCTGTGGACAGACACAGGAGTTACTGAGGGTGGGTTGGGAGGGGTGTCCTGTGCTGGATCTGTGCCCACCTACCCCATAGCACTGTGGGGCTGGCTCTCACCCCCTGTGGGACCTGTGGGCCCCCAGCCTGTGGGAGCTGTCTCTAACCCCCCACAGGAGCCTGGCCTGTGGGATCTGGCTCACCAAACATACCTGTCCATGCCCAGCTGTGCTGCTCTGGCCTGCGTCTCCAGATCAGTCAGGTTTAATGATTACTCTGCTCCATCCAGAAGAGCCAAATGCAATGGACGAGAGCGGAATGAGCAAGAGCCCTTCCATTCACAGGCACATTAAACGTGTCATTGAGATGGAAGGAGCTTGCTCATTCCAGCCTGCTCTTTGCATTATTTTTCACTGTAGGAAAATTTTCAAGAGGAGAAAAGAAACTTAAGGAACACATTTAAAAGTAAAGTTGAACAGAAAAGGCTGCTGGGAATACAAATGCTGCTCGAGTTTCATTCTAATTCCTTCTCCTGGCTGTCCTCTGACAGGAGGCTTGGCCAGCCCTACCTGGGAGGTGCTGCTGTCAGCAGCGATGTGCTGGCTCTCACCACAGCTCCTGTGCATGTTCCCATGCAGGTACAGTGAATGCCAGGGCTCTGTGGGTCCCCAGGGAGGGATGGGGAATGCCATGGCTCCCATGGTCTCACATCCTCTCCTGCAGGTCCAGGAGCTGCAGTCTAAAGTTTCTCTGTCCTCTCAGCTGCACAGGACATGCAACGAGGACACCGGCAGAGACACCCATGGCTGGAGGCTCTTTGGGTGTCATGGTCGCACTGAACCTGTTTGGATACAAGGCTACAGCATGTGGGGGCAGCTGTGCTGCCTGGTGAGCATGTCTCGCCAGTGTCTCTACAGTGGGACTTGGTGTGGATCCCACCTGGGGCAAACATCATGTGCTTACCCTGTGCCACCTGCTGCTGTGACTCACACCATCAGGTGTGAGGTGGGTGAATGCTGTCCTCTTTTCCGGGAAAGGGACAGGCATGGGGGTGGGGATGGGGCCTAGGGTTGGCTCTGCCTCCCCTCCTGCAGAGCTTCCCTGGTGCTGCCACGTAAGAGGCAGAAGCACCACTCAGATTGGGAAGCAGCAGCTACATTTAGAAAGTGCACGAAAGGCAGCATTTGAGTTTCACAGGAGCCCCTCGCCCACTCCTTTTTCTCACCCGCTCAGCTTAATGCATTCCTGAAAAACCTCTCTTCCTCATCCATGGTTATTTTTGCCTCTGAGCCAGAGCATGAGTAGGTGGGTTCATCTCTCCGTGCTCAGGTGCGCTGTCCCAGGGGCTCGCTCAGGTTTTGCAGAGTGGAGAAGCTCCCATCGCCATCCCATGGTGAAATGCCTGGTGGGCATTTGCCTTCAATCCTGCAACCCCTTCTCTGCCCCAGACCCAGTTCTCCCCTCCATGTGATGAAGCAGATCTACTGGGAGCCAAGGTGGTTTATGTTCCACGTTGCCCTTCCCCGGCAGTATCAGTGATGCAGAGACCTGGGATCCCTGGGTGTTGGACATCCTGGCACTGATTCCCTCCCCTACCTGGGAACATGGTGAGTGTCCTGTGAGGGGAGCCAGGACCCACAGGGCTCTGGTCAGCAGTGAGAGACCCAGAGAAATGCAGATGCCATGAGCAGGGTCTGGCAGCCCCCACTGAGCCCCTTGAGGGTAGAGCAGGGACCAGCTGCCACTCCAGAGTGTTTCCCTGAGGATGCAAAGCTGAAACGCCCCCACTGCCAGGTGGGTTTCTGCCAGCCCCTAGATTCAAACACTCCCCCTTTCTTCTCCACAGCTTACAAGTGCCAGCAGCCTCTGCAGGCAAATGCTCCTGGTACCCTCTTCTTGGCATTGCTGACCCTTCCTCTGGCCACTCTCTGAAGTGGATTTAATGGGGATTTTAAGTAGTTCCCTCAGGCAGGTGCCAGCCAGGCCAGCCCACCAGGACTAAAATCCACTCTGGAAGCTCTCCTAATGAACCCAGTGGCCAGAGGAAGGAATTCAGATGGGTGATTCTCTGCACTCGTGTTTGCTGGGAGGGCAGGGACAGGCCCTGAGCACTCGGCTCCGGTGGCTGCCACGGCACTGGGGCCAGCCAGACGCAGCCAGAGCAGCGAGGGAGCAGGACAGGGCACAATGAATATTTCATGGTGCAACGCCAGAGCTTTGCATTAGTGCCAGAGCGGAGGGCTCAGCACTGCTGATGTTTGATCCTGCACACAGGAATGTCACAGCACACGAGCCTGGGTGGGCTCTGCTGAAAGTGAAGAGCAGCCAGGGTGGTTGCTGCCACCGAGCTGGGCACACGGCACAGCAGGGACACGGCGACACAGGACCATGTAGACAGGAGGGCAGGGATTGCTCTGCCAGCAGTTAAATTTGCAGGCTGGTAATAACTCCCTGGATTTCCTCAGGGCTCTGAAAAGATGTGGCTAAAGAGAAGATCATTATAAAGGGAGAGCAGTAAAGGTTGGATTGACCTTCCAATAGAGCACCAGCCACCACTGCTAAAAGGTCACCATGAGCATTCTTGCTGCCTCTGGCTTCTGGCTGCAGGGCTGACAGAAGTGGTGGTGGGCACTGGCACCAGTCCACCCAGCACAAACCCCTCTCTGGAAATGTTTGCCTGGTTCTAAAGCTCAGGTTCCCTGTGTTCACAGGAGTCACCATCCCTGCAGATGTTCAAGGAACAACTGGACATGGCACTCAGTGCTCTGGTCTAGTGTTTAAGGTGGTGATTGATCACAGGTTGGACTTGATCTTGGAGGTCTTTTCTAACCTAAATGATTCTGTGATTCTGTGTTAGCCTCTGTCCTCACACAGACTTGGAGCCTGGTGCTGCCGCCCTGCACGGAGCTGGCTTTGTATCATCACCTGCTGCTGAATCAGCCCCGGTAATATCCCGGCGGCACTTCAGAGCTGGAGAGCTCTCAGCTGGGAGGTGCTCCCTGCCACTGGCACCAGTTCAAGCAGCCTGGTGAACTAAATTGATTTTTTTATAGTTGCTCTGGAGCAAGTTAAATGAATCTGTTAGTTGCTCCTCCTGCTTAAAGCTTCCCTCAGTGCTGGAACTGCAGTATGGTGCTCCATAAAAGGGGGGGGCTGCTCAAGCCGTACCCCTCGCCCGGAGCAGCGCTGCCGTCATTAGCTGCCTGCTGCATAATTCCACATCATTACAGCGTGCACTCAGAGGAAGCCATCAGTGGAGCGAGCCACGCCGAGCTGGGAGAGGAATCAGTGCCTCAAATGGGAACCTTGTGCAAAACACGACGTGCAGGTGTCTGCACGCTCCTGGTTTTTGTCTGCGGTCTCCCCTGTTAGTCCAGTGACAACTCCAAGTGTTAAATCACTGGGAGGCAGCTCAGCCATCACAACCCTGCTTCAGAGACGATGATGTTAAAAATTAACTGCAGGTTTGCTTTTTTTTTATAGAGGTATTTTTTTTCTTTGAACATTCCCCACACTTCTGTGCAGTAAAAGGGCTGGAAACCCACTCCCCAAAAAACCCAGTGCAGGCTGAGATTCACAGGACTCCAGAACCTGGAGCTTTGGGAAAACAAAGGTCACTGCTCACATGTGTTTTCTCCTCGGGGAGGGACTGGAGGCTGCGCTGAGGCTTGAGGGGGTTCAATGGTTCCTGCATGTGTTGTATCCCCGGGGGCTTCAGACCAGCAAGGAACATGAAGAGAGGCAGCACTGGAGAGGGTGTTGCCCAGCGCCAAAACCAGCCCAAATCAGCCAGGAAACTTCTAGGTAGGTCTGCTCAGAGCTACACCAATGTGGTGCCGCCCTGTGTCCCGTTGCTGGTGCCCTGCCTCGGCAGCTGGCACTGCTTCCCTTGTGCCGGGGCTGGGCAATGCTGAGCCAGCAGAGCATCCCTCCCAAAAACGGGGCTGGGGGACGCTGAGCTGGCAGAGCATCCCTCCCAAAGCAGGACCAGGATGGAGCCGTGCAGTATCTGGCTGGCACCATCACGGGCGGTTTCTATCACTACACACAGCTGCTGAGTGCGCCTCTTCCTTCCCAACAGCTGCTGGGATCTGACCCTGTCCATCAGCAGTGCCAGGAAAGCCAGCGAGCTGCCGGCAGCCGCCTCGCTGACATCGGTGTTTTCAAACACGCAGGCAGCGATGTGATCGGCGCCTTCCCCAGAGGCCGCGCTCGGGGCCTCGCTGCGCGGAGCTGCCGCCGGTGCTGCCAGGAAATGCTGCTGCTGCTGCTGCCGAGCAGAGTTTAACTCTTGAAGCGCAGCGGAGCCGCGCTCGGTGCTGCGCTGGCGGCTCCCTGATCCCAGCATCCCGGCACTGGGAAGAGGGGCTGAAAGAAAAGGAAACTTTGGAGATGGAGGAGGCAGAGCTGGAGAGGACGAGGCCAGTGGGAGGTTTCCTGATGGTGCCACCACCGGGGACAGAGCGAGGCACAAATCCCGTGTGAGACCATACCAATGGGCAGGGAATAAAAAAATGGGGTTCGTTGACTTGGGACAAAAGATAATTAATATTGATTAAAGCACTATAAATGTCACCAAGCATTAGCAGGAGAGCCAAGAAATCACTAAAGTAGCAAACAAAAGATGCCTGCACCAGGTGAGAGCAGGGAGAAAAGCGCACAGGGAAGCCTTGGCTCCTTCGCTGCTGGGACTTGCAGCGGCCGACGGAGGTCCCGTCTCTGACACTGCCAGGAAGGGTTTGATGCTGTAGGGATAGGAAGCAGGGGAGTCACGTTATTTTTTGAGCCGCATCTGGGCTGCGACTCTCCCTGTTGCTGGAGACACGGAGTTTCCCCAGGAAGGTGACTCACACCTCGCTCTCACCCGCACATCTGCTCCTCACCCGCATCCTCCATCCCCATCCCTCCTGCACCCTCTCACTCAGAAGGTGAAGGTGCTGCCGAGTGCCCGCTGGCGTTATTGCTTTTCTGACTTTAGGAAGCCATTCGGCGGCATCTCCCAGCACCCTTGTTAATTTGAACAACTATTTACTTAAGCCCCCAGCCCCCTCCTCATCCCCCCTCCTCCCGCCCCTCACATTATGCGTGCGGCCACCGGCTCCCGGGCTGTGACTGCTGCATCGATCGGCACCACTTCAATAACCTCATTGAGATTCCGGGCACCGGCTCAGGGACTCTATCTCAGTGTCTGGTCAATAGCTTATATTTTTAATTTGTCGATAATCAGTCAGGACCTTGGTCTGAGTGCTGCCGAGGCTCCGTGCTCAATGGGGAAGGTGAAATCACTCAAGCAGGGTCATGTTTATGGCCTGAGCTGAACCATGGGAAATGGAGATATCAGTCAGGGTTATGAAAAATAACATGCCATATTATTTTTCATAAACCTGACAAAATCATATTAATTTAAAGACAAAGATAAGGCACCCAGCTGGCAGCGCTCACTTTCTCTTCCCATCTGAGTGTGCTGCGCCCTGGGAGGTGCAAACAGCCCCAAAATGTGCAAGCCTGGCACCACCACTGCCACATAGGGCACGTGCCCAGGAGCCAGCAACAGTCCCCATCTGTGGCACCATGTCACTTGTGCCGCTTTTCTTCCTCCTCATCCCCTCTCTGACTTCAAGCACCAGCTGAAAGCAGTTCCTTCAGCCCGAGGAGCAGTAGCTGAGGGGAATTAGGTATCAGGGTGAGAGGGGAATATATAGCTCAGGAAAGTGCAGTATTACTTTTTTTGAGGTGATGGCTGAGGGCTGTTGCTGGGGGCTTCCAGGTGTTTACAGCAAAGACATGATTTTTGGAGAAGATACCTCTGTTTGCAGGTATGTGGTGAGCCCCAGGGTCTTTTCCAACAAATACTTAGAGCACTTAACTGGTTTAAAGGCTTTTTTTTAAAAAAAAATTCCATAAGACAAGGGGTTATTGTCTAAAACTCTAGGCTTTTGGAGTCAGTATCTATGAGCAGTGTCACTGAAGGGGTGTTGTTACTGGTGTTGGCTCTGCCATAAATATACCTGTGAGTTTTGGGAGTGGGGGATGCAAAAAAAAGAAGCTTGAAGTTGCAGTTCCAGCCTTTGAAGAGAAAAATGTGGTCTGTAGGGTTTCCCATCTGAGGTATGTGCATGGGGCTGTGAGCCCTGGGAATGGTGTGTGGTGGAGGTGTCAGCATGTGGGTTCAGGGCGTTTATTTATAAACTTACAGTTTCTAAGCAAAACCCCAGTCCTGTGGGCTCCAGCGCTGTGGGCTGTGGCACCTCCTGTGTGAGGGCAGTAATGTGGGGAGCTCTGCTGAGTTTTGGCCCTCTGATGGACTCACCCAGCTCTGATTGAGACCAGTGGCCAAGTGCTGGCCAGGCCCCCAGCCCCATGCCTGGGCAGAGAACAAGGCTCATTGCAGCAATGTGAGATAAGGTTTGAGGACCTTGTTAAATATGTATATGGAAATGCAGATTTTTGTGCACCATTTGTTTGCAATCCTTCAGCTCTCATGCACTCAGTTCTACTTGAAAAGGCCAAAACAGGTAGAATAAACTGTTAGAAACCCCCAAGGCAGGATGAGTTGACAAGTCAGGAAATGTATGCACACACCTGGAGAGGCTGTGGCTAAATAAAAAAAGCAGGAAAACCTGGAGCATTGATCCTGACAGAGCAGGAGGTGGAGTGTGGTCCTGGTGCTTTGTGGCATCCTGAAGGGATAGGAGTCAGGATAGGGAGCTGTGCTGGGAGAGGGGACCTTGCCTCTGCTCTGTTCCATCCTTCTAGGCATGTGGACTGGCCCTGCAGGGCCAGGAGTGCCTGAGAGAATGATGCCCTGGGACTGAGTGTAGGACTGACCCAACCTCTGCTCCCACGTTCACCCTCAAAGTCCTCTCTGTGCCCCAAACTGGCCAATGGCTGTGTCCCTTCCCTGTGAGGGGCTGGCCCTGTGCCCCCCACCCCATGAGCCTGGCTGTGGCTCAGCAGACTGGGCTGCATGAGGGCTGTGTTCCTGTGGCTTGTATCCACCAAGGAGTCCTGTTCCCCTATCTCACACTTGTCTCCTTCGATTTCCCTGACAGCCAATTCTGGAAAGTTGGAAGGTGTGCCATTATCTGGGACTACATTATGAAAGTGTCGCTCGGGTGATGAATGGCAGCGCTCAGCGGCTCTGAGGAGCAGGGAAGAAAGAGTGACATTAGGAAAGATCTGCTTTTTATGGTTTCTTCAATAGGGAGGGCTCTTTGGAGGGCTGTATTTCAAATCAGATAATCAAACACTCCTCCTGGCCTCCCAAACTTTGCAAGAAAGTGCTGAAGGAGTGTCCTGGTAGGGTGACAAGGGGATGTGACTTGCTTCAGTTCCTGCCTGCCTATTGCAGGGAGCTCTTGGGCAGCAGAGCCTCCCTCCCCTTGTGCTGTCTCTTGCCTGATGCTGCTTCCCCACCTGTTATGGAAGTGCCTGTGCTGGGCACTGTGAGAGTCCTGCTGGGGTGGAAAACAACTCCTGGAGTGGGTTTGCTCTATGGGAGGGACTGGAGAGCAGGAGGAGAGTTGCAGAGGAAGCTGTAGGAGGTGGGTGGGAAGTGGTGACCCCAGTGTTCTGTGACTTCTCATCCTGGGGGTGGTGAGACATCCCCTGAGGGCTCTGGGGCTGGACAAGAGGGCACCCAGGCAGCTGTCCCTGCAGTATGGTGTGGTGGTGTTGGCTCCAGCAGCTGGTACTCTCCCTGTGTGCTTCCATGCTGGGTGCTTGACATCCTGCACATGCAGCTCCCAGAGAAGCCTCATCTTTCTCTCAGTTCCTGCCTGCAGAACCTGTCCCCTGCCCCGTCTCAGGGCTGCCCCCCAGCCCTGTGGCTGCCCCATGCCTGGCTCTGGTGCTTCCCATGCACCTCCTCGTGCTCTGCCCTGGAAGCAACTGAAAAGGTACATGGACACATCATTTAAAATGATATTTAATACCACTGAAAAAGCCCTAAAGACCTATTGACCACGCAATATACTGTGTCAGTGCGTTTTACAGGCGAGTACAGAGCGAACATCAATAACCCCACATGTGCTATTGCTGCACATCTCACCAGTAAAGACCTAGCTCAATAGCTGTGAGCCCTTTTTGTGTTTCTCCCATCATGGTGATCCCAGTGCTTGGGGGAATCTGCCACAGTAAGCTGGGCTCATGGCACCTTTTCCTGTATCTCCTCCTGCTGTCCTGCAGTGGGTGGCTTTGGGAAACTGCAGGGAATCAGGGGGGCTGGTACCTGGCCCCACATCCAAGTGAGGACAGAACCATAGAATGGCCTGTGTTGGAAAGGACTTTAAAGTTCATTTTGTTCCAAGCACCCTACCATGGGCGGGGATACCTTCTGTTAGACCAGGGTGCTCAGAGCCTTGTCCATCTTGGCCTTGGACACTTCCAGGGATGATGTGTGGCTTCTCTGGGAAACCTGTGCTAGGGCTTCACCACCCTCACAGGGAAGAATTTCTTCCCAACATCAAATCTAAACCTGCTCTGTCAATGTGAAGCCTTTCCCCCTTGTTCTGTCACTCCAGGCCCCTGTAAATTGTGTCTCTCTATCTTTCTTGTGTGTTCCCTTCAGGAAGACCACAATTAGGTCACTCCAAAGCCTTCTCTTTTCCAGTGTGAATGACCCCAATTCTCTCAGCCTAAGAGTGCACTCAGGCTCATTCCTTTCTTCCTGAAAGGTGGATGGTCTGTCCTAGATACCATAGAACCACCCTATTTAACAGGACAGAACATCAGCAGCATCAGGCAGCTCAGAAAGCAAAAGCTTGATTTTTTTTTTCCCTGTTGCCTTCAGGATATTAATAAAAACAGATTAATGAAATCAAAGGCAGCACAATTAGACAGGGCATCAAGGAAAAAAATGTTTGCTGTACAATCTTTCAATTTCCATGGCAGTTCTCACGCTGAGAAAATCTGTCTGCAGTTGCTGATGAAAAGATAGAAAGCTGATGTGTGAAACACAGGGGAGGGATGTACAAGCACGGCTGCCTTTGTGCTTCTCGTGTTCAACACTCATGTGTGGTGGCATTCCCAGGTTCCCAGCATGGGGCTGTCCTGTGTGTCCCCTTGGTGATGGCTGTAGGATGGTGTTTAATGAGCTGGGGGTAAATAAAGGTGATGGGCAGAGGGTTTGGACGGGGCTGAGCCTTGTGGGGGTGGTTCACCTGCTCCCAGTCTTGAGTGTGGCAGGAGCCCTTCCTGGGGAAGGATCCTGGAAAGCCTGGGTGCTCCTGGGGTGGATGCTGGGGCTGAGGGAGGACTCTCTGCTCTCCGTGAAGGCTGTCCTTCAGAGCACTGGATTTGGAGTTCTCTCCTGGTTCTCCCAGCACTGTATCATAAGGAAAGCATTTATTTTCCTGCCGTTGCTGGGTTACCTCCATTAACCTGGACCCTGTTTGGAGCAGCTGAGACAGTCTGGCAGGTCTGGGGGAGGCTGGGCTGGCTGCAAATCATAACACACCTCCAGCATCTCTGGCTCTGAGGTTGAAGTGGGGATGGCAAAGAAATGATCTGGAGCAATGCCTCCCTGGTGGGGAGGGACCCCCAGGGAAGTGTGACCCAGCCTGGAGCCTTCTCCGGCCGATTGGCATCTCGTACGGGCAGGTCTGTTTGCATAAGGAGGCTGCGGGGACTTCCCTCGCCCTGAATTGCAGTGAGATTGCAATGAGAGTGAAGACAATTACGGCCGTGTTTACACTTGCAGGAGGACACTTCATGATGAATTCTGTCGAGAAAATTCCTTCTTGGAGGATCTGCCGGCTGGCTTTGTGTTGCTGTTCCTGGTCGATGCCTGTTGAGACCAGAGAGGAAGGGACCAGGGGCGGAACTGTTCCCTTCACCCACGCTGAGACATTCTCAATCTAGAGGTCCTTTAGGTTGTGATTTTGCTTAAATTCAAAAATATTTTTAAACATTATAAAGTGTGAAGCTCGACAAAAGGCTCTTGCTGAGTGAGGGCGCTTGTTGTGCCTCTCTGAGCAGCGCTAGACTGGCTGGGGGCTCCCGTGGGCCTGGAGGGTGAGCAGTGGCAGGGCGGGCACAGCCCATGTGCACCAGGAGGTGGCCTGATGGCTCCCTTTCCCCTTCATCCTCGAGGTGGAGGAAACAGCAAGAGGCCTTGGCTGTTTGGTACTTTTTGGTTTATTTGTTTTTTATTTTAAAAAGGACAGCAATAACTCTGGATTTAGTTTTTACAGTGAGAATAGGAGCTGCTCACACTGAGTTGATCTGGAGTGTGCTGCTGAGCCAGAGAGAGCAGGATCAGTCCCTGAGGTTGCAGGTTGGGAGAAAATGTGCTTAAAAAAGAGCCCTGAGCAGCAGGGGCTCAGAGGGCCACGGAACCCCCCTTCCAGGGGAGGATGCCCATGACATGGTGGGCAAGGGCCTGGAGAGCTCTGTCCCCCACACCATCAGCCCGGGGAAAAGTGTTTGGCTGCACGTGGATCCTTCCCGTCAAATGCAAAAGCACTTTGTGGAATGATGGTAATTATTATAGCACTAAAACAAAGCACCAAAAGCTGATTGCTTGGGAGAGATCACTAACTATCTTTCTCTAATTACTTGGCTCCAATTAACATTTTACCACAGACTCTCGGCAAGCACTTTTCTTAGAAGAAAAAAGTGTCAACAGCAACATAAAATAAAAATACAGTAGCCTTGGAAATAGTCCTTGACATCACACTGGAAAAATAAGGAAAAAAAGCCCGTCCCTCCCAGGGGCCTGGTGAGAGGGAGGCTGGCACAGCAGGCTGAGGGAGTGTATGTGTGGTAGGGAGGAGCTGATAGATCTGGAGGAGCCCAGATGTCCTCAGTGCTTGTAATGGGCTGATGACCAGTGACAGTGGGGGGTCTGGGATGGGCAGAACCACCAGCATTCCTGAACTGTCCTGTGGTTTCAGTGCTGTCAGCTCTATGGAGGTGCTACCCTTTACATGGGGAAAGTCACTACGGCCATGAACAAGGCAGCCCAGATACTGGCATCTGAGGTTTGGGGCTTCTTTGTGGCTCTGCGCTGGGATAGAATCATGGAATCCTTTTAGGCTGGAAAAGCCCTCAGAGACCATCAAGTCCAAATGCTCCTCCAGCACTGCCAAGGCCACCACTAACCCATCACTGCCCTGGGCAGTGCTTTCCACAAAGGAGTTTTTTGGCTGTGAGGAGGGGTGTAGGACACCCAGATCCCAGGTAGCCCCAAGTGACTGGTGCTGGAGGGGGCTCCCCTCAGGTGAGGGGCTCCCCTTCATGCCTGCCCAAGGCTGTGGGTCTGGCAATGCTGGCAGCAGGTTCCCCGTGGGCTTCACCACGAGTGGTCCCTCTGATGTTGTCTGTGGATATCCTGCCATAGCAAGGCTGTGCTGGGTGCAGGCTGAGCAGTGCCATGGGCTCAGGGTTTCTGCTGCCTGGAATGGCCAGGGGATGAGTCTACTCCCCACCTTGGGAACTGCCGGCGTCCAGTCCCTCATCCTGATGTGACCCTTGGGATGGTGGCAGATCCTGATGGTGAGGCATAATGACAGGGGTTGGGGTTGGAAGTTTCCTCCACAGGAGTTGCAAGGCAGAAGGGGTGGTCGTGGGGGGCTGGTTGGGTGGGCTGTATGGATGCAGCCCAAAAGCTTTCCAAATTCCAGTACCCCCTTTTCTGAAGGGCCAGGACAGGCGTTCCCTGCACACCCAGCCTCAGCAGTGCGTGTTGCTGTGCTTCCTGGTGCTCCCATATTTACATACATCCTATAATTACCATCTGCACAGCCAGAGGCATTTGCTGGGAATGGGTTGATTCCATCTGTTGGTGCAATTTTCTCTGAGGAATTTGCATTGATCACTTTTTTATGCAAAGCTTTTGTATAGATCATTTTTCCTCTATTTTTTTTTTTTTAATACAGCTAAATAATTTTAGTGAGTGCAGAGGTCTCCAATAGCAGAACAGGCACTGGCAGAGACTCCCTGGTCTTGGAATAGCAAGTTGCTCATGTTTTCCTTCCGCTCAGCATAGACTAGCAAGTTCAGGCTGCTCCAAGGTGGCATTTCTCAAATATTTATAGTTTTCTGTTATCCTTGAGGTGGTAGCTCATCCTTAATGTGTTGACCTTAAATTAGGAGGAAGAGGGTGTGGTAATTCGTCAGTCAAGTGGCTCCTCCAGATCAGAGTTCAGGCTCAGACCTGGTGGGACCAGATGGGACTTTTGCATATTTTGGACAGCTGTAATGAACAGAGCAGTGTTGTATGGATTAACTGGCTGGGAAATTCCCACAGCCCTCCAGAGCTTCCTTAGGTACTACAACTGCTCCAAGTCACTCTACAGTTTACCCTATCTCATCCCTGCAGGCAAGGCATCAGTGGGGGACAGGGCAGCTGTGGGGTGCAGCATCCTTGTGGATGGGGTGCTGGGAGAGCTGTGGGATACAGGGACACCTTTCTTCAGTGGACTATCACCAGCTGGCCCTGGTCTCCATTTTGGGACTGTTGGATCATAGAGTACCAGAATCACTGAGGTTGGAAAAGACCTCCAAGATCGAGTCCAACCTGTGACCGATCCCCACCTTGTCACCCAGCCCAGAGCACTGAGTGCTGCGTCCAGTCATTCCTTGGACGCTTCCAGGGGTGGGAACTCTACCTCCTTGGGCAGCCCCTTCCAATGCCTGACAATGCTTTCAGTGAAGAAATTCTTCCTGATATCCATCCTGACCGTCCCCTGGCACAGCTTGAGGATGTTTCCTCTTGTCCTGTCCCTTGTTCCCTGGGAGCAGAGCCCGATCCCCCCCCCGGCTCCGCCCTCCTGTCAGGGAGTTGGAGAGAGTGAGAAGCCCCCCCCGAGCCTTATCTCCTCCAGGCTGAGCTGCCCCACCTCCCTCAGCCGCTCCTCACAGGACTTACTCTCTAGACCCTTCCCCAGCTAAGCTGCCCTTCGTTGCTTTGGGATCCTTCCTAGTGTCCTGGGCTGGGCTGAAAAGCATCGAAGCCATAAGGTGGGGAAAGGAGGCAGTGAGACTCCAGGGGCTGTCAGACTCCTGTTACAACCTGGCTCCTCTGCCTGCAGGGCAGCAGCTCCCAGCAATGAGGAGAAAACTTTAAAAGGCTCTAAACAACAAAAACCAGCTGCTCCTGTGCCCTGCAGGTCTTGATTAAAGAAGTTATTGTAAGGAAGTTGTTGGACTTGCTAATTGGGGTGGGTTAACGAGGATCAGCGAGGTTCTACCCTCCTGTATTGGGGAAATAAATAAATAAATCTATGAAATCCATTGTGCTGTAAACAGTTCTCAGGAAAGAGCAGAGAAAATGAAGTGAACTCCTCCAATGCATCATGGAATATTACTGTATTTCATTTACTGTGGCACCAATTAGATGAGAGCCTGTTCTATTAACGTGCACCCTTGCAGATCCATGCTAAATTAACTGCTGGATCTTCACTACAGCAGTAAAGCGATTGATTTCTCCCCTTAATCAGTTTATTTCATTAGTTATACATTTATTTTTACATGCATTTTGCCGAGCTGCAGTGAAATGACCTATCAAGGTATGTGACATCACGGAGTGATTTGAATATTAACCAAATAGCTATTACAGCAGTGCTGGTGCTTAAAGATCATATGTAAATCAAATGTCAGGGGATAAAATTGCAGCAAGGGCTGTCAGAAAACAATTTAGCAGTGGTTAAAGGGACAGCTCATGGCTGGGGAATGGTGATCTCTGTAAATTGATAATCCACTTCCTGGTTCCACGGGAAAAAGGGTGAAGTTTTCCCCATACTGTACTTTTTTTGTTGTGTTAAATTAACTGTGTAGTTTGAAATTTTCCCCTTTTGTATTCAGCATCTGGCTCCTAAGCCAGTTACAACTGTAATGTTAAGGTTGAGCTAGGTGCAGAATAATTTCCATTTCTGACCCAGGAAGCTGAAATATGTTAAATATAAATAGCTGTGAATTGTGAGAGGCAAAAATGGCTTCTCCGGTCCTGTAATTATGGGGAATGTACTCCCAAGGGGAAAGGGAAGAAGGCTGGAGTCTGGTGATGTGTCTCATCTCCTGTATGAGAGGCAGGAGAGTCAGCTGTTCCTTTTCTCCTGCAAAGTCAAGTCTGGGGTGTTGGGATGGTCCCTGAGCAGGTCTGAAAGCAACAGAGTGACTCCTGTTTTCTGGGAGCATGTGCCCCATGGCTGGCTGAGCCCCCTTCCCCAGGTGCTCTGCAGGGGCTCCCAGGGTTTGCCTGTGGCAATCCAAACTCAGAGCTGGGCTTGTCTTTGCCTACCAGAAATGCCTTCCTCTGTGCCAGGAATGCCCAGCCCTGGTCTCTCCTTCTCCTGGTCATCAGGCTGGGGCATGGCAGAGCTTCATTCAGGGGCATGGGAGGCTCGACTGTGCGCAGAACCCAGGGAAGGGGGTGAAGAGCTACCCATCTGTCAGGATGCATGTCCCCTCCTCTGGGCCACCAAGCTCTCTCAGCTCTGAGGTCCTAGTAGAACGTGTGGCTCTTGGGCCACCAGCACCCACTGACGCCACCAAATCCTCACTGGGGCAGCTGCAACTCCAGCTGGGAGGTCTCCAGCCATGGGTTGGTGCCACCTGTGGCCACAGAAGTGCTGAAACAGAGCGATTTGGGCAGCACGGAGGCTCCCAGGGCAAAGCCGTGTGTGTCACTGTGAGCACCCAGCCGTATGTTTGTCTTTGAAGCCGCAATGAGGAAATGAAGCATCAATGACCAATAATCAAAGGCAGCCAAGGGAAAATCTGTGGCAGATCCCACTGCCCAGCAGACGAACAGCAGCGGGTTGTGATGTGAGCCGTGCCATAAAGCCATCCAGCGAGTGCTCCCTTCCCGGGGTTTAAATCCAGCTCCTGTGTCCCTGGGGCACCATCTTACAAGATCCGTCTGCACAGAGTAAACATTGAAATTATATAATTAGCCCCTCAGAGAAAAGAATTCTAAATTCATGGGAGCTTAAAGTTAAGAGAGAAATATTACAGCTCTTCCGCCCTTCCCTCTCATCTCTAAACGCTGAGCGGTGCAGTGGGAGAGGAGAGATTCTGGGAAGGAAGGGCTGGGGGGGCTGGATGTGTCTGAGGGTCCCACAGAGCCCTCTGTGCTGAGGGGTTGGTCCTTCAAACGGACACAGGTACCAAGGTGCAGTGTGGGGTGGGTGGGCTCCAGAAGCCGCTGGGGGACAAGGGATGCACTTGGCCTGGATCTGCTGGTGTCTAATCAAACGCCAGTGCTGGCAATAACCTGGGATTATATATGGGAATTGTACTCTATCAAAATTGATTCCAGGGTAAATTGAATATTGAGTTAAATTCCAGAGCATGGTGAAGGCTCTGCCTTCCCAGTCCAGCACTGAAGCAAATCCATCCCGAGTCGCCTGGATATACCGCGCTGCTGTCTGACCTTGGGTTACTGCAGTAACCTTAAGTGCACAGTAATACACTTTCAGTCACTGTTCAATGCTCAGGGGAATGGTTTAAGGCCCTTGGCTGGAGTGAATATTTTTATGCAGGCTATAATTTCTTTTAAGACCTTCGCCGGCAGTCAGGCAGCCTTCGGAGCGTCCTTCCCCACCACCTCTGGAGCGCTGTGGGGTGGGGACCCCGTGGAAGGGGACACCCAGCCAGGGCAGGCATGTTGGGAGAGTGCTCCATGTTTGGAGGATGCTCAGTGGAGGGGGAAGCTCAGGGCAGGTGAGGGGCTGTGATCAGACCACCCTCCTGAGTGGGTAGCCTTCCATGGCCTCCTCCAGCCAGGTGAAGGTGGACACTGGACTGGGTAAGGCCATGATCCCCAGGGCAAGGCTGGAAACAGGCAGGAAAAGAGGGAGAAGAAATTTCTGAAAGGGGACTCATGGCTTTTCTCCTCCCCCTCTCTCCAGAATGCCAGCAGCATCCCATCAACCCCCTTTCTCCTAGGAAAGCTTCCCAGTGCTGGCTTTAGCCCCATCTTGGGAACATGCCACCATGGGAAGCCCTGCACCCATGGAGCTCCTCAGCCTTGCTGCTGGCTGGGAAACACTGGTGTGGACAACCCATGGGACTGTTAAGGCTGGATGCATTCCTGTGGTAAGGAGGAGGTTTAGGGGTTCCTTCTGTGCTGGGCAGCCCGGCTGCCCTGTCCAGTCTGTGCGAGGCTCCATCCCTGCTCCCTACCTGGCTCTGTACCTGGGGCCTCATTGGAGGAGAGATTATGCTAAATTCAGTTAAGCTGGACAAATGCTCACTGGAGACCCAAAGAAGAAGCCCCAAAACTGATTTTCATCTGTGGATCAGGCAAAATCTGATTCACAGTTGAATTCTCCAAAGGGGAAAATTTGCACAGAATCCCTGCTTAGATTTTATTTTAAGCAAATCCTATAAAAATCCATCTAAAGGAGACGGTGACTCCATCTTTCAGATCCTGCACGCCGTATCTGGGAACACGAGTTCTGCTTTTATATAATAAAAAATGTAGAGTTTCCTCATGTTGCCATATGTTTTTGCATTTATCCGTGCACTTGCTATAACCCTCTCCGCGGTGTGTGCCTACAGAGCTCTCTGTGTCAGCATTGAAATGCATCGAGCCGGTATCATTCATGCAAAAAATGAGCCTAAAATCTCCCTGAAGAGGGGAATATAATAGAATACAATTGTATCATTTAAAAAACTTTGCATCATATTACACAGTCAAAAAGATAATGTATGCTACGAGGGAGGAAGCCGATGAAATATTGTGTTAACTCTTTAGTTGCTCTCGCTGCAGCAAATGGCATCGACACAGCATCTTTCCCAGCTCAGCATCCTCACCCCCCTCAGCCTGTCGTGTCCCTGTGATGGGCTGTGCCATGGCCATGCTTGGGTGGGATATGTTCCTGCCTCTCTTGTAGAGCCTTCTGCTTCCAGTTTTCCCTTGCAGGATCAGGCATCCTGCCTGTCCATTCATCTGTTCCTTGCCTCCTGTTTTGCCTGGAAAATCCTGTGAGGCTGAAACATGGCCCCATAGAACTGTGTATTTATGGGGTGTTACCCCTCCTGCTCGTAGGTGTCCGATGGGCACCTTGGACCAGGTGTTTTGGGGCAGCTGCATCACCCTGCTGGTGCTACTGAGTGGCTGCAGCAGCTCTGTACCCACGGGAACCCCCCTCACCCCCTCCAACCCAACCCTGCCACTCTTTCACTGGCATAGAAAGGAATATTCTCCTCTCTTGGAATACTATCTGTTCCCAAATCATGTATAAAACATTTGCAGAAACCACTTACTCCTCATGTATTTTTTATGAGTCCGATCTGAAGTTAAAATAGATAAACATAAAAATATCAAGAAGTACTTTAGGAAAAAAAAGTTATTTCATAAAATATCAGGAGACCAATTTAGAACCTCTCTGGAGCTGCTGCCTGGCCGTGCAGCCCTGCCTGAGCTCAGCTGGCTTCTCTCACCAGTGGGGACCCTTTCCAGGGCTTATCCAGCCCCTCTGGCAGGCTCAGCCTTTCACACTTGAGAATAAACCCCATAATTTTATTTAATCCAGGGGATAATCTTTTCTGTAATGTGCCAGGACAAAGATGGGAAGTTTTATTTCTGGAAGACCAGATTAAGGCAGTTTTGTGCTGGCAAGAGAGGCGAAGTGTTCACAGAACCCAACAGGATCTCCTAACAGGGGCTTTTACTGGGAGCACTCTGGGGGAGTGGGGCTGAGCCAGGCCCTTCCCACCTCCCCACCAGTTCCCAGTCCCACTAACAAGGAGGAATTCACAGGCAATCCCAGCGCTGAAGATTTATTTTTTCCTTTTCAAGGACGTGAATCCTTGAAGCCTCCTCCGCTGTGGATCATTTCAGCTGCTGGCAGACCAGTGATGGGTCCTGGTCCCTGAGGCTGAATGTCTGCACCCCAAGGATGTTCAGAGCCCCAGAGTGGTGCCTGGTGCTGCTCACTGCTCCCTGGGACTGGTGCCCTGTGGGACTGTCTGGCCGCATCCCACAGGAGAAGCTTTGGGAATAACCTGGCCATGAGGATTCCTGTGTTTGGTGCTTGTTCCCAGTGACAGTGGGGCAGAGTGGGGCCAGGCTGCTTTGGCCCCTGCACTTGTCCTGGCAGAGGACAGCATCTCACTTGCATCTCACTTGGTTACAGACCCTAATTCCCACCATGTCCCTCCAGCTCAGCCTGCTGGTGCCAGACCCACCATGGTGCTGCCGTGAAATCCAGACCAGTGCCCTCCACCCCAGGGACCCTCCTTGCTGCTCACGCCACTCCTGTTCCTCCTGAGCCACCTCAGTACCTCCAAACCCCTGCTGGTCAGGGCTGCCTCTTGCTGTCAGTTCCTGGAAAAGTTGGTGTTTATTTTTGCCATTTTTCTTCCTGATGAGCTGAGCTGGCATTAACTGGGGGAAATGCCACCTGTATTGGTCACTGTGTTCTGTTTGCCAAATATTTTATGCTTGTTTTCCACAAAATCGTCTCTTTGGTTACTGTTTTCCCCTTTCTTGTGTTTAATTGGGAAAAGAAAAGAACCCAAGAAGCTCCAGAATGGCCAGACCTTGCAGTAAGTCCCAGTGAGCCACCGGCTGTGGGTCTGGGGCAGCTCCCGGGGCCTGGGCAGAACCCCTTCCGTGGATGTGCTACGGAATATTGTCCAGCAAAAATCCCACACAGGGCAATTCAAAGGGCCTTTCCCTCCCTGCGCCCTCCCTCTTCGACTCGTTGAATCCCTCTTTGGAAAAGCAGAGTGTTATTTCATGTCAGGGCAGTTTTCCTAGAAACCCCTGAGACAAAACCTTGCTTTGGTAGGTAAAAATTGCTACTTTTGTTAATTTTGCCTTTAAGCATTATCAGTTAAATATTGTTTCTTTAAAAATGTATTTAATTTAAACTAAAATGCTGGAAATTTCCTTTTGAGGGCACTTTTTTTTTCATGCACATGAATATTAATGCCTTTCTCCGAGAGATCTACTTGAAAAAAACAAGAATAAATTAAATACCTACAGATTTTTCTAATTCCTCTTTTTGGTGACATGCCGTCATTACATCAAATTACCGAGATGTGCTCCCATTTTTTTTTGTGTGTGTGAAAATTATGGAATATAAAGTATATGTAAATGCAGCAAAAGGCTGTGAAGAAAGAACAGGGACAGGGGAGGCATTAGGTATTCAGCCAGCGTCGTCGTGAGCCAATTAATCAAGCAGTGGCGAGGAAAGATGCAGAAACGATGAGTTCGCCCTTCATGTTGATGAGGCCGGTCCAGGGCAAATGCTGCTGCACCTGAGCTCGTAGTTAGGCATGCAGAAAGGAATCATGGGAATATCTTCACGCCTTTGTCTTTCTCGTGAAGGATGGAAAATGTCAAGCTGTTGTTTGGCTGCATGTGGGAGACTCGCTGAGAATTCACAGTCTGGTGAAGCAGCTTTAACTCTTTGTGGCCAGGCTCTGCTGGCACATCTGCACCCAGCGCCCGGGGCTGGGGCAGGGAAGGGGCTCTCTGCTCAGGATTTTTGTCCTCTGCCTCTCTCCCCAGCTGTGCCCTGGCCAGGGGGTGCAGAGGGAAGCAGTTGTATATCCCCAGCCCAGCTTTACTCCCCCAGTAGTGTTTAACCCACTGATGCCTGTCCATCCCTATGGCTCCAGCACCTGCCCACTGGATCAGCGACTCAGGACAGCACCAAGGGCCCTGCCAACCTCTCCCCTGTTGTGTTTCCCTTTCCCCTTGCTCTGAATGTGCATAGTATTTCCAACCTTGCCAAAACCAGGAGCAATGACAATTTGGGTGCCTTTGGTGTCAGCAGGGGGTGCTGGCCTGAGACCCTGACCCCTGAATGTCCCAGCCAAATGCCTTTTGTTGTTATGCCTTTGGTTCTCCTGGGCTCACTCCCTGGGCACTGGCAGGGGTAAGGGGGGGCATAGAGCTCTGGCTGAAAGTGGTGGGAGAAGGACTCTGTTCCTGGGGATCTGCCATGGATGTCCCTGCAGTGAGGGGACCACAGTTTGACTTGGGGCAAGCTCCAGAGCAGGGGTGTCCCGAGAGGTGAGCAATTCTATCACACACAGAAGAGCTCTGTGTGCCCTGTGTGGCCCTAGCATAGGGGCTGCTCACATATGGGGCTCCTGGAGCCATTCCCAGCATTTCCCTGCCCTGGGTCAGGGCTTTGCACCTCTCAGAGGAAGCATCACAGGTATTTAGATGGGAAGACACAAGTTTCTCAGACTTTCATCCATCCCCTTCTCTCAGGCAGTGCATTGCGAGTCTCTCATCCTTCTCCTCGCTCCCTTGTGGGCTCCATCCTGGTGGCCCTGTTCCCAAAGCTGTAACAGCCTCAGCTGCTCCTTGGCATTGCTGAGTTGGTGACAAATACTGCAGCATCCTGCCCATTACAAATGATGCTTTTCCCTGTTCCCTGCAAACTGTTTGCTTTTCCTTCAGCATCATGATATTGTTGGCCTAATTTCAACTTCTGATCTGGAATAATTCCGAGATCCTTTCCTCCTGTCACACCAGTAATTCCCCAATTACGCTGAACTCCAGGGGCCATACGCTGCACCTGGATCCAACAGATAAATCCCTGTTTCTCTCAACAAATTCTAGCATTTTCCAAGACCTTTGCTATTCAGATTCTGCCCTCTAATGCATTCAAAGATTGCAAATTTAATAATTATATTTTTCCATCACACAGGTCAGACAGCAAATAACACTGGATGTTGGACAGAGCTATCCAACAGTTCTCATTTTATCCAACCATCACTGACTAGTCTCTGACTGCAGCTTTTCAACTGGTTTTACCCTCACCAAATAGTATTTTCATCTCAACTCTGATTCCTCAGCTTGCTTCTGAGAATGTCATATAAGACGGTGTCAAAAATCTTATTAAAGTCAAGATATGACATTTACTGCTTCTTTTCTATCCAGAAGGCCTATTACCCTGTCGCAGATGAAAATTAGATCGGTTTGCCACGATTTGTTCTTGACAAACCCATGTTGGCTGCTACTCACCCTGTTATCTTCTTGGTGCTTATAAATAGTTTGTTTGATCATTTGTTCCAATATTTTTCTGGGAACTGAAGTTGAACTGACTTAAACTGATGATAATTTCCCAGCCTCTCCTTCCCCTTTGCAGCTCAGGCAGAGCAGAGCAGAGCAGTGCTCCGTGCCTCCCGTGCCCTCACCAGCCCTGGGGACCACCAGGACTCACGCTGAGATTCCTCCCTGCACTTTTCCATGCCCTGGAATTCATCGTGCCAGCTGCCTGGTCACAGCTTACCTTTTTTAAGTTATGGAAAAGCAGGTTTACAACCCCCGCCTTTCCTGCACCACCTCTCCGTCTCCTTCCCTCTCTGTTCCTAAGCATCAGCTGCTTCCCATGGTCTCCCCTGTCAGAGGGCAGGGAGGTGCTCCATTCTGTGCCTGTGCCTGGCTCAGTGCCTTGGGACAGGGATCCTTCGATCCTGCCCACACTTGTAGGGTGAGTGATCAGCCCGGGGGGTATGGACTAGTGCTGCCTTTGGGGAATGCTCCTTGGGATCCTCAATGGCTCCACATTGCTGGATTCAAATGGAATGGGAGGGGTTGAACACTGGGGAAGGGGAGAACACAGGGCCTGCTGCCAGAGGCTTCTCATTATATGGAGAAACCTTTCCTTGTTTTTAATTAAAGACTATCTTACAGTTATAATTAGCACCAGGTGGCCAAGGATTAAAGGGGCAGCATCAAAGGCTTGCCTGGGAGAGGAAAGGCCAGGTTTCCTCCTCCATCATAAATCACCAGGAATCTCTGTTCTCTGGAAACTCCCCCTTGCATGAGGTGCTTCCAGTGCTGCTGGGCTGCAGTCAGAGGCTCTTGCTCTAACAAAATCTCTCTTCCTGTTTTAAAGCAAGTGGAGCAGAAGGACAATGGTTAATAGATATAAATCTGCTGGGATCAAAAGTTTCTGTGAGAAGGTGGGGGGTGTCCAGCCCAGGGAAAGCTCACTTGAGACTGGGTTACTGCTGGATGCCGAGAGCCAGGTGGGAATGGGCTATCCTATTCCCGTCCCCAGGGTGGTTTTGGGGCTGGTTTTGTGGCCAGTTTAAATACCCACACTGGGTACTTCTGGAACAACTGGGCCTGGACAGTGGGAGCTGCTGGCAGGACTGGCAGTGACATCCCATTCTGACCCTGGGCTGCACAGGGCATTCCTCTTCACTAGCCAGGCAGGGATGCAGGCAGGGATGCAGGGATCAAAAGCAGCAGCAGGAGCCTGTGGTGCCTAGGGGTGGGTGATCTGGCCTGGCAGGAGGCAGGTGGGTGTCTCTCCCAACCCCAGACTGAGATTTCCCTCTGTCTTTAATTTTATTTACCATCTCATTTGGTTTGCTCTGCTCAGAACCTGCACAGCCCATCAGCACCGTGGCGGGAGCTGACAAATCCATCCCCCGTGATGGATCGAGCTGCCTCCTTCCTCCCCAGCCCTGCCGCTTGCTGCTCACCCACCCCAGCAGCTCCTGCCTGGCCCTGCTGCCCACCTGGGCAGACCCCGGCCCCGAGGAACACCCATGGCTGTGCCAGTGTGGGATGTGGCCAAGTTATTTACACCCTGGGCTCCCGTCCCTGGGGAAAGTCACACAAACACACAATAAGCTCTGACACAAATAGTGTTTATAAAATATTGCTCCTCTGGGACCCTCTTGCTGACAGTCATCGGGATGCTACTGGTTGCGGTAAAATGGAACTGCTCTGATTCTCCTCGTCGGAGTGCTGGGGGCTGTTCCTGGCAAAACCAGGCTCACCAGCCAAGCTCTCTGGTGAGGAAGCTGATGGGAAGGGAGCTGCAGTTCCCTCTCTCTGTGGTGCCTGGTTGGCGTTTGCAGCCTAATAAACCCTGAGTGGCTCTGCCAGACCTTTCAGTGCATCCAGAGCAGCACTGAGCCCTGGCTGTAATGGTGAGATGGAAATGTGAGCTCTGCTCTGGGATCCAGGGGATTCTGTAGCTGGGGTGAGATGCGATAACGTTGTTGTTGGACTTATGATCTTAAAGGCCTTTTCCAGTCTTAATGCTTCTGTGGTTCCTTGCTGCCTGCATATGCAAACACTGCATTGAAGTTCTCACAAAAGACAGGGACACTATCACCAAATTGAAGTTGGGGGAGCCATGTCCTGCCTTGCTGCACCCAACATGCAGCTGCAGACCCGACCACTGACTGATGCCACCTCAGGCATCAAACACTGGGAGAGGGAAAGCACAATCAGATACCGTCCAGGGGAATGCCAGGGAAATGGGAGCCCCATAGCCAGGAGCAGCCCGTGCACCGATTGCAGCATAATTCATTTCACGATGTATAAGAAAAGTTGAGTTATTGGGACATGTGACATTTATTTAGTTACATATCTCCTGTGGGAGGTTTCCAGGGCCATTAATGTAGTGTATTTGCATGGCTAGTTTACATGCCTTTGCTTGTTATTGCTGTCTATATTCCATGCACCTCACACTCAATTTCAATTCAAAGTTTGGCAGTTGAGGTGTCACGACTAAAAAATGGAATGGCCTCCCTCAGAAATGAAATAATTTTGTTGTTCAGTTCCGAGCGATTTTGTAATTTCATGCTTGTGTATGATAATTTTATGCTGTCCTGCTCCACGTAACTCAGCTCTGCCAAGCCCTGACAGGTGATAAATACAATCTTTTCCACCCTGCATGCGACAGGCCGGGATGAGGAGAAGGGAAAAGAAAAAAAAGGTGGCGATTTCCCATCTGAGGTCCTGGCGCAGCCGGAGCTGCTGCAGCCCTGGCCCTTCATCATTTCACGCCTGGATTCCAGCACGGAGCCCCTCGGCTGCTGCGGGGAGACCCAGGGGTCAAGGAAAGTGTCCTGGCGATGGAATGATGCTGGAGAGGAGCCAGGCGGTGTGTGTATGAGGGGGGAAAGTGATGACTTTGGTGTGTCCCTGCGCGCGGGCTCCGGGACGTGGCCATGATTTAGAGCCCAGCCTCTCTCTAATGGAGTTCAATAGAACCGTAACCTTTTGGAGAAATTATTTTTACAAATCTGTTAAACATTTGAAAGACAGCAATTTCCAATAAAAGAATATGAGTCCTTAACATTTATCACCGGGCTACAGATTTTATAACTGTTACTTCATATTGTTCTTGTAAAAAATGTTTCTCCTCCTGAGAGCAGATGAGTCAAAAGACTATTAAGGAAATGCCAGAGGTACAAGGGGGATCTAATGGGTGCCAATAAAATGAAAGCAGAAGCAAACCATTTAAATTAAATTCAAGTGGTGATGAGAATCATCATTCCAGCTACAAACGTGGAAAGCTAAACACCACTCGGGAGCTCTGCAGCCTCTCTGAGCCTCAGCAAACACCCTGTCCAGTGCCAGTGGGATGTGGCATGTGGGACTAGCAGCAGTGCTGAGCCTAGATCTAACCTGGTGCCAGGCAGGGATTGACAGTGGTGTCAAGCCTGGCTCCATCCCAGTGTCAGGGTGCAGGCAGGGATGGAGCCAGCAGATGCTGAGTATCCATGGGCAGCAGGCAGGAAAGCCGCTCCCAAGCTGGAGGTTTTTGGGGGAAGCTACTGAACTGCAGATGAGGAGCAGAGTGAATGTTTGAAGCTCTGGGAAAGGTGCTGGAAGGGATGAGACATCCTTATGGGAACAAAGACTTTGGAGGAGGGAAAGGCAGTGACATCTCATATGGGGTCTTGACTTGCTCATGTTGCATCTTCCCTTACCCCTCTTCTTGGTGCTGTGTCTCATCCTCTCACTCCCACTGCAGTGGACTGTGGGGTTTCCTCAGTGCATGGAGCTGATGGTGAAAACTGCTCCATGTCCAGCTGCTGATGGCACGAAAAAGTGCATCTGGGCCAGGGCCAAGGGCCAGTGCAGCTCCCTCCACCCCTCCTTCCCTGCCTCCCTCCCTGGCCAGTGGCCAGCAGCCAGCCTGCCCAGGCGTCCGGCCACCTCCCATCTGCCGCCCAACCCACGCCAGGAAACGTCACTTGTGTCTTCACTTCAGTGATGGACAATTGCTTCCAGTCCTGAATTACCGGTGAGGGCAACTTCCCTATCTCTCCTTCTGGAGTTTAAGCCATTTAAGGAAAACAG
Source organism: Pyrocephalus nanus (assembly GCA_038380795.1). Classification (NCBI taxonomy): domain Eukaryota; kingdom Metazoa; phylum Chordata; class Aves; order Passeriformes; family Tyrannidae; genus Pyrocephalus; species Pyrocephalus nanus. Next base: position 7,242,479 of record CM076278.1, read on the forward strand.
TGGGAAAAAATCCAATTTTTTTTCTTCTTTCTTTTCTCTTTCATCTGCCCTGCCATGGCCTGGGGGTCTGTAGGGAAGGTGCTGTGTGCCCTGAGGGATGGGGAGGTTTTTCCTGCCCCAGCTGGGGCAGGGACTGACATCTCAGGCTAGATTTTGGGGCTGATGTGGTCACTGTGGCTGGACAGGTCAGCGCAAGGGGCACAGAGAACAGCTCTCAGCAGCCTTGCTTGAAGTGTGTGGGAGAATAAGCTCACTCTCCAAACAAGCTGGGGTTGAGCCAAAGATATTGATTTAGTGATTTTTTCATCCCAAAGCTAACTGAAAAATACATTTTAAAAATATGGAGGTTTTTTTTAATGGTTCTTTAAAAGATACTGTGTTGTTTGGGGGTTTTCACAAATAATTTTCATTTTAACTATGCAGGTGCATGTGCAGAGATAAGTCTGTACAGAAAGGAAGCATTTGGTGAGAATCATGGAATCGGTTAAGTTGGAAGAGACCTCTAAGGTCATTGAGTCCAGCCATCAGTGACAACTGAATTATTTCTGTTGTCTTTTCATGTTCATATCACTTTCACTCTGGGGTAACCAGAACGGTGACTATCTTTGCTTTGACCAGTCAGCTGAGAGCTCCATAACTCCAGCCTCTTGCTGATCCAGAATCAATACCTGGCTTTGGGCTTTGCTTACAGGATCTATCTTCTGGGCACCTTTTTGAGTTCCCTGTGGAATGCATGAGAGGAAAAGAGACTTGGAGAGAGCCTGGATGTGCAGGCAGGGTTCTGGCTGAGTCTGGCAGGGCAGTGGGTGACCCTGAACACGTCTGCCATTGTCACCTCTCTGCTGCCACATGGCAGATGGGGCCCTGGATGGTGACACAGTGCTGGCTCCTTTCTGTGTCCCTTGGTGTCTGCACTAATGACTCGCAGGAGGTACAAGTGTGTGTCACACCCGCCGCTCCCGCCCTCACCGTGTTGCCTGCAAATACATTTTTCTAAAGGACACACATGAAAGAGATTCTGAATCAACATGACTACAGCTCTGTTAACGCAGGTTACCCTTAACCAGGAGGTCACTTCACATCACTGTGCTCACAAGACCAAAAATAATGTATTCAGCACGAACCGCATGTTGGAACGACAGCGTCTACACAGGCCTGGGTTCTCCACAGTGGCACCAGCTCCCTGCCTCCTTGGGAGCAATCTGGGGGAGATTTATGGATGTCTTATTACCCTGATGGTATTAAAAATAGCTGGGAAGTGCCTAAGAATAGAAAGGCTGTGAAAGTCTCCCTTGTGTCCCTGACATGAGGCTGCTCATGGTGCAGCAGTTACAGATCTGTAATGTGCAATTAAGGCTTTCTTAAGGCTTTCTTAATATATATATGCAGGCTCAGCCAATTCTGTGGGACTGTCTTGGTGCCTCCTGGTGAAACCCACGGATACTTTGTCTTCCTTGTCTGTATATCTCTTAGATTTTGGGTTTATTTCTGTGGTGAAGTCTTGGCTGCTGGGAATGCTCCAAATTGCCCCTGAGGCTGCCTATCCAAGGCAGCAGCTGTGTGCTGCCACAGCTGGGGTCTGCAGGGTAGATGAGACCTCTCAGGAAGGATTTGGGCTCTGGATTGGGAAGTAGTGAGGAGCAGGGACACGCTCCAGGTCATCATGCTGATGGCAGTACAGGGCACCCTCTATCCCACTGCAGACCCCTGCCCCACATCAGACAGGTCTCTGTGCATGGGGACAAATTCTCCATCAGCAAGTCCCCTCTGCTGGGGGACCACAGGCCACTCGAGCACAGCCAACACCGGTGTGTTTGTGTGCCTGAATATTTAGGGGAAGGAGCTGCCTGCCAAGGATATGCCTGAGCTGGAGAGATCGTATGTCCAGACTGAACCTGATCAGAATTGATGAGCCTCTGAAACCCTCCTGATGCATTTCTCTGGTTCCTTATTAAGGGAACCTCTGAGCAGAGCGCTGCTTCAAGCCATAACTAAGGTTCATCAGACACTCTGCTCCCAGCTCTACTGAGCACTGTCATCAAAAATCATCCTGTGCGTGCTTCTCCTCCTCCTCCAGCCCACACACAGGCTTGCTGGCTTGGGCAAGCCATAGAGCCTGTGAAATGGAATTCCACATGTACAGGGGATCATGGTTACAGTCAGCTCAGGGTGCTCCATAAACCAGCTGTTCTCCACATGAGCTTCCTTTGCACCTAACAGCACAGAAAACACTCTTCCCCCAAGTTTTCCCCCACCCCATGCCCTGGTGCATGTGGCAGTGGCCATCACCAGATCATCGTTTGTACTGGAGATTAATCCAACGGGAGCTCAGGATCCACAGGGATCCATGCATGGCTCTGTGTGATGGGGCTTGCCTGCAGCCCTGCTGGGCACCAAGCCCATTTAGCCAGCTGGGAGTGAGCCATTTCTCCCATGGCATGGGAATTCCAGGCATTTCTTCTGAGGTTGAAGCTATTGGCTCTGGCTGAGCACAGGATGCTGCCCTGGAGTAATTGGGCACTTGCCACTTGGGAGAGGGTCTGTCAGTCCTATTTGTGTGTGTGTGCCTGTGTGTATGTGTGTGTGTGTGTCTCTTGGAGAATGTCCTGCTGCTCCCAGCTCTCTCCTGGTGTCCCAGCCAGGAACAGTCCTGGCCACATCCCTGTGCCCAGCTGAGCAAAGACAGAAGGTCCTTGAGGTGGCACTTTGGGACATTTCAGTCATGGCACTAAGACCAGATGTGTGGGGGTTCAGCCCTTTCCCCGGGATGGCGCTTCCCAAATTAACTCCATACGTCACACGGCTCTGTACAGAGCAATAAATTAGGGTTGATTTTTTTGTTGTTGTTGTTGCATATTTTTACTCCTTGCATATTAAATGTCTCTCTGAAAATATAAATAAAACGTACGTAACCATTAGAAATCCTTAGAATCTGGGAAGCGCCAAAGAATTTATTTGTTTGCCGGAGGATCATACATATTGTATTAAAACTATATAAAGGGTTTAATAAAATGGCAAAAATAAAGCAAGAGCGAAGGCTCTCAATCTGCGCGGAGAGGAGGGAAGTGATCTTTCTTTGATGCCTATTAAATGTTCCAGCAGATGAAACCCTATATTCTGCCAGGAAATGAGTTTGCCACGAGCCGATTGGGCGCTGTCGTGTGTGCTCGACTCTACCACTGTCATTCCTCTTCCTCGAGCAGCAATACATTACGCCGCCTCCATTTTTCATTCCTCACTGCCCGAAATGCAAATTTTCTCTCTGTTGTTTATATTAGGTTTTCAAATATATGGAAATCCAGATATCTGGAGGAAAATGTCAGGGCCAGGAATACTCGTGATCTGTCTTTCCCCGAGCCTGACACTTTTCTCCATCACTTATGCGGAAGCCTGTGAGGAGCGTTAGGGGCTGTGAGGGGCCGGGTGTGCAGCGGCCACGGGGGCTCAGCACTGTGGTTTGGGGTGCAGAGGGTTCCTGAGTGCTGGGGTTCACTGTCTGCATGGCTTTTTCACCTCTGTTAAGGTGAACATGTGGCCTGGGGAGAAAAGGGCCACCTTGTTCAGGGATGGCGCTGAGCAAAGGAGAGCCGGGTGACAGCTGAGCAGGAGCAGTGGGAGAGGGGTGGGCTCTGCCTAGGGGCCCAGCACCCAGCTGGGATACTGCCTGGGGCTCAAGGAGCTGGGAAGGGTATCTGTGGAGGGGAGGGTGTCACTAGAAAGGACCCTGTCCTCACATCCTCAGTCTTCTGGGGTTGTGGAGAGGGGCTGGGGCCTCTGGAGGTCAGAAATGAGCACCCACATCAGTGCTGCTGTTGCCACGGAGAGGGCAGATGTCAGCAAGGTACCAGGTGGGAACAGGTCAGGCAGTTACATGAGAAGTTTATGGCCAGATCAAGCTGAGCTGCTGCAGTTTCCCTCAGGTTTCTCAAGTAAGAGATGGACAAATAAACTTCACTAAGGGCAGACATGACCTTGAAGAGCAAGTAGCACTGGGGCTGGTAGCTCAGGGGTGTTTGGGAACTGCCCATCACACCTCACTGACCTACCCTATGCTTGCTACAGCTTTCCATGGTGGCCCAGACCTCAGGGCTTGTACCTACACTGGGTACATACTGGGCAGACTGAGATCTGCCTTGCTCTCAGCGCAGTCCCAAGTTGCAGCTTCTCAATTGTTCTCCAAAATCTCAGGGCTCGGCATGGCTGGTCCCAGCGGCTCAACCCTTGCTGGTGGCACTGCTGTGGGTTGCAGTTTAGATGAGAGCAATCCCTGTCATCAAGCACCTTGCCATCCTCTACCAGCTGTGAAGGGAGCAGTGGAGGTGTGAAGGGAAGGGACAGGCTACCGTGGGGGCTCAGACTGTGACTGACACGCCGATAACGAATGTGAATTGCATTCATTGCTCCTCTATACACAAGAGCTATTTTAGGCTCTGGCAGCTTGAGAGGATGATCTGAAGGCAAAAATCACTGTCTCCCAGTGCTGGAGAGAGCCTGCTGTGCCTCAAATGGTGTCACCAGAACTCCTCTAGCAGGTACCAGGAGGCTGCACATATAGGAAACCATCACCAGACTCAAAACAACATTTGTTCCTTGGTTGTCTCTCTGTTCAAGTGCATTGAGAGCTGAGGGAACAAAGTGTAACAGCAAATTCCTTATTAATAAGGGTTTATGCTCACATTTTTGAATGAGTGTGTTACTCAGACTTGCCCACGCTGATGGCTCAGGCACAAACCTGCCATCAGGCTCTGGTTGTCATTGCCCTTGGCACTGCACTCATCCTGCAGCCTCACGCAACAAAAGCCACCCCACACAGTCCTGCATCAGAATTTGGCAACCAAGGGGAGGCTCTGAGACTTGTTGGACATGTTTGAGCACAGTCTCTGCTTTCTCCATCAGTTGAGCTCCAGCACTCAAACATGTTGGCAAAGAGAATCGTAAAAGGTTGCAAACACAGTCCCACTGAAAGCCGTGTCGAAATAATTGTACACACACAGAAATGTTTTCATCTGCTCACTTGGCTCTGCATGAACACTCCTTCAGCACAGATCAGCAAAGAGGTCACACAACCTCCACGCACAGAAAGGCCACAGTCCTTTTACCTGGACATTTTAACACCCAGTAAAAAACAGTATTTCTGAAATCACAGGAGAAATTCCAGGACAAAGAAACAAATAAGCAAGAAAAACAAGAAAAACTGTGTCCCTCTGCTGAGCACCATTATCTGCCCCGTCCAAAACACACCCAGAGGAGCAGCTATTGCAGATCTCACACTCAGAGCACAAGAGAGGGATGTCCGTGCCCGTCCCTGACTGTCCCTACCTGTCCCTGCCTGTAATTGCTGTGGGCTGGGGGCACTGGGGCTTTGCACAGGAACTTTACACAGGGATTTGCATGGGCATTTGCAGGGGGAAGTTTGCACAGCAGCTGCCTCTCCTTGGACCCCCTCTGCCTCACCCATGTGCCTTGTGCCTGGAGGTGTTCAGTGACATCAGAGACAGGCAGTGAGAGTTCACTTCTCTGTGCAACCAGGGGGACAGCACTTCTGACACCCCTCTGAAACCTCATTTACAGTGCTGTAATTATGTGACTCAAAACCAAATTGCCACGCCCAGATTTTTCTTCCCATGGTGTCCATCAGGAAGTACACCTGGCAAAGAGAGATCAGATGCAAGGGAATATTTTGGGAATGGGGCTTGCATCCTCCATCATCTCAGCCGGAGGCACTGGTGTTTCCCACAGAGCAGTGTTAATATTCTCTGTGCCTGCAGCAGCGGCACCACGGTGACTCCAGCCCTCTCCTCCTCAGCTCCCCCTTCCCAGGCTGCGCGTTTTGGCAGACTTCTTGTTCCAAACCAGTGGACCTTGTAACGCCTCAGAATGCATAATCCAAACCTGCCTCCCTAGAAAAGGCAGGAGCTGGGACAAAGCAGTGTGTACTTTCTCTCCTTTAGTTACCAGCTTAAGCTGTCTGGAAGAAAAAGAGGTTTTCTTAATGTTCTTATTTTCCTCCTCCCCTGGTCTGCCCCACTGAGCCACTCAGACCCACACACTGCAGGAGCCTTGAGGAGCATCAAGGCTGCACTCCCTGCTGAGAATGAGCCAACTCTGCACCCAGAATTGTCCAAAAAACACTTTCTGGTGCTCCATCGCTTGTGATCCCTGCTCAAAGGCAGCTCCATGCTTTTGAAAATGTTAGAGCTGCTTCAAGGCCACATGAGAACGATGAAGAGAATAATCAGAAGTCTGTGACAAGAGAGGGTTTCCAACTCTTGTCTGTCAGGGCAGGTAATGCCAGGTGGGTGCTTTGCCTTTTCTGCTGCATCTGAGCCTTAGAACACAGAAACAGCTACCCCAGATCCTTGGCTTCTTCCTCTCCTTTGAGCAGTAAGTTCAAATAACAATTATCACAGTTTAAAAAATTAAACATTTTTAAAAAAGGAATCCCTGTGGCTGTGGGGAGATCCTGAGCACAGAGAGCAGATCCATCACACTTGAACACCAGAAGCTGTCACCTACTGTCACCCAGGCAGAGACCGCTGCCCACGCAGTCATTCCAAGCTTAGCCGGTTTTAGGCTGATAGCAATTTGCAATGGCTTTATTTCACCAGAATGAATTAATACAGGAAAATAATTTGCAGATTACAACAATTCCTTCAGCAATGTATGACTCAGAGCCAGGCACACAGCCAGCATTGAGAGTCAAATTATTTGCAGGTCCGCTCCACGCTTTGGCAAGGTCTGGTTTGAAGCGAGTTGTAACGAGATACACAACTTCATACTGGGACACATGAACAGGAGAACCTGAACCTAATCCTGGTGAGCCACTGCCCTTGACAGTCCAGATGCAATTGGGGCTCACTTCAACCAGTTAAAGTGTCTTGGTCACCAGAACCTGGCCCAACCCTGCAGATGCTGCACAGCCCCAGGGACCTGGGGAAGGATGTCAGGTTTGCCCCTTAGTTCATTGCAGCTGCAGGTGATGCATCAGAGTTTCACCAGGCTCTCCACTGATGATCCTTATAAACAGGCCATCCATCATTACTGAAGGTCAAGTTGCAGATGAATTCAATCATTTTACAATCATATACTTCCCCCCCTTGCCTGTAGTTGGGTCTCCTGCACTCCGTGAAGCTCTCGGGTGGTGTTTTCCAGCTGCCTGGAGCTCAGTGATCTCACTAGAACCAGCAGTAATGGTGTTATGGCTGGCTCTTCATCCCTTCAGAGGCTGATGAAAATAAATCCCAAAGGAATGTGGCAGCTCTACAGATGAAACCTGAACTCCCTGGTTCCACAGAGACCCCTGGAAGCAGATAGCAAAGAAAAACTGTTTTAGTTCACAAAAGAGCCTGAAAGCACCTACACTGGATAAAGGCTCCATGTCTCCTTGTAAAGTCTTCCACAGGCAATTCCTCCTAAGTGGCATTAGTGACCAATCTAACCCCCCTATGCTCAGCCTCAGCTTAGAGTACTCAAGTAACACTGGATCTCTTGGTCCAGGAATGCATTTGGAGGGAGGAGATGGAGAGAACAGTTGCAACCAACTTGTTCCAAGATACTATCCTGGAAATAGGTACCAAAATGGATCATCAAGGTACTAAAGCTGGAAGAACAGCAGATCAAGGAAAGGACATGATAAGGCATGAATTCAGCAGGCGTTGAGCTGTCGTAGGAAGAACCAAGAAAATGTCAAGGTGTGTTTTTAGGTGACTCTTTGTGTTTGACCTACTTTAAGCTCTGTCGAAGAGGAACAAGTCTTTAGCCAAGCTGGTCTGGAAGCCCAGCTTTAGGATGGAAAGAGTTGTCCTTGGGCTCTGTGGCTCCATGCCCCAGGCTGTCGGCTGGTTGCGTCTCATCACACCTTGGGCATGTACAGGTGGGAATAAACCTCCTCCTCCTCCTCTTCTTCTTCCTCTCTGCAGAGACTGTAATCCTTTTTTCTGTCACAGGACAAACTAGAACAGAAGAGCTCCTGCCTGGCTCTGTCGCCGCAAAGGCGCCGTGTCTGAGTACGCCGAGGCGATCGGATGTGTCATGTGTGCATCATTTAAATTAATGTTGCTAAAACAACAATGCTATTTTTAATATTTAAAGAGCCTCTTTGAAGAACAGGAGAATCTGTCACCTTTCCTAGTGGATTTGAATCCTGTGTTCTCAGGGTTTTTCTTCTCTGATTAAAGGAGATGGCTGCATGAGGAATAGCTACACATGATGTGCCGGGAGGGGGTGTGGGACCAAGGCGCATCCTGGGGAGCAGCTCCTGCTTGTTGGATGGATTTTCTCGGTTTTCTTTCTAGTGCTCCAACCTCGGTGCCCTTCTTGTGACAGAAGCCCAGGACAGTTGGCCAGACTGTGATTTCCTAGGCCCCTAACCCTTGCTGTCCTGGAATGATGGATGATGGAAGCTGTTTTGGAGCATCCAGCTTGGGGACTGTGGTACCACAAGTGGTACCACTCTTTGGTTTTGGTTTGCTGGGCAGGAGCTTTGTCCCCAGTTTGGCTCCATTTGGTTCTTCAGAGTCTCTCTGGGCATTCAAACCTGATAGAACTTGAGTCTAACTCTGACACAAAACACTCCTTAATCCTTGTAATGGCCTTTTTTTTTTTTTTTAAAAAAAAAAAAAAAAAAAAAAGGAATTCAAGAGAGGCCAAGCTGGTGCTGAGGATGTGTGAGTACCTTCATCTGCCTTGCAGGTGGCACATTTGCCCTCCTTGACAGAGCCTGCCCACTCCACTGGTTCTCCTGCTGAGCTTCAGAACCCACAGTTGTCCCTGCTGAGTTTTGCTCTGCTTTCTTTTGGACCAGGACTCAAATTTATCAAAAAGATTCTGATTTTTGGTTTCCTCCCTGAGGTCTTATGATCCTGACAGCCATTAATCTTCTGCAAATACAGCTTGGTTCTCCCTTTCTCCCCAAATGAGGTCAGTGGGACACAGAGCAGCATCTGACCCACCTTCCCCTGCAATCATCTACACAGGGACCTCCCGCACCACTGACTGTTGATATTGGACTCCAGGAGCTCCTAAGGTGGCTGAACTCATGTCCATGTGTTCAGCTGCCTTTCTACCTCCCTGGATTTTCACACTGATGAGGTTTGCTGTGAACCAGGAGCAGGGGCCGCTTCCTGAACTTCTGCAGTGAACAGGGACTAGGATCCAGCACCAGCCTCTAACACTGGCTCCCAGTGCTGTTCCTCTACTAGAAATGCATCTTCTCTAATGGAATGCTGGGAAGTGGAGGAGAAGGGCCCATTGTCAGCATGGCTAGAGCAGGAAGCAGATATTAATGTTATTGGGGGCAAAAGACTATTAGGATTCTGTAGCTCTGAAAAATACATAAGTCTGAAATAAGACTAATGAGACCTTTGCTAGTGCGGTTGGGTTGCATTAATGATCCTTCGGAGGATACAATTGCCAAAGGCTTTCACTGTAATTACCACACTAATGGTCGGCAGTGACATCACTTCAGACCAAATGCGATGCTTGTTTTGGATGCGTTTCAGGAGCGGGGCTTCTCCACGGCTGGCGCGTAAGGCCCATCAGCCTTATTGCCTGTCTCCGTGCTCTGTTGACCATCCTTCTTCGCTGCCTCCTCGGCTGCTGGCTTCCCTCCAGCCTGGCCCCCGTGTCCAGCATTCCTGCGCTTTTTAAGGTGCTTCTGGGATCGTGAGCTGAGGACGGCAATTTGTCAGCACCGGCGGCTTCGGTTCCCGCTGGGCTCGAATCGGCAGAGGGGGAAGCTGGGGGAGAGCCACACATCCCCTTTTTAATCCTCAGGCATCCTTAAAAGGCTTTTTATAAACAATAATTTACACTCTCCCGGCATGGCCCGGAGCACACCTGCACTGTGTAACCTCTGGACAATCCCTGCTCCCGGCGCACGTCTCACAGCCGCTGGGGACAGGCTGATCCCGGTCTTCCCCAGCGCCTCTGGGCTTAGAGGAACATATTAATTAACCTCATTATCTGGGATCATTTCAGCACTCACAGAGCCAGGGTGTTAGCGCGGCGAGCCCTGCTCCGAGGAGGGCTCCCGCTCCCGGGCTCAGCCGGGGTCAGCTGGAGCCGGAGGGTCCCGGTATTTATCTCTGCAGGGCCCCGGAGAGGGCGGCGCAGGGGCTGTGCGGGACTGGAGATGCGCAGCGGTGCGGGCTCATCCTGACCCCTCCACTGATCCAGCCACCCCTGGGCTCTGCTCCTGGAGGAAGGATGCTGGAGGAGACAGCCGCAGGGAGCCAGTTCCCCTTCGGCACCGCTTTGCTGGGATGTGGAGCCTGGTTTGGGGCCAGAGAAGTCGGCGGGGGCGAATGCCCGAGCCCATGTGTGCCCGAGCAGTGTGTGCAGGGACCAGCGCCTGCCCCGGTTCCCGCTGTCTCTGCTCCTCCCAGAACCAGGCTGGGGACGGATTGACAGCGGCTTGTTAAGCCTGACAGAGCATCACCTTTAAGGAGTGGGAGAAAGCAGGGCTTTTAATTAAAAAAAAAAAAAAAAAAAAAAAAAAAAGGCAAGTCATGATTTCTGCCTTTCCTGTTCATCTCCTCTGGAAACAGCATTCCTGTTCCGGCATTTAAAAACATCAAATTGATAGTCCTGTCAGCTGTGCCCATGGGCTACTGCTCCCTGCCCAGCCCTCCCACCGGGCTCTGCCTTTGAAGGCGAAGGCACTGCTGTGTGACTGTCCCCGGGGACATTCATTTTCTCTCCTACAGACTCGGTGGTTGTCACCAGCAAATATCCAGCCAGGCTTCTGTCGTCCCCCTGTTCCCAGAGGCATCCCGGAAAATACTGATACTGGTACCAGGTACTGGGGCTGGCAGGTCACTCCCTGCGGCACTGGCAGCATTCCTGGGGGTCACAGGGAGCAATGTGTGTGGGATCCCAAGGGAGTTTTTCATCCTCTACCTGTGATCTCCTGACAGGTAGCTGGAGTTCCTTATTGTGGAGCTTGTTCTGCCTCCAAAGCAGGGGAATGATAATGGGGAGCGTTGTCTCAGGTGAAAGCACTTTCATCAGCAGCCATAAAGCACCAGTCTCAAGCAGAAGGCAGATGGGGGAGCAGTACTGCTGGAGAGGGAAGGACAAAAGAAACAAAACTCTGCAAGCCTTAACTGCCTAATTTCCAAATCTTGCTCCATTCCTGACTTGGTAAACTCAGCACCTGTCTGTGTGTCCAGCTGACCTGGACCACCAGCAGTTCCTGCTGAGTCAGGGTCCTGCACTGGCTGTTTCCCAGTCCCGAGGTGGTGCCCACCAGTGGGTGAGCCCAAACTTTGGAAAACCTAATGCCGATTAAAAGCCAAACTAAGTTTCAAAACCTCACAGTTCTGCATGGAAATACTGATTTTGGATTATTCCTGCTTATAGCATGTCAGAAACCCAGGAAAGGATTTTGACCTTTTTAAAGGTCCTTCTGAACTACCTATTTCTCTCCCAGGACCATATTCCAGAGGCAGTGGGGCAGGAACTGCCTGGGAAGCGTGTGTCCATCACAACATTCAGGTACAGTGGTCAGGTAATTTCTGTTAGGTGGGATCAGACTTAGGAGGTTTTTAAGTCAGATTTGCATCTCAGGTGTTTTTTCCTGGAACATTTGAACTTGGGTCAAAGGCTAAATGTTTGTGCAAGGAGTGCAGAATCCCTGTAGAACAGTGCCCCAGAAGAGCCAGTGTCCTGCTGCATGAAATTCCCAGTCCCTGTGCCTCACCCAGCACATCATGGCCATGACAACAGCTCCTTTCCCCACCAAGGAATAAAGAGGGGAAAAAACCGAAATAGCTATCTCTTCCCTTCTGCTGAAACCCAGCTCCTTGGGGCTCCTCCCCGTCCAGTTTGTTCTGACCTTGCCCACTTCCACAGTGCCTCCAGCACCAATTGTGCTGTGCAGGGCAGGGAGGGGGTGCTGTAACTACTAAAAATGTCCATGGAAACAGATTTTCACTCTTTTTTAAAATTCTTCCCAGACTCTGAATAGTGGTTCCACTGCCGAACTTTTTCTACAAAATCCTTGTTATAAAAAAAAAACCAAACAACAATAATCTTCATTTACTGGTTTCCGAGGGAAACTGCCCCTTGGCAAAGGCTCTGAGCAGCATCTCTGAGGGTCTCGCCGGGGCAGGATGCCTCCTAATTCTAAGCCTAAAGGGAGTCGTACCCACACAGTAAGAGCCCAGTGCCAGAGCATTGTGGCCCCTGCTTCCCTTTAGCCTCTGGCCGAGGGATCAGGTCCCGCTCTGATCCCGCTGTGCTCCAGCCCTGCACAGCCCCCATTCTCTCCCCCAGTTTGGTGTGGCCACCACCGTGGCCTGGCCATCACCGTGGCCTCATTTGCAGCTGCCTAACGAGGTGCTGTGGCCGCCCTGCTCGCCGGGCTCCACCAGTGCAGGGCGGCATCAACGTCGATTCAAGGTCTGTTCCTGCTTGAGCGATCAACATCATTTCCATACTATAATTACATTGCCCAATCCTCTCCTGATTTTACTGCTATCTTGTAAGGCGTCCTGGTTGTGAGTAATTTAAAGCTATATGAGATGTCAGGCTCTGTGAAACAATCACCCCTCAAAGAAATATGGGCTGAGATAATAATTGATAAGTCCCATTAGGCAGCGGGGCCTGCATTTCTGACTTGGCCTCCTCCACCACGGCCTTGCTCATTCCTTCAGTGCCACCTTTGCTGCTTGGTGTCTTCGGGGGCCATCCCGGGTGCTGAAGGAAGACCCTCGGGGTGGAGGAGCCGGGGGAGCGCATGATTTCTCACAGCTCGGGCAACCAGCACGGTTCAGCCGCCTCCATTCCAGGATTCCAATATTTCAGCCTGATTTACGGATGTGTTTTCACATAAAGCATGTTATGAGTGTTGGTTGCCACCTGCATTTGCTCTGTGGGTTTGTCTCAGCAGTTTCTCCTCATTGCCATCAGCAATCACGAGGCTCTCCTGGGCATCTCCCTGGTCCCTGCCCTGTGCTCCATCTCTCTGGCACTGCCATCCTTTCCCCAGAATGTGCAGGTGGGCACACAGACACAGAGGCTGCTCCATCTCTTGCAGCATCACTGTGGGCACTGGCCCACAGTCCCTACTACTGCCAGGGAGGGCTGATCCTTGGCATGCTGGTTTACCCATGGTATCTGTTTGCTTGGTCCAAAATCTGTTGGGGAATTGAGAAGCCATGGTTGGTTTCAAGCTACAGGACAAGGGCTATGCCATGACCAGCTGTGTTGGTGCCAATTTGAGGCACCCAAAGCTGCAAGTCCTTCATGCTGCAGCTACATATATAAATAGATAGATACACAGATGGACATAAACCTGCATGTGTACAGGTACAGGTAAAATACCTATATCTGTACAAATACTCCACCATGCTGGCCCATATACATCCAGAACAGACCATCTCAGTGCTTGCCTGTTCTGACTCAGTTTCCAATGCTTGCTTTGTTTTATTTCTGTCACTAGTTTGCATTTTTTAACGCCCTGTCTCCAGTTTTCTAATGGTTGTACAGTTTACAAACTCTCTTCCTTTAAACTTTTAAATTTTTAATTAAAGAATAGAATGTAAACTTAATTTTGTGTTGTCTGCAGATAGGAGAGGTCTCACCCATCAGTGATGAATTATGCAGGCGTGAGGGAAGGGCTGGCTGGTTTTGATGTGCTATTTCATAATTGCATAAACTACTGCACTCTAGAATCTGGCAAACATTATTTTACACATTCAGTAACCTTTAAAAAACAGTGACAGCTAATTTATGATGTTCTATAACTAAAAAAAAAAAAAAAAAAAAAAAAAAGAATTACAACAAGAATTTTTAAAAGTCGTCAAAACTCAGGCGTTGTTTCTAGCAAAGGTGAGGAGTTCATAATGGAAAAACTTTCCAGAGAAGAGATTTCTTTTCCCTTTGCATTTAAGAATAGATACCACGATTTGAAAGACATACTCATGGAGGAGTTAATTTGGGGAGGGGTTTTACCTTCAGGGCAGGTTTGTCTTATATGGTGAGAGAGCCTCAACTGTGAGACCCTCAACACAACACAAACATTCAGTAAATCGAGGGATGACTTTTGAGGTGAAATTGGGAGCACTTCAGCTTCATGTTGACTTTGACCTGTTTGGAAAACAAAGTACTCTCCCAGGAGGGGGTTCAGTATTGGAAATCTTTTATCTCTCCCCTGGAGTGAGCTTGCAGAGACGGAAATCTGTATTTCTCAGAATGGAAATTCTGGAGAAACGTTCCAATTCATAAACACTGAAACAACCTTATTAGAATGACACGATCTGACAGCTGTTAAAGCATTATAATAAACTAGAGGAAATAAAGAAATATCCCGTGATTCATCACTATCTTTGAAATGTTTAAGAGAGTGAAGAAAGTCAAAACGGATCAGTTTTGATCTTGGATTATTTCATTGAAAAACTCATCAAGCTGAGGCAGTCCCATGGGGTGTTTTGATGTGGATGTAAAGGCGCTTTTGCAGGAAACATCTGGCATTGGAGAGGTTTGCTGGTTTCTCTCGATAACTCTCCAAACTCCTGTTGGCCAGTGGGGCCTGGCCACTAGCCCTGGGGTGGGAGCTGGACCCAGTGCCCTGGATCTCCCCCAGGTGATGGAGCAGGGTGGGACAGGGGAAACCATCAGCGTCCCTGTGCTGTCCCTGCTCCCAGGAGAGGGCTCAGCCCACTGGCAACAAGTCAGAAGGATTGACAGCCCAAGTGTGGAGGTTCCCTGCCTGGGCCATGAAAACACTGATGGGATGTAGCTCACCCTCCCCCCTCAGTGCCACCCTTAGCCCTGATGGCTGTGGTGGAAAACCAGTTTGTGACTCTGGACAGTGTTTTCAGGGACTGCCCAGCACAGCTATCAGAACACGATTACAAGGGCAAGACTTTTCCAAGCTGCTGCTCCTCTGACCATCACACCAACAGGCTGATGTCAATGTGGACCAGACGGAAATGCTGCCACTGACACGATTCTGATGAGCAGAAATACGGAATTACAGAATATGTTAGGTTGGAAAAGACTCTTAAGTCATCGAGTCCAATTGTAAATCCTAATTTGTTTATCCTAATGGAATTTCAATTAGAAATTCCCACCAAAGTCCATTAGCTCAGCCCCACCAATGTCAACAACTTCCCTGGAGATGGCTTGAAATCCTGGGTTTACAAATTATGCCACCAGGTACACACAGGGGCCATCCCTGTGCTGGTGAAGTTTCATTTGGGAACTGCAGCAACAAAATAAAAATGCAAATGTTTATCTCAACTCCTCTTTCAGGTTGGAGCGCTGGTGAAAGCAGCTTTACAAATTCTGAATCCATTGCTTCCCTGGAGAAATCCCAGTGCTGTTTTGTAAGCAAAAGTAAAAGTCTTTGCCACACAGCTGCTGTGGAAGTTTTGACAAGAAAGCGACTGCTTTTAAAACACATAGGTGGGATGCATCGATCGGGAATCACTCCCTGTTTGCCGAGGGCAGGCACGGGGGCAGCTCTCCCTGCTGCAATAACAGCTTCCTCTCTCACCGTGAGAGCTCAGGGCTGGTGGGTGCTGGAGCTGCCGTTGCTGCTCCCACCAGGTCAGCTGCGGATTGGGATGTGCAGGGGCCACGAAGCAACCAGCCACAGAGCCAGAGCCATGGCCAGAGAAAATGCCCATCTCTCTGGGCTGATGCATAACAATAATAAATAAATTATTATCACTTGCTCCTTTAGTTTCTACCTAAGCCCTTGCTGTCACCCAGCTCCTTGCTCCAGAACTGAAACTGGAGAGACTGAAAGAGGCTGTAATTTGATATTTCAGAAACCGCAATTTCATCAATCAGAAGCCGTGTGCCCTGAGCTGAGGGTGCCCTGGGAGTCACGGCTGTGTCAGATGGAACTGGGACTGAAGAGCTGAGGCTGAGCCCGGAGGTCAGTCTGGCACTGCGGGGCTGGTGAGGGCTCTGGCTCCACACCGTGGTTTGCTGCCGGTGATCCCACTGCCCCGGCACTGAGAGAGCTCTGCTGGGAGAGTGACCCTTATTTTGGCTTTGTGTGTTCCGGGCATGCTGCCTTCACTTGCAAATCATCTCTCCTAGCCCTTTCTCCCTTTAGCTTGGGTTGTAAATTTACTGCTATTAATTAATTTATAATTAAGTTCTATACACCAACCGCTCGCTCTGAGAGAGATGACTTCAGATAATCTCCGTTTGTCAAAATATGTCTGTCTCTGCTCAAGGCTGTGAGCAAAACACTGTGAGCTCCAGGGTGTGAGATGAGAAACAGAGACAGTGGAGTGTTCAGTGGAGGAGGCAGCTCAGCATGGAGGGACAGAGAGGGAAACTACACGCACTGGTTTTGGCAGCACTGAATGTTTTCCATCCCGCAGGTGACGCCACACAGCATGGGGGCTCTTGGGGGGCTCGCTCTGTCCCCAGCCCTGGCCTGGGGGTTTCTGTGCTTCCCTGTCCATGCTGGGCAGTCAAGGGTTCTCCTCTGCAAAGGGAGAACCTGGCACCTTGCCCTGTGGCTTTGTGGGGCTCAACCTGCATTACAGTCTGGTGCACAGGGAGACCTCAGAACCATCCCCATCCTCTTCCTCCTCCCCTTACTCTGGTGACCTAGACGGACCCCCCAGTGCATGGAAAGACCACAGCACTATCCCCATTCTCCTCCTCCTCTAACTCCCATGACCCAGGCAGACAGAGTATGGGATTGCTGTGGGGCCCCTGTTGCCTTATGTAGATGGAGCTTGAGCGCAGCTGAATTAAACAATAACTAATCCCTGCAGGAAGTGTGGAAAGTCATATTTAATCCGTGCCAGCCCATAACCTATTTGCAGTCTAATTGCTGCCCACTAAACAAGCAATAGATATGCAATTATAGGAGTGTGTTCCCAGTGTCCTGCATCCCGTTGTAGCTCAGAGGCTCAGGGAAGCATTTAACTGCTAATAAACAAGGCACGGGGTTTAATTTGAAAGGTTATTGCAATTTCATATGACTGAATGGCAGGGAGCATCTGCAGGGCGACTTGCAGGAGTCGTTATCATGCTGGAGCCATGCATGCCCTTCCCAAAGCTTTTGGTCAGGACAAAACCCCCAGGCACAGATGTGGGACAAAATCAGGGTGGGGTTTTCTTCCTAGTGGTCCTATGAACTAGGGTGGGGTGTGAGAGGCTCCTGGGGCTCCAGCTGCTTCCTTAACCCTGGGGAATGTCACCAAGAGAAGTGGCAGGCCCAGGAAACCTGCTGACTTCCTCCCTGGTCAGACCCTGCAGCAGCCACTGGATGGGTGTCCTGACTCCCCCAACAGTTGTTCCGGACATGTGCCCTGCAGACATAGAGCAAACTCCATTGCTGAAAGCACAGAAACAATCATGATTCCTCCACTTTCTGAGGGAATTTCAAAACAAAGTATTCTATGTGTTTGGTGTGCTCATCCCTGCCATGCCACAGCACGGGAGACACTGTTCCCTGAGCTCATTCTCCTCCTGCCAAGTGATATGTGTGTAGTGAGAGCACCCGTCCACCCTACCTACTATTCCTGTCCTAGTCCCATCCCATTTAATAAGCCAAAACAGGGAATCAGCCACAAGAATCATGATGGGATGAGCTCCGAGCTCAGGAACAAAAACCACCCAAGCACTGAGCAGCAAGGCCTGAGCAGTGAAAAAGTTTGGCTCTCTGAGGCTGGGGGGAGAGAGGGGTTGTTAAATTGCAAAGGGGAATATTGACTTTGTCTTATTTGGAGAGACTCTGAAATGACCCACGGAGCTGCATGTGGGCAGTCAAGGCCATTCCTGACTGTGATGCTGCAATGCCAAAGGGGAGGTTTATGGGAGCTGAAAAGGAGATACAGGCAGTCAGGAAAGAGCCCCTGACTGTAACTCTGGACAGCTCATGAAAAACTTCTGCACAATGAGGGGGGGCTGAAGATGAAGCAGCAGGTCAGGGAATGCAGGGAATGCAGGAGAAAATAGCTCTGGAAATGCCCCAGCACCCGGCCCTGAGCCTGGCCCAGCACAGTATGTACTGTCCTGATCCCCATGGAGAACAGGCAGAGCAGAACTGTGGGATCAGGGATGGGCAGGGATAAGGTGCTGGAAAAACTTCCCGATAAGGAGATCCTGGCTGGGCTGAGGTAGCACAGGGCAGCTCAGCCGAGATGGGGGTGTTGAGATGGGGAACGGCTGCACAACTGCTGATGTGAGCCAAAAATGAAGGGGCTGTTCTAGGAGAGGTGGAGCCCTGGGAGCTGGAGAAGAAAAAGGCCTTCCTTCCCTCCTTTCTTCCTTCTTCCTTCCTTCCTTCCTTCCTTCCTTTTCCCCTTCCTTCCTCCCTTCTCTCCCTTTTCCTTCTTTTTCCTTCCTTCCTTTTTTCCTTCCTTTTCGTTCCGTCCCTCCTCTCTAGAGCAGAGGGGACCCCCTCATCCCAATCCCACAATGCAGAACACCCAGAGAGAAGCAAGATTCCCGTCACTGTGCCTGCGCTGTCTCTTTCGGGGAGCAGCAGGAGCAAGGAAAAACAAACAAGCCTAACGAAGTGCTTTGGCAATTATACAGACAAACAAATCACTTTCCCAAATTGCTTCTTTGGGGAATTACAGCTCCTGGAAATGAAACACAAACAGATTATTAAAAAAGAGCTTCCCGTTGGGAGAGAAGCAGTATTTACCAGAGAAGATGTGCCTAGCTGGACCTCTAATTGCTGTTCATTAGCTCATATTGATTTAATTAGTTGCTGCACTCAGGTCTAAATTGCCTGCTGGCCACAGCAGGGATTTAGGAGCTGGGGCGCATCCCTGACCTGCTGGGCAGTGGTGGAGTGGGTGTTTCCTCTGCCACAGAGGGGACATGGCACAGAAGTGGGGACCCCCTCTGCCACGGCAGGGATCCCCTCTGCCACGGCACAGCTGTGGCAATGCAGGGGTCCTTTCTGCCATGGCAGGGACACTGTGGTGGAATGGGAGTCCCCTCTGCAGTGGCATGGACAGGGTAGTGGATTGGGAGTCTCCTCTGCTACAGTGGTGGTGAGCAGGAACAGCAACACATCCTCGTGGGCTGCTCCTTCTGTGGAATCTGCGGTGGCTGTGAAGTGCTAATTGATTGAAGCAATTAGAGAGAGTGGCTTCGTAACACAGAATCAGTGTCTGTGTGAAGGCGTGGTGGGAACCGGCACCGGGCTGGCTGCAGGAGTGGGACATGAGAGGAAGCAGGTGCGAAGGTGGAGGGGTCCCAGGCAGTTTGGGGCAACACATCCCTGTTCTCTGCTCCAGGACATGATGGGAATGCACGGCCCAGGCTCCAGGCTCACAACCCCAGACACTTCCCAAAACACAGCCCAAGGACTATTAACGTCCCTGATTAGGGACCTTTGGGGAGCAACTGTTTGGCAGATCTTTGGTTTCTAATTGCAGGTGATTAATGGGGAGCTGCAGTTCTGCTCAGAAACATCTGTAATTCCTTTTTAAAGGAAGTCCTGTCTGGGCAGGACACTGAGACACCCTCACTGAGCACTCAGTGTGTTCGGGAACTGGTGCTCCTGCTGCAGAACACATATTCCCTGGATGGAGGTGCAGCAACAGGCACAAGCAGGAATCCGAGGAATCCCAGAATAAGCTCTTCCACACCCTCCCTCCCCAGGCAATGCAATCATTCCTGGAAGTTTTATACTTAAAACAAGAGCCAGGGATTCACAGAAACTGGGGAGCTGAAGGAAGAGGCCCCAAGGCAGAGGGGGAGGATATTGCCTGGTGCTCCAGGAGCCATTCTCTTGCCTCAAGGTGGGATCGAACAGAGAATTGAATCAGAGGACCTGGAGGTGCAGCTGCTGTTAAAAATGATCCTTTGTGCATCAAATCAGTATTCCAGGGGCTGCTCAAGATTCAATACATCAAAGGTTGAAGGATCATACAACCCTATTAGCTCCAAACTTTAATTTCCCTTCGGGGCTGGTGTGTTACAACGCAACTACAGCAGCAATTACAACTTTTCCTTCACTGACAACTTGTTTAGATCAATAATGTCCTCAGCATCTTGAATCGAGATGGGCTCCATCAGCTGGACAAAGAAAACAGCCAGAGCCTATGATCCCCCCTCCATGGCAAGGACCAGCCCCCTGCCCAGTCCAGATTCCCATGCCATGGCAGGGACAGTTGCCATGTGTGTAGGATTTTGCAAAGTTTGCCCCTGTCCCCTCTCCTAATCCTGCTAAAGCTCCCCAGGCTTTCTGCTCTCTCTCCATCCCTTACCAGTGCTAAGACCTTCCAGCTGCCCTTCTGTAGCTGGGGATGGGGACCAGGAAACCATACAGCATTCATAATGCCATCCCAGGAAACTGTGTCTCTCATCATGCTGCTGCAGGTCAGGGCACTGCCATGGACCTGGTAGGGCACATGGCTCAGGGCCAGACACACACAGCCTCTGTCAAGGGGCCTGTGTCCCCTCCACCATGGCTCTGGAAGGAATTTCGGTTTCACCCCTCTCACACACACCGTTTTGCTGTCATTCTCAGAGGAGGAAGGGGAATTTGAAGCCCTCCTCCCTGTATTTTGACACAGCTGTGACACCCCCTGAGAGACTCACAAGGGCAGGGGGCAGAAATTTGAATCTGATCAACATCTGTAACACCAAAGCTCCCAACGCCTGCTGAGGAGCATCACCCGTGGCTGCAGTATCCTTGCTGGGGTGCTGAGCCCTGTCCCAGCAGGGACCACAGCTGGGACATGATGCCAGTGGCTGCCAGCACAGGATTGTGGTTCCTTGCCATTAGAAGATTGCCTGAGCTGCTGTTTCCCCCACCGTGGCACAGAGCCAGGGAGCGTGGAGGAGGAGTAATAAATCTACCCACTGAACTGGAGCTGACTTGGGAATTGGAAAGGAGAAAAACCCAACAGGAGCGAGTGTGGTCTCAGTCTCTGAGACAGATGGTCTGGTGGAGTCATAAAAAAAGTGGTGCAGAACTTGTGGGCGGACCAGGAGGCCGTAATTATGGCCCTTCAGTGGGTGAGAGCACAGCAGCTTCCAGCCATCACCTGCTGATCCCTGGGAAGGTTGGACTCCTCTGTCTGAGTGGGTGAGGATAGTGATTTAAGGCAGGTGTGCAGGATTTTTTAACTCAGCAGATGGGTTGAATCCATCGGATACACCTACGGTTTGTGCTGGCACACGTCTGTGGCCACTGTGCCACTGAGGACAAGGGTAGCTCCAGGTGGGAGATGGAAGCTGGAAGGCTGCAGTTTATAAACCAGTAGAAAATGACCCATTTTGCTAGAGCATTAGAGGCCAGTGAGATGGCCTTGAAAGCCTGAGTGTGTGATGTATTGACTCTGCATCCCTTGCCCTGGTACAGGCTATTCCTTCCAGCAGATATACCAGAATGAAGGCTAGGGAAACATCATCAAAACAGAGAAGTTAGAAATCTCACAGGCAAACATGTTAGAGACCTCCTTGCACTGAAGCCAACAGCCTTGTTTGGGAAAAAATGGAATTTAAACTTAAAACATGTGGCTGAGCTGAAAATTGCAGGCCCCAATTTTGCAGAGGGGTAGAGACAAGTGTGCACGTGGGCAAATACCTGCACACATCTGGACAAGCTTAATAAATGGTGAGTCACACTGCCAGCCTTTTCACAGGGAAATTGATGTCTGCAGGTTCAGAGTATAACTTTTAGCCCAGGTGACTGCCATGTGCCAGACCCCAGCCTTGGGACAGATCTCTGTCAGGCAGACCCCAGCCCTGCATGTGGACGCTGAGCTCATCTGTGGAAATCAGCACTGCAAAGCTCAGCAGTGTTTGGTGTTCTCTCAAGAGGTCACGAATGTTTTGTGGGATGTTTATCAGAGAGAGAGGCTGGTGCTTTCCTAACGAAGTGAATTGTCTGCCAGGAGATACAGAAACAGAGCTGGAGAAGCCGAGGAAGCATCAGTGTAACCTGTGGGGACTTTTAAGTTTTCCATGGCAGACTCCAAACCCCAGAGCTCTGTGAATCCCACTGGGAGCATCTGGGGGATGAACACGCTGAGGTCTGTGAACAGAACACCCAGTGAAAGCCAGAGACCATTCCTGCTTTGGAAACGTTCCTGGGATGGGACAAACACTGATCTACAGTGCAGATCTGGCAAGGACAGTGTGAGTTTCCCTCCAGTCAGGGCAGCACAGGCAGACGGATGTGGGTTGCTCCGAGCCTTGGAGCCCAAACAGCACCGCACACCTGGACCTTGGCCAGGGATCTGCCTGCAGTGGGAGTCCAAGGCCAGTGTCCAACAGCTTTTATGTTTCCAGACAGCTTGGCACGGGCTTGCAGGGCCATTTGCTGACACTGAGAGAGCTCATCAGCCTGACCTGTCAAGACTGTGCTTGGGCTGAGAAAAGCTCTGAGCTCTGCTCTGCCAGTCCTGACCTGTTACACACTGATCCCAGCACAATTCCTGCAGAAGCTCTCAGATGCCTCACACCCCGTGTTTTATCACATCCCCCTGCCTAAATGCAGGCAGCGATGTGTGCGGTTTGCTGGGCTTTGGGAGCCTGAGGAGGATTCACCGTGGTTGTGTGTCATATCTGGAGAGGCCAGGACCCCTGTGCCACCAGCCCGGGGACACAGGGACACGCAGCCCCTGAGCAGTGCCTGCACCAGCGATGAAACGCTGGAGTGATCAACTTTGTAAGAGCTAAGGAAATAAAGTTTTACTACAGAGAATGACTCGGTTTTACAGCGTCTATAAAAGCCTGTGAGGTGTTTGTGAGGGGTCGGCTAATCCTGCCTCCGCCTGGACCCGTAAATTCAATAAAAGGCTGTTGCTTCCAACTGGGTCACTGTGGCCTCATTACAAAAGTCCTCAAGGTGCCAGTTCTCATGAATAAACAATTGTTTTGTGGATGAAACAAATCAACATATTAAACACCCTTTATAGCTTAAAAAGTTCCAAGCGTTATGCAAATGGACCTGTTAAATGAAGAATATTCCTAGGTAAAATAATTATGCAGAGCAGTTTCCCCTCTGCATAAGGTGCCAAAAATTATCTCAGTGATGCCAATTATCTGCTTGTTAGCACTGACATTATCATAGTCATTACACAGAGCTGGTGCAGTTTATGTAAGATCTACACTGTGTTCTATTGTCATTTTTTCCTCTATTTACAACTCTGTATAATAAATGTCATTTTTCAAATGTTAAGGTATTTGGTATTTAATCTATCATTAAGGCTCTGAATATGTCTAGCCTCTAATAGGAAGGCTGGTTTTAACACCCTGTGGTACTAAAAATAAAAATAAAAGGGGGAAAAAGGAGAGGGAAAGATCTTATCAGCTCCGGTGGGGAAGATGTGGAAGCAAAGGAGTTCAGCTGCTGCAGTGGTAGGGGAAGAGGGAGGGCTTCCCCACTGGGTCCATGCTTGCTATGTTGGGATGAATTCTGATGCTCCAGTGCAGGGGGGATGAAGGTGGCAGCCCCAGACTGACATCCCTCCAACATTCCCAGGACCATCAGGAGAAGAGAAGGTTTTGGACTGACCTAATTGTGGCCTTCCAGTACCTGGAGGGAATCTATAAGAAAGGTGGAGAGAGACTATTTACAAGGGCCTGGAGGGACAGAACAAGGGGGAGTGGCTTCCCACTGCCAGAGGGCAGAGTTAGATGGGATATTGGGAAGAAATTCTTCCCTGTGAGGGTGTGGAGGCCCTGGCACAGGTTGCCCAGAGAAGCTGTGGCTGTCCCATCCCTGGAGGTGTTCCAGGGCAGGTTGGACAGGGCTTGGAGCAACCTGGTCTAGTGGAAAGTGTCCCTGCCCATGGCAGGGTGTGGAACAAGATGACCTTCAAGGTTCCTTCGAAGCCAAGCCAGTCTGTGATTCCATAATTCTATTATAAACTAACTCCAATGTGTGTCACATTATTTATGGTAATTCTCACTCTCGTCTTGAAATAACACCAGCCTGGCAGTGCCATGCTGCAACCATATCCCAAACTGGGCTGCCAGAGGCAGTTCCATCCTGGAGCTCTCCTGAGGAAGGACTGGGAGGCCAGTAAAGGGAAGACTTTTCCCTTGTGATTGAAGCAAGAGGGTCCCCAGGACTGGATCCACCCTGGTCCACAGTAGGACCATGGAGGAGCTGAGAAATGCTGCTTGTGCCACCAAGGTGTGTCCCCAAGTTTTTGAGAGAAATAAATTCACCCATCTCCTTGATTCTATGAGAGCTTTTGAAATGTGCTGAAAACATCTCTTACTTATTCTGAAATTACTGATAACTGCCTCTGCAACAGGTTAGGAGCCATCCTCTCATTATGTATTATAGCCACAGTGTTCCAATGAATCATTAATTAATTATCCTCGACTCTCTAGCATGAAAAATTGATGTCTAGAGAAAACAAACAGAAAAGGAGAAACTGAACACGGACACAAACAGGCGAGAGAAAGGAGTCCAAATAGTCAGAAAACAGGCAGGGGTGGGGGGATCAGGAGGGTGCCGGGAAGGAGGGGAGGCTGAGAGAGGAAGGCAGAGAGGGGGAAGGGAGGGTGGGGAAGTGCAAGCACAGGATTCCCCCAGCTCCTCTGCATCCCTGCAGCAATTAAAGTACCTGTTTTTAAAAAAAAAAATAGAAAATAATTACACTCTAATTACTTTGACACAAGACATGAAGCAGATTGTTATCAGAGTGAGATAAATAGGAACTTCAGAGCAGTTTTGCTCTGCAAAATCATTTACATGAGACCATCACATGAGTTGTGCCTGGAGGGGCTCCAGAATTCGCTCCCGATTTGCTCCCAGTCCGTGTGGTGGAGTTGGGATGGCAGCACGGTCATCCATGGGAATGAGCTCCTCTGACCCCTCAGACTGTGCCCGCTGGTCCATCCCTGGCACAATTCCTCTTGGGATGTGCCCTACCAGGTGTGGCTGCTCAGAGGTGCTGCAGATGTGCTGGGGCTTCCTCCAGTCCCCCTGTGGCTGCTGGGAAGGCACAGCACCTGTGAGCTCCTTTCTCACTCTAAAGGGCTGGCAGGGTGCAGCTTATTCCTGAAAGTCTATTGCAGACATTTCTTGATTAAAACAGAGAGAAGGAATGATGTCAGTCACACAGCCCTGTGACTGCCCCTCACACTGTGAGAGGACCCACCTCGGGGCAGTAGGAAGGCATGGGACCCTCCCAGGGTGCCCCCACCCCACCAGCATTTGGAGGTGACTTTTCCCTGACACCCCACAAAGAGGCTCCCCAGGGAAGTGGTGGAGTCACCATCCTTGGCAGTGAAAATACAGTTTAATGGACACAGGGATATAGGTTGGACTTGATGATCCTTAAGGTCTTTTCCAACCTCAGTGATTCTGTATTTCTACCCCACCAGGCTGGGACAGGACCGGGGCAGGAGCTCTATCTCGGGGGGAAGCAGCTGGTTTCCCTCTCCAGACACTTTGCAATGGCATGATGGATCTTGTCTGTCAGTGACACCCTCATTCTTCCACCCTGTGAACACAGTGTGGGTGATGATGATGATGACGCCCCGATGTTCATCCCTCCAGCTGTCCAAGCGAGGAGGGTGACAGGAGCTCACCCACCTGCCAGCACTGTGCTCCAGAGAGTCAGCGGCTCCTGGGAGGGGGATCAGCACAGAGCCCCGACTGCCCGCCTGCTGCTTCCCCAGAGTCCTCACAGGGCTCTTGTTTTTATTACTTTTTCTTTGGTCTTTGAGAGAGAAATCACACGTCCCTTCAGAAGTGTCCCCTTTGTAAAGAAGGGAGTGCTCAGAAATGCACAAACCTCTGAAGTCTAAACGCCTTGAGATTGTTCTGCCATTGCAGCTTTGATACAAAGAAAAGTCTGATGGAAATGTCAAAATATTTGATATTTTACAGCAAAAAGAAAACAGTTCTCCTAATGGAAACTTCGCTTCCTTATGCCTCGGCGCCACTTGTTTGATCATTGAAGGGCAAGAAAATAAATGTTTCCTTGTAGCTGTGGATTTCAAATTGCAATGTAAAATCCAAGCAAATATAGCCTGACCTGGGGAGTGGTGAGGGGGGAGTTTAACTCCACGTTGGCCATGGTAAACCATGGTCCAACTGCTCCCAGTGCCATCTGTGGCAAAGCATTGCTGCTGGAGGCAGATGGCACAGACAGGCACCTTGGTGCCACTGGTTGGCGGTCCTGCATGGTGACAGTGACCTCAGAGAGCACAGTTTAAAACACTGATCCAGATTCAAAGGATGCTCTAAAAGCCAACGAACAGACTGGGATCTGTCAGATGGATAGAAGGACATGCAGCACCCCATGCCCCCCATCTGCCAGGCAGGGCTGAGTGGGCACATGGCCCCGAGAGCAACCTGCTGCCTCCTCGTGGACCAGGATTTTATTAAATAAACAAAACTGGAGCGATTCCACCAGATTTACGAACACTTCCTCTCCTCTTGCTCCTGCGACCTGACGCAGATTTACAGCTCTGCATTAACCTCGTGAACACTCGTAAAGTTGGCTAAGATAATGTTGGCAGGAGGGAGAAGGGTTTTATGGGTAAGTAATAATTACAAAATGCAGAAGGACTCTGGGAGCCTGTTTATTAGTTGTGAGTACTCAGTCAATAGCTACACTGTGCACCTCATCCCTGCTTTGTGGAGCACTCGCCTGCATGTCTCCTCCTCAGATCAATTGTTCCCCCTTGTTTTCCCTTTTTTTCTTTCCCTCTAAAAGGATTCTGCTTCTGTTCCAGCAGAATATGGTGTGTTTTAAACAGCTTACAGCGAGGGCAGGTCCTGCAGTTGGGCAGCACCCAACAATCACAGGCAGCAGAGCCTGAGCGTGCTGCCAGTGCATTCCTTCATCCTAGGGCATCCCTGGGGCATCCCTGGGGCATCCCCAGGCATGTCACAGGGCAAGGGTCCTGGGGAGCCCCCTCTCCCCTTACACTGGACAGGAGCTGCGTTTGCAATGAGTTTTCAGTTAGGGGACAGGACTTTTCCTGTCCCCTCTCCATGCAGAGCAGGTCACCAGCACATCCCAAATCCCCCTTTTCTGCGACTTCCTATGATTTGAAACTCAAACAAGGCACATGAATAATGTAACGCGCTCCTTCTTCTCTTCTTGCCTTCAAATCCTCAGA
This sequence comes from Pyrocephalus nanus, assembly GCA_038380795.1. Classification (NCBI taxonomy): domain Eukaryota; kingdom Metazoa; phylum Chordata; class Aves; order Passeriformes; family Tyrannidae; genus Pyrocephalus; species Pyrocephalus nanus. The sequence goes on from CM076278.1 coordinate 7,269,521, forward strand.
GGGTGAGTGAAGCTTCTTGTCTGCCTCATTAGTGGCTGTTGAGCCATTTGATTTCTGTAACAATGAGCACGCTCGCCAGAATTTTCATACCCATTTGCGTCATGAAGTCAACACAGAATTTTTTGAATTCACATAAAAAATTAATGGCATAATCTGCATCCGTCTATGTGGCAGTGGAGTCTCCTCTCCCTGCTCCTCCCCACACAAGGGCAAGGAGCAGGAGAGAGCTGCTGCCCCAGGTGTGGCCATCACAGAGCCCACTGAAGGGACGAGGACATGGAGCAGCACAGCCCTGCGGGAGCAGCACAGTGTGGGCTCCTTCAGGGTCCCACAGGGATGGGCCTGACCACAAGCATGGTGGGATTGGACATGGCACACCATGGAGCAGGGAAATGGGAGTTTTCAGCCATGCAGGGCATGAGTTGTCTCCCGTGGCTATGGTGTATTTGGGTGCTGGAGCACCAGCTCAATCCCACTTAGGCATCCAGGTTTGCTCACCTTGGCTGCAGCATCCCACCCAGGGGCTCTGCTGGGAGAGCACATGCCTTGTCCTGGGATTCAGCTCCTGCCTTGCTGGGGGGCTGAGACAAGCAAATAAAATAACACATACCTCATATAGAGAAGAGGAGCTGCTACGTTTGGTCCTGCTTTTCCAGGGTAGCTCAGGAAATTTAATTAGAATTAATTTAAGGTGTGAATTTGTAGTGAATTAGCTAAACCTCGTTAAATGTCCTCCTCCAGTGAAAACTTGATTTAGCATTAAAGTGAGTGGAATTTAATGTGAATTAATTAAGCCCCATCCCATCTGCACAGCAGTTTAATTCAGATTTTTTTCTGAGCACTTACACCTTGGTAGCACCTGGGAGCCGGGTGTGGCAGGGCCAGTGGTGCCATCAAATATACTATAATTGATACATCACCCCAGAAAGCCATTGGTTAAGGTACAAATTGCTATTCTCAGGAATACAAATTCCCTTCAGACCAAATCCCAGCCCTCTGGGCCCTGTCCTCGCTGGGATGAGACATTCCTGAAAAGTCACTGCCATTGCTTGTATCTGGGAGGGATTTGTCTGAAACAATCTCAGTGGCTCTCAGAGCATCCAGGCTCACTGTGCCAAGGGTAGGACAGGGATCAGCACTGCCTGATGTCGGAGCAAAGGGATTATCTGTAGGAGATGGATGGGGAAAGACTGATAACAAACCTGCAATGCAATCAGTGCCTCCGATGGTATCGCAGGTGGAGAGGCAGAGACTGTGCAGCTGCTGGGGTGCTCAAAACATGCACTGGTGCAGCTTCTGCAGTCACTTGTCTTTGTCTGCTTAGCTGTTATCATTTTATTTTATTTTTTAAATTTTATTTTATATTTTTACTTTACATAATTTAATTTTTTAATTTAATTTATGTTGTTTTATTCATTTTTTTCTCTATTTTAATAGATGTTTAACTTGGCCACAGATCTCTTTTCTGTTTTTCACTGTTTGCTGTGAAAGACGAGGAAGGAGTTTTTAATGACACAAATGAGGACTCCTTTCCTGACTCTGCTCTCTCCCATCAGCCTCTCGAGCAGCCGATCCCTGAGCTGAGAGCTGCCACCACATCTCATTTCCATCCTCCAATGCCATCAGCTCTTTCACTGCTGCCCATGGTGCCACTGCCTGTCACCCACAGGGATGTGAGCCCTGGCTCTGCTCAACTCAAGGATCCATGTCATTCCCTCAGTGTGCAGCGGAAAATTAAATGTCTGATCAGCTCCCAGACCCTGAGCCCGAGATCCAGCTCCACTCTGGGGTCAATCCGCCCAGATTCGCTGCTTCCCAGGGGAGAGGGGTTGTTCTTCACACCTGCCCTCGTCCTCCTATCCCGGTCTATCCCAGTGGGAGGATTTAGGCTTATACAGGCAGACTGGAACCAGCACTGAGATGAGCAAACCCCCACATATCAAAGCCCCTCTGCCAGCCCTGCTGGCCCAGGACACGCTGAGCTTGGTGGGTTTCCCACAGGGAACCCTTGGTGTGATGCCAGAAACCCAAACCCAGCATTTCCCTCCTCCCATTCAGCTACAGGTTCTGTTACACCTGTAAACAGGATAACTTAAAAAAATCCTATAAACAAAAGATTTAATTTCACAGAAGAAAGATGCACTTTGTGTCTGGCACAATTAAATTATCAGTGCCATTATATTTCCACTGCAAAATGCTTTTGATGTGGTAGCAGAGTCTGAGTTTGTCACCGGAGGTCACTGGGGATCATTCCTGTTTTCTGTATTTTTACCAACCCATATTTCCCATTTATGACATATAAAGCTTTGGATATCACCAGAGAAAATACTGTAGCAAAACCCTAATAAATTACTACAGGCATAAGCAAACTCCAGTAATTTATGGAGGGTTTTGACTTTAATAATGTTTTGTCTTAGATTTGGCCCTAATTATAAATCATTTGTTAGGACAGTTTAAAATATAAGCAAATCTTACATGGCATTCTTATTATCTACTTAATATCTCAGCCCCAAAGATTTACTGGATTGCATTCTGGGAATTAAGCAAACTAGGAAACTAAGTAAGAAAGAAACACAGAAAAATTATAGTTTTGTCATAAAACTTTGATTGATCAATGATTATTGTAAAACTCTGGTAACTATGCAGATGCCAACATAAATCTGTAACAGAACGGGATTTATTAGGGAAAATACTATATTTTCCACTATTTTGACTATAGTGTTAATATGGGCCTGGCAGATTTACTGTGGTTTTAGCTTAATTAACTCTATTTGACTGTATATACCCTTATCATGCATGTATCCCAAGGTGCAGCTGCTGCAGATCCGGTTTTTCCCTTCAATTGTAGTTTAAGGGATATTTAAACCTCCTCACGGCTCTCAGGCTTGGTCGTGCTGCAGCATCACCGGGCACATCTTTGTGTTTAATCTCACTGATAAAGCAGGGAAATGATTGCATCGGTCTGATGTGCAGATGCACCACCATTTTTCCTGGGAACAGGTTTCTCCTTGGAGTTTGCTGCAGGAGCTGGTCCACTGGCCCCTCCAGACACACTTTTTGGGAGGCTGCAGGTGAGAGCTTTCTCATGGTGATGCTAGAAGTGCTCTCCAGACCCCAAAATAAGCTGATATTCCAGCAGATCTGGCTGTCACTGTCTCCCAGGGCTGCACTGAAAGGTAAAACTGGCAGCCAAGTTTCAGGGCTGTCTTTCTGAGCTCAGTTACACCAGTCTCACTGCTGGGGAGATCCTGGGGCCCAAACCCAGCAGGTGCCACCCCCACACTGCCGGTCTCAGCACCCACCACCCACCCGAGCAGAGCCCACCCCGGCTCCCAGGCACTGACTGGAGATCGCTCCAGGTCACCAAAGGTGCCAGAAACTGGGATAAAACCCACATTTCCACCAATTACTGATGTGTGATGCCTGTAGATGCCAAGTCCATCAGTGGCTTGGGTGAAGAGGGCCAATAGCTCCTGAACGCAAACCCGTGGCAACGGGAGCCACATGCAGCTGGGTTCCAAAGGGACCCCAAAACAGGGGTTCGTAAAGTGTTTCCATTAGCAATGTAGAATCCCCCCTTTTCTTTAGTTTCTTTCCCTGTGCAAGCTCACAATCCCCTCCCCGCCAGCCCGTGCCGGCTCTGATGCTGTGAAATCGGGTTTTGTTCCGTCCCTGACGCCTCTCTGGGTGCCGGTGCCTGTTTTGCCTCACCGTGAAATTACCAGACTGCCCTTAAATACACTCCTGCAAATGAGGACACCGGAAAAAATGCAATAATTGTGACAGTAACTCACTAGGCCAAGCCTGACATGTCTCTAATTGCCTGCTAAAATTGTCTCTGTCTCCTAAAGTGCAAATTATCACCCGAAATGACAAGAATAATGAATGAGTAACTCTGATGTAATGCAACAATTAGCCCTTAAAGACACTGTCTAATATGCTAATTCTGAACACCCACTCCTTGTTATTAAGTGGCTGATAATTATTTAATTATCTATATGCCAGGATGATTTACTTGGTTTATTTAGCTGCAGATGCAGGGCAGGAGCTCTCAGGTTTGGGGTCAGGAGGAGGCACCCTCAGCGCCGGCCGCAGCTCCGGCTTTGCGCGCCGCGTCCGCCTGCCCGCCTGTCTCCTCTAATCAGCAGTGTCAGCCCCAGCAACAGCAAACAACCGAGCTGTGCCGGTGTGCCGAGAGTCCCTGCTGCTCACAGGTCAGGGAGGTGTCAGCCGAGCTCTTCAGTGAGAAATTGCTATTTCTGCTTTTATTCCGTGCTGTCAGAGCCGTCCTGCGCTGACGGCTGAACCTCCAGCGGCCGCCCTGGCGCCGCTCGCCCCGTGCGTTGTTTTCTGGCAATTCTGCAATGATGTTTTTGAAGGTGAGGAAGCATCTTCACTGTGTCTGCCAGCACCAAAGAGCCCTTGCTGCTGAACGGCGGGGCAAGGGAAGGCGATGGGAGCAGCGGGCATCCTCTTGCCCTGCTCCCATCTCCCAGAAAACAATCCATCAGGGAGAGCAGGCTGTGCTGAGAGATCCTGCTTCACACAATCCCTTGGACAAACAAAAGGAATGAGATGGTGTTTAAGGTTCCTTCCGACCCAAACCATTTAGGATTTTATGAAAATTTACTGACCTGGTCCAAGAGGTCTGACTTGGAGCTCAGGAGGGACGATGGTGACGTTGTGGTGACAGAGGGCTTGGGCTGAGTGACACCTGGGAGAGAAATGGAAGTTAGTGTGGACTGTGCCTGTGGAGAGATGATTGGCCTTAACTAAAGGCAAACAGGACAAGGAAAGCCAGAGCCTTTCCATCAGAGGCTCAATTTCTTCTTTGTTCAACAAATTCTTCTGAAAAATTCCAATTAAGCACAACCTTTGCAAAAAAGAACAACTTCTGTGAGGTGTAAATAAATCCTTTCTTGCCCTGAACACTGCCTGAGGGACCACGCTGTCTGTGAATTAACACTCTCCAGCAGTCAGAGGCTTTTTTAATTAGCAGATATCCCGAATCCTGCCCAGATATATGTCCCACATCCCTTTCGTATATGACTAATGCCAGAGACACACCATAGCTTTGTTTATGGCAGCTGTTCTGTTCTCCCGGCCTGGCTTTTCTTTGTCCTGGGTGAATAAAACGCAGGGTTTACACCTAAAAAGCCGTGGCTGTCCCTAAGTGCTGGGCAGCAGTCCCTGGTCAGTGACATTCCAGGGACACAAGGCAAGGGGCCCTGTCCCAGGTTTTGTTTTGGCACCGTCACACCTGAGTGTGGTGCAGCGCCATGCACCCCCAGTGCTTTGGAGAGTGGATTTTTTATGGGTACTGGAAGCGTGTTTTCCTACAGAACAAATCCATCTTTGGGCTCAGGAGTGATGGACACAGGGGGAGGAGGGTCAGCACGGGAGCTGATCCTGTGCCAGGTCACCACCCCCAGCAAAGCCCCCTGTGCTCTGTGCCCAGCAGCAATTAGCACGGTGTTATTGATGATGCTGGATGCTCCACCCTGCTGTAATGAAGAGGAATTCTGGTCCTCGGTGTCTGTGGTGAATTTAGTTGACTTTGGAGATTTTTTAATGCAGTAATAACTCCACACTCCCTCTTCCAGCGTGAAGCCAGGGAGCTGTTCATTATCCGGATTCTGTCTAGAAAGGACTTTTTATCATCAGATTCCCAGGACAGGAGCAGAATTTAATCTTCCAACTGCAGCTGAGCCAAAGAGCAAAGCCACCTCAAGGTCACCTGGCCCGAGGGGTGGCTGGGAGGCATTGAGGGGACCCGCCGAGGTGATGGGGTAGTGGCAGCACCAGGAAGGTGCCAGCCCTGGCACGGGACAACCCTTGGTGCCCTCCCCACTGCCATTAACGTGACTCTCACCCAAAAATAATACAGGGCAGGGCAAAGGCAGGAGGTGTGGGCTGTGTGCTGGGCTGGGAGTGAGGCGTTGCCCATGTGGGGGGCTCTGGGGAAGGGGAGAGGGGCTGCATAGCAGGGCGGGCGCAGCCCCCTCCTTCCCTTCCTCCCTCCCACCGTGGCTGCTGCAGGATCCTGCCAGGTGCTGTGCGGGGGGGGCAGATGCTGTGCAGAGGTGCCAGATGCCGTTCAGAGGTGCCAGATGCCACGCACAGGTGGCAGCCACCGTGCAGATGTACCAGATGCTGAGCAGGGGTGCCAGATGCCATGCACAGGTGCCAGCTGCTGTGCAGGGGTGACCGCCACGGCGTCCCTCAGCCTTGGCACTAGTCTGAGCTGGCACTGTTGGCAGCAGAGGAGTAGCTCGCAGGGATGAAGGATGCTCCCAACTAATGCTGGGCTTCCCTCCCTTCCAGGGAACCAGTGGATGCAACCCTCCCTCTGCCAGGCACTGGATTGCACGTTCCTTCTCCCTGCACACCTGCAGTCACAGATTTTCCTAAAATCCCTCTGCTGAGGAGTAGGAGGGAGCCTGGGCTGCACCACTGCCTTGGCTAATTCTCAATTGTTCTTAACAATAATTTTTCTTTTCTTCTTTAGAGAAGACTTCTTTTCCCCTCCCCTTTTCCTGTGAGCCCCCTGATGCGCTGAGTTAAATTTCAACTAAAATATGTCTAAAAACTCTGACAGACCCCAGAGGCCCCCGCACCCAGCTCCGGCTCTGCTCAAAGCAGTAGCAATTAAGACCCGGACAGTTTGTTTTTTCCTTCTAAACAAAGAATTAATGATGCATGAGAACCTGGGGGAAAATTGCTCATGATTTATGACGACACTTTTAGGTGAGGGTAGGAAGTTTTGTAAAGCGAGGGAGGGATTGGAAAGGTAAACACTGCCAGCAGCCGCCTGCGTGGCTGCGCTGACAATTTCAAATCTACTCCATCCCATTAACCCACCTAAAATAACTGTGATGGTAATAACCCTTCAGATACAAACGCTTGTGCAGACAAAGGTGTTATTAAGTTAAATTACCCTAAAAGTGTCGGATTGACAGGAAGGTTCAGTCAGTGGTTTGGCATCGAGGGCCTTCATGACTCAAGTAAACAGTTGCTCAGGCTTTGTTCCAGCCTTGCAAGGCTCAGGAATGGGATTTGAGGTTTCCTCTGCTGGTATTGAGCACAGTGTGTTCTGGAGAGGGCTGGAGCCCTCAGCTGATGCCCTGGGATGTTCCCAGGGAGTCCTGACGGTCTCCAGCAGTCCCTGAGCTCCTCAGCCCATGTCCTGGTGTCCCCCTGACCATGTTGCACAGCCACTCGTGCACCAAGCAGATCCTTGGGATTCCTGAAGAGAGGAATGCTGGGGATCCCAGCCTGACCTCTGGATGTGCTTCCCTTGATAATTCCCTCAAAAACACAGAAGTTGAGGCTTGGAAAAGCTCTGGTTCCTCTGGAGCACTGGCATTTCCATGGGGTTTACCTCCACAGCTCCCACATCCCCACAGCCCCCACACCCCCACAGGGTGACCAGGACTTCAGGGGCTGCATCCAGGGCAAATCTATCTGTCTGTCTAGGGGTGCAGGATGCAGCTCACCCCAAGTATCCCTCAGGCAGCTCCTTCCTCAGCAGCCCTGATCAGGAAAGCCTGAGTTACTCGCCCTCCTTTGCACCCGCCTGAGGAGCTTTAATTAAAGTTCCTGCACTTGCTTTTATTATCCAACACGCTCTGCTCGGCTCTGCTGCTCCTCTGAGAGCCCTCAGCTCTGGTGTCGAGTGGAGGTGGGAGCATAATTTAAGAGAGAAGCCGGAGCATTCCTGTCCCCGAGATGTCCCGTCCTCCCTGGTGCGGATTCTGACTCCTGTTCCACACTCTGCAGCAAGATAAGCCATAATTAATAATTAATACCATTATTTAATCCCTTACATTCCTAGAGCTCAGCTTGTCCCGAGGATCCCCTGGCTCAAGCCATTCCTGAGGATGGACAGGGAGGGCACTGGCCATGGTGCAGAAACTCCTGCTACATCCCTGGTGGAGACTCTGAGGACCTCAGATGGGAGCTCATGCTCCTGCTCCCAGCCACGTGGGACAGAAGGGAAGAGACATTCCAAGCTCCTGTCACTGCCAAAAGCTGTTGGTGTTGATCTACAGAGGCCAAAATTCATGTCAGGGGCTAAAATGAGATTGACAGGAATGGGTGGAAATGTGGATATTTTAGGGGTGGGGTGGGGTATTTCCTTGGGCCCTGTCATGCGGTGATGGGTTTGGGACCAACCCTGAAAAATGGGGTGGAGATCGCCCTCCGTGCTGGGACAGCCAGCAGAATGTCAGCGGGAAGGGTTTCCAGCCTTGGTTTCCTTCTCTACCACATTTTCCTGGAAGAAGTAGACCATGCTAAGTTTAGAGAATTTTAAAGCATTCCCACATCCCTCCAGTTTTTGGTTAAGGGGGAGCATTCCTGGCACAGGACCCAGCACTGAGGCTGCCGGCCCCAGAGTGTGCAGGCATTCCCATCCTTCTCAGAGCCACAGGGAATTCTGCACGCTCCTCCCTTCAGGAGGAACTCCAACAGGTGATCGTTTCCTCCCACGCTCTCATTTTTCTCTTTTTTTTGGTTGCTTTTCCCATCCCAGAGGTACCTTTGAAATCTCCCAACGTCAACTGGAATCAGCTCTGGCTTCTGCTCGGGCTAATAAATTAGAAATGCCACATTCTCCCAAACTGCATTATTACCGTTTATAATTTTGATTGTTCATTTGCATACGAAAATGAGTCCTGTGACATGCGTGAATTTTATTTTATTCTTGGGCTAATTATAAACAAGAATGCCACATTATTTACATAACTAATTATTGTTCCTTCTGTTCTCCCATTTTGAAATCACAGGCCCATTCTCTGCCGGTTAACGATGCAAATGAACAATCAGAGAACATTTCCAAACTTTCTGAATTTGTCCTATTTGCATCAAATACAAATTCCTTTGAATGGGAGATAATATGCTTTTCCATTTTAATGGACGTAAATTAGGCTGATCTTAATTTATAGTTTATTTGAATGAATAATTCCTGTCTACCTGAGTGTATTTTTTCAGAGGCCAATCGTAGATGTTTGTTAACCCATACATCTGCTTTTTGCTAGAAACAAAGGAAATTTTTGTCCCAAAAAGTGGTTTTATGCCTTTGTTTTGAAGCAGATGCTCTCATTTTGCTGGCTACCTGTCCGCCTCAGACCTGTATTCACCTGGGAGCTCCTTCCTGGGAGGGTGGTGGGGTGGCACTGGCACCAGCATTGGGCTGCCAGCCCACCCACCCTGTGCACACTAGGAGAGCCAGCTAATTGGCTGTAATGGGATTAGGAACTTAATACCTTCAATTGGAATGAGGATTTAATAAACTCTAATGTGAACATCGGGAAAAAAACCCAGCACAGCTTCCAATGCCTCCCGGTGCCGGAAGGGGCGAGACGCCGTGACCAGACCAGCAAACCCAGAGTGTTACTCTGGAAAATTTTAATCACACGGGTCAGACATAAAAGGGATGCTGTTGGAAGAGGGGTTTAGGCACATAGGCGTTGGAGCACCAAGTGAACAGCAGGAGCAGAGCCAGTAGGGCTGGTGTAGAAGTTGGAAAAGACCTGTGAGATCACCGAGTCAAACTATCAACCCAGCATCACCACCATGTTCACCACTAACCATATGCTCAAGTGCCACATGCACACATTTTTTGAACACTTCCAGGGATGGTGACTCTACCACTGCCCTGGGATGCCTGAAAGTAAAGAATTTCTTCTGTATTTGTGGATATGTGCCCCTGCCACTGCCCAATCTCCAGCCCAGCCACCTCCCCTGCCTGGTGCAAGGGCAGCCCTCAGGCTGTGCCCTGGGGCAGCTGGGCCATGGGGCACCTCTTTAAAACAGCCTCTAAATAAATGTGTTTCTTCAAAAAATATCTCCACAAAAGTATCTATCCTATAATCATTGAATCAGTTCCCAAGGAGCTGTTATGTTCTATGTGGTAGAAAATATGAATTTTAAACTAGATCCTAAATACAGCTTTTATAGGACGCAGCGTCACAGCTCACAAAGAGCCGTCACAGTCCAGCGGGCAGATAATGCACAGCTGAAAAAATTGTCTCAATTCTCACACACTTACAGAAGTGATAAATCTTGGGAAGCCACTGTCAGCAGCCCCCATTCTGAGCTGACAGTGGGGTTGGAGCTCAGCCCTGGCCTGAGCATCCCACCGGGCAGAGACGATGCTCCTGTCGGGCTCTAGAGCCCCACACCCTGGGGCTGGGTGAATGGGGCTGAAGCTTTCCCACAGTGCTGGGAGAGCACTTAGGAACAGGTCCTGGTGCCTGCAAACCCTGCAAAGGTGTCAGTGAGCTGCAAAGTGACTTGTACTCCTGCATTTGTGTATTTATAATTTACATGTTGTTTTCTATATTAGTTCAAATAACAATAGAAAAATTCATGTGGGAATATGGGAAAAAAGTGCTTAGAAGTTCCTCCTTATCCCAGCAAGTTGTTACTTCCACATGAGAACTTTCTGCCAAGGCAAATTTTATTTTATTGAGCTCAGTATTTTAATTGTTTCATGTGCAATGTCAGAGCAGAACAGGCCAGGGAGAAGAAACCTCCCTGTGAGGCTGGTGAGGCCCTGGCACAGGTTGCCCAGAGAAGCTGTGGCTGCCCCATCCCTAGAAGTGTTCCAGGGCAGGTTGGACAGGGCTTGGAGTAACCTGTTCTAGTGGAAGGTGTCCCTGCCCACGGTAGGTGGTAGAACAAGATGCACTTCAAGTCCCTTCCAACCCAAGCCATTCTGTGATTTCACGAACCCTCATCCCTGAGGTGTCCCACATGTGTGCTCCCAGTGCCCTGGGCTGAGCTCTGCTGCTGCTCCACTTCCTGCACTGTGAAGAAAACAAAATGCATCAGATTGAGTTTTTATTCAGCTTTTCTCCAGCTCTGATCTCTACACGACAAGGGAAGGGAGCTGTCCTGTCGCTCCTGTTTAATGTAACAGGAACCTGGAATAATTGTTCTTGGATTCTTCAGGCTGGATTCAGCTCCTATTAAAGTCAATAATTAGGTTTTGATCACCCGTAATTGGAAGTGCTGCCCAGCCAGCTGAGCTGTTCTCTGCACACTGTGCACATGGCTGGACCCCGAGGCTGGCTCTGCTGTGCAGGAATAACCCACACCAGGACGAATTTAAACATTCTCTGACTCTTACAAGCAAAATCAAAAAGTCTGGGGAGATGTTTTCTTCCCAGTGCGTACAAGCCCATCAGTGGCATCTCCACCTGCCCAGCAGTGGCACTGCTCTCCCAAGCCAGCAGCAGGATATGGGATGATGCTGGACTGACCAGGAATGTCCAGGGCTCAGGTTTAAATGGGGTCATGGGAGTCTTGCCCCCTGTGCACAGTCCTGGCTGCAGGCAGGGCTGCCAGCCCCTGCCATGGGTCCATGGAGCAGCTGGGTGGGTGTCACCTATGACACTGCCCTGTGTTGGGCCCAGGTCGGACTGGGCTGGGCAGGTCCTTCTCCTTGTGCCACAGGTTGTGTCCATGGCCCATCGTCCCAGAGAGGAGAGAAGGGCTGGAGCTCATTTAGCTGGAAATTTCAATCAAATTAGTGACCTGGAGCTAGTTTTTGGTTTTGCTAATGCAATTAGAGAATCTAATTGTATTAATCACAATCATATCATATTGCCAATAACTAAATCCCCTTTGACACTATTGTTTATACTTCCCTTGCTTATTAATTAGTCTAACATCATTAGTCCATTATGGAATGGGGAAATGACTCCTCGATAGCCCCTTGGTGTTGTTGGGCAGGAGCCGCTGGGGACGGGCAGCTACAGCAGCAGGGGTATAGGCAGGGGTATGGATGGGGCAGGAGTAGAGGATTTCAGCACTCCTGTCTTCAGCAGGGTTCATGGGAACTCCAGCCAAGAGCAGCCAGTGGCTGTGGCAAGACCCCACTGGTACAAATCCCATTGTGGGGCAGCCCAGGGGCTCTGAGACATCGCTGGGGATCAGCTCCGACCTGCCTGGCCCTTCAACTCACCCTGAGAATGAGGCGATAACAGGCAAGGCAGGAGCAAGGATTGAGCCTTTCCCGACAGCTGCTTGTCCTTCCTGTCCTGAAAAGCCTCTTTATCCTTAATACAAAGCCCAAATTCCCTTTCTTCCCTGCAGGAGCCAGCAGTGCGTGACTTTCTTCTTCAACTGCCTTTTGCATTTCCAAAGCCCGTCTTCTCCTCTCCCATCGGACTTTTCTTTGGCCAAACAAAAGCTGTTTCCTCTGTCTCTCCTTTCACTCCTCCATTCCAGGTTATTTCACAAGGGTCTGCTGAATTCCTCTGCACCAAACCATTTGTAAGTAAAGATATAAATACAAATGGAGAGGAAACTCTTCTGGATCTGGTGTTAATCAGCAGAGGAATGGGTTGGGAATGTGAAGGCAGCCGGCTGTTAGGAAATGGCTGTGAAAGAATGAAATTTATAATTCCTAGGAGGGAAAAATGAAGAAAGGCGAAGAGAAAAGAGTGGACTTCTAGAAAGAGGAAATTCACAGACTGAACAGGAATAGCATCCTTGGAAACAAAGCTGACAGAAACAGCCAGTTTCTTAAATAAATTATTTTATTACACACAAACAAACCATCTCAAAATACAAGAATCACAAGATCCTTAGTAACCTCAAGTTCAGTTGCTTCCTCTGCACTTCCACGAAAACCACAAAGAATCATCTCCCTCTCCCTCCCTTAGAGCTCAGGGTTTTTTTTTTTCCTAAGTTCACATCCTTCCTGGCTTCTTTGCCTGGATATTTTTGGTTATTCTCTGTAGAGGGTGGGCTACAAGGGGTAGCCTCTGTCTTGGCCCTTCACTCCTGCCTCTGGGGAGGGTGGCAGAGGGGCCGGTGCGGGCAGAGGCAGGGCCACCAGGGGAGAGGGACCACCATGGGACAAGGGCACAGACATTATCAGTGGGAGGGGACCTCACTTGGGAATTTGGGGTGGGCAGAGTCTCTCCGAGCAGAGGCCGGTGGCTGGGTGAGTGGTGTTTGTTCCATTTGCACCTAATTCCTAATGGAATCTACTGTTCCCGCTGATAAGCCCTGCCAGGCTGTATCACCACTGCTGGGGTGAATTCAGCATGTCTGCTCTGCTCACAAAGTTGCCATTATTGTAATTATAATTATGTATTTCATGTGCTCCTTCAGAACCCCTCGCTTGCCCTGCCACACTTCCCCCGCCTCCCCAGTGCTTCCCAGTTTAGGGGTGGGAGGCTCATTGCGGTGTGGGCAGGATGGGAGGGGGTGACTTGGAGTCCTCTGTCCCATCTTGGGACCTGTTTGAGTGTTTGCTCCACACCAAAGGCTCAGTGCAGTGGAAGTCAGTAAACTCCAACTAATTTCTCCATGGATCCCTGCCCACCCCCCTGCCCTCGCCCCCCTGTTGGTGATCCGGCAGGCTCCAGGAGCCCATGGCCATTGGCATGACAGCGTCTGATCCTGCCCTGCACTCCTCACGTCTGCCTGGCCCTGGCCCCAGCTCTGGCTCCACCTGCCTTGTATCCCATTTGTGATTAGAAATGGCAATTCCAGACTGGGAACTTTTAACACTGGTGCGCAGAGAAATGCCTGCAAGGCTAAATTGCTTAATTTGCATAGCCTTGGAATATTTTTGCATATCATAAGGATACGTATTTTTGCTTTGCCCTTTTCCCCTTCCTCCCCTCCCCATTGTTTCATTAGGAAATGGAAGTGCAGAGCCCCGCGGGTCAGATCCATCACACGCTCCACAGAATGAGGAGCTTTGCCGAACCCTGTGCTAATTTTGTGGAGGTGGTGGTGGTCCCTGAGTGGGGTCCCTGAAAGCTGACAGCTCAGTTACTAGCTGCTTCTGCAGCTTCCCCTCTCCTCTTTCCACAGGACCTCTGTGTCCAGCCAGTTTGGGGCAGCAAGAGCCTGATCCTGCTTTTGGGAACAGGGTGTTTTGCTTTCCTGGAAGGTTTGCTCTGTTTGCAGAGGTGCCACAGCCACTGCCAGCCAGCAAGAGGGAGCAGCCCCTGCCCCACACCTGCTCCCTTACCACATAGGATCACCATCACCCTTCTCCCTTCTCCAGGTCCTGACAGCACCGGGAGTGTGCCCAAGGACACCCAGGATGTGCCATCTCCCTCCTGAGCCACCAAGGCAAGAGTGGGTGGTGTAGGATGGCTCTAGGACATGTCATTTTTCTAAGAACGGCTTCAGCTTTTTCAGACTAAATCAAATGTCTGCAGCCTGCCCATGCATGCTCCCTGCTGTGCCTTCCCGTGCTCCCTGCCTGGCCTTCCTGTGCTCCCTGCCTGGCCTTCCCATGCTCCCAGGCTGGAATTACCGGCAGGAAAGGCAGCCAAACGTGGCTCAGTGTGAACCAGTAATGAGCACGGGGCTGATGGATGCTTGCTGTGCCGTCCTTCCCCAGAACAGAGGCCACAGGGAAAACAGAGCAAAGTAGGAGGAAGATCGGCTGGAATCTAATTGTGGAGGCGGGGGAGATGCAGAGGGAGAGGCGAGGATTGATAGCTGTCTGCTCTGCTGCACCTTGGAGGAATCATTAACATCTGATTAATTAGTTAAGGGCTGCTTTGCAAGTGTAAAGCTCCACACAAGTGCAAAGGATAAATGGGATGATCCGGAGTGGCTGGAGATGGCACTCGAGGTGATGGAGACACTTCAGAGGAGAGGGGGAAGAGGAAGGCAGTGATGCCAGATGGAAATGAAGCTGTGACTGAGAGAAACACATCTCTGGTCTGGGCAGCACTGGGGGTGCTCAGCAGCGACTGAGGCTCTGGTACCAGCCCCAGAGCCTGCACAGTGCCATGGCCCCCGGAACATGGCACAGCCCTGCCAGGACCCAGAAGTGTTGTGGTGGCATCTCCTGCCTTGCCCTCTTAGTGCTGCTTTACTTAAAAGGCTTCTAATTACCTCCTCGGGCAGTAATGATGCTGCTGGAAGCTGTTCAGGCTGAGCCTGGCAGCATCCGAGCATCCTGTGATCCATCTCCTGCAGAACCAGCCTGCAGCTGGAGGAGGGAACCCTAGACCTCCAGTCTGTCTGGGTCCCTGGGGCTGAGCACTCTTCAGTCCTGTCTTTTTCCTTCTTGTCCTTCTCCTTCTTCTTCTGCTTCCCCGCCTCTTCCTCATCACCTGGATCCTGCCCTTGCATTGCCTGCCAGAATTCAGGATGGAGAGGAGGACTGGAAAGCCTTTTGCCAATTCTGCAACCAATATCTCTTCTATTAAATAGTTAATACACTTAGATGTATTTTAATAAACTCTATTTAATGGCCATGCATTAATTGTCTGATTAATTCTAATAAATCCTTATTTGAGATGCTTAATTTAGAGTGTGACTGATTGTCCTGTCACGGATGGATTATAGAATTGTTGTCTGGAATGAGATACTTCAGAAGATACTGGACAACAGCAGAAATCTGGGAACTTCTCTGATAATTGAAAATCTCATCAGCACAAGGAATGCTGCCAGCAGTGGGCAGGGCATCTGGGAGGAATGAACACATCCTATGGGATGTGAGGACAGGCTTGTCGGCCCCAGGGATCTCACTTCCCACGGGTCCCTGTGTCCCCACCCTTCCTGAACCCCAATCTCCATTACTCCTGAGGGGTGTGGGCAAGGGGGCAGCAGAGCCCTGGGCAGTGGTGGGACCGTGGGGACACACCATGACCATGTGAGGAGCTGGGGAGGCATTTTCTAACAGTCTGGAGAACAGAGATGCCTCATCTCTCAACTGGTAAAGGCGCCAGGCCAGGTGGATTTGATACTAATTTACTTAAAAGGGGAGGTGACATCTTTTAGGACCCGCTGTCTGTGTTACTGAATTTGCTGGTGGCTCCTTGAGGAGCTGGGGGAGCAGCAAAGGCCACCCTGTGTTTATACTTGGTGACATTTCTATGAAGAGCTGTCAAAGACCAATTTTCTCTCTCTCCTGTTGTTGCAGAAATGCCAGCTGAGGTGTGCGGGGAGACACACCCAGCCCTGGCTTCCGTGGGACCAGCTGGGGCCAGGAATGTCCCCGGGGACCCCAGTCCTGGTGTTTTACATGCCTTCCAGGTGCCCAAACCCCACTCACAGGGCAGTCCCTGTCCCATCCCGGTGGGACCAGCAACCTCTCAGCAGGCACACACAGCACATGATTGCTGAAGAATTTCCCACCTTGGGGAAGGAGAACAGAACCCAGCATACTGCCTCTTCCTTCTTTTTCTTTTTTTTTTTTTTCCCTATACAAATTCCAGATTTCATTTCAGTGCAAGCTTCAACTTTTCAGTTGATCACAGCCCAAGTGAATTTGTAATCACACAATTAGAAGTGAATTTGTAATCATACAATTATCCTCCTGCTAAATTAATATATTAAAATGTTCAAACTATTGTTCCACTAATTAAACAGACAGATATTAGAGAAAATGAAGGCATTTTATTCCTGCACTCTGGAACGTGCTGACCTTTCCCCTTTCTTAGCTGCTACTCGGGCAGCGTAGAATTGATTGGATAATTGGATGGTTCATGTTCTCCTGAAATCACCAAAGCAGAGGAGAGACAGAATCACCCCAAAGTTTGCATGGAGCTGTGGCTGTGCTAATTAGAAAGTGGGGATTTTTTCCCTCCACCTGTTGTTAAAATGTGGACATTATTGTCTATAAGGTTTGTCACAGTCACTCCTAACCCTGGCAGTGCTGATGAGGGTGTCCCCTCTTACCTGCACCGTGCAGGTCACTGGTGACACTACCCTGGGCACCACTGCCCACTGTGCAAAAATCACTTCAAATTAGTGCAAATCAGTAATTGTATGAGAAAAAGTGAATTTTAAAGGAGGGGACAGCAGGTGGAAGGGAAAACCCTATGGAAACCTTCTCATCTGCCTCTACAACATGCATTCACACACACTATATCCATCTATTTATCTGTCCATCCATCTAGCCATCTCTATCTCCATCTATCTAATTATTCATCTGTCTCTCTATCAACCTATCTACCTCTGCCAATATCCAGTTTCCTTAGCAATCATGGTGTTGAGGAAGCTCTGAGGGATTCTTCCCTCACCTGGGAGGATTCCTCCTGCCTCGTGCAGCGCAGGAGCAGCCTAAGCCGCAAAGCCTCCAGTTCAAATGCGATGTGACACAACCTAATGGAGTAAATACAGGTACAACGGGCACTTCAGGTGCTCATAAACTGTGTGTTGTTGCTTTTTGGATGGCGCTGATGTTATTGCAGATGCCGTGGGAAGTCTGAAATAGGATTGTGGTGACTTCACTGCTCCCGTTCCCAGCCCCTTTTACTGAGGGGAAATCGCTCTGCTGACACGCTGCATCCCCAGCTTTTAAATGTATTTATTGTCTATAACATTTCATATACTTCATACACGTTCAGGAGAGCAATCCAATATCCCTGCCACAAGTGAGAGACACATCCAGCATGTACGGTGAGGGAAGGCAGGAGCTGCAGAGCTCGGTGATATGGTGTCAGGGGGGCATGCTGGCTGCCAGCCCTGTGCCATGCTGGACCCTCATTCCAGTAAGGATGTGGCCCATCCCGCCTCTCCTGCAGCCCTGGAGACGCAGGGAGTGTGAGTGGCACCTCCCCGTGGGTTACCTGTGCTGGCTCAGGGATGGGAGCGCCGTGGCAAAGGGCACATCACGGGGATGTCGCGGCACAGCATCACCGTGGCAGGAGTGGCCAGGCTGGGCTGGGCTCTGGGCACCTGCAGAGGTGATGTGTGTGTGTGTATGTGTGTGTGTATTTTTGTGTGTGCACATGTGTTCATGTGCGCATGTGTTCAGTTTTTGGCACGGCTGTGAGGCTGGGGGCAGACCCTGCCTTAAACACCGCCCAGCACAGTGTTTAATTTGACTGAAACCCACTAAATACACGGTGTCAGGTGTAATTGCAAGGTACCAGCAGCGTGCCAGGAGGAAGTTGCGAACACATTGGCATGGTTACGGTACACTTGGGGGAATTTCAAATACAGTTTTGTTAGTGTTGGATCTAAGGGAAAGAAGCCAAGTCTGAATATTGAGGAAAACAAGTGGATGTGCTGTAGACTCATTATTCATCTCTGCTCCTGTAGCTCTTGGATCGAATAACACGCTCCTCTTCCATTGTAACGGAGCCTGCTATCTCCCAGAGCCTTCCCTCTCCCTGGAGCCTCCCCGCGGGGCTGCAGGAATGGAGAGAGCAGCAAACCAGAGTGAGGAGCAGGAAGATGCCTTCCCTAGGCTGAGTGGCCCTGCTCTGAACTGCCTTCTCCTCCTGCTCCACTCCTCAGCTCTCCTCTCGTGCAGGAATCCAGCCACAGGTGGGTACGGCCCATTGTGCCAGCTATTGGTAGAGTCCTTCAGAGGGATCCAGGCAAAACTTGGGGCTGGGTACAACATCTGGGGGCTCAGAGTTTGGTCTTTGGTGCTTTTTGTAAGGTCAAGCCATGACTTGGTGACTGACAGAGCCAGGAGCAGAGCCAGGAGCACCCACTTCACCGTGAGCATCCTCCCCAGTGAGCTCCCAATTCCCCCTCCCTGGGAAGCACCAGCGGGCAACAGCCCTCTGAAGCCAGGAACTGTTGGACACCAGTTGTACTGGGGCTGCTGTTTGAGGCTGGTACCAGGGACACTGCAGCAGAGGGGCCCTGCTTTGCCCATCCATGGAGCCAGTCCTGGATTCTACAGGTGCCGCAGCATTCCTGGCCGTCGCTCTGCACGCTCACAAAGCTGCCATCTGGGCTCCCATTAAGATGGAGTTGTGACTCCCTAAGTGAAATATTGATGAAGAAGGCCTGAAGCGAGGAATGGAGTTGCCTGACTGTATTTCCTTCCCATTTTTAATAGCTCGCCACTTCATGCCAGGAAGACTGAAGTGTATTATTTGGCTCTGGATGAAAATGATTTCATTTGAGGAGGGAGCCTGTCATTTGCATCTTGAATAAATAGGTCCTAACAAGAAGAGATTTGTTTAATGGAGAGATTTGGTGAATTCAGTCTGAATCCTGCCTGACTTGAGGTCCTGAGACAATAATTGGGATGAGCAGAGTAAAGCTGAGAGCCCTTCATGGGACCAGACAGTGTATGAGGGCTTCAGTAGAAATTGAACTGTACAACTCTGTCAGTGCAGCTGGAATGGGAAATGGGATGTTTATAGGCCTGGGAATTGGCGCTCCCTGCACAAATTGTGTATTGTGTATAATTGTCTGGCCTGGCTTGGAGTGAGGGTGGCTGGAAATTAAGAGACATGATCCCACTGAGCAGCTATCGCCGGCTCTCCCGCTCTGGCACAGCATCGGCTCAGTTCTTGCCACCAGTTACCGGCACCCACAGCCCCATCCCTCACTCAGCAATGTCCCATGTGTCCTTGTCAGGTGAGGTGGTGGCGGTATGTCCCGGGGCTGAGCGAGGCGGTGCCGGGCACGGCTGTGCGGGGAGCTGCGGGACTACAGCTCCCACAAGGCTCCGTGGCAGCACAGCCCTCGCAAAATGCTTCCATTTTTGGCTGTAATATTTTGGCTTGGGAAAACTGTGCTTTTCGATTCAAAGTGAGGATTTTTAAGCACAAACTGCTGCTATTTGCAAATAAAGGAGTAAAAAGCCCTCTGTTAGAAAATAGGAGGTGCAGTGATTGTCAGTGGCTGCGAAACACATCATATTCCTGCTCAAATTGTTGCAGGTTGATGAGGCAGGATAGGGATGAGTGGGATGAGGAGATTAATGAGAATTTAGCTCTCAAGGCTACTTTAAAGTGGTGTGGATGGATGGATGATAGAGCTGTCGGAACCAGAACCTCCTGGCAGAGCAGGGCTGGGTGCTGTGCAGGTCAGGGTGCTGAGCAGGTCAGGATGCTGGGCAGGGCTGGGTGCTGAGCAGGCTGGGTGCTGTGAGGGTCAGGGTGCTGAGCAGGGCTGGGTGCTGCCGTGTCTCCCAGTGCTGCTATTCTCCACAGCTGACTGCGGCAGTGCAGAGAACAGCTCTGGAGATGTTCCGCTCCCCCTGTCAATGTGTACTTGGGGAGTCCTTAATCCACGGGTCGCTGACGTGATAAACAATAATGTCTCTTTTGGAGCTGTTACGACTTATCATGTTAATGGGCACTTAGGGAGTCTTTAATTGGTGATTTGTGCATGCACTGTCACAAAATTTTAAAACACATTTACCATCATTTCTGGGGTGTTTTAGAAGCACTAGTTCACTACACTGAGGGATGAACAAGCAAACCCACCTCGAGTCACTCGCCCCGCCTGCTCGCCCGCGGCATCAGGCTCTGTCTCACTGCGAAAAGGCTCTTCCTGCCTTTGTAAAATCAAAGGTAGTGGCACCAAGAACTTCCTCTTGCCAAGCTACTCTGTATCCAGCAGCAAGCCCAGTGGGTCCCAGAGAGAGGCTTGCTTGCCATGTTTGCCTCCCCAGCAACAAACTGGTCTGGCCAGGATTTCCCTACTGGGGCTGCTGCACAGCTGGGTGCTGGGAGCACAGATTAAAAAGTAGTAAAGCCAAGAGCTCTACAAACATCCATCCCAAAGATCTCATCCCTCATATTTGGGGCTGAATAGCAAAATAAAGAAATCTTCGTTACTAACAGGATGGAACTATCTGTGGTCTGTCCACCCTGGGGCAAAAGGCTGAATTACACAGTTACTGGTTTCACACTGGGGTAACTGGGTGACCTGAGCACAGCAGTCAGAACTGCGGGTTCACCTTCAGGAGCAGGTCACCCTCACAGAGATGGTCACCCTCCAGACACCAGACCCTACTCCAAGATCCAGGGGGGGCTTGGCTTCGGGACCCCCACCAGCGCAGTGCCAGGGACTGTGGGTGCTGTGGGGCTCCTTGACAGGGCAGTGAGTGCAGTGCAGGGAGAAGCTGTAATTAATGGCACCTGCCATGGCTGTCAAGTTCCTCGTCATTAGTAATAAAGTGCGTGTCAATGCTTAATTAAAATTCTGCTTGTTTTTAAAGCAGTGCTTCCTAACTACAGCTCCCATGTGCAGCGGTGGATCCGATCAGCCCGGTGCACTCGGTGTCTTCAGGTGAGTTCATCTCTCTCTCTTCCTGGCTCTAATTTTTAACCAGCCTCTCCTCCCAGCCCTGCTGGTTCCAGGAGCAGGTTGAGCTGGAGGACTGTAACTGATGGAGTTTCCATAGCAATGCTCTTCGTCACTGCTTTGCCATTTCCAGCTCTGCCTCCAGCAGATCATACTGTGCTTTCTGTTCATCCAAGGAGCTGACTGGGAGCAGCCTGGAGAGCCTCTGGCACCTGCGAGCCCAGTGGAGCTGGGACGGGCACTGCCCAGGGGCACCAGCCACCAACCCCTGGGAATACATCCTGCTGCTCTCTAAGCTTGCTCCCGTGTGTCATCAATCCTGCAAGGGAACACCCAAAACAAAAGAGTAGAACCCCAAAATGGTTTGGGTTGGGAGGGACTTCATCTCATTCTTACCCCCCTGAGTAATGCTGGATGCTGCTCAGTGCCTGCACGGGGGACAACCCCAGTTCCTTCAGATCCAGAATGTCTCTTGCCCATCTCTCTCCCCCTTAGCACCTTCAGGGAGAGGCCACACTGGAGGATGCAGCAACCTGGCTCTCAGTGGCCCAAAGAGCCCAGAATTGGTGAAACTGGCCAGTATGTGTCCTCGGTAGATTTGGGAACGGAGCGAAGTGATCCTGCTCACCTCGGGGTGCACAGGGCTGTGCTCAGAGCCACAGCCTGGATGGAGCCAAGTCCTCAGGCATGGTATTCCTGCCATCCCCAGTCACCTGGGGCTCAGACGGTGACCCCGCTGCAGTCCCTGCAGGGACCTGACCCGGGGGGACATCCCTCTGTCCCCCTTCTCTCTGGTTGGGTGGAGAAGGGGGCTCAGGAGCCTCTCTGAGGGAACCCCTCACACACTGTATGGAGCAAGTACTCAGCAGAATGAGCTGGAATGAACAGGGGCATCCAGGGAATGCTGAGTGCTGGATGTTGTCCTGCCAGTGCAAGCTCATTTGTCTGAGCGTCATCTGGCAGCTCGGGGGGGAAAGAGCCTGATAGAGTCTGAAAAATTCATTGAAATGTTGGGTTCCAGCCAGAGAGAAAACATCGCTGAATGGCAACATAAAAGGAAATTGTCCCATAACATTCCGAGAGCACTTCAGTATTTGTCCTCTTTATTTTAAAGTGTCGAGGATCTTTGGGAAACACTCTGGAATGGGACTTTTATAGATGGTCTAAATTAAACTTCACTTAATATTATAAGCAATAAATCCTCATTGTCAGGTTTTGTTTAGCGGGTATAAAAATGATTGGTGGGAGCTGTAGCTTTTTCTGAGACTGGAAGATCAGTGTTTTCACTGAGCAGTCTGTCCCCAGCGTGTGAGACGTGTCCCCAGCCCCAGGCGCATCCACAGCACGGATTCCACAGGTCATTTCCACGCTCTGCTCCCGCAGGAAGATGGACCAGGAGGCTCCCAAACTTTTCGTGTGATTCCAGGAGCTGGAGCTTTGAGGAACCCAAGAGCTTCTTTGAGGAAGATCCCAGGCAGCCACAGGCTTTGGAAACTCCAAGGAGGCACAGGGAGTTGGAAGCTGGTATTTGAGGCTCTGTCATGCAGGTGGGTGCTGGAAGCAGCAGCGAAATTCCCCAGACACCACAACCCAAGGACACCCTGGGCTCTGTTTTTTTTTTTTTCTGGTGAGAAGCAAGTAAAACAAATGGGAGATACTTTTCCAGCTTGAGATTTCTGCACTGTGTGGTTTGATTGGAGTTACGGAAACACATTAGGTCATTTTTTAATGAATTTTTTTAAACTCTGTCAGTATCTCTGTGTTTGGCCACCTGTCCTTTGAGGCCACAGGTCCAAAAATCTGAGCCCCTTTGCCTTGTGAGGGAGCTGGTTGCTGTGGCCATGCCCCTGCTGTCCCCAGCTGCCCAGGGTTTGGGCAGTGATCCTACTGTGGCCCTGCTGGCCCTGGAGGACATCCCTCTGTCCCTTCTCCCATCTGGCAGGGTGGAGAGGGGGGCTCAGGAACCTCTCCGAGGGGTCCCTCACATATGTTGCATGGAGCAAGTGTGGCACGGGCCATAGGGAGAGGAGGGGGCATCGTTTTTCCAGAGCCTGCCCGGCAGCATCTGCCAGCAGCCTCCAAAACGATAAAACCCAATTTAGTGCCGTTTATGACGGAGAAATCATGTAACAATTACAGGAGATTTACCCCCTTCTATATATTTAGGCTGGAGGTGGCATTTCCAGTGACGTCCCAGCTGTGCCGCCCGGGCCACGCCGCGGCATCGGGGATGCAATTTCAGGAGAGATCTTTAGGTGCAAATTGATTTTGCCATGAATATTTATGCGGCGTGCGAGGCTGCACGTGCGCGGCGGGGGGAAATGTGGGGCTCGGCGTGGGATGCCAGAGCAGCCGCCCGCCCTCCTTTTGCCTGGAATAACAATTGGAATATTTATAATCTCGCCGTGGCTGCGGTGCTGGCAGGGAGGGGTGTTCCTGGCGCGGCCGGGCGGCCGGGTGGGACGCGGGGCGGCGGCAGGGCTTGCCCTGCGGCTGATTTGGAATGCGCAGAGCATCCCTGCGCCGCGCGGGCCCAGGCAAGAAACCCAGGAAAGACAAGAAAAATGAAGGCAGGCGCAATCTCATTTTCTGAGGGCTGCAAGTCAGCCAGGAAATGGCTATTATTCCATCGACACTGTCGGTATTAAGTTATTTCCTTCACTAAATACGAGAATGTTCATGAATATCTATTGAGTTCCAGGTACTGGCGTCTCCCAGCACTGCCGCTCGCTGATTGTGGCTTTATATTCCTCCGACAACACACCTCAATCTCACATTGAAGTGAAAGACAATAGTATTTTAAATTGGTTAATAAATCTCTAGATTGATGCTCCTGGAAGGCCCAGGAACTTCATCTCTATTACACGAATAAAAGTGATAACATTTTAACCACTGAAGTGCTAGGAATTTGGGAAGCTCCTTCCCGATGCCCTTCAGGGCGGCCACATCCCTGAGCCAGGGATGCGTGTCAGGGGCAGCTCCTGCAGCGCTGCCTTTTGGGGGGAAAGTGGAGTTTTTGGAGCAATGAATCCTGTCTGGGTAGGATGAGGCAATTGCACTGTCTTGGCTCCTTTTTGCTTCCTCAAGCCTCCACTCTGGTCCATATAAGGAGTGGAAAATTCCCTTTTAACACCAAAATGGAAGCGGCTCAGCTCACTCGTGGCCTCCTGGGAGCCTTATTTGGCTCTGGGGATCCCTCTGCACCTCATCCAGGCCCTGTCAACCCCCCTGTGTCCTTCCCAGGAGACAGTCAGGAAATACTCATGGATACACTAGGCATCACCCCCAGCCTGGAGGGGGCTGACCCCATCCAGCCATGCCATGAAGGCGCTGCATGTGCCAAGAGCTGTGACACAGACACACACGGCCATGGGATCCTGGATGGGTGCACTGGCCCCACTGCACCCCCTGGCCCATTCCTCCACTCCCCTAGGGCTCCTGTGTCCCCCCACCCCGCACCGGGCGGGGCTGAGCTGCGCCAGAACTGCCGGTTAAATGTCAGTGGGCAATTTTCCGCTCCTCTCCTCCTCCAGATCTCCTTTTGTTCTTGTGCTGGGAAGCGGAGCGTGATCCCTGCCTGCCCCTGGTCCCAGTCAGGGTGGTAGGTGCAGGATGTGGCCCCAGTGCCAGGCACACACTGGCCAGAACTGCCCCATGCTCACAGTGTTTGGCACCACTGGTGCCACCACCAAATAGAATTTGGAAGAAATAGAGTCCTTTTACTTCTATGAATTCTTATAAATTATAGGGAGATGAGAATATTTTAATATCAACCAGAGTATTTCAAGTACAAAGAGCTGTTCTGAAAATGTATTGAATATTTTTCCACTGATGTTTAGTGTCTGTAAGATTCCTCGGGGAGTTTACAACAAGTGGAATACTTAAGGATATAGTGCCATAGGTTCTTTCAGTATTTTCTTTTCAAGGAAAGTAACCTCTGAATTATCTAGGAAGTACATGAACAACATGAAAGGAAGATTATGCACAGAAAGAAAAAAATATGCAGAGAATTCAATTATGCAAAAAAAGTGATGTGCTTTGCTTAATTCCCCAAACACACCTCGCACAGCAGTCACCGCAGCAGCCTCGGTGCATGCAGATGAGGTTTCCAGGTCACCCTCCCTGGCTCTTTCTGATCATTCTATATTCCCATTGCTCTGTATTGTGGGGTTGACAAGATCAGGGTTCATTTGTGTCCCTCTCCTGTGCTGCGTCAGGGTGGGAGACCCAGCAGGCTCTATTCTAGAGAGACTCACAGTGGGGAAATCCCACCATTTCTGGAGTTCTGGCTCTGGGGATGCAGGGCAGATGGGTCACAGCCCCTGGGATGGGAGGGAAGGCTTTACTCTGGGTTTATTACTCTGCAGACACTGCCACTCGCAGCCCTGTGGTGGCACAGCTGCTGCTTCTCCAGAGAGGTGACCTAGTGATGCCATGTGCTGTGGTGGGGATGAGGGGCACAGGGGAGTGTCCCCTGGGTTGCAGGAGGTGGCTGCAGTGTGGTTCTGTTCCCTGGGATAGGGCTGGACCCTCTTGCTTCTGCCCAGCCTTGGAACACAAAGTTCTAGTTCCAACCCCAAAAAGGTGGGCAGGGTTCTTCCAGTCAGTGTGGGATATGGAGTGCAGGGTGTGGGGTGCAGGGTAGACTCAGCCCTGAAAAAGGTGGGGCTGATCTGCCAGACACCCCACTGGGTGTGAGGGACACCAGGGAACCAACTCTGCTGTAAATTCCTACCCACTGCTTCCAGGGCTGAGCTGAGCTGACACAGGGGTATGTTTGTTTATTTATTTATTTATGGCCCCATTAGTTGATACATTTGCATTGAGTCTCAGGAAAAAAAATAAAGTGTCTTCTTTGAATTGAATGACGTGAATTATTCCAACCAAAGTCACTAATTAAGACCTCATTAGCAGCCCAAATTTGTGATAGATAGCAGTGGACTTGGCACAGTGGTTTAATTTAATGATTTCTTGCATTACTTTGTTAATCATATTTAGTCTGATTTAATTTATGCCAATGTGACTATCCTAATTTCTAATTAAGGCATTGATGGCAGGGACGCCACCACTGCCCAAGAATTCCAATCATGGGTAGTGCAGAAGCAGATCTGGGTTCTTATTTTTTAGGGGGGTGGATGGGTGTGTGTGGGGCTTCTAACCTACTCCCAGCCTGGCATATGCAGTGCCCACACCCCCACTTTGGACACCTCCAGCTCAGGCTGGGATTTTTCCCAGTGTTCCCAAGGCTGAATTGATCCCAGAGTTATGAAAAGCTCTAGATCCTGCTGCAAGGTGCCACTACTCCAGGATCGCTGTTCCATCAGGAACTTGGCCACGGCAAATTAGAGAGTTTGCAGGGAAGAACATCTGCTAATGCAAAACATTTATGCCAGTCGATATAAATTTATTTAGTGCAATAAATGACATAATTGAATTTTTATTTCCTTAATATATTTCCCTAAAATAACGAAGATTTGGAGTGTCCCTGGCCCACAGATGTCTTTCATGGGGACGTATTTCCTGTACTATTACTCTTGTATAAATCTGACTTTTGAACAGTTTAATAAATGAGCAGTTGTTTGACTTGTTTCACTTTCAATACATTCTGGTGGATTAATAAAATGTATTTCAAAAGGAAGCTCGATAGAACATGCTATAAAAATTCGTGATTTATTAGCGATACATTTGCTATTAGTTGGGACAGATACTCAAAATGTCATTAAGGTTAAAATAATAATCAATCAAACTAATTAGACCCTATTTTTCATATGCAAATATAATTAAGCATCCATTTCTCAATAACTTTAAAGAGAATTATTGAAGCTGCACAAAGTGTGCTGAGTCCTTACTTGAGCTAATGAAATGGCAGCGCCTTCCCTGCATATGCAAACAAAATTGATTAACCACTTTGGGCTTGGCTTAATAACCCAGGAGTGGCTGGGGGAGCAGGGCTGAGGGCTGGGGGTGTCACTGTCCTGCCCACCCCCCAAATTCCTGCTTTCCAGGGAGCTGGGGTCCAGATGGGAAGTGGGATTCTTGTCTTGGTGTGGGTATCAGAGGTACCCTTATCTGCAGACCTGCCTCACCGGTGTTTGCTGATGTTTTTCACTCTGACTGTTCATTTCCAGGGAAAAAACACCATTTTGCTACGAGAAGGGTTAATAAGAGATGTTTATTTATGAACTCGGCATATTACTGTTGCATAATTTGAATACAGTGCTATGAGCTTTTTTTATTGCCTGCTATAATTTCATTTTTAAAGCTTCCCCTATGCCATACTTTACAAATGATATCGCAAACAAGAAATAAATTCTGTTTTGCAGCTGTGCTAACTATATTTACCCATGGGATACACTATTTTGTCCTTGACATAAATCCCCTGGGATTTCACTCGGAATTACTTTGGCATGCCACATTCCCTGCATCAGGGTATTGTGCACCAAGTCTATCACGGGGCTCTGGCGGAGCCGGCGGATCACTGCGAAGAGAAAGAGGCACTTGTTTAGCATATTACCATGAAAATCAGTCAACTCGCACATTAACGATTGTCAAGAAACCCGGGAGAGGGAAATAAGGGAAATAACTGTGGATTAAACCAGCAAGGATCCCCCAAGCAGCGACGGGAGGGGTTAGGGGGGCCCATGCCCTGCAGCCCAGCACACCCCAAGCATCACCTGCTCCTCCTCCCCTCATCCTATCACCTGGCTGTTGTGCCCATCCCTGGGTCCCCTAAATGTCCTGGGGTCCTCCCTAAGTCCCTGTCCTTCTGCAGTGGTGAGAGGGGCCAGGGGGTGATGACCTCCCACCCAGCACACCCCCAGCATCACCTACTGCTGCTCCTCCCCTCATCCCATCACCTGGCTGTTGTGTCCTGGGCACCTCAAGTGTCCCCAGGCCCTCCTCTTGTCCCCATCCCTTGGCAGGGCAGGGGGTCAGTCTGGCTGGGTATGACACGCTTTGGTTTTAGTTTTTTCCCAGGATCTGCAGCCCCTGGAGGCCTTACCTGCCACTGCCCCATGTGCAAACAGGCAGGTAATGCCCATTGGCAGGTGTGCGAGCCCGGCAGCAGCTCTGGTCCCTGCCAGCTCTGCTCCTCCACAGCCCCAAGCTGCTTAAACCACCCCTGGATATGGATCCTGCTGTTAATTGGGGGTCCAATTTTCTGCAGGTGTCAGGCTCCAGGACATCAGGTTTAATGAAATTCATCCCACCCACCTCTGCGGCACCGGCGGAGGCGCCGGAGCTGCCAGGAAAGGGGGTCTGTGCCTGGCACACGGCAGGAGCCGGCGGAGCTGACACTGTCAGCAGCTCTCCGGGGACCAGCGTATTTTTGTCGATCATGTAGCATCAGGTTCTCGTGTCACTGCGTTACGGAGCTTGATGGCACTTAATACACCGTGACAAGGTGTAACATCAGAAATGGAACACAAAATGAGATCAAACGGCATCGTGGTCCCCAGGGGGCCCGATCAAATCCGATGGATGGAAATTTGAAGGTGGGGGGGAAAATGCAAACTCTCCCCCCTATAGAAACCTTTGGAATCCCATTATCCTGGGCAGCCAAAGCTAGGCTGGGCTCCTTTGGGGAGGAGGATGTGGGACTTATGGGATGGATCTGTTTGTTCCTGCAAGCCATGGGACCTGCAGACCCCCTGAGCACTGACCTCACACTGGGAAGCAGTTCCAGCTCCCTACTGGAGTGGGGACACCCTCAGTCCTGTGTGAACAGGGATCCATCTTGGGGTTGGGTGTCAAACCACAGTCATGTCTCCTCTTGCAGGTGAGGAGGGTGACCCCGAGGAGAGGACCCCCAGGACAAGGTCCTGCCCCACTTTGCTGGGTGTCTGCAGGCAGTGGCTGATCCAATGGGCACTCTCCAGGGGAGATGTTTCTTGGGAGGGACACAAATGGCAGGTTATTATCCTACAGGCAGCTTCCTCCAGGAAAGCAGGTCAAGGGCAGAACACCTCGGGGCAGATAAAAAAAGGACAATTTTTCACATATCTCAGCAATTTTGAGAAGAGGAAAGAAGCCATTTTTCAGCAAAGAAGAGCTCTTTTCATTCGGAAAATGTTAACCAGATGTTCACAAGAGGTACGTCATGTAAAGAATGAATTGGGTCTCTGGTTGGGACTAACCCCCGGCCTCCTGGGAGCTGTGGGGCTGCGCCGTGGGGCTGCTGGGGCTGAAACAAAGGCAGATGTGCTTGGGAAGACACCAACTCCCAGTGCCCATGGCTGTGGGTTGGAGGGTGTGATTGCAAACACAAACTGTCTGGCCTGAAGAAAGGGCTCCCTCATCCCTCCAGGGGATTACAGCTCCTGTCAAGCAGCTCCCAGTGCCCCACTCCTAGTGCCAGGTCACCACACTGGCTCATGAGCCTTGCAGTGCCTTGGGATGCTCATGGAGATGTCAGCCAAGGAAAAATCAGCGGCAAATCAGAGCCAGAACCACTAAAGTTTGCAGAGTTTTAGGCAAAGCAATGATGGTATTTGCAGATCAAAGCACGGCGCGCCTTGCGGCACTGCTGCAGTCACACCGTGTCACCTCTGTCCCCATGTGCTTATGTGCCAGTGCCCTGCTGCTCTTGGTGCCCCTCTCACTGCTGCCATGGCCCCTGTTCCTGGCACAGGCACCAGCACTCGGCTCCTGCTTTACCTGCTGCCAGGTGAGAGACACCACCTGCCCTGCACCCAGCCAGGGACCAGAGTTCTTGTGTCCCCAAAGCCCTGGGGCACCAAGTCCACAGGGTTGGTGCTCTGGCCACCTCCACCAGCTCATGGCCACATGCCTGGTGGCTGCTGCTGACATACATAATGGGCATACTGAACCTGCTGCATTATTACCCCATTTTCCTGTCTCTGCAGCCAGAGAGAGCTGCTGGACCAGGGTCCCAAGCTGGCAGCTCCACAGGGGTCTCTTCCCAGCTTAGGTCACTGGAGCTCCTACCAGACAGGAGCCCCCAGCTCCAGCTCGGGGCTGGGGTTAAATGTAGGGCTGAGGGGGGGGTCTCTCCTGAGATTAAGGGCAGGTGATGACTTTTTTCCCTACAAATGACCACTGTCACCACATCAGCAAACACCTGCAGAGGTGTGTGTGTGTTCCCATTCCTGAGCCGTGTGCCTGCAGAGCCAGTGGCACTTTGGGATCAGGGCAGCAGCACCAGAGCCTGTTAGTGCAAATCAGACAGCAAACACAGAGCAGCATGTACACTGATACTCTGTCCCTTGTATTTTTTATTTTTTTTAGCAGCAAAATCTAAATCAAATCAGGAGAAGGCCAAGGCAGCATCTAAACAAGGAGACTCATCACTCGATGGGGTCCTAGAGTGGGGAAATGAGGAGTTTTCAGCCTCTGGCTGCACCCAGGGCCATGAGAATCAGCAAATCATTGATAGGGCTGAACCTCTGCAAGCAGCCAAAGGGAGAAACCTGCCAGAAGCTGATCCTTTTCTGAGTCTGGCCCTGGTGGCGTCCCTGCTGGTGGCCACTGGGTCCCCTGACCCCTGCCCATCCCAAAGGGACAGTGGCACCAACCAGGAGGGGATGTTGGAAAGAGCTGACACACAAACTGGGCAGAGGGGCTGCAGGTTAATGCTGCAATTAACAGACTTTGTCTATTTGTTATGAATAATGATCATAGTTATTTTTTCTTTAGGGGCCTCAGTCTGTCCATCTCTTCACCCATCTGTGTTCTCACTGTCTCTCTTTTCCTCTGACTATCTGGAACGTGTTGTTCACAGCAGCTGTGGCTGCCCCATCCTTGGAAGTGTTCAAGACCAGGCTAGAGGGAGCTTGGAGCAATCTGGTCTGGTGGAAGGGAAGTCCCTGCCCACACCAGGGGATAGAACAAGATGAGCTTTAATGTCTCTTTCAATCCAAACCACCCTGTGATTCTGTTCTATCCATGTTGGCAGTCCTTTGCAGCACTGGAAGAATGGTTTGTTAGCACAAATGGGTGATGATGCTGCGCCTGATGAACAGTATTTGCAGCAGCTTCTAAGGGTCCCTCATCACCAGGAGCAAGTAACATGGCTTGAGAATGAAGTGAGAGCCCAGGACTGCCCAGAAAGCTCTCACAACCCCATGCAGGAAAGATCCCTCCAGCCACTCATGGACATATTGGAGCAGGAAGAGTGGTTCACTCTTCCTCCCTCCTGGCTGCCAGCGTGGCTGTTGGAGCTACTGGTGTCCACAGTCCCTACTCCAGCCACTCCTCCACAGCCCCCTGCTCTGCTTTCCCCTTTCCCTGGGTCACTCCTTGCCCCTGCACCTGCGGAGGCTGAAGGGACTCCACAGCTCAGCAGCTCAACTGCAACCCCAGGGATGGACCCGAGCAGGAGTGTGGCATCAGGGACCAGCCAGCTCCTGGGACACTCTTCAACGACTGCTGCTGGGCAGGATCTGCTCCCAAAAGCCCCCAAACTCCAGCAACACAGCCCTGGGATCGTCTCAGCAGCATTTCTGGAGCCCCTTTGCACAGGCTTTAGTAGCAGCAACTGTTGCAGGGCAGGCCAGAGGGCTGACCCAGGGACTCCTCAGCAGACAGTGTGACAGAGCTGCAACTCCTCCAGGTGAGGGGTAGGGACATGCTGCATGTGAGATGGATGGCTGCTGGGGTGGGCCCCCACAGTCATGTGTCTTGATTTCATCACTAATACACACAATTAATAAACTTAATTACACGTAAAATTGTGGCAGCTGAAAAATGAGTGCAATTCCTTCTCCTCCATCTTTGCACTGAGCCTTTGCTGAGGACAAGGGGTGTAAAGGTGTCACCACAGCCGCTTTTGTCTTTGGCAAACCTCTCCTGTGGGCCTGTGTCTGAGTCTCCAGTGCCGGTGGAACTGCCTGAAGTGGGATCCAGCCTCAGAAGGGACATTTCTTTGTGTCTGTGACGTGCTGCTTCTGCACAAAGCGATCAGTGTGCTGTGTGCTGGAAGATTAAATGAGTCTGTGATGCAAAACATCACCCTGGGCAGATGGTGCTGATCCCTGACACCCTGCACTGATTCTGGTGGCTTAGAAGAGGAAAGGGATATGTGTTCTGGAGAGCAACGGGTGCACATGACGAAACTGGGTGACCCCTGCTCCCCCTGGGTGGGCTGTGGTGGGAAGGCAAGAGAGACACACAGTTGTGTCACTCACACTTCACCCAGGTGTGAGAAGCTGATGCTGTGCAGGTGGGAGGGTCAGGATGTTGGGTCCAGAGATCTTCATGGACCAGCATCTCCAGTCACCTCATCCAGAGGAGAAGGGGTTAATGGCTCCCCCCTGCTGCAGCACTGAAGTTCATTACTTTTGCTAATTGCTTTGGAGTCAGTGATTCAGCAGCTCATGGAAAATGCATCTCTGGGTAATGGATTAATTGGCCACCCCTGACCAGTTTGTATCAAGGTGCTGGGAAGGGGCTGCACCCCATGCCAAGCTGCCCACGCACCACCCAGCACCACCACCTGCCACAAAACGAGGTCTCACCGTGCCTGGCTGGTGCCACAGTGGGCTGGTCCCAGCCCACGAGGCTGCAGGGACCTGCTGTGGATCTTCAGGCTGTGGTGTGACCAAAACCCCTGGGGTGCCACAGTGGGCAGCTGGGCTTATGAGGCAGCAACAAGGCCAGGTGCTGCACAGGTGGCAACTCAGGTAAAAGCTTTCACTCCTGCCTTGTGCCTCCTTTAATCTTCAAAGAATTAACATGGGTGTGTGTAGAATAATTTCAACACACTCTGTTAATGCCAGTGCCGGTGTCACCAGAGAAGCTTTACTTTCCCAGGTAATGAATGTGGCCATAAGTACTTTGCGACCGTATGGTGATTATGCTTAATAAAGGACATTTTCTGTAATTAAACAGTTTTATTAAGGCATTATTAGCCCTTTAAGTTGAAAAATAGCAGAATGGAGGTGTAATAGGGTGCTAGCATCTGTACTGAGTGAGCAGATGGAGGGGAAGCTCCACCCTTGTGGAGGGAACTGAGAGCCCAGCTCATGCCTTGCTGGGAGCATGTCCCCAGGCAGTGGCAGTGCCAGCAGTGCCATCAGTGTGCCTGTACCCAGCCCTCACCCCACATGGCCATGGGTCCTCTGCTGCCCATGCCAGGGCTGTCCCACTGGGCAGTGCTGCAAGGCCGGGGATCCCCAGCATGAATGCCCTTGGCAAGTACCATGGCAGAGCTGTGGTCTGGCAGTAAGGTCTCCCTCCAGCCTTTGTCCCCTCTCACTGGTACTCATCATCCTCTCAGCCAGAGACTCTCCTGAGAGCAGGACAAGGACAGGGATGAAGCCTGGCATAGAGCTGCCTGTGCCAGGCTCTGCCCTCCCACTGGAGGAGGGATCGGTGAGGGGCTGAAGGGACCCTGCAGCACCAGCATCACACCTGGTGCAGTTTTGTGGCCGTAAGGAGGTTTGTGTCAGACTCCCCAGCACTTGAGCCAGCACTGACCAGAGGGGAAGGAGCTGTGACATTGCTGGGAATGGTTTTTTCTCCATCTGAATTTGTGCGGCCTGTCCTCTAATCATTTGTACGTTATCCATCATCCCCTGCCTCCCCGTCCCTGCTGTCGCACAGCTCCAGGCAATCCATCTTACAGTTAAAAAATTGTCTCTCTTACACAGGGGCTTTCAAACAAGACAAATAGAAAGAATAAGATCTGGTATTGAGATGCTGTGTACAGGGTGAGATACATAAAGCGGCGGGTAAAAGATCCCATCTGATTGTCGGGAGCAGATCTACGGCGCTGTCAGTGCAGCACAGTCCCTTCCACAGGGGAATGGGAAGGATTCAGCCCCCACTGAGCAACAACATTTCCTCTGAGCCACAGCACTGGGGGTCCAAGCAGGATTTGGCTCCAGCTGAACAGCATCATCTTGTCTGTGCCACAGCTCTGTGGATCCGAGCAGACAAACCAGCCCCAGCACAGGCACCGTGCAGCCACCCAGCCATCCTTAGTGGCTTTCCTGAAACCTGAAGGCTACGTCTGACATCTTGGCACAGAGCCTGGCACTGAGCCCTCCTAGTCTGCTGGGACTGGCCCCAGTGCTACTGCTGCTGCTGCTGTTGTGATCCTGCCTGTAACACCATTCACACCTCAGGGATTTGGAACTAATTTATAGTTGATCCAGGTTCTGTTGGGCGGGAGAGGCAAGAGGGCAGACAGCACCCTGAGCTGAGCCCACCAGGAGCCAGGTGGGAACCTGAGCACAGGGGACAGCACAGACCTGACCATTGGGGCAGAACCAACCTGTTCCTGGTACCTGTAAAGAGAGACGTATCTGCCATGTGATAAACTGTTCCTGCAGTGGCTTAGGCTGCCTTGCAGGATTTCTCTCCATCAAAAAGTCAGTCTGATTCCCC
The DNA here is from genome assembly GCA_038380795.1 of Pyrocephalus nanus. Lineage (NCBI taxonomy): Eukaryota > Metazoa > Chordata > Aves > Passeriformes > Tyrannidae > Pyrocephalus > Pyrocephalus nanus. Next base: position 7,303,868 of record CM076278.1, read on the forward strand.
AGCTCTTCCTTTTCCCTGGACAGAGCACTTTGGGCTGGCTGGTGTCATAAGCAGCGATGCCCTTGGCGCATCAGCTGTGCCGGTGCTGTGTGTCCAAGGCTGATGGGATCTGTGCCATGGCCTGGGTGTGACTCCATTAGTTATCATATTATTTAAATGCTGATGAGTCCATGATCACCCCAGAGAAGATAAGGGGGCAAGGGGCCAAGCACCCCGTAGATCCAAAGGTTTTGTGCTCAAACACACCTGCTTTAGGCAGGGTGGATAAATACCTGCTCAGAGCATCTCAGTGCCTGTGCACACTCAGGATGCTGAAGACTCGGGATGAAACGCTCAGCATTCCACTTCCAGGGTGGTTCCTGGGGATATGAGTGCCCAGGGAGCCGTGCCAGTGTCGGGCTGTGTGGTGCCAGGGGAGGGGGGACGCTGTGGCTCCGTGGTGATGCAGAACCGCACATCTTCCTTGCTCCCTAATGAGACAAAATAAATTTACATGGTGCTGTATCCTCTCCCCCCTCTTCCCTTCCCTTCTCTTGCTAAGGCAAAGGCATCTGATGGTAGTTTAGACAACCCCAGCTCTCGCCTGAGCCGCCACGCTCCGAGCTGCCTGCATTTTTATGAGCTGACTTGTTATATGGGGTGGAAGTATGCAAAATATGTCAAGCCCAAGCAGAGATTTGAATCGAAATGACTCTAATTACTTGTAATAATTTTTTGCATTCCAACATAAAACAATGTTAAAAAAAAATCCATTACAATAGTTAAAAGACAAATCATTTAGCGAGTCCCTCACTTTATCGCTTTATTAGACAATTTCCTTTGCCACATTTGGAACATGCGGCTGGGTGATTGCCCAGGGCTATTCCAGTGCAAGCAGCACTGGCGGAGAGTTCATCCTGTCATTAGTCAAACATCATCACTGCAGGACCAATGGCCTTGTCAAATTAGACACCATCTCCAGGCATCAGCGTGGTACCAAATTGGGAGAAAAATTAGGTTTTCTCTCTCCTCTCCTTCCTTTCTTCGTCTCTAAAATAAGCCAGGTTGATTCTTCCTTTGGGTGAACCCCAGCATAGGATGTATGAGCAGGGATGGACCCAATTTATTGTCACTGGTGTGATCCCTGGGGATCCTTTGATTTGGGAGATGATGTGGGCAATAGGAAGAAATTCTTCACTATGAGAAAGAAATTCTTCACCTTCCACTAGACCTGGTTACTCCAAGCCCTGTCCAAGCTGGTCTTGAACACTCCCAGGAATGGACAGTCACAGCTTCTCTGGGCAATCTGTGCCAGGGCCTCACCACCCTCTGAATAAAGAACTTCTTACCAAAATCAAACCTAAATATCTCTCCTTTTAGTTTTAAACCACTCCCCCTTGTTCTATCTCTACTCACTCATGTAAAAAGCCACTCTCCATCCTCTTTATAAGCCTCTTTATGCACTGGAATGCCACGGTGCACGGAAAACTGCAGGCAGGTCTCTGTGCCAGAGCCGCGGCAGGACCATCGTGCCCGGCACCCTGCCCGTTCCCACACCATGTCCACACCTCCCCAGGGGCTGGCAAACACCCTGCCCCCCGGGAATAGGTCGGTGGATGTGACCCCAATGCCCCGCTGGAAGGTGCTGGGCGGGACGCCCTGACCCCGCGGGTTTGGCCCCATCCCAGTGGGGACGGGGACAGTGAGGAGGGAGCGTCAGCGCGTGTCAGCGCAGCCACCCCGGCCCTGCCTTTGGACAGATTAAGCAAGTTGCTCATTGCCTGTGACATAATTTAGATGAATGGAGTGGGTAATCCATCAGGCAGAGCCCTGCGCAGCCGGGGGGGATCCCATTACCTTACACGTGTTAACAGCCCAACTCCTTTGTACAAACAACAAAGTGGCGCTCCTGAAAAGCCCGATTTTCCCTCATTGTCTGCGAGAGGAGCGGCGGGTCGGCGGTGATGGATGGCGGCGCTGGCAGGGCGGGATGCGGCCGTGCCGCGGGTGAAGAGGGACACCGTGTGGGGACACACCGAGGCACCGCCGCATGCACAACACCTGTAGAAGCCCAGAAGATCAGCAGTGGTGTAAATGTCTCGAACGCCGATAGCCAGAAGGCTGTGGAGACAGCCAGAAATTGCTGGTAGTAACACACTGTGAGAAAGAGCAGGATGCGTCTGGAGAGGGGGCCACAAGGAGGGAGTGCAGCACTTTTTTGGGACATACGTCCTTGATCTATCTCCTGGAGATAAGCAAAGCACGGTGCAGGAGCAGCAATGAGAAGCAGCATAAACTGTAGAGGGGAGACTTTCTCATTCTCTCCAACTCCCTGACAGGAGGGTGGAGCAAGGCGGGGATCGGGCTCTGCTCCCAGGGAACAGGGGACAGGACAAGAGGAAACGCCTTCAAGCTGTGCCAGGGTAGGTTTGGGTTGGGCATCAGGAAGAATTTCTTCATGGAATTGGAAGGGACTGCCAGGGAGGTGGTGGAGTCAGCATTCCTGGAGGTGCTCAGAAAAAGTGTCGATGTGGCACTTGAGGACACAGTTTAGTGCTAAACATGGGCATCTGAGGGCACCCTGTGCACCCCAGCTCACCGGCACCCCCAAATAGGCATCCCTGGGCACCCCTGCCAATGGGGGCCTCCCAGACTGACATCCCTGCTCAAACCACCCTTATCTCCGGGAGCTGAGGTCTCTTTGAGGTCTCGGGGCAATGTGATCACTGGATGCTTCCCCATGCCGAGCCCTCATTCCATGGCACAGCCACCAATGGTCGTCTCCATCAGGAAAGTCCTTAAAACCAGCCTCTAAAACCATTTCTTGTTCCTCAACTCCCCACCAGGAACATTATCCTTTAATTGCTGCATTTATCCAGACTTATTCTGTATATCCCCCAATAATGAGTATATTAGAGATGTAATTATTGCTGTCATAAACGTAATAGTGACAAAACAAGAATTGAAATAGTGTCTATGAGGATAATTCACCATTGCAATTAATACTGCCCTCCTTAGTTAATATGTCACTACTTCCAATAAATGCTGTCATTATCCCATTACTAATTCCATGGTATAATAATAATTGAGGTCATAATTAAGTGTCTATAGTCATCGTGGGGTTGGGATGGGTGGGAGGATGCACAGAGTTCACAGGATTTTCACTTTCCAGGGATGCCTAGAGGGCATCTGGGCAGCTGTTTGGGCATCCCAGGAAAGCATCAGCCATAGGATAGGATGGATAGAGATTGGGAAGAGCTGGGTGAATCTGGTTTAACTTTCAGTTTGTCTGGTTGCTCCCAATGGATCTTTATAGCACGTGAAGCTGCCAACATCATCAATTCCTCAATTTTTCACTTTTTCATTGTGGAAACATTGATATGATCCCTGTTGCTGCTCCATTCCCTTTCCCACTCCTTTTGCCCATCCCTCAGCCAAGTGCATTTTCTACCCAATGCAGATACTTCACGTTAACTCAACTTTTACAGGAGTTCAACTTAATTTCCCTCAGATTAAATAAAATTTCCAAGTGTCACTCACTAGCAAATGATCAGTGGGAAGGGGGTGGATTTTTCTAACCCTATCTCTGGTCCAATTACAATTTTTAATCTATATGTAGATAATGGTGAAGAAAACCCCTGTAGAAATGTCAGGAGTGAGGAGGTTATTAGCTGAGTTTTAATTACTGTCTATCATTCGTAGAAAACTGCGGTGCCCTGAGAAATTAGGTGACAGCTCTGGTTGTAGGAGTTTTGGTGGGCTTTAAAGGCAGGTGATTTTAAGCAGAGGTGTTTGGGGGTGGGCTGACCTTCCAGGTGGGCAACATCAGTGTCAGCAGATTTTGCTGGGCCTCCTGTCATCTCCCCATCCCTGGAGTGGATACTCATCCCACATACAGACCCAGTGACTGGGAAGTCATGAAATCACAGAATGGCCTGGGTGGGAAGGGATGTTAAGGTTCAACTTGTCCCATGCCCCCTGCCATGGGCAGGGACACCTTCCACTAGACTAGGTTGCTCCAAGCCCTGCCCAACACGGCCTTGACCACTTCCAGGGATGAGGAAGACACAGCTTCTCTGGGTAACCTGTGCTAGTGCTTGGCAGACCTTTCTGGTGTAGAAAAGTGAAGAAATTCTTCCTGATGTCCAACTTGAACCTCCCCTGGTGCAAATTGAGGCCACAATATTTATATGCCACAATGGATGTGCGATGATATTTGGAAATCATCCTTCCTGTCCTGCACAGCAGAGCTGATCTGCCAACCCCCCCCCCCTCCCCCCCTCCACACACTGCCCAGAGCCAACTTTCCCCCAGAAATGCTGCTCAGGGATGCTCAGGAATGTTTCCCAGTCTCTCATTTCTGAGGATGCTGCTGTGCACCTGTCTTGGAGAGGGGCTGGGGCTGGGCTATCGGTGCTGCTGAGGGACATCAGGGGGATGCTCCAGACCTAGAGAGGACCCCCTATGCTCCCATCCCTGCACAGGAGCTGGAAGGGCTGCAGGGATGGCCGTTCCTGACAGGGCTGTATCCATCAGCCAATAAACAGCTCATTGCACAGGAAGAATTATCTCTGCTGGCATTAAGGTCGGCTGTAACACAGACATTATTCCCAGCGGGAGGCACATGAGCAGAGCTGGTGGCAGATCTCAGCCTGTAACTCTTGATTATTTACACCAGAGCTCCTGGAGGTGGAGGCACAGGGCCCTGGAGCTGCAGGGCTGTCCGCACTCACCCCATGCTCTGTGGGGACAGTGGGGATGGGGCACGGGCAGTCATGGTGCCAGGTCCAGCCACAGCTGCTGTGTGCTCCTGGTAATGGGCTTCTGTCCCAGATAGGTCTCTGCATCCCCAGAGCTGGATTTAGCCTTTGATTTGGTGAGTGAAATGTAGCAGACTTCTGGGGTCCAGTGGGATTTTCCCCTCTGGTGCCCTGTGTTGACTGTACACTCTATGTCGGTTCTGCTCTCGGTGTGTCGCTGGTGTGATTCTTGAGGGTGTCCTATACAGGGCAAGGAGTTGGACTGATAGTCCTTGTGGGTCCTTTTCAGTGCCAGATATTAGGAATTAATTCTTCTCTGTGAAGGTGGTGAGTCCCTGGCACAGGTTGCCCAGAGAAACTGTGGCTGCCCCCTCCCTGGAAGTGTTCAAGGCCAGGTTGGACAGGGCTTGGAGCAACCTAGGCTAGTGGAAGGTGTCCCTGCCCATGGCAGGGGGGTGGAATGAGATGGTTTGTAAGGTCCTTTCCAACCCAAACCAGTCTGTGATTCTATGATTCTATCAAAAGCATATTGGTGGCCAGGCACCCCACTGGCACCTGGGGTGGCTCAGCTGGTGCTCAGTAAGCCAAGAGCCCTCCAGGAATTCCCTGGCCATATCCTTCATGGCATTAATTCCATTTTTCTCTACTGAAACATAAATGACCACTTGCATGCTGGCTTGCAGCTCCCACTGAGCCCCCCTGTGATGGCAAATGCCCACGGGGGTCAGGAACCCGCTGCCCCCTGGCCACCTGTCATTGTCATGGAAATCCTGATGCCCTTCCGTGCTTCCTGAAATTAAAATGTGCCTCCGCTATAAGTTGTTATCAAAAATAGAAGCATTTTATCTATCTTTAGCGCAGAACACAGATTGCATGGAGACATTCAATTTGGAGTCAATTTAAATTTCAATTGTCTGTGAAATCTAAATCAATAGGCTATAGTTCAATGGCGCTTTAATAAAACAGGACATAACGGAGGAATCATTAGGGATTACATATGATAAGAGATGGAAAACAGTGTCTGTGTAATGGTGGAGGAGCCATTAGAGAATTACCTCAAGCATTTGCAAGTAAACCAACAGCCTCCTTCTCCTCTTGAGACTAACGAGAAGACTTAATTGTGCTGCAGCAGCTAAAAATACATCTTTGTCAGCCATGGGATTGGTGAGCGAGTTACAGGGATGCGCAACCATCAGGATGCTCTGTGGCTCCTCGGTGTGGGTCAGACACCTCCAGCCATGTCCTGCCCCTGTTGCCATCCCTTGTCCCCCTGCCCACCACCCTCCCCTGTGCCCAGGCTGTGTCAGAGCTCTGGTTTCCCTCCATGTTCCCCATGATGTCATCACTGTCCCCCACTAACAGGGAGGTAATGAGGGTCTGGGCAGCTCTGGACACCTGACCAGGTAGTGACACCTATCACTACCTGCACTAATGTATTTCCCCAGGTTAAACATCCCCCTGACTGATGTGGATGGTGCGTCACAGAGCAGCTCCCAAACAGCTTTATTTCATTGTTATTTGCATTTAAGAATAATTCTCTTATGCTTAGCTTATTGCAAATAATCCCGATCTGACTGAACCGGAGATTGGATTTCATCAGCCTCGGTTTCCCCTCCTGTGTGAGGGAATCACCTGCATGGAAATGGCACTCAGGGGGTTGCATGGGGAGTGCACCAAGGGGTTTTCCAGGCAGAGATTTAGCACAGCAGTACAAGGACTGAACCATCACACAATCCCCATCCCTCCCATCCCCATCCCTTCCAGGCACTGTGGAGAGGATCCATGGCCCCAGCATTGCCCAGGAAGGCTCCAGACTGGGTGGGCAGAGTGCTCCACAGGGCATGGAAGGGCCAGAATTCCTTTTTTTATACAAATCTGATTAGGAAAAAACCCTCAACCCAAGATTAATAATTTCAATAACAAACCACGCAAAGTTAAGGGCATTTGAAAAATGTTTTTACAACCTTTGGTTAACCTGCAGTAACAGCTGCTTGAGTGTGGATAAATAAGACTATTCTGTGGAGGAGACAGGAAAAATTGGTTTGATTTTAAAGGACACTGTTTGGCTCCCGCGGTGCCGTGGCATCCGAGGAAATATTGCATGGCGGCGGCTGCGCGTCATGTTTAATACTCAGAGATGCAGCCACGGAGAGCAATACATCTGCTGGCTCCTGACAGCTGGAAAGCTGGGGTGGATTTTAAAAGCAGCCTTTCTCTTGGAAAGAAAATTCTGAGAGGGATGCAGATGGAAAAACAAAAATATGGGAATAGCCAGAATGTTCGCTGCCTTGCCAGGGATGCAGGAGTCATGTTTTGGGGCTGTCCAGGGATTCAGTGGTCATGGTTTGGAATGGGACAGGGATTCAGGGGTCATGTTTGGGGGCTGACCAGGTATGCAGGGGTCACATCTTGGAACTGGCCAGGGATTCAGGGCTCATGATTTGGGGTTGTCAGGGGGCACAGAGCAGGCTTTGTGGAAGCTGCCCTGCTCTGACCTTCCAGCTGTCATGACCCCAGCACATCCCTGTCCTCCAGCCTTGGGTGCTGCCACCCACTCTCCAGCACTGCCACACACCATGGTCCCGTGAAATGCATCCCCTGGAAAAGCAACCATAAAATACAAATAATCCCCATCACCCCTTTTATAACAAGAAATCATGGCCCAGCTTGGAGCCAGAGACATTCTTTTCATCACCTGAAAATCCAAGTGTCTCTCTGCTTGTCTCTTCCATCCTGTCCAAGAGGACTCAGGAGCCCACTAAAGAGGAGGCTTTAAGCCTCGCCATTAAGAATTCCAAGAGATCTGCTGGGCAGCATGGAAATACAAGAAATACTACAATGCCAGTGCTAAAACTTAATGAGAAATGGAACAAGCTGAGACAGAAGCTTAACAAGAAATACTGGACAAGTCCCCCAAGAAAAACTACAGGCAGCAGCAGCAAGGAGCTGCCAGTCGGCTCTGCAGCCGTATTGATCCAGGATGGAGAAATAGGAGGAGGCCTTTGGAAAGTAGATAAACAGGGAGATATACAGCAGGAGAGGGCCAGAACTGATGAAAACAGGAGAAAATGCAGCTTAAATCAAAGAGCAAATACACGGAAAGAGAAAAGGTGATAGGATTTGTGTTCATGGCTAAAGAGGAGAGTTGTGGGGTGGTGATCAGACACAGGGTAATTGAAAAGAAATGGAAAATGGAGCTCGGGATAAATATTTTCTTGGGAGAAAGTGGGCTGAAAGCTTGAAATAAGCCATTATTAATATCAGCCTGAATGTAGGGAGAATGTGCAGGGAGGAGGGTTGTGGGTAAGGGATGGGAAGTGAAAGTAGGGGGTTAGGGTGCAGAATGGCTTCTACCTGCCCAAAGGGCCCCATATCTGAGCTGGGCTGAGGCCGGATGAGAAAGGTCTCCTCTGGCTGGGCAGAAGGCTGGGGATGCCCTTCCTCCCCTGCTCAATAGCTTGGTGGCCACATGTGCCTGTTCCAGCCTGCGTGTCCAGCCCCTCTGCCTGCCCTGTGGCCAAGCTGTGGCTTGGGGGGCTCTTCCACAGGGGGCTCCTTGCTCAGGGACGGTGTGGGACAGGGATGGAGTGGGGCTGGAATGGTGTGGGGCTGTGATTGTGTGCAGCAGGGCTACAGGATCCTCTGCCCACCCCAGGGCAGGAGATGGGCACACCATCCCTGACTCCTCTGCTTGTTCAGGGAAATGCAGCTGGCTCTGGGGACAGCACAGTGTTAGACCTCAAAGTTGTGGAGTTCCATGGCTCAGGACCAAGTGGAGGATCCCTGTCCCTCACAGCCTTGGAACGAGGGATCCAGGACACTGGGGGCCATGGTCGGCACTGTTGGCTGCTGTCTCCTCCCCCTCCCAGCCCCAGGTGCCACAAACTAGGGAACCCATACACAAATTCTCTGCTTTCTGTCTACTAAATCTCACCTGTCTTTGCCTTGCTGCAAGAGGCTCTCTCCACAGGCAGGAAATAGGAGCTGGATGCGAGAATTTGCAGCCACCCAGGTTGCTCCATCAGCACTGGGCAAGGCAGGGGGCTCCCGTGCCAGGAGTTTGGCAAACACAGGGAAGGGTCTGGGGGCTCAGCCTTTTACCTTGCACAGCTTTCACAGGCATGGGCAGTTGCAGCCAGCTCTGCCTGCTGTCCTGAGGGATTTCTCAGTGCTGGATGCCCCATCCCACCTGGCTGCAGTGGGTCTGGCTGCGTGCAGGGGGTCCTGAGCACCAGGTGGGCTGGGGACCAGAGGGGGTTTGGGTGATGGTGGCCCATGACATCCCAGCAGGTGCAGCCCATCCGTCCCTCTCAGAGGGTATTTGGGGGATGTCTCCACAGTCACCCTAGGGTGGTCTGTGTAATGGGAGGGATGCATCCCCCAGCCCCTCATGCGCAGTTGCCATGGCAATGAGGGAGGAAGGCTCCCTCACTCCCTGATGCTCAGCACCAGTGTTCTCCTGCACAGCCTTGGCTGCTGCTGGGACATGCTGAGATGTTCATCAGAGCTAATTGCCAGGGAGCTACCCCTATACTCTGTGCCAAGCCTCATCTCCAGCCCACGACTTGTCCCCCATGGCACTGTGCTGTCCCCAGCACTATGAGGTGTCCTGCTGTCCCCAAACCTGGCCCAGACCAGGGTCAGCATCACTGGACTGGCCCCCTCTCTCCTAAACGCCACACACACACTGCTGGAAAGTCAAGGGATTTCCCACATCTAAAAAAAAAGTAATTAAATGGAAAGGTCGTTCTTATTTATTCATTTGTTACACAACCCCCAAGCCACCAAATAGTCAAATTAAGTCTTGGAGTGTTTAATGAAGGATCAGGGAAAACAGCTCATCAGTTCAAACAGTCATTCCCCTTGCAAAAACACCACACAAAGCACAGCTGCTCTGGTGGGTGCTGCAGGGGCATCCCAGGAGCTGCCCATGGGCACTGGGGCCACGGGCCCAGGCAGGGCTGGGCACCAGCAGCGCCACGGCCACAGCCTGACGAGTTCTCCGTTCTTCTCACAGGGGAAGGATTTTTTTTAATAGGGCCCCATGGAGACATCAGAGCAATTTTCAAGGAGGTTTGAAGCCACCAGGAAGCTTATTAGATCCGTTCTGCAGAGTTAATTTGATGTTGGTAATCAGCGAGCAAGTTAAGCAGTTAAGGAGATGGAGGCTGCTGAAGGGTTGGGCTGTTTAGCCGCCTTGTAAGCAGTGGTTACTAATGAGAGGCTCATGAATATGAATGAGGGATGATTACAGTGTGGAAAGGGCAGTCAGCAAACCATAAACCTGATTTTAATCTTTTTATTATCAAAGTCACGTTATTAATAATAGACTTTACCTTGAGACCGAGCTCCATCAGGCAATTACTGCTCTCAGCGGTGCTCAGCACCAGGCTCTGTGATGGGCTGAGGGTGGGACCCTGTGTGTTATGATGTGCCCATCGCCAGGGCATTGGGTCTATTCCATCAGCACAGGCTGGACCACCAGTGACCCTCACCCACCCTCCTCCCCGGGGCTGGTGCTTGGACAATGGCACAAGGAGCCAGACGCTGAGACCACCCTGTCCCTCTCCTCGCCACCAGCACAGCATCCTTGTCTCACCAGCCATAAGCATCCTGGTCACTGCCACTACAGGGTTGGCACATCACAACTGGGCACTGTCCCTCAGTCCTGGAAAAGGACGGTCCTATTGTCTCCATGGCTTATTAATTGTAATTATTTCCTTATGGCGTTATTGATACAGGTGCTCGTATAATGAGGCAGCAGTTCCTGTGTGAAATGCTGAAGCAAGGGATGTAGAACATGTTAAAAAATATTAATCTACAAATGAAAATGATTTTAATTGGATTCTGCCTTTGGGGTCAGGTCACTGCTCCATTTTCAATCAGAGTTGTCCAGTCAGCAAAGCAGCGGCACAGCCCTTTCATAGGGAAACGGCGAGTGGCTCGCAGAGGTTAATAGGAATGTTGGAAAATAAATAGGTTATTGATTGATAATAACAATAAGCTGACTCCAGTCCTACCTTGGTGACCTTCCCTCACCCAACTTAGAGAAAACTCAGTTAGCATCTAATTATGGATCGCCTCACAATCCCGTGTATTAATGAGAGTGCGGCAGCGCAGGCCCAGAGCCCACTCTCAGCAGAGGGGAGAGCCCAAATGCAGTCACTCCTGGAGAAACTGGGATCCGGGAACCCTGGGCATGGCATGGAATCACAGGATGGTTTGGGTTGAAAAGGGCCTTAAAGACCATTCAGTTCCACACCCAGTCATGGGCAGGGACACCCAGGTTGCTCCAAGCCCTGTCCAAGCTGACCTTGGACACTTCAAGGGATGGGGCAGCCACAGCTTCTCTGAGCAACCTGTTCCAGGCCCTCACCAACCTCAGAGGGAAGAATTTCTCTCTAATATCCTATCTAAACCTACCCTCTGTCAGCCTAAAGCTGTTATCCTGGTGACCAACCAAGCTGCAGCCACTGCCTCGTTCTACAAAGGTGGAAGAGAGAAGGACAGCGGCTTCACACACGCAGAGCTCTGTAACTGAGACTGTAACTGAGACTTTAATTGCTTCAAGATGTGCCAGGAAACAAGAAGATGTACCTAGGAAACAAGAAGATTCCTGGCGGTGGGCACGGCTCTGGGGGAGGGAAGCCTTTTCCTTGCCCAGAGGTGAGCAGCCAGCACAGGGGATGCCAGACAGTGGGAGAGCCAGGGGCAGGGGAGGGACTCGAGAGCAGGGGCATGAGATGGGGATGAGCTCCCACGGCAACAGCAGCCTCCTGCACTCTCGGGGCTCCGGACACAGAGCTGGCCTGCCATCCTGCCCGCCTGCCCAGCTCTCTCGGCAGCTCCATGGCCAGCACCGGGGCGTTTGGGAAAGGTGCTCGGGGCTTTAACAATCCCTCTGGCAAAGCCCTTCCCTCAGGGCCCCTCAGTGACAGAGACCCCAGCGCCGCTCGCAGCCGCTCCGTGAAACGCCACGCATCCATTTCACAGAACCGCGGCGCAACCTAATGCAAATGAACAGCATTTCTCTTGCTTGTACACATTCCCTGTCAACACGCGTTGGAGAAACTCGCTGTGACATGTCAAAATGCTGCTCACGGCGCGGAAAATAAATACGGCGGTTTGGATGCTGCCTTCCCGCTCCGCCGGGAATGGCCGGGCAGGGGATGCAGTCGAGACCCCTCCCCGCGACAGCCGGGGGGTCTCCAGCCTTCTCCACAGGAGAGGGACGGACAGGCACCGCGCCCTGCTCCGTGTGACCATCGTGTCCCCGGCTGGAATCACAGAATCATAGAATAGTTTGGGTTGGAAGAGGGCTCATGTGGTTCCACTTTCTCCGCCATGAGCAGGGACACCTTCCACTAGCTCAGTGTGTTCCGAGCCCCGTCCAGCCTGGCCTTGGACACTTCCAGGGATAGAGCAGGGGCAGGGAGTTTCCTGGAGCACGAGCTCCACCTGCCGCCGCCCTCCCGGCCCGGCCCGGTATCGGCGGGTGCCCCGCGCCCCCCGGCCCGCCCTCCCGCCCCTGTGGCCCCCGGTCTCTGCCTCCCCGCTCCGCGATGTTCGCGGCTTCTCCGGCCGACCCCCGGGCACGGCCCCGTCGCGGGCTCTCCTGGCTGGGAGCGTGGGATGGGGTCTGTGCCCGCACTGCACCCCGCGCTGCCCGCCCTGACCGCCGCCCCCAGGACCACCCTTCAGCGGTGCCCCGGGGATGTGACCCCCTCCTGCGACTTCGCAGGACCATCCACTCAGGGCCCGGGGGGTCTCTATCCCCTCCTGTCCCACCACCCGCCCCGGTCGGCCCCGGCTGCTCAGCAGGATGCCGAGGTGGCTGCGGTGAGAAACATCTGTCCTGACCACCCCGCACCCCACAGTGTGTCCCATGAGAGCTGGGGCACCCCCAGCCCCACCCTACTCGCTTCCCCCAGCCCCCCACACCTCACAAAGACACCAGACTGCAGGGTGGTTGCACACTTGCCATGTTCACAGTAGACATTACAGACAGCAGGGACATCCTCGGGGATGTGGGTTCATCCTTGGGGCCGTGGTGACCCACGGGATTCCCGACCCCTTGGCCCAGAGCATCCCCACACCCTACACCAGTGTCCAGTGCAATCCCAGTGTGGCTGTGCCTGCTCCCACCATGCTGACATGGGACCGATGCAGGGTCCTGCAGGGCAGGGACAGCCCTGGCCAGCTTGGTGTGAAGCACCCTGGGCAAGACTGTGCTGGGTGACACTTTCTGATCTCTGCCCTTGTCGCTGCTGGGGTGCCCCTGCCCCACACCTCCCTGCACCAGCAAAGCAGGAGAGACAGACAGACAGACTGACCAACTCCCCTGCCAGCTGCAGGAATTGGGGAGCAGGGGCAGGGAGCCCCAAGGTGCTGGAGCAGAGGAAAGGAGTAACCAGGCTGTTTTGTGAAGCCTCTGCCCCCCAGACCTGCTCTGCTCAGCAGTGGTGGCTCTGCAGGGGGAGCAGCCACCCATGGGCACTGGTGGCCATGTCCCCCCCGAGGGGTCTGTGGGCAGCACTGGCTGCCTGTGCAGAACCTCTTGGTTCAGGGTGACTTGTGGTCCCAGGACTACCCTCACTGACCAGCCTGAGGAGGTCCCCCATGTCAGGAGGGCTGCTCTGGAGCAGAAAGAGGGGTCTGTGGGGCAGGGAGGAACAGTCCCTCACATTGGTGGGCTCTGACCACCCCAGCTCAGTGCTGGTGGTGCTCCTACCTGTGCAGGAGCCCTGAACCTGCCCACCCTGTGCCCAAACTGGCTTGTCCTCCTAGCCCATTTCTGTCCCCGTGATCCTGTTTCCCCCTCTGCCCACAGTAGGGCCTTGTGTCCCCTTTCCATCAAGCACAGGAGCATCAGCCCAAAAAGCACCATGGTGCCAGCTGTGTGGAGGAAGGGCAGGCACATGGTTAGTGCAACAAAGTAGAGGTTGGACAGACATGGAGAGTGAGGAGGGGATCCCCATCAGCCTAAGAGCCCAGTGACACCCCAGCTAAAGGAGCAGGCTTGGGTCAGTGCAGAGCTGGGATGCCCAGGGGTAGTGGCAGCATCAGGGGGTGGGCCCAGCCATACAGGGGACCCCTCTCTGGCTCTGCCTTCCAGTGAAGGCAGGAGAGCTGCTGTGATGGTGACACCAGACAGTGACAGTGACTGGGCACACCCTCATCATGGGGTTAGTGAGCATATGGCAAAGCCAAGAGAGAGCAGCCAGAGCTGGATGCTGTCCAGATCTGTAGCCCCTGGACAGAGCTGTTCTGACCCTTGGTGGGGGCAGCCCCACACTGCTGTGTCCCCACAGCAGCCACGGTCTGAGGTGTCCTCATGAGCCAGCCCTGCCAGAACCTCTTGCCAGAACCTTACCAGCAGCATGGGGCCACCATCCTCTGCTGGCACACAGGGCTTGGCTTTGCCCTGCTGGTCATGGCAGTCCTGGACACTGGTAGTGCCTGGCCCTGGTCACCAGCCCATGTCCAAATCTACACTGACGGGCCAGGTCCTGGAGCCTTCACCTTGGCAGGACCCCTGAGAGGCTGGGAAGGTTCCTCCGGCTCACAGACAGGCAGAAAGCAAAGCCCAGGCCGTGCCCCCATCACAGCCTGATGGCAGAGCCCCCTCTGACACCCACTGCCCCCTCCTGCCCTTGGCTTGTTACCAACCCAGCGGTCACACACAGGTATGGTTAGTCACGGACGCGCTGCCGGCAACAGCTTCCACATGCACCAGGCACAAGATAAACTGTGGAAAGACAAAGGGAGTGAAGAGAGGAGCCCAGGAGTGCCCGTGAGCCAATTCAGGGAGCAGCACAAGACCATTCCCCATGACGGGTGACGTGGGGCCCCAGGAGAGCCCCAAACTCAGGCTCTGGTGGGGCTCATGGGCAATAGCATCACTCTGTGGCTGAATCTCTCTGGGTTTGCCAGACCACTGCTGGTCATTATGAATGGTTTTGTATTGTCCTATTGCCTCTCAGTCTCTTTTCCTCATTGTGACACATGAAATTTCTTGGAAAACAGAAGTCAAATAGGGAAATTTTCAAAACCCTCCATTATAAGCATCTTCCTTCCCATCATACCAAATGGGAGCCAGGGATGCTCAGCAGCACTGAAAATTGGGGTGCTGCAGGTTGATAACTAGAAGTCCAGGAGGAGCCACCGTCACTTGTCATGGCAAATAGCATCTGAGAGGCAAAGTGCAAAGAGAGTTGGTTAGTAGCAAGAGAGAAACAGGTCAGGAAGGATTAGTACAATGCTAACAGAAGTACAGGTTAGTAATAGAAGCAGGGCACCGGTCTGCCTTAGGACACACACACTGGAAGAGAAATGAAGAGAAAAGCAGCAATGGTTAGTTTGTTTAATTCAGTTCAGGAATGTGTTAGTAACACAGATCTACTGGCTTAAAAAGGAACTGAAAAGCTTCTGCTGATAAAACCGTTTTAGGTTCCTAGTCAGCAACAGGCTCACGGGCAGAGCCGGGCAGGGCGTGCGAGGAGAAACCCTCTCCTCGTGCTGGCAAGGGCTGCCCAGGGCAGGGACTGCTGGTTCCCTCTCCTGCCTGGGGAAAGGACTGCTGGTCCTCTCTCCTGCCCAGGACAGGGGCTGCTTGCATGGACAGGGGCTGCCAGTCCTCCCTCCTGCTCACAGCTGGGGCTGGGGCTGCCTGTGTGAGCAGGGCCTGACAGACACTGCTCCTGCCCAATGCTGGACAGGGGTGGCCAGTCCCCTCTCCTGCCCAGAGCTGGGGCTGCCCCTGCCCGTCCCTGCCTGTACAGCCTGGCACTGACACCTGGCACTTCCAAACCTCCTTTCCCAGCTTTTCCGTTCCCCTTTAAAGGCAGCACTGCTGCCACAATTAGTGGGCACGAGGCAGGGCTGGCTGTGTGTTAGTAGGGCATGCACTGGGGCCAGTTAGTGGATTAGTCCGTGTGCCAGCGCTGTGCCAGCCCCCGGTGAGGGCACAGGGTCCCAGCGGGTTAGTAGGTTAATGTTGGAGCGCAGCGGCAGCATGCAGAGCCAGGCCCAGTGAGCAGCAGGGCTCTGGCTCACAAGAGCAGGAGGTGTTTTGGGTCGTTGCTACCACATTGAGATTTGGGAAGGTGTTATTGGAGGGTTTTAACCTGCATAATGTGACCTGTTTCTGAGTTTAATGCTTTGCAAGGATCTGCCCCTCTCATCCAGGCCAGTGAGGTATCAAATGCCCCGAGCAGCGTGTCCCCACACTGAGTGTGCTTCCCACTCCTGGTACTGGTTAGGATGAGAGACTGGATGCATGGAGGAGACAGTCCCAGCAGCACCAGGCAGTGACTCAGGTCAGGGCACTAAAGGAGCTGGAAGAAGCAGAGAGGGAAGGGGTGAAAGCATCACTGACCATGACTGGGGCAAGGCTATGGGCAGCTCTGCAAGGGCAGGCCTTTTGCAGAGACCACGAGAGCTGCTCTGGGTCTCCACTAAGCTCCCACTGCCTGTGAAGGGAGGAAAGAGATTCAGCAGGGAAAACCGTGCCATGGAGCAGAGGAAAAGTGGCCCATAGCTTACTCCTTCCGTGTCAGAAGCTGCATATCCATGGGGCTAAGCAGTGCTCTGAGGAGTGGCAGGAGCACTGTGCCCTGAGAAACAGGGCTGGGGTGGGGCACCGTCTGCCCTGTGTCCCTCTGGGTTACCTCCTCCTGCAGCACTAACTCCTGCTGGTCCCCAAGAGGATGCTTTTCCAGTTTGGACTTTAAAGCTGTAACACCTGCCACAAGCTGTGTCTGCCCTTAGCCCCCAGCCCACCTCATTCCAGCTCTCCCTCCTGTGCAAGGACATGGATTGGGTGACTGCTCAGTACGGCCACGGCCCAACGACTTATGGGGCCACTGCCACCCCTACAAAGGTCATGGGAGGAGGATTCACTGCCCATGTCCCTCCACACACTGCAGGCTGCTCCACAAACAAGATATTTTCTCCAAGGGCAATGGAGGCAGGGTCCTGCTGGAACATGGCACTAGTATTATATGACAGTTCCAGAGCAGAAAGCACCAGGATTTCACCAACAGCCAGAGGGATGGGCAGGATCAGTGGGGGCAACCAGGATCCCTTTGTGCTCTGACCATTGTGTCTCACTGAGGAGCTGGCACAGCTCCATCCCTGTCTCCTTCCACTTCTCCCTCTCCCAACACTGCGTTCAGGAAAGGGGACAAGGTCTCATCCTGCCCATGGCTAGGGTGGAGAAACAGGAGAGAAGGGAACCCCAGCACCTTGCAGGAAAACCACGTGCACATGCAGACCCGTGTCCTCAGGTGTCCCCAGCGCCTTGTCCTTGGCTGTGTCCTCGCAGTGGCCAGGCTCGTGGCTCTGGCCCATGGCATCGGGCACCAGGGTGCTCTGCTGGGGCCGGCCTGGCTCTGGCATCGTGTGTGAGTGGTGACGGCGTCTCCCCGAGCCTGGCTCACCTCCAGGCACGGCTGGTCTGGCCAGGCAGGAGCTGGGGCTGTGCCCCGGGATGGTGGCACTGGGGAGCAGAGATGCTGTGAGAACCTGGGCAGTGTGGCAACCCCCCCTCCCCACTGGTGAGCACAGCTACGGGATGCATCCTCTCATGCAGGTGGCCCTGGAGATGGTGTGACCCCCCTGGACACCACTGGGGAGGAAGGCTTCTGGCTGCCCAGAGCCCTCCCAGCTTGCAAGGGGTAGGATACAGCCTGTGTGCCCTCCCCGGGGGTCCTACCTGTGGTCACCAGCTATGCAAGTGCTGTGCAATGTCCCCCCATCCTGTGTAGCTCTGCGTCATGGAGGCCACAAGGGGACTGTGTGAACAGACTTCAGGTCAGTCATTAGCAGCTGCAAAAGAAACAACCAACGCAGCAAGGGAGAGCAACACGGCACCATCCTCAGGCAGAGCCAAGCCAAGCTGGCAGGAGCCTGGTAGTTTGTCCCTTTCCCCTTGCAGAGCGGGGAGCTAGACCCACCACCAGGCACAGGGGGGCACCAGGAACCACCACATCAGAAATGGTGGCACTGCCCCAAACTGTCCCTACCTGCTGTGGGAACCCCTGCACTGGGGGCAGGGACTGACTGCCACTGCCACTGCTGCCTCTGCCAGCTCTGCTCCTGTCCTGTGGTTAAGCTGGGTCACTGGGACCCTGTGGTTCTGCAGGCACCAGTTGTATTGGGGTGGCCAGCGGTCACAGCTGTGCTGTGGTGGGCACTACTCCACCCCCACAGAGATACTGGGACATGTGGCTGGTGCCAGCAGCCAGCCCATGTCTGCAGCCAGCCACACTGCCTGCCCTGTTCCTGCTTCTGCCCTGCTCCTCTTCCTGCTCCTGCTCTGCTCCTGCTCCTGCCCTGCTCCTGCTCCTACTCCTGCCCTGCCTGCCTAGAAAAGCCAGGACTGTAGCAGGTCCTCGGGGAGCTGGGCCGTGATGACTCTGCAGTTCAGCTGCGGATCTGCTCCTGCTTCCCGCGGTTTATTGTCACCACACGCCGCAGGCACTGCTGGCAGGACAGTCCCTCCCATGGGGACAGCATGTCCAGGCAGCATTTGCAACCCAGCTGTGGGAATGAGCTCTGGAGATGCCATCGAGCATCTGGCAAATGGATCCCCTGCCTGGATCTGAGCAGGAGGTGGGATCTGAGCGGGAGGTGCCTGTGGTGGGGCAGGCGGGACATGATGGCTGTGGGATGGCCTCTCTCACCCGGGAATGAAACACATCCCAGGAGACATGGAGGGAAAATAATTTTGTGCTGGCAAGGCTCAGCTAAACACTCGTCTGGGGCACAGTGAGCAGTGATTGCCAGTCATGAGCTGGAGCTTCCTCTGCCACACAGGGTGGGTGGCACATACAGTGCCTCTGAGCACTTGGGTTAAACAGGGGCTAATCCCCCCTCCCCACCATGGAGTGAGGAGGATTGAGGAGGGAGGGACAGGAGCACAGGCAGGGGCAGGGAGATAAGGCCACAGCAGGCACAGCATTGCCATGAACTGCCTGTGCCCAGAGATGATCTCTGGGATGTGGCATCTGGGCACCCCAGTCCCCCAGCTCACAGAAGGGTGGCCAAATACCTTTGCCCTGGGCCCTGTCAGCGCTGCCCGACCCTTGCTGCCATCCAGCAGAGCCCAGGCTCTGGCACATCCCAGGCTCCTGTGCTGCTGCAGTAGTGCCAGGCACTACCACCTTTTGTCTGCAGCTCTGGGGCTGAGCAGCTTGGGAGAAAGGAGGGGTGAGGGTGTGAAAGGCTCCCTGCAAACCCAGAACACCATAAAACCTGATTATTTCTGGGCTCCTCCTGAGTCCCCGGGCAGGACCTACTCTCACACACAAAAGGCTGCGAGACAATGAGGGAGAGAAAATGGCTCCGCAAGAGGAGCATCTGGCAGGTTAACTCTGAAGGAGGGGCTGTGCTGTGCCCCAGGAGTGTTGGCCCCAGCCTCGCCCCTTATCCCCACCCAGGATCACCAGCTTTAGGAGAAAAATGGAGATTACAAGACAAAGCAGTAAATCAGCATTTTGGCTACAATTCCTCCCAGGGGCATTGAAAATCAGGAAAAAATCCATTTACCTGGCAGGAGCCCTATTCTTGGTGAGGATTCTGAAAAAAAACCAAAAACAAGTGGTGTAGCAGTTAATTCTGATTTGGGCCGGGGGCTGCAGGCTGTGTCCGGGGTGAGCCAGGCTGCCCGGTGCCACCTCCGGACCGGGATCACCCGGGATCGCCCGCCAGGCCGGGATGAGGCCGGGAACAGGCTGCGGAATGAGCGGCTGCCCCTGCCCTAACAAAGGGAGGGGGCCTGGGCTGCTCCGCTTGGCACCCCCGGGAAGGGGGAGCTCCTGCCGGGGCGCGAGGCTCTCGTGGGATTATATATAACCAGGGAATAATATATGGGAGGGGTGGGGGTGTATTTTTTGGAGACGGTGCGGCGGCAGCAGCCCCGCCTGCCGGCTCCGCACTCCCCGAAGCGATGCCCGCAGGACCCCCCGAGTCCCGAGGCAGCATCGACCCCCGCTCCCGCCCCGAGATAGGAGCGGCCCGAGGGCTCCCCGCACCCCCAGACCCCACCGGCGCCCCACCTCCATCCAGAGGGAGCGGGGCGATGTCCGCGGAGCGTTACCTGCTCCCGGGGGCCGGGCTGGGGCTGAGGGGCGCCGGCTCCGCTCGCTTCTGCCCGCCGCGCCGTTCCTTTGTGCTGGAGCTTTCCCAGAGCATCCCTGAGGAAGAGGCGGCCACGCAAACTCCTCCTCCCGCAGCCCCCGGCCCCCCCGGCCCTACCTACGGCGTAGGAGGATGCTGCAACTCGCATTAAATTTTAATGCTGGAAATGCGGCCGAGTCACCTTCCCCCCCTCACCGCTCCCGCACCGCTCTCCGCTCCACACCGCTCCCGCATTGCTTCCAGCACTGCTCCCGCATCTCTCCCCGCACCCTTCCCGCACTTCTCTGCACTGATCCCGCACCCCTCCTGCACCGATCCCACCTCAGGAGACCCCGGGGACCCCTTTGACACGGCAGCCGATAGAAAGGCCACTGTCATCCCCCCTTGCCACGATATGGACACCCCTGGTGTCATGGGCTCCCCACAGCACCCCCACATCCCTCTGGGGTGGCCCAGGGAACACGGGGCAAGGGTCGCTGGGCAGGGGCTGCTGCGGGCACATCCCTGGGGACGTGGTGGGCAGGATGTGGCTGGTCTCGGTAGGGGAGATGGCAAAGAGACCCAGCCCAGCCTGGGGACACAGTCTTGCCCGAGGACAGCCCTCCCATCTCGGGGACAGCCCCACTCCCGGTCAGAGGGCTGTGACAGCCCCTCCTCAGCGCTGTGCAGCTGCTGGGCTCCTGCATTGTTCTCCAAGTCCCCGGGGGACAGCCCCGGTCCC
The DNA here is from genome assembly GCA_038380795.1 of Pyrocephalus nanus. Taxonomy (NCBI): domain Eukaryota; kingdom Metazoa; phylum Chordata; class Aves; order Passeriformes; family Tyrannidae; genus Pyrocephalus; species Pyrocephalus nanus. Next base: position 7,324,469 of record CM076278.1, read on the forward strand.
GCCGCCAGCTGTCCACCGTGTCTGGCTGTGTGCTGAACCCACACCCAGCCCCCTGCACCCTCCCGGGGCTCTGAGCTAGGCAGGGTCAGGGAGAAGGAGGGGGCCCAGGACAGGGATCCCCCCCATCTGTGGCCATGGAGAGGCCAGGAAGTTCCACTCCTTGGGTCTCGCTGGCTGCCAGCCCTGAACGGGTTTGCCCTGGGGTGCAGGAGGGTTTCACTCAGCCCATCCCAAAACTTTTTGTTTCTTCTTCTATTTTGCCTTTTTTATTGTGATTCCAGTGGATAGAATCCCTCTCTGGGCAGCATTCCCCATTCCCTCCACTGGTGGCCCTGCTACTGCAAATATCATGAATGGGACATTTTCATCATGTCAACCCTTTTCTCCATAGCTCTTCTGAAATGAGGAATTTTTCCAGACCAGCCTTTTCCTGCCACATTTTCAGCTTTGGCTGCGTACTGGGTAAGGGATGGGTGCTTGGGTGAGCGCAGGGGTGTACATGAATGTGGGGATAGGTGCACAGAGTGCACCTGCACCTTGCTGGGTCCTGCAGCTCCTTCCAGCCCCTGGCAGGTGCTGGTGGAGCAGATGGGGTCTACAGGTTAGTGGGATGTGGGGGTTCTGCAGAGCCTCTGAGCCTGCAGCCGGGTTGGTACAGGGCTTTGCCTGCCTCTGACAGGGACATATCCTGGTTGTAGGGGCAGAAAAGATACCCCTCACCTCATCCCTGCCCCTGCAGAGCCCCTCCTCTGCCCCCACACATGACATCACTCCCGACCACACACCCTCATAGTCCCCCCTCCCCAACTGCCAGCGCCGCCTTGGACAACTGAGCCTTTATTGAGCTTTGCCCCCGCTGCACCACGGGACAGGCGGTGCCCAGGGCGTGTGGCCGGCAGTGCGGGGGCTCCGGCACCACGGTCACTGCTGGACCCTGCGGATGGACTGGACCTGGCCCGTCTGCGCGTGGGAGCCCCACTCCCGCACGTGCTTGTACTCGCCCGCGGGGCTGTCGCTCTCCAGGAGGTACTGGAAGCCTCGGTACCCCGGGTACTGCGAGCAGACCCACCTGCGACAGAGCAGAGAGCGGCGGTGGCTCAGGGCTGGCAGCGCCGTGGAGCCCCCGCGCTGCGGGTGCCGGCAGCTGCCAGAGCATCCTCGGCCCCGCCGGGTGCCTCGGTGCTGGGTCCTGGCAGGGTGCGAGCCCCCGGTACTCACGCGCCGGAGCGGACAAGGAAGGAGCCCACGGTGCTGCTGCCCCAGCCCAGGGCGGGCAGCGAGGGGCAGTCGTCGCTCATCTCTGCCCTCTTGCCCTGGAAGTTCTCCTGCTCGAAGAGCATCAGCCGGCTGCGCCCGTGGTCCTGCTCACAAGAGGAGCACGGGGTTGGCACGGCCGCCCTGCCCGGCTCACCTGGTCGGCCCCGTGGGAGAGCCGGGGCGGGGGCACTCACGGCGCAGGCGATGGGGCGGAAGGAACACATCCTCTCCACGTGGTAGGCGTTGCTGCCGCTCCACGCCTCCCAGCACGGGTAATCGCCGCGCTCCAGCACAAACTGCTGTCCCTGGAAGCCGCAGTGCTCGAATCCTGCCCACCTACCGGAGCGGGAAGGGGTTGAGACCCTCGGGGTGACCACCGCCCCACTCACACCCAGGGCTGTGCCTGCTGCGCACAACGGGTGTGGGGCGGAGGCGGCCCCATGGCTCAGATGGCAAAAGGCACTGGAGGCCTCCATCGCCTGACCCCTCTCCATCCATGGGGTCCCACAGCACTACGGGGTGGCAGTGCCCCAAGACCCCCACTCACGCCCCACTCTCGATCCTGCAGGAGCGGACGGTGCTGAAGCCATGCTCTGGGATGCTGTAGCAGTCGGTGGTGAACTCCAGCTTCTTGCCCTGGAAAAAAGGCTCATCCCACACCACGATCTGGGGGGGATGGAGGGAGTCAGGGGGCTCTGGGGCCGCAGCCCCATTCCCAGGTGTTCACAGGGTGCAGTGCTGGTCCTGCCCAGGCTCCCGTACCTTCCAGAGACCAGAGGATCTCTTGCAGCGGTGGGTCATGGTGGCTCTGCCAGGGCACAGAGGAACAGGACTGTTAAAAGCTGCCCTCTGCCCAGATGAAATGCCCTCAGGAGCCCACACACATCTTTTCACCAGCAGTATGAGTGGCAACAAGGGGGTTGCTCCCTACTGGAGCAGAAGAGCATGGACTGGGGCTCTCCCTGCCCACCCAGAGCTGCTGCTGCCTGGGCTGTGCAGAGCAGTGGGCACCTGGCCCTGGCAGCCATCCTAGCACTGCCTGCCCATGTCCAGAGAGACTCCTCCTCCCACTGGCAGATCCCTGAGCCAAAGCACCCGTGCATGCAGCCAGTGCAGGCAGCGTAGTGCTGAGCTGGGAGTGCTGCGGAGGTGGCCATGTGCCCACACTGAGTATCAGCACCCTGCCACTGCCATGGCCAGCGATGACCCCTGATTCCCCAGTCTCCCAACCCTCGAGTCCCCCAATCCCCTGGCACTGCTTCATGTGCCAAGGTGAGGTCTAACCCCAGATCTTGGGTGCTCCTCCACGTGTTCCCGCAACTGCTTGCTCCCAGGCCCCAGCCATGGGGATGGGGCAGCTGCCCTAGGCTCTGGTGCTTACCTGGGGTGAGGCACTCGTGCCCAGGGAGGTGACACGTCCTGCAGCCTCCGGCTGGGTTTTTATAGCCTCCAGATAGAGACAGAGCCCAGGGGAGCATTACTGAAACCCCTAACTCAGCACATGGCAGGGAGGAGGGACCGGGCAGAACAAAGGCAATGTGTCAGAGACGCTGATGAGCAGGGACATTGAGCGGGCCCACCAGGGCTCTGACCCCCGGCCCCACAGCTCCAGAGATGGGGCATTGCCCCCAGAGTCTGCCAGCATTTCTGCTGCATGCCCTCCCCAGCGAGGGGCTGAGCTGAGGCTGTGTCCCCACTCTGGCAGTGCTCCTCCTGCCTGTGGGCAGCACTGCCTGCACTGGGGGCACGGGGAGGTTTCCTCACCCATTTCTGGGAAGTGGGAGGAAGGACACATCTGCACTGCTCTCCCTGGGAGGGCAGAGCAGCTCTCCCTGAAATCCAGGGCAGTTCATTACAGGTTGGGCACACAGCAGCCACAGACACTGTAACAAGCAGGGACCAAGGGTATGGGAAGTGAGGGGTGGGTTTACAAAAGCATACGAGGGACTGGAGGTGTAGGTCGTGATTTGGGGAGCGCTGCTGCTTCTGTGCACTGGAAAGGGTCTGCTGTGACCACATTTTGGGAACATAAATACCTTTCATAATTTACTCACAGTGACCCCCACACCTCACAAATCATCCTGGGGTGGTGCCAGGAGCATGCCAGGGCTCTGAGGGTTGGGCAGAGGCACCCACCCAGCCTGTGCCTCCGAGCAGGCAGCAGCCAATGGAGGCTGTTAGGCCAAGTGAGAAAACTCATATTCCCAGAGTCCTGTATTTTGGGACAGCATTTGCCAGGAAACTTCCAGGGGGCTGAGCTGGAGCATCCTTCATGCAATTGCAGCCCTGTCAGCCCCAGGCACTGTGGGGGAGGCAGAACAGGCGAGCACAGCAGCTTGGGGAGCTCAATGCAACCAGCCACCCCTGGCTGCAGCAGGGCTGCATGGGCTGTCCAGACACCTGCAACCCCAGCAAAAGCCTTTTGGCACAGTTTGTCCCCAACCTCTTGCTGTGGCCTGAGCTAAACTCAGCTTGTGCTGGCCACCAGCACAGTGACCACCACGTGCTTGCTCTCCACGCTATGTCCCGGCACTGAGCTGGGCTGTGCTGGGTGTACCCGTGGTGCTGCTCGGCACCAGGCAGGGCTGCAGCAGCGGGAGCTCTGTGGGCTCACCAGGGCAGAAAAAACCTCTGTGGCCATGCCTGTGCCCTCTGCAGCCTTACTGTGCCAACTCTGGCCTTCTGCTGCTTGGGCAGCTCTTTGCTGTTGGAGCTGCGCATCCCACAGGCATCCCTGTGCTAGGGTGGGATGGAGCAGACCCACTTGCAGCCAGCGGCAGGGATTGTCCATGGGGAGGTCAGAGATTTTGTGTCTGGGACGCTCAGGAACCACTGAGGACAGATCCCTGCTGTCAGCCCTGCCACAGCACCAACTCTGGAAAACCATGGAGCTGCTGTGTGCTCAGAGTAACATGGAGCAGCACAGAGCAGCCATCGGGAGCAGAGATCAGTCCTTCTGAAATGTTTTTCCAATGCCCAATTTCAAAGGTGCTGGGAGTTGGAAGAGGAAGCAGAGTCAGGAGCAGGGGGTGGGTGAGACCTGCTGATTAATGCCCAGGAGGCACAGGAGAGGCAGCACAGGTAGAACATCAACTATGGCTCCCAGAGGAAGGGAGGGCAGGTTAAATTAGAAATCTGGGTAAAAACCATGGTGACAATTGAAATCATGAATCATAAACCACTGCCCAGTGTCAAGGTAAGAACCAGACTGGGGCAGTGCCCAGGGTAACAGGGCAGCAGCCCCCACACCCAGCAACATCACGGGCACAGCACGGCCACTGAAAAACCTCGGGAAAATAGGGGATCAATTCTTTCTTTTTGTTAGGGATTTTGAGCAATAGCCCAGAGGGCACAGCTGGATCCCACTGCTGCTGGCTGACATATGAGGGGAACAAAAGATGAGGGCAAAACACAGGGCTCTGAGCTCTCTGACCGCACACCCTCGGGTGAGGTACTGCCCAGGAGCTGTGGTGCTGGATGCTGCGGGAAGCTGGGGGTGTTGCAAAGGAGTGTGCAGGTGTTTACAGGATGAACAGGATCACAGCAGGCAAACAGGGAGAGAATATGATCAGAGGCTCAGAGGGACTCAGGGGAAGGTCCCCCCAAGGTGCCATGGGGTGCAGGAGAAGTGGCACCTCAGGCTGAGCCACCACAGAGCCCAGTGCTGGCATGTCCCCATCCAGCCACCCTCCAACCTTTCTCCTGTGCCAGTCAGACAGAGCCGATACCCTAAAATACTGTGTGGGGTTTGGCACTGTGGGTGTGGTGGTGGCAGAAGTAGGGGTGGTACAGGGTGAACACAGCATGGGGGAAATGGGCTAAAAAGCAAGAGAACAGCCCTGCCAGTGAGCAGTGACATTCCCAGCAGAGAACAAACACCATTTTCAGGCACTCAGATGGTTCAGAAAGTGTCAGCTTCAATTACACATCGTTTGAGAAAAGAATCATCTCCTGAAGCATTTCAGGACACTCAGGTCTCACTTTCTGGCACCTTCAGGGCAGTGCTGCAGGCGCTTATGGGCACAGAGTGATGTTCAGAGCAAGAGGTTCAGTGTTTGGAGGGGAGAAACCGGCACAGCGTGGCTGCAGGCTGGGCACTGTGGGGCTGCGGGCAGCGGTGGCACTGGAGCGGGGTGTCCGTGCGAGCCCGGAGCCAGGGGCGGTGGGCAGGGGAGGGCCGTGTGCCTGTGCCTGTGCCGGTGCTGGTGCCGGCGCTGGCCTGGCCGTGCCAGGGCTATATATGCCCTGCCGGGGCGGCCGCACGCGGGGCAGCGGGTGCCGCCGCTCGCTGCAAAGTGGCACGGTCAGGTCTTCTGTTGTGCCGCGGGCACAAAGGAAAGTGCTGGGTTCAGCGGCTGGGCACGGGGCCGGGGAGAGGCTTCCAGCTCGCCCAGCGCTTTGCAGGATGTGATGACTGGGCGGCCGCGCAGACACTGATGAGCTGGCAGTTCCTTTGTGCGCCCGCCCGGGGGTCTGCCCTTGCCAGGCTATAAAGTGGGGGCCTCGCGGCGCCCCGAAACACAAGCCCGCTCACTCCAACAAGAAGCAGCAGCTGCCCAGGTAAGAGGACAAAGTCCCCGGGCACCGGGCTGCAGCCGGACCCGAGGTGGGGAGAGGGAAATGCAGGGTCTAAGCCGTGGCCACCGCTGCGGTCATCATGTCTGGGAGCACCTCAGTGCTCAGCACCCCATTGCCCTCCTCTCCCTGGGGAGCTGCTGGTGACACTCACCTGCAGGGCCACAGCAGGGTGCCTGCTGCAGGGCCTCAGCAGACCAGGGCTGTCCCTCTTCCCACCCCTCACATGTTGCCCCCATGCTCCCTGGGCTCCCAGGTGCACCCCGTGAGGGATGACCCCAGTGCCCGGCACAGTGTCAGGCCCCAGCCTGGCCAGGGAGAGCAGGGATTGCCTGGACACCAGAGCTGGGGGCTACCCTGGGCACTCCCACAGTGGTAGGACCTCTGCAGTGGTGGAGATCTCCTGACCACAGAAGGAGATTGTGGACACCAGGACCTCCTGCAATCCTCCTGGTGAAGGCAGAATCCCTGCCTGTGCCTGCTGGACAACCTTCCAGTGGCTCCTCTCCTGGCCCTGGCTACCCACCCCATTGAGAGCCCCCATCCCAATGTGACCATTCCTGGGGCGGGTGGTGGGTGCCCATGTCCATGACTCCCTCTAACCTGCTGGTGCCCTGTCACAGACTTGAGCCCACCACCGCGATGTCTGAGACCACGAAACCCGCTGCTCCCGGACAGGCTGCAGAGGAGAAGGAGAAGGCAGCTCCTGCGCCAACTCCATCCCTCGATCCTGCTCCTGTCGCAAACAGCAAGGGCGAGGAGCCCTCCCCAGAAGCCTTCAGGGTAAGCCCTGCAGCTCCCCACATGCAAGACACGCTCCGGGGCTGCAGCCCGTGGCAGCATCTCTGGGGCAGGAGGAGATCATCCCAGAGGGAAGGACCCCCCTCCCAGAGCAGGACGTGAGCACAGGTGCCACCATCGCTTCCTGCTCTGTGCCTCTGGCACAGGCACAGGATTTGGGCAGCTGCTGCAGGAGGGACACTCTGGGAGTCCCTTGGTCGGGACAGCTCATCAATGACCATTGGGGACCACAGGCTTTGGAAATGCTCTTCCCTGGGTTGTGGCATCAGGACTGGCTGCTGCCAGCTGCTCCCTCTGGTCACCCTCTGCATGCAGGGATCCTGTGGTGCTCAGGAAGGGTGGAGGGGACACTGTGGGTGACAGGGCCAGCACTGAAATGCTGCAGTACCACCGAGGCGCTGCCGCAGGGCTGGGGATGAGGGGCGAGTGATGCAAGGACTGCAGTGACACTGTGCACGTGCCAGGTAGCAAAGGCCACGGCATGGATGCAGCTCCGGAAGAAGCAGCTCCTTCCCAGCAACCTGGGCACCAGTACAGGGAGATGTGGCTTTGCAGCATCAGAAATGGGAGCCTAATGAGGCCATCTTGGATCAGGGACAGCTGTCAGGAGGGACCTTCCCATGTTCAGTCCGTGCTGGGACAGAGCTGCTCAAATACAGAGCCCAGCGTGGCTTGCCTGGTCACCAGAGCTGAAAAGCTGCAGGAAAGCTTGGAGAGCTGAGGAGGACACTTGGGGCAGTGGGCTCGTGCATGCAGAGTCATGCAGGGACACACAGCACCACCCTACTCTCCCTAAACCATGGCTGTCCCCATCTGACCCTTTCCCTGTACCCCCAGATCGTCGTCTTTGACCAGGAGAACTTCCAGGGCAGGCAGATGGAGTTCACCGCCGAGTGCCTGAACCTGAGCGACCGCGGCTTCGACCGGGTGCGCAGTGTCATTGTCATCTCTGGACCGTAAGTGATCCCAGCCACAGAGGGGACCGTGTCCCTGGGGATGTCCCAAGGGGGCAGGGACACAGCCCTGGGGGCAGCCCTGGGCACAGTGTGATGTGTAGGGGCATTTCCCTGCAGCATGGGCTGAGCGGTGGAGGGGCCAGCACAGGAGCAGGGTGGGGGTCCCAGATCTCCTTCAAGGGGGAAGAGGGCCAGGGTGGGTGGGAAGGATGCCAAGGCCACCTGCATAGCAAAGGGCACCAGAGACAAAGCCAAGTGATGAAGAAAGGTGTCCACCTGGACACCTGGAGCTGTCCATGGAATGCAAGGGACCTGCAGGTTTTACAGAAGCCAAGGTGAAACGAGGTGGGAGCCTTAGACCGGGCTAGTGGTCTGGGCCACCACAGAGACAAGGCTGGAGTGGGCAGGGATAGGCAGGCAGCCTCACACGCCTGCCTGCACCCAGGCAGCCGAGCAGTGACAACAAGGCTAGGCAGGTCTGAAAGCTGTGGGAATGGTTGACACAGGCATGGACATAAACGATCCCCAAAGCAGATAACTGAACAGACAGATGATCTCCACGTTGAAAGAGCATCCCTCCACACTGTGCCTGGCTGAAAATGGTGTGCTGGGAAGGCAGGGGGGCTAGAAGGATTTTGGACAGGATGCACAGGACACAGCTTGTCCTGACACCGGCCCTAAGGGATCAGGACAGTGACCTGTGGTCACTTTCAATGACACCATGAAGCACCAATGACTTTTTTATTAGGAACCCAGAATATTCAACTCTTCCTGAAATGAAAGGGGGACAGAGAAGCCTAGAAGGAGCTCAGATGTGCCACCTGGGAAGCTGCACTAGATATAAAGGGTTAAACTGGAGAAACAGAGAACTTAGGTATCATTGGGGCCCATGGAGGCTTCTTGTGAGTCACTTGTGAGATTCTGTGCCTAAAAATGTGCTTAGGGAAAGACAAAAGCAAAATCAACCAAGCTGAGCCTTAGAAGTCAGTGTGAGGACGTGCTGCTTGGGGTACCTCAATGTCTCCTGCCAGTGGGAAAACACCTGTTGGCATTTGTCCTGTTTTGCAGGAAAATGGGAAGCAGCAAATGCGGCTCTGTTGTGGCGCTGGGGGCTTCTGAAGCCCCAGGCCCATGACATTCACAGCACTGCAGCACCTCGTGGTACTGCTGAAGAGGTGACATTGCAGCTGAGCAAGCCCTGTGCCCCAGCAGTGGGCCGGGTGCCAGCGCTGGCTGGCGCTGGTGCAGTGAGGCGTGAGAGCGTGCCAGGATTAGACAGCCCGGGCAGCTCAGGCCCAGGGGGTGCGGGAGGGAAAACAGAGTCCTGAGATGACTCTGTGGTGTGCAGCTGCCTGGGGGTCCCACTGCTCCCCAGCTGAGGAAGGGGTGCAGCTGCAAGTTTGGACACACATAACACTGAGCTTCCAGCCGGGAGCCCACACCTCTGCTTCACATCAGCACCGGCTCTGCACAGACCACAGTGCGTGGGCTGGGAGAAAGGTGGGAGCAGGGTGGTGGGGCCACTCCTGGCACCCACAGCCTTTTTGGGTGCTGGAGTCCCCTCGGGCACCCCACAGGCTGGCGGAGCAGGAGGGGAGCTGCAGGGTGGCATCTGACCTGCCGTTTGCCCACTCCTCTCCCCAGCTGGGTGGCCTACGAGCAGGCCAACATGCGTGGGGAGATGTTCATCCTGGAGAAGGGAGAGTACCCTCGCTGGGACACCTGGTCCAGCAGCTACCGGAGCGACTGCTTCATGTCCATGCGTCCCATCAAAATGGTGAGTCCTTGGGAGCAGGAAGCACCTGCTGGGGTCTGCCCAGGGCCGGACTGTGCTGCTTGATGCCTCGCTGCAGCAGCTCCAGGGCTTCAGCCATGCAAGCCGGCACCTTTCCTCTGTCTTCCCCAGGAGGCTGAGGACCACAAAATCTCCCTTTACGAGTCTGCTGACTTCAAGGGCAACAAGATGGAAATCCAGGAGGATGATGTGCCCAGCCTCTGGGCTTATGGTTTCTGCGACCGTGTGGGCAGCGTGCAGGTGCCCAGTGGAACGTAAGCCAAGCTGCAGTGGCAGCTGCCTTGTGAGAGGCTCCCTGTCCTACCTTTGTGCCCCGACCCACTGCCAATGCTCTGAGCACCCACACGGGGCTCTCAGGCAGCCAGAAAGCACCACATGGCTGTTTCTGGTGGTGTGGCCCACCACCCAGGGTTGTGCCCAGCGTAGGGAGGTGGGGGCCTCTGCCGGCTCCTTGAGCATGTGCTGGCCGCGGTGCTGCTGCCTGTAACAGCCAAGCCCGCTTAGGTCACCTGTGTTTGTTTTTCCTGCAGCTGGGTCGGGTACCAGTACCCTGGCTACAGAGGCTACCAGTACCTCTTTGAGACCGGAGACTTCCGACACTGGAACGAGTGGTCTGCCTTCCAGCCCCAGATCCAGTCCATCCGCCGCATCCGGGACATGCAGTGGGACCAGAAGGGCACCTTTGTCACCCCCGACGCGCCCTCTGACTGAGCGTGCCGCCTGCTAGCTACGAGTCCCGGGCCCCGTGGGGCACCCCCGCCTCCCCTCGCGCTCGCCTGCCCAGCACTTTCCTTGTACATTGCACATTCCCTGGATGTACTCTACCTTGTGAGGCAAATTAAAAAAACCAGAAGATTAGAGCTGCTCGGGAGTCGGTGGTGCATGAGCGCGGCCGCGGGACACTCTGCCTTCCCGGTCCATGCCAGTCCTGTGCTGGAGCCGGGTGGGACACGGTCTAGGGTGGTTTTCCCAGGGGAATTGCTCCGCACGCTGGGGCTGGGACACGGGAGACTCTCCGTGTGGAGGAAAGGAGGTGGTGCGGGAAGGGGCAGAAGGCTCCTGAACCGGACCCCACCAGCTCCCGTGGTGATCGTCTCGGCTGGGGGCACTCAGGGCACTTACAGAACGGTCGGACCTTTGAGAGCTCTGGGCTCCGTCCGTGCCTGCCGGACGGGGGGCTGCGGGCCCGCCGGTAGGATCCACCTGGGCACTAATTAACAGCCGTATCTGCAGTCAATCAAACACCAACTCACTCTCAATGAGTTTTTATTCCCCTCGGACGCTGTCCCTCCGCACCGGGCGCTTCCTCGGCCTCATTCCCCTTTTCCCATCCCGTCCGGGCATCTCGGGTGGCGTTTTCCTGCGCTCCCGCGCCGCTCATTAGCGGCGGCGGTGATTAATTACAGCGATAGCAGTGACGGCAGCGCTGGCACAGGCAGCAGCACCGGGGCCGGGCGGGGGCCGGGAGTGACGGTGCAGCTGCGGACAGCGCGGTGCGAGGCGCTCCCGGGCCCGGGACCCCCGGGACAATCGGGGAGCCATTGCCGTTACCGGCACCGGTGCGGGGCCGTGCCCGCGCTCCCGCGTGCCGCCCGCGTGTCCCGGGCACGCGCGCACACGCCCGCGCGCTCCCGGTGCCGCCCGGTGCCCGGGGGCGCGCGGCGCACGCGCGGTGCAGCGCGCGGGGATTCCGGCCCCTCGTGCGCGTGACGTCGCCGCGTCTCGCGCCGCTCCGGGCCGGCGGCGGCCCCGGTGAGTCGGGGCGGGGGGGGGCGGGGGGGGGGCACCGGGGAGCGGGGGATCGGCCCCGCCCGGCCCCGCCCCGGCACCCTCCGTGTCACCCCGGCCGGCAGGTGACAGCGGCGGGGCTGCGCGGCGGGCGGTGCGCGGCACCCGGCACCGGCGGGCGGTGCGGGCTTCGCGGGCAGGGCTCGGGGCTCGGTGGGTGGAGGAGCGGCGGGGCACGCTCGGTGCGCAGTGCGGGAGGGTACGCGGGTGCGCAGAGCGGTGCTCGGAACGGTACTCGGTGCTCCGTCCTGGGTGCTCAGAACGGTGCAAGGTGCCCCGTGCAGGATGCTCGGTGCTGGGTAAGCGGAGCGGAGCTCGATGCTCCGAGCAGTGCAGGGTGCTCAGTGCGGGATGCTCAGAGTGGTGCAGGGTGTTCGGTACTGAGTTCACAGAGGGGTGCTCGGTGCTGGGTACGCAGAGCAGTGCCCGGTGCAGGGTGTTCCGTGCTGGATTCACAGAGTGGTGCTGAGTGCTGGGAGCAGGATGCTCAGTGCTGGGTTCACAGGATGGTGCTGGGTGCAGGGTACGCTCTGTGCAGTGCAGGATGTGCTGAGGGTGCTGCAGTGTTCTCGGTGCATGGTGCAGGATATGTAGTAGGTGGCACAGGATGCTCAGCACAGGGTGCTCCTTGTGCCTTTCTCCCCTCATTCCTGCTATTGGGCACCCACTCCCCATGCCCCTGCTCCCCTGGCACCCCTCTGGCAGCCCAGCACCAGGCTGTGCCCCACGTAACCCAAGCATCACTGTACAGGAGGGCACCCACAGGCAGTGACTGTCCGTCCATCCAGGTGTCCAGAGCTGAACTGGGGTCAGCACTGCCCTCCCCTGCCAGGGTGAGTATGGTGGTCTGTACTGCAGTCACCCAGACAGGTGAGTGTCGAGGGGAACCTGCACCTTCGGGTCTTGGTTTGCATCAGCCTCTGCTGCTGGCACGAGAAGTGTTCGCAGTGCTGAGGCCAGGGTGGCTGTGGGGTGCAGATCTGTTGGCAAGGGGGTTGCAGATGGGTGCCCAAGCAGCTGCGTTGGCACCTTGCAGCCCACCCAAAACACCAACACTGTCCTTGGCTGCGTCCTTGGCAGGGATGTGACATCCACGCTGTGTCCATAGCAAGCTCAAGTTCCTTGGGACTTGTGGCTGGAGTTGCCATCCCAGCACTGTTGGCAGTGTGTCCCAGGGTGGGCAGCGTGAGCTGGGCCGATGTCCTCCATGGGCAGGGGGGGGTTTGCATCACACAGACCTTTGCTCTGTCCCTTGCTGTGTTTGTTTGCACGCTCGGGCTATGTCCAAAAAACATCTCACAACTAGAAACCCCTTAACTTTCCTCCCTTTGCCAGTCAGAGCCACCCTGCCAGCTGTATGAGCGCACTGTGGGGTGGCAAGTCCCTGCTCAGCACAGTGGTGCTGCTCCCTCCTGCTCGGGCACCGAGCAAGGGTGAGCGCAGAGCTCAGAATGATTGGTGCTAACAGGTTTCCAAATTTGCTGTTGCTTTTCTGGGAGCGGTGCAGCGTGTTCGTGGGGAGCTGTCAAGTGCCAACGCAGGTTCCTGCGAGCGGGGTTTGCCATCCTGTGCCTGGTGGCAGCTGGTGCTGCGTGAGGTGCGGCAGGAGCAGCCATGCTGTGGTGCCCACAGGGAGCCGAAGGTCTGTGGGGGGCTCACACAGTGGGGGGCAGCAGCTGAGCTGTGGACTACGTGGGTCCTTCCCAGCATCTCTCCGCATTGGGGGTATCACTGCAGAGGGATAAGTGCAGAGTTGTGCCCTCCACGCTGGTGAGATGTGCCAGGCCAGGGGGTGGGAGCTGCCATGGGGTCTCCGCAGGACACAGATGGACTCACCAGGACAGGCAGGCTCAGGCCACTGCCATCCTCTGCCTGTAGGTTTTACAAACTGTATTAGTAATTTCTGTCTCTATTTTAAGGAGATTTTTCCAAAGGCAGTTTGCATTACGGATACGCTGAGCCTTCAGGGATGTGTGGGATGGCAGGAGCGCTGTTAAAATGCAGGGACTGTCAAGAAGATTTTTGGAGAGAGAAAACAAACCCCAGCAGGTGGTTTTATTTGGCACCCTACAGATGTGCCTTCTGATGAATTTGTGATGCCTTGAGGAACCTCAGCCTTGTGCCTCAGCCAGGCCTGTTCCCCTTTGGAGTCTGCAGGCAGTAAGCATGCGGAACGCGGGAAAAGCTTGCCACGGTGTTGGCCGCCTGCTTTGGTTCACAACGTTGTTCAAGCCTCTAGTTCTGCAGTTCTAAACCCCTGTCTGCCTCCAGTTCTGCAGCAATTTTCTCAAAGAAATCTTGTCTCAAGGCGAACAATGCTTTTTTTCCCCTCTTTTCGTCTCCAGTCCATCCTGTGCTGGCCTCACGGCGCAGGCAGGAGGGTGTGCTGGGGCTGGCCCTGCTGAGGAGCCTTTTGTCCCCTCACAGGGACAGCAAACAAGAACAGCAGCAGGGGATTGCTCAACCCGCAGTGCTCGGAAGTGAAGCAAGTGGCTGGTTCCCATCGCGCATTCCCAGGCCAGTGACCCCAAACTGAGACTGGGGACTCCACAGGTGGTTGCAGCATCCAGATGCTTTTCCATGGACAAGTGACCCTGGGTGTTTTAGCTCTGGAGCCGCTGCAGCCCGCAGGCTGCTCTGGTGGGGCAGGGGGAAGCAGCCGGGGTTTTTCCAGTGCTCCTGTTCCTGCTCGGTGCTGGGATGGATCCTGCGGTGCGAGCGGCTGTTCCTGGCAGTGGCTGAGCTGCAAGGGGGGTGGGAGAGCAGCCGGCCCCCCTGGCAGCTGTGCTCACAGCTGGCTGCGGGCCAGCGGGGCCAGGTGGCATCCAAGGGAAGGGCACCGAGCAGGGGAAGGGCAGCGAGCACAAGGCCTTGGTGGCCCAGCAGTTGCAAGTGGCAGCAGAGGACCAGGGCTCACAGCTGGGCTCCTGCAGACAGGAAGGCACTCGGATGTGCCGAGCAGGGTGGTTTGGCTGACAGTCAGCAGCCACGCAGTCTCGGAAGGGCCCGGTTCTGTTTCTTCCTTCCATGGTTTCACAAGGGCTTCTCCCATGCTGGGGCTTGGTGAGGTTCATTTCCTGTCCTTGCTGGGGCTATGCCGGCACATGGGCTTGGGGTGCTGGTGCTTCCCAAAGTTTCTGGCTTTGTGGAAATGCCAAATGCTTGCCCTTGTGGCATCCATTGTGCCGGGGCCATCTGGGCCACAGTGGAGATCCTAGGGCTGGTCTTTGCCTGGGGTTCCTGAGGCCTTGAGCTGCAGGAAATGGGACAAGAATGAGCAGAGGGGCTGACACTGATGAGCTGCAGCAGTGTCCCGTCTCCCTTCACTGTCTGTGGTGAGCAGCGGCCTCTCCGTCCACCCTGCCCTCCCCTCAGGCAGTGCCTCCAGTCCTGGGGCTGCTGCTGCTGCTGCTGCTGCTGCATGGGGAAATAAAACACTTTGATTTTGTTTCTTAAGCAAATTTGAGGTTTTGGGGTTTCTCTTGCAGAAACAACTTTTTATTTGCAAATCCTGATCCTTGTGTGTGCAAGAATAGAGCTTGTTGAGACTTAGGGTTTGGCCTGCGGATTGAGAAAATATTTTTTGAAGATACTTGCTGTTTTTTCTAGCAGTTCCTCTGACTTCTCTTTCTCCCTATTGTATAGCAGGCTCTGACCACCCACATTCCCACAGGGAATCTTTGTGCAGTTTTGAGAGGGAAGAGTTGTGTTTGCATTGGGTGTGGTGAGTGAACATGGGGCTGCAACCTCAGTTGCCTTTGCCCTGTGCCTCTCTCCTTTGGGTATCCCAGGGGCATAACCTGGGCTTGGGGTGGGATTTGGAGGAACCTGGTCAGACAAATGAGGAGGGCTCATAGAATCATCACAGAATTATGGAATGGCTTGGGTTGGAAGGGACCTTAAAGATCTAGTTCCAACCCTCTGCCATGGCCAGGGACACCTTCCACTAGACCTGGTTGCTCAGAGCTCCATCCACCCTGGCCTTGAACACTTTCTGGGCTGGGGCATCCACAACTTCTGTGGGCAAGAGGAACAGGAGGACAGCTCTGTGTCTCCCAAGAGCCCCCTTATCCAGCTCTGAGTGGGGAGCAGGACAATGGGCTTCTGGTCAGGGCACAAGAGGAACCAGTGAGGGAGCGTCTCTCTGTCACAGTCCCAGCAGTGGCACCTGAGCTGGCTTTGCCTTTATCCCCCTGAGGCAGCAACTGCCGAGTAATTAAGGAAAGGTGAAGCTCTGTGGGTTGATTAAAAGTCAGGAGCTCCCTCCAAAGCACAGAGCTCACGTCCTCTTTCAGCACAGGCACTTCCGACGTGGAGACAGAGCTGATCTGGTGGCTCCATCATCGCTGGGGGGTTGCAGACACCCCTCCTGCTCCAGTCCCCATCCCTCACAGCCCGCGGCATGGAGTGAGGGGCTCTCCCTTTCCCTCCTGTTCCCCCTCACTCAGCTTGGTCCTTCCAGCAGCAGCTCTGCCTCCTCATCCTGCTCCTTGAGGAAAGGGGGGTTTGTTGAGCCCCTTCCACCCAGCTTTGCTGGAGCCTTACTGGGGCATGAGGGGCATGGAGCCAGGTGCTGGGTAGTGCCTCCATGCCCAGCTCCTGCCAGCAGCTTTCACTTTGGGCGTTTCATAATTAATCAGCCACTTTGGGCCGAGGGCCGCTGCCGTACGGGGTTGGCAGGGTGGATGCTGCGGTTTCCATTGCCGGACCATAAAATGCCATCACTGTGCTTGGAACGAGGGTCAGGCGGAGGGAAGATTGTGTAAATTGGTGGGATTTTAATTGTTTGAGGAACGCTGTAGCATTGAGCAGGATAATAAAATGTTTTGCTAATCATAACAGCCTTGAGGCGATAAACCAGCCGTCCATTTGTGCTGTGAAATGTCTGTGGATTCTTTGATGATGTGATTTAGAGCCTGTTGGAGCCAGCTGGTGCACTGTGCCTGTATCCCTGGCCAGGCTTTCCAGGATAGAGTGCTGGGGTGCTCAGCTGGAATGCATGGTGTGGCTCAGGGCTCTCACCTCTCAGGCTTTTTCAGGTGAGAAGGATGGTATTTGAAACTGGCACACACTGCCTTAATCCTCAGAGCATCAGATTCTGCTGGTTTATTTTTCTAGGTACCCAGCAGTGAGAATAAATTCCCCCTTCTCTCCCAAGCCAGCTGGGTGCTAAGATGCAGCTGGAGCACCCTCTGTGTGATTTGGGTGCTTGAACATTTATTCTTGCAGACTTTTGACTGTTGCTTACAGTTTTATTTGGGATTTCTTTGAATTTTACGGTTTTTGTTGGCGGTGCAAATGCAAACCACAGTGCTGTTAGTGCTCTTTGGGGATTTTCCAAGGGACACAGAACCCTGAAGTGCTCTAAACGCCCAGTGTTTTTACTGGGATTGGCCTCTGGTTCTGGTGGATGTTCTGAGTTCATGACCTGCAGTGCAGTTTCAGCTTTAGTCACCAAACCTGTCCTGCTGTCGGTGGTGCTGCTTTCTCCACGTGGTGGCTGAAAGCAGCTCCTTTTTTTGTTGTGAGGGTGTTTTTTGAGTGCTGCAGCTCAATTTTATGCACATCAAAGTGGCTCTGAGGCTCCAGCTGTGGCTCACCTGCAGCAGAGATGGGCGCAGAGCCCCTGTTCCACTGCCAGTGGCTGCAGCATCTATCGGGGTGGGCAGGTTGGCCCCTGCTCGCTCCAGATGGTTGTCCTGTGGGATCAATCCAGATCCGTGCCGTGCTGGGGCGGTTGAGCATGAGTTCGGGGTTGTGCAATGGGGCTGACGCTGCACTCGGCGACCGCAGCCGCCCCCGCGGTGCCTCCGTGGGTACCTGGCAGGGATCAGGGCTGCCCCGTGCTCGCTGTGTCCCGGGGCTGCTCGTCAGTGTGGGTGAATGCTTTGAAATTTGTTGGTCAGCTTTTGTTCGGGCTGCTTGGAAACTGAGATGGAGAGATGCCCCGCGTGTCTCTGTGCCAGCAGTGCCAGCAGCCTGTCCCTTCCTGCTCCACGCCCTCAGCCCCCAACAGTTCTTCCCAGCTTTTGCCTCCTGGAGGCTTGGCCGCTCTGCTGTGTGCTGCTGTCTCCTCCAAGCAGGATGGGAGTATCCCTGTTCTGCTAAGGGAGGTACCTGGAAGTCATCAGGTGTTTTGGAAAGTGCCTTACGAGTTGCCACTGGGAGGGACCAGGAGGAAAAGGGCTGCTGTCACGGCCACAACCGGCAGTGATAGGGTTGGGCTTGAGCTCAGGTTGTCATGAAGCAGTTGTCCTCAGGCAAGCTGTGTTTATTTTTGTAAATGAACTGCAGACTATTAATTAAGTAATTAAATATTGCTGATTTGTAAAGATGCGAGTTGGATATATTAGGACATTTCTTGCTGACCACAGTTCCTGATGCTGTTCCGCCACAAAGGCGCCTGCAGTTCCTCATCCTTTTATTAAGCACCAACAAATTGAGCTCAAATTTTCCAGGCCACACCTACGTCTTTCTGGGGAAGCTGCAGTTAGTGACAGTCATTTCTGGGAATGTTTTAAAGAAAAATGCAGCTTCTGATCATATGGAGCTTCTCATAGACACTGTTTCTGGTGTTGTTTGTAATGCTTCAAAAAATGAGGCCGATGTTGTTTCATCACTGCAGGTGGTGCTGGGCCCAGCGGTGCTGGCGCACGGGGCTGTTCCCAGTGCTGCTGGTGGTTTACCCGTTCCCACCGCAGGTGCCGGATCATGGGGCTGTGGTTGCTCAGAGCTCGGTGCCGGAGCCCGGCTGGCAGTGACACCCTGTGCAGTGTCAGGAAGGAAGTCAGCAAGCGTGTCCGTGTGTCTGTGCGTGCCTGTGCACGGGCAGGAGCTGGAGCTGTTTCCGGAGCGGGGTGGCTCGGGGTGGGCTGTTAAACTGCTGCTGTTCCCTGATCCAGAGCATTTGTGGCACTGCAGAAGTGCATCCAGGGATGCAGCTGCTACTCTGCGGGCATGCAGACTTGTCCAGAGCTGAAATCCCACGGTCCGTGGAGGCCAGGACAAAGTTGAGCAGGAAGCCTGGCAGGGAAGAAGGGCAGCATGTGCACTGCGGATAAGGCCTCCCAAAGTTCATGCTGGGTGGAGTTTCCCTCTGGTTTCTCTTTGGTGCTGAAGCAGAGGGGCCAGTGACACTCGATGGCAGGAGAGGAGGAGACTTGGGTGTCTGGAATAGCAATTAGTGTCTGTCCTTGAAATGTTCTCGAAAACATCCTCCAAGGCCGGGACACTGTCATGTAGCTGACTGGGAAGGGCCAAGTGGCAGCAGCCCTATGACAAGCCAGCGCCCTGTGCACCCTGTGTGATCCTTGGAGCAGAGTGACACCCCCCCATCCCGCCGTGTCCTGGCCCCTCGGGGTGCTCTGCTGCAGTGCAGTGTCCTGGGCTGTCCCTGGGATGTACCTGAGGGATGGCTCCAGCCAAGGCACTGCAGGCGGCTGACAGGCTCCCCATGGAGAGGGCAATCCCTGTGGTGCAGATGCCGTGTCCTTGTGGGAAACCTGGTGTCCAGGCATTTGGTTCTCTACCTGGAGGGATTCATGTGCTCTGAGGGGCTGGTGCTGCCCTCTTGGGGGGCGGTGAGGCTGGAGAGAGCTTTGTTCCTTGGGCTGTTCCTGGCAGCATGGGCAGTTCCTAGTGCCGAGGCTTTGCTGGGACCACCTTTCCCTGGGAGGGATGGGAGGGAGGCTGCGAGCAGGAGTGGAAGGTGCCAAGGAGGAGAGCAGGTGTGTGCAATAAATAAATCAACATTATGGCTTCTCTTCCCTATCAGGTTTTCTGGAGGTTCCAGCATGAAGCTCGGCTAGCAGCAAAATGACCTTATGGGGGCAAGGTAAGCACACATGGGTTGTTGGTTCCCTCGGGGTGCTGGGTGGATGTTTCATATCTGTGCATACAAGCACTGATGCCCCATTAATACTGTGTTGCCTTCACAAGCTGACAGGAGGTGGTGTAAGCCTTGTTCATGCTAAAGGTCCATCAGCATGTGAATAGGGAAGGCTCTGTGCCTGTAGGACCTCTTGTTACTCTTCTGTCACTTCCCTGCTGGTTCCCATCCTCCCCCATGCTGTGGGTGCCAGCCTTGCCCTGATGGTGGTCAGTGATGGAGTCACAGCCCCTGCCTGTCCTGTGGTGTCAGAGCTGCACTCAGGGGCTTCAGCCTCAGGTTGGCTGCTGGCACATTGGTTTCTGCTCCAGTGCCTGCCATGATGTGCCAGAGAAGCCCCTGAGAGCTCTGTAATTCCTGCTGGAGTGGGAAGCTCTCAGATCCAGTTTGGGCATCTGAATGACTGTTGTCTCTGGAAGGGTTGTCTTTGATCAGACAGCTATGTGCCTAATTATGCCATGATTCCATCACAGTGTCTGCTCTGGAGGAAATGACCCATCCCTCTTCCCTCACAGACTAATGAGCCCCATACATTTTAGGAAATTCTTAGCAGAGAATTGCACAAAGAGTTGAGAACCAGCTGGGCTGTTTTGTGGTTGCTCCCAGCCCACTGCCAGACACGCTCGTGGGTATTGTTCAGCCTGCCTGGCACACCAGGGCGATTCCACTGGAGAAGTTTGTTCCATTCCAGCCCTCCCAGGGCCTGTGGCTGCCATGCAGGAGCAGAGGCAGAGTCCCAGAGTACAACAGTGGGGAGAAGCCATGCTCCTGTGGGCAGCTTCCTTTCCTACTGCTTCAGATTGAGAGCTTCCTCACACTGGTGGTGTTGAGTGGGAGTGGTGGGGGCTGTGTCGCTGCCCACCAGACAGGCAGGACAGTCCCCAGGGACACAGAATCATTTAGGTTGCAAAAGACCTTCAGGATCATTGAGTCCAACCTGTGAACCATCACCACTTTGTCAGCCAGACCAGAGCACTGAGTGCCATGTCCAGTCTCTCCTTGGACATCTCCAGCGGTGGGGACTCCACTCTGAGCAGCCCATTCCAGTGCTTGACCACCCTTTCCATAATGAAATTTCTCCTCATGTCCAACCTGGACCTCCCCTGGCACAGCTTGAGGCCATGTCCTGCTTGTAGTGCTGATACCGCAGCCCCCAGCACTCAACATGAGCACATGAGCGAGTCTCTTTGTTCCCTCTGTGGCTCAGATGAAGCTGCTGGAGCATCTCGGTGGGAACTGCTCCCTGTCAGCTGTTTTTTGGGAGAACAGAGTACTTCTGTGCTCCAGTCTCCTTTCACACCGCAGCCTTTCCTGCTAATTAGCCTGTCTTGGTCTGCATCCCCCTAATTATTCTGGTTGGCCCTAAATCCTGCAGTCTACTGCCATCCTTTGAAATGGGTCTTGTGGCATTTGCAATTATTTTTGGGTGAACATTTGAATATATTTACATGACTGAAAAAGATTAAGATAGCAGGAAGGAGCAACACTTTGTCTTGTTAATGACTCTGACTCTGCTTGGTGCTGCAAAAATACCAGAGCTGTTGGATATCCCTCTGAACTACATCCCAGGAAAGCCACATACTTTTGACTTTTGTCTGAGACCTGGGGATGCAGTTGAGACTGTTTAACCTGGATATGTCACAGCTGGCCAAGATGGACCAGGGAGTAAAGAGCCACAAAAAATAGCTTTGGTGGTGATGTTACTGTGCTGCTGAGCTGGGGAAGTGTGTCCCTGGGCTGGGGAAGGACATCCCTGGGCAGAAGTGGATAAAAACTGAGTGGGCAGATGGGAACAGTGGAGTGGGATGCCAGGGGCTGGAAGGGGGGAGCAGAGCAAGTTCCCGAGTGCTTGGAAGGGAGGGCAGGAGCAGGGAGGCTGCCAGGCTCCGGGCTCTCTCCTGCCTGCTCCCTGCTCCGCACAGGCCTCTGCACAATGTGGTCCTTTGGGGAGAGAGTCGACTCCCCAAAGAGAGAAATGCTTTTCTGGAGCAGTTCTTTGGCCTGTCAGCAAAACAGAATGCACGGACGGCCCGTTCCTTCCACTCCATTCAGCTCCCGCCCCAGCCACATAATCACAAAGAACTGGAAATCCCGGGGTGAGCCCAGGGGAGGATTGCAAAACCTGCACTCGCAACTGGGGCGGATGGGGGGAGGGGGTGGGAAGCGGTGCCAGCCTTCCCGGGAGTCCCTCTGGGCACGCAGCAGAGCTGGGCACTCGCAGAGGCTGCAGCCTTCCTGCTGGATGTCCTACCGAGCCCTGGAAAACCCAGAGTCTTCGCGCCAGATGAAGTTTCAAGGATTTCTCCGTCAGGTCAGTCTCCGGAGGCAGGGCAGGGAGTTGAACACTGTGTGAGGCTGTTCACTGTCAGATGGTTGAGTTTCTCAGTGTTTCATTCTAACGGCTTCTCCTGACTCAGGCACTTAAAATTTGCATGAGAGGCGTTTGTTTTTCTCTTATTTCAGCTTCCCCCTCCCTTTTGACCGCAGGGTTAAACTAAAGAAATTGTAGGAAGGAGGCAGGTGGCTGAGATGTGAGCAGTGATGGAGTGCTGACTTGGGTTTGGGAGGAATAACTTCAGGGAGGGTTTGGGCTTCATCTGGGATGGGACAGACTCTCTGTAAAGCTTTTCTTTAAGGACTCAGTGGGTATACGTGGCCCCTCCCCTCCAAAACATTCCTGGAGCTTTGCTGCAGCTGTAAACCTGTGTTTCTGGGAACACAAACAGTACAGAAATCGTCTCTTTGGGTGTGCACTGACACAGACTTTAATTACCTGCCAGGTGGAAGGCACAGAGCCTGGGAGTTGCTGATAAGTGAAGGAGGTGATGAAATCCTGGATGGTGTCAGCATCCTGCTGGAGCCAGGCTGGATGCTCGGCTGGAGTGTGGGTCCTGTTCCTCTGACCGTGCCGTTTCTCTTGCAGATGCCCGTGGGGTTGGACTCTCGCTAGCTGAGAGCTGAAGTGCCCAGCCTGTGCCCAGGAGAGCAGGATGCGGGTCACCATGCGGAGGGTGCTGCTGGTGCTGGGCTCGGTGGCTGCCCTGATGGTGACTCTGCACCTCGGCCATCAGGTTCTGGAGTGCCAGCAGGTCCTGAGCGAGAGGAGGCACAGGCTGATGAGACCCGAGAACGAGGAGCTGGTCATGATGGACGCCAACCACGTCGAGTACCGTTACAGCAAGGACATGCCCCTGATCTTCATCGGGGGGGTCCCGCGCAGCGGCACCACGCTCATGAGGGCCATGCTGGACGCCCACCCCGAGGTGCGCTGCGGGGAGGAGACCCGCATCATCCCCCGTGTGCTGGCCATGCGCCAGGCCTGGTCCAAGTCCGGGCGGGAGAAGATGCGCCTGGACGAGGCGGGGGTGACGGACCAGGTCCTGGACGCCGCCATGCAGGCCTTCATCCTGGAAGTGATTGCCAAGCACGGCGAGCCCGCCAGGTACTTGTGCAACAAGGACCCCTTCACGCTCAAGTCATCTGTGTACCTGTCCAGGCTGTTCCCCAATTCCAAATTCCTCCTGATGGTGCGGGACGGCCGTGCCTCGGTGCATTCCATGATCACGCGGAAAGTGACGATTGCGGGCTTCGACCTGAACAGTTACCGGGACTGCCTGACCAAGTGGAACAAAGCCATCGAGGTGATGTACTCCCAGTGCCTGGAGGTTGGTCGGGCCCGCTGCCTGCCTGTCTACTACGAGCAGCTGGTGCTGCACCCCGAGCAATCCATGCACAACATCATGAAGTTCCTGGACATCTCCTGGAGCGACACGGTGCTGCACCACGAGGAGCTCATCGGGAAGCCCGGCGGGGTATCGCTTTCCAAGTGAGTCTCAGCTCCTTTCTCATCTTTTCAAGGAGCATTTTCATGATACGAATCAGGTCAAGGCTAAAACTGGGGGCAAAGTTGTGTTGCTGGTGTTTGTGTGTGATTTTTGGGGGCAGAAGGGGCAACAAATCAGTCGTACTGCAGTAGGGTTTGTGTTTCTGAGTAAGAGATGGCTTTAATGCGCCCAATCTGTTGTACTACACAGAGCAGCTTGTCAAGCAAGGATTTCAGGAGCAGGTGACTGTTTAATCTCTCTTGACACTGCAGAAATTATTTCAGTCTCTAATTTGCAAAGAACTGCTTGCTCTGAAACGTGAGCTCTTTAATGCCTCTTTCTCTACCCGTCCTCAGATGCCTCCTCAGTGCAATTAGTTGTGCTGCTAATGATGATGAGCAGCAGTTCTTGCCAGGTCTGGGGCTGGTATTGCAGAATCAAAGCAATCCCTGTTCCGTGGAGGCACACCCAGCACTCCCTCCTGGTCTCTCCGTGTGCCGGGGGTGTTTACCTTCTCCCACTTTCTTTTCCTCTTTTAATGCATTTTCTTTTCTAAGTGCAAGGCTTAAGTCAGGCTTAGCAAAATGTAATCAGCCGTGTAAGGGAATTATCCAAGTCTCCGTATCAATTGCTGGTGCCCCGGTGGTGAGGGCAGCGGGAGCCAGGGGGGATGTGCAGCTGCTCCGGTGCTCTGGGATGCTGTGGGTGTGCAGCCGGCTCTGCTTCCCTGTTTGCTCTGCGGAAATTTTGCCCAGGTTCCTTAAACAGATAAGATTTTGGATTTTCATAGAGGCCCTGTGGTGCATTTGTGCTGCAGCCCACACATCTTACATTGTTTTCCTGTAATAAGGAGGGGTGTCCTGGTAACACCCCGACCCCAGTGCAGGATGAATCCCCCCTCTAGGACTAGAGGAAACAGCCTTAAGTTGTGCTGGGGGAGGTTTAGATTGGATCTTTGTGAAAATTTCTTCATGAGCAGAGTGGTCAGGCATCGGAGCAGGTTGCCCAGGGCAGTGGTGGAGTCACCATCGCTAGAAGTGTTCAAAGACATGTGGATGTGGGCCATGGTTAGTGGTGGCCTTGGAAGTGATGGGAAAACAGTTGGAATTGATGATCTTAGAGTGCTTTTCCAGCCTTAATGATTCCATGATTCTATACAGGGGGACCCCACCTCTGGGGCTGTGAAACCCTCTGCCAGGGTGTGCTCCCCAGAGCAGGTCTGTGAGGGGACAGGGTTACCCTGGGACTGCTCCTCTGTGCCTCACCCTGGCTCTGCCCCAGGTGTACCTGGCAGGTGATGAGTGTTTGTGTTCAGGGATTGGAAGTGACATGTTGGGGCTGTTCAGCCTGGAGAGGAGAAGGTTGTGTGGAGACCTCGTAGCACCTTCCAGGATCTGGAGGGAAGCCAGAGAGAGACTGTTCATCAGGAACTGTAGTGACAGGACAAGGGTGAATGGCTTCAAACTGAAATGGGGGAAATTTAGGTCAGATATAAGGAAGAAATTCTTCCCTGTGTGGGTGGTGAGGCCCTGGCACATGGTGGCCAGATAATCTTCGGCTGCCCCATCCCTGGAAGTGTTCCAGGCCAGGTTGGACAGGGCTTGGTCTAGCAGAAGGTGTCCCTACCCATGGCAGGGGGTGGGTGGTGAACTTTAGGATCCCTTTCTACCCAAACCAGTCTGTGATTCGATGTTGAGGTGGCAGCGAGCCTGGCTGAGGCTGTTCTGTGTGAGCCCAGCACATGTGTGAAATCCAACTTTAGTGTCTTTTTTTTTTTTCCTTTTTTCTTTTTTTTTTTCCCCAGGATAGAAAGATCCACAGACCAGGTGATCAAGCCGGTGAACATGGAGGCGTTATCTAAATGGATTGGGCACATCCCGGGGGATGTGCTGCAGGACATGGCCCACATCGCCCCGATGCTCGCCAGGCTGGGCTACGACCCCTACGCCAACCCCCCCAACTACGGCCACCCCGACCCCCTGGTTGTCAACAACACGCACAGGGTGAGTGTCACTGCCATGGGGAGCAGAGCTGGGGGGCTCACAGAGCCCTCTGGAGCAGAGGAGGCTGCTGAGCCAGGTCAGGAAAGAGCAGGGGGGAAACAGATGTAAAATCCCAGAATTACTGAGGCTGGAAAAGACCTCCAAGACTATCGTATCCAACCTGTGCCTGATCCCTACCTTGTCACCCAGCCCAAGCACTGAGTGCCACATGGACACCTCCAGGCATGGGGACTCCACCACTTCTCTGGGCAGCTCCTTTTAATGCCTGGCAACCCTTTCTGTGAAAACATTCGTCCTGATGTCCAGCCTGAACCTCTCCTGGCACAGCTTGAGGCCATTTCCTCTTGTCCTGTCCCTTGTGCCCTGGGAGCAGAGCCTGACCACCCCTTCCAGCCCCCACCAGCTTCTCCCTCCTGTCAGGAACTTGCAGAGAGTGAGAAGGTTCCCCCTGATCCTCCTTTTCTCCAGACTGAACCCCCCCAGCTCCCTCAGCTGCTCCTGGTGCTCCACACTCTTTCCCAGCTCCATTCCCTTCTCTGGACATGCTCCAGCTCCTCATTGTGCGTCTTGGAGTGAGGGGTCCAGACTTGGACACAAGATTTGAGGTGCAATCTTCTCCCTGGGGAGGCTGGGAATGGCTGACAGTTCCCCCGAGGTGGTTCCAGCCCAGCTGTGTGTTCCAGATGGAGCCTGGCGGGGCTCACGCTGACGGTGCTGCCGATGGTTTTGTGGTGGTGTTTGTTTGTGGTGCTGTGGCAGATCCTGACTTGTCCCTCCCTGACCCAGCCCCGCTCCTGAACCCCGGCGTGGGCATTCCTGGTGTGTGCTGATGATTTCTTTGGGCACTGTACCCTGGCTGGGACCTGGGACAACATTCCAGCTGTGCCGTGTTTGTGAGTAGCTCCACAGCCACTCCCGTGCTCCCACCAGGAACACACGTGGAGGCTTGGAATGCCTTTGGGCAAAACCAACAGATTTTTTCCATTTTTTTTGAATATTGACTCATGGCCCTGGAGCAGAACTGGAAGGAAGGAGCCGCAGTCCCAGCCAGCAGTTAGGAAGCAGAAGGAGGTTCCCGTGTTTGGGGTGGGGCTCTGCAGCCCCCTATTTCCCTGGGACAGTGCCCATGGATGAGGTGTTCTTTGTCATGGTGGTGGGAGCAGGGTGGGACCAGTCCCCGGGGTGCTGTAGGCAGTCAGGGAAGTAGCAGCACTGACTTGGAGCAGGGAAGAGCTTTCCTGGAACTGCTCTGTGCTCCCAGCCCTCTGGTCTCTCACAGCTCCTTAGTGCCTGCTGAGAGCTCCTTGGACACAGGAGGAACTGCCCTGGGCAGGGTCAGGGACACTCTGAGTCTCTGATACGGACCTTTCAGTGTTTTTTGGACGAATTTGGAGACCTGGCATGGTGGTGAAACCAAAACATTGCCCACTCACAAACTAAAGGGGGAATTAGGAATTGCTTGTGTTGGTTTCCTGCCCCATGTCTTTATAGTCAAAAATGATGAAATCTCCCATTTTTGCCCCAGTATGGCCCCATTATGTAGATCAAACCCCCATCAGGGTGTTCCACCTGGTTCAGGTGTCCTGAGATGTGGGACACATGGAATGAGGTGGACTGGCTGATGCTCATGGAGCCACTGCCCCAGAAGGGTCACTCCATGTTCTCTTTCCCACAGGTTTTAAAGGGGGATTATAAAACACCGGCCAATCTGAAAGGTCACCTGCAGGTAAGAGTCTGGTGTGCCCTGGGGAGTTGTGTTTTTGGGTTAATCTGGGGTGTCTGGTCCCTGGCTTCCTCCTAGGGGTGTCTGCAGGCTGGAAATGTCCCTGCTCCCTTCCCTCAGGGAATGTCCCTGCTCCCTGTCCTGGAGAATGCAGATGGTGGCTCAGCTGACCCTTCTGTTTCTGGGTTATTTCAGGTCACTCAGAACACGTCATCCTCTCACTAAGAAAATTAATGATTTCCAGGTAAGACCCTGTTAATTTTGGGATTTGGACAAATCTGCCCACGCTGCTCCAGGATTGGCATTTGGTTTGTGTAATTTCTGTGGATTAGCCAGGGCTCCAGGCACGCTCCTGATGCCAAGGATCATTCACAGTTGCCTTAGATCTTCTGAACAATGCTGCTGTCTGGGACCATTTGTCAGGATTTCTCTTTCTGAGCTCTGGGAACAGGCTTAAAGCAGCCAAATGAGAATCAGCCACTTGGGAGGGTCATGGCTGCCTGTCCCCACAGGCAGCACAGGGACGGGATGTGGAATGTGTGGATGGGCTGAGCTGCTCCCCAGCTGCCTCCAAGGACGTGCCATGGACCTGAGGAAGGGGATAGAAAACAAAGGAAAACATGATGGGAAACAAAGCCGCTGCCTTGGGCTTCTGCTCCAGAGACAACTGTTGACGTGTTGGATGTTTTTCCCTCTCTACCCTCTGCGCTAAAGCATGAAATGTCATTTTTGGTACTAAAACTGACCCTTTGAAAACTAATCCCTATGTAAAAGCAGTCGGTTGGGCCAGAAAAAGATCAGAAGCGCTGAGGGAGGATCAGGAATTGTGTGTCCAATGTCCTGGGCTGGGATTTGGTTCCTTGCTGATTGTGTTTTGTGTCACGGGGGCTTGAAACCATCCATTGGGCACCGCTGTGCTGATGTGTGGGATCCTGCTCCTGAGGGGATCCTGTTCCCAAGGAGATCCTGCTCCTGAGGGGATCCTGCCCTGTGTTCTCCCTATGTTTCTCTCTTCCAGAACGTTGCAAATGGCCTTTTGTTGCCCAAGAAGGAAGAGTTTGCACTGGCCCGTGGAAATCGGTTCTCCAAGCATATTGCTTGCTCCTACTGTTGCCAAATGACTGCGCTCCAGGAATGTATTTGCATTTATTTGCAAAGGCCAAACATGCTCCACGGCGGGAACGTCCTCGGCCTCTCCCAGTGCTCCATGGGGAAAGCAGCTGTGGGAATCCAGGCTCGGGGGTGGCGGGAGGAGGTTCTGTGTGTGCCGTGGCCAGAGGACTCCTTACATCTCGTGTCAGTGTCTTGTGATGCCGTTCCCTGTTCCTGGGAACAGCGCTCCCAGCACTGCTGTTCTGTATTCCTGGGGTCAGGAACAGCCGCCCTGGTCCTGCTGTTCTGTATTCCTTGGATTAGGATCAACCACCCTGGTCCTGCTGTTCCCTATTCCCAAGGTGGGGAACAGCCTTCCCAGCCCTGCTGTTCTGTATTCCTGGGTTTGGGAACGGCTATCTTGGCCTCGCTGTTCCCTAATTCCAGGGTTGTGAACAGTCATTCTGGGCCTGTTGTTCCTTATTCCCACGGTTGGGATCAGCCATCCTGGTCCTGCCATTCCCTGTTCCCAGGGTCAGGAACAGCCGCCCTGTCCCTGCTGTTCCCAATTCCCGGGGTCAGGAATAGCCCCCTGGCCCCGCAGAGCCTTTGTGGTGCGCGTGCCCCCCCTCCTCACATCCCCTCCCTGACCCTGCAGAGGCTATTGCAGAGTTAATATATGGCCCCCGTCCCCCCCGGTGTCGAACACCATTAAAGTGTTGGTTTGATATTTAATATTTAATGTTTCAGTATTTAATATTTAACAGGGCGGGCTCCGCCTCCCCACACACACAGACACAAACTCCACCGGGCCGTGAAACGGCGCTGCCGGCGCCGTCGCTCCGCCTCCTGCCACTCTATGGTTTGTGGGCGGGGTTTGAGCGTAAACGGAAGTCAACCGGAAGTGAACGGGGCTCGTCCGGTTGAGCGGCGCGGCCGGAGCCGGTTCGGGGTGTCCAGAGGGGCCAGGGGTGTTTGGGAATCCCTGAGCGGTCCCAGAGGGGCCGAGGGTGTCCAGGAATTCCTGAGCGGTCCCGGAGGAGTCGGAGTATCTGTCTGGGGATCCCTGAGCGGTCCCGGAGGGGCCGCGGGCCCCGGAGCTGCCGCTATGTCGATGTCTCACCTGTACGGCACGGACGGTGACGATGGCGTGGAGATGGAGAGTTTCGAGGTGTCGGACTGGGACCTGCAGAACGAGTTCAACCCGCACCGGCAGCGGCACCGCCAGACCAAGGAGGAGGCGACCTACGGCGTATGGGCCGAGCGCGATTCGGACGAGGAGCGGCCGAGCTTCGGCGGGAAGCGGTACGGGCGGGAGCGGGGCCGGGCCGGGCTGTGCCGCCCCTGGGGCTGCCCCGAGCCGGGCGGCTCCCCCCGTACCCTGCAGGTTTCTCCTTCCCGGGGAGCTTCCCCTGTTCCTTTTGAGTTCCTCCCGTTCGCTGGATGTTCACCCCTTCCCTAGAGCTTTCGCCTTCCCATGAAGATTTCCCCTTTCCCTGGGGATGCCCCTGCTGTGGACACTCCCCTGAGCAACCCAGCCTGGCCTGGTGCTACCCTCGGGATCCCTCCCCTCACCCGCAGGAGTTTCCCTGTGCTCCCCTCCCAGGTAGCCTGGGGGGATGGAGGGGGATTTCCTGGCACAAACAGCGTTGAACAGCTGGACCATCTTTAATATCTCATTTTGGGCGGGTGTAAGGCACAGCAGCCCCCCAGGCTCCCCCAGGAAGGTGCCCTGGAGCAGCGTTCCCTGACGGGTGTATTTCTCAGCTCCAGGGATTACTCCGCCCCCGTGAGCTTTGTCAGCGCCGGGCTCAGGAAGGCAGCGGCCGAGGAACAGTCAGACGAGGACTCGGATGAGGATGAGAAACCTGGGAAGCAGGAGGAGATCCCCAAGGAGTTCGTGCCCAAGAAGTTAAAAACAGTGAGCTCTCCAGGAAACTTTCTGTCCTGTGTAACTAACGTGTTTGTGAAACTGTAGCCAAAGCAGTGAAACTACAACAGAGCACTAAAAAAGGGGGGATATAATGAAACCAGAAACCCAAATGCGCCATTAAGGGAGGTGTTTGCTCTGGCTTTTATATCACTGATAAAATAACAACTGTAATAATAAATCATTGGTACAACTGTGCATTGATCTAATGATGTATTACTGTGTGTCCTTAGGAATCACTCCTTTCATTGTCCTTAATATTCCCTTTGGTCAATGGAGATTTGAGAAGAACTACCATGGTTTGCTGCCTCTTGGAAACCTATTTTTTAAATCTCACAGAACAGACAAATCCAGGAATGTAATAGATTAAAAATCAAACTCTTATTTTCAGTTAATAACAGAAAAAATCAGGAATCAGCTTCAGCTAAAGCTGGTGGTGGAGCCAGAGATCTGTCAGGTTGTCAGTCTGAGCTTGTCAGGATGTTGCTCTTCCACCTGAGGAGTTTCAGGAAGCTCCTTAGGTGTCAGGCAGCTTTCCTGGATGCACAAGTGAGGTCCCAGTGAGCTGGGCACTGTGGGATCAAGGGAATCACTTCTGGAGCCTTTTGAGAAAAATTCTACACAACTTGGTTATTGCAATGCTTCAAGGCTGTGGGGTTTGTGTTGTTTTTTAACAGGGAGGAAATTTCAAGCCCAGCCAGAAAGGCTTTGTCGGGGGCACCAAATCTTTCATGGATTTTGGCAGCTGGGAGAGACACACTAAGGGAATTGGGCAGAAGCTTCTCCAGAAGATGGGATATGTCCCTGGAAGAGGTCTTGGGAAGAATGCTCAAGGTACTGTCAGTGTGTTTGGTTGTTTATTGTTAACTGGTGATGTGGAGAAGAGATCGCATTCCTTAAAGAAATGCCAGCCCAAGGTGCTGTTCTGGTAACTGATAGGGAAAGCCTGGCTGTTGTGCTCTCCCAGCACACAAACTACTCCTCCTGACCCCTCTCCATCCTCGCAGGTATCATCAATCCCATCGAGGCCAAGCAGAGGAAAGGCAAAGGTGCCGTGGGGGCCTATGGCTCTGAGAGGACCACCCAGTCCCTGCAGGACTTCCCTGTGGTGGACTCAGAAGAGGAAGCTGAGGAGGTATTGTTGTGATTCTTCTATATCTGTTTCTCTGCTGTACAAACCTCAGTTCTCTCATTAGTTGCTGTGTCAGAGAAAACTGTTTGGGCTCATTTTAGTCAAGAAGGCAAAGACTGAGCACATTGATTTAATTTAGATAGATTTTTCTTGTCACTGTAATATTTTTTGTTGGTTTTGGCTCAGAATCCCACCTTCAAAAAGCCCCCCAAGGCAAATAGTCTTTCCCTTTATTTAAATTTTAAAAAAAGACCACAAACACCCTATAAGAACTGGCCATAAAGTGGGTGACTGACCCACAGCATCTGTGGTGCTTTGGCACTCAGCTTCACCATTTCCCAGTTATTTTCTGTACAGAATTCCTCATTGATCTGATGGTTATTGTCCTGTAGAAAGAGGCAGATTTGGGGTGTGGCAAAGAGCAGCTCCCACAGCTTCCTGTTGTTTTGTTCAGGAATTTCAGAAGGAGCTCAGTCAGTGGCGGAAGGATCCGAACGGAGGCAAGAAGAAGCCCAAGTACAGCTATAAAACAGTGGAGGAGCTGAAAGCCAAGGGCAGGATCAACAAGCAGCTTGCAGCCCCTCAGAAGGAGCTGTCCCAGGTCAAGGTAAGGTTGATACCTGAGAGGTGAAACCTCTCGGGAACACTTTGTCCACTTTTAGCCACCAGTAACCTTGGTAAAGCCAGTTCTAAGGAACTGCCTGTGCAGCCTTTTGGACTCGTCACTGAACCATGTAATTAATCCCCCCATGTCACCTGGACTTGGGGTTTGGTTTAAAACACGCAAATTAGATTAAATGTGGGTGGGTTGGGTTTTTTTGAATTGCAGGTTATTTAATTGTTTCACATTGGTCATAGATCAATGCTCACCCACTTCTGAAAGCACAGCTGTCCTTTTTGGGATTATGCAAATAAATACATGGTTTGAACCTTCTTCTACTTCAAAGGGACCTGTTTGCCCTTGTCTGTTGGCAGGTTATAGACATGACGGGCCGGGAGCAGAAGGTTTATTACAGCTACAGCCAGATCAGCCACAAGCACAACATCCCAGATGACAGCCCCCAGCAGCCCCTGGGCAAGGACTCCAAGCCCCAGGGGTTTGCCCTGCCTGAGCTGGAGCACAACCTGCAGCTGCTGATTGACATCACGGAGCAGGAGATCATCCAGAACGACCGGCAGCTGCAGTACGAGAGGGACATGGTAGTCAACCTGAGCCACGAGATCCAGAAGATGTCTGAGGTGCTCTCACATGAGGAGAAGGCCATCAGCAACCTCAGCAAGGTGCTGGACATGGTGGAGGAGTGTGAGAGGCGGATGCAGCCTGGCTGTGAAAACCCTCTGACCTTGGATGAGTGTGCAAAGATTTTTGAGACGCTTCAGGACAAGTACTACGAGGAGTACAGGATGTCAGACAGGGTGGACCTGGCAGTGGCCATAGTTTATCCTCTCATGAAGGATTATTTCAAGAACTGGGATCCCCTCAAGGTGTGTTTCGGGTTGTCTGCCGTTCTCACTTGATGGTTTCAAGAGTCTTTGCTACCTTGTCCCAAGTGTCCTGGTCTAGTGGGAGGTGTCCCTGCCCATGGTAGAAGAGTGGAAGGAGGTGAGCTTTAAAGTCCCTTCCAACCCAAACCAGTCTGGGATTCTGTGATTCTAAATTCCTGATCAGTCTGGAGAGAAAGAAAGGAAGCAAAACCAAACCCTGCTCTGTGCCCCCTCTCAGACATTCGCTGAGGAATTTGTAAGGTTAAAATCAATCCCTTTTATGAGTGTTGGGAAGAAAAAATAGGTGAAAAACAAGTCTTTAGTTGTTTTTTAGTAAAAGTAGGAGAGGTCTGTCTGTCAGTCTAGTCTAATCTCACTGCCATTTAGGCTGGGATAGGTAAGATAGGCTGGCCCTGTGAGGGGGTGAGAATTGTGGCTGTAGCCAAGCACACCATCAGCCTGCTCTGTGCAGATCCCAGCTGAAATTAATGGAAAAGGATAAAGACCTTGACCCCGAGTGCCTTATCATTCCCCAGGACTGTTCCTATGGCACAGAGATCATAGCCAAGTGGAAGAGCCTTCTGGAAAATGACCAGCTGTTATCCCACAGTGGGCAGGACCTGTCAACAGATGCTTTCCACAGGTAAAGAGCAAATGAACTGTACTTTGTGCAGTATCTTCATGTGCTGCTTCCTCAGGGATGGAAAAGAGCAGACACAAGGGATCTTTCCTGATGAGTCCCTTGCTGTACCTGTTAAAATCCAGCTACAGAAGAGAAGCAGCTTTAACTAACAAAGTTCACATTTGGTTTATTTAGGCCTGGGTTGTAGCTTTGAGCTTCACTTTGATTTAATTGGGTGGGGTTTTTTTGCCAGACTGATGTGGGAGATCTGGATGCCATATGTCAGAAACATCGTGGCTCGGTGGCAGCCAAGGAACTGTGGATCCATGGTGGATTTCTTGGATAGCTGGGTAAACGTTGTTCCTGTGTGGATTCTGGATAATATTCTGGATCAGCTCATCTTCCCCAAGTTACAAAAGGAGGTGAGTAGAGGTGAGAGGGCTGGGTAGAGCAAAGCCATGCTCTGAACCGGTGTTTGAATTTCAATTGGAACATCCAAAACACCAGTTGGCTGATGGCTGGAGGAGTTGGAGGTTCCATCACGGCTCCTTGTGCTTCTGGACAAGACTTGCTGCTAATGGATGGACTTACTTAATCTTTTCTGTTCCACCTCAAGGTTGAAAACTGGAATCCGCTGACGGACACAGTCCCAATCCACTCCTGGATCCACCCCTGGCTGCCCCTGATGCAGGCACGGCTGGAGCCACTGTACTCTCCCATCAGGAACAAGCTGGCCAATGCCCTGCAGAAGTGGCATCCCAGTGACTCCTCTGCCAAGCTCATCCTTCAGCCCTGGAAGGATGTGTTCACTCCTGGCTCATGGGAGGCTTTCATGGTCAAAAACATTGTGCCTAAACTAGGTGAGACAACCAGACAATGCTGAATTTTGGGAATCTGCTGGTTGCACTTTCCCCCGACACCCAGGAAAGATACTCATTAATGTGGGTGCCAATGTTAGTTCAGAGAATGTTATTAGCAAGGTTAGACCAAGGTACCCTCTTCTTTTCTGCTACCAGTCCTGTGCAGAGGCAGACAGCTTAGAAAAATACAAGAATTACTCTGATTATTCTCTATGTTTTCGGTCGTTTTATAAATCATCCAATTCCTCTCTTCTCCAGCTGGCAGGAATATCTGACAGCTGTCAGGTAGGACAGGCTGTAAGATGTCTCTCTGTTACTCCTGAATTCCTTGGTCTGTGCTAATGCTTTCACATCATGAGTTTTGTAATGTGAACTGTCTCAAAGAGTAAAAAACAGTCAAAGGTTTTAAGTTTATCAGTTCTGGCAGCAAACTGTAGTTGCTGGAAGTGGAAATACACTGTTTTGGTGGCAGGAGCAGCCAAAGAGTTTAAAGATCACCAGTGTCCCTTAGTGCAATAAGCAGGTGCTCCTCAAATCGTGTGTGTTGGTAATGAAAGATGTCAGGGTACTGATAAACCTGAGTCAGGTTCTTTTCTAACTCTTCTCCCCCTTTCCCAGGGATGTGTTTGAACGAGCTCATCATCAACCCTCACCAGCAGCACATGGATGCCTTTTATTGGGTGATCGACTGGGAAGGGATGATTTCTGTCTCCAGCCTTGTTGGGCTGCTGGAGAAACACTTCTTCCCGAAGTGGCTGCAGGTGAGATGCTGTGAGGGCTGAGGAAAGAGGTTACTGGGGACTGTTTTAGTGACTCCTGACCAAGAATTGATGCCCTGGTGCTGAAGTGGACTGATTTCCACTCAAACCTCTGTACCCATCAGAACAAAGTCCCTGGATTATCACAGCCCTTCGTTTTACTGACAGCTCAGTAATAAACTGAGTGACCTCAAGCTGAGCCAGGGGAGGTTCAGGTTGGATATCAGGAGGAATTTCTTCATGGAAAGGGTGGTCAGGCACTGGAAGGAGCTGCCCAGGGAGGTGGTGGAGTCCCCATCCCTGGAAGTGTCCAGTGTTTAAGGAGTGACTGGATGTAGCACTCGGGGCTCTGGGCTTGTGACAAGGTGGGGATGGGTCAAAAGTCGGACTTGATGATCTTAGAGGTCTTTTCCAACCTGACTGATTCTGAGATTCTGTGCCAGTGAGCCCTCTCTTCTCCAGACCTGTGCTGCCTTTGACATGTCCCTGTGTTTTGCAGGTGCTCTGCTCTTGGCTCAGTAACAGCCCCAACTATGAAGAGATCACCAAGTGGTACCTGGGCTGGAAGTCCATGTTCTCAGACCAGGTGTTGGCACATCCCTCCATCAAAGACAAGTTTAATGAAGCTCTGGACATCATGAACCGGGCCGTGTCCTCCAGCGTGGGTGGGTGGCTCATAGGGGTGGCCCTGTTGCTCTGGGCTGGCAGCAGGGCCACGTGTGGCTCCTGGGAGGCTGATTTGGGATGGCCCTGCTGTCAGCACAGCAGCAGCTCCCATGAGCAGAGAAAGTCAATAAGCTCTGCCTTGCTGTGTCCTTAAGTAACACCTTGGAGGTGCTGCTCAATCATTCTGTGCTGCACTGAAGGAGAAACAGTTTTGGTGGCTGCCTGAGCCATTAAATGACTGATTCTCTTCCAGCCTTGCCCTGTTACAGTGGATTTCCAGTCAGACACCCACGTTTAAGGGTTGACTTATAAAGCTGTAATTTACTGGCTTTTTTTTCCCTTAGGGTGAGATTTCTGGTTCTTTTCCTTAGCTTTAGAGCTGTGCCCTCTCCTTTCACATGACTTTCCCTGTGACCTAAAAGAGACTGTTAGGACTTCACAGGGAATTACACTGTATAAAAGGGAAGGCCATGCCTGAAGGAGCACCACCTGGAATTTGCCCTCTATCAGAGACTCAGATAGCCTATCCTGAATTCCTGCCTTCTTGCTGTACAGTGTGATGGAGTCACAGGTGACTCAGGAACTTATCCAGGTGGGTTTGGAATGTCTCCAGAGAGGGAGACTCTACACTCTCCCTGGGCAGCCTGTTCCAGTGCTCTGCCACCCTCCATGGAAAGAAGTTCTTCCTCAGGTTAAAGGGAAACGTCTGTGTTTTAGTTTATGGCCACTGCTCCTTGTCCTGTCACTGGGCACCGCTGAACAGAGTCTGGCACCCTCCTCACAGCCCTTGGAGATATTTGTGTGGATTCACAAGATCCCCTCTCATTCTCTCTTTCCCAGACTAACTAGGCACAGCTCCCACAGTCTCTATTCTTAAGGAAGATGCTCCAGACCCCAAACCATCCTTGTGGCCTCTGCTGGACCCTTCCCAGCAGTTCCTTGTCTTGAACTGTGGAGCCCAGAATTGAACACAGCACTTCAGATGTGTTGATGTCTATGTGTCCTGGACAGTTTCCCCCAGACCTTGCCCTGGGAACAGACCAGGACCCTATTCTCACTGTCCTGTCTCCCACAGGGGGGTACATGCAGCCGGGGGCCCGGGAGAACATCGCCTACCTGACGCACACGGAGCGGCGCAAGGACTTCCAGTACGAGGCCATGCAGGAGCGGCGGGAGGCCGAGAACATGGCCCAGCGTGGCATCGGCGTGGCCGCCAGCTCTGTGCCCATGAACTTCAAGGACCTCATCCAGACCAAGGCCGAGGAGCACAACATCGTGTTCATGCCCGTGATCGGGAAGCGGCACGAGGGGAAGCAGCTGTACACGTTCGGCCGGATCGTCATCTACATCGACAGGGGCGTGGTGTTTGTGCAGGGGGAGAAGACGTGGGTGCCCACCTCCCTCCAGAGCCTCATCGACATGGCCAAGTGAGGCCCTGCTAGGGACCCAGAGAACTCCCGGGGAGCGAGAGCTTTAGTGTAACTCTTAGAATAAAGAAGTTACAGGTTTGTAAATAGTGAAACTGAAGCTGTATGCCAGAATGGTTTTCTGTTCTGGAAGAGCTGTTCAGGCAGTGTTGAGAGCAGGTTTCCCGAGTTGGAAACCCAGGCTGAGGAAGAAGGAGTTCCAACACTTGTGCAATTGCCACCTGTGACAGAGGTTCAGCAGCAGCTTAGAAGGGAGCATGGGAGGTGATTCCCTGCTCCCATACGAGCAAGGGCTGGTTTAGTTGAGTCCCAAGGGTCTCCAGGGACAGATGTCACAGCTTCTGCTGCCTGTGCCCTGCACTGGCAGTGAGTTGCTGTCCCCATGTCCCTCACACAGTGGGCTCCTCTGCCACACGCAGCCAGGACCTGTCCCACCTCTTTCCCTCAGCCTGGTGCCTGTGGGCTGTCAAACACTCCAGGTACTCCCTCGCCTTTCAGTGCAGAGCTGGAGCAGGGGGATTTTTCCCAGAAAACTCAAAGCAGGTGCTTTGGGACTGCAGTGGTTCAGAGCACAAAGGTGAGGGAGAGAACCCAAGGTTTTTGTCCCTGGAGGGAGCTGACCTGATTGTTCACAGAACAGATGGAGAGCTGAACTCAGCAGCACTGAGCAACTTTTAGAGCTTTTACAAGCCTGCCGTGGGAACTAGATACCAACACCTCCAACTGATAATTCCTCTCAGATCTAATTCCCTCTTCCTGATGCTTTGAGATGTGAGTAGTATGTGCAAAGGCCTTGAATTGTTCATGGAAGGGGAGAGAATCAAAGAGCACTCACTGCAGTACAGATGGTTCTAAAGGCAGGTTTTAGGGGAATTTGTTTGCTGTAGTTCAGTGAGTGCAAGTCAAAGCTCAGCTTTACATTTTATTACAAAAGATACAAAATTGTCCCATCACCTCAGTGTTCAGGTGCTGCCACTTTTGGCAGTCTGATGCCACTGACACTCTCGAGCTTCATCCCAGCTGCACAGAAGCTTCCATGGGAAGAGATGTGGATCTCAGCCCCCCTAACACAGGGAGCGGTCAGGACTGGGCAGCAGCTCTGTCCTGATTCCTGATGATCTCCAGGTCCTCACAGTCTTGGTACCTCGGCTCTTCCACAAAGTTCCAGACCTCAGGGGAGAGTTCTTGCAGTTTGTCCAAGGGAAACCAGTGGACAGAGGTGTCGTTGAAGGTGTCCAGATAGCGAGGGTGACTCGGGAGTGCCACTTCCTCCATCCCTTTCAAGACCTAAAGAGCATTTGGGAAAAAAGATACCAATGATGCAGAGAAAGAAAAGATACCCTTTCTGCAGAGCTGAGTCATTGAGGATGAGGATGGTGTGTATGTTACCCTCAGTACCTGTGTGCAGGGTGTTCTGCAGATGTTGAACAATCATAAGGCAATTAGTTTTTATATCACAGTGTCCAGGAAAAAGGTTTTAAAAGCAACCACCCTCTTCTTTCCAACTGCAGTTCATTTCCTTTCTCATTAAAGGTGCTTTGTCAACACAAAACAATAATGTTAAACTATTGTCTCATACCTTTGCAATGTAAGAATAATCTCTCTCCAATATTCTTGACAGCAGTCTGGAATAACAGAACATGCCCACATTAGACACAAGGTTTCTGTAAGGCAAGTTTTCTGTACTGGGGGGGTGGGACAGAGAAGGGGAAAGAGGGCTCATGACTGTAAACCTGATGGCAATGAAAATGAGCAAAAGAGGGACCTTGCTGTCACACATAAGGAGTAGAGGGAGGGAGGAAAGGAAAGTGGTGTTGGAGATATCAGAGAGTCTCCAAAGCATGCACAGACCTCTCCTCGATCCCTCGGAAGCTGTTCCCGATGATGACCAGTTTGGAGAGTGCCGCCGGGCTCCAGTTGCTCCACAGCAGGTTGTTGTACAGGGCCTTGCCGCAGTGCACCATGTAGAACAGCGTGGCCGAGCCCCCCACGCCGTGTTTCCCCTCCTGCCCGAGAACCGGCATCTCCCGTCACTGCCGAGCCCCGGCCGCGGGGTCCCGAGGGGGTCTGGCCCCGGGGGTCCCGGCGGCCGAGCCGAGCGTCCCGCTCACCTCATTCTCCGTGAGCAGCCGCAGCCCCAGCGCTCCCAGCGCCGCCGCCTCCCGCGCGGAGAAGGCCGGGTCGAACAGGGCGCAGCGGGCGGGCGGCACCTGCGGGGCAGAGCGGGAGAGGGGCGGCGTGGGCGGGGGCCGGCCCGCGGGATGCCCCCGGTGTTCCCCGGTGTTTCCCGGTGCTCACCTGCAGCTCCTCCAGCAGCAGCAGCAGGAAGGCGAGCTGGTAGCGGGCGGCGGGGCAGGCGGCGAACCGGCCCAGCCCGTAGCAGACGCAGCAGGCGGGGGGCTCGGCGGGGCCGCTCAGCGGGGCCCGCACGGCTCCTGCGGGCAGCGCGGTCAGCGCGGCGGGGACGGGGCCGCTTCCCGCTGCCCTCCGTCACCGCGCTGCCCCCGCACGGGGCAGGGCTCCCCCTGCTCTCCCCTCCCGCTGCCCGCACTCACCGGCGCTCGCCGCCCAGAAGCCGGAGCTCAGCAGATCGTCCCTGCGGAGAGAGCGCGGTGTCAGCGGGGCCCGGGGCTGGAGAGGACGCACGGACCGGTGCCGGGGCCGGACGCTCACCGCGCCTCCCGCAGCCGCCGCAGCACCGCCTCGGTGCCGGTGCCGCCTTCCTCCTTCTCCTCCTTCTCCTCCTCCTCCTTTTCCCGGTCCCGGCCCCGGCGCCGCCGCCGCGCGCGCGCCGCGCGCCACGCGCCCGGCGCCGCCATGCGCGGTCACGTGCGGCGGTCACGAGACCGGCGGGGGCGCGCCGGAACCGGCGGCGGGAGGGAGCGCGGGGTTCCCGAGCATCCCGGAACCGCCCGCAGCATCCCGGAGCATCCCGGAGCCGCCCGCAGCCATGGCCCGGCCCGCCGAGCCCGGCCCTGCGCCCTGGTGAGCGAGCTCCTTCCCCTCCCGCCCGGACACCGCCGGCCACGCGTGGCGGGTGTCCCGGGAAGGCACTCCGGCCCATTGCTGGCCGGACCGCGGGGATGGTCACGGGTCGCGCCTGCAGCGCGGAGCCGGGAGCCCGTCCCGTGGTCGGGAACCCAGCCAGGGCTCAGCAGCTCTGTCCCTCTCCCGGAGTCATTCCAGGGCCGTGGAGTGGCGGCCCGGGAGCGGATCCAGCCTCCTGCTCCTGGCCCGGCCGTAACGCGGGTTCCCGGGTTCCTCGGTGCCACCTTTTGCCTTTGCCCCAGACCTGGGCTGTTCCTGCTGGAATATTCCTGGGCGAAGCTTGTCCCGAGATGTGACAACAGGAGAGGACAAAAAGTGTTATCAATATGTGAATCCAAGAAGTTACGAGATATCTATGGAGGGAACTTTCTGTCTCATGGTCCTAGAGGGCTGTCGGGTGCAGGCAGCAACTTAATTAATAGTAGCAGGTCCCAGGAATTGTTTAGAATGCATGTGGATAATGCTCAATGACAATCACTCCTTCAACTCAGGGTAGAATATCTCACAAGTCCAAATCCTTCCACCTGTCTGAGCTGCTGAGTTATAGAACCTATTTTAAGCCCACAAAAAAGGTCAAATTTAGTCGTAAGGGTGCTGCTTATGGGTGTAAACTTAGTGTGATTGTGCAAGAACAATGTCTCCATTTGTAATAACCATTAATTGCTCTTCTTGAACTAATAGAAAGGAGACAGAGAAGTGCAACAGTTTTCAAATACACAATAATTCCTGCTACTGCTTTGCTTTTTTAGGTGGAATTACTTTTT
Source organism: Pyrocephalus nanus (assembly GCA_038380795.1). Taxonomy (NCBI): domain Eukaryota; kingdom Metazoa; phylum Chordata; class Aves; order Passeriformes; family Tyrannidae; genus Pyrocephalus; species Pyrocephalus nanus. The sequence goes on from CM076278.1 coordinate 7,364,863, forward strand.
CCTTTATGATGGCTCAAAGGTGAAGGAGGAAGGGGATCCTACAAGTGCTGGGATCTGTTATTTTTACCCATCTCAGGTAGTGTCTGCTCTCATTTCAGTACCTGTAAAGGGATGTTGTGGGTCAGGGCTGATAGTTCTGAATCAGGAATGGTTTGGTTCCCAGGTAGAGATTCAGTATTCACAAAAGTTTTAGGAAATCCCATACAATTAACTCCAGGTGGAGTGGAGCTGGCCTCCACCTGTCTTGGGACACAGCAGTGGGGTTACAACCTGCTCCCCCACTATGGAATGGTCCAGCACAGTCCAGGTCTGTCCTGGTGATGTGAATAAGCATGATGAAAGTTCCCCTCCATAAAGTCCAGGCCCTTGTGCTGCCTGGAAAAAGCAATCCAATTGTTCTTCTCTCAGAAATATGCCTGTGCTACTGTGTGTGATTCATAGAATCACAGACTCGTAAAGGTTGGAAAAGATCAAGTCCAACCACCAACCCCCCACCACATTCACCACTGACCATGTCCTCAAGTGCCACTTGCACATGTTTTCTGAACACTTCCAGGAATGGTGACTCCACCACTGCCCTGGGCAGCCCATTCCAATGCTTTACAATTCTTTTCTGTATAACTGAATTCAACTGATGATTAATTTTTATTTATACCTCATTACAGTAGTGATTTTTTTCCAAGCTCTTTTAGTGGGCAACTAAAGCCTCTCCTCCCTGTCTCCCTGGGCAGACCCTCCCAGAGCAGCAGGAGCTGCTGTGTGGGCAGATGGCAGGAGTGATTCGCTGCATGACCGAGATCTCCGGGGTCCCTCCCAGCCTCGTCCGCCTCAGGAAGCTCAAATTTGCCGTGGTGGTGGATGGAGACTATCTGTGGGTGAGTTCAGGAGGTCTGGAGCAGTCACAGAGTGAGAACAGCCAGAGGCTGCAGGAATGTGTCAAACAAAGAGGGTTTATTTTTCAGAGTGGGGGCTGCACACCTGGGGAGATCTGGGAGGGACCTTGCAGTGCACGAATTTCATTGCAAGGTAACTTGAATTTAAGTCACTGTGTCCTGAAAGCCACTAGGTTTCACATACCTCATTTGTCTGTCCACTCCCAACATGATTTCTTTAGATGTTCCTATCCAATGGCTGTGAAATGTCGAGCTCCACATTGTTGTGTGTATCTATGGGCTACTGGCAATGACTGGGAACAGAATCTCAAGCTGGTCTGATTGTTCTTTCCTTCTAACCTTCAGCATTTCCTGCTGCAGAGCTGTGTCAGTGTCCACAGACATTTAGTATACAGAGAACAGTGCGTGGCAGAGTTGTGACAAAAATGCCCCCAAACCATCCCTTGGGAACTGGGCTGAGACCAGTTAGCCCCATTTAACTGGCTGTTCAGGCTCACACGGCTTGCTCTGAGGCACAAGGCCTGATGCTTCTGCTTCTCTCAGCAACTTAAAAACTGAATGAAGCATCTTCATTGCTGCAAATAACAACTTAATTTGAATGTTTTAAAGTGCTTAGTTTCAGGAAAATGTTGTCAACTATTAAAGAACCAAGCTGGGTCATCTAGCGTGGGAAGGAAGTGTGTCTGAAGCGCTGCATTTCTGATATAATTTGTTTATCCTGTCTGTGCCAGGGCTCTTGTGTGGGTATTTTTGAATTTCCTTTCCATGTGACTCGTGAGTCTGGGGGGTGGTTGCCTGACAGAGCTGTCTGTCCTCATTGGAAAGTGATAAGAGTTGTTCTCACCTGCTGTTCCTGGGTTTTGTCAGTGAACATCCCCCATTCGTGGCTCTCCTGTTGCAGGTTCTGGGCTGTGCAGTGGAGCTTCCTGATGTGAGCTGCAGGCGCTTTCTGGAGCAGCTCATCAGCCTCTTCACCTTCTACCACGGCCCCGTGCGCGGCGCCTACACGGTAACGGGAGACCCTTGGCCCTGGTGCTGCAGTGTTCTCTTGTGTTTCTTCCTCACATATCCAAGAACTGGGACCTGAAAAAGTGTGCAGGCCCACCCTGACCTTGTTCCAAGGCAGTCTGTGTGTCTCCTAAACATTTCCTAGGTGTTCAGACTAAAGCAGTTTCCTCTCGGTATCATCTTCCCCCTTATCCTGACAAGATTTGTCCCTCAGAGGCTCTGTCCCACACGAATTGCATCTCCCATCCCCAATGCATGAACACCTGTGCAGTGACAGCGTGTGGGGTTTTGTTGTCCATAGGCATTTTCCCAGGAGGAGCTGGGCAGACAGTGGGACAGGTACATTGAACACATCCAAAAAAACACCAGTGACCTCCACAGGATTTTCAATTCTCTTTGGCATCTGGACAAAACCAAGGTAAGAGCCTATCCTCTGCACTTCCTGGCTGGAAATGCCCTAATCCTGAGAGTGTGCTTTGTTTGCTGCTCTGAGCATTTCCCAGGATTCTGTGGCCTCACTCCCTGTGGCTCTCCTGTCCAGGTGGATCCCCTGCTCTTGCTGAAGGCAGCTCTCATCTTGCAGACGTGCCAGCGCTGTCCCCATGTCTTGGCAGGCTGCATCCTCTACAGAGGCTTGTAAGTAACCAGATGTTCCCTTGAAGGCTTGACCTGCCCCTAAATCCACCAGTGTTCTCTTGGCAGTCGTGCAGATCAGTGCAGGCGTGTCTGTGTGTCCGTGGTTCTGTCTGACCCTCTGACCAGGACCACTGTCTGTACTGACAGAAAGTGCACAGAGCCAGGATCTCCCATGAGGAATTCCAGCTTCTTACAACTGAAGATGACTGAACAACTTCAAGGAAAGCCTCCAAGGTGGCCTTGAAAGGCAGGAGGTGGGAAATTCCGAGAATTCCTTGGCAGCAGCATTCAAGTGCCATTTTTCTTTGGCATAAACTGTTCCAGTAACACCTTTTAGGAGCACTGGAAATATGCCACAGTGGGAGCATCTTCCAGGGCTGACAAGGAGTGATCTCATACCCGTGGCCAGGACGCTGGGTGTGAGTCACTGCAGCACATTAAAGCTGGCAGCATGTATAGAGAGGTGGACTTTTGACTAGAGAAGGGAGTTGGGAGCCTTGTCCTGCCTCTGCCACACTGATGTGTGTGTCACTGTATCACTGCTGTGTCTGGTAGAGATATTTTGTCACCAAATGTCCTCCGAGTTCTGTGAACTCCAAGTCTTACTACAGCACTGCAAAGGGCTTTGAGCTGGAGTTAAACCTCTCCTTCTTTAGGGTATTTTGGGTTCCTGCAGCACCATCAGCTTTGCTCAGTGCACAAGTCCAGTGTGTCCAGCATGAGCGTGGCTGCTGGTTCTGCCTGTCCTGGAGCCCCAGGAGCCTGTGGCTGAGCTTCAGGGAAGGATGCTCTGATCACAGGACAAGGAGGAATGGCTTCAAACTGACAGAGAGTAGGTTTAGATTAAATATTAGGAAGAAATCCTTCCCTATGAGGGTGCTGAGGCCCTGGCACAGGTTGCCCAGAGAAGCTGTGACTCCCCCATCCCTGGAATTGTTCAAGGCCAGGTTGGATGAGGCTTGGAGCAACCTGGTCTAGTGGAAGGTGTCCCTGCCCGTGGTGGAAGAGTGGAGCTAAATGATCTAAATGATCTTTTTCCAACCCAAACCATTCCATGATTCTGTGATTCTATGACTTTGTTTTGTCCTTTTAGGATTGTGAGCACCCAGCTGCCACCTTCCCTCACAGCCAAAGTTCTCCTCCAAGGCAGTGAGTCTCCAGGCCAGGTATGTTGCTGAACACATTTCCCTGCATGCAGATACTTTTAAGGATGTGATGTGGGAGCTCTCGTCACACAGATCTGACACGTGCCATAACTGGGAAGGACAAATGTTGATGCTGATGCTCAAAGCTTTTATTAGTTATGATTAAATAAGATTTTGAGATTTCTGCACTAGGAATTTGCTTTTTTCAGTTTTTAAGTTACTGAATTTATGAGTTCTCATCTGTGGATTGTCTTAATTGGCTTTTTACCCACATTTAGGTATTTAGTGGGAAATATACTGGGTGAATGTCTAAAAGGGACAAACAGAGCAGTTTTAGTTTGCATTAAAGCTTGTCAGAAGTTATTATTTATGTGATAGAAAAGCCACCAGAAGGCCTCTGCTCTTCTGGTTGAGTGAACTGAGTTTCTGTGGCCTGAGAAGGCAGTAATGACAAATTGTGGCTCTGTCCTGGCTTTCAGGTGTGTTTTGGTTCTTGGGAAGGTCCCTTTGACTTTGAGAGCTCCCTAAGGCACAAACCCCAGGCCAGCACTATAAACCAGTCACAACATTTGCTGGAGGGGTGGTGTGGGGTCTGCTGTGGCCTTGGAGAGGCTGAGGAGGGTGGCAGGGGTGTCCTGGTGGCACTGAGTCATCCACAGAGCTGATTCTTGGCTTTTCTTGCAGAGGGAGCCCGGAGATGAGGAGTCACGGGAGCCTGGTGAGCATCCAGCTGCAGTGCTGCCAAGTGCCCACCAGCAGCAGCACATGGGCAACCCCTCAGGCTGCCTTCTCTGCATGGGAGTATGACCTGGTTCTCTGGGATTCACGTCCAAGATCTTGCTGGATGTAGGAGTATATCCAGTATATCCCAGAGGGTGTTGCTGGCACTAGTCAGCAGTAGCAGTGGGTGTTGTGTAATCAGAACCAGCTCCTTCCCTTGGCTAAGCAGAGGGTTTGCTCTTTTGGGTTTAATTGTCAGTTCTGCAGATTCCCAACATGCCTGCCTTCATTCCAGTTCCTCATGTGCCTACTTGGCCCTGATGGAGCCCTGACAACAGATGGCTGATTCTTGCAGTCCAAACCTCCAGTCATCATCTCTCAGCATCAGTTTAGAGATGATCTGCCAGGATGGTTAGGAAGAAACACTGAGGGAAAATTTAACTATGTGTGAGGAGGGTGGGCAAATGCTGCCCAGCTCAATTGGGATGCAGGATGATGGCAGACCTATTCCACCTGCAGAAGCCTTTAGACTGATGGAGTTTGGCTTCTGTTCTTTATGCTGGGGCGTGTTAATTTAATCCCCAATCCTCCACTGCTCTTGCAGAGTCTCCGTTGCCGCAGGGTGTCCGTATCATCCCGGTGTTCCTAACAGGGGATGAAGTCTCAGTGCTTCGGGACTTCCCAGTGGAGTGGATGGCCAGGTAGGAAACGAGCCTGACACAGAGAGAGGATTTGCAGCAGGAGCTCACACGTGGCTCTGTGTCCTTGTTGCCATTGTCCCTGTTTTCCCTGGAACTAACCCAGACCCTGTCGCTGCCTGTTGGAGCTGCCTGAGGCCTCTCAGGCTGGATGGAATTCCTGTGTCCATATCCCTGCTGTGATCAGCCTGAAGCAGAACTGCTCCCCCAGACCATCTGTGATCTGTTGTCCCTCAGCTCACAGCACTGCTTGGAGCCTCTGTGCTTTGTGGACAAGGGAGGGACATTCGCAGGAGCCTGCAGTGTAACATTCCCAGGCTTTTCACCTGTGTTAGACCTCAGCCCATCCTTTTCCCAGGCAGATGCCCTTTATAGCAGCCACTGATCAGTACCAGCGGGCAGTGGGGTTGTTAGGTATGGTATAGCACAGATCCTGCTCAGTAGTTTAATCCATTTGTCATCTCCCACTAGGGCATCCATGTCCCCAGCCAGCACTGGAGCAGAGGAGAGTGCTCTGTGCTCCCAGGCAGTTCCAGAGGCAACAGGAGTTCATGAAAACCAAGGCCTGGATGGTATATTTGTGCAGGAGTCCCCTGAGGAGGCTTCAGGGACAGCTGCCCCGGGAGATGCTCTGCAGTCAGGCAGCCCTGCATGCCCCGTGACGGGCTTCCCTGGAATGAGAGCCAGCACAAGGAGTTCTCCAGCTGCAAAACAGAGTGGACCAGACAGTGACAGCTCAGAGCTCAGCAGGAAAACACACATCCCATCAGAGAGTGACACAGAGCATCTCCCAAGCCCTTCCACACTCCGGACTTCTGAATGTGCTCAAACTATGGGTCCATACCTGGAAGGCTTTTCCTTTCCCAACCCTTACACCCAGGAGCAGGAGAGTCGGGACATGGGGAAATCCCTTGTGGACTCTCATACTGAGCACTCTGATGTTGAGAACCGAAGTTCTCTCTCCTCTCCTGTTCCCTCTCCTGCTCAGGAGCTGAGCAGGAGGAAATCCAGAGAACACAACGAGCAAGGGACTGTGAGCCAAAGCCATGTCTCCAGAGGAAGCAGCAGCACTGCTGGTGACCACGTGTGGGGTTTGGATGGTCCAGGCACTGCTGGACAGTCACAGCTCTGGAGTGGGAGTCAGCTGCCGGCTGTGGGCGTTCAGGAGGGTCTGCTCAGTGACCCAGCAGGGAACACGCTGTGTCCCAGGAGTGGGGAGGGCAGCTGGGCATCCCAAAGGGACAGGCTGGGAGCCCAGACTGCCGTGGAGTTGGGCAGAGGGGGTGATCCAGCCCGGATGAGCCTCTATGTTCACTGCATCAAGGGGCTGGTGCTGTCACTGCTGGCTGAGGACCATCTTCGAGGGGACCGGAGTGCCATGGAAGATGTGGTGAGTGGGGAAGATCTCTCCCACCTTCAGCTGCACTCCTGGTGTGGGGGGGGACAGGGTTTACAAATGAAGAAGGAACGTTGGATCAGGCTTCCCATCCTTTCCTCACCTGCTCTGTGCTGTGCAAGGCGAAGCCATTTGGCTCAGGGCTCATCACCACAGCCCTGGCTGTGTGGGAGGGTGTGAGGCAGCGAGCAGGGAGGTGAGAGCCTTGTCTCACACAGCTCCTGGTGCTGCTGTTGTCTGTCAGTGCCAGCACCGGAGCAGAGCGTGTGGGTGTGACCGTCAGAAGGCCTGGGCTGGATCTGGGATTCACTGGGAAAACCCCTCAGTTCAGTGCTTTTTGGGAAGCAAGGTTTGTTCTGTTTAACCCCCGCTTTGCACGTCACAGCTTCTCCCACTGGGAGCACCAGAGACGTGTCTAGCAGCAGGTCCTGGAGTGTTTCCTCTGGCTGTGGGAGCCCCCAGCCTGTTCCCCAGGGCTGGAGAGGAGGATGCCGTTTGGGCACTGCGCAGGGGCTGTACCAGAGCAATCCCAAGTTACTCTGCTGTGGGAATTGGGTGCCAAGGCTTCCCTGTCAATGGAGCTGATGAGGCTGCAGGGGCAGGATATACCAGTGCCCCGCCTTTCCTGGGAAGCATCAGCCTGCAGAGCTGCTGCCTGGCCTCTGCCTCCCTCCCAGGAGCTGAGTCAAAGCTGCAGAGCCCTGTTTGATATGCCAGTTGCCATAGGAACAACCTAATTTCCTTACCCAGCAAGACTGGAAGGTGGAGGGAAGCTCAGACTAACACAGAGCCTCAAGGTTGCTCCTTTCCCTGGGAGCTGTGGGACACAGAGGCTCCCCCATGAGCTGGGGAGTGTCTCCTCTGCTCAGCATGGGAGGGATCACGTGCCTGGGGAAGGATTGCTGCAGAATCAGAGCAGGGCAGGAGGTGCAGCTGGTGCCTTTTGCACCAGGCATGGCATTTGGTCCCCCTTCTGCTCATTTGGAACAGGCAGCTGCACAAATCTGTTCTGCCACGTCTTCTCCAGCGAGGGGAAGAGGGAAACAGGCAGGTGGCAATTGCCACTCTGGAGAGCTGAAGGTTGTCCCTACTGCACAGGGATTGCACAGGTCATTTTCCTTTATGTGTTGCCCCAGGGTTGACAAAGCCCCATTCCATCCAGATTGCTCTTTTCCCAAACATCCTGCTTCCATCTCACATACCCTTGTTTCGGGTCTGACCAAAACTGCATTGTCACAGCCTGGGTTTTGGCTGTGACTGGGCTCTTCTGCTGCACCCTCCTGTGGGTACAGGTGTTTGTTATTCCTTAGAGCTGCATTGCATGCCTAGTTATCCCAGGAGGAAGAGCCTTGTCTGAGGAGATGCAGCTGGGCTCTGCTGCTGGTGGATTTGTGGCACAACCTCAGCTTGTCTGTCCTTTTGTTTATCTGTAGATTAAAAATGACCCTCAGCTCTCAGGGATGTCAAAGCTGCCTTATAATTAATGTTTTTGAGTGCTTTGAGGCCCAAAAATGACACCAAAGAAGGGTAAAATATGCTACTTGTGCAGCTGAGAACCTCTGGGAGGGCGGGTTCCATCACAGGCTTTCCCTGTGGAGGAGGAGGCTCTGGGGCTTCCTTCCTGCTGCTCTTTAGGTCTAATCCCTCCATTTCACTGCACAGAAGGGAAAATCTGTTCTTTGACAGGGGGTCAAGGGTAGGCCATGCACTGCCGTCCTGCTGAACAGAGGCTTTATCCTCTCCACAGCAGAGGAAAGCACATAGGCAGGATGAGGATTATGGAGTTAATCTTCCCAGGAGTGGTGGAGGGCCCCTGCCTGTGCCCTGCCTGTGCCCGGGGAGCCTCAGCACAGCTATCCAGCTGGGCTACCGAAAGTCCACTCAGGAGAACAGCTTGGCATTCTTTGTGTACGTTGTGTATGTTTGTACTGCCTGGTGTAACAAGGTCTGGGAAGCAAAGGAATATTCTTTGATGTGGCTGAAAGTCATGTGAAAATAAGCCCTGGGGAGTAATGGTTGATGGTAAATTAATGGAGCCTTGCATTTTCCTGGAATTAATAGCACCGGCTGGCTTAACAGCTTATTTTCAGGTTGGAGTGCCCTTTCCTGAGTCATGGAATCAAGGAATGGTTTGGGTTGCTAAAGATCATCCAGTTCTACCACCCTGCCATGGGCAGGGACTCCTTCCACAAGGACCCCTTCCACTAGACCAGGGTATTCTGAGCTCCATCACTGACCTGGGAGCTGTGGCACTTGTCTGCTTTCCCCTGTGCCCAAGTTTCCCAGCCATTCCGTGTGGGAGCCTAGGCAGCACAGCAGAGCATGGAAGGGTCTGGTCCCTCTGTCAGCTGAGCTCCCTCCAGCACCTCCTTGGAAGCCCAGGTGAGGCACAGATGGAGCTCTGACCCTTGTCTTTCCCCCTGTCTGCAGTACCACAGCAGCCTGGCTTCCCTGAATGGCCTCGAGGTTCACCTGAGGGAGACTCTGCCCAAGGACTCCTCGGCCTCAGCCAGGACAACTTACAGCTTCACACACTATGACCGTGTCCAGAACGTCCTCACAGGTGAGCCTTCATCTTCGGGAACAGCAGGAGGGAACACTGAGGAGAACAGGGTTTAGGGGAACCTTTTCTCATACCTCAGACAGCTCAGAGTCATTTCTCACTGTAACTCCTACCACACAGCCTGGCTGAAAGGCCCTCTTGAGGGAACTTTGTCTGTTGGGAGTTTATAATCTGCTGAAGACTTGTTGATGGCTTTGTTTGGGTGAAAGCCAGAGGCTGTGGGAGCTGGAGCAGCTGCCACTGGCGCCTTGCTCGGAATGATGTCCCTTGGGGTTCTGGTGAGGGCTGAGCGCAAGCACAGGACTTAACATCCCCTTCAAATCCAGCCATTGCCCCCAGCCATTCATCCCTGGTGTGATGCCTTGTGTCCCACTGTACAGCTGAGGGTCTGTCAGTCACACCTGAGGGTCTCTCAGTTGTTTCTGGTTGTGAGAAGCAGGAGCTGGGACCAGGCAGCAGTTGTGGGGCTGCTGCCCTGGGTGTGGGTGGACCACTGAGCTGTAGAAAGCCCTGTGCCTGTGTTGCTCCAGTTGGTTTTGCTGTTCCCTTTCCCTGGCAGCCTCCCAGACAGTGGCCTGGTTCTCTCCAGCTTGGAAGTGCTTTTAAGACAGAGAGAAACCCCAGTGTTTCTAGGTACCCCAGGCCTCAGTCCACCTTGTGATCCCTCGGTGTGTGTTGCCTGCAGGGAAAGGTACCCCAGGATGAGCACAGTGGCTGTCGCTGATTGGTTCCATTGAGGTCACCCCGGGATTTAAGGTGTCACCAGAGTGTTCTGCTGCTATCCAGGGTCTGTGGGAAGATCCAGGGCCTTTTTCTGTTCAGTAGATGGGGACACACTACAGAGTGGGCTTTTAATACCCCCTCTTACTCCTGTTGTGCAGCAAACCTGCCCCACACACCTGGGCCTCTGGACCGGCACTTCCTGAGGGCAGCCACACTGATCCACTCTGACTTCTGCCAGCTTCCCTCGGCCTCAGAGGTGATCATCAGGTAAGGGGTGCTCACAACCCCTCCTCACACCAGGCTGGGTGGTCACAGAAGGGGGAGGAACCTCTTTTTAGGTCTGGCTGGGTTTCGGCACATGTTGTAACCACACTGGTGCCTCCCAGCAAGGGCCAGCCACATTGCCTTATTCCCTAAGTTTGCTTTTAATTGTGGGTTCCTTTGTGTTCTGGATGTTGAGAGGCTACAGTGGCGCCAGGACTGAGGGCACAGCTGAGTGGTGCCATGAGTTGGATTAAGATATAATGTTCAAACATTGCCAGTTCCTGGCACCATAAGGTTCTAAGACGCAGTGTTAAATATAGCTGTTCCTAATAAATTTGTGTCTCGGCGGGGAGCCAAAGGCGCCCAGAATTGGCAACCTAGATTTTGTTTTCTTACACGGCTTGTTGGGTTGGAAACACACTGTGATGTGCGTGGCAAACTCAATTGTGATGCGCCAGGCAGGATGGTCTTATCACAGCCAGAGCCCTTCCCCACTCCCAGAGCCCTCCCTGACATCCAAAACCCTTCCTCATGGCCAGAGCCCTCCCTGACATCCAGTGCCCTTCTCAACAGCCAGAGCCCTTCCTCCCGACCAGAGTCTTCCCTGACACCCAGAGCTCATCCCCACACCCAGATCCCTTACCCACACCCAGATCCCTCCCCCAGGCCACGGCTGAAGCGAACCCTCCGTTCCTCAGCTGAGCTGGGGGGTTTGTGTTGTGAGTGCACAGATTCTGCCTGCCTGGTCCTGCTTGTTTGTCCAAAACATGATGAAATAAAGATGCTTCTGGGAATTACACGGTTTCACTGCTCTGGCACAGCTTGCCAAGGGAATGTGAATCACACACTTCAGTGCTGGAGAACTCCTTGTTTAGCATAAGCTTGACTGGCTTCTTAAATCCAATCCTAAACTGACTGGCTAAGCTGGTGTATTCCGTGTTACCCCAAAAAAAGCAACTCCATGTGTGAATCAGCCTGAGTAACAAGATGACTAAAACTGCTTTCTTTTATGGAGAGTTGTCAGAGAAGGGTGTCAGCAAACATAGCAGTTGCTGCTTTCCTCCGTTGAGGAGGAATCCAGGGTCCTTGGCTTTGCTCCCTGCCAGCCTTCCTGCAGGAGAATGCTTTGTGGGGGTTCTTAATTTTAATTACTGTTAATAATCACAGCTTTTGTGGTAACAGTATCTGGCTGTTGTTTGAGCTTCATCACACCTGTGAATGAATGGGGTTCCTGCTGCGAGGTGCTGTACTGGGATTTGATTATGGCCAGCAGCAGTGAGATGGGCTCCTGTGGGAGAGGAGGAGTGCTGGGCATGAGGAGTGTTGCATCCCATCTCATGGTGCCCTGGGCTGGTGACATGTGGGTGTTGGTGCTGCTGAGTGGGTCCCAGAAAACTTTATTCATGGAAAGGGTGGTCAGGCATTGGAAGGGGCTGCCCAGGGATGTGATGGAGTCCCAGTCCCTGGAGGTGTCCAAGGAACGAATCGACGTCACACTCAGTGCTCCGGTCTGGTTGATAAGGTAGGGATTAGTCACAGGTCTTTTCCAGCCTCAAGGGTTCTGTGATATCTCACTTTCCCTTTTAGGATGCCAGGACCCTTGAGAAGGACCCTGTAGCCTTCTGGGAATGCGCTGCAGGGGTTTGGTGCCCATTTAGCTCCGTGTTCCCTCTCTGTGACATCTGAAAGTCCCTCTCAGTAGCTGCAAGCCCAGTGCTGTAAACACCCAAGTGCCCAGCTGTAAATCTGGCCCAAATCTGTAAATCTGACCTCTGTCCTCTCTGCTGCCCTGCCAGGAACGCCTCCACGGCCGTGTACGCCTGCCGGAACCCCGTCCAGGAAACCTATTTCCAGCAGCTGGGTGCTCCGCTCCGCAACTCAGGCGTCCCCAACCCGCACGACAGTGCCTTCAGCCTGCCCAGCAAGGCCAAGCAGAAGCTGCTGAAGCATGGGGTGAACCTGCTGTGAGCTGATGTGCTCACACAACATGTCTCGGCCCCTGCTGAATGTTCATCTCCAATAAGGAAAATCTCAGCCATTTATCCCGTCAGAGGCACGAGGCTCTGTCCTGCCTCTGTGGGGTCTCCAGCGTGCCTGGCCCTGAGAAGGGGGCACTTGTTGCCCTCTCCTGCAGCTCATCTGGGGCCAGGGCAGGTGTTACTGACATCAGCACTTACCAAAGACTGAAGACAGAACACAGCCATGTTGGGGCACTTGGTTTACATGGACTCTGGGCCTGTTCTTGGTGCTCTGCAGACTCCCTGCGTGTCTTGACCTGAAGTAAAACCTCGTCTTTCTCTGAGCTACACAGACTCTGGACATTGCTGGCTTTGAGAGGTGTCGGTCAAACACTGTGCCTGCACTTGCCCTGATCAGACTTGGGCTTTATTTATATCTCTTAATCCATAGGAATGAGCCCTGCCATGATGTAGTGCCTTACCTTGATTAGCAGAGCCTGCCTGTTCTCAGACTGGAAAAGTGCTGCAGAACTCATAAGCCTCCTCTGAGTGCTGCCTGGAGGCTTTTATGTTGCAGGTGACTCTGGGAGGTTCTTGTCCCTCCACGCCTGCCTGGTCAGTGATGGTGCAGCCCAGCACTGCCCACACCAGGACCCCATGGCCTCACAGGGCCTTGGGATGGTGGTGGTGGTGTAGGTGTCCTTCTCCCTCCCTCCCTCCTGCTGCTGCAGGACCTTGTTTTGCTGCTCTTGCTGCTCTGTTTTCCCACGCTCTGTTGACCCTGAAACTGCCCCTTAAGCTGATGGGACCAAAGAGGATTTGTAGCCCCTCGGCAACTGTTCCCTTCCTGCTCTGACAGTGTGTCCCCTCTCAGTGGTGGCTGGGGGGGTCTGTGGTGATGGCTGCTTAGACCTGAGAGATGGATACCTGTGTTTGGCTGGGCTTGGAAACCTGCTGCTGGTACATACACAACTCCCCCCGCCACAGTGTGACTGTGGAAATAAAAGAGAGTCTCCAAGGCTCATTCTAGCACTGTGTTAGCAGCCATAGTCATGTTGGTTGTCACGTTTGTGGTTCCTGATGTGATGGTTTGGGTTGGGTGAGCTGTTCCCCCCGGTTAGCTCTGTGCCAAGGGTAGTTCCTGCACCGGTTGTGGTTGAACAGGCGGTGCCTGTTGGTTCAGTCATTCCTGCAAAGAAACTTCTTGGAAGATTCCTGAAGATAGATGCATTACTGGTGTTACTGAGAGATGGTGAGAGCAACATAAACATGGTGAGATGGTGAGCAGCCCTGTGTCAGCATCGGAGCTGGACATGGTGAGGTCACCATGGTCACAGCTCATGGTTCTGCTCCAGCACAGACAGTTCCCAAGGCCTCTGCCATTGCAGAGCTACCCTGCAGACCTCGCTGGGAACTTCAGAGGACTCCAGAGGACAAGCCAGCTGCTTGCTTAGGGGTGGCTGGGCATGGATTGCCACCTGGCTGCCAGCCCTGGCAGCTGAGGGGGTGTTTCAGCAGGACCAGGGCTGTGTGGCACTGCTGCTGTCCTGGGCACGATGGCAGGGAAGCTGCTCTGCATAGAAGGACTGTCAGGAGTCTGTTGGCAGCACAGGAGTGAAAGCTCACTGGGAAGCCTGAGCTGGAGCCATCCTGGTGACCTCCTGTTTCAGTGACATCCATGTGGAAGGCGGCACAAGGTAAGGTGCTGCTTCCCTGCGTGACTTCCCTGTACACTTCCCTTGAGTGATGGCCAAGCTGCTGGAGCAAAGCACAGGGAGGCATGGCGTGGGCGGGAGAAGGCAGGAGGGGAGGGGCTGTGTCCTCCAGCCTCTTCGGTGCTCTGGGCTTCCTGCCAGCCTGAGCCAAGCGGCCTCTCTGGTAGATGCTGCGCTGCCTGTCCCCTCTGCGCACTCAGCAGATCCGGGTTCCCTCTGCAATTCCCAGGAGCTGAGGAAGCCTCGGAATGCTGGGAGCAGCGAGCCGTCTGGGCGTTTTCAGAAGTGGTTGTGTGCTCTATCAGGAAACACGAAGAAGTTGAGGGAAAATCCTGAGAGGGACAGGAGGGAGATTTGGCACAGCAGCAAGACACAAAATAGATGAATGCTCTCGCCTGCCGCCGTCGGGGATCTCCTGCCGCAATCTGCCGAGCCGTCTGCCGGCAGGGGAACAGCTGGGGTGGCTCCTTCTCATGGCTGCTCGGGCTGCATCTGGTCACCCAGACCTCTCTGCCTGAGCTGGCTGTGAGGGAAGTTGTCTGGGCAGCACATGGAGAGCTCCCAGCCCTCGGCACGACGGCTGTGCTGGAGAGGTTTAAAAATGGGGCATGTGGAGCACAAGGGGATGAGGAGCAGCTGCTGCAGCTGGGTCTGCCTGAGTGCCACCAGCGAGGCCCAGGGGCTCATGGAGAGCTCTGTGCTACTGTTTTCGGGCAGTAGGATGGGAGTTAAGCAACACCCTCTGCCCTGGAGCTGCTCCTGGGGAGCTGCTGCCTTTGATGCGTCAGCGCAGGCAGCTGGAAGCAATTCCCAAAATGGTTTGTTTGTGGATGCTCTGGCAAGACTAGTGGCTGCTGTGAGTTTTGGGGAGCTGTGTGGCTGCAGCTGCTTCTGGGAATGACTGGGGAAAGTCTGTACTGCCCTAGGCCAGGCAGCGCTACCATAACCATAGCTGTACCCATGCCACACCATAGCTATGGGTGAGGTAGGGAGGTATTCCCTGTTCTCCTTGGCAGCCTGGGGTCGATTGACATCACAGAATCCCAGAATAGTTTGGGTTGGAAAGGACCCCAAATATCCAGTTCCAACCCCCCTGCCATGGGCAGGGATTCACACACTCAACCAGGTTGCTCAGGGCCCCATCCAGCCTGGCAAAATCCATGGAGACAGAGGTTTCACAGGGTTGGGTATTTTAAAACACTGCCTTCACTCACCATATCCCTGGCAAACATCCCCATGCCCCCTCCCACCCTGCAGCTCCTGCTCTTCCAGCACATTCTCCCCACCAACAGCCGGCTGAGCTGCTGCGATAAACCGGACCCAACCTCTCAGGGTTTGCTTGACCTCTAACTGATTAGAGCAGCAGGCAGAGCCCCTTCTGTTTTCAGCACAACTGTTTATTTATACTCTTTGCTTATCCACTTATGAATGTTACCGACTGTCAGACAGAGCCAACCTGCTTCCCCAGGGCCTGTGGCCAGGTAGCCAAATGCGTGTAGAAATCATGCACTTCAGATAGTCTGTAACAAGACAGGTGTAAAAAATATCTCAGATGTATTTGAAATCTCTGCCTTATCTCGCAATCAAATCACTGAGAAGTCTGTAAAGAAGTTGTAGGGGGACAGGGCTGTGTTCCCTCCCGGGCAGGGCACAGAGCCAAGCGGTCCCCAGCAAGGACAGTGGTGAGCAGCCATGGCACGCTGTGCTTCACATGTAGGATGTCATAAACTGTCCCCTAAACAGACCCTGGATGCTGGGTGCCTTCAGGAAAAGCAGGTCGCTGGGTAGGCGGGACCCCAGGGTGGGGGGCTCATTCCTCAGGCTGCAGTGTTAACCCATCTGCCTTGGGAACCTTTCCTTTGGAGTCAGGTCTGTGTGAGCTGCTGCTGTGTGCACCTGCCCTGGCTCAAGGAAAGAAGATGGAACAGCAGAAGGAATGGTGACCTCCCAGGAGGAATGGTGACCTCCTTTCCTCCTATGGACACACAAAAGCCCAACTCTGTGTTCCCAAACAGCATCCCTGCCCCTACAGGGCTTCCCAGCTGGAGCTGTGAAACCTGAAGGTTGCAGATAGAGCAAGGAGGGGATTTGGGCGATTGATAATGCCCTTGGTCAGACTTAAGAGCAGGGCTGTGTGTGCTGTCCTCTGGCAGGGTGGATGTTGGGGAACCCCTGGGCTCGCTGCTGTGCTTGGCTGGGGGCACCTGCAGCTCGAGGCTCCCTTTTTGGGTGACAAAAGGAGTTTCTGAAGAAAGGAGGGCTGGGGCCCCAGGGCTGGCAGATGGGGGAGGAAGCAGAAGCCCCTGGGCTCATGGTGGGAGGGCTCTTTATGGGCAGAGCTGTGCCCTGCCCACCCCATCAGCCTCAGCCAGAGTGGCCCCTGCCTGGGGGGGAGCACCATGCCCACTGCAGCCCCCACTGTCCATCTGTCCCAGACTGCAGCCAAGCAGGGCAGACTGAGCGCTGTGCTGGGCTGGTTGGCTGTTATGGTGTGTGTGTTTGTTGTTCCTTTGATGACCACAAGAAATTTTACATTACATTCAAACGAACACCCTTGGGTTTGTTACTCTACTTCTGAACACTGCAAAACACAGTAGCAACAGAACATGTAGGAGCGTGGGGGGCAGCGAGCCACGGCGGGGGCGAGAAAAGAATCCCTGAAGCCAATGATGGAGGAAAGAGATGGGTGCTGATACACGTCACAGTTTCCATTTACAAGAGCCCCCGGGAGGGAGGACCGAGGCCGTGTGCTGGGAGGAAGGTTCCAGTGCAGCCCCAGAGCTGTGGAGGGACGGAGCCGGCACAGCCGCCCACCCACAGCTGTCCCGAGCCCACCAGGCTGGGCAGCGCCGTCATCGTCCCGGCGCGAAGATGAAGTCGAGGGCTTGGCGCTCAGCGGCCGCCACGTTGGGGTGCCACAGGTCCACCATGAAGACCACGCGGGGACCGTCCTCCGGGGCACCTGGGTGGGATGGAAGCGCAGGGTGAGCACAGGGAGACACCTGCCCAGTGCAACCCTGGTAAACACCTGTGTACTGGGAGCCCAGTGCCTCCAGTAGCTGGCACAGGGCAGGGTCCCCCCTGCCCAGGCTCCAGGTTTGCTTTGGGCACCCAGAGGATTCCCTTGGCAGGGCCAAGGCAGGATGCTGCGCTCGCCCTCCTTGCAGCTGCGCCTTGTATCTGTGCAGGGAGCAGCTGCTGCGCCATTCCAGCCTTCCTGGCCCTGCACAGAGCTGCGCTTCCCAATTCCACAGCCGGGTTAGGTGGAAGCAACAGCTTTTGTTCTTCCACTCTCTCCACAGGCTCCCCTGCGTAGAACAGCTCTGCTTGATGCTTTTATGTCATGGGCAACTAATGCCGGTTAATCCGGGAGAGCTGAAGTGGAACAGCCTCTGTCAGCGATGGAGGGAGGAACAATCCAGGCGGGAGTGAGGCTGTTCCCCCTGCGCAGGAGACAAAGGCGCCGCTGTCACGTCAGCACCGAGCCGCTCCTGCAACAGGGCGGCTGCAGCGGCAGCACAAGGGCCAGAGGATGCCGAGGCTGTGCTATCGCAGCCTGAGCTGCCCTGCACAGCTCAGCAACAAAGGAAGCCTTTCCAAGCTGGCTGCCATGGCTGGGAGAGGACCTCTGGGCAGGGAGAGGGTCACCAGGCCCCATGCAGGGCTGGCAGTGCTGTGGCAGCACCACAAGCTGGGAGCGAGCCCTGGGCAGGCTGTGGGGGGCTCCAGGGCTCTGTCAGGAAAGGGGCACCCTGAGGCAGAGGGAGCATTTTCATGGGTGAGTGCTCGGTGCCAGGGCCGGGGCTGCTGCCATGTGGTGCAAGCCAAGGGCAGCGGCAGTCCAAGCCCACTGGGAGGCAGGCACTCCAGTCCTGCTGTGGCAGGAGAAGGAACTGGACACAGGTGTTCTTGCCCACCCGTTCCTCCCTGGACCCTGGCACTAGAGGGGACACTGCAAGGCTGCACACGTTTAACCTGCGCTCACCTTCGTGGAACGCCGTGTGCAGGAAGGAGTCATCGAAGAGCAGGCACCGTCCCTCAGCCCAGCACTGGGGCTCACCCCCCACCACCAGCTCGCAGTTGCTGGGCGTCTTCAGACCTTCAGGCACAAAGAGAGAGAACAGGGAGGGTCAGGCGATGCTGTGTTCCCTGTGACAGGGCAGCAGTGACGAACAGCAAGCCCCACATGGGCCCCACGTGAGCTCCATGTGAGCCCCACACTGCTGTCAAGGGATTGCTTCCCTCCAGGGAGCAACCTGAACCCCAAGCCTGGTGCAGCTCAGTCCCTGCTGTCCCCAGTGAGCTCAGCACCGCAGGCACTCACTTTTGTATCTGGAACAGCTTCCAGTCCCCAGAGTCCAGGACCCCGGGGTGTGTGCAGGGAACCAGGCTCCTGGGAGGTTTTCCAGCTTCAGGACCAGCTCTGCTGTGCTGACCCTGCCCAGGGCAAGGCTGGGAAAGCAGGAACTGCTGCACTGGGACTGGCAAATGGGCTCAATTCTGCCTCTGCCACAAGCTGACCATGGACCTTGCATCACTCAGCACCTGCCCCATTCCTCAGTCCCCACCCAAGGTGCTGCTACAGGGGGGCCCTCCGGGTTGCAAGGACAGAAATCCAGGGGCATCACAAAACTCCTGTAAAGAAGCAGCTCTGCAAGGGTCACAGGAAGAAGGATAATTATAGAAATAAAATGGGTCTTTTTGTATGATAACCCCACAAGCCAGACCAGTTTGACAAGGGTCGATCCCATCACCACCTGCATCAGGACTGTCACCCCCTGCAGTGCTGGGGACACTGGAGCTGCTGCAGAGCCAACCTGCCCTGAGGATGCAGCTGTGGCAGAGAAAGGGGTCAGGGCTCACGTGGCTCCCAAACGGTAACGATGCAGCAAACGAGCAGAACGGATCCGAGAGCGATGCCAAAACTGAGCACAGCAGGGACTCCCAGCTGCCCGGCAGAGCTGGGAGCACAAAGCTGCTGTTTCAAAGTCTACAAAACCCAAAGCCATCACCCTGCACAACAGCCTCAGCTGGAGAGGCTGGAAAGGGGGAGCGGAACCACCGGGGGATGCGGGGAGGAGGCAGCAGCAGCCTGCAGCCCTTCCAATGCACCTGCACCCCGGGGATACTGCCCTGGCCTAGGGAGGGGCAGATCTGGTGCCCGGGCCTGGGGGTTGGAGTAAAACCTCAAGAGTGACTCTGCCATGCTAATGGCTGCACTGGATTTGCAGAGCAAGCTGCCTAAAAGGGCAGGTTATCTATAATAATGAGCACAGTGAGAGCTGTGTCCCCCGCACTGAGGTGGGGGTGTCTGTGTGCCCCTGGCACTGTGCAGTGTCCTGGTAGAAGGACAAGAGAACAACCTGCACTGCCCATCTGTCTAGGGCATGTGTGCTCCAGCTGTGCTCACCTGAGCCAACCTGGACCTCACCAGCCCCCTCCTATGCACCACTCCCAGCCCCTCGTGAGGGGAGCACATCCCCGAGCAACCCAGAGAGAAGCATCAGTGATGGTCTTCCTCCTGGCACCAGCAAGGGCGGGTCCCAGTTGCCCAGCAGCTCCTGGGATCAAGTCTGAAAATTAATCCCATTCCAAATAAATGGCCAGCACTGCCTGGGTGTGTTTACCCAAGTTGTTGGCTGAACAGGCGTGCTCGGTATTTGCCAGCCAGCCCGTGCGGTGCCTCCCCCAGCACAATCAGTGCCGCTGCCAGCCCAGCCATCTGTGACATGTGGGTTCTCCCTGTCCCAGTGTCCGCAGAGCAGGGAGCACTGTGCCACCAACTCAGTGCCTGACCCACCAGAGGGGCCCCCCTAGGACCTCCCAGCCATCATTTGCATCTTTGCAAACCCCAAAGCAGCATCTTTGCTTCCATCCACCTATGTCCCGCGCAGAACACCTGAGATCCCAGGAGAGTGGCACAACACAGTCCCTGGAGCAGCACCCCAGACTGAGCCACATCCTGGGATTGGAGGCAGGTCTGCCTAAAGAGTGAGGGGCATTTGGAGACCCCTTTGCAAAATCAGCCCTGTATCTTGCACTGGCAGGAGTCCACAGCCCCGGGTTGGTGTGAGGAGGAGGTGAAACCCTCCTGCTGCTGGACTGCAGACCCTGGGGATATCAGATACCCAGGGACTGAGCACCAGCCTCTCCTGAGGAGGCTGCTGCCACAAAAGCCCTAAAAACATCCCTCACGCCAAAGCAAAGCAGGTGCCTAAGCCCCCCCCCAGGGCTGCAATTGGCAGCTGAACCCCAAGACCACTGAGTGCCACAAGCCTTTTTGGAGCTCCTGCTCCCAGACACTGCTTCAGCCCCCCGCACCCTCCCCAGAGAACATGAGCCACGGCGCTGGGCACTCACCGAGGTGGCAGCGGATGCGGATGTTGGTGGGTCCGTAGTGCTCGGCGATGACGGTGCCCGGGCTCAGCACGGAGATGCACGCGTTCCCAAAGACATTGTTGCCAATGCAGGTGCGGAGGCTCCCGAGCAAGCGGTACGTCCGTGGGCATCTCCGGCAGTTCCTGGGCACGCACATGCCCTGGTTCACCAGGTAGAAGGTGAACCACTCCCCGCTGGGCGTGCTGTTCATTTTCCATCCTTGCGGGAGGCTGCAGTTTGAGAACGCTTTGTAGAGGGTCTCAAACTCGCACAGGATGGTCTGGAAGTTGCGCTCCAGCAACTCCACGTCGTGCTTTTGAGCGTCCCGGGAGAAATAGGGCGTGGTGGGCAAGTCGGGCAGGAAGAAGACTTCTGGCTTCTGGATGGAGGGCCGGCTGTTGAGGTAGCGGCCCTGCTCACGGATGCCCTTGTGGATCCTGCCCATGCCGGACCAGGAGTAGCGCTTGGCGTACTCCTGCAGGTTGTGGTAGAGTTTCTGGTTGAGCCCGTCGTGGTGGGTGCAGCGCACGCACTCGGGCGAGTGGCAGTACACGTACCCGTTCTGCACCCCGTTGGCCTCCGCGCTCTGCATCAGCGCGTTGACGGTGGCGTAGGCGCGGGGCTGCTCCCGCCCCACGTGGTAGCAGTACCACACAAAGAGGACCAGGAAGCAGGCAACGGCGGCCAGGGCCGTGGCGTCGCAGTCCCGGAAAGACTGGATGCCAGTGGCGATGAAATCCCGGAGTCCATCCAGGGACCAGCTCCAGCCCATCAGCCACTCCAGAGACATGGTGGTGCCACAGTGGGTGGGTGCGCGCAGCAGGGCCCGGCGGTCAGTCCTCGTGGGCCTCAGGGGCACCCACACCATGCAGCTGGGCCGGGGTGCAGTGGGAACAGGCTGCCATGGGGAAGCGGAGTGGTTGCTCTCCCCTGCACTCCTGGGAGCTCTGCATTGATGGCAGCAGCCGGCAGCACCGGGGCAGGGGGTTGGCCAGGCTGCCTGAGGGTCCCAGTGCTGTGTCAGCACCAATGTGCCCGAAGGGTCCCCACCAGTGCCCCTGGGCTGATCATCCTGAAAGGCTCCTCTGGAGGGAGGATCTGGGGAGAGAAACCCAGAAGCGTTAGGAAGGGAGCTGCCCACTGGAGTCCCTGCGGGGGTCAGTGCAAGGGGCACAGCCAGGGTCATGCACTGGGGCTGTGCAGAACACCAGCTTCTCTGCAAGGGGATGGTGGATGAGGAGTGCTCTTCCCTGTCCAGGAGCCCAACATTATCCCAGGCCAAGAACACCCCACACCCCTTCCAACAGGATCTTCCACAAATATACAAATGGAAGACAGCAGGGAGACCCAGACCCCACCTCCACCAGCCCAGGGACCATCTCCCTTCCTGCTCTTCTTCCCATTTCTCTCCTAAGTTGCTGTCTTATCATCTCTGAAATCTGACTGATAAGGGAATAGACACTGGGAATAGACACTTCACAGCCCTATCTGACAGCACATCAGCTTATCCCCTCCATCTAACCACTCTGAAGTGAGTTTCCCTCCAGAGACTGAGCTGTGTGAGAGCCCAGCACTCAGCCAGACTGGCAAGGTCACATAGCCACAGTGGCATGTCAGGATGGTGGCAACAGGGGCAGGTTGGGGTTGGCTTATTTGATTTCACTGGCTTATCTGTGAGAGCACTTACTCTAAGGAGCAGGATGCATTTATGAGCCAGGGAAGTCATCCAAACCCTTCCCAGCCCTTCCTACCAAGATCCTGCATTCTCTACACATGCATTTCCTTATCAGTGGGAATGGGGATGGGCTGCAGGAGGGACCAGACCCTGCAGCTGGGACTTTGTGCAGGGTTGGGAACATGGGTTCAAGCAGTCACACCCCAAGGAGGGACATCCACACAGCCAACCTCCCTCCACCCTACTTCCCTGTAGCACATTGCCTGTGTGCCCTGTCCCAGGATCTGCAATCCACGTGGTACGTCACAGCCTCCTGGGAATCCTAAGATAACTTTCCTCCATCCCCACAGCTGGCTTCCCTCCAGACACACTCATTTCTCTCGCCTAGGCCTTGGCTCCCAGGGTGCAACCACAGAGTTGGTCCCAGGGGTGTCCCCCAAGGCCAGCACAACCCCCTCGTGCTCCCTGCAGGGCCAGAGTGTGCCAGGAAAGTCAGCAGAGCCCTGATGTGATCTGTATTCAGAGTGACTCTCACCCTGCCAGGCGAGCAGGGAGCCACCCCAGCATAGCAGCCAGGCTTGGTCAGACTGACTGACAACACGAGAGCATGGCTGGCAGAGCTGGGGGCCCGACAATCTCAGGGTCCCCAGGCCAGAGTCACACCCTGCGAGGGCAGCACAGCACAAACACAACCCCACTGCTGCTGGCAGCACCTCAAAGGGGGAAAGTCAGGGGCAAACCATCAGAGCATCAAGAGATGAAAGCCCCCGTGCCCATGTGCTGCCTGCCCGGCCCCAGAGCCTGGCAGCCTGGGAGCCTCAGGCTGCAGAGCCCTGGTCTCCTCTGGGCAGAGACTTCATGGGATCCATCCCAGGAGCTGTCTCCTGTGCTGTCACAGACACCCCACTGCAAAGCTGCCCAAATCCACATCCACAGGGGCTGTGGTGGCGGTGGAGCAGGGCCCCAGACACCAGCACCACTCCCAGCGGACACTGCATGGCCAGGACCTGCCCAGGGCACCCAGTGGGTGCTGTCACCTTCCAGCCACAGCCCTGCATTAGACAGGTTGTCGCATCCAGCACCCCTGGCCTGAGATCCCAAAAAAGGCTCCTCAGCTAATGATACAAGCAGAGCCCTTCCAGGGAGAGGAGATCAATTCCACGTTGCATCGAAGTTGTGCAGGACGTGGAGGCGAGCACCGTGCCAGCAGCAGCCGCGTTACATAAGGAAGGCAGAGGCTTCGATGCAGCACAAAGTTGCATCTTGGTGGCTCCGTGGTGGCCCTGGCATCTCCTGGAGGCAGCGGATTCCGCTCAGCCTGGCTGGGATCCCCAGGCTGTGGGCCCGGTGACGGGGATGCATAGCAGGGATGTCCTCAGCTTGGCACGGCCAGCGTCGCCTTTGGGAGCAGCACGAGGAACAGAAGCACTGGGGTAAGGTGAGGTGCCCACAGTCACTCCAGAGCTGGAGCCGTGGGTGCTCCCTTCACCCTCTCCTCCAGCTTGCCACCCCAGCGATGTCACCAGTGTGACAGTGTCACCTGCACGCTGCTCTCACCCCGTGTGACGGTGTCACCCAGCGTGGCAGCATCAGTGAGTGTCACCAGTGTGGCTGCATCACCCGGCGTGGCGGTGGCACTGCCGTGCTGGTGTCACATCACCCGGCGTGGAGGTGGCACCTGCCGCCGCGCTGTCACCCGGCACGGCCGTGTCGCCCTCCCGACGCCGAGCCCCTGCCCCGGCCGGGGGGTTAGGGATGCGCCCCCCCCGCCTCGGGCTCCGCTCCCGCGCCGCTCGCCCGCGGCCCCCCCGCGATGCGATGCGGTGCGATGCGGTACCGACCTGCTGCCCGCGCCGGGCCGTGCGGGGCCGCGCTCCGCTCCGCGCCGCTCCGCTCCTCCTGCCGCCGCCGCCGCGGACCACAACTCCCAGCAGCCCGGGCAGGAGGGGCCGCACCGCCCCCGCCGGGACCGCGCCGGGCGGCAGCTGCGGCCCCGGCCCCGGCACCGCCCGCCCGCCCCCGCGCCCGCCCCTCGCCGCGGCCTCGGGGCGGCGCGTCCGCCCCCGCACCGCGCTCCCGCACCGCGCAGGCGGGAGGGGCGGGGGGAGCCGCGGGGTTGCGGCACTCGGGAGGGGTCCCAGGGGTTGGAGCAGAGGGGATGGTCCCCGAGGGAGTGCCCATCCCGGCACCGGGGGGTGCAGGGAACGCGCAGGGACTCTGGCTTCAAGGATTGAGGCGGTGGGGTTTGCAGCACTCAGAGTGCAGAGGATGGTGGCCCCGGGGATGGTGGACCAAGGGGTGGGAGCACGCGGGGATGCAGGCACCCAAGGGACGGGATACTGACTCCAGGGACACAGGTTATAAGGGATGCAGCAGTTGGGATGTGCAGGATGCTGGCTCCAGGGATGCAGGCACCCAAGGATGCAGGGTGCAGGGAGTACTGGCTCCAGAGATTCAGGCCCCTGGGGCTGCAGCCCCAGAGACGCAGAGGTTGCTAGTCCCCAAGGATGAGTGCATCTGGCATGCAGGGAACAGGAGCTCCTGGGGAGGCAATGCTTAGGATGCAGGCAGCCAGGGAATACCTCAGCGAGGATGTGAGGATGTGCTGTGGCACCTGGGATGGGGAGAAACTGTTCGCAGGCTGGGATGTCCCTTAAAAACTCTGAAGTGCTGGTGGAGAAACAGTTTCTTTTGAGCCTTCCTGCTTCCTCTTTTCCTCCCCAACCCATTTCCTGTTGATTTCAGCCATTGCTGTCAGATCCGAGGGCCCCAGGGGACTCAGTGCTCTGGCCCTCCCTCCTCCATTCCCCTGGTGCCAGGTAAGGTGCTGGGCTGAGCTGCCTACAGGCAGAGCTGGGTGCAGATAGAGCACACTGTCCTGGCCTCTGGCAGTGCCACCTGTAGCTGCGTGGGACACGTGTCACTGCTCCTGGCACAAAGAAAGCCCTGCCTTGTTTTGCAGATTTGGCCATCCAGTGCCTGCACATCCTTCCCTAGCACAGCTCCAGCTGGGCTCTTGAAGTGGGATTAGAACTTCCCTACTCAGCCCCTCAGGTGTGTGTGTGCTTCCTCTGAGCATCCTCTTCCCTTGATGTTGCAGACCTAAGCTGCTCCTTGTTTTCTGTCCTGGCACATTTTTGCCTCCTGCCTACTCCTGCTGCTTCCCCATGCTCCCACCAGCACATTCCCCACTCCAGTTTGCTGCTGCAGGGTCCTGGCAGTGTTGTGTGTTGCAGGGTGAAAGGAGCAGGACTTTATTCCATCCTGCTCCTTCCCAGACCCCCAGCCTCAGTCAGCAGCTCCTGCTCCTGGCAGACAACACATCCTTCTGTCAGCAGTCGCAGGCTCCGCAGCTCTGGGCCCTCTCGTTCTTTCACTCCTCCCTCTTTCTTCTGCTCCCTGTCCCAGCTGGCCCCAACCAGGCCCTGGTCCCCAGTTCTGCCCCTCAACACTTCCCTGTGGGACAATCTGCCCCTGGCTTTCTTCTGAGGCTCCAAGAGAGCTGGAGAGGGACTTTGGACAAGGGCCTGGAGTAACAGGACAAGAGGGAGTGACTTTAAACTGTAAATAGGTTTTGATTGGATATTGCTAAGAAATTCTTCCCTGTGAGCATGGTGAGGCCCTGGCACAGGTTGCCCAGAGGAGCTGTGGCTGCCCCATCCCTGGAAGTGTTCAGGGCCAGGTTGGATGGGGCTTGAAGCAACAGAGTCTAGTGGAAGGTGTTCCTGCTTGTGGCAGGGGGTGGATATGGATGATCTTTTCTGTCCTTTCCAGCCAAAACATTCCGTGATTCTGTGATTCCTCAGCACAGGGAGGGCCCCTCCAGGAGCACTCTCCCGTCTCCAGCCGAAATACTCCAGGAAATCCCAACCCTGGCAGAACACAGGCGCAGTTTTGGCAGCAGCTGAGGGGAGGACACGGGCAGTGTCTGCCCCAGGAGGACATCTCGTGAAAAGGGAGAAGGAACCACTGGAGCCAGGAGGCTGCCTGCAGACTGGGTTCCTGCCAGGGCGTCGCTGGCAGAAGTGTGCCAAGGGCATCCCAGGGCTTTTCCCAGCTCTTCTGGGCTAGGCAGGGATGCTGTGCCCAGGCTGGGCTGGTCAGGGATGCTGTGCCTCCCCCAGACTGGGCAGGGATTCTGTGCCTCCCCCAGAGTGGTCAGGGATGCTGTGCCTCCCCCAGACTGGTCAGGGATGTTGTGCCTCCCCCAGAGCGGGCGGGGATGCTGTGCCTCACCACTGTGTGATGCAGCTGCAAAGGAGCTGAGGGGTCCCTGCAGCTCCATCCCCTGAGCTCAGGGGTCCCTCAGCCACGTGGTTGCCATGGCACAGGCACGCTGTGTCCTCTGCTTGGCCCCATGCAGGGCGGGAGGTGAGTTGTATCTGAGGCTGCTGCGCCCAGACAAAGCTTCATCTGCAGCACAGCGCGTGAGGCCAGAGATTGGCTCTGGCTTTACGTCACTGAGGAGGAACGGCAGCATCAAGGGTTTGGGTTTTTTTTGCCTTCACTTTAATTCTCTTGCAATCTCTGTCCAAAAATAGCCTGAGCTCCTTCCCCCAGGAATGCTCTGCATCAGAGCTTTGGCTCCCTCACCCCCTGTGCATTAGCCTGGCAGCTGCTAAGCAAAGCCATTATCGATGTCACAGCATAAGAAGACCTTGTTTAAAAGCACATTTGGAGAGGGTAGGGTTGTTGCATTGTTTTGTGTAGGGAGGTGCAGGGATGGACGGAAGGCCCCAGGATTCCTTGGACAGGAGGACACCCTGGGAAAGAGCATTTCCCTGAGCACTGGGTGGGCTGAGCATCCCACTCCCTTCCCACTTCCAGGGACACCTGGAACTCTACAGGCATCAGGATATACTGTTTCAGCTGAGCTGTCCCAGTGGCCCTGCTCCTTGGCGAGGTGACAGCCACCCGTCTGCCACCACGCTCCTGAGCAGGACCATGCTCAGGGGGTCCCGCAGCCACCCGGGGTCCCTCTGCAGGACCCTGCCCTACCCACACCTGATGCTGGGGTGAAACCTCCTGGGGGTTGGTCTCTACAGCCACCAGAGCAGCTCAGCCAGGAGAGGGTCCCAGGGAGCACCAAGGGGACTTTTCCCACCTAGCCCCAGGATCTTCCCCGAGCCATGCCTGTGGGATGCAGCTGGTGTGGAGCTGTACGGAGGGGCAGGCCAAGCAACGCCCCCTGTCCCACCATGTTTTCCCTGTGCTTTTGGAAAGGTGTCCTGCCCCAGCCATAGGAGCTGCCAGGTGACAGCCATGGATTGTTGGGCAGCTGATGGATGAGCCGGGCACCCGCAGGATGGGTCCCCACGTACCCCCTGCCTGGAGGGAATGGGCTAACGGGGCTCCCCCAAACCTTCTGCACATCCTCTGTAATAGGGCCACAGGTCTCCAGCAGGGTCCCAAGTGCCTCGGGGCAAGACCCAGACCCCCACCCACCTTGTGAGACATCACTGGGCTGGGCTGGCACAGGAAGGGGCAATGCTGAGTTCAGAGGGTGCAGGGGACACCAGCGCCGGCTCCTGCAGGGTGTTCTGGGGGGAGATATCCCGAGGGTTGTGCCAGCTCACTCCGTGTCCCAGCAGGGCTTGTTTGCCTCCATCCCACAGGAGCAGGGGACATTGTGGGGCTGCACCAGGGCAGGATCTGGCACTCAGAGCCAAGCCAGTGGTATCGGGCCACCATTCCACAGCAGGTCATGCAGCATGCCCAGCCCTCACTCCCCCCTGCACCGCTGCAGCCTGCGGCCTCAGTCTCTGCAAACTGATTTCAGACATTTAAAAACACAGAACAATTGGTATCGAGGTTATACTGAATGCTAGAGCTTCCCACGGAACTACTTTATCATGTTCAAAAATATTTAATCCCAGCAATTTTCACATTGTTCTTATAAAAACAGACATGTATGAAGGGAAATGAAATGCTTCGTACATTTTTGGCACATTTTTTTCTTTTTTTTTTTTCCTCTTTTTTTTTTTTTTTTTTTTTTAACCTTTACAAATTACAAACACACATTCGTTGTTTTTAAAGGAAAAACCCCAAATCCCAGCTGTACACTGCAGAGCTGCACTACCACCCCAAGCTAACCCAGCCTCCCGTGGTTGTGATTATTCTACAAGGACAAAAGAAGGACACTGGCAGCCGAGGATGTGGTGGTGGCCTTGCCGCCCTCCCCAGGGGCTGGCTGGGGGCTGTGGCATGGGGGGCATGGGGACAGGGTGTCCTTTTGGGGTCTATGTCCCTGCAGACAGGGTGGCCTTGCCAATGTCTGGCTCTGGCAGGGGTGATGGAGGAGCACAGGGCATGCCAAGGGTGGAACTGGGGTTCAGGATCAGCTCTGAGGGGCTGTTCTCCTCCCCACGGGCTGGTCTCCTGTGTCAGAGCCCCCATGCATCCCATCTGCCTTCCATCCCCAATATACCTCCATCTTCATCCCCCACCCCTCTCCATCTCCTGCCCAGCTGTGAGACCCAGCCAGGTGCTGATCCGGGAGGTGTTGGCTGGGATGTGCTGCTCCAGCTCTGGATGCCAGGGTCAGCTGCGGCCCCTCCTGCAGTGGAAGGAGCGGTAACAGGGAGCCCAGCCCGTCCTGCTTACCCTGAGATGCTGCTGGGGGGGCAAGGGGTGGCCTCAGGCTGTAACCGGGTCGGGGTGTTGCTGGCAGGGTGACTGGAGGTGCTGCTGGAGAGGAACAACTGGTGTGAGCAGAGAGGCACTGGCTGCAGAGCTCCACTCACTGCAGGGCGGCTTCTGGGGCTGCCCACCCTGTTGGAACGGCAGCCGGGGGTCACTGCTTGGTGCTTCTCCAGAGAGCATCACCCCTTGAGTCCTGGCTCGCTGCCTCTCCACATCCAACGCAAAGTGGGACAAGAACGTGTGCCTCATGAGTGCCAGGCTGTCCAGGCTCCCTGGACGACAGCTTTCCTGAGCCCTGCAGCAAGGGTGATCCCTGCACCGGTGCCACCCGAGCCCCTGGGTGAGGGTCCTACTTGGGGAGCTGGGAGCTGCAGGATGGGGCCCTGCAGGGGACCCTGCGCTACCTCAGCTCCCAGCAATCAACCGCAGGCTCTTGCAATGGAGACATCTTTAATTTTTAACAACACCAGAACCGCAAAAATCCCCCTGCGTGTGTGGGCAGTGCCAGGGGACACTCCGCCATGGAGGGGGACACAGCAGGTGCCCCCGTGCCCCCCTGGCCTCACCAGGACCCAGCTCTGCCCCGGCTCCCGCTGCTGCCTGTGCCCAGGGCTTGGCAGCACACCTATCGCAGTTTAAATAGAATAAATACAGTGAAGAAAACAGTAAAATCTTCAATAGAGAGGCAAAAGGAAAGACAACAGCAGGTCCGGGGGTCCAACCAAACTCCACGTGGTCTCTGGATTAGTTACTGAGGAAGTTCTATGAGAGCACATTAAGTTCGCAGCCGGAGACTCTCTTACCACTGTCCTTATATTGAAACCTCATATTCTCGTGTTTCCTGAAAGGAAGGAAAAGCCAGTTGAGGGCAGCAGCTGCATTTCAAGATCATCTCCTTCTTCCCAGACTGCAAGAAAGATCCTGGGTATTGTTTTGTCCTCAGGGGAGTGATGCCCTCCCAGTCAGGACCCTGCACCCTCTGCACTTCCCACCCAGCTCCTAGTGAGTGACCAACACAGACAAATTCCTCCCCTGCTACTCAGCACTCCCACAGCAGTATGGCTGGACTCATCCCATGGCTGCCCACCCAGCCAAACCCTTCAGGAGGGTTCTCAAGGAGGACAGGCACAGAAGGACTCACCCCTGTCTCATAAATCGGGTTGTCGAACTCTGTTTCTACCGTGATCTGGCTGTAGGGGTGGGAGTACATGAGGGGCAGGCGGAGGCTGGAATAGTACCGACACCTGCGGGAGATGCTGGAGTCACTGGGCTGCATGGACCAAACCCAGAACAGAACAGGAACAGCCCCATCTCCCAATTCCCCCATCCTGGCTCCACACCAGCACCCCAAAGCACTCCCGAGGACCATGCCCAGGGTGTGCAGCTGGCAAGGGCATGGCAGTGTTGAG
This sequence comes from Pyrocephalus nanus, assembly GCA_038380795.1. Lineage (NCBI taxonomy): Eukaryota > Metazoa > Chordata > Aves > Passeriformes > Tyrannidae > Pyrocephalus > Pyrocephalus nanus. The sequence goes on from CM076278.1 coordinate 7,394,686, forward strand.
CCAGCCCTGTCCGTGTCCCCCCTGCTCTGTGATGGTCCCCAGCCCAACTGTATCCCCACCTTGTGAGATAGATGTACGCTCCTCCCAGCAGCAGGGAGATGATCAGCACTGGGATGAATATGGCCAAGGCCATATTTCCACCCTCAAGCGATGTCTCTGCAGCAGCTTCTGCTACTGAAAGGACAAGATCTATTATGTTGGCATTTGCAGGCACCGTATGATCCCCTCTCCGCCTCTCCCCCTCCTCCCAGGCTCCACCAGGCTCTGGCTCAGGGCCCTGTGCATCCAGCAAACCCGCATCACTCACCTTCCAGAGCATGTTCAAAGCTGTCTTGGTTCACTGGAAGAGAAATGGAGAATTACTGGTATGTAGCTGGGTTTGACTGGGCACTGGCAGTGGTTGGCTGCTGGGGAGCCCAGACTAAGGGTCTCCTGCCCTGTTTGGTCACATATCACACTGTGAACTCCCAGATTTTAACAGCTTTTTGTGAGCAGGCTGGGTCAAAGAGAGCTCACTCAGCCCAAAGCTAGAGAAACTCCAGGTCTCAGATGAGTTCAGCTCCCAGACAGAGACCTGCCAAGGTCTGCAGCCAGACCAAGGTCTGTCCCTGGGCTGTCGCAGGCTGGGGACAGAGGCATGAGCTATTCCCAAGTCCCCCAGCCCCCCCCCCCCCCCCATTACCTTTGCAGATGGGCAGGGGTCCGCTCCAGTGGGATGGCTGGCCCAGGATGCATTTGATGGTTACCTCCCCCATGAGTTCAAAGCCCTCATAGCACATGAAGGTCAGGGACTCTCCTGGCAGGTAGAGGCGTTTATAAAGAATTTGGTACCCATTTTCTGGTAGTCCTGGATTATCACAGGCCAGTGACTCCTCAGCTGAAAGGGAATGAAAGACATCCGGGGTTAGCTCGGAGCTTAGGCTACTGAGGGAGAAAAGGATCCCAGAGGGCAGTGGGAAGTACCTGGTGTCCCACCCCATCCAGCTTCCAGGTAGCTCAAAGTTCTGTACCACCCCCCCACTGGGAAAGATCCCAGCTTCAGGGAAGGACTCCCTGGGGCCCCCAAAGAGGAGCTGAACTGCAGGAGAGCAGGAGAGACAACCCAAACTTACAGACACAGTGCGGGAGCCGTGAGGTCCAGATGGGCGTCCCGGTCTCGCGGCTGTAGCAGGTGAGCAGAGAGCTGCCCTCCAGCACAAAGCCAGGGTTACAGGTGTACTGGATGGTGGTGCCCACCAGCAGCACAGGGTCGGAGATGAGGCGGGTGGAGTGCTCCACCTCCCCTGGGTCCGTGCAGTACATAACTGGGGAGAAGAGGATGGCTGAGCACAGAGTCCCATTGGAGCAGGGAGCCCCGGCACGGTAGCAGGACCAGCACCATTACTGGGATGTGGGATGGGGACAGCAGCACCTTTCTGGGGCACTTACTCTTTTCACAGAAGGGGGGGTCGCTGCTCCAGCTGAGGTCCCATTGGCAGGTGAGGGTGTCGCTCCCCACGATGTCATAGCCCGGGTCACACTGGTAGGTGATCTTGGCTCCTCTCACCAGCTCCGTGTGTGACGTGGTCTTCCAGCCGTTCTGGATCTCAGGCAGGTCAGAGCAGGAGTCGTTGCGAGACACCTCTGCAGCCAAGAGGGATTCTGGCTGTCACTCACAGAGTGAGACCCCATGGCACTGCCCTCTTTGGAGCCACCACACCCAGACTCACGGCCCAAGTGCCCCAAAGCTCTCCAGCCCCACAAATGGCACAGCCACAACTGGCAGCTGGTCTGCAGGCTCCATCCCCTGGGCACAGGGAAGGGGCAGCAGTGGGTGATGGGGGCTCTTTGAAACCTCCCCAGCCCTGTTCCTACCAGCAGGCAAAGGACTCAGATGGGGCAGCACCTGTGCTGGGGTCAGGACAACCTGGGAACACCAGGCTCAGCGCTGGCTGCAGGGGCAGGAGCAGTGCAGGTACCATGGTCATGACATGGCTGGTTTGCTCAGGTGAGGGGTCTGTGACCTGCCCTCCCCAGCCCTGTGCCCATGGCTGAGCCTGCCCCTGTGTGCTGCAGAGCACTAAGGAGGGACCTGCAGCCTCACAGATGCTCTGCATTGCAGTTTGCTCTGTTGTAGCCAGGGCTGTCAGCAGTGCAAGGAAAACACGCTTGGAAGGAGTCTGGCAGGGGAAGGCAGATGGGGGAGAGGAAGCCAGCGAGGCCACAGGCAGCTGTGGGGAAGGAGTGCCCTCCCCAGCACTTGTCCCCTGTGTGGGCACCCCCCCCCCCCCAGTCTGGCAGACAGGGCTGTCCCAAAGGACGATGGAACAGATGTCTCCAGGTGCAGTCTGAGCCACCCTGGAGCAAGGAGCTGGGAGCTGTGAACATCCATCTCAGGAGCCCACCCAGGGACTGGCTTCAGCGACTTCCCCTGCCATCAGCTTATACCTGACAGGGGGTGTGTGGGGATCCCACACACCAATTTCCATCAATTCCTTTCCCTCTGGGCCAGACCAAGGCTAACAGGGACCAAAAATGCCACTGCCTCCTTGCCAGCCTGGAGCAGGGAGGCACACAGGGACACCCCAGAACTGGCTGGCCCAGAGACCTGCAGCTGGGCTGAGGGTTCTGCAGGAGGTTGGTGGGATGTGGAATGCTGGTGTCACAGCCATTTTTCCCTCTTCCAGACTCAGCACCTGGACAGCCTGGGCTGGCTGTATGTCACACCCTCACCTTCACGGCAAGGGCAGGGGACACACCAGCCCCCCTCTGCTCTCCGTACCTACGTAGTTCATGATGAATCCCTGCCCCTTCCCGAAGATGAGCCCGGCAGGGTCCGAGTGGAACTGGATGGTGAGGTCAGGGCTGGAGGAGTAAAGCTTCTGGGGGCCACTGCTGCCAACGTACTGCCCCAGGATGCGGGCGGTGAGCTCGTCCCCATCGTAGATGGTGAGGATGTCGCTGTTGGTGATGTTCAGGCTGAGAGGAGAGTTTGGTTAGAGAGCAGGGCGAGGAACCCAGACAGGATGCAATGGTGTGGGGCTCAAAGGGCAGCTAGGTGACCACTTGTCTGAGCACTGCAGTGCAGCAAACATACCCTGTGGCTCATCCCTGTCCTGTCCCATCCCCATCCCTGTCTTGTCCCCATCCCTGTCAATATTCTGTCCCTGTCCCATTCCCAACCTATGCCCATCCTGTACCTGTCCCCATTCCCATATATGTCGCATCCCCATCCTGTCCCTGTCCCACTCCCTGTCCCCTCCCCAGGCAGTCTGGGCAGCGCTGTGACACCTTCCCATCCCCGCCTGTCTCCAGCAGCCCCACGACTCCCTCCACCCTCCGGGTGTGGCTCCGGGTGGGTCGAGGTCGGGGCGTTGCCGGCGGCTCCCGGGGCAGCTCATCCCTGCCCGTGGAAGCGCCGGTCCCGGCGGCGCCGCGCTCGTCCCCGCGGCCAGCAGAGCGCAGTGGCGGCCCGCGGATGGCGGGGACTGCCGGGGACAGCGGGAAGCGCCGGTCGCAGCCTCCATCCGCCCCGGCTGCGGCGGGAATGCGGCTGCCCTGGAGCCGAAGAGGATGGGGAGGGCTCGCCCTCTCGTCCCGCTGCCAGGCCAAGGGCAGGAGATAGATGCACATCCCGGGGGACACATGGCTCTGGTGCCAGCGCTGCTGCCAGGCGGCTTCTCTGGCTGAACGGATTACATCAACCCCAAGGGTGTGCATTGACACCCCCTTCCCTGCTCGCTGTCCTGCCGAGTCCGTATCTCAGCAAGGTTCCCCGGCACTGGGAGACAGCCGGCACCAGTAGTGGGGGCACTGCCGGCACCAGCGCTTTGCTGCTGGGTGGCACAGAAGGGGCTGGGGCAGGGACACTCCATCCTCCCCTTCCCAAGGGCAGGAGAGGGTCAGGGGAGAGCAGCAGGGTGCTCCTGGCCCCACAGGAGATTCCTGAGCTGACACCCAGACGTTTTATTAGGAATGTTCTTGGAAGCAGCCCAGCTAATCCCCATGGCAAGCTGACATTTGTAGTAAATCTCTGCTTTCTGTCAAACACGATTTTCTCAGTGACATTTATGTCTGATGATTTCAAATCACTTGGCCTCCAGTTCTGCTCAGCCCAAGCACCCACAGAGCAGGGAGAGGTGCTCTGGGAGCTCTGACTTGGGATTTTATGGGAAGCTTTAAAATCTTTATGACTCTAAGCCTCTACTTAAAACATGTCCTCCTCTTGAAAACCCAAAATAGCATCAAAGGAGACTCTCTCTACAGAGGCAGCATTACTATGCCAAGGGCTCCCATCCTGGCATCGGATCCTGTTCCCTGCTGATCCCAGCATGTTCAACTCGTGCCTGAGCTTGGTGTGTGGCTCCGCTCCCTTAGTGCCCATATTTCACATTCAGCCCAAAGATTCCGCTGTTTGCAGCTCATGGATGCCCTCAGGTTCTCCTAACCCCATATAACCCAGCTCTTGATGGTGTTGTGTGTCACCCCAGGTGGCACATGGCCACATGTTGCTGTGGCATCACTCTGTGTGGCAAGTTCTGATGCCATTGGAGGAGCAATAAACTTCTGCAATGGATGGTGTAACAGTGCTTTGAACTCAGGGAGCAGCACTCAGTCCTACCCACAGTGCCAAGTGCATCACCAGGGATTAGGGAAGCTCTGAAGAGGAGAACAAGAACATGGCATGACTCTTCTCTGTGAGGGTGGTGAGGGCCTGGCACAGGTTGCCCAGAGAAGCTGTGGCTACCCCATCCCTGGAAGTGTCCAAGGCCAGGTTGGATGGGGCTTGAAGGAACCTGGGATAGTGGAAGGTGCCCCTGCCCATGGCAAGGAATGAGATGAGCATTAAAATCCTCTCCAACTCAAATCATTATGGGATTCAATGATTCCATGATGGTGCAGATCCCTGGGGCAAGGGGAGCAGGATACTGTAGCAAAGTGGGCTTTGCTCGGTTTGGGCAGAGATAGATACTGAGGTTCTGGGCTACTCACAGCTGGATGTCCAGGAAGAGTCGCTTCTCCTCACCCACGTGGATCCTCCAGATGCAGTCCTCCCCTTCTGCATAGGGCTCCGGCCAGTTGGGGGACAGGATCACCCCAGCTACAGCGGTCAGCTCCCCCCCACACGTGGCTGAGGGAGCAGGAGGTGGTCAGGCCTCAGGGGGTCACAGGGGTGTCCACGCCCACTGCCCACTGCTGCCCGTGACGCAGGAACTGACCTCGGCACAGCGGCTCCGTGTCGTTCCAGTACGGGTCCCGCATGTTGACACACTCGATGACGGCAGGGCCCTGCTCCAGGGAGTGCCCGGGATCACAGGTGAACTCCACAGTGGTGCCCAGGTTGTAGGTGGGGTCGGAGGTGGTGAAGTTCCCGTTCTGGATGTAGGGCTCGTAGCAGTGACCCCGCTCAAAGGCTGGAAGAGAAGTCCTGTTAGCCATAGGGACATGGAGCTTCTTCCCTCTCTGGGGATTCACTGGGTGAGCCTCAGGCTCTGCTACTGTCCCCAGCCAGGAACCAACCCCTGCATCCCCACCATGCATGGACAGCCTCTTCCACTGTGTGTTTTACAGGCAATTAGGATTAACAACAATTTGTCTGCCCTGATCCATGCAGGTTTATTCAAACCCCACTCCTGATGTATCAGCATCAGGGACACGCTCATGGCACTGCCAGGCACTGTGTTTGCTGAGCCATCCACCCTGGGATTACTGAGTATTACTGAGCCTGCTCAGGGGCACAGGGCTCCCGTGGGAATGATCCTCCAGTGGGATCCACTTAAATGACTGGAGCAAAGCTGTGTGAGCTGCCAGAGCTGGTCCTGCACCCTGTCCCTGAAGGAGATGGATCCAGAGGATGGCGGATGGGGAAATGGGAGGACAGCCCTGTCCTGGCTACAGGAGACATGTCCGATGAACATAGTTCACCAGCAAGCCCTCTTGCTGGAGGAAATGCCATTTCACTACTTCTTTCTCTATTTTTTTCCTAGACAAATATATTCCCCAAAGCTCCTCCAGCACCCATGAGGTTTAGGTCACCCTGTGTGCCCACAGTGACACAGGGACAGTGCCACAGGGGAGCACCATATCTGCTGGTGCCACGGTCAGCTGAGACCCTTCCTACCCTCCCTTCCCTCCCCCCAGGGCACCACGATGAGGACACATCACCTTCAAAGCGGATGTTGAAAGCCGTGGCAGCCACAGGCTCCTCCGCTAGGAATTCGATCCTGATGGAGGAGCCCTCGCTGATCACCCCCTCGAAGGGCACGCTGTCCGCACGCAGGGAGTCGTAGAGCACAGCAGACTGGTTGGTGTCCCCGCTGTACACCACCATCCTGCACGGCAGGACACGGCACGTTACATGGGACAGGAGTCCCAGTGTCCCACCCAGCCCCAGGAGGTCTGAGGTAGGGGAGCTGGGACCAGCTGGGAACTTCCAGCCCTGGGTTGGACCCTCACCTGTCCTTCTCGGTCAGCAGGAGCTTCTCAAAGTGCAGGTGCAGCTTCTGCCCCGGGGGTGCCCCGATGGCCCACACGCAGTACATGCTGCTGGACTGGTTCCCAGTGTAGCTGGGTGACAGGACACGGCCGATGGTGGCATTGTGGACCGTCCCACCACAGGGAGCTGCCAGAACAGAGCACAGCCACACTGGGATGGGCAGGTAGACAGAGCAGGGCAAAGGGGAGAGGGGTGTTTGTACCCCACAGCCCATTGATGAGCCCCTCTGCTGACACCTGCCTGGTTCTCCTCAGTCCCTAATGCACAAACCTCTTGGCTGGCTTGGCTTTGCTCTATCTATACATATTTATACTCACACATAGATACTCACACATACACATAAAATCTATTATTTTCTGTTCCTTTCCTGCCTAAGGAGGGGATAGATTCTGCTGTCACTGCCCGGCCAGCAGCAGTTCCTCAGGCTGCTCTGTGTGCAGAGCCAGGCATCGCTCTCACCCTCTCCCAGGACCTCACCCAACCCACGGCACAAAGAAAGGGACTACTTTTTTTCTTTGTGGACCCCAGTTTTCCTTAGCCCTGAGGATGTGCAGAGTACCTGAGCAGATGGGCTCGGGGCTGCTCCAGTGAGGCCGGGATGCATTGATGCACGTCAGCACCCGGGGACCCTGCAGCTCGTAGCCCAGGTGACAGTGGAAGTGAGCAATTCCCCCCGAGTGCAAATCCATCACAGTGACATCTCCAAACTCAGGTCTCCGTGGGAAGTTGCAGCTCAGCATAAACACTGGAACAAGCACACACGTTTGGAGTTTAGGGCTCGTCTGCTCCCAGCCACCCCACAGGAGCGTGAACGTGGGGACATGCTGGATGTCCCCACGTGTCACAGACAGACCTGGCTGCCAGGTGCCAACCCCCTGCTCTGCTGCTTCCCCACCTGTTACTGCTCTTGCCCAGACCCAATTTCTATTTTAAAAATAATTTGCTTGAACTCATTTATTTTTTACAGCTCTTTGAGGTAAAAAATAGACTTACAGTGTGAGTGTGTGTAGGAAGAGCTGCTGCACAGGGACAGAAACAGGGCAAGGCAAGTGTGAAAAGCACAGCCAGTGCTAGGGTTGAGGACATCAGAGCACGCTGATCCCTCTGCTCTGGGTACAACACCTTCACCACCCCATGCTCTGAGCATGGTGCAACAGGAACCCAGCAGATCTGTGGGGGCAGAGCCCACCATCCTCCCACCCCTGCAGCCCGGTGGGATTGACCCCCATCCCACCCCTACCCACGTCAGGGAGACACCCACCCTGATAGTGGAGCTGGAAGGTCCCCACCACCTCGTCCTGGAAGGTGCGGAAGTAGACGGAGATGGTGTTGGTGGGGCTGCGGATCACCTGGCCCTCCACCAGCAGGGTCTGGTTGGCCAGGACCACCAGGGCATCGCCGTCCACGCCACGGATGGAGAGCACCTCCCCGTCTGACAGGTTCACGCTCTTCACCTGAGAGGGAGCAGAGACCTGTGAGCTGCGGGTGAAGGGGGAGCCCCAGAGGGGTTCCAGGTGAGGGCTCACATCCCAACCCTGAGCACACAGTGCCCATTGAGCTCCACACAAGCACAGCCCTCCCTCTGTTCAGTGCTAACCATCACCCCGAGCACTGGGAATCCTCCCCAGGCTCCCTCACCCCACCAAGTGGGGGGAGTGGATGGGGAGTCACACAGCAAGTGCATCTTCTAATGAGTAGTCCCAAAAGCCTTTAATTATTATTTGAAAATAGCTGAGCAGCAACCTCACATTTGCATTTCACGTCCATTTAGCTTAATAAATGGGCTCATATTTCAGCAGAAAGATGCTCATCAGATCGTTTGTTTCCCTAAGTGTGCGAGCCCAGGGCTCTATATTTAGCACCCAGCCCAGCCCGTGATTGCAAGCGCTCCCGGCGATGTTGTGACTGAAGGGATTGGTGGCTGTTGTCACCACCGTGCCACCTCCCCCTGGCCCGCAAGGTGAGACACAGCCACTGGCACTACATGGACCCACACACAGCCCTTGGCATCCTCTGCTCTTCTGCTGGGAGGAGGGAGATTTCCTCAGGAGAAACCACTCCAGTACCCTGCCTGATCTGAAGGAAAATCCCTGGAAAAAAACCTGATCTTTATTGTGGGACTGGACTGAGCATCCTCAGGCTGGGTCAGAGTAGGCCTGGATTCACCCCAGCCCATATTTTAATCCAGGAGGAGCTGATTTTGCCTTATTTTGCAGCAGGGTGGTGGGTCCTGGCAGGGAAGAGCATCATCAGAAACATGGGCTCAGGGCAGCCCCGGCTCCCAACCTGCCCCAGGTCATCCCTTCTCCTCCAAGTTTTGTCCCAAAAACATTCCTCCCCATCACAGCTGGCACACACTGTGCATGTGGTGGTTCAGCTCTAATTATTAATAAATGGAATGAGGTGTTATTTGTGATGAATTATTTGGAACACAAGATCCAGGGATGCTGAGTGGGCTCCATACAATGCTAACTTCTTCTGCCAGCTCCTACCAGGAGAGAGTTTTGCTTCCCCAGCTGGGTCTGAATCCCTGCAAAGATGTTCCCAGGGTGTTTCTAACACATTTTGTTCTGAAATCCCTCCAGCCAAACCTGCTCCCCAGCTGGCTCCCTCCGGTGATGATGGCATCATGCACACTATGCAGAGCCAAATCACTCCAGGAAATTGGGAAGGGAAGCATTCAGGAGTACCTCTGGAGCAGCTCTGCCGTGGGAATGGGATTCAGGAGAGCAGCAGGAACAGGCAGAGCTCTGTGGAAGGGAGGAAGCTGAGGAACACTGCTGGGTGCCATGGGACACACACACACACACACACATCACTCGACTCTGCCAGCACCTTTCCCTCCAGTAAACCCAGGCTCTGAGCAGCCTGGAGGTGGGTGTCACTGCTCATGTCACATGCCATCCCCTGTGCCAGCACCAGCCTGGCATCCTCAGGGGAGTCCAGAGTAACCAGTGAGCCCAGACGATGCAGTGGCCTCACGCCAGGGACCGTCAGCACTGCGAGAGGGACCATATGTGTGAGCTCCTGCCAGGGGCTGGGAGGACAAGTTCTAACTTTAATCAACGTCTGCACCGATGTCAGCTCCTCCAGAGCCTGTTGGGGAGGCAGGAGGGATCCTCAAGTTAGGCTGCCAGCCTTGCTCACCCACTAGAAAACCTCTTTAGGGAAATTCTATTTCCTGCCAAGAAGATTCAAAATTTTAAAAATAAATATAATTTCACGAAGCATTTGGAGAGCTGGCTGCTCCCAGCTCTCAAGGCTGCCATGGCACAGCCTGGCTGGCACAGGGACAGGCAGGGGCACAGCTGTCCCCGAGTTGCTGGGAGGGATGTGGGGGGCTGCTGGCAGTGAACTAAGTAGGGACCCCAAGCTCTCGCACATCCCTCCATGTTCAGCCTCCAGCAGGACCTTCTGAGACCCTGCACCACTTGTGACTGAGGTGGGCACCAGCCCAGGCTCCACATAGAGCCCATCCACTCCAGTTCCCCAGGTCACCCCACCATAGAGCAACACAGCACCTGCTCCAGAGCTCCCAGCCCAGCCTAGCATGTCCCAGAACAACATCCCTGAGTGGCTCTGGCCTCCAGAGCCCCCAGTTCAGCCCATCCATGTGAAGAAAAAAATCCTCTTTGGATTATTCCTTCATCACACCATCCTGACAGGAAGGCTCGGCCCCTTCCCAAACCGATAAGGACTCCATCCCCACTCCAGGAGCTGTGAATTAAATCCAAACCCCTCCAGTGGTACCAATTACCCACATCACAAGGGACAGCTGGGGAAGCCTCACTGCATTATCCAGCACCTACCAGATGGAATTCACCTCAGAGCCCCCGGAACTCACAGCCCAGCTGTGGCCGGGCAGCTCAGGGCACTGCCCAGCTGCAGATGAGGCCACACTCTGCCAGCACGGACCTGCTGTTGTGATTTAATTTGTCTGAAATGCTCAGGAGCAGCAACAAAGGGAAATGCAAAGCTTGGGGGGTGTAGAGGCTAATTTTATGCTCCATTAAAACCTTGGCTCACAACAGAGCGAGGTCAGGAGCAGTGTCACCTGATGGATTATGGGCAGAGACGAATTTACAGCAGAGCAGCCTGTCTTCAGCACCCTGCAGATCTGGGGAGGCAGTTACTGCCATGTAAAAGTGTCTGAGATGCTCAGACACCCCAGTGCTCACCCTGTGCTGTCACCACTGCCCCCCTTCTGGGACTGGTATCCACCTTGCCATTGTGCCCTGGGGACCAGCCCCAGTGTGTGCCCACTTGAAGGGGACAACCCCAATGGAACTCCTGCTCCTTCTAATGCACATTCTTAATTACACAGATTAAAAGTTAATGGATGCTAATTGGATGCAAACAGTGACATGGGGAGAATGCAAGAAGAAAGGACTGAATGCCAGAGTATGGGGACCCTGGGCTGGTTTGACCTGGAGAGTGTTTGGAATGTGTTGAGGCCCCTGCCCCACTCCCAGTCTCACCAGTCTGAGGGGTGCTGTATTTTGGGGAGAGCTGATGGAGCACATCAACCTAGTGAGAATTCCCCACACTGATGGGAGGGCACATGGTGAGCACCTGCACTGGCTGGAGAGGGAACCTGGGCTGCCCATCCTGCTGCCTCAGGGATTCCTGCACCCACTGGGGCCACCCACACCCTTCCCAGCAGGCAAGGGGATGCAAGGGGACTGGTATTCTTCCCACCAAACCCAAGTGCCTTTTTAGCAAATTGCTTGCCGGTGCCTCGTTGTTAAATTAACTGTGTGACATTTAAGTGGTTTGATCATCGCTGACATTCAGGGTGTACCAGCTCCCTCATAGAGTTTGTTTATTAGAGGCCTAAGAAAAATCTATTTTTTCCCTGGGAAGGTTTATTTTAACAAATGCAGGTGACCAGGGCAGTGATGTCCAAGGCTGTAGGTGCCTTGCACCATTTGCTGCTATGAACACAGGGATCTGGGTTTGGTGGGAATCCTCAAACCAAAGCTCTTCTCACCTGGAGCTCGACGCCATAGCCTGTGTAGACGGTGACATTGTAGGTGCACTGCAGGTACCCGTGCAGGGGCAGCGGGGGGTAGTCTGTGGAGTCGATGTAGCCCTCGGGGTTGTGGAAGCTCATGCTGCACAGGACTGGGGAAACACACATCAGCAATCACACCGAGGGACGGTCACTTGGCAGCTCCCTCCCGCACCCCAAAACCCAGCACCCAGGTCCCTGCTCCGTCAGCTGACCCCACTGAATCATAGAATCATGGAAGGGTTTGGGTTGGAAGGGACGAAGATCATTCAGTCCCACCCCCTGCATGGGCCAGGAAACCTTCCTGTAGCCCAGGTTGCTCCAAGCCCTGTCCAACCTGGCCTGGAACACTTCCAGGGATGGGGCAGCCACAGCTTCTCTGGGCAACCTGTGCCAGGGTCTCACCACCCACGCAGTGAAGAATTCCTTCCCAATATCCCACCTCACCCTGCTCTAAGTCAGTGGGAAGCCATTCTCCCTTGTGTCACATCAGGCCCCTGTCCAAAGTCCCTCTCCAGTGCCCTTTAGGCACTAGAAGGGGCTCTAAGGTCTCCCCAGAGCCTTCTCTTTTCCAGGCTGAACAACCCCAACTCTCCCAGCCTTTACCCATAGGAGAGGTGCTCCAGCCCTCTGAGAACCAAGATTTTAGGCAGCCCCCCAAACCCAGGTGGTGTCCTGGTTTTGGGGGGCTGCCTAAACACAGACCTGCTCCCAATCAGCTGCCTTACCCCTGTAAGTTGGCAGCTCAGCTTACCTGGGGTGGGCTCCGTGGTGGTGACAGTGGTGGTGATGATGGTGGATGTGGTGGTTTCTTGGCTCTCCTCTGATACGGAGCTGTGCACATCTCCCTCCGCGCTGTTCATTGGGATAACAGTGTCACTGTTGGGAGCCATGGTTGGAACCTCCCCAGCATCTCCTGTGCTGTCTGGGAAGGGCCGAGGCAGGGCTGGTGGCAGGGTGGACGGGGAGATTTGCAGCGTGGGCCGGCTGGTGGTGGCCTGATCCCCCCAGGGCAGCTCTGGGGGGCTCTGCTCTGTGTCCTCTGCTGGCACTCGTGGATCTTGGGCAGTGGCGGGGAGCCGGGAGCGCAGCGGGCTGGATGGGGAGGCAGTCCCAGGAGGCCCTGCCAGGGTGGGCTTGAGCCTTGGGTGCTTTCTTCCTGTATTTACTTGCTTTAGAGTTGGTGGCTTTTTCTTAACAGGGACAGTCTGTTTTGCATTAGTGCTGGGGGCCATGGTGGCTGTTGACAGGACATGGCTCTGCATGAGCAACGTTGTCTCCTCTGCTGCTGGCTTGGCACCATCGTCCGTGGCTGGCAGCAGGTTGAGGGCAGTGGCGTGTCCCAGCGCCTCAGCTCCACCATCTGAACCCAGGGCGTGCCCAAAATCCTCAGCTCCACCAGTTAAACCTGTGCCGTGCCCGAACTTCACAGCTCCACCGACCGTCTTGTCCACCAGCTCATCTGCAGCAAGAGGGTCTGGGCTGGCAGGGACCAGCGCTGCCCCTGATCCATTGTCTGAAAAAAAACAGGCAAAAGTGGGACTTGGGCAAGTGTGGGCATGAAGTTATAACTGTGCTGCTGGTGTGATTTCAGTCACCTGGAAAGCTGTGGCCAAAGAAACACCTGCTGCTCTCCCAAAGAAGGAATGACCGGTCCCCACAGCACAACCCAAGCCTTGGTAGAGCCCCCTTAGGCACCCCTTGTGTTGGGCAAACCCAACTCAACCTGTGGGATGCCCAGGAAAGAGCAAGTGACCAAAGCCACCCAGTACTGCCCTGGCCAAGGGGCAATTGTATAAATACAGATTTATCCATCACAAGTGGGGTGTCTGGGCTGTGGTCTGTGTGGTGAAATACGGGGTGATCTTTGTGAGATACTGCAAAGAGCTCCGAGAGCCAGAGAGTGAAAGCTTTCCATGGAAACAGCAGTTGCCAGGGAAAGCACTTAATGCACGGTACTTAAAGATCATAATTCCAGCCCCCTCAGCCCCCCTGGGAGGGTTTGGAGCCCCAAAATGCAGGATCACTGCCCTTGTGTGGGCATGAGGGGTCTGCAAGCTCCCAGCCCCACTGCTGGCTGCCCAGGCACTTGCTCCCCTTCATGGCTGCACACAAAGGCACCAACCTGCTCTCTAAAGCAGCTTGAGCTGCTCTGATGTGCCCACGGGGGCAGCCAGGACACGTGCCCACCACAGTGCCAGTTCTCCCTCAGATGGGGGGCTGGAGCAGCAGTCAGTGCTTCTTTCCCAAGCAGACTCCAGATAAACCTCCAGATCACCCTGGGCACGTCACTACAGTCGGTGTAACAGGTGCTTTAAACAAAAGCACAATGCTTGGCCTAGACTTAACTTGGGGGTTTTTTGTGTTTCAATTCTAACAATTTAGGCAGGACCAGAATAAAAAGGAAAAATGGAGCTCTTGGATGTGAAACCTGAAACACAGGGACACTGCCGGGTGACACTGCCCACCAGGCTGGAGGGATGACACAAGAGCCTGTGTAGAGGGACCGAGCAACTGATGAAAACTGACTTTGCTCCATCCTCTGGAAAATCAGAGCAGTTTCTGGCAAAAGTGGAAGATAAGGTATAACAGGGAAAGGCAAAAGCTGGTAAGTTATCCTGAAGGATGGAGTCACCAAAAATTCACTGACAGTCCCTGTGCTGCTTCCGGTCCTTGGTCCTAGAGAGATTTTGGACACACTGTCAGTACCTGAGCTGGTCTTTCAGCCCTGGGACAGCCAGGGATGGAGCTGTGCCCACCCCAAGCCACTGTGTCCTGCTGCCAGCCAGTCAAGTCATGGATCCAGCCACCAGCAAACCTGTTCTGGCCCCGGAGGATTTCTTGGCCTCTCCTACTATGCTTCCCACAAGTTAAAACATTAATACTTTAATTAGCAAGTGGTTCAGCAAATCCATTAGCTGATTCCCTTAGCACATTAGAAGACATTTCACACACATCGTCTGCAACCACCAACTGGTGTTCCCCGGCTGCCCCCGCATGCCTTGTTGTCCCCACACATGCTGCTGGGAGTGGGACCTGGGAGACCCTGCAACCTCCACTCTGTTCTGATGGTCTCTGCCTCCCTCTCCATCCTACCCTGGACTGATCCTGGCCTCCATGGGCATCCTGCCATGGGCTGATGTACATCCTGCCGTGGGGTGATGGAGGGGAATCAGTCCTCAAGGCAGTGCCAGTGTCAACTCTCCTTCCCTGAGAAGTTTTGCAGAGCTTTCATGGGCTTTTGCCTTCCTCTCCCAGCCAAAGTCCAGGATGATGGTTGCTGTCCCACAGGTCAGCTCATTGGTTTTAGTGCTCTGCAGCAAAAGGGTTTCTCCGTGATGGGAGAAGATGTGGGTTTCAGGCAGGGAGGAGGCAACACAGCCCTGGAGGTTAAGGGACAGGACTTGCTGGCTGGTGGGATGTGGTTGGACATGGTGGGACACAGTGGGACACTGGATGACAGTGGGACAGACAGAGTGTTCCTGCTGGATCCCAAGTCCTTAAAGCCAGGGTATTCCCAGAAACATCAAACAAGCATCCCTGGATTATTTGTCATGTGAACCCCAATTCTTAATGGATTTTGCCATTAAAACATATTTTATGCTTTTGGAAAGTTGACTAATTCCTTATTAGATCCTTTGCCAGGATGCATTTACCCGATTCTATCCTTAACAAAGCATGAAATAAAACACTCTGTAAAGCGACTCTTTAATGAGACACTGAACATGCTTCAGTTTGTAAAGGGCAAATGTGCATTCCAGGGAAGTGGAGAAGGCGGAATGAAGGCAGGCTGGAGCGGGAAGGAGGAGGCACAGGGGCTTTGGCATCAAGGATTAATATAGGCTTATTCCATGTTACAAGAAAGAGAAGTGATTAATGATCTCAGCTCCAGATTGCATCACCACCCCCAAACCCGAGCTGTGCTCCAGCACATCCCCAGGCTGCCAGACCCTGCTCCCTCCCCACCTCAGAGCTGCCCCACAGCCCCCACGGCCCCAGTGCAGCCCCCTGCTCCTTCAGTCCTGCCTGGAGCCCATCTCGGGGGGCAGAACCAAGTATCCACATCCTTAAGGAAGGATTGCAGTGGGTTTCCATATTTGATATTGATCAAGGTGGGTTTTGGAAAGCCTTTTCATGATGATCTGAATGCACACAGCCGTTCTTCTGCCTCCAAGGCCCACAGAATAAGAGATGACCTGGGTCTACAGGAGGCTGGGCTGGGGCTGAGGTTGGGGCAGGATTCTCACTGGCTGCCGAAATCTATCCTGTTCTGCACAAATTATCAGTCTGGAGACACTGAGCTGGTGGAACAGAAATGGTCACGTTTGACCTTGATCTAATCTGCTAAACCAGCTCTGGAGGAAATAAATGCTATTGAGATGAACAAGGGGTTTATCTTGTATCTTGATCAGGAACTCTCTGCAGGCAGTTCAGCACTGGAAAGGCTTTTCCAAATCCATGGAAGCCTCTGTTGTGGCCCTGCAGCCCCTGCTCCCCCCGGCGTGGCACCCGTGGCTCTGTGCTCTGTAGGCACGGGCAGCTGCTCCTGCAGGATGGGAAAGATACGTCCAGGACAGTTTGGAGCACAAGTGACCTTAATGCAAAGCAACAGCTCTTCTTCAGGTCTATTCTGGGATCTGCCTGGATACCGGCGTGTAAACACCGCGGAAGGAAGCTCGGCTCCAGGGAGGATGTCTCCAACCAGCCGCACTCCCCCGCGGTTTATACTTAGCCCTGTCGGAAGCTCTGGCTCCTCGGTGGGATGAGGGTGCTGAGCACTGTGGGAGCTGGCAGTGGGACACAGCCCTTTCCCAGAGCTAGGGTGATGGCACAGGGGTCTGGAAAGGCAGCAGGATAGGAGGGCTGGCAGGGCAAGGGCTCCCAGAACGTCTCCTCTCACCCAGACCCAGCATTGACACAGGTTTTTGCAAGGCATCAACCGCCCACGGGAACCCCAGAGTTTCATCCTCATGTGAAAGGGTCCCCAGGATCCCTGCAGCTCCAGCCAGTGAGATGGGACTCTGTCCCGTGGGCAGTGGTGGCAGAGACACGTCTGCTGCTCCAGAGATGCCGGGGCTGGAGAGCTGCAGGCAAACCTGATTGCTGAGATACCTCAGCCAGAGGGGCTTAGAGGAATTAGGGAGCTGCAAACGCCTGATAAAAGGATGCTGGAATAATCACAAAGGCCTCATTTTGCCGCTGTGCTCCTGAAAAGGCTAAACCACGAGTAGCTGTATCGTGGGCTCCCATTACTAATGCCGATGGTATCACTGCCGCACGACGAGCTCATGCTCCGCGGCTGCCGGGAATGGCAGCGGGATTGCTCGAGCTCAGGAATCACTGTCCAGGAGGGTTTAGGATCTGACTATAGCAGAAATGGATAAAGCTTATCCAGGTGCTATTAATGGTGGTGTTCAGCCCTGTGCTCTGCCTGTGTGATGGGCTCAGGCGGATTGATGGGTGCTGGCCTGGGCTAATCCTGCCTGGAGCTGCTGCTGGTGTCTCATGTGAGCCCTCACGGAGAGCTGGGATTGATCCTGCACCCCTCAGCACCCCATCAAGGACTGATACCAAGCACCCAAGCCTCTGCATGCAGGCTGAACCCCTAGAAATCCCAATTCCCATACAGCTGATGAAGAGGGGTTGGCTGCCATGCACTGCAGAGGGAGGAATGGGATCATCAGGTCAGTGAGTTCATACAGGGCTTATCCAGATCTTGGACAAAAGAGGGGTGTTGAGGCCAGTCCCTGGTGCAACCCAGTGTCAGTGGGTTCTGGTGGGTGGGAAGGGGCAGCAGCACCCTGGGCACCTCTTGCTCTTCTGCCTCTTCCCACACCAACCTCCAGCACACGCTGCACAGATTTCGCCCTCAGGAAGGAAAACAGAGGGTTTGGGTGGGAAGTGAGGACCTGAGAAAAATCATGTTGTGTCCACGAAAACACTCAGCTGTGACGGATTGGAAATTTTTTGGTTCAGTTTCAGATTTTAGATTTTTGCCTTGAATCTTGAAGAGCAGAAAAACCTTAATCGAAACAGTCTTTCTTTTTCCAAATGTCCTCACAGCCGGAAGGAGCCTCGCTGGCCGTCTGCCTCCAGGCAGGAGATGTGAATCCCACGTTTTCCTGCAGTTACAGTTTCAGCAAATTAAGTTTTTCCAATGGAAAAAAAAAAAAAAAAAAAAAAAAAAAAAAAAAAAAAAGTTTTCCTCAAGAGCATCCTGCCCGTTCTCCCTGTAAGCAAATAAAGCCGTAGCAATCCGATCTGGGTGAGTCATCCCCGCGGGAGCGCCGGGAAGCGCAGCCAGAACAGGGTCTGCCCGCGGCACGGCGAGTTTCGGAGCCGCTCTCCTCTTAAAGGCGACTCTGTGCCCTCAGCGAGGCAGAAGAGGGAGGGCTGGGGATGGGCTTCAGACAAGCATTTCCACTGCAGTCAGAGAAAATAGAAACTGATTCTCCGATGTGGCATAAGGACACAGGAGCAGTGCCCGTCCCCGGGTCCTGCCTAGCAGGGATGACAGCACAAGAGTGCTGGGAGCCCCAAAACTCCGGTGCTTAGTCCTGCACACCATGAAAATATGGACTGTCCCAGAGAACAACTGATGCAAGATAATTCAGAAGACAAAAGATACCCAGCCTTTGCTCAGGAGGAGATTGCAGCAGAGGTCAAGAAACTTCGGGAATGACTTGCCTCCCATTCCAGGGGGCACCTGGATGTCATTCCCACGCTGTTCCCATGTGCGACAACCTCTGCAGTGCAGGTGAACCAGCACCTTTCCCTGTTGATTAGATCCTGCTCTGGGCTCAGGCTGGGATGCAGCTGAGAACTGGGATTCCTGGGGCAGGATGGGGTCAGGATGCATTTCTTTCCATCCCCATGAATTTCCCAATGCCACAGAGACTCCGGTGGCCCTGGGGAGTTTCCGATCTGCTTTAAAATGCTGTTAAATTGCCCATGTGCAGGGGTTTATTTATGCTCATAGGACTGTGGTCTGAATATTTCATTTTAAAATTTACATCTGTGTCACTCGTGATGCTCAAATAAGGTTGCCATGGAAACCCCTCATTACTGGGTGAGGATGCTGGCAGTGGTGCCCAGCCCGAGGAGCCATGGCCGGGAAGGACCAGGCTCTCCTCCCCACTGCCCACCCAGCTGCAGCTCCCACACCCAGCAGCAAATCTGCCTTTGTCAGGAAAGGAAAAGAGAGGAAAAGAGAGAATCATGGTATCACTGAATCCTGGAATGGTTTGAACTGGAAGGAACCTTAAACACCATCTCATCCACCCCCCTGCCAAGGGCAGGGACACCTTCCACTAGACCAGATTGCTCTGAGCCCCATCCAACCTGGCCTTGAACACTTCCAGGGATGGAAGAGAGGCGTTTCACCAGTGCCTGCTGCTCATGGCAAGAGGCTCAGGGACCTGCTGCATTGGCAGAGGGTGTGGGGCTGGGACATGGTCCTGTGGGACAGCACACACCCATGCCCAGACTTATCCTGGCACTGAGCTGAATCAGATGGAAAAGCCCCCTGGACTGGCCATAGGTGAGTAGGTTCCTTGTCTCAAGTGGGAGCAGGGAGTTCATCAGGGACTGCTGCAGGCGGTGGGCAATATTCCAACAGCAAAACACTCCTAAAAACCTATTTTAGTGGCAAATCGATCCTGCTTATGCCTGACTGGCGAATTCATGCTGCTTGTGCCTGGCTGACTCCGCTCAGGAGCAAGGACACCACCAGGAATACGGGAATTAAACTTGCAAACCTCTCCCCTCCACGTGTTCCCAAGAAGCTCGTAACTGCTCTAACGATCCACAGCGGCCTGACAGATGCTGGGAAATTATACACTTCTCTGAGCTATGAGGAAAATGGATTTTCCTCCCCAGTGCTGCTTCATGGAGCTGGAATCAATGAGACTTCGACTCTTGGGCATTTGTTTTGACCACACCAGCTCTGTGCAGGTACCTGTGGCTTTGGGCAGGTCCCATCACTCTGGAGCCTCTGTGTCCCGGCGATGCCCCAGCCCTGGCACCCTGGCACCCCTCACCCCTGTATCACACCTAGCACAGAGCAGCCCTAGCAGAACCCCAAATACCCAGGGATGAAATCAGCTCACGCCGGGAATTGCCCAGCTCCTTCCCGAAAGGATGGCGGAGGAGCAGCAGCAGCAGCTAATGAGGAACAGGAATTAAAGAGACTCATCCAATTATGGAGGAATCAAGAGATTTGCAGTGTGGAAATGATACAACCCATCACATGCTGACTGTTCCTAGATGGATCGCACTGCTTCCCCGGCTGATGGGAGAGGAATTATCCTGATATTCTGAGAGTGATACACGGCCTCGTGGGGACCAGGTGCCAGGGGAAAAAAGCCTCTACAGAGAGTGGAACTTTGATGCAGCGGTTGGTTTAGGTTTATTACGTTTTTATGATATCAAGTGTAAGAAAGACACATCTGTGCCTTGTCTGGAACAGACTGACCTGGCTGAAAGGAATTAGTCTGGTGGGTTCAAGGAGGAGTTAATTTTTTTGGAAGCTGAGCTGCAAATAGGAATTTTCCCACTGAGCTTTCTAGTCTTGCTGGTAAATCCCCAGTGCCAGAACTCCACCTTGGCCAGATGTAACCCCAGGGTTACCACAGCCAGCACTAATCATGGACACTCAGGGGCAGGGGGACCTGCTGTGCCCTGCTCTCCCCCTCCTCTGCTGCCGTGTCCTTATGGGTGTCCCCACTCTAGAGGTGTTTGTCACAGGGATCACAAAATCCCAGAATGGTCTGTTTGAAGGGACCTGAAAGAACATTCAGTCTCACCCTTGCCATGGGCAGGGACACCTTCCACGAGACCAGGCTGACCCCTGACCAACCTGGCCTTGAACAGTCCCAGGGATGAGGAATCCATAGGGATGAAGGAGCAGAGGCAGATCTATCCTGTGACTCTCCCGGGCTCCCTAAGTAGGATGTTTGCTCCTCAGGGCACTCCCAGGGAGAGGAAATCAGGTATTTTGGCAGCTTTTCAGGGTATAAATTGAAGAGGGGGAAGAGAAGCTCCTTTCTGCACCAATAATCCGGCCCAGCCGTCTACATCAGGGCATAAAATTAAATGGGTTCCTAAAGAAAGAGTATATTTAGCTACAAAACCCCGTTCTAGTCAGCTCTCGGCAGCTAAAATAATTAATCTCCCATCACTGTTAAGATGTAGCAGAGCAGATCTGAAGAAGCGAGTGCCGGGATTAACTCTTTGGGAGCAGCTCGTGCTCTGCTTATGCTGTGACACCACAGGAGCTCCTGGGGACTCCTGCCTGGCTGGGCTCTGCTCAGCTGTGCCCCTGCCATGCCAGTGCCTCTCGGTGCCAGTGCTGCACGAGCCAAGGCGTTGGCAGGGGTGCTCTGCCTTGGCACTGCCTCTGGGGTGATGGAGGGGACCCAGAATCGATGCAGGAGCCCCGGCAGGGATGCAAGAGCATGGGCAGGATGCAGGAACTCTGGCAGAGATGCAGCCCAGGCTTCAGCAGCTCTGCTGTGGGCAGGACATTGCTCACAGGGAGTGAGCCAGGAGCCCTCTGTGCTTTCAGTCCCAGCCACAGAGCCATGGCAGTTCCTGCCACCTGGGACCCACCTGGGCAGGCTGGGGAGGTTGGAATGCCATGCCCAGAAGGGCTTTGACCCTGGGGGCTCCTCTCCCTGACACACTGATGTCCCCAAGCTCCAAGGAGCATCCCTTGCCATGCCAGCCAGGGGCCCTGTGGGCTTGTGGGCCACACACTTGTGTCCCTGCCTACCCTGCCTTGGCCAAGCACATGCCAGGTGAGGGTGAACAGCTGGGCAACCCACTGGACACCCTGGAATTGCACAAGCTCCCATCCAGTGGGTTCAGTCAAAAGGCAAGAGGTAGGCCCCTGCCCCTAAGGACACTGGAAAGCAATTACTGGATACACAGCTCTAAAACATCGGGAGAGACAAAGTTTAGTCTGATTATAATCACTGACTGTTTCTCTGCCTGGCTATAAATCATTCATGGACTCACTTCCAGGCAGTCACATGCATGGAATATCTGACTATTCAAAACCTCCCCTGTTGTTCTACCTGTCTGCAGTGTGTTCACGGTTTGGTTAGTTTTGATTTCCACTCCAGAAGTGAGGATATGAGACGACAACATGATGTTAGAGATGCAGGTGACCAGAGCAGCGTCACTGCCCGGTGCTCCCCGGGCTGGGGCAGCCGGAGGGTTCAGCTCCTGCCGGAGCTCTCGGCACAGCCCCTGAGCAACTGCAGCGACGGGGGAGAGCTGAGCTGCCTCTGCTCAATCTGTTTGGCAGCTCTTTATATTTCTTTCACAGGATGTAACAGGAATCACAGCGTGGCTCCAATCCAGGCTCCTGAGAGAGCAGCAGACACTGGCAGCACCTCAGGCTGCATCACTGCCTCCCCTGTAGCAGCAAGGTGGGACACTGGCACGGCTGCTGCTGCCCCTGCCTGCTCTTCTCCCTGGGTTTCTCCAGGGGTACCCCAAAAGATTGTTTTTTTAGTACCCCAAAAGTTGCCCTGGGGCACCTCAGGGCAGGATTTGAAGCCCACCAGGTCCTGCCCTCCTTCTTGGGTTGCAGAGGTGCCTCAGAGCAATGAGGATGGCACGGGTGACATCTGGCATAGGGCACACAAGTGCTCTCTGCTCTCCCCTTGGACTCTGCCAGGCTGTTCCCAACACAGGGATGCAGCACCCGGGATCACACCATGCATGGAGGAGAGGTGGCTGAGCTGGAGCTGCTCAGGGTGAGGGACTGGGGATTCTTGGTAGCCCAGGCTGTGCCTCAGTCCCCTGCAGCCCCTAATCCATGCACAGCCCATTTCTTCCTCCACAGGGAGAAAGTGGTGTTTCAGCTCTGCCTGCTAGGGCAGTGTGTTGGGCCAGACATTGGGGTCAGTGTGTCCTGATGATGGTCACAGTTTGCATCATCCCAAGGAGCTGCTCTGGGTGAGGTGGGAGGGGTGGAATTTTTCTAGGCAATGCTTTGCTTTGCACTTTTTCCTTGTTGAGGCCATGCAGCAACCGTGCAGGAACCAGTGCTGCCTGGTGCTGCCCAGTGCGTGCTGGTGCCCTTGAAAAGACCCTGTTGCACTGCTCTGAAATGATGCAGCTCTGGTGCCTAATGACTCCTGACAGCTTGTGAACGGCCCTGCTGCCGGCAATCAGGAAGGCAGGGAAAGCGGAGGGTTACTGATGGTTGTGGTTATTACAGTTATTGGGCTCCATCGATTATGGGGACGGTCTGTGCTGCCGAGGCTAGCGGGAAATAGGGCACAGCCAGCGCTCCCTGTTCCCATTCCTGCACCACGGCCGGCCTCGTGTGCCCCAGCAGAGCGGGCAGAGCTTGGAACTGCACGAGGTGGCAGAGGGACAGGACCTGCTGGGCTCCCAGACAATGTTTCACAGGCTGGAGCAGTGCCAGCAGGTGTGATCATAGAACCATAGAATCACAGAATGTTTTGGGTTGGGAGGAACCTTAAAGCTCATCCAGTTCCACCCCCTGCCGTGGGCAGGGACACTTTTCACTACACCAAGTTGCCCCAAGCCCCATCCAGCCTGGCCTTGATGCAGGTTGTCAGCCAGTCACCCCCTCCATTATTTAGTGTTTTCCTCCTAAAAAAGCAATAACCTGCACTTCAATGCCGGATCCTCATTATGTCAGGACAATTTGGGGTTTGGCAGCAGAGCAGCTCCCTGTGCCCATGGGCACATGCTGCTGCAGAGATCTGTATGGGAACCACAGCCTCCGCCATGCCCCCGGTGTCCAGAGTCTCCTTGCCAGGGATTTGCCTCTGCACTGGCTCACTCCTTCAGAAACTAACCCCTTTGCAGACAAGATTTGCCTGAAATTCAGTTTTTAACTTTTTTTTTTAAATTTTCTCATTAAAAATGGAGTTGTTCTGGGGGTGCAGAGCAGCAATTTGGGGTTGGCTCAGGCTTCACCCCCCTGCCCTGCCCCAGACCCTGGGGCCACCAGCCCACCCTGCGTCCATCCCTGCAGGGTCCTGGGCTGCTGCTGCTCCTCAGCCCTCACCTCATCTCCAGTGACACAGGTTTCTATGTAATTAATTGTCAGCTGTATCAGCCATCAGTGATTTGTGTTTTAAAGATGGCCTGGCAGAACTAATTCCATTGCTGCACGACACTGTGCTGGATGATGATAACCCATGTACAGCTTCTCCCACGGAGCCTCATGACGAGCTGCTGCACTTTATTTTAATTAATACAGATAGCAAATATATTTTCATTAGCCATCGGGATGTCAGGAAAGGAGCACAGTCCTACTGCATGGCAAGCAGCAGCTTCACTCTTGGGGTTGGGTGCAGCCCCCAGCCCTGCTGAGTCCCCTGCCTGACCCCAGTAACCTCTGTATCCCTCTGCATCCCTCCTCATCCATGTGCAATAGCTGGGCAGGCACAGGGCAGAGAATTTCCTTCCAGCCCAGTAGGGGTGTCATGACCCATCAAACCCTAAAACCCTGCTCCGTGGCAGCGGCCCCCAGGGCTGGAGGTGCAGTGTCTACAGTGTGGGAGCTCCCATCCAAAGCCTCTCCCAGGTCCCTCCTCCCTCTCCAGTGCAGGAGAACATGCAATTACAAAGCACCTTCATAATTTCTCAAATTTAGAACAATTAGGCTGGCTCCCTGGTATTTCTGACGAAAGCAGCCCCTTGTTCCCTGAGGAAGTAACAGCCTTCCTTGACCTCTGCTCTATTATTCTTTTTGATTGATCTTAATTATATCAGAAAGGATAATGATAAGCTTTTGAGGGGTGCAAGTACATTGGGAACAAAGAGGTTGGGCACTTTGCCCAGGACTGCTGGGGTGGTGACAGCTGTGCCCAGCTAATGAGGTGTGGGACCTCCCATCCTCTGCACCCAGTGTGTCTGCCAGGGCAGCACCAACACCCAGGAATCATAGAATCATAGAATTAACTGGGTTGGAGGAGACCACCAAGATCATCAAGTTCAACCCTTGATCCAACCCCACTGTGATTACCAGATCATGGCACTCAGTGCCACATCCAGCCTCATCTTAAAAACCCCCAGGGATGGTGAATCCACCACCTCTCTGGGCAGGCCATTCCAGTGCCTTATCACTCTCTCTGTAAAGAATTTCTTTCTAATATCCAACCTAAACCTCCCCTGGCAGAGCTTAAGCTCGTGCCCTCTTGTCCCAAAAGGACAGTCCCTGGATTTCCCAAAAGGGAGAAGGGGAAGGCGAAAAGCATGTCATAAACAAGCAAAGAGGACTTGGTCCTTCTATCTGGACTGTGGCCAGCAGCAGAAACTGTGTCTCTGCCTCTCCCACTCGCTGTAGGGAACTCCCCACCTGCATCAGGTCACCTGCCCTGCGTGGGGATGCGTCACCTTCTCCTGTGCCCACGGAGATTTGTTGCCCGTCCACTGTGTTCCACCTTGGGAACAAGCACAAGGATGCTGACAAGGGGAATGGAAAAACCTCTCCCTTGTAAGGGACTGGGCAATATTACTTTCCTCTACACCAACCCCTCCCCAAAAAAATTCCTTAAATAGAAACATCAGAGACCCCACATACTCAAGTTAGAGCCTTGTTGTTCATTAATCACAGATGGATTGAGTTAACCAAGAAAGCCCTAAAATTCCAGCTCTGGAGGCTCATTTCTGCCCCCGGCTCTGCCTCAGAAAGGATGTGCTGGGGAGGACCTGGACCTGCTGGAGACCATCACACTTCCTAGTTGGCAGCTCTTTGGTTTTCCAGCTTTTCTACTCCCATCAAAGCAGCTTTGGCACCGTGTGACATGAGCAGTACCATGCTGGGAAGTGCCACTCTGGCTCAGGGAGCTGCATCACTCCACAAGCCTTTCCAGAGAGCTTTGATGTTGGAATCAGCATGTGGAGAGGGGCTGTTTCAGATGTTCCTCGTGTATTCCTGTAAAACACATGTGTCGTATCATTGGTACCTGGGCACATTTCCTGCTGATATTATCTTTGTCACGCCCTGATGAAGGGGAAAGGTGGTGAGAAAACACCCAACTCTTCTTCCCAGCAGGTAAAGAACCAGCTAATTATAAAACCCTGCTTGTCACTTGCCTCGGATAAGGGTTTTTTCACTGCTGCTATTGTTTATGTTTCTACCGGGTAACCGTAATTTTTAACATCCTTTTGATAGCAGTGTAGTGTGATTAAAAGAGGCACATCTGAGACATAAATCTGGTTTTAAGCATTGCCGTTTTGACATGCAATATTGAACACTCGGGGATCAGGCTGAAGGGTCCTGGGCTTGCAACATGTGTTTTCCCAGAGAGAAGGCTCTGGCCTGTGGCTGGAGATGGTGCTGGGGGTTGAGGAAAGAACTTTCAGAGCTGAACCCCTGTTTCAGAGCTGAACCCCTGTTTCAGAGCTGAACCCTGTTTCAGAGGTGACTGACTCCGGGATTGTAGCTCTGACTTTAGGCAGGTTCCTGCCTTTACTGCTCGCTCAGCCTTCTTGTTTTGATCAAGGATGCAGTGCTGTATAATTTAAGAAAGACTTTGCTCCCGAGGCCAGTTTGATGCATGTGGAGTGCAAATGTGGAAAAATACAGCCCTCCCCCATGGAAGTTCGATTGGATACTTGAGCCACTCCAGGAGATGATGTTTGCCATGACTCAATTCAATTTGTGCCCCCGGGTGACCATGTGCCCACCAGGACAATGAGTCACAATCATCCTGGGCCTCATCCCACTGGTGGGTGCAGGGCTGGAGCCCCTCTGCTACTGAGCCAGGCTGGGAGAGCTGGATGTGGTCAGCCTGGAGAAGAGAAGGCTCCAGGGAGACCTTAGAGCCTCTTCCAGTGCCTAAAGGGGCTTCAAGAGAGCTGGAGAGGGACTTTGGACAAGGGCCTGAAGGGACAGGAAAACAGAGAATGGCTTCCCACTGCCAGAGGGCAGGGTTACATGGGATATTGAGAAATTCCTGGCAGTGAGGGTGGTGAGGCCCTGGCGGAGGTCATCCAGAGAAGCTGTGACTGCCACAGCCTGTGTTTCAGGCCAGGTTGGATGAGCTTGGAGCAATCTGGTCTAGTGGAGGGTGTCTCTGGCCAAGGCAGGGGGGTGGAATGAGATGATCTTTAATGTTTCTTCCAACCCAAATCGTTTCAAGATTCCTTGCTTAGCTCTAGCTGAGCCATTCAGCCACATCAGAAGGCTCCAAGGCAGCAGACTTGGGGGTCCTGCCTGGAACCAGAGCTCAGTGGTGCTGGGGAACCAGCTGGGCTGCTGGAGGTGCAGCTTCCCTTGCCTTGCAGGCTCTGGATAAATCCCAACTACAGGAATGGAACCCTTTTTGAATTTAGATGTTGTAAAAGACATTTTGCAGGGCAAAAACTGAAAAGCTCTGCCCCTGGGGAGCAGGCTGCAGCTGCAAGGACTCTTGTTTTGCTGCACCCTTCCCTCCCTACCTTTCCTAATGAATTCCAAGAAAGCCTCAATTCATTCCTAAATGGTTACACAGCCTGTGTCCTTCACAGTCATCTCCACAACAAAGCCAGCCATCTCGCCGCTGGCAGCCACGGGCTCCTCTGTGAGCTGGAAACAAAAGCTGAAAAGAAGCCTTTCTAGTTGTGATTAGAAAGCTTGAAAAGTTTGGCTTTTACTTGATATTGCCTCACTGATTTCATCTCCGTGGCAGCTCTGAACCTCTCGGGGAGAGGAAAGCAGCCCCAGCCCCTCACCAGACGACGAGCACAGATCCTGCTGTGGGAGATGCGGCTCCAGGAGCCCAGGAGAAGCAGGAATGGGAATGTCTGTGCCTTTTAGGATGCTGCATTGGGTTTGAACGCTGAAAGCTGTTTTCTGTCCTTATGGAAGGAGCAGCACCATTGCCCAGCAGATGCCAGAGAGTTCGGCTCCCCCCAGGAGAGGACCGTGGGCACCCGGAGCATCCCCACGACCCAAGGAAAGCCCTGACCCCCCCCAACCATCAGCACACAAATGGCTCCAACGGTGCCAGTTATTGTCCCAAAGCCACAGCCACCCCCCTCCACCTCCTTCGATCTGAGTGGGACGCAGAAACTCGTCCCCCCAGGATATGCTGCCTCCAGGGCTGCTCCAAGCAGCTGGCGGGGGGAGGGGGGGGGGGGGGGCATGGGGGAAAGGAGGGAAGGGGGTGTGTCGGTGGGGGGGGGTTTATGGAGGAACTAAATTTCTTTTTTTTTTTTTTTTTTTTTAAGAATGGATGAGGAAGAGAGATTATTGTGGAAATTTTCTTTGGGGAAAATTCTGGCACAAACTGCAATACCTCAGCACAGGCTGGGGACTGAGTCTTGGATAAAAATAAAGCAGGAGGCGGCAGCACCTTCCCGATGACATTCGCTCCATTCATCTCCCGCTGCCGCCAGCGTGCACAGGCATTAGGAGTTACGTTTTCCTTCACTATTTCTCAAATATATTTATGCTGGGAGATGTTTGTGGAGGTACATCGTGTGCCTGGGGCAGAGGATTAATTCCAAACTGTCACCTCGCTTTTTGATGGGTTTGTAAATTCTGCTCTGTTGATTTGCACTAGCAGTAAATTGATAAAATCCTCTTTCCAAAAACCTAATTCACCATTTAGAGCTCACTAGGGTTTTAGACCTCATTGGCTCACATATTTATGTAAATATAGTGTCCAGCAGCAGTTTAAAAACTGCTGTGTGGATAATATGGATGGATGATAAGGAGTGGAGGGAGACGTTGCCTGGTGGGGGCTGTGTACCCTGGAAAAGAGCTTTTCCTTGCCTTGGGGTCCCAGATTTTGAGGTGGCTTTGCAGTGGGTGGCTGCTTTGGACAGCGTTGCCCCAGAATCTTTCCCCTCTGCCCCAGAGCTGAATAACCCCAATGGCGCTGGGAATGGTTTGAGGTCTCTAAGGATGCTCTCGGGACTTTGGACATGTCCAAGAGGACATTGTTAAGCTGTGTCTGCAGAGCTCCTGCAGTGGGAGGGGATGTGCTGGTGTACTGGGAGAACTGGGAGCTCTTAAGGCTCATGCCAGAGTGGTCTGTCTATTTAGGGACTTCGTATCTTTGCAAATGGAAGTTCAGGACTGTCAGGAGTAGCCTGGTTTTTTACTGAAATTGCACTTAAATCAGCATCAGGAGATGCAAGCCCTGTTCCTGCAGATCGCTGTGCAGCCCCATCATCATGGAAGAGATGCAAGGTGGCAGAGGGGACATCAGAAGTGATGTCCTCAGTATTGTCCCCCAGCCACCACTCTACCCGAGATGAAGCATCTCATCCACAAAATGTTGCCATGCTCCATTAATCCACCCTAAAAAGTCAGATGGAGATTCTCTCTTGAATTTTAAATATTTTCAGCCATTCTGACTAGCTCTGAAATTGCCCTGAACTGACCGGTTTCCAGAACATTCCCTCACTCCCCGCCTTATTCCTGTGCCTGCCTGCCCACTCCTGCCCACTGTGCCAGGTCCCCGCAGTGGTCCCCTTGACCACGGCCTGGAGCACGTCACCGAATGTCCCCTGGCAGCCCCAGGGACCAGGTTTTCTGTCCCTTCCCTGGGGTCACCCTTCAGAGCCGCCCTCCCAAGGGCACTCCCTGCCCCTCGGCTCCTGTTTTTGGTACATCACACACCGCTGTGCAAGACAGCGAGACGGACCGAGACGTGAGAATCCTTCTTGCCGAGCAGATGACGCTGCTCCGGGATCCACCCTACAGTTATCCCTTCTGTCGTGCTTCAGTTTTTGGATGCCTTTGCATTTGGCACCAAATTTCCTTCCCAGACTAAAGCTTTGCACTTGGAATCATGCCTTCTGAGCCGGGCTGAGTGGCCAGGCTGCTCATACGATCCCTCCTCTCTGCCAGAAGCTTGGATTTTGCTTCCATGAAGTCTCCTCGCACCTTCCTGCTGCAGCCATCTGTCCTGGGGTGCTCTGCCCTCCGTCTTAGGAGGGGACACAGAGCCAAGCTCCTGGGGCAGTCGGGGGGTTGAATGCCTACTGCAGAAATGGGATCCTGGGGTTGGGAAGAGGGAGAAAGGTCTGGATAACTCTGTGCTTAACCCTGCAGACCTGGGAATCCAGGCAGAGCCTCCTCACTTTATGTCAGGAAAGCACCAGGCTCAGCCAGCACTCAGGGTTGGTCAGCTGCTCTTCTGGCCTCTTCCCAGGGAAAGGAAAAAGAGGAAAAGGAACAAAAAAAGAGATGGCTGAGTCGGGGCTGTGCTCTGGGAGCATGCCAGCCGCAGCTGCACCACCAACAGGAGCACTAGCAAGCAAAAAGAGGGAACAGAAGGGAAAGCAGCGCCTCAGCACCTCAGGAACACTGTCCCCCCCTAGCAAGGGTTAGGAACAGTGTTACCTCTGTGTAGCCACAGCCCTGAGCCCCCTGGCACCATGGGACAGAGCAGTGCAGCAGAGGATCCCCATTCCAGGGGGCTGTCACTCCCCTCTCCAGGCCTTGTGGCTGGATCTGAGTGCCCCTGTTCACTCCCCACAGGCTCTGGCTGCAGCCAGGACCAGGACACTCATCAGGATCCCTGAGTTACAGCTCAGTGCAGCTCCCACAGCTGTGACAGTGTGACACTAAATCCCAGCAGCACGCTTCAAAGGGCTTGTTATCCTACATCCATGTCATCTAAGGAGGACACTGGGCCAGGAATAATATCTTCTCAAAAGCACTGGCAGAGCTCCCTGCCAGCTGAGCCCCACTTTTACAGCTCCTGCAAGTTCCTTCCTGACACTGCCTGTTTTTTGGGGGTCCAGGGGCTGTCAGGGGGCCTCAAACTGTGCCAAGATTCAGGCACTGGCCACGGCTGCTCAAGCATCCCCCAGGCACAGGGATCCAAGCCACAGATAACCAAGACTTGCATTTGTGTCTTGCAAAATGAGTCTCCCTTGCTCCCAGCTTTGCCCTTTCAACCCCACGCTCCAGCTGGCTCCTCCAGCTGCCCAGCTCCATGGATCACCTCTGATTTTGGAAATCCTTATGGATAAAGTCTGAGACATAACAGAACTAAGTGAAAAGGGGTCACTGCAAGCAATGGAAGTTAATTTATTCCCCTTCTTCCCTTTCCCAGTGGTGCAGGTAACACTGAAGATGTTCTGGGTTGACACTGGAGGGATGCCCACCAAAGCTGCTCCACCCTCCCACAGGAGACAGTCCTGGGGTTCCTTCCATGGGAGACAGTCCTTCATGAACTTCCCAGTGTGGGTCCTTCCCACAGGCTGCAGTCCTCCAGTACCTGCTCCACTATGGTTCTCTGCCACAGGGTCACTCCTTCAGAAATAGGCTGCTCCAGTGTGGGTGTCCCAGTGGGTTACAAGTCCTGCCAGCAAACCTGCTCCAGCATGGGCTTCCTACAGAGTCCATGCTCTGGTATGGGGTTCTCCATGGGCTGCAGTTGGATCTCTGCTCCCCTGTGGGCCCCCACAGGCTGCAGGGGCACAGCTGCCTCACCATGGGCTGCACCACGGGCACCTGCAGCACCTCCTCGTCCTCCTCCTTCACTGACCTTGGTATCTGCAGGGCTCTTCCTCTCACATATTCTCACTCCTCTCTGTGGCTGCCGTTTCCTTTTTGCAGGTATTTTTATCCATGTATAGAGCAGGATGTGGGTAGAGCAGGATGCGGATGGAGCGGTACCAGTCCCATGGGACAGAGCGAGAACAGCCCTAACAACTTGTCCGTTAACAAGCTGTGAAAGGAGACAGACAGCCAGGAGCTGGCGGCCTGTCCCTGGAATGAAGGACACCTTCCTTCCCTGAGCACCTCAGCAGGAATGACTCCAGCTGCAAAGCCTTTCTCTCTCCCTTCTCCCAGCTCATGCAGGCTGAGTTACCTGACACTGCATTGGACTTGGGGCTGCAGCGAGAGCTGCTGAGGCACCTGCACCATGCGGATCTGCTCCCTGCATCCCATCAATCCAGCACTGCTCACATGTGCATTAGCACTGTGAAGCAGGTCCTTTTGGGAAGGGCTTGGGAAAGCACAGAATAGAGCTTCGAGCAGCAGCTGAAGGGCAGCAACCTGAGTCAGATGCCAAACCCTCCCTTGCCCCACACAGCCCCCCATGCTGAGCCTTCCCTCACTCTGTTCTTTGCCCCTTGTTTTGGGAGGCAACAGTTTGGGGGATGGTGTGTCCCCATCCCCACTGCCGGGGCTGGTACCAGTTAACCCCAAGGTTTCTCTTGGCTTTGAGCCCCTGTGCTGCCCATGAATGAAGGGGCATGGCTGAGTACTGCCCATGGCCCCAGACTCCACACCAGTGTGGTTCATCCTGGTGCTCACCCCACTCAAGCCCTGATGGGGTCAGGGGGCTGGGTGCTGTTGGGGTGCCAGTGTCTCCCTACACATCCAGTGGGTGACCCCCTGCAGAGGTGTGGGTCCCTGGGGCCAGAGCAGGGACGGACACATCCCCCTCTTACAGAGCACCCTGTTCCTGGCAAACCAAGTGGTTAAAGGCACAAAACTCTCAGCACTGAATTCAGCAATTTCATACCCCTGACAAGAGTGTAAATCCATCCTGATGGACTGGAAAATTGGAAAGCCAGTGCTCACGCAGTGTTTCCTATAGACATCTCTGAGCTCCTGAAAGATGCACTCGGTGGCAGGCCCCAGTTCCAGCCGTGTCGCTCTCATCATGCTAATTAAAATAGAGCCTGTGTTTTGTAACAGGATTTCCTTGGAGTGTATTTTACTGTTCAGTAACCACTTTCAAATATTTGAAAAATAAAATCGCATCAAGTAAATAACTTTCGGATTGTCACAGAAGGTTAGTCTGGTTTGGGGTTTTTTTTTTGTTCCCAAAGCCCACTGGAAGCAGCTGCACTCATCGCAGTGACAAAGGATGGAAAATACATGGATTTCTGAGGCTGCTTGTAGTCTAAATCAAAAGCTGCGTCTTATTTAATCATACAAAGCCCATTTCATTAAAAAAACACAACTGTTTGTACAGAATGGGATAACAAAGCACCCTGGTGCTTGGCACTGACCACGGAACATCCCTGCCTGCTGGCAGGATAGGCCATACTCACACCTGCTGATTTTGACGCACACGTTACCTGTCCAGCAATGCCCTGACACCCCTCTGCCTCATCTGTGGCTTACTATCCATTAGTTTCCAAACCCCGCACAACCTGACTTCCAAGGGCTGGATCACACACTGATTTGTTCCGCATTTCCCTTTTTACATGGTTTGCTTTTCCAAGACCTCTGCCTGGTATTCTGCATGCCAAGCGAGCACACTCAGCTGAATCGGTGCAGCCTGCCTCCTCAGCCCCAAATCCTGGTACAGATTCCTCAGGGACGAAGTTAAAAATGCACAGAAGGAAACGTCTGTGACACTGTGACATCCAGAAAACTACACTTAAAATGGCATCTTTGTATATTCATAATGGCAAGAAATATGGGAGAAGCAGAAGGCTGAGAGGGACTAATTTCATTTGCTCCTGGTCCAGGCTCTCCCTGTCCTTTCTGCCAAGGAGGAGGGAAGGAAGAGGAGCCATTTGCCATGGCCTCTGATAGCTCTCCATCAGACAAGCCCCATTCCCGTTATCTCTGGCCGCACAGCCCGCGGGCAGCCTGGCTCTGTGCCGTTATCTCGTTGCTCGGGGTGCTGCCGCGAGAGCTCACTGTGCACTTGTTGCAGCCCTTGCTGAGTTCACGCTCGGTTTTTCTTCCTGCTGGACACACCTGATTCTCTGGAAACAGCCTCCCGTGGTGCTGCGTTCACCACAGAGCCAAAGGAATGTCTGTGCCTTGCTGCTGCACTGTGACAGCCTTTGGGTGCCCGAACCCCTCGGAGAAGGGACGGCACAGATCAAGGGGCTGCAGAGGACCCCAAAGCTCAACACCCCCGGCTGCATTTCTGCTCTCGGCACCGCGGCCTCGGGCAGGGTTTGCTGGTCTCATCACAGCCTCTAGTGGACACCCTAAACGGGGTATATTTAGAAATCCTAGATCTCCCAGGGGTCTGACTATGCCCCTGCCATCCCCAGTGACCAGACTTTTCCAGGTGTCGGTCCTAGCCTGAGCCTGCGTGGGCAGCACAGGCAGCATTGCCCTCTCTGCCCACAGCTGCCCACACACCCTGTGTTTGCCCTCTTCATAATTTCACGGTGCTAACCAAATACCCCCGCTGGTGACCGTGCTCCCTGCACGCCGCTGCTCCCTGCACGCCGCTGCCCGGGGCCTCCTGGCACAAGTCCCTGCGGAGGGACGTGCCTGTGCTGCCTGTTCCGCTCTGTGCCGGTGGGTGGGTGCGAGCGGATGCCGAGAGGAGAGGAGAGGCTTTCACACCTCCTCTCTGGTGATCTAAATGGCTTCACCAGTGCAGAGCACCAAAAGCCACCAGCCGAGCGCCCGATGGGTGCAAGTCATGTGAAATTGGTTGATTTTTGAAAGCATGAACTGAAAGAGCAGCAGATGGAGCACAGCAATCTGACTCTGCAGGGTCTGATCCTGCTCCCCCCCCAAGCTGGAGAATAGCATGGTTTGCTGGTCTGGGCCCTGACTGTGTCCCCCTCCACACAGATCAACAACCCTCCCAGGCACGGGCAGAGCTGCCACGTCGCTGCTGGCTCCAGGCTGCGTGGGCAGGAGTTGGGCTTTTACAGCAATAATTCACCAAACCTTGTAAAGGGTCAACAATTTATCAGTTCCCTCTCTGCCAAGGAAAGAGGAGTTCAGCACGCTGTGTTCTCCTACCCTGATATTTATGGCAAATCATGCCAAATCCTGTTCCCAGGGAGCTGGGCTGCCTGCTGATGCTCGCAATGGGACTGGGGCAGCCCTCCTGCCTCCAGCACACGAGGCAGTGTGGGAGCTGTGAGTCCCACACTGGGCCTGTGCTTCCTGGATTTGCTTCCCAGCTACCCCAGACCCCCTGGGAGCTCAGGGATCATCACTGCACTCACATAACCCACCAGCAGCCTGAAACAGAGTGTCTGTGCAACCAGAGGAGCGTGCCTCTCCGTGCCCCCATGCTGGAACAGGATGGCAGGACCGGCAGGGACTTTGGATCAGATTCCTCCACACATACATGCACGTCCATACGCAGAACACAAATACATGCAGGTGAGAGAGAAATGCCACCCTCTATGCCCATTTCTGTTTTGCTGCCCAGAAAGGATGGATTCTGTAATATAAACCCTGTCTAGAGAGCTGTGTTTAAAGCCAAAAAGTCAAAGTCATTCAGTGCAATCTGAACACGAGAACAGGGACCAAAGAGGGCAGGCAGCATTGCACAGCACTCCTGACACCAGAAGCTGGTCGTCCTTGCTATAAACCCCCCATCAGCCCCGGAGGGCAGCCTAGGGCCCCGCACACACTGCAGCACTGGCAGACACCAGC
This sequence comes from Pyrocephalus nanus, assembly GCA_038380795.1. Taxonomy (NCBI): domain Eukaryota; kingdom Metazoa; phylum Chordata; class Aves; order Passeriformes; family Tyrannidae; genus Pyrocephalus; species Pyrocephalus nanus. The sequence continues at coordinate 7,429,495 of CM076278.1, forward strand.
CTCTCCCATTCTCCCGCTGAACAATGTGCACTGGTAACCCCATCCGGACACACACCCAAGCCCGGCTGCCTCATTCCAGCACCCCACCGGTGCCGAGGGACCGGATACAGGCACCACTTTTGTCATGTTAAAGCCCCACTCGAGTTTGTGATGACTTTGCCAAGTCACCCGCGAGCGCATCCCGGAGCCTATTCTTAGGTCTGTCATCGCGGCAGTGGGAGCGGGTCTGCGTGGAAACGTGACACACGCGGAATGAACAGGCAGCCCCTGGATAAACACACCCCCTCACGGCCACCCCCCCCGCATGCCCGAGACCGAGGGATAGGAACACCGGACCTGGCAGTGGGGGCTGGAGAGACCCCGGGGGCTGGGGACACACAGAGGACTGGGGACACATCGGGCTTGCCTCCCTGCGGGAGGTAAGCGGAGGGTCCGGCACGGCTCCCGGGAGGCCGCGGCCCCTTTAGCTCTCGGTTCCCCCGTTAGGACGCGGTTCCCGGAGCGGCCCCGCTCGGTCCGGGCGGCGGGAGCTGTCCGCCCCGCGGTGCTGAGCTTCCACGTCCCGCCGGGCCCCGCGCCCGCTGCCGCTCCGGTGCCGCTGCCGCTGCGCTCCCCCGCAATGCCAGAAGTTTCACCCCGGCCCGGGGAGCAGCAGAAGCTAGGGGTCCCCGGTCTGGCGTGTCACGGCCAGTTCCAGCAGACCCTCCCGGTCCGAATCCCAGCTCCCCGTCCCGGCTGCATTCCCCCGCCCCGGGCGGTGCCCCCTCCCCGGAGCCGGGGGGCGCCGGGTCCCGGGGAGCTCCGCAGCCCCGGCCCGCTCCGCCCCGCTCCGCCCCGCTTACCTGGGCGCGGGGCCGCGGGGGTGCCGAGCAGCAGCAGGGCGAGCAGGCAGAGCCCGCGGGGCCCCGGCATCCTGCGGCGGGCGCGGCGGAGCCTCCGCGCCGGGGCGAGCTGGGCGAGCCGAGTCGAGCTGAGCCGAGCCGAGCTGAATGGAGCGGGGCCGCTTCAAGCCGAGCCGAGCCGAGCCGAGCCAAGCCGAGCCGAGCCAAGCCAAGCCAAGCAGAGCCGAGCCGAGCCTAGCCGCGGCGCGCCGAGCGGGGCCGGGCCGGGGCGGGGGCGGGCGCTGCCGCCGGAGCGGAGCCGGCGCGGGGGCGCGGGCGCGGCGGAGGGCGGACCGGAGCGGAGCGGCGCGGAGAGGAGCGGAGCGGAGCGGCGGGGGAGGGCGCCGGCGGCCGCCCCGGCCCCCGCTCAGCGCCGAGAGCTCCGGCCCCGCCCGCGGGCTCCCCCTCCCCGCCTCTCGCCCCAGCCCCACCGACCCGCTGTGCTTCCCGGGGACGGTTCCCAACAGCATCCTCCGGCCCACGGTTCCCCTGTGGTTTCCTGCGTGCCCCCCTGCTCCCCCCTGGTTCCCAGAGCCCCAGTGTCCCCCCAGTCTGGGCTGTGCTCCCTACTGCAGGCCCCCGCTCAGCCTGTGCCCAGTCTCTTGTATGGTCTCACTGCCCATTGTTCCCAAGTCCCCCCCAGCATCTCAAGCCCCTCTCAGCATCCCAACTCTGCTCAGCACCCAAAGCCCCCCTCAGCGCCCAAAGCTCCTCTCACCTCCCTGCTCAAGCCAAGATGTACCCCCACTCCCTGCCCTCTGGCTCCCCAAAAGCAGGCTGTGAGTAGGGCAGTGGTGCTATGGGAAGGCTGATACAGGCCCCATGGCCCCCTTGGGGGGGATGCACTGAGGTTCTGCTGCTGGAGCCAGCAAAGGCTGGCTTGGAGAGAGTTGCACCTGCCTGGCCTCAGTGGGACAGGGCTCCAGGCATACAAGAGCTCACAGTTTGTGAGTGCTGCTCAGTGTCCCTCTAATGTGGGACTGGCACTGTGGTCATAGGGGAGCACTGGAGTATCCTCAGTCTTGTGGCAAAAGAAGCAACACAGAGACAGTTCCTGCTCAGCACCTGGCCCTGGAGCTCCACAACCTCTTTGCCTATGGGGGGGATCTTGGGCTTGACCGTGGGGCCCTCTGCCCATTCTGGTCCTGCCTGTCCTCCTGCCCAGGCCACCAGCAGCTGCTCTGAGCCCAGGGCTCCCAGCAGGCCCCTCCTGAGCCCGTCAGAGCACACGGTGTAATTGCACTGACTTTGATAAGAACAGGAACGGAGGCTTCATTCTCTTGAAATTCCAAATCCTGCCCTGAAATGTTTACTGTAAATCACCTCCCAGTGAGAGCTGCCTGGTCTTCCCGGCCGCTCCGCCTGTCAAGTCAAATAGCCAGGACAATGTCACAAAGCACGACACCAGTGTCAAACAACACGAGACAGAGCACAGTCTCTCCCCCAAACAGCCACTTTGTTGATGATGCCACCTGAGAAGTCCCCGCTACCTTTGGGAGAGCAATTACACTGATCCTGTTACCTCAGCAACAACCATCACACACTGGTGTCACTACCAATGCCACCACGCAGAACACATCAAGTCAAAGAACTGTCCAAACACAGGGATTGATCCTGCTGCCGTTTTCCCTTCTGGGCTTTGCTGAGCTTCTTCCTCCACCGACGCTGCTGGGAGTGAAGGCAGCAGCCCGGGGATGCTGGGGAGCGGGCAGAGGGTCATTTGCATTCCCCGTGTCACTCTGAGCCACAGCCAGCTGGTAGCAGTTGGGCAGCAGGCACAAGAAGGACAAAATAAGGAAGAGAGAGAAATCTCTGAGAGGTGCAGTGTGTTATTTAACACTGTCATTTTCATATCCAAGTGGGACTCGCCTGCTCAGAGGTTTAATTTGGTTGAACAAAGCTATCTGTAGCAGAGCGAGCGCAGCCTGCTCTGCTCGCCCTCCACTCCAGCCCCGCTTCTCTCCCAACCTGACATTATTAAAGATAAAAGTTGTCTCTCATTTAGCAGTTCTCCTTGAGTGATTTTTATTGTGTTCATCAGCATTGTAGTAAACTCCTAAGATAGCCAGATAACAACAGCAGTGCCATGGAAACAGGCAGGAAAAGAGACCAAACGCTGTATTTGTCATGCAGAAATGCCCTCAAAGTGGCAAAAGTTGTTAGTGCTGGAGAGGGAATGGTGAGGCTTGAGCCTCAGCTCCTCAGCCAGGTTTAGGGAGTGCGGGGAGGCCCACGTCCCACAGCACAGCATCTTATGACTCCAAGGCATCACACCGGGGGAAAGGGACCCTTTGCTGGGGGGTCTCACAGCAGTACTGAGGTCCTTGTCCCTCCAACCCTTTGCTGCAGATCAGGTGAGCTGAGAGGTAGGAGTGCATGTGGGGAGATGTGCTGGGATGAATTGCGGGATATACCATGGGATGCACTCCCCAGAGCTGGTGTGGTTGGAATAATTTCCCTCTCACAGCCACTGCTGAGGCCAAACAGTGGTGATGTGTGCCGTGGGGAACAAGCAGCCTTGCTCCTGCTGCTCCTGGAAATACCAGGGTCCTCCTGCCTGCAGGTGGGATCTGTCATCGTGAACCCCCTCAAGCTGGACCAGCCCTTCCAGCATTGTGCCTGGCTGTGCAGCACCATGAAGAACTGAGCACTGCTGCTCACTGGTCAGTGCACAGCCTGGCTCCATACCCAGAGTGGTGCTGACAAGAGCTTGTGAGATATGGCCTCTCAAGCTCCTTCAGCAGCACTCAGGTCTGGACATGTTTGCAAGGTCAGAGACCTGAGGTATTCCAAGGAAATAAGAGAAACATCTCCTGAGGCCACTTTATGGGCATTGCTTTAATTAGTGCCGTGTTCATCGGCCGTTACCTCAGACCTTTGATTAACAGTGAAGAAAATCAATAACTGCTCTAAAATTTCAGATAAGTTTCACAGCTAATTTTAATTTCACATTTTAATCTTGTATTAATGTCAATCTTAATTACCATAATTAAGTCAGATGTGACTTAGCAAGAGCAGCTTGAAGATAAGACATTAAAGGCAGACGATGCCTTTCTGGTGAGCAGGCAAGTTCTGCTCACCATGATTTGAGCTGTGGCTGGTGCCAGTGAACCAGGCAGTCCTGCAGGGAGCACAAGGCACCTGCTTCTCTATTTCTCCTAGTGTCCCCAGTCTTGCCTGGTTCTGTGCCTGGGGTCTGTTCCCTGCACTGCCAGTGGGACCCTGAAGCCCTTCATTTCTGCTTTGCCCCTGTTCCAGGTGCCTGAGCCTCCAGCCACCTCACACCACTGCTCCTCAGCACTCAGGAGTGCAAGGAGGTGACAGCCCCACTGAGCTGCCCATGTCTGTGCTCCACTTGTCACAGCTGCTGAGATCCATGAGATCCAAACTGCCCGGAAAATCAATCTCTCATTTATTTTTGTGACGGTGATGCAGCAGCCCGGTGCTGCTGCGTTTGCTCTGCAGTTGTGCCTATTGATCGCTGCCCACTCTCAGCTCCCTGCACTCGTGGGGCAGGAGCAGCGCTGCTGGGGGCTCTGTCCAATCTGGGCATCACCTCTGGAGCCCTCAGACACATCTGCCTAGTGGGAAGCATCCCACATCCTGACCCCGCATCCCCTGGAGCCCCCCAGCACCTTACAGGCAGCTGCCGCCCCCCACAGCAGAGCAGGACAGCTCCAGGGGGGCGATGGGGACAGAGGCACTGGGAGGACAGACCCCACCAGGGTACATCCATGACTCCTGGCTCCAGACCCAAAACATGCTGGGGATCCTGCTGAGCATCCCAGGATAGTACAGCTGTTCTGTGGGGCTCCTGTGAGGGCACACAGGACAGATACGGGGTGCCAGGCTTCTAACCCCAAAAGCCCTCTGTGCACATAGGGGATGAGCCTCCTCCCTGCAGCTTTCTTGGGAAGCTTTCACCCCTCCTCTACAGTGCTCAGGAGGGGGGGGGTTCAATGGTAGAAGGAAGCGGAAAAATAACCTCAGCTTTAGACTTGGATGCTGAGGTCTCCCATAGTGCAGCTGAAAGGAGCTGTCCCCAGGCTCCGCTGGCTGGGGGCATCGCTGGTGAGTGGCAATATTGTCCCAGGGCAGAAAAGGCCTTTGTTCCTCTGAGATGGCAGAGCCACTCCAGCCTTTGGCTTTGGGAGCTGGCTGCCTCCCTGCTCTGCCTTCCAAACACGGTGCTGAATGGGGGGTTTGAGCCAGAGGCCAGGCTGGGATCCAGCCCCTTTGAGCAAGTGCCGACGGGCACAGCTGGGGGCCCGCTCAGGAGGGAAGTCCTTGTTCCTTGTAAACAGAAGAAGACTTTGCATGGCTCGAAAATAAGCTCCCTATTGCCCACTGGGATTCGGAGGGGACTGAGGGAAACAAACCTGCTGAGGGGATGGCAGGCAGTGACGTCTCTGTGAATTGGGAGGGAAGGGACCCAGGAGCAGCCTGCCTGAGGTGCTGGGTGACCTGGCCCCTGTGCTGCCCTTGGCAAAGCACCTGGGCAGGGCTGAGGGCTGTGACCCCCAGCATCACCTCTGCACCTCCATCGGTGTCCCTCAGTGATGCAATGTCCCTGTGTGGGCCACTGGCCACAGCACAGCTTCGCTGAGTCCCTGTGTCACATCCCAGGGAGCCATCCCTTCATGGAACAGTGGCTTTCACCCTACAGCAGGGATGAAGCCTGCGAGCATCTACCTGAGCCCCTGACACCTTAATTCCCCAGCCATAAATCAGGACATTGTTTTATCCTCTATGCATAATTCATAATTCAGAGCTTAATTAACTAAAGCTCCTCGTGGCAGTGCCTGGAGAGGCTCCTACCAGCTCCAGGAACTGCAGCTCTTCCAGCCACTCCAATCCATGGCTACCGGGCTCTTTCCCAAGGCAATATTGCTGCTCTGGTTGCCATATCCATATCTCATTGTTGTGCTGTGCTGTGCTGCCCAGCATCTTTTAAAGACTTTTTAATTGTGATTTTCAGTTTTTCACTCAGGCAGGATTTGCATCAGGCAAAGCTGGTGGGAGCAGCCAACAGCTGAGCTCCACAGTCAAGCTCCACAGCCCCCCTAGACTGACCATCCCCACAACACCCGGAGAAATCTTCCTTCCACACAGTGCTGGCTGCTGGAAAATACCTGCTCTGGGAAGATTTTCCAACCTTGTCCTCCGTTCTCTGCGTCCTTTCCAGAATCAGTATTTCTGCCAGGACAGTGCTGCCATTTACTCCTTGCATCCCATACAAATTACAGGAGAAGTTACTCTGCCCCCAACACTGATACAGAAAATGGCATTTGTAAATCCAGGAGTACACAGAACTGTTGCCCTCTTTGGCAACCTCCTTGAGGAATAACAAGGAGTTTTTATGAAGTGAGGTAGAGTGCAGCATGACTATAGTGCTATCCCCCTGCCTCTGGAAAAAGGGCTTTCTTTGCCTTACTCTACACTTACTATAACTTATTAATTGTCTCCAGAAAGATGTCTTGACCTTCTCACTCACACTAATGTCTCCCCATGTGTTTTGAGGTGCCCTGACCCACGTAGGAGAGCACAGCACCAATGCTCAGCACCCTAAGCTGGGCAGGAACACCTGGGGGGAAGACTGGGACAGGATGGGATGATCTGAGTGCAGCCTGCAGACCTTGGCCCTCAGCACCACCCATAGGTCAATATTTTTCATTCATCTGGCCAAAATAATTTCCTCATGGGAATCATAAAGCAGTCTCAAAGGAGCTGATGCAATCAGCATCCCTCAGTGATGCTGATTGGGAATAATCCCAGAGATGTTGGTGAGATTGGAGCACCAGTGATAGATGGGAAGGTGAAGGAACAGAGAAATAACAGAAAAGAAGGAAAGCACAGATTACAACTGGCACCAGTAACCATGGCATTGTGAAACCCAGGTTTTGTCCAACAGCTGATTGCGATCTTTGAGGAGATGATGCATTTGATGGAGGGAGGTATCTGATCACTGTCGTAGGTTGTTGTGATGTATTTGATGTGGCATCAGGCACCATTCTCACAGAATCAGCGTGATGCAGTATCAGTGCAGCACATCTTAAGTGGGCTATGAACTGGCTCATTGACAGATCTCAGAGAACAGACAGATGAGGAGGAATCATCTTCACAAGGAAGAATTATTAATGAGTCTGTTCAGATCTGGCACTCAGCACTGTGACTCCTTCACGTTGCCACGGTCTGCAGGTAAATACCAAATCCCTGGTGATTGCTGTACAAGCAGGAGATCAGGGCTGGTTAACGGGAACGGGGACGTGCAGCCACACAGCACAACCCAGAGCACAGCACAAGTGAATTATTAAACCAGATGCAGTCCAGCCACTCAGATTAACTCATATCTGTGCCAAGAAACAGAGGGACTTGGGGGTCCCATAGACTGCAGGATCCTTCAGCAGTGGCTAAAGCAGGTGGCATCACTCAGGTCAGAGAAAACTCCTGCAGCTGGAGCAGGGAGCGGTGCTTGGCTTCCCCATGGCATTGCAGAGGCAGTGGCAGCCCCACAAAGCACACTCCTGATGGGGTCTGTGGCTTGGCCAGCAAAGCTGTGGGCCAGAAGCCTCATACCTGCTCCTCCCTTGCTTTGTGCATCACCCAGGGACCAGCAGCCATGAACTGGGTGACACAAGGAGCAGGACAGTGGCACTAACTCTGTCTGTGCCTTTCTGGTGAGGTGGCACCCCCCCTCCTAGTCCACCTGTGGGTCCTCCCCAGTGCCCCAGGGCTGGTTTTCTCTGCAGAAGCTGGTTGCTCTCTTTGTGGGGGGGAAAGGGATTTGTACTAAAGCTCTTTGCATGAAAAAATAAAATCCATACTGTGCTGCTTTGCTCTGCCCCGGCTCCCAAGCTGTGATGTTTCATTGATTAGCTTGTAAGAGCTTGGAGCAGAGCCTGTGCTTTGCTGGGAGTGTTTCCGCAGCTCCCGCAGGTGGAAAGCCATTAACCGCCTTCAGCCTCTTCCCTCCACCTCCAGACTTGTCCCTCCACCTCCAGAGCACCTTTGTGAGGACGTTTTGTAGTTGTTTTAAGAGAAAAGTCCCTAAAACACACGGTTCCCACATGGGGCTGGTTTCCTCACACTCTGTCCTGGAGCCTGGGGATGTCCCAGGCACAGAGTCACCCCTGGGGCAGAACCACTGCCCAACCTGCAGCACTGTGAGCTCACATGGATACAGGAATATTTATTCCCAGACATTTTAGCAAAATAACAACATTTCACTTGTGCAGAGCAATTATGGAGGCTTGCTCAAAGATCCTGCTGCTGCATGTGTCAGTGTGATGAGGGGCTGGTAATAAACCTCCCGGCACTCACTAAGTGCTGCCGTATAAATGCCTCCTCTGGAATAACAGCACTTTGGCTCCCAGCACCTGCTCACGTCCTGCGGACAGGGATTTGTGGAGGTGGAAGATCTAGTGTTGGGTCCTGGTGCTTCATACAGCTGGTTACGGCATCCAGTGGCTCTTCCTGGAGGGGCTTGTCCTTGGATGGCAGCCCCTGAGCTCACTGCTCATGGCAGGATCCAGCCACGGCTCCTCACAGTGGGATGCTCTGAGCAGATCCTAAGGATGGGCAGCAGTCCCACCGTGGTGGCTCCAGCACCGCGCCATGGCAGCCAGCGACCCCAGGCCCACCCACCTCCCTGTCTGCAGAGGAGCAGCACCTGGAGGACTCCACAGGGATCCAGGCATGACTTGGAGCCACGGGAGGGAAACTGTTGGGGGAGGCGGAGGAGGAGGAGCCAGGCTGGAAGCAACTTGTGTGGGGCCCTGGCAGGGGTTCAGCATCGCAGCGTGTGCGTGTGCGTTCGCACGGTGGGAGATGTAGCGCAAGCTGCCATGAGATTAGCGAATGCACTGCAAACACGAGCCATCCGGGAGCGAATCGCTCTCCAACGAGCACGGCCCTCCATGCCTGCTTGGGTGGGCAGTGCTGCCCGTTCCCCGTGTCTTGCCTGCAGGCAGGAGGGGGCTTTCAGTGGATGTTTGTGCAGGGATATCCCTGGCTGGGAGTACCCGGCACTGTTCCTGGCGGCTCCAGCTGGTCTCAAGCAGCACCTGTGCCTCTCTGAAAGGACCTGCCTCTCCATGGCACAGGGTCAGAGATGCCAGCGCTGGCCCTGCCCAGGTGCCAGCCCTGCGGAAGCCGTTTCCAGTTGTAGCTAATTACTGTGCAAGGAAACTGAGCTGCTGCGTGACACGAGTGTGCTCCATGGCAGCTCAGCTCCCTGTGGCCCCGGGGAGTTGCCCCTGGCCCTGTCCTGTCACCCGGAGATGGCACCAGAGCTCAGAGCTGCTCGGGCTGTGGATCAGGCAGGGCTGGGAGCTGGGAAAGCAGGAAGGAGAGCTGGCTGTAGGTTAAAGGAGGTCATGTTATTGCAGACAGGACTGCTGAGCTCCCTGAGCAGCCACGAGGTTAATGGAATGAACCACAGAAATTTGTAAATCTTTCCTGAGCTTCCAGGAGATCAGTTTTTGTTTTGTGTTTGGCAATAGAAGCAAATACTGCTCTACTCTCCCTGACCTGGCCATTAGGATGACTTAGTGAGGACTGGTTTTGGTTTCCAAAAGGGTTTTTTACACCTGGGAAAAGCTCCATGGGAATAGGTGCTGCACCAGCCCCAACTCCCTGCACACTCAGTGGCCCTGAGCCCGGCATGTCCTAAGGCTAGAGGGACGTGGGACACACAGCCTGTCTGAGTGCAGTGAATTAACAACAGCTTGAGGGATTTCAAATGGAAGAAGCCTCCTGACAGCTCACATGTGGGTCTAATAATTTACTATAACTGCTTTTATGGCAGACCGTAAAAATCTAAAATAAGACTGGGAATTGTCAGAGAATCCCACACAGAGCTGAATTTCTGCATAATCACAGTTTTTAGGCTCCAGTGCCTTCTTATGGAAACTCTGAGGTGTTCAACGGGCTCCCTCGGTCCTGATGATGAGTGGGTGATGGACAGGGTCACTGATGGAGATCTCCAGTGGTCCTGTCCAACCTGAGTGACTCCAGGAGCAAGAAGTCCCCTCCCTGCCTTGACTCTGGAGAGCAGCTCCTCACCTTGTACCCTCCTGAATGCCCTCTTGCTGTCCCCAACCTCTCCAAAGGGACCAGCATCCCAAGGGATGCAGAGAGGGATTTTGTTTCCCAGGCCCAAGCTCTCCAGTGCCTTCAATATGGAGGATGTGGTCTGTCCCCAGAGGGTGACATTAAACACTGAGGTAATTCTGCCTCCAAGAGCTGACCCTGAGCCGTTATCGCAATTACTCTGAGTGCCACCGGATGATACTCGGTAATTACGTGGTTCTTTCATCTGGGATCTCTGAGCGCTTACTGATCAATTAATTACACTTTGCAGCAGGCTTTCTCCCCAGTGCCGGATGCTGATGGATCAATAATCCCTCTCCTGAGATGTGGCCGGCGCTGAAGGGCACAGCCCTGCCAGCACAGGGCTCGACCCACAGGGATGGAGTCTGGGGGTCTGAGGTGTCCAGGCTCCCTAGGGAAGGTGGGGATGAGGTCCTGGAAAGCTCATGGGTGAGACTTAGAAAATTTAGTTTGGATAAAACTTCTAAGATCATTGAGTCCAAGCCTTAACCCAGCTCAGGAGCGTCCTGAGCAGTTGCCGGCTCTTCCCTACCCTTCCTTCTCATTTCCACAGCATCGGCTCTTCAGAGATGCAAGAGTGAAAATCAAGGGTGTGGGGGCTGTCCCTGGGTGGGGTGTAACAGCTATCTCACAGCTTGGAGCTAAATTACAGCATTTACAGCCTGTCCCTGCCAGGAGAGCTGCAAGCTGCACTGTCCCTTTCCCAGCTCATTGCTGAAAATTGCCAGTTGCAGGCAGAGAAACACATTTCCCCCTTCCCAGGAGCCCCCACGGCTCAGCCGAGCTGATCTCATTCCCCTCCTGCTTGGCCAAAAAGATGCATCACTCTACAGCCTTACATCCTTTCCATCCTTTTCCTGGCTGCCCTCAGCGACGTATTCTCTTCCTGCAATACCTGCCTGGCAGAGCCGTGGCTCCCAGCCCCCTTCCCGATACTGGCGGGGACAGTGGCACATGGGAAGGGCAGCACAGCCGCGCAGGGGGGCTGCACTGGAAGCAGGACAGGTTTTCTCACCCTGGGACTGTGCCCTGCACTTTTGGCTGTCCTTCCTTCCTTCCAGGCAACCTTTCAGCCCAGATGGAGAGCACCATAAGGAGTTTTGTTTCCTTCCCAAAACACACAACACATTCCCTGCCTGTCTAACAAGGTGTCTGCGCTGGGCTGTGTGACGTGGTGCGAGGCACAGCCGGCTCTGCGGGAACCATCCACACTCCTGCCCTCAGTCCCTGCAGCAGAGAGGGGGAACGAGGGGGAGCAAGAGGAGTGAGGGGAGCTCTGTCCCCCCATGCCCCATGTCCCGATGGAGCAGAGCCACATCCCGTGCTCAGGGACACTCTGTGGGTGGGTGCTGTGCCCAGAGGGCACTGTGCCGCTGCCCCACAGTAGATGTGGTGCTGCTCTGCCAGGACAGGAGGGATGGTGCAGCTACAGTGGTGTTAGCCACGAGGCTGGTGCAGAAGGGCTGTGGGTGAGTGGCAGTGGGGTCAAGCTGTGACTGTTGGAGGTGCCCAGAGTGTGGCCACCCCTGGACCACTCATTCCTTGGCACTAGCAGAGCATGGAGGAGTTTTTGGAACTGAGGAAGGTGTGGGACAGAGCCAGGTTGGAGATGCTCCCTCCCACCTGGGGCCTGTTACTGAGAGTCATTAAAAAGGGCAGGGCTGCCCCTTCCAGAGGCTCGTGTGGAAGAGACTGAGGATGGAGAAGACTTTACAAGTTCATGCAGTGATAAGATAAGTGGGAATGGCTTTAAGCTGAAGGAGGGTGGGTTTAGATTAAATATAAGGAAGAAAATCTTTACTGGGAGGTACTGGCTGCCCAGAGAAGCTGTGGATGAGGGGGTGGCTGTGGGGATGTCTAAGCACTGGGATGAGCTGGTGCCAGTGGAGGGATGGAGGGACGAGCCATCAGCTGGGATTTCTCCAGCGCTTAAAAGCCTTCTTCACATTCTCTGCCATGGAACACAGCCGTGATTTTTGCTTTACAAGTGTGATTGCTTATAACAGCATGAAATTACAGCCAGACCTGATCCGCCTGGCAGCAGATAAGGGGAGCTGTGGAGTATGGCAGTGTTAGTACACAGGGGGGTGGAAGGAGGGAGCTTGGCAGCCCCTGTATGAGCCATATCTCTGGGCTATCCTGGTGAGAGTGTGGAGGGGATCCCAGAGGGAATGCTGCAGGGTTAAACCTGGAGGTGATGGGGATGGGTAGGCAGAGAGGATCAGTCAAGGGGCTCAAACTGGGAATAAACACATGGCTGCCCTGTCCAGGGCATACTCAGTCTCTCATTTGGGGTCTCCAGCTCTGGGTGTAATGACTTTGTGTTAATTAGCCTTGTCCCTTCATCAGTTCGTGCCTTGCCTCAGGATGAAAGGTGGTCACAACCTCCTGAGGACTCAAACTCTTATGTGGAACACATAATGAATGATCACTCAGGACCTCAGGGCATCCATCAGCTGGTGGGGGCTTTGCATGCTAGGGACATTTGGAGCAGCTCTTTCCAGCCTTGCGGTGTTGGGACTTGCCCCTCTGACATTGGCTGTGGCCCGTAGCCAGGGATGGTCACAATTAGACCTGGCTTTCACTGGCATCCACTGGGCAAATGATAGCAATGGATCAAAGGTTGGACTCGATGATCTTGGAGGTCTTTTCCAACCTAAAGGACTCTGTGATCCTGTGATTGCTCGCGGGGCCCAGCTCTGGCAGGTCACATTGCATGTGAGGGGGTGATGGGAAGATCATGGTGACACACAGCTTTGAGTCACAGAGACCTTCCCCAGCTGCCTACGTGGCTCCCTGGGTCTGAGGATGATGAGAGGATGAGCTGTACAACCCTTTACAGCTGGAACCAAGGGCTTGAGCACATAACACTGATAATGCAACGTCTGAAACCACAGACAATTATTTTTCTCTAGTGTTTCTTCAAAAAATAAGACTTTTTGTAAAGCCATTGGTGGAGGTCCTGATGGATGTGGAATTTGGGAAGCAGTGCCAAGGCTCCACACTCCAGGACTGAGCTGCTACCAGCAGCTCTGTGCAAGCTTCCTCTGCTCAAGCCCTGTCCCACACCTCCTTAAAAACCAGTCATTCCTGGCATTTTTCTCATTTTCATAAGCTTTTTTCCCACTCTGGAAAAAAAAGGTCTCCATTTACTCATCTCTGCTCTAATCTCATTTACCATCCATGGGTGTCGACCTGAGGTGGGTCAGTGAGACCCAGGAAGGATTCCTGGCAGAACGAGCCTGTGTATGCTGGGTGGGATTGATTTCATGGTGCAGAAGCCACTCATCAGGCAGCCCCTGCCTGCCTTCCTGCCACGCACAGCACTGTGGAAAATGCACTTACTCGCATATTAGATCAATTCTCTGAAGTTCAAGCCTTCCAGGTATTTCTGGTCTCCACTGGTCTTGCCGTCTGTTTTCCTCCCCTTTCATCCCACTGCCTTCCCAGTTCTGCTCCTCTTCCTGTGCTTTTCAGAGAGAAAACAAACCAGCTGAGGGATGGCAGAGCTGGGGGCTGGGGAGCATTTACCCAGAGACTACACTCTGCCAGCTTGACCTTTCCAGGGAACAGCCTCAGCATCCAGGCAAGGCTGATCTTTGCTGCATGCGGCCTTCCCTGTGGCACTGCAGCAGCACTGCCAGGAAGGTGGGGCCCAACCCAGGGTCTGGATCAGTGGTCTGTGCTCAGAAAGCCTCAAGCATCATGGCATTGCCTCTGTGGGACTGGACATGCTGTTGGTGGGACAAGGCATGTTCTGCATCCCAAATCCCAGAGGTGAGGGGCTCTGGGGGGTCAGGACAATGCTGCTCTGGGAAGCAGTCTGTGCCTCTGCCTTTGCCTTGAGCCCCTGATGGATCCCTGTGACTGGTGGCCGAGTCTTTCACCCTGAACATGCTGGTAGCTTCCAAAAACCCTGGTGATGGATGTTCTCATTAAACAGGGGTGCACTGCTAGGGTGACGAGCAGATGACTTACTGGCTTCACTGTGGGCTTTGCTGGCAGTGTGAAGCACAGTCCATTCCTTCTTCCTCAAAGCCAGGGAAGCAGCAGGTGTGTTCATCACCTGAAACAGCCTCTGGGGCAGGGGCTGGGGTGCAGTGCAGGGCTCAGGGGTGCCTTTGCAGATCACTCTCACTGCAGTCCAGAGCAGTGCTCCCTTTCCACCTCCGATGCCCAGCAGGAGCTGGTGAGATGATCCAAAACAGGGCAATCCCAGCTTATCCATGGCTGTGCTCAGAAGACAAGTGAAAGGACCTGGGGTGGGGGCTCTGAGCATCCTGATGAAGTTGAAGATGTCCCTGCTTATTGTGGGGGTGCAGACTAGGTGACCAAAGGTTCCTTCTACCCTAAACAATTTTGTGATTCTATGACCAGGGCAGAGGCAAGTTGGACACACCAAACAGGCTTGCAGCCTCCAAAGATGGAAAACAACTTCAGTCTGTGCAAGCGACATCAGCACTGGCTCGGTGGCCATGTATTCCCTCACCAGCGGGCTATGCAATGCCTGCTGCAACCCCCTGCTGCTGAGGTCTGGGCTGCATGGGGGCTGTCACTGGGCTGGGTATCATGGGGCTGGAAGTGTGCCTGCAACCAGGAACAACACCTCATTGTGCTGGAGATCCATCTCCACCCTCAGCACTCATGGTTAGTTCATCCTCATGTGCTCAGAGAATGGATATCCAAGAGGGTGATGATCCAACACAGGAGTGGGAAGTACTTTGATTTCTCTTTCTGGGATCATGTTTATTTTCTTGGCACGCTTCAAGAACTTGTGTGCAGGAGTGTAGAGGATGAGCAGGCTGTCCCCAGGGGTGCCTGGGTGCAGGTTTTGGCAGGGGATCAGGGATACAGGAACTGAGTAGGGATGGACTCTGCTCTTCAGCACTGCTGGGCTTTTCTCTGGGATACTCTAGGGCTCACAGCTTTGGGGGACCAGAGACACAATTTGATTTATCCAAGTTTTTTTTGGTCTGGAAATGAATAGTTAAAGGGAAAGTGGAAGTTTGAGCAGGGACAGGTACTTGGCTGTATTAGAGGGAAGATTTGCAGTCTCAGCCTGGCTGTGGGATCAAGGACTGCATTAGTATTGACCTCAGGTGTGGTTAGCAGCAGGGATTTCCTAACTCAGCACGAGGCCATGCTCAACTCTAAATCTCACCTAACACTGTGCAGTGACACCACCTGCCTTGTAAGAGTGTTTGGGGTCTTTGATTCCGTCTGCTGAAACCCACCCGCACCCCAAGATGAAGGGTGCTCTGTCTGTGCAACGTGCTGTTCTGGCTGTTAATTGTGCAGCAGGCATCAATGTGGCATCTGAAACCATCTTGTGCAGAACAAATGTTGCACTGAGCAGGATCCCAGCTCCAGTCTTGGGGAGGGAGGCTGGGAGGAAGAAGCTCCCAGATCCCCTCGCCCTTCTGCTGTAGCTCTGCCCCAGCACAGGACTTGGCCCTGTGTTAGGCTTCAGGCAGAAAGAGCAGGTGATGGTTGTAGTCTCATGTCACCCCAGGGACAAGTTATTCCAGGAAAAATGCAGGTTCTCCCTCTCTGTGGGCTCCTGAAGTGCTTCAGCTTTGATATGCTCCTTCTGCAAGTGAGCAGAGCTAAAGGGAACATGGAATCAGCACTGTCTTCCCCCAGGAGCTCTTCCTCTTCAGGCTTCACTTGGTGTCATAATGATCCAATCAATCCCAGGAGGCTCCAAATAATTATTAATTAAGGCAATGATTGGGTGATTTGGCCGTCATTGCAGCTGTCTTTCACAGGCAGAGAGAAAAGCATGTTCCTTTCTTATTTTTTCCTAAAGCCTGACTTTCTGATGGCACGCGGCTGCTCTGCAGAACACAATGTAATAGCAGGGTGAGTCACAGCCAAGGATTTGTATTCAATATCAGTTCGGATTACATTAGCTTTGCCTAATGCCTTAGCAATAAAGTGCCTCTTCATTGTATGGCTGCAATTTATTTCGGCTCCTGGGTTGGTACAGAGCAAACATCCGTCATGCTGCAACACGTGTGCCCTGCGAGGGGAGTGAGTGGTGGATGTTGGCTGGTCTTGGAGGTGGTGGGGGATGCAGGCTGTGCTGACTGGTGCTCTGCCTCTCCTCCTGCTCCTGCTCCCGGCAGGAGCTCTGTGCTGGCTGCTGCCACTGCCCAGAACACGCTGACAACAGATGGGCTCTGCAACAGGGCTGTTCTTAAAGCCACCGCTAGGAAGCTGGGACAGAGATGTTTGTGGAGGCTGGGAGGCAGAGGGACCCTGGGGATGCACTGGTGGAAAGATCTCTTGTTGTCATAGAATCCCAGAAGGGTTTGAGTTGGAAGGGACCTTAGGCCTCATCTCCTTCCACCCCCTGCCTTGTGCAGGGACACCTTCCACTAGAACAGGTTGCTCCAAACCCCATCCAACCTGGCCTTGAACACTTCCAGGGAAGGGGCATTATCCATTTGTTGAGCGGTAAAACCTGCCCAGGTTTCAAAGAGAAGCCCAGCTGAATGCAGTGGCCTGCTCCCTCGGTGAGGTGATGGTGCTGGTGTCGAGTGCTTCACTCCTGGAGCAGTTCCCTTAATCCCCCCGTAACAAGCTGCCAGTCCTGGCGCAGCATTCCAGCCCTGCACCTCCGTGCTCCCCGCAGTGTGCAGGCTGCAGCTGCTGCCTCACGGCACTGAGCAGGGCTTTGGCTGGGGTTTGAAGCCACCTGAGCCCCCAGTGCCCAGCTCGGCTGCGTGGACAGTGCAGGAGGGCGGCTGATCCCCAGGCTGACGACGTTCAGGTCACGTCCCTGCTGCACACACTGTTTCCCCCCCTCTGCCAGCCTTGCCTCCGGTGCTTTCCCACTGGTGCTGTTCCCCTGTGTGCAAATGCCTTGGCAGAGCAAAAGAGATGCAGAAAAGCAGCAAAGGCTGCCGAGAGCACAGTCCGTGCTCTGTTCTGTGCCGGCTGCAGCTGCTTGGCAAAGGGTTCCTGTGCTGGGCTTTGGCAGCTCAGCGCTGCCGGCACAGCCCAGAGCAAGGGCGAGGGGACAGCCAGGATTGCTTTTTTTAGTGGGTTTGCAGAGGTCTGGGAAAATAGAGCGTTTTCCTTTGCTGCCCTTGTGAGACCCAGTGATGATTCACGTGGGCAGAGGTGAGTAAGAGTCTTATCTTTATTTACTTGATGGTTTTGTGGTGCCACTATGGAACACTGAGGAGGAGGAGCAGTTCCGAAAGGACCCTCCTGGAGCACTTCCAGACTGGCTCTGATGAAAGGAGGGCTGAGCAAGTCAATAATGATTTATGGACTCTCCCATGCAAAACAGGGGTCCCCATTCTGCTTCACACAGAGGCTCTGGTTTTGTCAGCGGAGGGGACTGGCCTCTGCCTTGCTCAAAGAAGCTGCCAGAGATTTCCTTATTGCCAAAGAAACGCCCCCGCACGTCCTCCTGTGTGATGGTGGGTGTTGCGTGGTCTCATCCTGTTTGTTTGTCACCCAGCCAGGAAGCAGGAGAGATGCCTTGTCTGCACGCAATTGCTTGCACAATGCAAGGAGCAAGCCATGAGTAATCCCAGTGAGCTCTCTGCGGTGTCCCCTGACCTGGGAACTGTCGCCATGGGAGATGGACACCCACAGATGTCAAAGCCACCCACCAAACAGGGACTCCGGTACTGTACCACTCCCCAGGCAGCGACACAAAGATGTGGGAATGAAGGGTGTGACCCCAGGGCTGTGCTGGGCGGGAGGGATGGCTCTGGGATAGGGTTCTTAAGGCCAGCACTGGATGGGTGATGCCTGTGCAGTACTGATGCAGTGCTCACGCCAGTGCTGTTCCCGGTCACCTGGTGGCCCCTGGACACTGCTGGTGTCCGTGGTCTGGGACAGAGCTGTCCTGCTCCTACACTGTGTTGAGCTGCGGTCACGCTGCTGCTGACTGGAGACGTTGTTAGAGGTGACATCTAATTGCTGAGAACACCTCAGGCTCGCAGCCCCGTGATTGCAAGCATGGCTGGGCGAGTGCCAACTCCGCGCCGCAGCCGCCGCCAGCGCATGCCCGGCACAGGATGGGATGCTCCTCAGCACCGTGCCAGGTGCCAGTGCTGTGCCACCTGCCTGCAGTGCACCAGCAGCACCCTCAGCTTTCCCAGCCTTCACCTCTGCATTTCCCAGGAGCCAACTGCACTCCTACTGGCACTCCCTAGACCCTTTTCTGCCCAATAACCCAGAAGTAGCACCGCGGGGCTGGGGGACTGCCTGGGGTCTGGTTGCCAAGCCAGAGCTCTGGGAACGCACCATCACACCCCACTTTCCTTGGCCAGCCCTCAAATGCCTCCAGTTTGAGCTGGTGGGATGGCCGTGCCAGCAGTGGCAGGAGAGCCACAAGGATTGAGCAGAGCAGGGAGTTCCCCCAGTGCTTCCTGGGCTGCCAGGGATGGGAATGGGGATCCCTGAGCAGGAGCATTGCCCTGATCTCCCCACAAACCCAGCATTACTTCCACTAAAGAGCTTAAGCCACAGGGCCCGATGTTAAACCTATTAATGCTGACAGTGGCGCCCGGGAGCTGAGGGCTTGATGCCAGTGCCAGTGCCGAGGGCACTTCTCTGGGATTAAGAAGCTCTCAGGCACTGTTCCCTTCCTGCAAGGTTTGGGTGAAGAGCCCTGTTTGCTGGGACTGCTGGTGAGCTGGTGTCCCACGGGAGCAGTGGGATCTGGGTTCCTTGGTAAATCAAGTGCCATCCAAGAAAAAGTAGATTTTAATCAAATCCAAGGCGATGTCGCGATCTAGAGACAGGAAATATAGGCCATACTCACAAACTGGGAGGCTGCGTCCCAGAAAACATCAGATGTGAAAATAACTTGGAGTCTGTAGGAAAAAAAAGCAGCTCAGCAGGTGCTCTTAGGGCTGTGCAGGGAGGTACCTTCCAAGGCTGGAGTGAACAGCCCCAGAATGTCTGTGAGTCAGGTGAGGGGTTAGGAGAATTGTCATGGTCCTGACGTGTCCTGACATACCTGTGGGACCAAGTGGAATGTTCCAGGCAGGTCGGAGATCTGTGGTTAAAGAGGGTTTTGGCAAACAAGAGGCGGCGAATGAAAGAGGTAAGAAAATTCTGTGAGGACCAGAAAAACACCTCTGAGGGGTGAGGGGGTTTAGGAAAAGGAGGATCCAGAGGTGCCTTGAATCCACTGCACAAAAAGAATCCTGGGATACAACAGGCACTGAAAGGGCCCTTTAATCCAACAGCAAAAGCACTCCAGAGCTGATGACTGGAAGTTGGAGCCAGACACATTTAAATTAGAACAAAAGACACATTTCTAATAGTGAAGTAATTAACCGCTGGAACGAATTATCAAGGGGAAGTGATGCTTTTTCAGTCTCTTGAAGTTTTCAGATTAAGTGGGTTGTTTTTTCTGAGAAGAAGCTTTGCTTGAACATAGATGGCTAGAGGAATTTACTGTGTATGCTCGAAGGTCAGCCCAGACCCTGCAGTTCTGCCTTGAAATCAGTGTTTTGATGAAACTGGTGGAAATTTTAAGGCAAAAGCCAGGTTCAAGTCATGGCCATGGAACAAGGGGAAGAGGCATTTCCCTGAGTATCCCTGTTCCCAGGGAAGCCAGGACCACTTGTCCTGCCACTGTCCCTGCTTTTGCACTTGCCACCCTTGGGGCAATTCCTTTGCTTTTGATAAATGGTGCCTGTATAAAATTTGGAGTTGGAGAGTGGTCTGGATGTGTCCCTGGGGACCTGCTCTGGGTGATAGGGCTGCAGCCCTCTGTGCTTCCCTGGAAGCAGAGGCCTGTCCAAGCAGAGACTCTCCTTGCAGGACACTATATATATGCATATATATCTATATTTATTTATTTACATTTCTATGGCACAATGACAGTCCTCCAGGAGTTGCACCATTGCATTTGCAATGCCTGATGTGAGGTTGTTATTGTGTGTTTGATGTCAGACAGTTTGGCCCTTCCCCTAAGCTGGGGCTGAGCTGGGAAGTCAATCACAGCCACTCCGTAGAGCTCTGGTCCTGTAATTACTCTGTGATTAAATAAAAACGTAATTCCTTCAACACCTCCGCACTTCTGCTTTATTGCAGGAGAGCCCACACAAGGAATTAATGTTTAAATAATGGCTTTCCTCCCCAGGAACAGGCTCTGAAATAGGCAGGAATGTATTAATGCTCTGCCATGAGGATGGAAGGAGCAGCACCTCACTGTGGGACACCGGGGACCACAAGTGCAGCATCCTCTGGGGTTTTCCCAGTGATCTCTATTTCCATGTCTTATGGACACAGCTGAGAGGTCTCTCAGGCAGAACATGTGGGTACAGCCCCCTGAACCACCAGCCCCAGCTGGCAAAAGGAGCCTTCCTGGGTGCAATTTCAGCTCGTGATGGCTTGGAAACTGCCCAGTAATTTCTGCAATTCAGATGTAAGTTTGAAGCCTGGAGGAGTGCAGATAATTCCAGCTTCTGGCTGCATGGATTTCTAAGCTGCCCATTTTCCCTGTCGGCAGATGCCAGCTGAGACGTCTGTGCCTTGGGAAGAATTGTCTCTCCCTGCAAAGGGAGACACGTTTTCAACCTCTTTATTAAACCGAGCACAATCCTGTGCACCAGCAGAGACGAAGAAAAGCCCCTGATAAGCAGGACTGGCCTTTCCCTGAGTTTCCAGTCTCCTTGGTTACAGTACACCATACAAATGCTTTTTTTGGAGACCAGGCTTTTAAGCAGAGAGTTTGAAGCCCAGGTCTGAGAGGTTTCCCAGCTCACTGCCTCTTGCTGCCTCGTTCCATCACAAAGGGAGCCTGGGGGCTGGTGGTGATGTTGGGAAAGATGCTCAGCAGAGGAGGATGTGGGACAGGGGATCATGATGGTTTTGCAGAGGTGCTGAGCACCACAGTCAGAGCAGATCCCATGGACTCTGTGCAATCCCAAAGGCCAAAGCAGCTCCTTTCCCACAGCTGTATTCTGGGCAGGAGTTTAAGCTAAGCCCAGCAGCAGAAGGAGCCCAAAATTGTCCTGTAACATTTTTCTGAGCCCTCTGGAGCAGTGGGAGGACCTGGACCTGCAAAGCCAAAGTGGTTACCCCTGTTCAGCTGCTGTTAATGCTCATAATGTGCCCAAATTCCCCGGGGATTTTGGCCATCAGCCCCCACCTTATTAGCTGTGTTTGTCACATCTCCTGTGATCTGAGTGCCTTAAACACAAGCACAGGCTATTTTCCATGTTGACCTTACACCCATGCTGTGCCCACAGTGCCACGTGCTGTGATGCCAGCTCGGCTGTGTCACCCAGGGCACGGCAGTCCCAAGGGATTGCTGCCACCACGTCCAACCTGTGACACAATTAGTAACGCGATCCACTGGCTGGTCAGAGCCTCCTGTAGCTATGGTAATGGACTACCATAATTCACAATTAGAATGTCAAATTTAAACCCAGGCCTTGTGCAAAGGGATAAAAATATCTCTTTGCTCGTGGGATCTTGGTATTATTTGCTTTGCTATATTGGAAGCTAAATGCTCTCACTAACATCAAGTGATTGCGCCAAGATTAAACACTTTTTCTGTTTATGCACGTTTCACCCTTTTATAGTTTTATTAAAACGCTGGCTGCACTCTCAATTAAGTGAATTCCTTCTGCAGTTGTAAGCACATTTCGTAGGAATAAATAATTTAATTTGCAGGGTGTTTCGGGCTTAAAATCACAATGCAAAGATGTTGGAAGGGTACAAAGCTGGGCCCCCTGGGCCTGCCCTGGGGCAGGAGAGGGGACAATGCCGTCTCACTGTGGTTCATCAGGGATCAGGGACTTGAGCACAGACCCCTCCAGGTCTGTATTGGATGTGCCCTCTCACAAACCTGGGCTGCACCACCAGCCCTTCCCATCACCCTCCAAACTGCCTATGACGGTGAGTGGGCTCATGGCAGAGCCTACAGTCCCCTTCACTGATGCATTGTCATCGGCCACCTATCTCGATGATGTCACTGACACCTTTCCTCTGAGGAGCCCAAAGCCCTCAGCAAATATTAATTAATTTTCCAAGCTGCACAGCTTGTGCTCCACGAAACTTCACAGTCATCGTTTCACTGAATTTCACATGAAAAAATCTGTCTGTTTTCTGCCATTTCTTAACCTCCAAATGTTGCTTTCTTGGCACTTTCCAGAAAGCACATGTTCACGTTTCCAGCACGGATCCGTTTCCCTGGATCCCTGCCCACGCTCCCCGTGCTCAGCTGAGCCACCATGTCCCAGTGCAGGTAGGTGGCTGCGAGCCCCAGCCCCTGTCCAGGGTACCCCAAAAGCAAACCCCTCTGCCCCTCACTGCCACCTCTCCTTGATGAAGGAGTCCTGGATCACCAGGACTGTCCATCTGTCCTGCACTCTGTGTGTTTGTACAGCATTGGGCATGCAAGCTCCCAGTGAAATCCCACTATTCCTGGGAAACTCTGGCAAAGCATCCTCTAGGATGGCAGCTGGCAAAGGCTGTGCTGTTAGAAAGTAATTAAAATAGACAGGTACCAAACCTTTGTCTTAAAAACCGCAAGGCCTTGAGCTATTTTTAGCACATCAGCAAAAAGTGGCAGCAGGGTGACAGGCACAAGGTCAGAGCCATCTCCAACAGGTCTCTCTCCCAAGGCACAACTGTTGAGCCCTGGCCCCTCAAGCCAGTAGATGAAAATATTAATATTTCTTAGGAAGAGCATTTTCAGCAGCACCATTTTGCCCCAGTATGGAGTTTTTGCTGGAAGTGATGCCTGGGTGGGTTGGAGTTGCAGTGCCAGCCTGGAGTGCAGTGGGAGTGCAAATGAACCTCAGACTTAGCGGTTTGCTTCTGCTGGGTGGTTTTTTTCCTCTTTAAAACCCTCCCTCTGCCCCAGGTGCCCCAGTGCCAGCACAGTGCTCTGAAAAGGTTCCTATTGTAGCTCCTCTCCCCAGCTGGTTTGCAATGTGCTGCACGAGCACAAAGACCTTTCACTGTAATTAAGCCCTTGCTGTTCTTTCAGGACTTCAGAGAAATTCATCACTCAGATGAGCAGCTTGACTGGGAATTGAAAAGGAACAAAACTTTTCACCTACAGCCATGGCCAATGCGTGAGGTTAAGCCCCAGCAGTGTCCCTGCTCCCTCTCCATCACCCGAGTGAGCGGAGCAGGGTCCATCTCCTGCTCTCAGTCCTCATGTTATATAAATTATTTAGCACAATACAAATTACTAGAATGGATCACTGGCTGTCCAGAAAAATCTAATTGTGTTGGGTTCATTTTGCAGCAATTTTGCTTAATGACCAGGGTGGCCATGAGCAGGTGTATGGTAAAAGTGATCTCCTGGATACAGGTGGGAAAGGCCTGCATGGGCCTGCACTCCAAATTAACAACCAAAAATGAACTATTATAACAGACAGTTCAAGCAAAAGTACATTTAATGTAAGGGGAAAATGGAATGAGGATAGTTATAATGTTTTTTTCCCTAATGCACCATGTCATTCGATGACATAGCAAGCTCCTCTATAAACATAGATAAGATAAATATAATACTGAATACAGAAGACAGAACATATAATGTATAACGTAATATATTGTAATATACAGTATAATATCTAAATGTTTAAATATATAATATGTATCCAACATTATATTTGTATCTAATAGTTTCTTTATGAGATATACAAAGTATATAATATTACATACATATAGATATGATATAGTTGATACATATAAAATATAATGCATAAAATACATATTCTGGATTTTTTGAGTTGAGACAGACACCAAGAGCATCCAGAGTGGAGCCAGCCCTGTCCCTGATGCTGCAGCAGAGTCTCCTGGGCAGATCCCAGTCGGGGGGGGGTCACTGAACCCTACCTTTGGCTCCTCGTTTTTGTTCTGCAGCCCTGGCATATCCTCTGCTCACTTGCTACTTGGATCCCAGCTTTTCCAGGACCCAGGAGCTGTGGGGTCAGTACCAGCCTAAGCTGAGCCCAGCAGAGTCTCAGCCCAGAGACACCAGCTCTCCCTCTGACTCCTTGTCCTGACTTCAAGGAATTTTTCCCCTCAGTGAGCATGAGGTGATGGCACGTGTGCGTGTGGTGTAGTTAACATTCATCAGATTATCCGGGGTGCTCTGGGCTCCTGTGGGATTGCCAGGAGCCTCACTGGAGCACAGCGTGCGCCTGTCACCGGCACGGCAGGAGAGTGAGGGCTGGCTGGCACTGAGACAGGAATCCTGGTGTGACTTCAGTAAGGATAAAGCTCAGCCTGATAAAACCAAGCCCCAGTTTGACAGATGGCCTTGAATCCACAGTCACTCAGCCTTGAGCAGAGGAGAAAGGCGGGAGCTGGGTAGGGAGCACATCCTGCCTTCCTCTCGACAGTCCCACACCAGGATGGATGCTGTGCTGGGCAACGGGAGGACACCCTGGGCAGGGGTAGGGTCCAGATTCTGGTGGGCACATGGGGTTTGGGGTCATCCTTAGTGGTTTGGCACAGCATGGGGGCACCAACGGTGGCAGAGGGTGACCAAGGCTGTACCACTTTGCAAATCCAGGCCATTTTCATTTTCGACACATCTCTGCCATGCCACACCATGCCATGACAAAGGCTTGGCTCATCTCTTCACAGACCAAATTCTCCATTCCAACCCATTTGAAGGTCACTGTGCTGGGGATGAGCTTGGCCACTGTTGGAGCTGCTGGGGCACGAGCCCAGCCACAACAGCAAACAGTGAGGAGAGAAGGAGGAGGCTTCCACGCCTGCTGAACTGCCTGCAGGAAGAATAATTTCAATTATAACCCCCTTTTGGAAGGGACACATTTAAGCGGCAGAGAGGCTCTGTGCATGGCAGCAATTGGGAATTAACTCCCTGCATCCAACTGCCGTGAAATTGAATCCTGTCAGTGCAGGCAGGAGCTGAACCCTGGGCAGACTGGGGGGGTCTCTCGCTCCCATCCTGCTTCTGGAGCCACCAGCCTGCAGGAGAGCCCCAGCTGCTCTGCCAGGTGAGGATGTGCAACTCTGGGTGTTTCCCATCCCACTGAGCAGAGTTAGGAGTCAAAGCCGAGTGTTCACGGATACAGGCGCTGGGAAAAACAGCTTATTTGTTAGAAAAGAGGCTTACAGATCCAGCTAATAACCTTGGAAGTGTAATGAATGGAGCTCCCTGGCTGCCCTCAGAGCATTGGAGGGGACCACAGAGCACCTCAGGCACACAGTGGAATTCTTGGTGTGTCCTCTGCAGGGCCAGGGGTGAGATTGATGATCCTTGTGGGTCTTTTCAACTCAGGATATTCTACGACTCCCCGACATGCAGCTCCTGCAAAGGTGTTATTGTTTAGGGATGGGGAGCATGGGAGGTCACTCCCCGCAGCAGGGACCAGGCATTGCACCTGAGCTTTCCCACCTCGCCTGCACTGCCGCTGAATGCTCCATCTGTGACGGATGTGACGTGCCAAAGGAAGCTCTGCCAGCAGGAAAGCAGCTGGCCCCGGCTCCATGAGCACTGCAGGACAGCTCTGGACACTCTCAATCCTGAGTGATGAGCATCGTGCAGAGAAGGAGCTCTTACAGAGTTCACTCCTCTGAGGAAGGCTCTCCACAGGCACATCCATTGGAAGAAAAGAGCATGCTTCAATTATGCTAATTAGAAACTTGGCAGTCTCGTTGCTTAGTGCTTTTCCATGTGATGTGGAGACATTTCCCTTTGCCATGGTCTGCCTTCCTCAGGGAGGGACAGCGCTGCTGGCTGCTGTGGGCAGAGGCATACAGGGGGCTTATCCTCACGTTCCTGGCTGATCCCAGCTCTGAGGTGCTGTAAAGGTGAAGGATTCTGGCTGGCAGGCTCTGGGCTAGCAGCACTCTCCATTCTCCAAGGGTCACAGGCAGCCTCTCCACACTTCCCTCCCTGTGGGCTCCATCCCTCACAGGAGCAAAGGGCAAAGCTCTTGTGCTAAAAGGCAGTGAATGTGGCTAAGACACAGGGGCAAAGGGAATAACTCCTGTCCTCCCATTCCAGGCTATAAACCACCGTGGTGCTGCACCCAGCTGACTCAGCCATCAGTTTTGTGTCTCCTGAACATTCTGGGAGGGGAGCAGGGAACAGGATCTCTCACTCCCACGCTCCGTATTTACCATCGGCCAGTGCTGATGGATGGCTCGGTCTTGCCATCCGTGAGCTTTGCTCTCCGGCTGCTCCAAGGGCAAACAATTCTCTGGACTCAGCCTGAAACACTCCAGGCCAAGCATCGTTTTGTCCTGTTTTGTCATTAAAGGATGTGCCCAGCCATTCCAAGTGACAGAGCAATTTCCTTTGTGTCCTGCAAAGCAAAAGGAAAAGAAAAAAGTCAGCGTATTACACACAAATCTGCTTTTCTTCTGTGAGTTGAAATAGGAACAGCTTAATTTCCATCAAACCCACTGCTGTAGTAATTCCAAATCAAAGGGTTGGTGTCAAGGAATCATTTTGCTACAGCCATAAATAATGAGCAATTTATGTTGTCTTTTGAGATTAGATTAAAAATGAGCTGCAAACTGACACCTCATCCAGAAGCAGTTGTAGGCCAAAGGTGGGTATGATGCTCCTGGCACTGGGCGTCCTTCAAGTTGTCCCTCCTCCAGGTTCCACTAGTGTCCCTCCCCTGAGGTGCCACCAGCTGTCTCTGGGTGAGCCAGGGATCCCATTACTTGTAGACCCCTGTGTTGCAGAGCTGTTTTCTGTAGGAGGAAGCTGTGCTCCAATGCTCTTCCTGATATTCCATCTGCCTTCATTCCTGATCCATGTCCTGCTTGGCCTCATACTGCCTGATACCCCATAATTTCCCTCTGTCCCATGGGACAGACACTCTCTGCTTCCCTGTCCCCCCCAAGGCAAAGGAGCAGCCTGTCCAGGCCACAGCATCCTGACATTCCCACTTCACTGAAATTTTTTCTGCCTCAGGCTGCACCCCCATCCATGTGGGCAGCACGTCCAATTCTGCCCCTCTGCTCTGCTCAGGTGAGACTCTCCTGCAGTGCTGCTTCCAGCTCCAGGGTCTCCAGCGCAGGAAGGATGTGGAGCTGCTGGAGTGAGTCCAAAGTAGGCCACGGAGATGCTCAAAGGGCTGAGCCCCTCTGCTCTGGAGCCAGGCTGGGAGAGCTGGAGGTGTTCAACCTGGAGAAGAGAAGGCTCCAGTGAGACCTTAAAGGGTTCCAAGAGAGCTGGAGAGGGACTTCTGACAAGGGATGGAATAATGGGACAAGGGAAAACGGCTTCCCACTGATAAAGGACAGGGTTAGATGAGATAGTGGGAAGGAATTCTTCCCTGTGAGGGTGGTGAGGCCCTGACAGGGGTTGCCCAGAGAGGCTGTGGTTGCACCATCCCTGGAAGTGTTCCAGGCCAGGTTGGACGGGGCTTAGAGCAACCTGGGCTACAGAAAGGTTTCCCAATCTGTAACAGGGGGTGGAACAAGATGATCTTTAAGCTTCCTTTCCAACCCAAACCATTCCAGGAATCTATGGTTCTGTAAAATCCCTCTGGAGAGCAAGATTCACTGCAAAGAGAAAAGCACTTACCTTTTGGTTCCTGGAATAGCAGAATCATTAGAAAGACCAATTTTAAACTACTTAGAGGTAATTTCTTCATTTGCTGCCTTCTTGTGTGAGTCACACATTGCAAGAGGGACACCTGGAAGCACAGGGAATGTCACCCTGAGCGGAGCTGCCTCCTGCCAGGCTGTCGGCCCTGCGGAGCCGCTGGGACCAAGGGATTGCCAGGAATTGCTGACAGGCGGCCGAGCAAACTGCTGATGTGAGCCCTCAGCCCCAGGCTCCGCATCCATCGCTGACAAGGGAAATGCTGCTTGCTGCAAGGCTTCGCTTTAAATTAGACACGAACGTGAAGAACCCGAGAGGAAAAACAAAACGCTGAATAGTGACCAATTGGCCTTTCAAGCCCCCGCCGCCCGCGGCCACCTCGGAGGGGCCAGCGAGGTTGTGCAAACTGGTGCAAATTTCACTGTCTAGCAGACGACTTAGAAATTCCCTGATGGAAAGGAGACGTTTGCGCATGGACCTGTATCATTTTGCCCCAAACCTGTGATCAGTGAGTAAATTTGGATCTCTTCTGGGAAAGAAGGCTGAGAAATGAGCTTTTCACATATGCAGAGGGACGGGCTTGGCTCTGCACCACTTACACAGACCCGCTCTCACTGAAGGGAAAGGAACGACAAGCAACCTGTGTGTCAAAGAAGCAAATATTTTATTGTGTAAAAACCAAGCAGACATTAAATAGAGCCTCCCACTGCCCCATGTGCCGCAGTGCTGCCTCGTGTGTCACTGGGATGTGCCCGGATGTCACAAACAGGCAGGAGCCATGGAAGCTCACATGGATCTATCTTCAAATACCAACGGAATTATAAAAGCTTCAGAGCTCCCCGGTTACTGGTGTCCCACCGAGACTGAACAGCATGACCCTTGGCCATTGGGATGATTTTTGAGTAGTGCTGTGTGGAATGAGACACCTGAGCTGCACCTCTGGGTTAAAAAGAGATAGTTTGGTGTTCCTCCAGCTCTTCTCAACGTGGCCTTTCCCCAGCCATGGCACGTCCTCAGCATCTGTGGCAGCCGCTGGGTTTTAATTAAAGCACCAACTCCTGAGTCAAACAACTTCAGGAGAACAGGAAAGTCTCTTGTCCCCAGGGCTGGCCCTGAGCAAAGCTGAGGCGCTGGGAAATGGGGCAGGAGTATAAGGAAACCACGGCATGTCCAAAACCAAAAAAGTTCGTAAAACCATCCCATGACTTTCAGGGAGCCCTTCGCAGTCGCTGCTCACATGAGGTGTGTCCTACCAGGAGCAGGGAAGCCATCTGCCCGATGTGGCTCCTCATCACTGCGGCGTTGGGGTTCGGCTGCTGCGCTTTATCAAAACAAATTCTGGAGAAAGTGGGACGTTGCATTATGCAAATTAGCTTCCTGGAAAGAAATGTTTTATTAACACACGCTCCCTTCGTGTGTTGGCTTAGTCAATTTGGTCACAGCTTGACATCCAATAAGTTAGTCTAAAGGCAATGGTTTTACAAAATGTTTTTCTAATCTATTTTAAACACTTAATTACAGTTGTGGCGCATTCATTAGGGACTTTACTTTCAAACCTGGATTGCAGCAATAAATCCTAATTCTCCAAGTGTCAGTTGCAATACAGAAATGGCATCCAAGTGGGTGTCAGAGGCTGCTGATGACTGGGGGAAAGTATGTCTGGGCCAGGCATCAGCCTGTTCTCTGGAGAGGGAACCTCCAGCATCCAGCCCAAGCTGATTTCTAATTACCCAAACAAGGTTGGGTCCCAGAGAAGTGAGGGCTTGTGGGGCTTGTGGGGTGTGCCTGCTGGGTGGTGGTGTGGGAGCTGGGGGATGCTAATATTGGAAATTCCCAGTGGATTCAGAGGTGGTGTTGTGGCCAGCTTTTGGGGCTGTCTCTGGCACTGGCAGTATCCCCATTGCCCTCCCCCTTACAGCTCTGAAGGTGCCAAAGAGCAGGAAAGGGGAGGCCAGTCCCAGTGCCACACACTCCTGGCAGCAAGGTTGAAGCCTCCCATGGCCTGGTATGCTCTGACATGCTAGGAAGGGCATTGGGACCCTCTCCCCACACACTCCCCTACATGGGTGCAGACACCGAGAAGGGGCAGCAGCTCAGGGCCAACAGCCCAAACTTGTCCTCGCTGCCCTGAGCTAGTGTGGGACAGTGGCTCAGCACAGTTACCTTAGTCTTTACCCAGGTACTTCTTCATGATGCTGCTGACATCGTCTTCCTTTCCTTCGGCCTCAGCACGGTGGCTTGTCCTGCTGCCCTGGGTGATGGCTTTGCCACTGGACCCCTCCCCGTCCCCTCTCTGGGGCTGCGGTCGACGCTTGATGCTGTCGGCACTCCGGGAGGAGAGGAGGGAACCAGAGGATGAGGAGTCAGAGAGATCTCCAGGGTCTTCCCGAGGGGCCAGGTTGTGTTTGGCTGTGCCCTTGGTCTCAGAGGACTCCAAACTGCCCGCTATGGCCTCATCCTCGAAGCGGACAGTGAGGGGCCGGTGGCCATCCCTTCTGTCCCTCCTGGACTTGGCCAAGCTGCTGGTGGAGCGGGATTTGCGAATGGCCGGGACAAAGTCATCAAAGTCGACCTTGGTTCTCCTTTCGTAATTGAGGGTGGGTATTCGCCAGCTGAACGGGTCGCTCCCCTTCCCCTCTCCCAGACCGTCACCGGACAGTGAGCTCAGGACTCCCTCAGAGCCCTTTTCCAACTCCACATCCTCCAGCGACGGCTCCAGGCAGCTCCTCCAGGAGCTCGGCCGCAGAGTGCCCGGTCCCTCCATCCCGGCAGCTGGAGAGCTCGGCCGGCGGCCGGAGCTGTCCAGGGTTTGCAGGAGGGAGTCGTAGGAGCCGAACTTGGATGCCCTTTTCAGCGCTGGGGAGCGTGAGGGCTCGGCCGGCTCCGAGGCCATGCTCCGCAGGCTGGAGGAGCGCGGGAGGCTGGAGCTCGCTCCTTCACCTTCCCCTGCCTGATTCCCGTCCAGCTTCCCCAGGGAATCCTCCGCCGCTGGGACAGCCCTGCAGCGCCGCAGGGCCGCGGCGCCGGTGGTGCGGTAAATGGGGAGGGGAGAGGTTTCCCCCAGTGCTGAGTGCCCCGGATCTCGCTCCGCTCCCCGCTGCCGCCGCAGCTCCTCCACATACTCGGAGAGGGCGGCCGAGGAGCTGGGCACCGGCCCCGATGCCACAGAGAGCCTCCTCCTCCTGGGTGCCGTCGGAGAGAGGGGGCTGGAGAACCTTCCGTCCGGAGCAGGGGAGCTCCCCCGCTGCAGCACCGAAGGGGACGTCTCTCCTATCCTATCCACAGACTTTTTTGGGCTTTCCTGCTCCTTGTCATCTGCTGCAGGTTTTCCATATTCCCGTCTTCTAACCCCAAGCAGGGGACTCTCCGTCCTCCCCAGATCTGCAGTATCGCTGGGCCTGGCACCGCTCCGGGAAGACACTGGAAGGCTCAGCGCTGGGTCCTTGGTGTCTCTGCTCATCCTAAACAACAAAAATGGGTGTTAGTTTAGTCTGTGGGATTCCCAGTGACGGGAATGTCATTCAGCAAGGACAAGGCTGAGCAGCAAAAAGCCAGTATTGGCATGGGAGTCTCAGAATAGACTCACTGCTGCATCCAGCACTGGGCAGCGCCCAAGGATTTTATCTTAAATAACTCCAGGTCAGCCAGCCTGGATAATCCCCAGCATGGAGTGCGTGGTGTGCCTGGCTTCAGATCTGCCAAGCCAACACTTACCTCCAAATATCCTTTTTCTTGACAGATTATAGCAATATGTAGGATTTATTTTATTTCTGTCAAAGCCAAAGATTATTCCCTAAAATTTTATGAAACCAGCTCGCGGTGCACCCCAGACGCATCTTAATGTTATTGCGGGGCATGTTTCACCCAGGCTGCTGCTCAAGGAGTTCTGAACTGCAAGAGCCCAGTAACACGTGGGCAGGGGCTGCACAAAGAGTGAGGGGTGATGGCCAGACATGATGTGTGGGGCTAGGACCTCACCCCGAGGCAAGGGCTGAGACCTCAACCTGAGACAAGGGCTGATAAAAGAACCACAAGAGATCCACCTCCATTCACCCCTGAGGAACCACACTGGTCACGCCACCTGAGTTTCTCCGTGGCCCATCCCTGTCCTCATGCAGCTGATGCACAGAGAATGCAGTCACCCCTGGGCTGGGGGTCACTGGTGACACTAAGCCCCTGATGGGACACTTCATGACGCTCTCCAAGCACCTACATTTGTTTGCTGGCAACTGCCAGCACCGCAGTGCCGTATGCCCAGCCTCAGGTACCCTAGCATCGCTCAGTCAAGGGGAACCCAGGACTGGCCTGAATGGGAAGTCTGCTGGGATGTGAATTTGAGAAAAAAAGGAGGAGGGAAAAAGAGAGAAAAGGCAAAGTAATAGAACCCAAATAACAAACCCAGCTCTGGGAGACCAGCAGTCTCTGAGGTGCGGGAGCAGCGGTCAAGTTGTGCATCGCTGGTAATGAAGCATCCTGCCCCAGGAATGTTGGTGTTGCCATGGGAATGGGGGGGAGAGCGAATAATCCAGGCAGTGCGTGGGATGCACTTGGACCAGGCTCTGCTGACCCATGAAATAATTTACATTCCGAGATGAGCTGAAGACAAACTCCATGGCTGGGAAATGTGTGATGGCAGAAGGGAAGAGGGAATGGAGCAGCTCCAGGTTCCCAGCGCCCACCAGCACAGCCTGGGGCACAGAGGTGCCCACCTGCCCTGGCACCCACCACCATTCCCTGCTCATTAAACTAGCCCAAACCATTTGATTATTCAATACAAAATGGATTAACCAGGGGTTTAATCCCCCTGAATCCCTGCACCTTTCAGGGCCACCCTGCACCACTGATGAATAGTTTGAGACATTTTGAAAATGCAGGTATTTAGGATCCTAAATTGCATTGTACTTAAATAGCTGGTATAATCCTTCCATGAGAAATTGCACAAAAATTGCTCCAATCACTCTGCACGTTTCCAAATAATATTGTAACCTGTGTGCTGCATGAGCAGCTTTTGTAATTTAAACACCAGTATCAGTGTTTTTATTTGGGTTTTAAGGCTGAGATAAAAGAGAGAAGCACTAATGGGCTGTGAACATGGACAGTTACACACCACTATTTATTGTCCTGTTCAGCATGATGGACAGTTACTATTTTTATGAAAAACTTTAGGGCCTAAAAGGGAGTGAAAACTGCAGAGGTGGGACTGTTCCAGCTTCCATGGCTGGCACGAGCCCAGCTGCAAAGGCACCACAGCCCCGAGGTCCAAGCAGGGGTGGAACAGAGTGGTGTTCAAGGTCCCTCTGAACCCAAACCATTCTGTGATTCATTTCCTGAGCCCTGACAGCTACCAAAAAACCCTGACGGCTACTCTTCATCATCCTCATCCTCCTCACAAGGCAGGGCACGAGAGCAAGACAGTCCTATCCCATTTTGAGGCATCCTCTGCTCATCCCTAAATCCCTGGTGAATGGCAGATGTGCCATTCACAGGACTCAAAATGACCCTGGGGAGATCTGGGCGGTCCTGGAGGAGGATAATGCTGCAGGAGGAAGGACTATGAGCCCGCTCCAGCCCTAAAGAGAGCTCTGCTCCTCCATCATCCTCAGGGAAGATGATTTTCCCAGGCAAAGGCAAAAGCAGGGACGGATGCCGAACTCAGGAGGCGTCTGTAAGCCAACCAAGCTCTGCAATACACCATTCACACCAAAGCAAATGACATACAACAATAATTAGCGACGATTACATAGCAATTAACATGATTACAATTATGCTAGTTGAAATAATTTATACAATAAAATCCACACATGCTTTGCAACACATGACCAGGGCTGAAAGTGTGGCTCAGCTGCTTTTCCTAGGAGCTCATAAATAAAGCCAAGACAACTCCATTTCAGGGAGGGAAGAGCCACTGGCCTAATTTCTGTCAGAAAAGGATTTTCTTGTCACACCGTCATCTACAGAAGAGCTCCCAGTTTCCCATGTAATGATTTGCTTTTGACACAATCGCGTTTAAAAATAAATGTGTCGGATCCCCAGCAGCCTTGGGACCAGGATTCCTGGTTCTGTGAACTAAGGTGGGACAGGAAGAGATGCCAGGGTGGCGTCAGGGTGATGCTGGGGTGATGCCAGGGCTGCAAATGCCACAGTGCCATGGGTGGAGAGGCAGAGCCCGGGGCTGTGGATTCACTCCCTGCCTGCACCTCCAGATAACCCCACTATCGCAGCACAACTCTGACCTGCCTGGAAAGGGGCAGAATAAATACATAAAGTTTTACATTGGCTTTTTAATAAAAAAATTATATTTATTTCCAACCCTGCACTGTGTTATATTTATGGAGGCTTAGCTCTGCTGGCCAGCATTCTGTACAAGCATTTAAACAGCAGAGAATTAAAGGTTCTGTTAATCAAAGCTCTCACTCCTGTAACCA
This sequence comes from Pyrocephalus nanus, assembly GCA_038380795.1. Lineage (NCBI taxonomy): Eukaryota > Metazoa > Chordata > Aves > Passeriformes > Tyrannidae > Pyrocephalus > Pyrocephalus nanus. The sequence continues at coordinate 7,463,451 of CM076278.1, forward strand.
CATGGGCGGTAGCAGCCTCCACACTCTCCTCTGGCTCTTGGCAGCTGTTTGTTCAGCAAACACCCCAGATGTAGTGCTGAGCAGCCAACGAGAGCAAGACTCATTTTTCATTACTGGGTGCTTGTGTAAGACAAAGGAATCTTAATAAGGAAGAGCTCATTTCCCTGATCTCATTTTTATTACCTTACCAGTCTCGTCCTCTGTTTGTTTGCACTTCATACACCCTCACTCCTATTTCCATCTTAGATTAGCTGAAGACAAACACAGCTCCCATACCAGGATTTGCAACATGCCCCTTCACAACCCCCAGGACCAAGGACGATGGTCACACTGGGGCCAGGGCTGGGGACAATTTGCCTTTCACAATGGCCAGCCTATCACAGAATCTCAGAATGTCAGAATCATTCAGGTTGGAAAAGACCTCCGAGATCAAAATTCCGTGATCTCCCTACAGGTCCTTGCCCTGCCCAAATGCTCTTAAACTCTGTCTTGTACCGCTCCAAACTGCTCCAGCTCACCCGAGGTGTTTCCTGAAGGGGGGCTTGCTCTTCAGAACATTAATTCTGACAATAGTGATTCTCCTGTACAAGGCCTGGGGGTGCCATGGGGACAGATCTCACCAGAATCAGAGCAGGGAGATTAATACTAATGAAATTGCACTCTGCAATCCTGACCAAACTCTGTCAGCTTGGAGAATCTACCTACAGACCTGAACATGAGCAGGGAGCAGGTGGGAGCTGCAGTGAGCTGTGCCCAGCCTCATCCTGGCACCTGCCCTGGTTATGGGGGCAAAATCTGGGAAAACAAGTGATGCATGTCCCAGTACCCCCGAGGCGTCTCCACTGGAGCCAAGTGGGGGCAGTTGGGCCATGTGAGTGCTTGGGCCCCTCTCCAGCTCCCTCACAGCGTATGAGCATCACCATCGAAAATTAACATATTTGATATTAGAACTGTAGAAACGCATCCCACTTCCTCAGCCGGGAACGGTGAGCATATGGCATACAAATCCTCAAATAGGCTGCATCGCCTCTTTAAATTATCTCCAGAGAATACATCAAGGGATATTATACTGCTTGAAGCATGTTTCTGATGTAGTGACTTTCATCTAGTGTTTCACTGATCCTGCCGTGGCTGTGACTGCCTTCCTTGATTTGATGTTTTGACCTTAAACTCCACAGGTCCCGCCACAACCCCGAGCTCGGTTCTGCATGTCCTGAAGGAGCCCAGTGAAAGTTCATCTGCAACACCCCCAGTGCACACAGGATGGGTTGGGGGTCCCTTACCTCAGGCTCTGGGTGCTGTGGCTGCCGATGGACTGTGCCAAAATGCTCCCGGCCACGCTGGTACCTGCCAGGGATGTCCAGCCTGTGGATGAACTTGGCCAGGACTTGATGCTCTCTGCAGGCTCCAAACTCAGTGTGGAGCCAACGCTGGAGCAGGCATCCCTGTGGAGAGAGGAGAGACCCCATTAGATCTGCAGGCACAGGTGGGAAGGCACCAGCCCAGAGGAGTGAGAGCATCCCACTGGGATAAGAGACAGAGCTCAAAGGGAAAGGGAGCGGGTCAGTGGGCATAGGGCACACAACATCAGATATCTGGACACCACTGTGATCCCTGCCCATGCAGGCTGCAGCACCCAGTGGTCTGTAACCCATCCCTGCAGCAGTCAGTAATCCATAACCCATGGCAGAAGCAGGCACAGGCTCCTGCCCCTCAGCAGCAGCTCCCTGGGCTCACTCACATCTCTCTCCTGGAGCACAGCGACTCCTGCGCCGTCTGAACACTGCAAAGGACAACAGGAGAAAATGGCTCAGGGGGCCTCCCCAAAGCCACCACACAAGGATAAGGGGGGAAAAAAACCTGACTGTATCAGAACTTGGTGCTCTGGCAGTTGGTATGACCAGAGCAGCGGTTTGCATGAGCCAGCAAACACCCCCAAAACAGCCAGAGCAGCAGTGCCACAGGGACCAGGGCACGGCCAGAATGGCTGGAGACCCCTCACTGCTCCCTGCATGGGTCAGCCCTGGCTGAGCCAGGACCCCAGGGCAAAGGGCAGAGAGCAGAACACGCCAACACATAACAAACAGCTCCTCCTGCAGCAGCTGCCATTCCCGCCGGGAAGCATTTCTCACCTCTGGCTGGTGCATCAGCTGCATTGGAAATCACTTTTCTTTTGAGAAGGAGCGAGTGTCTGAGCTCACGGTTTCTATCTCACCCTTTCCTGGTTTAATCACTACACAGAGCAAATCTCCTCTCACGGCGTGCTGACAAGCACACCTCTGCTTTTTATTTTTTTAAACTCATTTATCTGTTTTGTCTCATTTTGTCACAATGCCTCTTTAGACATGTAGCAGAGGGGAAAATTGGAGGGCTACAGAAATAACACCTCAAAAATGCACTGGAATTTTTTCCTCATTTTTTTCCTAGTGAAATCTTCTACCCAAACACGCAGTTCCATTGGCTCCTCTAGCTCTTGTGCCTGATAAAATTAGGATTTTCACTCAATGAACCCAGCACTGGGGCACCTGTTGCTGCACAGCAACACACCACTTCCAGTGATGGGACCCACACTGCAAATGGGACTGGTGCCACCCTTTTTGCTCAGTTTAAGCTGGGCCACAAAGGATGATTTTAACAGTGAAACCTTTCCATTAGACCTTCCATTTACACCAAGTTCTTTTTTCATACACGTGTGCTGCTGCAGCAAAAACACATGAGGGCAGTTACAGCCACCCTGGCAGTGCCCAGCACAGCATCCTTCCCCACCATGCAGCAGCTGAGCCTGCCCCTCTGCAGCCCCTATAGCCCTTCCACAGCCCCCACAGGCCCCCATTCCTCACCTCTCAGCATCACTGTCGTCGCTGGACCGCAGCTCCTCCAGGGCCACCTGCAGGTCTGCGATGCGCCGGATGGAGGTGCCCAGGTCAGCCTGCAGCACCTGCCGCACCTCTGCCAGCTCTGCCAGCTGCTGCTCCTGCACAGGTGGCAGTGGGTCAGTGCCTGCCCCCTGACACAGCACCCAAAACCACGAGCAGGGTGTCTGCTAAAGCTCCCCCCACCCAGTGCTCCCTGTGCTTGCCAGGGCTTGTCACCCACACTGCGCCCTGTGGCACCTGCAATGGCTTGTGGAACATAAATTTCACCTCCTTCCAGTGCCTAAAGGGGCTCCAAGAGAGCGGGAGAGGGGTTTTGGACAAGGGCCTGGAGTGACAAGACAAGGGGGAAGGGTTTCACACTGACAGAAGGCAGGGTTACATGGGATATTGGGAAGAAATTCTTTCCTATGAGGGTGGGGAGGGGCTGGCACAGGTTGCCCAGAGAAGCTGTGGCTGCCCCAGGCCTAGAAGTGTTCCAGGCCAGGTTTGGACAGCACTTGGAGCAAACTGGTCTAGTGGAAGGTGTCCCAGTCCATGGCTGGGATGATCTTAAAGATGATCTTTAAGGTCCCTATCAAACCAAACCATTCCAGGCTTCTACAGTCTCACATAACCCACATGGCTTCCTGGTCCCAGCACTGCCCACAGCTTGGCGGCCTCGCAGCACACCAAGGATGCCAACTCAGCACTGCACCCCCGTGTTCATCGCATTCCAACTTCTTCCAGCCAGGAAGGGACTCTTCCTACTGTTTCTAAGCCACCACAGGGCAGAGGGAGGGGGCGAGGGAGCGCGAGCCGCAAATCCGCGGTGATCGAAGCTGCCAGCTGTGAAATCGCCATCGCGGTGGTGACAAGGTGAGGGATGATCCGCAGCGCGGCTGCGACAGGCCCCGGCGCAGGAGCTGGCACACTGTCACACCAAATAATGGAAGTCCTAGAATCACTGGACGCGTGGGCCCGAGGGGAAGAGCATCTCAGTTCATCAAAACATGCAAGGAAATAGCCCAGTTTGGGTCTCACAGCATCACAGTGCCTTCTGGAAATGCACCAGTATTGGTGAAAACCTGAATGTTTCTGAGAAGCTTTCTGAAACTTCTGAGCCCTCTGCTTCCCTTCCGGCTCAGGCAGAAAGTGGAAAGAACTTGTTTCATCAAGGGAACTGCTCCAAGTGGCATGGCATGGCATGGCGCAGGGATGCTCCCACACTGAGGCTGACCCCAGGGGCTCAGGATGGGGCATGCAGTGAAACACCAACCCTTGAGAGGAGAAAAGCCCAAGGGGACAGAGCCCCAGGCTCCAGGTGCCTATGTGCATGTGCTCCGCTACTTGGGACTGCAGGATCAGGCAGCGAAATAACCACCAGATAAAGAGCTCAGCCCTTCCATAGGCTGATAAAAGCCTCTATTAAACCTGTTCCTTGGCTCCAGGATACGGTACAAATTAAATATAGTTCAGTGGCTGCATTTAATTCCTCTCTTCCGTTCTGCTCTTATTAACCTGACAGAGATGGGCAGGGAGGCAGTTGGACACACAGCAGCATCCCTCCCCAGCACCCCAATCCTGCTTTCCCCAGCCACTGACAAACAAAATCCCCCAGGGATGGTTGTGGGAACAGCAACAGTGTGTTCCGGTGGCTGGTGGGGTCTCCCAACCTCACTACCTTCTGGATGAAAGCCACGGGAGAAAAGGGACCACCAAGGGGCTGATGCTGCTGAGCTGGGGCTCCAGCCTGGCTTTCCCCAGGGATGTCCTTGAGCATCCACAATCTGTGGCACCCACACTGGTGGCCTTGGGAGGGGGATGCCCGAGGCAGGGGGGTGATGTTGGGGACTGTGAGTAACCCTGGGGTAGCCTGCCCATAGGCCACCTGAGTGGCAATTTGAATGTGAGCCTGAAAATAAAATGCTGGTTTGTTAATAAGATCTCACACTGCTAAACCCCTCGTCCCACTTGGCCCAAATCTCATCCACAGAGGCATTTTACGTTATCCTCTGTACCCTAAAATGTGTCAAAGAAAGGAATAATTATGTCGATATAATTCAATTTCAAACGCAAAAACACCATCTTCATAACACAAACTGACAAAGCCGGTCCCAGCATCAGGCCCCTGGCACTCAGGGAGATGTTAGACACCTTTGACACACGTTATTTCAATCTAAATGTAAATCCAAGAAGCATTTCCCTCTTCCTACAGTCCCTGGGCTGAGCACCAACTTTCCTGTGCAGGATGAGTTGCAGGGCAGTGCTGGCTGTTTGTTTCCCCTGAGCAGGAAATGGGGTCAAATAAAGGGGGAAATACGTTTATTGAGAAAACTCATAATACTGAGCAAACAGAGCTGCAGCTTGACTGGGGGGCTGGAAGGAGCATCCTCTGCTGTCAAATCCCTGTTGGCAACAGCAACTTTGGCTCCTTCAACCAAATCAGTCAGTCATGCACAGCAGGACCAGCCTGACCAGCTCAGAACCCCTGGCTGATGTATATTTTATAGCCAATAAATAAAAGATATGTTCTGCCTGGTTCCGAATACATTTCCAAACCAGATCCTCCCATTCACACTGGTGGACAGATCGCCCCAGAGCACAGGACTCCTGAACCCCAGCAGCACCATCCCACTGGCAGGTCAGAAGGCTGAGGTTGATTCCTGCTGACAGGGGGCCTGGATTAAAGGCTCTTCTAAGACAAGGGAGACAGAAGCTTGCTCGGCCATGGCCAGCACACAGCAAACCCACACAGAGCTGCTGCTCACAGCCGGACTTGTGACCCCGCCCGCGGGCTCACAGGAGGAGGCTGCTGCACATCCCTGATGGAAGGACAGTGGCAACATGAGCTAAGCTGCAAAAATCATTAACTCCTACTGTGAGTGACACAGACGAGTGCTCAGCAGCAAGTCTGGCCTGCTGGATGCTTTTCCCTGTGGTTCTTTTGGATCCTCTGCACCCACCCTGCTCGAAGCCCCTGCAGCATCCTGACCCCTCCCAGCACCACCCACTCTCAGTGCAGGAACAGTAGGAAAGGAAGAGATTTGCTGTAAAGGGGAAAGATCACTGACACTTCATGGAAATCCAGACAGGAGAAAGCCAAGGAACACAGCCCCTGGCATCCAGACACCGCGGCACCCCGCCACCCACACGGCTCAGCAGCAGGGCTGTCACCAAACCCAGAGCCACAGCAGGAGAGGTCAAGGCAAGAGCAGGCTCTGCACCAGCAAGGACAGTCAGCAAAGACAGGAGGAGATGTGGGTGGGCTGCCACCTCGCCCTGCTCCTGCACAGATGGCAGGTGAGACCCCTATTTCCACCACCTCCCTGAACATCATTGCAGCTCCTCCTGTCATTTGCAGTCCAACTTTTCCAACAGCCAGGAAGAAATGCTCAAGCCCTCTGCAGCCAGGGCAGCACAAGGAGCACTTGCTGGTAGCCCACCAGGACACAGAAAGAGAGCAGCTCTCAGTCAGCAGCTCCGTCCTCTTCCCCCACCTCTCCTCACCCTGGCTTTACTTTCACTGCTTCTCTGGAAAAGGATTTCTACACCCTGTTTTTCTTAAGAGGTTTTTTTTTTTCCCCACTAATTTTGTCACAGAAGCATTTGAAGAGAAGTTAAAAGGAGATAACCAAAACCAGCAGGGAAATGACTTGTGGGATTCTAAGGGATGCCCAGGCTGGCACCACAGAGCATCCAGGGCCTTGTCACCACCTTGTATTTTTGTTTGTGGTTCTGCTGTGACAACACAATCCTTGCACGCTCCCATCCACCTCAAGTGAAGTGTAATCTAATTAGTCCAATTTGGATCACTTTTCTTTGAATAATTTAGTGTACACCTGCAGTATTCATCCATCATTATTATTTTTAATTAAGTCATTAACTCACAGGTTTTCAGAGATTTTGAAGTGACAAAATTTGTGTGGTTGAAGGTTCGAGTGAGGTGCGGGGGAGGGGGGGAACAACACACCGTAATTGGTGTGTGAGCAGCCACCAATGCTGATGGGTTCCTTTGGAATTTACTCCTTTAAAGGCAAAGCAGAATCACAACAGCCCTAATTAGCGCATACACAGCCGAGTTTTCACTCCTGGCTCCTCCATCACCCAACCTCACCTCTAAGGACTGGCTGCCTTTGATGATAATTGTTGTTACACTTCGTCAAAGTCATTAACTTTTCAAGAAAAGAGCAGCTGGAAAGACCCAGGAGCAGGCAGGGAGGGGGCTGAGGGCTGAAGAGACATCAGAGGGTTTGCTGGGACCCTGCTGGGAGCTGGGGGTTTGCCTGGGTGGGACCGTGGCATTCCCAGCTGGAGGCACAAACAGCCTTTGCTTTGCTTCTAAAGTTCACTGGAAGCACAAAAAAAAACACTTTAAAGTTTGCAAAGGAACAAAAAAATAATCCTAAAGCTCAGGCTGTGTTGAGTTACACAGCGTGGCCATAGTGGGGCTGCAACACACAGATCTGCCAGCAAAAAAAAAACAGAAAAGAAGGTTATTTACACTGAGGTCTCACCTTTTTTACGGAAAAAAACAAACCTGTGAAGAATATCTTCACACCTGTACTTCAGTTTTCTGTAAAATTAGTTAATTATCATGCTGATGAACTTCACAGCTTCACTAAAGAAACCTGATTTTAGGACAGCGCCTGCAACCCCCTCCCTCACCGTGGTGTGCCAGGGGTGGGGGCTCCAGGGTTGATGGAGCTGTGAGTGGGTACAGAGGGGCACGAGAAGGTGCAGAAATCTCCCTAGACTGTGCCTCAGACAGCCAGGGCTTCAACCCAGCAGGATCTGCCCCTGCTTTTCCCTGGGCATCCCATCAAGGCAGCATCCCGTTCTCCAGGCAGGAGGGACTCCAGGGGCACCTGCCCATGGCTGGACCCCATTCCAGAGTTTTCATCCCAGTCCCATCCCAGAATGCCCAGCCCAGATGATTGGTTCCTCCCATGAAATCCAAGCTGAACAGGCAGTTCAGTCAGTGGCAGCACAGCCAGCACCATCCCACCCTATGAGCAGCCTCAGGAGGGAAACCCCAGATGGTGGCTGGTCCCAGCTGCTGTGACAGCAGCTTATCGCCTACACCCGCCCATGCCTGGTCCCAGCCCTTCTCCATCCTTCCCTGCACTGCATCTTCACCAGGGGACACTTGTACAGGGACAAGCATGAGCACATCTGCACACACAACGAGCCCAGAGACCAGGGCTTGTTTCAAGCTACCCAGGATTAACTCCAAGTTGGAAATCCATCTCTCACTCCTCACCATGGCTCAGTGTCTGCTGCAGCCCAAAGAGAGCAGGTCTGGCCTGTCAAGCTCTGGGTGTCAGCATAGCAGCTGAGAAACAAGAAGCTGTTGCAGGCTGGGATCCAGATTTTATTGGGAATAGAAGCTGCAGCTCCAGGGAGGAAACCCAGTAAGTGCAACCAGAGCAAAGACAGAGACAAGCAGGGCCAAGTACTGTTTGTTACAAACCAAGCCTCCCTCGCTGTGATGGCACTGGACTTGGAAAGTGTTCAAAATCTATCCTTCTTACAAAATTTATGAGGCAAAGCCTTCTGCCTGGCAGCCAGCTCTCCAGCTCCCTTCCCTGCTCCTCCCTGGATATTCCCTGCTGAATGGCACAAGTCTGCCTTCCAACTGCCCAAAGCTGGGTAGAAAACAAGGGAGAGATGGAAATAGCCGCCCTGATCCTGGCTGGGGGTGTGGGGATGGTGGCATGGGATTTTCCAGTGCCTTGACCATTAATAAATAGGAGCTGTGAGGACAAAATACCTTATATTTTGTATATGGTATATGGATATCATATATATACCTATCCAGGCAGCAGCTCTTAGGACCCCAGGAAACAAGACAGCATTTATAACCCAGTCTGTGCAATGGACTTGTCCCTTCAACGTACCCCTTAAACCTCAACAGTGCATGGCAAGTCCACAACCTCTCCACTGTGTATTTAAATAAATTAAAAAAAATTGTTAGGTGCAGACCATGACTTAAGTAATGTCAACTGAATAATTCACGCTGGATTTATAATTGATGGGGGATTTAGCAGGAGCAGAGCCATAAGTGGCTTTCTATTAACTATTGATGCTCCCCGCCAGGCTCCCGACAAGCACGGCCAGGCTCTGCGATCACAGCTCTGCCCCATGTTTTATTTAAGTCCTGTTAAGAGGACACACAGTCTGGGGGATGCCTCTGCTCCAGGGAAAATCAGAGCAGCCCTTGGTTCTGGTGTGGCTGTGCACATGGAGTCTGTTCTCATGGAGCAGTCACCCTGATCAGCCAGCACGGAAAAACCAGGATGGTGTGGTGTGTCTGGGGGAGCCCACCCACTGCAGGGCTTGCTGGCTCCTTCCTCCTGCAGATACAAGTTCAGCTGTTTATGGAGTTTTGTGTCTTATTTGAGAGAGGTGCCTCTAAAATCCCTTTCAGACCTCTCTGCAACACTTCATTTGGGAGAACAGGAGAGTGCTAAGAAGTCCAAGTATGTTGCTTCACCCATCACTCACATCCCCGTATGAAACATGCAAAATATTCAAAATATCGGCACAAACCCAAAAACACAGTGAAAAGAACCCACCTAACAGCCAGCACATCTGTGTTCCAAACACTGTGCTTCCAACAAAGCTGCAACAAACACCCAGTCAACACAGCAACCGCTGGCGTGGCTCTCACAATCCCACAGGGAAAGCAGCAGGATCAAGGAGCCCTGCGGCCCAAGGAGCCCAGCATGCCTGCAGCACCCCAGGGGCACCCAGAGCCTCTCACTCCAACACCTCCTGGCTCGCAGAGCAGAAGTGGCTGCATGACTCTGACCTCGATCCACGCCTAGGAAAGGGTGTCCTGGCAGCCAGTGTGGTGTGCCAGCACACAGGGCTCAGTGTGCCAGAACACAGGGCTCAGCCTGGCAGAGCAAGGACAAAGCCTGTCCCTGGCACAGGAAAGGGATTGGGAATGATTCTCACCATTCCCCTCAGGAAGGCTGGCAGCCTCGGGGTGGAATAAATAAATGCTGAAATCTCCTTGATTGTTAAATAAAAGATCATTGATAAGATAACTGCTCCTGATTTGGCCCTGCTGGCAGCAGAACTGCAATATCTTTCAATTACTGCTCGGGAGCGAGGCTTTCCCTTGGATTATTGGAAGAAATAACATGAAAAGAGATGCTGGTGAAGGACTGTAAAGTGAAGGTGAATCTATTTTTGCTGCTCCCCAAGCCCAGCTGAGGCTCTGCTCTTTCAGAGTGGGTTTAGCTGCTGGTTGGCACCATCTGAGCCACCGCCAAAGCGTAGAAGGGTGGGTTTGGCAAAGCCAGGAGCACTGTGAGGAGCTGGCACTAAGCCCTGAGCCTCAGCACACCGAGCCCCATGATCAGCACATGGCATGTGGGGGACTGGCAGGAGGACGAGGGACTTCCCATCCACTGTGGTTCTGCCTGACATGAGGGAAACCAGCATGAGGGGGTGAAGGAATGACCTGAGCAACTTAGAATCATAGATTCATTCAGGTTAGAAATACGCCTAAGATCATCAAGTTCAACCATTACCCCAGCACTGCCAAGGTCATCATTAAAGCATGTCCCCAAGAGCTGCACAAGAACTGCATTTCTTCGAGAGGAACAGGCAAAGCCAACTCCTTCCCAGAAAAAAAAACGTGGAGCAGAGGGGCTGCCCACCAGGCTGCCAACCCAGCCATGGAGAAAGGGAACACGAGGGGCCTCAAGGACAGCTTTGGTTCAACAGTTTGGGGCTGTGGAAGGATATAAAGTGATTCCCTGTTCCTCCAAGCTTTGGAGTAGCCCAGGATCCAGTGTACCTGCAGAGGGGTCAGCTCTATTCCCAAACTTAAAGCACATATAGCACCACACAGAAAATACATTTCTGCGGCTCTCAGACCAATCTGGGGTCACAACACGGTACCCTCCACCAGCAGCAATCCCTCCCCATGGCCATGGGACTGCCTGAGCCCCCAGGAGCAGCACCCCCTTACCAGCTCCACACGCCGGCGGCTGGACTCCAACTCCCTCTGCACCAGCTCATCCATGTCGGCTTTCATCTCCTCCATCCTCCTCTGGTAGTACCTGGTGTTCTCCTTCTCCCGTGCCTCCGACTCGGCCGCGTTCTCCAGCTCCTCTCCCATCTTGATGATGCTGTCTCGCAAGCGCAGCACCAGCACCTGGGGTGCCAGGTGAAGCAAGGGGGGGTGGAGGATGAGGTGTTAGAAAGCTCTCCACAAGCATCAAGTTAGTGTTGACTGTTGATAAACCCCACAGCAAAGCACACAGAGATAACAGCAGTGCCATGAACCATATGGACTGTCTGCAGCTCCCACCTGTCCCTCCCCACCCCTTCCCAGGTGCTTCCTTCCCCAAAGCTGGGGTGGTGGTGGCATCACTGTGTCTGCCTTTTACAAGCCAAGGTGAGGAGGGGGTACCTCAAAGCGCTTCATCTGCACAGCCTGGAAGTCCAGCTGGCTCTCCAGGTCACGGATCCGGGCTTCCTGCCGGCTGACGATGGAGCGCTCGGCCGGGCACTGCTCCAGCTGCGCTGCTCTCGCCTGCGCTGCCTGCAACTGGGTGAGGATGGGCTGTGTTGGCACCTCCCAGCCCCTGGCCATGCAAACACCTCCCTGGCCCTCTCCTGTGCCCCACACACACTGGGGGCCTCTTGTGAGCCTTAGGTAATAGCACCATGGCAAAGCGTAGCCTTCGCTTCCCAAAGGATTCCCTGCTGTCAAAGCCACACAGCACAGGCCTGACACCAACGTGTATTTTTGAATGAAAAACCCACTGGCAAGCGACACGTGTCTGGGTCTCCTTTGCTTTTCTCATCTCACACACTCTTTGAGGACAGCAGGCGTAAATATTCACAATCTGTGTGGAAAGCTGCCTGGGCAGAGCTGTATCCTCAATTGTTACACTGAGATCTCCAAAGGAAACTGCCCTTTTAGTGATCCCAGTACAATTGGGGTTCAGATTTTGAATTTGACCTAGAACTACGGGAATTTATCTTCTTTTATCCTGCCTATCTCTAAAGCACCACCCGCTCCGCCTCGGAGGGAGCGAGTCCTGCTTCTGATTCCTGGGCAGCTTAGCTATGCTCCAATAAAGCACTTAACTTAATGGGATTACTCATGTGTTTAAAATTAAATCCATCACTCCAGGAGGGTTGGCACAGCCGCAGAGGCGAGGGAGTGCAGCACCCACTGGTGTCCACCCAGGGCCAGCCCCGCACTGGGGTCAGCCCCATTCCAGCCACAGCACCAGCAGCTTAGGAGGGACAAGTGGGGCTCTGAATCCCAAGAATCTTGGCATGAAAAGGTTTCTCCAGCTCAAGCTGAGCCTCACAGCCTGCCCTGGCCTCATTCTGTCCCGAGGGCTGTGGGTACTCAGCAGCACTCATGCTGCTTTTGAGGGCACTCACAGCCCATCAAGAGGAGGAGAGGCACCTGACCACATCACAGAGGAGAAATGGCTTTGTGCCACACAGACAGACACTTGATCTCATTTCAGACCAGGGCACGACATCCACAGCTGGCACAGATGATGTGCTGGGCCCAGACGTCATCAGATGCCTGGATGCTCCCACTCCTCAGCTCTGGGTGCCACAGGCTGGGCAGGAATTACCTTCTCCTGCAGGCTCTGCTTTTCCTTCTTCACATCCTCCACCTGCGTCTGCAGCTCCCGGATCTGAGCAATGTCTGTTGCCGACTGCGGAAAGAGAAAGTTGGCAGTGGGAGCAGCGGCAGCAGAACCTGGCTTGGAGCACAGGCCTGGCTCGTGCCACCTCCTACCACCAACACAGGGAGCTACACCTGGACTGCACTGTAAGAGCTTCATTCTCCCAACTCAGTGCAGCTTTCCTAATTTTTGGAACAAATATTTGCGGATTAGGACAGAAACTGTGTTGTCAAGGTCATCTCTGCCCACAGGGCCCTTTCAGATACAGACTCCTGGATTCATAACGCCACTGCCATGGGCACCAGACTGTGAATTGTCAGTCTGGCTGGTCTGCCCCTGTGCCTATGGGAGCCTTGGGGTCCCTCAGCTCCCAGTACAATCCTTTGGGAGAGCCTGACATAATCTGGATATGGCAAAGAAAGTCCCAGCATGAGAAAGTGGTGAAAGAAAGAATACAAAAAGGATTCAGAGGGGAAGCTGTAGGATTTTGCAAATATTGGAACTAAAGCCAAAGACATCTCTTGAAAAAAGACTCAAAACTACAGATGAGAGAAACCAGAGCCATGAGCTGTCCCTTCCTCATCACAGCATCTGTGTCCTGAGGTTCCCACCCTGCTGTGCATCCACAGGGACCACAGTCTGCTCTGTGCCAGTCTCAGGGTTTTCCAAGAACCCTCCCTGGGAGGGAGATGCTGTGCCAGCTCCTACCTGGGCAATCAGAGCCTTGTGCTTTTCCATGAGCTCATTCAGGTCTTCCTGGTCCTCATCGATGCGTTTCAGCAGATCAGCTCTCTCATGCTGCAGCTGGAACAGCTGCTCATCCACCTGCAGGAGGATCCACCAGACCACAGGCTCACAGATCCCACAGGGAACCCACCACACCACCTGGGCTGCAGTGTCCTCTGGGACATGCTGCCAACAGCCTCCAACCCACCAGAGAGGCAATGGGAGCTCCTGGGTATCCACAGAGTGGAACTGTGGGATGCTGGACTACTGTAGTAATTTTATCCCCCCATTAAACCACCTGGGGGCTGTTGTTTCCAAACAGTCTGGGTGATTTAGTGAATATCCTCAGAGATTTAGTAAATATGCTTGGACATTCAGTAAATATACTTGGTGATGTACTAAATATGCTGAGGTGATTTACTAAACATGCTGGTACTTGGTAGTTGCTGATTTAGCAAACCATCTGCTGATTGCTGCCAAACCCAAGGAGGGGGGATTGTGTGCCCTCCTACCTCCCCTGCCCTAGTCACATCTCCAGGAACTCACCAGGGTCTTGCTTCTGCTGAGGGTCTCCATCTCTGTGTGCAAGTTCTCCAGCTCCAGTGCCACTGTCTGCTGGTTCCTCTGGGCTTCTGCACACTTTGCTTCACTCTCTTCCAACTGGGAAAAATTAGGATTGGGGAATCATCACTGATGGTGCTGTCCCTGTGCCACACGGCCATGTCTATTCCCACTTCCCTGGAGCATTTTTCCCTGGTAAAACACATGGAATCTTGACCTTCTAAACCTGTGCTGCTCTTCAGCCTGTCTGCTCCTGGTTGACAGGGAAAACAAGGCTTCCTTGACAGCTCCCAGCACATCTCACCACAGATCCCAACACTTCTGTCCATCCTGGTGAGCATGGCAGACAGGCCTCCATACCACATCCACCCTCTGCCTCTGGGACGTAGAGCTGGGATCATTAATTTGCAAAATTATGTGAATTACATGTAATTCCTGATTAGAGCAATTCATGATTCAGGGTTTGCAAATGGGCTTTTCATGTGGTGTAAATTGCATTTGCAAATACACATGGAAGATCACATTTATAAATGCTAATTTGCTCTCGGGTTTTACAGCTCAGCCATTAAGATCACAATGATCTTCAATGGGCTGCAAACATCTGGAAGCTGCAGCGTCATCCCGAAAACTCTCCCCTGCCAGGACGGAGGAGTTTATGTAGGCTGTACCTGAACATCCAGTTCCTTCCCCTGCTCCTGGGGTTTCTTTCTTTTCTTTATGAAAAAGAAAACCAAACCCCTCTGCTCACTGCTCATTTCCTGTGCCCAGTCCTGGTTTCCCTGAGGAGCTTCCGAGAGCAACAGGAGCCACTGCACAGCACAGCGAGAGCTTGAGCATTTCATGCTGTTTTTTCAGGGTTTACTTATCTTTTTTAAACTGCCTCCCTCAAAAAGAGGGAAATAATCAAATGATTATAACTGGAGCAATCCTTGGCTCATTTCACTCCACTGTGGGAGGTCATTGAGACCTCCCACTAGAGAGGGAAGAACTTTCTTCCACCAGCAGAATAATACCCGCTGTGTTTTGCTGGGATGAGTTGAAGATGCCAATTGGATTGATCCCTGGTTTTATGGCCAAGGGCTTTCCCATCCAGTCTGGGCTCTTCTAGAAGCAACTACATCCAGACTGGCCTCTCCCCTGCCATGACCTCACCAAAACTCCTCATATTTTAAACAGAGAGAAACAGATCTCCAAGACCTGTCATTAAACACCAGCTTCCAATTCACTTTGTGTAATGGAATTTTCCCACTTGGGAAGAATAAATCGAAATTCCCCCCAAAAATGCATAATGTATGAACTTCAGAACAACATTAGTTTGCTGTGAACACCATCTGTTAAATACCTGCGTAAAATGGATGCCTCAGCCTTATTAAGAAACAATGCTGTACTTCCAGCCATATGGATTTTGATTAACGGAAGTGTAGCATTTTAGCAAAGCTTTTCTCCTTGTAGAGGTCCGTGGGATGTTGGTAGGATGCACTGGCTTTTTAGAAAGTCGTCATGAATGCCATTAGAAATTGTTTAAATTTAAAGGACAAAATAATCATGTGGCATTTTTAACACATGCAGAGTCTTGGTGTTAAAATTGTTAAAATTCACTCTCCTCCGAACACAAGGCAGCCAAGTCAGGGATGGACCAGAAGGAACCAAGGCAAGAGAAAGTGACCTGCCCAAGCCTGCCTTGCTGTGGGGACTGGGCTGTGCAGGGACCAAGACTCACAAAATCACAGAATGACTGAGGTTGGAAAAGACCTCTGGGATCATCGAGTCCAAACTGTGACCGATCCCCACCTTGTCACCCAGACCAGAGCACTGAGTGCCATGTCCATTCATTCCTTGAACCCCTCCAGGGATAGGGACTCCATCACCTCACTGGGAACCCCCTTCAAATGTTTGACAACCCTTTCCATGAAAGAATTCCTCCTGATGTCCAACCTGAGCCTCCTCTGGCACAGCCTGAAGCCAATTCCTCTCATCCTGTCCCTTGTTTCCTGAGAGAAGAGCCTGATCCCCACCCCAGCTCCACCCTCCTGTCAGGGAGTTGGAGAGAGCAAGAAGGTCCCCCCTGAGTCTCTTTCTCTCCAGGTTAAGCACCCCCACCTCTGTCAGCCGCTCCTCATGGGACTTTATTCTCTTCACCAGCTCCTTTGCCCAAATTGCATTGTTCCCCCAGTAAGATGGGACTGGACGCCATGGGAATGGCCACACTCCCTGGGCAGACCGAGCATCCCGGCATCACTGCTGGTCCCTTGGACCAGCATATGGAAGGGAGCTGAGCACAGGGCCCTGCTCCATTAAGATCACCAGGGGCTGGGAGAAAACAGGGGTCGTGCAACCTCTCCAGCCCCAAAGTGGGATTTGGGGAACACTGAGGGATTTATGAAGTGCAGGATTACAGCATTGGGTCAATAAGAGAGAGCACGTTACTGCCAAAAATGACCATTCCCACTGTCTGTCCTGGGCAGGGCCATCCCCTGTCCTGGATATTCATGTAATGGACACAAGCATGGTCATGAACATGGGCATGGGCACAGACATGGGCATGGACATAGATAGTCTGCTGGCTCCATCAGGCTGAGCTCACCTTCCCCTTCTCCCTCGGCACAGGTGGGAACAGCTGCTGCTCACAGCTGTTATTTATGCAGAACTGCCATCCCAATTACATTTGGATGTTGCTGGAATCACTCATGCCTCCCGATTAGTTTGTTTCCAGGGGAAATGTACAGTAGAGATTAATTACTGAGTGGTTTTGGAGGACCGGCATCATTAGCTCAGCCCTTGCTCGGCACTGCGGGATGCATGTCCGTGGTCAGCCTGGAGTGGACAGCCCCGAGGGACCCCTGTCCATGGCAGGGCACTCTGGGGTACCCTGGGGTTATCCTTGGTCTGGTGGGGCACAAGCTGGCACACACTTGTAGCTGCTCAGCAGCTGCTCACTCAGCACCACTCACCATGGGGTAACTGAGCTCAAACTACAGCAAATCCATTGTGATCCCTGCTCCTGCTCACAGCATCCCTATGGCAACACCGCCCCAACCCAGTACTTTAGAGGCAGAGAGAAACACCAAACAGAAGGTAATTAACAGGAAAAAAGGGAAAAACACTTAAACACTGTTGACTTAATTATGGGGAAGTTCTCCTTCCAAGGAGCCCTGGGAAGCGTGTGAGGCACCGCATCCCACCTGGATGGGCGATGCTCGCGGGGCACTGCGACCGCTCGCTCTGCATGTGACTCAGAGCAGGAGAGCTGGAAATATTCCTTGTGCCTTCCCTGCTCACCCAAAGGTCCCCACCTGCTTGCGCAGGAGCTCCAGCTCCTGGGAGCTGGCACCGGGCTCCGGGGGGGCCGCCACCAGCAGCTGCACGTCGGCCAGGAGGGCGCGTGTCCGGCGCAGGTCCCGCCGCAGCCGCTTCTCCACGTCGAAGTCACGGTGGCCGATCTGGGGAGGGGACAGAGGGTGTCCTGAGCCCTTCACCTCCATCACAACCTCTCATCTCACCCCAAGGCATTCCCCACACAGTGTAAGAACGTTTTGGTAATGCTGAGGTCATGATGCGAGAACATATTAAATATCTGTGTATAAATATTACCATTTTCATAGAATCACAGAATCACGGAATAATTTGGGTTGGAAAAGACCTCCAGGATCATCGAGTCCAACCTTTGACCCATCACCACGTCATCAGCTAGACCAGAGCACTGAGTGCCATATCCAGTCACCTCCAGAGATGGTGACTCCATCATCTCTTTCAAATAAAAATAATTTAATAGTTAAATGAAAGGGAGTAAACAAATTTTGTGAACATTAAGACTAGCAGATTCCACCAAAATACCACATTTTTCTCCACCAAAAAGCTGTTCTCTGAAAACATTTGCCCAGCCCTGCTTTCCATCAGCCACATCCCTGCCCAGTGACCACCCCTGTGGCCAGAGGGGCAGCCTGGCCACACAACTGCAGGAGGCACCTTAAAAACCCCCACCCTCTGTGCTCCCCCCTCGAGCTGACAGCAACCATGGTTACAGGGATAAAGGAATTAGAAAAACACTAAATAAACAGGGACATGGTTTCAGCACTTGATTTCAGCCTAATTGAAGTATAAGAGCATTTTCCATTTAGGCTGTTTTCCACGGCTCTCGCTTCAAACTCCTTCTCCTATTTTCTGTTCACTGGCTAAAATGAACTGCATAGATTTGACCTTGTAGCCCGGTTTAGAGCTCTCTGAAATTTGCTGGAACCAGAAATCATTGGCATCTCCATTTCCTTAATTAGTTTTCTGGGTTGGCTGTTTTTTTCCTTTATTAATGAACTGTCCTCTGCAAACCAGAGGGTGTTTGGTACCATGGCTGGAAGCAGCTGCCCCCTCCCCCCGTTGCAGCCCAGGGTTTTTAAGTGACAAAGGCAGAATTTCCTTTAATAGGTCTGCCAAGGTTGCAGTTGTATCTCACACCTACTACAGCACTTCCCAGCAATTCCATCTCCCCTTCCCCTCACACCATGACTGCCCTTGGGAGACTGGGGGCTGCCAGGGCAGGACCTGGGGACAGTCCTGGGGACGAGTAGGTGCATTTCCTTGTGAGCTCCTGCTGCTTCCTCATCTATCTCAGTTCTCCACCAAACAAGCAGGACATTGGAATGTTGTAATAATACCCTGCTTTGATACAGCACAATTTATTGTGACAGTTCCCAAAACATTTTCTAAGCCAGGAGCCAGGGGGATGTTATGGATAAGCCTCATCAGACCACTTTGTGTCTACTTGAAATATACCCACCATTCCAGTGCTGCAAAGCTCCCAGATTCATCCTGTTTAATGAACACATGTGACTGCCAGGGCTGGTGAAATGGTGAAATCCAGCTTGTGCCAATGACCAGAGGACACAGTGCTTAATTACTGTGCCAGGGTGAGTGGCATTGGGACAAGGCTGTGTGAGGGTGGGCAGGAAGCATCAGACAGACCCTCTGGGCTGAGCTCTGGAGAGCCCTGGGGTGCAGCACCACTGGGATGGTGACTGAACACACTGGGTTGTGCCATCCTCAGCCCTGGCAGCACCGGGCCCAAGGGAAGGGTCAGCTGGGACCTCACTCAGTCACCAGAGCACCGTGACAGCCTCCAGGCAATGCCAAGGGATGCCCAAGCCAATAAATGCTGCTCAAGGAGGTTGCATTCAGCCCCCCACCTGCTGGTTGAGCACAGAGCAGCGGGGTGTGCTTTCCCATCACCCACACTTCAATCACTGCCACAGACACATCAGAGGGGGAGAAAGGATTTGTTCAATAAATGTGGCTGGGATAGAATTCCTCTGCAAAGAGCAGGATTGGATAAACCGCTTTTCTAGGCAGTTAGATGCACTCCAGTGTTAGACATGGCTAGTTTGACTCTCATGAAAACACCAGCAAAAAGCAGACACCTCCCCTTGCTTAGAAATTCCTCTGTACAAAAGGGTTCCCCTCCACAAGTCCTTAGTGGGACCATGTGGCTCCTGTGTGATCCCTGCAGTTCCAAAGACCTCAGATCCCAGTGCTGCTGCAGCACACAGTGCTGCATTGCTGAATGGCATTTGGAGAGGTGAGAGACAGGAGCATTCTGCACAGCTGCACGTGCATCAACAACCAGGCTGTTGCTCCATCTGCACTTGTGCATTCCCACTCCCATTTTTATGGGCAGTGTTTTTAGCCAGGACGTGGCCCACAAAGCAGCCCCTGGGACAGGCACCATCCTCTTACCTGCTCACACAAGGTGCCAATGAGCCCTTCCAGGTCCTGCTTCTCGTGTAGCACCATCTGCTTCTCCTCATGCTCCTGTTCCAGCTGCATCTCCAGCTGCCGGAGCTGTGTGTGTGAGAAACCCCAGCCATGCTCAGATCCCAGCCAGCCCCCAAGAGCCCCATGTCCCAGCAGGGCACAACCACCACCACGGTGGGGACCTGGCATCCCCCAGGAGAGGAAGTACATTGAGGTCTCCCACTCCATCCAGCACTGGGAACCAGGAATGGGCCATGTCCCCTGGAGCACCTGCCCCTCAGCAGTGCCAGTGCAGAAGAAGGGAATTGGTCCAGAAGCCTGCAGGACTTTGGGAAGTAGGATGGGCTATTTGAGCTATGCTGCCTGTGAGGCACACTCAGACATGCCCAAGGGCAGTCACTGCCGTTCTGGGATTTGCGTTTGCACCCACTGACCTCATGGCCTTGTGGAAATGGTATTTTCTGTAAATTATCCCCAAATATGAAACCCTGGAGTTGGTGCCCTTGGCATGACATTGGAGTTACCACGAGCAGTGTGTCCATGTTCTGCATCAAACATGACTCTTGCACACTGTCCTCAACAGCCCCTCCAGTGTGACAGGGACTCATGCCTGACCCAAACACTGATCTGCACACCTGGGATGCGACCAAGGCTCATGTTGGGTTGGTGGTGGGAAATCAGCACACTTTCTGAGGAGGACAGACCCTTGGAATAGCTCCTTCTAAGCCCTGAGCACATGGGGAGCTCTGGGGAGAGCCCAACATCGTTCCCACACCCAGTGAGGACCTACCCTCTTCTGGCAGGACTGCCGCACGTCCTCCAGCTCCTCGTCCTTGTCCTCCAGCTCCTTCTGGTGGATCTGCTTCATCCGCTCGATCTCCAGCTCCAGCCTCTCATGAAGCTGAAAGACCCAGAGGTGATGCAGAGTGATAACACTCAGCCCGAAGGGATGGGGATGGTGTTGGTCTGGGCTCGATGTGCCCGGTGGGGATGGACACCCCCGGCACACCCTGCCCCACGTTACCTGCTCCAGGTGATCAACAGCGGCCGTTTGTCGCTCCAGCTCCTTCCTCTGCTCAGCAGCACTGCCCTCCAGGTCCCACAGCTGCTTCTTGAGCGCGGGCACAGCACTGGTGTCCTTGGCACCGGCGGTGCTGAGCTCCTGCACCCGGCTGGCCAGCACGGCCGCCCGCTGTGACAGGCTGGCCACCTCTGCCTCCTTCTGCTGCTCGGCCAGGCAGAGCAGGGGGTCAGACTCCAGACACAGTAGCTGGGCCTGGCACTCACACCCCGCTCTTAGAACCCACATCCCTCCCAACAGCATCATCCAAACCCCCTGGAGCAGCAGCGAGTGGTGGGCATCCCTATTCCCACCATGAGCCCTGAGCACACCTTTCCCTCTTGATCCTGAGCTCACCTTCTGACTCCTGTGGGTGTCCCCACTGTGGGTGCCTCACAGCCCCTGCTGCCTGGGGGTGCTGGCAGCAGCCCTACAGGCTCCACCCAACCCCACAGCCACACCCCCTGCCACCGTCAGGTCGATGATCTGAGGGTCTCGGTGGCACCTGGTGCAGCACCATCCCGTGGGACACAGACTGGCAGCTTCCCACAGGTGGGACTGGGGGTAGGGGTGTGAGGAAGAGCACAAGTGACTTCAGTGACAATAGGGGTAGGCCTGGTTAGCTAAATCATGGGATGGGGATCACTTATACATAGCAACGACCCTTCTTTTAGCAGAGGAGAAAGTTATTTAAACACATGAAGTGCCTCCCAGAACTGCGCTAAAAGAAATTGGAATCAAGTTTCCTGATTGCCTATGTTCTAATTGCAGAAGCAATGGCTTTGCTCCCAAAGCTGTTCCCAAAACAGGGCATAAAGCAGCAAAGTGGGAAGACTCTTCTTACCTCCAAGCTCTGCTGAAGTTTACCCATCTCCCAGCGGATGCTGGTGTTCTCCTGGGACAACTTCTCACGGAGGCTCTTCTCAAAGGCAGACTGTCCCAGGGCCTGGGCTAATTGCAGGTCAAACCTGGAGCGGGAACACTAGTTACCTCTCCCTAGGTCAGGGTGGACAAGGCTTGGAGCAACCTGGGCTAGTTGAAGGTGTCCCTTCCCACGGCAGGGGAGTGGCACGAGATGAGCTTTTACATCCCTTCCAACCCCAAACAGTCTGCGATTCCACAATAAACTCACACAGCAATGGAATGTAAAAATAACCCCCAGGCGTGGTGCAACCTCCAGCAGTCAAAACAGACGAAAACATCACCCCTTCCAGGACCCTCCTACCCACCCTAATCATTCCCCGCCCCTCCTGCTCCAGCACCCCCCAGCCCTGCACGCACTCCCAGCAGCCTTACTTCTTCTGCCTCTTCTCCAGCTCGTGGCTGCGGCTCTGCTGGCTCTCGGCCAGCACCCGCGCGTCCTCCAGCTCGCAGGACAGGCGTCGGCACCGCCGCCGCAGCTGCTGGGACGCCTGCTTGGCCGCCTCGCACGCCGCCCGCGCCTCGCCGAGCTGCGGGGAAGGAAGGGTCATGCATGAGACCCCGCGAGGGAGGCACCCCACGGACCCCACGGCACAAACACACCCCGGTTAAGATCCCCACCCGGGGCTCGACCCCACTCCGGTCCCAGGGGATGGTTCACCCCGAGATTTTTCACTGAATAAGGACAAACCGAGGTGTTCTGAACCTGGAGAGCTCAGGCTCCAGGCAGCTCCCCACCGAGCACCTGCAGCATCCCAGCCCCTCTCCCGAATCAGCGAAGCTGCCCCGGGGCAATGCCTGATCCCATTTCTCTGCAAAAAAACAGTGTCTGGATGGAGGGAGAAGAATCCCCCGAGGATTCTCATCGTGTATGGGACAGACACACAGAGCTATTACACATCAGGGAATGGAGTCATTAAGGAATGACTTTAAATAAGCAAAATCTTGCATTAATGAAGCCTGTAATTCCACACTAACTAAAAGCAAATGGGCTGCTTTGCTTTACTCCAGCTCCTAAGACTCAGCTGCTTTTCTTATTACTATTTAATGTACCATGAGCAATCTTCATTTCTTTGTTTCATCCCTATGGGAAGTGACCTGACTCCCAGGCACTGCTCAGGAAGCACGTTGGCTTTTCAGGACAAAGCTCAGGAGCTGCCAGCTCTTTACATCAGCAGCTCTTTGTGTGACAGATGGTGTGAGCACAGCCCTGTCCAGCTCCCAAACCCAGAACAGCACCAAGACCCACCATTAAGCCTCCCCACCCCGCAGCTCCCTCCCTCTGCCCACGCTCCCACTTGACCAAGGTGGAATTTTGCCACCAAAGTGATTTTTGCCAAAAAAAGTGATTTTTTTAAAGGTTGAAGGAAGTTTTGGGGCATTTATTCTCAATCTAGCAGAAAACAGGTGGTGTCCCCTGGTCAGTGGGAGCAGCAGCAACAAGTGGATGTGAAGCTGAGCCTCAGCCCTGCAAAGCTTTGCCTGCCCCAGGAATAGGGAAAGAACAATTGGCTCCTGCAGCAGCCCCACTCCCTGGCACGACTTGGGGGTCCCTGTCCCCTTCCAGGCTGGCAGCACTTGCCTTTTGCTCAAGCCCCATCCTGGTGCCCAGCTCGGACTCCAGCCGCTCCTCCAGCTGCACCAGGCGCTTCCGCAGGAACACGATCTCCGTCTGCGCGCAGTCGAACCTCACCTGCCACTCGTCCTCTGCCACAGAGAGAGACCCCGGGGTGCTGGGTGGGTGCTTGGGCCTGACCAGCCCCAGTGGCTGTGCCAGGAGTGGATGCACAAGGACACCACAGCTCCTGGGTGGCACCAACACCAGCACAGAGCTCATAGGGCACAGAGCTGCTTTGTGTGCCCAGGGCTGCCCCAGGCCACATGGAGCATGTGCCCTGCCTTAGGCAGAGCATGTGTGCTCATCCTGTCACATCCCACCCCACCCCATCCCATACCATCCCCCCTGTGCCTCAGCAGCCTCCTCAT
Source organism: Pyrocephalus nanus (assembly GCA_038380795.1). NCBI lineage: Eukaryota > Metazoa > Chordata > Aves > Passeriformes > Tyrannidae > Pyrocephalus > Pyrocephalus nanus. The sequence goes on from CM076278.1 coordinate 7,486,976, forward strand.
CCCACCATATGTACTTCAGACACACTCTGAAGTGCCAGGAGCACCCTGGGGCAGAATCCCTTCTGGCATCCCCAGCCCCATGACAGAGCCAGCACTGCTTGTGGCCAAGCTGTCACTGCCAGATCCCACCATGAGGAGCAATGTGGGATGATGGGCTGCCGAAATACACTGGGGTGCCAGGGGCTGGGGGATTGGCACTGACCAGACCGGCCAAACCGCTGCCCTCTGCTTTGTGGCCCTGCTGACCCCATGGATCAGACTGGATGGCTGGAGCATGCATCACCTCCAGAGGGACATTCCTACCTCCTCCAGAGCCACTTATCTTCATCTCCCGCAGCTGGACCAGCTGCTGGGCCTCTTCCAGCTGCTTTTCCACTGACTCCAGTTTCTTCTGCACTTGGTCGTGTTTGCTCTGGGGAAACCAAAGGAGGAAGAGAGCAGGTCTACCTGGGTCTGGGGTCCAGCAAGGCTGTGCCAGAAGGATGGCATTGCCTCTGGCATGGCCCAGGGGCTCAGGGCTTTCGTACCTGCAGCTCCTGCAGCTCGCGGGCACCCCGGAGCCGCTCTGCCCGCTCCCCATCCAGGGCCTGGCAGGTGACATCGCCCTTGTGCCGCTCGTCCGACAGCTCTGTTGTCAGGTCGATGATCTGGGGGGATGGGGGCCAGTCTGAGCATGGCTGTGCACACCAGCTCAGAGGGTTCAGCCATCCCACATCAACCCCAGAGTCCTGAGTGCACTCTACCTGCCCTTTGGGGAGGTGGTCAGTGCACACCAGTGCTGACCAGCACCACCAGTGGGAGCCCAGGATCCCATTTGGCAGCATCCAGCTGCCTGTGCCAGGATGCCTGTGCCAGGCTGCCCGTACTGCGCTGCAGACAGAGCTCATCAGATTTCTCCATTGTTCTAGTTGATTACATTAAATTTCCTTTGAAACCAGAAGCAGATAAATGAAGGGGAGAATTATTAATCCAGAGAATTAATTCCATTTTTCACAGAGCAGAGGGGCACATGGTCCATCTTGCTCATGTGGCCAAGCAAGGGGTTGCAGAGGCAGCAGGGCCACCAGAAAACACAAGATTCCTTTTTCTGCATCTGACAGCATTTTAAGGCACTTCATATTTTTCAGGCAGCAGCTCCTTAGGGGGTCTCACAAGTTTAACTCAGTAAGCAAACCCCACAGGTTTCCTCTCCCTCAGGAGTCAGTGTTTTTCTGGGTCTGCCCTGAGGCATTCGACTTGCTCAGCATTCCCAGCCCTTTAACAGAGAGCTTAAACTAAACCATCTTTTCCCCCTTTTCCACTGAGAAGGAGATCCCAGGCCCTCAGGGATGTTGGCACTCCTAACCAGAGCTGCAGCCTAGACCCCAGCTCAGCCACACTGCAGCCCAGTGATCTGGGCAAGCCCAGGGTATTTATAGAAACCTTAGGAGCTTCTTCTCTCCACTATGCTTGGCAAAATCCCAGGTACAATCACACAAGAGCCCTTGCATCAGAGAGCAGAACCCACAAAGGACCGGCAGCTACCTGGGGATTATGGAATCCCAGGATGGTTGTGGGTTGGGAGGGAACTTAAAGATCATCCAGTGCTACCCCCTGCCATGGACAGGTACGCCTTCCTGCTTAGAGAACCACTCCCAGATAAGATCATTGCTGGCAGCCCCACTGCCCACCCCACTGCTGTCCATGGCTTCTCCAGCTGTGATGGAACTGGTGCTCCTATTCATCCCAATACAGCTTCATTCCAAACCTGGCCAAGCAGGGCTGTGGCAGAGCCATTGGGGACTGTGCCAAAGGTTTTTGGGGCTGTATCAGAGGTTTTTGGGGCTGTACCTTGCTCTCCAGCCTCTCTGCAGTCTGCCTGAGCTCACTGCATGCCTGCTCGGATTTTTCCAGCTTCCTTCTCAGCGCCGCCAGCTCCTCCTAGGGAAGATTGGGAAAAAAACATACACAGAGAGTTCCAGCATCCTTGGTTTATTTATGAAAACCTTGTTTTCTGTTCAAAATAAGTGGAAGAGACATAGCTGCCTTATTAGTAAAATTTACCAGGCAATTTTGAAGGCTGTTCACTGCAAATTGCTGGGACTACAGCTCTTGACATGAATTCCATCGGAGGCAATGTCAGCTTGGGTGTGCGTAGAGCACATTTTATGAGAAAGCAGCAAACCTCAAAAGCCTGGGCTGAACAGCCAGAGGCCTGTATCGTGCCCAGGGAGCATCCCAGGGCCCTGGCAGGTATCACAGAGCGGTGCAAAGGCACAGTGTTGGCTGTGATTCCTTTCCAGGCAGCAGGAGCTGCTCCGTGCAGCCTTGTCCTGCTTTGATGTCCAACACTGAGCAGGAGCAGAACGTGCAGAGTCGTGATAAAAACAAGGGTTAACGGGTGATGGGGCCTGATGGATCCCAGGTGGATTTAGGCAGCTTTTATTTCAGCTGAACCAGCCTGAAAACATCTTGTTAAAACCTCACTCAGGCAACAGGGGGAGCAGGACGCCAGGGAAGATTGACTAGGAATTTAGTGCAGGTCTGTCCCATCCCATCCCTGGGTACACACCTCTTTTGCACGGAGCTGCTCCTCCGAGAGGTTAACACTGAGCAAGGGCCGCACGTGGCTCAGCAGCTGCCACCAGGGCCAGTGCCTGACTGCCTGGAAGACCACCAGGTTCTTCTGGATGCAGCGGACAGCGAGGCGCTGGATCTGCAGGGAGACACAGGAGCAGTGACCCTCACCCAGCCAGGAAGGACCAGGCTGGGGCACCGGGCTGGAGAGGGATGAGGTGGCAGAGGAGGTCAAGGGATGGCAGTGTGGCATCTCCTGGCTGCCCATGGGGCAGGGCAAAGCGGGTACTCTTCAAAGGAGCTCAAAAGAGCTGTAATTTGGATGCTCTGGACCATATCCCAGCAGTGCTGATCTGAGTGAGCACAGGTATCCCCAACCAATGGGATGGGTACCTTCAACCTCTTGAACTTCTGGCGGCTGAGGAAGCCCTTGCAAGCAGCCTGGAGCAAGGTCATCTTCTGGGCTATCAGCTTGTCACGCTGCTTCTCCAGTCTGGAGATGACCCCCGGCTTCAGGAACACCTGAGAGCAAGTACTGAGGTTACACACTCCCAGGACAGGGACTGAACCCTCTCCCTCCTCTTGCTTAACAGAAGCATCGGCCATCCCAAGGTGCAATTCCTCAAAACCCTTTCCTTGGGATGCTGCCCATTCCCCCCACTGCAGGGATGGATGGGTATCTCAGTGGCTTCTGACTGGTAAGACACAGCTATGCATGGGTTAACACACAGGTAACACACAGACATGCACAGGCAATGCTCAGATACACAGAAACAACACAGAGACAAGCACAGGTAACACACAGACATGCACAGTAACACACAGCTATGCACAAGTAAGCCCAGCTACAAACAGCAGCAACAGTGTGTTACAACAGCAAGCCACGTTGTTTTTGTTCACTGAGCTGGTCACAAACACCGTGTAAATGGCACAGATCTGCTGATGCCATTGAATTCAGCCCGGGATCAGTCTCTGAGTGTTTAAGGTGTCTCCGGGTCACTGCCTGGGAAAGCTCTTGGGATGCAGGACGAGGACTTGGGACACAGGTGCTCCCAGCTATTGCACCCTATTTGCATAACACGGCTTTAATAACCCGTGAAGGACACGAGTGAGGCCAGTGGGCGCTCAGAGAGCTGCATTTTAAAGATGCCAAATTGAATCAAAGAACAATCCCAAGGAAACTCGCTCTCTCGAGCTAATGCCATGATTGCTCCACCACCTATTCAATTGCCTCATTAATGTCTGTATTAACTCCCCAACCCAGCAAGCTTCGAAGACAGTACAAAATCAATGCTCAAAGCAATGGCAAAGCGAACTCCTCCACAACGAGATGTGACCGGGGCTGCCATCGTGCTATTGATTAATAACAAGGGTTCCAGAGAGGAGATAATTGCAAACTGTGCTGTGCAGGATAAAAGAAAGTTATTTTGCTCCACAGAGCTGTTTCATGAATTCTTTCTTTACAGACTGCAGAGCTGAAGGCAAGCACGCACAGGAAATTAATTTTTCTTTGAGACCATTACATTTGAGTTCAAACACTGTTGCTGTGACAGCTGCCTGGCTTTGCAATGTGAACCCCAGTCCACCAAACCCATGAGCTGTCCAAGCCCGTTCCCTCCCATGAGACATCAATGCCATGAGGGGCTGGATTTTGATAATCAGGTACAGATTTTATCCAGGGTACTGCTTTCAGATGTGAATTAGTAGCCTTCTGTGCTGATTTTTGGTGAGACTCAGTTTCCCAGCCCACCTGGTGCTTTCTCCCCAGTTTGGGAAGCTTTGGGCAGCTGGCACAGGGCAGGCTGTGCCCACACACACCAAGAGCAATGGGGAAGCAGAGACTGGAGCCATCGTACCTGGCTGCGTCCTATGGCAATGCTCTTCTTCTCCAGATCCAGCGCCTGGAACAGCTCCTCTATAGCCTGTGGAGAAGGAGCACGTCATGGAATTGCTCAGGAAACATTTTTACCCTGCCATGACCCTGCTGAAATGGGGTGCAGGGATCCCTGGTCCTCATGGCTACCCAGTAAATTGCATCCAGCTTATGAGCACCCCATAAGGGTGCATTCAGCTCTGCTCTCCTTTCCTCTTCCCCATGCCAAAGCCCATCTTCCCAGTCATATGTCCTGGCGTAAGGACTTTCTGTCCTGGAGGCTTTTGGTGGGATGAGGGGCAGAGATATGCAGCTGCATGAAAGTTATCCCCCCTTTTGCTGCCATCCCTGGTCTAGAAGGACCCCAGTGCCTGGGCAGCCCTGGGAGGTGATGACACAAGGGACAGTGAGAGCCCATCTAAGTTCTGTCCAACTGCACTCAGTGCTCCCCTTCTTCTCACCTCACCAACAGCTTGTCCTGTGGATCCAAAGCAGAGGGAAAAGCGTAGAATTCCCCCTGAGTCCACCAGCACAGCGTGGAACCCCCACAGGGATTCAAGCAGGAGATTAGTCAAGGGGAGAAGCCTGAACTCAATTACTCTGAGCTTTGGACCGACACAGGAACGTAACAGGCAGCAACACCAGACATTCCCCCGGGGCAGCAAACGCTGTCTGGATGGATGGGTGGTAACAGAAATCCTCTGCTAATACTTCACTCCAGACAACATCCTCTGGCAGCCTCACACATCTCCTTCCCAAAGGACAAACACACAGGATGAATATTTCGCCATGGACCCAGGAATACCTTGTGCAGCAGAATTTCACTCCTGGCCTCACCAGTAGCCATGCAAGGGGGGGATGGAGTATACCAGGGAATGGGGATATGAACCACTACAGGGCATGAAACCCCATGCTGGAGGCAAAGAAGCACCAGTGCTGTGGCTGTGCCCTGATCCAGAGGCACTGCTGGGACTGGGACTGGTGTAGGGCTGTGCAGCATGATCCCATCCCATCCCCACCTCCATCCCCATCTGATCCTCATTCCACTACATCCCCATTTTGTCTCCATCCCCCTCTCCATTTCACCCCCATCCCAGCACAAGCACAGGGCCAGTTGTTGCTGCACTGTCACCTCACTGCTGATGAGCCTCTCCCCTGCTCCAGCAGTCAGGTTAATGCCTCTTTCCAGGAAGCAGCCCCCATCCAACAAAACCTCATGGCAGCAAGCTCCAGGGAGGATGGGATTTTCCAAATCCCCTGCTTACACCCTGCTGACAAGGCACCCTCTGCCTTCAGTGGCATTTCAGAGCAATATTGACCTTTTTCGACTGTCAAACTTGTCTTATTAAATCCCGAGGTCTTAACTGCCTTTGCACACGCTGGCTGGCAGTTTGCACAACACAGCACGTGCCCAGCTTTAATTCATCTCCTCTTAGCTCTTCCCAGCTCAGCCACAGCCTTATCCCAGGGGCTGGGATGGTTCTCCCACGGTTTTGCTACAAATTTATTAGGAAACAAATAAAACTGGTACATCTCCACCTTCCTTCCTGAGCTCCTTTGACTTTCAGGCACTGTGGGACAAGGTGAGGAGCCACCCTGGGCTGCAGGTGATGACAAATACCCCAGGAGCGTCCATGGTCCCCGCTCACTTGGGTTGAAAGCCAGGTTTAAGTGGTCCAGAAAGAGGGATGGAGTGCTGTCATCCTGGGCCACAGCAGTGCACAGATCCTGCCCTCAGTTTGTGCCCTGTCCTGCAAACCAGGACAAGCAGGAATCCTCAGCACACAGGACTGTCAAGGCCATTTCCCCTCAAGTATTAAAAAGATGCAATAGCATACTGAGTTCTCCAAGTCCTCTCTATGGTGCAATAACACTGGTAAGTGCAGCCCACTCCAGGAATTTACTGCCTTGGCAAAAACACTCCTCAGGGGAGAGACTCTGGGATGCAGAGCTGAGCTCAGCTGCCCTGCCAGGCTGCTGGAGGATCCATGTCCCTCTGTGCTTGGGCACCAGGGTGAAGAGGAGCAAGATGCAAAGCCAATCCCCGAATCCAGTACTGCAGGAGGCTGCACCCACACAGGATCACTCCTGATCCTTGCTAAGGAGTTCTGATAGCCCAGAGCTCGATCTGTGGGCTGGCCCAGAGACTCCCAGATCCGATCACCCATGCTGGAGTGCTGCCCAGAGCTGTGCTCAATGGGGTTTTCTCCTTCTCCTAGTTCCCGAGGGCAGCCTCGTGTTTAGAATCATAGAATCATTTCGATTGGAAAAACCCTATAGGATCATCAAGTCCAACTGTTCCCACAGCACTGTCAAGGCCACCACTAACCCATGTCCCCAAGTGCCACATCCACACATCTGTTAAACCCCTCCAAGGATGGTGACTCCACCACTTCCCCGGGCAGCCTATTACAGGTCTTGACAACCCTTCCAGTGAAAGAATTTTTCCTAATATCCAATCTAAGAGCTCCAGGAATTGCTCCTCATGTCAAAGACATGAGCCTGATGGCATTGGGGAGGGCTGGCATTGGCACAGTCCCAAGTGGGGGTCTCAGCCTGTGTCCCCCAGCCAGCCCAGCACACACCTTGCTTTCATCTGGCACCTCATAGGCAGAGTTGTGTTTCTTCATCACCTCCGGAGCCAGGACCTGGAAGCGCCTTCGGAACTGGGTGAGGAGCAGGCGATCCGTGTACCCTGGAGGCAGACAGACAGACATGCTGGAGCTGCACCAGTCCTGGGGCACTGCCACTGGGACACTGGGGAGGGACCTGGTGGGAGGGGCCTGCGAAGTGTGGCATTTACTGTCCACAGCAAAGGCCACCGTGGGTGGAAGGGACCAGGGGAGCTGCCATGAGAGAGAAACCCCTGCAGCAAGGGCAGGGCAGAGGGGAGCAGAGAAGCAGTGGAGATGGGCTTGAGGTGACCAGATGCCATCCCAGCGCTCACATCATGCAGGAGATGTCCCTGGACCTCCTGCACAGGTCTCTTTCCCCATGACATTGACTGTGACCGTGGTTGATGCAGGTCCAGCCTGATGCATGGATGCTCCAAGGGGAGCATGGGGGAACCCCACTGGAGCCACAGCTGCCCAGGTAGGAGAGGGGTTTGGAACCCTTGTAAAAAGCAGCAATAAAAATGTGGTGTGTTTCTGAAATGGGGCTGGTGAGAAGTGGGCGATGAGCAGAGCCTGGAGGGGCTGAGGCAGGGGCAGGGTGGCAGTGGTGGGTGGGACGGGCACAGCCCATGTGGCAGCTGCAGGGGCTGGACATACCGATGCGGTGCAGGCGCAGGGCGTCCAGGAGCTGAGTCCCCTCCAGCTGGGTCCGCAGGGCCACCACGTCCAGCTGTGGGGCTGTGTCGGGTGACGCAGGGGGACGAGGGACTGGCCCTTCTGACCCCATTCGTGGGAGGAGGCAGTGGACAAAGTGCAGCTGGGACCGTCGGAGAAGGTTGGTGAGGGCGTCCTGTAGGGCAAGCAGAGGTCAGTGGGGATGGAGGGGGACAAAGGGGCAGCACATGCTGGCAGTGGGAAATGCTCCCTGTGCACCTGCTGCAGTGGGTCTGGGTAGGTGAAGGAGTCACCTCCAAGCCCTTAGGGTGCATATTAGGAACAGCTCTGGTCAGAGTGATGAGCACAGGGTGAAGGTTACAGATGCTGAGCAGGACCCTCCCTCCTAACGTCTCATGTTTGCAGTTGATGGGATGCAAAAACTTACAGGGTTCATAGAATCATAGAATGGTTTGGGTTGGAAGCGACCTTAAAGATAATCATAGTTGAAGACCACTGGGGGTGGGGGTTGCCAGGGACAGGGACCCCAGAATGGGCTTGCCGGGGAGCCAGCAGAGCCTGAGCCTCATCGCTGAGAGAGAGTTTGGGCACCTAATTACAGCTGAAAGCAGCAGGAACTTGGCACGTGCCCAGCACCAAGAGGTAGTTTACTGTCTGAGTGCTTAAGAGGATTAAACTGCAGCACAGCAAGGTTCTGTGTAATCTGCTCATGATCTGTTTGCCTGCGATGCTCTCCCTGAGCGACAGCAGCGCTGGGGAAGCTCATGGTCACCTGGGGCCAGAGCAGCATCCTGGGTGAGACACAGCCACTACAGCCGCCCAGCTCCTGGGGCAGGAGGTGACTGATGGGGCGTGAAGGGCTCTCCCAATAAGGAGGAGTGTGTCCAAGGCAGGGTCACAGTGTGGGGCCATGCTACTTCATGCCATAAACCTCCCAGCCCGCAGTCACAAGGGTCCCAACAGCAGCACTCACCGCCTGCAGCTTGATCTGAGCACACACCGACCTCTTCCTCACGGCTGCGAAGCTGCTGGCAAAGGTCTTCCTCAGGCAGGCGTTGCGGTGCAGGGCGGCCTGGGATCGTCCCTCCAGCCCGGCCACGGCGCGGCAGGACAGTGGCGCCCGCGCCCGCGGCTGCACCAGCTCCCTCACCGCGGGGCTGTGGGCATGAGACACGGGATGGGGCTCTGGGGCTGCAGTAGGGATGGGAGACCTTGGCTTCCCAGCCCCTTCTACAGGGATGCAACACCCAGAGCCCCAAATTCAGATTGGTGCTGCTGTGCAGAGTGGAGAAGGGTGCTGAGATGCCCCCCACCCACTTCGCTCCTCTCTGGTCTGGGCACTGAGCTGTTCACTGCTGTAAAACCTTCCCTGAGTTGAAGCACAAAATGAAACAAGCCAGGAGAGTGTAAGCAGAAGGTTAAAATCCCCTGTGTGTGCAGACACCTGCAGCACCTCGGTTCCTTTTCAGTTTCAATTTAGTTTACAAGTTCCTCAAAGCAGTGGGAAAACCTAGGCACTTGCAGCACAGGGAGCTGGTGATGCCTCACGGCTCTGACATGTGCTGGACCTCCAGCAGGCCATGGGTTGGGACACCTGCCACTAGACCAGGTTGCTCCAAGCCCTGTCCAACCTGGCCTTGAACACAAGAGATGGGGATGGGGCAGCCACAGCTTCCCTGGGCAACCTGTGCCAGGGCCTCACCACCCTCACACGGAAGAATTTCTTCCCAGTACCTCATCTAACCCTGCCCTCTGTCAGTGGGAAGCCATTCCCCCTTATCCACCCAAGGGACACTGCACACAACCCTGTGTTTCCCCCTCCATGACCAAAGGCAGGGCAGGTTTGCAATGTCCAGCCCCAGCCTCTTGTCAGGGTTATCCCCATCCCACTCCTGTGGGCACAGGGCTTACCACTGGCACCGTGAAACCTCCCTGGTACTTACACTATGGAATGCTGCAGCACCTGGATGGCATTCTGGGCTGAGAGGTTGAACTTGGCTTTGCTGACCCAGCCCGTGAGGTCGTAGCGCACGGGGTCGGTGCCCAGCTGGTGGGAGATCTCGAAGTGCAGCGCCTGCTCACACCTGCGCAGGTGCCCATCCCCTGCAGCCCAGAACCAGCCCAGAGAAAAGTCAGATGTTTAATTGGCTGCATTTCTCAAATTTCCAAAGCCAAGTGGCAATGCCAAAGGCTGGGCAGCCAAGCTGAGCCCAACTTACCCTCCTGGTCGGGTCCCTTCGTGGCGAAGTAGGAGCAGAGGCGGCCGAAGGCAGTGCTGTCCCCAGAGCCTGGGATCAGCACCTCCTCATCCAGGATCCACAGCAGCCCCCGGCGATCGGCCCCGGGGCTGCCTGGCAGCACCTGCGGCTGCTGAGGGAGACAGCACTTGGTGCTGGGAAGGGGCAGGAGGGCTGTGGGCTCCAGCCACAGCCACATCAGCCCACTCCTTCCAACATGCTCCCACTGTCCAGCTGTGGGCAGGAGACCCTCCTGGCCTGATCCATCTCTGTTCATCACCCTGAGCCCTGCCCAGTGACAGTATCCCAGAGGAGGCCATCATCCTGGCTCTGCAGCCGGGCTGGGAGGAGTGACAGGGAGCAGGGAGGGTCCTTGTACTTTAAAAAGCAAAAAAATCTCCTGGTGGATGCTGTGCCCTTCCCTGCAACACTCGAGGCTGCTCTGGGACACTGTATAGGGTCCCTCTATGCCCTTGGAACCCACATTGCCCTGAGAACGAGGATGCAGAGCTCCCATGGTGCCCACGGGGACACGGTACCTGGGAGCAGCTCAGGTCGATGATGGACAGCGTGGCCAGTGGAGAGTGCTCTGGAAGATCAAAAGACACCTCAACATTTTCCTGGAAAACATTATTTAAAAGCTTGCTTCAGTCATGGTCTGGCATCTGGAAGCCAAGAGGAGATCCATTGCCAGGGATGGGAAGGAAGGCAGGGATGGGAAGGAAGGCAGGGATCCAGGAGAACGGAGCCACCACAGAAGCCACCTCTGCCATGCCATGGAGGCATGGCCACGCCTGTCCCTGTGGGCAGGGCTATCAGGACCCCCTCACTCCATGGAATGGTGCTTTGGGTGTGTCAGACAAGCTGGATAAATCACAGAGGTGATAATAATTGATATATCACAATTGATAATTACTTCTTAACAGGAAAGCATCAAGAAAGCAATCAATTATTTAATCTGCAGCTTGCAGGTGTTGTTTTCCTCCCTCAGCTGAGGGCTGCAGCGCTCAAACCCCCTTCCCAACACCCCCAGCAGCATGTCCAGGAGCCCCTCGGGAGGGGCAGGGGGAGCACGGCCTGAACTGGGGATGCTCAGCAAAAGCCATGGCTTCAGTGTCTCTCCATGGCAACACAGAGAGGATCTGCCCAGGGATCCGGGTCTGCAGGCAGAGCAGAAAGCAGCAGCAGAGATCCAGTTCCTCCCTGCCAAAGGCATGTGCCGCTGTCATCCCATGTGTGACCCAGCGCTGGGAGTGAGTGATCCCGGAGCTCACAGAGCAGTCCTGGGGCTCATAGGGATGTGTCCTGCACTATCCTTTGCCAGCAGGAAAGCCCAGGCAAGAGGAGCCTGCGGAGCCCTCCGGCATTCCAAGCTCAGGCAATTACGTATTCATCACTAGTGAAGGGCACATCCATCCTTACTCGGCGCAAGTGATGTGTGAGTATTAAACCATGGGAATTCAACCATTTTCCCAGGGCTAGAGGCATTAAAGTAACTTCTGCAACCCTAATAATAAGTTCATCTCTGCTTGTAGGTTTCTCAGCAGCTTATTTCTGCAATAATTTATCAATTTCCTTTCTATTCTCTATTATTCATCACCTGAGGAAAAAGTAAGCTGTGCCAACAGAAGGGCACAAAGCCTTCTGAGCTGGAGCAAGTATATCATAGAATCTCAGAATGGTTTGGGTTGAAAGAGACCTAAAAAATCATCTAGTTCCAACCCCTCTGCCATGGGGGGTTCCACAAAGACACCAAGAGAGCCTGGCATCCCTGGCATGTCAGAAACAGCCAAGAGGATTCAGGACTGGAGCACGAGGGAAAGAGAGACACAGCTCAAGGCTACAGTTCCATACTGACTCCCCATTTCTGCAATACCCATCCTGTTAAAGCTACTGAGTTTTTCACTCACACCACAGCAGGGCACAGGGATCCACTAGGCCAAAGGCAGCCCCATCCCCAGGTACTGGGAAGCTGCTCCCAGCCCTTGCTCCTCACCTCTCTGTACCTCTCCATCTCCAAAAGGAAGGTTTTCTCATAGAAGAGCCCCTGCAGCCGCTCCTGCACATAATTGTGGCACAGCTCTTCAAAGGTGGCTGCTCGCTCGGCCCGCTGGTGCCGCGGGTTCTGGAAGCCAGGGGTGTCCACCACGGCGATGGAAGCCATGGAGAGGTGCTGGGATGAGAAGGACCTGGGAAAAGAACAACACACACCGCTGGGATTCACCCACAGACAGCAGAAGTGATGCCAACCAGGCACTCATGGTGCCAGGTCTCCGTGCCAGGCTGCCTGTGCCACAGGAGGTCCCAAGTGCCAGTGTGCTCTCCCAGACAAAGATTTTCACACAATTTCCTATTTTTCCAGCAGGCAGCAGTCACTTGCTCCATTCCTCTCTCCAGAGAGCCCCAGCAAAGATTCCTCCTCAGCAGCCCCAGGAGAAGAGGTTGCCACCCCCCAGCCTCCCAGTGCCTGGCAGTTCTGTACCTGTTGATCAGTGAGACGACAGCAGCAAAGAGCTCCTCGTAGAGCCCAGAGGCCATTCCCTCCACACACTCCACACCCGTCATCTTCGGCCCTGGCACAGGCAGAGGGAAGAGCAGGCACAGACTCATCATTTATTTCCAGCCAAGTTCAGCCAGCACGGAGCTGACATGGTACTCAGGATTACAGCCCACCCTGCTTCCCTCTCAGTTTGGGGGTTTTACCCTTTTTTAAAGGCAGAGTTCTTCACAGTGTTTAAGCCAAATCACTTATCTGAGTTTACCTGATCTTTTTGTCCCTAAGGAGGGACAGGCAGGGGCAGCTGGAAAGCTGAGGGCAGCACAATCAATGATTTAATTAATATTAACATACCTAAATGGGCCTCACTGCCTGAGAAGAACGGGGTGCACTGTCTCTCCATGCAGACCCTTCACCTGCTCCCGGTGCTGCACCCCGCAATTTCCTATCCCCCAAAATAAAGGGAACGGGGATGCAGCATCCCAGTACCTGCCGGGCTCTCCTCAGCCAGGGGTGGCTGCCGTCCCCGCGCCGTCACCTGCGCCAGGATCTGCTTCAGGTGGTGTTTGAAGACGGCGGTGCTGAGCTCCTCCAGGTCACAGCCCAGCACCTCGGCGGCGCGGCTCGCACTCTCGAACTTCATGAACTGCTTCCTGCCGACTGCGGAGGGGGAGAGGGGCACGAGGGGGTCAGCCAGGGCCAGCACCAGCAGAGCTGGGTGCAGGCTCAGTGTCTCCAGCAAACACCCCGCCCGTTCCCATGTGCATTTCCAAAATCAAAATGATTTGGGGCAAGTCCAGGGACCAGGTGGACCCTGCGACCCACCCAGGCTGCCACCAGCCAGGCATCAGTAACGCCGTGTATTTCAAGAGTTTCAGTGGAGAAAACCAGCAGATGTGCTGATGGGAACTGATGTGATTACAAAGCAATCCCTCAAAATCCTGGATCATCTTTCCTGGCCCCAGCAGTGTTTGCTGTCCCGGCAGCCCAGGAGCAGCATTTCTCCCCGCAGCAGCAGCAGAGCTCCACACGGTACTTATATCCACTGATAATGATTCCAGCTTAACGATTAAAATCAATAGGGGAGTAATCTGCAGGATTAATCCTTTTACAAATCCAGGTGCTGTGGAGGCGCTGGCCGGCACGTGCTCAGGAATACTGGGAGTGAGCAGAAATAGGAGCAGCCAAGCAAAGTCGCCCAGAGACATCAGGGTAGCACTTTTGGATGCTGGATGAGAAGCTGGGGGGATCACAGCTAAAATAGGCCCCTAAAATACAGCTGGTGGCTGGTGGCAGGGTTTGGGATGGAGACAAGAGGTGGCACATCCTGGGAAACCCATGGGGGACCCGGTACCAGCCAAGGGGATGCACAAAGCAGGGCCCAAGGGCTGGGTGCTGCTTCAGAGCATACCCCCCTTTCCCTTCCCCTTTGATCCTTTCTTGGTATTTTCTATGCTGACTGAAGGACTCCAACATCAAGGGCTGTGCTGGAGCAGGCAGAGGAATTGCCTCAATACTCTCAGCTTTGATTTATTCTGTTTTCACTTGTTCTCATCTGAGCTGGCTGGACAGAGGCTGATTCCTGATAGACACAAGATTCCTCCCTGCCAGGGAATGGAGGGCTGGGGAGCCAGGGCTGCACAGGCCTGCTGTGCCAGCTGGGCTCCAAAAGCTGGCATTCCACACTGGCCACTCCAGCACCCTGAGACAAGTGAGAGGCTCCACTTAGCCCCAGAGGAGCCCAGGCACCATTTCACACTTCACAGACTATAACCAGCAGCAGCATCACACGACCCTCCTGGGTGTGATGTGATGATGGAAAACTCACCAGCTTTAACACCTAAAGGGGATTACTTTGGCCCATTTAATTGTTAAGAGGAGCAGGAGGAAAACACAGGGTCAGCACCAGCCTTGCCTTGCTCACAGGGACCCTAGCTCAGCCTCTCCTGCTACAGCCCCGAAACAGCCCCAGCCCATCTCTAAATTGCTGCATGTCTTGGTTTCCTGGGTCTAAAACAGGGATGCTCCTTCTCCTGCCTCCCAGGGCATGATGCCACAGTGGCAGGGCAGTGCAGGATCCACCTGGGCTGTGGAGCCCCCACCCACCAGCAGCTTGGGCACTCACCCCAGGCTACTTGCTGTGGGTCTCACACAAGAATTCCCCCCAGAATTCCCCCTCAGCTGTCTGGGTGCTCCCACCCCTCCTGCTGCCCTGTCTGCACGATGCTGCCCTGGTACCACCACACTCTGCAGGGCCTGGGGGAGCTCAGAGCCTTCCCCACCCAACCAGCAGGTTCCAGACCTCATCTCCTATGTGCTTTTCCTCCCTCTAAGGGGTTCAGGACCCTGGGTTTGCAGCAGCCTCACTGCAGTGACTGGGGAGGTTTGTCCTGACCACAAAACAGACCTGCAGCAGCACCAGGAGGATTTGGTGACCTGCAGCTGCTGGAATCACATCACCTCCGTTACAGGTGAGGGCTGGGAGCCCTCAGGGAGCCACAATGCTTTATTTTTATATCAGCCAGCAAAAGGGACAGCTTGAGAGCGAGCTGAACACCGACCCCCGCTGCGCCCCAAACCTCCCTCCCGCTTAAAGAGGCAGCGAATAAAGGAAAACGGGATATTCTGCAGCCCACAAAGGGACTGAAGCACTTAGGTGAATGGTACCCGGGATGCCCCGCTGGCCTCCGGCTTCCAGGCTGCTTTCCCACTAAAAGAGCTGCTCTAACACGTTTCAAAGGCAGCGGGAAGGGCTGACACCGGGATGGAGCAAAGCAGGCTTTTGAAATTCAACCTTTTCTTCTCGGTGTTTTTGTAGCTGCTAATTCATTTTCCACTCTCATCCAGGAAGAGGTGGTGCTGTTCCCTCCTGATTTATTCCTGAACAAACTGAATGTGTGAGGAGAGAAGGGAAAAAGGTGCCTTTAACCCACCCTGGGGCCCATTTAACACGTGCCGGGGCCGCCGCGGGGGATGGGGATGGAAGAGGCGCCGGGCTGCGCTCCTGAATGCCGTGAAAAACCAGCACTGAGGCTCCCTTTGGTGAGATTTCAAGGAGAGGATTTTGAATACACAACATCAAAGGGCGTGAAAGGGGAAGGGAAGAGATGGCTATCGAGAGACAGGTTTAACCACATTAAAAGAGTCGTCGCCCCCACTGAGACTTTTGCTCCGTCTGGCTTTGATCCATTTTTTATCCATATTTCCTTTCATTTCTCCCCTTTTGTTGACACACGATGGGGAAATCAATACCAGAGTGAGCGACGCTGAGACATGCTCTGGTTGTTAATCCCACACCTGAGTGTGCTTGGGAGCCGCAGCCCTGTCTGCACCCGTTATTCCCATTCCTGTTCATGCTGAAAGAATTGTACAGTATTTGTTGGATACAGCGCTCAATTCCCTCCCAGACTTACAGAGGGCTCAGGACAGAATGTGCAGGAAGTCTGAGCAAAGCAGCTCAGCTTCCCCACCACCATGATTGCACCTCCACCTGCCCTGGAGCTCAGCACTCCCAAAATGAGACGCGCCTCCAAAATCTGCTCTCCTGAAAACTCACAGGGCCAAGGGGCTTTCAATTTTTTTTTTTTTTCAAAAGCTTTCTCAAACACATCAGCCTGTGACCATGGGGTCATATTTAGAAGTTGGAAGGGCATTAGGAGATGGAGATGGGGAAAGAAAACACCAGAGAGTTGAAAGAGAACTCACTGTAAGTGATGCCAGTATCCATCCTTTTAAAATAATTAATAAATGATTAATGGCATAAATTACCATAAGATGTGTTATGACATGTTGCAGAGACATTTATAAATGTCTGTGGCTTAGTTTACGGCAGCTTTTATGCAGCCCTCATAAATTGAAGTGTGTAAATCAATGTGGCTGCCTCTAAAATGGGTTAGAGCACGTCCTAAAATAATTTATAAGGGATAAGGTAATTTCTATTCGCCTGTATTAACAAAGTCTTTATAAACACAATCTTCATCCAGACTCAGCCTATTATAATTCAGTTACTGTGGTAGACACTCAAGAGATGATAAAATCAGTGCTACCTGAAGTTGTACCTTTGCAGTGTCATTGGAGAAAACGTGCCAAAGAACAAGTAACCCACCCTGATCCTTCCCAAGGAGTTGGCACAAGGTGATGTCCTGCAGCCCTGTCCTGTCCACATGCAGCTGGTGATCCCCTCCAGAAGCCCCAGTGGGGCAGGAGACCAGCACCCCACATCACCCAGCTCCTCCATGGGTGACAAAGAGCGTGGAGCCACCAGAAACGAGACAATCTCAGGATGAGCATCATCCCCGCACAACCCCCCATGCCCCACACACCTCAGCGCCAAACACCACCAGGGCATGTTTCCTCCCCGCTCCAACCCTCAGCCCCCAGATGAGGTGTAAGGGATGGAGAGGCAGGAGCCCCCTCACCTCTGCAGGAGCCCCCTCACCTTTGCAGGCGCCGGCAGCTCCCAGGTGGTAGATGCCGGCCAGGATGCGCCAGACGGCTGCCTGCTCCTCCGCGGTGATGCCCAGTGTGCCCATGGCAGCCTGGAGCTGGGCAAAGGCTGCCGAGGCTCTCTGCTTCTCCTCGGGCTGCAGGAGGGAAGAGATGGGGGGAACATCACCGCCTCTGCCAGAGCATCATGACACAGGGGGGTGCGTGACAAAAAGGAGAGTGGAAACCATCGGGCCAGCAAGGAAAAGGCAATAAGGGACCCTGGCAATGGTTTGGGCAGATGGAGAAGCCCCTGGAAGGTTCCTTGAGAGCCTGGTGTTAGGAACAAGTCTGGGTACATTGCCCTATCATACAAGGACACATAATTCCCACTCAGGAGTGTCTACAGAGCAGAAGCTGGAGATGTTTTATGTCACAGAATCTCAGAGTGGTTTGGGTTGGAAGCTCATCTCATCCCAACCCCCGACCACGGGCAGGGACATCCTTCACTAGACCATCCAACCACATCCCCTCACTTCTCACCAAACACGCCTGCCCATAGCTGGCCAGGTCCCAGCCACCAGCAGGACCTGCCACCTCCCACCACAGACACCCCCCCACAGCACTCCCTGAGCTGAGGCTGCTCCATGCAGCCCTGGTGCTGCAGGCCCCAGCAGGCAGCATCCCACCTTGGCCAGGACCAGTGGGAAAACCCTCCATGCTGAGATGAGGAACCCGCAGGAACTGGGGACTGTGAAAGGAGAATAAAGCCCCATCTCGGAACCCAAATCTGCCACATCAGCAGTGTGAGGACCTCGGTGTGCCCTCCTTGGAGCTGCTGCTCCAGCAACTGATTCCCTTGGCTGCTGGACCAGCACAGGAGCTCCCTAATGAAGATGGAATATTGGATTTGTTGATAGATGATGTAACTGCAAATTGCTGCAATTCATCCCGGTGCTTTGGCTCGTGGACAATCTGCCAGAGCTCTGCAAAAGGCTCAGGCTAATGAGGGCTTGGAGCTGGGAATCAGCTGAGGAGCTTTTAGCCCCTAAAAATCACATTCTGGGCTCCACAAAGGATACACGTGCTCCCAGGAGCTGCTGCTGCAGGGGAACATCGGGGCAGCAGAACCTCTTCCCAACCTGGATGGGGCATATCCAAAACCCAAGCACAGATCCCAGGCAGGGCAGCCCCAGTCCCGACAGCTCCCCTGGGACTGTTGGAGGAGTGCTGGGGGCTGTTTGGGCAGATCCTTCCTCACATCCCGACATTCACTCCCTCCCTCCATGCTTCCAGTACATTCCAGGCATCATTGTAAGTCACCCAGCAGCCAAGGACCCCAAGACACCCTCTAACTGGGGGTGACAAAAGGAGTACACTGCAGCATCCCACTGCAGGTGGACACAGGACTCCAGCATTTTTCTCTCCTTACCTTTGTGAATGGCTTGATCCCAAAGGAATTGCTCTCAGCCACCTGGTGCAGGTGCAGCATCGTTCTGGGAGTAGTTACAGAAAACAAGTCAACCTCCCTCCTCGCCTGCTCCAGTACCACCAACCCTCTGCCCTCCTCCCAGGAGCAGCTCTGGCACTCACAGAGCCCCTTTACAGCACCATCCAAGGGACCTGGGTGGGACAGGTCACCACAGAACTGCTCCACAAAGGGGGGCGAGCTGGCACCTGACACACCAGGAACCTTCACCCAGGGACACACAACTTGGGGAGGAACCAGAGCAAGAGAGAAAGGTGTCTCTGTCTCACTTATCAACCCAATTTCAGCTTTAGTGAAGAGGCAAAGAAGCACCAGAAAATGCCCGTTTCATCAAAAATCTCTAATATAAGTGTATATAGACCCCTGCAGCATCACTAGCACAGTCGCTTTCACAAGGATCTCAAAAACCCCACTGGATGGAGAGAATTTAGGTATATACAGTGGGGAGCCCCTGGGCAGAGGGTACCCACCAGCTGGGCAGCCAGGGGGGGAGCGGAGCTGCACGGTGCCGTGGGAGCCTCACACCCACCTCTCTGCCACATCCAGCCCCGCCAGCATCAGGGGGAACACGTTGAAGCTGCTCTCTCCGTCGGGCTGCTGGGCAATGCGGGCTCTCTCCAGCAGCAAGGTCTGGGGAGGGAACAGAGCGCACTGGAGATGGGAAAGTGCTACTGGGACCTGTCAAGGAGGGGCTGGATTTCTCCTCTCAGGGCCAAAGCTGAAAAGGGAGGCTGCTCTTGCCGCCTAGGCAAACTGTGCAAGCAAACTGCGCCCCAGACACTGAAGGGCAACATTTCAGTGCACAGTTGCAACACTCGCAGTCCCTCCACGCCTCCAGGGGTCTGGGCAGTGTGATGGCTGTCAAAGATACTGCAGGATCTGGGTAAGTCATTGCCTGGGCTTGAAACAAGCCCAGATCAGCCCCAGCCTCGCCAAAAGTGTTCAGTGCCAGCACTGACCCCAGAGCTGGGTGTGTCCCCCCAAGACTGTCCCATCCTCCCATGAACATCCCAGGATGGTAATAGTGGGCACATTCCCATTCCTGCAAAAGGATGGCCCTGCCAGGCCATTGGGGCCCTGCTGGTGCCCAGGGCAGAGCAGGGGCAGCAATGGGAAGCCCTGGTGCTCCAGGCCTGTCCTCCCTCAGAGGAGGCCCGGGGCCATAAGCAGCTCTGATTAAAGAGCCTTTGATAAGAGCCCTGATGGTGATAAAAGCCCTCAGAGGTGTCAGCTTGAGGCGGCCATGTGAGGTGCTGCTAATGAAACGCTGAATTATACATTTCCTCATAAACATTTCATCCCAGCACTGCTCCAAGCTCCCTGCCAGGGAGGGGGACGGGCTGACAGAGCTCCTGCTTAGGTGCCATTTAGGCATCTATGGTCCAGAAGGAGCAGGGAGTGGAGCAGGCAGTGGAGCATCACTCCTTGCACCCAGCCTGGCTGGGAAGCACAGCACAGGAGCGGTTCATCCCCATCTTGAGGACCCCCAGTTTCAGCCACAGCCCTCCCATCTCACCAGGTACCTGGAGATGAGCAGCAGTGATCTGGCCAGTGGCACTGAAATCCAGCGACAGGACCATGGAGAAGCGTGTGGAGCTGCTGTTGTGGCCAGTGGTCACTGACCCAAAGGCTGCCAGGACTGTGAACATTGCCTGGATCTTCTCCACTGCAAAACCAGCACCAGAGCCCCACTGAGTCCCGCTGCATTCCTGGAGGAGGCATCTCCTCCTGGCTCACCTCTGCCTGCTCCTCCCGGGGGTTTGTTCCAGCACTCAGGGAACCGGCCAGCCATGGGGTCAGCATCCCACACCAGAGGAGCAGGTGTTTGCTGACAGGAAGGGGATGTGCCAGCCTGACTATGCCTCCACCCTGCTCCAGGCCATTCGTATGCCCTTTGCAGGAGCACCGTGTACCCAGAGAGCTCCGAAATCCAACCCTGCCCTCTAAAGCCACCGACTGCTGAGCAGCGCTTCCTCTCGCGTCACCAGTAACCTGATCAGGTGGGAAAGTGCTGCCCCAAGCACGGGAATAATTCCAGTAATTCCCTCCTGGTGCTCATGCTGGTGTTTGTCAAAACCATAAATCTGCTGGGTCTACGATGAGGACAGTGGCACTCACAGCCACAGCGACCGCTCGGGAGCCACCCCAAGGGGCGTGAATCAGGTCAGGAATGGGGCAGCCGAGGCCATTAGACAGAAATAGCATCACCTTTGTGTGTGTGTGCCCCCAGCCTGCATAGTTTCCATGTGTGGCCTCCGCCCAGCACCATCTCTGTGGGGGCTCCCAGCAGCCCCCAGCCCTGTACCTGAGACCCTGCCGTCCACGCTGCCCGCTGTGCCCACCAGGTACTCCACGGCACTCTGGCAGCACCTGGTCCTCCCGGCCCCGCTTCGCCCCAGGGGGACGATGGCCTGGTCCTGCCGCTGCATCAGCAGGTTCCTGTAGGCTCTGTGTGCCAGCGAGGAGATGTGTGGGGGCAGGTTATCCCGCTTTCCCCTGGGAGCCTGTGGGCAGGGAGAGAGTGGCAGAGCAAATCCCAAAACAGGTTTCTTGCAGAGAAAAACCTGAAGACATTCACACTCAGGGTGATGGGTTTCTCCCCAGGGTAAAGAACCCCCCGAGACTGTGTCCTCAGATCGCCCCCGGCCCCAAGCATCCCTGGCCCTCAGTATCTTCAGAGCATCCTCCCTCCCCGGGCACCCTGGTCCTGAGTGCCCTTGGCGCATCCCTCAGAGCATCCTTGGTCCTGAGTGCCTCCAGAGGCATCCCCGCCCCGAGCATTCCTGGTCCTGAGTGATTTCAGGGCATCCCCAGCCCTGAGCATCCTCAAAGCATCCCCGCCCCGAGCATTCCTGGTCCCGAGTGTCCGCAGAGCATCCCCGGTCCCACGTGTCCCCAGAGCCTCCCCGCGCTGTGACGGTCCCACGGTGCCACCTGCCGGCAACCGTCGCGCCCGGCGCCCTCCGCCACTGTCCCCCCGGGGGCCGGTGACGCTTCCCACGGGAGATCCCGCTGTCACACGGTTCCCCCCGCTCACCTTCCCCGCGCCGCCGGCGGGCGCGGGGCCGGGCGTGATGGCCACCAGGCTGGGCCCCGCGTAGGTGCAGGGCAGGCGGGCACGGAACCGCTGCCGCAGCGTGTTCAGGACACTGCACTCGTTGAGGCTGATGAGGGCGGCCAGATCCTCGGCCTGATCCAGGCTGGGGGGGTTGGTCTGTGGGAGGAGAGCCAGAGATACCTCGAGCTCTGCTCTCATGGCACAGGCTGTGCCGGACCGTGCTGGCACCCCGACACCTGGGACCCAGCCAGCCTGGGGCGATGGCCTGAGAAGCATCATCGTGCCAAGGCACTGCCCTGCATCAAGGCTCCTGTCCCTGCACCAGCCCAAACTGGGGAGGGGGCTCACCCTCTGCACGCTGTCCTCGTCCACCTCAGTGACGGTGCCATCCTCGTCCCGGCGCACCCTCACCCTTCCCGCTGGCAGCTCAGGTGTCCCCACGTCTGGCTTCAGCTGCGTGGCTGTAACGAGAGGCTGATGAGTCTCTCCAGCCTGGCACAGCCGAGGCAGCCCAGGGCAGAGCCCACTGTGGCATAGGGAGATGCCAAGGGGTCAAATCCAACCACAGCCCCACTGGGGCACGGACGGGCGCTGTGCCAGCACAGCACCCAGTGCCCACCCTGCTCCCAGCACATCTCATCTCTGGTGCTGGAGAGTGAGGGCAGAGCAAGGCAAGTTACCAAGTGTGAACCCGTCCTGCTGGATGAGCCAGACCTTCTCCGCTTCGTACCAAACGTCCCTTGGAGCCTGCGGAGACGAGAGAGGGGAATTGGGCAGGAGTGGGAGGAAAACTGAGCTGAACAAACTGCCTTTGCCCTCTGGACAGCAATAGTTCCAGCCAGAGTCCCTGTCCCTCTGCTGCCTGCCTGTCCAGCCCTGGGTCTGCCTTCCCTCCAACCCCCAGCCAAGCCCATGGGAACGGGAAGAGCTACACGAAACCAGAAAATTACATCAGTGCCCGAAAACCCTGGGAAGCATCCATGTTACCTGGTCCTTGTCTGTGCTCTCGCTGGATGCCTCTTTACCCTGGTCCTTGACTGTGCTCTTGCTCATCTCTTTGCTCTTTCCCAGTGTTTCTTTAGCCTCATCCTTGTCTGTGCTCTTGTCCATCCCTTTGCTCTCTCTCAGCATCTCTTTACCCTTTCCGAGCTCTTCCTTCACCTTCCCCACCTCCTTTCCCACATCTTTGGACTTCTTCTGGATTCCTTCTGGCTGCCCCTTGAGCTCCTCTGACTTGTTTGTGGTTTTTTCAGGCTTTTTGAATTCCCTTGGCTCCTTCTTGCCACCTCCAACATCTTTCTTCATCTTCTCCAGCTCTTTCCTGGCTGGAAACAGCTCCCTCTGGGCTCTCACCTTGTCTGAGGGTTCCTCGTGCCTTAGGGGTGTCTCCTTCTCCTTCTTGGTGCTCTCGGGTTCTGTCCCCTTGGGTGCGTCCCCCTCCTTCGCTGGGACTTTGCTGCCACGCTGGGGGCCCTGGCTGGGGGCAGGGGCTGGAGCTGGGGGGCTGCCCCCTTGTCGGGTGTCCTTGGGGCTCTTCTCGGGGCACAACAGCTTTGCCACCTTGGGAACCTCCAGGCGAGGGGTCTCTGCTGGTTTGGGAGTGATCTTCGTTGGTTTGGAGGAAGCCTCTGCTGGTTTTGGGGACGCCACCACTGGTTTGCGGGGGGTCTCTGCTGGTTTTGGGGACGTTTCTGCTTGTTTTGAGGATGCTGTCACTGGTTTGTGGGGGGTCTCTGCTAGTTTTGGGGGTGTCTCTGCTGGTTTGGGGGCAGCCACTGCCAGGCTGGGTGCAGGGGATGGAGCTTTTCTGGGGATGGTCCCCGGTGCAGGTGCAGCTTTTTCAGGGGGCAGTGCCTTGCACAGGGGGGCTGTGACCCCCTTGCCCCCCTGCCCCTCTACCTTCAGCCCGTTCCACAGTGGCTCCTCACTGGCCCCACGTCCTTTGGCAGCTGGAGCTTCCCCGGCTCGGGCCTCGCCGTCCTTCCCCACGGGCTGCCAAGCAAAGGAGAGGAGCTGAATCTGACAGGGACAGGGCAAAGAACCCAACCTCAGCCCAGCCTTGGGAGCTGCAACCCCACGGGGTTTGACCGTGCCACACACAGCCAGGCAGGACATGGAGCTCCAAACCTGACCTGCTCTGGGTACAGATGATGGCTATGGATGGCTTCTTGAACCTGGCTGCAGGGTGGCAATCAGTGGTGGCCTCCTCCTATTCCCCCTTGGCCACATCCCGACCCTCCACCCACCACATCCTGGGTCATCACTTGGTGCTGTTCCTGGAGACGCCTTGTGCTCCCCTTCCTGCACTCTTCACTGAACTAGAGAGCCTCACATTCTGCTTAATTACTCACCTTCCAATTAAGCAAATCAAGAATGGCAAGTTGCATTAAGGAAGTCTCCAGCATTAATTGCTCGAGGCTGGGAGCTGGGCAGGTCTGCAGCTTGCTGCAGCCACCACATTTCCAGCTCAGCTCATGCAAAACACCCCCAGATTCCTGACTGTGGCCAGTGACATGGGGCCACACAGCCCCTTGGCCCCCAAAGAACTTCTCTGAGCTGGGGACAGCTGGGGACACCCAGGGACACACGGACAGTGGCCCAGCAGGACACCCCAGCACAGTGTGGGATTCACCACCACTCACCTCTTCCTTCCCGCTCGCCTTGCTCTCCTTCCTCTGTCTCGCTGCCTTGGCCTCCTTCTCCGTCTCCCGCACGAGCTGCTTGATGAACCCCCCGGGGATGACCGACAGGAGCAGGGGGGGCGCGGACGGGGGCGGCCCCCGGTCCTCGTCCCGTATCTGTTCACAGGAGCAGAGGTGGGTTATGGGGTGGGCACGGGGACAGAGCATGGCACAGCCCCGTGGGCACGTTAGTGGCAGTGGAGCCGGGAACAGCACCCTGGTCTGCTCTGCCAGCAGCTGCAGGCATCGCCCAGGCTCCCAGAGAGGCCACGGGCCACCCATGGGCACCAGGATGATGCGGCGATGCTGTGGCGAGCAGAAGCACTGAGTAGAAAAGCCCACAGAGAAGCACTTAGATTTCCACGGCCACCAAGGGCTGGTGCAGCAGGAGCCCACATGCGCTGCCATTTCTGCCCCAGCACGGCCACAGGAGGATCTGTCCTGGCTGCAGTGACTCAGGAAACAGCTCCAGCATCACCAGGGCCACATGCAACCCTGCAGGTCCATCCCTCCACGCCAGGCCCATCCCTCCGCGCCAGGCCCCAGGCCAAAACCAGCCCCGCTTCCCACAGCTTCCCCAGCCACAGCCCTGCTCAGCAGCATTAGCACCAAACCCAGTGGCCTCAGCCAGTCTCAGACAGGAAGGGACCCATGTGCATCAAACAGCGGCAAAATCGCCCAAACCGAAACAATCAGGCTGTGAAGGAGCCTGGAGCCAGCAGGGTTGGACACAGCAGGAGCAAAGTGTGCAGGGAGCTGTGGGGATGCAACCCCAGAGGCTGCTGCAGTGCAACCCCTCCAGGACTGAGCCCCCGGGCAGGCACAAGCACCCAGCCCTGAAACACCACCGGTGCCACCCCGGACCGAGACTTTCCTTCTGCTCCCAGAGCGCGAGGCGCGAGGAGATGGCCATGGTGGCAGCGAGGCTGGACGGTGCTGTGGGGAGAGACGTGGGAACACGCCAGGCAGAGAGAGAGGAGAGAGTTAGGCAGGGGCTGCCGCTGGCCCCAGGGCTGTGCCACAAGCTGTGGCAGCACCGTGACCTTGCTGGGGGGTGCCCAACCAGAGCTCACAGCACCAACTGGAGCGTGGCAGCTCGGGCACAAGGGGATGGGTGGTACGGCAGTGTTGGAGAGGGCACTGTCACCAGCAGCCACCTCCAGGCCTGGCGAGGGCCAGGCAGGGTGGGGAAGTGGCGGCACAGAGGGTCGGTGGCAGCGGGGTGGTGGTGGGACCCCCCGGCCCGGTCTGGGCGGCCGCGGGAGCCCGGCCGTGCCCCACTGCGGGCTGACCCCGGCTTCACCTGTCGGGATCATTCACGCCCCGAGAGCGCCGGGGCTCGCCCGGCCCTGCCGGCGGCCGCATCTCCTTGTACAGTAAAAAGAGCAGGAGCTCCGGAGCGGCCAGGAGCCGGCTCAGGAATGTCACTTGCGTTCCCAGGCGGCAGCCCCCAGCGCCACGTGCCCTCCGGGACCGGCGCTGCTCCCCACCCTGTCCCACTCACCCCGGGGCTCTTTGGACCCGGGGAGAACCGCCCCGAGCGGCGCCGGCAGAGCCTGGAAGGTGTCTGTGAACGGGCACCGTCACCTCCCCGAGCGGGACCCTCCGTCCTGCCTTGTACGTGGGGAAACCGAGCACGGAGGGGACCAAACAGAGCACGGCACCAACAAGGGCCAGGATCACCATCACCACCACTGTGCTACCCCCACCCAGGTGCAGGATGTGGTCCCAGTTGGGCCGCGGCCACTCGGGTCTGGTCCCCGTTTGGGACTCGCTCCCACTGCCATCCCGGTAGGTGCCAAGAGCCGAGGCCATTGAGGGATCCCTGGCCACCTCCTGCACAGGGCAGGGAGCACCGTCCCCGTTCCCAACCCCTCTCCCGTGGCAGCCTCTCCCCAGCACTCGTGCCTGGAAGCCGCCCCCGAAGCCGGGGCTGCCGCTATCGCCATCCATTCCTAAAAATAACCCTCCCGGCCGAGGGGCCCAGGCCCCGCGCACCCGGAGAGCCCGTCCGGACCCCGACCCCCACCCCCAGGTCCCCCCCCAGAGCCCCCGTACCTGGCGGGGGCTGCGGGCGCGGGGGGCTGTCGGCCCTCGCCGGCACCGGGCTCCGCGAGAGAGCGACAGCGGCGTGCGGGGAGCGGCAGAGGGTCAGCACACGCCTCCCCCGCCCCCGCCGCGGTGGCAGCTGAGGTGACACATGTCACTGCTAAAAATACCCGCGGCGGTGGCACCGGGGCCGCGGCTGGGGAGAGGCAGTGGCTCAGCGGGACTCCCCTGTTCCTTGGCCTCTGCACCGGCTGGGACACACGTGTCACCCATGCCTTCCCTGGCACACGTGTGTCACTCGCGCCCTCCCCAACACGCTGTTTTTGCCTTCCTTGGTGCACACTTTTGCAACCCACAGAAGTGGGAGAACCTCTGTGGCTCGGCATGAGCCCACCCAAGGCACTCTGCTGCTGCAGGAGGGGACTCCAGGGTGATCCCCAACATCATGGCTCAGAGCTCCACCACGGGGCTCCCCAGAGCACCCCACTTCTCCCCACCAGCCCCAGCCTGAGATGGAGCTGAGCTGGAGAGGGACCTGAGAACAGAGCTCAAAATAGCCCCTGGCACTAACACCAGCATGGTCAGCACCCAAACGGGGCAGGTGGGAGGGGGTCAGCAGAGTGGACATGTGGTGACCACACAGGGCAGAGTGTGACCCCCAGTCAGGGTGCAGGGCACTGGCTCAGGCCAAGTCCAGCTGCAAAAGTGTAACTCCCCCTCAGCCGCTCTGCATCTGACCTGAAAAGGTCCACAGTCATGCCCAGGGCACCAGCTGGAAAAGCTCTGCTAATGAGAAAGGAAAGAGGATTGTCAGTCTGGAGTCACGTGGCAGAAAACTGAGGGTTGCTCCAAGCATTTTACCAATCCCAATTCCACCCAGGAAGAGCATGAGGGCACATGGTCCCAGATGGAAGTGCAGCCACAGGGTGGCCTGTGCACTCCTGGGGGTCCCTCTGGTACTGGTAGAAAGCCACCACTGGTCACCCATCACACACCTCCCAGTCCCTGTCGGGGATCCCCAACTGAGGATCGCCCCAGGGGCGCAGTGAGCACCATACCACCATCAGGACACAACCAGTGTTGGGAAAAATGAGGATAAACACCGTGCACAGGAATGGGGGTGAGCAAAGAGACTTACCTGTGTGTGGGGCAAGGCGGGGTGATGGGGCACGGGGGTCAGTCCAGCAGTGCCCTGTGAGCAGCTGCCCAGTCTGGCACAGCCCTTCCCAGTCCAGTGGGAAGGGGCAGGTGACTCTGAAAGAACCAGGCACCAGCACACACGCAAAGGACGGTCTTTATTGGGGTCTGGTCGTAGGAGAGCAGTTGTACTGACCAACACACAGAAGCAGCTTAGCTGTGCCAAAATAATCCGTTAAAAAAATACTGGCGGAAAGAACCGAGTGTGGCACATCCGCCACGACGGGCGAGGGCTGTAAACTCCAAGGACAGTCCGTGAGGAGCCCGAGGGATGTGCCACAGGCTCACCCGGCACGAGGACCCTCCTCCCCACAATAAATATGGAAAGAGCCAAGTACATAAAACAAGGAATGATCTCATCGATACAATATCTAAAGTTATTTACAGATCCTGGCTTTGCTTACCATTAATTACACATTTCGGACAGGTTCTCTTTCGATCATTTCCCTCATCACGAGTAGCTGTTCGTGTGAATCTGCTCCTTTTTGTTTTGAAGGACCCAATGAGGCACTGTAAGTGCTCACAAATCCTCTCTCCAAGGATGCTCCCACTTTATTCTGTTTTTCAGACTCGTTTTTATGTGCCATCTCACTCTCTGCTCTCTCCCTTTCTCTGAGGAAAAAAATCCCTGTTAGAGCCAGGAAAGTCTCTTCCCAGCCCATACCTTATCCCAGTCCATCTTGTTTTCCACTCTGGGAACACATTGTGTTAAACAAACCCGGACAAACCCTGACTCTGAACAACCACCTTCCTGAACCTGTCTCCCAGTTTTCTATCAAAGCCCTGACTGGGCACACCTCAGGCCAGCAACACCAGGCTCAGTGCTGTCCCCACTGTGTCAGCTTTCGGGGGGTGACACTAAGGAGCCGTGACACCACCAGCACAGTCTTACCAGTCATGGGGCTTTACCTCCCTCCAGGAGCAGCTCCAGCTCGCCCCAAAATCCAGTGGGATCAGGCAGGCGTGAGAGGGTGAAATGGGAAAGAAGGCAGGGACTGCTCTAGGGTGAGGGAGGGATCCCTCCCCACTCCAAGAGCACAGAATGGATCTCTCCCTGGCTCCAGGCAGCCCCTCAGCAAGGAGAGGGCTTCAGCAGCAGAAAAATGCCAGATTTCACCCCAGAGCT
This sequence comes from Pyrocephalus nanus, assembly GCA_038380795.1. NCBI lineage: Eukaryota > Metazoa > Chordata > Aves > Passeriformes > Tyrannidae > Pyrocephalus > Pyrocephalus nanus. The sequence goes on from CM076278.1 coordinate 7,515,454, forward strand.
GTCATGGGGATCAGCCCTGACCACCACAGACCTTCAGCTCCACCACAGCGGCAATGAAGAGCAGGTGCTGTAATACCCTGAGTATTCCTCAAACTGCAGAGGCCACGCTCACAACCGGAATCGTTTTTAGGAAATGGATGATCTGCTGAATCTGGGGCTATTTCTGTACCTCACCTGGGAAGGAGGTGCTGAGGTTGGCTCTCTACAGATGTGCCCAGTGGCAGCAACTCTCACAGTGACACCAGGATGGTACCCACAGCGAGGGGTCCAACCTGAGGGTTGGTCCCTGTGGGGTCTCAGAGTGCCCTCTCCGTTCCTGGGATGTGACACAGAGCAGGGTCCTGCCCTGGCCCCGGCTCCCTGACAGACACTGCTGCTCCCTCATCAGGCTCTGGCCTGTTTTTAAGGATCAAGTGATCACTCAAACACCAAATCCATCTCCAGTACATACATTTTGGTGACTGTGGCTGCCTGCAGCCCATCCCTGCCCTGCACCTCAACTGGCCCCCACACCAAGTTCTCCAGCTCCAGCACCGCTCCGGGCTCTCCTCCACTCACTCCTTACCCTCAGAATTAGAGCTGTGCACTTCCCTGAGCTGATGGCTGAGCTGTATCAAACATCAAACTGACTCCTTGCCCCAATTTAGGTCACTGATTCTCATTAACCCAGCACAGACTCCTATGAATAAACACTTGCTCTTGGAAGGCTGAGAGATAAAAGGGAAATTTAGAAATATCACATCAAGGGGTCGATCTGCAGGAGCTTTCCAGGTGCTTCTGCATTCATGAGCCACCTCGAGATAGCCCCAACAGAGTCGAGAGTCCCTGTGCTGGGGGACAAGGGTGAGCTACACATCCTCTGGGAGACTATTCCCACTTTAGAATGAAAAACAGAATAAAGCTGGCTGATCCTGCGTGAAAGGAATTGCCACTTCCATACACATACGGAGCAGAAATTCTGTGGAATGTCAGAAGTTGGAGAAACATGTATTTAATAAATAATATAAAATGCTTTTTCTGTTAAAATAGAATTCTCGGGTTTATACCTACAGAGCATAGCAACCTTTACATAAACAAAATAAAGCTGAGTCTGTGGTGATTAGTTTAACACAAAATAAAAATACAATTTAACAATAGTATTAAAACAGCCAATGTTCCATCCACACAATATGTACACCATGGAATAGAAATCAACAGGAAACAAAAGTAGATTATCTTGAAACTCCTCAGACATTTGGATATACATCTTTTCTCTGTATATTTTAGATATTTTCCTTTTTGTACAATATTAAAATTAATACTATGCTTTGTCAAAATACGCTTTTCAGGTTTTTTTCTTTAATTCATAGAACTGACTCATTCCTTATATTAATCAACACAACTAGAATTATTTACTGTCTACTGTACACTTCAAATAGTCCTTCCTCCAGGAATATTCTGGGTGTGAACACCTCAGAGCTGAAGGAATTGTGTCACTGCCACGTGCTGAGAGGGGCACGGAGACACCCGTGTGCCAACGCCTGTGGGATGTGGATATGGACGAGGAATTAAAGAACCTGGTCCTAAAGCTGATCAGCTGCCAGGGGAAGAGCAACTCAGGGCTCCAGGGATGTCACTCCTTATGAGTGATTGATTTACTGTAGACCCAAGGAATGTCAATGCCAAGTCACCACAGTGCCGAGGCTTGGTCCTGCTCAGGGGGCAACATCAAGCCCTGAGCAGCTCTCCTGGGCACAACAGTGTCCACTTGGACAGGACCACAACCAAAACAGGTCTGTTTTAGCACAAAACTCAGTGTTTCCATCACCTACACACTGCGCTGCAAACACCTGATTTATACCAAAACCAAACCGAACCTCATAATCCAATTTCCATTTTTCCCCCTGGACAGAAGTGGGAGAAGAAAAACTTCCACTGAGTTTTTTAAGGGGAGGTGCTGAATCACAGCATCATGGAATATCCTGAGTTGGAAGGGACTCGCAAGGATCACTGAAGTCCAACTCCTGGCCCTGCTCAGGATAACCCCAAGAATTTGAGGGAAATTTGAATGTGACTACGCTGAGGTCTATCCCCTGGAGCTGCTCTCCCTACCTGCCAGGCTTCCCAGCCATACTTTCAGCTATTTTTAGCCTGCTCCAAGTTTTTTTGAAGCCTAATGGGGGGCGGGAGAACATACCAGGAATGTCAATCGAAGCTGGATCCACTCCAGCATTACTCCAGCTTATCTCATAGCAACGGTTTGGGAAGAACCTGTGAGCCTGTGGCCACAGGCTGTGCTGGACCAGGGACAAGAACAAGACATAAAGCTCAACACAACTAACAGGAAGAAGCTTTTACACTTGGGGAAGTGGACAGCCAACACTTGGCTGAAGGACTGAAAAAAATTCATAGATGTTCCATTAATGGATTAATGAATTTGCAAAACAGTTACCAAATAAAGCTGAGTAATACGAATTTATACCTGCAATGACGAGACACCTGATCTGACCCGGCGTCCAAGGGAGCACCTGACTCAGTCAGGAGACACCAGCCAAGCTCATCCCTGCTCCAAGCAGTTCCTCACTCTGCCTGCAGCAGGAATAACTGTGGCTTTGCTTCTCCTGCACTTAAATTTCTACTCATAGAAGCCTGACTTTGGCCAGAATTCGCTGTATCCCTATTCCTCAAGAGAGACATTAATTTACAGCAACTCCCACATATCAAAAAAGCACAGGGAGCAGGGGTGCAGCTCCTCAAAATGCCCCAGGACCCCCAGCCCAGCTCTCTCCCATCCCATTACTCCTGCTGGCTTTCCAGGATCTGGTCCTACTGCATTTGCCAGCTACAAGGAATAATCACAATATAATCCCTGCAGTCCTGGAGACACGTGGATGTGTAAGGGGGTATTTAACGTGGCCCTATCCAGGTGTAATTCTCCATTTTGGAATATCAGAAACAACTCCCGCGCACGCTTAAATCTTCAGTCCAGCTGATGCTTTTTTAAAGGACTTTCAGATAATTTGTTTAAAAGTCTGTTTAATCATTCACTCAGCTGAGTGAATGCTGTGGATGCCTGAAGCTCTAATTTCTTTACTTCCCTGAACATTAACAAAAATACAACTCCTACAAATATCTACAAAAATGGTCAAAATGCACAAAAGACAAGGCCGTGCCTGACGTGCCTTTCCACGTTCAAATTGGTTGACTAAAGAAAACCAAATCTGTTACTGCCCCACTCTCACCAGAGATGGAGAGCTGACTGAGGGTGGACCAGGACGAGGCAGTAAGGGCCATCATAACAAGCACAGTCTGGGGCCATCCCAACTCCAAAATACAAGTAATTTCCTAAGTCAATACAAAGCCTTCATTTAATACAAAATCTCTGGTTTTGAGGCACGATTTCCCTGTCCCTCCCCCTCCTCACCAACACCAGCACCCGGAATCTGCTGAGCAGAGACTGCCAACAAGGAGTGAGAGTAAAAACCAGCCATGGAAAATAACTGAAGGAGAAGAATGGAACTGACCATGGACTAAAAAAGTACAAACAAGTTACACAAGAACCGTGAGCAGCTTTGAACACAATCTGAGGGGGTTTTCTAAATCATGAAGAAAACTAAGAGCACTGCATGATATTGTAGGGAGAGCTGAACAACACCCAGTGGCATGAGACATTTCCTATCCCAAACATTTTTAAATACCACACATAGAATCATGGAATCATTCAGATTGGAAAACTCCAAGATCTATGAGTCCATCCTTTGACCGACTACCTTGGACTGCTCCTTACAGAGGAGCTGAGATGCTCAATGACACTTATCAGCAGGAATGAACAGAGAGGCCGGTACCCTTTACACAGAATAATTTGGAAAATAAATGGGGAAAAAAATCATTGAAAGTAATTGCTGACTCACAGAGGGTATTTTCCAGAATGTTTTTCCTTTGATGAAGCCCCTGATGGTCAGATAGAGTTTGCATGGGCTCTGCAGACAACCCAGCCCCACTTCTAGAAGCCAATACAGCCAACTTTATTACCTTTCTACAAGGAAAGAGGTCTGGAACTCTGTGGTTGTCTGACAGCAACATGCACACCAGGGGGATGGGGGAAGCTGTCAGGGCAATTTCTGCTCTCATTTACCAGACACAATTCCCATTGTCTTTAGGGACTTCTGAGAGTTCTACCTACGGATCTGGGAAGAAAATCTTCTCAAAGGTGTTCACTGAATCAGAAAAAAAGCTTAAATTCAGCCCTGACCTCTCTCTTACAAGCCATCACAACACCCAGGGCAAGGCTGACTTTACGAGCTTGAAGCTGTCGGACAGTTCAGGATTAGATCTTGACTTCAGCACAAGTTCAGCACGGCACGACTGATGCCTCAAGTAGAATTAACAAAAACCGGGCATTTGATCAGCTCCCTCTGTCAGTACCACACTCAGACTGTTTACAATGTGGACAGTTTGAACTCTTTACAAGAGAAAAATCAAAGATCCTTTCACAAGCTGAGCTGTGTGATATGTGCACGAACCTCCCGGGCTGAGCTACAGAGAGAACTGGGATATCTATGCTATGAGAACACACCGGTGTACAACAGAGAAGGATCCACGAGTCCCAGAACTGGAGTGATCCGGAATACGTACCGAGGTACCCAGACATTTGAACCCAGCACATGCACTAGAATGCATTGGATTTGAATAATTTCTTTTTAATTTTTAAAAAGTGCAGTTGACCTGAAATGGAAAAGAACTGTCTTTATGTTCACTGTAAACTTGTCAAAAGGAATCTGCTCTTTAAAAACTGTGCTAAAATAGTCAATTTATACAACAGAGCACTAGATGAAGCTACCATAAATTCCTCTTCACCAATTATTACTCTATTGTGTCAGTTATAGTACTGCATATACGTAGAAGAAGCAAAACGGTGGTAGCTACTATTAGTGAGTACAACAAACCAAGGGAATAATTCGAGTTCAACGCTCCCATGAAGTAGCAATAACATTTAAACCACAGGACAGTTAGAATTCAGTACTTTGAAGTGCATAAGAGTCACACTGTTGATCATCAGCAGTATGGAGAAAGGTTATTATAGAGTCAGCAGTAATGGTTGGAAAGGACATGGCAACACGACAGAGTGAGGGTCATCCAACAGGGCGGCAGCTCCGGGTCCGTCGGCGTCACCATGGAGTGTCACCCCAGCCAGCAGCACCCGCGCCAGCCCCAGGCCTGGTGCCACCAAACGAGGGGGTCGCAGGGAAAACAGCCTCTTCCTTCCATCAGTAGTTCCAGAGTAACGGAGCACATCTGGGCCCCCGCCGGGAGTGGGGACGCGTGGGAGCAAGGAGCAGCCTCTACGCTTGGTGACTTCCACCGCTGCAGGAGCAGGAATCCACCCGCCACCCTTCCAGTCTTCACAGCCTCCAGAGACAGAGTTCTGACATGATCCCACGCTGTAAACATCGAATTCCTCCTCTTCTAAGCACATCCCGCGTCCAGGATTGCACAAAGTCATTCATAAGGATTCTGGGACACTCTGCATGTTCACCAAGTAGCTCTCCCTATGTGAATGTGGTTCGTGTCTCCTACAGCCCGTTGCTGTTCCTGTGGCTGAGCGGTGGCTTCGAGAGCTCTACAACTGTGGAGCGAGATTTATTGAGAAACTTTGGAGCCCGGCGCAGCAACCTCTGGGCCTCAGTGAAAGCTTCCGTCAGCTCTTTTTTCCACTGAACAAATTCGGGGTCACTCTGAAAGAGACACAGAAGCAGTTTGGCACTTCATTGTAACCGGCCAACAGCATCTTCTGTCTTACACAGCACCTTAAGGAAGTTATTTTAATTTTCCGAAGGAACGAGCAGCTTTGGGTGTTGCCCACGTGCAGCCCTTGGCTTCTCCATCACCCCGCCGAAGGCTGGACACAATGTTTGGAGGACTCCTGCACTTCCCCCTGGCAAACACATGAAGTACAGCAACTCCCTGCAGTGACACATGAGCCAACAAGGCCCTTGGAGCCCGCGGAGATTGAGCAGTTTTGAAGTTTTTAAGCTATTTAATAAACTGAACTCGGTTTGGCCCAAATACCATTGAAATCCATGACAGGAATTGGCACAGTTGCAGGTTTCCTGCTTCCAAAACTCGAGTGTGATAAACACTTCAGCTCTGCTTCACAAAGGGCCTTAGTTAATATGTAACAGGAAGACCTGAAAACTGTTCAATCCTTTATCATATGCAAAACAATCTGATTAAGTTATCAAAAAACAAGTGGCTTACCTCACACTGTAGGACAAACTGTTTTCCTCCTTTAATTCTCAGTAAGATGCATTTCTTATCTTTAATTTGTGTTTCTTCAACAGATACTATTTGTTCCATTGTCAGCAGGTTTTGCTGCAGCATTTGCAAAAGAGCAGAGAATTAATTGAAAAAAAAACCCTGTTACCCATCAAATAAAAGTCACTATCTCATTTTTCTAGACTCGTCACATGAATTAAGTTATGAACATTAAGATTCATTACACAAACATTTATTTCTGAAGGCTGGGTCATGAACTAAAGATAGATTATAAGGTAAGAGACATTTACAAGGGGCCTGGTTGCTTCAACAGAGACAACGGAATATCAGCTCTGAAAGCCAGTAATGACAGCATGAAATAAGAATCTACAAATAGGTGTGTCTGCTAACAGAATATTCACTATTTTCCCTCCAGAGTTGCATATAATTTGATACATTTTCCAAGTATTACTGCTGTTAAAAATAAAAGCCAATCTTACTATTTCTAAGAGCTGAAAAGGAGTATTTCACCACTAAATACTTCAAAGTGAACATACAGCAATGTGCAGGAAAGCTTTCCCTATAGACAGCAGAGGACACAATGTCTTAAATTCCAAACCCTCCCTTAACTAAATATACAAATTATCTGCCCTGCACATGAGCACAGCTTGGCTACACTACAGTCACTATAGCATTTTCTTGGAAACAAAATGCTATAGCATTGTCACCTTACCAGTTTGTGTTTTTTTGTATAAATAGTCCAGAGGTCCTAAATGAAAAACAACACCATCAACTACCAAATTCCTTTAAAAACATAACAAAACAGAGTAAACAGGTTTCTCAAGTCAACTTGGTCTCCTCTGTGCAGTGTAGCTACCGATTAACTACAGCGATGCTGGAGATAAGTTACTCGAATCCACAGGGCATTTACTGGGATAAACCATTACCACAGGAGGAACACCTGGGCACAAGTCCTCAGATGTTCCTCCACCTCCACCTGCATTCCAGTGCTGCTCCCAGAGTAGCCTCACTTACCCGGGACTCTCCTTCTCCTCGCCACTCAAGCCGGTTTGGGAAGAGGTAAAAGTAACGACGCTGCCACTGAGTCAGGAAGGGGTTCCCCAATTTCAGCATGTATCCATGCATTATACAGTCCTTCCCCAGGGCATAATCTAAAACAAGAGGGAATTATCAGCAAAGCAAACCAAGGTGCAACCTAAAAGCATTCTGCAGGGAGCTCTGTGGAAAAGGGATGGAATCCTGGGCACGGGAGACTCAATGTCCCCTCAGCAGGTTGAAATCCTGCTTGTGTGTGCACACACAGCCCCAGCTCTGCCTTAATGATATGGGCTGATGCACCTGCAGTGGAGTAACCAAGAACACAGTTCTTAAAAAAGTATCTCAACAAAGGATGTTGTTAAAAGAACTGGATATTGCTCTCCAAAGTCTGCGGGTTTGATGCAACTTGCAGACTGCAGTTTGCTGTACGGGACCTCCAGGGGCCCTTCTCAGCTCCTCATCATGAAATCAAACCCCCCACACTGTGAGAGTGGTGAGGCCCTGGCACAGGCTGCCCAGAGAAGCTGTGGCTGCCCCATCCCTGGAAGTGTTCAAGGCCAGGTTGGACAGGGCTTGGAAGCAACCTGGTCTAGTGGAAGGTGTCTCTGCCCATGGCAGGGGGTGGAACAAGATGAGCTTTAAGGTCCCTTCCAACCCAGACCATTCCATGACCTATGATTCTATGATACTCTTTCCAAAGCGTGATGTCATCAGTCAGCATTTCAAAACATTAAGAAACATCTTAAGCAACACGACAGTGACTAAACAAATTCTAACGATTCCCGGTGAATGACAGTCACGGGAGTGTGTGGTGTAGAACTCCAAGCACAGGAACTACTATCTAGGAGCAAAAGATGAGAGAAGCGTAAGGACAGATTACCTTCCTCGTGGCCAAGCTGCTTATTTTTAGCCCTTTTTCTGGCCTCAATTTTATCTGTGTCTGCATTTACTGCATCATAAACAGTTTCTGCTACTTCTTGCTGCCAACGCTCCGATATTACCAGAGGGAAGTTCTTATATAACTCCTGGTCACTATCAAGCAACTTGCAAGAGAAAAACAACATAAAAACCCAACATTTTAGTAACTTTCACTATTCTTATCCCCAACAGTTAATAGTTACCCATACAACAAAATTATTTAAAAAGCGGTATTGAGCTCAGACCTTCACAAAACAAACAGATGCGAGCAAGAGAAGCACAGACACTAATTTAAGCAAAGATATTAATTTATGTGCAGAGAACAGGCCACCTGCTAAAAACTTGTTTGGTTTGATAGCCCTCGCTAGCTTCTCACTCAACATTGTCCCATAATGTTCTCGAGACTTCACATTTAAATAATTACTCAAATATAAGCAGCAGTATTCTTAACTTTGTTGCATAAAAGTTTCCTCAGCACAAAAATTCCATGAATAAATGAAAAGATACCTTTTCCACAGCAATGCTTTCCAGGCTTCCACAGCTGGGTTTAACATTCTTAATAATTATTCTACAAAATTCAGCAGTGTGTGCTGCAGACCTCAATTTTCTTGTTTTAAGGATTCTTTTCTCCTCTACCTTTGAATCCTTAAACTGAATTGCACCGAAGGAATTAGGAAAAATTCTTCACCAAAAGGGTTGTCCAGCACTGGAACAGGGCAGTGGTGGAGTCCCCATCCCTGGAAGGGTTCAAAGCCATGTGGATGCAGTGATGCTGCAGCAGTTGCAGGAGCAGCATAGGAAAACCTGGCTTAATTCTTCTACAGCCAGGCCAGGCACTCCTGGAGTACATATTCTTCTCCTTTCAGAGATCCATAGCTGTATCACAGCAGGAAAATACACACAGAAGACTTCTCTGCAGTTCCAGGGACTTCCTACAGCACCCAAGTAAGGAGGAAAAGCCACAGGCATCCACTGCTGGCTCTCCAGCTGGTAATCCCAAAGCTCACATGTTCTTCTTGGGGTCTCAGGACACTCTGCAGGGTAAATATAATCCTCAAGGGCCATGGAGCACAGCAAGGTGTTCAAACTGGTGTCCTCAGGGGCAGCTGTGGCTCCTGACACCTCACTGGCAGCTCTGGCTCCACTGACTCAGAGGCAGGAATTACCCAGTCCCCCTCTAAAGGCCTGTGACACCACAGGGAGGCTGGACCTGATATCCCTCACTGACTCATCCCTAAGAGCAAATTTATCCTATAAGCAGACTGAACTATTAGATCCCGAGATTAAACTGGAAGTGCCATGGCAATGAACTGGGTATATGATTCACATCCAGTAATATGAATCAATGAAGACCGACCAGTTTCTCCTTGCAAACTGTTCCTCTGAATTCTGGCATTCCAGAATTGCAGAAGACTGGAATCCTGCTAAACTAACACTGAAGATGTGGAGTTTTCTGGGATAAAGAACCTCCTGGGCTCTCTGCACTTCTCTTTAAACACGTAAAATCTTTTCAGTGCCAACTTCTGTCACCACAGCAGGTGACACTGACAGACAAGCTCCTTTTCAGACTCAGTGAGTACTTAGTGTGGCTTTTTGCTTATAAAATTTAGAGCAATTAGTTTCTCTCCTGACTCACTTCTGTAATAACTGCAGAAATGTGTGATAAAAAGAATGAAGAGGACAGACCCAAGACAAGCACAGACTCACTTGCTGTCCTGAAGTCCCAGAGAAGCTCCAGAGAAGAAAGGTATTCACAGGGGGGTCACACCTGAGTCCTAAAGGGGCCAGTAGTTTCAACTTCTTCTTTTTTTTATTATTTATATTTTTTCATTAGATTTTTGAAAATACTGGAACCTGAAAGTTTCTTTTCACTTTTCTAATTTAAAACATTGCTAACATCAATAGTTTGTCATTTTTAAGAGTTTTCCACTGCACTCTCTGACCACTAAACTAGTAAAATAAGGTTTAGTTCAATTTATCCTAGTTCAATTTATCCAAGCTATCAGAAACAAATTGCAATTTTTAAACCTATAAACCATCAGGTGTTCCTGAAAACATGAGGCTTTCCCAATTGTCTTCTGACCATTTGAAATACCTGTTTTGTCATAAAAAACTGCCAGAGCTCACAGAGCATTTGAACAATGCTTTTAGGGACATGGGATTGTTGGGTGTCCTGTGCAGGGCTTTGAGTTGGATTTTGATGACCCTTGTGGGTCCCTTCCCACTCAGGGTATTCCACGATCCTACGACACTTCTGATAGGAAGGCAGATTTCATGAGGACTTGGCAAACAACAACGAGGGAACCAGCCCAAGGTATCTCTTTGGTACCAGCATGGACTGAGTTTCCCATCCTGAAGGAATTCCTTGCACATCCAGCAGCCCCAAAGCAAAGGAATGCCATGCACACATGGAAAGTCAAGCACAGCAGTCCCAGTGCCACCCTCCACCTCTCACTGGAAGCTGAGTACCTTAATGCCTTTAGTGTCCTCTTCATCAAATGACCCGATATCGAAAGCGTCTGCTGCATTCACTTCTCCCCGGGGAGGAATCAGTGGTGGAGGGTACTAGAAATTAAAAGCAGCATAATGAAAGACAAAATAACAGGCATTATTTAACTCCATTCTGTGAGTTGTACACAGCCTTTTTATTTTTTTGCACAAATGATACATGACCATTCAAGAGTGTGTCCCTTGAAATTAAATTTCAGTCCAAAGTTGTTGCCACTCTTTAATAAAAGCTCCTTCAAAAATCTGGGGAAAAAAACTCTCCAATTTAGAGACAGTTAAGCTGAAGAAACTATGCAGCCATTTGTCACTGAAAAAATATCAACTCACTACTGAGATCTGTAGTGATGAATATTCAACAGCTTTCATCAACAACCCTCCACATATTTGTGCCAGTGAGCACATGTCCTAGGGATTGGGATCCTGAAGTTTTCTGTCCATTACCTGTTTGGGCTTATTTTCCTTTTACTGTTAATCAAGGAAGCTAAAATTACTGCCTTCATCCTTTACCTTCTGTAAATAGACTTGCTGCCAATCAATGCCTTTGAAGAAAGGATGTTCTTTTACTTCTTGTGCGCTGCAAAATAAAAACGACTGAAGTCAACAAATGAAAGGGCTTTTCAAATGTATTCAAGAAATACAAAGCCTTCAAAGGTCACATTTCTATCACTTGAAAACATCAGGGAAATGCTCTTTTTCTCAAGGAAAAAAATAAACATTCCTAAGTAAACAACAGGAGAAAAGATTTTCATGTGGAAACACTCAGAATAGTGCTGTAGGGCTGGCAGGGAAGCACTTCTGATAGCACTCCATCATTTCAAACACCAAAGGATATTCCTCTGCTGTCAGATCTCCCACAATGATCTGCATTAGATCTCAAACACTGATCTGTGTCACATCCCAAACGCTGCTTGTATGTAACCAGATTACTCCACACCATTTCACATTACACAAATTTTATGGGAAAATGAACCACCACTCTTGTTAGGCCCCAGGGAAAAGCAATCTCAGGTCATTATCAAAGAAGGCTCCAAGACAAAATCTCTGAATCTCCCACTGGAACTGGAGCCAGCCCCAGGCTCAGGGCCATCAGTTACCTGTTATCACACATCCCCAAAGGTTTCTCAACAGTTGTTTACTTCTCTCCTTGTTCCCTCTCCCAGTCTCACACTGGCTTCTTAAACAGTTGATAACAACAATCTCATGAACAGCTACAACGAGGTGAGCTTGGCAGGAGCAAGGAGTGTTTTGTAGTCAAGAAACTAAAAGAAAAAGCCTTTTCCTTAGGACCATGAGACGACATAGGTAGTACCAGCAATATTCACAGCTTCTTTGCTTGGTGGCTTTGGGATTGTTTGGGTTTTTTCTGTGTAATATGTTCCTATCATTACAGATAAAATATAAGCAATAAATTTTCCTATCAGTTTGTCTGAGTCAAGTCATATGATTTCATGCCAAAACAGATCAGGCAAAACCAGAAAAACAACCCAGGGATGAGAAGTAGGAACACCACCCAATGTAAGTATGACTGCAGGGAACTCAGGGGAAGGCTTTAAGGACAGAAATTGTCCAAAAAATGTGTCCAAACCAAAGGAAGCTGAAATGTAATTCCATGCAGCAGCACTTTTTCATGTTCTCTTTCCAAAATTAAAATTCTCACAACAGGAAGCAGATTTTTACTTGAAATGAATTCACTCATTGACAGAGAAGTGGAAATTTTTCAAGGCAGTGGTCCAAGGAGAAGACAACACCTACCTTCTTCCTTGGCATCCAAGCCTCTTGCTCACATCCCGCTGTAGGAGCCCTTCCAGAAGGGACTTCAGTTCAGGAGAAAATGAGTCTGGGAGCTCCACATTCTATGAGGAAAGGAAGTACAAAGAGATATTTCGTGATGGAAGCTGTGTGATCTGATTTCTTTTCTTGGAGAGTGTTTGTAAACAACCCTCCCATGTGCAAATACAGCTGTGTACAGGTGTGTAGTAACAGTTTTTAGTGGAAATGGGAGTTTAATAACATGGCAAATGTAACTGTGCCCAAGCCTTACCACGGTGAGCGTCATCCGGTCGATCTCATGCTTATCTTTGGTTTTGTGCTGCCTGAAAGGACTGTGCCTGTGGAAACAAAAAAAAAAAATACACTAATAAATGTCAAGCCACAATGTATCAGAGTATTTCAGCTGTGGCAAACCCAGGAAAGCGTGCAGCAACCTGTTAGCCCCATCCTTCCCCCTCATCAATCCTGCCCTGAAGAACAATCTGTCCAGCTACTCCACAGGAAGGTGTGAAGGAGGTTGGGTGATCCTCAAACACACTGATCTGTCCTTAAAGATGTGTTTCAAATGCCTCACCAAGTAAATCTGTCTTCCAAATGTCTGAACACTTTCACTTGACAAGGAAATCCCAAGCAGCCATCACACAAAGGGGTTTAAAAATAAGGATTTATTTATGGAAACTGAACTCATCACCCCTCTACAAGGGAGAATGAAGTAAAACCTTCAAGTAAGCAGATGAAGGAGAGGGTAATCACAGATCCCACAGCATTAGCCACTGGGAAGATATTTGATGCTATCTGGTAGATTATCAGCTTTAGCCCTTTCCTGCTTTAAAATTCTGGTTTGAGTCTGACTTTTCCTTTAAGCCATAGAAGACCGTGAAACATTAAAGATTTACCACACAGTCCTTCATCAACAGCATGAAAGAAAGAGGCAGCATTGTAGTATGAGATTTTTTTAATTAGATTTACGAGGGGATGATATTTTTCAAAATCGAAATGTTATTCACTTATCAATTACATTAATTAGCTATTCTAAAGCCTTTTGTCTTGCCACATGGCAGTGTGTACCAGCACGTTTCAACTGGAGACCTGCTACTCCAGAGTTATTTTCCTTTTACCCTCAAAAATGTTCTGATGAATGGATCTGATGGACAGACCAGGACTTATATTTTTCTGTTTTTAACCATGACAGGTAAGAATAAATGGCTCCCACACAGCCTCCTTTACTCTGACAGCGAGGCTCTGAGTACATCAGGGAAGCAAATGATTCACTGGGGACTTATGGGCAGATTTTGTGCCAGACTAAATTTACTAAACACCAAGAAATGGCACCATGTGCCCAACCCTTGTTTTGGGATGTGTTTAATTGGCTTCTAAACAGATGAGGAACGACAGTTCACAGTGAATAATGCTCTAGTTTCTGGCCGACCACCAACACCACCCCACACATCTCTGTCAGGGAGAACCACGGCCCAAAAGACTGAGATCTTCCTGAGCCAGCCCCAGTGTCCGTGGGAAAGGGGATCATTTATCCCTGTACAGTGTGTTTGTCAGGACCACCAGGGAGGTGGTGGAGTCCCCACCACTTGAGGTGTCCAAGAAACAACTGGACATGGCACTCAGTGCTCTGGGCTGGGTGACAAAGTGGGGATAGGTCACAGGTTGGACTTGATAATCTTGGAGGACTTTTCCAACCCTGTTCTGGAATTCTGTGTGTGACAGATGGTCTCCTCCCTCCTCCCAGCAAACCCAGCCCACCGTGTCCTGCTTCCTACAGAATTCTTCAATTAATATTTAACAGAGCACTGCTCCCAGCTACACTGTCTGTACTTTGAAATAGATATTTCTGGCAATTTAAACACCATTTCTTTATTTGCACACTTACCTAGTCTATTTTGTGCACAATTAATGTTAAATTGATACAGTTCAATTCACAAGTCACACACTGACCTTCTTTTTTACAGTGTCTGCACAGGGGTAAGAGCTTATAATTAATTTTAGTTAATTATGTGTGAGGACACAGGATGATCTAATGACCAATCTCTACAGAGAAGCACTGTGAAAAGCTGAAAAGATTTCTTCTGGTTTGCCATTAACACTGAGGATGCCATTTCCAACAAGCACTTGCCCATCAGTGCTTGTTGACTGCTCAGATAAATCCTGTGGTATTAATCAATTCTATACACATAAGTTTAATGAGAAGGTAATTGCTGATAAAGCTGTAATTATCATGTACCTTTGGATACTGATAAGGTAACAGGACAGATTCAGCATATAGAAGGATTCAGACTTTGTACCTGACCCAAACTCTGCAGGAGGGAAGGCTGAGTATCCCATAAAAAGGGACCAGTAAAGCCAAGAGTTTCACCACAACAGCAGGTCTTAGGCATAAAATGAAGCCCATAATTTAACAGGGCTGCTCAGTGTACTTGAGCAGTGAGTAACATCACAGCATTTAAAATACTATCAGCTGCCAAGAGATGAGTAAACTGCTGTCAGTAGCAGTCAAAGAGCATATAGAGCATCTGCCTTCCTCATGCCCCACACCTGTACCTGCTACAGGACACAGGGTTGGGTTGGGTTTGGTTTGGTTTGGAAGAGAAAAGCCTGGTTTAGTCTCACATGCGGACGTGGTCTAAGCTGCAGAGTGGGAAGTCAGGTAAACATTTCAGATAATCTGTAACACATCATGTATTAGCATTTGGAGGGACAAATGATGAGGAGGGCCAGGCTCAAAAGGGAAAGAAGAAGAGCCTTCACTCACCCCCTCAGCAGTTTGAACAACATGCAGCCCAGGGAGAACCAGTCAGCACTGCTGTCGTACGCTGTGCCCTTCTGGAGCACCTCGGGGGCCATGTATCCGTGGGTACCTCTGCAGAGCAGAAAGGGGCAAAAGCTTCATTACAACCAACACTATCATTTAAAAAAAAACCCCAAACATTAAAAAATCAGTGTTTTCTCAATAAGACAGCCTAATTTTAAAAGAATTTATTTTAAGCATGATTTTATTTTGCTTTCAGTGGGTTTCCTATGTCTCCTTCCACCTACACTCGGATGACCACAGGACCCCTCCTCCCAAACTCACCGCTGGGCACCACTAGAAGAAGCCACCAGGTATTGCTTTTACACTTGACACAACCAAAACATAAGAACTTTCTTCAAGAAGCTACTGAATTGCAAATCTTTTGAGGTGTGACAGGTTGGAGCTTTCCTTTTTGCATAAATTATGAGTCTAAATCAGGGCAAATGAGGACCTAAGAATAAAACATGCCAGGTAAGATGTGAATCTGCACACAACCCCAGGAAGTCAGATCCCAGTTAAGACCTGCTGCCAAGAGGCAGAATGGAACCAAATCTACATCTAGTTCTACAAAGATCCAGAAAGACACAATAAGTCCTGGTTTTTAGTCAGTTTTGGAATATTTAATTATCCATTTAGGACAATTAAAACAATCTGGTACTTTAACTCAGTCAGGTTCTTCTCTGAGCAGTGAATCATTCCGAAATAATGTGTCATCTCCCAGCCATGCCTACACATCAGCTGCTACAACTGTGCAGGAAAACAGGGAGAGGAGACCAAAAAACCCCATTAGAGCTTCCAGCTTAGCAAGCCTGGGCCACACAACTGTCATTTTATTCCTTTAGGCAAAGTTAAATTATAAAGACAAATTCAGGATGCACTTAGCACTACCTGTACACGCAGCAGAGCTCCCAGACATAATACTTACACACTGGCATGTGGCTTCTTTTTGGAGAAATCACAAGCCAGCCCAAGGTCTGATATCCTCACGTGCCCATGTTCGTCCAACAAGATATTTGCAGGCTGTAAATCAGACACAGGAAGGTGATTGCTTGGAATCCTCCAACTGACAGAACTGCAAATTCTCAGAACACAGTAACTGAAACATCAATACTCCCAGGTAATTGGTAATTGCCTTTTTTTATCTAACATCAATATCCCAGACACTTTCTAGGTAAAATCTACATTCTCACAGAGCACTGCCATCAACTCCACAGGTTATGAAATACTGAACAACAGAAGAGAAAACCAGGCATGGTTTGAAATACAAAGCACGTAATAAATGAATAAATCTGTTTTGGCTTCAAGTCCTAGTTGCTTTTGGTTCTTTCACAGCTGGGTCTGTGTGTGGCTCTTACACCTTTTATTTGCCATCTCTGTGCAGACTTTTGTCCTCCTTTATTGCCATTTGGCTCAGGGACACCTCTCTGGGAACTGTCCTCTACTTCCCAACTGTCAGTGAAACACCCCCAGCAACTGCCCTCCTGTTAGTCCCCCATTACACACACAGAGGCCTCTTTCAGGGCTCCTAAAAATACAGTGTATTCTCTAAATTATTCCTGTAACTGAGCAGCTGGGATAAGTAACACTGCACAGGATTTATTGGGATCCCAAGGAAGCCTCTCCCAGGCTGTTTAAACTGAATAATGGCACAGATTAGAAAGATTTTGAAAAGTTATTACAAAAATCAGGCAGATAAAAGAAATAATCCTCCCCAGAAAAGGCTTCAGGTGAGATAATCCATTGTTGTCAGTGTGCCTGGACTATTTGCTGCCTGTGTGATGCAGTCACTAACCATTACCTTCAGGTCTCTGTACACCACAAAGCGATTGTGCATGTGTTCTAAGCCCAGGATGATTTCAGTAGCATAAAACCTCATTTCTTTTTCAGAAAACACTCCATGCTGGGAGAGGTGGTAGTGCAAATCTCCTCCTAAAATGAGAAGAATGGAGATGCAATTAAATGAACAGTAAAATCTTGCCCCACCGGCAGGCAGGGTGACGCTGGGGGGGAACAGCACAGCATTTGTAGGTTCTTATCACCTGGGGAGCAGACAGACCCAGCCCTGCCCTTTGCAAGTCCTACAGTGACAGAATAGCTGAAAAAGTTAATAAATAAGTCTGACCTATCTGAAACTGCATTTTAAAAATACATTTACTTCATATACATTTGCATTCAGTGACTAATCCAGCAAGTTAAGTCTTTTTGCAAAGGATTTCCATGGCAAGTGAAAGGCACATTGGTTTGTGGAGAACTGAACAGATCAGCACATAGAGAAGTCCAGGCTTGAGCACCTCAGGAACCCTCCTGCCAAAATTTCTGTAACATCATCATCATTTGCATGAGTCTTGCTTACCATTCATGAGGTCCAGAATGAAGCAGAGTTTGTCAGGGGTGTGGAAGGCATAGGTCATACAGACTATAAAAGGACAGTCCTGGAAGGGAAGAGCAAAGAGGTCACCATGGACAATGAGCGAAGTGTGACTTAGAGAAGCTAAAAATACACGTGACATTTTTCCTGTGATATTTGCCAAAATTCAGAAGTTCTATCCTCACCCAGACAGGAAATGCAGCTCCAGTGGTAACCCCTGTCCCTGGCTGAGGTCCCCTGCCCAGGTGACAGTGAAGGTGATCTGCCACTGCCACTGTACTTGGCTCCCTGGCAGCATTTCCAGCTGAGGACTGAAGGGACATGAGCACACCAGGCAGGAAGTTGGGACTCTGGAGCACGTGCAGTGCTGGGGAAGCAGCAACAGCAACATCCAGATTGTGCAAAGCCCACAGCACAAGGCTGGTGGGTGCAGATTTGTGAGGTCACTGAAGAACAGCCAGGGACAGGGACAAGTGACACCCCCACCTCCTGATGCACCTTAACCTCATTTCACCCAGTGTTCAAGACAAGCAGCCACAGAAATACAACTGGAAAATCACCTATTTATTCCAAAGGTCTGCTCAGCATGTGGGTACCTCCATAACGCACATGCATTCAAAGCCACCATGGCAGCAGGTTGGCAGTTTCCTCTTCATTGTGCCTGTGCCAGATGCAAGTGGCTAATTCATAGAAATATGGAATTGTTTAGGTTGGAGAAACCTCTAAGATCATTGAGTCCAACCATTCCCCCAGCACTGCAAGGCCAACACTAAAATACATCCCCAAGTGCCACATCCACATGTCAGTTAATATCCCCAGGGATGGTGATCCCACCAATGCCCAGGGAAGCCCATTTCAGGCCTGGATAACCCTTTCCATGAAGAATTGTCACTGCCTGGGTCCTGCTGGCCACACTACTGCTGGTACAAGCCAGGACGTTCTTGGCTAATTAACAGGGAGTGGCTATTACCTCATCAACCTCTTCAAAGCCATAAAAAACCAGAATCACAAAATGGTTTGGGTTGGAAGAGACCTTAAAGCTCATCTGTTTCCAACCACCTGCCACGGGCAGGGACACCTTCCACTAGAAGGATGTGTTATGAAGGGCTGTTTGGTGAGTCTGCAATGAACCCTTCAGGAATGGCCAGGCTGCCAGACCAGGCTGGGCTGCACCATCCCGTGTCCGACCCCGAGGCAACGAGGCCAACAGGAAGACGATCCAAGATGAGCTGAACTGCTGAGGAGCCAGGACACCCTGCAGGAAGCACGAGCATGACCTAACGTGACTTAAACAATGTGTTAAGCGCTGCAGTATTGATAGTGAAAGCTCTGGGAATCTCTAACAGGAACTGGTTTCCTTCCCAGTTTAGAAACAGCAAAACACGGTGGCCTTGGGCAGCGCAGGGGCCATGGGCCTGGCTCGGGGCTGCCCTGGGGAGCAGGAAAGGGAGGGACAGCAGCACTGTCCCACCAGTCAACAGTTCAGACAGTTCATCCTTCCACGAGGCTGAAATACAGAGCTCTATATCCTCGACTGCAATCCCAGAGATCCCCACAGTGCCTGGACACATCCTGCCCTCACACTCAAACCCAACTGTATGTTAATGTTAACTCTTCAAACACTCACCCCCTAACACCCCTCTGCAGAACTAACCCCTGCAGAAGGTAGGGATGTGTGTGAAACACCTGCAGAACATCCATTAAAAAAGGCCAGATTCATAAATGGATCTAAAAATAAGGAGCCTGTAGGCAAGGCAGTAGCATCTAACACAAGATACCACCTCTGGTTATGAACTCTGTATTGGGGATATTGTAGGTACCACTTAACTTCACAACAACAGCTTTAGTAGAGTTATTAACTTAATTTTCTGCATCAACTGAGTAATTCAGAAGTGTCCCCAAGCAGGATTCCTAAAATCTCAGAGCAATCTAATTACCCAGAAGGATTTAGTGGTAGAATTTAACCACCATACATAGACAAATAAAAGGGTTTTACTACATCAGAACATAACATGCTTCTGTTTTTATGGATTTTAAAAATAAAAGTTATCTGGAAACGTAAATGTGATGCATAACTCATTTTTATGCAAGCATTCCTAATTTAATCACTACCTTCTCCCTGTAACAGAGACAAAAACTGTACAGCAATATTTTTCTGACATAAAAACCACAGAAAAAGAGTATTTTCCAGCATAAAAATTAAAAAAACCCATATAGTTATATTTTTAAATTACACATAAAGCAATAAATTCAATTTCCCAAGAGACCAATACTTTGCTGCAGTCAAGTTTCTGCTCTGATGAAAATAAGTAACAGTATGACATTAATGTGTGAATTAAGATCAGTTTGGAAAGAGTTCCTGAAATCCAAACATCCTGGATTGAGTCCAGAAAACTGCTTAAGTCAAATTTCTGGTAATAAATCATATGGAAGGAAAAAAAATATTACAATAACTATAAAAAAACCTGTAGAAATGTGGTATTTTAAAGACATTAGCACATTGACGAGTGCTCTAATAGGAAACCTTTGGTTCTGACCCTTCCCTGAAAAACAAGCATCCAGCTCTGGAGCACAATATGACAGCAAAGAGGGGACAAAGGTGCTCAGAGCACAGAGGGCAGCTCTGTCCTGACAAATCTCACTGCTCAGAAAGATATGCCAGTCACTGCTTGAAACTTGTGAAAACAAAAGTACCTGTTCCGCTCAGAAAAACCACATTACTGTTCTCAGATGGTTATTGCTCAACCTGCCCCTGCTCATGGTGAGATTCCTGGGATGTTCTGAGAAGAGACAGGAGCTGGACTTGGATTATCCTCATGGGTCCCTTCCAACTGAGGACATTCTAGGATTATATTTATCATTCCTTGGACAGAATCCTGAATCCAGCCATCTCAAGGGCTGGATGAGGCAGCTGAACTGCCACGCTTTTTTAGAAGGAAAGAACTGGGAGCTACAGGCCTGCACAGCCCCTGGTCTTCCTAAAAATAGCTGGAATGATCCCCTCCTACCTCCAGGAAAGGATTTATGGAATAATCATTTCCTTCCACAAAGAGCACCTTGGGGCTGGCAGGTTTCATATGGCCCATCAGCAGCAACAGTCTTGGTGATTTCCACATTCCAGTTTTTGAAGAGAAATTAGGCAAATATTGGCTATTACAGAAAATAAGTGTTGGGGTTTTTTTAACAGAAAACAATATCTTTTCCCTACTCTGCCACCAAGGATTTCACAATGCACTTCCAGCCTGAACATCTCTGTGGGAGGGGGAAGATGGGGCCTGTGTCTTGCAGAAGAGGAAACACAAACCTCAGCGACAGTTTGTCCACATTACACCCACAGTGACAAAGCACAGAAACCAACGGAGACCCGAGTTCCACAAAGCCCAGTTTGGGGTTATCAGGCCCATCCAGGCAGCTTCGGGGGGCTCTGCAGAGGTGCCTGTTGCACTTCTGAGTTCACCGGCCATGAAAAGCTGTTCTCACCACGCAGCCCCAACATGGGAGCTCCAGGACTGGTTGTGGATGCCAAAATTTTAGGTGGATTAACAGCACTGATTACACAACCAGATGTGTAATCGGCACAGCTGTTATTGTGCCTTTTGCAGAGACATCTGGGTTCCCAGTTAAATGACTAATTGTGCTGTGATGAACTTCCCAGTTCCATGTTGTCCCGGGCAGCACATAATTCCCGTCCCTGGGCACGGCACGTGCCACTCCAACCTCACAGCTCCCTTCCATGAATTAAAGGAATTCTCTTATTCCACAGCTTTCAGACCTACTTCATCCTGCATATTCCAAGTGCTCCAGCCACTCCTGCCCAGGTGTACCCAACCTGAATGGGCAGCACTTCATACAAAATCTCTCTTCTAACTTTCAAATTTCTGAGAATCTAAAAGAAATTACACTCTAATGACCTGACAATCCTTAAGCAAAGAAGCCAATGGTTCCTCTTGCTGCTCCACTGCTCAATGCCTCCTGTGTGCTGGCCTGTAAGAAAACTGCCTCCACCTGCAGCAGCTTGTGAACTGTTCTCTTCCCCATCGATAGACATGAAAATTCACATTCAGTGCTGGAGCCACAAAATCACAAATTGAAGTTAATAGGACAATTATTACTCATTTGCCTCAATTTCTTGTCCAGTCTCTACTATAGACCTTCTCCCCCATCTTTTAGGACTCCTGACACTCCTGGACAATCCACAATTGGTGGATTTCTGGTGAAAACAGGTAACTTGATTAAAAGTCTAACTGACAAATCATAGATCCCATAAGGGTTTGGGTTGGAATGGACCTTAAAGATCATCTTGTTCCACTCCCTGCCATGGGCAAGGACACCTTCCACTAGAACAAGTTGCTCCAAGCCCTGTCAAACCTGGCTTTGAACACTTCCAGGGATGAGGCAACCACAGCTTCTCTGAGCAACCTGTGCCAGGCCTCACCACCCTCACAGGGGAGAATTCCTTCCTAATATTCCATCTTACCCTGCCCTCTGTCACTGGGAAGCCATTCTCCCTTGTCCTGTCCCTCCAGGACCTTGTCCAAAGTCTCTCCCAGTTCTCCTGAAGCCCCTTTAGGCACTGGAAGGGGCGTTGGGCTAGTGGTGACCTTGGCAGTGCTGGGATAACAGTTGGACTCGATGATCCTAAAGCTCTTTTCCAGCTTTTATGGTTCTCTAATCTCTGCAAGATATAGACCTGAGAATAAAGCCCAGAATTTGCCATTTTGGAATCCAAGGCAGGAATACTCACATTCCAGGCACTTATGCTCTTTGCACACCTGCAGTACAAGCCTAGAACAAACCCCACACACAGGGAGCGGGGATGTGTTTCCACAGAGCTGCACACTGAGTGTTTAGTTCATACACCACAACATGAGGAAAAGGAACCTCTCCAGCAGCATCACCTGTAGCCATGGTGACACGAGCCAGCTGCCAGGTTTGTGCAATGAGGGCACAGCACTCCAAGGGCTCTGAGACCTCCAATCCTGCCTAGAATTCCTCTGAGCCCAATAAACCACAACCACCATGGAGCATCCGCAGGTCCCAGGGCTGGGGGAGCCAATGCCACGGGGGAAGTGGCTTTTTACACACACTAGTGATGGGTTCAATTTTAAATAGACTTTAATTTTAATTAATTCCATTTTTAAACGGATTAGATGGGCAGCCTGGCTTGGTACACCTTGGTAGGTACTCAGCTAAAGTACATTAAAAAAAAAACAAAAGGAAAAGTTGGATAATATCAGAGTCACAGGCAAGGGAAGATGTAACTGGAGTTGTCTCTGCAATAGCACCTTAGATTCTGCATCACTATTACAAAACTATAGGAAAAAAAGGCATTTTTTTTTTACAAGACAGAAACTTGTTTTGGAAAAGTTTCAAATAAAAATACTTGAAAAAGGAATATTTAAAAAATCAGGAGGAGGAGAGAATGAATTACCTAAGAAATGGGCACCCCCTCAAGCCTCTGTAGCTTGAGAGGCTCATCCTGCAGCACCCAAACTGACAAGCCAGTTTGGTTTTCCCTTCTCATTTCAGACACACTGTTAAAATCAGGGGGAGGCTCAGGTGGGGGTTAATTTTTGCATGTCACACAACTGAATTGATCGAATATGCATTATATGTAACAGCTTTTATATTATATGGAAGAAAGAATAACAAGTCAGTGATACTTACTCCTGTACTGACAAGAGACAGCATAATTCTTTCATTTAAGGCTAATGTTTCTCCTTGCTTCATCTTGATTCTCTTCTTATCTAAACATTTCATTGCATACCTGAAAATAACAACCATTCAGAAAAAGCACCACAAAACTCCTCTATCAGTATTATTCACTAGCAGTGAGGCCATGCACATCTACAGGATCCTGTAAGCAAGTTCTATGAAAGATTTAAAACCCAAGACTAAAAAATCATTTCAGGCTAAACCCAAAGCCTCCAAACTGTCCCAGAATTAACACATTTCCAGCAGAAGCCTCCTAACAGAGAAATGTGCTTTAACAAGTAATTCTGTGTCCAAACCACCACAGTGGGATAGGAATTACATATCGTACATTTATTTTTTAATACCTACAAACAAGGATCTGCCATAGGAATTAAAAAACAGTCTCTGTTATGGTTCCATTTCATTCCAACAGTTTCAGCCCTACCAGGAAAGCAATATCTTGAACACACGCTGAGTTTTATATATATTTTTTTTTTAAGTTTTCTTTCTACTCAGAAAAAGGTCAGATACACACAAGAAAGCTTTTTTAATCTTCTACCATCTGTGCTACACAAATTAATAAAATTGTGCTCGAAAAGAATGTTACCCTAACAACCATCAACCACAGGAGGATATGATGTAGGCTGAAGATTTTTCCAAGATGTTGGGTGAGTCCACTAATACACAACAGTGAGAAGGACACACGTGTTCCTGCACAGAAGATTCCTAGACGTGGGCACCCGTGGATTTTTAGGAAAACACCATGTTACAGCATTGCACCAACCCTCAGCTCCTGCCTCGCTGTGCCAGCCCCACCCAGACCCAGGGCCTCACCTTGGCCCCAGCTCCCTAAACCAGCCACGTCATTCGTGCCATGCACGTGTTGGGAGTGAGGGGAGTGAGAGTGAACACACTGGAACTGTGAGTTTCCAAACTGGGAATATATTCATGGCACGTGCTCTTGCTGAGGAGGCTGTGAAGGGTGATTATAAATAACCCCTGACACGCTGCCCTGCCCTGCTCTGATGTCCCAGATCAGAGAGTGACTCAAGGCTGATGGAAATCATGGAACCCCAGAATGGTTTGGGTTGGGAGGGACCTACCGACCCCCTACCACAGGCAGGGTCACCTTCCACTAGACCAGGTTGCTCCAAGCCCTGTCCAAGCTGGCCTTGGACATTTCTAGGGGTAGGCAACCACAACTTCTCTATTCCAAATCAAGCCTCTCGCTGGTCCTGCTGTCCCTTCCCCTGGAATGCTGGCTGCATCCTACTTCTGACCCCTCTTTGGACATCCTTGAAGGGGTGATGGTGACATGACAGGAGCCTCAGGCGTGTCTGTGGTCAGTGGAACACTGCTGGTGTTACCTGGGAGGGAGGGGTGGTTCCCACGCTCCTTTCAGGCAGTAAGTGCAGAAGAGGCAGCATCTACAGTGGACAGGATCTGGACAGGATGGGTAAACAGGTTTGGATTAAGAAAGAACTAAACCAAACCTCTACCCAGAGACTGAACCTAATCTAAATTTTTTAGCTTCAAATTTGAAAAAAAAGATTGGTTTTCCCACATTTCCCTCTTACTCTGTTTGTATCTGATAAAACCTATCCTTTGCTTCACTCTTCCTGTTCTTTTCACTTCCCAAGGTTTATCCACCTCCTGCCAGAGCCAAACTCAGACATGAAGATGGCTGGGACTCTGAAAATTGCCTCTTTGGGGATGCCTGCTTAATGTGCCTCAAGCTAAACAAAATGTTTATTTTTGTACATGGACAAAAAAGCACCAAGGCAAGAATAAAGTCAGTGTTGTTAGTAAGAGTATCAATATAATACTTGAAGTCACTGCAAAAATACTAAGTATGACAGCAACATTAAGATGTCTCCCACTTGTTACAGCTCAGAGGTTTATTATTATCAGGAGTGCCAAGCACACACAACTGCCAGAGAAGCCAGCTGGAACCAGAGACACAGCACCTCAAACATGCCATGCTCTCTTGGAAAAGAAATGTTTAAGGATGGTCCCTGGACTAAAACTGTTAGGAGAAAAGCAAGATGAAAGGGGCAGGATAGGATATAAATAAATAAATTGATAGATATTGAGAACAGTTTGTTAAATCCATGCCCAGATGTTCAAATCAGAACATAATGGGACAAGGATGCCTAGAGATTGAAATCTGACAATCAGGAGAAGTGCAGGAATGGAAAGACCACAAAAAGAATAGAAAAACCATCCAGGGTTGATCCTGGAGTTCCCACAGAGAGCTCTGTGAAACACAAATTCAACACTGGAACTATATGCTTCCAAATGTCAACAAGGATCACTGCTTTCACCATACATCAGGGCAGACACTGATGCAATTCCCCGAATCTGGAATAGCACACTTGGAATCGGCCTTGGCACAGCCCAGTTTGCCCAGCACTGAGGGTGGGGCCCTGCAGCCCCTCCAGCCCCACATCAGCACCAAGAATGTGACAGGCTGAAGCTTCCACAGGTGACACCTGACCCCCACCCCCCCGGCTTCCTGGGAACATCCCTCTGCACTGCCAGCCTCTGATCCAGGGAATTTTTAAGGATACACTTAATTGTAACGTGTGCAGCTTCCATTGATTTTGACAGGACATTACAGTGCAGGATGTGCCCAAGAGCTCTGGGAGACTGACCCACTGCATGGCACAGAATGGGACCAAAGAGCAAACTGAGCCTAGAGATGAGCCAGAAATCAAAACCTCTTGGGATAAAACTAAATTACAAAGACCTTTACAATAACATGACGCTGCTTTCCAGTGATTTCCTAAGAAATGACTGGAAGGATTTCCTTACTAGTTCAGAGTTTACAGTTACCTCTGCAATACAGTGTGTGATACTCACATTTTTCCAGTGTCTGCTTTTCTGCAGCCGTACACTTCGCCAAAACCCCCTCTTCCTATTATTCTATGTACACTAAAATCATTCATGGTCAGCTGCAAGCAGAAAAAAAAAAAAAAAAAAAAAAAGAAAACAAAAAACAACAGAACAAAACCTTCATTTTTCAGCATTAAAAAACTTACTGTAAAAACATCTAAATGTGTTGAGACACTCAACTACTGTAATTCATCAGCATTTATTGTGTTGGAAAACGAGCCTCTTTTTGTTTATATTTCAATGTATTTGCAAGCATTACAGTGTGAAGCAGGAACAAGGGGAATGAGGCTGTTGTTCCCCAAAAACTGCCAGTCTCATTCAGGGCTATTTCTGCAGCCCAAATTGTCACGGAGCAGTGCAGAGGGACAAAGGCAGAGGCCAAGGGAAGGGGTCCAAAGGGTGCTGGGGCCATGGCAGGATTGCCGTGGGAGAGGGAGCTGGAGAGTGACTGGGGCTGCTAAAGAGCAGCAATTCTGGCAGTTCACCTCCTTCAGCCATTACAGAAATCCAAATTCTATTAAGTGAGGACAGGCAGAAGGGATGTCCAGACAGGAACCGTCAAGGCTGTGTCTAAGAATAGCAGAGCAGTGACATCCACCGCCCTCCTTAATGAGGCCTTTGCAGAGCAGGATTCAAAACTGAACATTCTCTTTCCTGTACCAGCCTTTGACAAGATAAATATACTTGTAAGTACTTACATGAATATTTAGCTCTACGTTTTTCCATTGACAAAATCTAGTAAACTTGTCACTGTAAAAAAGAAAAAAAAGTTTAGAAGTTGTCTGAGACTATTGTGTAAAGTATTACAGGAAATGTCAAGACTCTGATATTTAAAATCTAGTCTGAGCTAGGGCGTGGGGTGGTATTTAATAAATGACAGCCTTCCTTTCACCAACTGTAATCTTACCCCTACCAAGAAAAACAATTCCTAGGCAGAGCACACTTTGTATTTTACATCCTTGTAGGAGAAAGAGAGCAGATAACCTTATCCCTGTAAGTGCTCAGTGTGTCCTCACATCTCTCTAGCAGATGTTTTTTAATTTTTAAACAACTATGTTTGGAACTAACAAACACTGAAATTACATCAAGAGAAAGATAATTATAAGAAAACAGAGGCAGCTCGATTTATGTTAATGAGCCTCCATATACTCCAAGGAACATTTTAAACTCGTTTTATCTTAAAATAGGAAAAACATCAGTAATACCACAGGCTTTCGGAAAAAAAAAAAAAAAAAAAAAAAAAGCTGATTATTTCTACATGAATAATTAAGTATTTATTTTCAGAGTAAGGAATAACAGTTTCATGGAGGCATTTTTACAATTATCACAGAATAGCACCAAACAAGTTTATAGAGTGGATTTGGGTGTTGCTGGGTGAGAGCTGAGCTTTCCAGACTCTGCCCACAGGAGCAGCTCTGTTCAGGTTAGAAGGGCTGCTCTGCTGAGCCAGGTCTGTTGCCTTGAATTCTGTATTACACCTTTTCTGCTTAATTTCAGGTTCCCAGTCACAAACCACAACAACTGTGTCTCCAATCCCACACCAGAGACAGTCACTCATAGAATGTCCCCCGAGGACCCAGTTCTGCCTTTTTAAACCTTTGAGCCCCAACTCCAACCTGTTATTGCTGTTACTGAGAAAAGCATCACCTTTTACAACTGTTCCACTCATACATCCTGACATTAATCAGGATATCCCACAAAGCTGGTTATTTGCAAAGTTTGCTGATAAACTCCATTTAATTAACAGGGCATTATTACACATCTCTGGCCTGATTTTACAGCAGTAGTGAAAGGATGTGGCTTCCCACTATATGGGGTAATATGATGACAGTTCAGGTAATATGTCATGTTCGTACCTTTCCATAAATTTTTGAAATATTTTTCCTCGGAGACTATCACAAATTTCTTCTATATATGGCTAAAAAGGGTGAAGAAACACAATTAGTATTTAAGCAGACAATAAATGGCTTTTGCAATCCCATCCATACCAGGGAACTCTCGTTCACCCCACACAGCACATCCTGTGTTTTCCTTAAAAAGCCTCAATGAAACATTTAAGCTTTATTTGGCTTCCAGAATCTGAGAAGGTGCCCTGAAGTCAAAAATAAAATATCTTCATGAGCTAGAAAACCTTAAAGGTTTACCTTGGGAGAGGGGCAGGGGGGCAAAGTTCTTCTCTCAAATGTGTTTAAATAATAAATTGTCAGCCCTGTTGAAACCACACTGCCCACAGCTGCTCTCTCATCTTTGTGGTGCTTCTCTCCTCTCTGTCCTTGCTAAGGGACCAGTACCTTCAATTCACAAGTGACTTTCCTAGGGAAATCCTTTCCCTGGGTGTGGGATAGCCCCAGGCAACCTCCAACTCCTCCCACCTAACGCTGAGACATCACCCAGCACTGCAGGTACAAGTTTGTCATTTCTCCTCATTGCAACAGCCAGAGCAGCTCATGAGCAGCAGGAGAGATCAGGTAGGGGCAACCTCCACATTTTTGCAACACATGAAAATACATTAGATTCAGAGAAAAGATATTTAAACTTACAAACACCCCCATGACTGATAAGACAATTTTTCCAGTTTAATCTATCCTGACAGGATGAGCATTTTCCTGATGTAAAGTGATTTACTCTAAATCATTTAATGGCTTAAAATTACAGAACTATAAAAACTCCTCTGTTCCTATACCAAGGTATAGCTCACTTTCATAAATGTGCTCAAAAATATTATAGATAAAAGAGTAATTTGTAATTTTGACTTAGAAAAGCATTTCAATCCCTCTAGTACAGCACAGAATACGTAACCAATCCCATTTATTCTGTCTCCTAAAATAATACGTACAAAGTCACTTACTGTCAGAGAACTGAAGCTGAACATTCACACTGTGAAAGCTCACCTGAAAAAGGCTGGCTGGCACTTGTTTCTTGGCTAAATGTGTTTGTACATGATCTACAGCTTGTTTTGAGAAAGGCTTTTGGAAGAGAAAAAGAAAGATTTCAAACAGTTGGAGATGTCAGGAATTTCATTTCAGGTCACAGCACTGTTGTTCTTTTCCTCATATGGAAAAACACCGAGCCCAGAATGAAACAATACGGCCTCCCCCAGGTATATTACAGTGAATATTGGTGTGAAACATGCAGAATGATCCAGTAATATGATTATTCTAAAGCAGGAAGGCAGGAGAAGAGGAGGAGGAGGGTGAGATGATACTCCTTTTAGAAAGCCATGAAAAATCCCATTTACAGGGACAGCTGCAGAAGCAGTCCCTGGGCAGGGGGAATTGGGAGGATACCCACGTGGGAACAGGACAGCAGCTCCTTCATGATGTAGGTGTCGTAGATCTGCCGGCTGCGGCACAGCCGCTCCTCCTCTGAGTCCAACTTCTCGTACTCCTTGATCTGCAGAAAGGGGACAGGGAGCATCAGACAACTTCTAATGATTTTTCACTCATTTGGGGAAAAAAAAAAAAGAGTTTTATTTTGCTTCATTACTTTCTAAATTAACACTTAAAGGAAAACCACCTGCAACACCAGTTACAGCTGACCTGAGACTTCCCTTCTAGCCTGGAATTTTCCAGCCCTGGCACAGCTGCCCAGGGAATGGTGGAGTCACCACCTCTGGAGGGATTTAACAGACATGTGCATGCGGCACTTGGGGGACATGGTCAGTGGTAGCCTTGGTAGTGCTGAGGGAACAGCTGGACTCAATGGTCTGAGAGGGCTTTTCCAACCCAAAAAATTCCCTGATTCTATGATTACAGCAAATTGGGTACAGATGTCCAAGAACGAATATAAAGCACATTTCAAAATGTTCACATAGTTCAGCTACATGATGAATCTGAACCCTAAATTCACAAAATATATCAAGTTTCCTCAGGTGTGCTGTAGGAGATCAGTGTGTTCCAGGTGAAACAACAGAAATCCCACATGGTTCATTTACAGAACAAAACCTGACAACCAGTTCCAGAACAAAAAGTTCACCAAGTCCAAGAGCCCTTTGGAGCATATTCAGGGAAAGAGTTCTTCCAGGACTGACAGAACATAAGAACCATGCAAGATCTTTAGGGACAGGACCCAGCTCTGACTTGCTGGGCATTCCCAGCATCAGCCTCTGAGGTCCTGGGATCCAAACAAATGTGCAGATTTGCTCCACACCACAGAATCCCAGAAACACCTAGGTTGGAAAAGACCTCCAAGATCATCAAGTACAATTACTGAGAGACAAACTGGGACCAACCTACCTCTGAAGGTGGAACATTAATTAAACTCAGTATCTTTCTGGCCGTACTCCTCTTGTTTGCTGATACGATAAGGCCCCAGTTCCACCCCGATTTGCCATCTGTGCTTCTTCCCCCTTGATACCAACTTATAATTAAAGTGTTTCAAAATGTCTTTGCTCAAGAAACACTTTTAATTAATGCAATGACATAAAATAATTAGAAGTACAGGAGGAAGCCTGATCTATATCTGATTGTCTTCCCTGAACACAAGCTCCTGCCCCTCAGTATTTGGTTGTTAAAGCTCTCAACTCTGCACCCGGTGCTGAGAGGTCTCACAGCAGCCACCCCAGCCATGCTGGGCCCAGTCAGCATCTCCCACCTTCCCCTAAACTGGGATTCTTAATGAAGAAGGGAATGTCATCAGGTACCCAATGCTCCCCTGGCAACTTGCAACTCCCTTCTGGAAAAGGGGCTGACAAAGGATCTCCTCAAAAACTGGAATCAGAATTCATTTGTTTTCAAGCATCTAGAAGCATTTCTTTTTTTTTCTTTCCTTTTTCTTTTTTCCCCTTTTTTACCAAATTCCTTTTCTTTTCTTTTTGAAACTGATCAGGATGAATCACTCATCCTGTTAAATGCCTGATCGTGACTCCAGCTGCAGTGATATGAAATCCCTGGAGTGCGGAGCTCTTCTACATCCAGCAATTTTTAATGTAGCAATGCACTCAAATTATTCTACATGTAATAAATGCAGCAAGTAAATCAAATATGTAAAAAAAGGAAAAGCTCCTGGATCCGGTATGTCACAGAGGAAAACACAATGAGCCTCTCTTTAAATATCCTTAATGGGATTTTTCCAGAAGTACATGACAAAGCACTGAAATTCTTTTGAGGCAACACTTTGCTAATAACCTAAAAATACAATTTTGAATTGTTTCAGAGATAAAGAGGGATCTAAAAATATCTTGCTAAACAATCTGGTACAACAGGCCTTTTTGGAGTACTTATGACAGTGATATCGTCAGTGCATAAAAAGATGGAAATGACAGGAAAAGATCCATTATTGACAGCAGGTATCTGATCTGAGTGGGGGACAGTGTATCACTGAGGACTGATCCCCAAACCAATCCCAGCCATTTGTGCTCGTAGCCTACTGGCACAAAAACATTTAAATTATCAGGTCAGAGTGAGGCAGACAGAGCTATCCCAGGGAGCAGCTCTAATTAACCCTGAGCAATCAGGCATGTGCATGTCTGCACTGAAACCAGCACCTGGGAGAGGATTAACTGTGGGTTTATAGTGTCACAAATGGAACAGAGAGTGAATGAATGGAGGGATGGAGTTCAGGCTGTGCAGCAGGGGTGGCTGGGGGAGGACATGGCATGTTCCTTGGAATTACTGGTCCTTTGGGATGTGCCCTGGGCTTGGTGCCTGTCAGCTCCTTCACTGAGTAGCTTGTGACAAGGGAGTACAACTCATGGATCTAAAGCCACCTCTTGTGTCCCTATTAGAGGATCCTCTTATCTCTGTGCAGCTCTGCCACAGCAATTCCCAAAACATCTCACAGAATCACTGGATATGCTGAGTTGGAAGGGACTCATAAGGATCATCCTGGCCCTGCACAAGACCATCCCCAAGAGTATCATCCAAATGCTTCTGGAACTCTGTCAGGCTTGGTGCTGTGACCATTTCCCTGAGGAGCCTGTTCCAGCAGCAGCTTCCATCCTACCTTCCTCCTACCATGCCATGACACCTCAGATGCACTCTGTTGGCTTTTTCTACAGGTAAAAGGATGTTAGAGAAAGGCCTGAAGGGTTTGAGAGTGTCATCCCAACTCCGGTAACTCTCACACTCCTTTCCTACCAGCCCAAATGCAGCTGCTCAAAAAAAAATGGGCAAAACCCATCTGTGCTACTTGAAATACTCTCTAAGAGTCCTATACCAAATGAGCAAGTTGATTAAGTATTCACACTGCTACATATGGACCCCCTTCCTCCCTCTCAGCCATTCCCTGCCCAAGGAGGAGCAGCACAGCCTCCCTCAGCCTTGCTCCCTGCAGAGCCCCAAACCTCCCTCACTGGCCACTTACCTCTTCATAAAACTTCAGCTGGGGGACAGCTTCATCGATCTCATTCATGCAATAGTCTTTAAAGAGCAAAAATCCTGGAAAGAAAAACAGAAAAATCAGAAAAAAAAATGTCTCATTACGATGATGACTTGTAAAAAGGCACACAGAGCCACCCAGGTACCATCATGGGCTGTAAATACCTGTGTGAGCATCCCCACTTGCCAAGGTTTAGGATGCTGATTACCAGGCAGCTCTTCATTCCCAGCACAAAGGGATCCCAAGCCTCCCTCACCTCCCACAGGTGTATTAAGCCCATTTCCACTCCTACGTAGTGAGGATTTTATGAGGCACTTCCATAACGCACCAAAATATCCCATTCCTCTTCACAGACCACATTTTCTTCCTTTTTTTTCACACTGAAAACAAGACACTATTCATGTATGGGGTTTTCTGCAATAGATTTACCTACATTTTATTGATAAAGCACAGCCTCTTTTGCATTCCCATTTCAGAATTACCGATTCATGTTACCTCTAATGGGCTTTTATTGCACAGTAAATTACACCAGGGTCTTCACAATTCCTTTGCAAGTAATTTAGAGCCTGACCCCAGCACCCAGATGATGAGGATCTTCCATTATGAGCATTTTAATGCAGTCACAAGCTTCATCCCATGGAAGCACCATCTTTCCATGCCCCTGAGCTGGCACCTGGTACTTCACACAGGGTTCTGTGTCACAGGGGTGGGCTAAGAACTGGATGAAGTCACAGATGTTCCCATCACTGCCTAAACCACCCAAAGTTGTCCATCTCCCCATCCAGACCGTGCCCCTCCACTGAGCACACCCCTCCCTTCCAGCTTGCGTGGCATGGACCTGGTTTTGAGGACAAAACGTGCCACTTAGGGACCTGAAACAAATTCCTTATTTCACACATGATGGAACCGGCGGCGGCACGGAGCGGAATCCTGCTGAATGGACTGAACTCTCCTTGGACAATGAACCAAAGAAGATTGCAGCCGGGTAATTAAGAGACTGAAGAGTGGCACAAACAGCGCTGAATGCACTGAAAGAAAAATCCCTGGCGTGGTCCCAGCTCCTGGCTGGAGACCAAAAAAACCCACAAACAACAAAAAAACACAACAACAAACCACAAAGACAACTGTGGGAGGAGTGTGAAAATATACCAACACACATTTCCAACAATGCCACGCCAAACATTCCAGCCCTGCTTAGTATTTTCCAAACTTTTTTAATTTAATTATGGCAGAGAAAGAAAAGGTTCCCGATTCCAGGGCACAGGGAACAACTGGAGGCTTATGCTGCCGTGGGATACAGTCTGCTCCTCCCCAGGGCCCTTTGGCACTGCAGTGCCATGTAAAAAACCAGATATTCCCAAAATTTACAGGCTGAGAGAACCGGGAATGTTCAGCCTGGAGAAGAGAAGGATGTGAGGAGATCAGAAGGGGCCTATGAGGAAGTCAGACAGGGACTCTGCATCAGCAACTGGAGTGACAGGACAAGGTTTCAGACTGAAAGGGGGGAAATTTAGGTGACATATAGGAAAAAAATTCTTCCCTTTGAGGGTGGTGAGGCCCTGGCACAGCTTTCCCAGAGAAGCTGGGGCTGCCCCATCCTTGGAAGTGTTCAAGGCCAGGTTGGACAGAGCTTGGAGCAACCTGATCTAGTGGAAGGTGTCCCTGCCCATGGAAGGGAGTTGGGCTAAATGAGCTTTCAGGTCCCTTCCCACCCAAACCATTCTGTGATTCAAACAAATCCGATTAGAGCCTAATGTTCTCCAGACTGGAATTGTTTCTGTTTCAACCTCCCATTCTGTCAACAGATCCTGCACTTCCCCGGCAGCACAAAGGAAATCTCCTTTACTGCTGCTCTTGGATTGAGTGAAAAATGATCAGCCAGAAACTGCAGCTCTCAGATAATGGCAAAACGAAGTGACAGATGCAGCATTGAGTAAGTGACAGGAGTTTTAAGAAGTTCAGGGAGAACTGACGAAGAGCACAATAAGCACAGTTAACGACACACAGAAAAATAAGCCCAGGAACAGAAAGCAGGAATTAATAAAATGATAGCGTTAAGTAACAGCTAAAAAGAACCAGCAATTATTTATGAAATAAAGATGCTGACAGCTTTGGCTTTAAAGATTCCTTCTGCTATAACTATATAATTTCTGCAACAGCCAGATCACTGGTTGTTAAGGGAAAAGAAAAATATTTTTTCAAAGCTTTTTCTGGTAACACCAAAGTGATGGATGATATCAATAATATACACACAGTGTGAGGCAGCACCCAGCTCCCAGACTCCTCCTTCCCAGCCTCTGGACAATATTTTTTCCCATTATCTTTGTATGGACAATCTTAGGCTAAATTTGCCAAATGCCATGAATTGCACTGAGACTAATTAACAGACAAAATGTCTTTCAAGGAGGAGTAAAGGCCACCCTTGAGGTTTGCAGCTCAGTCTTCAGAGGATGCTCACAGGCAGGTAGGGATGGGAGTGAGGAGAGCAGATCCAGCCGAGATACCTCACCTCTAACCAGGTATTCCCAGAGCTCATCTCCAACCGGATGAGATCCTTTTCACAAGCTTATTTAAAGCCACCTGTTTGCTAGCAGAGCCTTTTAAAAAAATAAATAAAATCCCCAATGTAGAGCCCTTCTCTTACAGTTTTAAAGAAACACTGCCCACTCAGAGAATCCTAGAACTGTTGGAGTTGGAAGGGACCTCTGGAGATCATCCAGTCCAACCCCCCTGCCAAGGCAGGATCACCTGGAGCAGGTGACACAGAGACATGTCCAGATGGGTTTGGAATGTCTCCAGAGAGGAGACTCCACAGCCTCCCCAGGCAGCTGTTCCAGAGCTCTGCCACCCTCCAGGGAAAGAAGTTCTTCCTCAGGCTAGGGTGGAACTTCTTGTTTTACTTTATGGCCATTGCTCCTTGTCCTGTCACTGGGCACCACTGAACAGAGTCTGGAATCATCCTCACACCCCTTGGAGATATTTGTGTGGACTGATGAGATCCCCTCTCAGTCTCCTCCAGACTAACCTGTCCCAGCTCCCACAGTCTCTCCTCATAAGGGCGATGCTCCACACTCCAAATCATTTTTGTGGTCTCCACTAGACACTCTCTAGCAGCTCCTTGTCTTTCTTAAACTGTGGAGACCAGAATTGAATCCAGCACTCCGGATGTGGCCTCACCAGGGCCGCTGGCTGGGATTGAAGTCACCTTCTCAATTCACAGTTCCTTGGCATTTTCCTGCCCTGCTCCCAGTGCCATGGCAGCAGGATTGCCTGGTCAGCAGGATGGGCAGGTGTGGAGCCGCTGCCAGCTGGGAATGGCTCTGCCAACATCCCCCAGGACAGCAGCCAGGAGAGCCCGCACTGCCTCTGCCTCTGCCTCCTCCAGCAGTCTAAAGGTCGCCTGCAGCCACACCACCACCTCTCCATCTCCACCAGAATGCCAATTAGCTGAGAGCATGGAATAATAAATAAAATAAAATAATAATAATGAGGAACTCCGCCATAAAACACTTGGAGAAAATGACTTATCTGGTTTGAACTGGAATTTTATGAGTATCCGATTCAAATAACCTGTTAACAGGAGTAAATAAAAATCTTATTAAAGCAAACACAACTGACTAGGTGAGAGAGCAGAGCTAAAAATAGCCACGTTTAGCCCCAATACAAGTGTTCACAATGTCACTGATTGAAAGGAAGCTGCATCTATTTACAGCAGGCCTGAACGTGGTCCAAAATGCTGATGTAGACTCTTTCTAGTAGGCAAAATAGCAAATTAGAGAACAAAAATACCAAGCTGTTTCCAAATCCTAACGAAACGTGCTGTGTATAAATACGGAATCATGACAAACAAAGAAGTAGTGACATCTGCACCAGAGACGGGCTCGTTTCCCAGCACTGCAGCCAAAGGCTCCAGCTCCAGGCAGGAAAACTTTCAGCAAAAGCCTATCAGGAATGTGGCTGGTGCTCTGCAAAGTGTGAAACACAGAGTTTGTCCCTACTTCAGGCACTTAAAGGTCTCTGACCCAAGTCCCTCAAAGACCTCTCCTGATCTTACAGGGCTGGAGTAACAGACCCGTCAGCATCAGTAACAGGTCTGGGTCATAGACACAAACATTAGGGGTAGAGGTCTACTATTAAACCATGTGAAAACTGTAATTCCAGCCAGGCTGCAGCTGTCACAGAACACTCAGTCACGTTCAGATCCTGCTCTGCACCGAACACGTACTCAGCTGCCACAGCACAGGGTTATTAACACCACCTAAGTGCTCCAGAATAGAGAGAACCATCAATTTCCTTCTTCAGGAACAAAGAGACTTGCTATTACTAGGGAAAACTGCATTGGAATCGTGCTTTGGCAAGGACCAAAGCCACAAAAATCCTCACAGCCCAGAAGGCACCACAGATTCCACTATTTTTCTTTCCCTAATCTATTCTTTGCTAATAGAGCCTAATGTTCATTCCCTTTACATTAAAAATAATACACTATAACAGACTGAAACATATTCCTGTGCATACAAAGCAGGATAGAAGAACAAACTGTATTTCACGAGAGGATGTGCATCCAATGGTGAGGAGCACAGAACAATTTCCCCAGAACAGAATCAAATTGAGCTCAAAATTAGTCTGCAAGTTGCCAGGTAGCTTGTTTAATGACGTCTAGAAATCATTATATGAAAATAAGCTTTGGCTAAAAGGTTTTAAGGGTTGTCAAAGAAAATCCTTATTTCCAGGCATATTTCCCAGTAGCTTTTCACCCAGGGAAATCATTAACACTTGTTCAAGCTTGGGCAGCCCTCTTGCCATATTGCCAGACCTGTGAACGCCTTAAAGTCCTGCAGGGAGAGGAGCAGGAGACCTAAACTGCTCCTCCAGCATGGATGTTTGGGACACAGTGGAGGAGTATCCACAAATTCTGTGTCAAACCTCAAAGGCCTGATTGAACGTGCAGATTCCAGTCAACTAAAGTCAAGTATCAAAGGCATTCAACATATCAAAGGTGAAAGAAAAATTAGGGTTGTATATAAGAAAAAGACTGTCTAATAGCACTAAACAAAGGTATATAAAAACATTCTAACTTTTAAGGACCACTAAACAGAAGCATTTAATTTCAATCAATCAGTTATTGCAAAGCCCATGAATAAATTCCTTCAGTAAAGCTCATTAAGGAATACACAGCAGTTGAGCTCTCTTTCTTTCTTCACTTGTAAATAGAAGAAACTCCCACCCCTTTGCAACTGGTATTAGCAGCTCCAGCAAGCTATTAGCAAGCTAACAAGCAGGAGAAGCTTAAAAACGTCATGGTGGTGGATTATTATTTGTTGTCTCTGTTCTTTCCCCACATCACAAGGATATTCAGACCCTACAAAGGGCATGACAGTTGTTAGTTTCTTGATCAGTATTTTTCCATTATATACCATTTTAAAATTACTTATATAACACAAGCCAATATCCCTTTATTATTGAAAAATCACACTTCTTTTCCTTCTGACATACTCCAAGCTATGAACTTCACTGTTGCCAATTACTGCACACACAAACTACACTGGGAGGTGCAGTTCTGCTCTTCTGAAAGGGTCCAGATCCATTAGTGGTTTCTGGTGGGGAGCAAGGCAATGGGATCATTTGATGAAGATATGGAGTAATTCCACAGAAGAAGGGTGTTCTCAAACCCCTGAGGCCAGTATTTGCTTTAGGAAGTTCTGCTCAGTATCTGAACCATGTAAAGAGCCAAATTGTTCTGCCAGAGCATCGAGGAACTGTTGTACTGTGGTCAAAATCAAAACACAAAGCCAGTAGTATTCAGTTAGTAAATACACACAGCACTTAGGTAAAGAGGAGCAAAACCACTAAAACAACAGTGACAGAGCCCAGTTGATTCTCCTGCAGGAATTTCTGAGCCTTCCTCTAGTTCATTCTGGCACTCTGAGAAAGCTGCTGTGAGCTGGAGGCTCAGAAACAGATGGTTCTGCTGCTCTTCACACTCCTTCCCCTTTTAATCATGCAAATTATGGGCAGAACTATCAAGAAACATTCAGGAACTGGTGTGCATATTTCTGACCCCACCTATACAATCTCCACAGACACACATAAATGTGTGAGAGCAGAGCAGGTTATTACAGACACGGCAGTGGTCAGGGAAAGGGGCCAGGATGGAGGGAACCAGATGCCTTCCAAGGGTCCTGCTCTCTCCCCTCTGGAGTCTGGGGATTCAAAGGCCTGACAGTGTCCATCCCTCACCTCCTGACAGTGCACCAAGTGAGTTCTCCAGCCAGACCTTGCCAACCCAGACTAATTCCCCAGGGAGCTGCCATGTGTATTATCCATGTTCTTTTATAGGACAGATATTAGTATGGAACAATAGTAGCATTTGAAAATTAATCCATGGGATAATTGATAGCCAGAGCTCTCCAGCTCCTCTGCTCTATGCCTGCCTGACCGCTCCAACCCTTAAAAGCACTGCTGAAAGTGAGAACACTTAATAGCTCCAGTAATTTAGATTCTACTGACTCTGCTGCTGGTTCCTGAGCTGTTCTCCTGTTACTGATGAGTTATCCCACTGAGAGGAATGAGCAGCACTGGCAGGCCCAGAGAATCTGCTCTATTAGTAATACAGAGCTATGCAGGTAAATCTCATTAAAGCTGTTATTATGCCATGATACAGACATGGAAAACTAATATTTCCCTATTTCACAGTGGTGTTCAGATGCTTAATTACTCCATGAACTGTTTCAAGACACACTGATAAAATCTCCATGGGAGTGCAACCATTTCAGATTGACTGAGGAATTGCTGGGTGGGAAGAGGTGGAAATCAGGATTGTGTATGAACAGTGATGGTGTACAAGGAGAACATTCCACCAGAAAGGGACTAAGAAGGTTCAGGTGAGTACAAGCAGATAGAAAACACAACCTTGGCACAGTATTAATCAAAGAATCTCCTGAACTGGAAAGGACCCACAAGCATCAAGTCCAGCTCCCGGTCCTGCATAGACACCCCAACAATCCCACCCTGTCCCTGAGAGCGTTGTTCAAATGCTCCCTGAGCTCTGTCAGCCTTGGGGCCATGACCACTGCCCTGGGGAGCCTGTTCAGTGCCCGACCACCTTCTGGAGGAAGAACCTTTTTCTGATACCCAACCTAACCCTCCCCTGACACAGCTTAAAGCTGCAGCTAACGGAGCCGGGAGAAGAGGCTGGAGAGCCACCGCTGCAGGAGACCGAGGGCTCAGCTCTGCAGCTGTGGGAAGA
The DNA here is from genome assembly GCA_038380795.1 of Pyrocephalus nanus. NCBI lineage: Eukaryota > Metazoa > Chordata > Aves > Passeriformes > Tyrannidae > Pyrocephalus > Pyrocephalus nanus. Next base: position 7,555,267 of record CM076278.1, read on the forward strand.
CTGAACCAACCACCCAGGGCCCATCTGATCCAAAAGGAATGAGTTTACCTACGAGCTTCCTGGGGCAAACCAAACACATCTGTGACAGGTGCACAGTGGGGCCGCTGCAGGTAGTGCAGGGCTGCCTCGTGTGTGTGTGTTTGCTGGAAGCTTCACTGGAAACATCCACGAGATCATTCAAATAATTTATAATTTGTTCTCTCTATATATAGTGATACTTGGTTAATATTCTCTTCTTCTCTCCTATGACACCGATTCAGTTCAAAATTTCCAGTCTGCCTGGAATTCTTGATAATTTAACCCAAAAATTGTGTAATTGCACTGCTCTCTTGAGATAAAGACTTTTTCTCTATGCCTTAAATCTTCCAAGAACTACACTGCATATAAATGCAAATATACCAGCATATGTACATTATCCATTATGTGACGTTCCAGATGATAGGATATATATTTTTCCTATTTTAAAGCTTAGGCTTAATCTGCAGCTCCCATGGGGAAATCACACAACTGAGCATCTTCAACCCCCCACAAATGCAGGCAGGGGATCAGGCTGCAGCCCAACAAAGAAATGCTCAATTATTTATCATCAGAAGAAAAACCCAAATGAATACATGCATTTTGATAGTGTCTTTGGATACTCTTTGTCCCTGACATCAAGACAGACAACTCCAATGCACATAAAATCTACAGTGGGAGTTTCATCAACATCCCTCTAAACAATCTTCAGTGTAATTCATGCCAAGTACCACTTTATTTTACCACAAAATAAGAGGGTGTTGAAAGAAATGTAGCTTCCAGTAACACTGAAATTATGACATAAAAAAACAGATCATAAATCTAACACTAATTTGGTGAAAAACATGGCAAACAGCAGAACGGGCAGAGTTTTAGAAGGCTCCGAGGGTGGATTTTCTCTCCTTCACTGTTCCCTCCCGTTTGATACAAGCAGAGAGGGGTGCAAGGAGCAGCTCCTCTGTGAGATGTCTCACATTAACGGTTTCTCTTTCGGTTTACAGTCACACAGTTTCCGACATCTACTTGTGGTTTGGGTTCTGTGTTGTTTTTAACTGATCACAGAACTCTGCAAGGACAGCGTGGCTTCAACAGATCCCTGAGAGCCTCCTGCAAACTGTTCACAAACCAAGTTCCAGTCTCAACTTGTACTGAAAATAAGAAATAACACAAGAAAGAAGAAAATCAGTCTTTAAACAGTATTTTAAATGTCATTTTTTGTTCATAAAGCAACTTCCTAATTTTGGTGTTGTCTTCTGTGTGGTGGCTGCCAAGTCAGAACCGGAACCCCAGAGAAAAACCACTTGAACAAACAACCTGGCTCCTTGATTTTACAGAAAACCCACCAAGTAACGATTTTCCCTGCTATATGGCTGCACATTATCTAACATCAAAGTACCAGAATAAAGCAAAATTATAGCAGTGCTACAAGTCTCATGACAGAGCTAAGAAAAGTCATCCCTGCTCACTTCACAGCCAAAAACTCAGGTGCTTTTCTTTACTCCCGACCAAGTTTTATTGCCTTCATTGTTATTTCCTCAGAGGACTATTTAATTAGTCCAGAATGCCAACAGCACATAGATCTTCTGCTTAAATTAAACAATAGCTTAAATAATGCTCTAGGGAGGCACTTTTCCCAGCCTGTTATTTTTAGGCAGCTCGGGGAGTGCAGTGCACTGCCACGCTGCCAGCACAAAGAGGAAGAGCAAGAATGTTTTTCTCAACAGATTTTAACTCCTTTCTAATGATTAGCAGCAAAACTCTGAAATAATGAAGTAAGTCCATAACTAGAGAAACAAGCAACAGAAAGCATGACCCATTGCCCCCCATTGACCCCCCTGTTGCTGTTCACACCTTAGTTTGGGGTTGTTGGTTTTTTTTAAACAGAAAGTTGTCCCTGACCAAGCTGGAGGAAACAGCAGCCAGAAGGGTCATGAGCACGTTTCCCCTGAGCTGAGGCAAAAAAGTCCCTGTGCAGAAGAATCTACAAAATAGAGCAAATGCTCTGGAAGCTCAGCTGAAGAGCTCAGAACCCCCAGGATCTGTGCTGAGGGGAGCAGGATGACAGGAGCAGAGCAGGAGCCTCCTAGCCCCTCATCAGCCACGCGTGGGTAGGAGGCAGCACTGGTGCAGATGGCAAAATGCTCACCCCAGCTGGGAAGGCCTCCAGCTTGAAGCCTGCTGGTTGAGGAGGATATGAAAGACAGTGAAATGAATCACCCAAGAAAGATCATCCCTCACTATGCAAAAGTGGATGGTAAATAGGGGGAAAAAAATGTTTGTAACTTGTTACACGACACCTACAAGTTGGTTTAATTAGTTCTTCTACAAGTGATGAAAATAAAGATCCAGCTTCAGGGAAGAAAAAAAAAGCAAGTTACTTCCTAAGCAAGGTGAAAACCTTACACTTCAGCAAGACCAGCTGCTGAAACAGCTAAAATACATCCTGTTCTCATCCTTCCCAAGACCCAAACCCAACGGTTCCATGAAGAGATGAGAAACTGAGAGGGGTGTAGACAAACCACCACATCCCACCAGCTTCAAGAGATGAGAGCAGCCTATTTGCTTTCAGGAGGGAACCAAACAGTCATCAGAGAACTCAAGGCTCAACCGAAGCAGGACATGATGCTGTAAGATGCTTTTGCATCACATCACAGGATTTCTAATCAAGCTTTATTCCCTGAGGAATTCCCTCACAGGTAGATGCAGTTTGCCTGAAAGCCCAGTGTCAGACACAAGAGTCACTGAATTATAAGAGGCAGCAAGTTTGCTCCAAAGCACTTAACCACAATAATCCCGTTCTAAAGCAACATTACACCCTAACTGACTTCCTTTAATGCTCCCAGTCACCCTGGCTGCAGCAGACCCTGATCTGCCCTGCAGCCACACTCCTGACAGCTCATTTCCCACCTGCCCTCTGAGAGCAGGGGCTCTCCAAGGGTGCCCACCCTGCAGGACAAGGGAGCACGAGAACGACTCCACGTGCAATCTTAATGCAGTTGTGGAGTAGATTCCACAGATAAATTATGGATATCAGGATACCAGTATCTCAGAAGGGTTTGGGTTGCAAGAAACTTTAAAGCTCATCTCATTCCACCCCCCTGCCATGGGCAGGGACACCTTCCACTAGACCAGCTCGCTTCAAACCCTGTCCAACCTAGCCTTGGACACTTCCAAAGCCATCTCAAAACGTCTCTTTTTCTAAAGAAACTGATAATCTGGTGTTGTAGCAAACAGGATGTGGTAAGAAGAAAACAGCTAAGGTGGTTACGCACTCGGCTTCGAGACACGCTGTACTTCCCCAAGAGGCTTCTGCTGGTGGAGGAAGCAGTTTCTGCAGGAACAGCCGGCTGTGCTGGGCTGTCAGCGCTGCCAGAGCTCTCTTCTGGGTGCTCCGACGAGTTTTACGTCCTCTGACTCATCGGGCCATTCTTAGAGAGTTCAAGATCATTCTGGAGCATCGCCCCAGCAAACAGCAGTGCCAGTGTCAAGAGATGAGGGCAGCTTATTTGCCTTCATGAGGGAAAAGATGTAAATAGAGAACAGACGTTTGTTTATGCAAATATGATTAAGCCTTCAGGCCATTTTCACCCCTGGTGAGTTTCCTGCTCTTAGTCTGATCCTAAAGGTTTTGGTTTCCAAGCCCAAGCTGCCCGTGTAGTTGCACACCTGGAGGAAGTGGCAGGGAGGAAATTTAGGCCAAGCTTTGACAGTGGGACCTGGAAAGCATTGACCCTAAAAGGATTTTAGGGCTCTTTAAAGATAAACACTTGCAGATGATGAGACCAGCACCATAATTAGACACATTCATAGGGAAAGATCCACAGGAACGACTCTGCATGACATCAGAGCCCTTGTATCAGACAGCTGATCAAAGCCTGGGTTTACATTTGAAAGGATACTGAAAACTAGAAAAAAAACAGTGACCTGGAGCTGGGAGGAAGAATTTAGGTCTAGGGGAAAACAAGCTTAACACTCCTCATCTACAGCACTTGCCAAGGAAAAACCAGGTAGCATGATGCAGTTTTATAGTCATTTTAAGAGGATAAAGCAGTGGATACTGGATGGCTCTTTAGCTGAGGAAGTAATGGTCCCGAGGAGCCGGCAGGAAGGGATGAAGCAGCAGAATTACAGCTCAGAGATTCACTTCACCCGGGTTCATTTAGACTCCACCCCACACCTGCACGCCCAGGACCTGCTCTACCTGTGGTCTGGCCACATCCCTGCCATACAAACAGACAACAAGCAGAACAAAAAAGTGATTAGACTTTTAATTACCTCCCCATATTTCTTTTCACAGCCTTTTTGCATAATGCTTGCCTAAAATTGCAGGTACTTCACCACAAGCAATTATGCTAATGTCTGGAAACAGAGCTAATTGAATGGCAAAGAACACGCTAGAAAATGCAATAAAATTTAAATGAACAACCACAGTAAGGAAATAGAATATTTTCCAGTGCAATGCCAAGTCTGCTGTTAAAAACAGTCGTGTTTAGCTTTAATCTTTTTTTTTAATTCCATTCTAAATCCTACTTCAGCTTCAGAAATAACTGAATCTCCAGCAAAGTGGTAACAGAAGTGCTCCTCCTTTCCAGGTCATTCTGAACAAGTCCTGCTCTGACAGTACCAGGGGAGAGGAGGAGGAAACCCCTTCTCTTTGCACAGCTGTAGCTCTGCAGCTCAACATCCGGGCAAGAAACTAATATGTTAATGAAACTCCAGGCTCTAAAATTCCAGGTTCAATGGCTATGACAAACATGGGGGGGAAAAAAAGGAAAGAACTAATCCTCCCAAAGTTCAATTACCCAGTTATAATTGCTGTAACTTATCAAAATAATTGCAACAATCCTCACTGTTTCTCAGAACCAACTGGTAATGAAAAGCATTCAATTACATAAATAAAAATATCCATTACATAGAAGTTGGTCTGTTTGACTTCTTTTTTTTTTCAGAGGAAAAAAAAAAAAAAAAAGACTTCTTCATTTCACTGTCCCCAAACAGGCTCAGTTGAAGCCAGGCTGTGTTTGGTTGCTTAAAATTCCGCTTATTTTGCAACTGCCATGCTACAGCAAAATATTAATGATTCAGCACAGACATCTGAGCTGAGGCACACACTGAGGTGTCAGTGCAAGCAAACGAGGTATCTGTGCATTTATGCGGTAAAATTTTTGGCCACAATACAAAGTCATAGTTTCATGCACAAATACAGACCACACATCAGCCCAAAGATGCCCCCGTGTCACCACCTTTCCTAGGAAACGAGGTACAGCAGCAGTCACTGCAGTCTCAGTGCATTTCAGACAGGAATAAAACCATTGACCTCCTTGAGTTTTCCCAACCTGCTCCCCATTTTGCAAGACAGGAGCAGCTGTGCTGTCCCAGCCAACCCACTCCTCAGATCTGCTGGACAAAGATTTCACAAGCCTCTAACGAGATCCATTCCCTGCTTTACTACCCACCCTGCTACTAAAACAGGTTTCTTTGTATCCAGATTTTTCTTACTTGAGACGTTAAGTCTCTGGAAAATGGACTAACCTCATAATTTCTGCAACAGCTTCTCTGGGTTTGAATAATGTTCAACCTCACTTCTCCCTTTCGCCACCCACGTCACACCCTATTTCAATACTTCCCTGTAGGTCACATTTAACAGACTGCTCAGCAAGGACTGCTCATTCCCACTGCTCTTTCCTGGACTCTTCCCAGCAGGTCCATGTATATTTTGTAATCCAGTGCCAGAATGGACACAACATTCTGCCAGAAGAGGATTATTTCACATGCCTCACTGGCTACAACCCTGATTTTATATTTAGTTGTGTGATCCAGCTGAGCCAACACAACCCAGGGCTCGTGTCACAGCCAAGTCACTGAAACACGTCCACCCACCCCGAGGTTCTGCACCCTGTGTTTGTGTGATTGCTCCAGCACAGCTGGGGAGGGCACCGCTGGATCTGACTGTAGAGCACTGCAATTTTCCCCTCCTGCAGTTTATGGAGTGTTTGTAACTCTGCCCTTGTCCTCAGTGTGGTCACAGCACGTCAGCAGAACACAGAGGTTCCCAAGCCCTGCGCTCGCAGTTAACTAAAACACTGATCTCTGATGTTCCTGTGCAAACTCCCTGGATCCAACCTTCCATGGAATACTGATTAACTGCTGCACAAGTCCACTTTCCCAGAGTTTCAGCCCCAACACAAAGCAGTTTCACCCAGGCCACATCTTCCCTTGTTGTGAGCAAGAACATGAAGTCAGAGGGTCAAGGCAATACATCTGGGATCTCTTCTACTCCTGCTCCCTTATCAACAGGCTCATTACCTCTGTAGAGGAAAAAAAGTTTAACTGATGTGACACATTATATTGTTGACAAGCCCATACCAAGTAATATAATTTTCTCTTTGATGTTTCCAAATAATTTAATTATTTTCCCGGTAGTTTTCCAGAACCTGAAGTTGACAGATTGCCTTGCTTCGTCTTCTTCCCTTTCACAACATTTTGTTTTATTGAAGACCTTTGTTTTACCAAGTCCTGTCCATAGTCCAGGGTTCTTCAGACCATCTACAGCACTGATTTCTCAGCAGTCATCACAGAGAAATGTGAAAACCAAGCCAATCTTTAAAATATTTAGGTAACATCTGATTGCAATATGACTTACCAATTTTCTGATGAAAGATCTTGTCAAAGGTTAATTCACCCCTTTCCTCGAGGTATTTCTGCATAACACTGCGGATACTGAAGGGAAAAAAAAGGAAAAAAAAAAAAGAATTACTTGAAATTGCTTTTTTTAAATCAGATCTTTACGACACTAGAAAGAAAAGGATCAATGAAATTAAACATCCACTTAAAAGACTGGACAAGCTGGATCAATCGGCTGAGGGCAATGAGCTTCAGCAAGGTGAAGTGCTGGGTCCTGCCCTTGGGTCATAACAACCCCACACAACACTCCAAGCTGGGGGCAGAGAGGCTGGAGAGCTGCTCATCAGAAAAGGACCTGAGGATGTGCCCAGGTGGGCAAAAGGCCAGCGGCACCTGGGCTGTACCATCCATGGTGTGGCAGCAGGACTAGGGCAGTGCCCATCCCTGTGCTGGCACTGCTGAGGCACCTCCAGTCCTGGGGACAGTTCTGGGCCCCTCACGACAAGAAACACATTGAGGGGCTGGAGCGTGTCCAGGGAAGGGAACAGTGCTGGGAAAGGGTCTGGAGCACCAGGAGCAGCTGAGGGAGCAGGGGGGGCTCAGCGAGAACCTCCTCGCTCTCTGCAACTCCCTGACAGGAGGGGGGAGCCAGGTGGGGGTCAGGCTCTGCTCCCAGGGAACAAAGGACAGGATGAGATAAAACGGCCTCAAGCTGTGCCAGGGGGGGTTCAGGTTCCCCCCAGGGCAGGGACCATATCAGGTCTGGGCCTCAGGATGATCTCTGGGGTCAGAGCACTTCCCAGGGGACACCCTGGTCACCACTTTGATTCTTTATTCCTGCATCAGGTTTCAGCTCCTGTAAAACAAACGCACAAGTCACTCCGAGCTGCCTCGGGCTTTAACACCGGAGCTGCCAGGGATCAGCAGAAAAGGAGCCAACAGCAGCTCCATTAGGCACCTCACTTGGCTGCAGTGCACTTAACATCTACTTTGCCTAATTTATAATGTCACAATCTCTCATTTAAACCACATTAACAAAGATTTCCTTTATTTGTCAAGTAACCTCAATATTCATTGTAATATAATGCCTATAAAAATTTCATATGGGCAACAATACAAGTACATAAATTTTAAAATCAATGCAGGCCAGCAGTGCTGGGCCTTAATAAAACAACTCTATTGTCACAGTATCAAGTCAAAATTCCACTGGACTTTCTCTGTTTCCAATTTTAAAACTGATATTTTCATACATGCTATGTATTATTTTAAAAATAACCTTGTACAAAATACTGATGCTCTAAACCATTAAATATCACTCCTATTTCTGTAGTAGCAAGACTGAGCACCTAATCCTTATAAAACACAGAAGCCGAACTATTTCATGTGGGATAAAAATGAATAGGTCGGTTCTTGCTGATAAATTTTAACATTTTCAGAACAACTGGATTTCTGCAGTTATTTCTCATCCATTTTTTCCTCTAAGGCCTCTTCATTAACAAGTAATTGTGCAGTCATGGTGAGCAGCAGAGCCCTACTGACCTCAGAGACTATCCCCTCTCTTGTGCTCACACAGACTCCATTACCTGAGCCTCACAATTATTAACAAATAATAATTATTAACAAATACCTCGTCCACTGAGGGAGGAAAGTATCCACACTCCTCCTGAAATGAGGGCCTGAGGCACGAGGAATTACTTGAACAGAAAAAAATCTATAATAAAAGCCAAGAACTTTGCTGGAAGGCCCTAAACCCCAATCCAGGAAACTATCCTATTAATAGTTTTACTGTATATCTCCAAGGCCCACATGGAACACGGATCTATGAACACTGTGATCCAAAGCGAGAACTCTGGAGGCCAACCACCACATCAAGTTAGACAAGAACTGGGAGGGCTGAACACTGTTAATCAGGTTGGAGATGATAAATTATTCAGTGACGAACTTGCTGTTTATTTGTTCTTTAAGAACTGGGTCTGCTCTCTGTGTGTTTTAACAACCTAAACAAAATACTGATTTCAAACGAAGAGGGAGCAGTAAATAGAGATCACAGAATCCCAGGCTGATTCGGGTTGGAAGGGACCTTAAAGCTCATCTCATTCCACCCGCTGCCAGGGGCAAGGACACCTTCCACTAGAACAGATTGCTCCAAGCCCTGTCCAACCTGGCCTTGAACACTTCCAATGATGGGGCAGCCCCAGCTTCTCAGGGCAACCCGTTCCAGGGCCTCACCACCCTCACAGGCAGGAATTTCTTCCTAATATCTAATCTAAATCTTTTTCCAACCAAACCTTCCCCCTTGTCCTGCTTACAGAAGGACCCTCTTGCATGATAAACAAGCTTGGTCTGAGTCACCAAAGCCCCCAAGTTCCCCCTCCTCAGCCTCCTGGCTGCCCCGAGCCATCAGCGCTGCCATCACAACCAGCACTGTCCTGTTCCCACTGACCACCAGACCATTAGTAACAAAATAAGCCTTTTTCATAATAATGACATGAAGAAAGCTTTCCTCTGCTCCAACAAGTGCACTGCAAGAAATTACATCAACAGATCTTAGTCTAGACAATGGGAGAAGATAATGAAAATTTAACGTGTGACTGAAGTGTCCATGAAAACACTGATTGTATAACGAGCAAATCTCTCCAGCGCCTCTCCTCCTCTCCCAACATCTCGTACTTCTGGTCTGATGGATAACGTGTCAAAGGAACAAAACGTTTTTTTGCAGCTACAGAATCTGAACAAATCTGTAAAATGATCACAGGAGTCCACACTGCATTCCAGCTCCTCAACAACACTCCCACCCCCTTTAAAATCATTTCTCCTTATCCATATGAGTAAATAGGAATAAATTACATGGAGTGGATTACAACTACCCAGAACAATCGCCTCCTAATTCTCACATGGAAGTTATAAGGTAGAAATCCCATCGAGTTCAAAAAAACAAAGCAGAGTCCGTGTATCCTTCACAAGGATGGAATATTTTAAAATGGAGCTTAGCACATTCCACAAACAGGAAGGAAGGTTCCCTCTCTGCTTTTGTCTATTGACTCATTAGTTGCCCTACACGTAAACAATCTGGGACTAAAAGCTGCATTTCACAGAAAAGCAGCCATTTCTGAAAAGCCTTCCCCGGCCAGAGATGCCGTCAGCGCAAACCAAGCACTAATGCAAGAAGTGGCCGCTTTTGCACAAGTTCATCTCGGTTCACAGCATGATCTACCTTAATAGCAGCACTCAAAATGGGCAGGAACAAAAGTTGGCTAAAAATAAAATCCAGGGAGACTTCAGAAACAAAAGTATATCTGACTGGACTGCAGCAAAAACCTCTTGAAAAAATACCAAACAGCAAAAAATTCAGACACGCTCCGTTTGTGGTCCACAGGCCCCAAGTCAACTGAAATACTAGGACAAGTACATTTAGGGAAAATCAAAAATCAGGCTTAAAATGTTGTGAGAAATGCAACTTGGACTCTGGGTACCTCTTTCTGGGTACCTTTTTCTTCATGGAAAGGGAGGTCAGGCATTGGAAGGGGCTGCCCAGGGAGGTGGTGGAGTCCACATCCCTGGAGGCGTTCAAGGAACGACTGGAAGTGGCACTCAGTGCTCTGGTCTGGGTGACAAGGTGGGGATTGGTCACAGGTTGGACTCGATGATCTTGGAGGTCTTTTCCAACCTCAATGATTCTGTCATTCCATGATTTGCAGGTTTAACTGGGCCCACATTAAGCAGACACCTGGGAGCACAGCAAAGCCCCAGGGCCAGACACCCAGCAGAGCCCACCCCATGGTTGGTCAGAGAGAACTCATGTAGCACTGACACAGTAAAGAGGTTTTGGGAAACGAGTATTTTTGCAAATGAGACACATATATTGACCCTTGGCAACGCCAACAGTCCTCAGGTAGCACTGATGCCAGGGGTGTGGGCAGCTGGGTGCTCCTGCATCTCTTACAGCCCCTGGGTGAAGCTGCCCTCAGAGAATGAGCTGAATAAACGCCCCAGGGGTTGCAGAGCGTGTCAGAGAGCGCTGCCTGCCCAGAGCAAGCGGGAGGATGACTATCTGCATCATCATCAAACTATAAACTCTGCAAACAGCACAGGTCACTCCAACCTGGGCAGCTCCTCCGCCTCGCCAGAGAAGGGATTTATGTCAAGCATGAGCTGAAAAGTCTGCTAAAAGGAGCTTCAAGCTCCATCCTGACGCTCTAGATACTCCAGCCAGTATCCTGGTCTTTCAGACTTGATCAAAGAAAGCCGCTGAAAAGCAACCTTCAAGGTTAAAATCCATTCTGGAATTAAACAGCTCTTGCTGCCTACGACAGCCTGGCAGGGCACAGGCAGCAGCCGCAGTGCCAAGGTCGGTACAAGCGGAAAATGTCTACTCCAAGACACGTCTGAAAAACTAAGAAGAAAACACATTATGTTCTTTCCAGCACAGAAAAGGACATGTGCACAGCAAGAGCATCCGCAGTCCTCCCTCTCAGATGAGCTACAGCAGCAGTAGCAAACCAGAAGGTCCCTTGGAGAGGAGCTCACCCAGAGCCAGGACTTGTCCTTGGCTGCAACCAGAGCCAGTGCCAACAACAATCAGTCTTGCTGTTGGCCTGTAACAGATCAGGAATAGTCTGTGACTCCAAGGATAAGCATGGCACTCAGGAGAAATTAAACTTCTGCTGGGAGTACAAGTGTGTCTGCCACAGAAGAGCCTACAGGATGGCCACTGGAGCCCAAGGAATTGCCCATCAGGCAGCCCCAGTCCACAAGGGCAGCAGGAGCATGACCACAGCGGATTTGGGAATATGGTGAAAACAGGAGTTGCAGAGGAGAGGAAAAAAATTAGCACTTGTTTCGGTATCTCCAAGACAGATAGGGAGGGACTTTTTCCAAGAGTACATAGTGACAGGACAAGGGGAATGGCCTCAAACTGAGAGTACATTTAAATCAGATATCAGGAAAAATTTCTTCCCTGTGTGGGTGGTGAGGTCTGGCACAGATTGCCCTGAGAAGCTGTGGCTGCCCCATCCCTGGAAGTGTTCAAAGCCAGGTTGAACAGGTCTTGGAGCAACCTGTTTTAGTGGAAGGTGTCTCTGACCCCGGCAGTGGGTGGAATGAGATGAGCTTTAAGGTCCCTTCCAACCCAAACCAGTCCATGATTCTATACAAGTTCTGCTATTCATTTTACATGGATCCTGTCCCTGAAGCTTTGTTACAGGAGTTCTTCTGAAAGCATCTCACACCTTGGAAGGGGAAAAGGACAAAGAATGAGGTGACAGGATGTATCCATATACATACTCCTACTATTGGAACTAAGTCAAGAAGCTACTTACTGCTGGCCTTCTTACTGCTGGGTCTTAAAGGAGTTTTTAATTATTTATCATCAAAGCACATGATTTTTTCTTACAAATCAATAAGAGTTCAGATTTGTGGGATGTTATCTGTTGTACAGGTGCATGTATATACACCACAGCTTGAGAAAGGAATGTCTGGCCTTGTTGCCAACACTAAAGAACGAGAGCTGCATTAAGAATGAGCAGTTACAGCCACTAATACATTCACCTATAGGCCAAAACAGAAACAGGAGGACAGAAATAAAAAACAAGAATGAAACAGCAGCTTTACAGAGACTGAGGAGAGCACAGTTCAGAAATTAACTCTGTCAACATTTCCTGTATTGTCACGGGCAGGTCATAAACTTTATCTGCTCAGATCCCCAGTCTGTAAAATAAAGCTGGATTTATTTTTTCTCTCCTTTGTCGTCAGAGCAGGTACCATCCCTCTGCCACGTGTGGCTGCTGTATCCAACAGCACACTAAGCTCCTGATGGCTCCTGGCACGTCCAAAAACTACTCACGCTAATAATTATTTCAAGAAAATGCCAGATATTCAGCAACTCCACAGCCACTGCTTTGTCTGCCAAGCTTCTGCAGTGCCAGTATCCCTCTGCACTCCCAGTATCCCCTCTCCACATCACACAAGTCACCTTCATTTACTCCTGTGGCAGAGGTAATAAATAGCGGGCATTCACAAAACGTTGAACCCATTTCATTCTGCTTCCTCTCAGATTGCACCCAGCTCAAAGTTCAGCAGAAGTCAATACTTCTCCAAACGACTTGGTTCTCAGATGCTGTAAAAGCCATTTTACACACTGTCACTTTGGTTCCAGCAGTTCATCAGGCAAATTACCAGCTCAGAAAGTCAGAAAGGACCATCAGACCATTTAACGTGATATATTTATCTATTGCTTGTAAAATCACAGAATCACACTCAGTCTTGGAGGTCTTTTCCAACCTAAATCATTCTGTGATTCTGTGATTAATTAGCACAAATGCTCGTTCTACTCTCGTTCTCACCAGCTGACAAAGCAGCAATGAGTGAACCCAAACTTTGATTTCTCTCCATAATCATGGCACACCATGTGCATACCACCCCCTTCCTGGGACAGAACAGGGCTCTGCCATTTTCTGTCCCAAGTTCACCCGTTTCTGCCCTATTTTCTGCCCCCACATCCCCTGAAGTTCACACCAAGCCCCCTGCCAACTCATTTCATTGCAATGAACTAATGCTCTTAGAACTGACGTGAATGATTAACAACATATTTCACCCCAGAGCCCTTTGTGATGGAAGGGATTAAAGCTCAGCAACACCTGCCCACACCCCCCTCTGGTCCCTGCGTCAGGAGACAAAGCAGCTTCACTTATGCAAATTATATTAATGGAGAAGTTTACAAGGAGGTAGCCAAAACCAGTAGCTGCACAGCTACGACTTCACAACACTCACCAGCCTCCTGTTCCTTGAGAATCACTGGCATTATCAGTGCTGAAATCTGAAACTAATATAAAAGCTTCTAAGTACATGAATTTTTCAGGAATAATTACACCAAATTGCAGTGTCAAGGACTTGCCCTTCCACCAGATTGCTGCTGCTGAGAAATTACAAGAAAGAGAAATCAGAGCAAAATCACATCTCCCTGCTCTGACTGCAATTAAGTCATTCACCAATCATAAATTACTTTTTTTTTTAAACAAATACAAAATTACTGAAGACGTGCCAATTTTTTTAATCTCTTCCGATCTCAAATGTTTAGAAGTTTCTTTAAAAGTAGCGTTCAAGTATAAACGTTGACTGAGAGACCAAGAACTACAGCCAACGCCGACAATCACCTCTGATTTATTTATTCATTTATGGGCTCAGGATGAAATTTTACAGAGACTTTAAAAGTTTATTTGCAGTATCCAAATCCATCATAAAGTTGCTAAAATTGGACCAAAGATCCTGCCCCAAAGGCCTTTGAACTGAAAGCATGACAGGGTCAACAAGCACAACTCAAAGCACTGGCAGAATGGCCCACAGCCATTAGAGCCAAAGTAGGTTGTTTTTTTCTCTTTGTACAAGTGCATTTAAAATGCTTAGCAATGCGAGATTGATCAAAAGGGAAAACTGGGATGAAATATTTGGCCTAAGAATCAGATCTTTCAAAGCTCTTTCAAACAACAAGTTAAAACTACAGGAATGCTTCTGTATTTTTTCTCCCCCAGAGGAAACCAGCCCCTGTGAAAGGCCACACATCCCTCCTGAGCCTCAGATCCCAACTCCATGGCAGTGATCCTCCTAAAACACAACCAAGAAGGAGGTGTAAAATTGTCTTCATTGATTTTTTGCTTCCCATTGTGCACTTTAACCTGGCAGTTATTTTAAGGTCCCAGAGGGTAAGGAAGAGGTGAGAAAAGTCAGTAATCATTAGAGCAGAATCACAGAATCACTGAGGTTGGAAAAGACCTCCCAGTCCACCCTGTGACTGATGCCCAACTTGTCACCCAGACCAGAGCACTGAGTGCTACCTCCAGTCGTTCCCTGAACACCCCCAGGCACGGGGACTCCACCACCTCCCTGGGCAGCCCCTTTCAAAGCCTGACCACCCTTTCTGTGAAAAAATTCTTCCTGAACAATTTGAACAGTTGGGAAAATGTGGGGTAAAAAACCCCACCAGAAACCTTAATTAAAAAAAAAAAAAAAAAAATCAGAGGACTAATGCACTGAAAATGAACAGAAGGTGATGGGGAAGATGTGGGGAAGCCAGCCTGGAGACTGAAAAACAACAGCAAATTATGGAAAGGCTCAAAAGGAAGGTCTCTCACAAGGCACTGCCCGGGCCATCCCTACAACCCACCAAAGGCTGGGAATTTGGGCCAAGAAAGCCAAAACACTGGAGCACAGCCAGTAAACAGCAGCCAAACTGCTCCTGAGCAGCCCTGCCCATGGCACAGCCAGGCTTCTTTCACCAGACACCTGAAACCTCAAAACATCCACCCACGTTTTATCTTCTTTTAATTGAATTACGGAGTTGTTTAGGTTGAAAAAGTCCTCTAAGACCATCGAGTGCAACTGTTCCCCAGCACTGCGAGGGCCACCACTAACCCATGTCCCCAGGTGCCACAGCCACACAGCTTTTAAGTCCTTCCAGGGGATGGGGACTCCATCACTGCCCTGGGTAGCCTGCGCCAGGGCTGGACAACCTTTTAAGGGAAGGAATTCTCCCAATTTAAACATCCCCTGACACAACTTGAAGCCATTTCCTCTGGGTACCAACTGGATCTAACTCCATTCACCACCACTCACTGGACCCACCATCACTCTTTTCCATTTAAAGCTGAGTTTAACCCAGACTCCTGTTTCACAGAGCTCATTTTTCCTGCTGAAACTGAAGGCAGAAACACAACAATCAACAGCAGCCAGGTCACATCCACGGAGCCGTCACGCAGAGGCTCATTCTGCACTCAGCCCCTCGGGACAGGGGTGTCTTTCCCCAAGGTCTGAAGCACTGAGGATTTTATTGGGATCCCCAGAGCTTTTTAATTTTCCAGGAGGATGCAGAAGCTGCTGGGAGCTCTTTTCTCATGTGCTCCTTGAGCAGAGGTAGCAGCTCCCCGTGGGTGACACGCACCCATCCGTTCCCAGCTCCTGCTCCAATGCCATTCCCAGCTCCATTCCCCGGAGCCCCCGGGGCTGCAGGAGGTTGTTGTGCAGCTGGTGCCCGTCTGCTGCACATGCTGGACTGAATCTCTGCGGCATTTAATGACGGCTTTGATCTGAGCAGCTCCACCAGATCCCGAGAAATCCGCCTTTTCCCCGGTTCCTTTCTCAATAGGACATGACACATGCTGACAGGACAAATTCCTGGCACACTGCAAGGGGACTGGGGGGGTTCTGTGTGAAAGCAGTTCCTTCAAACACTCTCAAAAATTGTTATTTATTTATGAAAGGCATATTTATATAGGTGTTTACTCAGTACTGGAATGATTTTTTTTTTTTTTTTTTACATAAGCATGGGGTTGAAGCTCCTTCTCTGGAAAACAGCTGTATTTTCTAAGCTAGAAACTGCTGCTTTTACATCAATTTAGTTCAATTAAATTATGTTATTTGGTTTATGCACCTGGACCTGACGGCTCCTGATAGGCTTTTTAGTAATTTTATTAATTACCAAAAAAATAAAGCTATTATTGATAAGAAGATTAAACCAGGCCATTCCACATGATTTCACCAGAACAGAAACCAAGAGCTGCACACACTCGTGTCCTGATGTTATAGTTCCAGTGTTGGCTGAAACCATTTCACATGGGAAGGTCCAGGCACTGAAAAGCCATCATAGCTATAAAGTTTATTAATTTTATGGAAAAGCCACTTCTGGCAGGTCCCAGCAGCACCTGCACTGGATCACACAGGTGTATCACACCTGTAAAGGAACATCACATTTTGGAAGCTTTCCCCAGAAACACACCTAGAAACATCCCTCTGTTTTTAGCTCAGAACAGAGCACACTGATCTCCTCCCAGATCACCCTCATTTACCTTTTTCCTTAATTAAGGTAATGACACCCACGGGAAGCTCTATGTTTCAAAATATAAGCTGCAATCTCACAGCAGTCACACAGGAGAAGTAATTGGAACATCTCTCTGAGAGCCAGATCTCTCCTTCCTGTGCCCAGAGGTGCTCCAAGCATGGGATGCTCAGGATTTCAGACAGTCAAGGGCTTCCACTAAATCTCAGAAAATACCACTTCAACTCCTGCACCTGCCAAACGACCTACATGCGAACAAAGGTATATCAGGTATTTTCTAACTGGCTCCTGATTTGTAAAATACAGGTAACAACAATCAGTGCCCTTCCTCCAGACTCTCAAGCTTTGCAACAGGATCTTTGCCCTCCCATGCTCTCCTGTCTGTTATTAAGGTTTGGGACACTGCAGGTACAACTCAAAACAAGTGAACTCCCAAGAGAGAACACCCAACCAGTGCTGAAAGCAGCATCCGCAGCAAGCAGGAGCCCTCCCATACAGCCTCCTACACTACAGTCCATATCCATCCCTAAGCATGCATTCTTCTCAAGAAAGGACTGTAGTACAAAGCTAACTTGAGATAACAAGCAAGTACATGTTGTCAGCAGCCCCTGCATTCTGTATGCATACCAAATTCATTATTTTGAGAAAGTCGTTTCTTACTACCTTCACAAGCGAAACTCCCGCTTGACAGCAAAGCTGGGAGGCTGGATTTCCAACAAAATTTCACTAACTCTGTCATCTGTGCTTACCCTGAGCTAGTCCACCATAAAACCACAAATGTTCAGCCTTTATTATAATGGTAGTTCAGAAAAAAACAAGTCTTTCCCCCTCCTCAAGCAGTTCCCACATGAACCCCCACACGTGCCTTGTCACCCAAGCAATGCTAAATAGTAAGGTAAGCTTCAGTCTACTGATGTGAGCTTCAGATTTTGGACATCAGGAAGTATTTCTTCACAGAAAGGCTGGTCAGGCATTGGAAGGGGCTGCCCAGGGAGGTGGTGGAGTCCCCATCCCTAGAGGTGTTCAAGGAATGACTGGGGGTTGCACTCAGTGCTCTGGTCTGACTGACAAGGTGGGGATTGGTCACAGGTTGGACTCGATGATCTTGGAGGAGTTTTCCAATCTTAGTGATTCTGTGATTCTACACACTTCATCATTCCTGAACACGTGAACTAACCTTCGAAACAGACACACTATTATGAATTGCACTAAACTACATGAACAATGGATTTTTTGACCACAGTCGTCAATAATAATACATTGAGGAAATAAAAAAAAAAGAGAGGGATAGTCCAGAACAGGACACAAGAACAATGGGCGAGTGCACCTACACCAGCTCTCTGATACCCTCTGAACAACACAATCACCCAGGGTAGGGGACAAAAGGCACACTCAAGTGTCTGGAAAGCACTCTCGAAGGTATTTCTAGCATTTGGAAAAGTGGCAGATGCCCTGGAGCCTCACTGCAATGAGAAGATATTCACCATCGAAAACAGCACTTCTGCCTCCTGACAACAACGCTTTAGGAAATGCAGTGACACTCAGAGCACCTGTGGATACTCCTGGTGAAACACCAGAGCTTTATTCAACAGGGTACTCTGACCTTGAGAAGTACAAATCCACACTGCTGGCCTCCCAACACACCTACTCTAGGTTCACCTGCAGCACTTACCCTTTTTTTCTTAATACTTGTCTGGTCTACACCACATAACCACCCATCTTTCACTCTCACTCCACTTTACTTCCTTTATTCTTTGCTTAAATGCTCAACTCAGTGAGCTGTAGTAAAGCTGCAAAATGATAGATTAATTTATAAACCCATTGCATTTAGAATCCTTTTTCCTTCTGTAATTTTCACAAGGTACACATCGATGGAACCATTTGGCACAGTCTGAGTGTCCTGCAATGCTGGTTTCAATGTCTTTTACTGCAAATTTTTCAATTCCATTTTTAGTAAGTCCTGGAAGTTGTGTAAAAATATCAAGAAACAATCGTGCTTGACACTAAAAAAAAAAAAAAACAACACTGCAAATGTCAAACAGAAACCTAAACTGTTTTGCAATTTTAGACAGTGAAGCTCTGAGTTCTACTAAAATAATTTTCAGTCTTGATTGCTACAAGCAGATGGAACGAGGCTCAATGAGATACCAACACCTCACCGAGCTAATGGCACTGTGACACAGACTGGGCTGAATTAATCAGAATTAATCCTTAATCTTCCATATCATCTCTGGTTTAATTCTGCCTTCATTGGCACCATTTGTGTGCAAAGCCCAGCAAATGTGGAAGCTTTTGCAGAATCTAGGCCTACTTTTCTTATTCTGAAAACAGGATAACAGTTCTTTTGAAGGTTTCTACCATTTGCAACCAGATAGGGAGGAAGGATCATAACATCACAGAATCAGGGATTCACAGAATGGTTTGGGTTGGAAGGCACCTTAAAGCTCATCTCGTTCCAACCCCTGCTGTGGGCAGGGACACCTTCCACTGTCCCAAGTTGCTTCAAGCCCCCTCCAACCTGGTGTTGGACACTTTCAGGGATGAAGCAGCCACAGCTTCTCTGGGCACCCTGTGTCAGGGCCTCACCACCCTCACAGGAAAGAATTTCTTCCCAGGATCCCATCTAGCCCTGCCCTCTGGCACTGTGAAGCCATTCCCCCTTGTCCTGGCACTCCAGGCCCTTGGAAATAGTCTCTCTCCTGGTTTCCTATAGCCCCTCAGGTACTGAAAGACCACAATTAGGTCACCCCAAAGCTTCTCCAAGCTGCACAATCCCAATTCCCTCAGCCTTTCCTCACAGCAGAGCTGCCCCCGTTCCCCTGATCCCGGGCTCACTCCAACAGGTCCATATCCTTCCTGTGCTGGGACCCCAGAGCTAGAAGCAGTATTCCAGGTGGGATCTTACAAGGCTTCCTGGAGCCACTCCATTTCCTAAACAACCTGTATATAAACACTGGGGTTTGGTACAAACATCACCGATGAGACCCTGTTGGACCCCACTGTGCTGCCCATGGCCCGATGGCACAGACGGGCGCTCCGGGTGGAGACAAGGGAACACCGAGGGACAGAGGGAGACAGGCAGGAAACACCGCCTGTAAACACACAAACACTGCACCAGGACACAGAGCACGGCAGATTAATCACAGCCAAACTTCATCAGCTTCATGACAAAAGAGTGTTTTAATGAGGGCCTCAGGGGACGAGTTTTGCAGGCCTGATGGACACGAGGAGCACAGACCAAAGCAGCCCATGCCTCCTGCTCCCAGCAGGAAGGACGGATGGCCGTAGCACCAGGCAGACACGGGAGTTTTTAATGCCATGCCACTGAGCTAGAGCCGTTCAGGGAGTTAAATGCCACCTGCAGAAGCCCAGAACTGAACAGCTTTCTTGCAGCAACACAAAGAAGCACCTAGAAAGATGGAGAGGGCTGACATGGGCGTAATAGCAACAAAGATGAAAACTACACAAGCAGTTGTCAGGAAAATTTTCCCAGAGACAGCACTGTAAATGAATAAACACAACAGAGGCGTTAAACAACCCCAGAGAAAACAGCACCAAAGTCACCCAGACTGACAGCAGAGACAGGGGAGTGTAAGCCTGGAACTCAGAGATTTACAGAAGTTTCAAGAGGTACAAGAATTCACTGAAGGACACTTCAGAGAAAGAACCGAAATTCAGAGAAAGAGCAGAGGAAGGCCAAAAGATCAGAATTGTAAAACCAGAAGCAAAAGAGAACAGAGCAATGATGCTTAACCCCGAGCGGGAAACGTCACTTGCGTTTCAACAACATTCAGCACCATAAGAGGAAGAAAAGAAATCACAAACAGCTCAGAATAAAACTGGAAAGGCAAATCAACCTCTGTGTGTTCAACAAACCTCAATCGAAGTTTTAAACAAGTTAGTTTGAATACTGGGTAAGAAAGCAAAGGGCACATCAACTGCCCCAGCAAGAAGCAGTTGGATACCAGGAGCCAGTCTTCACCTCTGCAGGTGAAGTGAGGATGGGATGCTACCTGAGAAAAATGTCGTGTTAAAAGCATGTTTCTCAAGAAAGAAGTGACTGCAACATGCCCTTTTTTTCTCCAGAGGGGCAGGAGTCAGGAGACCAAGGAAAAAAGATCAAGAGAAAAATCAGAATTAAAATTAACTTGAAACAGAGGTAATTATTGGAAGCAGGTTAGAAAAAGAGATATGAGATGAGAAACATCTACAGCCCCGGGGAGAGAAGCCTGGACAGATGGATGCTGTGTTTTGTTACCATGCCCGTGGTATTTGTACACCAAAAGCACCCGAAGCTTACGTGATGTTTATAGTAGGAAAGCTTTAATGTCAACTTTCCTGACGAGGACAGCAGCGTGTACTCGAGGCTTCTGCGAGCCCTGAACCCTCTCCCATTTGTTACCTGATTTCTTGGACCATTTTTCTCAGCTTCACATCACGCAAATCCTTTACTCAAATTAGAACAAGCTGCTGGTAAATAAAAAGAACTGTTCTATAGTGCTCTTCCACACCCTTTGACCAAAATAAGGGAAATGCAACATTTACATGGAAAAGTGAAAAACCTCAGCAGTCTGATAAATAGCCTAAAAAATTCAGAGTGCCGTTCATTTACTCCTTTCCATCCAAAACTTACAATTTTTGACAGCAATTCTGCAGAAAAAATTTAAGGTTTCACATTTGCTCATATTTCCACATGGACGTCTTCCTTCCATTCCAGGCCTGATTTCTGCAGGATATTCTGCCTCTGACATCCCTTCTGCTCACCAATGCAAATCTCCCCAAAATAGGCTTTTAGGAAACAATGTACAACGACAAGATACCACAGCTCTCCCAGCTCTTGGCAAGGCTCTTAGGAACGAAAGGAGGAAACGCAGAAGGGAAGGAAAAGCAGATGACAGTGGATGGAAAAAGGGTTGTTTTGTTTTGGTGCTTAAAAAAAACCAAAAACACACTAAGCCTCTTCCTTAAGCACTCAGGGCCCATTAGTGTTTTCTGTCCTTCCTTCCCAAACTGATATTTAACGATTTCGGGACAAAACCAGTCTGAGGATAATTCACGTAAACTCAGCAATAATCAGCCCCACGGCCAATAAACTCTTCACCCTCGTAGTTTATTTGCTGCTAAGCCTTGGCCTGCAGCCTTGGAATTTATTCTGCCGGCACTACAGCTATTTCCTTGTAAACAGGAAGCCCCCTCAAATTTGCATTACAGTAAACTCATTTGCTTCATTTAGCCTCAGCCTTATCTGGGAAAGATAAAAGGGTGCCGACAGGTGTACAGGCTCCAGCAAGGAGACAAGACTGAAATAGGGGTGAAACCTTTAATATTTCCCGAGGAGACAACATCAGTGGCACAGGACCCGTCCCTGGGCTGTGGTTGCCTGCCGGAGATAAACCAACACATTCCTGCGAGCAGAGAGCTGCAATAAGGCAGGGACATTTATTTTCAAGCGTGGATGTGATATTCCAGTGACCTTCCTGCTGTCTGTCCCGGTGACAGCCAGGACCAAGGCGAGGATGGTTGCGCAGCCAGGCGTTACAGAGCCGAGCTCGTGCTCCTCCGAGGAGCTGCTCACACACACAGAAATAATGAGTATCTGGAAAAACTGTTTGATTTCAAACTCATGTAAGAGAGGACTCTTGTGTGTTGTATTTTTTTTACTGTTACTATATCAACCTGCCTTTAACCAGCCGATTTATGTCATTTTAAATGAATCACTTTGCCAGAGATACAGAATATTTCAGTATACTCAACACACCATGTCTGCTCTAATGAGAGGGATCAAAAAAAAACAGCCAGAAACCAGCACGAAGATATCTGACACCAGAATAACGGTCACAATTTCCTACTGTATGAGGAAATCCCTGTTTTCAGTTAGTAGCTCAGAAGTTCAGTCATTTCGAGCATCCTAAAGCCGTTTGTGGTCCCGGCCTGAGGTAAGTCTCTGTTCTCAGTTATGTCTCCTCCCGCTCCGGTGCTGAGTGCCTGAAATGTCCCCATCCCATAGCACCACGTACTCACAGATGGCTTCTCACCTTCTGCAGAGCACCACAGCCCAGGGGGATGGCAAACCATCCTTCTTCTTTACTATCTCGTGCTAACAGGTTCTTCCACAGGCAGCTCTAGGAGCGAGGCGTTTCACCTTCACCTTCTCCTGCTCCACAGAATTTCCTCTGGCACCTGGCTGTGTTTCCTACCCTGCCAAGCCAAATGCAGGTGAACCATCTCTCCAAGCTCAGGAAAACAACCACTGACACAAGGCAAAAACTGGAGCAGGAGAGTAGAGCACAGCAGGTTCCTCGGGCCTCGTGCTGTGCTATGAGGCTTCCCCGTGCTGGGCACGACAGATGTCAGTCCGGGCAACAGCTTCCCATCCTCCCCGCAGCTGCCAATGGTGTCCTTATTTCTCATGGCACTGGAAGGTCTATTTGTCCCGTGCACATACTCCACATCCCACCTTTCACCTGCCCAGAGGGGTCGTGTCCCTGCTGGGAACAGGGAGCAGCACTGCTGCACATCACTGACGGCAGAACTGACATCACCAAAGCACTGATAAACGTGAAGCCACCAGCACCCCCAGCAAAGCTGCACCTCAGGCTAACAGGGCAGCTGAAATTTTACGGATGTTGCATTATTTTTGAAAGTGTAAACACATACCAGGAAATAAAATGGGCACCTTCATCTGTCCAGTAACACCATCCTCAACCAGACCTTAAACTCAACAGCAAAACTTCTTTACCTGACACATCTCACTGCCCCTCTAAGGGGGATAAATGTGGGCTAGACACCCTTCGCCTTCCCCTGATCCAAAGCCTCCCTGTCCTACCCAGCATTCCAGCAGAAAGGCAGGAGAATGAGTGTAGAAGTGGGAAGAGGGCTTCAGTGATGCCTGGCTCACGGCAGACAGCTCGGCTAGGCCACCAGCAGGCTTCCAAACTGCCTACACATTCTGCAGTAAAATTTGGTTTAGATTCTTCCTGTTGCAGTATTTCGTTTGCTGGCTAAATCTTCATTTTTAATATATATATACACATCCAGAGCCATGAAAGAGAGAAAAATCTCAGTTTTAACTTCAACAATAAATAAGCGATGCTCAGGTGGTTTTATAACACAAGCATAACCAGGGGAAAAAGCTGCTTTTTCAGACGAAAAACTGCTTTTAACATCAAGCCCCAAGCAAACAACCTCAGCTGTGCCAAGGCACCCGTTTGCTACCGCGGTGAGATCGGGGAAGGTCGGGGCGAGGGAGCCCAGACCTGCCCCAGCACCTTTGCTCCGTGAGCTGCCTGCTAAGGGAGACCTCGGCTCCGTCCTCCTCCCGCAGCCCCTGTCAAACCTCAGGAAGCATCACCCAAAAAAATCGCTCTGCGGAGCAGCACGGCCAGAGCGGCTCGGTTTGGTGCTACCGGTTGATTTCGCCAGAATTCCTCACCCTCTGGACGGAGCACCGGGTTCGGGATCCAGAAAGCCCCGAGCTCGGGGGCTTCATCCCCGGGGGGAGCGGGCTATCCCCCGCTAAGTCGCCCGAGGGACGCCCGCAGAAGTTGTGCCAAATAAACACACACATCCAGCACGTCCAAAACACCCAACACATCCAGCACACACACGGAGCACACACCCGGAGCACATCCAGCCCGGCCCCGCGCCCGCCCCGGCCGGACCCGGTGCCTTGGAGGCCGCGGTGCCCGGGCACGGCCGGACCGTTATGTGCGGCCCCGGGGAGGGGGCCGGGGGGCCGGGCCGGGGCGGCCGCGGGGCCGGGGCCGCGGCGGGGCGGGCGGTACCTGGGCTCGGGCAGGGTGATCTTCTTGCTGGCCCTGGCCGCCGGGGTGCTCTTGCTCTTCTCCATCGCCATCAGGTAGCTGACATCGGCCAGCACCGCCTCCAGGTCCGCCATGTTCCCGCTCCGCCGCCGGGCTGCAGATGGAGGCTCCGCCGGGGCAGCCGCCCCCGGGGCGGGGGTTGGCGGCGGGCGGCGGCGGCGGCTCCGCCGGTGCGGCCGAGCGGCTCCCGGTGCGCGTGTGCGGAGCGCGGGGGCCGCTCCCGCCTCCCGCCCTGCGCCCCGGGCGGGCGGCAGGAGGGGCGGGCGGCAGGAGGGACGGACGGACGGACGGACGGGCGGAGGGAGGGAGGGAGGGAGAGAGGGAGGGAAGGAGGGAACCCCCGCCGCGCCCCCTCAGCGCCCGCCCGCCCCCGCCGGGCCCATGGCGGCTCCCGGTCCGCCCCCGCCGCTCGCAGCCGGCGCGGCCCCCGCGGCCCCGCTCGGGCGGCTCGGGGCGCGCTCGGCGGCCATGGGCGGGCCGGGGCTGCCCGGCACTGCCGAGGAAATCCGGGCACGGAACGGGCGGGGGGGTCGGAGCGGGGCAGCGCCCGCCAGGATCCCGGGGACGGGGCGGCCGCGGCCCGGGGTGACCCCGCACCGAGGGGAGACGGTCCCGGCCCCCCGAGGGCAGCGCGGGGGTCCCGGGGTTCGTGGTCCCGGTCTCGGACACGGTGGGGGATTCCATCCTGCGAGGGTAGTGAGGCCCTGCCACAGGTTGCCCGAAGCAGGTGTGGCTGTCCCATCCCAGAAAGCGTCCAAGGCCAGGTTGGATGGGGCTTGGAGCAACCTGGTCTAGTGGAAGGGGTCTCTGTCTATTGCAGAGGGGTTGACTGAGTGATCTTCATGCCCCCCTTTCCAACCCAAACCACTCCTTGGTTCTGCAGAAGGGGAACACCAGAGCCAACACCGAGCACATGGGGTGAGGAGGGCGATGGCTGCCTGAAAACATCAGCACCCAGTCAAACACATATCTTTAGAATTAATTTCCTCATAGTTTATTAAAACAGGATACAAATAAATTCATCTGGGTGACACCCCATTATTGCTCACTGAACCACTTGCAGGCAAATAATCATGCAAAACAAGGTGCCCAGGTGTCCTCTGCCCCAGCAGAGCTCCCCGCTCGTATTCCTCCTTAATGTAGTAGTAGCTCCACTGCAGCCAAGCAGATATGCAGATTTCAACTGCTTTCTTTTCTGGATTTCGTCAAATATGTCATAAATAATTGGCTCAATGAAAGGCTAAGTCAATGACAAGTCTGAAGTTTGAAACTCAGCATGTTTTGAGCTCTTTTCAAGTGCCGCCACTCCTCCTGCCTACATCTTTATGAAAGTTAATGATCTGATTAAAGCAAGGTAGAGTATACAGCTGGGAGGATTTCACCATGTGGCTCATTATGAACTGTCTGAGAACCTGCTTTTTGTTAAAAATGTAAATTTAGGCCAACACTTTTCACCTGAACAGATCCACTGGGGAAGGTTTCTCCTCCACCAGTGGCCACAGAGCAGAGCTGAGGCTCAGGGTGTCCAAACGAGTGGAAGGAAGAGGGGAAGGACCTGGGGCATGTCCCTCCTGGGAGCTCAGGGTGAGGTCTCCAACCAGCCCTGTTTAAAGGTTTCACTGAGCCGAGATGAGATCGAAAGGGGTGTTTTTATCTCTTGAAATCCTCTGGGCTGGCAGTGGGCTGTGGCATGGTTCCTGTGACTCCTCAGGCTCAGCCCGGACTCGGGGCTCCCACTGCAAAGTTTATTCCAGTGCCTCTGCATGGGCCCTCCATTTGCAGGGATGTGGTGGGAGAGATACTGCCCCCAGACGTGGTGATTTCAAGTCCTTTCCAAGTCCTTTCCATGGTGCCTCTCCCCAGGCCTGGCAGAGCAGTCCTGCTCAACCCTCCACTCCAGAGAGGTCCCACGGTGGTTATGAAGCTGTCCAGGCTCCTACAGCTGCAGTCCCTCATTAACACCTGCAGAATTACTGTCTAATTAAATAAGTACATCAGAACACATGCAAATACATCAGTACACATGATAGCCTGTGCTCTAGCGTTATCCACCGAGACAAAACCCACGGTCTGTGCCTCATCTGTGGGATCATTTTAGAGCTTTAAAACATTTGAGTGTTGATTAGAAAGGCTGACGCTGTCTAGTGACAGGTCCAAAACTGTGTGCCTCTGCTGTTCTAAGGAATATTCTGTTTAGCCACGAGTAACTATTTGCCACCCTCACCACATCCTTAGCCTGGTTATTTGAGCAGACACATGCCTTTTGCCAGCTCTTCCAAGGGGACTCCCAGGTTTTGGCTCCTGCAGCCCCTCTGCCCATCATTCACTGATATGTCCACAGAAAGAGCTGGGTTTCGTTTTCTGAAACATGATCCTGCAGAAGCAACATCTCCACAGGGAGGATCTCAGTGCTGACCTGATGGTGTTGCCAAACACCCCAAGCACAGGCAAGGGAAGGAGAGAGCAAACAAACCACCTCTGCCCTGAGGAGGAGGGCCCTGGTTTACTGAGATATTTAAATAGCTTTACAGTGCTGGTGACAGTAAAGAAGCCACTTAAGATTCCCAGTGCTCTCATATTTATTTCTGTGCCACATTTTCACCATTATTATCTGGATATTATTGTTGTGTACACATCAAAGACATTCCTGCTGACAGTTCCTAGGAAGGCAGGAAGACAGCCAACCAAGTTAAGGAACTTGTTTTCTTCTTTCTGCTTTTGGATTTCCATCACTACTGGTGTGGCAGCAAGCAGCTGGCACCAGAGTGGAGGTGGGTTATTATAAGAAAAGGTGTTCTCTGCACCGTTTATTTCCCAAGTGTGATTGCACTGCAGTTGGAGGTAGTGGAATGTCCCCACAGCCACCTTGGTCACTGCCTGGGGAGGCAGCACAGCTCTGGCTATTCATGCTCACCTCTAGCACATAAACACCTCTAATGGGTAAACATCTCCAGTGTGTAAAACGCATATTTTTTTAGTGATATATTCCAATATTTTCAAGGTCACTGGGATGGGCAATTTTAATTACAGAGTGGAATCAAGTAGAAGCCAAAACAAGTAGAACAGGCAGTGCCAGCCTCCTCCTTTACAGGAAAGTTCAACTCCCCAAGTGCAGCTTTCTTTAGCTTGTGTTGTAACCCAGGCCATGCTTGTGCTGTTCTTGTGTGTTGGTTTTGGTGTTTGCTTGTGTTTATAAACAGTGCTTTATGCCTGCCTGGGGATTCCCCCAGGTAAAGGAAACCCAGAGTTAATCGATGCCAGGGCTAGCAGAGGTCAGAATACGATACACTCCGAATGCATTTAAGTGTCTCCTGACATTTCTGTGGATGGTGATTGATACTGCTCAATCAGTTTAAGCCTGTCTTGAGGCCTGGCTGGGCTGGAGGGCTGGGATTCATGTGCAACAACTTCAGAGCCAAGAAACCAACCTCCCCTTGCTGCTCCTTCCTTCTGAGGAGCAAGTTCCTCCTATCATCTGTATAAGATTTAAATGTTTAATTATGCCCTGCTCAGCTTCACAGGATGATGGATGATGTTACAGAAAGTAATGAGGTTATCATACATTTATTAGTGCATCCTACTTTAACACCCTCCCATCCAGATAATGGTGCAATGTTAAACCAGGATAGAGGCACATCCGTCCTGCTACCCTCCCTATGGGCAATCCCATACCAAATAAGATCCCTGCTCTATGCATGGCTAATGTCAATAACATACCTTGAGGGGAATGTCCACATGGAAGATTATTAAATGCTACTTTTTAATACTATTTTTACTGATATTTCAAATATATTACCCAAAATGCTCATAGGTTGAGATTAAGAGCATTAAGGAGTGTTTATCTCAGTTCCCTCCATGGGATACTGCTGTCTACAGAGAGACTAAGTTTCTTGCTCTTCCTTGGCAGTGCTGGGGAAAGATAATTTATTGGTGATGGATCCCAGCTGGACCAGATTCCATGGCTTGTTTATAGCCAAGGAGAAAGGTTGTATTTTGATGTTTCCTCCGCTTCTGGCAGTATTATCTGGGGTGCCTGAATGAAGGGGAGAGGGCAGAACCTCCTTCCCCCCACTCCTCAGTGTTCCAAATCAGCTCCTGAGTTCAGGGTTACCTGGAGGGGAAGCAGCTCCTGCTTAATGAGGTTGTGTGAGGATTCATTAGGCAGCAACGGTGAAGTGCCCAGAGGCACTTCTCAGTAGGAGAGGAGTAAATGCAAACTATTCCTGGGAAAAGTGGGGCAATGCCATCCCTCCTCAGGCCCCCAGGTCCTCCCCATCCCTCCCTGCAGCAAAGTCAGCCTCACTCACCCCCACCGCGCTCAGCCGAGTGGACACAGTGGGGAGGGATGGTGTTAGCCCAGCATCCCAAGGAAACAGCCTCACTCTGACCCCTTTGCCTGTCAAATTTTCTGCTTTTCCAGGCCCCGAGGTGGCTTCGGCCCCTCTCCTCCCACAATCCATGCCAATCCCACAGGCATTCCTCTGCAGCATCTGCACCCAGGCAGGGGTTGCATCCCATCTCCTTAATGCTGCGGTAATAAGCAGTGAGAGGCAATGTGGAAAACAAATAGAGTAATTAATGGCCATTTCTGCTGCTGCTTTTAGTCACTGTCTATTCCAGAAGGAGCAGTTTTACAGAAGAAGCCTCTGCCCTCGCAGTGCCCTCCCATTAGGCACCCTAACTCTCCAGAGTGGGGGTAACTCCACAGCTCTGGCCTTCTGGAGAAACATGGTGGCTCCCCTGCATCTCCATAGATTCCTCCAGCTTTCTCCTGAATACTCTTAACAGAGGTACTTCAGCCACCTCAGAAAGGTAAAGCCTCAATGTAGCTTATCATCATGTTCCTTTTTGCAAATAGCTTGACATGATGAGGAGGTTGGTTTTTAATTAGGAAACAAGTGGCAATTCAATTCTCAAAAATATTATTCACCATCAAACATTCAT
The DNA here is from genome assembly GCA_038380795.1 of Pyrocephalus nanus. Classification (NCBI taxonomy): domain Eukaryota; kingdom Metazoa; phylum Chordata; class Aves; order Passeriformes; family Tyrannidae; genus Pyrocephalus; species Pyrocephalus nanus. The sequence continues at coordinate 7,584,499 of CM076278.1, forward strand.
ACTGGCATAGTCAGACTAGCAGTAATAATGTCCTCTGGGGGCAGAGATAAGAGCAGAGTTGAAAGTCATGCAACATCTATAAAGTCTTGCATGAGAAAACACAGGCACGAGAGGTCTGGGGCCTCCCGCTTGCAATTGCATCACACCATTGTAATAAAAATATCTTTCTGACATTCTCCTCTGCACATTTTCTTACCCTGACATGCCACATAGCCATGTCCTGGTGCTTCCTCCCTCCTCAGTCCATGCCTTGCCAGATGCAGCCGGGAAGTCTCGGCTGTGACCCCTTCAAAGCACACACAGGGATGTTACTAAAACTGAGTGTGGTGATGAAACACTGTCCCCTCCCACCACACACAGAGCTAAATAAAGAAGCATCACCCTCTCACCTCACCAGTGCAAGCTTCAAAAGCACAGGAGCAGCATCTGGATGAGCCGGGTCACAGAGCCAGTGATGCCAAAACCATCCCAGCCAGGGTGACCCACGGAGACCCAGGGACAACACTGGAGATATGAAGCACCCTCCAGGAGGAAGGCAGAGCCAGGGACCTGCATTAATACCCTGCCCTGGTTCTGCTCATTAAGCAGCATCACCTGGAGCACCTCCACTGAACCCACCTGGGCCGCCCTGCAGGATTTGTCACAGGGCAGGGGGGGGCAAGGAGAAGTTTGAGCCATTTTCACATCTAAATCTCCACCTGTGGTTGTCCTCAGAGTTTTGTCATGATATGGACGTGGCATCTTGCTCAGTCCTTGATGGAGGGGCTTGCTACAGCCCTGTCCGTGGGGTTAGAGGTGCCTGATGAGAGTCAGGTACAGCAGGCAGTGACCCTTCACAGACCACTCTCCCGGGTTGCAGGGCCCCTTCCTTGCATCCCCCAGTTCATGCCATCCCATGCCCAGCTCAGAACTAACACATCTTCAGGAACTCCATGAACAAAAACAACACAGTGAGTTGTTACAGATTAAAACAAATAAACCCGAAAAGAACTGGAACAGCAGCCCTAAAAAAAAAAATAAAATATCAAAGTGTCTCCGTTCATCACTGTGGAGATGTCAGCAGGCACTGAAGGAGCATTTTCCCTGCACAGATTGATCAGACAAATAGATGTCAAGAGGGACCCATTGAGCATTTGCTGTTCCACAGGCTGGCTTGAATGTAACTTGATAAAGGGGGAAAAAATCAATAATTGCCTAATTTAGCTATAAATTTTGATGGACAGAAGCAGAAAAAACAGCTTCTCTGCAGATACTGAAATGGCAGAAGGTAATTCAGATTCTGTCACAGTGTCCATGGAAGGTAAATCGTGCAGTGCTGAAAATGAAAGCCCTTGCTCTCCTGGGAGTTTCACTGTTCATCACAGAAGTGGATCAGGACATGGTCAGCTCTGGGATAGCGCAGGGCTCATTCCAGCTGGGGAGGTGCCAAACCCACCATGGTGGGAGCGGGTCAGAAGCTGGAGGGTGTGGGACTGAAATTCCCCTGGAGTGCCAGAGAGGCTGCCTGCAGGAAACCTTCAAAATCTGCTCCTTGGAAACAAGTCTGATTATGTGATAAATGCTTTCTAGTTATTTCTCTTCCCTGGCTTTTTGTGCTCAGTCTGTTTACACACAAATTGGCATTTGCTGCCCTGGCTGATCATTCACCCAGATCCAATCTCACCCGTCTGGTCTCTGTGCTGGCTCTGGGCACCTGATGTCACCACAGACGAGGGCAGTGTCACTGGAAGGGGCACCACAGGCTGCTCCTCCACCTCAGGCTCCCAGTTCCAGGGCACACAGGTGCTGCGAGTCCAGCCCTCACACAGGCAAACCCCACCAGAGACTTGGGAATGTGCTGCCAGCTTGGGATGAAAATGGCATGGAGTTTATTTGGACTTCTGTCACATCAAAGGGGCCCTTGTTTGAATTCTTCTGCCTTTAGCCTGGAGAAGAAGAAGGGGAAAGATTGGCTCCTATTAATAGCCTCGCATCCCACAAGATCCGAGCCTCACAAGAAGCCATGAAAGACTGCGGCATCTGATTCCCTGAATAAATGAGGTAATTTAGGAAGAAGTGTGTGCTCAGCAGCCTTCATTACTGCCTGCTCCAGTTCGGTGGGAGATGACAGTGACAACTCATTTTGGTGTCCCAAGGTTCCAGAGGAGCTGTGCTGCACCCGAGAGCCACCAGCACAGGCAAGGGTGCTGCCTCTCCTCCAAAATTCCTGATGCTGCAGCTAACACCCCCAGGACTGTCACAGAGGGAGTGGAAGGAGCACCCCAGCAAGTTGATGGTCCAGCAAAGCTGGGACACAGCTCCTGCAGGGATGCCAAGGGACTGGAGCTGGTGACAGGGCAATGCAATTCTCAAGAAATCTGTATCACGAAGGAGCCAGCAGGGAGCAGAAGTGTGGTGGGGCTCTGGTCCTGCATCCCCAGGGACTGAGGGGGCAAAGCCACCAGGGACCCCCCTCCCACAGGGAAGGGCCAGGGCCTGGCCATGGCAGGGATAGCTGCTGCCCATCTGCAGGCCCCTGGCATCATCCCACACCAGGATTTTTCTCTAGGAGACTGTGGGATATGCAGAGGGGTGTCCCGCTGTGCCAACTGTGGGTAGAGCCCGTGGGGACACCAGCCACAGGCACCGGCCTGGGATTATCCAGGGTGCAGGGAGGGGTCTGACCCCGCTCCGCAAAGCACGTCCTGGCGACGCTCAGATTTATGCCAGCTTTCCCTTAAGCAGATTTTCAGGCTCTAAGTGTCAAGTTTAATTCCAGCACCAAAAGTTCGTGTGGCAGCCGGTGCCTCTAGCTGCGTCATCACCCCACGTACAGATGCTGGGACTGGGCTGCCCTTTGCATGTTAGGCTTCAGGTCACCAGGGCCACCAGTTGTGCCTATCCAGGGTTCTGGATCTGCCCTTCTGCCAGCACCCAAATCCATGGCTGTCTGGTCTGGAGTGAGGCTGTGGGAAAGGTCCTGGGGGAAAGGAGCCCATGGTCACTGTGGAGCAGAGCTTTGCTCCTGCTGCACATGCAAACAGCAAAACAGAAGGATCTGCAGGATCATAACCCATCCTATCTGCAGTCCCATATGCCAAACAATTAATCTTCTCTCTCAGTGCCCTTGTAAAGCAAACCAGTAAATTACCTTCATTTCACAACTGAGGGAACGTGGTTCCAGCAAGGCCACTGCCCGAGGCGCGTGGGAGGCTGCAGGGCTGTCCATGAGTGGGTCAGTGGGCACATCCACCCGGGTGGCTGCAGCCCCCCCAGGACAGCCTGCCCAGGGGAACAGGGACAATGCACAGAGAGATTTACATGTCAAAAAGCACAGTGAATAAACCTTCAGTGACCTCAAAAGCATCTTTCTGCTAAAATGCATTCCCATGGATTTAACATCTGCAGCTCAGCTTGACCCCAGGGGCTGGGAAGAGGCAGCTCTGATGGAAGGGCGTAGCAGATCCCCTAGAAGCAGAAACAGTCAGGGCCATGCATTGCATAAGGGAATCTGAGCAAATTCAGGCACCAAAACGCCGTTATTGTGGGAGGGGAATGGCAGCATATGGACCTGCAGCAGCCACCATCCCTGCAGAAGCATAGCCACTGTCCTTTGGAGCCCAGGTCGGTGTCCAGAGGGATGGTAACAGTTAAAGCACCCCACTTCCCATTCCACCCGGCCTCCACCTTTGGAGCTCATCTGGGCAGATAATGGACTTTGCCTTCTGACTTAATCTGCTGTAAATCTCTCCCGTAATTGCTTATCATCCGTAAACCTGGAGAGAGGCAGGACAGACATTCCCCCTGTGTGATACAGCTGTCCTCTCCCTCCCTGCCCTCACCCTGCTGCCAGCCTGTGCCCGGAGCACCCAGAAAAAATAGAGTGTCAAGCAAACCCAGAGTCCCCAGAGCACCCAGTACATCCAGCACATCCAGCACACCAGAACACCCAGTGCACCCGGAGCATCGGAGCACCCAGTGTGCCCAGTACACGCAGTGAACCCCTGCACCCACTCGCCTCCCCGTGGGGCACATCCAAAATCTGCAGCGGCAGGAATGGCAGTGAGGAAGATCTCAAGGGGAGCTGAGGTGGCAGCTGTCCCGTTCAGCCCCCAGAATGAAAGGGCTCTGTCCCCCTCCCTGTACCCCAGCTTTTTCCATCCCTGAGAGAGCCGAGGGCTCTGTTGGGAAGGCGGTAAATGCAGGTACGTGTGCAGGTCAGGGATTCGCAGCACCCAAACCCCTCACAGCAGAGAGGCTGCCTGGGCTCTGACTGGGGGCACAAGCCCACCTCGGGAATTCGGTGTTGGTGGGGACTGCAGAGTCTTTGAGTTCAAACCTCCTCTTATGGCAGCTGCGAGCGGCATTTTGTGCTTGGGCTGCCGAAGGAGCAATCCCGTCCTGCAGGGGAAGACGTCACACACGGGGAAGGTTGCTAAGCGAGCAGGTCCCTCCTCATGATGCACGACTTCATTACACGGCTCCCTAAATGGATGTTACACACAAATGACATTTGCCTCAGAGCATATGAGCTCCCAAAATAGCGGGCGGCTCTCCGCGTTATTGCTTTGGTTTCCTGAAGAATGTCCCTATTGTCTGCAGGGCTGCGGTGCCCCATGGCTGGTACAACTCTGGGGTGGGGCGGCAGGAGGGATGGGGAACCCCAAACCAGCTGAGCTGTGCCGGGGGTGTCAGCGATGGGGGAGCCCAGGGTGGCCCCATACACAGGAGGGGGCGGGTAGGCTGCACACTGTGAGCAGGGGCTGTGGGGTATGATGCAGGTCTCTCTCTTGCTCTGATCATTTTTCTCTCCCTGCCTCGACCATCTTTCCTGATGCTTTGCTCTGGGTTTTTGTGTAGGCCGCGTGTTACGAGCAGGGGACACAGCCTGAGGGGAAGAACCTCATGCTGCTCCTCACAGGGATGCTCCAGACACAGCCCTGCTCCTGCACGAGCCTCCTACCACCCTGGACCCCGAAGCTCTGCCAAAGGGACCAAATGCAGCTCATTACACACCTTCCAACCTGTACAGAGGTGACAGGCACCATATTGTGCCCCAGGTACCTGGGTAAGGCCACTTCTGTGCTGCAGCCACAGCCACAGTGGCAGCACTGGGGACCAGAGGGACCAGCTGCTCATGTAGCCGTTTCATCTAAAATTGCTTAAACTCAGCCCAGGCTGTCTTTTTAGTTGAACTGAACAGTGCAGAGGGAAAGTCTGGCACCAGTACATAAGGTAAAAGTAAAAAAGAAATGTGAAGGTTATGCCCATGTTGAAGAGAGAAATTTGCTTTTCCTTTTTTCCCTGATTTCCTAAGAACATCCACGGCCACTGATCTGCGCAGCACTGCCCTAATCCGGTGATATATTTTAATCCCATTACATTGCCATGCTTTTGCTCACAGCCCGCCTGGACCAGGAGGAACAGATGTTTCCTAATTGGCACTTGTGCTGCCCAGAGGTTTCCAGCAGGGACAATATTCCTTTGACACTGACGGCGAGTCCCTGCTGTTGGCTTTAAAGTCTCAAAGGATTTCACGGCTGCTCCTGTTCCAGTGCCCCACCCCGAGCTGCTGTTCTCTGTCCCGTGGCACCGGCGGTGACCCCGGCCGGGTGCGTGGGCTTGGTGGAAGGGTCACTCCATCACCGCTGGCCATTGCTGAGGGTTAATTGCTGGCTGCGGCGGGACAAGGAAGCAATCAGGGCTGCCCTGGCCGCTCGCCCGGAGGGAAAGGCAACATTTGCTTTTTTCCACGTGTTTGGTGAAAGGCGTCGGATGAGAAGCCCCATCCCACGGCACCCGGGCGGCTGCGGCTGCTGCGCTGGGGACCAGGGGCTGCCCAGCTCCTCACCCTCACCATGGCCCACTCGTTAATTCCCAGCACATTCCTCTGGCTTCTCATCTTCTTGAAGTGTTTTGGTTTTGTCCTGTTTCACCATCGAGGGCCAGTGGTGATGTGTGGGGCCACAGCGTCGCTGTCCTGGCCGCCTGTAATCCCCTGATCCACGTTAATCCCATTATGTCTCCACGCGGCTGTTTCCAATTCTGGCCTTTGAAGAAGTGATGTTTCTTAATTAGCTTTTCAACCGGACAGGATTTCTTTTACTGTCTGAAAGGAGCTGTACAGCTTTCATTCCTTCCTTATTCTCCCTTGTTGCACTGGTGTTAGGAACAAAAACAAAGAGCAGAAAGCAAATGGGAGCCTGGCATTCCGGATGAGAGCATGCATCAGCCCCAGTCACAGAGCCCAGGGACCACGAAGGGGTCATTTGTCTTACCAGTTGCTGGACATGGTTGGTGTTGCCTCTGCCCATAATCCAGAGCTCTCCCCTGCTGCCCTGCATGGCCCCTGTGAGGCAGGTGAAGCCGCACTCTGGGCTGGCACGTGAACCAGCACCCAGCAGCCACCAGTCCCAGCTGACTAATCCTGGGGTTTGGCTGCAGCATTCAGAGCCCAAAACGGAAAAATTTCTTGACCCCCCCCACTCCCCATTCACATCTGAGTAATAAAACTGGTCACTATAAGCAGAGGTTCTGCTCATGGCACAGTGCCAGTTCCTGGTGCCCCCCCCCAGCCCCTCCATCCTCCCCCAGCCACCAGCAGAGATCCACTGCCCAGCAGAGCCCCTCACTTGCAGCACCTGCTTTTTCTCCCCAGATGTTTTCTCTAATCAGAAAAGAGGAAAACGAGGTGCAGCAGCCATGGGGAGCTTAGCATCCTGCTCAACCCTGCTCCTGCCTATTCCCAGGGGCAGCCGGAGCCTGGCATCCCTCGTCGGAGCTCCTCTCTCCCCGGATATTTCACTCTTGCCTCAGCTCTTGCATTCATCAGAGCAGAGATTAGTTTTCAACATGCCAAAGCTGAGCATCAATAAATCACAATTCTGCCCTGAAAACCACAAGGCTTTAATAATACATGCTGGGTTCCTGCTTGGTTTTCCTTCCTTCCTTAAGCCTTTAGTGTTTGTGGCTGCATCTGTGCGTGAAGGCACAAACAGGAGGCTGGAGGCTCAATTTAATGTAAAGAGGAAAAAAATTGAAGCTAAAATCTGATGCAATCACGTGGCTCCAGAAGCTGAAGGATTAAACATAACAATCATTTCCACATAAAAATCCATGAAACCCGCAGTAAAACCCTCACAGCTGGCAGGGCACATTCAGTACACAAAGTAACCAGGCTGCAGGTGAGATCGAGCTGCTCCCACTGTGCCTAAGAATAAGCATTTCATATTTTTTCGACTGTTGATTTTTAGCCCATGATTCCCCAACCTGGAGTGTCTCAAGGTGGGATTTCCTGGGCTGCTGCCAGCAAAAGCAAAGCAAAGCCAGTTGAAGCCCACAGACATATCTTCATCTCTTCATTGCCTTTGCCTCCTCCTCTCCAGCCAGCCCATCCCGCGTCAGACGCTGTCCCCACCGAGGCACCTTCAAAGAATAGACAACGGGTGATGCTGAAGTTGGATAAGAAAACAGGAAGGAAAAGGCACCTCAGTCTCAGATGCCAGGGTTGGCATTATTTTTACCCTTACATTAATTACTCCCTGGCAAATCTCTGCTCCTCCCCTTCAGGCAGGCCCCCACTCTGATGGGGATTCACCTGCTGAGGGTCCTGGGGGTCCCACTGCCCGACCCAGCCACCGTGGGTACCGGAGGAACCGGCCATCTGGGAGGCTGGAACCAGCACGGCCAGTGGCCATGAGGTCTGAGCCTCCCCACGCTATTTGCTGGGTGAAAAAATCCCTTCACTAGCCTGGAGAACAGCTTTAGCTCTGCCGACTATTGGCACGATGGCAAAACCACCCACCCGCCACAGCGCCGTGGGACCGCTGAAATATCACAGCCCCGGCGCCAGCAGCGAGGGGCGATGGGCAGGGGAGGGAGGGGACAGGGACACCGGCTGGGAGGGCCGGGGGCTCCGAGCTGCTGAGGCGGGGTAGCAGGGAGCCAGATGGCAACTCTGCAGCGTGCGTGGGATGGAGGCGATCTTCTGCGTTTGAATAAAATTAAAAAAAAAAAAAATTCTTCCAGCACATTTTCCCCAGAGCCAGCGACGGAAAAACCCTCCTCCGCTGAGCTAAAGCTGCCTCGAGGTGACCCGAGGGCGCCCACCTGGGTGCACCCAGGCACCAGATGAGGAATTTCCCCCTAACAGGTCCCACGTGAGCTGCTCTGGGCTCATTCATATTTTCCACTTCTGCTTTCGGTGCTTTTCCCCCAGGACCCCCCACCCTGCTCTCAGCCGGGCTCCGTGTCCCTGCAGAGACTGCCCTGGGCCGCGGCTGCCGGGTTGGACGAGGCTTGGGGCAATCTGGGCTAGTGGAATGTGACCCTGCCCACGGCAGGCGGTGGAACGAGATGAGCTTTAAAGTCCCTTGCAGCCCAAACCCTTCTGGGATTCCACGGCCAGGAATCTGTGATTCCATGGCCGTGAATCTGTGATTCCATGGCTGGGAATGTGCGATTCCATGCCTGGAGGTCCCTGCTCCCCACCTCGCTGCTGGTTTGCTCCCCCAGAAGCCGCCGTTTCCCACCAACACGCAGCCTCAGGCAGAGCTCTCCCCTCAGCAGCACCGCCGGGAGTCGGTCGCTGCTGCCGCTAAAACCCTGTTTTTCAGGATAAATATTCAGATCTGCGATGATCCTGAATTCCCCTATGGAAGGAAAGGCACAGCTTTCCGCAGGGAAGCGGCGCGGCGGCTGCCAAAGCCTGCCTCACCGAGGAGCTGACATTTTACAGCAACGTTTGGCGAGTGATGAATTGGGCTGGTCGCCCGGCGGGCTCGCTCATCCGGAGCACAGGGAAAAGCCTCTGGAATGCGGAGGATTTAGGGAACAAAACCCCCTCCGCCGGGGCGGCTGGGCGTGGGAGCTGTTGAGGGGGGATGTTGTTCATCCGTGACTCCCTGGGATTCCCAGTTTTGCTGATTTTCACACCAAAGTAGCGGAACCGAGCAGGTCTCTGCTCTCCAGGCGCTGCGGTGCACTGGAGAGAGGAGCGGCAGGAGCCACGGGGTGCCCGGGATGCCCCGGTCAGATACCCATCACCTGTACAGCCCCGGCCCCCGCTTGCCCGCACAGCTGCAGTGACACACAGCGGCTGCCACGGCCACATCCCGCTGCCGGAGGGGACCGAGCCGGGCCACCTCCGCCACCGCCTCCGGCACCACCTGTGCCCCTGCCACCCCACCGAGTCCCCGGCCAAGCAGATGCTGCTGCCTTCCTCCACTTCCTTTGCTCGACTTAAGACACGATAATTGAATCATCCTTTAGCTCCTGACTGCTAAATTAAAGCATTATTCCTAATTAAAGCTTCCAGTGCCTTATAACTAAAGCAATTATTTGGCTTGGAGGTACTCTGGCCGAGAGGACAAATGACGTCGTGGCATCCTCCCGGTCACCGCGGTGCTCCTTGGACACCTTTGCCGGCCGCAGCAGGATGCGACCCCCACCCCTGGCCGTGCACCCCGCGACAAGGCTGAGCCCCGGAGCCACCGCGCGGGGGCCGAACCCCCAGGTCTGCAGGGGGCGAGCAGCTCCCGTCCCTCCCGCTGAGCCCCAGGCCACCTCCCTCCCCCCGGGCACTTCGGTGGGCCGGCAGCTCCTGTGGGACTGAGAGCATCGAGGGTGCGGCGACGAGCCCCTCTCCCCAGCCCAGGAGCGCGGGGTCAGGAAAGGCACCGCAACACCGGGGTCCCTCCGCAGCCCCGGGAATGAAGGGACAGAGCTGGGACTTTGAAACTCCAAGCTTTATTGAGTTGCTTCGGCAGCGCGTGCATCACACGGGGGGAGGCGGGAGGCGAGGCCGCGGGGGCACAGCGGCGGCCGGGGGAACGCTTGGTCCGCTCCCCACGCCCCGGCACGGGCCGGGGGCTCTAGTTGGTGGGGTGGTAAGCGCCACGCTGGTGCCACTGCATGTCCCGGATGCGCCTGACCGACTGGATCTGGGGGTGCTGAGCGCCGAAATCTGAGCTGTCCTTGTAGTCCCCCTTTTCAAACAGGTACTGGTAGCCCCGGTAGCCAGGGTACTGGTATCCCACCCACCTGCCAAGGCAAGCAGGGGGGTCACACACTCACCGAACATCGCCCGGCACGGCACGGCCGGGGGCTGTCCAGCCCTGGCATCGCCCGGAACGCCCCTCACCCCGGCCCCGGTACTCACGTGCCACTCTGCACCCGCACGGATGAGACCTTCTCCTGGTAGCCGTGTGCGTGGAAGCTGGGCACATCGTCGTCTATGATTTCGATCTTCTTGCCGGTGAAGCTGGGGTTTTCGTACAGCACGATCTTGTGCTCCTGGCTGTCCTGCAGCCGGGAGAGCAGAGACGAGGGTCAGCGGCTGCCGGCCCCCCGGGACTGGGCAGGGGGGGCAGAGCCCAGGGCTATGGGGAAACCGAGGCCAGGGCCGGCACCATGTGCCGCCGCTCCCACCGATGCCGGGGGTGCTTCGCATCCCTCCATCCAGCTCAGAGAGCCGGCGCCTGCGCGGGCACTGCCAGACTTACCAGCAGACGTCCTCCGCTCTGGGGTCACCTGCCAGTGCCCCCGTCCCCGCGCCCCCTCCGACCCCCCCACGGCTCCCCGGGCCCCGAGGGCTGGGGCGAGGGTGCGCAGGAGGGGGTGCCCCTCCGCCCGCGGGGCTGGGGAGGGCGGGGGAAGGCTGGGGAAGACTTCTGGCTGCAGACCTTGGTCTGGCGGGTGGGTAGTGGCTGTCTGGGTGCTCTCACCACTTTGATGGGTCTCAGGGAAGTGATGCTGTCGCTTCTCCGGCTGTTGGTCCAGGAGTCCCAGCGGGGGTACTCCCCCTTCTCAAACACAAACTGCTCCCCTTTGCAGCTTGCCTGCTCGTAGCCCACCCAGCTGGAAGAGATCAGGGGACGCGCTTCAGACGGGGCAGCGGGGCGGGGACCGGCACCTGGCACCGACCCCGGCGAGCGCCCTGGGGCTGAGCCCCCAGCCACGTCCCCTGATCCCTGCTGGAAATGGAAAGGAGCACCGCGGTACCCGGTGAGGTGCCCGGGGGGGAGCGGGCAGGGCTGCGATGTCTCCAGCCATCCTGCATGTCTCTGCTGGCAGCGGCACCAGAACTTCACAGAGGGGATGCTCTGATATAGTGGCCACCCATCCGTGGTCCCTGGGGACCCGCAGAAGAACGGGATCACCCACGTGTCCCAGATGGGGTTGCACTCCTACCAGGGTGCTCTGCAGCTGCCCCGTTATACCTGGGAGCAGGGCACAGGCAGGGATCCCCCCAGGTGCTTTCCAGGGGTTCCCCCTTGCCTGGGCCTGGGGACCACGTGCAGGTTCAGCAGGTGGGAGAGGGCACCAAGAGTGTGCCAGTCTCGCCTGTCCCTGTACCCGAAGGGAAGGAAACCAAACTGGGGGTAACACCACGATCTCTGCCCATGCCCACACCTGTCTGGTCTCCCTGCCACTGAGCAGGGTTGGGGAATACCAGCCTTTCCAGGAGACTCTGTCACCCACTGTCACCCCCTGATCAGCTGCTGGCACCGGGCACCCACGGGGGTGAGGTGGGTGAGCAGTTCAGTGTTGTTTGCCACATGAAACACTGGGTGTGATGCAGGTGCCAGCAGCAGGGAGACCCCTCCTCCCCCAGCCCCTGCCTCCCTCCCACATCCCCCCGTGGTCCCCAGCCCCCCACACGTACGGTCCGGAGTGCACCAGGATGGAGCCCACTTTGTCCACGCCGGCTTCCTTCAGGTTGGGGCATGCCCCGCTGAGCTCATGGCAGCGGCCCTGGAAGTTCTCCTGCTCGAAGATGGCAATCTGGAAGAAAGCAGCATCTCAGAGCAGGGGTCACCCCACCCCTGCCACCACTGCAGGGGGCACACACTTTCTCTGGCCACCAGGTCAGTACATCTGCTGCAGCCCAGACCTCACACTGCCTCCCCCATGCTGCATTCCAGAGGCTTTTAAGGAGCCTGCAAGCACAAGCCAATGCTCCCATCCTTCTGAGGATGCAGCTCTCACTCCTGGATGTTCACAAGTCCCTGCTAGCACCATCCCAGTGCCCCGGTGCCCATGGGAGAGGGATGCCCGTGGTCACACTGAGGTATCCAGGCTGTGGCTGGAGCACCACGGCCACTGGCAGGACACAGCGAGCCAGACACTTGAAACACACTGGGATGGCTCCAGGGCAGCCCCAGTGCTGCCAGCTCAGCACAGATCTCAGGGGTCAGTGGGCAGGAGGGGCAGATCTGCTGCATCTTCAGGGACAGGGGATCAACAGTTGATCTGTTCCCACCCACTCCACCTGCACTGGGGCTGTGAGATGCCAGAAAAATCCCATTCCCCATCTCCTAGTCCCACTGCAAACAGCTCAGCACCTCAGCCAGACACACTTGGCACCAGCTGGGAGTGCTGGGGATGTTGGCAAGGGGCACATCGTGGCTGCTCAGCTGCTCCCAGGGGTGTTCCAGGGGATGGTTTGGGCCCCCAGCGAGAGGGCTGGGAAGTCTCACACTGACCTTGGAGCTGGCTTGCTGCTGCTTGGAGGCTGGCATTTGGTGCTCGGAAGCCATCATCAGCTGGGTTGTCTGCTGCCTTGGGAGGGAAACTCTGCAAGTTAAAATCTGTCACCAGGGACTGTGCTCAGAGCCCCACGTCCATGCCCTGCAGTTCACCCAGGGAAGAGGGGTGTTGGGGCCAGGGCTCATGCCAGGATGGGCTCAGGCTGGAGTTGCCAGGGACAGTCCCTGCTCAGGGCTGCTCAGCACCCCAAACCTCCCCAGGCTCATGGCAGAGCCCAGGCAGTAGTCCTTGGGAGTTGCCCCAGGTCTCCAGCCCAGAGGGGCACAGGGAACTGTGAGCCCAGGGCATTCCCAAGGCATTCCCAGAAGAGACTGTCAAGGCTTTTCCCGCTGTCCCTGCCCAGTGACAAGCTGAGAGTCCCTGTCCCACGCGGGTGCCTGAAGGGGTGACAGGGACAAGCAGTGGGGCTCCCCATGCCAAACCTGGTCCAGGCCTGCAGGACCCTTTGCTGAGCCCTCCTGGCTCTGCCTGGCACTGCCATCCCTTAGAAGGACCCAGGTCCTCAAGCCCAACGGGACACTCAGGATCTGAGCAGCTCCAAAACAGGTGACAATGGCTCACTCCCGACAAAAAGAAAGGGAGCCACGGCTGGGTGGTGACATCCTGATATCCTGCTTTGGGCTGCAGGGACGGGACTGTCCCCCCGCTCAGCCCCTGCATGCCCGCACCCCGCGGGCACCGGGAAGGGACCCCGGCCCCGGGGGTCGGGAGGAGGCCACGGCAAAAGAGAGGACAATAAATCGCAAAGTCTTACCAGTTATACCAGTACCCGCTTGAGCCAGTGACGGGCTGTGGCCGGGAGGTGGAATTTATACCGAGCTGCAGCAGAGTGGTGCCAAAACTATTTACAAAATAGTTAAAGCCTGATTCAAAGCGAGAATGCTGGATTAAACCCCAATGAAAACCAGGGTCAGCTGATCCGCCTCAGCCTTTGTCTGCCCGAGCACCAAGCCCGAGTTATTTCATTACCTGTCACATTCGAGTCACCCGCTTTGTCGGGTTGGTGGCGAGGAGATTTGGAGTTTGCATGCATCAGCCGAACGCGTGCCAAGAGCCGGGGCGGCCCTGGCCAACAAAGCGCCCGCCAGCCCCGCTCCAGGCGCTCCGGGGCCAGAGACTTGATCCCCCGACAGCCGCCCCGCCGCCGGGGCCGCTCAACCTGCTGAGCTCGGCTCTTTCCATGCGCGATAAAACGCGCCTCAAAGCCCTGGTGAACGTCTGGCTTTGCCCGTCTGCGGCCCCGGGAGGGGAGCGGCCGTGCCAGCGCCGGTGCCAGCGCTGAGGGACCCGGTGGGGCCGGGGGCACCGCAGGAGCCCCTTCCCGACACCGACCCTTCGGGGGTGGAAAGGGGAAGGAGCTGGCCCTGGTGGCACGATGCCCAGACAGCACCCTCGGCCCGAGTGTGGGGACTCCTCTCTTACCTCCCACCCTCTTGGGGTCCCTGGGAAACAACCCAGCCCCACGGGAGCAGTGGTAGCAGCAGCACGGGGGCCCGTCTCTCACATCAGAACAAAGCCAAGGTCAGCGAGGGGCTCAGCCTGGGACACGTCCCCATGCCCAGGCTGTGTCCAGGGTGGGTGGCAGATCCAGGGCTGAGCTGAGGGTCGAGGGCAGCGGTAAAGCCCCTCCTCTGGCATCTCGACACTGGCCCACCACGGAGGCTCCTCGGAGCTGGGGGCTGACGGGGACTGCAGCAAAGGGGTTTCACTGTACAGGGAATACCCCAGCTGTCAGACTCCCTGAGTGCTGTGCAGCACCCACAGCCCCCTCTCATCCCCCAGAGGAGTTAGATCCCCCCGTGTCACCCCAGCAAGTGTCACACAGCAATAACAGACTCCAGACCCACTCTTTCCTCCACACTTGGTCCCTGAAGGATCCCTCCAAGATCACCTCCGCCCCCTCCCCTGCCCCCAGGATGGCTGCACACAAGGTCACCCCGCAGGGTGTTGTCACCAGAGCCTGCAGTGACATGGGGGGGTCGGTCCCAGCTGTGGGCGATGGGGTCTCAGGGGGATGTGGGGTCACAGGTGACCGTGTGGCTCTGCAATAAACCCACCACACCATGGAGAGGTCTGGGCAGGTCAGGGGGGGTGAGCAAGAGTCTCCAGCACTCCTAGCCCTGCCAAGTCCTTCTACCTTCCCTGTGCCCTCCAGCACTGCCCTCCTCCTCTTCTGGGCTAATCCATTGGGGTCCCCAGCCAGGACCCCCGTGAGCCTACCCCAGATCCCCGTGCAGGGCATGTTTGCCCCCCACCCCACCACCATTGGCACATCCTGGCCCCTCATCACCCCATCAGGGGGCTGGCAGGGTGCTCAGGATGACTCCTGTGACTCCAGGCAGCAATTCCCTCCCTTGGCTCTGCCGGGACAGTTTAGCTCATCCCAGCCCCGGGCAGTGCCGCTGCCTCAGGCGCCTGGGCCCAGCAGCTCCATGGACTGTTCTGGAAGCAGCTTTTGCCTCTCAGGGTCACGTACTCGCTCTCCACAGCTGCCAACTCAAAACTAAAGAGAAAGGCTCTGGAGCAGCTTGTTCAGGGACCCACAGGAAGGGCTCAGGTGGTCTAGAGCCCATCTCCCCTCTCTGCCCTCAGCCCTGGGGGTCCCAACGGTGGCTGCATTGCCCCCATGGAAGGGCTCTGCCTGGGTGGCCAAGGCAACTTGGGACTGGGCTGCCCAGCACCTCACCTGCACCTTGGGGCAACCCCCAGTCCTCCACCTTCACCACCAGAACAGCTAAGCCCCTATATCAGAATCCATCCCCCTGGAGAAACAACCCCTGGTGCGGTGAGAATCTTCCCTGGGGAAAGGCTGGGGACCCTGCAAGACTCTGGGGCTGGGCACAGCCACCCCCACATTGGGTGAGTCCCCTTTGGGGTGCACAGGGCCTGGCTCTGCCCAGGGATGGCTGTTCTGCACATCCCCCTGCTGCCCACATTCCCCCTGCCCCCCTCTCCCAGCCCCCTCCCTGCCACGGGGACTGGCTGCCTGCCCTGGGAGCAGGCAGGAGATGCTGTGGAAAGGGACAGAGGCACTGGAAAAACCCTGACGCGGCACCACCAGGGGTTATTTTTGGAAAGCTGCAGCCTTTATGTAACACTGCAAACACACTCCCCCCCTCTGCTCTGCCCGGGGGGTGTTGGGGCACAGCCATGGCCCCCTCCCCATCCCACCCCCCCGCCCCATCATCCTGCTCCATTCCCCCCCCCCCCCACCCCACCAGGCAGGCCCCGGTAGCCTCCAGCTCAGAGTTTTATTGAGGTTTTTGCACAAAAAACACCACGGTCACGGCATCAGCCGGGGCACCCCGTGAGCCGGCCCCGGCGGGGGCGCGGGGTCCCTCAGCTGTTCTCGAAGCAGCCCCGCTGGTGCCACTGCTGGTCCCGCACGCGCCGCACGGACTGGATGAGGGGCTGGTTGGCGTCCCACTCGTTCCAGTGCCGGTACTCGCCCTTCTCGAAGACGTGCTGGCGGCCCCGGTACCCGGGGTACTCGTAGCCCACCCACCTGCAGGGGTGGAGGCAGAGCTCAGCTGGGCCCCCCGCCCTGCTGCACCCCCTGCCCAGCAGGTACATCCCCTCGGAACAGGGGGCAGTGTCCCTGTCCTCATCCCACCCCAGAGGCCGAGGCAGTGCTGATGCCTCTGCCTGCCACAGCCAGGTGATGCTGCCCAGGGCCACTGCCCTGTCACCAAATGTCACCGCACAGGCTACAGCCACAGAGCCCAAGTGGGAAATGCCGCGTGCTGGGAGTGGATGGAGAGTCCAGGGTGGAGAAGGAGCCACAGCTCCATTGTTCTGGCAGTGGGTTAGGGCAAGGAGCCATCACACAGCCCCACGGATACTGCCCTGGCCCCCATCACTTCCTGTGGGCCAGGAAAAAGGGAGGGAACAAGGGCCATGATGGACACAAGCAGCACCATGGGAAGTGCAGTGGCAGTGCTGGGCCTCCCTGCCACCACCCTGGGAGGACCAACCATGGTGCCACTGGACAGGACCCTGTGGGGGTGTCCCCATGTGCCCCTGTCCTTACGTTCCATTCAGGGCCTTGACACTGGCCACGCGGTCCTGGAAGCCGTGGGCCCAAAGGCTGGGGACGTCATCATCCACGATCTCCATCTTTCTCCCGGTGTAGCCTGCGTTCTCAAAGAGGTGGATCTTGTGGTCAGCGCTGTCCTGGGGTAAAACAGTGGTCAGGGGCTGCCCCCAGTCCCCTGTGACCCTCCCAGCCTGGTGGTCCCCAGCGCTGTGGCCATCCTAGGGGGCACAGCCACCCCAAGACAGCCCCACTCACGATCTGGATGGGGCGGATGGACATCAGGCTGTCGCTGTTGTGGCTGTTGGACCAGGAGTCCCAGCGTGGGTAGTCGCCCTTCTCCAGCACGAACTGCTCCCCGGCGTAGGCTTGTCGCTCGAAGCCCAGCCACCTGCAGGACCCCAGCGTGAGGGGAAGATGCTCTCCCTGCCCCGTTCCCCCTGGGGCTGGTCCATCCTCCCCAACCAGGACTTACGGGCCAGACTCCACCTGGATGGAGCCCACCTTCTCCATCTCTTTCTCAGTGATGTTGGGGAGCTCCTCTGTCAGCTCACACTTCTTCCCCTGGAAATTCTCCAGCTCGTAGATGGTGATCTAAGGTGGGGAGAGACACTGTCAGCCACTGCCACAGCCATGCTGTGGAGGGAACACCGTGTCCCAGTGCAGGGATCTCATGGAAACAGGACAGCAAGGGAGCAAAGGGAGCAAAATGCCGTATTCCTTTATCCTGGCTGCCCTGTGCCGATGTCACTCCTTGCCCACGGCAGAGCCAGGTTTTGTCACGTGCCTCTGCCCTGACATGGCTCTGGGCCTCACTCTGAGGCCATGCTCTGGCCAAAAGTGTTTGTTTGAATTTCCTTCATGACAAGCTGAAAACAAGTGACCAGCTCAAACACAGCACTGGAAACACAGAGGGTTGGGGCTAAGAGACCCTCAGAGCTGTGGGATGGTATCTCCTGCCCCCAGCCTGCTCATGGCCCATCCTTTTCTTATCACTGCTCCTCCAAATCCAACCATTCCTCTGGCCTGGCCTGGACCAAGCTCATTATTTAGTGTTTCCTTTTAAACCTGACAGGTACAGAGACCACAACACCTCCCTGGGCCCTCCCGCTCCCGGCAGAACCTCGAGGATGGGTTGGAGGCAGTGCCAGTGCCAGCAGCACAGTGGGGAGCAGGGTCCAGGGTGCCCAGCACAATCTGGGAACCAGGAGGGTCCAGGGGCACACCCCCTGGGCCCTGCCCCAGAGGAGTCCCCACTGCAACCCCTGGGCACGAGATAAGGGCAGAGTCTCCTGAAGACACCATGTATGGGGGGTTCAAGGGACAGAGGTGCCACCTATGTTCCTCAGGAACTTCTGTGCACTCCAAAGCAATAAGCAGCCCAAGACCCCAGTGCTAATTTACCCCCCCCTTGCAGGATTTGCTCCCATCTCCAGCCTTCCCAGCCAAGAACAGCTTCGCCTGGTGTCCTGAGCTGCGGGAAGGGCTGCAGCCACCGCATCCCCACAGCTGATTTACCTCCAACCAACCTAGGAGGTTAATTCAAACCTAAACACACACTCAGGGAGTTTCACTGCCCAGACCCACAGCCGGTCCCGCTCTGATGGGATGCTTTGTCTCCCGGATTAAATCACTGGGCAGCTGCACACCAGACTGGCGGGAAAATGTCCTTGGCAGCCACACAGGCAGCAGCAGCATCCCTCCTGCCAGGCAGCAGCAAATCCTCGGCCCCAGTCTCCCTCCCCAGCCCACTCAGCACCCGAGCGGTGACACCCACACACTGCTGCTGCAGGAGAGCTGGAGGCTGCTCACGTCCCCAGTACAGCCTGCAGTGCTGGTACTGGTTCCAGCCTGGCACACACACACTGCATCCCACAGGGACCCACAGCATCACCCAGCATCTGTCCAGAACCAGTTGCCCCCAGTATACCTTGTAGTTGCCACCTCGCTCTCCAGCTCCCTCCCCAGTCGCCATCTGCTCGGGGGGACTTTGCTGCTCAGTCATTATGCCTGGAAAACCCAAATTGCAGGAGATTAACGGGCTCTGAAGTCCTTAATAAACCACGAAGGATGAAGCTGGCCTGGGAACAGGCAGAACAGATAACACAGATCCCAAGTGCAGCAGCTGCAAATCCCCAGGTGTGTCTGGGCTAGGAGGAAGCTTCATGATCCATCCTCCTCCCCCTCCTGCACATGGGCCCCACGTCCTCACCCAGTTCATCTGCAGCCATCTCCCAAGGGACACGGATCCCTCTGCCCTGGGCAGCTCATCCAGTTGTCACTAAACTCCTGTCTCACAGCCTGGCCTTTGTTTCCAGCAGGCATTTGCCAGATTTCAGCTTCCAGCTGCTGACATCTTTTCCCACTAACATAAACCTGACACCTCTCCCTTGCTCCAGCATCCCAGGGGACACTGGACACGGCCGCTGGAGCTGCTGCTGCTGCCTTGGCTGGGGGGACGGTAGTGAGAGCCCCCTCCTCGCTGTCCAGGAACATCCACAAAGCTCCTGCTCAAAGAGGAAACCTGCTGGAAAATGCCTCTCTGGCCTTGCTACACGAGGGTTGGCGAGGGGGTTAAAAGATGAATAAAAGATTTTGATCCGTGTCCTTAATCAAACCCTGCAGCATCGCTTCTCGCCATGCACGAGCCAACCCTTCACTCAGTGACCCCTCGACTCAGACACTCTAGTTCTGTTTTAAAGCCCCTTCCAGTCCAAGCAGTGCTGCCGGTACCTCTCCGGTGTGGTTCCGCTCTGCCGGCAGCACGGGGCGGCCCCGCTATTTATGGGTTGCTTCTGAACAGAACAGCACATTATCCGAGCGCTGATACAGCAGCTGCGTCCACGGAATTCCATCCATGAGATTTCATCTCAATAGCGCGGGCTATGGAAACGTCATTCAGATTTCTCCCGGCTGTCCCTCGGAAACGGGCCACTCGATTTACAGAAGATTAACGTCGAAATTCACATCAGCACGTTCACGCTGCTTCTTGCCAGGTTCTCTGGAAAACTCTCCCATCAGCAGTTCACGGGAGGGTTTAGCCTGGAAACCGAGCGCAGCGCAAAGCAAAAACCGGGCAAAATATTGACCGTTCGTTTGGGCTCCAACACAAGATGGAGTGGGGTCAGCTCGGGGAGCTCGGTGGGAATCTGGGGCAGCTGGTTCCAGGGCAGGAAAGGACCTCAGGATCTCCAGGTTGGGGTTCTTGCTTCAGCTTTGGCCCTTACCAGGATGATTCTCTCCATTGGGCCTGTTCCTTCTTTGGCCCCCAGTCCTGCTCCCTCCTCAGCCCGTTTTCCAAGCACGTTGGCACGCACCAGGGTTTGTGATGCATCCTGCGGTGTGTGACAGATGTTTTTGGGAGCCAAGTGCCTTGTACAGGGGTTCATCCACCTCTACAGGCACAGGACAATGTAACTGGGGGGAGTGCAGACCTCCCACACCAGGCACCAAGCTGGGAGTCTTTCACTCTGCTGATTTCCTCTACCTTTAAAAGTCCTTTCCAACCCAAACCACCCTGTGATTCCCCAAGGAATGCTGCATTCAGCTGCACACACAGCACCATTTACAGCTCTTCCTACCTGCTCCGAGCACAGCTCATCTCGAAACCCAGAACTACAGGAGAAACCTTTACTGAAATTGTCAGAAAACCAAACTCCCTGGGCCAGGCCAAACTGAATGGGAGAGGAATGGAAACTTGTCCCGTCATGCTGAGCATTAGAGCCGCTCATGGCGAGACCCTTCATCCCCACCCTGTCCTTCAGCAGCATCCTGGAACTTCCCATCTCCCCATGAAACACTCCATCCCTGCAGAAATCAGCCATTTACTGTTCCAAGTCACGTATCTGCTGTGACAGTGAACCCCCTGCACCACAGCCTGTGTGGGACACACCAACACCTCCCACACCACCACAGCCCACTGACTTCATTTCCCCAGCCCAGCCCGTGCTGGCAGTCCTGCTCCCTCCAGGATGCACTGACCACTCCTGGGGTGTATTGGGGCTGGACCATGGAGTTCTGGGCAGGCAGCTCCTCCAGCTCCAAAGGGTCAGTGAAAGGGCACCCAACTCTACAGCACCAGCCCCAGCATTTTTTGCCACAAGGGGAAAAGGAGCCAAGACAGAAGGGCCTGTTACTGGGGCAAGGATGGTTAAACTGCAGGATATGAACTATTTACCTGCTATTTGCCTTGGAAGTGCCCTGATCCCTTCTAAGTCATTCTGGTGCTCCAGCTCTCCCTGAGCCACCTGGACATCCAAACATATCCTGGGTGTAACACTTGGGACAGGTGGCATATTCCGGTGTTTGCACAAGGGCTGAAGTAACAAACCTTTTACAGGTACCACTTTGCATTCTCAAATACGTGCCATGGTGCATTTCAGTTTGCCAACAGACAAAATTCCAGGGTGAAACAAACTTTTTATGTGAGACAAAAAGGGGTGGTGTGGGGGGTAATTCCTGTCAGGCCACTTCAAAGAAAGACTTGGATGTCTTCCATCTCCAACAAACAGCAGAAAAAAGCGTGCGGCAACAGAAGTTAAAGTGTAAAAAATTCCAACAAACATTATCTGGAATTAAAATAGAATTATATAAACTGTATTAGAGTCTGTTCTATCATTTAAGAATAACATATTTATATATCTTTTATTACAGAGTGACAGCCCAGAGAAAAGGAAGTAGATATTTAATCCATGTACAATATAAAGAAATAATAGAGCAGAAAAAACACTGTCCCATTCAACAACATTCTAAAGATGCTTTTTAATTAGACATTTAAGCATTAAACATTTCTCAGTAGTAGGTTAAACTACTCAATACAGTAAGTTTCAGTGCATTGTCCAAGCAGACGTGGAAATGCAAACACATTCAAGGGCTTTGTGGAAACCTCGTGTTAATCCCCTCAGTTTCCTCAGCACGCAGCAAACAATTACAGAATTTCTGGCCTTCAGTTATTAGACCAAGAACCAGTAAATCCTCCAACTGTTGGGAACACAACACTGTCACCCGCTGAAGTGGAAAATCCAGCCTGTGTAAATGCTCCTGTAAGCAGGGAATTACCTGATTAGTGGGGTTAAAACAGGCCCCACTTCATCTGAGCGAGCAGAGCCATCGCCACCCTCCTCACACCTGCACAGGCTGCTCGGGCTGGCCCAGGTGTGTGTCACACGTGGGGCACAGCGATGGAACCCTTGAGTGCTGCCACAAAAAAACACACCCCAAAAGACAAAGAGTTGCCTTTTCCACCATCATCTAAAGGAGAGGGAAGAAAATCTGTGCAACGTTTTAAAGTGAGCTGAGAGGAGCTGGTGGTGGCTGTGCTCGATGGGGACCATCTCCCAACTCCCAGAGCCACGGATCCTGGGGGATTCCTGCTCCATGGGGAGCAGAGGGGCTGCAAAACTAACACTGTCAACAGCTCCCATGAGAAATAGGGCAGAGCAGCAAGGAAAGACTTTTACATAAGATAAATGTCTTCGTCTCATCTCGACACCGGGAGCTGCCATCAGAGCTAAATCTGGGAGCGAGAAATGGGCATATGGGACTTGTCTCCTGACATCCTGCTGCTATTTCCTAGAGCAGACTGGGACTGCAAATCACCTCCTCTGTGACTCCTTCATGAGAAGAATTGGCACATGGTTTTGGCAGCTACAAGCCTGACAGACAGCAGAGCAGGCAGGCCACCACTGTGGTAACCCCATGGGAATCGAGCTCACAAAACACTGATCAGAAAAAAAGGGAAAGGAAAATAAGTGGAAGTGCTGGTGCTTTATGGTTTGAATCTAGAGGAGCCCCTCGGCAGGACATGGGAAGTGCAACCCAAGGAGCAGCCCCAGCTCTGGCAGGCAAGGAGAACACTCTACTCTCCCTTCCCTCTTCATGCTTTCTTGGTCGAGCCTGAGGAATCCGACAGGACAAATCACCTCCCTCCTTGGGCTTTATTTTTTAAAGGTTTACTGAAAGAGCACTTATTTGGGAAAAGAATCAGTTATGTCTTACATGGCCATGGTGTTGGTATTTCAGAATCAAAGATACAGACGTGCCTGGGGATTAGTGATTCCCAAACACCCGTGTGGTCCATGAGAGCCCTACTCCGCTATCAGCACGTGGGTCTTGCCAAAGGAAGGACAGGAAATCATCTTGAGAAACTGAAGATCACATTTAGGTTATCCCACAAAATCAGCATAAAAATAAAAACTTAAACCTGGTATTTACAGATTAACAAATAAAAATAAGAAGTGGGACTATCCAAACTGCTATTAAAGTGACATTCAACAATTAACTGGAACCCTGATATGAGTGTAACATCCTCCCTCTTCCCTTCCTTTTTTGTTATAAAAACAGTATTTACATATTTTTACTTTTTTTTTTTTAAAGAGAACTGGTTGACATTATTGCTTGATCCTTTTTAGGAAAGACATTCCAATGAAGCAATTATTCCACATGCTGACAAAACACAGAATATACCACTTCAAGAGTGACAAAAGTTAACATTTTGTTCATCTAAAAATTATCTCCATCTGCCAGGTCAGCAGATCACATGTAAATATAAGCCAATCAAAAATACATTTTACAAAAAATAATCAAGTTTCCTTTTTCAATATGGCAGTAAACATGATTTGTTCTTCCACTCTCACCTTCCACAAACTTCATTCTAAATAGGAGCTTACTATTTGTTCACAAAAAAAAAAAAAAGATAAATTTGATTAAAATTGTTATTTTCATAAACAAACACAAAGCCCAGCCCAGACACATCTACCAGAGGTCACAGCTCTGAGCGCTGAACACCTACACAGTTCGACAGCGAGGGGAGTTCCCTGCATCACAGCACTCCCAAATATCTCCATTTTCCAAGACTTTGTGAAGTGCTAACCACGAACCATGGGTTCTCCTGGCAGGCAGGCCCGAAGTGACACCATCCCCCCGACCTGACAGACACAGCTTTGTATTTGACTATGAATTGAAGCAGCTTTCTCCACAAAACAGGAAGGCACCATGCACAGAGCAGTTGAGGCAGGAAGCAAACAGCAGCAACATGACATGGGGGTTTAGGTTCAGATGAGTTAAGGCTTCTGTTAAACTTCTTTATCTTCTTCTAGTTAGAATCACTGTCTGGAAGGAAAAAACAGAAGGAACTGAAGTAATGGTGTGACACAGTCAGACAGCCCCTCCCAAGGACTGTGATAGGAAACCCCCCAAACGTCTATTTCTGTTGTAGTGTCACCTTGGTATTGTCCTATTTAATGTGTTAAATGCTCAAGAGCTGCCAGGAATTCTGCTGGAACAACAGAAGGTGTTCAAACTGTGTGCAAGCCTCAGTTAACCAGCACCAGACTAATTCTTGCCTGCTGGAACACTGGGAAATCACAGAGCAAGGGTTGTGACAATTAAATTATCTGCAGAGAATCAGTGACACTTTCACCTGGGAGTGAAACAACACCTGCTCTGCCTTAACACACAACTACTGACAGCCCTGGTGCACGTGGCAAGGTAAAGGCCTCAGAGTTAGGGCTGACACAGTGCTTAAAGAAAGTGTGATTTTGTCTCTGCACACCCACACTTAGCAAAGCCCCCCTTCCTGCCCCAGGTACCTTTTCAAACCTGATTCTCGTAATGGCTCTGTCTCTTCTTTGATTTCAGCTCCTTCAGCCACTGAGGAGACTTTTCTTCTGACCTAAGATATAAAAGAATAATCTTTATTCTTTCATTATGGAAACATATTATAGAAACAAAAAGAAAATATAGAATTTCTTGCATTATTTTTTTTTCTTCCACCAAAACCAGTTGGGGCTGGAATTCTCTCACCTGTCCTCTTTCTCCACACTGGAGGGCAGCACTCTGCTCCCGGGAGTCCCTAGCTGGGCTTTGGGGGATTTGAAGAGCTGAGCAGAACCAGTGTCCCCAGCGCTCTCAGACTCTTGTCTTTTCCGGAGCTGGGCCTAAATATAAAAATAAAGAAAGGGATCTCTTTAAGCAAGCATTCAGGCTTTTTTTTAATGCAAACCAGATCACTCATTTATAAAAACAACAACAACAAAAAAATCATGCCTAAAATCAGGGCAGGGATTCCTTATAAAGCACGAGCAACTCCTGAACTGGGTTATCTCTGCCTGTGCTCACCTTGAGAACAGAGTGATCCATTCCTGGGAACACAGGGAGTCTCTGGGCTTGTACCGCAGATGACCTCGGAGTATGCTGGATCTTCTCTTCCTCCTCAGAATCTTCCTGTTGCATAGTTTTCTTCTCCTCTAATTAATTGTTTAAAAGAAAGCAGAGGGAGGGGAACCATAAGTCAGTTTTCATCTATGTTGTTCTAGATCTCTCTTTCCATTCAAGTGCAAATGAAGAGCAGGATTTAGAAATGTCATTTAGAAACTCCTGCCAAGCTGATCACAGCTGATTATTTCAGGTAGCTGAGGATACCTGTGGAATCCTTGAACATCCAGGCATTATCTGGTTCTTCCACCAAGGAAAATCTGTTCTCAAACTCCAGTCCTCTGCTCCTCCTCAGCGAGTGGGACGTGGGGTTCCGGCGGCGCCGCTTCTTGCTGAGCTGCACCCGGGTTTTGAGGGCACTGGAGTCCAGGACAGCCGTGTGCTGGAAAAAAACCCACAGCCTTCAACCAGCCTGGAAATACACCCCATCTCCTCTACAACGACTTCCCAACCCACTTCATTGCATTAACCCGTTCAGTTTATTAAACTCTTTGCCTGCTTATTATTCTTGTAGTTAAAACTTAAGGAGAATTTATGGTGAGGGTGTGGTGCATTGTGGCTCTGGGCTGTGGATGTCTGATCTGCATTAATGATTTGGACAAAATTAATACAAAAAATAACTGCAATAAATAGGAGTTTGGTTCCTAGAGTGTTTTATGAGTATAGGCTTTCCTTAGCTAATAGCAGCTGAAGGCCAATCTGAAGACTGGGATCTAAAAAGAGCAAGTACACAATATTCTCTCTTAGTGCAGTGGTGCAGCTTCCCTGCCAGCTACAGACATTCCAAGCCACTCACCAGCAATAAGGACACTCCAAACTTAGCATCACAGTATTCAGAAAACTTCTGTGATCAGTCACTTCCAACACATCCTATAGGCAATAACATTTACAGAGCAAAACTAGGAACTGTAATTTATTTACTTGCTTAAAGCAATTTGCTGTTAGAGACTTGCCTGCAACCAGGAAATATCCCTGAGGCTCCTCTTCTCCAGGAGATGTGGGTTTGTTTCTTTTCCAGAGATTTCAGGTCAGGAATAAACTACTCAATAAACAGCATCTTCCAGCTGTACTTGGAGCTGCTCATGTTTTACTGAGACAACTTGAGCAGCCCAGGGACAGCACAATACAGGACTTTCTAGAAGTGTTCAAACACCGTGTGGATGTGGCACTTGGGGACATGGGTTAGTGGTGGCCTTGGCAGTGATGGGGGAATGGCTGGATTCAGTGGTCTTGGAGGACTTCTACAACCTAACCAAAGTTCTTGCAAAGAACTCTAATCTCATTAATTGTGTATGGCCAGAAATTCCTGGTCTTATACCAGTGCAAGATTCTTCAGTATGAAAAAATCTTTTAAAATGCAGCTATGAGCTACTACAGAAAGAGCCCAATTGTAAATAAGAAAAACATTAGTGAATGCCTTTATAGCCTGAAATTTGCATGGCTCACAGCACACTGTGTTATTTAATTATATTTCCAGTGTTCATAAAGACATTTAGCTTTTCTCTTACAGCTCAAAGAGAAACGGCAACTTTAGTAAGACACTGGCAGTGCCCAGAGCAGCTGGAAGTGTTCAAGACCAAGTTGGATGGGCTTGGAGCAACCTGGTCCAGTGGAGGGTGTCCCTGCCTATGGCAGGGGGTAGGACTGGATGAGCTTTAAGGTCCCTTCTAATCCAAATCAGCCTGGGATTCCAAGTTTAATTACCTGAGGCCAGCAGTGATTAACACAGGGAACAATACAGGTAACACAGAAGGAGAATTTCTGTTTCCCGTGATGGCAACTTACATCAATGAAGGAGAAGTCAGTGGTCTTGTCATCAGGGAACGTGTCTCCTGGAGGAGGTAAATCAGTCCCATCAGTGGAGTCCATGTCAGTGCTGGAACGGTCCAGGCTGGTGCTCCTTTGGTCTTTGTTGAAGTCATGGTGCTCAGCCAGGGAGGGCTGTTCTGTCTGCGAGGACAGCGAGGACGGGCGGCTGTTCGGGGGCTGCTTCCGTGTCGAGACAACGTCATTTTCCAGGGAAGGGGATTCGGGCACAAAGCTGAAAATGGAGCAAATGGCACCTGTGAGACTTCAGGGTAAAGAAACACCTGCAAGGACAGTCTGGATCACACGTAGTCAGGGGAACTTAAATAAAGGTGGAACTGAAACCACAGCTATGAGGAGCCAAGGCACCTTTGGAGACAGCAACACTTGGGTGTGGATCCCTTCCATCAGCACAGCTTTCACCCCATGGATTTACAGTGCAGTGGGGATTGCGGTGTATTCCATCCAGACAGAAGCTCTTCCCTTCAGGAATGCTGGAGCTGAAGGAGAGGTGGGCACCAGGTGGCACCCTAAGGCTGGGCTCTGAAGGCAGAGCTTTAGGGGTGTCTCAGGGAGAGCGCAGATGGTGGCAGGAACTGCACACCAATGCTGGGATGCTCCCATTGTATTCCTAGGATTCCCCCCTTTGCCTAGACTGACAGGAATGAACCTGTGGTGTCCAGGACCTGCACCCCAGTGCTGAGATGCTCCCAGCATATTCCCAGAAATCCTCCCTTTGCCTAGAATAACAGGAATGAGCTACAGTGTCAGGGCTCAAAGCTGTTACAGTGGTGTCTCCCTTTGTCACATAGGCTGGAGTATTCCTTTAAACGACAGGATAAAGTAGGAATATTCTACTGTCAGTAAAAATCAGACTGTCTTGCTTCTAATTCCCAGTTTAAAAAAAAATAGAACCTGAAGTATCTGTGGAATTCTGATTTTTCTCCCCCTCTTAGTAGAAGTCTTTTGTTACTAAGCACCATTTCTTGAGCACATTATCTAGGAAAACTGTTCTGAACCCAAACCCACATGTACATATCAATATATGCCCATTTTTTAAACAATAAACCTTAGTATTTGGTACAGCCCACAGTGACAGCAATCCTGGAAGGAAAACACTCAGGAGTTTACTGCTGGATAACAACGTCCATCAGCAACAGTACACAGTACAATGCCCAGGCTGGCAGCGCAGACACTGCACAGAGGGTTTCTAGCACACAAGCACAGGGAATGCTGCTTCCCTTCTTCACCAGAGGGCCCCAGGATAATTAGGAATGGCACTAATGAGCTCCAGGGACAAGTTTTTGTCTAGGATTTTTGCTTCGAATGATATTTGGTATCCACAGCGTCAGGCTTTGGACCCACTGCAAGAATGGGGAAAGGAGGGACAATCTGCAGGCTTAGGACCTTTCATGAAAATTAAAAGTGTGTGTTGAAAGGATCCTGTTTCACGTGCACATCTCCAAAAAGCCTCTTCCCTGCTACATCCCAGGGCTGCAGCTGATACAACTCAAGCCGAAATATTTGAGAGTAAGATGTGACAGAAATCCAGCTGAATTTACACTGGTTGGTGGTTCCTCATTCACAAATGTTCCCAATGGGTTCTCCTTCAGAGTTTCTGCACAATTATACCCCCATTACAGACAGATTCCTGTGGCACAGCCCATCCCCAAAAGTGGGAAAGGATGCCTGGAGTCAAAACCCTGTCATGCACAGTGGATTCTTTCCAGCTGAACAGCAAATTAGGGGGGAAATTCCCTTCAGAAAAAATGAAATTGAAAATGTATTTTCAGTTCTCATTACTGAGATGTATTATGCACCTTTTTCTACTACTTCATTAAGATTTCAGGGTTTATAAGCATATCCATGAGCTGCCCCCAGTGTTCCACAGGTGCAATTCCTTCTCTGAAAAATCATCCTTCATATGGAGCACACAAAACCAGCAGGATTGTTATCACAATGGGCAATAAACTGAGATCAATCCTCACTTTCACTTGCAATTAAATTTAATTAGTTTTAGCAAGACAGTGTTAAGAGGCCATAAAGAATGTGTTGCTTCAGCATGTGAAATTAGAAGTCAGAAAGGAAAGGAATCCTGTTTTTACACTGTTGAAGGGTGAGAGTCTAAAGGCAGCTCTCACTGTTTGCCTGGGGTGTCACACAGGAAGTAATGTCTATTCAAAAATCCCAGGATAATTTAGGTTGGAAAAGACCTCCAAAACCATGGAGTCCAAATGATCACTCCATGGCTCAAACACTGGGAAATGCCTGAACCTGGAGGTTCCCCCAGCACAGCACAGGCACAGCAGGGTGGTGACACCGCTGAGTCCCCGCTGTCAAGGCGGGCGCGTGCGGGACACGACACTATGGGTGTGCAGCTGGGAAGGGATAAACTCTGAGGGAAGTGAGCCAGGCCAAACAGGAAAGCTGAATTATCAATGTCTCCTGCAAGTTCCTGCCCCAAGGCTGAGGCCAGGAGAAGGCACTGAAGGCAGAGCCCTGCTCAGAGCACCCGTGGTGGGATGGGGAGAACATCTCACTGGTCCTGGCAGGGGCCTGCTTAATAAAAAATACATTGCAGACAAAATGTACTTGCAGTGCATTCCAGGAAGATTTCCATTATTTAAAAGTACATTAATCTCATTCCTCTCCAAGTGCCTGACTAACAAACCAGTAATTCCCCCGCAATGAGCCGTAAGTCAAGCCAAAGCAGAGCAATGGGGTGGCAAAATGCTGAGAAGTCTCTCCACTGTCATCATTACACTGTAAGAAAAGCAAAACCCAAACATTTCTTACAGTGGAAACAAAATTCCCGCACATGGGGATTGAGTTCAATCCTTCAGTGAACTGGAATGTTTAGGTGGAGCTGTTCATACCAGGATGGATGGACTGAAATCACTCTCCAATGCTGTCTGCTTTGGAGCTGAGACGAGCACCTTTGTTAGGAAACTGATCTCAGAAAATGTCTGTACCATCCTGAAATCGAAGTTAATTTTACAGCAGCCTGGCTGTCACTGTTGGCATGTCACTCAGCTCGCTGAACCCGAAGCTGAAAACTACTCTGATTTCATAAGCAATAAAATATTTATAACACACAGTTCTCAACTGCAGAACACACCAAACAATTGACATTGATGTCAGCTATAAGATCTCAACAAGTATAGCATTAAAAACCATGTAAATGCTATTTTCATACTACACTGAGCAGACAGGACACAGGCTCAAGGTAGATCAAGCCATAATTTACACAACAGGTGTAAAAACTATAAAAAACCTCACACTTTGCTGCTCTAGTTTTATTTCATTACATCATTTTAAGAACATAAAAGCATCAGCAATACAATCTTTCACTTGACTGATATTCCATTTCATCCTCTACTTCACCACAGTGAAACATTTCAGAGTCTGGAAGTGGCCACAGTCCCTCAAGGTGTATCAAGGCACACGGAGAGGTGCATCCAATGTCACCACACCCAGCACCCAGAGCCCTGTTCTAGAGGGATTTTGCCATTCAGCCCAACTAGTAGCATGGCTGTTAAGGCAATGCCAGTGGGAGAGAAACAGATTTACAAACAACTAAAACACATAGAAGTGTCCAAGTGCCAGGATGGACAAGGCTTGGAGCAACCTGGTCTAGTGGAAGGTGTCTCAAGGCAGAGGGTTGGAATGAGATGAGCTTTAAGGTCCTTTAATGGCCTTCCAACACAGGCCATTCTGGAATTCTGGGATTCTATGACTTCCTATCAATCCTCAGCTAAGGAAAGCCTCAGGCCTGCAGAGGGCCACGTCCCCCTCACCTGTCCCCGCTGTGCCGCTGCTCGTTCCAGGTGCCGTACTGGCTGTCGGGCTCCTGCACCAGCGTGTCTGTGTCCTTCGCTCCCGGAGCCTGCCTCGAGAAGCACTGCCTCAGCTGGTCCTGCAACGAAACGTTTCGTCAGTTGGCTGAGAGATTAACAGGTTTTATTGGCAACAGTGGGTTTGAATCTGCCAGTTAGACTTGGTTAACGCAAAACCAGGAATAAACTTAGATCTGGAAAATGGCTGCGAACTCGGAACGACAATTCTCTATACAATAAGCATTGTTTTGCTGGGCAAACAATGGATTCTAGAGGCTGGAAGTGACTCCCTGGTTTTAGTAAGGCTAAGCTGCTGTAAAATTGCTCTTATCTCATGGCACAGAATTTCTCAAAGCACCTATGCAAGCACAAGGAATTCTGCTGGGAACGGCATTTCATCTCGCAAGCACACAAGGCAAACATCAACTCTACGGCTCTTTCCCTGGGTTTAATAAAAGGACACATTTTTTTTTTCCAGCTTTCTTTGGAAGACATTCAAAATAAAATGAATAAATAAACAAATAAGCACAGGGCCAGACACAGAAAGCCCTCCACAAACTGATGTGTGCTGAGGCATCGTCCAAACCCAATGCAGGACAGACCATGGTAGGTTTGATCTGTTCTACTTTGACCTCTCACTTCCTGAATGTTTTTATTTCATGGATCCTCCGCTTTCATAGGGAGGAAAGAGTGGATCCTAGGCCATTCACTTTCTGAGGAAAGAAGTGGGTCAGTGCTGACGCCCCAGATCTGCAGCACAGCAATGTCAATACAACTCTGCTGCAGCTTTGCTTTGCAGTTGTGCTGTTACACACTGAGGTTTGAGTCCTGAAATCCTACACTGAGCACGTAATTAACTGTTGGTCCCTTTCACCTTCACTACCCTGAACAAACACAAACATGGCTTTCAGCTCCAAATCAGCTTTGCTAATCAAGATTTTATCTGACAGCAGATTACATGGTTTTCCACCTGCCCTTGGGAAAATCCAAGGATTTTTCTCTCCTTGTAAACCCCCCTACCTCAGACTTACCTAGCAGAATACATCTGTGGAAACTGCCAACACATTTAGTTATGTTCAGGCAGCCCACACAATGTAGCAATAATATTAAGAAATCCCATATTTAATATAGAGAATTCCTTCCCATTTTTGAGGAAAAAAAGAGATGCATGTTTTCTTCACTTTATACACTTATAGAATTCTGTCTTAAGACTATAAAAACATTAAGGATAATTCACCAGTGCTGATACTTGGCTACTGAAGAAGTCCCCCAACACTTCCACCTCTCATAACCAGTTCTCATTTCCCAGGGGCCACAGCAACTCTCCAGCCCTGCTGCACTCTCTGCTGCTGCCAAAGTGTCTCTTTTAATGCAGAGAGAATTAAACCACAAAAGGCTCCACCATTTACTTCAAATACCACCACACACCACGACCAAAGTTGAATTCCCATTTTGTGATACTCAAGCAAAACTGGGGCTCAGTTTGTGAGTGACACAGAACAGACATTTCCTGCTTTTCATTCCAGATGTTCCTGCAGCCCCAGAATTCTCTGGCAGTGATTCTAACAGTTTATAGAATCCTAGGACTGTTAAGGTTGGAAAAGACCTCTAAGATCATCAGGTCCAACCTGTCATATATATAGAGAGAGACAGATATATAAATACAGATATATACATGTACACCCAGAGGCAAGTTTAGTTCTCACATTTCCCAGTCCATGCCAGGTATGAGATTCCAACCACAAGCCAGGCACATGCTGCTTCCAGCTAGAGAAATAGTCTGGTACTCCCTAGAAACCACACGGCATTTCTTCCTGCTTGGCTCGGGTTTTCCCTTCCACGAACTCCCTCTGTAGCTTCCCAGTCCTGTGATTTGCTCCAGAGACTCCACTAACACCCCTGGGCTCAGCCTTCTGCTCTCACCTGGTCGCCACGGCACCCTTGGCAAGTGGATGCACTTCTAGGAAAGGCACTAACAAATGCCAATCGTTCTCACTTCCCTCCCCCACTGCCCATGCTTGTTCAGGGTTTTTTTCCAACCTGAGACTCATTAGGAATTTTTTTTTTTTCAATCCCAATCTCACATTACAAGTTACCCCATCCTTGTAATCAATTTGTACAGGGTATTTTCCACCAGTTATGGCTAAGGCCCGTTACTCCACACACGGCATAGACCATTTTATTGCAATCACTCACATTGTTTCCAGCTAGAAAACAGTCTAAAAAGCTTAGAAACAGGAATGGGAGCAGCAGAAAAGCAACTTCTGTCCTGTTGCACTGGGGAGGCCTTGTTTACACAGCGCTGTGTTATCTTGCCGTGGTGGCTGGAAGGAGACGTGTGGCCAGCCCAGATAACGCCGGCTTGGCAGCCACGGGGAAGAAGTTCAAATGCAAATACATCGCTCGTGTGAGGGCTCAGTAATTCTTAATAACATCTTACACTGCTGACAAACTGATCTGCACATATTCCTCAGTTTCAGGCAACGCTTGACTTGATGTTAATAGACACTTGAACTCTGAGATGCCATTTTACAGCCAACATGACACAGTTAACAGTGTTATTCTCTATGCTAAACCCAAAGAAAGCCAGAAAAAGAACTACCATTACCACTTTCAAAGACATTGTGAGATGAAATTCAGTGAAACAAAGAGAAAATCTAAACATAAGGAATAAAACGCTCCCAATTCCAAGAGATCTGGAATTCTCTAGATTCCAGAGACTTTGTTATATTCAGTATTGTTATTGCATTTTGCTTCCGGAGGAAGCTACTTATTTCAAGATGACAGTGTCTTTCCCTGACAGTCCCTTTCAACACATACTTTAAATGATTAATTGGAAAAAATAACCATTCTTTAGGTACCAAGCACAGAAATAAGGAGTGGGAAGAGGAGCTGATCCTCTCTCCAGCTTATGGAGGAGGTGTTGGCTGGGGGCACCGAGGGCGGCGCAGGAAAGCAATTTATAGCCTGTGGAGCTCAGAGGAGAGGGGTGTGCTGAGCAACAACAAACCCTAAAAATTATCCTCTCCAGAAGGTGATTATTAGCAAGCAGAGGATGATGAGTTTTAGCTTTTCTTTCAAAGATCTCTTTTACATCATTTTCACCAGAACAACTCAAGGCGATCAACACATGAAGCCAGGCCAGGTACAGCCATTTCTTCCATAAACAAAATATTCAGGATACAGTAAAGCCACGTATTTCAAAGGGAAAGGCAGTAAAAAGAGGAGTCTGGAGTCTTTTTAGAGACAGAAGATAAGCCCAAACTAGGAATTTTCTTATTTATAATGACAGAAAAATCTCCCCAAATAAACACCACACTCGACCCACATTTAAATTCTATAATTCCTTGAGCTTTGATCTTTTAACTTCCCAATTCGTACACTAGGAGCAGGAAAAAATTGACTTAATTTTAATATAAAATAAAGCAGCTGAGCTGTGTCCTGCTTTGCCTCCAGTTCTTCTTCTAAAATGAGACATTACGATTATGCCTTTTTCAGTCCTCCCTTGGAATTAAGCTGGGCTTGGCTATAGTCCAGGGCTGATTACTCCTGCAATTTCCAGTTCCTGAAAATGATGCACACACAATATTGGTTCTACCGGCCCAAAAATTACCCGTAACTCCGACTGAATGGAGACGTTTTTGTGAAAACCCCTCCCGCACTAATGTGAAATAAAGACCTGGCATAGGAGGAACACTAGCTCGGAGAGATCTCATGAGTCAGAAGCTGCACAGACAGTTTCAAAAATATCTTTGTTTGCAAAGGAGCCCGAGACATCAGCCAGGGGAAGTGACAGCCCACAGCTTGAGTGCGAACGTTCAAAGCTAAAATCCACTGGCATAGACTGGATATGAGGAGGAACTGCACAATGGAAGGAAGTTTTGACCATCTGCCTTGTTAATACAGAACTCAGAGAAAAAACTGTGCATATTTCTTGAAAAGTGCCTTCTTTTTTTTTTCTTCTTCTCTCTCCTTTTTTTAATCAAAGAAGTCAGAGATTTGGTCAAATTGCCCCATAAGTGTGACACTGCATTTAAGCAGAGCTTACAAGTCCTTACAAATCCAGAAAACCATCACAACTGTTCCCCTGCAGACTTCCAGGAGGATGGCACAATACTATCTTATTCTATTAATTTTGTATTCTATTAATATTGTATTTTATTATTTCACAGTTGTCTCTGGTTTGAACAGGATGTTGGGCTCCATGACCTTCATAACCCTTTATAATCCAAGTTATTCTAAGAACTATCAACAGAAGGTAAACCATACATTTTGGACCACTAACAGAATTATTAGGACATATCATATTGACACCAACTGACACCAAAAACCCACAAGTAAGAGGGTCCATGGGTCACAGCCCACAGATTTTATTTTGGAAGCACCCAAATGCCAATACAGTAAGGGGAAAGTCTGACTCCATGGAATCAGCATCCCAGGATTTCCATCCATACTCACTATTCGACGAATGAGCGCTGCCCACAAGGAGTAAGTCATGGCTCCCTCCCAACGTTCCCGACAGTTCCCAGCAACCAGGTGAGGAGATGGACCAACTCCAGGTTTAAATTAATTGCTGAAAGGAGTAAGTGCCTCAGGCAATGTCCCAGGCTGGGGCAGCACCTTCTGCCCCCACCCTCCAACACTGTAGCCACAGATAAACAGTTCCAGGAATTGAACAGCTTCTTTCTGACCTCACGGACGAGGAAAGTTAGAGACCTCCAGCGCCAGCTCCACTGTGGGCAGAGCCACGTGGGACAACTCCTCAGCCCTCCCCAACACCCCATCCGGCACAGTGTCCTCACAATAAGGGACTTCACTGCCACTGGAGACCAGGTTCAAGGGCAGAGACAAAATTAATTGAATTA
The DNA here is from genome assembly GCA_038380795.1 of Pyrocephalus nanus. Classification (NCBI taxonomy): domain Eukaryota; kingdom Metazoa; phylum Chordata; class Aves; order Passeriformes; family Tyrannidae; genus Pyrocephalus; species Pyrocephalus nanus. The sequence continues at coordinate 7,619,781 of CM076278.1, forward strand.
ATCAATCTCAGAACCTCCAGGTCTGTCCATTACAATACAGGCCAGGTAAGGAGACAGCACTAAGCAGCCTTGGTGTCTGCTCAGGAGGAACATCCCTCTGTACTGTGTCCAGCTCTGGGGCCACCAGCACAGGGAGGACATCAACCTGTTGGAGTGAGTCCAGCAGAGGCCACGAAGATGATTAGAGGGAGGGAGCATGTCTGCTGTGAGGAAAGGTGGGGTTGTTCAGCCTGGGGAAGAGGAGGCTCTGGGGTGACCTTAGTGCAGCCTTTCAGTACCTGAATGGGCTCCAAGAGACTGGAGAGGGACTTTGGACAAGGGCCTGGAGTGACAGGACAAAGGGGAATGGCTTCCCACTGCCAGAAGGCAGGGTTAGATGGGATACTGGGAAGAAATTCTTCACTGTGAAGGTGGGGAGGCCCTGGCACAGGTTGCCCAGAGAAGCTGTGGCTGCCTCATCCCTGCAAGTGTTCAAGGTCAGATTGAAGGGGGCTTGAGGCAACTTGGGATAGTGGAAGGTGTCCCTGCCCACGGCAGGGGGTGGAACGAGATGAGCTTTAACGTCCCTTCCCACCCAAACCATTCTATGATCCCACTGCCCTGGTGTCTCCTGACCAGGGGATGGCAAGCCAGTTTATTGTGGAAAACCAGAGCTGGTGCCACTGCTGGATGCATAAGCACATGCCTGGGGAAACAGAGGCGTGCCCCATGGGTCTGGAAGCACTCACACAACATATTTAGCACTCTTAGATCCTAAGGAGCTATGCTGCTCTGCTCAAAAATCCTTTAAATAATGGATGTTCCCCTCTCCCATGGGCAGTGGAGTAGTACCAGTCCCACTGTGCCAAACAACTCAGAAATGCCATCAGCCTCGACATCCTCCCTGTTGCTATGCAACCCAGGGCTGCCTCTCCATATGTGTTTTCCCTGCCTCTTCCACAGGGATATGATACTCAGCCACCAATTACATCCCTGATGCTAAAAGCTGACAGCGTTTCTCTTACGAAACATGAGTTGTTTTTAGAGGGTGACTGGTTTAATTCTCCACCTTTTCATTGCTTCCCAGTTTGAGGCACAGGCCGGAATTGCAACCCCTTCTCCCTGGAAAGGCACGGCAAAAATCCCAGGAAATGTGCATGTATCTTATGCTAGAGAAAAATACCTTCATCTTGATCAACACAACCAAACTGTGTCACAAATGATGTGACACATGGGTTAGAGCAGAGCTGATGGGGACCCTCCTCCCCACAGCAGCACTCAATACACATCCAGTGACAAAGGAGTCACAGGAAATCACTGCCAGGAAGTGCAAGGACATGGAGCTACTGGAGCAAGTCCAGAGGAGGCCACAGAGGTGCTCAAAGGGCTGGAGCCACTCTGCTCTGGAGACAGGCTGGGAGAGCTGGGGGTGTTCAGTTAAGAGAAGACTCCAGGGAGACCTCAGAGTCCCTTCCAGTGCATAAAGGGATCGAAGAGAGATGGAGAGGGACTGTGGACAAGAGCATGGAAGGAAGTAGCTTTAAACAGGCAGAGGGCACATTTAGATTAGATATTGGGAACAAATTCTTCCCTGTCGAGGTGGTGAGGCCCTGGCACAGGCTGCAGAACAAAAACGAGATTCAAAGTCTACCTGGCACTGACTCCAGCTATAATGAAGAATGTCACTGAAGTACTGCAAATGAAGATGGTTTTGCCAGGGATCTGGTTACCATCGTGGAATGGAATCAGCTCCCTGCTCCTGGGGTGACTCGTGGTGCAGTTACCTTCTCACTCCACTGAGAATTTCAAAGACATTTGAGAGTTTGTCATTTTTTATATCCTGAAAATAGAGCTGCTCTGCCTCACTGAGAACACTCACCACGCTCACGTCATGTGGTTCAGTGCAAGGCTGAAGATAGAGCAGAGGTTGACTCGATGTGCAAAAAGCAGATGAGACCCAAATTCTAAATATAAACCTTGCTGGGACTGAGCGAGCCATGACAGCACTTCCTCTGAGAGGTGGGAACACAGAACACCAGAGCAGAGCAGAGGAAATAGTTGGGAACATCTTTAAAACCCTTCCTAGATCAACAAATTAAATTTCCTTTTCAGCCTCAAGCAGTGAAGCTGATAAGAAATGAACCCCCAAGACACCGAAGACAGCAGGATGGAGCTGGAGGCTCCGTCAGGAAGAGCCTGAGCAGCACAGTGCTGTCCCACCTCTGAGAGGAATCCACACTCTCCCCAGGCCATATCAACTCCTATCTGCACTAATAAAAGCTGGCACTGAGCACTGAACAGGATCCCTCGACTTCAACATTGCAGGAGCCAGAACAAGGCGGTTTCATACTGGGATGCCAAGGAGGGAATATATTTGCTTTTTTTTGAAAAGCTGCACACTTGAAATCAACACCTCCCACTTGAAATGCTGCATCTCACAGCTCTTCTGCACAGTTAACATCTCTCCACATAAGACACAAGTTAAACTTCAAACAAACATTCCTGGAAAAAAGTGTTCTTTAGCTTAAAGCCTGGAATTAAAGATGTACAGAAAGTGATAGGATTTCCTGACAACAAGGGAATAACAAATATGCAGCCTTTAGAGGCTGTGCTGCTCGTTCCAACACACATCTCACACAGCTTAGAGGATGTTTTAGAAGACAGCAGTCAAAATATACACAGTCACCCCCCTCCTGTGAAACACCAGGAGTGTTTCCTGAAACTACCACAATATTACCGAATTTCAATATAAATGGACTGCCAGGATAAGGAGACTGTGAGGGTGGTGAGGCCCTGGCACAGGTTGTCCAGAGAAGCTTTGGCTGTCCCATCCCTGGAAGTGTTCAAGGCCAAATTGGATGGGGCTTGGGAGCAACCTGGTCTAATAAAAACGTGTCCCTGCCCGTGGCAGGGGGTGGGACTGGATAATTTTTAAGGTCCCTTCCAATCCAAACCATCCTGGGATTCTGTGATTCTAAGACTTGTATTCAGTGAAGTTTTTGTGTAATACAATTTATTTCCCCCTGAAAGTTATCCCTTAGAGCTTTAAAAGAAACAAAACAGCAAGATGTATGAGCACAAAATACCAGCTATAAATCTACCTATGTTATTTTCTTATGCTTTATGAAAATGGTAAAAATTGACTCCTTGCAGGCAGTCTAAGTGAAATCACAGAGTAAAGTTGTTTAAGTGATTATTCCTGTCAAAATAACGAGAGAGCAACAAAGGCAGCCACCAAATGCCCATCACTATGGGTTTCTGGCCCAGATTTATCTGCCAGCTACGTTCATGGCCTGTTAAACCAAAGAGAAGTTATTAAGAATGAAAAAGCAGGAACTGTTTCAGCACTGGCTCTTGTATCTTCACTAATTAAACCAAACAGCTTCGCTCCTCCCCCCACCCCCAAACAAGACAAACAACTCATTTTTAAAGCCTGCTGGCTGCAAATTTGCTTCCCCTACCCCAAAAGCTCCCTTGGAGTTTAAAGATTAAAGGTAAAATTCCATTCACTGATGGTACCAAAAAATATTTTGGAGAACAATTCATTGTGCCTTTGCTAAATATTAGGGTAAAACAATTCAGCTGCTACTTGTTGTAGGGTCTGTACCTATTCCAAGTTCAGATTCAAAGTGCCAACTTGTAGTAATTTGTTCTTACACATCATTTATTGAAGGATGTTCACCAGAGAGGACAGACAGATCCGGGGTACAATCAGAGCAGCCAATGAAGATCGAAGCTCTCTGAAAAGCAGAGAGGTCCTGTATAGGTATGTAAGTCAAACCAGGGCTCTCACCTGCTCCTAAACACTAGAGAGGGGTCCTACTCTATGGGAAAAGTCATAGTTCACCAGCTTTTCCAAGGAACAAACTGCCTTCACAAGCTTATGCTGGCTTAGAAAGAAACACCTGGGAAGATTAACAAAAAACAGGATGGAAATTTCAGCCTCAGGGAGGGTGACAGGGAAAGGACCGTAGGATGCAAGAAAAACCCTGGGAAAGTGCCCTCCCAGCACATCTGCAATACATGCCACTCCACTTCCATCTTTATTTTGGAATTATATTAAAAAGTGAATCCAAACCACATAAGTGAGATGCTGCCAGATCAAGTTTGAATGAGAACACCATTTTCATCAACTGCCCAGTACACCAAAAGTAAATCACTATTTAATGCACTTTGGTGTTATTTTTAGCACAAATCGGAGCAACTAAGGTGAAACACATCAACTACTTTCAGCCTGAGCAGCCCCAGAATTCATCTTTCCTCTTCTAATTCCAAATATTCTCCCAAAGAATGTGAAACCCCTCTGAGGTTTTCCATTACTTTTCTGGCAGTGTAAGGGGAACCAAGGGCATCAAACAACTGCCCTGGTTTAATTGTATGGCAACAAACCCTTAGATCTAGAACAGTGCTGGCTGTGAAACCAGATCTCACACCTATAATAGAACCGAGACTGATGCCACCCTGATTAAATCAGAGATCATGTTTAATGGATGTACCTCTGCTCCTCTTACAACAGACACTGATCTGATGACATGAGATGAAAAATGGAGAATAGCCTCAATAAAGATGTCTGAGAGAAAAATCAACTTCCATTTGAAAGGTCTCGCTGAAAAGTAAAAAATTCTGCAAGTTCAGCTACAGATTCCCAGCTCTGAAGTTGAGGAAGTTTGCTCACACTATCTAAACTCTGACTTGAGTTTGGACAGGTACAATGCCAAGTTCTCCACCAGCAGCGACTGGTGCCAGCAGAGACAGGAGCTGGAAGCCACTGGCCCTCACAAGCTCCTTGTTTCAAAACTCCATCGCTGCAGCACCAGCACTGAGTGACTACTCTACAGTGCACTCCAGGGCAGTAAGTAAGTCAGATTATGACAAATTACACACTTCATCCTAACTCCATAGCTGTTTTGTAGCAAAATGTCAGCAGTTCCAAGGACTATGACCAGGACCCTGTTCCAATCAGATAAAAGAGCTCAAGGTCCGTATTCAACAGTCCTTCGTTGTAGACACAATGGCAAACTCATGAGACCTGAGACCTCAAGTTTGAGCCCCAGTGAAACTAAATTCACACATAAAGCCAAGCATAAGCAAAATTCCTGCTGAAACAGAGGAACAGCAGCTCCAGCGCTGTCACCAGTGACTTAAGAGAAAAGGTCACCCCGTGTTCTCCTGATTTCTGCTCTGTAAGCAGTCCCATGTAAGACAGCGAGATGTTTGTCCTCTGCAAGTTTCATATTCCCATTTTCCAGCCTTCTTTTAAATGAGTTTTTCATTCAGATGATTCCAATAAATCTAAAATACCAGCTTCAAAAAAAAAAGTCAAGAGAACTACACCATGCTAACACTGTAACAATGGTTACCAAATATTTTCCTCTTCATTCTTTTGTGCTTACTTAACAGTATTTTCTTACCCAGTCCAGCCAGACAGGACATGGATAGCAAGCTGGGACAGAAATGCTCTAACCAGAGCTGATACAAGGAAACAGCCCGTATGCAAACACCACACCTGTCCCAGGAATGCAGCATCACCTGCACTCGGTCCGTGAGCAAACCCTGGGAGGCCACAGCAGAACTCGGTATATTTACACTTTACAATGAGTAACTGTTTTATTTAATAATAAAAAAAGGAAACAAAAACATTTTAGCCACTTCAGAAAGTTCAGTATTTACCACATCTTGGCACCAAGGCTTGGGGCCCCGTTCCACACAACTCAGCTACAGTCACCCAGTTTCCATAGTTTAAGAGTTGGACTTAAATCACCAGTTTCAGCTACAACTCAAATCCTCAGTTTTGGCTCCTCTCCATGAAATAAAACAGAATAAATCAGACTTATTTCCCTTTTCACCCACTATGACCCCAAACCAGCTTTTTAGAATGTGCCAGAACTACAAGTGGGGGTGTCAATAATGGCACTCCCAGCCCAGCCCCCAAGGAAAAGGCCTTCCCTATCCCAACTGGCGCCTCTCCTCCACCACCTTGTCATGCTATGGAATACAGACTGTCCTTCCTGAAAATAACCTGGAGACTAGAAAAGGCATTTAAAGAGGGCTCAGTGTGGCATGTGGCCGTAGGGAACCAAGAGCTCTTCACCTTTGCTTTGCTCCCAGGAATTACACCCAGTCTCTGCCCCACCTCAGCCTTCACAAGTCACACTGACTGTATCACTTCAATTTCATGACAAAGTAGCAAGTACACTGACAAAAACAACTCTTTTTGAATAAAAGAAGAGAATAATGATAATTTACCTTGACTGCAGACTGGCAATGCTTAACTCTTTAAATGATTTAGCTTCAGGCATTTTTACTAGAAAATCACAAATACTGAAGCACATCCAAATCCATGCTGGCCTGTGCTGGGGAACTGCCAGACATCAGTCTAACTACCCACCTTTAGACTAGTACTTGTCCTACCTTACTGTGTTACTTCAAAGATCAACCACACTTTCCCCATTCCCCAAACCTTGATTCCCTGGCAAATGAAAATATCCACCTGCGCTGCAGGAAGAAACCAGCTGGGAGCAGACAGACAGAGCACTACCTGGAAGTGTTTTGGGGGCTATTTTTAGACGGAAAAGCAGACAGGAGGTAGGTTTTGTTATGAGATTAAATGCTGCAACAAACCCAAGGTTTTGCATTGTATTCTCTCCCTTGAGGGTCTCAAAAAGGTGCATCGCTTACAAGCTCGGGTGGCTCTGAACTGGGCTGCCTCTTCCTCAAAGAGGAAAACCTCTGCTGACTCCGCACTGAAAACCTTCGGAAGGACTCTCTGCTCCGGGATGCAAAGTGCCTGAAGGAAGAGGTTCTCTTGAAGGGAGTCCTGGTGCCACCTTCCCCGCTACTCCGCTCATGAGCCACCGCAGTAGTGACTAAATTTAGTGCTTCCTGCAAGGATCTCCGCACTGTACCCATCCACTGGGTCATGTGAGTTTGTGCCACTGTCAGTTTGTCTCCAAGGTAATCCATTTTTTTTTTTCCAGCAGAGATGAGAAATCAGTATTCAGTAGCAATTAAAATATATTCTCCTTAACAACCCTGATTTATTTTGCAAAAAAAAGTGATTCCACGTATAAAATATTTTCGGCTAAGGTAAACAGCACTGCACTATCACCCTCAGCATATTCCTGAAATTAAATAACTAAATATGTGAGGTTGGAGATTGATATTTGTCAAGTAGGAAAAAATAAAAAGACTTTTCCTACTTACAATCAGATTTCCAGAGTTCCATCAAGATATGTTTAATTCAGCCGTGTTAAAGAGAGAAATAAAGGTTTAAATCCTGACCCAGTCATTTCAAATGAGTCCACCTGCAAGCACAGAATTGGGCTCCTAATGTCTCATTTCAGAGCAGGAAAAGCAACTCCCTTTTTAAGCCAAGTTTTTGTTTTGCTGTAAATATCAGAAGGATAGAAAGAATCTGATTCTCCCGGCTCGGCAGCTTGGCAGGTGACAGTACACTGACCAAAGTTCTGGTGCTCCTATACAATCCATTTAGCAGCAAAACGATTAGATCTTCTGAAGAGTAAATCCAAATCCTTTTCTCCCAAAAAAACTCTGCGGGAAGGTGTCAGCAGCAGCAGCAGAATCCCCTTCTCACCAGCCTTCCTGCCTCGGGAAACATTCTCAAGATGTTCCCTCCCAGAAATGCAGAGCAAAGCCCGGGAAGCTGAAGGGTAGCCAGCCTGGTGCCTTCCCGACGGGACTTTGGACTCGCTGGTGCTCAGAGCCTGCCAAAAGAGCTTCTGGATGACATCAGCTCCTCTGCTCCCAGGGGATCCCAGCCGAGGGCCAGCGCTGGACCAGCAGCCGGCACAAACTGTCCTCACGTCTCAGAGCCGGCTCCTCTCCTTACACACCCCGGAAAGGCTCGGGGAAGGAGGTGCTGGATGCACAGCTGTTTGGAGCCTGTCTGTCTCCCAGGGTTCTGCCATGCTCCGAGTGCTCCCGACTAAGGCACATGAGGTTACAAGCAGGAGACGCTGCCTCTGGTAGCCCGACCCCTCCTCTCCGTCCCTGCCTCGCCTCCGCTCCGGAGAGGAAACAATGAGGAGGTGACCAGCCGCAGAGGTCTGCCCAAGGAAGGATCTGGGTTGGGCTTTATTATAGTACAGGCAGGGTTACCATGGCAACGCAGGGAACAGCATCTGCTGGCTCCGGAGCAGGCAGGAGTTGCACAGATCTATTGGAATGATTCATAGTTTGCATATGTCACGTGTACTCCCTGATTTTAACCCTTCCTGGGGAGCACAGCTTTGCCAAGGAATGTCTCACACCAACACCAGCAGGTTCCAACTGGGACGTGGTCAAACCTACACCCAACTCCTGCTGCTCGATGGGCACCTGGACCTGGCTTATTGTGCCATTCAGGGGCTCAAACAGGACACAGCAAAGGATCAGCACAGGATAATGATTAAGCCAGAGGCTCAAACCAAAGCTGAACAGGTCTGACCATTAAAACCAGGGTTTTTTCACTTTCCTACACTGCTCCCTGTTGTGAGGAAGGGCTCTGTGTCATCTCCCAACTCTGCCCCCTTCTCAGCTGCTCGGAGACCACGGGGTCAGTACTGCAAAGCTCAAAATGACTGAGGGTAATAAGAGTACCCCGTGGATAAAAGCAAGCAACAGCAAGCAGTCAGATATCACCAGCCATGGAATTCCTGGGAACAGCCCACTTGGGAGGAGTGGAGGAATACAAGCCATGGGTTCAAATCAATGAGATATGTTTAGATTTAAAAGTCCAAAGTCAAGCTGCGACTAGTTCAGGACCAAGAGGAGAGACACAAGACAGGCGTGTTGGAAGCTGCTCCTCTCTTGTTTATTCAAGGGGGTTTTGCGGCTGTTGCTTCATTTGTCATACAATGTACCATGGTCTTACATCATCTTCTGCTCCTCTGAACTGTCCAGGGGTAGATTTAATGGAATAGAGAATTTCTAGAGAATATTTGATGCAATGGTTCTTTCACGATGTTTTTTTTATATCAGAAATGTGCCCTGCAGACATGCACGAGCCCGAGACGCTCTGAGGAAATGAGGTGCCTTGCCCTTTGAGTCCTGGTTTTAAGACCTGACCTCCACCAACCTGTAACTTAACTCCAAGAAAAACTTCAGTGACAAAATGTAGCATTTTCTAACTTATTCCTCATCTATGAATATAATTGTTTTGAACATTCTCAAATTTGCAGTCCAATAAAACCCAGTAATGATAAAAGGGAATCCAACCAACAGAGAAAACCTTCTTCCCCTCACAGGCAGCTCTTCTCTTAAAGAGCTGCAGGGTTATTTTTGTAAGGAAATGAAAAGAGATCCTTTTGATCAGATGCCCCAAGAGCTGGGTGTTTCTTAGATTTGTAAAGAAATAGAAAAAAAATTAAATTTATCTCCCAGTGTTATGGATAATGCTTCATGAACGATGGGGATCCTGCAGCCAAGGCTGAGATTTAGGACTTAGTGCACATTTTTATGCTGTTTAATCTAAGCTTGATATTTCAAACATCTGAGTTTTGCAAGTGCAGCTCCGTGCCTGCTGCAGTGAAGGGATGGGGGCACTGCTATTCCAGAGGATTTCGGGCTCTGTCTGATCCAGGAGCACCCTGAAATAGCAGCCAGAGGGCTCTGACTGTAGCTGCCATGCAAGTTAGTCAGCAGCTCCTTCAACTCACCAGGATGGGCAGAGCAGAACCGAAATTTAAGCCCCTTCTGGAATATTGCCTGGGGCAAACAGGGGGAGAAGAGGCATGGTCAGATTCCACCCAGGAAGCACAGAACACAGTGTTCCTATAGTTCACTGCAAGAACTTCTCACACTGCACGTGACTTGAAGGATCTGAAAAGCCACAGATCCTACAGAATATATTCCACTTTTTTTATTACACCTCCCCTGAAAAGAGAAGTTATACCCAATTTACCATTTTTGTCCTTAGAAGATTGTAAAACTGCTGATTTGAGTCTATCTGCAATGCTAAATTTAGGATCTTCTGGCACCACGTGAACACACTGCTGGGTATTGAAGTATCCTCAGCACTTAAACTACTGCTTAGATTTATACCTCAATTAACATCATGGCAAAAAAATCAAATGCGCCTTCACTATCAAATTCAAATGGCTGGAGATTTTTCCATCACTTCAGCTAAAATGTCAGGGAGGGGGAACAAGATGAGCTTTACGGTCCCTTTCCTTGTATGGGCCATGGGCAGGGACGTCTTTCACTGGACCAGGCCCCATCCAACCTGGCCTTCAACACTGCCAGGGATGGGGCAGCCACAGCTTCTCTGGACAACCTGTGCCAGGGCCTTTCCACCCTCACAGGGAGGAATTTCTTCCCAACATCTCAACTAAACCTGCTCTCTTTCAGTATAAAACCATTCCCCTTGGTCCTGTCACTCCATATGAAGCTCTGTAACGCTCCACACAAACTTCCCAGCTGGCAAGAGCTCACAACTGTATTTTAATTCAGTAACAGCATGTGGGTTACACACGCTTTCTATTTACTTCTTCTCTGGTCGTTCCACATCTTTTCATACCCATCAGCCTATGGAACATCGCTCACCCCACAGAGATGTTCTCTGACTGTCCCCCAGCCCTCCCTTCAGCCCAGCAGTCCCAGCTGAGTGAGGGTTTGCTCCTGAACAAGAACAGCACAAAACAATCTTCTGCCCTTGACAAATCCTAGTGATTATCTCACCATGCAGCCACCCTGGGTCCGTCAGGGATCTGCAGCTCCAGAAAACAGAGCGCACACACTGCTACCCAAACTGCATGACTAATTACCTCGGTACAAATGGGACCTCGTTATTCAAACATCGCTGGATGCTTCCATTATGAACAGCCATTCCACCTACAGCTCAAAAACACAACCGTGCACAAAGAAGTAACAATCCTTATTTCTCCCCCTCATTCAGTAGAAAACAAAATTCCATGGTTACATAATATTTTCCAAAAGCTTCTTTCAGCTCCTTTTGAGCTGTACCTGCTCTCAAATAGGTATAATTATGTTAATGACTAGATAGGATTGGAAGGTCATTTTAAGGCAGGCCTGCACGTAGCACACACAGAACACACGCCCCGGGAGGGGCAGGTGGGACTCACAGCCTCACGACAGGGGTGAGTTCCTTCCAGCCCACCGGGCCCCCCATCACCATCTCCCTTCCAGCAGCACCAACGTGCATGAACTGGGAAGGAAATCCAGCTGAAGACCCACCAAGAGAACACTTGGGATTAATTTTCACCTCAACTGGATCCCTAAATGACCCTTTGTCAGCACAGGAGCTGGAACAGAAGGACGAGCAATCTTAATTTGGACTAAGTGAAAACAAAATCTCTCCTCTTCCCTCGTGGGACCCTCAGTCAGAAATTCACTCTCCTGATGAGTTTCTTCCATCTCATCCCGCTTCAGTTGGTAATTAGCAATAATTCATGCATTTCTGAATGGTTTTCTGAGAGGCATCACCCCACGTGCAAACAGCATGACTTGTGAGGATCACAGCAGCTCCAGTCCCCCCTCGGGGCTCTCAGTGACGCCCAGTGCTCAGCAACCCCAGAAGCAGAGCCTGCCCTTGTAAGGCTGTCCTGGCCCTGCATTCCACACCAACTCTCTTTCCGTTTCATTAGTAAGAGAACTTAATTTAACCTCTTGTGTTTGACAGTATGGACTATTTAAAGATCCAGCACTGGGCTGGGTTTAGTTGCACGGCTCCAGACTCAATTACTATTGGGTTCCTCAGACACTACAAACAACTCAGGGTTTCACAGGCTCCTTATTTTTGCTTCTGCATTCTCTTATTTTGCCAACTCAATTGTCATAGCCAAAGAAAGATTACAAGCATTCCTAACCACGGGCTGAATTTCTTACATGCAACATCCCATCATTAAGGTTTTTGCCACGTCACCTTCAAATTCTCCAGTCTAGTGGAAGGTGTCCCTGCCCATGCTGAGGGGTGAAACAAGATGAGCTTTAAGGTCCCTCCCAACCCAAACCATTCTATGGCAGATCCCTAGATTGCCCACGCCTCCAATCCAAGAATTCCCATGGAACTTAATGCAGCCAAAGATAAGATGCCTTGGTGGGTTTAATTTTTCATGGTGATATGGTAATACAATTCATTCGGATGCCCAGATGTTTTCACCTTTCCCAACAGCCACGGGCAGTCTATAGTCAAAAGAAAAAAGAGAAAAAAAAACAAAAGAGAGGGAAAAAAAGAGTGGAATGGACAGTGTGTTTTAACACAGGGACTTTGTACAGTGTCCACACAGTGAAATATCTCTTGTAACCTGAAACCCTGGGGTATTTCAATATTTACACTAAATGTTTGTTTTTGAGTCCTACTTTCATTTCCTACTGAAAATAAGCAAGTTAAGCTCACATTCATAGCTCTAATTTATGCTTGTTCAGAATCTCAGACAACTTGCATAGAGAACTTGACATAAAAGGTGTTCCCCTCACACACAGCCAACTACAAAAGGCTGAAATTCCATTTCCAGACTTTTCCCTTATATTAGATTATTTTAAAAGCCCCAGGGGCCTCACAAACCAGGCAACAGGCTCTGGATCAATACTGGTGAAGTTTACACAAGCACACATTGATATGAGAGGCTTTTAAAGCAAGGTGCTAAAGCACTTCATAAAATAACAATGTAGCCCATGGCTATTTCAAAAATTTTTAAACCTAGGTGATAATAACCTCAGAGCAACACTGTTTTCTTACAGTTTTTCATATGTATTTAATTATCTATAAACTATATATTTTCTATTTTAATGTATTACAATATAAAATATATTGTAATTTATATTATATAATTACATATTTATATATTTTATTTATATATTATGTCTTCTAGATATATTTAAATGTATATTTCATGCGGTTTTAAATTTTAAATATATATAATTTGAAATTATATATTTTCTAAGGTGGGAAACAATTTGGAATTCAGTGACAGTGCTTTACAGACCAATATTTTTCATTTCTTCCTGAAGATTGAAGAGCAAAATGAAATTTTCTGTTCCTTACACACTGTTAACTTGAGAAAGGCCCGTGGAATAAAACTGTCGCTGCAATTTGTAATGTTTTTTTCATCTTATTTTGTTCCATTTTTCCTGACTGTAGGCATTCCAACCTTGTCCTGCACACATCCAGCTGCAGGGACAATGACTCAAAGTTGGGAGCATGAAAAGAGGCAGCAAAGCCCCTGTGGTGCTCAGGAAGCAACAGCTCCATCACCTGTTCTGGGGGGAATCAGAGGGGCTGAGAGAGGTCCTTGACATTCCGTATCTCCAGGAAGGTGGCAGGAATACCTCATACTCACCCATGGGTAATTATTAAGCTGAAGCTTCAACCTGCACATGGATTCCCATCTCCTTCCAGTGGATAAAACATTCCCTGTGGCATAGAATGGGAATGGTCCAACAGAACAGTGGGAAAACAGCAAAAGACTGTTGCAGGGCTGTGCGTGTAGCTGATTTAACTTCCCTCTGCATGGTCCCAGAGCACTGTTAAACACAAAGAGCCACCTCTACATGTTTTCCTCTTCCCTTTAGCAGGGTGTTGGGACGGGGTGATCTCCAGAGGTCCTTTCCAGCACCAAGTATTCTGGGATTCTGGGATTCGTGCTTTAGCTAATCACTGTGGGGGTAGATTTGTCTCACTGTTTGTGTCACAGATATGTAACACTCTGTAACAACTGTAGCAACAAAACAAAAATAAACCACGGCACCAGCACTCAGGAAGAGAAGATTCTGTACCTTGTGCTCTCCTTTAAAACAAGTCACATTTAAATACAATACTTACACTTCTTAAGGATTTCAAGTGAAAAATTGTAACAGAAGGGGCAAGAACAGGGGAAAGCAGAGGCATAGAGAGAGTCTTCTTAAATTCCAAATGCACTTGAAAGCTGCACTTTCCTCCAAATTAACCAATATTAGAGAAACCAGACACGATGAAGGAAAAAAATTAAATTTGCATTCCTTGTTTCCCTTACAGAACTACCCTAATGCAAAAGAAAACACATTAATAGTTTTCATGACTGAATGCTCCACATACTTGTTTATACCTACCAAAATAATTTCGCCATTCTACTACCATGGTGATCCTTGATGGGATCAGTGAAAAAACTGTACTTTCCCGTTTTATTTGTAATCAAAAAAATCATCCATCTTTCTCTGCACAGGATTCTGTGCCCTTCCGCAGTAAGTGGAATTATTCCAAGATTAATAAAAATCTGTAAATAAAGGTCACTATGAAATATGTTATATATTTTATACGTTACATAGAAAAAATATGTATAACGTATTTTATATGTTATATAGAATTATATTCTCTTCAGGTTTTAAAACAATTTAAATACAATTCCCAGAAGTAACTGCAACAACTAAAGCCCAATATTTCAGAAAATGTTAATTCTTGTGTCCCCCAAAGTATGTTTCTCCTGAACCTAAGCCAGGCCCAGTTAAACATCCTGAGCATGTACAGTTTTTGTACCTTGAATTGTTTCAGTGTAAAACAAAGCTATCAACCTTAAAGCTGAGGAAACCAGCTAAAAATATACAATGTTGTTTGCAAGCCCACATCCATAAACCTGCAGCACTTCCCTTCCAGCTCAATGGAGGAGGAAAAACTGAAAAAACAGAAACAGGAAATTCCTACAGCACAAATAGGCTGGAAAGAACTAAACTCATTTTCTTTACATTTGTTTTTGTCTAAAGGATCAAGCCAAGGAAAAGATGAACAGTTGCAGGTTTTTATTAATTGATACAAATAAAAATCCATGCTGTTCTCACAGAGCCAAGAGGGTAAGCAGAATGCAAGAAAACAAGCAGGAGAACATGCTGCTCCTGTTCCACACCACCTGCCTGGAGCGATCCCATAGCATTTCTCCTCCTCACAGAGGGTGCTCAGGGAGACTCCAACTACTGAAGGCTCAGATCTGACTTACAAAATTCACAGAACTTTCTGAAGGAAGAGCTTTTTTTTTTTTTTCTTTGTGCAAGGGATTTCCTTCTTCAAAGAGCAGCAACAAGGAGCTGGAGGGTAAAACTTCATCTTAACCCATTTCAGCTGTTCTCAGCACAATCACATGCTGCCTTAATGCCTGTCCAAAACACTGCTCTTCCACCTTCTCCCTACAAAACACTATTCCCTGCATCTTTCATTTATATCAGTCACTTCTTGATGGCAGGAGGAAGAACAAACAGCAGGTGTAAGTTAACACAGTAATTCCTTTGTCCATTTTTACTTGCCATGTGCCATTTTGATGACAAGAGCAGTAGATTTATTTGCCATTGCTGTGTAACACTGAGTGCACACATGGTTCCTTTACTTCCAGGTCTCTCTAATCTTACTGTCTCCTCCTCCTCTTCTTCATCCCAGGCACAGCACAACAGCCCCGTGCTCCCATGAACTCCAGGACATGATAAGTGCACTGGAGGGGACCCCAAGCTGGGGAACCCCCATTTGCTGCAAATTGAGCCCACCCACTTCACTCTTCTGGGCCCAGACAGTGCTCAGGAGGAGGCCACATCTGAACCTGCTCCTCAGGGCTACGGTCACAGGTGTGGCCTTATGCACATTTTTTTAGATTAAGTGCGTTATTTCCTGCTCCACCTGGAGCTTTGGGGAGCTAAAGGGTTGATTTGCTGAAATTCCTCCTGTGCTCTCAGCCAGATTCTCCTGAACATGGGATGAACCCAAAAGTAAATCCAACCTCATCCAACACTTGCAATCCTCAATCCTGGCAATTCCCAAGCATGCCCTGTGGTTAGCACACAGTGCCTCCTCCCCTCAGGTGCCAGGGATTTATCAGCCTCCACCATGAATCACTTAACCAAATACTACATTTTTTCCAAGCTTCACTCAGATTCCAGATTTACCTGAAGTTACACCTTAAGAGCAGCTTTGCCCTGCAGTACAAAGTTCTGTTGTATCCTGAGGAGTCCTCCACACAGAGCTACTTTCCCCATGCTCAAGTTGCTCCCTAAAACTCCGTTTCCTTTCAGTACAGTAAACACGCACTGGCTGCATGAACAACTCACAACTGCTGAAAGGACAGGAACAATAGTGGGAACTTGGCTGTCTCCCAGCACCAGCGACATGGACAACAGCTTGGGAAAGGCAGGAACTGAGTCAAAACAACTTTATGTCAAAATATTAGCAGAGAGGCAGTGAAGTCACCTCTGCGCTCTGTGTGTGAGGTTTAACAATCCAGTTTAGCCTCGTGTCACAGAATCCCATAATCATTTGGGTTGCAAGAGACCTTATAGATCATGTAGTTCCACCCTCTGCCATGGGCAGGGACATCTTCCATTAGGCCAGGTTGTTCCAAGCCCTGTCCAACCTGGCCTTCAACACTTGCAGGGATGGGGCAGCTTCTCTGGGCAACCTGTGCCAGGGCCTCCCCACCCTCACAGGAAAGAGCTTTTCCAGAAGCATAATCACAACTCCATAGTTAAAATAAGGGCAGAGAGGCAGGGGCAGACAGCCCCACTTCCAGCTGCTCTGAGTCTGGAATGACACAGTCATTACAAAAAAATTACCAGGTCTACAAACGGTTACATCTGACTCAATGAAAACCTTAATGCGACAAGTTAACCTAGAATGTGCTACTTCACGAAAGCATTTTATGGTAAATTAAACTTAATACCACCCGTAATTATAACAAACTGCCTTGGACTGAGCACGTGTCCCTGGGCGGGCTCGGGGCCGCGGGCCAGCAGCGCTGCACGGCAGAACAGCAGCACTCCCTCGTGTTCCTGCACGGAACCGGCCTCCTCGGACAGGGCTGGCCCTCTGCTTGCTCTTAGCAACGACACAGGAGTCAGAATTCCTCTTGCACAGCAGCACCCGGGAACTGGGGAAATACCCTTCTGGATTTTTCACCCACAACAGGGCACGCTGTACTCAGGTTATCTGAAAGGGAGATGTGGCTGCTGACACCAGCACAGCAGATACATCCAGACGCTACCTGGGTGTGAGGGATTTTTAACACTTTGGAAGAAACGCATCCCTGCCCCTCCACTGAAAGCAAATCCCACAAGCAGCATTGTCCACAGGAACCCCTGGCAGCACAGACAGGGGGAAGACACACCACACCTTCACAGAGTACCTTCCACCCCTTGGAGTGGGATAACTCTCCTTTAGAGTGGGATAACACTCCTCAGAGTGGGATGACCCCCCTCTCAGAGCAGGGATGACCACCACCTGTGGCTGCAGGCCCATGGTTACAGTTTCCTTCCATCACGCACCCAAACTCTGTCACAGTGACATGTCACAGCAGTAGTTCATTAACCAGCTGCCACTTCCTTCGCAGTCACCTGATGAAAGGTATCAAAACCACTCTTTAAAGGTAGCAACTAAAATCCTGTCAAAACAAATTTTAAATCTTACTTCTTTCTTAAATATCACCGTTTTCTTTTGATTTTGTAATTTTTCTTTAATGACTGTCAATAAAGAATAAGGTCTTTTTAAACCCTCGCAGTGCTGCAGGGTAACATTTTATTTAAAACATGCCATTTTCTTTGAGTGCTTTCAGGATGCAGCATTTCTTTGCTGTTTGAACAAAGACAAGTGTCAGACTGAGAAGAAACAACTCATCAAGTACGGTACCAGCATGGTGAGGAAACCCAGCACCACTTCCATACCAGAAGACCAAAACTGAGCAATGAATCTGGAACCCACTGTCACATCAACTTTGTGTCCCACATCACGTACATGCAACACAGACTTACAGGATTGAGGAGGGTTTCTCTTCTCCCAACAGGACACTGGTCTCCCACAGGCTTTTCATACCTTCACTTCGTTCAAATGGAGCCAAGGTCAGTCTTGGACCATAATGGTTTCATGTTCTCAAGGTAACTTCAGCCACTTCCCTGCCCTAAGTGCTTTTCCTGTCACACTCGGCTGAATTAATGAAACTGTCTGTTTGTCAGTCATTGGAACAGGCTACCCAGGGAGGTGGTGAAGTCCCCATCCCACAAAATGCCCTGGGGCAGAGCAAGAACTGGTGGCAACTGGGATGGCCAAGGGCAGGAACAGAACCAGCCAAGAGCGCTCCACTAGTGACTGTGTCCACGAGGCAGCCAAAAAAGCTGGTTATTGGTCAAAGGGCACTGGAACAGGAAACCCCAGTGCTGTGGCTGCACACCTGGCACAACCAGTCTGACGCTGTGACTGATGCAAGCAGCTGGACAAGACCATTGAGCTGCACTTAAAGGACTTACTGTGCAAGTCAGATTTAAAGATGTCTTGTATCACAGCTGCAGCAAAGCTCCTCACCAGCTGAAAAAGGGATGATGGATACCCCATGCACCCTGGAAAATACTCCAATATAATAAATGACAACACAGGGTCACTGCAAGACTGGCACTCAAATATATAATTAAAATAACTAATCAATTAGAGATGATGAAAAGATAGCAGCAGGAAGGTATGTGGCAGATCAGAGAAGGAAGTGATGACGTGGAACACAGAGCTTCCAATACCTGAAGGGAGCCTGCAAGGAAGATGGAGAGAGACAAGGGCCTGGAGTAACAGGACAAAGGGAAATGGCTTCAAACTGACAGAGGGCAGGGTTAGATGAAATATTGGGAAGAAATTCTTCCATGTGACGGTGGTGAGGCCCTGGCAAAGGCTGCCCAGAGAGGCTGTGGCTGCTCCACCCCTGGAAGTGTTCAAGGACAGGTGGGATGGGACTTGGAGCAACCTGGTCTAGTGGAAGGTGTCCCTGCCCAAGGCAGGGGGTGGAATGAGATGGGCTTTAATGTCCCTTCTAACCCAAACCATTCTATGATTATGATTCTATGATTCTCAAAGAGCCCTCCTAGAGACTCCTAAAAGCTTATGCTGCAATCCCCAAGGTCCATCTGCACTCCTGGCTTTCCTCTCTTACTGTTCTGGCTTTTTGCTACTTGGCACAGCTGCAGCAAGAGCAGCTCTCCTTAGTCCATCTTCTGCCATCAGAAGTCCAGTCTTCAGACTTCCTAAGGAACCTGACCCTCAGTAATCTCTGTTTCAGTGTGATGCATCAGGCTACAGAAAACACCAGCCAAGAAGGAACTGTATTTCCAGGCCCTGAAGAACACCTTGTTACGAGTGCAAATGATCCAGGTTTGATAAACCTGCTCCTCTTCTCATTATTACACTCAAACTGAAAAGGGAGCTCAAGGTTCAGTTACTGGACATCTAATACAACCCATGGAACAAAACATTTTGCTGGACACAAAGACACTTCTCAGAGCCCAGGACATAGGGCACAGACTTCTTGGTGGCCAGTCACCATTTCACATGGACTTGAGCAGACCACAAACTCTGCTGTGCTCAGGAAATACTATTTGTCACAATAAGACATATCCTGTTTCAAGATCAGAAGAGGAATTGGCAAAGAATTAGCAGAGAGTTGGCACTGAATGGTTTCAGTGATGTCCAACAACCCCACCACTGCAGGAGCAAAACAAATACAGACCAGTTAAGATGCAACATACCAGTCAGCCAAGTAGCTTTAAAAATAGATTATCATTAAAATATTTTTTAATTAAGAGTTACAGCTTCTCCAGGTACGTCTGCCTAATGAATAAAGCATCTTAGCTCCCTCAGACAGATTAAATAACACTTGACAACCAACCCAAACATCTCGAGTTACTCTTGGTTGTAAGCAGAGAGAACTGATAAATATCTCCTTCAGCTGCAACAGCAGCACAGAAAGTGACAGAAGGCACAACTGTGCTTGTCCCTTAAATTTCTTTTTTAATAACATGAATATCACAACTTTCCTTCCAGCATTTTCTTGCAACATATCAGGAGAGTGTGCACGAACAAAAGCACCTAAGGAATACTTCAAGGCCTCTAAAATAGAATACACATCCAGAAAATACAACATACCTGTTATGTTACAGACTAGAAATGCACAATACTAGATCCCACCATCCCAGGGATCTTCTGGACTGATCCAAAGTTTGGGTTGATCTGGGTTTTTTCCCTGGCCTTATGGAAAATCACATGTCAAAGCAAGGGCAGGGAGAGAGCTCTTTCAGACTTCTCACACTGGCAAACCACGATGAACATCCGCCCCCTCACCACACTAATGACGAATTGTTTAGTGTGCAGTTTAAAGAAAGCTCATCTCCTAAAATCTAGCTGCACAAAAAAAAACTTAAGGTCCAAACATTTCCATGCTTTACACTACAACAGTCTCCAACAGGAGTTCTTCACTATTGTCTCCCAGCAGCAAGAAATTTGCAGTGGGCAATGTCACCTCACAACTGCTCAAAGCACATACAGACAAGGACTGTAAAATTAAACTCAATGTGAGGGAAGGAGTCTCTTACCAGAGTTTCGAAATGCAACAGCAAACAGCTGACATGAAAAGGTTTGGTGTCAGTGCTGATTACACACTGAATTTACAGCTGAAAAAATTGAGATTAATTGCAAGCTACAACAAACAAATGAAAACTGATCTCTGACTAGTAGAAATTAAAATATTAAGTAATTAGTTCAAAGCAATATAGTACCTATTCATAAAGGCTTTACAAATCAAATTTATGTTTTATAAATGTGAAAGTTTCAGACACACAGCAGTCACTGTGCAGAGCTGGCAGGGCAGCACTGTCATAGCAGCCTGTTAAAAAAGGCTTTTCATGACAGAGAGCCCTGAGGAGTGTTTGAAGAGGAAGTGATCACCGAGACATCAAAACCTATGAACAGTCAATAAAAAGGAGGAAGGAATTGTACAATTACACCCTCCTAAAGCCAAGAGCACAGGCCCTTTCACTGGAATAGCAGGCGGTGGCTGGAGGCAGCAGCAGGGCAGGACAGTCCTAGGGCCAGCAGCCCTGGAGGCTAGAGAGACCTTTTACACAAAGAGGGAAGAATATTCCTAATGTACAGCAAGCTAAACCACAATTCCCATGGATAGGGATAAACAAGGAAGAAATTTTGACTCCTAGGAGGGGTTTCTGAGGCAAATTCAAGTAGTCTGAAGTTTTAAATGAGTATTAAAGATAAAACAGCCTTTCTTACTCAAATCTCAAGTTTCATATTACTACTCAGAAAGTAACTGCCAAGTAAAGCCTTCACTACATATGAACATTCCCAGGATTTCTGGGAACACCCAGCTCAGGAAGCAGAGTGACATTAGGAGCACACTTACCCACAGGTACTGCAGGAACTTCAGCAGCCGGGGACAGTAATAATACTCCATTTTCAGAGCGCCGAGTTAACGCAAAGCCATCCCCGTTCCAGGCAGCCTCCCTGCTCTCCCCGCCTCCAGCACAACTTAAAAGCAGACTGGAGCAATTAAAAGCAACATGAATAATGTACCGTGTGTGTCTGTGGGCCCCACGTCACCGCGGGCTCGGCGCCTTTAACACACTCTGGGGCTACTCAGAAGCAGCCGCTGAGCCACCGGCAGCACGTGACTTACCCACTTGTTATTGAGCATCTAAGTGCTCCCACTGCTCCCATCCCCATAATCCGGAATGGGTTAGGCTAGAATTAGTGACAGGACTTTGGGTTTTGCAGTAAAAAGCCCTTCAGAAGGAAAGAGAAGCTCTAAACCCCCCTGGTTTGCAGGGTTGGTTATGAAACGCTCTTAACGCCATCGGGGCCGCTCGCTGACCTTGTTTTTCGGTGATGCACAAGAAAAACCCACACGTGCAAGAAAAGCTCCTGCTTTTATGTTCTTTTAACATAAAAATGTCTTTTGTGAACGAGAAGAAACAGACACAACAAAGTGGCTTTTTATACACCCCTGGAATGTTCCCAGCAAATGAAAACTGCCAAAAAAGGAAGAAAACCCAGGCAGACGAGTTTTAACCACCTCCTCGGGCTGGGTTTACAAATAGGAAATGGTGGAGTTGATGGACATCAGCGGTGGGTGGTTTGTGAAGAGCAGAAATGGGAACTGTTAACACCGCTTTTTTTACCTATGTCCTTTTTTTGATGGGAGAAAGAAAGGTAAGTGCCAGGACCCCGTCACAGAGGGCCCACTACCTGTCCCCTCCTAGCACTCATGTCCCAGCTTCCTGTCCCCTCCCAGCACTCCTCCAGCTCTCACCTTTCCCTGGGAGAAACAAGGTGGAGGTGACACAAAACAGCTTCCAGGATGCTGCAGCCAGCTTTCCTTGAAATTCTGTTTTTTTAAAGAAAAATACTCCTCATTTTCTAATCACCACCTATAAGATCACGCAGAGCTGACAAATTATTTTGATTTTCTTCCAGGCTCAGTCAGTTTTTTGGGTAGCAACTCACACATGATGGGTTTCAGTACATCCCATTTCCACTTGGGAAGGAGCAAAGCTGCAATATTAGAGGCTTTACAGAATCCAAAAAAAGAGGTGGTTTGCTTTTCAGTGGGCAGGAGACAGACTTGTCATGGGCAAAACTGGAAACAACTGGTGAACTGTGACAAGCCAAACTATAAATTCATCTGCACATGTTTATAAAATATTTATCTTCTCTCGCTTGCAGTTCATTTCCAAAATATTTTAAGAGTCAGCTCATGATTTTCTTCAACAAACCCTCCTCCACCCACACACCACATTCTTAAATAAATGCCTCTTTCTATGGAGACCAGTAGAGAGATTTTCCTCCCCAAAGGACAAAAAAGTTTAATGTTAAATAAATAAATAATATGAGGAGAGGTTTCCAAATAATTCATGCCCACACCAGTTCTAGTAGCAGAGTGCTCTGTTTTAACTCCCCAAAGCAGCAATTTTGGTCATAACCCACAGCTGCTCTAAAACTGCTCCATTTCCAGCTGAAGGTGTCCCCACAGCACAACCACAGCTACTGTATTTGGAGGATGAGTCCCAGCACACATTCCTCAGGTTTTAGTTGCCAGGACTCCTATCAGTCTTGGTGACTCAATCAGGAATTGAGGTTTGTGACCCAACGTCAGAAGGTTAAAGCCCTGTGTCAGCTGTGATGGGATCACTGCAGTTCAGGACATTCAATACTTGTTAACACCTCCTGAACTCCCAGGGCTTCTCCTTGACACGCTGCAGGGATGGGGCCTTCCTGGGCAGCTCTGAGCGTAG
This sequence comes from Pyrocephalus nanus, assembly GCA_038380795.1. Lineage (NCBI taxonomy): Eukaryota > Metazoa > Chordata > Aves > Passeriformes > Tyrannidae > Pyrocephalus > Pyrocephalus nanus. Next base: position 7,642,776 of record CM076278.1, read on the forward strand.
AACAGCCCCATGTCCGACCTCAGTTACAAACCAGAGAGGGTTTGGATGCTACAGGTGGTCACACCTGTCCCTCCACCTGCATTCCATCTCTAAAGGGAAAGACCCCCAGAACAGCCCAAGGCCCTGAGCAGCCCAGGTGAGCTCTGCCTGCTGCAGAGTCTGAGATGTGCAGTTGATTTGGTGAGATAAAACTCCCACTCTGTTCAGAGTAAACATGAAAACAACTTCATTTTTATATCTACAGTGTGCTGCAGCAGGGCTAAAACACAGAGAGACAAGTACCACCCATAGTAAAACCACAGATGATGACATGACGACAGCCTAGCAGTGATACAGGAATTTTTATAAAAGCCTTACTCTGTTTTTTAAGCAATACAAACTCAAAACAGATAAAAAATGCAATTTAGATGAGGGTTAAATCTCAAGAGTATCATCCTTTGCAACTTGAAACACCAATCCCATATTGCCAAATATATTGTAATGGTTTGATTTCAAAGTTGTCCTTTGTAATGTTTTGAAAAACAACCTAATTACAGTAGATTCCCTGGAATATCATCACAAAGAAATTACTTTTCCAGAGGTAAAATGATACTACTGCTCCTTGTTTCCACATAGAACCGTGTTCATCCCCAAGAACCTAGTTCATCAGCTGTCCTGGCAAATGTCATTCAAGCAGTTGTTTGTTATCATAAATACAGCAATTATGGGGCATAATGGGGAATAATGCAACAAATGGATATTCATGTAAGCTGGTTTGTCAAATACCAAAGAATATCATTATCATCACACAGCTTCAGTGGTAAATGTGAATCAAAGTCAATCATTCATTCTACAATGACAATTGTCACTTTGAGCACTCAGTGTCACTTGAACAATATCAATACCCCGAGTGACCAGGAATATGCACTGTAGAATATTTTTTGTCACTATGCCACAAGAAAAAACAAATAACTTCCCAACTGCACAGACCAGCGACCAAACAGCAGCACTATGTCACGTTTCCATCTAATCCTCCTTTAGAGGTACACCAGAGGAAACAGAGATTGTATTCAAATTCCGAGGAAATACATGATTTAACTGTGACTGCCGTGGCTCTTTCCTGACCCCTCGTGTTCCTCCACCTCACATGCACTGCGATGTGTCTCTCCACCAGAGGGGAGTGTTGGAACGCACTGCTCAAACAGCGACTCCACACCCCAAGTCTGTATTTTCTCCAAATAAAACAGGCATAACCTTGGTGCACAAGAAATGGTTTGGTTTTACATAATTTTCTGTGCTATCTGTGTGGGGCTTACGAAGACACGAGTGTGGTGAGTTTTCCACTTCCCAAACGCAGGTAAAAGCCCCTTCCGTGCACCCTCTCGCTCACACTTCACACACAGGAGGACCAGGCTCCCCTTCGGCTCCCGGGACACTGCACACCAAACACACCCTGTGGGGCTTTCCAAAGCAACACAGAGGAGTAAAGCACTCAGACCCCACCGAATTCCAGGAGATGCCACACACAGAGGAGTTTCCTATTTTCCTAGGGCTGAGTCCTCCTTTCCCACCTTCCTTCCCTGTCTCAGGCTACATTTGGTGAAGTTAAAGGATTATTCTGAGTAACCTCCCAGTTACCAACCAAGTTGGAGAATAACAGTCATATTTATCCCAGTACAGCACCTGAACAGTTCAGTCATCCCAGCACTCCTTCTGACAGCACTTCTCTCCCACATATCCTACCTTGCCAACAACACCTTTACACATTTGCAACATAAGCTGATGGCATGTAACCACTTCTAGGGATTAAATGATAACTGCCAATTCTGTAAATAACCCAAACTCCTCCTTAGATGAAGCCCACGCTAGGAATGGGAAAGGGAAGGGGTCATCAGCCTTTGGATACCTTCCATGAAGTTTTAAGACTGGAACTGAAGAACAACATGAGCCTGTTTCCAAAACCCCTATTAGGAGGCTTTTTTATAAAATCCTCACAGGTTTGGGTATTTGCTTTTTCTCTACTAGAAAAGAAAAAAGAACTTGGTCTCTTTCTATCTTTTTTGTGTGTTCTCTGCTAAAGGGCTGCAAACAGTGATTAATGACAGAACAGAGCCTCTGCAGAGGGCAGTGCAGCTCCTCACCACACAATGTGCTGGCAGAGAGAGAGGACAGGGGAGGGTTGACCTTGTACAGTCAGTGTGGCAAAATCCTTCAGTCTCCCCTTTCCAAGTTCTTTATTTCCCTCATAAAATGTCGATCTTTCATTTATTGTGTAGCTTTTGGAACATCCAGATCTTTGTTTTGTATTTTAGGACAAGAGCTGGATGGAGAATGCTCTCTCTCAACACAGATTTATCTGTGGGCTAAAGTCAGGACATCCTCCTAAAACTGGAAGTATCACCCAACAACGGTAAGTGGGAATCCACCCCAAAAGTATGTGTACTAAAGAGACATCAGACTTCCCAAAATGTCAGCTGTGATCCTTCACAGAAACACTTCTCTGTGTGTTGCCTATGGAAAGAAAATTAAACCCCTCTATTTCTCAGGCTCTGACACGGTTCTGTTTGCATAATTCTCCAGAAATAAAAATCTGAAATCAAGCCATTTTCAATATCTGAGAAACCAACAAAAAAGCATAATGCTCTAGAGAGTTCTTTAGAGTTCAGGGTGAAAATTCCTCACTTAGGAAGCACAGTGAACGAGCTGCACGGCCAATGTTTTGCGTGTGAAGGGTTGGCAGGGAGCAGTGGGATCCCAGGGAGGAGCATCCTCTGCCACTTCAACTCCCCAGCAAGTGCATCCCTGCCAGGCACACACACCTTCCGTCACAGGCCTTTGCAAGAAGGAAAACAGCTGCACCTCCCTCATCCCTCCCAAAAACCTTCTGCAAGATCACCTACCGCCCAAAAATCCACTCTTCTCTCCTTATAAAAACTGTGGCGGCTCCTCTGAGCAGATACCGAGGAAAAGTCTGTTCCCTCTGTTTTGTCTGAAGTCTGCTTGGTCCACTCTTTCCTAGAAGCCTGTAAAAAGCAGTTATGAATGCTGTTAGATATATAGCTATGAACATTCTATGCTTTAATCATAGAATCATTAAGGTTAGAAAAGCTCCTCACGTCCAGCCTTTGGATTGCATTCACATGTCACTGTGTTAAGGGAGTCTCTTGCCCCTCATCTAAGTGAAGCTTCACAGACAAATGAAGGCCATTTGCCCAGTAAAAATAATATTTGCTTCATTCAGAAAAAGACAAAAAAACAAAGAGAGGTCCAAAAAGATCACTGCTGACAACTCATAAAATAACCCAAATCTCTTTTTTTCAAGTAAATATAAAATTGGAGAGTTAACAATTTAACATCCCAGGTTCATAGCATTAACAATACAATAAACTTTAAAGCTTTTTCAAGCTTTCCATGGAAACATCAATAAATATTTATGGACTTACAGTAAAAATCTGGTCATTTAGTGCAGCACACATTCCTCAAGAAAACAGAACCCAAAAGGAAATGAACTCTAGTAAAAAGTATGAACCTGCTCCTTTGCTGCAGAGTCAGAGCTAGTGCTGAAAAGTGGTACAAGACACAAGAAAGGCCTTAATAAATAGAGTTCAGTTTCAGTTACAGGAAACAATTTGATACCATTTGAAAATACCTTTTTATCTTCATGGAAGAACAGTTCTGACTGAGCTGACATCTTGTGTTTCCACCCATGATCCACACTTTCCAGGGGGAAGCTCTGCCTGGACTGATGTAGGTCCTTCCTTCCCCTCACTTCCTGCATCAGTGGCAGACTGTCTCTTCCTTGGCGGCATTTTTCCGAGTAGGACCGTCTCAAATCCGGGGGCGCCGTTCCAAAACCAGACGTGTAGCTCCTCCAATCAGTTTTAATTTTCACACCAGTAGAGTCGCTCTCACATGTCGCCTTATTTGTGTTGTCTTTGCTCCTCATTGTGGAGCTCCTCACTACGTTTTTGCTCCAATCACCCTCTGGAGACACCTCCAAGAACTGTTCTTTAGTCACCAACCTCTTCTGTAAGAGCCCCTCATCTGCCTTTATGGACAACCTGGAAGCAAAATTGGCTTCCAGCCTCTGGTCTGTTCCCACTACGTTTACAGGCTGTACCTTCTCGATTACAAATTTCGGACTCTGATTCCTGGAGGTTAAATTCACTTCCTCGTCCTCATCAACAATGAAAGTTTTCTTCCTACTGAACTCCACAGGTGAATTTACAAACTTCTCTGAGAAGATGCTGGGGCTTCCCCAGTAAGGAGGGCTGAACTTTCTGTCTTTGGACTTCGGCTTATCAAATTCAGGGCTACGTAATTCCAGTTTCTCTTTGCTCTTTTCATTTGCAGTTAGTTTCTCTGGCCTGTGCTGCTCTTCTGCACACTCACTTGGTTTGTTAGTAACAGAAGAGTGATCTGATCTACTCTTCCACTCGTTCCAGCTGTAGGAAAGACTCATCCTATCCGACACGTTTCTTTTGTTCTTTGATTTCTCCCTATTCAGTGAGCTGAGATCTTCAGAGAGCTTATCTTGAACCTTACTGGCCTTGGCTGACTCTTCTTTATATTCTGCCATAAGCGCATCAATATCTAGAATTTGGGATCTGTAACTATCTTCAGCCCTCCTGACATGTAAATCAGGATTATTTTCACTCCTTTTCTGGGGGCCTGGTTCACTGTCTTTACGTACCTGCGCTGAACATGGTGGGGACCGGGGTTCATGAGAAGAGGAGACTTTCCTTCTGCTACTTTTGAGATCAATTTGAACTGTATTTTCCAGGTCCTGTTTTAACAGGAAAGCATCAACATCTATAATTTTCTCCTTAGAATGATCCAGGCCTTTTTCATGATGCTGTTGGTTATCCTTCCTAGACATATGAAAATTACCAAACGCAACGTTTTTGGATAAAACAGCATCTTTGTTGTCTTCTTTGACCCAATCCTTGTTAATATGCACTTCCCGGGAGTCCTGTCTACAAGTTGTACTCATCACATTTTTGTTTGGTTGCTGCAATACGGGTTTGGACCTTCCAGGAAAAACAGGGTCCACATTAATTGCTGCTCCTCCACTTGAACTGGAAACCGTATTAATTTCACTTGCACTGGGAACACCAACAAAGCTTTTCTCTTTTTTGATACCAGGAATCTGATAAGTCACTGCAAAAAAAGTTGCCTTTGGCTCGAAGACAGAACTCTGATGTTTCAAGTAATCATCAGGACTGCCAAGAACAGCCTGGTTTGCCTCACTCCCTTCCAGCCCTTCTTTGATATTTTTGTTTCTCTTTTTGAGTGAATCCTCATCCAACTGCAATAAATCTGTCCGACTCAGCCTCTTGATATTTTCAGGAGTGAGCCACACAACTTCTTCTGCCTTGGCCGACTCCTGAGGCAAAGTCCTCCTCCTCCACCTTTCAGAAATCTTCAAGTCAGAAACGCTACTTTTGCTTCTCCTGATTTTCTCTTCTGGATCTGTTACTCTGAGTTTTTCACTGTTTTCAGGAGCTGCACTAGCCAAGCTAAAGTCTCGCTCTTTGAAATTAAAGTCCAGACTTTTCCTTAACCCAAAGGCTCCGGATTCCTCTTTATTTATGGTCTGTACTTTTGCATCAGGATGGTAGCTACTGGAAGGTTTAAAAAATTGTCCACCTGAAAGCCCTGAGGAAGAATGGGCCCCGTGTTTACTCACACTTGTTGAAACAACTTCACAATCCAGGTTGGTTCTGAATTCAAAAGTGTCTGTCCCACCTGCCCGAAAACTCCTTTTCTCAGAAGAGCATTTCACCACATTAGACTTCTCTGGTTTATCTATGGAAGAGACTTCACTCTTATCACTTCTAATTTCAGAATGTAGCTTGTTTACTTTCTCATTAATTCCCAAAATTTTACTTTTGTTTGTGGAATAAGGTATTTTCTCGGTTACTATTAACAATGAATCAGGTTCTGTTTTATCAGAGTCCTTTTTCTGTTCAGGTAAAGTGCATTCACTGGAGAGAAAATCATTAGGTTCTCTCAACATAGCCTTGCTTGTAAGAACTTTTACCTCTCTAGCTTCTGAAACAGCAGTATCTTCTTTCAAGTAGAGAGTGTGACTACTTGCCCTCACTGACTGCCCTGTATGTCCAACTTCCTCATCAGTTTTATTCTCTTTCACAGATGATTTTCTAGCTCTGAGTGTCATGGCCTTTTTCTCAGGAGCCATTGTGATGGCTTCACTAAGAGCCCTTTCCCCACACGTCTGAAAGACTTCATACCTGGGCTCTATTCGTTGATAAATTAGAGAATCTTCTGCATTTTTAGCACTGGGTTTTTCACTTTTCTCAACCAAAGATTTTTCTAAGACAATAATTTTCTTTTCTTCACTTGAGCAAGCTGGTTTGCCACTTTTCTCTACATCTGCTGTGTGTTTGGATGAATCAGATGGCTTGTAATGCTCCTTCTTTGCAGTGGTGGCTTCCTCCCCTTCTCCTATCCACGACCGTCTGCTGGGTCCCAAAACCACCACGTCTTGCTTTGCCTCAGGCTCCTGGTTCCTTTTCAGTGCAGCATCAGCCCCAGAGAGCTCAACAGCAACGCTGTGTCTCTGCACATTGTGCTCAAACATGGTGGCTCGGACAGTTTTAATGAAGGGCTTTTCCAGAAGTGCTGGGTTTAATTTTTTTTCGAAACTGCTTGTGAACGAGACAGAACTTTCACTTTGCTGAGAGGAATGCTGAGCATCCCCTAGGAAGCTTCCTTTCCTCTCTAGCTGATCAGGTGTACTGGTTATCTTTGAAATCTGCCGGGATTTCCAAGGCTTCCCAGTAACATGTGCTTCTGTGAAATCTGTGCCCTGTGCAACCTTCAGCTCCTTACTCTGCAATGAGAAAATCCAACAGTTAAAAGAGTTTATTCAAAGATGTGCAATAAAGTTTATTGTAAAACTTACTTGTACCTTCTCTGCTCAACACAGGGAATCAAAGAATACTGGAGGTCTTACAAGAGCTTAATGTTCTTTTCAAGTTTAAAATTTAAAACTTGGAGTTGACTCCGGATTCTCTTAAAAAAGCTGAAAAATGTCAGAAAATCAACACTGAAGACATTTATAAAGATTTTTAAGTCTGACCTATATTATTCCAGGAATTCAGAGGACTTTTTTTAATCCTACTCTATTGTCTTACATTCAAAATCTCCTTTTAAAAACAAATTGCTCTTCTTGAATGTAACACTAAGCTACAGAAACTTTGCACCTGTAGCTCCTAGTTTCCTTACCATATATTCCTATCTTAGACAGGAAAAAAGCACAGCCATGAGAACTCACAACAAACACCCTTAAACTACTTTAAATCTCCTCTACTAAGAAGTGTCAACAGAGAAGTTCTGTTTTGCAACACCAAGGTGTTGCTTAGAAACAAAGAGAGCCTAAAGCTTCCACAGCAAATCATCACTTTCCCTGGAACACTCTATTGTCTAAACTGCTCAGGTTATTGCTGTTGAGGAGACTGACATGAAAGGTCCAGGCTGTGATTAATCAGGAGCTGTGAATCAGATGTAGGAATGCACAATCCTAATGCTGTGCTTGGAGAAAATAAAGAATAATCACAGCACAAACCGACCACAGCCACAGGGGATTCACTGTGGGGTTTCACGTGTTAGAATTCTTTAAGAATAGTACATAAAATCCTTTTCCCTCCCTAGCAATTATACATTCAACAGTCTCCACAAGGAACTTTACCAGCTAAGCAAACATGATACTCCTGTACATTATCGGTATGTCCTAAAACAGACTCACACCAGTAAACCCCCTGGGATTGTGTCAACAATAAAATTCTCAACACCCATTTAAAAGTCACTGATTGATAAAACCACACAGAACAGGACAGCACTCACTGCCCTCCCAGTGCAAACTCAGCTGGAGCCCACTCACTGTGCCACTTCCTTACTTTTGGATTTTCCTGTGTTTCATGGATAGGGTCAGTTCTGGCTTCAGCAGGTTTCTCAGGCTTTGCTTCACTGCTTGATGTTGGACTTGAAAACCTAAACCAAAAAACTTGTATTACTTCTTTAGTCCAGTTAGTCAGTGTGTCGGTTCACTGCCCACCTAAAGCAGACTGGTAAAAATTCTCCAATAAATTTCATTCCTTAAAGGAATCGCTATTTCATAGGAAGTGACTGTATTTGCTGGCTTAACTGTATCTAGACCAAAGGATTGTTGTTTCCCAAAAAGCTTTTAGTTATGCAGCTTAGTTTATAGTAGAAAGTTTAGAGATACATAATGAACTATATCACCTCTTGTTGACAAGGTGGTGATCGGTCAATGGTTGGACTTGATGACCTTGGAGGTCTTTTCCAACCTCAATGATTCTCTGAAAAGAGATGTTAATCTTGTGCCTCAGTTAAATTTATTTATTTTGATCCCAACAGTGAAATCAGAATCCTGCCAGGTGTAAATCCTGACTCCCCACACCACTGTCAGGAGGACCATTCTTTTGCTTTCTCCCCAGCCTATGAGCTGGCAGCCCACAGGCTCACCTCGAGATTGTAAAATGCAGGAAAGGTTAATCATGGATCTACAGTTACAGTTGCAGGCAAAGGCCACAATATTGGCAGATTTACTTATTTTTTTTAACTGTCAGTGTACACTTCATTAAATTTTCTCTCTTTTTGGACACAAAAAGGCAGTAAAGGGGCTCAAGAACAACAGTATGAAGAACTAAATTTAGTGGAAACCAAATGATCAGTTATTTTACTGGAGTGAGAAAGCAAGTTCAACTGAACGACACTAAGAGGATAACCCAGAATTTCTCTGCAACCTACATCTTTGTGAGGTCCGTGGAGAGCGGCCGTGACTGCGGTGACCTGCGCAGGTTCCCCGCCTTAACGTCAGCGTTTTCTGCTGTCAGCTCCTTGATTCTCTGCTGGATGGTCACACACCTGTTCTCCTTCTCGGCACTTGATGGGAGGAGCTCCGAATCCACTGCGGGACTGGGATTTTCTGAAGTAAACAAACTAATGTGTTTTTTGACGCTTCCTCTTAAGATATTGCTCTCTTTTTCCGAGGAAGTTGCAGGGCTTTCACAGCCTGGAAGCATGTACGTTTCCTTCTGATCTGCCCTTTTCCCCCCCTTATTAGTTCTGCTTTCACTGGTTGTTTCAGGGCTCCTTTCAGAACTGTGCAAGTTAGTAGTTATTTCTGGTTTTGTCTCAACTTGTTCACTTTTAGATTTAAGTTTTGTTTCCCACATGTATTTCCCATTATTTAAGATGCCAATGTCCTGACTACTGCATTTCAAATTTGTTTTAGAAGAACTGCTTTTATTAAACTCAGTTTCTTCAGATTTTGGCCCTGTTTCAGACTGATCTTGACAACCCACATCAGTAACAGTAATTACGGATACATTTTCCTTGCTTTCATGGGATGAACAAGTCTTCTTGCAAGAAGAAAGATCTTTATGTTCAAACTTAGCTGTCAGGTCCATGGACAAAGGCCTTGGTTTTCTAACACCAGATTTCTCCGTGGGAGATTTTTCCTCAGAAGCTTCCACTGTGTGATGCTTTTGATCTCGTAAGGATTCCAGAAAAATAGCAGACACTGGTCTGTGTTTTGCCCTTTGCTGGACATCAATAGAGAAATCAACTTTATTGTTGAGATTATTTGCATCATCATTGGTTTTTTCCCCTGGATGAACTTCACGAGCATCTTTTTTTTCCCCAGTTTTGAGGGAGTTCCAAGAGACTGGTCTGAGACTGGAGGAAAACGACATCTGCCTATGGACAGATCCTTCAGGATTCCTGGATGTCTCAGATGGTTTCTCCAGCTTCACACTGCACTGAATGTCCTTTGTCTGCAGAGCAGCAAATCTTGTGCGGTCCTGAGCCCTCTTCTCCTGGGCCAGGCTGACCTTGGCCTGCTCTGGCCCCGCTGGCTCGAACAGAATGACCGTGTTGGCACTGGGCCCAGTGTAGAAAGTCATGTTTGTGACCACCTCACCGTCCCCCCGATTTTCAGTTTCGATCGCTTTCTGATCTACTAACGGAGGAACATTTCCACTCAACACCTTCACAGATGACGTTTCCTCAGGGGCCTTTCTGATCTGACTGCTGGACCTGAGAGCTGGGACAGGGGGTTTAACATTTGCAAAAGCCTCTGGAGGCTTCCCTTTAGAGAAGGGCTTCGGGAAGAGTCTCGGCCTTGATCCCAGTGATGGCATCGTTGCGGATCTCAAGGAACTCCCAAACTTCTTGTTCTCTTCGAGAGTCAGTGACGCTGAAGCCTCCTTGGCCTTGTTGCTCGCGTCCGAAAGCACGCTGACATACACACGCTGCGCCTTGTCCTCGGTCCGGAGCTCAGTCAGGTCGGGGACTGCCGTCAAAGACGCCAAAGGAGAATTTATTTCTACTCTTGTTGCCATAGCTGGAATTACACATTCAACAGAACTGAAAAACTCCAACGGGGAAAAAGAATCTGCAAAAAAAAAAAAAAAGAAAAATGCAAGTATTGATGTAGAGTCAGCATGAAGATCAAATATCATCATTCTCATTTAAATTCACGAGGAAGCAAACTCAGATCAAGGTGCCTTTCAGAGATGCTGTTTCCAGAGTGTATCACGCTGAAACACATAGTGTTCCTTCTCTAAAAAACAGCAAGAACCACCATTATTCACTGATTTGGCCCAACAATCAAACACATCACAAATCCTGCAAGAGTCTCTGCACAGCACTGCGTCCCATTGGTCGAGTCCATTTTAGAAATAAATAAATTAATTTATTTTTTTGAAGCAGAGGTCTCAAGAGAATTTGTGGACTCCCCGTACCTGGAAGTGTTCCACTGGACCAGGTTGAATGGAGCTCTGAGCAACCTGAAAGGTGGAAGGTGTCCCTGCTCATGGCAGGGTTTGAATGATATGAGCTTTAAGGTCCCTTCCAACCCAAATATTCCGAGACTCCATGTTGATGTACAAACGTCAACTTCTCTTAACAACATAAGCAGCTGGCCAGGTGCATTGAGTGTGTACTTTCAAACTGCCAAAAATACCAGGATTAGTGTGACTGAAGGTGTTGTTTGTTATCTAATAGCCAACGCCCAGAACTAAACAATGCAAATAACCACAATCCTACAAATCCCCGCTCTCCCACTTACCATAATTTGCATTTGCTGCTGCAACCAACCCATGGGGCCCGAATCCCTTCTCATAGTGACAAGAGCTCTGTCACCAAGGTCACATTAAGAACAGGGAAGGTAATCACTGCAGACACACTGCCCAGACCTCACCTGCAAATAAACAGAGTTCAGAGTTGGGTGTGGCACATACCCAGACCTACACAGGTTATGCCATGGAGACAAAAAATCCAGACCATTTTAAAGAAAAAAAAGCTGGTTCCCAAGTATAAAGTCACCTGATGGAACTGTATAAAGCAGAAAAATGTTTATTTTTCAAACAGTTATTAAAGAACCAACAAGAAAATACCACTAAAAGGTGTAACAGAAAGGTGAAGGGAGAATAACTCAGGCTGCACAGCAGACACACTAAATCTGAACACAGTTAAAACCACATTTCAGAGAGACTGTTTGCAAATTCAAGTGCTGTCAATCACCGGTTAAACACAGAGCTCTGCATTACTATAATCTCAATTACTGTAATTTACTTTCTATTGCAAAGCTCCTTTCTGGGACAGCAGTCTGTGAGGTGCTACCTGAGCAGCTGACCTGCAAACGGGTGATTTTCAATCAAAATGGAACTTTTACCATGACAAAGCAATTTTCTCCAGTATCTCGCCAGCAAACACAGCAGAAGAGCTTTGGCTTTAATTAAATTCTTACTGCAGAGTTGAGGGAAAACCTGAAGTAATTAGAATTTCAGCTATAAGAAGTAACCTGAATTTTTCTAGTAACAAATATATTTGAAATTGTAGCAGATGCATGGGGCTAGGTAAGCTTAGATGATTTTTTTCTTTTAAAAGATGTCATACCCTTCATTTTTAGGAAATTCATGCAATATTTTGTAGGGAGGGGCTCAATTTTATGTTGCCACCCTTCTGTCTCTTTTGGGCAGCCTTTGCAGGGGCACTTTTGGACACTTCTCACCAGCCCTATTCTGGTGTGAATTTACCACATAGATATACTTATTTGTAGATTCTATATGGAGCTCCCTGCATGTGATTATTAAAGAACCCAACCAGGATCTTGCCTTCCTAGGTCTGCAGTCTGCAGAAATGGTTATTTCACCTTCAGCTTCCCTTGACCAGACTTGGCCCATACTGGCACTGAAATGCAGGGATTTATTTTTGTCCCTGTTTGTGCTCCCTCTCTCAGGCAGGCAAATGAACTCCGCTCACCTTGCCCGTTCCCTTTCATCTTCCAATCCACTTGGGAGTTCTGTCTCAACCACTTATCCCCGACGCCATCCCTGACCTCGCCATTCTGAAATAGCCACTAACCCAAGCAGCTTATCCACATCAATCAGTCCCTTCCACAGTTTCACAGATCTTCATGGAATCTTCCTCCCTCTCCCACTCCTTATTCTAAGAAATGCCACCAAAATCCGATTAAAATGCTCTCACATTCCAAGGATGCAAAGGTCTGGGAGGTGCTCTGAAGGGAACAGAATCATTGCTGGGAAGAGGGCGATGCTCAAGGGCAATACTGCAAAGGGAAAAATCCAGCTGTGAAAACAGCACCTGTCTTGCAGTACCTCAGAATAAGTTACCTCCCTCCTATCATTCTGTAGTTCCTTTTCTTTGGAATAGAAGAAGGGAGCACAGAGCTTCTTAAATGGACTAAAACTTGATCCTCAACGGAACGCGGGGCAGTGAATATACAATGAGAGACCTAATCCTGGCTAACAGTGTGCAACTCACTTCTCCAGCCAACATTCCTAACCCACAATTTACCCCTTCCTAAGTTTCATCACACTCCAGCTTTACAGGACCCCATTTTTCCCTACATAATCTCCTGAAGTCAGTTTTCAGGTTTTAAATTCAGACACCCTGTAATAGATACAGGGCCCAAAGCACACAAGTATTAGGAAAAGAACAAAATATTTGGGAGAAAAAATAATCACCCACCTTTGAAAACTAAAAGGCTTCTGTGATTCAAAAAGTACATTTGATAAAGAGGAATCATGTTATCAATGCCACATATAACATATACTGGACATTGTGTCCTGGTTTTGAAACACCTCGGTTTAGACAAAATACTTCTCTGTCATCAAATATCTCTAGTTAAGCTGGCAATGTATAAAATTTTGGGCAATTTAACAAGATCACCCGTTAACTTAACTGCAGGAGGATTTCAGATGCTATTAATGTTTAGTAATACTACTGTAATCGTACTACTACAGTTGTAAATCCCTCATCGTCAGCTACAACCTGTTGTTCCCTTCCCTGACCTCCTCTGCCTGGGGACAGTTGGCCAAGCTGTCCCTTCTGCTGTGTCCTGCTGCCCCTCTGTCCCCTGCTTGTCCCCAGCCTGTGTGGCAGAGCCCCCAAACCCCCTTGTCCCCTGTTTTGGGCACTGTTTCTCTTTGTGCTGCCCAAGCTGTGCCCTCGCTCCCCTCAGCTGTGCTGGGGCACGTTCTGTGTACACAAATCAAATTATAAATGGCACTGAAATTCCTTCTGAAATACATCCTGTTTTAACAGAAACTCTGGCACATGAAGGCATGGCTCTTCTCTGCTGCTCCTCTTCGTCAGCTTCCAAACATCTGCAACTGGGATTTTTCCTGGGCCCAGCTGAGCCACCACAGGGCTTAAAGGAGATACACGGGCAAATACTGCTCCAGGCTCCTCCAAGCCTTCAAATCTTAATGCCCTGAGGTGTTGTTTGTACTTTTAATTAAAAGATCTATCATTGCAAAGGATATTAACATTGCTCATTAGAAATCAAAATGGATTATTCACTTCACAGGGTTATTTTTGTAAAAAAATCACACGGGAAGGGCTTTAGTCAAAACACATCCTTGTCGCTCGCACTTGCTCACCCTCCACACAACTATTCTTTACATCACTTCTAATTCCTTTAAGCCTATTAAGACAACAGCAGCAGCCTGCAGATAATTTTTCCACCATGAATCACGTGATTATTGCCACCTTCCTCACTCATAAATAAGAATGTTTTAAATGACACAAAGCAAAATCATCTATAATCTGTCCCTGAACCTCGCAGCAGATAAACAAGTCCATCTGTCTTCTCTAAGGATAGAAAGCATAAAAATTGCACAGAGAAAATCTCTCAGCTATTAAAAAAAAAAAAACAACCAAAAAAACAAAAACAAACTCCCAAAAAAACCCTACCAAAAATCCAGTTTACTATGTGGAAACCACACAGAAAGCCTGGCTCCAGCAGTGAACATCCATGGCTGTTTTCCACAGAAAATTACCAAAGTTTTTCTTCTTTAGACACAACTTTATCAGCAAATCTGCTTCCACTATACAAAACTTGCTCCCTTATTGTGTAAATACAGGAAGAGATTTGTATAACTACAGCTATTAACAGTTCCTGAAAAAAAGAGTTTTGTTCATGATTATGGCTGGGAGGTTGAACTGGGTGGTCTTGCATGTTCCTTCCAACTCTAACCATTTTGCAATTCCACAATTCTTCCATATTTTCCTGCCCTACAGGTTTTCCCTGGCACAAGCCACAGGAGCAACTGGGAACAGATGACCTTAAACCAAGGTTTATTTCATCCCTCCTACAGAAGGGATGCCCTGCTGCTGTAAATGATTCAGTCTTTAAAAACTGTTTTCTTCTCTCTTTTCTCCTTCCTGTCCTCACTGCCCATACCCTGGGATCAGTCCACAGCCGTCCCTGTCAGTTGTCCAAAGCAATCCTCCTGCTGCTGGTTCCTACACTTGGAGAGATGCTGATGGGATCTGCTCTGTTAATTCTTATTTAATCCAATCACTTACTGTGCACGTACGAAGAACAGAATAACCTGACCACGAGTGTGAGCACTGACAAGAGCATGACTTACTACAGCACAATCAAAATAACACAAAAGGGGGGGGGGGGGAAGCCTTTTCTGAAACTTTTATAACCAAGTCGATCATTCAAGTAATTCAGTAAAAAACAGGCTTTTTCTATTCTTGGGCTTAAGCCTGATTCACATTATCATTCACTGCAATGGGATCCATCAGTTGTATTTAAGAGGACATGTGAGGTCTCTCAAAGATTAACAAGAATACTGTCATACTGGCTCTAATTCTTAAAAATATCCCCAGAGAAATTCATTCACAAAGTAAGAAGATGTACTAAAATGCATTTAAATAATCTTTTCCCAGATTCACAGAAACTCAGTTCTGCTTCTCAAAAATCAAAGCTAGGAGGCTGAGAACTAAAACTACATATTCCAAATCTCACAAGCCAGATACGACCTGAAAGCCCCATAGATCATTAATATTAAAATTCCAAAGCATTGCAAAATTTAAAACCTCCTTTCTCCATTCCTCATGTGCAGGTCTCTTGGAAGCCTCTAATACTTTTCTTTTAAAAAAAGGACATTGTTCTTTCGGACACTACAGTCCACTCCCAGCCCAGGGATGAAATTCTCCACTCTGACATTTCCTCCCACTGAGAAAAGATTAGCATTTGGTTAAATGAAGTGTCCATCCTATAAATAGCAGCATTTACAAGCACTTGTAAATCTCTAATTGCTCCTGCCAGTACAATTGCATAACAATCATCACCTGCCAGAGCTTCACCGAGATCCAGCCGCACTGAAGAACCGAAGTATTTTCAACAACACCTTCCATTAAGTGCTGCCACCTCAGTACCAGGGTGAGAACTTTACACCTTGTATTTTAATCTGCACGCTGCAAAGGTCAGGCAGTTAAAAGGGGTAACAAATTATAGAGCTGCAGCTTCAGTAATTCAAACTGGCCCCCCAGAGGCCATAACATTTGCTTATTAAAACAAAAATTCAATGTCAAAAACACTGGCGTGTCCATGTAGTGGTCAGCATGAATCCAAACACATTCCTGATGGAAGAGGACAATAAGCTGAGACAGGAAAACACCGTGAGGGTGATGAGGCACCAACACAGGTTGCCCAGAGAAGCTGTGGCTGCCCTACCCCTGGAAGTGTCCAAGGCCAGGTCGGACGGGGCTTGGAGCAACCTGGGACAGTGGAAAGTGTTCCTGCCTATGGCAGGGGGTAGAATGGGATAGCCTTTAAGGTCCCTCCCAACCCAAACCCATCTGAGATTCTATGATTAATTTAAGATAAAAACAGAATTTAACAGCAAAATGCAACTGTGTGTAACCGAGACAGAACACACGGTGATGGCTGTGGGGCACAGGGGAGTCATCCTCCAAATTTCCTTGAATTTGTGAGGCAGAGATGAGTGTGGAAGGAATTACTTGGGAAAAAAATTATATGTAATAGTCTGCTTCCACAGCATCAGCCACTGCTATTTTCATAACAATGTCTGTGTCACTTATGAAACGTAACCAAACAGGATCAATGTAACAAAAGGGGGCGATTGCTCCAGTTATGTCTAGAAAACAGTTTCAGAATGTCACCCTTTAAAAAGGTCTACTTTGCGACCGTAGATTTATTATTGTCAGCTCCAAATATTTGTGCACTCTCAGTTTTGGGGGCAATGACCACCATTCTATAGACAATTCATGGCAACTACTTCACTGTCAAGATCTACTTCGCCCAAGCCTGACTCTTGGCTGAGGTTTTTCCTCTTTGTACACCATGTTCTCCTCAACAGAGATTCCCCGAAGAGCAAAGGGAATAACAGCACACTTGGCATTTCCTTCGACCTGCACAACTGCCTCATTACATCCCATTCCTCGGTAATTTCCTTCTCCACAACCCTCTCATTGGCAGTTTCACAGGAAACTCTTTTGCCTTCCCAGCTTTACAGAGGGTTTAATTTGTTTGAAAGTCTCCTGAGCCCAAGCTAGAACAAACCCCAACCAAAGGAAAAATGCTTTGAAATGTTGGTGAATCACCATTTTTTGGTACCAGAAGCTGCATATCCTCACCCTCCCGTGTGAATCATCTCTTACTTCCAGCCAGCATTCCACATGAGGGATTCCACCCAGCTCATTAGTGGGTGGGTATTTTCAGAAAGTTCTTCTGGCAGTTGAAATAGGGAATAAAAGCAAAATCTTGATTTCTTCCAGCAGAGGATGACATTCTGCAGGGCAATATGAATTATGGGATAAGGCTGAAGTGAGGCTAAAAGCGTGTTTGTGTGGAAGGCAAATATTCCCAGCAGGCCTCCAAGTGCTGTTTTGTTTGCTCCTGTCATCAAATCTTTGCTGTTGTGGTCAGCTGCAAGTCCTGCTAATGCTCTTTTAGGTTTTATCCTTGTAAATGCATTTCACCCACGAACAAGACCTGCAAATAACCTCCCCATGCACTTCAGCAGGAAAAAAAGACATTCCAGAAACAACTGCATTGCGTGCCAAATGAAATATTAATGATCAAGTTTGGCCTACAAGCAAGAAAAACTGACTATGGAACTTAAAAAAGATAAAGAAGTCAAATTAAGGCTCTTCCAGGAAGATATGTGGTTGTTTCAAGGAGAACTTTATTCTACCTGCAGCTCCCAAAGGTTAACAGGGTCACGTCCTGGACACATCAGAGGGTGGAAACTACAGTTTGTAACCTGACAAATTTCTCCTCAACCCTTTTCAGAATCATCATAAAACTTTCTCCTGGTTAATTTTAATGTGTTCTTCTTGTTGCAGGAAGCGTAACTTCACTTTTAACTGTATTTAAAATAAATTTTGATTAGAGTAAGTTTTTCTGCACAGATTCTGAGGGAATTGGGTTAAATCCCTGGCTGTGTCTTTTTCATACTCTTATGCTGCATATCATGAATACAATGGCATTAATCACATGCTATTTTATTTATACCTCCTTTGAGTGTACGGTCTAGGTGACCTTGCTTTAGAAAGGTGAAGTTTGGCTCATTATTGTTTGAGAAATACATCAGGAGCTACTGATCCCTTCGACCTCGGGCAGTCAGTGCTTTCCCAAAGCCCCCAGAGTTGAGGCAGGGCTGTGTTTCTCCAGAGGCTCCACCTTTGGGTGGGAATGCTCTCATTTGGCAGGACACCATGGACACAGCTGAAGGAGAGCAAGAAGATGGATGAGCCAGCTGCAGCACAGACAGAAATATGGGATTGAAAAACAACTCTGGCATTCTTCCCTTTGATACTCCCCTACACAATACCATGCTTGGTACCATGTTTCAGCAGTAAAGGGAGCTTAGGGACCACCCACACCTGGAAATATTTACTGTAACTGTGAATATTTCTTGTCCTCTTGGCAGCAAGGGAACACTAAGGAGAACTGTCTCCAATCTTGGCACTGACAGGACATGGATATCACCACTGGATTTTCTGTGTTTCACCCACTGTACTCGCTGCCTTCAGAGCTACCAGCTGCTGCAAATGCTTTAAAAGCAGCAATGATATCACTGGGACTGTTTCCTCCTCAAACACTGGTGAAAACTACATCAACACTGACATCAGAACTATTTCATGGAGCCACAGCAAAGTTAAACTGCCCACCAGAACATCCTGTAATGAAAGTCTTTGCTGAGCCTGGCAGCCAGTGTGGAACCAGGCAAAGCCCATGAGAACTGCAGGAGGTGCAGCACTCCCACGGGAGATGGGGCTTGGCTGACCCGACAAGGAATGCAAGTCAAAGGATCGAGTGAAGCAGATCCGTGGGCTTTGGTTTATTAAAAAAAAAAAATCCACCTACTCATTACAAAAATAGGCAAGTGCCTTCACAGCAGTGTGAAGCTTCAGAAATAAACCTGAGCCATGGCCCTCTGCCCCCGGGCAGGAATCGGGGGAAGGGATCGTTTCATACAAACCCAGCCTCTGAAGGTCACTGTACCACAGAAATAGCATGAGGTGAGAAGACATTTCCTACTTGCCTTCATGCCCAGCAGGTGCTTTTGTGTCAGAAGGACAAAGCCCGTAATCCTCTGATCTGCCTTCTCAAATTCTAACAGGATTTCCAGCACTGGAAAACACATTTGTGGCCTGGTACAGTAAAACAGCTTCAGAAAGTACAATGAGCTCGAGTGGTCCGTGACTGACAAGGAGTTGCCAGGACTAATTTATAAATGCCCTTATACATTCATCTGAATGATGACAAAGGAATTAAGGTATTGCCATACAGAGAGAAAAACAAAGCAGACTTTAGTAAAACATGAGTCTACTGGCCTGGCAGCACTACCTTGAACACACTAAGAGATCACTTCTACAGTTTAACCATCTGGAGAAAAACCAAACCCATAAAAGTGGAGGACAAAGGAAATAGAGTGACAGGACAGAAGATGAGAACCATGACAGATTAAAAATTCTATGTGTGTATATGTAACTACAGAGACTGACATTTGTACGTGAGGTCTAAGCTTTAAGACTCACTTGCTTCTGCAAAAAATAAAGCAGATTTACAATGCATTAGTTTTATACCTGTACTTGTCTTGACAGACAGATTTGGAAGCTGCACAGTTGCCAGTGAAAGACTCATTCACAAAGAGCACGTGCCACCTACAGATAAAACACTCCGAGCAGAGATGCTGCAATAGATTACACGGCTCCCGTGCTTTCACCTGGATAGAAAGAAATCACAGATCACTGACTGGGTCAAGTTGGAAGGGACCACAGTGGGTCATTTGGTCCCACCTCCCTGCTCCAGCAAGGTCATCCCACAGCACATGGTACAGTTTTGGAATAGGTCCAGTTAGGGAGACTCCACAACGTCTCTGGGAAAACTGTCGTTGCATATTCTCAGTACCAACATTTATGTTCTGCATCAGCTCTCACAGCTCTACCATCTGATGTCTTCTCTGATGGCTGATTTTCCATTTGCTATCCTTAAAAATCATATGCAAAAAGCTCTGTGTTCAACAGCTTTGGATTTGACTGCTAATGACATGTTTTCTGTCAATGCAGACAGTATTGACAGAATACATTTTCTCCATTCAGTCCACCCTTCTACCTTTCAGATATTTGATTAGTCATAGCAGAAACATGTAGTTGAGCTCAGTCAACAAGCAATTACACTCGAGCCCAAAATACTTGTACCAGGCACTACTCTAGAAATGAACTGCAGCATCATGGGAGAAAGACACTGATAAACAGAAGGTTGGACGAGGTGATTCCCAGGAACAGATTATTCAGTTCCATGAACAAATCAACAATTTCAAAGCCTGCTCCTCTAAGTCACAGCAAACTCTACCCTAAAGATCAAGCCTGCTTTGAAGCTGCACCCCAGCAGTACGGACCCATGGAAATAATAATTCACCATAACTAGTGAAGAAGAGAAGCACTATGACAACAGACTGGCAGAGCTGGCATTACTAAACAACACAACTGCATCTCCCTGGCAGCACCTTCATCCTGAGCTTGGGTCTGCAGGCACGGGGCTGACGGACACTGCCAAGGCAAACCCAGCTCCCAACAAGCTTCCTTTGTGTGCCAGCAGAAGTGGATCCCAACACTGCTCTCTCCAATGTGTGAACACAGAGGAGATTTTATGATGTACTGTTTTTTATCATGTAGTCACCATAATCCAAAAATATTTAAGGCAAAATGAGAGGAATAGCAGAAGTGAATTTGGACTTGAGTTTACACATCACTGGCATCAACTCTGGGGTAAACTTCCCACTGTTCTTATCAACAGCCAGACCACACTGAAAATCCAACCTCAGCCTCAGGTCTGATTGGCCAACAACTCACAGGATGGACAACGCTGGTTTACCCAGCACCAGGCACAATGCAGGTGAGTTATCTGATAAAAACTCTCCTCTGCCCCAGCTCCAGCTCCAACAGAACCAATTCAAAATCTTTACATAAAAGATGACTCAACTTTGAACAAGCCCATTATTGACAACCTTAAACTGGAATATTTTTACTCCAGTCATGCCTTTCAGGATATGGATGGTACCATTAAAACTCATTCAGATTCAAATGGACATGACCCTCAGATTTATAATTTCCACTCACATCCCATAAATACTGAAAAAACCATTGGACTAGCAAGGCGAGTGGATCTGTTTTGAGTCAAATAAAATATTGGTATAAAAGCCAAATACTTCATGGCATTTATCACTCCTGGGACAAAATCCCTTATGTCATCCTCTGCTCTACAACAAATGACATACTGAGACATGAATCTTTTTGCCTCTCAGGTTGTTGGCAATGTTCCGACAGCTCTTTGATCTCTTCTGTGTGTACTCAACACGGGTAGGACCCCGTGCTGCAGCAGGGTGCTACCTCCTGTCAGGCATCAATAAACAGTCCTGAGCTGCACACCATAAAAAATCTGCTCTGTCAACAACGTTTGATGTGCCAGAGGAGCTGCTGCTGCTGCCTTGATGATAAGGCTCTTTTTTTCCTTCAGTGGGCGCATCTGGCTTTTCACATATGCAGGAAATAGTTTTTTCCCTCATAAATGCAAATGTCCCTCTCAGAATCACTGGCTGGTCTTGCCAACTTGTACATGTGTTCCTTTTGTTACCTGGGAACCAGTTCTTGCTATCAGCAATCCACAAAGGAGCTTCCCCTTCCCCCAAAGTGACAAGAATGGAACGGAGCTCAGAGGGTTGTGTGTGACTATGAGGAATGAGAGCAGTGACACTGCATTTCTCCTCCTTCTGAGCAAAAGGATGTTTAAGCCAAGAACTCTGACAGCAACAAGCCTGCACATGCATCATTACACCACCTTGTTCTTCAGAAACACAACATTACTCAGCAAAATCAAGGCCTGTAATGAATTATTGATAACACACTATCTAGAAGCTTTATGACTACTAAACAATCCCCTCCATCTCCCTACATGCTTGAGAAAGCACAGACAGGGCAAAAGTGCCTATTAATTGAAAGACAACAGTTCAAGCACTAAAAACATAATGTATTTATTGAGGAGGGGTGAAAGAAAAGAACAGCTGAAGTATGAAAATCCAAACAGTGGCACCAGGAACCTGGGAGTGCCTGGATGTGCACAAGAACTCGTGTGGAACATCCTCAGGTCCAGCACATGGACAGGGAGGCCCAGGGAACCCCAAGGGCTGCTCAAGCCACACTCCCAGCTTTGGCACAGATGGGCATTTTTAACCACAAGCGAACAGTAGGGATTTTTTAATTTTCTTAAGCACAGAGGCCACAGAAGCACTGTAACACATCAAAATGAAGATAGAAGAGTAACATAAATGCACTTCAAATGCATGGTACGGTGTAGAGATCACCTCCATTTCAAGGCAGAATAATAATGAATAGTTGGCATAGGCATATTTTGGAGCTCAACAAAAATTAGATCACATTCTCACCAGTTCATCCAGACCTGAACACCTCACCATGAGCATTCATTCATCTGTGAACACCCAGACCAAAGAGCTTCCCTCAAATCACCCCCACCCAGCCACACTCACACCACAATTACAGCCACCCTGGCACCTGATCCGAATTTCTCAGGGCATATCCAAAGAAGGGATTTAGTAATCTGAGAATTTACAAACACCTTTCTGAAGTTACTACAAAGAAGGTTCCTTTGACTGAAATCTGACCCTAAACAAAACCAGGATACACTGGGTTCTCTGAACTCTCCAGCTCTGTCCACAGTGCCCCCAAAAAGCCACCCCACAAAGCATGATCAACTGATCCCAGGTTTAGTTTCACCATTTACACTGCTGGATACCTCTGGAAGGCATAAAACATGTCCCCCGACCTCAAGAGGCACAGTAAGTCCTGCAGCTACTGAGAAATTTGCTGAGCCAACTCCCTTGCTGTCCTTTTTGTTACAAATCTGCAAATTCCAACAGTGGGACGAAGTGGTCATGAAAACAACAGGTAGCTGGCACTGCATCCAAGATTTCTGCAGGAGGAATCCCACCTGAGTCAAATCATTTACAGAAGAAGAGCAAATCCAATCCAAGGAGCTGAACGTGAAGTGGCAAAGCTGGCAAAGGAAATCAAAGATCACACATCCCAGCACCTTTCGTGAGACAGCTGCCAGTGGAAAACACTTCAGAAGGGATTTAGACACAAAATATAATTTCTTCTGATTTTCCAGTAATGGGAAGCTTTGAGACTCGATAAGCCAACAGGAGATACCTGCTTGGTGAAGAAGATTGGGTCATTTTTTCATTTTGTTTCATCACGTATGAGCCAACCAGCAAACTATGGACAAATGTCCACACAAACCACCAGGCACAAACTCTGCCCAGGAATCGCCCTGATCAGCCTGAGTTCCCCTTCCCAGAGTCAACAGGTTCAAGAGCCAAAGTGTTCAAAAATCAGGGTGAACCAAAAGCAGACAGACAGGATGGGAGAGCTCTGCCTGACCAAACCTGCCCAGTGCTCAGGCAGAGTGTGGCCTGTTTGCTCTGCAGCAAAATGATAAATGCCACAGACTTTGATGCCTAATAAAAGCCAGACCAACCTATTCCAAACACTGTCCTGGACACTGGTTTAAAGCCAATATCGGTTAAACAGTTATAAACAACCTCCTGTTAATTATATAGTTTAAGATATACACTCATGCCTTAACAAGTTTTTCACTCCAGTCTCCTCCCCAGATGTAAGTGGGAGCAGGGCCGTTGGATCAACCAACAGCACACTCTGGTCATTGTTTGCAGACATGTTCTGGTGCTGACTCTCTCTCTGAATCATTAGCAGCTACAACCCAGGCTCCAGGAGCTCAGACAGCCCCACACCAGAGCCCATCCCATGCTAGCCACAGCACCCATGCTCAAAGTGATGCCAGGGACTCCAAACAGCCCCTTGGCAGGAGCAGCAGCACAGGAAACCCCCAGATAGCCCAGTCTCCAAACAGCATCCTTCACCTTCCACTTGCTGTGAGCAGTTCTGAAGCTCCAGGAAGCTCACCTGCATCCTTCTCCACACTTCTCAAGACATTCTCAAAACGCTGGGTTTGGGGGGCTCTCCCATATTCACAGGCTTTTTCCATGCTCCCATCAGGAACTGAGTCCTGGTGGAAGCAGCGTTACTAACAGGACACAAGAGGCAGATCTCCAGGGCAGAGCTGCCTCGCAGTGTCCAACTGAACCGACACAATCAGAGCATGGAGCAGGCCATGGTTTGTAAGGGTTTTAAAGCAGTAAGAAAAATCCAGACTAGCCCTGGGCAGGAGGTGGGCAGGGAAGCAGAAGTCATCCTGGCCCAAGAACTCGTGGGAAGGCTCCACTTGTCCCGAGGTGTAATGATGCTCCCAGTTCAAGCCCAGCTTCCCAGGGTTATTAGACAGGATGTGACAGACACAAGAGCACAACCGTTTCTGGAGCCACGCTGAACAGAGAAGATGGCAAGAGCTTTAACTTCAAAATAACCATTTTCTGCATTTTCAAAGTGTACA
Organism: Pyrocephalus nanus; assembly: GCA_038380795.1. Taxonomy (NCBI): domain Eukaryota; kingdom Metazoa; phylum Chordata; class Aves; order Passeriformes; family Tyrannidae; genus Pyrocephalus; species Pyrocephalus nanus. The sequence continues at coordinate 7,667,086 of CM076278.1, forward strand.
AATCTGGAATTAAAGCTGTTATACTTAAAAAAAAAAAAAAAAAAGGAAAAGAAAAATAATAACAATAACTCATTGGAACCAAAACAAGAATTTTGGAGATAATCTAAAAAATATACTAAACTGCTCCTTACAGAGCCAAGCTTGTACAAACATCATCTTAGCCAGTCATAAATCTACAGTGCAAAAAACCTGGATTCCAAATTAACTACGTTCTACATTGCATGCAACAGTCCAAATCAACCAAAACAACATTCTGTCTGATCATTATTTTACACATATATCATGCATACACATCACAAATAATCTCTGAAGATACTACACATGCTGTTAGGAAACAATACTAACACACATTCACAGTATTAAAGACCAGGTGTGAGAGAAAACCCTCAATATTGTTTGTAAGAGGTGTCAGTACCAGGGCCTGAGTTACACATGTGCTTCAATGAAGTGCCTTTGGAAGAGGAAAATGTAAACTTCATCTTAAACAAGACTTCAGCCTCTCCATCATGACATCATCTCCTAAAATTTGCTCCTTGTGCATATGCACCAATGTGACAGTGACACTATTTGAGCAAATATTTCATGTAAAGGACTTGATTCAAACTGAGATCTGCACACAAGTTTCTTGCATGTGAGTAACAACAGCACACAAGAAAAGCCTCTCCCCATCCAAAACTAACCCTCCGTACTCTGAGCGCAGAGCAAAGGCTCCGATGGAATCTGCAAGCACTGCAGAAGCAAAAGGAAGCGCAATTCCAATATGTTTAACAACTGAATTAACATAATGCTCACTAGGCAGAAACAGCCTCCCTGACCTTCTTGAAATGCTGACCTGTAGCTATTGACGAGCATTTCCGATGCGCTCTGAGATTCAACCTTACTGAGGAAGAAGTCAAGGAAACATTCCCTGCCCTGTCAAGTTTCAGGAGAGCAGGTCACACACGTGGAAACCTCTCTGGCAGCCACACAGCGGTGCAGCAATAGCGAGCATCTCTTTCCTAGGAGGTAAAATGTACTCAGGAGAGTAAGACCTGAAGTCCTACTGGAAACTGCTGTAATCAGATCAATGCATTTAATCTTTCCTTTGCAGGTAGCAACCACAGAGCTGCAGTGATTTCCTTGGTTTTTTTAAATATTCATTTACAAAACGTAAACTGAACATCATAATGACTTGTAAGAATTATGAAACATAAATTCAACCATGTTTTAGAAACGCTAAAGATATATTGATTTATCCAAGTAATATATTATGGAATCACGGAGTGGTTTGGGTTGGAAGGGACCTTAAAGCTCATGTCATTCTCCCCTCTGCCATAGGCAGGGACACATTCCACTAGACCAAGTTGCTCCAAGCCCCCTCCAACCCAGCCTTGGACACTTCCAGGGATGAGGCAGCCACAGCTTCTATCGGACATAACTGTTACTGCAGGCTCAAACGTGCAAAACACCCAGCCTGTATCATTTGTACAAGTGTACAACAAAACCAGGGTGATATTTAGATAATTGTGCAACCATCACATTGTTAAAAACATTCTAAGGGCATATTACAGTAATATTTGACATTTAATAGTGCCAATACAGTAAGACACTGTTTGACAACAATAATAAAAGGGACATTTCTGCAAGGTCCCTCAGTAAAGGAGCGAGCCAGACGAGCTGCTCAGCTCAAGCAGAAAGGCCCGTTGTAAAAGGCATCTGTGCTCGTTTCGGTCAGTGAAGAATTCCCACTGTTCTCATGAAATATCACACAATTACAGCGGTCAGAAATTCCAACTCTGTTTAAAACACATCCCAACTTTGCCGGGCTGCGTGCTTTCGTTACGGATGAGGCGGTTTTGTCCATTGAAAGCCTTGTATGGTTGAACATCCTCGCAGCAGATAAACATCCCTCTTAAATGTTGGCACAAGTCCCTCCCTGGAGGAGTCGTCGGTACTACGGCTTCACTGAGACAGCAGCCAGGCCTAACGCAGGCTGAGCTCATTAAAAGAGCAGAATGAAGACAAACTTAAGTTCCACTCCTGTTTGCGTCTTTCAAAGTCTCATCAACGTTGTAAAATAAAGATCAGCCTTGTTTCATGACAGCAGGAATAACCAGTTTTAGAACTTAACACTTATTAACATTACTTGTTGAAAGGCACAAAAAGCTCATATTTAACCAATACTGAGACTACAAAAACAGTCACTATGAAAATATAAACAGAAGAGGCTGATTTGTATGGCAACAATGTTGTTTGCATCAGTAAAAGCACACACAAAGCCTCCTATTTTCACGCACTTCACTAGAACACTGGCAGCTTTTTACCCTTAGAAACTACAAAGGGTAAAATCGTTTGTAACTCCCAGAGTTAAAGAAAAACTAATGAAATAAAGCATTCACATGTTCACTTCTTCACCTCTTCCCAGTGCACCAAACCCACGTAGTTTAGATTTGAACAACAACACGCAGTTAACTTCTTTTTCTTCTATTTTTGCCATCTGTCTTCTCTGCATCCAAGTGCTGCTCCTGCAGCAAAGCTGGAGCGCCCATTCCCGGGCTGGTGCTTCCCAGCTCGCCGGAGCTCCGCCGGCCGTGCCGTAACTGGGTCAAGCCCGGAGCTGGAGCTAACAGCCCACTCGGCTGATGGCGATTCCCAGCCCCCAGCCAAATGAAAGGGCTGTTTTGACCTGGAAACAAGGCTCAGATCTCCTCCCACCCCACATTAAAGCTCACACTAATTCTGTGCAATAAGACAAGACTTACAAAGCCCGAGCCATGCCCATGCTGTGGCATCACCCTTTGGAGGAACTGCTGGAGCAGATACTTCTTCCCTCCAAGTGAGCACTGTGGAGATACGAACCCCCACCAATTGGATTGTTATCTTTTTCTGCTCGTTACAGCAGGCTAATGACCGTCCTGACTCGTAATTACTACAATAGTAAGGAGCTTTCAGTTCTCACTCTGCTGCAAGACCAACACTATCTCCTTTCAGGCAAGCAGCAGCTTTACTCTAGCCCAAAACTGGAAGTTTCGGCACTTAATTCTGATAAGAACTTTTAATGAACAGCTCTTTAAGTGGCTTTAGAGGAGCCCAGATCCCCCCAGCCCCCAGCATTTAAGTGCGTGCTCATAGGACATGACTCAACCACAAACAAGCAATGTTTGGGATAATAACCCTCTGTGTCCTGGACTGCTCAAACTGCATCACTGCATTCACACAACCCTCAGAAAAAAATTCATTTCCTCTCCTCAAGTGTGTTTTGTAGAGACGAAGAGCGTAAACAGAAAATTCAACTCCCATTGTTTCAATGTAATTGTAAGGCATTAAGGAACTGAGAAAATATTTATTAATGATCTACTATTTATATAGATGCAGTGGAAAATACCCCCAAGCTACCTGAAGGCTTCCTTGTGTGCAAAAGTTCCAGCATTACATATTCCCAGAACAAACCAAAGATAGTGGGAAGCAAGAAAATAAGCCTCCTTGATTTGAGAAAAGAATTTAAAGATTAAGTATGCTTCCATCACCAGCTTAATTTTAAGAGTCTGAATTATTTAAGCCTAGGCCTGAGGAAAATTATCACTCCGTAGACTTAAATATCCCTTTGTGATCAGACATTCAGGTCATACCAGTCATGAGAAAAACAAGGGAAACATTAGTAATTTTTTTTAACCAATAGCTGCAAAAAGAACAGTCACCATACCAAATTCAGTATGTTTTGACAACACTTAATATCTAGGTTTTTGTTTTCCTGCCAGTTAACAGAACCAAAGACAAGGAAAGTCCTCTTCACCCTTGGAAGCCCACTCGAGGCAAACAGTAATTGGCTTGCCCTGGTTTTCATTTGTTGCTCGTTATTTTTTTAATTATTCCTAGAACACAGCTTGAAAAAGAAAGGCCTGAGAGTTCAGAAAGAAGTTCACATAGGTCCTTCAAGGTCACTATGAAGCAATGAAGGACGAGAGCAGTCAGGTTCATTCACCTCTTCCAATCTAGCAAGTACAGCATCTCATGGAATCGGAGCCTCACAGTCCCATCTCATTGGCACCACGTACACAGCCAATCCTGGGCATTACTAGGAAAAGTCTGTACATTCAGCTGTGTGGTGCAGGTGCACCTAGAGCATGTCAAGCACGATGTCTTCAAGTTAAGCTGTTAAACCTACCAAGCCCGTGGTCAGGATTCAAGACTGCTTTGCTGCGGAGCGAATTCCACAGCTCTCCCAGCACTATTACTCCAAGTCCCTTCGGCTGCAAGCTCAAGGCAAGCACGCAGTGGTTTACACTGCAAAGGCTACTGCCACAACCAGGGACTCTTCATTTAAATAGATTTCTGAAGCAAAAGCAAAAAGTCTGTGGCTTTTGCCTTATGATGTCTTCGGGCGATTCCTACATACAAACAAAAAACACACCTAAAATATTGCAACATTCCCAGGTTCCAGTCACCCCTGTGCATCAGACACAAACCAGTGATACAGTCTGGGCTCACAGCATCACCACAAGCCTCATGCCTGGGCTTGCAGGATTAAGCATTTATTTTTCCAAGCAGCCCACGGCTCACAGCAGGATCTCCTGCTCCATGAATGGCTCTGGAAAGGATTCACTGAAATGGTCCTTTCCTCCCAAATGCTGCTACTTGAGAATTGAAAAAGGAGCCCCAAAAGCTGCACCCACTTTAGTCTTTCTGCTCGTTTATGTTAATTTCTTTCCTAAGACACTGCACACCTCCCTACAACCAACAGCATCACGTACATTTACCCAGCTAGGAAAGGGAAAGACTTCCAACCACATGCAGGAAAATATCCTATAAGACACAGCTTGAAAATAAGAAAAGAATAGTGATGTTACACATAACTTGATGCAGACATTCCAAATCTGCATTTAGGCACACCCTTCTACTAGCCAAATTTTTCACTGACTACACAGCACACAACTCAGCATGACCAACTCTTTTGCCAAGGAAAAATTCCCCTAGATAGTGAGCAATGACGAGTTATCAGCATCTGTGAAATATCAATTTGAGAAAACATGCCAAGTCTTAGAGAAATACCTTGATCCATGAGACGCCTCGATAAGAAATCAGTGCACGTTTTGAACACATGAGCGGGCAAAGGTATGGGAGAGGGAGTCACAACTGTACCATGTCCCCAATCGACACTCGGAGTAATCCTCTCCAACGTGATCCCCAGCCCCGTGTCTCTGATCAGCACAGCACTCCCCATAAGCACCACTACACTGAATTTTCAAGACTATAGGAAGTCTTCTGACCTCTGTTTACAAACTCAGTGACAGAAAGATTACCAGGAGCTCTATCAGTTTGATTCTGATACTTGGAAAACCTACCAGAAAGGAGGAAGCTCCATGACCAACAAACAGACTAATCCCAAGAAAGGGACCAGGCAATGAACAGCAACACATTCCTCAACAAGGAGAGAGAGCTCCTTTTTCACTCTGCAGTAACCAAGCAAGAAGGGAGGTGACAGGACTGGTTTCAAAATTATCTAGTAGCCAGAGAAACAGAAGTGCTGAATGGAGCAGAGTCCAGGACAACACCCAAGCGAAATCACAGAGCCGTGCAAGGAATCCCAGGAGCAGGAATGCCAAAGCTCTCCATCTACCTTCCACCTGGGACCTGCTGGTCAGGACTTGCTTCTTTTACATGTGGTCTGAATGTCACCTTGAGCCCATGGGGCAGGAAGGATTGATTGGTAGACTCCTCAAACATAAAGTCAGAAGTTCCTTGTTTCAATAAAACCTATTTCCAAGTTGTAAGTGCCTTTTTTTTTTTTCCTTTGGGGAGAAATGAGGCATTCAGGAAGCATATTGCCACTGCTGGGGGAGCCTGCACACACAAGGGCTCAATCAGCACCACCTCAGGTGACGGTGCTGCACATGGCTGAAAACAGAAATAAAATAGCCCAAAAAACAACTGCAGCTACACAAAGCCCCAGTAAGGCAGAGGGAAAAACTGCTTCATCATCAGACATGGAAATTTTCCGAATCCATAGGTACCTCATCAGTCCAGAGCCAGGTGAGGAGGAGCACAGACGGGTACTCTGCCCTTTCTCCTGCCACAAGACCAGCAGCTCCAGAACTGCAGCGTGAGCACAACCCTGGGGCTGGGGCCATGCACGTCCTTTACTGCCACATATAAAATGAGACAGCAAAAAATGATGAACAAGAGTCTTTGAATTGGACACAGTCCTAGAATTTGCCTTCTTTTAGGGACTTTCCATACCGTGACACTCCAGAGTCACTCTGTTCTATGTCTTCTATATATTGGAAAGGAAACACTTAGCTTGGAATTAGCTCAGGGCATCGTCTGAAACAGACTAAAGTTTACACATCTATTTTCAATAAACTAAACACCTATCAAAATGGAATTACAGGCTACAACTTCTAGTTAAATAGAATTCCTACCTCTTTAACTATTCTAAAGTATAAAGGCTTTATAGCTTTACTTGCTAATGAGCATCCTTGACATTTTTTACAGTAAAAGGCACAGCATACAGTGAAGAAAAGCCTAACAAAAAACAAAAACAAACAAACAAAAGAAGGGGGGGAAAAAAGTTTATACACTCTTAAAAGACTTTTTTTTTTTTTTTTTTTTTTTTTTTTTTTTTTTTTTTTGAGAAAATCTTTACCTGGATTAAGCTGCCAGGCAACTTTATTAGCATTTCTGCCACACACTGTCTGCTTCCCTACCACACCCTGCCAACGTCACAGGAAAACAAAGAAAACTCCCGTTTTCATTTGGTTGTTAGAAAGATGCAAATCCTTCTGGTTTGCGGAGGAGAGACAAGGAAAAGAAAATACCAACAACCTTCAGTTCTGGCTAAAAGTACCTCAGAAGCAGCTGAACAACTTCCCAGTTACCCTGGAAACAGAGTTTACCTCTCAGCCGACCGGGAAAATTGCCTGCAATTACCACCCTGGAGTAAAGCACCAGTTTGGACAAAACATCAATTGCTGTTTGCTGCAGCTACTTTAACACGATCTCGGTATTTTATTATGAGCAATATTTGATCTGGAATGCAATTCTATTACCAAATTCCACAGAATCAGATCCGTAGGTATAATCAAAGGTTACGATTTCTCCTAATGGCACAGAGGAGCTCCTCCATCTGCCAACTGTGATTTCCCTTAATCCCATTCCCCACACACAAATCAGAATCACACGGATTACGCCACAGAAATAGAAGTCAAGTCAATACCTGAATCCACGGGATTAATCTCCCACCTCCAGACGGGAGAAAGGCAAGAACAGCAACAATGCTGCAGGCGGGCTCAGGAAGGCAAAGCTTTCCACCCGACTCCACGCAGCACCACACAGGAAATTCTGGGATTTTACAGATTAGCTTCTCCCATTCAGAATCCTGGTGCTGTTCCCTCCCAAATCCGAGCACAGAACTCCGTGTAAATTCAGGGAACTGACCTCCACGTGATCTTTTGGATCAGTAATTCCACCCAGAAGCAGAACTCGCATCCCTCTGTGCACATGTAAATCACTTGGATTCAGAGTTAGAAGGAAAAACGGATAAATGAGCTGCGTAACACGAGAACAACACAAATCTGTACACCCGAGTGCCTCCAAAATAAAAATGCATGCCCACAGCAGGGGGTGTGGAATGAGATGAGATTTAGGGTCCTTTTCAGCTCAAACTATGCTCAGATTCTATGATTCTATACATACAATGCCAAGAAGAAAAGCTACGTGAATCCCCAATTAAAAAGAACCAGCGTGATGACCTTAAACTGGCACTTAAAAGTAATTTTAAAGAGCAGATAACATATTTCCTGAAATCCAAGGCATAAAGGAGTCACATACCACTCTCGGGAATGCTTGAACCCTTCCTGCTCTGCCCAAGGAGCAGCCGCACGGCTGTAAACCAGGGAGGGAGAAGGGGGGATAACATCTTTATTTGTCTATTTAAGACCTCCAAGCACATTACCATCCCTAATCCAGCGAGGAACAGATAATTGCAGCCCTCCTGGATTACAAAATAACGCTCTAAATCCCCAGAACCACCAGCGCATCATCCCCACCACGCCACCAAAGCCACCTACAGCCCCATCCTCACCTCCAGCCGACGAATTGAAAGCACAGAAGGGGGAGGCTTTTTGCCTCTTTTTAGCACACGGGGACACGAGCCCTGGCTCTGACGCAGCGAGAAAGCGGCAGCGAGGGGTCCGACACCTGGGCGTGGGGCCATGCGGGAGCAGCGCGGGCAGCCGCCGGCACGGGAGCGCCCCGCTACCCCGGGGGCGCGCTCCGCGCTCCCCGCCAGCCCCGGGCACACGGGGGGTGGTCCCGCGTCGGCCCCAAGGGCGAGCGAGCACCGGCCGCCTTTGTCCTACCCCTCCCCGCGGGCTCCCCGCCGCCACTTACCCAGCCAAGCCACCGGCGGCTCCCGCAGGAAGAACCGGGCGCGGGGCTGCGCCGGCTCCGCCGCACCGGGGAAGTTGCGTGAAGTTGGGAGCTCAGCGGCCTTTCCCCCGCGGCGGCGGCGAGCGGCGGCCGGGCACGGCCGGGGGCGGGGCGGGACGGGGCGGGGTCCGGCCCTCCGCGTTCCCCCGGGTGAGGGGCTGCGGGGCGGCGGGAGGCGCTGGAGGGAGGCGGGGATGTCCCGCCCCGGTGCCGGTCCGGCCCCTTCGCCCCGGCGGCCGCGGGGCCCCGCGGGAAGCGCCGCTGTTGCCATGGCGACCGCGCGGTCCGGGCGCGGGGCGGGGCTCCCCCCGCTCAGCGCGGTCGCGGTTGGCTCCGCCCCTCTCCACCTGCTCCGCTCGGGGGACGCGGGTTCGAGTCCCGGCCCCGCGCCCTGAGGGCGAGCGGCTGGAGGGGAGAGGGTGGTGTGAAATGGGATGTGACGAGATTGTTTTGCTGTGTCCGGCTCTGGGCTGCTCAGTACAAGAAAGGCAAGGAGTTACTGGAGGGGAGCCACTAGAGGCCACAACAATGGTGAAGGGTCTGGAGCATCTCCCTCGCGAGGAGAGGCTGGGGGAGCTGGGCTTGGTTAATCTGGAGGAGACTGAGAGGGTATCCCATCAATCTATACAAATATCTCCAAGGGCTGTCAGAGAATGGTGCCAGGCTCTGTTCAGTGGTGTCAGTGCCAAAACAAGAAGAAATGGCCATAAACTAAAACACGAGGAAGAACTTTCCATCGAGGGTGGCAGAGCCTTGGAACAGCTGCCCAGGGAGGGTGTGGAGTCTCCCTCTTTGGCAATATTCCAAACCCACCTGGGCAAGTTCCTGTGTCACCTGCTCCAGGTGACTCTGCCTTGGTAGGGGGTTGGATTGGATGATCTCCAGATACCCATCTGTTTCCAACCCATCTGTTTCCAGCCTTAACAATTCTGTGATTCCAATCGGTGGAATAGGCAGCAGCTGTATCTCTTAGTCAAGGACATCCTGGAACTAACAACCTTTAAGTATGTAAATCAAGATGTTGATGTATGTCTGTGCATACATTGCTACCTTGGCAAAATACTCAAGATCCATATATCCTTAGCTGGACTGTGTTCATTATAATACTAAATTCACACCTCCAGGTCAAGAAGACCTTGCCCAGGTGAAGACCCTTCCCCTGATAATACACAGAATTTAACTGTGGTTACATAACTTGTATGGAAATTACTGACCAATCCTAATAGACGGGCTGTACTTGGAAAGTTACTGACTCTGAATTTCTGTGTATAAATAACAGCAGGGAGAGTCCAGTGGGATGTGCTGGATTTGTGGAATACCATCGAGCACACAGGCTGCACAACCCTGATAAATAATCAGTGTCTCTCTCAAGTGTGTCATTATTGGCTTGTTGAACACAGGGTAACAAATCCGGTTATGTGGACAACAGTCCCTTCAGCCCACCACTGCTCCTCTGTCACCCCTCAGGGCAGAACAGCCATGGTGGCCTGGGAGCTGTAGGAGCCCAGCTCAGGGAGCATAACTCCTCAGACCAGGGAAAATGTCCTCAGACAGAGAACATTTGCTACTCAGACCAGGGAATGTTTCTCCTCAGAACAGGGAATGTTTCTCTTCAGCCAGGAGCACCCACTGGATCTGCCTGCGGGCACCTCCTCTGTGCCACAGCTGTGGCAATTCAAACGCTCCAAATGCTGCTTTTTGTCATTACCAAAGGTGTGGTTCCCTGACAGAGGAGTCCAAGGTCGGCTCCAGGGGCGGAAAGGCTGTGACTCATGTCAGGAGGCAGGAGGGCCTGGCTGACAGCAGAGCATGGCAGCAGCGGGTCAGGATGAAGCCATGGCACATGGAGAGGCAGCTCCATGTCCTGGTCCCATCTCTTGGCAGGACCTGGAAAGATCAGGTTCTGCGTCCCTGCCCTCCACAGGGAACTCCCTCATCTGCCATTAACCAGCCCAAATCTCCCGTCTGTTGTGGGCACTGGGGTCCTGAGCCGTTGAAGCTGATGGATCTCTCCATGCCCCATTCCAAGAGAGCCGTACGGATGCATGGGAGCTGCCTCTGAGCAGGTGCATGGATGGAAGCCAGTGGAAAGCTTTCAGCAACAAAAGCATCCAGCCGTGCAACAGCTTCAGGAATACGGGGTTCGCCTCATCTCCTCTGTCCCCACCCTTGTTGTGTACACCCACATCCCATTTAAATTAAGATCCTTTTCCCACAGACCTCCCTTGCTCCCAAATCAGGGTAATATAGGTGTTTTCCCCTCCTTAACAACCCTTTTATCTTCACCACACAAAGGGATCTCAATTCCATGACTCATTTGCCTTTCTCTTTTCCAGAAGCCAAGCCATAACCCATCCCATCACGCACCTTTCCCCCCCTAGCACCCTCCCTGCAGCTCAGGCTGTGGCTGGCAGTTGGCACCTCCTGTATGGATGAGGGTGATCCGTGGTTTGGATCAGTGCTTCTGCAAAGAGGGTGTTACTGCCTCTTACACCTCTTTGAAGTGGTTCTTGTTCCACCCATGGCTGGGAACCCCTGCTCCAGCACATGGGGCTTTCAGCAAGTATTGGGGAGCAATGAAACCATCTGATCAGTAATTCAGGAGCCGCTTAATGGCAAACAAAAACACCTACACACAGCAACAGAGCCAGAGAACTGGCCAAGCCAGGCTCCAGAGGTTCCACAGCCCGTGGGAGGCTCCATTCAAATGGAGACTTCAAGAAGAGCAGTCGTGTTCCCAAGAAGCTGCTGCCTCATTTCCCACTGTCTGAGGAGGAGCCTCTGCTGTGCCTTTGCAAAGGCCTGGGGAGATGAGACCTGGGAGCTTCCAAGTGGCCATAGAAACTGTGGATGGTTCAAGCCCCGGCAGGCCTGGGGTAGGAGCTGCTCTGACGGGATGGCAGCGCTCGGGGGCAGAGGCAGCAGCTCCGAGCAGGCCTGGGCTCCACCAGCCTCCAGTGCAGACCCAGAGGGGCCATATCCTCACCCAGCTATTATTGACCTGGGGACATCCCAAACACGTGGGAAAGGGAATCGCTGTAGTGCAGGCCAACCATGGGACCTGCAGTGCTGCAGTGACAGGAACCCCCCTGGCTGTCACAGTCAGCCCTTGAACCCCAGCTCCAGAACAGGGCAGAACTGCCACCCCACTGCCACCCACCACTTTGGCTCTTTTAGAATCATAGAATTATGGGTTGGAAAAGCCCTCTAAGATCATAAAATTCAAACGTTCCTCCAGCACTGCCAAGGCCACCACTAACCCATGTCCCCAAGTGCCACATCAACACATCTGTTCAATCCCTCCAGGGATGGTGACTCCATCACTGCCCTGGGCAACCCATTATTCCACGTCTGGACAACCCAGGGAACCAATTTTCCCTAATATCCAATCTAAACCTCCCCTGGCATAGCTTGAGGCTCTTCCCTCTTGTCCTGTCCCTTGTTCCCAGGGAGCAGAGCCCAACCTCCACCTGTTTCTGCCCTCCTGTCAGGGAGTTGAAGAGAGTGAGAAGGTCCCCCCCCGAGCCTTCCTTTCTCCAGGCTGAATCCCCACAGCTCCCTCAGCTGCTCCTGGTGCTCCAGACCCTACCCCATTTATGCAAATTAGGGCTGTCATTGCCCTCTGCAGTGTGGATGGCAACTGATGCTGCCAGACCCACCTCACAGACATTTGAGCTTTGACCCTTTGATTTATGACTCCACCAGAGTCGTTGGTGTGTTGATATGCAGAAATATACATTCTGAAAAAATGACAGGCCCCTTATCTATGAGAAGTTTCCATTCTTTAAACCCAGTTTTCAAACAAAAGGCTCCGCTTCTCGGATGAGTAATGCCCCTGTTTCTCCTCTCCACCATACAATTAACTCTCTGGGATCTCTTCAGAACTAAGCTAAGAATTGCGTAAAACATAAAACAGTGAATAATAGTGAATGTTCCATGCAGCAGCAGGGCTGCTCCATGATCCGGTTCCTCTCGCACAGTCTGTCAGTGCCCTGCAGTGGAGAAATGGGTTAATTGCATATGGCACATGGAGCTACTGCCAAACACCCATCACACACCTGCAAACCTGAGGGCAGGTGCAAACATGGGTGGGGAGGTCACGGGCAAACCCCACAGCCCCTGCTCTGCTGCCATGGGGGTGAACAGCTGCTCTTGTCCCACCTCTGCCTTACCACGCTGGCTGCAATGACAAGATCCCCTCCTTTGTTCCAGCCACAAATAGTCTCCATCTCTTCCTGCTGAGCCAGTTGCTCCTGTTATTGAAGAGGTGGAGGTGTATTCAAAAACACTCTGTTTGGATCAGGGGAACTGCTCTTCCCAGGCCTGTGTGGGGGTGAAACGCTCTGGCCCTCAGCAGGAAGCACTTCAGTGTCCTGCCTTGCAACCCTCCATCAGAGAACTGTTCCTATCAGAGCCAAAACTGTCCGTGACGGCTCAGGATGAGCCACAGAAGGAACCAGCCAGGAACTCTCCCCACTCTTCAGGCACTGAGCACTGCAGGAAGGTGCTTCGTGCCCACTATAGATAATCTGCAAAAAGGAAAGCAGGAAATCCTCCCACTCCCCATCACCACCACGGCAGCAGACCTTAAAAGCCTCTTTCCCACCTCTTCCTCTTCATACACAATGGAAATCAGTGCAGAGCTACAGAGAGCATCCTGGCTCAGAGCACAGGGAGGGCACAGCCCTGGCACTTCCCAATAAAACCCCACTGGCCACAGGACTCCTATTGCTGCCTCTCCCACCCCCAAGTTTGACTCAGGAGCAGGACTGGGAGAAGGAACACAGGAGAGCGTGTCCTGGTTTAAAGGGAAGAGTTTCTGAAACACACAGTCTGATGTCTTGGAGCATCCGCTGTGCCCTTGTGAAGGCTGAGCTCTGCCAGGCCCTAGAAGGAGCATCATCACTCCGACAGAGCCTGTAGGATTATACCACGGTGTCCACAAAAATACTTGTTCCTCCAGATAGGAGAAATTTAGGAAGGCAGAGGCTGTCAAACCTCAGCTGCTGAAAGCAACCAGCGCCAAGAAACCCTTGACAAAAAAACAAGGATAATTGAGCATCAAATTTGTATGTATAATGCTCTCCAGTAGGAAGGGGTTGTTAAATTGCACCGTCGCAGAGGTTTTATTGCACCAGAGATAAAAACCAGTGGGTGGGGGATTTTGACTAATTATACAGCCTCTGGTGGTTTTGACTGTGCTGGTTTGGGTGAGGACACGGCCCCATCCTGGTCCTGGCACTGTCAGGGACATGGTCAGGCGTGGGGGCCTGTGGGGAGAACAAAGGGATGCAGATTCTCCGGGAGTCTGCTTTTGTTTTCCCAAGCAGAAGAGTGACTCAGATTTCAGCGCACTCCTGTAACTCAGCCAACAACAACACGTCCTTAGTCATGGCGATAAAGCCGAGGATCCGTGTTCCATTTGCTGAACTAAAAAAAGCTCAAACTCATCCACCCAAGGGCCAGGTTGGTCCCTAAAGCAGAGACCGTGCCCTGAACCCCGAGTCCCACGCAGTGACAGCAGCATCTTCCGAGGAACAACCTCGCTGAACTCCTGGAATTTGCTTGGAAAATCCATAGAACCAGCACGGATGATCTAGATGCATGCACTATCACATCTAAGAGCTCTCTGATAATTCCTGAGTGCTCACATGTCATTCCAACACAGCTGCTAAAGGCCTTGCAGAAATGCTTTCTCTTCCTGAGAGACGTTCCAAGAAAAAAGCACACTACTTCCTTGTGCTTAAGGACTGGCTTAACACTTCCCAGTTCTGCTGTCTCTTGGATGTGAGCTTGTTTTTCATGGCTGTGAGGTACACCCAAAGCTCATTGGAAATGCAGGAGCACAGAGTGCTCCACCTCAGGCACAGCACTCAAATCTAACAAAAGGAGAACTTAAGCTGACAAAGGGGAGATTTAGATTTGATTTCAGGAAGAAATTCTTCCCAGTGATGGTGGTGAGGCCCTGGCACAGGTTGCCCAGAGAAACTGTGGCTGCCTCATCCCTGGAAGTGTCCAAGGCCAGGATGGAGCAACCTGTGAGAGTGGAAGGTGTCCCTGCAAATGGTAGGGCGTGGAGAGATAAGCTTTAAGGTCCCTTCATTAAAGCCCAAACCACTCTGATACCATGAGACTCCCAAGCCTAGGCAGGAAAAGCCTATTCCAATTGTACAGTCCTCCAGCTGCCAATGCTGCTGGGCTGGGTAGGGAAGCAAGGCTGTGTCAGGGTGAGGTAGTGGTGTCTGTGCAAACTGGGGCTCTCTGCAGGATCGGCCCAGGTATTGCTACCCCCAGCTACGGCTTGGCCTTTGTATTTTTCGCTTTATTCTCCTTTGGAAAAGGCCTCTCTGAAATACTGGAACACCTTAAGAAGGCAGAGGTACGAGGGGTGTTGCCAGGACACCTGAGCAGATGTTCAGCCTGCAAGTCCTCGGCGTGTGCCAGGATTCAGCGTGTCCATTCATGCATGTTAACAACGGGCTATAAATACTCCGGGTCCTCCCCGGCCGCCGGCGCCTGAGCCTGGCAGGAGGGTGTGTGAGGACGAGCACTCACAGCTGGGGTCACCAGCACAGCTCCCAGTGCCCCCCGTCCCCCCAGCCGCCACTGGGCTGCCCTGGCACATGCCAGAGTGAGCTGGTTCATCCACCAGGGTCGCACTGGCAGCTGAAGGCTCCAGCTCACGGTGGAAAGGATCAAAATTGGCTATGAAAAGTATGGGGGCTGCCACCGCCCCTTTGGGGAGCTCCTGTCCTCTGACTCTGGCTGATAGTGGACATCTCCAAAGAGCCCTTGTTTGCAAGGGATTGGCATTGTTTTCCTTCCTGCACCGCACACAGAGCTGCAGCCTCTCCAGAGCTGCTTCGGCTGCTGTCTCCTCTGCTGCATGGAGGTGGCAACTCCGATGGAAATTTCCGTGCACTTCAAAGCACTACCTCAGGATATCTGCTTTTGTGAGAAAGTATCCCCAGTTAAAAATTAATGAAATTCACTTTTAGGATCATTTACTTTCCTCCATCTAAACAGCAGGATTTTTGCCAGCCTCTCCACACGGGGAACACAGAGCATTCCTGCTTTGGCACCTTGGGGACCTGGCCTCTGGTGATTAGATTGCCAGTTAATATCAGTGATTAACACATTCACAATGGCTGGCTGAATCCCACCCTGGCATTTTGCAAATGCTGCATGTTTGGGGAGTGTCTTCATCAG
This sequence comes from Pyrocephalus nanus, assembly GCA_038380795.1. Classification (NCBI taxonomy): domain Eukaryota; kingdom Metazoa; phylum Chordata; class Aves; order Passeriformes; family Tyrannidae; genus Pyrocephalus; species Pyrocephalus nanus. The sequence continues at coordinate 7,682,701 of CM076278.1, forward strand.
CTTTTGAAGTTCTGAGCTGTGAGCTCCCTGCAAACCCTCAGCCTGCACTGGAAACTGGGGCTGGGCCATTAGAGCAAACATGCCCCAAGAAGCAAACATATTAAGGATTAATTAAATACCAGGCTTTATTTAATTAAGCCTCTTCTCATAAGTATGTAGAGGCAGTAATCTGGAATGAGCATCCATTTTTAGAAGTGCAGTTAAACTTGGTGCTGTTTAAACCTGACATTGGGGTGCTGTAGATCCCTCCTGCCTCCCCAGTGCAGGAACAGATAAACACAGCACTGCTGAAAGGGTGGCATGATGATGTAATTCCCAGGGTTGGGAATGTTCCCTGTTCCCACACAAGATCCACCCTGGGGAGAGCTGGAAGCCCTACAAGCACCCAAAGACTTTCTGGAGTCCACAGGGGCGGACAAGTGCCAGCCCTGAGCAGTGGCAGGGACCCAGGGTGGCTCATCCTCCCTCTCTCCTCTCATCCTCCTCATGTTTTTTAATGAAAGGCTTATCCCTTCTGCTGCCTGCAAGAAAGGCTCCACAGACCGTCCCCATCACTGCCAGTTTAAAGGTCTGGAGATCAATCCAGGAAATACCAAGGCAAGTGAATGAGATCAAGTCCAAGATCACTTTTAGGCCCTGTTCAGAGAGCACTTCCTTGCCTTCCACATCCCCCACTGGCAGTGGAGGATCACACACCGGTGTAAACCATCACCACTGTGTCCCAGCTCCAGGCTGTCCTTGTGCCAGGGCCCTCTGGGATTCTGGGACACAGTGGAGCTGTTCTTCACCTCCTGTGGAGCAGAGGGCTGGCTCTGGAATGGGCTCAGGGTGCGTGGAGCTGCTTTGAGGTCTGAGCTTGGGAAAGGGCAGTCACAGGAAAGGGCCACCCCCAGTGAGCTCGGGACAGTGGGATATGGTGGGATATGAAGGGATGTGGAGGGCTGGTTTCTCAGCACTGGTCATGCCTCTGCAAACCCCTGACCATGACAGAGATGCTTGGGCACAACACAGACGATGCCCTGTGCCCTGTGGAATCCAGCATCACCCTCCCAGACAGCGACCTGGATCTCAGACCAAAGATAGCAGCACTGAGCATCCCACTGTTCCCTCAAAACAAACACTTCTGGGTGCAGACAACCCCCAGTGCTGGCAGAGGCAGCATTTTGGGCGGTCCCTTTTTGGGGTATCCCCATTCCCTCCCTTCCCAGGGACCGTGCAGCCAGAAAGAACAACCAGGACCTTATTGATTGGAAAATACATTAACCATAGAGAATAGAGCTTTAATTTTTCTTTCTGAACAACAATAAGGAACAGTTTACATAAAAAAACAAAAGCATGAATAAAATAATATAAAACAGATATTATACCACAGTGTGGAATTCAGATAATCTAAGAACATTAGCAGCACTTCTACAAAGAGATTAAAAGCTGTAAGTGCTCGTTAAGCTCAGATAGAGCAACTCCCAGAGACCAAAATGGCATCAAAACAGAGAAAAGCAGCAATTCGGTGTAGGGCAACAGAAAAGTCTAATGCCAGGACATCAGATACATTCAGATCCCTGCACTGAGGGGCAATTGCCTGTCCCACAGAGCCTGGGATGGTGCATGTCCCCCTCTGATGGCTGTGGCACCCACTCATCCTGCCCAGCTCTTCAGAACACTCTGTGCACTAGATAAGTGACAATCATGGGTCTGAGGTTGTTGGATTTTCAACAAGAGTTTTCATTAATTCTGTTTGGGAAAACACATTCTCCTTCCCTGGCTCCTGGGAATTACTCTCCAAGGAGATACTGAATTTCTGAGAACTTAAGTCAATCTTACATAGCCATGACAATGAAATCTTTATTCTCTCAGTATCCAGGATCAGAATTTTCAGTTCTTTATCGTCCTTAGCAGCAAAGCCACACCCCTTCCTAAAACTTCCATGTTTTTAAGATCTTGTGCATAGTTTAAATTTTAGTTATGATTAAAAGAATAAATTACCTGAAATAAAAGGATAAATGGTGCTTTTTCCCCCTTATCAAAGAGCTGATGCAAAGTACCCTCGCTCCTAGTCAAGTCCTACTGCTTATGGCTCAGGAGCCACCGTGGAGAAGGGACCATCACCCGCAGCCCTATCTGGGCTCTGCTCAGCCTTCATGTGCAAAATCCATTTATAAAAGGAAGTTATTAAACTACCAAACAGGAATTTAAGGTATCACTAATCTAAAATTAGACACATTAGAAGGCTTCCATGGCTATTCCAACAGTCAACATTCTCTGGGAAGTTCAGAATTCGGGCAAAGTTCAAAAGGAACTCACACACTGAGCTATGTGAACTGCACCGGACCGGCCTCAACTGTGGCCCACGCGGCCACCGGAGAACAGAAACACAGTGTCACAGGGGATCACGACAATTCAGGTGCCTTAATCAGTGAAATAGGATTATTTGGGGCAGGCAACGAGGGTACTGACTGTGAGTGCGATCAGAGGAACATTTGATCTACTTCAGTGTGTCTGAAAAAACTTCTACAGGAATTTCTGACACAGCTTCTGCTGAGTTCCAGCCCTTCCACAGTGCTATAAAGTTGTCACTCCATCTTTACATTGTGCTCTTTCTCTATCAACTTGTGCTCTTACAATAGTAAAATGCTGAAGACAAGCCCAGAACTCTCGGTACTTGGGCAAAATCCCAAATAGAGTGAAAAATAAGACAATGGTTGACACCTGCAGTTCCACTGCTGGCTCCAGTTGCACTACAAGGTGCATTTGGATAAGCTAAGGGATGTTCACTATGTCAGGGGCTGGCTGAGAGCAGGGCAGGGAGGCAGCAAGAATTTGCCATTCAAAAAACCCTCTCAGTCCTCACGAAAAAAAGTTCACAGCAAAGCAACTCAGAGACTCAACACAGCAAGAGAAAAACTCCTAGAAAAATCACACATTTTAGGAACAAAGACAATTTCTAAAGGGTCTGCATGAGTTAACACCAGAAGAGATGGGTACCAGGAGCTTGTTGGAAGGTTGCATCAGCAGAAAGCTCAAACGCAGGCAGAGAATCCATTAGTCACTCCCTCAGGGGGACGCGGGGCCAGGACACAAACATTCACTGGATTTAAACACACCAAGATTATCTGAGCTGAGCAGCTCGAGCATGAGATAAAGCCCAAACCCCAAAGCTCTGCGGATGCTCAGTGAGGTGTGATGGGAGCTGAACAGCTCAGCCTGTGGAGCACATCCTTCCTCAGGCTCAGCTCTGGAGTGACCCAGAGCAGAGAACAGGGCTGGCAGGAAGTGGGATACAAACCTTGCTGCACCCCAGGGAAGAATGCAGCAGTCTCATCAGAAAGCATGGAATGGCTTGGGTTGGAAAAGATCTTACAGCTCATCTCATTCCAACCCCCTGCCACGGGCAGGGACACCTTCCACTAGATCAGGTTGCTCCAACCCCTGTCCAACCTGGCCTTGAACGCTTCCAAGGATGGAGCAGCCACAGATTCTCTGGATAACCTGTGCCAGGGCCTCACCACCCTCACCGGGAAGAATTTCTTCCTAAAATCCAATTTAACCCTGCCCTCTGTCAGTTTAAGGCACAGCAGCTCCAGTCCCTGGTCCCACAGAACCAACAACAGGCTAAAGATAGTCCCCAGCTCACAGTGCCATTGCAGGGGGGGGCTCAGCTGCACAGAGCTGCTGGGGTGAGACATTCCTCTCCCCCAAGGAGCCAGACAAGATTGCTGTATATGGACAAACATTCCCTGGTGACAGGCTTCTCCTCCATGGCTGCACAGCTGGGAGAGATCCACGCTGGATTCCAAGGCCACGATTCCCACTGTCGGAACCCCAGGACAAGGCTTTATCTCAGGGTGGTCTAGCTTGGGGGCAGAGCCACGCAGGAGAGAGAGAAGGCCACGCCAGAGAAGGCCCACAAAATGCTGCACAACAAACCCTTTGCTTCCATTTTTGGAGTTTATAGCCATCAGAGCCCCAAACCTGGGGGTGCCTTTCTGTGGGTCTCCACAAGCACAAGAACGTGCCCTGGAGGGCACAGCACAGCTGCCACCACTGAACCTTGGGAAAGATGCCCAAAGCAGAGCTGGGACCAGGCATGGACGGGGCCAGAGCACAGGGATTGTCACAGCCTGATTCTGACCTCCTGGGAACACAAAGCTGGACCTCCATGGTCAGACTCAAGTGCTCACAGGAATATTAGTGAGCAGATGGTTTCCCTGATGTTTGTAGGGATCGGGGTGGAGCAGAACATGGCACTCTGCCTGCAGCAGGGGCTGGTGAGGAGTCAGTTCCAATGCTCTGCATGGGCCAGGGACACTCCCTCCCTACCCAAACAGGGTGGCCAGGCACTTTTAGTCCCAAATTAAATTACAGACTCCTCTTTGGACTATCCAATTTCTCTACAGCACACCAAACCCCTGCTCTGCAACTGTTCTAACTGTTCTAACCCAGAAAATCCCCAGGCAAGGCACAAGACCCCGCACAGCTCGAGCAGAGCATCTCCTGCACACTCAGCACCAGACCTTTTTTCCTCCTTTTTTCCCCCCTTCTTTTCCAGTTTTAAAGTCAGAACTAAGATGAAGCCAAGCTGAGGTCATGATGGTGGTTCTGCTCTGAGCTTCCTGTTGCCCCACCACCACAACTCTCCCAGCAACAGACTCGCACATCATGGAATAGGTGCTATAGAAACCACACAGTTCTTAGAAGCAAAAGATTTCTCACCCCCTCCCTCAAAAAATAACCCACTTAATTCACATATTTTCTCTCTATACTGTATATATATTATATATAGACACAGATTCTCTGGTAAACATGTACAAGATATTGTAAAGAACATTGAAAATGTCTATTTCCATTTGCACAACAGCACGCACTCACACGCCAGCACACAAGGACACACAGTCAGGTACAACCAATAAATAAATACTTTTCCCCCCCTCAGAAATTATTCAAAAAACACTGCTATTGAGCGGCCCAAAGACACTCTCAGTTAATACAGACAGCAAATATTGTGCAGAATTTCTTGGCTGTTTTTGTTTAAAACCAAGGAAAGAAGCTTGAAAGTTGTAAGAGATGTTGCTTGGTCAGACTGTTTCAGGAGACCTGTGGGTTCCTGTCCCTCAGGAAGAGGAGGGCAGAGCACTTCCCTTCTGGACAGGTAACACAGGCAATTGCCTGTCCTAGAACTTTAAGGGAACAGGAGCAGCCTGGGATGGAGGGAGGGCAGGAGCTTTTTGCTCTGCTTGGTGGCAAGATGGAAGATTCTACACAGGAACTGGCAGATCTGAAGCTCTTTCTTTCCTGAACTACTACAGACCAGCACCCTTTGGGGATTTACTGCAGGAAACTCCTGCAAGGAATTTCCTAGATCATTGTTCACATCTGTTGGGATTACGAGGAGCAAAGGGCTGCCCTTTGCTCTCCCTCTTGCCAGAGACTCTTCCCCAAAGGTTCAGGATGTGCCACTCTCCCTGCCTTTTCCAGCTGTGACATCCATGTCCCAGCATACAGAAAGTGCTCACTTTTCCACCCGATTTGCTCAAGCAGCAAACCACTTCACCACGCTCCACAGAACCTCCCTGAAGCAGCAGTTTTCTCTTGTGCAGATTGACATCTGTTTTCTGCAAGCAACATCTGACACATGCCACGAGCCAACACAAAACAGCACAGACAGATGTTCCACGGGAGAAGGGAAGCAAGGCGGCAAGGCAGGAGCAGGGCCTTCCCTTGCAGAGGAGTGGAAGAGAGCACACACACATCACACATTGCACAGAGGGGGAACACAAATTTTTGCAGCAAAACTTGAGAGAAAGTACCCTTAGAGAAAGAGGGCTCCAACCCAGTGCCTGCCCCGTGGCCATGGCACAGCACCCCCCAGCTGGGCTGGACCCTCCAACCACCCACACCTCTCCTTTTCCTGTTTTGTTTTTACCTGAGTTGAAAAATGACTCCGACCCCTCCGCAGAGCTGAGGACACAGCAGCTGAGAGGCACTTCATGCAGTGGGCTCCAGGCTCCAACACTGGAGTCACTGCAGGAAAAGTGGCCACACAAGCGCATCTTCCCAAAGCAAAGACCACTCAGAGACCTTGGGCTATTCTTCTCTTCACAGATATGTGGGAGAAGCCCACCATGACCTAACTGGAGACTCTTCGTGGGCTTAGGGGGCTTGGCAGCACACGGAAAACCCACAGGCACCAAGGGGATTGTTTGCCCTGTCGAGCTTTGAGCAGCTGGTCTTAATGGACAGAGGAGAAGACAGGCACCATCAGAGGGAAAAGCCAAGATAATCAGGAGCTCTGACTTGCCTTCTGAGGAGCCCTCCCCTCACAGGGGCTGCAAAGGAATGACAGGGAGACCAGACTTCTACCACAAGCAGCTAAAGTAAGGCAGGTAAGAAAACCTCCAGCCAAGAATTCCCAGAGGAGGTCAGGACCAGATTTCCCAGTGTTCAGAGAGGGTTACAGAGGCTGGATTTTGAAAAAAAAAAAAAACCAACAAACAAACCTAGTGCTGAATTTGGAGCTGTTCTGAAAACCTATCTACAGATGAAACTCTTGTGTGCTCAGATACTGTAGGAACAATGTAAAATCCCAGGGAGAAAACAGAGCCTTAGAAAATAAAATACTGAAGGGGATGCAACGCATCAAGGGACAAGGTCAAAAGAGGAATTTCTGTGATCAAAGTCCCCCGTTACTGGCAGAAACTCATCATGTTGGTAAGAAGCTGAGGAATGGCAGCATCCCTGCGCTGTCTGGGCTCACAGACTGGCTGCCTTCCGACCACCAGGAATGGCCCCAAGGAAGCAGCTTTATGTCTGGGCAACAAAGGATGTGGAGTTCTGCTTCTCCCAGCCCCCAAACTCTGCCCTGGGATGCTGGCAATGCCTGGGCAATTGTGGTGGGCACAAACCTGCTGCCCTTCTGCTGCAGCAAGGCCAGGAAGTGACTGCCTGGTCCTGCTCCCGATGGGTAACACACACCTGGACGGATCTTTGGTTGAGTCACTGCAGAAGGTCTGAGCTGGGGCCCCTGGCACAGCACTTGGGGAGCCGAGGGTACTCCCAGCTCAGCCAGCAGCACGTGTCCCACTGCCTGAGTTCCACAGGTGTGGCACTTGGAGAAAGAGGAGAAGGGAGGAAGCATCGGAAGGGAGTCCCAGCTCTTTGGATGCCTCGTCTGCCCTGTGTCCTTCATTTGTTCTCGATCAGAGTCTGCACTTTATAGACAAGGTCCCGAGCCAGCTTCAGGATCTGCTTGGTGTTGTGTCGCTCGGCCATTTCTGGAACACAGACAGAGGAACCCAGAGAGGTCAGAGCTGAGCAGGCCCAGCCCCACAGCTCCTCATCCGAGCTCCGGGTGAGAGCTGAAGCTGTGAGCTCCTGCCCACATTCCCAACACCATCCATCACAGAGACACCTGGCTCAGGATGATGATAGCCAGCAGGAAGCACAACCTACATTTTCAGCTCCCTTCAACACATCCAGGTGGGTCAGCGCTGGAGGATGGCATGTGGATTCCCCCAGCACCACTAGACCCCTCAGAGCCCACCTGTTTAGGGGCACAAGGGCTCTACCACTGTGTTCCACAACCTCACACTGCTCTGTGTGTGTTAAACATTTACAGCAGAGCCCAGACATGACTGCCTGCACCCAGCCATGTGCTGCACACGTCTGAGCAGCCACCACAAATTTGGCCCGACAGAACACAAGCTGTACCGTTGAAAAACTTGATGATGTCTGTGAAATCCATGTTGTTCTCCAGGATGATGTCCCGGTACATCTCCACCAGGGCCAGGGCGATGAAGAGCACGTAGTGAGCAGAGGAGACGTGTGCGGCGGCCCAGATGGTCTCCCAGACGGAGAACACGTCGTCGTACACCAGCTCTGTGAACAGAACAGCCCAGCACTTACCACACCAGCCATGGCTTCGCACCATCCTGACTCAGAGAGCTCACAGCAGCGCTGGGGAGACTCGCTGGGAGGCTTCTTCCCACAAGAACCTGTTCCAGCTGGAAGCAATAAGTCAGTCACTTGTAGGGAGACACATTCTGGCCTGCGGCAGGTGGCACAGGCCGCAGGACACACTCCTGGTGAGGCTCAGCAGCAGCTCTGGAAAAACAGGTTTTGTATCCAGACAGAACAGACAGCCCCACACAAGCCAGGGAAAAGCAAAAAGGAATTTAGAGTTAAGTTTAAACTACCAAGTTGCAGAGTGTGCTGGGAAGCCCGGAAGCCTGGCCGACCCTGACCAATCCCAGCCTGGGTGGTCTCAGCACACACCTCTCTTGAAGTCCAGGAGAAACCATCGGTAGCAGAAGTAGAAATGAGTGTAATCCCCATTCTGGTGCATCAGCTCGAAGAGTTCAGAGTCCAGAATCTGTCAAGAAAAGCAAAAGGAAACTCAACAGGAGGTCCCAGCCATCCCTATGCCCGCTTCCCACTGCTTTCCTACTGCACCAGCTCATCCCTCCCTTTCCTGGCACACATTACTTCAGGCTTCTTTAGAGCTCCTGCTTTCCCCTCCTGCTTCCCACCACTGAAACCTCCTCTCAGCCCCTCCAAGACCCCCATCCCAACACTAGCTTTCCCCCTCAGGTGTGAGAAGCCACTGTCCCCATGCCAGGACCCCTTACCTGGATCAGCGACCTCATGTTGGCAAAGTGGGTGTCCATGGCTCCTCCGTGGGGGAAGTTCTGATTCATCCTCTTCATCAGCTCAGTGAAACAGCTGAAAGCCAGAGCCTCTGTGCAGGGAGGAAACACACCACTGCTGGGCTGCACAGGCTCTGATGCACCTGCTCCCAAAACCACTTGCAGCAGGAATATCCCTCCAAAAGGTCCACCCTGTCCTCAAGTTGGGCTCCTGGGAGCCAGACAGCACCAAGGACAAAGGGGATCCTGCTCCCCACCTCTAAGCATGGGACCCCTCTATGCAAAGAACCACCACAAGCCTGGCAGATTCCCCCACATGATCCCACAAAGGGACAGGGAAAGCAGAGCCACCCACTCACCATCATCCAGGATGACCAGGAGAGGGGCCAGCAGGTCACACATCCCCTGCACGTAGCCAATCTCAATGTGCTGCCAGATGTAGCTGTGTGAGAGAGCAGGAGAGGTGACCAAGTGCCACCGCCTGGCACCTCTTTGCCCGTGCCCTGCCTCCCTTCCCAGGATGAGGGGGGAAATCCCACCTGTTTATTCTGTTATTCCTGTGCTGTAAATTATTAAATTCCAAGGCAGGCATGCATGGCACACTCCTGCATTGACACCCTGCCATGGCTACGCCCCAGGGTGTTCATTCAGGGCTGTGCCATGGCCATTGCATGGAAAATCAGTGCAGGGAAAAGCAAAATGGGAAAGCACGGCACAGTAGGGTCATTGGTTAAAGGACAGAGACCGATGGAATTTGTTAATTTATTTCTCATTCTCATCCTTCCCCCTTGAATAATCCTCTTGGTTCTCTGTGCACAATACTGCCTGCCTTGCCTTCCCATTCCCAGTGTCCCAGGAAGCACCCAGCCCTGCAGGGATATCTTCCCTTATTTGGTAAGCAAGTCAAAATGCGTTCAGAAAGGGCTCGAATCTGCTGCTGGCACAAGGGAACGACCTTTTCCAGCCTGCCCACTGGTTTTCCAAAATCTGCTGTACTGAAGGTCTAATCTCAGCAGAGATCTCCAGCTTTGGCTGTCAGATGAAGCGACAGCACTGATGGAACAGCAGCTTCTCCTCATGTTTGCAGGATGAGTAATAATATTTTATCCTTCATTGCCCATGAAGCAGCAGCTGAGCTGGAGCAGGTCTGAGTTGGTGAGTGTCACTCAGCCAGCTCTGAGTCACAGGGACTCAGCAAAGACACTCAGAAAAGTACCCATGTCTGGCTCTGTCTCTGGGGTTTTGGGTAGGCAATAACCATTCCAGTGCTTCAGGTACTTCCTCATTAGCACTACAGCTCTGTGAACTGATCCTTGTTAAAGCCTTTTCCAGGCATAAATCCAGTGCAGTGGGTGCCCACAGCCCAGGAAGCCTCTACCTTGGCCAAAAACCCAGCACATGGCAGTCAAGGGACAGCTGGACACCTCTAGGCATGGGACACCTCGGTCTCGGGACCTCCACATCCTTGGAGCAGTGGCCCCGGCGCCGGGATGATGAGGGAATTTGGGAGCAGAAGTCAAGGAGGTAAAACTCAGTAGCCAGAGCAAAGTTTGGGGCTCCAGTCTCAAGGTGAACTCCAGGAAGCCCCTTGCCCCCCACAGCTCCCACCTGCACATGACATTGCGGAGCTTCTCCAGGTTGGCCGGGGTGAAGTACCAGTAGTTGCGGTCACAGCGCTGCACGTCCTTCTCGATGCGGTGCAGGTTCACTGTGTACATGTCCAGCAGCTCTGGCTGCCCAAAACAAGAGCAAAGTTGATTTGTTCTCAAACAAAAAGCAAGAAGAGGACTGCAAGGGCAACGGAGCAACAGGGCAGAGTTTGGGTGGGAGGTGGGAGCCCCTGTACACCCAACTGTGGGATCAGCATGGGGCAAATGCAGGTAAATCCTGACCCTCTCCTTGGCCCTGGTGAGGCCACATCTGGAGTGTTGTGTTCAATTCTGATCTCCACAGTTCAAAAAAAGATAAGGAGGTACTGGAGAGGGCCCAGTGAAGACCACAAGAGTCTGGAGCATCTCTCTGATGAGGAGAGACTGGGGAGCTGGGTCTGGTTATTCTGGAGAAGAGAAGACTGAGAGGGGATCCCACCAATCCATACAAATATCTCCAAGGGATGTCAGAGGATGGTGCCGGGCTCTGTTCATTGGTGCCCAGTGGCCATAAACTAAGTGGAAAAAATTCCACCTCAACATGAGGAAGAAATTCTTTCCATGGAGGGTGGCAGAGCCCTGGAACAGCTGCCCAGGGAGGGCATGCAATCTCCCTCTCTGGAGACATTCCAAACCCTCCTGGACACATTCCTGTGTCACCTGCTCCAGGTGACCCAGCCTTGGCAGGGGGGTTGGACTGGATGATCTCCAGAGGTCCCTGCCCAGCCCAGCTATTCTGGGATTCTGTGGTTCTCTGAAATAGTGAGACAGCCAAGAAGAAACCCACCCTGAACAGGTCCATACTTACAGAGTAGGTGACACCCGTGGAGGAGAGAGCAGATGTTTCACTGTTGGTCAGATCAGTCACAGCCACAGCCAGAGAATCCAGCTGGGGGTACAGACTCTCCATCTCTGGCTCCTCAGAGAGGTTGTCCTCACTCTCCACCAAGCTCTGCTTCTCAGCCTCGCTGTCTGCCCAGCTCTCCACCACAGTCGGGGCCACGGTGTCACACAAGGCCCCCGCCGGGCCCTCACCCACGGGAACAAAGTCCACACTTCCAACACTGGGAAATTCACCTTCCAGGCTGTCTTGGCCCTGCAGCTTCTCCTGCTGGACACCATCTGTGTCTGCTGGGGCTGGCACATCAGACCCACCAGCCTTTCCCTGTGAGCTGGATGAGGATTTGTTGGTTTCCAGGGCACTGTCCTCGTTGCTGAAGCTGCGCTCGGAGAACCCTGATGTGATGGAGAAGTTTTGGGAAGAGGGGTGTCCAGAATCAGGGGAACAAGTGCCATTGGGAACTGTCCCATTGGGGACCTTGCTTTGTTTGCCATCTTCCAGCTGAGCATCTACTTCAGTCTGTTCCACTTCATCCACAGATTCAAACACCTGCAAAAGTGTGAGCAGAGACACACAGGAAAGCATCATGGGAATTCAGCAAACTGCTGGGGACATAGTGCCCATATTCCCAAGAGCTGTGTACTCATAGAACCCATGTTCACAATGGTGGAGAGGAAGGAAAATCACTCTTTAGCTTCCTCTCCTTGGATTTGAGTCAGCACTTGGTTATTTGCATAACTCCAAACCCACAAATCCCTGCTCTGAAGGGCTATGCTTTGCTTGGCATTATACACTGGACAGAAAGTGATTTAAACAGGTATTAAATACCTGGGCAGTAACAGAGGGAACAGCCACAGACCCTCAAGTGTGACAGCCATAGGGCAGAGCAGGCAGGTGAATATTCAACACCACAAGCAGAGGCCAGTTCTGACTTTAGTGGCTCCGGAGCAGGTTGGGGACTCATTTACCTCCTCCAACGCTAGTTCTGTTTGCCAGAAATCCCCATGGTGATGGCCGAGGGGTCAGCTCAAGCCAGGGCAGAGCTGTGGGGACAGGAAAAGGAGGGAACAAGGTGCTGCAGCTCACCTGGGTGCTGGAGCTGGAGTCGCTCTGCAGCCGGGCGTGGTTCTGTCGGCCGGAGCTGCAGCTCTGGGAGGACTGCAAGGGAGAGGGAAAAGGGCAGTGAGAAGGCAGAGGGCACAGGGTCTGGGTGAGGGAGCTCCAGCAGAGGTGGCATTTCTGCAGGTGAAGGGCAAGCAGAAAATGCATGCAGTATATTCTCCTATTTGACCCATGAAGGACGTTCCTATCAACATTGACTCCGCCGTGTGTGTCCCCCAGGGCAGTGCTCTGCCTCAGCCACAGTCACCGACTGCTGAGGAAAGTGACAAGAGCCAAAGTCTCAGGCCAGTGCAGTTGTCAAGAGCTGCGTGTTGGGTCTGAAAGGAGCTGCTTTCCTCTGGCCTGCAGAGAGGTCACGCTGCCTCCCCGGAGTGCAAATTTCTACAAATCTCTGTCCTAATTTGGCAGCAATGCGGCTCAGCCCAGCTCAGTTTACATAAACGATGAAGTCACAGGCTATAAAACAGCCCCTCCAAGCATATTCATGCTTTTTTTTCCTTTTCTTAAAGGACAAATATTGATGTTTTAAGCCAGACTTAGTGGAGGCAGCTCCTCTCAAAGTCACGAGTGCCCTGTTCTGGCTTCCAGCTGAAGCACAGAGGGAAGGGCTGGGCTTTGCAAGCACCAGCTCCATGTTCAGCCTTGTGGATTTCCTCTGAGCCATCAGCCCTCGCTCAGAGTGAGTCCTCCCTGTTATCTGAGCAGATGTGCAGAGCATGGAATGACATTACACACAAACAATAGGATTTTAAGAAAATACAGCACATTCAGAACAGCAGAAGTTGTCCCCACCCTCGTATTGTGGGTGTTTGCTGGGCAGGGCTCTGATGGAGAGAGGAAGGGCGACAGCTTTCCTCCATTACCATGGGAGCACTTATAACAGGAAATTTCAGGTTCAGATGGAAAAAGGGTGAACCTTTGCCTGTGTTAACTGTGCCAGCTCCCCTCCCAGCACCTGTTCCCAGAACAGGCATGTGTGGGTAACAAAGAACCATGGCGGAGATGCCAAGGGGAAGAGAGTGATTCTTGGGGTTACAGCCACACCAACAGTGTAAGCCCAGCTCTGCTCATCCCCTGTGGGAGCTGCATCATCCAATTCCAAACAGCTCCTGGTTCAGACCTGCCTTGCCTGCCTCTCTCCCTCTCTGCATACATGTAGCTCACAGGATTGGAGCTGAGCTCGTCTCTTTCCCAAAGCACCCACACAAACTTCCCAGAGGGAAACAGATCAAGTCTCCAGTGCTCACCTCCCAGGCCCTGTTTATCTGGGCCTCCTCTTGGCCCCACTGTGGCAGCCTGAGGTCACACAACCCACCACCATGTGCTCTGCCGTGCTGGGCTCTGCTCCTCCAAGGACAAAACTCTCACAGAAACACTCCCTGGACACTGTTCCCAGGACTGCCTTTCCTTTAACAGGCTTTTCCCTCCCCACCCTTTGGTTTGGGCTGTGGATCTAACTCCTAAAAGCCAGTCCCACGGAGTTGGGTGTTCCAAGCTCTGTCCCATGATGGCACTGTGTACCAAGGGTATACCGAGGTTCCTCTGTGCTGAGCAGCTGATGGAAAAGGGAGAGAGCAAGCCCACTGCCCTGTTTCACAGCCCCTCAGTGCCAGGAGCATGGTTTTCCCTGCCCCTACTTCAACAGTCTTTCATGGAGCTAAACCTGATGTGCACCAGGAGTGCACCAGGTAATGAGTACCTTGTTCTCCAGAAATACCCACAAGAAATATCTCACAGGACTGGTGAGAGTGTCTGGATTTGGCCACGTGGCCCCACAAATGAGTTACAAGGTCCTCTGCCAGGAGTCCCTGCCCTCTCCCTGCTGCCCCTGGTTTCAGTCCCTCTGTACCCAGCACCCCCATGGGGTCATGGATCTGAGCTCTTCAGTGCTGCTGGGACACTGAGGCTGTGGCAGCCAAAGCAAATTGGAGGTAAGAACCCCAATCTGTCCCTCAGCTGCAGCCCACAACCTCTCGGTCAGTGAATACAACAGAGTTTGGAACTGGGTCACAGTGCAAGAGATCCCTGCTCCTACTGCCAAACGCTCTGGAAGGGCAGGTGAAAGAAAACAGGTGAAAAAGCTCCAGCTTGCACAGATGAGTGAGCGCTGAGGCAAAGGGGAGCAGAGTCAGAGAAGGAGGGTGGGCAAGACCTGTGACTAGTCCTCTCAGCCTCACCTCGTTGCTGATGGTCGAGTCCCTGTGCATCATCCTCTGGATGTGGGAGTCCAGGCTGGCCCCCGAGGAACACTTGGCCAGCGCAGCCGCGTGTGACTCCTTCTCGCGCTGCCGGACAATGGCCTCACAGCCCAGCCACTCTGCCATCGTGTGCTCGTAGCAGGCACGGGTCTGCTCGTCAGCCTGCAGCATGGGGGGACACAGGGGCTTGGAATGGCTGTCCCTAGAGAGCCTAAACCCAGCCCCTCCTGCACCCCAAACAGCCTTGCACAGAGGAGCGAACACTCGTGTTAACTATGGCTGGATGGGACACAGTCACCCATCCGCTGCACAGTGGCTGACCCACAAAACCTGGCCAAAATTAGGATGGGAAATGCCCATCCATCTCCTCCCTGCCTTCCAGAGGTTTGCAGGGCACTGAACATGAGGGATCAGCAGCTGCACAGGGCAGCGTCAAGCTTGGTCCTGTCAATTCCTGCTGATCCGAGTCTTTCTCCCACTCCTACCTACAGCCCAGTCCAGAGTGGGCACGATGCCCAGTGGGCTCACAGGGTGGGCTCTGCAAGCAGGCTCTTTAAGCCGTGCAGTACTCAGGACACATCAGTGCCACACTGCTGAGCAGGCAGCACACCCACACCAACCTCCTTCCTCTCCGCCTCCGTCATCCCAAATTGGTAATGGCCCAGCAGGAAGGGCCAGACAGCCTTCCTGATCTCGTGCTGGATCCCACCATAGTAGATCAGCCGCAGCAACTCCTGGTCCTCGTAACTCTGTGGGAAGAGCTCAGTCAGTGCACAGACACAGACAGAACATGGCCCGTTGGGTGTTAAGACCCAGCCTTGCCACATTTCAGTACCTGGAACACTGTCCAGACCCCGACTACCCTCAAACCCACAGCCCATCTACTGCAGATGATCCCTCAGATCCCTGCCTGGGCTCAGGTAGAGCCAGAGGCTGCTGTGGGTAGACATTTTAGCTCACCACACCAGAAATTGGCCCATCAAAGTCACCACAGGTCACTGCGGTGCCTCTGAGCCCGGCAGCACAGGAGGGCCCCCCCTCAAGGCCACAGTAACCGGGTGACAGCCCAGGTGGGCTCTGAACAGAAGAAAGTCTAGGAGAGCAGCTTTCATTCCCCAGCTCCCATGTGCCAAGGACTAGGAGCCCTGGCTCTGTGCAGCCTGGGACAGGCTGGCTGACTTCCAGAGGAAGGAAGAAGAGTAACTTCTCAAAGTGCTTGACCCCATTGTGCTACAACCATCTGGACACCCTGAGTGCACCAGAGCTGGTGTGTCCCCAGAGCCCTGGCCCTACCGTGCTGTCCTGCAAATATCTCTGCCAGATGTCCACAGTCAGCCCCGAGCTGGCACTGCAGGGGACATCAGAGGACACGATGTTGTGGTTCACCAGCGCAGACAGGTGGGTTCTCACCGTGGACAGGTGTCTGCAATAGGCCAGCCCTGCAGCAGGGGAAAACCAAACATTCAGCCTCAGACCTCAGGGAACCACGAGGGTGAAGAGCAGAAGAAAGCTCTAATGAGTCTGTTGCCTGAGGGAGACCCTCTGAAGCCACATCCCAAAGCAGGGAGTCCTACTGGGATAAGTCAGTGTCTCATCATCATCTTGTACCACCAGTCCAGCTGCTTGCTGGGCTCAAGGATCAGAGTCCAGGTGTTTGCTCCCCACCCTGAGCATGTGCACAGACAGGTCCCAGTACCCCTGGCCACTGCCAGGGCTGCCTGAGCACCACTCCTAGCCTGGAGCCCAGGGCCTTATCCCTCACCCATCACACATCTCATGGCAGTGGGGATGTGACAGGTACTCACAGCCATAGAAGGCCCGGGAGAGGATTTGGTACTTCATGTTGTCACACAGGAGCTTCAGTGGAGCTCTGCCAACAAAAACACAGGGGATATCAGAAGAGGAAATGCTCCCGTGCAGCCCCTCAGCCTGGCTTTGATCCAGCTGTGCCTGCAGAGATGCATCACAGGACCCTGCTCAGCCTCAGAGCAGCAATTCCTGCTGCCAGGATACGGCCACAGAGCAGCTGAGATGCCCCAGATGCAGGGATGCCCTGGCTTTGCCACTCCCACGTGTCCCACAGCTCCTCGTACCTCTCGTGGCTGCAGCCGTTGGCCGGGCCCCCGTCCGAGGAGCCGCTCTGGGAGCAGGAGGAGCAGGAGGACTTGCGGGTGCTGGGCTGCCACATGGGGGGCAGGGCAGCCCCCGGCCCATCCATCAGGTCCTGGGGCACTGCGGGAGCAGAGAGGAGAATCAGGGACCACCTGGCACTGCCCCTGGAGCCAGGGACACACAGGGGTGTCAACAGAGAGCTTTGATTAGCAAATGCAGCATCCCACTCTTCCCAAGGAGGGCCCACTGCAGGGAATCACAGCACCGGCACTGGTGAGCTCAGGAGAAAGGAAAGGGAACAAAGAGCATTGATGAGAGAACCATCTGCTAATTAACAAGCTCATTCAGAAAGCTGGTCTTAAACTGCTTTGTGCTGACCAAGGCAGAAACCCAACACCCAACGCAGAGACTCCAGAGAAGGGGCTGCAACAGATTGAAACAGATGAGAAAAAACAGGATTGAAGTCAACTGCTGTCCCAGGAAGAGCCGATCACTGGCAGGGAAAAGCTCCCACTTCTCAAACACTAGGATCCCATCCAAGATTCAGGGAAAGAAGGGATCACCAAAATCAAAAGACAGGAGATGAAGACATGGATGAAGAGGTTGAGAGGGACAGCAGGAGCTCTGCATGTTGTCACTTGCTAAATCCTGCTTAAACTTGAAGTTCTACTGCAACAGCCTCGTGTCCTGCTCAGGCACTGCCCACACACTGGCCAGGAGATGGAGAATAATCTAGTTTACTCCTTGGAAATTAAATCATGGTAGAAATTCCATCTTCTGGCCATGAGAGGGTTTCCTCGCACCTTTGGTCTCACTGACTCTCCCTGTTTGTGGTATTGAACAGGTGGTACCGGCAAGAAAAAATGTTGAAATATTTCTGTAAAGGCCCCTTCCTTTCCCCTCCCACTGAGCTGATGGGTCAGTGATGATCAGCAGGGACAGGGACACCTCTGCAGGACCTGTCAAGTGACAACACAGGTGAGCTGAGTGCCAGACACAACCAACCACAACAGTCCCATTACACTGGTGCTGGGAGGTCCCCAGAGCAGCACGGGGAGGTCGGGACGTGATGAGGAGACTCAGACACCATTTAGGGATCACCACCATACTGCTTGCAGTTGGAGTCCTCGTCATCTTCCCTCTCCCAGCACTCACAGAGATCACAGGTGCACGGAATGGGTGAAAAGTACCATTAATGGCAACTAGAGACACAGAGAGAGGACAAGGGCACAAATGAAAGGGCAGAAAGGATGAATCTGTAGACAAGAGAGAATGATGCAGTTCCACCCCCCTCTGGGAAGGTCCACAGGAACGGCACAGGCTGTGATGACGCCAGCTGAGGAGATGGTAGCAATTTATTTCACAGAAAATGTGGCCCCCAGCATGGAATTTTAAGGGGTAGATCAAAAGGCAGCCACGGAAAGGAGCATCTCTGCTGTTTTAGCTTCAATCAGATTTTTATCTGACTCACTGAATTGTGTTAGTCAGCTAAAGGCAGGGAGAAGCAAGTATAATCTTAACTGATGTTATGGAGGAGTCACAGGGGATGTGATTTCCCCCTTATAGCCTCAAAAATATAGGAACAAGGTTTTGATCAGATTCCATAGCTTTTTAAAAAACCCTCCACAAGTCTTCTACCTAAAACTGATGAGTTTTCCCCCCTATAAAGTCACCTATGATGTCCCCACATGTCAGAAAAAGCTTCCTGGTATCTCACAGAAGAGTGAGGATGAATGTAAAGATATTTCATCCAAGTTCAAATCATCCACCACCAGACATTAAGAGACATTTATGGTTTGCTGCATCCAGCAGCATCCCCTCCCTTGCTCCATGAGTCGGGAACTGAAGACACATGGGAGAAGGGTGCTGTGACCTCCCCTTTGCACTGCAGAAGCCACACTGAAGGAACATCACTGGATTTAATGCAGCACTGGCTGAGCCGACCTGGGACAGCAAGAGAAGAATCAGCACTGGGGGCTTGTGATGGTGCAAAGTGACCAAAGTGAATCTTCCTACTCAAGCTATGTGTAAGAGGTTTTTTTTCTGCTCATTAAGGCTGTTGTGCAGCTGCAGAAACAAAGGACTCCACAGCAAAGGGAAGGTTGAAACAAAAGTCCATAGACAGAATCATGGAATGGGTTGGGTTGGGAGGGACCTTAAAGCCCATCTCATTCCAATCCCTGCCATGGGCAGGGACACCTTCCACTATCCCAGGTTGCTCCAAGCCTCATCCAACCTGTCCTTGAACACCTCCAGGAATGGAGCAGCCACAGTTTCCCCAGGCAACCTGTGCCAGGGCCTCCCCACCCTCCCAGGAAGGAGTGATGACATTGAACAGGCAGCACTGACACAATACAAGCTCTTCCTCTGGAACCACCTCCCGGTTTGCCATGTGCCCTTCAGTGCCATGTCCCAGCAGCTCATACACCCTGTGAGAACCCCCCAAAACTCTGCCCTGCACTCACCAAACTCAGCCTGTGTCCCTGGGTATATTATCCTGAACACATAATCTGTGGCTTCGTCATCCTCCTTGTCGGACGCGGACTCGGAGGAGCCCTGGGGGCTTCGCTTCCTCAGCTTGGGAAACACTTTGCCCTGGGGGAACAAAACCAGCCCTTCATGAGCTGCCCCACACTCAAGCACTCGCTTCCCAAGCTCCTGCCCCACCACAGCATGTGCCCTTCCAGCCTGGATGGCTTTGCACATTCCCTAGGCTGGAGCAGCCTTTGGATGAAGCCTCCCATTACAGGGTGGATCTATAACCCTGTTGGGCACAGGGTATGTACAACCCACAAGAACCAAACCCGCTGTGCCCCGTGGGCAGCCCTCCCACACCACCCCCTTGAGCTTTCCCGATGGGTCTGTTTAGCTGGTCAAAGCCACGAGCTAAAACGAATCACCATACTTTGAAGCCCATCTTCCTTATTAATTTTGAGAAGGGGATTACTTAAAACACAGAAGGCGCAAATTCTGGGCAGAGCAGCTCCACTTTGAGATACTCCACTAGGGAACACCAGCAGGAGCCCCAGGAACAGCCCAGTTTCAGAAAACCCACCTTCCCCCGCTGTGACCAGAGGGGTGGGTCCAGCTGCCCGTGGGGCAGGAGGCCGTTCTCCAGGCAGGACAGGAACTGCAGCAAGTGGCCTCCTCGGGGGAACCGCAGCGGTGGCCTCTGGATCCCGTCCTGGCTCACCAGGACCACCGTCCCACCACTGTCTACTGCTGGCAACAGTGACAGCAGGGAGGAGAAGAGACATCAGTGAGGGAAAACAACACCAGTCCGAAAGGCAGAGGGCAGGGAAGCTCAGGGAATTGTCTTTCTAGCATGGAAGAAAAGGACTTTCTTCCTTGTAATGGACTTAGAGAAGAATCCAAACAAGTCTGGGGCCCTGGAGAAGGTTTGCTGGGATCATACCCTTGGAAACCAGAGCACCCTGCTCTGCAAGGAGCTCTCCCAGCCAAGCACTGCAGCCAGGAGCTGGTGAAAAGGTTTTCTTGGAAGCATTTACATCATAGTGACCACCCAGAGCTCTGGACATCTGTCCTGGAGCCAAATCCAAGCTATGGGCACTCCCCAGAGGTAAGGAATCAAGGTGTCAGGGTGCCACAGACTCCAGCAGCCCCTGCTCTGGCCTTACCTTGCTGGTGACAGTGCAGATAAACGATCTCCTCCAGGCGAATGGTCATGGCATAGTCCCAGTACACACTGGAACAGAGACAGGCAAGCCATGAGCCTTAGGGATGTGAGAGGCTCTGCTCCTGCCCACATCAGCTCCAGATCCTGCCTCCAGATACCCTGGTGATAGGGGAAGCCATGGAAAGGAGGAGGTCCCAGAGCAGTGACACCAGCCTGGTGAGTGACAACATCCCTCCAGAACCAGTAACTGTCCCTGCCACCTCAGCTCAGCCAGGGCAAGTCCAGTCCCACCTGCCCCAGGTGGTTTCTGTGCCCTCACACCATTCCCAAACATGGACAATGTGCCCACGAATCCTTGCAATTGCAGGGAGTGACGTGGAGCCCTGCAGAGCTGAGCACTCCCTCTGGGCATCCCAAGGACTCCCCACCCTGCTGCAGTGCTGGGAGAACCCCAAGAATCCATCAGGAGCGGCCCTGGAGCTCCAAAGGAACATGCAGTGCTGTCCAAGCCTGGGCTGCTGCTCTGCTGAGCTCCTGCCCCCAGGGAGGGGAAATAAACCCTCACAACTGGTGGGGTTTCTTTCAGAGCTGACAATAGATTTGGTCTCAGCTGCTTCTGTTCAAGAACTGCCTCAGACCCGAGGGGTCTGAGAAAATCTAGAACATGCTGGATTGCTGGTGGCCACCAGACAGGGCAGAGGTGCAGGGAGGGCCAGGAAGAAGACAGGGAAGGGAATGTCTCCAGTGTTCCATTCCTGTGGAGAGCCCAGCACTGCTCTCCGACAGTGTCAGCACTCCATCACATCCTAGTTCTGTGCAACAAAGCAAATTTCCACATCCTGAGCAGCATCATCTGCCACTTCACAAAAATAGTGCTTAAGTAACATTTAAAATGGCTTGTGAAGGCAGTGAAGGACAGAAGGGGTGCAAGAGTCACTCCCTGTACAGTCATACTTACTGTGCCATCTGCCTCCTCTCTTCCTTGGTCACGTCTTGACACTGGGAAGTTTTAGAACTTAGGCTGATGCCCAAGTCAAGAACTCAGAGAAGGAGTGTAGAGATGAAAATAGCATTTTAGGGGGAGGGTACCAGGCACAACTGAATGGCCCAGGGGCCAAGAAGAAAGGGGAGATGAAAAGAACACAGGTAAACAAAACCCAAAAAACTACAATTGAGAATGAACAAAGCTGAGACCAAGTTCTGCTGAAGAAGATTTCTAGGTCAAAGTATCAGTGCTCTTAACATTCCCACTTTACTGGAGCTGCTGGAAAGGGATTTTGTTTCTCAGGCAAATTTGGGCCTGGCATGATACAGCCTGTGAAAGGATTGCAGATGTCAGGGGAAATGCCAGCAGTCCAACAGGCAATGCCAGGGAAAAGGGCTTGGCCACACAGCCTGTCAAGTAAACTAAGCAGACCTCGGGAGGAACAAGCTCCAGGGACTCCAATAAATCCAAGGGACTCTGAATACTTGCACATAGGATCACCAGAAAATGGCACACACTGACACTGTCTGATCCTCTGGGAACAGTTCACATTCCCTCTATGCAGATTCTCTTCCCTGTTTATGAGCTCCTCATCTTCCCAGATTGCAATAACCAGGATAAACCTGAGACCACTGAGGGCATTCCCCTGAAAAATCCCCGAGGGCAATAAACAAAAACCAGTTTGTGTGTGTTGGAACAAGCCCCAGCTCCCTCACTGAGCACTGCCCAGCAGAAATGGGCAGTAGCTCAGCGTCTCACTCCACCTCCCTTAACCCTCCCCAGGCCTCCTTCCCTGTCCATTCCCATTACAGACTCGAGGATGAGGGTTTTGCTTTGCAGTCGCCAGGAAAACACTGCTGGTTTGGACACCAGATCCAAACTCTGACCCTGGGGAACATTTGCACCCCCTCTGCTCCAGTCACCTCTTCTCAAAGTCCAGGTCCCCCACAGAGCCGTTCATCAGCTGGTTTGGGGTCCACTTCAGTGCCATGATGTCGGCAGTCTGGTGAAGGGAGAGATATCCCGGGATTGCCTCCATGTCATCTCGCTTGAGGGGAGAAACACAGGGACAGAGTGAGCTGGAAAATGCCAGGAACATGAAGCACCATCCCAGGCTGCCCGAGGCTGAGCCTTGGAACCAATTCTGGTCCCTCACATAGCCTTGCCTGATGCCCTAAGCCCACCCACTCACCCACAGTAAGAAACCCACTGTGGCCCTGAAAAACCTCATGGCAGAGATGCCAGGACACCTCCCCAGCTTAGGATAGGGCTGAGGGCAGCTGCTCAGCAAGGAAAACTTGTCAGCTCCACCTAAAAGCAGTTTGCACTTCATTTATTTGACTACAAGAAGCAGGATAGGGCAGGAGGGGAGTTTTATGGTAAAGAGTGGGCAGGGAGAGGAGCCTGCTTCTACTCAGACCAGAGCAGAGCTCTCCCGTTCCACTGGGAGGATCCACATCACCAGGACCTCCACAAACACAGTCCACTCATTGCCTTCCCAGACCAAAAATGAGCCTGTGCTTTCCTCCATCGAAGAGCAATTTGGAGTAGAAGGAGCTGTTGAGGGGCAGAGCAGCACTTTCAAGCCCAGATGCCCCAGCAGGAGCTCACCGGCTGCACCAGGACGTTGTTCTTGCCGTAGAGGAGCGTGGCACGGGAATTCTGGTGCAGTGACTCCACGTAGTCCCTGGCAGACAGGGAGGGCCGGTCATCCATGCTGCCACTGGAATGTCTTTTCTGAATCTGGAAGAGAGCCATCCACAAATGTGAAGTGAGCACACACACCTCCGGCTTTCCAAAAGCCTCTCTTGAAGCTCATTCCGTCCTCACTTACACACTTAAGTCATTACCAGAACTCTTCCCCTCAGAGTCCCCTAAGAGGATTCCTGGCTCTGGCCAAGGTAATTTCTGTACTTAGAAAAGCCCCAGGAGTGTGCTTTATTTGCAATAAGCACTGCAGACTGCAGCTGCCCTTGCTTTTTGTTCGTTCACGATGTTCCCAAGGGGCACAGACCCCACGATGCCCCCGTGCCCCGGAACTCTCCATGGACCATGCTCCCAGCACTTCTGGCTCAAAGACTTCCCTCATCAGAGGGCCCCAAAGCCCTTTTCAAACACAGGGAGCGCAGAGCCCTGGCTGTGGCTCTGGGAGGAGCCCAGCAAGGGGCTGTCCCCCCCCTCCCACTCACGCAGAGCGCCGGGCGCTTGGTGGGCGAGTCCTGCCGGCAGTGGGAGCTGTGGATCCGGTGCCGCTGGACCAGCTCGTCCGCCGAGGGGTCTGTCCAGAAGTGGTCAGCGGTTTTCATCTTCGTGTACTCCAGTGCACAGGGCCCCACTGCAGAGAGGAACAGCCCAAACATAAGGGAGCCATCGGTGTTCCGGTGGCCGCGGTCACCCCCCGGATCCACAGGGAAAACAACTGCATTTCACACCCAGATCACAGACCTGGGAGCGCTGGGTTGGAAAGCAAGTAGGGTAAGAGGGAAGCGTTACCCAATAAAGATGCAAGAATTGGCCCATCCACAGGATCCATCAGGAGAGCCTCCTTCTCATAGTACTTACTAGAAGAAATAAAAGACAGCAGAAAGCTGGAGCGCTGCAAAATGGGACTGCAAAGTTATAGACAGTGGTTTTAAATCACTGGTATGCCCTTCTCTTTCTGTATTGCCCCTTGGTGGGAAAAGGGCAAAAAGCCCTTAACAGGCTGTTTCTCTAGCTGTGAAATTCCTGGAGAGCAGACACCTTCTGCAGCACATTGCAAACATCACCATCTCCTAACACAACCTGCCCAAGACTGGCGATCTTCCCCAGGACAGGTCACCTCAGCATAGAGATCCCAGAGGACAAAAACAATACAGTCTCTGACAACCCAACCACCAGCAGGGCAAGTGTGGCCTATCTTTATTTTAGGGAGTACACAGTGGCCACCAGCAGCAGGGTGTCTATCTGAGTCCCCATGATGGGCACTGAGTGACACAATGGGCCTGTCCCATCCAGGGACTTCTCTGGCCCACTTGGACACAGCTCAGACAGCAATGCCCCCCAGTGCCATCGAAGGGGCAGATGCTGGCAGTGATCTGGGACAGGTAAATGGGTGATCTGTGCCTTCACTCACCTGCTGTTCTCCACCAAGTAGTGCACGATTTTATCCAAGACCTTGTCAAAGAGGGCTGTGCGGATCCAGAGGTGCTTGATGGCCTGAGGAGACAGGTTGGGCAGCTTCGGCACCTTGCGCACGTTCTCCGGGATGCCCTGGACTTGGTTTCGCCTTTAGAGGTGCAAGACAAGAGACAACATCATCACTGGCTCATCCCTGAGCTCTGCAGGAGCCCAGGGCACTCCCACACCTCAGGGGACACAAGGTCAGGGTTTTGGTGGTGCTGGGGGAGCTCAGGGAACTGCCTGGGAGAGGGCCCTGGAGATGCTCCCTGCATCTATCCCACCCTCTGCTCCAGAAGGCCACACCTGCATTTGGAACCAGATTTACTAAATTAGTTTCCCGATGTAAAGACATCCCAAATCGAGCCTCTCCCTCAGCAGAGGCCTCCAGCCCACACACTTTTCCACACGTGTCTGAGGACAGCAGTTCACAGGCAGAGCTTATCTTAGGACAGCATAAAATTCCTGCCCCGGGTAGCTGCTCCATCCATCTCCCTCGTTCCTGTCCAAGGATGAGTGAGCCGCCCTCAAACAGCATTTGAGTTACTGCAGGTTCAAGTCCTGCACGTTGAGACAGAGCAAATGTGGTTCCAGCTGACTGAGTGAACTGGCCCATAAACCACAATGGCTCAGAAGCAACACACACAGCTGTCCCTGAGGCACGAGAGAAGGGGCAGAGGGATAAGAACTTGCCCACCCCTGCTTAAACCACAGGCACAACTCAGTCTCCTAGGAAAGCAACCAGTTTGTTCAAGACAGAAAAGTCCCAGGGCAAGACACTGAAGGAGCAATACCCCGTGTTGGGGCTCAAGTTGGACGTTGCAATCCCCAGCCATACCCAAACCACACCCTCATCCCAAAACACGAGTGACCAGGGGACTGACAGCAATGCCAGTGCCTTACGCGTTCTCAATGAGCTGCTCCAGGTCTTGCACCTTCTTGCAGAGCTCCTCTGCCAGGGGGAAGCTCTTCCCCACCTTCATGAAGAGCGCTGCGATCTTGTTGCTGCGCAGGAACCCGGCTGCCCTCCGCTTCAGGCCGTGCAGGACACAGGATTCCACGGCAGCTGCAACAGAGCACAGACCTCACTAGGGCACCTTCCCCATGGACACAGGGTGGGAATGCTGGGGCTGTTCAGTTCAGCCCAGAGAAGAGAAAGCTGTGTGGAGACCTCACAGCACCTTCCAGGATCTGAAGGGGCTTCAAGGAAGACAGGGAGGGACTCTGCATCAGGACACCTCCCACTAGCCCAGGTTGCACCAAGCCCCATCCAACCTGGACTTGAACACTTCCAGGGAGGGGGCAGCCACAACCTCCTAAAGCTTCTCTGACAATATATTTGAAAGCAGAGGCGTTCCCTCCTGGCCTTCAGGAAAACACCCTTGCCAGACATGGGACAACTAACAACACTTGCTGCAACTTCTCCAGATAAGCTAATTCCTGTGCAGACACAGGCTGACACTCTCCTCCTGAGTTTCCTGTGGATTGTGGAGAAACCAAACAACTCCCTGAAGTTTTCCCTTCATCCCAGTCTAAGGGCATGGCTGGAACAGGATATTTCACTCCCTGTGCTGGGATGGTCCAAGGAAGGAGAAAGCTCAGGCACACTGAGGGTTCCTAAAGCAGCACAGGAAATGGGGCAATTTTTCCCCCAAAAATCTCAGTGTTCACACAAACATTTTTCCTGAAAAACCGAAAGGAATAGAGAAACCTGAGGATAAACCCCGGCAACACCAGCAGCTTGCAATGACTCCACAGAAATCCGTGCACAGGCACAGGCTCCACCAGCAACCTGCTTCCCAAACCCCTTGGGAGGGCTCCGGATGGATGTCTAGAGCCAAACACAGACTGATTACACAGGATGATCAAAGCACTGGAAAAATCACACAGACCTACAACTCTCCCTGTGCCCTCCCAGGGGCTCCAAGGCTGGAGCACACACCCTAAGAGCACCTTGTCCATGCTAAATCCAGGGATAACGGTAGGTTTTTTAAACCTAAAAACACGAGTTTCTGAGCTCAGTTTATAACTTCTGTCACCATCAAACACACTCTGAAGAGATTCTCCCCATCCCTCAGGATAAAATCTGCAGTACAGCCATGCGATGCAGAAGCTCTGTGCAGCTACGCCCAGGTAAAGGGGGAGCTTTGATTCCTGGCAAAAGACATCTAAAGGTACTTCTGAGTTCCCCAGATCACTGGTGTGATTCGAACCCCTCTGGCTGAGCAGACTCAGCATTGATGTGGACACCAAACCCTTGGCACACACCAGCCCCCAGCCCTGCTCCCAGTCCTCCATCAGCCTCCCAGGGCAGCCCGGACTGACAGATGCCAACTCGTGTTTGTCTGCTCCAAACCCCCCTTTGCAGGAGAATGGGGGGGCCGGGGGCTGCTGCCCTTTCCTGCCACACCGCTGATTCAACCCAGAGGGGTTTGCAGTACACTGGCCACGCAGAGGGTGGGGAGGGCTCTGTGAGGAAGGCAGCCCTCTCTGGGGAAAAGGGCAGCTCTGGCAGCCAGAGCCAGGCTTGCAGCACGCTCTGCTTGGCAGGCAAAAAGGTTATTTATAAGCTCATCAGGCTCCTGGAGAGCCACAACACCGAGGAAGGTGCACGTACCATTCAAATGAGAGAGGAACTGCAGCCAGAGCAGGAGAGGAGACACCAGCAGCCAGGAAAGGGCAGCAGCAGCATTAAGGAGCCAGAAGGGACCAACGAGCCCTTCGTGCCTGGATGCCTCAGCTCCATGTCGCAGGAGCCTATAAATAATCCCCTCGTGCTGCACAGAACAGCAGGGAATGAGTCACACCTGGGAGTCTGCTCTGCTCTTTCGATGCCGCACAAAGGGCCGGGAACCGGTTCCTGTCTTTGATGTGGGGGCCCAGCAGGAAAGGAGAAAGGCTCGTGGAGCAAATCCAGAGGGGGGACACAAAACTGATAAGGGGACTGGAGCACCTCCCCTACAGAGACAGGCTGGGAGAGCTGGGGCTGATCAGTCTGAAGAAGAAAAGAGAGAGACCTCACAGCACCTTCCAGGATCTGAAGGGAGTACAAGAGAGATGGAGAAGGACTGTGCATCAGGAACTGGAGTAACAGGACAAGGGGGAATATGCTCAAACTGAAAGGGCAAATTTAGGTTAGATATTAGGAAGAAATTCTTCTCTGTGAGGGTGGTGAGGCTCTGGCACAGGGTGCCCATAGAAGCTGTGGCTGCCCCATCCCCGGAACTCTCCAAGGCCAGGTTGGACAGGGCTTGGAGCAACTTGGGATAGTGGAAGGTGTCCCTGTCCAAGGCAGGGAGTGGAATGGGATGAGCTTTAAAGTCCCTTCCAACCTAAACCATTCGCTGATTCTAGGAAAAGGCAGAAGCCCCTCTGCTCTCCAAGGCAGAAAAGGAGACCTCACCACCCCCTTCTTGTTCTTTTTAGTCTGTGGGTGCTGCAATCCTGTTCAACGGTGACAGTGCTGCACGAGCCTTCCTGGAGCAACCTCTTCAAAAGCTGCTTCTCATCACGTCTGGCATTTTCCTCCCAGCCTCCAAATTAACAAGCTGCCCTTGAGCTCTTCATACAGGGAGGAGTGAGGCTCCCTGCACTCACTGCCTGCAGCCCCTGCGCAGCAGCAGCCCCTCAGCCCCAGCACGTGGGCACAGTGGCTGTACCTCAGCCAACAGCCCCTCTGGGAGATGGGCACAGACACCAGACAGGCTCCCCCACCTCCCAAAAAAATCAGGGCTCATGGTGTCAGAGCAGAGCTCCTGTTCCATGCGCCAGCCTCACTCACCCAACAGCCTGAAGTCCTTGCCCTGCTCACAGTATGCTAATTAGTTTCAAATTAGTTTGAAATTCATCAGATACCCCCAGTCTACCAGCCAGGTCCCCCACACTTCTACAAACGCTGCCATGTGGCAGACTGGACACCTGAAGCTGCTTTTCCTGGGCACTGACTGTCCCAGTCACACATTCTCCACTTTGAGTGGTTGACAGAGTGGCACAGGAGGGCCAAAAGAACAGAAACAATCTAATTTTGCCATCCTGGTTGCCAAGTCTCTCTGATGACCAAAGCTGTGACACATTCCACCTGGAACAAGGCTGCTTCTGCCCTGCTCCCCACTACCTTTGAGGTACAACTACTCCTCCTCTCCTGCTCCCCAGTCCTTGCTCAGAGGCCCCCAGGACATCTCACAGCCCAAAACCAATAGCTCTTCAGGGAGACTTTTACAGACCTCTTTGCCAAGGTATTGATGGATCCATTCTGAAACACTTCCACATTTACAAATTTATACCAGTAGGAGGAAAATAGGTAAAAAAGTAGGTTAGTAAAAAGCACAACTGCCAGAAAACAACCCCCAAACCAGTCCAGTATCAGAGCAAATCTTCCACAAACTCCATCTAAAATTCTCTATCAGCCTCCAACCTCTCTGCTCCCGCACTCTGGCAGACTGCAGACTCCTTTCCATAAATTCCTATTCCATCATAGCAAAGAAATACTTGGACTTAACAGACTTTCAGTTGAATCAATTCTCAGGGGAATTTAAAAATAAAATATTATTTCTAGTACTGACTAAGTGGCTGCGCACACCGCCAGCAACCCTCCCTCTTGGCACATCTCAGTATATTTTAGGCACAGGGCAAAGGCCTCAGGGACTCTGACTGCTGCCAGAACAACTCACCCAGTGGCACCAACCCCCTCCCCAGTCCCGCATCCCAGAGCTGGAGCGTGTTCCCAGGAATGGCACAGGGCACAGCAGGGAAAGCCCAGCACCAAGAGGGTGCTCCAGCCCCAGCCCAGGTCAGTATCCTGCTGTCGGAGACTCACCGCAGAAGGAGATGATGTGGCTGCTGTCCTCGTGCACAAACTTCCTGGTCACTGCCTCCTCCATGATCTGCTTCACCTGTGGCACAGAGGCACATGGAGAAAACATGGAATTTCAGCCACGGACCAGCCAAGGAGACCTGTGGTGGGGTAGGCACTCAGAAACCACCTCTGCTCCCTGATTATTCCAATGGTACAGGGGGGCTCAGGGAGGATCAGTGCACTCTCCCTGCTGAGCACCACCAGCTGTTTCAAACAGTCAGGTATAAAAAAAGGGTTGTTTCACTTCTGAGAAACTTTAAAGTAGGAAAATGATGAGCAGAGAATTAACTACAGGAATTGAGCATCGTTTAGATAAAAGCCTTCTAATAAAGGGCAAGCAAATCTCATATTTAATGCTCTTACGGTATTTTTCCGTTCCGTCATTTTATTTGACAAATTTCATGTGACATGGCTGTCCCAAATGACTGTAACTATCCATCAGTGCCTAATTCAGGGATCACCTGGCACCAGCTGTGCCCAGGAATGCCATTTGCATGGCAATGCCAGCAGCTCTGCCCTCACTGACTCTCTCTGCAGCGCAGCTGATCAAAAGGAAACTGGCACTGGTGCACATCAGGGGCACTATTAGGGGATGAAAATAAATAGGAACCCACATAAATTAGGATGATAATTTTTGCAAAGAGAAGACAGGAGGTCAGACCTGCCAGGTAAGTGGAGTACAGAGGTGGTGACTTCCATCCCCAGCTGCACCCTCCCTAATCCAGCTGAAATTAGCAGAAGTCCAGCTGAATCTTTGCTCCTTAAATCTTCAGTTCCCGACCATTTTTCCTGTTTAACACAGAGCTGCCAGCATGCCCAGATCTCCCTTTCAGTGCCTCTATAACATTTTGCTTTTTGCTCCCTGGTTTCAGAAACCACTGGGGAGAGGGTTCCCAGTGCTGTGGACATAAGGGAAGCTCTGCTTAGCAAGGTGTTCCCTCTGAAGGCACAAGGAGGAGGGAAAAACAGCAGGTCAGGACTTGGCCAAGCAAACCTTGGAGGTATGAGAGACCTTTAATAGCATCATTTGGGGAATTAAACTCCTTTGCAAGATATAATCAAGGTCAATTATGCACAGCTAACAGCTCAATAAAGGAAATCCTTTACGGGTACGGATTAAGGAAAAAGTCCTCTCTGAAGCCAAAGCTCCTCTGTGTGTCAGAGCCATCATGTTCAAAGCTCCCAGCCCTGCTCCCTACCAGGTGACTAACGGAGCCCAATTGTGAGCACTGAGACTTCCCTGGATCCCAGCAGCTCAGATGAGCTGACAGTGAGTCAGGAAGTCACAGCAAGGAATATCACTGAGATGTGGACTTCAGGACTGGAGGTGGCTCAGAGCACTGGGAAATCCCCCTTGGCACAGCATGTTCCAGCTCCTGCAGCTCCCACATCCCAACTGTGCTCAGAGCAGTGACTCCAGCTGCAGGAACATCCCAGGGGTGGCAAGCTCTGATTCCAGAGACTCAAAAAAAGCTTTATTGTGTCTCAAAATTGCAGCTGTCCCTGGTCAGGGAACCTTCTGGTGCTCCTTCCTCACATCCCATGTACAGTTTTCCCCTCATCCCGGTGCCCAGTGCTGAGCACCAGGGAAGGGACAGCTGCATTCCTCACTCAGCTTCCCAGCTCCAGCGTTTAAACTTCAACAGAAGGAACACTGCAAAACAGAAACAGGGACAGAGCAAAGTCCCAGCAAGAGGAAAGGATCCCTCTCTCCCACAAATCCCTTGACCTCGGCAGCCGTGGTGGATTAGGGATGGGAAGCACCAGCATCAGTGCCCAGGTGAACACCAGAGTTGCTCCTTTTCCCTCCACCTGACATTACACATGTCCCTCAAAGACATGCCAGTCCTCCCTTCTGAAACCTCAATCAACTCAGGACCCCTCACCGACCACCCCCTTGGGGCAGCCCTGGAAGGGAGGTCTGGCAAGGCATGTCTTGGGGCCCTCAGGGATTCCCCAAAATTTGGCTCTCCCAGCTGGCTGAGCTCTCCTTGTCCAGATGGCTCATGGCCCTCACCCAGCCAGGATGAGCCTTCTCTGTCAGCAGGACACGGCACCTCCCTCTCACACATCCAACTGATCCACCAGAAAACAACGATGCACGGATATTAAATGTACCCTCATGGCAACACTGTTAATATCAGCATTTTACACCCCCCCTCTCCAAAATACACTTGAGAACCAATGCACAGAGTTATATCTTTACCATCTTCAAATTACATTAGGAAATATTCCAATAAGCAGTATATTCAAATATTCGTTCAAAATTTGAATATACTGACACAACACCCGCAGTGACACCGGCCCAGGGCCTTCCCCAGGGCAGTGACCATCTGCCTGTCCAGGGCCTGTGGAGCATCCAGGACAGCAGGACTCCAGCTTCAAACAGGCATCTTGGTGCCAACACAGCACAAACCACCTGCACGCTTGAGGCACAAACAAAAAACCTTCCAAGAGGCACAGTTTAGTGGAAAATTACTCATTAAAAGTAAAAAAATGCACTCTGTTGACCAAGGTTATCGCACTAAAAATAAATCTGCAGGACTAGAAGTGGAAAGGGCACTGCAACAAGGGCACTCACCTGGCATGTGACAAATGCAAACACCAGTCCCAGCAGGTAGGAGACAGACAGACATGGCCTCGCAACAAAAAACAAGGGATATTATGTGATAAGGAATCATGGAGTGGTTTGAGTTGGAAAGGACCTTAAAACTCATCCATTCCCATCCCCTGCCATGGACAGGAACACTTTCCACTAGACCAGGTTGCTTCAGATCCCATCCAACTAGGCCTTGAACACTTCCAGGGATTAGAATCAAGAGATTCTAATTTTCTCTACATACTAAGAAAGTTTTCCAACAAAATCTTACATTTGCCCATAAACAGACATGTCTGGCATGTCTGTAAGACCGCTCTAAGCCAGAGAACCCCAAAAACCCTAACAGATCTCCTCCTATGCTGTTGTCTGCAGATTCCAAAGGACTCTCCCACCTGGACCCAAACCCCTCCACAGCCAGCTGGGATCACAAACACCACGGGTCCCATCTGCCACGTGCTTCCAGATCAACCAGGGGTTTGTGACACTGAGGGGATGGGGAACAGCTCAGCCACACTTGGCTCCCTCCACACAGAAGACTTGAACAGGCTCTAAATGTGCTGCATTCCAGCATTTTAATGCTAATTCTCCAACTGCAGCCAGAACAATCCCAACAGATGAAGCTGCCCACTCTGGATCTCATGCCAGCCTAGGGAAATGAGATGTTTGCTCTTCTTTTATGAGAAAGGAAATTAAAACAGCAACTAATAATTTAGCTGTAGGTAAACTCGAGAGGAATCTCATCAAGTATTCCACAGCAGTACAAACAATCCTCCTGGCTCCAGCTGTGAGCACAGGACAAGACACCAGAGCAGGGTGACAGGGCCACACCACTACAGGGTGTCCACA
The DNA here is from genome assembly GCA_038380795.1 of Pyrocephalus nanus. Taxonomy (NCBI): domain Eukaryota; kingdom Metazoa; phylum Chordata; class Aves; order Passeriformes; family Tyrannidae; genus Pyrocephalus; species Pyrocephalus nanus. The sequence goes on from CM076278.1 coordinate 7,715,343, forward strand.
CAAACTCAACAGCATTAATTAATAATTTATAATCCAAAGCCACAACCAAAGACAGGCCAGTCTCAACAATACCTGAACCACTACAGTCTGAATCACTGAATCCTGCTCTGCTTTACATGAATGTTTGAACTACAAAGAAAACCACTCTTTCTCCTCTGTGTCCCATCTCCAAAGCCAGATCCAAGAACCACAGGCACTGAGAGGAGCCCAGGTTCTGGCATTCCTTAGAGGCAGCAGGAATCCTCCTCAGACCAGGGATTTGAGCTTGCATCCCATTCCTCCAGGGAAGCTTCTGATCCCAGAGGTCTCAGCCCCTCCTGTTGTTCATCCTGGAAAGCTCCATCCCAGCCCAAACTCTGCTACTAGAATTTAATTTGACTAACTGCTTTTTTCTCCCTTAAAAAGGAAATCAAACTCCTCACCTATCCAGCAACCCTAGACCCCAGTGAGGGATGAAGGCTTAGACCTCTCTGCTATGAAATTCCCAGGGACAGAGTCCATCCCAGTCCAGTTTTCCTGTTACCCAGCCCCACTGTCATTTACACTGCTGGAACAAGCCAAATATCACCACAGCTACAACCACCACCGAGGTGCAGGGACCAAGAGCAAGCCAAGAACTCTGGGTTTAATTAGTCTAAGGCAATATTGACTCACAACTGTTTTACCTGGCTGGATTTTTCCCCATACAACCTGTACTCTACAGATTATTCAGGGATGTTTGCAGTCACTGTTTTCCTGCCATTCTTCTGTTCAGGGATGTTTGCAGTCACTGTTTTCCTGCCGTGCCTCTTGCAAAGCCTTTTGCTGGTTATCAAGTCATTTCTATGGGAGCACAGCACCTCCCCTATATTTGGCCATGCTCATAACTCTGTGAAATTGTTTACAGCAAGCCAGATGCAAACAGAGTCCCCAGCGTGATCCTTTTCCCAGTCCTGCTCCAAGGTGAAGCTCGGTCACGTTGCCAAAGGCTGAGAACAGCGAGCTCTGAGGTACAGCCATGGTGACGCTCCCAGGCACAGGCGTGGTCACCAGATCCAGCACCAAAAAACGTCTGGCAGAGCAAAAAATGTGGCAAAGCAGCCAGACACTGATGCCAAAGCAATGGGAGAGCAGATCCAGGTCTGGTTTCAGCCCTCTGAGTGGGTCTTCCCTTCATGTAAATAAAAGCTACAATAACATAAATGTTCTGGTGATTGAGTTCATCTTCAGAGAACTGTGGGTTTAGGAACTGCTGTCAATCTGTTTTGGGTAAACATGGTAAGACCTTCTGCTGAATGTCCACGTAACCCACATCCTTGAAACAAAGGATTTACAGTAAAAAGCAGAGTGGAGAAGAAAATGTTTTCTGCTCCCTCTGAACAGCCACCTCTGCATGGGGTGTCAAAGACTTGGGTGGGATGAGAAGATGCAAGACCAGAACCAAGAAGCTGCTCTGGATGTATCCCCTCAGAATCATAGAATCATGGGATTGTTTAGATTGGAAAAGACCTCCAATATCATCAAGCCCATTAAGCCAGCACTGCCAGGCTCAATATTCCTCTTCAATCCACCTCAGATTCAACCAACAGGCCCTCAAACAGACAAAAAGCAAGCAAACAAACAAAAAAACAACAACAGCAAAAAAAAAAAGTCCCAACCTATTGATGATTCAGGATTTAAACTTGGTTTGTTTTCATTTTCAAATTCTTTTCTGAGCTGGAGTTTTCTCATTCTCATCACAGTGTAAGTGCTGCTTTAATTATGCGTTTGGAAGTTAATTCTCACACTTAAAATCCCATTTTCCACGTCAGCTTTGGCGCAACAAGTCCTCGTGGGCAGCCCCTGCTGTAATCTGAGCATTGCTGTAATTGCTTCTCTGAACCAAGGTCCCTTTCCAGGAACAGGCTCTGGTTAAGCTCCACAGGAAGCAGCTCCCCACACTCTGCACAAGATGTTGTCACTTCTCAGGTGTTATAAAATGCTGAAGGGTCACTTTAGATGCCGTATTAAGACAACCCCAGGCATGGCTGTACATGACAAACACAATTCCCCCGCACCATGGGTGAACACCTCCCAGCAGGAGCACAAGCCTGGTTTGGTTGGATGTGCCAAAGGTGGTTCAGTGTCCAAGGCACAGCAAGAGCAGAATCTCTTTCCAGCTCCAAGACATGAAAACATTACCCCAGACCCCAAGTCCTTCTGGACTGCCCACCCCAGTACCCACAGAAGTCTCTGTGTGCTGGGAATGGGGAATGGAAATCCCAGGACATTGGATCACACCACTCATGCTGGAGTTAAAAACCACGTTTTCAGCCAAAGCAGAACTTCTCAGACCAAAACCTCTCATCAACCAGATTTATCCTCTCATTTGAAAATGAAACATCTGCCTGTTGCCTGTCTTGTTGCTACAATATCTTTTTTCAGCAGACTTGTTTATAAAATTCACGTTATCAAACAAGTGTTGAAAGATTCCACGTTTCTGATGCGTTACCATGTTTCTTATCTATCCAGCAACAAACACCCTGATTATCCAAAGGCAGGTGCCATACACACTGCTCAGCAACATCACGAGCTGCAGCCACACTCTGGCACTTCTCTAAGAGTTTACTGGCTGACCACTAAATAATCCAAATTAATTGGGCTCCGATCAGTTAAAACACCCCCAGCTGCAGACCACATGCACTATTCATACCCAGAGATCTGAGGGCTCTCACCATACATTTTGATGTCCCCCTGGCACGGGGGGACAGCTTGGGGACATCTCTGAGGGCACCAGGCACTTGCCTTTAAAGCCATTTGGCAGCTCCCTGTTCTCGCTGCCACAGAAACATCGATCGCAGTCCTACCCACGGAGACCTTTGGCTTTTCTAAAAGTCTTATTTAATTATTTATCACTGCTTGCTGAATAAAACATGGCACCTTCTGCAGCTGAGGGATCCTCCACGTGACACACATGGGATTTCCAGGCCAGACCTTCCCCAGGCACAGTGTGTGCTCACAGCAGGGGACTGGGATGAGGCTCCTTGGAGGAGAAGGGGGATAAGAACTCTGAATATTTGGGCAGTTTGCTGGCAAGTAAATTTAAAAGTTATTAATGGAAGTATCCATAAGGTAACAATGCACCCTGGGGGACACAGGAATGATCCCAGAGATGTGTATTTCCTGATAGCGTTTTGCATCAGACTTTCTTCAAAGGGCATCAACTTTTGGCCAAAAATCCATGTTTACAACACTAATTTAAGCTCACTAAGATCATATTATAGCTGGTTCTATTCCTGTTGTGCTTGTCAAACATACATTTCCAAGCCATCTGTTGGCACTGCTGGCACTGCTTGCTGTAAATGCTCAATACAGACATTTAAGGAAACATTTAAGGAAAACTTTAGTCATTTCTGTTTCCAGCACCTGACCTCGAAGTTTTGCCTTGTTCTGCTCTCATCCCAAGGCTCCTGTTTTCCCAGATGATGTCATCTTGACAAGCTTTTTGGATTCAATCAAACATGGCAAAGGCAGACACTATTCGTACCAAAATCAAGTGCAACTTCCAGCTCCAAATTCCTCTGAAGTCCCAAATCTGTGCAAAGGTATTTCCATGGCAACGGCCAGGACACCAGGAGGGAAGGGGATGATATTTTGGCAGCAGAGAGGGGAGGTTGGGTGGGGAGGAAGGAGGACTGAGGCATATGGACTGAGAAGGGAGTTGTGAGGAAGGGGAAAGAGCAGCACAAAACCTGCCCTGGGGATGAAGGATCCAGCCAGGGGTTTCTGGAGCATGAGAGCACTCGTGCACCCCTTTGCTTTTATCTTTGAAAGGAGAGGAGATGGTCCCCAGTGATCAGTGATGCTCTTCAGAGCAGATCGAAGCAGGCAATCCAGAAATGCTGCATAAAGGATGTCTGAGTACTCCTGGTTCAGGAACAGCTGAAAAGGACTGCCCTGGGTGCTTAGGAGACATCAGAAGGTCCCTCTGCAAACAGCAGCTTTCATTACCAACCGGCAGCTCATCATCCTCATTTCATCCTCATCTCCATCTTGCCTGAGCACTTCTGACAGCTACACAAAAGCCTTTTTCTTTTTTTTTTTTTCCATGAACTGGCCTTGAGAACATTTAAAGCTCTCAACATTAATTTTTCAAATCCTAGTAACGTTAAATTAATTTACAATTTTCTACCAATCCAGAATGAAATAGCTGGCACTGACGCCCGCAATCTCCTTTTTTGGAACCACAGGCACATAGAAAAACAAACCCAAGCTGCAAAAATATTGCTCTTACCAGTGATTTGTGTTATTTAGCCACAAACCAGGCAACGTGGTTGCGAAGCGGGGGCTTCATCTAAAGGGTGGGAGGAAGAGACTCACTGTTGTCCCCATGATACATGATGAAGGAATTAGTCAACAGCTACATAGTGACAACCATTCGAGCTATTAAAAACAAACAATATATCTGATAGAAGACAAGCAGGCTGTGGTCAAACACAATTTTTAAAAGAATTCTAAGACCAGGCAGCAAAATGTTCAATCCAAGCTCAGCAGTTTCTGACAAGTAAAGAACTAAAGCTGCTTGCTGAGTGGCAAGTTAAATATAAACTAAGTTTTTGCAGAAGAATAACCAAGATGATTGTTTACTTTCATATTCCATTCAGCTTTTCACTCAACTCATTTTCCAGGCACACATAGTACAGGTGTATTGCACAGGTAACACCTGCTTCCCCACCCACTCCTCTGTGCAATGCAATTACCTGGAGGTAGTTAAAAATAGACCTCCTCTATTAAAAATGAAACTTGTAAAAGAAGGGGAGGAGCACAGGCTCAAGGGGAATATTTGTAGTTGAAAACCCACACCCCTTCAAGCCTGGGTATTTCAGGCTCTGAGTTTGTAAAGAAGCCTCATTCCATCTGATAAAAGCTCTAAAAAAATAAAAAAAAATCAGAGAATATCAGTTATGCTTCTTATCCTGCATAACAGGAAACAGGATTCCTTACAAAGTCAGACTTCTCTCCCTCCCTTGCAGCCTGCTGACAAGTAGTCAATTCTGCAGCTTCCGGGCTTGGTTTTATTTATTGTGACCATATGGGAAGGGGGAGAGGAAGGAGACAGTGAGAGATAACACAACTCATCTCAACATGTACATCCACTGCAGCACAGGACTGCTTCAAAATAAAATGCATTAACCATGGCAACAGCCCAATACCGAGGGCTGCTGGCTCACCCAGTGCTCTGGGTAATGTCAGTTTACTATTTATCTCCCTGCTCAGATCAGACCTCGCCTTCCCAGTGTTTTACTCACTCAGTTATGGCACTGGGAAGACAGATGTGGCACAGCTCCCCAAGGATGATCCCTGGCTGTCCCCTGTCTCAGCAGAGATCACCTGCACTGAGGGCCCCAGCAGCTCACAGAGAATCATGACTGAAGCAAAACCAGACATGGTCTAGCGACATGAGGACACACAGGTTTGTGAAAGGTAAAAATTCTGGGAGTGGGGAAAAAAACCCCAGAGGTTTCTGTAGTTGGCCCTTTCTACTGCTCCTTGGAGTCTGCACAAGCTCCTGACTTAATCTGGGGTCAGTCTAGGAGAGGAAGAAAAACCAAAAGCATGAGCAAAACAAGCCTAATGAGCAGGGAGCAACAGACACAAGAATGTCCCACCTGCTCCCAGTTTCAGGGATGCTGCTAAATAATTAATTATGTAATTTACAGGATCATGTTTCCCCAGGTTTTTTTAATTCCTCCCAGAACAAAGCCCAGGTGGAGAGCACAGAGCGTGGGTCCTCCGTGGAACTCCCCCACCTGTGTGGCTGTGGACACCAGGCAAGGAGAAACCCCAAAGAAAGGTTAACCATGTGGTACCTGTGTAGGCAGAGAACCCACGTCCACACCAACATCCCAAGGTGGAGCCCAGAGCACTGGGATCAGCAGGAAAAAGTCTGTGCTCTGTATCAGCACTAATGGGCTGCTGGAGAGATCCCAGAGTGAGTCAAACACCCCCACCACAGCATCAGGGCAGAAGGGCTTTCCCCATGCACCCCTCCCTCCTTCAGGCTTTACTAACATTCACCAAACTCACATTTACCTCCCCAAATGCCAGTGGGAAGGGCATGTCCCAAGCCCAGCACTGCTCCCTGAGGCACGAGCTGCACCTTCTCCCAGCACACGGCCCTGGGAGGGAGGGAAGCCGGGCACTGAAGGCCAGCATGTGAGATGCTCACGGGCAGTGGGAGCCCACAGAGGCACAGTGGGCTCTGGAAGAAGCTCCCAGCTGGGAGCACAGCCCTCACCTCCCACCCCCAGCGGCAGCCGACGCTCAGGCCGTTGCGTCTCTGCGCTCAGGAGCAGCCACAGACAGTAATAATGAGATGGCAGCTCCGTCCTCGACGCTAAATAAATGTCATACCCTTTTCCTGCTTTAATAGCCGTTGCCCAGGCAACCGGTAGTATTCCTTAGCACCACACCCGGCAGAGGATTAAAGGTGCGAAGTGGTCTGGATGAACAACACTGTCACCCTCCCCAGACCCACCACCCACAGGTCTGGTTCATATGACCCCGAGCAGTGCCTTCCACTTCCCAGAGCCCCTAGGGTGGGTATTGAGATGCTCATAAGACCAGAAACAAAACATGGCTCATCCCCTCTCCGGTATCCCGGGAGGATGACCTGCAGAGACAGATCACGGGCAGGAGGTGACAGCTGCTCCCGGTGACCCAGCGCTCCAGCACAGGACAGGACTCGGCTCCTGGATGTACTGTGGGCTCTCAGGGTAACACCACAGGGGATAAACCCGGAGCTCTGCGCTGGCGGAGGAGCTCGAGGCAGCCCAGCATAAAACATGGTCTAAACTACCAGAGTTAAAGATGACTGAGAAGAGGGAGCAGATCTAGATGCAAAATGCCATCACGCTGCACTGGGCACACACGTGTCCACCCCCCTTTTTCCCGGCCAGGGTCCCCAGCACCCGCTGCCCTGCCAGGAGGGCTCGTCCCATCCCCGCTCCCCAGGGAAGGATGCAGCACCGGGAGTCGCCCCTTTTTCCCTGCGGAAAATCCCAAGTTGTGGTGTGCTCTGCGCCCAGGCAGAGGCGATTTTCCCAGGATGCGGGGCGCTGGGATGCCGGGCACTGACGCCGCAGGGATGCTCCTCCGCTCGCCGGGACTCGCAGCCGCGCCCGGGTGGGCTGATAGCCCCGGGGTGGGCTCTCGGCCCCGGTCGGGGCTGTTTTTTGGTTTTTTTTGGGGGGGTGCTTAACCCGCATCAGCAGTAGAGAGAGCCCGGGATGCCGCGGGAGGGCCCGGGGCTCCCCCCGGGGAGGTCCCCGCGGGGCACCGGGTCGGGGGCTGCTCCCGAGGGTCCCGCACCCACCTCCTTCTTGACGGTGCGCAGCAGCCGCTGCCGGGTCTCCGCCTCTGCGGGGAGAAGAGGAGAGACCCGTTAGTCCGCTCCGGCCCCACCGCCCCCATCCCCGGTCCCCCCGTTCCTATCCTCACCCGCCGGGGCCGCCGCCATGGCCCTGCTCGGCTCCGCAGCGCCCGCAGACTGCCGGGCACACCGGGACGGGCCGCCCGACCGCCCGCCCCGCCGGGGAGGGGCCGCCACCGCCGCCAATCCGCGCCCGGCACCGAGCACCGGCACCGAGCACCGGCACCCCCGGCACCGCCGACACCGGGACCCCCGTCATCCTCAGGACTCCCGGCAGCGGCACCCCCAGCACCGATGCCTGGGCACCCGCAGCACCCCCGACACCGGGCACCGACACTGGTATCACCGGGCATCTGCACCCCCGGCACCGGCTCAACCTGGACCATCCCCTCACTGGGGTCCCAGCCATCCCCCAGCTCCCAGGGGACACCACCGCCACCAGGCACCCCCCAGCCTGGACCCCTTTCCCCCAGCCAGGCCCCAGGTGACCCGAGGCCGAGGTGCCCCCAGGAGGTGGCAGCTGGGTGACACGGGACAGGGAGAGCCCTCGGGGTGTCCCTGCAAACGGGGTTGCTGGGGCTGTGTCCATCCTTGGACAGGGGGTCAGGGCTCTGTGAGTCCAAAGAAATGGGGAAACACCCATGTGCTCTCAGCCCCACACCATCTAGGCATGCTCCGGGGACCAGAGGAGGCTAAGTCATCAGAGACCCCCTTCTCCTCCTCTCAAAAATCACAGCTCCTCGGAAAGTGCCCTGCCTGCAGCTCTATTAACATATCTTCTGTTTTTCTCTTCCCTCGTTTGGTGTTCCAGGACATTTCCATAGAAACAGCATCCCGGCTCCTCCGCAGTCCAGTTTCCAATAACTACAAACTGTATTATTGCGAGGGCAGCGGTGTCTGGCTGTGCTGCACATGGGCACAAGGCCATTGGCACAGCCCTGCTGGCCCTTTCTGCCACAGGGACTAATCCTGGCATGGACAGCAAGGACGTGCTCCCACCTCTGCCATCCCCCTGGGATCTGCTCTGCTGCTCCCGAAGCGGGACTGTACCCCCTGCCTCAGAGGCTTTCCCTTTGTGCTGATGCTTGGTGGCTCTGGAGGCAGCAGAAATGATGCTCCCAATGGTTCCCCTCCACTGCCTGGACTGGCAGGAGAACAGGAGGGACCTCTGGACTCAGAATTAATCTGAATTCAGTCCTTTTTGTATGATATAGGGGCCAGGAAGAGACCTGGGTCATATAACTTGAAGAGGAAAACCTATTTCAGTGTCCTCTCTTTGCTTTTCACTGTTTATTTCCTTGTTAAGTACCTGTTAACAAAGGTGGTGGCAGCACAAATGTACTAAGTAGCAGCAACAGGCACAGCTTGATTGGGAGCATGTGATCCCTGATCCAGATAGATCCCAGAAAGATTCTAGGATCCATGGGAATCTGGCCTGGGCAGCTCTGGGTGCTGCTGGTGGGGTCACAGCTCCCCTCTGCAGTCACTGAGTGTTTACTTGACCCTCAGAATTCTGATCCCAGCCCAGGGAATCACCCTGGCCTAAGGCTGTGCCACGCTGGGGACTGTGCCTGGTTTGTCCCTACGGCTGCAGCTCTGCTCCTTATGGACACTGGCTGTGGCTCTGCTCCCCACAGACACTGGCTGTGGACCCACAGGGCAGCAAGCCCAGTGCTCCTCTCACGAGCTGCACCAGCACATCCCCTCTGCCCAGCAGCCTGTGCCAGGCTGTCTGTCCTGTGCCAGGGGTCTGTCCATGCAGAGCCCTGTGGTTGGAATCCCCTTCCCCCAAAAAGGGGTGTGGGAGGAGAAGGACCAAAAACACAGGAGCCCAAGGCTTTCCTGGTCTGACCTGAGACCCACAGCCCAGTCAGGACCTGGCCCTGGCCAGGGGCTCCAGCCATGCTTGTAGCTCTGCCACCCTGCCTGTCATTTACTGGTGACCACAGGCCCCACAGTCTGGACAGGCAATTAATACACACTAATAAATACCCATAATGATGTGTCCTGGCCTCATCAAACACTGTGTGGGAGCACCATGAGATAGCAGTGAGTGCAATTACCAGGGCACAGACAGTTCACTCACTCCCCTGGCCCTGAATTTCCCCTGGGGCACAGCAAAGCTGGGGCTCTGCATACCTGCAGATGCTGGCACAGAGAAGGTGCCAGGTTCCTGAGGACCTGGGCATGGCACCGTGTCAGGTACAGCCTTGGCACAGCTCCAGTCTCTATGAAGCTTCTCCAGCCCAGGATGAGGGTCTGACCTAAACCTGCCATTCAGGAACAGCCCTGTTACACAGGGGTAATAAATCACTAATTTATTACCTTCCTTAGGGGAAAAATCAGCTGAAAGAAGCACAAGGACAAGCTCTCCCCAAGCCTTGCTAATTCCTTTCCCTTGGAATATTTTTCTTCTCCTGGATTAAAGACAGGTGGGAGATGATTGGCCCCTGTTTTCTGGAGCCTGGAGAGCTTAAATGAGAGCACGCTGATCTATACTTAATGTGATTAAGTTACATCTCTGAGTATCATGCTAATTAAATTAAACTTCCCACTGCTGCCTCTGCACCTTAAACAGGATAGTTGTTTTAAGACCACAATTTGCTCCTCTGCATTTCCCTGCACAGATGAGCAGGTGGGATAAAAGCAATCTGCTAATCAAGTCATTGTGGTGTTTGGAAGCAACTTTTAGTGCAGTGGATATTCAAATTTAAATCTGATTTGAGCTGGATTCAAACTGTTTTCAATCTAAGGTCACTTGCACTTTGAGTAAGGAAAATAACAGGAAAAAGCAGAAATAAACTGAGTGTGTCTGTGTTGAGACAGCATGATATTGGAAGAAATTCTTCCCTGTGAGAGGGGGTGAGGTCCTGGCACAGGTTGCCCAGAGAAGCTGTGGCTGCCCCATCCCTGGAAGTGTCCAAGGCCAGGTTGGACAGGGCTTGGAGCAACCTGGGATAGTGGAAGGTGTCCCTGCCCATGGCAGGGGAGTGGAACAAGATGAGCTTTAAGGTCCCTTCCAAACCAAACCATTCCATGATCTCCCCAAGACACCTCTCCCCCGCCCTCCTCCGGTCTCCAGCAGCCCTGAGAACCTGCACTGCTCTTTCCACCTTGCATCTTCTAGAACAAATGGAGATTTCAAAGCTCTGCCCTCATTGCTTTGACAGCGCAGCCCTGACTCGCTGCGGAGGGACGGCGGCATGGGTGGGGGTCGGGTGCCCCAGGAGAGGGTGGGAGCTGGGGGAGCAGGATGGGAGCACTGGGAGCATTCATGGCTCATTCCCCAGCGAGGACCTGGGGGATCTGTCAGGGATGGAGGCATTGAACTGACGGTGCAGCACATCCCTGGGCTGGAGCGGAGCAGCAGCGGTGCCTGAGAAACAGATACCGGGCAGCGCCTCAGCACAGGGAGCTTTCAGACAGCAACAAGCGCATCCCTGTGCTGGCAAAGCACTGCACAGCTCCAGCTTGGAGCTGCTGTGGGAACTGCTCCAGCTGTGCAGGGCTCATACTGTTCCTGCACACCCAGCTCTGCCCAAGGAGGGAGGACAAACCCATCCGGTGTGATTTAACAGATCAATGTGGAGAGAAAAGGGGGCTCTTCAGGAGAGAAAGTAGCTCAGTTTTAAACGATGTCAAAGTTTGAACAACTGCTGCTTCACACCAGGAAAGGGGTCTCAGCCCAGCACCCTGTGCTGAGGGTGTCCTTGCTCCACATAGACCCCTGCAGACCCCCACAGACACCCACAGGTCCCCTCAGACCCCTCAGCCAGCTCCTTCAATCAGGCCTGGCAGTGACTGAGTCCATCTGCTGAGCCTTCCTGAGCAGGGGCAGGACCAGGGGACAGGAGAGTCTCCCCCTTCATTACACAGAGCCATTCCATGTAAACCACACAGACAAAAGAAGGGTCAGCAACAGAGAAAATGCTATTATCTATTATCTATTATTTTTTACAGTTGCTATGGCACCAGCTGCCTCTGTTCTGTCATTCATGCTTGAGCTGGTCTTTGGTCAGGGTGTTAAACCCTGCTCCCCCAGCACACTCCACAGGCAGATCACACCAGCAGCAGGGATTTCTCACCTTCATCCCAAAGCCTGGGACAAGGGCAGCCCCTCTGGCAGCCCCCGCGGCCCCCACCGCTGAGCACAGCCTTGGCTTTCATCTCCACACCCGCGCTGAAGGACTGGGACTGGAATCCACAGCTCTGCAAAGTCCCAGGAGTGACACAAATCCTGTATAAACCGCAGGAGATTAACTGTCCCTCACCTGTGTGCTGGGGCTTGGCTCAGGGAGAGAGGCAGTGAGGCTCATGGAGGGGGGGTTGATGGTGGAGGGGCTCTGTCTGGCTGTGGTGGGACCCCCCCCAACCTCCACTCACTCTCCACTCAGAGCAGAGACCACCCTGACACCCTCCAACCCAACCCCTTCACTTGGGGTAAAGTCTCATTGCTCCTCGTAAACCCATAAGCAGAAAACTGTTGTATGTCAAAGGAGAGGTGTGTTAAAGGAACAATAATTTCATGTTAAAGGAACAGTAACTTTGGGTTCCACAGCATGGAAGGAGAAGCTTGTAGAGTGCAGCCCACCCGGTGTGGGGATTGATGGGACCAGAGCCCACACCTGTCCCTGCCCACTGGGAGGGGGCAGCCCAGGGCTGGTCACTCCAGTTCGTGCTCCCCACACTGGCTCAGGGGACACCCAGGGGCACAAGGTGAGCTGGAGGGGGGCAGCCAAATGCAGGTGGGGTGGTTCATTCGGAGAAAAACACCCCCTTCCCAGGCTTTCAGGATCACTTTGTGCAGCTGGGTGATGCACCATGGCAGAGCCGTGTCCCCTGCTGCTCCTCCACAACCAGGGGTGTGCAGATGTGGCACGTAGGGGCATGGGTTAGTGGTTGCCTTGGCAGTGCTGGGGGAACACCTGGACTTGATGGTCTCAGAGGGCTTTTCCAACCTCAGTGACTCCATGGTTCTGTGATTCCATCCTACGACAGCCCAAACAGCCGGGGCCAGAAAAATAAAACAAATAAAAGGTGTTTTTTAACTAGAGGTTTCTAACAGGTCTCTGTGTGTGTGTCTGAGGGATTAACAGTGTCCAGAGGCTTCCCATGCCGGGCAGACACCAGGCAGACACTGGGCAGCTGCATCACGTCGTCACAGCAACCCGCTCACCCTGGCCCTGAAGCCGCAGCTTCAGCTCCAGCTCTCGTTTCCTGTAGTTTCTTTTAATTACAGATGAGAAAGGTTGGGACAGCCAGGGCTGGAGCCCCCCCGAGCCCTGGGAACACCCAGTGACCCCTTGCACAGGCACGTTTCACTGCAATAAAATCTGCTGTTAAACTGACACAGGGCAGAGTGGTGGCTCTGGGGACACTGCCATCCCCTCCTGGTCACAGCTCAGCTGTGAAAGTTATTTCAATTTCATGTGGCTTATTCCCAACAATTCACATCCCAGAGAGGCCCAGCGAGCCCAGATGGATAAGGTGACCTTTAAGCATCCCTTCCAACCCAAACCATTCCATGACTCCTGCTCTTTCCCTGCGAGAATGAGTGGTCACCTCCTCCGGTGGGTCGGGTGTCATCATTTGCAGAGTGGTAACAGCAAAACACCAGGAATGAAGAAATAGGGATTTTTCAGGAGGAAGGAGGAAACACGGTCCTGTTTCACCAGCCCAGCCCCAAAACACACCCAGCAGGTGCTGAGGGGACGGGACCCTCGGGGTGAGGGTGGTCCCTGTGGGGTCAGGCTGGTCCCTGTGGGGTCAGGCTGGTCCCCACGAAGTCAGGCTGATCCCCACGGGGTGAGGTGGGTCCCCACAGGATGAAGCTGGTGGTCCCTGTGGGGTCAGGCTGGTTCCTGCTCGGGGGCTGCTCTCCCCTCCTGCCTTTGATCAGAGCATGGCTCTGCTTTCCCTGCCGGCTGCTCTCCGTGCCGTGGGTTTCCAGCGGGAGGTGGGGAAGCGCAGTCAGCCTGACCCTCCCCTCCTCGGATCTGTCATCAGCAACAGAAAAATCCTCCCCGGCCCCAAGTTACTCAGCCTGAATCCTGCAGGATTTGCTGGGGCAGCAGGATGGCAGAGCAGCCCTGCCCGGGTCCCCCTGCCAGCCCTGCCCAGCAGGGCACGGCCCCCTGCCCGGGTCCACCCCCCAGCCCTGCACCCCTAAACCCCCAAACCCACCCCAGGGACAAGTGGAGCAAAAAGATGGATTTCCTCCTCTCGGTCATCGGATTTGCCGTCGATCTGGGCAACGTCTGGCGGTTCCCTTACATCTGCTACCAGAATGGAGGGGGTAAGGACACCACCGGGGTTATTTAAGTCTTCTTTCCAAGAAAAGACACCTTTTCTCTCATTTTCCATCTTTCCCACCCTGAAAAACTCCCTGTTTCTTTTCATTCTTTGTCTCCATCTGCTCTGCTCTGGACAGGGCGGTTTAGAGACAGACTCAACTTCTCCTGACATCTCTCTGTTCTGTTTGTGCCTTTCTTCATTCAAAATCCTCCTCCATTCCCTCCATCCTCCTTCCCTGGGGTCCTTCCCTCCTTCCCTGGTGTCTTTCCCTCCTTTCCCCGTGGAGTTAGAGGTGTGTTAGCAGCTCTAGGATCACAAAGGGAAAATTAGCGTGGTCCAAACTGCGAAAAAGGATTAAGATCTCTAAATCTGGGGTGGGAGGTTCATACACTTCATGATCCTGGGACTCTGGGAGGCTGCCCTTTGGGGTGGCTTGGTTTAAAATCATCCTCATGAGCATCTCACCCTCCTGCTGTGGATCCTGGCCAGCGGTGCTGGACTCCATGAACAGCCCTGGCTCCGGGGGGTTCAGCCTTTGAGGGATCAATGGAAAATGAAAATACAAAGGCTTTGTGCAGGAAAAATCTTTCAGTAAATGACATCTAAATAAATTGCTTTAAATGGAGCAGGGTAGAAACCCCCCTCACATGGAAATCAAAAAGGAGGGATGAGAATTTTGTGCTGTTTGGGAAAGCGCAGTGGATTTAATTGCCAAAGTCAGCTTTCAGGGAACATCTTCTACTGCTTGGGAAAATTAGAAAGAGATAATTAGTTCCATACTCAAGGCAAAACTGTGAATCCCAGGTGCCCACACTGAAGCACAGTTACTTGTGAGTTGCTCCTGTGGGATTGGGACCAAATCTGAGCCCCTCTGTGTGGCTGTGGATCGGGTGGGGGATTTCCACCCACCCCACACACACAGGAGGGTGAGGAGTTCAGGCAGCAGCTCTGGGGGAGCACAGCCACAGTCCCTGTGGAACAGGAGCACCAGGATGACCAGCACTCACCCACAGCCCAGGACCTGCCTGGAAGGGAAACACGGGAGAAAACATCACCCTGCTGGGCCAGTCCAGCCTGGCAAGTGGGGAATGCAGGAGGGTGCTGGGGATACTGGAGATGACAGGGATACTGGGGATGCTGGAGATGCTGGGGATACTGGGAATGTTGGGAGTGCCGGGGATGCCACACCACACGCACACAGTGGGCTCTCAGACAGAGGAGCCGTGGGGGTTAAATTAACTAGTCCCAGCAGAACTCGGAGAGCAGCTCCACTTCCAAAACCTCCATGGGGTATGAGTGTAGCCCTGGTAAAAATGAGACTGTTATAAATAATGCAGATTACAGCTTAATTATGCGTCTTAGGGTGGCTGTGCATATTCAGTGTGATTTTCTCCAAAATACTTCTAGACCTGAGGGGTGCTTGGTGTCCCCTCCCCTGCACCCCAATGGTTTGTGTGGCTCTTTGTACCCTCCTGGCCAGCAGGGGAGTCCTGGGAAGCCCAAGAAGCTGGGACTCCAAGCAGGATCTCACATTTCTGAGCCCCAGATCATTTCCAAAGCATCTCACAAAACACATCCAAACCCAACATGCTACACTGGGGCAGCACCATGAGGGAGGAAGGTAACAATACCATGGTCCTCCCCTGGCAGCCCGGTGGTGACCCTGCTCTGCTCCCACCCCACAGGAGCCTTCCTCATCCCCTACACGCTGATGGCTGTTTTTGGAGGGGTGCCCCTCTTCTACATGGAGCTGGCCCTGGGGCAGTTCCACAGGACAGGAGCCATCCCCATCTGGAAGCGCATCTGCCCCATCTTTAAAGGTGAGAGCCCCCCCAGCCCAGGCCCCACGTGCTGAGGGGCAGGGCCATGCTGGCAGTGCCAGTCCCCACAGCCGTGTCCCAGGGGCTGAGCCTGCTCCCGGCTTTTCCCAGGCATCGGCTTTGCCATCTGCATCATTGGCCTCTACGTCTCCTTCTACTACAACACCATCATTGCCTGGGCTCTCTACTACTTCTACTCGTCCTTCTCGGGCACCCTGCCCTGGGCGAGCTGCGACAACCCCTGGAACACCCCTGACTGCACCAACTACTTCGGCAGGAGCAACGTGACCTGGACCAACTTCTCCAGGTCCCCTGCCGAGGAGTTCTACACGTAAGTCCACGGATGTGGGTGTTGTGTTAAAGCTGGGCATGTCCCTATGGAGGCACTTGGGTCTTCTGCTTGGAAGCAGATGCCTGAGAGCAGGCTGTCAGGTGGGAATGCTCCCGGGGAGCTCAGGACTGCCTGCCCAGGGTTGATTCTGCTCCCTGGCCGTGGGAATCTCTGCCTGCAGGAGGAAGGTCCTGGAGATCCATAAATCCAGGGGTCTGTACGACATAGGGGGGATCCACTGGCAGCTGCTCCTCTGCCTCTTCCTCATCTTCGCTATCGTCTACTTCAGTCTGTGGAAAGGGGTGAAAACCTCTGGGAAGGTAAGGAGGGCTCCAGCAGCAGCCCTGCCCTGACACGGACGTGCCAGAGCCCTGGGCAAGAGGGACCCATCACCAGGTGGGGGTTTTGCCACTCACCTGACTGCAGAAGAGAGAATATCACCTCCCTCCCCCCCAGCCCCTGCCCCTCAGGGCACCCCGAGTGAGCTGTGCCAGACACAGGGAGGGGTTGGGTGCTCGGAGGTGCCATGGGATGAGGGCTCTGTCCCCCCAGGTGGTGTGGGTGACGGCCACCCTGCCCTACGTCGTCCTCCTCATCCTGCTGATTCGGGGGGCCACCCTGCCTGGCGCCTGGAGAGGAGTCGTCTTCTACCTGCGCCCGGACTGGGGCAAACTCCTGAGCACGGCGGTGAGTGCAGGGGGGGACACACTGCCCCGGGGATGGCAGGACACAGACAGCCTCCCTGGGACACCCACCCACCCCTGCCCAGGGGTCCAGCCCCGCCACAGGGGATGGGGCCACTTGTTCCCACAGAAACAAGGTGCCCTGGATGGGCTCTTGGAAATGTAAATCCGTAATTGAATCACCCATCTCATCTTCACCGGGTTTTGTTTGTGCTGTGCTCTCACCCCAGCCTGACAATGGGCTTCCTGTGGGTAATTACCAGGCAGCACTTGAGAATTCTCATTAAAGGTAATGAGGGCCGTGCTGCCAGCGCCCGAACCTGCTGGCAGGAGTGGGCAGGGGGTTTGGGGCTCCCCTCAACTCCATCCCCCTCCAAGTATGGGCAAGTACAGGTGACACTGCTTAATTCTGCTGCTGCAGGACCCCAGGGTGGATACCAGCTCCCTCCACCTCATGACATTCCCTGGGGGGGTGGGGCAGGCAGGAGATGAGGTCTGGATGCATGTGCCAACACAGCCCCCATCCCTGTGCCATGGGGTGTCCATGCTGTGGGTACTTGGGGGCACCTCCCAGCCTCATCCCAGCCCCAAGGACCCCCTGCCCTGCCCATTCTCCTGTCGCTCCTCCCACCAGGTTTGGGTTGATGCTGCTGCACAGATTTTCTTCTCCTTGGGTCCTGGATTTGGAGTACTCCTTGCTCTGGCCAGTTACAACCATTTCCACAACAACTGCTACCGGTGAGTTCCACAGCCACAGATCCCGGTGGTCACAGGGGCTGCACGGGCACAGCTGCAGCAGGGACACATCCTGACAGCTCCTGGTCCCCGTGGCTGCAGGCTGAGCATCTTTCCCCATTTCACTGATGACTTTGGTGTGAGGGGCCAGAGGAGGGAACGGGAGGTGGGGAAGGTGGCCAGGGCAGCCAAACCAAGGCGAGGGCTGATCTGGAGGGGGGGATCTCCCTCCTTTCTGCCTTGCAGGGATGCTCTCATCACCAGTGCAGTGAACTGCCTCACCAGCTTCCTCTCGGGCTTCGTCATCTTCACCGTGCTGGGCTACATGGCCGAGATGAGGGATGTGGAGGTGGAGGATGTAGCCAGAGATAAAGGTTCTCATCCCTCCAGCAGCACCTTCCCCAAGCACATTCCTGCCCACACACTGGGCTGTGCCAGGGGCAGCCAACCAAGCCAGTGTCCCCTCCTAGGGCCAAGCCTCCTTTTCATCACCTACCCTGAAGCAATTGCCAACATGGTGGGATCCACCTTCTTCGCCATCATCTTCTTCCTGATGATGATCACGCTGGGGCTGGACAGCACAGTAGGTGCCTCTGTGGAGAGGGACAGCCCAGCCATGTCCCCAGCAGGGTGATGAGGAATGGGATGGGATGGGATGGGATGGGATGGGATGGGATGGGATGGGATGGGATGGGATGGGACATCCCCACTCTGCCACAGAGGGCGTGGATTTTCTTGGAGAGCAGGACTGTCTCCACATCCCATTTCCCCACTCCATGCCAGCATTTCCTTTGCAGTTTGGGGGCCTGGAGGCTGTGATCACAGCCGTGATGGATGAGTACCCCCAGATCCTGGCTGGGCGACGGGAGCTCTTTGTCCTCGGCCTCATCACAGTCTCTTTCCTGGGCTCCCTGAGCACCCTCACCTATGTGAGTACCTGGAACAGCCCCACTGGAACAGCCCCATCCCTGACCCCTAAACTCCTACTCCTCCACCCCTGCGGGGTCAGCAGCTGCCCTCCCTCCTCGTGCTGCTCCAGGGGGGAGCCTACGTAGTGAAGCTGCTGGAGGAGTTCGGTGCCGGCTGCTCCATCCTGGCAGTGGTGCTCCTGGAAACCATAGCTGTGTCCTGGTTTTACGGTAAGAAACTGCCTCTGTCCTGGAAAACATCCCGTGGGCACCTACACAGGTGTGTAACCCTACACAGGTGAGTAAATCCAGGGACTGAGGGGCAGAAGACTCCTGGAAAGGGGATGGATGGTGTGTCCATGTGGCTGTCAGTGTTCCTGTACCCACATTCCCAGCGGGTGCCCAGGGCTATGACATCTCTCTCCTCTGGCAGGGATACAGAGGTTCTCCCACGATGTCAAAGCCATGCTGGGCTTCACCCCAGGGCTGTTCTGGAAGCTGTGCTGGGTCGGTGTCAGCCCTGCCTTGCTAGCAGTGAGTATACACAGCCAGAACTACAGACAGGGTCATCTCCCTCCCTCTGGACACCCTGCACAGGAGCCACTCTCCCCTTTGCTGCCCAGCTCCCTGTGACATGAATAACTCCCCTCTCACTCGCACGAGGTGACCAAGCAGCCAGGAGGGAGGACAGGAGGGCTGTGGGATCTTGTGCCAGCCCTCCCTGCCAGTTCCCTGTGCTGCTGCTCCAGCCACAGGCAATGCCACGCTGCCCACAGCCCCAGGAATGCGGGTCTCACCAAGAACAGGAGCTGGAAGTATGTTTTCCAGCCTCTTCCACAGCTCCAGGGCAAAGCTGGATGCTCACAAGTGCAGCCTCATTTCATCCTCCTGGTCACAGTGTCCCTGGCAGGGCTGGCCACAGGTCCATCTCCATACAGGGGATGGATCCATCCCCTTTGAAATGCCAGCTCCCCCGGCACTTCAAAGGCTGACGTTGGCAAGAGGGAGAGGGGTCTAATCTCGCTGGATCTGCAGGAGAAGAGGCCTTGTGAGGATTAATTATGGCTCTAAGCGCTCTGCCCTGGTTATTAAGAGAGTATTATCATCAAAGCAGACAGCAAACTATTTTGTTTCAGCACGGGGACACGCAGCCTTCACAGGCCACTGTCTCACGGGGGGTCGTTAGACAGAGATCCCCAGCCCTCACCCAGCGAAGGGGGGGAGCCTGGGAGATGGCACTGACACATCCATCGTGGCCTGACGAGGTTGGGAGAGCAGGGGGAGCTGTGGGACACAGATGGTGTTAATAGAATCATGGAATCACAGGCTGGTTTTGGTTGGAAGGGACCTTAAAGATCATCTCGTTCCACCTCCTTAACCTGATAACCCATGGGATGAGCTGCCATCAGTGTGGGGCTGGGGAGATCATGGAATCAATTGGGTTGGGAAAGCCCTCTAAGATTATCAAGTTCAACCATTCCCTGGCACTGCAAAGGCCAACACTAACCCATGTCCCTAAGTGCCACATCCACATGGCTTCTAAATCCCTCCAGGGATGGGGACTCCACTACTGCCCTGGGCAGCCTGTGCCAGGGCTGGACAACTCTTTCGGTGTGGAAATTCTCCCTAATATTCTAAACCTCCTCTGGCACAACTTGAGGCCATTTCCTGTTGTCCTGTCACTCATTACCCTGGAGAAAAGCCCATACCCCACCTGGCTCCACCATCCTGTCAGGGTGTTGTAGAGAGGGAAAAGGTCCCCCCTGAGCCTCCTTTTCTCCAGGCTAAGCCTCCCCAGCTCCCTCAGCTGCTCCTCATCAGACTTGTGCTCCAGCCCCCTCCCCATCTCCATTCCCTTCTCTGGATATGCTACAGCCCCTCAATGTCTGTCTTGGGGTGAGGGGCCCAACCTGCTCACAGGATTTGAGGTCCCTGACAGCTCTGCTCCGCTCGTTACAGTTCATAGTCATCAGCTCCCTCCTGGACCAGCCACCCCTGACCCTCTTTGACTACCAGTACCCCGAGTGGAGCACCTCACTGGGACACCTCATCGGAGCATCGTCCTTCATCTGCATCCCCTTCTACATGGTGTACAAGCTCGTCTGGACACCGGGGTCTCTCAAGCAGGTCAGGAGCAGGATGGGCAATCCCACAGCTCCTGGGTGGGCTGGGGTGGGCAGAGACCCCTGCTCGTGTCAGCTCGAGACCCGGGTCAGAGAGCTGGGCAGGTGGTTGATGTGTCCTCAGCATCTTTGTTGAAGTGGCAATTAAATCCCACCAGGAGAGCTGCCTGGGAAGCGCTCAGAGGAGCATGGCTCCACAGCAGCAAGGAAACCCACTGTGTTTTTCCTCTCCTGCTCTCTCCCTCAGCGCCTCGCTGTCTGCATCCGGCCGGAGAAGACCACGCGAGCCCCCCGGGCAGAGGTGGTGGGCTTGGCACCCGTCCTGTAGAGCAGCAGCATGGCCGGGGGACACAGGGACTGCTGGGGCAGCAGGAGAGCAGCTGCCACCGCCTTCCTCACCACAAACTGCCCCTCGTGTCTCCCCCGGTGCCAGTGGCAGCTCCATGCTGTGCCCGAGCATCCCGGTGGAAGGGACACCGCTGGCACATCCTGGCAGACTGGAGCCTGTTCTCATTTCTATTAGGGAAACCTCTGATCCACAGCAGGGAGGACGGGACCCACCCCAGGGAATCCTCTGATTCACAACAGGGAGAATGGAACCCACCGCTCTGTCCCATGGGCTGGAAGCCAAGGGGCCAAACTCCCCGGGTTGGAGGAGAACCCCGATTTCCAGCACAGACAGAGGAATTACCTCACTGGAAATGCCCATGGCCTGGCCGGGCAGACCCACGGGTGGGAACAGTGCATGTCTGTAGCTGTCCTGTGACACGGAAAATAAAGCTGATCTCGATGCTTGGAGGGAGAGGAGCCGGAGCCCACCCTTCTGTGTTCATGGAGTACCGGGCGTGGCTGAGCTCCGGGATGGGCTGGCGGACACGGGGGCTGCCGCTGTCCTGACACGCCAACACCTTGTTCTGCTACAATGGTCCAATACCCAGCGGAGGAATTGCCTGGCTCCGGAATGGGTTCCTGGGCTGGGTCTCGGCAGGTGCTGCCTCAGCCGGGCAGGTCGGTGTCTCCTGATATCCCATCACGGCTCAGCCGGGGCATCCAGAGAATTGGCAGCCTCTGGCATTTCAAAAATGAAAGACCTTTATATATCTCGTTTTAAACCCAATCCTAGGTTAATCCTAGGTCGGGGCAAAGCAGCCCCGGACTGGTGTGAACCAGCCACCTGCCGCGGCTCCCCAGTGGCGTCCTGTCGCTCGCAGTGCATCCTCGACGTTCCTCAGCGCCTTGGGGCCCGTTAAACACTCCCAAGAACTCACTTTCACAGCAGCGGAGGCTGGGGGGGCACATGGGGCTTGGAGGGACACGGAGCTGGGAAGGGTTGGGGGAGATGCACTCAGGGATTCAGGGACGCGCCGGAGCGCACATGTGGGGCGGAGCCACTCTCGTTCCCGGCCCCGATCCCGATCCCACTGCCGGCCCCGCTCCCTCGGCCGGTCCCCGGAAGGCTGGAGCCGGGGCGGGGCGGGCGGCAGGAAGGGGCAGGGCCGGGCCCGGCGCACAAAGCCCGAGGGGCGGCGGGGCCGGGGCCGCTCGGGCCGTGCTGTGTCGCGGCTGTCGCGATGGGGCTGTCGGCGGCGCGGGGCTGGGCGCTGTCCCCGGGCCCGGCGGAGCGCAGCCGGCCCTACGCGGTGCTGCAGCACCAGAACCTGGGTGAGGAGCGGGGGGCACGGGGCACAGCCCGGCCGGGGCTCGGGAGCGAGTGGTCGGTGTTTAATTAACGCTTAATTTCTTTTCCCGCCGCAGTGCTGCTCGGCAGCATCCTCAGCGCCCTCCTGCTCACCATCATCCTCATGGCCATCTGCGTGTACCGGCCCGTGCGGCGGCGGTAGCGGAGCGGGACCTGCCGGGGCATCGAGGGAATGCTGCATCCCACCTCTTCTCCAGTCTGGTACCCACCGTCCCATCCCCTCTCTGGTCCCGCCTGGTCCTCCCCTGTGGTAGCCGCTGTCCCACCGCCGCCGGCGATGCCCTGACCACGCGGGGGTGGCTTTTCGCCCGTCTTGTCCCGCGCTGCATCGTGTGGCTCCATCGTGACGTTGCTTTCAGCGAGGGCCTGTCCAGGGGCTGGAAATCACACCGCAGCCCTCAGCGAAGGGACTCCTGGAGCTCCCGGCAGCGTGTTCGCAGCAAACCTGGCTGGCTGCGAGGAGGGTCTGGAGTAACGCCCCTTCCTCCCAGATTGCAGCGTTTGGGCGAGGATGGTCCTGCAGGATGTGCTCCGGAGCATCCCTGGGGCGTGTGGGCGCACGGGGCCTGGATCAGCACAAGAATATCGTCCGAGGAGCAGGTCCACGCGCCCGGTCACGCCACGGCCACGTTTGTTTTCCCATTATTTCAGTTCCTGGTTTGAACGCTGAGTCTCGGGGGTTGGACAGGGCTTGGAGCAACCTGGTCTAGTGGGAGGGGTCCCTGTCCCTGGCAGGAGGTTGGAACGGGATGAGCTCTCTGGTCCCTTCCAACCCAAATCAATCAAAAATGGTCCAAAGGCAAAGGCTCAGTGACCCACCACAGCGTTGGGCAGGGTGGAGGGGGTCTGGCACATTCTTGCCTCTGAGCAGAAACACCCTATCCGGGTGTAGCTGTTCAGGGCTAGGCTTGTCATTCCCAACATTATTTGCTTTAACTCTTGGCTAGATAGCCCCAAACAGCCTCACACCAAACCAGCCCTGCTGAACCTGTTTGGAACTGGGGTGCAGGTGAGGGTTTCCAGCACGTGCTGGTCACTGTCCTCCTGGAAACAGGAGCCTCCAAAGGTCTGCAAGCCAGGCAGATGCTGGGACCTGCCAGGCTCAGGCTCTCTGGAATTGTTTGAGCTCCAGCCAGACCCATTTATGCATTTTCAGTAACAAATCCAAGTGTTTACACTGAATCCCACTCATACAAATGCTGCTATTTTGTTTTGCACTGCTACAAGTAGTAACTGGATTTTACTAATTATTACTTTGGTATTTAACATAGGGGTGTTTTTGTTAGTAATTTATTTAGTGTTTTAAAATGTAACTTCCAGAACAATTGTGTTGAGCTTTTCTCTAACCCCTTGTGCTGCATCTGAGGTGTTTTCCCTTCCATTTGAAGGACCACTGGCACTGAACAGGAGAATTTCTTTGCTGCTGGTTGGTGAAATGACAGTTGGAAGCTTCCCTAGAACAGACTGATTTCTTAATCCAAGTGAAATGAGAGTGGGGAAGCAAGGCAGCACTGTTCTATTGCTTTCTGCTCCGTTTTTTTGCTCACTGATTCCTGTATCCTTTATTTTTCTCACTCCTTCATCTGTTGTAAAGCCTGGCCTGCAGTCTGTGCTGCTCAGGGGGGTGGATGGCGAAGCTCCCAGCCACACTCCCTGTTCCCTGGAGCAGCATTCCTGTTTGCTTTCATTCTCCACTCCCTGCCATGCCTCTTTGTACAAATAAAGAGCTCAGTAAACAATCCAGACTCTTATTTATTCATGGATGTGCTGTTTGTTATTAACTGGCCTGCACTGTACAGAGGGAGGAGGCTGCCCCTATTCCCACCTCCAGTCACCTCACAGTTCCTACCCTGCTCTCAGCAGGGAGGGAATGGGAGGGCAGTGCTGGGGGAAGTTTTCCATGGGTGTTTGTTAGCAAGGAGCTGTTAACAGTGCAATGAATGGTCATCCTGCAAGCATCAGTGCAGTTACCAGCATTTCAGTCATGAATCAAAGCTCAGCCAAAGCAGTGTAAGAAGGGTTTCCAAATAAAGAAAATCGGGGATTACTGTTGTAAAGAGCCTTGAAATAACAAGTCAAAAGCACAAGGAAAAGCACAGTCTCAGTCCTGCTTTCAGAAACAAACAGCACGAGATTAAAGAATTTTTAAAGCTGGTTACCGTTTTGGAACAAGCTCAAAGTATCTGTAGTGCTGAGCTTCTCTTTGCTATGTCAGCCTCCAGCTTCCTCAGAAATTGTATTCAGCTGGTACACAGCAATAGTGGCCTCAATATTAAACATACTCTGAACCCTCTCTTCATCTCTGTTACTCACAAGAAGATGCAAACAAAAATAAATAATCTTAACCCCCTGCCTTTCACTGCCTTAGATCTGTGTTGACCTGATCCTCTTTTTCAAGACAGGAAGACTCAAAACTTGGCTAAAAATGTCTCAAGAGTGATTCTGGGGACTGTGTGCCTGATTCAGACTAAACCAGAACCACCTTCAAGAATTTCAGAGATGATAATGTCACTTTAATGTACAAAAATGCCACAAAATACTTCTTAAAACAGAATCCAGATACCACATTAGAAAAAAATCCCTGTGTGTGGTGTAACATGTGCTGTACCTTTGGTTGCATTTCCAGCACACACAAAGGATCCATCTTACGCTGTATGGGTTGAAAGTCAGGCTTTAGGAAAAGCAGCACCTAGGTGAGGGAAGCAGGGCCTTCTAGTTTAGCTGGAATGATACCAATGTGATAGGAAGCAAAAAAACCAAAAGCAAATCCCATTTATTTTACAATCCCGGACTAAGAAGCAGTAGCATAACAAAACTTCAACTGAAAGTGCTCAATGTATTTTAGTTTAAATATAAACCCAGAACAAGTCAGCTTGAAAAATGATTATTTTTGCCTCTCCTGTAACCTGTTAAATGCTTAACAGAAGACAGGCACTGCCAGACAGCTGGGTCTGTAAAGGCAACAGCACTCTTTATTCCCTCTGGAGGAAACCCCCAGGGTTCCATCTCCTACTTCTCACCTTGTCAAGGAGCTCAACACGAGGGTTATTCCCTTTCTCCCCAACTGTGAGGGTCACAGGAATCCCCTTTTCAAAGAAAGGTGCAATTCCAACCCAGCCCACTGCTCCTGTGCAGGACAGTCCCCACTCCTGCAGCACCCAGGAAGCTGTTTTTAGGGAATCAACCTGTACCAGGGGATAACACCAGTATGGAGAGGCCAGTCCTAGTGCACACTGAAGGAATTTTAATAATTTCCTATGTAAAACAATGGATTATTGGTTTAAAATGGAGTTCCAAGTTACCAACTATCCCACTGGTTATGATCAAGTCCATTTTATAATGATTTTATACTGGTTAATTAATAGCTGGTCACCCAGAAGTGCCCTGTTTAGCCTGAGGAACAGGAGCAGGGTTAGGAGCAAGCTCAGAGCAGGGGTACCATGGGTTCCTCCACTCCTGCCAGCCACAGCAAAGGAATATTGCTCACATTTATCACCTGTAAGGCTTTCCTGTGGCTGTTCATCGTGTACTTGTGGAGTGCACTTGAGAGTCACAGTGTGAGTACTGTAAACACTGACAGAAGTGCAGATAAAAGAGCTACAAACATCCTGTATGGCCAAAAACCTGAGGAAAGCTGGTTAAAACTGACCTGGGAATCGTTACGAGACCAGTTTTAGGAGTGTAAGCCTAGTGGCTTGGTTTAAAATCAATAAAAACATTCAGATAAAAAAATACATGTATTCACATGAAGGATGAGCATTCGGGTTTTAAAAAGCAACACGTTTCCCTCCCAGATGACAAAACTTCTCTTCCCATAAGGACACATTAAAATCTCACCTGGATTCTTTTCCTGGTTGCATTTAGCACCCACACTCAGGCACACACCAAGTGATCCCAAAGAAGCACCTGTATCTATCCCTTATTTTCTTGCTGCCCTCTGACCACGGGAACGAGCTGGTTTGGAATCACTGCAGGAACTGCTGCTTTACTGGGCAGATGGTCCCATTTGAGGATCTAAAATTTTACTGGCTACTTGTTTTGTCCTTTTTCAGAAAGCACTAGTTTAATCTGGAGCTGTTCAAGTATAAAATTATCCCTCTTAAGCAGGAGCATGTGCCAAAATCCCAGTAACTAGAGGAGAGAGAACCACATATATAAACAAAACTAACAGAAAACATCTGTCAGCATGAAGAACTACCGTGTGTGTGTAGGCAGGGAGATGCTCTCTCTAACAGCTGGAAGAAACAGGCAATGGCTTTGAATTATTGAGAAATAATGAAGCAGATGAGTATTTCTTTGGTAAGTAATGAAGTTTCCCTCCTGAACTCTCCAAAAATCAGGTTTTCAAGCTTTACTGCAATCCTATATCCTGATGCTAAAGCAAAACTTCCATCTGCTCTTCAATAAATAAGTTTAGATAAAAGCATTTCCTTCGAAGCTAAGACTGCATGGTTGAGGAGCCAAATGCAGAGTCCTGTGATCTGAAACTCCCTCAAAACAAAAATAAATCAGCTCTTTGTAGCTGCTGATGCCAACTTAGAAGGCAGGTGAAATGTTTCCTTAAGCAATCCAGGAGTGGTCTTCAGACTGACAGCCCCGAAAACCTTCAGTTTTACACGGATTTGGTCATCCTTACTTCAGGAGGCCACTGAGGAGTTATTTTTCCACAAGAGAAAGCTGTAGCACTTGCTGAAGCTCTGCATCTTCCTTTTCCTGGCGCTGCTTCTCCTGCTCCTCCTGCTCCCGGACAGACAATTCCATGGCAAGCTGCAAGTCTTTCTCAAAGCTGGAAGGTTCGCTGGGGCTGCTGCAGCGGGAGCTCCCTGAGCTTGTCATAAGGCTCTCCTGAAGTGCCCTGATGGAGGAAAACAACTTTGATAAGTAAAAGAGACAGAGCTCATGCGACATTTCCTGCACTGATCCTTCCTGGCAACTGTTTTAGACCCACAAAGCTGAAAATCTCTCCCAGAAGACAGAAAACAGCTTGAGGATAAGAGAGCAGCTGTTCTCACATCTGTCAAATTCCCAGTGTCAAACCTGCTCTTTGAAGCTTTCACAGATACCAACAGTTGTGTTTTCAATGGGCTTCTAAAAGCATCCTCACCTGATTTAAAGGCAACATAACTTCCCATGTACAAAAGAACCCAGAGGTTCCTGGTGTGCACCAAGTTTTCTTTGCACTTAACTGCAGGAAAACCTGACAGACAGCAGAGCATATTCTCATATGTCCATGAAATATATGTTCAGTTTTGAAGGATTACATAAAGATTTTCAAAAGAAGAGAAGAGCTGCAGAAACCAGGGAGGCCCAGTTTGGAGTCCTTGCTTCCTGGGAAAGTAAAAGCTGGAAGAAGCTCAATAAGAGACCTCAGATTCTGTGGATCTGCTCCCCTCATACACAAAAAAACCCTGCCATATTGCTTCATGCTACTGAGGTGGGTTTTTTTTGCTCTGTCACTGCTTGGCTGGTTGTGAAAAAAACGAGTTACCTCTGATACTGTATATCGAAGTCCTGGGAATATGCAACCGCTCCATTGGAATCTGCTCCCAATTCCTACAGATGGGGAAAGAGACAATTCCACAGCAGTTATCAGATCTGCAGAGCAACTCACTGAAAGCCACCCTTAAATCACCCTTATTTCTTCTTTGAAATACATGATTTTCATCTTAGAGAAACAAGTCCTACACTGGTTTCCTTCAGCTGTATCTGCACAGTCCTTGCCAAACCTGTCACTGCCCAGATTCCAGCACACTTACTCTACTTCCACCAGATTCCAACAAGCTCTGCTGGATGGCAAACTGCATGATCTCATAATCTTCATCCGGCACGTGTATGTTCCTGCCATCGTCCTGGACGTGGTAGGACTCTGGGATCTCAAACACTGACTGGTCCACCTCAAAACCAGCACCTACAGAAGCAAAAGTTACAAACGTGGCAACAGTATTATTTCTACTAGCTGTGGCATAAAGAATTCTGACGAATGTTTATGCATAATTTAAGTGCAAAAATCCAGATAAACCGCCTGGCTAAATACACCAAGAGGCTTTGAAAGCCTGTGGCAAACCAAAACAGAGTGCAGAGTCCTTTTTTAGGATGCTGGGAAGTGATACACCTAATAAAGCTATGGTGCAGCAGAGCACTGAGGTGCCTGAACTCTGACAAAGCCAGATGGGTAGGGGGAAAAGCTGCAAAAGATAAATTCTACAGTGGCTCTTCTGAAGTTATTCCTCATGAATGGACCTGCAGCAGCTCACAGGACAGAGGATCACTGGATATACACAGCCATGAGCATCTTACTCAAATGTAATCCACTTCTTTCTGAAGTCACTTACAGCAATTTTGAATCCCACTTCCCACAGCAATAACCTGCACCAGAATTTACAGCTCAAAACACTGAGGAGAGCTTTCTGGAGCGGGGTTTAGCCAGTCTGGTGGGCATGGAAGTGGCAGGATGGGTCAGCAGGATCAGTGTCACACACTGTTTAACACAGTGCAGCTCCCTCTCACCTGTCAGTGTTTCATTCCCTGCCATTTCTCATCTCTCCCCTCGGTGCATTCCACTGACAGAAATGTAAAAAGGAGGGTTCATTGCCTTTCCACTCCTTACCTGCTTCACACTGTGCACCTCCAGCCATCTGTGAGGAGCTCTTCTCAGCTGTCCTGCAGCTGTTGACATTTGCAAATGTAATTCGGGCATTCAGCACGTGAAACAGGGGAATCTCTGTAAAAAAACAAGATTTCTGTGAAAAAGAAAACTCTCATTCTCTTCCACATCTACATCAGACTCTTACATGTTCATGGGATATATTCTTGTAATGACAAAGCACGTAGTAACTCACTTCACCAAGAAGCTGCCCTTAGTTATTCCCAATCTCTCTCTAAATCTCTTATTTTATAATAAGATTTGCCAAATTTAAGGCATCAAAGTCAAGAGGAAAGGGCTGGCAACAGCTCATTGTCCCTGAAATGATATTGTCTTTGAAATTATATGTCTGTACTGGTCACTCAGAATTTATGAAGATGCTACAATAAAAATTGCTGAATATTACCAATTTTGACAGGAAATCCTGGTGGAAAGTCCAGAGTGATGAAATCCCTAAGTCTGGCAAAATGAGCACTAGTTCTGGCCATCAGGTCGATGATTGGGGTGACTTGTTCCGTAAGAGACAAGGGGAACTTCTCACTCATCCACAAGGTTGCTTTAAATCTGAAAGTAGCATAAAAATCATCCTAAATTCACAGTTTAGGAACATATGCAAAGCAAAACAGGCAGCTGGGCAGTAACAGGAGGTTACTAACATGTTACAGCACTTGCCAAAATGTTTTCTTTGAATCAGTGGAAGTAAAAATAGATTACAGCTGAATACTTAAAGATCTTATGATTAATGGTGAAAGCTGGGAAAAACCACACTGGATATTTGTAAATGTGGTTTCCAGAGATTAGACAACCAGGAAAAGACAAACCAGAAACAGTTAAAATGGTATTTCTCACTTCTGTGTTCGAATGGTGACTTCCTTTGGTCTTCCTATGTCTCTGCCTTTCAAATCAAAGTCGGGGTCAAAGTATTCCTCCAGAGTAATAGCAGTGGGATTGTTTGTAGCAGCACACTCTGTTGTCTTGGTCGTACTCTAGAAGGAAAGAGAGTTAAAAAAACAATGCAAAAAGTATAGAAGAAGCAGACAGTGGCTACTAAAAGAAACTTCCAAGTTACCTCTTGTTGAGTAACTCTCCTGCTCTATTTTACACATTCTGTTTTATACAATTATATATTCTACACCAGTGACATCAGCCATAAATAAAAGCCGTTATTAGACTGGTTTCTACTGAGGGCAAAAATCTCCAAGTATTTTAGAGACAGGAAAAATCTACTTAAATATTTTGAAGCTGGAAACCAACCAGAAATGCACACAGGAGCCACAGCATTTTTAGACCCCGAATCCTGTACTAAAGGCAAAACTTCGATGGGGTGTTTGAAACTGAAGTCTCTAGATCCGTGTAAATGTGTAATCCTGACACAGAGCCAGCAAATCCATTATCTACTGTTCTTTAGTATGTACAGATGCAGGGAGTTTCTAAAGCCACAGAGAATCATGGGATGGTTTGGTTTAGAAGGGACCTTAAAGCTCAACCTGTTCCATCCCCTGCCATTGGTAGGGACACTTTCCACTATCCCAGATTGCTCCAAGCCCTGGCCAACCTGGCCTTGGACACTTCCAGGGATGGGGAAGCCACAGCTTTTCTGGGCAAGCTGTGCCAGGGCCTCACCCTTCTCACAGGAAATACTTTTTTCAATATGTCTCACCTAAATTTCCCCTTTCAGTTTGAAATCATTACCCACATATTTCAGAGCAGCAGGGGTTACGTGGTTTTCCTCCCAGGAGGTACCTGCTATTCATCCAGAACATTTGAGGGCTTAAACCAAACAAAAACATCCTCAGGGGAAATTTAAACCTCATAATCAAAACTGCTGCCAAAATAAGGAAACAAGAGGTGATTCCACACACCTGGAGTTCCTACTGGCACAGATCTCTGGGCTGCAGTGACCTTTGCAGACATCAGACACTCACCTGAGCACCATATTCATGCTCCACTGTCCCCAGGAATGAGTCCAGGGGGTTCCTGTCAGCTTCAGCTAACAGGAGCAAAAACAAAAACATTTATTACTATTAATTAGCAGCAAAATTTGCATACAGGCCAGGCTAACAGCCAGGCCTCCACCCCAAAGTGAAATAAGTTCCTATTTCCTGTGAGCTTTGCCAGGCAAGCCCAGGACCTACAGCTGTCAGTATGAAATAGGTACAACACACAGAACAGAAGCATAGATTTTAGTCGTTTCTATGATTAGCAGACACATTTATGATTCCCACTGTCTCATAGTGGCCCCAGGGTAGGAGAATTTCCATACAAGTTACTGGCTGGTCACCTTGTACTCTAATTTAAATACCAGAAGAAATTAGTGGACCAAAACAAACCAAAAATTCCAAGCAAACCAGGCCTCCGTGAATCTTGTAACCACAGCCAAAACAAAGTAAAGGCAGGAATACATTCCAGAGTGGAAAAGTGCAGCCTTTTAAAACTGTCAATAAACTTTCATCAGGTTTTCAGGGCTTTTCTTTCCTCTAAATAGAGCTGTGATAAATACAAGTACATTTGTAGGTCAGGGATCGAGTATTGAGCTCCCTCAGACACACAGCATGGGAAAGTAAAGCAAAGTCATCAAGAAAAGAATTTCCCTTGTCTGTCTGCTCAGTTCTGCAGTCACACAGAGAAGCTATCAGAGAGCCAAAAGGTCCTACTTGTTTCCAGTTGTCCCGTGGGAAAAGTACCTTTATATCTCCTCTTCTCCTCTTCTGTCAAGTGCTCCGTGCGGATTCGCGTGACCACGTTCACATTGTTGGCCATGTAGACCTTGAGGAAGCACAGGGACAAAAACCAAACAGCACCACAGGTTAAACAAGTGAGTTTTCTCCAGTAAAATCCCCTGTCCAACTGAACAGTCCTGCACTCTTAGCAGGAAAAGCCTTCACATAAATGTAAAAGCTACTCAGCATTTATTCTTCTGCTAAGTGAAATTACAAAATGTAAGTTATTGCACAAATTCCCAAACCTGAAGTAAACATAGACTCATGAATCTGGAAAATTAAATCTTGTGGTTCTGAACTCGAATTCCAACCACTGTAAGGCTGGTAAAGCCATCTTCAGAAATACTTCACTGAGGTGAGATCAGGGACAAAACCAGTGTCAGATGGAACCACCCTAAGCAGCTGTGACTCAGGGGCAGGGGCTAATTTATGAAATCATGATGCAACTCATGGCATCAGGAGGCTGCTGGTGCCTTGCAATGCTGTTATCAGAGAGTGCTCAGGGCACTTCAACAGGTTCCTCATATTTTACAAAGTGAAACAAAGACAATGTTCAAGATTGAGTTAACTGCCAGTTTTTGGAAGTAAAGGAGCACTGGCAGCTCTGCTGGATCTTCTGTCCCTCTTCTCCCCTCTCTGATCCCCCCTCTGCTCTATACCCCTGCTGGCATTCCTGCACAAGGGCTCCAACCCCTCCCACAAGCCTGGCAGCCTGGAAGTTCCTCACCCCTGCCCAGTTCTGCTGGCAACACAATAAATCTCTCAGTGGGAATTTCAAGACCTGACATACTCAGGAAATACAGGCAAAACACAACCCCACTTCAGTTTGCTGTAAGACCACTTAGAAGAACAGAACAGGCTTTACCTTGGCTTCATAACCACTGACACCTTCTGCTTTTTCTGTCTTCCAGACCCAGAATCCAGATGTGGTTCTGACAAGAAGTGAACACCACAAGTGTCTAAACAGCTACATTTCTACACAATCCCTGGCCTGTTCTTCTAAAATTGATTTTAAACAACATTTGACAGATTATTAACCCCAGATAACTGGATAAACACATGTAGTAATCAAGGAAGACACACTAAACACATTTATTTACAGCATTCATGTGAGATTGGACTTGTTAGCCACAAAATGCAAGTTCTTGTCCATTGGTTTCAGCACATGGGTTTGGGTGAAATACAAATTTGTAATGAGCCATTGAGTCAATCAATGATCTTAGAGGTATTTTCCAACCTTAATGATTTTATCTTGTTAATATGATAAACTGGAAGCTTTCTGCAAATGATTACTGGGAACTTTCTGCCAAGCAATAGTGGCAAGTTGACCAAACTAAATTTCTTTATCTAACAGTATGTGAAGTTTGAAGTGATTTCAAATCTAGCCCTAAAAAAAAAATTTATTACCAAAGCTTTTGAGTTTGTTTTTAAAGCTTTTTTTTCAACCCATAATATCAAACTTTTAATTTGTTAAGAGGAACTTTATACCTTACCTCTCAAAAGCAATGTTTTTGGTATCAAGGCACGTGCTAATAATTGGAGATGTGAGGCGTCTCTCCACACCTTTTCTGTTTGGTGTCATCGATCCCAAAATCAAACGCTTCATGTGCTGGGAAATCTCAAACTTCTCTGTCATAACAAACTTCTCGTCGTGGTTGATCACAAGGACCTCTGCCCAGCCCCCTGTGTCTGTTGGAAACACCACGTTTCAAGTTAAAAACCTCATCAGGAGTGTTCCAGAACGAAAAGCTGTGGGGGTATGTTGTGTATCAAACCCGGGTGGGTGTCACCTCACACCTCACTGTATTTGCACTCAGCTGGGATCAGATTGGAGCTGGAGCTAAAATTATTTTTTATTTGGGGGGGGGGGGAACTGAGTAAAATACTGAAGTCAAATTTTAGCCCTATCACCAAATTTTTACCTTGGATTTACTGAAAGAAATCAAGCCATGACAAACCAATATCTCTCTGAGACTCTCATGAATATATGTACAAAACTCAGCTTCAAGAGGTCTTTTTGTGCAAAATCAGATTCCTCATTGTGCTCTCGCAGTGCTTGGGGACCAGAGAGGCTGAAGTATTTACCCCCTCCCTTGAAGATGACGCTCCTCCTGCCCCTCTCCCAGGTCATGTTCTCGAAGCCCAGCAAGGTCATGTCCACGCGCAGCTTGGCCCCGCTCTTCCAGATCCGGCACACGTCGCTCGGGCACACCCTGGAGAGCAGGGGCACTGCAGGGAATCAGGAGAGAGAAACAGTCAAGAGGTGCAGCACAGAGGACTCCAGCAACAGCCACATCCCTGACACAGGATTGCTCAGCCCTGGGATCATTGCTCCAGAGGGGGTGAGATCAGGAACAAGCTCAGGGACAAAACCCACCTAACTTTAGCAAACGCTTGTTGAGACCAAAAGATGTGAAGTGACATAAACCCCATCTCTAGCAGTCTAATAGTTTGGTATTTGAGATATCTAATCAGCTGAGAGGCTTAGAGTTCATTCCTTGAAGGGAAAAGCAGGTACCTCCCAAGTACCCTGTGCATCCATAGATGAGATGTTATCACTTAGTCATGGATGGCCAGGGACAGGTAAACAAACCCCAAGGAAAGTCTTCAGCAATTGCAACAACA
The DNA here is from genome assembly GCA_038380795.1 of Pyrocephalus nanus. Classification (NCBI taxonomy): domain Eukaryota; kingdom Metazoa; phylum Chordata; class Aves; order Passeriformes; family Tyrannidae; genus Pyrocephalus; species Pyrocephalus nanus. Next base: position 7,749,314 of record CM076278.1, read on the forward strand.
GCTAAACTCTCAGCTAAAAAACAGCCAATCAAATAAACAGGAAACAAAGAATAATTGTGCAACAGAAATACAAGAGGTTACTTTGAGAGGGAAAAGAGGAGGATTCTGAGGAGCAGATATTTCCCTGTGTATTTCGTGGGACGTTTGTAGCTCATTTCTGCAGCTTGTAAGAGGTAATGAGGAGCAGGATTATTCTTACCCCAGCTAGTGAACTCCCATTTCATTTCCACATAAAAGTCAGGAGTCTGGAGAAGGAAAACACTTCATTAAATAGTTTGACATGCAGTGCAGTGTTTCTCAGCATTTTAGATAAAGGAAAACAAAAAAAGAGCAGAACTGGAGAAATACTAAGTGAATGCTAAAACTGAAATTGAAACTGGCAAACACAAAAGCCACTGCCTGCCCCTGCTGCTTTCTGGGGGGCTGTTCTTCCTTATTACACTAGAGAGGCAGCTACACCTTCCAGATTCAGCCCTCAGTGTTGCAATCCTTAATCCTCACAACTAAGGATTTCAAAGTAAATAAAGTCAAAGAAAAACCTCCATCTCCCTCAGCACTATGGAATACACAGGTCAGAACAAAACACAGTTACCCAGCTGATTAGAGTTCAATGAACTACTTGAATGAGAACAGCAGTGAATTCTGTCTGGAGCGAGAGGTTTACATGAAATAATTACCTCATTAATTTTCTGGAGTAACTCAGGAACTCCTCCAAGGGTCATGAAGGCCTGCTGGTAGTCCCGATGCTGCAGGATCATTTGGACCATCTCTGGATCCCCTGTGCTGACAGCCTCGTGCAAAACTGAAAGAAACACAGACGCTGCCTCGTTTCACTTCGCTTTCTGACCAAGATCCAGTAATAGCAAAAAATACAGCATGTGCTGCTGAGAAGCATCACCCCAGGCTCCTGCTGCCCAGGCTGGCCTCACCTGTCCATCCCTGTGCATTCTCCTTGGTCACATCTGCCTTGTGCTGCAGGAGGACTCGGGCAGACTCTACGTAACCCAGGGAAACAGCCAAGTGCAACAAGGTCCGGCCCCGCGGATCCCGCTGGTCAACATCCTGTTGGGTGTCCCAGAGAGGAGTAATGCAGCTCATCAGGGCTTACACAAACACAGTGCTAATCCAGGAGTCAATATTCCCTGGCATTCCCACGCACTCGTTCCCCAACACTCCTGCACTGCCCTTCTACAGGGCCGTCTCGCTTCCCCACGGAAATAAAAAGAGAAGCAGAGTGGGGCCTATAAAAGGCGCAAAAACATCACTGTGGGACACGAGTCCTCGTTGATGCTTCTCATTTCTTTTACTGTCATTATTTCCCCCCCGTCTCCCTCCAGAAGGGTCGTTTTCAGGAGGAGATGGGAGTTCTAGTGTCCATCACCCCACAGTCAGCCAACAGCCTGAGACCCCACAGAGGGCTTAAACTGTACAACAAAATGGGGGAAAAAGGGGGAAAAAGAAGCAACAGGGCAAACAACACGGATTTTGGACAGCACTCTAGGAGAGGATAGAAGCAGATGGTGTTTCACAAAGCACACACAGCACAATGAGGAGTGAGGGCATTCTCTACAAGTCACTAGAATAAAAAATAGACTACACAGGCACAAACATCCAAAACATGCAAGCACAACATACTCATACCTTACACATTTTTCACTATTAGCTTAGAGATTTGAAACAGAAGAGCATCTATAACTAAAGGAAAAGGGGAAAGTCAATAGCAGAATGAGGAAAGAAGGTTATTGTGCATGTTAACAGGATTATCTGACAGCAGCAAGTCAGAATATCACACACAGAGTGGGGAAAGCTTCGGTTTAAAGCATCTTCACTTCTGTGGTGGAAGGTTAATAATTTGTTTCCCCACCTCTTACAGCTCCAACACCTGCAGCACCAACAGGGAAAGGGCTCTAAGGGTCCCCCCACTGTCTTTGCTGCTGTTCATGGTCCCCACAGGCCCGACCCCCGTTTGCAGCTGGTGAGTGGCTCCAATCCCCTCACACGCCCCTCCGGCAGCAGGAAGTTTACCCCAGGGAAGCAGGAGGAAACATATCTTTGGAACACTTTAAAAAACAGAAGGTGTTCAGAAGCAGATAAAGGAAGTAAGAGACAGACATGACCCATCTCCACACGCTGCTGGCTTCCTCGTGGAATGAAGGGAGGAGCAGCACTCCCCGGGTGGGAGCTGCTGTATTTAATGACAAACCCTCCCAGGTGAGAACGCCGGTGAGCAGAAATAACTACACAGGAGCAACGTGCCAGTGAGGTTGAAGAGTTTGTTAAGGCATAGGATGATGTAAATTAGATAAAAAGTGACTGCATTCCGAAGATCCTCCCAAAGCAGGGCTGGAACATGCTCCAAGCAGGTGTTAGTAACTCAGGTGCACCGTTAGCGCTGCAGGTGACAGCCAGGAGGTGGCACGGCTGGTCTGGGGCTCATGTACTTGTGGTGTCAGGTATAATTAATTAACAAGCTCTGCTCATTGACTGCACCCCACGCTAGTCCCTGTCAGAGCTTTCCCACAGCAGGAGGGTTTTTGCTGTTCGAGCTCTGCTGCAGCTTTTCAGGCCGTTTCCTTACGTCATTATGTCCCAGAGAGGGGACAGCCTTGTGTTTTCTACTCTCCAGCATGGAACAATGATCCTTTTTTTTTTTTTTTTTTTTTTCCCACCAGAGATGCTGAAAACATTCCAGCCAGCATAAAAACTCTGTCCTCAGTCTTGGACAGCAACGAATCTACAAGAACTGCTGGTGCTCAGCAAGCCAGGGGCTGGTTTGATCTTTGGCAGCAGCACCTTTGCTGCAGGTTGACTTCCCATTGGGATAAGCAGCATTTATTGCTTTAATAAATAAACTAATGTCCATCAAAGCTGCTGTTCTCGAGCTGTTTCAGAGACTCCAAATTCCTTCTAAAGAGCTTCTCTGCAGCTGCACTGGAATGCTCTGAGCAGCGTCTTACAGATGCAAAGCCAATGTTTACTATCTACAATAAAGGATGTTCCTGAGTCTTCTTACATCCCTTCCACACCACAAATAAACAGGTAGAGCAGTGCAGGGATCCCTCAACACGCCCGGCAGCACCACCAAGGTGCTTCTCCCTGGCACAGCAGCGAGTGGGAAGCACCGAGCTCTGCACTGGGCAGGAGCTCTTTGGGACCACCGCCCCCCCTCCCCCGGTCCCCCCAGTGCCCAGGCTCCCCTCACCTTGTCCTGCAGCTCCTGCTCCAGCCGCCTGTAGTCGTTATTCCAGACCAGGACGTGCAGGGGGAAGGCGCTGCCGGCCCTGCCAGGGGAGCTCATCCCGGCTCACACGTGGGCAGGGGGAGCCGGGGGCCCTCACTGGATTCGGGAGACCCCCCAGTTACTCAAGCCCTGACCCCCTGCAGATCCTCCTCTCTCCCGGCCCCTGTGAAAACCCTTCACCCCGCTCCAAGGGGAGCCCCATGCAAAACCCCACCCCCAGGGACGCCCTGCTCCGGGGAAACCACCCCCAGACCTCACACCCGGCACGCCCGGGGGCTCCCCTGCTCCTGCTGATCCCCACACGCCTGGGGGGCTTCCCTGCTCCTGGGCACCCCCGGGCCCGATTTCCTGAGGATCTCTCCTGCCCCTGACCGCCTCCTCGCAGCCCCCCCTTCCACAGGGTCTCCTCCTCTCCTGGGGGTCCTCTGCTCCTGAGCACCCCCCTGCAGCCTGAGGGTCTCCCCTGGGGAGACACCGCCCCAGCCCGAAATCCTGGGGGAGGTCTTTCCTCGCCCGGAGCACCCTCACAGCCCGCACTCCCGGGCTCTCCCCTGCCACAGTGCCCCACACCCGTCACCCCCAGGCTCTCCCCAGCCCCCGTGCCCCACACCCGTCACCCCCGGGCTCTCCCCTGCCCCCGTACCCCACACCCGTCACTCCCGGGGTCCCCCCGCTCTCCCCCCTCAGCCGCCCCCCCAGCCCTCCAGGGAGGTCGGGACGAACCACAGCGCGGCCGGCGCGGGGGGGCTGCCCACAGTCCCCCTCACTCCGTCGCTACCGGCGAGCGCACGGAAAGCGGAAGCTCCTACTCTTCCCCCCCTCCGCGGGCGGGCGGATGGAACGTCCCGCCCGCAGCTGTCCCACCGCTCCCCGCGCGGGGGGGGGCGGGGGTACCGCGGCGTTGGGGCGGACGCGGCGCTCTGCGCTAGCTGCTGTCCCCCCCGCCTCTCCTCGGCGTTGGTTTCGCCCACCCGCCCGCCATGGCGGGTAAGGGCAGGTCTTGCGGGTGAGGGCAGGGCTTGCTGGAGAGCAGCCTCTTCCGCCAGGCTCCCGAAGCGCTGTCTCTCCCATCCTCCCGCCAGGAGGGCGCGGCAGGAGCGCTCGGCGCTGCCGCGCTGAGACAGCGCTCCGCCCGAGGCAGGTCCCTGCGAGGGGTTGATACTGCGGGTTGCCAGCAGTAAAGATGGCGGCGCGGGGCGCCGAGCGCCGGCGGCGCGGCGCCGGGTGAGGCGGTGCGCATGCGCGGTGCCGGCGCGGGGCTGGCGGGGCCCGTTACCGGCCCCGCTGCCGCTGCGGGTGCCGGCGGGGCCGCGATGGCGAAGCGCCTGAGGAGCAGCGAGGTGTGCGCCGACTGCAGCGCGCAGGGTGAGCACCGCGCCGCCCCCGCGGCACCTCCCCTCTCGGGGCCGGAGGTGTCACCGCCCCCGTGAGGGGGCCGCGGTGGGTTGGGTGGGAAGGGACCTCCGAGCTCCCCCCGTCCCACCCGCTGCCAGGGGCTGGGACGCCTTCCCCTTGGAGCGGGTCGCTTCCAGCTCCATCCAGCCTGGTCCTGGTCACTCCAGGGGGGGGGGATAAATTGCGTGTTGGAGCGCCCGGGTGCCACCGGCACCTCCTGGGGGGCTGAGGGGGCAGAGCCCCGGGAAGGTCCTGTGGGTATCCGGCTGAGCAGGGGGAGACCTGGGACTCCACAGCTCCGCAGGGATGAGGGCTGGCAGAAATACCCCTCCCAGACACGGCTGACAGGTTGGGAGTGTGTCGCTGGGGCTGTCCTGGGGAGTTGGGGGGGTGGGAGCGGGGCAGGGGTTGGGGCCATTCCACCCTTCCCGTGTTCCAGGGTCGGGGGTGGGTTAAGCTGAGCCCTGTCCCATGGCCGGGGCTGGGTGTTGGTGTCTCGGACTGCCAAGGAAAGTGGTGCTGAGGGCTCTGACAGACGCGGGTCGGGCAGGCTCAGAGCAGCGTCTGCCGTGTGTTGACACGTCTCTCAGTGCAGATTGGTTTGGAGCTTACGGAGACAGATCTTGTCTTTAGAAAGGCAGTTCCATCTCCTGACCATCTGTAGTTCTGCTGCTCTTACATCTAAAATGTCCTGGTTAATTTTTTTTATCAGGTTATCTTTCCTTCTCTGTAGTTTCTGCTGTTTGTGTTCTGTAGTGGTTTTTACAATATAATTAATTATGTATGTACTGAAATTAATTAAAACACTGTAATATAGATAATGTTTGAATGGCGAGAAGATAAGATGTGGGAAAGGGAAGAACAACTTGTATTAAATGGGACTTATGTTTAAAAAAAAATAGAATAGTAAAAATCCCAGTCTTCTTAGAGAAGAAATTCTCCCCTGTGAGGGTGGGAAGGCCCTGGCACAGGTTGCCCAGAGAAGCTGTGGCTGCCCCTTCCCTGGAAGTGTCCAAGGCCAAGTTGGATGGAGCTTGGAGCAACCTGGTCTGGTGGAAGGTGTCCCTGTCTATGTCAGGGAGTGGGACTGGATGAGCTTTCAGGTCCTTTCCACCCCAAACCATTCTGCGATTCTGTGACTCTACTTGTATTGTCACAGATCTGGCATCTCTCACGCAGGCACTTGTCCCTATCACCCAAGGGAGCCTATCTATGCTTTTAAACATCAGGGTGTTCTGACTCAGATAAAGCTGTGGGACTGTTTGTGTTCCTTAAGCTCATCAGGGTTTCAGAATCACTATTGGGGCAATCCTGAAACCCATCCCTTTATTGTGTCATGTCGTGACATGACAGCATTGTCTGGTATTTATTTATTTAGTACAAATCTGCTGGCTGATCCATGGATGTAAAGAAACCTTAATTTAATCCTTTCTTAAATAAAATAAATCAAACCCTTCCTTTCCCTTAAGCAGAGGGGTTTGTCGGGGGATGCTGGGGGGCTGAGTGTGGGCTGTGTCAGGAGCCCTGGGAGCTGCACCAGGTCGGGTGTGCCTGACACCTGCATTAATTAGTGCTTCCCCTGGGACTTCCTCAATACTCCCTTTGTTTCTGTGGCAGAATGCGGAGAGGTTTCTTTTACACAAGCTGATCTTACCGGAGCCCTTCTGGTGCACTTCCTATCCCAGGCAGGAGTTCACTCTCAGACCCGCGGCTGGGCTTGTCTTCATCTCGCGCTTCCTGTTTTGAATCACCCTGCAGGTTCCTGAAAGTGCTCGGCCCAGGCTCTGCAGCCTCTCCCCTCATGTCTTCTGTCTCAAAACCAGTGTGGGCAGCAGGACCAGGGCAGGGATCGTCCCTCTGTGCTGGGCACTGCTGAGGGACCGCGACTGCTGTGTCTGGTTCTGGCCCCTCTCAGCAGGAGAGGCATTGAGGGGCTGGAAGGGAACAGAGCTGGGGAAGGGTCTGGAACACCAGGAATGGCTGAGGGAGCTCTTGGGGCTCACCCTGGAGAAAAGGAGGCTCAGGGAAGACCTTCTGGCTCTCTGGAATTCCCTGACAGGAGGGTGGAGCCCAGGGGGTGTCGGGCTCTGCTCCCAGGGAACAAGGGACAGGATGAGAGGAAATGGCCTCAAGCTGTGCTAGCGGAGGTTCAGGTTGGAGATGAGGAGGAATTTCTTCATGGAAAGGGTTGTCAGGCATTGGAAGGGGCTGCCTGGGGAAGTGGTGGAGTCCCCATCCCCGGAGGTGTCCAAGGAACACATGGACGTGGCACTCAGTCCTCTGGGCTGGGTAACAAGGTGGGGATCGGTCACAGTGTGGACTTGATGGTCTGGGACATCTTTTCCAACCTAAATGATTCTGGTATTCTGTGTATTTTGGTACTGGCTTTAGGATATTCTGATCAAGTCCATAACTGGATCTCTCTTAAAAATGACTCTAATTTCCAGCACAGATGCTTCATTCCATTAAATTTAAACCTGAAATATCCATTTTCCCATAAACTAAGAGCACTTTCTGCTTCTTCAGCCTGCCTAATACCACATTCCTTCTCCCTTTCCCATCCCCATCTGTTCTTTGGAACAAGTAAATGGTACTAAGCTGGGTATGGATTGAAGTGAGGGGCCACAGATGCAGAAAACAGGTTGCAGTGCTTTACTTCCCTCTTTTTGATCAATGTTCTCCACTATACAAGGTACCAAATCCATTCTGCTGTGTGTCCTTTGGGCTCCTGGAGCCTTTGCAGGAGCAAAGAGCCTTCTCTTGGCCCAGTTTCCCAGCTGCTCAGTTTCCTTGCTGAATCCATCTGTTGTCTTAATTTTTGTTTTCCATGTATTGCATTTATTTGCATCCCACCGTCCACATTTCCAGCAGTGCCTGTTTTTGACAGACTCTACCTAAATACAAACCTTTTTAGCAATGTGATTTCCCATAGGTACAGTGTACAAGCTGAAATTACAAGCAAGGCCTTGGCTTTTATTCTTCAGCAGAGTCTTTTTCTGCTATGAAATGACCAAATAAACAGTGGCTGAATTTATCGGGGTGAGTTGCTGTTGTTTGGGGCCAGCTGAGTTGGGTATTGGGGTGGATGTAAAGAAAACCCCCAGTGCTGACTGTTGGTTGTGAAGTGAGTGATGCTCAGGAGCAGCCTGGGAGCAGTGACAGGAACAGGAAAGGGAAGGATCTGATCTATGTGTGATGAGCTGGGCTCTAACAAGAAGGGACCAGGCTCATTAATCTGGAAGGCTGCCTCAGTTTGTGTCTTTAGGTTACAACAGATACCTCTCACTTCATTGCTGGGTTTTTTTCCTTCTTGGAAGTGAAAGCTGTTGAAATAATGGAATGATTTAACAAGGAGGTTGTATGCTTGTTATTAATTTTGTTTTGAAATTAAGTTAGGGTTTTCCTTAAAACATCTGCTTTAATTGGACTCTGGGCTGTGATGGTTATCGTGGGTGAATAGGCGCTCCCGTCCCTCGTGGCCCGGGGTCCAAACAGGTTTGCCTGCATTGCCTTCAGCACAGACAACATCAGCTCTGCTCAGAAACCACAGCTGTGATCAGATCTCATGTTCAAGGATTCAGCCAGTTTGTTGCATGGGTCAGAGAAGCCTTTTCCCTGATGCACCATTGCTCAGATGTGTTCTGACAGCACTCAGAAGGCCTCTCATCAAATACTAGGCTCATGCTGTACTTGCTTATTTGGCCCCAGACTCATCTCTGCATTTGATATTAAGACCTTTCCAAAATAAAAGAGAATTCCTTGATTTCCTTTTTTGTTCTCCTGCGATGTGCTAGGTCAGGAGCTCTGTCTGGCTGCTCAGTTGTCCGTTCCTGCAGAGTTCTGGCACGTTGAATTTCATGTGACACAGGCAGAAATTGGAGTTTCTTCTGGAGACTGAGCTCCGAGCAGCCAAGGGACCTGTTTGGTGTCCTGTTGGGCATTTATTGTTTCAGCCTGATGTACCATTCCTGCTCGATTTTATGCCTTCTGATGTTTGAAGCTCCGTAATTGCTCATATGTATTATTTACTACTTCACCTCCCCTCAGTTGTCTTTCTACGTTGCTTGTAAGATGATTCAGTTTGGATCTAACGAGAGATGAAGTTATTTTGCTTGACAGCTTGGGATTTTACTGAGCCTTTGACTTGACACGTATGTACCTTTTTTTCTTTGATTGTGACACTCTCGAGTGTTTTTATTATTTAAAGTGGAAGTTGAAGGAACATTGTAATAATATAGAAGTGAAGACTGAGTAGTAGGGGAAGAAGCCTGACTGCTGTTCTTACTTTGTGTGTATGGACTGGGTGTTTTTAAAAAAACCATAAAGATTTTTGTGACAGGTTTGTGGTGGGTTTTTTTCCCCAAAATAAACCAACTAGAGTTTTTCCAAAGAATAAGTAGGTGCTGTTGTTAGGAATGTGGGACTACATGAAATACCAAGTAAAGCACTTCAAGGCAGTGATAAATTCAGTGTCTTGTTATGCTTGGAAAGGAAACTGTTTTCATAGGAAGAACTGGAAGCAGTGGGGTTTTTCCCAAGTTTCCACAGTGTATCTCCTCACTGTCCTGGGACTCCCATATGCCCCAGGAGTGCAAGAACTGGTGTTTCCCATTTTCCCAGCACCCAGAGCCCCTGGCTGTAGCATTTACAGGCTCACATATTGTCCAAGCAGAGGAGAAAGCAAAGCTCCTCTTTTTAGAGTCTGTGTTTGAAATATAAGGTCGTGTTGCCTCCTGTGTTGTAATTAACGGGTTCTTTTCCAGATCCTTGCTGGGCATCCATAAACAGGGGAATTCTGATCTGTGACGAGTGCTGCAGTGTCCACCGGAGCCTGGGCCGCCACATCTCCCAAGTGAGGCACCTCAAACACACGCCGTGGCCTCCAACGCTGCTGCAGGTAGGAAGGAAAACTGTTTTCCTTTGTTAAATCATCCTTAATATATCCTTTGGATATATTGATTTTTTTAATATCACCAAACTGTTGTTTGAGAGGGGCTGGTCCTAATCTTTAATTTTCTAAGTTAGTCTCCTTTTGTTTCTCTTGTTTCCTGTGATGGACCACTAATACCAGACCACTGAAATCAGAATTGTCTCTGCCTTTTTAATTTGATACTTTTGCTTTGGAAGGTCACCTCAGCTTTTCTTTCACACTTCTGCAATAGCATGTGCCCAAATTTTCAATATATGACATGGTCTTCAGTAGAGCTGCTGTTGGGAAGAGCAGGGAATTTTAAGGGGCTTCTTACTACATTCCACATCATAACCCCTCAGCATGTGCCCAGTTCTGATATCCCAGTAGGTTCTGGATGCTGGCACACAAAATGGGAATCTGTTGGCTTGATGTCTGCTTGGAAATAATTACGGATATTTGATTAGTGCAGCCAGCAGCACAATGTCAATGCCTGTGTGTGTATCCTGGGTTTCAGATGGTGGAAACGCTGTACAACAATGGTGCTAATTCCATCTGGGAACACTCTTTGCTGGACCCTGCCTCTGTCATGAGTGGACGGCGCAAGGCCAGCCCGCAGGACAAAGTGCAGTAAGTGGGAAACGGCAGAATTATTATTTTATAGAGCTGTAATTATTTTATTCGGCAGTGGCAGAGCAGCAAAGAATCCATGGGAACCTGTGTGTGTTTTGTTGCTGGAGGAGAACGAGACTAAACTAGTTATTTGCTTACCCATTATTATTTTTTCTTTACTTTCCAATGATTTTTTTTTTAAATTTATTGCAAAAATTCATTGCTTGAATTCCCTGAACTATTGTTTCCCAACCTCTCACTTTAAACAGTGAATAGTCTTTGAATCAAAAGACTTTTAATTCTCATGCCATGTGCTTCAGTTATCTGAATGCTGCCAACTAAACTGAGTTTGGCAGATGAATTATGCAAAAATGGGAGATTTCTGTCACTGATTACAGTGCTTCATTTTAAAATGTAAGTAACTGCATATAGTAAGTATAGATCTGTAGTGGGCATACTTTCTTTTAAGAAATACACACCACATGCCATGGTCTGCAGATACTTTGATATTTTTAACAGAAGTTTGCTCTGCATAGTCAGACAATCTGCACTGGGTTGTTTTTTAGTGAAAGTATTTTTCCACGTCTGACTTTGCCACTGGCAAAGATCTGATTCCATCTTCACTTGTGGATTTTCCTTTTTTCTGGAGCATCTGTATTACTATGAAAGCACTAATATTTCTTTCCTTTCCCTTCTGTTGCCTGGGTTTCTGTTTGCAGTCCCAACAAAGCCGAGTTCATTAGAGCTAAGTATCAGATGTTAGCGTTTGTCCATCGCCTGCCGTGCCGGGAGGACGACAGCGTCACTGCCAAAGACCTCAGCAAGGTGAGGGGGGCACCTGCAGGGACAGCACAGCAAACCTGACTCACTTCAGTTAGCTGCTTTTGATTCAACTACTGCAGTTTTTCTGCACTATTGCATAAATAAATAGAGCTTAACTTCACCTTGAAGCCACTTTTTTTTTTTGGTAATACGTATGGATACTGGGGGTGATGACTGAGAGGCATTAATTTAGGTTAATTGGAGAAGAACTCTTGCACACCATTTCCTGAAAGGATTGGTGAATAGCAAATGGTGATTCACAGTTGTTGCTGTATTAAATATAATCCTGCTTCTTTTCCAGCAACTCCATTCCAGTGTGAGGACAGGGAACCTGGAGACCTGTTTGCGACTGCTCTCCTTAGGAGCTCAAGCCAACTTCTTTCATCCCGTAGGAACACTTTTTTCATTGTTTTGATAAAAAAATCAATTATAGCTCAATCTTCTACTCAGGCCTGTTGATTAAGCAGATACTTTCCTTCATCCCTCGTAGGAGAAAGGAAACACCCCTCTCCACGTTGCTGCTAAGGCGGGACAGACTTTGCAGGCAGAACTGTTGACGGTTTATGGTGCTGATCCTGGCACGCAAGATTCCAATGGAAAAACTCCGGTTGACTATGCAAGGTAGAAGCTCTGACATGTATTACCTGATATTCGTAAATCACATGAGGAACCTGCTTAGATACATTTCTGTCCTGAGAATAATCTGAATGTTAAATGCTAATTATACTTTTTCTAGAAAGAGTGGAGGCGTAAAGAATATAAACAGACATTTTCATCATTTCATAGCCCATGTTCTGGGTGCTTGAGACAGTTGTGATCTCAATGACACAGGCTGTGCTGTGCCAGTCTAGCAGCTTTCAGAAAAGGGATCTGAAGAGAAGAGTTTCTGCAAGCTCAGCCAGCTGAGTAGGCTCTAGGGGTGTGGATTAACTCGAGAACTGCTGTGGGAAGGGACAGAAGTGCACAGATGGGTCGGAGCACACAGGGTGGAAACAGGTTGTTGGTCTGTGCTGGGTTGTTCCAAATCAAATTCTCTGACCATTTTTAATTCTGTGTCTCAATGACTGACTGATGTCCCCTCTGTGTGTGACCCAGACAAGGGGGGCACCACGAGCTGGCAGAGCGGCTGGTGGAGATCCAGTACGAGCTCACAGACAGGTTGGCTTTTTATCTCTGTGGCAGAAAACCAGGTAAGCACAAGGAACTGCACTCTGAGTTCTGTCTGTTTAGTTATAGGATAGTTCAGCCTGTGGTGTATGACGTTTGTGTCAGTGTTATTTCACTTTTTATATCCATTTCAGATATTCTAATATTTATACTCTCTATAAATTATACAGGAAGAACCAAAGAAAGTATAAGATGCAAGATTAGTGATGATGCATTTAAATTTCAGTTAAAACTGTAAGGTTTTAAAGATACCTAGATTTAAAATTAAGCTCCTTTCTCTTTTGCCACAAATGCATGTTCTATACATAAACTGTAGAAAGTCTTCCAAGTAGTTTCTTGCAATTGAAATGCAAAAGCAGGGGAGTGTTAATTAAATGGGTTCCTTTTGAACACAAGCACTCTTACAAGTTTTTAGCCATTAGGTGCCATAAAGTCACCTAGTTTAGAACTTCATATTCTTTTTTAATAGAATTTTAATACAGATAATAAGCCTTAAATGGAATCTTTGATAACACCAGGAAATTGTTGTAAGAGCCTGCTTTTAAGACTTGCTAACTCTCTGTAATTGGAAATTGGGTAATTGCATGCAAGATAAATCATTCTGTGTTTGCCTTTTGCTTATATTCTTGAAAATGATAGTCCAGTACCAACCTATTAAAGTGCAATTTGTTTTCAACTCTAGAGCACAAAAATGGTCAGCACTTTGTTATACCTCAGATGGCAGACAGGTAAGTTGCTGATTCCATGGAATGTCTGAAAACATCAAAATAAAAAAAACCCTAATGATTAAATATAATTTTCTTTCTGAAACACCTTGTAAGCTTGTTGCCATTCCAACTTTTTATGTGTACCTTTGTTAATCTTGTAAGCTTTCTTTTTCCTAGAAAGAATATTGTCATACAAACAAAATCAGAAAATTATAGAAGTTTGCTGTATTTGTTAAAATGCAGGGGGAAGGTGAGACAATTCTATTAAAGGAACACACATGGAAATTCCTAAGAAACAGATTGTGTAATAATTTAAGGAACAATTGAGGTTGTTTCCTGATTTTTGAAAGTAATACTTACAAGAAAGCTGTGTTTTCTTCTGGAAATATTTATACTTTTGATCATCTGAGTGTTCTTAAGTTTTGGCTGTGAATCAATGAAATAATATTTGTCCCAAACATACCAAGTATTAATTACAAGTTCCTGTTTCTCTTTTCTTGCTGTGCAATTGGAAATAAGACGGCTGTAAGTAAACTACTGTCCAACCTACTGCTTGCAAAATTTCTATGAAGAGCTTTAATAAAATTAAAATTATATGGGTAAAAACTTGTGGGTATTCATATTCCAAAGGATTTTTGTGATTCTTTTGTTTTAAATTTAAGATTGTTGTGTTTGAAAGCTCATGAATATGCTAATTGTGATACTATGTTAGTAACATCAGTGTGTTACAAGTGATACTAAAAATACTAAAATGTTAAGGGGTCTTAAATAAAAGTGACATTTTACTCACTGAGTTACTGGAACGTAGAATTTGTGTTTAAGCCATGACATGCTGTAGATGTAATGATCACATCTTGTTTTCATAGCAGTCTGGATGTATCAGAACTGGCAAAAGCAGCCAAGAAGAAGCTTCAGTCTGTAAGTAAAACTCCTTTTCTAGACATGGCAAACTTCACACTTCATCTTTCAGCCTTCTTAGCACAAGGATCTCTTGCACCACCCGCTGCAGGAACAGTTGGAAACGCAAATATTTTGTGGGCCTTCACTGTTCAGTTAAGCCCAAATCTACAGTGGTGTTTGGTACTTCATTCCCACGGTGGCTCTGCTTCACCCAAACACACGAGGTCTTTTTGTGGTGAGATAGCAGAGAAAAATCCATTAACCAGTAAAGAAGTGTAGAACAGAATTATCTCTGTACCCAGAAATTGGGTGATCATCCAAGTCTGCTCCATGGATTTACCTCACTGGGCAGGCTGGGAAAGGAGCATTTCTGTGAATTATATAGGCTGAAGAAAAGAGAGCAGAGTTGTGCTCTTACATTTTCTCTGTTACAGAGATCTTACTGGGTTTAATTTATTTTCAAGCTGTAATTATTCTCTTCCACCCTTAGCTAAGCAACCACTTATTTGAAGAACTTGCCATGGATGTGTATGATGAAGTTGACAGGAGGGAAACAGATGCAGGTGAGTGAGGCTTTCTGGAATGAAATAAAATAAATCTGAATTGTTACATTACAAAAAGGATGCTAATCCAGCCACATGTTCTGTTGAAATGCTTCTGTATTCAGTAATTACTGCTGATGGGAGTTTCTTTGTCTTGCATTGTGTGAAGGGGATGTTAATTCAAAAAATCCTGTGTTTTTCACAGAGTAGGGAACTCTCTGGGGAAAAAGCCTTCCTTTGAATTGATTGTGTTTGTGTTTGAAATTGGAGTCTTTTATTCTTTGACAAGAAATGCTGTCAAATAATACAGGAAGGTTATTCCCTGTTTTTGTTTTTTCCCTCTGGAGCAGTTTGGCTTGCAACTCAGAATCACAGCACACTTGTGACGGAGACCACAGTGGTCCCTTTTCTTCCCGTAAATCCTGAATATTCCTCAACCAGGAATCAGGTAGGAAATCTTCTTAATACTGTAAAAATAACCTAATATGTCAGGTAATTTAATAGGCCTAAGGAATATTGCTTTACTATATTTCATAACTGTAGAAGAGTTACATCTACTTGGAAAGAAGTTAAAATAATTTACATTTTCCTTTTAAATCACACTTTTTGCAGTAAAGGCAATTGAATAGTCAACTCACTCTAAGTGTATAGTCTTAGTTTTTCTGGGAACACTGCTGTTCATCTAATACAGTACTTTTATTTTCCCTGCATTATTCTATAATTTAGGGAAGACAGAAACTGGCTCGATTTAATGCCCATGAGTTTGCTACACTGGTCATAGATATTTTAAGTGATGCCAAACGAAGACAACAAGGGAATCCTCTCACTGGTTCCAAAGGTGAGTTGTCAGCTCCTCTGAAGGCAGTTCCTCAGTAGTTCAGTCACTCCCAGAACCCTTTCAGCAGTGCTGTGTCAATGGAGAGAGAGAGAGAGATTGTTTTTATAAATAGAAACTAACTCGTGCATATCAGGCTACTGACAACAGGCCACCAAAATAATGCCCAAATACAGAAGATTAGTCTGTTGAAGTTGGTATTTGTAACACAAATCATGGGGGATATGTGCAATTTAGGAACATTCTTTTGTGATGGTTGTGATTTTTGTAATAATTAGGTAATATTTTCTGGAATAGTCCTGAACAGTGCAAGAGTGATACTTGTTTTGGCTGGCAGCTGGGATAATGGCAGGGGTTTAGATGCTGGAATTTCTGGCTGCTCCCTACATGCAGGACTTGGCAGTAATTTAGATCTTATTGCTAATTCACCTAATAAAAATGTTTATTTTCTGTATTTCTTGAGTGTGGCAGATAGCAAAGATTACAAATACGTTAACAACAAGACAGAGCCACAGTTCTAGCCATGATGGTATGAAATAACATTGCAGCACCAATTCTCCCTCTAGAGAGAAAGCACAAAAAAATCTTTTCTAACTTTTAATTTTTCCCTATATTTTTCATTTGAATGCTGACATCCATTTGTCCAGTATAGTCTGTTGGGCTTTTTAATATGTATGAATTTTATTAAGCTGTTAAAGCGTGATTCTCACCACTTATTTTATTTGCCTAAACAGTTAGAGGAAATGAAAAGGCAAAACCATCAAACTAGTTTTGGACAGTGGTAATTCATACCTCTTAGGTGGATTTAATTAATTTTTTTTAAGTGTGTACTTCCATTTCTTTTCCAAACTCCCTTGTGTGTTTTTTTAATGTGTTGATCTGCAGAAAATGTGGAACTGATACTCAAATCAATCAGCAATCAGCACAGCAGTGAGAGTCAGGATAACGACCAGCCTGATTATGACAGTGTTGCTTCAGATGAGGACACTGATCTGGAAACAAATGCAGCTAAGTCAAACAGACAGAAGGTAGGCTTGAAATAGTGATACACACCCTAAATGTTATTCATAAAGGGAATCTGCAGTCAGTCCTTCCCCTTGTGAAGGGATTTAACTTGCATAAATGATTAGAAAATGGATTTTTAAATTAACTTTCTAATTAATTTCATAATCATGCCTCAGTCTGTGATTTTGCTAATAAGATTAAGTGTTGTGACTTGAAGAATTTTTATTGTAAAAAAAAAAAATGCTTCTCTAGAAAAGTAATATGTGTGTCTGGAGATAAGATAGAGACCAAATTGCAGAGATGAAATAATTGCATGTACCAAAACACCCTCAGTCAGTGATTCCTTAGTATTTCATGAAGTTACTGCTTCCTACTGAAGAAATATTTACAGCAGACCAAATTGAACAGCAGAATGGTGAAAAAAGGAGAGTAGACCTATTAATTCTGCTTTATTTTTCCCTGGTGATATGCACACTGGATATTTAGCAATCTGTCTTTTATGACTTTCCAGTTCTTTATTGCATATTAAAAAAAATCCTTATGAAAAGAATGTTTTTCTCACTGAAATGCTGAGACAAATGTTTTTAGAGGAGCTAAGAGTTGATTGACAGCAGATTTCTTTTATAGTGGACTAAAATGATGCTAATTAATGGATCTTATTCATTTAACTTAGACTGAACTGTGATTCTTTTGAAGTAAATACATGAAAAGCTGTAGAAATGTCATTGTTTTGTTTCCTTCTTTCTCAGTGGTTTAAGTATTTTTCTGTTGCTGTTCCTAGAGCCTGGATTCAGACTTGTCAGATGGACCAGTGACAGCCCAGGAATATATGCAAGTTAAAAACGCTTTGGTGGCTTCTGAGGTGAAGATTCAGCAGTTAATGAAAGTGAACATCAACCTGAGTGATGAGCTGAGGATCATGCAGAAAAAGGTAACAGGCACAACACTGTAACCCCTCAGCTCTTGGGGTGTCTGGAGTTATTAGAATAAAACTGCTGGAACTGAGGTTGCAATAACCCAATATTGGGATAGTGAGAAAACTCATTTTAAAGAGCTGCTCTGGAGTCAGATATGGCACTATAAATATTTTTGTGCAACACATGCTTTGAATATTGTTTTTGGTGGAGCTGATACTGATCTGACTCAACAAACCATGATGATGATTTGACTTACGTCAAAACTTTGACATGAGTTTTCCAAGTGACAAAACAAGTCACTTTTTTTGTAAGTCTTGTAGGTATTTATTGTCTTTAAACAATGAGGAAGTAAGTGCCATCTGTATAATGTACTTCCAATTTTCCCAGTAAATATGTTGGGGTTTTTTTCCTGTTACTAAGCCTAGCTGGAATGAAGAGAAATTAAAATCCAAGCTAATTTGGCAGTACAAAATACTCTGCAATGTGTCAACACAGTATAAACTCCTTGTATACCAGGAGGCCAAGATTTATTTGTTTGCCTGTATTTGAATCTGTGGGAAATAGCAGTTACAGGATATAGTGGTAAACTCAATTCCTGCCTTAAACGTGCACTGTGGGTTTGTTTGGACAAAGATAAAGTAGAGGTGTCTCATTTACAGTATGAATTACTATGCATAGATGGTCTGATACGAATAGAAAACTGAGCATTTTTGCTAACATCCTGAATTAAAGGCTCAAAAATCTCAATTTGGAAGCCAGACCTCTAATTCCGTACATAAACAAATCAACAATTTGTTGTGTGCTTTGCAAATAGAGGTTTTTGTGGTGTTAAGGAGAATTTATATCTGTACTGAGTTCAATCTCCTGCCTGACATGGTAGCTAGAAAGGACTGGCTGCTTCCTCAGATTAATCCCTTTCATTAATGTTAAAAATCCTGTTTTTCAAATAATTAAAATCCTGCAAGAGTGACACACAGAGAAAGTTGTTCAGGCTGTGCTTGTGCAGGTGAACCTGCTGTTCTGGGCAGAGGTTGATGCTTTGGAGGGTGGTGGGACTGTTCAGCTCTTTGTACCTGAGGCCAGGCTAATTCAGCAGGTTGGAATATCCTTGTTTGTTAAGGGCCAACATTCTCTTCTGTTGTGTTCAGATCTGCTGGAATGGTGAATCCTGGGGGATCTCATGGTGTTTCCTTGGTCTTTTAACAGCTTTTACTGGTTGAACATTTCTCTTGCATCAACTGAATTAACTTTCCACTTATATTGAGTACCTTTAGGCAGATATAGTGTATTTAGGGTAAAAAATATCTTCAGAGCCTGTGAATTAATGAGGCTTCAGTATATTTATGTGGTGTGGCAGAGGGGAGATCGCTGCTGTGCTGCAGTTTTCTTTACTGAATCTTTCTGATGTGTTAATATAGCAAACTTACTCCGAGTAACTCCACCAAATAAAACAGAATTGGTGCATTTTTACTATCAGTCAAGTAATAAATGCTTTAAAATGCTTTCTTCTTGGCTTCTTAGAAAGCAGTAGCTGATGCTTAATTTTCATAAGCTAAATTTTCTCCTTGCTTTGCAGAGCAAGCTCGAGTTCCTTTGTGCTGCCTCTAGTGTCTGTGCTGCAGTTCTGGCATTGTCACATTTCATGGGCCTCATGTTAAAGTCTACTAAGTTCTTGTATTGGCTGCTGAAATGGGTCACTTTGCTTGGAAAATTGTTGTGTTATCAGTCCTTCCCCTCACAACCTCATTGTATCCCACGATTCCTGTGCCAGTACAGCAGACTGGAAGGAATGGATCGTGTGTTTTGAACTACAGCACCCAATGCTAAGATCAAACTTAGCTTGCAGTGCTGGAAATCAGCACCTAAATATTTCCACATCTGGAACACAGATGTTTCTGTGCTTATACCAAGCAAGTCAAGTAGATTTTGAAAAAAGAAATAACCTCCCAGCTACCAGGAACTGGATTTGATAGTAAAGCTGACAAGCGTGTGTTGCATGGGCAGTTTGCTCTTGGCACTTGCTGTTAGGAAACAAACACTGCTAAACATTTCTTTCAGCTTCAAACGCTACAGAGTGAAAATACCAACCTCAGAAGACAGGCCACAACCAATATCTATCAGGTCCAAAGTGGTTCTGAGTACCCAGACCCCACCACCAATTCCTCCTTAAAGCGGCGCCCGTCGGCCCGGGGCAGCAGGCCCATGTCCATGTACGAGACTGGCTCGGGGCAGAAGCCCTACCTGCCCATGGGGGAGGTCACCTACCCAGAGGAAAACAGCCCAAGGCTGCAGCCCTTCCCTCCACACGTGAGTAAAACTGCTGCTGCTTCTGCATTTCTTCTCATGTTCAGCTTTCCTGGCTCTTCCAGCGCTGCTCGTTCACCGACGCTGCTCAGCTCTGCCTCAGAGGGGAAAAAAACAAGAGGGAATAAGAACTGTGAGAATTGTTGATGTTTGCTGTATTAACATGTCTGCAGGACCCTGATGGTTTGACAAGGAGAAGCTGTAGCAGTTCTGGAACATGTAAACGGGAGCTTTTGGCTTCTGCTCAGCTGTTGTTTTTTTTAACCACAATATATATGCCAAATATCAATATGTGACTGTTTAAAAAGCAGAAAGGGGGGAAAATAGTATTCCAAGAAAGCAGGTAAAATTCATGGATTTCTTCAGATACACGGGCAGGTGCCAATCTGTGGTACTGGAGAACCACCTTAAAAAAATAAAATTGAAGCTGAATTTTCCCCAGACACCTAGTTTCTTATTCTGATTTTGGAACTGGAGGATGGAGATGGTTTAGATCTGTCATTCAGATTCTTCTGGTTTAGTATTTTCCTGTGTGATGTGCAAATAGTGGAGAGGGAGCTCCGTGTTACTAAAGGAATTTTGTACTGAGATGTTCACATTTTGCATAAGTGACCCAACATGCACCAGTGCATTTAATTAATGAGTGCATTTAATTAACTAGTACAGTTAACTTTTTATTGTATCTTTTTAGATTTCTCCATGGGCAGGAACACTGGACAGTATTTTTTAGGCACTTATTTAAAATTTGTGGATTTGTTACAGTATCTTTCCCTCTTGGTATTTCCTTCCAGTTAATTGATTAAGACTTTTAAAATATATTTTGAAGTTATGGCATGAGGGAGGGCAAATGTTCCATACACATTCCAAAAAGACAATTGAATGCACCAGAGAATCAGTGCAGAAATTTGTCTGCTGGGTTTTTCCCCTCCTCCAATTAAATTAATTTAAACTATGACATCTGGATCAATTTGAATTATATTGGCCTGTTGATACACAGGCAGTTCTGGCAGCAAGAAATGTCAAAATTCATTCATATGTGATAGTGTTTGCAAAACATGACAGTGCCCTGTACAGGTCCTTTGGTCACTTGGTTTGAACATTGATTTGTTATGTGGAGTTAGTTAATTTAGCATTGTGGTGAATATATTTTGTTCTCCGTGGAATTTGGCACCTCTGGAATGTCCATATTAGGGTGAAATCAATTGGATTTTGAAAGAATTAAGTCCACTCAGGCTGAGCCGAACTCTCAAAATCATTCTTGCTTTGTCATCTCCGTGGTTTTAAGAATGTTCCTTTATTTCAGTTAAGAGTTTATTTGTGTTTTGTTTGTGGTTTTTCCCGAGTGTTTTTCTCTTTCCCATTTTTAGATCGGGAGGAGTGCGTTTGTGACCTCCTCTTCATCTCTACCTTCCTTCCCCTCCACGCTTTCCTGGTCAAGGGATGAGAGCACACGAAGGGTTAAGTACCTGCCCACCTTTTCCCTGGAGGAGGTGACATCTCCCCAGAGCCAGATGCCTCTCTCTTCCCCCTCTCCCGCTGCCTGGCCTTCTGCATGGAGCAGAACTCATCCCTTCATTCCTTCTGCCACACACTGTGGGCACTTGCCTCTCTCTAACTTCACAGTCTCTGGCGTTTAACACCACGCACCATTCTCAGATCACTTGTTCAGCTGCACAGCAGCCAGAAGACAAGTTGGTTGCTGCTTGGACAGTGATTTTCCAGGCACTCGCTGGTATTTCTAAGCCGATGTACGACTCTCCCTGCTGACTAAAAGCACTGCATGAGGCCCAGCTTCAAAGCTGCTTTCCTTGGGGGCTGCACTTTGCATCAATCCAGATGGGCCTGACTGACTGTTTGTCTTATGGATAACAAGTTTGGGGGTTTAGATGTTGAATGGCCGTACTCTGATCTCTCCCTGCCAGGACACAGAACCTCCTTTTTAATTTCTTCTTGCCCCCGTTTTATTTTGACTGTACAGTGTTTGGACATATCAGTGCAGAAAATATTAGGTTTGCAAGTAGGGAGGGATGATAAAAATTTCAAGGGAATATCCTGCTTGGTCGAAAGGAAATCTGGATTTGGCTCCAGCCGATAGTAGTGCTGTGTGGTACTAGAAACTTACAGAGGGTTTGTGGTTTTTTTTATTCTATGCTGATTCTGTATTAGTGATTCCCATATTATCCTGTTCTTTACTGTGGTTTGTTTTTCTGACCATATAATAGAGCTCTGCACTATTGGTATTGTTGTCTCTACATCTGGGAGAGGGGAAAGGTCAGACCCTACATATTATAGTTTCTTATCTTCAAAACATGTGTCACTTTTACAGTTGATCTTCACCAGCTGTTCTAGGGAGTGTTCAAAAAATGCTGGTTTTTCTGTGCCGAGTAACTTTAAAGGGTCCATACTCCAGGTACTTCAGTGAGAATTGCTGGGTTTAGCACTGGATGAGTGCTTAACAAACCTACTGGATCTGAGCCCATGAAAACCTGTTCTTAGTCACATTTTTGCTCTGTTCTTGAGGTAGAAGTATTATTTCGTAAGCGGATTCCTAAGTGTGTGGATCAGGGATACAGGTTGGAGGTGTCCCTTGCAGTCCAACACTTGAGATTCCCTCCTCATGACTTCAGGGTTTCTGTAGAGCCCCAAGACTGGTTGTTCAGCAGGGTCTGTAGAGGATCCTGAGCTGCTGATCTCTGTGCAGAGTGACACGTCTGGTGTGACTTGTTTGCAAACGTGCAAGCTGCAGTGGCCACTTCTGATGGGCTGTGCAGTTTTTAAAAGACTACAGTAGGTGGATGTGTGGTGATCCTGGGGCCTGGCTGTGGATTTGGCCTCCAAGCTCATTTTGGTATCCCATTCTTCATTCCACCTTCTCCCTGGGATCAGTCTCCCACTTTGCAATGGACCCACAGTGCTCTGTCCAGTGTCCAGTCTCTGCTTCCCTGCCTCCCTCCTGCCCTCATTTCAGGTTCTGCTTTGAAATTTGCCCTGCCCTCCTTTTGATACCCTTCTCCCATGACCATCTGCTCCTGATGGTTGAGCGTCCCACCCTTGTTGCATCCTGTGCTCTGCTCCAGGCCACATCTCTCACTTATTTGGCCTCCCAGCCTTGTATCAGTATCAAGCCTTCAGTGGCCTCAATTCCTCACACTTTGGCTCCCTGCACCATTTTGGGCTTTAGTCTACAATGGACCTTAACTGTTCTTGTGTCAGCCTCCAAACTGTAATGGGCTCTTAAGTCTCCTCCATTCTGTGCCTTTTGGTTTTCCACCCCCAGTTTGGCCTCCAGCCACCATCTGTCTCCTGTCTTTATTTTAGCTTTCCCATTGCCATATCTTCAACCCAATTTTGCAGTGGGCTTCCCAGGGCCAGGCTCTGCTCTGGTGTCAGACCCCAGTGCTTGATTTGGCCTCTGCTTTGTCATGGCCTCCCTCATTTGGTTCAGCCTCACGCCCTGTGTGGGGCCTCAGTTCTTGTTTCAGCCTCCCACGCTGGGTTTGGTTTCCACTCTGTTCAGCCTCCCACGTGGGCTTTGGCCTCTGCTCTGCCATGGGCCTCCTGTTCTTGGTCTGGCCTCTTTCTCCCTGGGGTTCTCCCCCTCTCCAGTGGGCTCCTGCTCACTGTTCAGGCTCCTGTTTCATGGTCCTGCATTCTCCATTTGGCCTTTCCACCTGATGGGATTCCCCCTTTGTGCACTCAGGGCAGTTTCACTGGCAGGGGAAGGAGCTGTGTCTGTCTGTCCTGCCCTCCTGGATTCCTGGCACTCAGGCTGGTGGGGCTGTGCTGTGCTGGCCGTGCCCAGGGCCTCGGGTACAAGCTGCAGCAGGAGCCTGGCATGGGGTGAGGGGGCACAGCAGGCTCTGGGGCAGCGGCTGGTGCAGGAGCTGTTGTGCTGAGAGCAAGCCCACGTACACGGGAACGGCACTGGCACAGCCCAGGGCTGCTCTTCCCTGCACAGGCTGAAATCAATCTGTGTTCCTTGCAGGCCTCGAAGCTGGAGAAGCAGAGCAGCGTGTCTGAGAGTGACTATGACAATCCCACCACCCCTG
This sequence comes from Pyrocephalus nanus, assembly GCA_038380795.1. Taxonomy (NCBI): domain Eukaryota; kingdom Metazoa; phylum Chordata; class Aves; order Passeriformes; family Tyrannidae; genus Pyrocephalus; species Pyrocephalus nanus. Next base: position 7,772,719 of record CM076278.1, read on the forward strand.
TGGAGCTGGAGGAGCCGGGGTAGGTGCTGTGACACTGGGCTGTCACCTGTGGCTCCACGTGTGCCCCCAGCCAGGTGTGTCCCCAGGCTGACCTCTGCCTCATTCCCCTGCAGGTCTGGCAGGAAGGGCCGACAGCGGAGTGTGGTGTGGCAGGGGGAGGGATCCATCCCTGAGGACACAGACCCAGCCCCCAGCTCCAGTTTGCCCAGTACAGAAGATGTGATTCGGAAAACTGAGCAGATCACCAAGAACATTCAGGAGCTGCTGCGAGCGGCACAGGAGAACAAGCATGACAGGTAAGGGGTGAGTGCTGGAAAAACTCTTCTGGTATTTTCACCTGTACACAGGGAGGTGAAAAGTACAGCCGCTCCATTTCACACCTATAAAACGTGTAGGTCTGGTGTTTCCTGGTGTCCTAGTCCCTGCACCACAGGGTGAGTGAGAACGAGTGACCAGCCCCATTGCGAGTGTGTTCTGGCTGAAGTTCTGCCTGTCCTGCCCTGCCCCGCCCTGCCCTGGCAGCTGCCCTTAACTTGTGCAGCCCTGCTGCAAAATAAGTGTTGGGTTAGATAAAAATCAAATGTTTTACGGAGAACTTGCTGCAAGTTTCTCTTGGATCTTCATACTCCTGTGTCCGTGGGTAAGGGCACCCCACACCAATTTGATACTTACACCAAGGTTTATTTTAGGAGAAAATTGCAAAGGAGGGAGAAATTGCCTTTCTTCTGAGGTGTTAGTACAGATAGTGTACCAATAAAAAGTATTGTGAACTACTGAGTTTAGACACAGCTGAGTAAGCAGGACACTGATTCAGCATGTCAGGGCGCAGCAGCTTCTGCTCCCTTAGGGAACTTCGGATCCACCTGAACAATTAATATCCAGCGTAGCTGTGCGTGAGTAGAAGTGATACTGCCCTTGCTGATCATCAGGTGGTGCTCCCGCACAGCTTGTCTAGAAGGCTGTAAATAAGAATTACATATTCCCAGGTGTTAGTGCATTTTAGGGCTGGAACACTTTGGTCTCCAGGAAGTCAGACCCTGCAGGCAGGCGGGTCCCCGCTCTGCTCCGGCCCCTGTGCCCTCTGCCCTCTGTGCCTGTGAGGAGCAGCAGTGGTTTGGGTTGAGCCCTCACTTCCTGCCTCGCTCAGAGAAGTGCACAACAATAGGGCCACTTTGGTTCTGTGTTTTTTCCTCCTTGTACTTTTCTATTTTTAGAAGGGCCAGGGCGGCCTCTCCCCCTCACGCTGAATGGTGAGTTCTAACGTGCTTGTGCTCAGCTCAGTGCCCTTGGCCAGAACCTTTTCCACTGCAATCCCTTGTTACTTGTTTCTCACAGAGAAGCAACAGTAAGAGGAGCTTTAAATGAGTTTAGTTTTTGTGTATATCACAGTTTACAGTATTTGAATTTTTAAAAAATCATTGAAAGAAACAATAGAACACACCTGGCTTTCACTGTTAAACTGATCAGATATTTAAACAACTTGTTAAGTTCATTTTTGTTTTCTTGTACCATATATGGAGTGGGGTGTTTGCCTGTACTAGATGAGTGTCATCTTGCAAAACACTGAACTGTGAAGCTGCTGTTCTTTGTTTTCCTATTCCCTGGCATCCTTAACACAGGGGGATGCTTCCTTACCAACATGAGATACTGGGGATGTAATAATACATCCTCCAAGCTGGTGGTGGGAATGCTGTAGGGAGAAATCATGTGCTGTGTAGGTAATTGGAGAGTAAAAAAATGATGCAAGAGTATCTTCTATTAATGAAACACCTTCTTCCTTTCTTTCCTCGCTCTCTTCCCACCCCTTTTCCCATGCTCCGAGCAGACCCTTGGAGCGTGCAGGCACACTCCAGCTCAGACACAGCCTCGGCTGCTCCAGCACACGGCTCCCCTGGGCTGAGAGAGCTCCCCTGCAGCCTCTGACCATGCAGCAGCCCAGCCCTGCCTCCTGGTACTCTGGCCTCTGTCCCTGCCTCCCAGGCACAGTGTCCTTTCTCTTTCTCTCTGCTGCCTCTTTCCCTCCCGCTCCGTCTGCACGGGGGTCATGGAGGGCGATGCATGAAATGCTCTGGGTGCTCAGGGACCTGCAGACCTGGGACAGCACCTGCAGTGACAGCTCCCAGTGTTGATTTGGTGGGGAACATAATCACAGCCTGAACTGGAGGTGGCTCTGGTGTAAAGGATTCTCCTCTCTCTGTTCCATTTATTGTCCTTTGAGATAAATTAAATTACAATAACTTGGTTGGAATTGGATGATCACAGAACCATAGAATCACAGAATGGTTGGATTTGGGAGGGATCTTAGAGACCATCCCATTCTACCCCTTGCCATGGGCAAGGACACCTTCCACTAGCCCAGGTTGCTCCAAGCCCCGTCCAACCTGGCCTTGGACACTTCCAGGGATGGGGCAACCACAGCTTCTCTGGGAAACCTGTGCCAAGGCCTCACCACCCTCACAGGGAACAATTCCTTCCTTTAGGAAGAAATCTTTGAGGTTTTATGTTCCTTTCCAACCCAAACCATTCTGTGATTTTATGGACTAACAGCACAACATGTGGTTGCTGCTTCTGTGCACCGTTGCAAAAGTAGCAGGAGTTTTACATCCCTAGTGTGGAACATTCACACCTGACAGCTGAGTGTTTGTACAGCTGGGGGTCGGATGAGATAATTGTATCTCAAATCAGTGAAAAAACTATGTGTTTATATAGGATCTTCCAACCTGACCAAAATACTGTTTATAAGTGCCTCACATAAAGCTGACGTTTAAGTGAGACGCTCTTTAAAAGAATTTCTCGGGTTCAAACCCCAGCTGACAAATGGTCAGGATTAGAGGAGGAGTTGAACACAAGTTACTGGTAATGATGGATTCTTTTTCCAAGCTGTCACTACTTGAATATCTTCATGATGCCTCACTGCAATATGTGTAAACACGTCAGAGTATTTCGCGAGCTCACAGTGAGTGTTTAGATGATAAACTAAAGCCATTTCTCCAGGACACTGCAGCTGACCTAGAGAACATACAATAAAACACATCATTAACCTGGGTCTTTCATTCAGGTTACTCTGAGGGCTTTCTCTGCCTTGTCAGCAAGAGGTTTAATCATCAAATTTCCCTTTTATGAGGTGGAGTGCTGGTCAGTGTGGCTGGTCAGGGAGCAGATTAATCATTAACTCAACAGCGGAATGGGAACTATGGTACACTTGGAAGACCTCTCTCCACTTTTAGTTTGGAAGAACTCCTTTTACAGCAATTTTCCTGCATTGCCAAAATGACCCCAGTGTGTTGCTTCTCTCTCAGTGCATTTGCAAGTGACTGATTTTTGCACCTTTGGTGTTGCAAGATGACTGAATAAATAACGACTGGGGAATGGGTTTTGGGGCTCTTTTTGCTTGAAAGGGCACTGACCTACCATAACCTACAAATGCTGAAGAGTTTTCTTGAATGCTCTTACTTAGTGATTTTTGAGATTCTCGTGTTTAAGACTGAATCATGTGAACTATTCTTATGCTAAAAGTGAGTCTTTGAAGCATAAAAACGAGTCTTTTGAAATTAAACTTGTGACAGAGCACACTAACACTTCACTATTTACCATAAGTTTCACAGCAGTTTATGGTAAATAGTTTTAAGATGTATTTTGAACAGACCAATTTCCATTTGGTGGAACAGAAGTGAAACTTATGAGGACTAATGGAACCTGTCTGCTTTGTGAGCTAAGTCACCAGAATTATGGAATATTTAGCCTCAAACTCACATGTGGTGCAAGCAGTTGGTAGTTTGGGGATGCATGTGTGTGTAAACTGCTGTGTGAGAATTGTGTGTTGTTTGTTTACAGTGTATTAATTAATACGAGAAGGCATCTTTGTGTTCTGAATTTGCCTTCATGTGATGTTTTACCTTTAGTTAAACTTCACCCAAAAAGTCAGGTTTTTTGGGATTCCATATGGGAAATTGGGCGCAGCCCATCTCAGTAGGGGTCTGGCCTTTCCATTTGGGAAATGAGAAAGGGGAAATGCATGGTGCTGCATTCCTGGCTTCAGCTGGTCATGAACTGACACAGGGTGGAAATAAATTTACTAAGGTCCCACATACAAAATGATTTTTATTTTTTCTATCTGCTTTTGGTTGTCAAGACTGCAAAAAAAAGTGCTTTTTTTTTTCCCCAAGCACCTCTGTATCACCAGATTTTGTTTAAATATTTACAAGCTGCAGAATGTCACTTAACGTTGTGCCTGACTGACATGAACCAGTTTGGTTGGGTGTGGGTGTCCTGCACACAGCAGTAATCCACCAAACAGTGAGCTGAGCCACTTTTGTACAGTTTGGAGAAGAATTCCAGCATCTGAACAGTTGGGGGGTGGGGAGCCTAAGAAATGTGAGTATGAATTAAGATGCAGTTAATGAACTATTGCAGCAAGTCCAGAGAAGGCCATGAGGTCAGTAATAGGACTGGAGCACCTTCCCTATGGAGACAGGCTGGGAGAGTTGGGGCTGTTCAGCCTGGAGGAGAGAGGGTTGTGTGGAGACCTCAGAGCACCTTCCAGTGTCTGAAGGGGCTCCAGGAGAGCTGGAGAGGGACTGTTCACCAGGAACTGCAGTGACAGGACAAGGGGGAATGGGTTCAGACTGACAGAGGGGAAATTTAGGTGAGATATACAGAGGAAATTCTTCCCTGTGAGGGTGGTGAGGCCCTGGCCCAGGCTGCCCAGAGAAGCTTTGGCTGCCCCATCCCTGGAAGTGCCCAACACCCTTGGAAAGGGCTTGGAGCAACCTGGTCTAGTGGAAGGTGTCCCTGCCCATGGCAGGGGGTGGGACTGGATGGGCTTTTAGGTCCCTTTCAACCCAAACCAGTCTTTGATTCTGTAATATTCACATTTCCATAATTGCATACAAATGGAGACTTTCCTGACAAACAATTGGTATAACAGGTGCAAACAGTTATTCCCTCAAACCAACTCTGAAGAACGATGAAAATTTAAGAAGTAATTTTGCACTGTTGGTTAAGCTCTTGCTTTTTTGAAGTTTCACAGTTGTTTTTAGAGTAATAGCCACTGACTAGTGAACTGGAGGAGGAAGGGGAATCTCTCCATAATGAATAACCCAGTGCATTTTTTTGCAGCTATATACCGTGCTCCGAGAGAATACATGTGGCAGTAACAGAAATGGCAGCTCTGTTCCCAAAAGTAAGTACCTGCCAGCATCAAAATGGTTTTCTCCTCATCCCCCATGTGTAGATTTCCCTTCAGAATAAAAGCCAAAAGCCAAAGGAAGGGAGAAATTATGAGGTGTTTTACACCGTGCATCTCTGCATTTATTAACATGGCAACTGGGAAGGGCTGAAGTGCAAATCCAGGCCTTTGATTGCACTCTTGAACTTAAAATTCTTAAGAATTGCACAGAGTTCCTCCAAAACTGGAGGCTACTTGGATCAAGCTTGAAGAGTTGTGGGGTTATATGGGAATTTCATCAGACTCATCACCTCCTTTTCCATCTGAGTGCTGGTGCCTAGATTTCTTACTTGCAGGCGTGTTTGGATCTGTTACCCATCCACCAAAGTGATCCATTTGTTCACAGTAAATTTAGGGAGTGACATCTCCATGACTGAGTTCTTGCAAAGCCTTACCTACCTTTCTAAAACTGCCAGCAAAGATCTAAGGTTGTTTGTGCCCGTCTGCACTGATCGTCCTGGACACGCTGTCCCCTCCTGGCAGCCGGGACATGGGCTGGGAGCAGGAAACAGGCGCCAGAAAATGTGTATGAGTAACTTCCTACGGGAGAGTGAAGCAGCATTCCCTGTGCACCGCCTGGCAGGGGCTTGAAACCTCCCTGAGACGAGAGAGCAGAAATTGCGTCTCCTGCCGCGCCGAGAGGCCTGTGCAGAAGGGCAGGGCCTGGCAGCAGATGTGCCCCGTCAAAGAGCCCTTGTGAGCACTCCCAGCTGCTGAAAAGGGTTTGTTGTTCTGCCTAGTTCAGCTTCTGCTTCTCCCCCCCCAGAAGCCCAAGTCGGAGCTGGTGAGGACGTCCTTGCGCCTGCTGACCTCCAGTGCCTACCGGCTGCAGTCGGAGTGCAGGAAGGCCCTTCCCGTGGAGAGCAGCCCCAGCACGGACATCCAGCTGGTCACACAGCAGGTCATCCAGTGCGCCTACGACATCGCCAAGGCTGCCAAGCAGCTCGTCACCATCACAACCAAAGAGAACAACAACTGAGTCACTCGGGGCTTTTTAGGCTTGTTTTTTTTAAAGGTTGGATTTCGACACCTAGGTGTGGGACTATTCGAATTTTTACGAGGAAAAACTTAAAGGGGCAAGAAACTTTTTTTTTTTTTTTTTAAACTCAGTATTATTTTTGCATGTTTTCTAACAATCTTATGATTAATTTAACCCACTGCCTTATTTTGTGCCTGTGTTGCCAGTGTAGTTATGGATAATAGCATGTTGCAAATAGCTGTCGAGCCAATACCACGTCCCAGCGCTGTCTTGAGCTCTTGTAGATGTTTCCTTGGGGCCACGTTCTGCTTTCAGGTCCTGCTTGTGGGACTCCTCTGGAACCACCTGCACGGATGGGAGGGCAGTGTCCGCCTCGCTCCGTCCATCCTGGAGCCTCACCTGCCAGGATCCCGCTGGATGAGGCTCCGAAGGCTCCGGGACCCTCACTGCCAACCAGCAGGAAGGAGGTTTGTCGCTCTGGTAACGGGGTACAAGCCGAATATTCTCTCTTCCCATATCAACTGTTGTGCAATACATTTTTAGTCTGCTAAACCAATAGTAGTTGTGGGCATCCGAGCTTGTTACGTGTAACTCTACAAGGTCTTTGTCACTTTATCTGTTTTGGAAGGAATTTGAAACTTAATAGTTATTTCTTTTAGTTGTCACTATGCCATTAATATATATGTTTGATGTTACTTTTAGGGCATTAGTGGTTTAAATATTATCCTTTGTTTCTGAGTTAGTAATTCATTCTTAAGTTTCCTACAGAATCTTCCCCTCATCTTCAAGGCACTGTCTTGTTTGCAGCAGCCTTGCTCAGTAACTCCACATCCAATTTCACTAAAGGTTTCTGTGCTAATTAACAAAAAAAGGAAGTTAGAAGAGTGCCAGTGCAAAAGCAGCTGTGTCTGCCATGGTATATAACCTCTGTACCTCAACATATCCAAATGTGAAAACATTTCTTTTAGCTCCAAAGTTTTTTATGCAACTCCTTCAGAATTTGACACCTTACTGAGTAACCCCTGCCAGGCTGCCTGGCCCAAGGGTGGGTGGTCCCCAGTGGCCACGTGTGCTCCAGGTTTCTTTGTTCCTAACAGTTCACAGAAGTGTGTCGGTCCATAATTTCGAAAATGAGACATTTTGGGAATCTGATTTTCAGGTGGGAGAGGAAATCGCTCATTTTTGCTCTGCCTGTGTCCCATTTGGAAGTGTGTTGTTACTGCCCAGGAGCTGCAGCAGGGGTTGGTTCCTTTTTAAATTATGGTGTGTTTGCATGGATATCCAAACACAAGTGCCATAACGCTGCTGGATTCCTGATGCTGTAACTGGCTTCCAGAGTCTGAGGGAGGAAGGAATGGAGAGGGAAGATGACAACTCAGTAAATTAATGTTCTTCACTGTGGGGTTTTATTTTGTTTCTGCCCTTCTGTATCCCAGAAGCATCTCTGATGGGAACACAGGCAGACTGAGATTAGAACTGCAAAAGACCTTTGTGAAACCTCCTTCAAAATCATGCTCCTGGCAATTAAATAGTAAGAATCTTCTAGGAACTTCTCCTTAAATTGGAATCACTGAAAGGCAGCAGCTGGTCTTTTTCAGTCTCTCAGGACTCCATTGTGTGCTGTTCTCTAACATATCTTACCTGCTTTCCAAAGCAGGGTGACACTGAGTTATGGTGTCATTTATCTCTTTTTTAAACCTGCCTTTGATCCAAACCCAAGGGACACTTTGGTAACTGCCAGCCCTTGCTCCAGCTATGCTGAAATCAGAGGGTTCAAACCCAGTGGGGGAACCCACGAGCAGCACATTCATTAACCCTCCCAGCACACAGCACTGCAGTCACAAAGTTTATAGCACCTGAAACAACAAAGGTGTTTTTTTGCTTTTATTACTAGATCTCCTCTTGTTCCCCTGTAAACAAACTTGCTCTTCCTTTACAAAATGCTGCAGAGGAAAGGAAAAGCTTTTTTGCCTTTTTTAAAACCTTGTATTTATCAGTGTCATTCTGTCTGTACAATATTTTGACCTAATCTTTTGTTTACAGTATTACTATAAAATGCTAAAACCCTTTCTGTGTGTGAAATAATCTGGGTGTATTTGACTGCTACTTCTGTTAAGATCTTGGAAAAGGTTTCTCTAGTTGAGAAAAGTGCTGGGGTGACTCCCATCTTTGTCACAGTCCTGTATCAGCTCCTTGTGCTGTGACAGGACTGATTTCAAGGTGCAGTTGCCAATGATAACAGCAAGAAATCAAGTGCAATAATCAACTCAGTCTCCCCTCCTATTGTTTCAGTAGTTTGCTTATGAAAAGAAACAAGTTCTTGTTCAGGTTCCATTTATTCTTTATTACAGAGTGAAAAACAACATTTAATGAAGTCTTCAGCACCTTCTGGAGAGGAATTGGATAAATTAAGACCTGTTGCCACAGCACACATTATCTGACTGATGTGCAAAGTGCATTATGAATTAACTCCTAAAAGCCAGCTGGGCACTCAGGCACATCCTGATCCTCAGAGGTGGGAGCCTGACACAGCACATCCTGGTTTGCAGCTCCCATTCCTCGTATTCTTTCATGGCTGAGATCCACAGGGCCCTATTATTTGCTGTGTTGCCCCAGCCCAGCTCTTACTAAAACACATCAGCACACTTCTCTGAGGGTGCTCGTGCCCCCACATTCTTGAAGGCAATAGAAATTTTCCTCTTGTTCAGCTGGGGCACAGTTAAATATTTTCACAGCCTGTCCCAGAGCCACCATTATTTCAGGAGTTCCTCGAGTCTTCAAAGATCTCCTTCTGTAATCTAGAGCTGCATTTAGTGTTCTTTCCTCAGGTCCATGGTGCCTTTGGGTAACTGGAGACCTAATGGGGTCAGAACAAAGCCCAGAACTGGTTTATGGGCTAAAGTATTAACATTGGCAAAAGAGAAAAGCAGTTTCTAAGAGAGAACTGCAGAGCTCTGTTAGAGGACAGGGCACTGTGGGACAACTAAGGTGGGGATCAGGCACAGTGAGAATTGTGTAGCCTGATGCCATCACCCTCTGTGATGGGCTCTTGTGTCAAGGTGGTCTGTGTGTTAGGGTGACCCATGTGGTCAGAGGGACCCCTGTGTTGTCAGGGTGACCCCAGGGAGACCGTACCCTGCACTCGTCTTCCCGCTGCACCAGCTCCTTCTGGCGCTGCTGGGCCCATCTCTCCTCTTTTTCCTCCTCCCTCCACTGCTCCTCTTCCTCTTGCCAGCGACGCTCTGTTCCCTGGGCACAGAGAAAAAAAAGGGGCTGAGATTTGGCACTTTCACCATTCCTGTGTGTCTGTGGGAACCTCGGCCTACCTGTGCCTCCTGCTCCTGCCTGTAGGCTGTCTTCAGTTCCTCCTCCTGCTCCTTCTCCCTCCGACTCAGTTCCTTTGCCTCTTCAAGTTCTCTGATCAGCTGCTCTCGATACTTCAGGGTCTCTTCCTGGGCACGTCTGTTTAACTTGATCTTCTCTTGGATCTGGCGCTGTCTGCCTGCAAAGACCTGTGTGAAAGCAGAGGATGGAGGGATGGTGGTTAAGCGGTTCCCAGAAAACACATCACACAAGCAGAAAAATTCTTCCCTGGGTACAGAAGGTTCTGACCCTCTGGAGGGTGGAGGGTTACAACTGGAACAAGGGTTTCATCGTGACAAGGGAGAAACCTCATCAAGAAGGGTCATCACCTCTTTCATCAGATGATCTCTGGCCACCTTCTCCCTTTCCCATTCTTCTTTCATCATCTCCCACACTTTTTTAGCTTCTTCCCTAAAGGAGAGAGGAGGTTAAAACCCCTGTGTACTCCACAGGCATAGAGGAGCTACCCTGTGCTTTAGAGAAGCATTTGGGCTTTTCTTCATGTTTGTTCTCTTCAGGCAGTTGGTGTGTCCACCAGCCTGTGCCTCTGAGAGCCTCTGACCAGGAACATTCAGCACACACAGCGTTCAGGGGCTGTTCAGAGGTGGACAGACTCACGTAAAAAGTGTCTCTAGCTCTGCCTCCCTCTCCTTTTCCAACTGGAGCTGTTCCTCGATGACACGCTTCATCCAGGCCACGTCTGCCACCGCCGGTTCCTGACACCCCAACTGCCGGAGGTGATTCTCATTTTCTCTCTCGAGGAGGGCTGATAAGATTTGCCTGTCTGTCTCCTGGAGAAAAACCACAAGATTAACAACTGTCCAGCAGGCTTCCAGCCCGTGTGCAGGGCTCCTCTCCAGGCATAACTGGTGACAGTGGCAAGAGTGTGCTCAGCAAGATGCTCCTTCCCCATGAGCTTTGTGCCCCAGCGCTGTGCACAAGCTGGAAGGGGCCTCCTGACTAATTAGCTGGAGGCAATCAGAGGCAGACACAAACAACACACAGAGCAAGGTTTTTCACCACACAGTAAAGTATGAATCAACCTCTTACCAGCTCCTCCTGTATCTGCTGCGCTCGTCTCTTTAACTGGGCACAACACTGATGCCTCAAAAAGCGACTGAAGGGGAAAAAAAAAAAAAGGCAAAATAAAAATCAAACATTCAAACTGACTCTATAAGCCCACACCAGCACTCAAGGAGGTACACGTGTGGCAACATGACCTAGAGACAGCAGAGGAACCTGCTGCAACAAACAAAAAGAAGAAAGGGCACCAGTGCATCTGCTCCATGGCTGTTGTGGGTGAGTCCATCAAAATCCAAACATTTACATCCTACCACTGCTAGCTGGAATATCTCCTCAAGCCTCGAGTACTGCTGTGGACTCAGGAACAGATTCTATCCAAAACAAGCTCCACTTGGTGTCATACCCAAGGTCTTTCTGCCTTCGGTGCTCTTCCATTTGTTTCCTTGCTTCTTCCAAGTTCTCCAGCTCCCATTGCTGCTTTAATAAATTCTCTTTTTCTTTTTTCAGCTTTTTTGTCTAAAAAGGAAAAAACAACCACCAGGACAGAGTACATCAGAGAGCTGCAACATCCCAGAGAGCCTGTTTGACCAGAGTTTGTACCCCATTCTGCTCCTCTGCAGTCAGGGAAAATCCCCCCTGCAGTCGTATTCCACATTCATTTAACTCGTGCCTTGTGGTTCACAGCATAAAGACACTGAGGAGCTCCAGCTGGCAAAGCCTTTGACCTGGACCTGCCACACTTAGAAGTTCCTACAAATCCTTTTCTCATCTGATGCAGCACAAAACAGCGCTTGCATTTCACAGAATCCCAGACTGGTTTGGGTTGGAAGGGACCTTAAAGATCATCCAGTTGCAACCTGCTGCCATGGGCAGGGACACCTTCCACTAGACCAGGTTGCTCCAAGCCCCGTCCAACCTGGCCTTGAACACTTTGAGGGACTTCCCTGAACACTTCAAGAGCAGCAAACAAGCTACAAGGGTTCAGCCCATATTGCAGTGTTCAAGACAGAGGTCTGCACTACAGGCAGAAACTGTGTCACAGCTATCTTCATCCCAGATTTCGTCCACTGCAAACCCAGAAGGAAGAGGTCAGCTTGCTGTATTTCCAAGTGAAGCAGTGAACTCCTGCCTCAAATAAGGAGAAATTTAAGATTACCTCTGCCTCCTGCAATTTCAGTTCTTCTATCTGCTGTAGCAACATCTCTGCTTGATTCTTCTCCAGCTTATGCTTCTTTTCCTCTTGTCTCACTCTTTCCAGCTCTTCCCTTTGTGCCGTTTCGTACTCATTTTCATAACGTTTCTTCTCTTCAAGTTCAGTCACCTCTTCCTTTCCCAGCCAAAAGAAAACACAGCATCTCAGGTTAGACTAATGCAAACAAACAGCTTCTGGCTCAGATCCACAAATCACCCTCCTGCAAGCTGGATGGTTTGGTAACAGTGCCCTTTCCTGCAGAATGCTACTGGTGTGGGAATGAGCTCCTTGCCCTTGGTCGTTATTTGATTCAAGACTGAAAGAAAACAAACAAACAGCAACGCCTGTTCCTCCCACCTCTGAGCTGTGTCCATATGGGAAGACAAGATGTCTGCCAGCCAGGGCAAAAGGCACAAGTATCACACTCCACCAGAGTCCTCCCAGTGACAGAAACACCAGGGCAGCCTCTCCATACCTTGTTTTTATTTGTTAGCTGATCACCCCAGGCCTCTATCACATGCTTCTTGTGGAGCTGCGACTCCGCCTGGAGACACAACAGATGTGGTGTGGCTATCAGTGCCAGAGGTTCTCCTGTCCCCTGGGATCTTCTGGACTCTGGAGCACCATCTGGCCCAGCCACAGCCCTGAAGTCGCAGCAGGATGTGCCTCTGCAGAGGTGGGCTCGTCTGGGTGTCCACAGTGCCCACCAGGTCCCAAGCTGAGGGTCAGTGTCACATGGGAAACACCAGTGTGACACTGACCACAGGGCTGGAGCAGCAGGTGGGTGGAATAAAAAATAAGAAAGTACCACAGCATGGCAGGAACGGCTGTAAAAAGCACCTGAGATATTTACATTGTGGAAGCTGAAAACCTGCTCTGAGTGAACAGATTTCTGACTTTTTTAAAAATACCAGCTTTGAGGGGGCTTCTTACACATTTAAACCATTTCACTTTGCCTTTTACATATAAGAACTTGGGGCAGTTGCTGTGATGTGAGTGACAACAATATGTGATGACTTTCAAGTTAAAATCTGGTTTAATAAGTACAAGGCAACACGGACTAAATGGAAAGTAACATCACCTCCCGGAGCTCCGTGTTGTTTTCCTTCCAGTGCTCCTGCAGCAGCTGCTCAGCAACCTGAGAACAGAGAGCTGGGTCAGGTCAGGATACGGGAAAGCTCAGCATCCCAGAATACCAGGGTTCAGAGTACCAAGTGCTGAACAGCGGGGAACTCCTGGGGACCTCCAGCAAGTCCCTCCGGCACAGCTGAAACACGGGAGGGCCCTTCACGGGGAGGGATGCGGGACGAGCCCGGTCGGGCCGCGCCTTCACCTTGGTCCTGCGCTCCTCGCGGCTGTCCCGCGGCTCCTCGCTCCGCATCCCGTCCCGCCGCCGCTCCCGCAGCTCCGCCGCCAGCGCCTCCCCCTCCTCGCACAGCAGCCGCCGCAGCCGCTCCCTCCGCTCCTCCAGCCGCTCCCGCCGCTCCTCCCGCCGCTCCGCCACCGCGCTGCCGCACACCGGGGTGTCAGGGGGACGCCGGGGTCCCCCGGGGACCCTGCCCGGCCCCCCGGCCGTACCTGCGCGGGAGAACGCGGGGCTCGCTCCAGCGCGCCTGCCGGGAGCAGCACACGGCGGCGCGGGCGAAGGAGCGGCTGGTGTGCTCCCACTGCTGCCGGCTCCGCTCCTCCCGCTCCCGCCGCTCCGCCCGGCGCTCCGGGCTGCGGCCCCACGGCAGCCACATCGCCTCCCGCTGCCTCGGCAACTCGCCCGGCGCTACGGGCAGCACCGAGGGACGCAGCGAGACGGGCTCCGCGGGACGGCAGGGAGGCGGGGACGGAGGGAGGGACTCGGGATGGAGAGAGGCGGGGACGGAGGGAGGCGAGGGTGGAAGGACGGGGGAGATGAGGGGATGCTCACGCCGACCCGACCCGGCGGTTGCCGCCGCGCCCCGAGCGCTCGCAGGACGCGCAGAAGCGGCCCCCGAGCCGGGCCCGGGGAGGTGCCGCTCTGCCGGGTCAGAGCGCCCGGACGCGCGGGGTTTATGGCGCTGTAAATATCCATGGGGTTAAAGGTTTCTGTCTCTGCTCCGCCTTGGCACCAGCGCGTCGCCCAGCCGGGCTGGGTGACCCAGGACAGGATGGGCACTGTGGGGCGGACTCCGGGCACCCCAGGAGGGGATCTGGGCACCCTGGGGCAGGCTGGGCACCGTGGGGTTGACTCTGAGCATCCCGAGAGGGGCTCAAATCACCACGGGATGAGCTCCAGGCATCCCGGGGTGGGTTCCAGGCACCACTGGGGGGGTTGTGTGGCATCGGGGACAGCGGTGGCAGCAGCTCCCCGCATCCGCCTTGTACCCGCACCCTCCCTTCGAACTACCGATCGCTATCGCCCCACGACCTGTTTTTCCAGAATAACCGGTAAATACACCACGTTTGGGGCTCTGTTGCCAGCAACTATTACCTCCCCGCGCTCCCACGCCCCCCCGCCTCACCTCTCCGTATCCCCCGCTCGGTGTCATTTTCCCACCCAACCCCCCTCCACTGAGGTATTTAACCGCCCCCCGCGTGTTGAGGTTTGTTTTCCATCTGCTCCCTATAAAACATTCATCTCCTGTAAATAATTCAAGGCGGCCCGCCCGGCACACGGAGCGCGGGCAGGGCAGACCGGGGTCGCCCGTTCCGCCTCTCCCCTCAGCTGAGGGGGCTCTGGGGGCGTGGCCTCCTCGTCGCGCCGCAAGTCCCTCCCCTCTCCCCTTCTCCCATTGGCCGGGGCGGAGGGGGGCGGAGCGTGGCGTGGGCGCGCTGCCGGGTCGGCCCCCTCTGCCCTCAGAGCCCCCTCAGCCGGGGAGCGGTGAGGGGGAAGCTGGATCGAGGGAGCTATCGCTGGTCATGGCGTTGCTGCTGGAACATGAGTTCAAGCCGCTGCCGGCTGACAAGCAGATCGAGACCTTGCCCTTCCTGGAGGCCGTGGCGCACCTGCCGCCGTTCTTCGGTGAGACCGGGTTGGGAGGTACGGGCTGGGATAGGCCTGCTGCGAGCTCAGCTGCTCCGCGGTGTCCCCCTCCACAATCTTGGGTCGTGACCCCCCTACCTGGTTCACAGTCCCCCGCGAGGGGCTCACCCCAGGCTTGGCTGCTCTGCCTGGGACGGGGTTGCATCACGGTCCCGTCAAACTCGCCGAGCAGCGCCTTTGGGGAGCGTCCTGGAACACCCCATCCAGAGGCACTGCCCGGGGCAGGGGCTCTCCCATGCCAGCCATGGATCCCACCCGTGTCGGGACATGGGTGGGTGTCGGCGTGGCCCTCGTGTCCCGGCGTGCCCGCTGCCCTCCACAATGTCAGCTATTGTGTGGCGGCTCCGTGGCAGCCCCGGAAGGGCAGGACATGGGGCTGCCGGGCTGGGGACGGGCCGTGTCCGGAGCCTGTCAGGCTGTTCCAGGACGTTCTGCCAGGGCTGTGTCCTGGAGCCGAGGGGGAGTTGGAGGTCGCTGCTGAGGCCGCAGTGGGTGGCAGGGCTGTCCAAAGGGCCAGCAACCCAAACATCCCGTCCCAGCCCCACTGACTTTGTGTCTCAGCGCCCAGGCTTTTCTTAAGGTAAAACCTGCTGGTTAAGGGGACTTCGTGTGTCTGCTTGTGTCACCAACGTCTAAGCGTCCTCCCTCTACCTTTCCACAGACTGCCTGGGGACTCCCATCGTCTACTCGCCCGTCAAAGCAGACCTGACTGGAAATATCAAGGTAGGAAGGGGCTCAGGAAGGGCTCTGGAGGGGGGTCACCCCTGGGCAGGGATGCAGTGGGATTGGAGAGACAGGACCTGGAGGTGTTTCAAAGGGCTCTTCTTCCCACGGGAACTTCCGGGCTCAGCGGCGGCTCATTCAGTGTCATGTTTATTCCCGGGGCTCCTGCCCAGAGCCCCGTGAGCAGCTGCCATGTTTCCCCACTCCCATGCCACCCTGCCCGGCAGCTCCCGGGAGCCAACCCGCTTCTCTGCCCTCAGAAAATCCGGGCCGTTTATGACTCCAACCCTGCCAAGTTCAAAACGCTGCAGAACATCCTGGAGGTGGAGAAGGAGCTGCACGGCTCAGCCTGGCCCAAGACGGGCGCGACGCTGGCGCTGATGTGGTTGAAAAGGTGACTCACGGCATCGGGAGCTGGTCCGGGCCCTGTCCCAGCACGTGGGGAGCCAGTGAACACCAACTGGAGGCTGCGTAGGCCGGGCTGCTCCCTTGGGCTGGGTCTGGCCGTTTTGTGGAGCACGGCTGTTGGGAACTGCCTTCTCAAAGCTCCCCTGGGAATGCATGTGAAAATTCAGCCTCAGAGTATGAGCTCTTGGATTGTCCGGACAGGTCAGGACCCTGTGGTGCCAGGGGGCCACAATGGGGCTGAACCTGGCCCTGCCCAGCTCAGCCCTTGGGCCCAGCCTCACCTTGGGGCTCCATCCTGCCCTGCTCCCCATGTCTCCCCCAGGGGCTCCATCCTGCTCCAATCCCCATCTGCTACCTCACAGGGCTCCATCCTACACAGATCCCCGCGTGCTTTCTCAGAGGCCATCCTGTCCCTGTCCTTCCTGGGGAGCTCAATCCTGCCTTTCTCTCTCTCTTCTCTGGATGCACCCACAGGGACAGGCACCAGCCCTGCAAGGGGAATGCGCTGCTGAGACTGTGGGATTTTTGGGATGCTTGGACACACAGGGCTGGAAGCTGGGAAGCAGCACTCCCTTTCCCCACCCCAACATCTCTGCTCTTCCCCCAGGGGCCTGAAATTCATGCTGGTGTTGCTGCAGAGCATCTCTGACGGCGAGCGGGATGAGGAGCATCCCAACCTCATCCGAGTGAACGCCATGAAGGCTTATGAGATCGCACTGAAGAAATACCATGGCTGGATGCTGCAGAAGCTCTTCACGGTGAGCCCTCCCCCTTCTCCAAGCATCCAAATGCCATCCCTGAGGTTGTTCCCATGTGCTGATGAGCGTCCAGAGACCCCGCGGCACAACCCAGCCCATGGTCTCTGTGTCATGGGTGTGTGGGAGTCTTAATGCCTTCTCCCTGTTTTATAGGGCTCAGTCTATGCTCTTCCCTACAAATCCGATCTGCTGAAGGCCTTGGAGAAAGGTAGAGAAGTGAAGGAGGAGGAAAGCATAGAAAAAATCCATCAGTTTCTCACGAGGGTCACCCCAATCCTGGATGCGATTTATGAGATGTACACGAAGATGAACGCTGAGCTGAGCTACAAAGCCTAAAGCTGGCAGAGGACTGGCATGGATTAAATAAGGTGTGATGGGTGTTACCTGTGTCTTCATCACTGAGGCAGCCGGGGCGGCTCCCGGCTCTCCGATGACTTCGATTCCTGTCTGGATCTGCAGTGGATAACCTGTTTTCTAACCAAAAAATAATAATCATTAATTTTCTATTAAGAACACAGCAATAAAACAATTGTGGGTGTCACTGTGGGATTTCCCAAGAGGAAAACCAAGTGTTTCTAGTCCCAGCTCCCGGATTCCTGTCTCTGGTGGGACAGGGGATGAAGTGTGGTGATGGCAGCGTCCTGCTGATGCGACCTAGGACCTGCCTGGCACTGGGACTGCGCCCGGATCCCACAGCACACCGACGGCACCTCGTGCCGACTGGCACCAGATCGTCCGGAATGATGCCCAGAGTGGAGGAGCCGATGACTTCCTGGGTGACCCCAATTCCTCTGGAGCGAGTCCCTCTGCCGGGATGCAGCAGCCGGGTCTGTCCCGGCAGTGTTTGTGGTGCCTTACGAGCCCCCTCGCCTTCGGCTCTGCCGATCCCCGCACGGGGCGGGAGCAGCTCTCAATAAAAACTGACGGTACCGCGGCCTGGGAGGCTCATTTGGGGCTGTCCCCGGGGAAGTTGATTTGGGAGAGTGCTTTGAGGCTGTTCCTGGGGGAAGCTGTTTTGCACAGGGTGTTTTGGGTCTGTTCTAGAGGGAGATGTTTTGGTGCAAGGGTGTTTGGGGGACCGTGGCTAGGAAGGGCTGTTTGTGGGAGAGTTTGGGGTGTTGTTTCAGGGAGGGCTGTTTTGGGGAGGGTGTTTTGGGGCTGTTTCAGGGGATTGTTCCTGAAGGAGCTGTTTTAGGGTAAGGTGTTTGAGGAGGGTGTTTGGGGGGGCTGTTCCTGGGGGGTCTGTTTTGGAAGGGTGTTTTGGGGCTGTTCTGGGCAAGCTGTGTAAGTGAGAGTGTTTTGGGGAGGGTGTCTTGGGGCAGTTCTTGAGGGAGCTGTTTTGGGGAGGATGTTCTGGAGCTGTTCCTTGGGGGTGTTGTTTCAGGGAGTTTGTTCCAGGGGAGTTTATTTCAGGGAGGGTGTTTGGGGGGGGGGGCTGTTCCTGGGGGCTGGTTTGTAGCGGGTGTTCTCAGGGGACCGTTCCAGGCTCCCCCCGGGGCCGAGCCGGTGCCGGGTGCTGCAGGGGCGGGCGGGGGCCGATCCCGCGGGCGGGTCCCGGTGCCGCCTCCGCCGCTGGAGCCGGGGCCGGGCCGGGGAGGGGCCGCTCTCCGGGACCGGCCCCGAGGAGACTCGGCGGCGCCAGAGCCGACGGGACCCTCCGCGGGACCCTTCGCGGTACGGACCGGGGGGAGCGGGCAGAGGGGGGGCACGGCCGGGGGTGGGACGGGCCGGGACACGAGGACCGGGGCAGGATGAAGCCTCCCGGTGGGGAGGACACAGGGCGGGATGCAGCCCCTGGGGCAGCACACGGAGACCGGGGCAGGATGGAGCTGCCAGGTGAGGCCGGGGCCGTGGGCTGAGCTGGGCAGGGCCTCCTGGCCCGCGGGGTCCTGACGTGTCCGGACATTTTGGGGGCTCACGCTCTGAGGGTGGGGTGCCGGGTGCGTTCCCAGGGAGAGCTTTGAGGAGGGGGTTCCCACCAGCTCCGAACCCCCAGTGCTGCCCACACCAAGGTCCCAGTTCTCGCCCAGGTGAGCGTGGCCCCAGTGGTGTGTGTATGGCTTTATGAAGTGTCTGCATCACTCAGGATAAGCGTTTCCAGCATGACCCTCCTGTGGTTTCAGTGATTCACTCCCACCAGAGACCTTCCGGTTTCAGTTTGAGGGACACTTTAATGTCATGGGACACCATCCCTGCCGCCCGCCCAGGGCATGTCCCTGCACATCCTGGTGTCGGCGACAGTGTCTGTGCCCCCGTGGTGGGCTGGAGTGGGGACTCACTGGGGATACTGGTCCGGCTGGGAGGTACCGTGATGGGAAGCTGGAAAGAGGTGGGAGCACAGGTGGGGTTTGTGTTGGATGCAAGAGCTGCACACTGACTCAGTTATTCCATGAGGTGAGGAAGTCTGAGAACTCCAAACCCAAATAACTAACGGGCCAAATCAAACCCCTCTGACAGCACCTTTCCTGGCAGCGGCCGTGCCCGGGGGAGTGCCTGGGCTGGCGGTGCCTGCCCGGAGCCGTTCTTTTCCCACACAGCCTTCCAGCCCCGGCCAGTGACAGCAGGTGTGTGACAGTCCGGCTGTGTGCGGGTTTTCCCTAAAGCTGCGCTCTCCCGGGTCCCAGCGCAGCTCGTCCCCATTCCCAGACCGCAGGATCAGTTGCTTGGCAGTTCCCTCTTCTCCGTTGTCCAAGATCAAACCGGCCATGCACAACCCCCATTTGCGTGGGGTCGGAATGTGGGACCTGCGGGCTTTGGCAGGTGCTTGTGGAATTTCTTGCAGAGTTGGGGATGGCAGGGAAGCTAGCAAAGAGGAGAAACCATGTGACTGTGGCTCACCCCGGGACCCCACCCCCCGAAGGCTGTACCGTCTCAACTTGGTGTCCCCCAGGGCTGCACTGTTGAGTGTCCCCCAGAGCGGTGAGAAGAAGGGGCCGCTGCCTGAGCTCCTTCCCAGTCGCTGAGGGGTTTTGGGGCCGTTTGTCACCCTCATCCCCTGTGCCCACGGGAGTACCGGGGGGCTGCCAGGGCGACTGTGCCACCCGCTGCCGAATTCGAGACCGTCCCCGGCTGCGCTGCCGTCCCGGCAGGGCCCAGCCTGCCCCTGTGGCTTGTTGCACAGAACTGCAGCCCAGCACTAAATGACACGTTTCCCGCTGCTTTTTCTGTCCCAGGACCCGCGGGGAGGGCTGAACTCGCCGGGGGCAGGAGCGAGCCGAGCCCTAACGCTGCCGGGATTTGCCGGTGGGTTTTGGTGAAAAGCGGGGCTGGGGGAGTGCTGGGGTCGGTCACCTGTCCGTGCGGGCAGGGATGTGCGGGCAGGACACAATGGCATAGCGCAGAGCTTTGCTGGCTGCGCTGGTGGTGCAGCTCTCCTTCAGCCCCACGTCCCTCTGGGCAAACTAAACCCGTAATTTCTTCTCCCAACCGCTGCCCCGGCCCTCCCGCGGGCTGCAGCCCCCCCGTGCCGAGTCTGTCCCCTCCCAGTACTCAGAATCGCGTCCCACAGAGCCCCCCAGGGCGGCGGGAGCTGTGGAGCATCGCGAGCAGCCCTGGCCGCTTTCCCAGCCCTGCTGCGGTGGCAGCTCCCGCTGCCTCTGGGCGCTTCCCTGGATACTTCCCTTGACGTGGGAAGTATCCCAAGGAATGTTTTCTTTCCTTGGGCGGCAGATCGAAGTGCACAGGGTCTGCTCTGTGCCCTGTCCTGGGCTGCACCCCGGCTGACCGCAGCGGGGCCGGGCTCGCCCTCGCCCAGCGCGGCAGCGCCGCAGCCGGAGGGGGCCCTGCAGACCTGAGGGGTCCCCGCAATCGGGTAGGTGGGTGCCGAGCAGAGCAAGGGACAGACAGGACCAGCCGGGACGCTGAGTTACAGGAGTCCCGCCGGCCCCAGCCGCTGCCAGGGTGGGTGCGGGACCTGTCCCGCCACGGGGCTCGGTGCCCCGGGACAGGATGGGGAGGGTCTTTTGGGGCTGACACCGGGTTTTTCGTTGCCAGGTTTCCTGCTCTCTTGAAGGAGCCGGGGGTCACAACCACCCAGACAGGTCACTCGTGCCCGTCCCGCGGTTCGGGGACCATGGCAGACCCCGAGGACCCCTCTCGAGTTGTTGTGGGCGATGGCGGGGAGGGCGCGGGGGAGGACGGCTCCCTCCAGAACGACTCCTTCCCGCTCTCCTCGCTGGCCAATCTGTTCGAGAGCGAGGACACCCCGACGCCCGCCGAGGCAGCGCGGGGACCCCCCGGCGCCGCGGATGGAAAGCAAAACCTCCGCATGAAATTCCACGGGGCCTTTCGGAAAGGCGCCCCGAAGCCCATGGAGCTGCTGGAGGCCACCATCTACGAGTCCCCCGTGGTCCCCGCGCCCAAGAAAGCCCCCATGGACTCCCTCTTCGACTACGGTACCTACCGCCACCATCCCAGCGAGAACAAGCGCTGGCGCAGGAGGGTCGCAGAGTGAGTACGGGACCCCCGGTGCGGCGGGGGGTGCTGGGGTCGGGGCACCCGGGTGGGTATGAGGATGCTCAGCAACTGGGGGCGGGGACAGCCCTTCGAGAGCCACTTTGGGGTGCTTTGGGCAGGGGTGCCACGAACAGGGAGCAGCTCCCAGTGAGTCCCAGTGGCAGCGCTGGGCTGTGCCATGCCGTGCCATGTCGTGATGAGGGTCTGCAGCCTTACCACTGGGGCCGGGAGCGGGAGGGCGCCCCCCTTCCCCCTCACCGGCGCCATGAAAGAGGCTCTGTGCGCCCGGCCGCTCCCCTGGCCGGTGCGGCCGTCTGGCTCTGGCATGAAAGGGCTTTTCAGGAGGGCCTCCGCCCTGCCCGCGCCAGGAAACCGGAGCCGGGGGGGGGGCAGCCCGCGGCCGGACGCACAATGCCCCTCTGTGCCGGGCACCTGGGGCGGCCACCGTGGCCCCCCGCCAGTGTCCCCACCCAGGGGTGCAGCCGGCAGGGACAGCAGGGTGTCCTCCCGTGGAGGTGGGTGGAGAGGGGCCGGGATGCCTCGTGAGCCCTCAGCCTGGGGATCCCTCTCTGGGGCAGCCGCCGTCCCTCCTGCTCCAATTCCCGGTGCCCGGAGCTGACCGGTTGTCCCCAGTCCATCCCTCTGCTGCCAACTGCTCCGACCGGTTTAGCTCCGCCCGTGGTGCTGGAGTGTGACCAAATCCTCGGCCTGTCCCTGCTGGGGGGCACAGCTGGGGGCCCAAAGCGCTGCAGCACCGGTGGGAGCCGGCAAGGTGCCCACCACCTCCCATGGGCCATGCAGGGAGCCCTGGGCTGCTGTGGGTGGGGAGGCTGCCCCGGGCCCGTGGGTGACCCCAACCAGGGGGTGTCCCCAGTGCGTCCCCAGGTGCCTGTGCCCAGCTGCTCAGGCTCAAGCTCATTGCACTGGTGGGAAGCCGAGGCAGCGGTTCCAGTTCCCAACGCTGGGGTTTCTCCCGCAGGAAGCAGGCGCCGGCAAAGGGGCCGGCTCCCAACCCGCCCCCTGTCCTCAAGGTCTTCAACAGACCCATTCTCTTCGACATCGTTTCCCGGGGGTCCCCGGCCGGCCTGGACGGGCTCCTCTCCTTCCTCCTCACCCACAAGAAGCGCCTCACAGACGAGGAATTCCGAGGTGAGCTGTGCCATGCCCCTGGTGATCCCAATATTCCTGTGGGGATGGCGGTGCGCAGCCCGGACACGGGAAGCTGTGACGTGCAGAGCCTGGGAGAGGCCAGGGATTTGTCCAGGGAGTGCAGGGTGTGGGACTGGGCACTCCCATGGCAACGGGGGCTGGTCCCGAATCCTCCTCAGCACCCTCCCATTGCAGAGCCCTCCACGGGGAAAACCTGCCTGCCCAAGGCGCTGCTCAACCTGGGCGGGGGCAAGAACGACACCATCCCCGTCCTCCTCGACATCGCTGAGAAGACGGGCAACATGAGGGAGTTCATCAACTCGCCCTTCAGGGACGTCTATTACCGAGGTGGGGGAATGTGGGGCCGCTGCTGGCCCTGCCTGGGCATGGGGGACACTGCGGTGTTTTGGAGAGCAGCACAGCAGAGATTTTGGGGAGGATAGAGGATGCTGGGGAGGTTTGGGACTGGGGCAGTGGGGACCTTGGGGAGACTGGGGGGCTCCAGG
The DNA here is from genome assembly GCA_038380795.1 of Pyrocephalus nanus. Classification (NCBI taxonomy): domain Eukaryota; kingdom Metazoa; phylum Chordata; class Aves; order Passeriformes; family Tyrannidae; genus Pyrocephalus; species Pyrocephalus nanus. The sequence continues at coordinate 7,795,515 of CM076278.1, forward strand.
GGGATTGGGGACTGGAGCAGCAGTCTCTGGTACCCAGGGAAGGCTGGGGACCCGGGGAAAGTCATGGGGCAAGGTGGCAGCTGACAGGCATTGGTGTCACAGGTCAGACCGCCCTGCACATCGCCATCGAGCGCCGCTGCAAACACTACGTGGAGCTGCTGGTGGAGAAGGGAGCCGACGTCCACGCCCAGGCCCGCGGACGCTTCTTCCAGCCTAAGGATGAGGGCGGATACTTCTACTTCGGTGAGCAGAGCAGGAGCCCAGGGGTCACTGCTGTACCTCAGGATGCCCCCACAGAGGGGCAGGGCTGACGGGAGCCCCGATGTCCCGGCAGGTGAGCTGCCCCTCTCGCTGGCCGCCTGCACCAACCAGCCCCACATCGTGCACTACCTGACGGAGAACGGGCACAAGCAGGCAGACCTGAGGCGCCAGGACTCCCGCGGCAACACGGTGCTGCACGCCCTGGTGGCCATCGCCGACAACACCCGCGAGAACACCAAGTTCGTCACCAAGATGTACGACCTGCTCCTCGTCAAGTGCGCCAAGCTCTTCCCCGACACCAACCTGGAGGCGCTGCTCAACAACGACGGCCTGTCCCCGCTCATGATGGCAGCCAAAACCGGCAAGATCGGGGTACGGTGACCCCCCTGCGGTGGGGAGATGCCTTCTTGCCATCCCCACAGCACAGGCTGAGCCCTGTCACACTTGGGGCATGTCCCTGCTGTCAGCACAGCTTGGAAACCCCTACTGCATTCCAGCCCTTCCTTAATTAACCCCAGGCCCTTGGCACAGCCCATCCTCTCTCATGACCTGCCCTCAGCCTCTGATAGGGTGGGCAGGGGCGTCATTAAAAATACAAAAGCTGCAGCATCCTGGGGAACTTCCCACTGTGGCAGTGTCCCTGCACCCCTGCAGCACCTTGGGAACCCCCCTGGGAGCACCCCAGGCCCACCACGGTGCAAGGGGTGGATTGGGTGATGTGCCTGGGGTGGGGTGGGAGGAAAGTGGGGTGTCCCAAGCAGGTCAGGGCCAGGTCTGTTGCCGAGCACTCCTCCCTCTGGCAGATCTTCCAGCACATCATCCGGCGGGAGATCACGGACGAGGACGCCCGGCACCTCTCGCGGAAGTTCAAGGACTGGGCGTATGGCCCCGTCTACTCCTCCCTCTATGACCTCTCCTCGCTGGACACCTGTGGGGAGGAGGTGTCTGTGCTGGAGATCCTCGTCTACAACAGCAAGATTGAGGTGTGCAGGGGCTGGGGGGACCAGGAGGGGTCTGGGGGGGACAGGGAGACCAGATACCCTCTGACAGCACCTGCTTCCCACCAGAACCGCCACGAGATGTTGGCCGTGGAGCCCATCAATGAGCTGCTGCGTGACAAGTGGCGCAAGTTCGGGGCCGTCTCTTTCTACATCAGCGTGGTCTCCTACCTCAGTGCCATGATCATCTTCACCCTTGTCGCCTACTACCGCCCCATGGAAGGCCCTGTGAGTCCCTTGGCACCGTGGCACAGCCCCATGGGCCAGCACTGCCTGGCAGGGGGGTCTGCTGGGGATGGGGCAGCAGCTCAGCTCTGTCCTCTCTCCACAGCCCCCCTACCCGTACACCACCACCACTGACTACCTGCGCCTGGCTGGGGAGATCATCACCCTCCTCACTGGAATCCTCTTCTTCTGCACAAACGTCAGTGTGGCGAGGCACGGGGTCCTCCCATGGGGCCACTGAGCCCTTGGGGTCTCCAAGGGTGATAGGCCTGTTGAGAGGCACCTGCTCCTGCTGTAGTGGCCCCAGACATGGGGACCCTGCCACACAGGGCTTGTTCCCCCCAGCCCCTCCAACCTGCCCCTCTCTCCTGCAGATCAAAGACCTGTTCATGAAGAAGTGCCCAGGTGTGAACTCCTTCTTCATAGATGGCTCCTTCCAGCTGCTCTAGTATGTAGGGAACCCCTGGGACCCCCACGAGCTGCCACACCCCAGGGCTTGTGGGTGCAGGGTCTGACCCCAACTCTCCTCCAGCTTCATCTACTCGGTGCTGGTGATTGTCACGGCGGGGCTGTACCTGGGTGGCATCGAGGCGTACCTGGCCGTCATGGTCTTTGCGCTGGTCCTGGGCTGGATGAACGCCCTGTACTTCACCCGTGGGCTCAAGCTGACAGGGACCTACAGCATCATGATCCAGAAGGTCTGATGGGGTCTGGGGTCTTCTCCTCCCTCAGTAGGGCTGCTCCTCCTATAGATTTGCTGCCCAAAGAGGATCCTCCAGGTTTTCTGTAGGGTTCCTGTGGCTCAGCACTGCCCTGCTCCCAGCCCAGCCTTCCTGGCAACACAGTTCAGTGATGGTGCCATGGTCCAGCACACCTCACCCTGCTCTCCATCACTTGCAGATCCTCTTCAAAGACCTGTTCCGCTTCCTCCTGGTCTACTTACTCTTCATGATTGGCTACGCATCAGGTAGGGCCTGGCTGTCGAGTCCTACCTGGGGAAAGGACAAGCCCTATAGCACAGCTGGGCAGGGGGCTGCAGGCCCTCTGCTTCATCCCACCCACCTGTGGACCCAGCCTTTGCCTCCTCCCATGGTAGGGAGGGTCTCAGCAGGCACAGAGCCACTTTGGGGCCCACTGTGGACCTCGTCCTTGCTGCTGCCCCCACAGGCTCATTTTCTCTTCCCCCCCAGCCCTGGTGTCCCTCCTCAACCCGTGTCCCAGCAGCGAGTCCTGCAGTGAGAAGTCCAACTGCACAGTGCCCACCTACCCATCCTGCCGGGACAGCCAGACCTTTAGCACCTTCCTGCTTGACCTCTTCAAGCTCACCATCGGCATGGGTGACCTGGAGATGCTTGAGAGCGCCAAGTACCCCGCCGTCTTCATCATCCTCCTCGTCACCTACATCATCCTCACCTTCGTGCTCCTCCTCAACATGCTCATCGCCCTCATGGGTGAGACTGTGGGCCAAGTCTCCAAGGAGAGCAAGCACATCTGGAAGCTGCAGGTACCACCCCAGGGGCTGCTGGGCAGGGAGTCCAGGGGCTGCCTGTGCCCAGGGGGCTGCAACACCACAGAGCCCCAAGCTCCACGGGCAAGGCACCTCCATGCCTCCATCCTCAAGCAGTCCCTGGTGTCCCTGGCAGTGGGCCACCACCATCCTGGACATCGAGCGCTCCTTCCCAGTGTTCCTGCGGAAAGCCTTCCGCTCGGGAGAGATGGTCACCGTGGGGAAGGGCACAGATGGGACACCGGACCGCCGCTGGTGCTTCAGGTAAAGGCAGGTGCCCTTGGGAGCTGGGGAGCAGCCAAGCCTCTCCCATCATGACCAGCAGTGTTTTGGGGAGCCAGTGCAACGCACTCCTTTGTGGAGTCCTTTGTTCTCATCCGGAGGCAGGCGGAATTGCTGGTGGATGCCGGAGCTGCTGCTCTGGATCCCAGGAGCTCTCCACACCCCCTCTGGATCTGTCCTTCCCTCCAGGGTGGACGAGGTGAACTGGTCCCACTGGAACCAGAATCTGGGCATCATCAGCGAGGATCCAGGCAAGAATGAAACATACCAGTACTACGGCTTCTCCCACACCATGGGCCGGCTGCGGAGAGGTGAGTTCCATGTTGTGGGCTGGGAGCATCCCTTGGGATGCTGCTTGCAGCTTCTGATGGGCCCTGGGAGCAGATTTGGGGGCCAGGTGACATGGGGCTGACCAGGGAGCAGCCACATTTGGCTCTGCCAATCCCCACCCTCCCTGCAGATCGCTGGTCGACAGTGGTGCCGCGCGTGGTGGAGCTCAACAAGAGCTGCCAGCCGGAGGAGGTGGTGGTGCCACTGGGGACCATGGGCACAGCAGAGCCACGGGAGCGGCGGCACGGCCAGGCCCCGAGTTCCCCACTCTAGCACAGGAGTGCTGGGAGCTCATGGACTCTGCCCGGGCCCCCGGAGCGGCTCCGGAATCGCGACTGGGCTGGATGGTGCTTGTTTGCTCCTCAGGGATTCGTGCAGCCTCTGTCCCTCCAGCAGCTGCTGTCCTGCTGGCTGTCCAGCCTGGATGGGGGGTCCTGGCCCTGCCCTGGCCGTGTTGGAGGTCTCGGTTCTCACTGATGAGCTCCAGTGCCATCGCTTCCCTTCACCACGCCTGGGCCATCGGCTGTGCCGTGCTGGGAGCAGGCTGGGTGTGGGAAGCACGACCCCCACCGCCCACCAAGGCAAATGGTTTTGCCACAGATTTTTGCACAGGATTTATATGACTATTTATTTAGTAATAAAGACTGATCCGCCAGCGCTGCCTCCTCCTGGCATTGACTGATTCTGGCTGGGAGAGCAGTGCTGCCGGCAGGTCATGGGGAGGGATGGAGGAGCTGGCTACAGCCTGTGCTGTGCCAAGCCATGGGCAGTGAGTGGCCACTCATCACACTGAGGTCAGGTGCAGAACGTGGATGTGGTGCAGGGCCTGAGTGTGCAGGTGGAGCGCTCGGATGGGATGTGCAGGTGGAGTGCTCTGATGGGATTACAGGTGCAGTGCACGGGTGGGATGTGCAGGTGCAGCACACGGGTGGGATGTGCAGGTGCAGTGCACGGTTGCGGTGCGGGGCCGGGGCTGTGCGGCCGCCGCTCCACTGGAGGGCACCACACACCGCGCGATGCGGGACCGGCCGAGGCGGCAACGCGGGGAGCCCGGGCTGGTCCCGACCCGCACCCGGCGGGCAGGAGGGTGGACTGGGTATCCGGGGTGGGGGAGTGGAACCGGAGACAAACCAGTGCTCCTCATCCCATCCACACCCTATCCCAACCCTTTGAATCCCTATCCCTATCCCATCCTATCCATCGCCCCTCTGTAACTCCTTTCCTCCTCATCTTCCATTCACTTGCAGCGGTGTGCTTTCCTTTAACAGCTGGACGTTGTGCAGCTGTGAAGGAGCGATTTAAGTGGGCAACAGTGACACGGTGGCAGAGACCGTGGCCGGGGCCCTGGGGGCAGCCGAGCTCGCTCAGCAAACGCTTTAGCAGCAATGGGAACACTTCATCTTCAAATGTGATGAGTCGCCGTCAGCGTTAACGGCACCGTCTCTGTTTAAATGTGATTTACATACATCTCTCATATTGTGGTTTAAGTATTTCCCCAGGGTGAGGGATGAATATGTTTCATTATCACTCCTTGGGAGAGGCGGAGGTGGCAGCTCCCGCTGCATAATCGAATGAGGAGCTGAGCTGCTCCCCTTCCAGGCCAGTTCTTGGGTGAAAACGATACACTTGACTTTCACCCGGTTGGGTGGCCACAGGTCCAGTGGCCAGTCCCAGCTGGGCCATGTGGGGTGGCTGGAGGAGTCCTGGAAGAGAACTCAGCCACCTGACGTGCTGGAGATGGGCTCACCACTGCAGCTGCCCCGGGCTGAAGCACCAGACATGGGATTTTCCGGTAAAATTAGATATATACCAATTTTTTCCCCTCCTGTGCAAATCCTGATGTCACAAAGCTGAGGGGCCGCATGTGAGTGTGCTTTAAAAGGATTTGGGGTGTGGGAAGGGTGGCTGTCACTGTGCCCCAGCACCCTGCACCATCACCCTGCAGTGGCTGGGTGGGGATTAGGACACTGTGGCCATTACAGTGACATCCCAGCACAGGACACCTCTGCTGCCTTTAGGGCTGTAGGGCTCGAGTTTGGCCCTTTAAACCCCTGCCCCACCAAGCCCTGAGCTGTTGTACCCTCAGCTGGGGTGGTTGGGGGCACCCTGGGGGCCGGCAAACAGGGGGTTCTGGGTCCTGGCCCCCTCCCACCCCTTCCCTCCCCGCCCTGCCAGGGATGACAAACCCAACAAAGGGAAGAGAAAAGCACTTGTCATCCAGAATGCGGAGCGCGGAAGCAAATTTATTTTTAGATAAATCTAAAGCTTAATTTGTGAAGCTAATATCAATCAAAATGAGAGATGGGGTTTTTTAAGTCCTTTTGCAGCCGTGCAATTTATACTGCTTGTCTCTCCTCCTCGCTCCCAAACAGCAAAGGCAGCCGCTAAGTTTAATATCAGCCTCATGCACACCTGCCTTAGAAATTTTTATTATTATTGCAATTATTATTATTATTATTTGAATAGGAAGATATTTGCAGACCAGAAAGAGCATCATTTACCTCGGCACGTTCCCACAGCGCTCATGGGGAGCTGGGCCCCACAGGGGTGGGAGGGTGATGGGTTGTGGTGGCTTTGCCCTGGGTGCTGGGGTGCACCTCGGTGGTCCCTGCTCCATCTCCCAGGAGTGCCTGTCACATTTTAAGTCCCCACGTGCCCACCTGAGCCGGCCAGGGCAAGCACTGCAGCAGTCCTGGCTGGAGGCAGGAACCTCCAAGAAGGGACCCATTTATTCTGCATTCCACAGTCGAAGTCTCCCCGTGCACAGCGAAATCCTCCTCCAGAGGAGCGATCGGAGGGGAGAATTAACCTGCTAAATAATACAAACCCCGCGCACCTCCTAATGAAATGTAATGACTTGGAGACCTGCAAGATGGATCGCGCCGTCTCTCGCAGCCGCTCGCCCTGATTTATGGCGAGCTGGGAAATCTGATGGAGGCAGCGCTAATGAATCCCCCTCCCACGGGCACTGCTCGTGGAGCAAAGTTTTTCCCGGAGCCCCCAGTGCAGCTCCGGGTACCCTGGCCTCGGGAGGGTCCCCCCTTGGGCCCTGGGGGACCCCCAGGGAGGGGTTGCCCGGCACAGAGGGACCCGCCAGCCCCGCCGCGCTCCAGCCTCACATTCCTTTGATGTGGCATCTCTGTAATGACAAGGATCTGAGCGAAGATCTTCCTCCAGACGGACTAATTTTAACACGCAGGCAGGCAGTGGCACCCCCCATCAGTAACATTAACCTCTGTGAAAATTTCCTTTTGTCCCAATTTCTCTTTGTTCCCTGGATCGGCTGTCAGCCGCTCGCAGCCGGTGACGGAGCGGTCCCCTCCCGCCACGCCATAAATATCGGCGCCGCCGTTACGGCGGGTGAGCAAACAAGACAAATGGAGCCGCCGTCCCCGGCTACAGTCACAGCCACGGGGTAGCTCCGAGTGCGTGGCTGTGTCCCCATCCCAGTCCTTGTCCCCATGCCATCCCATCCCTATTCCTCTCTCATCCCCATCCCCATCCTGTCCTCATCCCTGTCCCCATCCCCATCCCATCCCGGTCCCTGTCTCTGTCCCAACCCCATCCTCATCCCCATCCTTATTCCTGTCTCATACTCATCGCATCCCATCCCCACCCGTGTTCCATTCCTATCCCTGTCCCCATCCCATCTCCATCCCCATATCTGTCCCCACCCCCATCCCATCCCATCCCATCCCATCCCATCCCATCCCATCCCATCCCATCCCATCCCATCCCATCCAGGCAAGGAAGGCAACTGAGCCCTTCCCACCCTCAGCCCACTCTCTGGTCGGGATAAGGACACACTGTATGTCACTGCCACAGGACATGGGGGCCAGGGAGACACCTCCACAGCCCAGAGCTATTTGGGATTTCATACTATTATCCTAATGCAACTGGCTCACTGTTGGGGCCGGGAAGCTGCTGCCAGACAGAGCAGGGGGGGCTGATTTAGGGGAGAGCAGCCCTCAAACCAGAGCGGGGCTCTGGGAGAGCCCCCATCCCACCTGGGCACCAGGAACGCTCTTGCCATGGGGGAACTCAGTGGGAAACTCGCCAGGGATGACAGAAGGCAGCACAGGTGCCACCACTGCACCTGTGGTGGCAGGAGGGGGACACGGTCTCTGATCCCAATGCCCATCACTGAGGCCTCGGGGTGGAGAGGGCCGAACATCCCAGAGCATCCTACACATGCACGTGAGGCCACAGCCCTAATCCCCAGGGATCTGGGCCACGTGCCGCCGTTGGGTGTGAGGCAGAGGCTGGCACCCTGGAGGGATTAATGGCTCAGCGTCGTTAACAGGTTATTTATAGGTGCTCCTCCATGCCCTAAAAATCTGCAGGGAACAGGGGGGGATCCCAGCTCTGGGGGAGCCCAGGGGAGGCCACAGCAAAGCAAAGAGACTCCAGAGTACACATCCAGCAAGATCCTGGTTTTACTTTGGGAAAAACACCATCCGGACACACGGCTTGCGGGTTTTGTGTTGGTTTTTTTTTTTTTCTTTTTTTCTTTTTTTTTTTTTTCATTTGTTTTCTCATTTTTAAAACAATATAGTGCAGCCAGCACTTCTCACAGTAGAATATAATGGTCAATTTTAGTATAAAAAAAAAACATTCTCAGAGATTTGTAAATGCACTTAGTGCTTGAACAGGCTTTCAGGGATACAGTACCTCTTTTCCGAGCACAATCACCTTGGGTTTCATTGGGATATTATTCTTCTTTTACCTTTAAACATCAAAACACTTTGTATTTCCTGGTGAGGAGCCTTTTTTAAATGAACAAATCTATTAAACACGGAATTACACAGAGTGAATAACGGACCATAATGAGCATTTTGGAATTGTTTGGGGTTTTTTTTTTAAAAAAAAAAAGAGAAAAAAAGGAGGTATGTGAGTGCCCTGGTACCGCGGTCACCTCTAACCCAGAACCAAGGTAGAACTGACAGTAAGGGGCGGAAATAAAACAGCCTGGAAATGTGAGAGCTGGGGGGTTCCAGGGGGAGAGGGGGTCCTGAACCTCCTGGTTGAGTGGGAATAGGAGCTGGTGGCCACCGTGGGGCCAGGTGAGAGGAGGAGGAGGATGAGGAGGAAGAGGGGTGGGAGGAGACTCTGTAGCAGCCAACACGTAGATGTACAGCCTAGTCAACTAAAAAAAAAAAAAAAAAAATTTAAAAAAAAATCTGTTCAAGTTTTCAAGTGTTTTTCTTAAATAGCCTCCAGACTGTCCCCAGTTATTAGCTTTAATCAAAGCAGTGCAAGTTACGGACTTCAGCTACAGGTCAGGTGGCCACGTGCCGGCCATACAGTGGGCTGGGACCGGCCACCACTGGGCTGGGACTGCTCACCACGGAGCCTCCTGGCCACTGCTGGGCTGGAACTGGCCACTATGGAGCCTCCCGGCCACTGCTAGGCTGGCACCGGCCACCGTGGAGCTTCCTGGCCATGGCTGGGCTGGGACTGGCTACCATGGAGCCTCCTGGACACAGCTGGGCCAGGACCCACCATGGAGCCTCCTGGCCAGCCACAGCACAGGGCTCTGCCCCACACTGACCTGGCGCTGCCAGCGTGTGGCAGAGCCTCCCCTCCCTGGATAGCAGCAACTCGTAGCAATTCCCTGTTCACATTCGTGGAGATAAAATGATTTCTGAGCTATATAGACAAGCGGTCCTTCGGCCTCGGCTTCCAGCGGGTCGTGGGTGTATCCAGTCTGGGGACCCCGGTGAAATGCCAGTGTCCCAGGAGCCCTTTCGGCAGCCAACCCTGTGTCCCCCTCCCCGTCCTCCCGCCCTCGCTGCCGCGGTCCAGTACCGGTGCAGTGCCGGAGGGGAGCGCGGCTCGCGCCAAAGTCCTCGCCCTGGGTTTGGGAAGAGCAGCATCGGTCCCTTATCTGTAGACGGGCAGGCGGATGTGGGCGTGCTGGTGGTCCAATAGCCTTGGCACAGACACGGTCTCGTAGCCCTTGCCCAGCATCTGTTCCTTGATGCAGGGTGGGTGGATGTCGTTGATGAGATACTCCAGGGACTGGAGGCTGCTGCTGAGGATGGAGGTATTGCAGAGTGTCTTGCTGGGCAGCCCCTCGGCCGGGGGCACCCCCAGCTCGCGGGGCCCAGCCCCCAACTCCGGCGGGTTGTAACAGTCGCTGTTGGGGGTCACCAGGATGCTATTCCAGGGGGGAGCGAAGTACTGCCCCACCGAGAAGTTGCCGTGCATGCAGTTCAAGGGGGACGAACTCACCTTCTCGGCCGCGCCGCCCAGGCCGTAGGGGCGCGAGGCGCCCGCGCACGTCTCGGGGGACTTGCTGAGGGCCCCCCCACCGCCGCTGCCCCCGCTGTACATTCGCAGGTGCTGCTGCTGCTGCTTCTGCTGCCAGACCAGGTAGTCCATGCCCTCGGGGTAGATGCCCGCCTTGGGTCCCAGGGCGGCGGCCGGGTTGGAGCCCAGCGCCAGGTCGGCGCCCTTGCGGCACTCGGGCAGGACGGTGCCGGTGTAGGCGGTGCCGAAGGCGCCGTGCTTGGCGGGGCTGGGGTGGGCGGCCACGACAGCCGGGCAGGCCGGCTGGGCACCCTGCGCCTGGCACTGCTGATTGATCTGGTAGATGATGCTCTGGATGGAGGGCAGGTTGGAGGGTGGCAGGGCCAGGCTCCTGCCCGCCAGTGGCAGCACTGAGGCCGCCACCGTCACGTTGGGCACAGGACCCTCCAGCTGCTTCTGGCCGCCGTGGTAGCTCAGCTGCCCGGCGCAGGAGGGACCCGGAGCTAAAGTGCTTGAGGCGGGGTAGGGAGCGACGCCCACCTGGGCGGGCGAGAGCTTAGTCCGCTTCCCCTCCGAGTTCTTCACCACGCTTTTGCCGGAGGCTTTGACGATGGCCAGCAGACCCTGGTAGCCGCCGGCGTGCAGGGGGTAGGGGCTGTACCGCTGCCCTGTGGTGTCGTAGCCGTTGACCGTCCGGTTAAGGTGCTTGTGCTGGGGGACCCTGATGTTGGTGGGGAAGATCTTGATGGTCAGCGGGCTGTTGGCCACCTTCTGTGCGTAGGCGTCCAGCTCGGCGGGGCTGGGGTAGCGCGGGGAATGCATCGGTGCCACCGTCTCACCTGCAGGGGCAAAGTGTAGGGTGAATCCGGCATTGCCGGGACGATGGGACCTGGTGCCCCAGCACCCACCACCCCCCGCCAGATCCCACCCGCTCCCGGCGGAAACCAGGCCACGGCACCAACCTGCCGCCTCCCGCTGACGGAGTCACTTGTAAGTGGCCTAAAATAAACTCGGTGTGGAGAATGGAAATGTCACTTTACCCAACGGGGGAATCTTTCTCCGAGATTGGATTTAAACTACATTATACAAGCAATTTCATGGGTGCTTTGCGCTGCTACGAGAACCTCACCAAAAATGGAAAAGCACTGCATTTACCAGCCATAAATCAGCAGTTCCTATAATGAGCACAAAAATGTCACTTTTATGCAATTTTACAGATGAACAAAACTGGTGAAATTAACTGTGGTAACCTACTGGAGTCAGCAAAAGCCACTGCAGAAAAAAAAATTATATATGTATATAGTTTTGTTCCTTTCAAACTCTTTCCTGAGCAAGTTTCTGCCATTCTGGTGTGAAAACTCATTTGTCGTTCCCATTATACTTTCATTTGGAGTTTATCTTGAGTATCCAATGAGCCACCAACTGTGAAAATGATTAAATCTACAAAATCTATCTAATAGATGGAATAAATTAGGTGTTTAAAATCTCCACACACACACATACACACACATACACAGAAGCACATGCACGTACACGTCGGCACATGGGAATGACGGTTCCCAGCTGGTCCCCAAACTCCCAGCCCTGCCAAGGGATGTCTGTGGCACACCAGGGTACATATGCCAGACCTAGTGCCTGCTCGGAGTAAGGTTTTGCAAGGTGGAGATGGTCAAATTGGAGGGGTTGGGGCTGGCAGTCCCCACTGAGGAGCTCCAGCACTCCCAGGGACCCTTTTTGAGGCTCCCAGGGCGTAGAGCCCCCCTGTATCCAGGGGCAGGGGACTGCAGCCTCTATGCTGGGGAGCACTGTGCTCCCCATCCAGCAGGACCAGCGATTCCTGATGCCACTCCATGCTGGGTGGCGAAGTCACCACAGAAGAGCTGCACCACTGGGTGCATTCCACACCCCAACAAAGGCATTTCCTGTCCCAATCCTCTCCGAGTGATGTTTTCATGGCTGTGGCGTGCTCAGATGAACCAGGCACTGTGTTAAAACCAGGATTCAGGGGAGGGGAGCATTGGCAGCCGTGGGGCTCCACATGACCCCCCAGAAGCAGAGGGGGGTTTGGGAGAGGCAGCAGTGAGGCCGTGGCCCCTCTCTAAGCTCTCCATGCTCCCCGTGCTCTGCATGCTCTCCGTGCTCTCCAAGCTCTCCATCAGCGCAGTAATTGAACAGGCAGGACGCAGTGCCTGCGCCAGCCATTCCCCCCATTAAGCTGATGTTATGGGCTTTTTACAGGTGTCTTAAATAGACACTGTTATTAACGAGTGTATTAAGCCAATTAAAACCGGTGCCTTTGAGTAGGATTTAATGGAGCTGCCGGGAGACAGGAGGGCACAGCACCAGCAGCTCCCTCCGGTACGACACGTGCGGGTGTGTGGCATTGGCCCTGGCAGGCACATCCCGGGCACCAACTGTCCAGCCTCTGGAAAACTCTGGCACAGCTGCAGAGCAGCTGGTGAGACGTGTGGGCACACGTGAGTGTGCATGGTGGGTTCTGCTGGGCACGGGCACCCCCCAGGCCAGTGAGTGCAGGGGGCTGTGAGTGGGACCGCCCTGCCCAGTGGCATGGCATGGCGTGGCACGGAATGGCATGGCATGGCACGGAATGGCATGGCGTGGCACGGAATGGCATGGTATGGCATGGCACAGCACCGGCAGAGCACAGCACGGCATGGCGAGCCACGCACATCTGCATTCCCCTTCATGCTGGCACCGCTGTCCTTGGAGGTGGCAGCATCGTGAATACTCAATTAACATGACACTAATTAGCTGGTGACACTTGCAGAATCCCTAATGAGCACATTCCAGGGAAACGCTCCTTTCCAAGGAAAAATATTAAAAAACAAGGGGCTGTTGCTGAAGGGAGCGAGGCGCCGGTGCCGCTGCGGCTCCCCAGCACACGTCACCAAAGCCCCGTCCCCAAGCACTGCAGGTGCTGCAGGGGGCTGCAGGTGACACTTCTGGCATGGCCCTGTGCAGCCCTCTGGCACTGCCCACTGCTGTGGTCCTGGTGAGCCGAGCCAAGCCTGGCCAAGCGCATCCCACCCGCCAGCCCCGGTGCCGGCGCGTGCCCGGCTGGAGGGAGCCCCGAGCCGCCTTTGTCGCCTCTTTGCGCCAGCTGGGTTGGATGTGACAAGCCACCAATTCGGTGTGTTGTCACATATCAGGGTGACGCACCGAACCCCCGCCGGGAAAATTACAGAGAGCCCGATTTCCCGGCGGCTGCCGGCACGGCGGCGGCGCTCCCGCTCTCCGCAGTAATTACTGCTTTCCAACGGGCTGTAATTACTGAGAGATGCAAACTCGCCCGAGCCACCTCGTCACCCGTCAGGCACAGCCAGCTCTGACACAGCCACTCACCGCCGGGTTTGTCCCCCTTGTCCACCTCCTCTTGAACTTGGACCATCGGAGCCGACACACCAGGGCCAGGTGGATGAGCCACGGACCCCCAGGGGCTGATACACGCCACTACCATGGCTCTTGCCATCTCTAAACCAAACCCAGCCACTGGCAGCAACAAGCATCCACCAACAGCTTCTCCCAGATGTTACACTGCCTCCCAGCTCCCTCCCTCACTGGCATTCCCATGGGATGAGTTGGGCACCCTCCAGGCTCACAGCTCCCCCTCCCTCCCTGACCTGCTCTATTTTTCCAGCCTGCACTCAATAACAGCTAAATAATTGAATCTGCTCAGCAGCCAAAGATTTGGTTTGAATTTTATTGGAATTTTAAATTGTTTTGTTTCTTCAGTATTTTATTACTGTAAATGGAAAATGCATCGCCCGCAGTAATAATCCGATGGCTTTTTATATTACTCCAAGCTTGTGCTCGGAGCATTATTGGAAAGCCAGGTGGAGAGGAGACCCCGGCTAATGGCAGCACGGGCTTATGAGATTACTCCTCCAGCTAAACAACTTTTTACTTTAGCAAATTGGCCACCAAACCCAGCCTGAGCCACAGATGTAAATCCCAGACCCCGCCAGTGCTACGATCTGGAATAAATCTCGGTTTATGGATCGGGGAGCTCCGGCCCTGCTGTGCCTGGAGCAGCGGGTCAGTGCAAAATGTCCAACAGAGATTGAGGGCAGCTGCAGGAGGGATGGGAGGGGATAGGAGAAACCCTCTAGAAACCTCTCCTGACATGCACACACGCTGCAGGCGTCCCTCGCATCCCCAGCATCCCCTTATTCTCTGCATCCCTTGCATGCCCTTATCCTTGGCTTCCCCACATCCTCCCCATCCCCTTCATCCCCAGCATCTCCAGCATCTCCCATATCCCCCTTATCCCCTGCACCCTCGCACCCCTGGTGGTACCAGGATCCCCACACCATGCTTGGCTGCAGCCACAGCCCTCAAGCGCTGGGAAAAAAGGAAATATGAGAAGAAAGGAGGGGAGGGAAGATAACCAAAGCCACCCTTACGGCAGGAGAGACCAAGGCTAACAGGACACCAACGATCCAAGGCTTGTGCAGCACAAACCCACACACTCCCAGTTACCCCACCCTCAGCACCACTGGGACACAATGGGCTCAGTGAGACCCAGCTGCTTGGCCCCCCTAATTGCCCTGTCAGGCCCCCCTAATTAACCCTGCCAGGCCCCTGTAATTAATTCTGCTTTCAACTGTACTCTTTAAAGGCCCTAAAGCAGTTACAAAGTGGGGAGCGAGGCTGGGTTAATAGCACAGCCCTAAATTTCAGTCCTTGGGGCCGGGCTCCTCGGCAGTGACAGACCTGATGGGGCTGCTCAGCTGTCAGTCAGGAAGCAATCCGGGCACTCGAGAGCTCACGGAGCAGCAGCATCCGGCTCCGGCTCTGGCAATCACAGCCTGCCTGGTTAAAGCAGTTGTGGGATCAAAATGGCACCAGGAAGGATGCTCAGGACCAGGAAGGATGCTCAGTATCAGGAAGGATAGGATGGATGCTTGGCAACAGGAAGGATCCTCAGTATGGTGAAGGACACTTGGTAATGGGAAGGTTGCTCACAATCAAGAAGGATTTTTAGGACCAGGATGCTCAGCACCAGGAAGGAAACTTGACACCGGGAAGGATGCTCAGCACTAAGAAGGACAGGATGGGTGCCCAGCACCAGGAAGGATGCTCCATGCTGTTCCCATAACCCAGGTGCCTGGTGGGGGACAGAATTCCTGTCTGTGTTCTCTCTTCCCTGGAGGAGGGCAAGCACAGGCACTGTCAACTTGTGCCTTTAATTTCCAGGCCATGATGCTGCAGGAGACACTGCCAGGCAGTTGCCTGCCTCTGGAAGAGGATAGGGAGCAGGACATGGGGTGGACAGGGTGTACATCCCAGGGATCAGCGCCAGCAGCCCTGAGCAAGGACTTCATGAGGAGAAGCCAAGAGGAATGTGGTGGCAGCACATGGCACCTCACTGGTTAACAGCAGCACAGGCACTCATTGCTCCCTCCCTCCCCTCCATTCCTTTTGAGATAAGATGGGACAATCCCTATTTTTACACATCGAAAGCGCTACAATATTTTGCAATAAATGAAAGAACTAATCTCAGCAGGAAATCTGTATAAAGCTGCCGAAGGCAACGTGTGGCTGGAAGCTCCCTGGAGCTGCACATGGGCCTTGCCTTCCCCTGGTCCCAAAGGAATATGTTTTCCACCCTTTTACAGATGGGAAAAAAGCATCAATGGAGGGCTCAGCCCCGAAAAGTGAGTGAAATGTGACAGCAGCTGAAGAAAACCATCTGCCCCTGCTCTGCCTTCATGTGGTCCCATTGACACATTCACCCCGTGAAGGGGCATATCCTGGGAGCCCTGAGAATCCTGCCAAACCTCGCCCTCCCTCCTCACCCTCATCGTCCCTTCCCATCCTCGCCCTCCCTCTTCCCATTCTCACCCTCCCTCTTTCTATTCTCACCCTCCCTCTTCCCACCCTTGCCCTCCCTCCTCATCCTGCCTCTGCCCCTCTTCCAGGAAAGTGCTGACATTTCCAGCCCTGAGCTCGTGGTTTGCTCTTGCCTGGCCTCCCAGAGCCAGCAGGGCAGAAGGGCAGCAATTAGGCAGGATTTTTAATTTGCACAGGGGCAGGAGGGGGTGGGAAAGGGAGCGATGCCGGGGGGAGGCAGGAGTATGCTGGGGACCTGAGCAGACCTGCCAATGGCTCTTATTAAAAAATAATAGTGCTACAGCCTCCAAATGAATTAAATTATATGAGAGCTGCGAGCTCGTCCCTAGCTTTGGGACCAGTATCCCCGTTCCCCTTGCAGCAAGGAGATCCCAATGCCTTCAGAGCTTCAAAAAGCATCAAAAAATCCCCTTTATCTCTGCCTGCCACACTGGGAACAGATTTTGTAAGAGCTAAACCCTAAATATTTGCAAAACACTTGGAAGAAACCTCAATATTTGGGAAACGCTTGGGAAGAAAACAAACAAAAGCTGCTACATTTAACAAATCAGCGCAGTCCTTCAAGTTTGGGTCTGAGCCCCAGGTGGCAAAGCTGCTTGGGCAGGAACTGGCTGCGCTGAGGGGCTGGAGGGCAAAGCCTGTCAGAGCTGGGGCCAAGAGCCGGGTGTTGGGGCTGGTGACCCCTGGCCAAGGGCAGGGCAAAGCCCAGGGGGGGTCCAAGTGGAGCTGAAGGGTGGCTGGGAGTGCTGCCCTGCCCAGACCCAGGGTGAGCTGTGGGTGGGCATGGGGGTGCAGCCCTCAGCCTGGACAGAGCAAGCACAGGTCCTCTCAGCCCCTCACGCTGTTTTTTGAGTGCTGTTGGGTGCAGGGACCACTGGTGCTGTGCCTCCAGTGCCACACTGGGCAGGTTGTGCTGCTGTCACATCGCCCTGGCTCTCCCACCCTGTGCTGTGCCGTGGTTTCTATGGTGACAGTGTCCCCAGGATGGGAGGTGCAGAGGCCACGGTGGATGCCGTGGGGGGTCCCCAGAACCCTCTCCAAGTGCAGGGACTGTAGTCACCCATGACCAGCACCCTCAGCATCACTGCACTGTCCCCGAAATCACCGTGTCCCTGCTGCAGAGTCCCCACTGCAGGACCCCCCTGAACCCCAGCGTGGAGCACCATCGGTGCCAGGAGCTGAGACAAACACGCCCTGGCTCCGGGGGCCTAAATTAAACCAACTACAGAAATAATAGTGGGAGAAATCCATGTGAATAACCGTAGGTGGCAAACCCCGCGCGGCAGCGCCGGAATCTGCAAAGACAACAAAATTCATGACAAAGCACAAAGGGAAGCGCCGGGCTTCGCTGTCCCCAGATATTCATCCGTTAACACGTTCCCTTTTTAGGCTGACATGTCATTTCAGACGGGCCTTTCTTCCTCCCCTTTCTTCTCCCCCTCGTCGGCGCGCGGCTCTGCCGAGGCGGCTGCTGAATTGGATCACCTCAGGGCGAGCACTTTATTATCTGCAGTCAAAGCGTCACCACAAATACCCGTCTACACACACACGTGTCACTTCCCATTTGTCTCCTCCACGAGGTATTAGCGCGGTGCCGTGCACGGTGCACCGGCCACCGCAGCCACCGTGCCACCGCAGCCACCGTGCCACCACAGCCCCCGTGCCACCATGGCCACCACTGGCCACTGCAGCCACCATGCTGGTGCAGCAAAGGCCAGTGGTGCAGGAAGGGGGGCATCATGGCCATGAGGATGCCCTGGTGCCACCCCAATTGCACTCTCACGACACCCCCATGCCACCCCAACGCCATCACAATGCTGCCACAATACTGCCTCAATGCCACCTGTATGCCACCCAACACTGCCCCAGCACAGTCCCAAAGGCATCCTGTGGCCATCCCAACACAACTGCCATGCCAGAGCCATCCCAGTGCCACTTATCTGAAGCCAACAGAGCCCTGAGGCCACCCCAATGCCATCCTGAGGCCACCCCAACACAACCCTATGCCAACGTCATTCCAACGCTGCCCCAGTGCCACCCTTTGACACCCAACATAGCCCTGATGCCAACCCAATGCCATCTCACCACACACTCACTGAGGGGACCCTGTGACCAGGAGGGGATCCCACCACCCTCAGCAGTTCCACAGCTCCTCCCAGCTGCCCCCCGGCCCCTCTGCCCATTCATCTACAGCCAATTAGTACTGGAATTAATTTAAGACACAGGCTTTGCACCTGCTGAGGGGAGCAGGGTGGGGACCCCCAATGCAGAGTGGCCCATCCTGGGGTCTGCCAGTGCCCAGCCGATGGATTGGTGTAATCCCAGGAAGTGGGCACTGAGCAGCCCCCCCTCAGCCTCCATCCCCACTATGCACGTGACCAATGGAAAAGTGTTTTTGCAGCGATTCCTGGCAGGGAAAGTGCAAGTCAACAGCACATTTTGGGCCCAGCAGTTAATTGAACTCCCTTTTATGGCACGTACATAAATACACAGAACCATCATTAACCGATCCCTTCCAGAGAGTGAAAATGAAAGAATTAATCTTACTTCACTCATGTGTAACCCCTCATGAAATTAAAATGATATTTTATGGGTGTGTACATGAGCAGAGCCTGGCTGCAGCCACTCTAATGAAAATGCCCTTGGAATGAGCAGAATTGGGTAATGAGGAGCCATTTAACAGGTCTTCATCCCATGTGCAATTAAACAGGTTTATCACTGATGAGAGTCCCCAGGGGTGAGCAGAGAGAGGTGTGAGTGATCCCAGAGCCGGGTGCCCACTTGCTGGCCATCACCTCTTATAAGGGCCATCCCCTGTCATTGGTGTTTTAATACCCAGACAGACCCTGGGACGGCTCATGCCATCTCCAGAGAGCCATTTATGACACTGTCCCAGCAGGGCTGAGGTGACAGGTCCCACAGGAGGATGTGCACAGTGACAGAATCACCTTCCACTATCCCAGGTTGCTGCAAGCCCCGCCTAACCCGGCCTTGGACACTGCAGGGATGGGGCAGCCACAGCTTCTCTGGGCAGCCTGTGCCAGGGCCTCAGCACCCTCACAGGGAAGAATTTCTTCCCAGTATCCCATCTAACCCTGCTCTCTGTCAGTTTGAAGCCATTCCCCCTTGTCCTGTCCCTCCATGCTCTTGCAAAGAGTCCCTCTTCATCTTTCTTGTACGCAATGGAGGATGCTCCTGAGGTTAGCAAGGAGGGAGTTCTGTGAGCTCACCATGGCTCCCAGCTCTTTATGGATCCCAGCCCCTTAGGGGGGAATACATCCTGCCCTCCTCCACACATTCAGCCCTAGGCTGGCTGGAATAGGGCACATGGAAAGCAACATTTAATTAAATACCAGCCACCGCTCTGTTACTGCCGAGAACAGGAGCAGCAAAGAGTTTGGTCAATCTGAGAGGGGTATTATTTGATTTATAATTTAAATAAAGCTCAAGATTCCTGTAATGCGCCCAGAATAAAATCAAAAGGGACCAGGCTGCTGCAGTTAATTGGACGTGATATTTTCCTGAGGATGCTGCTTCTCCACAGGCTCCTGCTCCTCGGTTGGAGGCACAGGCAGGGCTGGGAGGGCTCTGGCACCCTCTTGGATCCTCCTCCTTGAGGATGTAACGTCAGGATGCTGGGCTAGTTCCTGTGGAACAGCCCTGGGAATACTGGCTGGCAATGGTGAGCATGGCAGAAAAGTCACCTCCATCTTTACCAGGATGGATTTCGTGGGATGCTCTGAGCCCACTGGGATGCAGCTGCACTGGTGCAGGGGACACGGAGACGGGGGGATGACAATTAGCAGGAGAGGCAAGGGGCAGAACTGGGGGGCAAAGACACTGGGCTGGGAGCTCCCTGCATGGGCAGGAAAATTAGTCAGCTCACCTTTTACGTGAAATTAATACCAAAATTAATCAGCGGCGCGGGCAGGATAATAGGATTTCACAGTGGTGCCGGGCCAGACGGCCAATGTGCCGAGAGCCAGACTCATTTAATATCGACAGAAACAATGCCAGAGGACAGAAATAAGACCCATAAAGATAATTACTGAGATACTCAGGAGCAAATTAAGTAATCAGAGGCACTTCTAAATTGCGCCTGGTTTTAAGAGAACGCTCTCTGTGTCGATTACCTACACGGGCGTTCCGGAGGCTCGGCCCCGTGCCGGCTCTCCAGCCCCTCCGCGCTGCACTCACCGCAGGTGCCATAAATAAAGAAGGGAAAATTGTATTCCAAGCCAGATGCGTGGCCCTGGATGTCACCTGTAATTTAATTTGCGCTGGTGGGAGGCAGGGAGCAGCGAGACGGGCCGGATTGGCCCATAATGAGCGGAAACATACAGGCAGCTAAACTTTGATTAAGGTGACCTGGTTGGTGGCAGCCGGCGGCGAGCGCAGCACGGGGGTCTGGAGGGGAGCTCGGCCTTGCTGCCCACCCAGGGGACACAGGGTGAGCACAGTCTTGCCCCAGGGATGGGTGAGACCAGTCAAAAACTGTGTCCTCAGTACCCTGAGCCTACAAGGGACCTCTGCTATCTGCCCTCATCCCACCAGCGCAGCTCCAGGACCTCCAGAACTCTGGGGCTGGGACTCTCCCAGGACATACACAGCTGCATCCAAGAGCAGCTCTCCCCACACTGTCTTGCTGTGTTGTAACAGCACCTATGGGCTCCTGCTTCCTAACTCCTTATTTCAGCATCATGGCTGGTTGGGAAATGCTGGAGATCACCAACTCCATGGCAGGAGGGTGCCCCTGGCCTAACCCTATGAGTTGAGATGGTCCCCAGCCCTGGGCTGCATCCAGGGAATGCTGCAGGGATCAGCATCACACCAGCTCAACACCAACATACTCCATGCTGAACACCTCCAATCTCCAGCAAATCCTGCCAGGCTCATCCTGCCCATGGGTCTTGGACCTTGTGGGCATGGCTGAGCTAATTATCCCTTTGCAATGAGGTGCTCCAGGAGCTGGACACCTCATGCCAGCCCTGTGTCTCAGGATGCTCAGGCATGACGGATTGGGAATAATTTTACAAGAGTAACATACATTTTCCTTCCAGGCACTAACAAGGAGGAGACCTGGGCAGCACCACATGCTCTGATGCAATGCAAGCTGCTTCCTCACCTGTGCTGGATACTGGGGAGCTTCACACAAAAAAATCATGGAATCCAGAACAGTTTGGGTTGGAAGTGACCTTAAACACCACCCAGTTCCACTTCTCTGACATGGGCAGGGACACCTTTCACTAGACCAGGCTGCTCCCAGCCCTATCCAACCTGGCCTTGAACACTTCCAGGGGTAACTTTCAGAGATAAAATAACTTCTAGGGACAAAATAACTTCCAGGAATAAATAACCCTCCTGTCTGGCAGTGTAAACCACACCACACCAGAATGATGCCAGGGGTCCCCAGGGTGGTCAAGCATCACCCATGCCAGGCTCAGTCAGCTGCGTTGGGGTGCCCAGGTAGAGGGGAAAAAACGTCTCCAGGAAAATCCAGCTCATTAAACAAACGCCCGGGGGCTGTCACAGCCTAACAAGCAGAGCTTTAGCAGCTGATTTGTCTTCAGCCGGCAATGTTTAAAAATCCAACTGAGACCAGCAGAAAAATATCCACTCCCCTCTTTAAAACACACATTCATCACTTGAGAATCTTAATGCGTCTTTCCCAGCCGGGGAGGTCAAACACGCCTGCCTAAAGCAGGCTCATTAAATATACATTTAATCACGGTTTGGATTGAGAGACAAAGGCTGGGAGAGACAGGTGCTTTGCCGGAGTGACCTTTTGGATCCCATTTTAATGTAACTAGTTTACAGCTTATCTGAAAGGCCAGCTCCTGGGGAAGGCGAGCTGCAGCAAAACAGGGAAAGTAATTAGGGGGGGAAGGGCCGGGGAGGTTTAGGGGGCTGTGGAGCTGGCGATGGCACCATCCGCTGCTGCTGCTGCCGCCGCGCTTCCCAGGCAGCTCTGCAACATTTGCTGAAGTTGGACTTATCAACCACAGCAACCCAATTTAATTTGCTTATCTTGGCTCCTTCCTCCCCCCCCCACCAACTTCCCGCTTCTCCTGCCCTTTTTAATTATCGGTTAAATAAATGTCTTTTTCAATAAGGCAAACAGCATCAAAGCAGGCGCCCGCCCCCCCAGGCACTTACACTTGCGCGGCTCCAGCGCCTTGTTGGGGCAGGGGAGGTGCTGGGCTGGGGGGTTCTGGGTCCTCTGCAGACAGGCCAGCATGGTCTGGGTATCCTGGCGGGCGCTGCCGCCCCACACCCTGTGAGAGAGAAGAGACATGGGTGAGGGAGGGGACCTGCCCACCCCACTGCCACTACCCCCGTGCCCACCCAGCAGAGCTGGCGGCAGGACTTCCATGGCACTCAGTGCCCTTTGCTCCTCTGGAGATAAATAAGTAACTCTGAAAGCCTGAAAGAAATAGGAATGTATATAAAAGAAATATGAAGGTCTCAGTGGGTGATTTGTGCTGCCTGCAGAGCTTTCTGACCTTCCCACAGGGAATGGGGCAGAGCTGGGGCATCCCACCGGCACGGCGCTCCAGCAGCGCCAGACTGCTCTGCCAGCGTGCCAGCCAGCACCTCCCGGCACACAGTGACCCTGGCCAAGGCTGGGGAAAGACAGTGTTAACATCCCACTCTGGGTCCTGGGATCTGTCGCCAGCTCCCAGCTGGCATCAAAATCTGCTCGACAAAAGCTGGAGGGGTCAGGCCAAAGTCACCGCTGCCACTGCGCTGCTCATTGAATGTCCTTCACCAGCCGCCGCGAGGCTGTGAGTTATAACCAGTTGCTGCTGACACCCTCCCACTGCTCCGGCTGGCGCGGGAAGAGATATTCCCACTTGGAGAGGGCAGGGAAACGTGGGCGGGAGAGGCAGGAAAACAGGCAGTGGTGCCCATCCACGGTGTCATAGCTCTTGAGCCATTGCTCTCCGGCTGAACGCTTATGGATGGCCGGGGGTCACAACTGGAGGTCACGGATGGGTGTCACTGCTGGGTACATCACTTCATCTTCTCTGCTGCGGGGGAATCGTGACCTCCTGCAGCCATCCGGGATGTTTCCCACATGTCCCAGTGTTTGGCGAGCGGTGCTGGCACTGCCGTGCAGGGGAGCAATGTGGTGGCCTCGGGCACGTGGTGGCCTCGGGCAGGCGCTGGCAGAGCCTGTGGCCATCACCGCCAAGAAGCAAAGCACGGACGGATGATCCCAGAGCCATGCCCGGGGCTCTCTGTGCTTCACTGGTTTAAGTGTCACCCTTTGAAACCCCTTCACAGCCACCACAGACACAGACAGTACCTGCACGTGCGCCGCTTGCTCCCACAGGCAGGGGGTCCCAGGCCCTGGGATTGTCCCCCGAATGGGATCCATGCAGGGTGTCTGTGCCTTGGCTGGGCTCCGCCCATGGGGCTGGGGGTCTCACCCCATCCCCCCCAAGAAAAGTGGTGGCATGGAGACTCATCAGCAAAAGGTGTGAGGAGGAGGAGGAGGGGAGGAGGAAGTAATCTAATACCGAGCAGGTGTCTGGAGAACCCAAATTGTGCTGTTTTCTCCTAATAATGAAGTATTCATGAGTAAAAGCCTTTTTCACTACTTTCTTAAGATACTAATTTCACAACAAGCGCCTTGTTACCATGCAATTATTCCAATCGTGCATTTCTCCCAGATTCCATCTGTCCTCGCGCTCTCTAAATGAAAGACAATCATGTAACCACCTTTCATTATTCACTATTTTACTTTCAGCAAAGGTACCCTGAAAGAAATGATTTCCTCTGAAAGGGACTTTTATTCAGTTTCAAAACCAATTTTCTCCTATTACTGTCTTAAAAAAAAAAAGGAGGGGGGCAGGGAGGTGTTTTTATTTCATGCATTACATATCCTTTGTTAACGCAGCTCGCAGTAAAAGCAGCCGTATCCATTTTCTGGCTTCGATTTCTGGTAATTTTAAAATATGCCATTACAATCAGGCAGAAATTATACAGTTTGAAAAGAGAATGAAGTGCTTCTTATTCAGAGGCTGAGCACACTTGACTGCCAGGAGCTCGCCTCTCCCCGCCGGGACTCGGGGTTCATTACGCAGCCCTGCTCCCGGTGCCTCAGCTCCCCCGGCAAGCGCCCACCGCCTGGATTTTCCGTGCCAGGAGCCGCCTGACCCTGTCCCTGTCCCCATCCCCGCCCCTGCGGGGTGGACGCAGGTCAGGGCACCCGGGGCCGTGCGGGGGATGGATGACGGCACTGGCTCCTGCTGTACCTGAGCCCCAGCTCTGCAGTGACCTCAGGGCTGGCGTCCCGCCGGGTGTCACCATCTGGCCGATTAGCAATGGACGTCACCTCCTCCCTGCGGAGAGGCGGCTCCTCATGGGGACATTGACCCGTGTCCCTGGCAGACACTGGCGCCGTGGGCGGCTCGTGCCATTGCTGGATGAGGATCAGGTAACTGATGGTCCTTGGGGGAAACAGCTGAGAGCAAGGAGAGAGCACCCAGGGGATCACTGAATCCATGTGCCAGCACAGGGAAAGCATGGGGAAAGCACCCAGGGGGTCACCAAAACCATGTGCAGGCACAGGGAGGGCACGGATGCAGCCCTGATCCAGGGAGGTGCTGGTGACCTGTCACAGCAGCTGAGGGCACCATTGACTCTGGGGCCCAGCAATGCACATCCCTGGGGACACCCCCACGCTGGCATAAGTTGTCACCACCACTGCCATACACAGCCCAGCACCCTCCTGGAGCCACCCCAGCCCTGTCCAGGGAGCATCACTGAGATGCAGGAGCCACCTGCCAAACCAAATAAAGGCACTGATTAATTCAGATCCTGGCTTTGCCCTCGTCTCCCAGCGTCTCAAAGCGGAGATGATTTTTCCGACAGCTACGTTGCACTTCACGGGCACACGCAGAACCGCGAGGGCTCCGGTGCCACAACACCATCCATCTGTCCACCCTGGCACCCTGCCGGGGGCCCCAAGCTCCCAGAGCGCCCGTGGGCGGGAGGGTGGGCGCCCGGCACAATGGGCATCTGTGCCACGGTGGCATTTTGTTAATGCTGCTCAGAAAAGCCCCTGAATCAGCTGATGGGAATTGGGCGCTGGGCTGTCCAACGCTTAGCGCCGGCTTAGTTAGCTCCATCTGCATTTGAACTAATTCCAATCAGCGGGATCCGATTTAGTTCAAGCTGCTCTGGCTCTTTCGTGGCAGGAAAGGCAACACTCAGCAGTTTTGCCGGAACGCCCCGCATCCGCACGGCCTCTGCCCAGGCTGCGGATCCACCACCATCCAGCCAGCACCGCTGTACATGGCAAGACATTCCCACCAGGACACCCAACCCTGCATCCCACAACTCACAACTGGCACCATCTAGAATCTCAGAATGGTTTGTGTTGGGAGGGGCCTTAAATTTCATCCCATTCCACCCCCCTCCCTTCCACTAGAGACACCTTCCACTAGACCAGGTTGCTCCAAGCCCTTTCCAACCTGGCCTTGAACACTTCCAGGGATGGGGCAGCCACAAGTCCATCCTTCCCCTCTCCCACTACTCCTTCCCGCCCCACACCCAGCTAATCCATCTCGACATCACACTATTTATAAGCCCAAGGTCTTCGTGACTTTAATAAAAAACACCACCCTCTATGTCTAAAGCCCCAGTGATGGGAGGGTTTGGCACCTCCTCTGACATCAGTGGCTGATAAGTCGGGCTTATCTCCTCTGAGAGCCCTGCGAAGGTCCCTCCGGCGAGATAAGGCCAGCGCAGCTGTCAATAGAGGCTTTCGCAGGCGAGGATTTAGATAAAAGAAAATGTGACGGGAGGGGGAGAAAAGAAAAAAGGAACTTTTGAAGTCTCAGCCTGAAGTGGGTCTGTGCAGTTGCTGGGCAATGGAGGGCAGTGGACAGGGCAGGGATGGTGAGGGACAAGGTCTTGGTCACCATCCAGGCTCTGCTGCAACATGTTCCCATCCTTCCCTGGGCATTATTCAAGTGTAATCCCATAAAAGGGGAGTTTGTGGGGTTAGGAGAGGAAGGAGGGGATGAACAGGGACACTGAAAAGCTGTTTGAGTCATGCCACTGCCAAGTCCCCCATGGCTATTAAAAGTCAGTGCTGGGTTTGGCACAAGAACAGGAGGTGATGGGGTCACCCGGGCTGGGAGAGGCACAGGAGGCTCCCGACACCCCCAACAGACAGAAGAACAGCATGGGAGCCAGGCCAAGGCTGGCAACAAGCAGGGAAAAGAAGCAAAAGCCCTCACCTGTCCCTGGTGTGCCAAGTAAAACAAACACACCCACTGCAGTGCCAAGGCTACTCACCATGACCAGGGACACCCCTGTCCCTTGTCCCTCCATGGATGGAGGAGAATCCCACTGCCCCTCCAGGGTGCTCCCGTTCCCTGCAACACTAGGAACATTGGTGTCACCTGTGCAGTAGCACCGGGACATTGGTGCTACACCCACAGCAGCCCTGGCACAGCCACTGCCACCATCCCTGGTCCCCACAGACACTGATTTCCCATCCAGTGGCACCCTGCAAGGGTGAGGAGGTACCAGAGGAGGAAGGTGTCCATCCCATTGCAGGGTAAGCAGGATTTTGGCTGGTGCTGCCTACTGGCACCACAGTGGTACTGGCAGCTCATGTCAATATCCCATCCAGATTTAGGGTGGAAGGGATGCAGCGCTCGGTGAGTGATGCCACAGCTCAGCCCTACAATGGGTAAGCACGGAAAGGTCACTCCACTATAAACTATGGCAAGCACTAGGTAAAATAAAGCCCAAAGTTTGCCACTGAGGGTGCCACAAGGCACAGACGGTACTGCCAGTCACTCCATGACCTTCTTTTGCCCGCCTGCCGCTCCATCCCACCCGGATAATCCGCTCCCCTCCGCGTGCTCCAGCCCCAGGCCTTTCAGGGGGCCCTGTTAATAATTAAATGTTAATCTAAAAAGCAATTTTAGCTGCAGTGCTGCAGATCTGGTTAGAGATTACATTAGCATGTAAGAGTCAAGGGTAATTTTCTCTAACCCCTCTTGTGATCTTTAAAACCCGCAGATCTTAAAGCAACACCAGCTCCTCTGATTAAAATTGGAAGCTGGGGTTTGCAATGGATAATGATGCTGGAAGTGATTATTTTGCTGCTCAGGGTCTCGCTGGGGTGGTGGGGAAGTGGGGGGCTCAGGGGAAGGGGGGGGCTGAGGGAGTGACCCAGACCAGCCAAGTGGCTTCTCCCAGCCCATGCCTTGTGGAGATGCTGGGAAGATGCCGGGGTGAGCCTGGGACCTGGCACTGAGCAGAGCTGTGACACACTGAGCATCCCCATTTCCCACTTCCCCAGAGCCTGCATTTACTTACAGAGCTAACATTTTGCTGCCAGAGGAACGGTGCTTTTTTTGGGCTGATGTGACACCAGGATGGCATGGAGCCCACCAGCCATGGCACACAGCCAGGGACAGAGTGGCACCAGAGCTGGACAGAGCATCCTCTCGCTGCTGGCATCTTAGGGCAGCATCTAAGTCTCTCTCATCCCACTCAGAACTGAGGTTTCTACTCCTGTGGCTGCTCCAAGAAGAAATCTCTTAGACTGCTCAATCAAATCAACATCCAAAAATACCCCAAAATAACCTTTGGCTTATGAGCAGGGCCAGGGGGACTGGAAGGGGGCACAGCAAATCACCTCCTGAGCAGTGCGAATGACCCGATGGAAGAAATATGGTATCAGATGTGTCCGTAATGATGGAATTAAAAAAAACCCCAACAATTCAAGTGCTGTTGAGCATTTGCAGACATCCCCGCACAGGGCTCGGGCGGCCTGGTTAAATTTATGTGTCAGCTTTAAGGAGGCCTCTCATCAAATGAGCTATTTTGGGCAGAGATTAAAGATCTATTTTCGCTGTGAGCGGGAACAGCTCTCGAACAGGTTAATAATGATTCTGGAAAGCCAAGCACCTCCACTGCCCTGGGGCAGGGACTTGGAACCCTGGGCAGCATCGGGGGGTCCTAGAGGGTGCCCGAGCCATGAGGGTGGGGGATCACAGTGCAACAATGCCCCAACTTGCTGCCATCTCAGGGGGAGGAAGGAGCCCCGTGTGCTGCACGGAGTGCTGAGCAGCCGTGGGTAATTGGAAGTGGCAGACGCTGGCACGGTGCTGCCGAGAAGGTCATTACGTGGGACTGGGAATGAAATGCCAGGAGCGAGGGGGGGAGTGGCCCCGTTAGCAAAGGTCAGGGCCCCGCTTGGCGCCAGCAGTGTTTTTGGCAGAGCTTGGCCCTGGCTGCGTGCACCGGGGTCCTGGAAGGGCCAGCATGCAGCACGGGAGCAGAACCTGCCTGTATGGACGTGCCCCCTCTGGTGTGGTACCAGCTCCTCAAATAAAACCTCCCTCATCCGACACAATCGTGCCATGCCTTCATCCTGCACATGGATGGGGAGGAGGGGCTGGAGAGATGAGACCACTGAGTTGCCCACCATCCCATCACAGATGGTCAAGATACTCATGGGCTTTTGGTCCCAGCCCCAGCAGGGACATGGGATCAAACCATCAGAAAAGCCAAGCAGCTCCAGGAAGACCTCCAGAGCAGCAATTAAAAGCACCCTGGACCCCAACCCAGCATGGGCATCCACACCTTGGACACCTGCAGCACCTACGTTTCCAGCTGAGATGCAAGAAACTCAACACAGCAGAGACCAAAGCTCCCCACTACAGCTCCTGCCCCATCCTGGTTCCCTCCTGCCCCATCCTAGCGGCTCGACTGCCCCCCGCAGTGACAGGTCCCTGTGCCCCCACGGCCACAGTGGCAGCACCGCAGTGCCCCGGCCGTGGCAGTCGGGCGTGCGCTGCTCCATAATTACAGCCCCGAGTGCCTGAGCTGTGAAAGAATCTGACGAAGGAATCCAGGGTAGATCGCGCTGCTGAAATTACTATAATCAAAGGCTTTCACAAAGGCTTCAAATGCAACCAATTACCCTGAAAGGCGAGGCAAGAAAGAAAACAAATTAGCATGTTTGCACAGAGCCTCGGCGCAGTGCACACATCGCCCTGTGCCGCCCTCGACCCCGGCCAGCCGCTGCTCCCCATCCCCAGGTCCCACTCCCCATCCCTGGGTAGCCTCCCCTCATGGCTGGGTACCAACTCCCCATCCCCATGGCAGGTCCATATCCCCACATCCTGCTCTGTCACCGCTGCCCCGCTCGCAGTTGCACACAAAGGGGCTCTGTGCCCGTCCCTCGCCCCGCGGCCGCCGCTGCCCTGCCCGTACACAAAAGCCCTGCCTGTGCCACGGCCGGGTCCGGCGCAGGCTCAGGGGCTTGCCAGGGTGGCCTGGGGAAACCTCCCTCCCTTCTCCCTTGACACTGGTGGGGGTCTTTGGGCAAGAGGAGGTGAGGGGGGTCCTCAGATGCACCCACTGAGTGTAGCCCCTTGTCACCTTCCGACAGCTGGGGAAAGCATTCATGGCAGGGACCCCCCACCCTCCCCTCCTTACAGTACACTTCATCTGGCTGCCAGTCTGGGGGAAAAGAAGGGAAAAAAGGGGAAAAAAAATAAAAATCAACTTCTTCCTTTTAATATTTAACACGAGTCCATCACCCTCAGTCTATTTGGTAATACAAAGCTCTGGAGATTTAAACCCTTCTCACCCAGAGAGATGGAAATGAATGGTGCTCTTTAATGAGCTGGTTCAGCAGAAAAGATAGATTTCCAAGATTACTGTGAGAATTCTTATAATTGATGTGTACTTTTGTAATGAGGATTATACCACCATCCGGCCAAGTAATTCCGGCTCTTTTTGCCCCCTTGTCCCAAGCTCACCCTGCTTTTGGGGTTCCCTGAGGGACAGGGACCGGACTGTGTTCCCAGAGGGAGAAAGCAACATTGGAGGGGGGGGAAGAAAAAGACAAAGAAAAATTAAATAGTTTTTTCTCGTTTAGCCATAGACAACCCAATGCAGCCACCAAATGGGAAAATAAGGCATCTCTCCAGATTTCTATATTTGTTTTACAAATCCCTACTTTCCCCACCGATCCGGGGCCGGATGAGCTGCTGAATGCCGAGTAATTAAAAGGAACAGAGAACAATACTCAGCGCTGCCTAAGAACGCGGAGTTTCCCTCAGATGTTTGTAGCAATTGTATGAAAATGTACCAGGCGGGATGGGGAGAGCTGACAGCCGGGATTGGGAGCAGCCGGGATCCGAGCTGGCTGCCTCCCCCGCCTGATTGGCATTAATTGTGCGCGTTTGCAAAGCAGAACGGAAAGTCTGACACGAGCTTCGAGCCAACATTTCTTTCTAATAGTCTTAATGATTACGACGAGAGCTGATGATCATTGCAGGGTGTTAATAGTCCGGAGAGCGGCTCTGCGGCTGCTGGGGACAAGCGGGGATGTCCCTAGCCCTGTCCCCATCATGCAGGGGAGATGGTCCCCATGGTGGGCTGAGGGTGCAGTGGGATGGATCCGGGAGCTCCCATGAAGCCAGAGGTCCCCCGGGGGAGGGGATACTTCTATCAGGCTGTGAAACTCTGGCAAGGAGACAGAAAGGACAGGAAGGGTACAGCAATCCCCTGCCCCCTCCCCTGGCTCTGCCCCACGGGAGAGGAGTGGCTGCAAAGAGGCAACACCAGGAGGGAGAATGTCCCTACACTGAGCCCCCTCAAAGGAGCATCCCCAGGGATGCCCCACACTGAGGGAATCACTGGGCCACCCTGCTCCCATGGGTGTCCCAAACCAGCTGCCACAACCCAGTCCCCAGCAGGTACCACAGGAGGGGCTGGGGGTGCTGCCCTGGGGAGCGACTGCAAACAGCAGAGCCCGTCATTAAAAGCTGATTAATGAAACCCAAGTTTCCTTGACTCTTTACAAGGCTGTTTTCTCAGATGTCCTTGAGTTTTGTTGCTGCAGAGGCGAGAGGGAGGTAGGTGGGCTGTGGAGCCCAGCACGGGCAGCTCTGAGAGCAGCCACAGGAGAGAGGGAGCCAGACAAGCACGAAAACCCTGCAAGGCCCCGGCCCGTCCAGGTTTACACGGGAGGAAAAATCGATGGCCATCGATCCACAATACAAAGGGAGAGCGGAGCTGGCAGACGGCAGGCGGGGCAGGCGGCTGCCATCTGACCGGGGCTCAGCAGAGGACACAGCTGGGTCACCTCCCTGGGGACAGGAGTGCTGCTGGGGAACACGGCTTGGGATTGCATTGCTGGGGGACCATCGTGCCCAAAGGGGGGGACACAGCTCAGGGTCGCATTGCTGGAGACGTGACGTGCCCACCAGGGGACACGGCTCAGGGCACAGCCAGCAGCACTGATGGCCACCCTGCCTGCACCAGGTCCCTCCAGGGCAGCGAGCGGCACTGCCAGGCCACATGCCATAAACCCTTGCAGCAGCAGACAGGACACATCCATGGTGTGTGGATGGCCCTTGTCCGTGTCCTTGCCAGGACACGGCTCAGCCTCTCCCGGATGGATGGACAGACGGCCTCAGCTCAGCTCCAAGCTGTTTGATTTGTTTTATCATCTGCATTGGCCAACAGATCACTCAGCTTTGGGCTTTCTGAGCTCACTAATAACTGTTCCCTGATGAAAAGAAATAAAGACTCGGTCCCTTTCTTTCTTCCCCCCCTTTCCAAAAAAAAGTCCGTAAAGAAGAGCTATAAAAATGGCTTGTTATCTCACCTAGTGAGGCTCTGGCTGTATGTTATTGCTAATTGGGTATAACATCCTTGTCTTGTTCTGCTCTCTGAAGCTAAATCAAGAAAGCACCACTGCTGCGAACTAATTATATCTCTGGACTGCAGACTCCAGCTTGTCTTCCCCTTTATTGAGTTAAAAAATGGTCACTAACCTTAATCTCTCATATTCCCAAGCATTAGGGCTGCTGGAAACCCACCACTTCCACCTGCATCCTGGTCTGTGCTGGGAAAGACAGAGCACATGGTCTGGTGAAGGTTCACAGCTACTCCAGCACATGACCCTAAACGAGGGTGCCCTCCCCTGGAGCACCTCATGGAACCAGAGTGCTGAGACCACCACAGCCAGTGCTCAGGTCCCTGTGCCATGGAGTCTTTATCATACACAGCTCAGAGGCTTCCTGTGCTGCACAGACCCACAGACCAGCCTCCTCTCCTCTATGTAGGGGAGATTAGGCTTCTTTCATTATGATGTTTTTTAAAATCTGCCCCCCTGGCACTCCCATGGCCAGAGCTCGTGTGAGCACATGGGCCACGAGCGCAGGAACCCAGGGGAGTGGGTGTTGCTCTGGTTCATCAACATCACCTCCCAGTCTCAGCCCCAGATGGACCCCCATGGTCCCACTAATGCTGCTTCTCATCCCCAGGTCCACCATGGGAGCACAGACCCCCACGGCCGCCCAGCTGTGCCACTACAGGTGGCTATGGATGAAGCTCTCTGGTTACTGGCACAGTTTACACACCAGCACTGCTGCCATGGCACAGACCAAAGCAGGTCATCGTGAAAGGAGAGAGGACAACCAGAGCCCCACAGGGCACCGGGATGAGCAGCAAGGCTTGGGCCGTGCAGGATAGCCCCATCTGTCCCCACCCTGGCAAATCCCTCAGCACCAGCCACACGAGGTCCAAAACATCAGCAGCAATGTAAGGCTGGGACAGGAACTAGAGTGATGGCACTGAGCTCAGCCCCCTGCCCAGCTCCATCCCCCTCCCAAGGCTCCATCCCCCTGCTCATGGGCACCCGCGCAGATGGTGTTACTTTCCAAAGGCAAAGTCAAGCTCCAATTCTCCCTGCGAGCCAAGCGCATCCCTTAAAAAATTGATACTTCCCTGACTATTAATTAACCTGAACCACTTAAAACCGCCTTCAATTTGTCAGGTTTAACTGCCAGCTCTTCTCGGTAAATCAAGCGTCGCGTGCAGATGGAGGCTGCGCGTGCGAGGCGGCGGTGAAGGAGCGGGCGGGGAGCGGGGTGAGAGGGGCACCCTGTGCCACACTCGCCATCCCAGAGCACCAGGGATGATATTCACACCCCACAATTAGCTAGGACACGATATCAAACACAACAGGCAGGCAGGCAGGCAGGAGTGGGCAGGGCAGCCAGCAGTGCTCGGAGCACCCCACACCGCAGCCTCCCCGTCTCCCCCCACAGCGCCCTTGTCGTGCAGCCAAGGCTGAATTGGAAAGCAATATGAATATTTATCTCTGACAGCGAAATCTCCCCGCTGCAGGGTATTAAGGCTTTATTAGTGTGTGGTTACCAGCCACGCTAAGCCAGCTCCCGCTCTCGCCTGGAGCGTGGCAGAGATGACCTACAAGAGGCAGATGGCAAAGCCTTGGAGAGCCCCCAGTGCCGGGACGTGCCTACTGAGGAGGGGGCTGCGCACCCCAGTCCCACACAGGGAGACAGACACAGAGCCGAGAGCGAGTTCCCCCCACCAAAACCCCCTCCTCTCCCAGCACCAGCCCCTCCACTTCCCCACGCTGGGGCCACCCCCCAGCCCCCGCACCACCCGGCTCTCTCGCTGTTTTGGGTTAAAACGCTGATGTATTCTCTCTTTAGCAAAAGGAGTCCCAGGGGCTATAAAAACTCCCAGCAGGCTCCTGTCAGTCTCAGGTCATTAACTTTCTTTCATTGGGAGTTTGTTTACAGCCAGCCATAAATAGCGGTGCCCGCGCTGCTCGCCAGCAGGATGGAGCGGGATGGGATGGGGCTGCCTGTGTGCAGGGGGGCACAGCACCCCAGGGTCCAAGGTGTGGGGTCCAGCACTCACCCCTCATATCAACTTTTCCCATGCCCTGTGCTTCCCACCAGCCTGGCACCGCACCCTGCTTGGCACAGCACTGCCCACAGTGCCATGGAACCACCTCAGCCCTTCAAATTGATGGGGTCACCTTGTGCACGGCCT
The DNA here is from genome assembly GCA_038380795.1 of Pyrocephalus nanus. Taxonomy (NCBI): domain Eukaryota; kingdom Metazoa; phylum Chordata; class Aves; order Passeriformes; family Tyrannidae; genus Pyrocephalus; species Pyrocephalus nanus. The sequence continues at coordinate 7,829,106 of CM076278.1, forward strand.
GAGGGAGCCGGGCACGTGCTTGTGGCTCAGTTATGGCCTTTTCTGAGGAAGGAGGAGGAGGAGGAAGGAAGCAGCTGGCTGGAGCTGCCCCTGTGGGTGACCTACCCCTGGGACCTGCCCCACACTCTCACCCAGCCCAGTCCCTGTGCCCGTCACAAGTACCAACTTCGCGTCAGGACCTCTGTGTGTTTGAGGTGTCCCCTGGGGGAGACCCCAAGACCCTTCATCTCCCCAGTGCCTGCACCTCAAACCTCTTCCCTTCTGACAATTTACCAGCACGGAGGCAGAAAGCAGGAAAGCCGAGTGTGCCGCTGGCATGGCCGGCGCAGCACTCGTGCCGGGATGCTTCCAACATCACGGCTCCTCTGCACCCAAGAGCACGTAGGACAGCCTCAGAACACTCACATCCCGCTGCCCGCCCCAGAGGTGCACCATGGCCCTGCCGATTCCCCTAACACCAGGAGCACACCCCAGACCCTGTTAACACCTTGGCAGGCTCCGGTGTGCCACCGTTTGGGATCCCCCTGGATGCAGGTGCCCAGGGCTGGCAGCGGGATCGCAGGTGCTCGGGAACTTTATTTCCGTGTGAACCCACCAGCTGCAGCTCTGATGGAGCCACAGGATCCCCCGGCTCCCGAGGCCCATGAACACCGGTTCCATAGGTACCTCCTGGTCCAGCAAAGCCCCCAGCACTCCTGGCACGGGGCGCTGAGCCAGAACCACAGTCTGTCCCCTCACCAGCACAGCTCTGTGTGCCACCCAGGTCAGCACCATCAGCCCCATGCTGGCACAGATGGCCAGAGTGGGGGTTCAGTGACAGCCCCCTGGTGACTCATTCCAGGCTGCAGAGGGGATGAGGGGGGTCCTGGAAATCCACAGCTGCAGCCAGCCGGGTTTGGAGCAGTCAGGAGCCCACCTCGTGTTGGATTTCACGGGATGGCTACAGGACAAACCCACACAGGGGCTGAGCATACAGACCAGCAGCACCCCAGTCTGTGCACTGGGCTGAGGGATTAAACCCCAAACTCACACACGGTGACTTCTGCTCTTCCACCCATCCCTGGGCAAGCAGGGACTCGCCAAAAATCCCAGCCTCATCCCTTCCAGTGCCCCACATCTATGGAAATATCTCTATTTTAGCCCATACACTCGCCCAACCTGTAATCAGAGCAACACAAATAGCCCCTGCTTCCCATGTAAATTAAAAACACCCATTAGGCAGATTTCAAAAGATGTCAGTAGGCTTATAATTATACACGACATCCTTCCGAGATAAAAGCGATTACCGGGGATGCAAATCACTTAGCAACCAATCAGTGCCCCCAGAGTGCGGAGCACTGACCAGCCATCCATTTTCGCCTCGTCCTTTTATTCCCTGCATCGAGCAAATACAAACACAGATAAAGAGAGGCACAATAGCTCTTGACACGCAAATAGGTTAACATAATAAAGCCAGCTTTAGCCGGCTCACTCGAGGGAGAAAAGCAATTCTCAGGCAAGCAGGAGGTAATAAAACAGGGCTTTTGTGTTCCTGGCTCCCATTCTCACCCCTGCGCCAGCTTTGCTGCATTAGCTGATAGGCATCGTGGTTTGATTGAATTACCTTTCATGAATATTAGCTTTTTGAGGAATGCGCAGGCAGAAGAGAAAGAAGAAATGTCTTATTTTTGCATGCATGCACCCGCTGCAGACGGACATGCGGCGGCACAGATGCCAGCGGGGCCAGGAGAGGGGTCCCGGCAGGTGCAGCCCCCGGCCCACCCTGCCAGCTGCAGCATCCCCAGCCTTGGGGGGGGTCACACACAGACCCCCTCCACCCCAGGACGAGACACCACCAGCAAAGGACCTTACACAGGGACGGATATCCTGCTCTGTCCCCAAAATGAGCCGTGAGGCCACAAGGCCACGAACGCCATCACCCCGACCCCCCCCCCCTGCTCAGGACCCCACATCCCTGCCCGTGGTACCGCGACAGCAGGAGGGTGGCAGGATGGGCTGGCTCCCACCACACATTCCCGAGGCCACGGCTCCCTGTGCCGCAGGATCACGCCGGAGAGGGAGCGGGGCTGCCCGGCTCCGCCGCACATTTTCCCACACAAGTTGAGGCCACGCAGGAAACCCGCTCCAGGCAAAAATTAACTCCGCCGCCTGGCAGGGATGCAAACGCCCGGCACTGATGCCGCACACACGGCGGGAGCGCGGGGGCAGCGCGGGGTCGGAGCGCCCGGCTCGGCACAAATATCGCGGGGCCGTGGGGCTCGGGACCCCCTCGGCCCTGGAGCCAGAGCCCTTTCCCGGACAAGGCAGCAGCCTCCAACTGAGAACCAGCCCCAGGAGGGAAGCGGCTCCTCTGCAGCCTGCTGGGGATGGACGAATTTCAGGCTCAAATAAGACAGACAACCAGGGGCTTAAAAACTGAGGTGACGTGGCCTCCCCGAGGGCTCTGTCCCTCAGGGTACAGCCTGGCAGCAGCCACCCACCTCCTCCCTCCATGGAATTCCCTGCTCCAGCCTGGGGATAACTATTCACACCAAGATATTTCAATTTTTAATGCCACAGTCGGGTGAAATGGGGCCCAGCTCGCAGCCAGCGCTGCTCCGGCACAGAGAACGCGCCCCACCGGTACCAACCCACCACCCAGCAGGAAAACTGTTCCTGAAGCTGGGAAAACGAGCTGTGCTCCAGCAACCAGGGAATGGCTTTTCCTTCCCCTGCTCTACACACAAGGTCAGCAGAAGGCACCATGGGGAGAGCTTCCCTCTCCTTCCACCACAGCTTTGAGGCAGCCCTGGCCAGACCGCACCCGGCTCACACCACGGCTCTGGGCACCTCGAACCCGCTCCTCAAAGTTTTATGGATCCTTAATAAGAAAAATCCCTCCCAGCATGCCAGGTGCCCTCTTCCAGGGATATTTCCCACTGCATCCCCCAGCACCAGAGCCCTGGTGCGAGGGCTTTGCCAGCCAGAGTCCCACCAGAGCAATTCCAGTTGTTTGGCCACTGACCAGCAGCATGTGCCCGGCACACCAGACAGTCAAATCCCTCTGCAGGAGCACAGGAAGGTATAAAACCACCAAATCCCACTAAATCATCCCGAGCAAGATACTGGACGCTCCTTATTGAGAGAGGAGCCACGTGGCTCTGTCCCCATGCCCGCAGTGCCCCTTTGCCACTCTGCCCTTCAGGAGAGCCCGTCACCCACTCGTCCAAGCTGCCTGCAGGACAAGAGCATCCCGAGCAGGAGGATGCACATATAAATATATATATACATATATATACACGTAAATATATATCAAAAACCTCCCTACAGAGATCCCGACAACCAAAGCCGGGCAAACCACCACTGCCCGATGCCAACGAATTTATCCCTCGGAAAATATCGAGCACGGTTGGAAAACTTTTCCGCTGCCTCTCCTCAGAAATACCCGGCAGGGCCGGAGCCGAGCCCGGCTGCAGCCGTGCCTTGCAGGGAGCTGTGCCGTGCCGCCGGCTCGCTGCGTCCAGGCCCTGCCTCTCCAGCCATTAAATTCCCACGATGCGATGGCTTTCCCAGAGCTGGATTGGGATGCTGGGGCTGAGCTGCTGGTACCGGGAACAGCTCATTTCTGCGGGGGACCAAGCCAGAGAGGCGGCACAGCCAGCTGGAGCCGGTGGCCGCCCCGGTGGATGCCCAGCCGTGCTGCCCAGGAGCTCTCGGGGACCACGATGCCTTGTCCCCGGCGAATCGTATTCCCAGCGCCGATGGTCCAGAAGATGCCACAGGGATGCTCAGGGATGCTCCCTCCGCAGCTGAGCTTTCTCCACAGAGTATTTTCCCCGTCAGAGCCTCCTGACCCGGCGGAGGCAGCCAGGGAGACGGGTGTTAAATAAACCATCGCTGGGTGGGTCCTTCTTCCCTCTCCTTTGTGACCGGCGGGATCCACACCAGCGCGGGGTCCACGGCGGGGTCCTGCTCTGCCACCACCCGCTCTGGTGTCCCGGTGGGATCGGGCGCTTCCCTGCCCGGGAAGGAGGAGAAAACCCCTTTTTTTTCCAGGCGAAAAGGGGTAGAAAAGGGTCGCAGCAAAGGCGGCAGCTCCCGGTCGGCTCCCGCTGGAAGTGTCTCAGCTTTCCTCCTGGAGGCACCCGTGGATATTTTATTTCCACTTAAGAGTCAGGCGACCCAAAAAGCCATTAAAAAAAATCAAAAATTGGATGGGGGAAAAAAACCAAAAAAACCAAACCACAAAAAAGACCCCAAAAGTTATTCCCGTTCCTCTCCAGTAGCGACGGGCAAGCCGGGCCCCGGCGGCGGCGGCGGCTTCGCGGACACCTCCAGGCACCTCCAGGCACCTCCGGGCACCGGCGCTGCGGCGGCGCCGCCTCCGCTGCGCCCCGGGAGAGCCGGCGGAGCCCTCCGGTCCCCGCGACCCCCCTCCGGTAACCCCCTCCCCAGCAAACCTCCCCGGTGCCCGGACCCCCGTTACCGTCAGAGCTGGATCCGGGCCGGCTGCGGGCGCTGCGGTGCGGGGCGCGCCGGGCCGCCCCCCCCGGGCCGCGCAGCAGCAGCGGCGGCGCCCGCCCGGCCCCGCGCCCCGCCGGCGGCCCGCCCCGCCCCGCGCGCGGCCAGCGTGGGGACCCGCCGCTCGGCCCCGCGGGCACGGCGGGGGGCGACGCGGGAGGGGCGGCGGGAGAGCGACAAAAATATCCCGGGGGAGGCGGGGAGGGGGGGGGGGGTTAAGGGGAAAATTTAAAAAAAAAAAAAAAAATTAAATCCACCCGGCGCGACTGGGCTGGCGCGGCGCGGGGACCCCCGGGGACATCACACCGCGGCTGCCCCGCTTCCTTTGTGCGGCGGCGGTCGGTGCCCGGCGGGGCGGGGCGGGGGGTTGGAGGGGGGGGGGGAGGTGCGCGGGGTTGGTGGGGGGGCGCGCAGCGGCGGCCGCGGCTCAGCGCTCCATGCCGGCGGGGACGGCGGGCGGGGGTCGCGGTCGGGGCGAGGGTCGCGGGGCGCGGCGGGGGCGGCCCCGGTGGCGGCTCCCGCCCGGCGCGCGGCTGCGGCGGCTCTGAGGGCTCTGAGCGCCCCGCGCGGGGCCCGCCGGCCGCACGCGGCTCGGCCCCGCCCCCGGCGCGTTGCCATGGCGACCGCGCCGCGTCCTGCGGGGGGGGCGGGGCCTCCTCTCCCCCCCCTTCCCCGGGTCCGCGGGAAAATCCGAACGGAGGGACTGCGCTTCCCGGCGTGCACCGCGCGGGGCCGCCGCGCCGCTGGGGCCGCGATGCGGCCGCGATGCGTCATGGGAGTTGTAGTCCTACCGGGACATCGCGGGGGGGGCCGCCGAAAAGCCTCACCGTACGGGGGGTGAAAGCCGGGATGGAGCTCGCCCTCTCGCCAGCTGGTGACCCCCATGGCGATGGCCATACACGTACGTGTAGGATGTGTAGCCCGAGCAAGGCTGCCTCACCTGAGGCTGCCCTTGGTGACAGAAATCCTGGAATCCATTATTCCTTTTTTCCCCCCCCGCAAAACCCCTGCCACAGGTGTAGGGCTTTTTTTGCCACTGTAAGTGTGCGGAAGTAAGTGTGGGAAGAGCAGCAGCCCGTTCACTCCTGTCCATAATGATTCCACGTGTGCACCCCAAAGCAGCCCAGAGTGTACCTCCAGGGCTCATCGCCTCCCTGCCTCCCTCCTTCCTGGTTCCTGCCCTCTGGCACTGATCTTTGACCTGTTTGGCGGTGATCTGGCTTCTTAATGAGTTTTGAGGGGTTTTTGGGGAGATCTGGATTCTTTTTGGGGCCTTTGCAGCTCCTCTGCCCAGGGAAGCATCAGCAGCTCCCCAGGCATCTGTGACCCCAGGGAGGAGGAGAGTTGCCATCCAGGACCAATTTTGGGAGATGCAGTGTCTCTGGAATACATGAAGCTGCTCCAGTCACCACTCCCCATCCAGCAAATGCTGAAGGTTGGGAAATTAAAATAATAGCTAGATCTGCTTTCAGGAGAGTGACTCCTCTGTGCAATTATAACACGTATTATCCTCCCTGTGAAAATACATTATATTGAATAAATTCCCTCTCAGAGCAGGGCTATTCATACCGCTCATTTGTTTCAGTTCAAACATTTTTAGCTCATCTCTCTGGCAGGTTCTGGTGCAGTTTTATACCTTCTCTGCAGCTTATTTATCTGCTTCCCATGTTGCAATAGAGGCCAGCGATAAGAATAAAATCATTACAGATTTGTGAACAGCACTTAGATTTTTTCAGAGATAATTTAATCAAAGCTATTAGTAAGGCAGGAAGAAAGATTGCTTTTTATTCAGGGAAAAAAAAAAATATAAAAAGGAGCTTTCATTCTTTTCAGCAAATGTTTTAGCCACCTGAAGTCGCTCACAAGGACTTGAAAGGGTGACGGCGTCTTTGCCGGGGAAGAGATCCGTCCCGGAATAGCGAACTTCAAAAGGTGGGTGTTTTGGCACTGCCTTCAAGGAGATACTATTAAGTAGTTCTGACCTCCCCATTTCTACCCTTTTTTATTCCTTTTTTTTTTTTTTTTTTTTTTTTTTTTTTTTTTTTTTAAGACTTTACAGAGAAGAAACACTTTGGTGATTCAGGGAACCCGTGAATACTTTGCCGGAACATAAATTTCCCCCAGCGATGTTGGGAACACAAGGAGCGCCTTAATCTGCTAATGAATGAGCTCTGCAAAGTGAAACCAGCTCCGCTGCCACTTCCAGAGGGATTGAATTGCAGGGAGGAAGCTGGAGGAGAGAGATTTTTACAACTCCTTCTGCTTTAGCACAAATAAATAATGCATCAGTGTGTCCAGGGTGGTGGCGGGTGAGTCCTTCCCCTGTGGCACTGGGGAGCCCACATAAAGTTTTCCACGCTCCTAAAACAGGGATAACACGTGATTGTAGTGACAGTACAAGGGGAACGGCTTCAAACTGACAAAGAGTAGGTTTAGACTGGATATTAAGAATAAGTTCTTCCCTGTGAGAGTGGTGAGGCCCTGGTACAGGTTGCTCAGAGAAACTGTGTCTGTCCCATCCCTGGAAGCATCCAAGACCAGGTTGGACGGGGCTTGGAGCAAAACTGGGATAGCAGGAGGTGTCCCTGCCTGTGGCAGAGAGTGGAACTGGATGATCTGTCTGTTCTTTTCAACACAGGCCATTCTGTGATTCTATGCTATGATTCTCTGGTCTTCCAGATGACAATATCCCTTTAATTTAATATTATTATTTTTGACTGGCGCTGGCAATCTGGAGTGCGGAGCATCTCCATCTCTCATCCTGACAAATGCACACTGTAATTCTTTGCCCAAAATGTCACTCTGCCCTGGCAATGCCTGGCCCTCAGAATGAGAAAGATTTCCCAGGGATTAAAACCGGGCCATTACTCTGCTTTAAATGCATCCAAGGCTCTGAGAGCTGTATCTGCTTTCGTTCCTTTTGTATGAAAAGTTATTGACTTATCAAGGTTAAAATCCATTCCGTATGGCCCAATAAAACAGGGATATCTCTGCATCCGTGCTGTCATTTGCAGGTCCGTTTTCATGGCAACAGGGCTCTTTTCTGCACATTAAACGGTTCAGTTGTGCAAAGTTCAGACATTACATAAACACAGAGGTAACAACAAAAAAAAAAAAAAATCAATGAGCTCATAGGCATGGAAAGAGGAGATAGCATTGATCGGGGCCGCCGTCGATATTTGGGATCACTGGCTCCTGCCCCGCTCGCAGCCCTCCTGTGCTGGGGACACAAAGGGATGGTGAAGGACACGGCAGGGGAAATGGCACCTTCACCACACTGCCAGTTCCTGCCCATAATTAATATCACCAGGGCCTGGCAAGGCACACAGGGATGTCCACGCACCCAGCTGAGGGTTTATCGGTGCTAACAGAGGTGTCGTCACTCAAGTGGGTCCTTTCCATGGCTGCTTTTTCGGTAATGACCCCACTCTCCGTTTCCCATCAAATCCTGGGAGGTTTCTCCCCAGCTCTCAGCCATTTCCAAATGCAGCTCCCCAAGGGATGGGGGTCTGAGAGGCAGCTTCAGGCAAGGACAGGGCATGTGGGGGACATGAACACATGGAGCACATTAATGGTGGTGCCAGCACTGTGCCGTGGTGGCTCCGGCAGCACCAGGGGCAGGGAGGCACCGGCAGCTATGGTGGGGTGCGGGGTGTCGGGGCGAGTGACTTTGATGCTGATGGGAGATGTCAAGCTTTTTGCTTCCCAGTCAAAGGGGAGAGAGAGATTCCGGCGCTAAAATGCTCGTTAGAGGAGAGACACCAACATCTGTTGGGAAAGCAAATGGAGAGCGGAGTGAGACGACCGGGGCAGCCAGGCGTGAAGAGGAGGAGAGAGAGGAGAAAGAAGGCAGGCAGGAGTGGGGATGTCGTAGAGCTGCTGCTGTACCACAGAGGATCTGCTGCCACTCGCCCCGTGCCAGCACATGGGATCGCTCCTGGATTCCAGATCTCACTGGAGCGAGAGCAGAGTTTGCCCATAGGGAAAAACTGATCCTTGTTGGGGTCACCAGGGGCAGAAGAGCCTTAATGCTGGGCCAGACTGGGAGAGCCAAAGCAGGAGGGCACAGAAGTCGTGGAGGGCACAGAGGGAAGGTGGCTGATCCAGGCTCTCAAAGCTCTGGTTCAGGCAAGGAGCTGTGTCCCAACAGCATCCTCCCCACTGTCCCTGCTGGGTGCCATTGTCATGGAGGGTGGTGGAGGTGGAGCAGGGTGGCATTCGGGGTCAGCTGCCTCGGGTGCTGCAGGGTCAGCAAGGCAGAAGCTCCCGTGCTCTGCGCTTGCTTCCCCCCAGTTTATTTATAGATTCAGCAAGTTATTCAGCTGAAACAAATCCTGATTCCAGCCGGGTCCCAGGGCCAGCGGCGCCTGCGTTCTCTCCCAGTACATCAGGCAGCATTTTCTGGGGGCACTGGCAGCCCCACACCACCATCCCAGTGTCTGCCATCTGCAGGGGAAGGGGGTGGCCTGGGCAGGGTGACAGTCCCTGGGGCACAGGCAGTGACACAAAAGCCACCCTGAGAGCAAGCCATGACACTGTCCCTGGCAGGGTGATCACCATGCAGGGTGAGGGGTGGGCTTTCTGGGGTGAGGGGCTGGGGTACATCCTTCCCCCCCTCCAGCCCCCAGACCCCTTGACAGCTACGCCGGGAGCGAGTACTCTCTGTCAGCCCGAGTCTATTTTTATTCCCTGCTTAAAAATATCCCCGTCCGGGTCACTGGCACATGATGGATCATCGCTCCTGCGACTTCCCTCAGGGTCTTCCCAGCTCTGAGATGAGGAGCAGAGTCTGGCTCCCTGTGAGAGCCCCTCACACACTTCCCACCCTGTAAAAGCATGGAGGGGACATCACAGCCCCTCTGCTGTGGGGGTGCAGAAATATCCTGAGGCTGAGGAATGATGAAGCATCAGCCCCAACCCTGAGCTGGGCCCCGGCATGGCCCTGTGCCAGCTCTGCATCCCAGCAGCGGCCAGGAGCATCCTGGGGTCACCGTGTCCTCGCTCTCTGCTGTCACCATGCTTGATCCCCTGTCACTGGCAGAGCAGATCCCGTGCCTTTGTCTTTCGCCCCTATTTGGATTTTGTGAAAAATTCAACCTTGCTCAAAACCTTGGGCGAAAAGTCCTTGTGAGCAGGGCCGGGAGCATGAGGAGGATTCCAGCCTGTGGAGCATTTTTGAGCCCTATTAGTCACAAGGCTCCGATGCCACCTGAGATATGGCACTGACTGACAGGTGATTGAGTTTTATCTCACCTGGGGATGTTTCATATCCAGCACAGGGCCATTCCACAGCCTTTCTGTTTGGGAGTGCTCAGCAGCATTGCAGGGCAGAGGCAAAGCTGAGGGTCTTCTGGGGGGTCTCTAGGCTCCAGCTGTGAGAGGACCTTCAGTGGCCAGCACCCTGGCCATCACAGAGCAAAGGCATTGCTCTCAGGGAGGGGTTGGAGGTCACAGCCTCCTCCAAGGGGGTACTGTCCCCTCTCCTGTGGGCATCACCTTCTCCCTGGTGGTTCCCAGGGCACTGTGGAGCCTGGGGTGCCTCCTCCTTTGGCATCAGAGCCTATTACAGGGATTCACTGGCTCCCTGGCCAAAGCCTTTGGCTTTGTGAGTGACCAGTTCCTGGAAGAGGAGATGATCAGGGCCAGTAGTGATGGTGCTGTTGGGCTTGTTTCTGCCCCATCCGTTGTGTGGGGTATTATGCACGTTACTTCCACACCAATGTTTTATTTCCCTTCTTTTGCTTTCTAAGTGGTTTTCTTCTCCCCCAAACCACTCGATTACGGTGCTTAATTGCATTTATGAAGCAGCGCTGGCATGTGCTGCCAGCCTGGATTACAGGGTGGTCCCTGCCAAGGCAAGGAGCCCTGGGAGCGCATCTGTGGGCTGAAAGCTGAGCTCCAGGAACAAAATCAGAGATTCCCAGGAGATCTTCACCTTTAACTTCTTTACTCCTTTCCCCTCCAAATCTGCTGACATTTGGAAAAGGAGAATCACCGCTATTTGCTTGTATCAGCAGCTTCCCCCTCTCCCCTGTGCTGCTCCCAGCTCTGCTGGTCTGTCAGGGGCCCCAGTGTGGTGGAGGGCACCAACTGGGGAGAGGAGGAAGGTGACTGATCCCTGAACCTGCCACAGTGTATGGCAGAAATGAGGCTGCACACCACACAGAGTTCAATTTTGGGATTTGTTTGCCGATCTTTCTGGCATTCCACTTTTATTAGGGTTCCTTTGTAAACAGCACCTGGTGTTTGTCTTATAGTTAACTCGAATCCCCAGGATCATCCTAAAGCAGTGCCTTGTTCCCACACATTCACCTGGCATCATGTGGTGGCTGTGTTCAGCCACGAGAGAAAAACACACGCTACCATGCAGACCGTTCAAAGTGGTTTACGCTTTGAGAAAACAGCACTCCCTTTATCAAAAACACCAGTCAAGGCCAAAACACTCCTTTTTGATCCTAATTAACTGAATGCAGGTGCTGCCAGCTTAACTGGTTCCCACACAATGGGATAGACCAATGCCCATGGCACCAAGCAATGGCCAGTGGCCCCAAGTGATGCCACACGGTGCTCCTGTGCCACCCATCAGGGCTGCCAGGAGAGCCGGCACAACCCCTCAGCCTTTCTGCCAGGGAAGCACCTGATTCAGTCCTCCTGACAGTCAAGAATTTGAAATGATTTATTAAAAATGTATAAGGCTGGGTTGTTGGTGTCGCTGCTCTGATAAGAGCGTCTCTCCCGCGCCGCTCCCGCGGCAGCCACACTGCTCACGGTTGTGTTCCCCTCTCTCAAACGGCTCCTGCCACCCCAGGGGGAAGGATCCCTCCACTCTGCATGTTAAATCTTGGCAGATTGCTGCAGTCAAACACATCCAGGTTCCATAAGGCATTACAGCTTAGCTGTGACCTCCAGGAGGGCAGTGTCATGCTGGCAAAGCACTTGGCAGGAGGAGCCCTCTGCCCACACCTCTGGCTGCCCCAGTCTAGCCTGGCTATGGCACCACGGTGCCATCAGGCTCATCTCCTCCTTCCCCATCTGCCCCCTCTTGCCCCCCAGGAGCTGAGCTTCCTTTCCTGATGACCCACAGCACCCACAGAAGATTAATGGAGACATCAGGAATATGAGTGGTTCCGTTCCCACCTGATGTATTCCAGCCCCTGTAAATCTGGTTACAGAGGCTCTGATCCAGAGCTGAGGATAGAGGGAGGCAGAGACAGTGGGTGTCCTGGAGTGGCAGAGGTCAGCAGGGCAGGTGTGGGGCAGGGACTGATCTGTGGCTCCACCATCTCCCTGGATTTTCCCAGGGAGATAAATAGAGGATTTATTAGGGTGAAGTTGGATCCACAATGAAACAAGTAAGAATCAACCTCTGATACCTGGGAGCCCTTAGGGAAGCAATGGGGTGCTGTGGCCATCCTAGGCATGTCCCCAGCCCCACAGCCCCCTCCCCAGCCCCCTGGTCCCTGCCCACAGGGGCCCCAAGATACTCCACTTTGGGCCATCAGTTTTATCTCCCCTCTGTCTCTCTGGGTGCCAGGGACAATGTGACAGAGGTGCTGGGGATACTATGGCACCAAAACACTTGTCACATCCCTGTGGGACACTGTCTGGCCCTGCTCAGGATCTCAGCAGGATGACACAGGCACGAGGCTGTGAGGGCCGCAGGGGAGCACAGCGATAATGACCAAAATCAATATTTTTGCAGGAGAGAAATAAAAAGCCTCATCACGGCCATCGGCTGGAACATTGCAGGGGAAAGAGAAATAGGACCTCTTGGCTGGTGGTGCTGTGGCTCTGCCATCCATCCATGCCATCCTTGCCCCTGTTACCTGGCACCAGAACCTCCTGTGTTCTCAGCAGGGTGTGCCCAAGCCAATTGCCTCCATGGCAGATAATTGATTTCAAACACGATTTTCTCCTGTTTTTTTTTAAAAAAGCCCCTTTCTCTGCAGCACCCTGGTTTTCCCTGGCAGCTCCAACAAACGCACTGGGCATCCCTAGCCCCTCTCAGGCTGAGGTTGTCCCATGGAACTGTCCTCACTCCAGGGCTGGGGAGGAGGAAGCTGAGCCTTGGTGACCCAGCCAGAACATCCGTCACCACAAGCGCTGCTCTGCCTTTGTGTGACACCAGGACCGTGCAAATCAGGCTCTGTGTGCCCCCAAGCCAGGCTCTGCATGGAGCCAGCCCTGAAATCCCTCCTGGAGAAGGAACAGCACTCACGGGCAAGAGCCTTGCTCTTTCAGCATAACTTGATGCGAGCTTGTCAGAGCTGAGAGCCTGGCAGGGCTGTCAGGATTGGCAGGACCACCTCATCTCTGGTGGCACGCTGCTCCCAGCATCCCACTCCCAGAATCCTGCTCCCAGCATCCCACTTCTGGCACCCTGTTCCCAGCACCCTGTTCCCAGCACCCTGTTCCCAGCATCCCACTCATCACAGCCCAGCCACACCGCCCCCTCTCCCACTTTCCAAGGCCAATTATGGCTCAGAAATTAGCACGATGCCCAGGTGTATGATCCCAATTAAGCTTTGCTTAAAACCAATTAAACACCATTATAAATTTTCCATTTTGGAGCAGGTTTCCATGGGACAGTTGCCTTCCCACCGGGCAGCTCAAAGCTGGGTGCCAGCAATGCTGCCAGAGCCCGTGGCTGCCCTGGCTTGTGGAAAATACTTCTGATTCCAACTTATTGTCCCAGGGTGGGGCCCCTGCGGATGGTGCTGATCACCAGGGTGCTCCCTGTTTTGGGCTGTCCCTGTCCCATGCCTGGGAGCACTGGGTGCAGGGAGGGTGCTGGGGACACCCACAGTGAGCTGATGGCCAGGAAGGGGTGCTGGAGGCCTTGGCTCTCGTTGCATCCCATGCCTGCGTTGGATCCCACGGGAAGAAGGGCGAAGGTGGCAGTGCCGGATGGTGCTGGGCACCGCTGGGGTCTGGGGGGCCGAGTGGGCTCTCGCATGGCTGAGCTTTCGGTGCGCTGCCGGTGCCCTCCCGCAGCGGGGCTTTGATCCAAAGAGCAAAGGCAGCGCCTTTGTGCGCCGGGAGGCTTTGAAGTCTCCCAAAACAGGGCACAGGGGGTGTCTGCCCCTTCCCTGCCGGCTCAGCATCCACTTTCACTCCCTTTTTATTTCCTTCTTCTCGCTCAGGAGCCATCTCCGGCAATAAAACCTGCAAACTTTCCCCAGCCGGGGCTGGGGGCTGTGCGGGGCGTCACAACACACAGGACCCTCTGGGGGTCCCGACATGCTCCCTCCATCCTCTGTGACCACACTGATGTGCTCCCCCCAGGACTGGATCCCCAGTTTGGGGTCGGTGCCTTCCCTGGGGACGTTGCTCCCACTCTGTGTGGCAGCAGGCAGGTCCTGGCCAGCGGGTGACACTAATTATCTCTGTCCTTAATTCTCATCCTGTTTTTAATTTTCCCTTCCAAAAGCAGGAGCAGAGAGGCTCTTTTCCAACCCCCCCTTTTCTTTTCCTACGGCTCCACTCAGCCCCGGGAGGGTGAGCAAAGCCTGGTGGGTACGTGTGAGCCTGTGTTTTTTGTCAGAAAAATGCGCATTGATCATTTCTGGGAATCAGGCTGTGTTTTTTACTCTGAAGCATCCATTATACACAGCTGCTTAATTGACGAGCGCTGCCGAGTCACCTCGGATGCCGGAGTAAAACAGCCTAAAAGCTCCAGCGCAGAGGAAGTCCGTGCTTTATAAATTGATTCAGTGGGAGAGAGAGGGAGCGAGTGAAAAAAAAACATTAATTACAGATGCTTCTGTGGGCACTGTTTTATGGCAGCGAGACCAGGATGTGGGCAATTCTCCTAAATGTGCTGATTAGACAGCACTTCATGTCTGGGAGCACATTAAATGGGCTCTGTAAAGCTATTAAAGATGCAGTGCCATAAAGAATTGACGAGAGCGAGCGGCAGCGGTACAGCCCCAGGGCTCCTGCCCAGCTCCAGCCCCAAGCTCCTGCCCAGCTCCAACCCCGGGCTCCTGGAAGCTCCTGCCCAGCTCCAGTCCCAGGCTCCTGCCAGCTCCTGCCCATCCCTTGCCCAGCTCCTGCCCAACTCCTGCCCATCTCAGCAGCAAGTCACTCTCCCAGTATGAACCAGCAGCATCAGAATATTATGATGGTCCTGGCTCCCAGGAGCTGTTGGAGCATCCCTGCAGCATCCCTGGAGCACCCCTGAAGCATCCCTGGAGCCAGTTTCCTTCACACCTTTCCCAGTGCTCCCAGAGCTGGAAACTCATCCTGTCCAGAGGACAGACAACCTGAGTCCAAGTGGGGTGAAGCCAGGGGACTTTGGGTGCTGCTCTGGCTTCGTCCACAGTCTCTACCCACCCAAGCAGGCAGGATCTGGTGACGAAGGAGCCATCTGTGCCCATGGCTCCGGGATCTGTGCTCGGCAGGTCGGCGTGACCCTGGCGCAGTGGGTGCAGGGCCGGCCGGGTGTGCGATGTTAACACAGCACAAATCAATTTGTCAGGACACAGCTCACCAATTAGCACTCACTGGGATTATTACTCATTTGCGCACTGCAGGTTTCAGGGAATTAATCAGGGAATCACAGGGAGTCGGGACAGCCAGGGCGGGAAGGGCAGTGCCAGCACCCGGCACTGTAGACGGCGTCCGGAGCTGTGTTGGAGGCATCTGGTGTTCTCCTCCGACCCAGGGGCAATTTGGCCCTTGGAGGGTACCCCAGTATAACACCCATTGTGTCACTTGGAACCCCACATCCCCACCCACACCCCAGCGGTGCCAGATCCTGCTGCCTCAAGATGCCAGGAGAGCAGTGGGACATGGAGCAGAAGGAAACGAGCCCAAGGCAAAGTGACACTTGCCATGTCATCCCAGGGAGGTGACACTGAATGGTGACCCTCACACACATCTGGTTCGGGGAGCGAGTGTGGCCATGGCCCTGGCCCTGGTGTAGCCCTGGAAGCACCAAGGGAAGCAGATTCCAGTGCCAGGGGCTTTTGGCATCAGTTGTGCTTTTGGCATCAGTTGCGTGGGGGAGTGAGCATAAACCGAGTGACACACACGTGAGCAAACAGGACAAGAATTCTCAAAACAAGGCTGTTAAATAAAACAGCCCTGGGCTGTGCTGCTCAGTGATGTGGGGGTGGGAGCAGCACTGCGAGACCCCCAGGCCCCCACTCTGTGGCACAGGGACCCCCACCTCCGGTGGGACAGGCACCCTGCCCCTGCCCTGCTCAGAGGGATGCTGGAGCTGAGTGCCCCAGGGGCCCCCCAGCCCTTGCCCCAGCTCTGGCCCCATCTGGGGGTCCCTGGGTTGCATCGGTGTGGATGCTGGTCTGAGGTGAGTAGTGGGAGGTGGGATGTGTGTGTGCAGTGCCAGCAGCGCCCTATCCCGCCATCCCTCTGACGGATAATCGATCCCTCCAAGCCGGGGAGAGACACACTGTCCAAACGCATCAGGCTTTAAATGCCAACTTCCCTAATGCAATTTTACAATCTCCTATAATTGAGTCGCAGCGAAACTTCCCTTTCCCAGCCTCCCCTCCTGTCGCAGAGTGTGTGGATCATGGGTGCATCCCCCCGGAGATGTGCTCTCCATGCTGAGATCCCTCATCCCTCTGGGATGAGCCGTGGCCCTCTGGGATGAGGGTGCCCTGGGGTACCAGCAGCCGCCCTCTGCCTGCACACAGCCCCCTGGCGTGATGCACATTTTTCACAAAATCTGGCCATGCTGATGCACAGCCTCCCCAAATCCACAGCCACCGGGAGCCCCAGTGCAGCTCAAGGTTAGCGCTGGTAATTAAGGGCTGGGATTTGAATTCAGCAAATGACTCCAGCTAATTACAGGTTTAAAAGGAAAATGATCGGAGAGAGAATTGTTTGCAAAATTGGGGCAGGCTGAGAAGTGGGTGCTTTGCTCTCCTTTCCTCTGGAGGTCACCAGGCTGGCCAAGACATCACCCTGCACATCTGGGGACAGCACATCTGGGGCAGCACATCTGAGTGGCCATGGCAGGAGCTGGCGACGGCACAATGGCCACAGGCATTGGACCATCAGTTCAGGGAGCCCTGAGGGGCACAGGGCGACCCCCAGCTCTAGAGGTGCTCCTTTGGGAGCCCCTCAGCCCCAGGACAGACTCCTCAGACCCCTCACATATGGGCAGAGTGTGGCATCCAGGCTGCTGGGCCACTGCCAACTTCCTCCCCCCCCTCCAAAAAAACAGTCACAAATGCCAAGGTGCTGAATTGATTCATTTAATTTTCCCTTCTCATTTGATCAAGAGCAGGGTGACATTTGGCAAAAGTTGCTGATGAGGGATTGAATGATTAATTGTCATGACAACCATTCCTGGTTAATGACAGGGATGAGATTGTGCCGGCATAAAAGCAGGAGAGTGGCCTTGAGTGCGGCGGTGCTAAATTACCAGGCATGTCACTGTTTGTGCTTTTGGTAAAACGTGGCCATGCGTTTCTAATGAGAGGTTAACTGTGTCCCCAAAGTAATTACAACTGATTGAAGAGGTAGTTAGTAATTAGAGGATTAACTGTAATGAGTCTCACCTGCAGCTGTTGCCATAGTTACAGTATTTTAGATGATAGGAGTTAAAATAGGACGTGGTGCCAGGAGAGGTGGTTCTGTCCCCTGAGGGGTTGGTGTGGGCTGGGTGCCCCCTGCACCCACCACCCCATGGCACAGGGTGTCCCATGACCAGATCCTTTGGGCTGGGCTGGGCATGGAACTGCAAGGGAACCCCATCCCAAAGCCCTGGGATGCCCAGAGCGAAGCAACACCCGTGCCATGACATTCCTGGGCACCGAGCAGCAGGTGGGAGCCTCAGGACTGGCTGTGCCAGCAGGGGATTTCCAAAGGCACTGAAGTCATTAAAAAAGCTTAATTCTCTAAATTCTGACAACCCACTGCCAATTGGCTCTCTCTAAGACCTGGGAATGAGGACCCCCAAGCGGGGACAGGGACAGGGACATACCCACAGCACCGCTGGCACTGGCATCCTCCAGGGTCCCACAATCCCAGATGCACCAAACTGCCACCTGAACTGCCCAAACTGAGGCTGTTCCAACTCTCCTGATTCCCTATTTTCACGGATGACAATTTACAGGCCCATGTAAAACCTCCAAGTACAGTATCTTTAATTATTCCATCCATAAATGATAAGAGCCATTCATTTCAGGGCTCTCATTACGAATTTATACCCCTGTTTAATGTGCTCACTAACAGCAGACATCCCACAGCTCGTGGAGAAATATTGAACAATCCTTTCTGGAAGAGCTGAGCAGATACTGCTGGAGCTATTTTGGACTCGGGAAGAGAGATGGGCAAAGCAGAGGACATTGGTTTATAAAACGAAGAGTAAAACCCTCGCCCTGGGGAGGTCTAGGGGGGTGGAGGAGCTCTGGGAGCAGACGGCTCCTGGGGCTCAAAGCTTTTCATCCAGGTACTTCCCAGGTGGAATTCTGCCACCGTTTTTTTTTTTTTTTCTGGATGTACTGATGAGAGAATGAACTTCATTTTGATATGAATATAAAAATAGAGCTTCATATATATATAAATACATACATATATAAAACTATAGGACGGCTTTTGTAGAGGCAATCCCAAATATTCCCATTTCTGAGCAAGCACTCTGAGTTCGTCTGACCTCGAATAATTTTTTTCTGGATTATTTTCCAATACAAACCCTACATGCTCCCGGTGTCAAATCAACCCCCTCCCACACTGTTTGCCTTTGGACACTGAACTGTTGTTTCCTTTCCCAGGGACAGGGGGTCCCAAGTGCATCTCTCCAGTTTGCAATTTCCCAGTATTCCAAGCCTTTTCCTTCCCAGCCCTGGGTTTATCTGACCCCCAGGGCACCCTGGGTGGGGGTACCCTGCCTCTCAAACACCCACTGCCCACCGTGCCATGAGCCCTTGGGTGGTTGTGCCCCCATGGGGCAGGGTAGGGCTTGCCCTTGAAATTTGGGCAAGGACTCAACTTTATGGAGACTTTCAAAGCCATTCGAAAGCTGCTGGTGAGTCTGAAGGGAAAACACAGTCTCTACTGTAAAGTGGAAAAAACCCTAAGTGTAACATAATTAATGGTAATATTGGCACTCAGGTCTTGGGTTTTTTACAAATCTTAAATTTAGGGGCAGATATTACCTGCCAGGGCTCCTTTAAAGAGGAATTAATAGGAGCTGTTGTAATTGCTGACGAGGAGTAGCCTCTGTGAGAGATAAGCTTATAATGAGCTGTCAGTGCCGGGTGGCTTTGGAGTATGAACACGTAAGTTAATAAACACGGATAATTGGGTGTCCCCTCCCCCGGGAAGCCTTGGTGCCACCGGTCCCTGTGGTGATCCTCGTGCTCACTGGATGTGATGCTCATTGGATGCAATGCTCACTGGGTGGGATACTCACCACGTGGGATGCTCACTGGGTGGGCTGCTCTCCAGAGAGGACAGCCACTGGATATGGCTCTTCCTGGGTGTAACACATGGCGGATGGGATGCTCTCCAAACAGGATGCCCAATGGATATGATGATCCCTGGATGGGCTGTTCTCTGGACATGATGGTGGGATGCAGTGTGCCTGGCTCCCCTCCCTGGCTCAGCTCCCACCTCTGCCCTGGGCTGCTCTACCTGAGCATCCAGCACGGCTGGAGGATCCCAGTTACATCAGCTCCAGTTCCCACTGAAATTAAAAATATAATTCATGGAAACCCTTCTGCTCGTGTTGGGCTTGGAAAACGCCGGGCTCCCTCCCCCTCCTTTTTAATAACATCCAAACTGTGGAGCGAAACTACTTGACAGAGGCCTTTAAATATGTGCAAATATATATTTGCACTCGGGTTTTTTTTCCCGGAGGCTCTTCCATTAGGTAATATTTGTTGCCAACATTAATTTCATTAGATTTTCATGGCATTTTAATAGGAGCCCTGGTGTTTTTTTGCATATATTAGCATGCAGGAGGAAGCGAGGATCACCAAATTAGAGTAAAAATCTGGTTGGCAGGCAGAGAAGGAAATTCTTGGGAGCGGGACAGAAGGGGAGTCACGGTCCGTGGCTGTGACATTCCAGGTCTGGCATCCCGGGCGGGCACCGCATGCCTTCCCGGCGGCTCCGGAACCTGCCAGCCCTTAATGAAGATATTTCCACCTTGATTGTCAGCGGCGCACGGAGCCTGATTAGAGCCCGAACCCGCGTGGAAGAGCTCGCAAATTAAATACATGTTGATTATGCAAACTCGATCCCGTGTTTACTCCTCATAAATAAGGCATGAGCCGGGCCCCGGCGCTCCGAGGGCGATATTTATTGTATGCAAATCGGGCACGGGGCTGGGAGGAGAAGGAATCAGCTGTTCATCAGGCGGTGCTTGCCATCAGCCTGGGAATAATCACCCGGGAAGAGCTGGCCGTGGATGGAGGTTGGACGGGCATCACCTCCTCTTACAGCTCCCGGGGCGGGTGTGGGGTCCCAAATGCCTGTGGGCATCATGCTCAGGGTCTGCAGGGGCTTTAGGGGTATTTTAGGGTGCACAGGGGTATATTAGTGTCTATAGGGGTATTCTGGGGTACACAAGGGTATTTTGATGTCTATAGGAGTATTTTAGGTTGTATAGGGATATTTTAAGGTGTACGTGGGTATTTTTTTCTGCACGAGGCTATTTTAATGTGTATAAGGGTACTTTGGGATGCATAAGTGTACTTCAGTACAAATAGGGCTATTTCAGTGTGCACAGGGATGTTTTGGGTTGCACAGGGGTATTTTAGGGTGTACAGGAATGTTTTGCTCTTCATAGATGTATTTCACTGTGCTTAGGAGCATTTTAGTGGCTCTGGGTGTATTTTAGGGTGCACAAGTATGTTTTGGGGTGCACAGGGTATTTTAGGGTGTATAGGTGTGCTTTAGGGTGCACAGGGATATTTTACTCTGCGTAGGGGTATTGTAGTGTGACAGGTGTATTTTGGTGTGTATAAGTGTATTTTGGGGTACAAAGGATTATTTTAGAGTGCAGAGGGGTCTTCTAGTGTGCATAGGACCATTTTAGTATGGACAGGTGTATTTTACTCTGCTAAGGGGTCTTTAATTCTGTATACGGGTATTTTAATCCTCGTAAAGATATTTTACTGTACACTGAGATATTTTATTGTGCACAGGGGTATGTTAGTGTGTTATAGGTTTATCTTGGGGTGCACAGGGGGATTTTTCTCTGCACAGGGACATTTCAGCACCCACAGGTGCATCTTACACAGCTGTACTTCACTTGGTGCCACAGGATTCCCAGGAGCCAGGCAGGAAGGCCCAGGAGCTGGGCTCTGGTATGTCCAGCACCTCCAGAGTCCCCATGGGCTCCCAGCAGAATGAAAAATGGCATTTAAAGTTTTTAGAAAAGCCAGCCCTGGCAGCCTGTGTGGTCCTGCCCGGCGGTGCCCCTTCGGGGAGCTCTGGGAAGGAATCTGTGATGATGATAAATGCAGGCAGGGTGATTTTTTTTTTCCTTTCCCCCCACATCATTTTATAGGAAATACATGTTGGAAATGAAATTGAAATGAAAATGAATAAATATTTCATAGAATACAATTACCGTGGCTCAGGACCAAGACAACTGCAGCAGCTCCTGCTGCACACAGTGCGTGAGCAATTCAGCGGCAACGAATTGCTCTCTCGGCTTTTAATCTGCTTTTTTGTAACACAAATAATCGCCCAGCCCCCAGCAGGGAGGTGCCCCTGGAGAGAGCTGGGGTGAGGGGCTGGATCTGGGCGTTGCCCATCACCCCAGGGGCACCCTGGGTGCAGACTGACTTTGCCACACAATTAAGAAAAAAAAAAAAAAATTCGATTTGATTCTTTGCCATAAAAGTGAGAAAAGGTGAAAAACCAGCAGGGAACAGCATGGAAGAGCTCAGCTTCAGTAAAAGGTGACTTAATGTCTTCCCTCTCCCTCCACTTCCTGGCTCCATGGGATGGTGACAAACATCCCTGCTCTGTGCCTGGGCACTGGGACACGGCGATTTCCAGCCACCACCAGTCAGTGGAGAAGAAAAAGGGCTTTTTCTGGAGCGCAGTGGGAAGCAGAGGATTTATGAGAAGCGATTTGGTGGCAAGAGTTGGTTTTGTTTGTTTGCTTTGGCAGCCAGGGCGGTGTGGGACCCTGGGCTGTGACAGAGCTGGGTCTGGGCCGGGTGCAAGAGCAACATCCCGAGGATCCCTGCTGGGAGTCCAAATCGCCCTGGCTCCAGGGGGACACAGGCCAGTGTCACCTATGGATGCCCAAATCAAGGCTGGCTGACACACTTCAGTCCCCAAAGAGCATCCTTCTCCCTCTCCCCCGAGACCCACAGGGGACACTCGGTGCTGTCTCCCGGAGCTGATGCCTCGCTCGCACGCTCTCTCCATCCTCCCCACCCGTGGCCTGGAAATCCAAGGAGAACCAAATAACCCCCCCTATTCCACACGGGCCCCCCGAGCCAGGCCCCCCGTGTCTCCCCCCCTCCGTGGGGGTTTGATGCCGGCGGTGGCAGCGCGTCGCCGGTGGCGGGAGGCGGGCGGGAGCGCGGGGCCGCGGCGGCGCTTTGAACAGGAATTACAGGGAAAACTCAACAAAATGGCACAGCCGCGGCAGCGTCGTGTTCTCCCAAAGCAGGAATAAAACAGACGCGCAGACGGTACTTTGCAAACAATTTAATTTGCCTGATGCTTTGATATAGATGAGGATGCGGCGAGGCGGGCGCGCGCAGAGATGAAACGCGCTGTCGGATGCGGGGGGGGCCGTGCCGTGTGAGATGTGCCAGAGCACCGTGTGAGATGTGCCAGAGCACGGTGAGAGCTGTGCCGGCGTGAGATGTGCTGGGGTGTGATGTGTTGGTGCCCCGTGTGAGGTGTGCTGCTGCTGGCACAAGGTGACTCTGCCCATCTCTGACCTGAACCTTGGAGCCGACGCCAGGGTGACCCCAAGCTCTTGCAGGACCGGGGCTGCACTATGAGCACCAGGTGCTGGGGAGTTCACTCTGGTGCCTCTCAGGGACACCCTCAGTGCTGCCCAGCCCTTCCCAACACCCACTCCGGGCTGGGGCTGTGGGAAACCTCCATCCCCCATGTGACACCTCTGCCAGTGCCAGGGTGACTCCAAGCCCTTGTAGGACCAGGGCTGCACCATAAGCATCACGTTCTGGTGCCAGGACCCCTCTCTGGTACCACCTGAGGACACTCTTGGTGTCACTCAGCCCTGCCTGATGCCCACGCTGGGCTGGAATCTGTGGGAAACTTCCATACCAGGGCCAAAGCCGCGGTGATCCCAAGCACTTCCAGGACCGGGGCTGCACTATGAGCACCACATGTCATTGCTGGGACACCACTCCAGTGCCTTTCAGGGACACCCTCTGTGCCACCCAGGCCTGCCCAATGCTGGGCTGGGGCTGTGGGAAACCTCCACCCCCAGCAGCTAAAGAGACAGGGCTGGGAGCGCGTGAGGAGCGCGGCTGTCAGATGTGGGGCACGCTGAAATATTAATGGAACTAACATTTCAATTACCTTTTATCTGTACAGGCTCAGGCTGCGGCAAGGGGGTTGGGGCGGCCCCCCCCGCGCGCTGTCACCCAGACATTCATGCTGTGCTGGTTCTTTTTATTGGTTTTCATCACTTTTGACATTGCCAACAATGAACCTTGAAGTAAATTTTCAGTAGTGACTGTGTCAGTGGAAAACCGTCTCCCTGTCATTTTTCTAAATTAGGCAATGATTCGAGTCCTTGGGGCTGGGGAGGGAGGAGGAGTGATGGGGCTGAGGAGAAGGAAGGGATGGGGATGGGGAGCCTCCTCCTGACCCTCCCCCAGCCCAAATCCCAAGACTCCATTCCTGGTGGGACAAGAGGGCCATTGTATCCCGCTGACATTCCTCACCTCCCTCCTGATGCTGCAAAACCTGCCCTGAGCTGTTCCCAGATGTGCCCCAGCAGCAGATGTACCCTGAGCAGTGGCCAGATGTGCCCTGGTGCCAGATGTGCCCCAGTGGCAGGGCCTGCAGTAGAGCCACGGTCCAACCACCCACTCTGGCACCTGTAACCCCCCTCCTCACCGTTCCAGCAGAATCCAGCCATCAGTGTCCCACACAAATTGGCACTGCCACCCCCATGCAATGCCCCTTGGAGTGCACAGCTGCTCCCTGAGCCAGGGCTGGCTCCTGGCTCTCAGAATTTCCTTGGGAGTTTGCTGGTCCTGGGACCTCTCTATCCCCACTGATCCCCATCCCACACATCTCAGCGATGCCAGGATCATCCTTCCAGCGTGGCAGAGCTGCTCCAGCTGCCACGCACGGTGCTGGCACGTGGGCACACCTCTGCTGCACCAGGGCCCCTCCTCGCCCCGGGGGGAGCCTGAGCAGAACTTTAATTTTAATGTTCATTGAGCATGTAAAGGGAAAAAAAAAAATCAATTTAATAACCTCTCTTCACAAACAGTGCCTGGAGGCTGCTCGGCACACGCGGCTCTGAGAACTTCACAAAGTCTTTTGTGCTGTTATTTATTGTGGGGATTAAACGGAGCCGTGAGCGGGAGCAGCTCCCCCATCCCTTGCATGGAGCTGGGAGTGCTCCAGCCCCACGCTGCTGGAATGAGGCCCTGAAACCAAGAGGGCATGGAGAGGTGCAAACACATATCCCCAGGAAAAACTCCTCCATTGGCTTTTTCCAAAGGGATATTCTCCTCCACCACCCGCTCCCTGAGAGCATCTTCAGGGGGCCCTGAGAATGTGATGGGAACGATGGCTCTGCTGGACACCCAGGGAAGAATTTATTGTTGAACTTGACCTTATTTGTCGGAGAAATCATTCAGCAAACTTATCTCAGTGCTGGAGCCACGATGCTGTGGTGGGAGAAGCACTTTGCTTCCCAACATGCATCCTGGGAGCCATGGTGGAGTGATGGGTGCTGGCCCCCTCCCTGCAGAGCCGGCCCCACCTGCACTGTAACAACTGTTTGCCATCAGCTTTTGATTGCAACCTTCTTATCTCCACATTTCGGCATCGTTACAAATCCCAACGTTATTCAAATTGCATCAATTATTCAATTCCTGCTGCTGGGAGGGTGATGGGAAGGCAGCATGTCACTGAGCGGCACCCACCCTGCATCCTTGGAGGGATTGCTGATCCCAGCACCCACACAGCCCCTTTGGAGGTATTTCTGATCCCCAGGGGATCCATTTGGTCCTGTTAACCTGTGCCTTTGGCTCCTGTGGAACCAGCAAATCGCTCCAGAACCTCTTACAAGTTTGTTTCCAGAGACAATTTGTGGTGGGAATTTGAATACACTTTCTATTGATTTTGATGGACATTTTCCCAGCAATCTTTCCAGCCCAGCACTGCCTGGTCCATGGTCAAGTCTGGGGACACTGGCAATGTCCCCACAGGGGCTGTGGGCACTGCCAGCTCTTCCCATGGGGTGATGGCTGCTGGTGCATGAGATCCTGATGTGGGGGGGAGATAAATCCCATTTCTGGTGGGGCTAAACAAGCCCTCCTTGCTGTCGTGCCCACAGAGTCCCAGCAGTGGCTTCTCTGGGGGCCGGAATGGGGCTGAGCCCACTGCAGCCTTCCCTGGGGACAGGAACAGCCCCAGTTCTCCAGGCAGCCTCTCTGCCTCCCCTCCTCCTCCATTCTCAGGGCTGAGATTCCTGATGGGATTGAGAAGGAATAGGTGGGAATACCCTGGGAGCTGCCAGCTCTGGCGTTCACCCACTGAGGCCGAAATGTTCCCTTGATGCTCCAGCCTGAGCCGATCACCTGCTGATGCTCCACACACCTCCCGGTTTGTTTTATTCTCCTGGAGGAAACCAGGGGCAAGTTTTGCCCGAGATCTGTAATATTGGTTCTTTCCCACTGGGAAATTGTATAAAATTCCAGAGAAGCAACGCAGCCGGCGCTGGCAGCCACAGACCCAGAGCTGCTCAGAAATTGCCTCAGTTAAATGAATTCGAAATAAACTCAGGGACGTGGTTGACATGCAAAGGTGGGTGATAGCACATGAGTCTTCATCAACCCCCTCCCACCCTTCTTCATCCCCATTCCACCACTCAGGATCCCAGGAATCCTGACCCTGCTCCTGCTATCCCTGAGTCACCACCTCCCCTCAAAAAGGGGCCCAGATTTCTTTGCTTTTGGTGAGTTTTTTGAGGCTGAAGTATGATTAACACATCAAAAGGCTGTTTTGCTTTGCTTAACAATATTATCTGCTTAACTGCTCTGTTAATTGAATCATGGCAGCGTTTGTTTGTGCAGGGGGGTCACCCCAACATGTCTATTCTATTTTGATGACTCTTGTGTCCTATTAGTGTTTTTTAACACTGATTCTGTCTCCCGGCAGGGCTGGGCAGGGAAAGCAGGATGGACATGAGGCAATCCCAGTGTTTTAGCTATGAAATCCTGGCTCCTGGGTTTGCTCAGGCACCGAGGATGGGTTTGGCACACAGGGCAGGGATGGGACCCCCGGGGCAGGCAGAGCCATCCCTGCAGAGCCATCCCTGCAGAGCCATCCCTCCGGTGCTGCAAGTGCCAGGTGAGTGCTCCGGCCTCAGGTGTCTTCAGTGTCCTGAGAATCCCAGTGCTCTGGGTATTCCTGAGAATCTCACTGCTCTGGGCATTCCTGAGAATCTCACTGCTGTGGGTATCCCCGAACATCCCCTTGAGTGTTACTGGTCTCTTCAGTCCAGGGAGATCAAGGGATGCATTTCAGCCCCTGTGCCAGGTGCCAGCATCCCACTTGCCCCCACAGCTGGTAGATCCTTCTGCAGGGCTGGGAGCAGGGCCAGGCACACAGCTCATGCCTGGGAATGTGCTGGTTGGGGTCCCTCAGTGGGACACAGATGGGCTGTGGGACCACAGGGATGACTGGAGGGGGGTGTGAGTGTCCTATAACCCCCATTCATGTCCCAGTTTCCCAGTCCCTCTATCTCAGTGTGGAAACTAGGAAACTCAACCAGATTGGGAAAATAGCCCTGGGAGTCCTCCCAAAGCACCCACTGGCATTTCCCCCACTGTGGGCGCTGCAGCGGGGCCTCTGAGACCCCCCTCGAGCCCCCCCGGCTCGTTCTCCCCCTCCTCTCCCAAGGCTCCTACGCCTGAACTGAACGAAATCAGATTAAGGGCAGCAGACAAAGCCCCGTGCAGGAATAAACATTGTGGGAGAGGGTCGGGGCTGCTGGGAAGCGGGAAGAACCCCAGGAATGGGGTGGCCACAGCGGGAGCAGGGGCAGCTCAGACCCATGTCCCCCACAGGGTCGTCCCCGTCCCACGCTGGGTGGGATGGGGACACAAGGACACGGCACAGATGGAGACAGCACCTTCCTGAGTGGATAAGCCGTTCCAGGAGGGTTTCCAGGCACTCCTGCCAAGGGGAGAAGATGAAGGGATATTGCAAGAGTGATGGAGACGGGGACACATGAGGGCAGCTGGGGACACTGTCTGGGGCCAGTGACCAGTGAGCAGGATCACATCCTCACGGCTCGGCCCGGCCGCTGCCGACCGGGGGCTTTATCCTTCTCACTGCAACCCGTGTCCTTTTACTCCTGCTCCGGTTTTCCTCCGGCCTCTGGCATTCCAGCCGAGCTGGGCTGGGGACAGGCTGGGCCGTGCTGAGAGTGGAGGAGACGGATTGCTGGAGAATCCAGACAGCAAATAATCTGGCTCTGAAAAGAGCTGCTGATGCCTCATTAGCAACTTTGAAAAGCATCCGGTGAAAAAGCCTCTGCCCTTGTGTTGGGGGTTTTCTGCTCATTCCTCCTCTTGTCCTTGATTAATAAGGACATTTGCATGTAAATTGGCTGCCTGCATCCTTCCCAGAGGTGCCGGCTCGGGTCTGTCCCCACCTGAAGCTCTCCAGTCTGCACCTACCGCCCTGGAAGGTCTGGATGCCCATGGCATGGCATTGTCCAGGATGGCACATGGAGCCGGGACAAAATGTCTCCTTTGCTCTGCAGTAATTGGCTTGAGTCACCAATGTCTGCAGGGCTGGGACACAAGACAAGGACATGGAGCAGGGATATGGGACAGGGAGAGGGAGAGGGAGGTGGGACACAGGGCACCCTGGGGAAACTGCCAGCCCGGTGGTGTCCAGGGTCCCTCGTGCTGCTGCCCATGAGCAGTTCTGTGCCTCGGCTCTGCTGTGGATAGTACAAAGGCTTTTCCAGTTGTTTGAACACGTTCCCGCTCCCGCCCGCGCTCCCCCGGGACAGCATTTTCCAAAACAAATGCATTTGCTGAATGCATATGGAGAAGTGCCTCTCGTCGGGCGATCCGTCTGCCTGTTTGATGTCTGTTCCCACATCGTGTCACTTTAAAAGGTAACATTTTGTTAATGGAAAACATTGCCTGGCTCTTCTGTCTCCTCTCTCCCAGCCTCCTCCGATGCAGGACAGGACAGGGGACAGGTCATGTGCCACCGGTGCTGCCATTTTCTGACAAGTGTGAGGAGGAGGAGAAGGGGGAAGTACAACCCTGACCTTGGGTAGCACAGGGAGCAATGCCCAGCCCCCCAGCCATGGCAGGGAAGGGGAACAGTGGGGGCTCCTGGGTGACAGGGATGTCACCTGCACCCTCCCACCGGGTACAGCCACAGCACCCATGGCAGGGGGCTGCTCCTCTGGGGTCTTACAGAGCTATGGGGGTCCCACACTGGTTGCTCCCTACCAGGGCACAGCCAGACTCCATCTCCACCCTGACCCAGCTTTGGGGTCCCCATTTTCTCCCAGGCAACACGCTCAGCTGCCAAAAAGGCAAGGCCAAGTCTGGGAGGGGACAGGGAGCCACCAGCTCTGTGACAGCAGTGACAACAGTCACTGGAGACAGTTAAACAGCCCCCAGACTTGCAGGAGAAGGGGGATATTTTTAGCTGGGCACAGTGTGCCACCGCCACTGCCGTCACCATCAGCGCCTGCCATCCCCTTGGCGATGGAGAGAGCCGGGCCCGGCGCCGGGGATGGGTGGCCGCATGCCAGCGCCGCCGCCGCTCGGGTGACGCTGATTTTCCAAACACGGCGTGCAGGGGAGGGAGACGCTCCCCCGGCACAACGAATTCCCCAGCCCCCGCTAATCAGCAGCCAGTGCTTAATTGGCACATTTCTGCCTGGCTGGGGTCTCTGCCAAGGAGGGAGCCTCGGCGCTCCCGGCAGCCGCAGCCTTCCGTGCCCTCGGCCGAGATGGGGACAGCGCAGGGACAGAGCGGCTGAGGGCTCAGGGGCCACCCACACATCTGGCCTTGACCACATCACTTGGCCTTGGACGGGTCCCGTGCCGGTGCCACCGCCCTGTCCCCCACACCAGCCGTGCCCTGGCACGGTGACACCGAGGAGCCGGCGGGGCCGGCAGGGCCGCGGGTGCCGCGCGCGGGGGTGACGCCGGCGAGAGCCCCCGTTTGTGTCGTTCCCAACCTGCCACTGCGAATCAAAGGATCTGCCACGCACGCCACAGCCCTTTCTTCTCATATCACTCACACCACTTCCACGTTGCATTGTGACAATGGGGTGTAATTAAGGTGTCAGCATATCATTTAGCCTTTTCAATATAAAACCAGGAGACAGGCTGGGAAATCTGTAGTCTTCTTTAATGAGGAATGCAGGGGGAAAATAGGAGAAGTGGAGGTAGTGGCTTGGCGAGGGTGGGACAAAAGGCACCTCAGTGGTGTGGGGCTTTGGAGGACACAGGGCACTGGGCCATGGGCACATGTGTTCCACTGGGACCACACCATCCTGGAGGGAGAGGAGACCCTGCTGAGGCCAGGCACTCCCAAGGCTTTGGGAGCATCCCTGGGGGGACTGCAGGAGCCACCAGCACCCAGAAAAAGGGACTGGCAGTGCCATACAGAGCATTCCAAGTGGTTTCCACTTGGAAGTTGAGCTTGAATGCTGCTCCCACCCTGTGGGACTCTTGCAGAGCCATGTGGGACACACAACGAGCTCATGGCACAAACTGTGTGACAAGGGGCAGAGCCATGTGTGCCATGACATCACACTGGTACCACAGCACCACCAGGTTTGATCAGGGCTGGGTCCACCATGGTGCTGCTGGTTTGCACAAGAGTCATTCCAGCCTCGCTAATATTTTTCCCAGTTCCCAGCATTCACTACATTGGGACACCCCAGCAGTATCACCCCAAAAGCAGGGTGTCTCCATTCCCCCACACCGTCCAGTGGGCACCACAGCACACCAGGGGCCAGCTGCAATCCAGAGGGCAGGCAGCGAGTTCAACACCATCAATAATCCCTGATGGCTACAGAAAGCATTTTCCCGAGGAATAAATTCTTGCTGCATCAAAAGGAAGCTACAAATCAATGCGGGAATCGCTCATTCCGAACGCTGGGAACTCGTCTTGCTACAGTGGGAAGCATTAGCTGGGAACGAGGGGGACACAGAGCTGGGTCTGGGATCATCAGTCCCCTCCATAAGCCAGGACCAAAACTAGTGATGGGGTGAAGCAGGAGTGGGATGATCCGCCCTGCTGTCCGTGCTCACCCTGCTGCTGTGCCAGCTCTCAGAGCTGTGTGCTGGAGGCCACGGCTGCAAACTCCTGGTCCTGCTGCCAAGTGGAGCTGGGGGTGGGTAGGGAATTGCTGGTGGGATTTATTTTTCTTGGATAACCATCTTCGTCAACTTTTCCGTGCAGCACATCCCCGCTCCCAGCCGGCGGTTCAAAGCCGCAGCGTGGTCCCGGCACAGCCTCCCGCCTCCATCCCGGCCTTTGTCTGCGCCGGCTCCGCTCTCAGGGCACTTTGGGAGAGATGGATGTGCGGCCCCGCCGAGGCAGACGTGTTCCAGGCGAGATCCTGGGAAGAGGTTTCCTTAGCAACAATAATGAAGTGTGAGCCAGAGAAAAGCTCTCCTGGCTCCGCTCCCTCCTCCGAGGACTCCCGGCAGGTTTGGGTACCCCGGGAGGAGAAGCGCATTCCAAGTGTCCGGGATGAGTGCCGGTGTGGGAGTGGAGCTGCTCTGCATCCTGGCATCAGGATTAGCCAGGAGAGGGGGATCTGGATGCCAGTGCCACGTGTGCCAGGAAGCCAAACCACATGTGGGCAATGACCACAGCACTGCCTGAACATCCCTGTGGCCATGGAGCAGCCTCAGCTCCCAGGTCTCCAAACCACCTCTGCTCAGGAGGATGGAAATGTACCATGGGAGCAGCTCCCACAGTCCAGCTCAGGTGGGAAAACCCAAAAAGTGACAGGCGACCCCATCCCTGGCAATGCCAGGTGGCACAACCTGCCCAGCAGGTCCTGGTGGGATACTTGGGAAGTGGCATGTGGAGCACCCCTCTGGTTTCAGGGGCTTGGAGCAGTCCCAGCCACAGGCACAGGACATGTGGCTGTGGTGGCGGGTGCTGGGTGGTCCTCAGAGGGAATGATGGTGGACTGGATGCTCCCCTCTACAGCCTGGCAGTGGCTGGTGCCACCTTTAATTGCTAGTCCAAGTTTTTAATTATCTCGTTTGCATTGGAGTGTTTCCCTTTCACCCCTTCCTGAATGGAATCGCAGGTGAGGCACGTGCTGGCAGGATGGGAGGGCCTGGAGGGGTAAATCCTCCCATGGAGCTGGCAGGTTTAATGGGGCTCAGCCAGCAGCTGCTGCATCCCAGTATTTATTGTTGCAGGGAAGTCAATCAGTACATCACTAGTGCTCTGCTCCCTCCCCTCCTTACACAGCCCCACTCTGGGGGGCAAAACCAACCCAACTGGGATCTTGCTCCATTTGGCATTGCTGGGGTGGGGTCCATCCTCTGGGAAACATCTGCTAGAGCAAGAGACAGGAGTGGCTCTGCTGGGACAGCCCCTGCCCATGCCCTGGCTCAGGTGGGACTCCCCGGATCCCGCTGGGAACTCCCTCCCCTGGGTTGTATCTGTTCTCCAGCCTCAGTGTGGAGCCGTGGTGATGCCCCCTCCTCCCGGCCCCGCCGGCTCTCCGGGCGATGGCACTGTGCCTCGAATCACAATTACAGTAAATAAATCCTATTAGAAGGACTTTTACTACCGCATGCTCCTCATTACAATATGCCCAAACCCCCGGCTCCTGGGATCGCCCTCGTAATGAGGCCAGGATGGATGGATGCGGGAAAATTAGCGCCGATACAAGTTAATTTGTTTTTATTAGTGCGGCACTGGCAGAGGGTATGGGGGGGTGGGTGCCACCCCACTGGAGCGGCGCAGGGATGGGGACTCTCCCGTGGGAGCAGGTCTGTGGGCTGGATCTCTGTGTGTCATTGTCCCCTCAGCCACCACCCGGCTGCCCTTGGCCTTGGGGACGTCCCTGTCCCTGTCCCACGCCAGGGTGGGACAGGCAGATGGTGGCGAGGAACCGCATACTGGACGAGGTCATATCTCATTAATAAAGGCTAATTAGGAGGAAATCATCAAAAAGAGGGGCTGGAGTTGTCTACATAACCCACGCTGATGTTGCTGGTAATTAACTCGGGCTGTGACAGCTCCTGTGGCCGCTGCGGCACAGGGGGGTCACTGGGACAGCCCTGCCCCCATCCCCTGCCCTGCGGCCACCCAGTGTCCCCTCGTGTCCCCCACAGCACCGACAGCTGGACCTGAGGGAACAGCTGGGCCTTCCTTGGGCTTGGAAAATATAGATCACACCGTTAATAATACATACATTTATTAAAATTAAACCACCAGCAGATATTACATCCAGCGGCACTGAATTATGGATAGACCTCAGCCCAACCTTTGTTTTTAATTAAAAAGCCCCTTTCAGTAATTCCATTAAAGCAGCAGCTTATGTTTTCCTTCTCTTCCCCCCTTTCAAGCACACGATCCAGCAGCATTCGGGTTGCGCTGATGAAACGTCTTTGAAGTTTCATGAATTGCTGATGTAATTGAATAAAAATAATATTAAGGGGAGAGAGAGGGAGGGGAGAGAGAGAGAGACTTTTCTCTAAACCTAAATCCTAATGAAATCACCTTACTGCGCCGGGCGGAGTGACAGCGAGCCGCTGGATTTGTGCATATTCCCGTAATCCTAAACCCATTAGCCAGGAGGCTCCGTGCGAACCACATGTTGCGGATTACAGCCGGAAAAAAGGCTCCAACAAACCCCCAAACCTCCCTTTAATTGCTGTGTGGAGGCTCGGAGACTCAGGACCCCCTGAGGGCGGGAGGTGCAGTGAGTGTGTCGGGGCTCAGAGCCCTCAGAGCCCCCCTTGACAGCAGCTCATTAGTGCTTTTTTCAGGGAACCTTTTTTAAGGTGGAGACCTTTCCAATTATTTTGCTGTGTCCTGTTATTAATGGAAATACAAATTTTTGCCTTCCCTCATCTGCTGATGGAAGATCCCCGGGGAGGGATGTCCGGCTGGAGGGGACGCTAGGGATGAGCTCTGGTGGCTGTGCTGAGGAGGCCACAGTCTCTGGGACTGGGAAGAGAAGGAAGGTGTTCCTATCCATGGGAGGGAGAGCAAGCTGGCCTAGTGGAAGGTGTCCCTGCCCATGGCAGGAGCTGCGACCAGAAGATCCTTAAGGTCCCTTCCAACCCAAACCATTCCAGGACTCCACGATTCTGTGACAAAGTTGCCTTTCCTTTCTTCTCTCTCTCCTAATTCCTTCCTTCCCAATTTAAGCTCCTCTCCAGGATAATGCAATAAAGACATGAAGCACCTAATTTTCGGTGGGGGACAACAGACGCGACGGTGTATTTACGCAGTCAAACCATTATGAAATCCTACAATTAAGGCTTCAATCAGATAAATGCAATTACATAATACGATCTTATACGATATAATTAAAAACATCTGCAATCAAACCAAAGCCGATGGTACAGTAATCCTTAATCAGAAATTACCCAGCTCCAGCAGAGAGGCTCCAACCCGGAATCTGTCAGGACATGGTGGTGGCATCACAGTCCCCCTCTGGCACAGTCACCGTGGCAGGATGATGGTGGCCATGGGTGACCACGGGGAGCTGATGGGAGCTCTGGGCCAGCCCACCTGATCCCAGCTTTGCCGTGTCACCAAATCCATGCCCGCCTCCGCCAGGACACCAGCTCAGCAGCACTGTGGGCACACAGAAGTTGTGCCACAGACAAGGGGTTCGCTGGGGGTCTCCCCAACCTTACAGGGGGTCTCAGGCTGGCAGCTCCATGCCTGCAAAGTGACTGGGAATTCTCCCTGGGAACAGGAATGGGAATCATTGGCTGTTTTGTGTTGCACTGGCCATGTCTGGTGCTGGGACAGGCTGAGCTGTGCTGGGAGTAATGCGGGTCCAAGGCTGAGTGCCCGGCCCTGGCACGGCCCTGCGTGTGCCGGCTGGCACCAAATGAAGACAAATGGGCTGGTGACACATCCACATCCATTAATGGCAGCGCCGCGCTGGGAGCTCTGGAGACGCGCCGGCACTGCCAGGAGCAGCAACAGCCCTGGGTCCAGCACCCCATCTGGGGGGGTCCAGGGGTGACAGGGGGCTCAGAGGGGCCAGCACAGCCCTAGGGCTCCCACACCCTCAGCTCTACTCAGAGCCAGTGCCTGTCCCAGGCTGTTGGCAAGGGATGGAGCTGGATGGGGTCCAGCGCTGGCAGCACAGCCCTGCCACAGGTCCCCCATCACTCCGAACCCCTCACCCTCTGCAGCCCCAGCTCCTGCCCTCTGCCCTGGCCTCTCACAAGGATTGTTTGGAGGTGCAGACATGACCCCCCTTTGTATGTGCTGACCCGTCTCTCGTGCGGCTCAGGCATCCCAGGACAGCACGTGGCACTTCCCAGAGTGGAGCACCAGCCATTGGAAGCGATATCCAGCCGATGGGGTGTCTGTGCCTCAGCTGTCTGGGGGGGTGGTCAGGAAGAGCCGTGGGGTGAGGCTGGAGCACCGACCCTGCCAACCTTTTCCACCCCCTGACCTTTCCCCAGCCCCTCTCAGAAATGCCACAGAGCTCCTCTCCCGGCCGGATTAAATGTCAGGGAAGGTGGATTGAATATTTCCAGCCGCTGCGTCGGGTGCTGCGGGTGGGTCTTCCAGCGCTGTGAGCAGCTCCAGAGGGAGCAGGGGCTGCGATTCAGCCTGTCCCCACCCCTGTCCCCATCCCTGTCCCCATTCCCACCCTCATTCCCGTGCCACCCCAGCGCAGGGCTGAGCCGGCCGGGACGATCCGCGCTCAGCTGCCTGCGAGCGTTTAAGCAGAATTGAGTGTGTGTTCAGGCACTTTCAAACACAAGTAATCTTCATCTTGGAGACAGGAAGTGAAATATGTTATTGCCGGGCGCAGTAAATTACCCGTGCCAGCCCTGCCGTATAAAGCATCGCCGGCGCCGGCCAGCGCAGTCACTCACCCGCGCGGGGCCTCCACCACCCCCATCCATTACGGAACAAACGGCTGCTGGTCAGCACGGACCAGGTGCTGGGGCTTGTGTGGCCACTCCAGCACCAGCTCCCACCCCAGCACCACGCAGGCAGGACTTGGTGTTGGGGGATGGATTCCCCCTGGAAAGCACCAGAAGGTCAGCGGGAGCTGGGGACGGACCAGTAGCGGCACCACCACCGGCTCCTCCGAGCAGCACATGCTGCTGGCTGGTTCCTCTCCTGCTCCTGGGAACAGCCCCGGTGGGGTCCCACACTGGGGTGTCCTTGTCATCGTGCGTGAGTTGCTCCATCGGGGCGGACGAGCTGCTGCAGCTGAGTCAGTGGAAGCGCCTGCGGAAGGCAGGAGGCAACCGCACAACTCCCACTCCTTTATTTTCCTGGGAAAGACCTCTGGAAAGCCAGCCTCAAGCCTGTAAAATAAATAAAATAAATTCCTGCAACTTTAACAATCATTGTGTTGGATTTGGGAGATGTTATTCCTCGTGACAGACAAGGGCAATTATCTGCTATCCGCCAGCAGTTTTAGCCTAATTTCATTACTGCTGTGCAATTCTTCCCGAGCCGCCAGTCTATCACTGTCTCCCAGAAAGGATTAGCCGGCACTTTCTTCATCTTCAAATGAATTTTAGCTGTCATGCCCTTGATGAATAGAAGAGGGAGGACGGCGAGCCCACGCTGGCGAGCGTGGCAGCCCGGCTGCGCCACAACGCCGGCACCGGCGCTCACCACGAGCGTCACCCATGCCAGGCACATCAGAGCCACCAGGACCAGGCAGCTGGGATGTGCCCTGGGATTTCCTGCTGTGCAAGATGAACCAGCCACAGGGTTTTCTTGGAGAGCACATTGGAGGCGGGCAGGGCTCTGAGCCGGAGCCCGGGCGCAGCCTTTCTCCCGGCATCCAGGAGGGATTAAAATGACAGCATCTGTAATACAAGGAAATAATGAACATGCTGTCCTTCTCCCTCTCCGGGAGATGCTTATCTGTCAGCGTGGGCCACTGAGGGATAGAGAAAAGCAATTTAAACTTCAGAGATGAAGCTGCAGAGGATGCTGCGGGGAGAGATGTCCAGGCGATGGTGTCCCATGGGGATCCACCACGGTCCCGGAGCCGATGGGAGAATTGGTGCTTTGCGCTCCTGCCCAAGCTGGAATAAGGCACAGGGAACCCACATCGATGGCCCCGTGCCCTCATGCTGGAGCCTCTTGTCCCCATGGCCTCAAGCGATGCCAGGAGAAGCTCAGGTTGGACATCAGGAGGAATTTCTTCATGGGAATGGCTGTTAAACATTGTAAGGGGCTGCCCAGGGATGTGATGGAGTCCCCATCCCTGGAGGTGTCCAAGGAATGACTGGACACGGCACACAGTGCTCTGGTCTGGTTGACAAGGTGGGGACGAGATACAAGTTTCATTGATGGTCTTGGACGTCTTTTCCAACCTAAATGATCCCAGAATTCTGAGAAATAACGAGGTAAACCCTGGAGCCCAACAGCATGGAGAACCCAGTTGTGTCCCGGGACAGATGGAGCAGGTCCAGGGACAATCCAGGGTCCCCCCAAGATGTGGGAACATCACTTGCATTAATGGGAACTCCGGAGCCGGTGCCAGCACAGGGGCTCCGTTATTTTTGTAAACATCAATTCCCACATGGCACACCGTCCTGGTGGAATATTTTAGCACCTTTAATGCAATTTCCTGCTCCCTCTGAAATATCATTTTAATAGAACCAGCCGCACCGTGTACCTGCTCCCTAATAAACCTCTGCGACTTTAATGAACTAAATAGCAAATTACTTTTTTATTCAAGAATGAAATTTCATCATATTCATAATTCATATTTTATTTCAGACATCTGCTGCTGATTACATTACATTTAACTAAAATTAGATGATGCTCAGAATGTAATTAAGCCCCTGCCAAATTCTCTGGCCCACCAATACCAGGCTCGCTCAGCGGGGGCCGCTTGGAACCTAATATGTAATTAGGAGCTATTTTCTAGCTGTTTTTAAAGTCTGAAAATTAGCTGCCTTTATTAATCACACAGACAAATATAAAGCAGAGCCAACGCTTGCTGAAATTTCTAAAAAGGATTTTTTTTTAATTATACACCACATAGCGCTGAGACTCATTTTGAATGTTGATTTGTTGTGCACTGACATTTTGACAACTAGTTCTCAATTTGTCTGTCGTAGTTAGGCAACAACAAAGCAGACGGTAATACTTAACTTTCAAAACCTTCAGCGCGCAGGGAAGGGAGAGGGGTGGGGGAGACGGGGGGGACGGGCTCCCCCAGGCCCCTGTGTGTTGGTGCTGAGCCCCGGGAAATAGGTGAACCCCAAAATCCCCAGGGAGAGGTGGCAGAGGGGACAGGGAGCCCGTCTGCAGCGAGAGATAAAGATCTATACAAAGTGCCCTTGAAATAGCTCTGATGGGGGTCTCGACTTGCCCTGGGGGCACCCCCAGCCCCAGGAGGACCCCCAGACACCCTGAGCCCTCCAGGCTCCCTGTGAAGAGCCCAGGACGTGGCACTGAGCCCTTCCAGCCTTCCGGGGGTCCCCTGGTTCCACTCACCCACCCTGACCCCAGAAGGAGCCCTGGGAGTGTCAGGGAGCCCTGAGGGTCCCCAGCAGCCCCCCACCCCTCCGTGGCTGCGTGCTGACATTTCCTCTCTCTCCCTGACCCTGTTTCTGCTCTCTCTGTGCTCTCCAATAATGTCACTGCCTCCTCAGCATCTATTCACCGGAGCAGAAAGAAGCCACTGCTGACACGGAGTGAAAACAAACAATAATAATACCATCTGTGCCTGGCAGGGGCCAGGCAGGGAGCAGTGGGGTCCCAGGTCAGGGGGAGATGTGCTGAGGGGCACAGGAGCCCTCTGGGGTGGTGGGAGACACTCCAGGGACAAGGTTGCCCTGTGCACTGGTAGCGAAGGAAGATTTTGAAAGGTATTTTTACACATAGTGTTTTCCTTTTTGCTGCCAAGAAACACCAGTGACCCCCAGCTCTCAAGGGGCCCCTACACTCGCCCATGGCAGCCTGGCCAGGGTGCTCCCAATTTCTCAATCCATCCTTTAGGATGAACTACGTCTTCCCCTCCCCGTTCCTGTGCTGGCTATTAGAGGCAAACCCAGGCTCGTTAGTCTTTCTGCAAAGCTCATAATGTGAAAAATGAAGCTTGAGAAAAATTAGCCAAATTACCAGGCTAATCCTTCAGCAGCAATCGCTGCTCCGCTGCACATCCGTAACACGGGAGCAGCCGGAGCGCGCGGCTGTGGGGTGGCTGGGAGAGGAGGGATGATCCGTGGGGAGAACACGCTCCACGGGCTTCAGATGGGCTCCAGGTTTGCTCCCAAGGCAGCAAAGTGCAGGAGAGAGGCGGCTGTGCCTCCTGCTGCATCTCCCGTGTCCCTGTGGGGCATCATTCCCATGGGAGCAGCTGCTCCTGCTGCCCACAGCTGATGAGGGGCAGGGATGGGGTCCTTGTACCCCGGAGCTCAAGGAATCACAGGAGGTGGTTGAAAGTTGAGGGGTGATTCCCTTGTGGAAGTTGGGGTAAGATACTTTCCAGATATCCCTAGGTTATCCCAGGGGGTGTATCAGGCCCCTGCGAAGCCTCTGATGGAGCTGGCAAAGGAGGAATTTGGAAAGGAGGGAATGGGCACTCCCGTGCTCACAGATGGATGTGAAATCTGTGCTTACTTCCAACAGACTGGGACTTGCTCCAGCTGCTGATTTCAGCAATTCTGGTCCCTGTGGCACAGGGAATGCAGAGCCCCAGTGTCACTGTTGGCAGGGTCCTCATGGCAGTGCCACCCTGGCTCGGGGCCCTTCCCACAGACCCCTGCCCAGGGCACCCTCCTGCCCCCCACAGTGCCACACCCTCCCTGGCCTGGGAACATCCCCCACTTCCACTGCAGCAGGGAGCAGAGCGGGATGAGCAAACCTGGAGAAAACCTGCAGAGGTGGCTGGTTCAGGCTGGACATCAGGAAGAATTCCCTCATGGAAAGGGTGGTCAGGCTTTGGAAGGGGCTGCCCAGGGAGGTAGTGGAGTCCCCCCCTCTGGAGGTGTTCAAGGAACAACTGGATGTGGCACTCAGTGCCCTGGGTCGGTGACAAGGAGGGGTCAGTCAAAGCCTGGACTTGAGGATCTTGGAGGTCTTTTCCAAGCTCAGTGATCCTGGGATTCCGTGAGTTCCCCCTCCATTCTCTCCCCCAGCCCTCGCTCCAGGGAAGGCAGTTAATGAGGCTCAGCCCCTGACGTGCCGTTTGGAAGCGAATTTTCCCCGTGCTGCATTTGGCATTTCTTTGTGCCAACCCTCACAAAGTACAGACACGTGTAAGTGGTTAAAGTCAACACGCTCCCAGATACTCACATTGATTACACTGTATTAGAAAATAGTAAATTATTTATCAGCCTTTCTGACTTGTGATTAGTGTAAAGCCGTTCTTGGATGCAAATTGGAATTGTAATTAGACATGTAGAAAGCTAGCATCTGAGACCTGCTCTCCTGAAGCAGTGTAAGGTACTGTTTTCCTTTTGTACCCAGAATAATTATCAAAGAACACTTTGCACATAAAAAACCCCATCAATTTATTAAAACCAGAGACAGTTTTACATGTGATCAGGGAACTAAAGCTGGTCACCACGATGCTGGGAGTTTCGAGCCAGAACATCTCAGCTTCTCACACTTGCTTTTGTTATTCCTGGGCTGGAAGGGGAAGGCAAGTTCCCCACCTCTGCCAATTCATTACTCAGCTTTAAATGAAGCAATTCTTGAGCAGAGATACACTTAAAAACCCACTTAAAAAACCCACCTCAGACAAAGAGAACAATGATAAAACCCCTTTGGCAAGTACAGCAGAGACCACAGTCACTCAGAGTCAGCTCCTGGCTCCCAGAGACTCCAGCTTCAGCCACTTCCCAGCCAATTTCCCTCAGTTCCGTGGCACAAGTCATTAAAATTTCAGGAGTAAAAAATGCATTTACATTTGTGTAATAAGTCTAAATGCATTTAGGTTTTAGAGTTTGCCAACTGCAACTTACGGTGAGCTTTTGAGGACGCGGTTTGGGTTTCTTTCCCCTACTTAATTACATCAAAGTAAACCCAACACCAGGCAGGGTCAGGGATGTGCTGGTTTAAGACTGAAGCGTGAGAGAACAGTTATTAAAAGGAGAAATTTTAAGCCTGCCTTTGCCTGGAGTCGCCCTCCTTGCAGGTGACAGGTGCTGCTTGAGCCAGACCTGTGAATAAAAACAGAGCCTGACTACACACTCTGCTTATCAGCCCAGGCAGAGATTATGGAAAAGAGTGAAAACTGATAATTTCACTGGAATTGTGCTCTGTCTTGCATTTTAATTACCCAACTCTTAATTAGCAGCAGGTAAGAGCTGTATTAAAGGTTTCCTCTCCACTGTGAATTAGAGTCCAGGAGAAACAGACACCTGAGTGTCAAGCCCTCAGCTGTCAAGATGCTCTTCGCCCAAAAATGTCGAAGCACATCAACCTTGCCAGCCCCCTCCACGGGACACCAGGGAAGAGGGAGGAGATACCACATGCATCTGAAGCAGCAAAGCGTCGTTATCCTGCTGGAATCCAGCCAAGCCCCTCTTCTCTTGCCCCTTGGGATTAGCACAGTAGTTGAGAAAGTAAATTCAAACCAGGACTTTGAGAGCCTGGGACAAACCCACACCTCACCCAGGAGCAGGCAGGTGCTCCCAGGTCCCCATGGCAGCCCCCATTCCCAATGACAGCAGGCCCAAAACTGGCTCCACACCCATATGTAGAGGCCCTCAGGCACACAGGAGAGTGCAAAAGAAGTTTCCAGGCATCCAGGCACACAAAGCTCCGAGCTTTGGCGCCAAGGACTCCGTCCTGCCACAGGCAGCAGCTTAACTCTGGGAGAGCACGTGCAGCACTTGGGTGTTCAGAGAGGAGAGGGAGTGCAGGGTCACCCCGGGGGCCCCAATCTTGGTCTCCCAGCATTCAAATCCACAGGCACACAAGTCTTGCTTGGCTGCTTCCACGGCCAGCGGGGAGGTGTCTGCCAAGAGGAAGGCAAGAGCAGCCAATGAGTCAGCTGGGCCACTGCAGGGAGAGCAAAACAGGCCATGGCACCTTCAAACACACGGCCCCTGGCACGGGGCCAGCGCCCTCAGGGCCTGACACACATAAATGAATGCCCTGAACCGCCCCTGGGTGACACACTGCAACCCCCAGTGCCAGGCAGCT
This sequence comes from Pyrocephalus nanus, assembly GCA_038380795.1. Taxonomy (NCBI): domain Eukaryota; kingdom Metazoa; phylum Chordata; class Aves; order Passeriformes; family Tyrannidae; genus Pyrocephalus; species Pyrocephalus nanus. The sequence continues at coordinate 7,870,128 of CM076278.1, forward strand.
CTGCCAGCCATCCCACCCCATCCTGACACAGCCACGCCACGGCTGGCAGTGATCCCTCTGCCCTCAAAGCTGAGCCCCCCAGGGCTGTGGGGAACGGGGGAGGATGCCCAGGGTGGCAGTCACTGACCTGGTGGAAGCAGGGTGATGGCACAGCCGCCCCCGCCAGCCCCGGTCAGTTTGCTGTGCAGCCCGTGGGACGCCGTCACCTGGCACAGCCTGTCCAGGGACGGGTGGCCAACCCCCAGCACATTCAGGTGGTGTTGGTTTATGTCAAAGAATTCCTAAAAGCAACCACACAGAGATGAGGTGAGCACATGTGGAGACAGAGGGTCTTTACAGAAGTGGCAGAGGGGTGTAGGGGAGTTGCCCTGCCTTCCAACCATCCCGGTTCTGCCAGGAATTTACACACTAGCACCAGGCAACAAGGTTAGGACAGAGTCTGGGCCTTGGGCTGTTCATCTGTCCCTGTTCCCCTCGTGCCTTGTAGAGTGACAGGGGTACAACAGCTCCTGGACCTCCTGAGAAAACCCTGATCACTGCAAGCTGCCAGCAGACATTTATTCCAGAGCTCTGTGATGCCTCCTGACTCCTCTCCCTGTCACACGAGTGCTGAGCAGGAGGCTGTGCAAGGCCGTGGGAAGGGCACTGAGCCAGCATCTCTCATTCCTGGCTGTCCCCCTGCCCTGCCATCCACCCAGCAGAGCTAAATCCAGGGACCTCGGACACAACTGAGGCACCACTGCAGGGGCCACATGAAGGTACATCCTCTTATTTGGTTTGGGCAGCACTTCTCCTCCTCATGGGCAGGGCCTGGGCCAGGAGCCAAGGGGCATCTTGGCAGCTCCACACTGGGAATCTGGCACCCAGCTCGAGTGGGGTCGAGAGAGTCCTTCCCTCAGGAGCAGCACAGGCCCCCCTGAGCACCCCCACCCTCCCTGCCTGCTGCCCCAGCCAGGCACAGACCTGCTGCTCCTGAGAGAGCTGCCCCAGCAGCCCCAAGGGATGGGCAACATCACAGAGCTGGGAGTTACAGCTTTTCTCCTCCCAGTACAACAGGTGACGGATTCAGGAACAGAGGGAAGGGCTTGTCCTGTGCTCAGAGCAAGTCTGGAGCAGGGCCAGGAGGTGACACTGGACCCCAAGTATCACAAGGGTCACAGCTCATCAGCACCAGCAGCAGAGGAAGGTTGTTCTCAGCAACACCACTGTGACACCCCAACTCCACCACCTCCACAGCACGTGCTGGCTGCTCCCAGAGGCTGTCACAAGCCAGGGGACACAGGACCAGTCCCAGAAGGGCTCCCTAAAAGCAGCCCTATGCTCCCTCCTCCAGCCAGCGGCACCAAGCTCTTGCCTGCCTGTGGCTCAGTGAGCCAGGAGGAATGCACAGGGAACAGAGAGGTGTCAGTCACATCACCCTCCCTCAGCTCCACACGGAAGGGACAGTGCAGGAAGAATCCCTCTCTCCCTTCCAGAGCATTTCTGTCCTGTTTAAAGAACAGCAGGGAGAGGAAGGAGCCAGCAGCACACAGAGCACAACCATCACCCTTCTGGGCTGGGCTGGACACACGTCCATCCAGAGGCCTCTTTACATGCCTGAGTGAGGGCACAGCACTGCCTGTGATGATCCAAGACACCTGTCATCTCCTGATCCAAAATCTGCCAGGAATCAGATGACAGCTTATGACACACTAGACTAGTTCGACGGGTCTAATACAGCACTGGCCAGAACTGCACATTTCAGAAACAGCCAAAATATATATTTTTATATATATGCTGCATATAATCAGCTGGGCCTCTGAGGGCTCTTCAAGCACAAGACGAAACAGCAGATTCAAGACAGGAACCTGCTCACTGCAGAGCTGCTTCCTGGGTGTGGGACACAAGGATGCTTTGGCATCTTCCACGTGAGGATCTCAAAGCACAACTCAAATTATCCCCTCTCTTCCCTGTGCCCCAATACTTCCAACAGCCTGAGGACATGGAATTAAGGGGAAGAGTGGTGTGAAGCTGTGCTGTGAACAGACTCCAGACCTCCCCCAGCTGATGCCAGCTCAGTCCACCCTAATTAGTACAGGATCCCACCACCCTCTTGGTGCAAAGGGAGCAGAATTTTGCCATGAATCCCACAGGAGACCCCTCACAGCTGAGGAGGGAACAACCCACCAGCAACAGCAAGGACAAGCAGAGCCCTTGCAGGAGGGATCCAGATGCAAAAAGGATCCGCCTTGCTGGGACCAAATGGCTCTGAGTGCCCAGGTTGGCTCCCAGGGCCAGGCCAGGTTTGGCTCAGCTGGGACACACATCCCTCCCCCCGGGTGCTGGGGATCAGCATTACAGCACTCTCAGCACTTCTTCCACTCGGAAGCGTGTTCCTCCCCCCCAGCAGCCTCTTCTCTGTGAGCAAAGCCAAGACAAACAGATCTTTGTGTGCACCTCGTGCATCACTGTCAGGTCAGCTCTGGGCACAGCTCTGTCTGTCGTTCTCCGGAGCCAGGACGAGCGCAGGGCACTGGGAGCTGGCTCAGAACCAGCCCATCACAAACCAGTGGCCCTGGGCTCCCACTCCTCACTCCAGCCCTGGCAGTGACAGAGCAGTTGCTTCACAGTGACTGCCAGAACGAGCACGGCTGGCCCGTGGCACAGACATCACTCCACGATTCTCAAGGAAGGGAAACCAACCCTCCAGAGCCACAGGTCCACAGAGCCCCAGCCACACTACCCCCATCCCCACCCACAGCTGTGGAGAGACAGCAGCAGCATTTTGTGTCTCCTGGCTCCAGGAAGGGCATTAAAAGCAGCACAGAGAGACCACGACTTCGCTCGGAACTGAACATTTCCTGCCATCACATTTTTTTTTTTCCTCAGACCTAATGTTCTTTAAATGACATTTTGATGTTCAACAGCAGCAGTGTCTAAAAATACTGGCGAACAAGCCCCTTACCTCCAGCACAGGGTAATACTCTGGTGATGGATTTGCAGGCATCTCTTCCAGAACACTTTGGCACTCCTGAGAAATGGCATCGATGGAGTCCAGCACCGGGTTCATTATTGCAGGGAACTGAGAAGGGGGGGAAGGAAGAGGTGAGACACTGTCCTTCCAAAGCACTGGGATGAAACCAGTCCCAGTCTCTCTGAGCTGGGCAATTCCTCACCCCATTTGGGGCTACTCATTCACAGAGCACCCCACTGTAGGGCAGTGCTGCTCCTGCCTGCAGAAAATGGAGGAAGAGAGGGGAAGGCCAGAGGAATGAAGTGTTCTTTTGCAAACTGGTGGTTTTTGTGGCAAGCCCTGTTAATGCTGGAGAAAAGAAGGAGATGAGCTGAACCCCCATTCCCAGGCAGCTGGGCTTTAGGCAGTAGATAGGAATGCAGTGACCACAGGAAGGATCTCCCAAAAGATCCCTGTGGGACCTACAGTCCCACATGAGGGTTATCTCCATCCCCACAACCACGCAGGTGCCGCACCTTCAGGATCTTCTCCTTGACCCCAGCCACCAGGACCTTGGTGCTTCGAGGGACTTTTGTGTTGGTCAGCAAGATCCTCAGCGTGGGCACCCTGAAAGCAACAGGAGACAGAGAATCCCAGAGCAGTTTGGGTTGGAAGGGACCTTACAGCCCATCTCATTCCAAGCCCCTGCCATGGGCAGGGAACATCTCCTGGCCTCTTTCCTTCACAGTCCCCAAGGCTAAAGCTCATTCTGCCTCAAAAGGCCTCTTTCAGACACCCAAGATAAGGAGACCCATTAGTTTTACAGAACTGAAGCAGGTGCTTCAGTGCTGGGTTCAGGCTTTTTCCTCTTGGATACAAGGAACAACTGTACTAGTACTATAAATAGGACTGTAATGTATTTACTGAAATCCATGTTTTTCAAGCAAAATTTTTCTTTTGAAATCCTCTCCATGAGGGTAGCCAGCAGTGGCCATTAACTGCTAATAGAGCAATTTCATGCACTGTGAAAGATTTTAATGGAGTCAGATTATCCTTGGCTGGCAGGAGGCAGAGGGAACACGCAGGACCCAGATTTCTCTCTGCCAGTGGGTTTTCCCCCCACCAGGTAAGCACAAAGTTCCCCCTCCCCACAGTGTCATTTGCTGCCAGGAGCAGATCCATTCCTGCTGCCCATAATGCCATGAAATTAATATTGATCCTCTGTGCTGTGTTCATCTAATGGCAGATAATGACCAAACCTTTCATTGTGCCCCCCATCCACCCCAAACCGGGGCAACACTCAGGCTGCCCACCCCCCAAACGTTGCTGCAGAGCCCTTCCCACGCTCCAGCCACCTCCCATCACCCTCATACCCACAACACCCACCCAGAGCCTCCCTGACATGTTCCACCCACCGTGTGTGAGGGTTATTTTTAAACTCCAATTTTACCTCCTTAATGGTGTGATTTTTCCTGCTTGGTATCTCAGGGCTCCACCTAAAGTAAAATACATGTATTGTCTCGGCACAGAGCGAGCGCAGAGATAACACAGGAGCTCTTTCATCTTCAGAACCTCACCCAGAGCCTGTGACAGTAATTGCAAGAAACACCAGCTAAATGAACCATGTTCTCCAGCAGCACGAACGTGCCTCACCCTGCTGCCTTAATGAGAGGGTCTGGCCGGACGTAGTTAACCCAGGGCCTTTCCCTTTGCTCTCCTCTACTCTGGGATCACATCAAATAATTTTTTAAAAGGCAAAGAGTTTGGCCAGCAGTAAATCTTCCCTGTAAAAAAAAAAAAAAACAGAATCCAGCAGCGCTTCCCTGGGGCAGAGCCAAGCACAGGGGTTTCCACAGACCGAATGTGCGAGCAGCCATCCTTCAGCATGGAATTTCATTGTCCAGAAGGAATGTCTCACTTGGCTCCTACCCTCACAGAGGCTCCACGATTAGGTCTCATTAGAAAGATTATTAACAGTCTCCAAGGACACTTTCAAAACACTGGGAAGTCTCTGCTAATTGAAACTAAATGACAGCTGTCCAACTGCATTTTCTCCAGCATTATCCCTGGGACAGGATTAGGCTTCTTTGTTCCTGCCAGAATGTTTAAAATATCAGTTATTTGTGGTGGGGTCTCTGCCCCACGGCACCTGCCCGGGGGACACAGAGCTCTGGTGTTCCTGCAGCCTGTCCCCAACATCCCAGCTGGCTCCAGTCCCAGCTCACAGATGGGGCAAACTGAAGGATTCCCTCTGCTCTGAACAAAACAGGGCTCTGGATTTAGGAGTTTCCGTGGGGAGCAGCAAACACACCTACCCCAGGTACCAACAGCATTGTCCACACCCGATGGATTGCCATGGATCACCCGCTCCCCTTGGAAGGCCCAGCTGTTAATCAGTGTCAGCTCCTCTTCTGTCCACCTGGAAGGCAAGAAAATGACCCCAACACACAATTACCCTGGGCCAGTGCGAGGAATGGAACAGATTCAGGGAGATCAAATTTAACAGGATGCAAGTCCAAACCCATCCCCACCTCACCAAACACATTGGAAAGGCTGAGGGACTTGGGATTGTTCAGCCTGGAAAAGAGAAGCTTTGGGGTGACCTAATAATTGTGGCCTTCCAGGACCTGAAGGGGCTACAAGAAATACATAGAGAGACAATTTACAAGGTTCAGGAGCGACAGGAAAAGGGAAATAGTCCCACTGCCAGAGGGCAGGGTTAGATGGGATACTGGGAAGGAATCTTCCCTGTGAGGGTAATGAGGCCCTGGCACAGGTTGCCCAGAGAAGCTGTGGCTGCCCCATCCCTAGAAGTGTCCAAGGCCAGGTTGGACAGGGCTTGGAGCAAGCTGGGCTAGTGGAAGGTGTCCCTGCCCATGGCAGGGGGGTGGATGAGATGATCTTTGAGGTCTTTTCCCACCCAAACCATCCCACGATTCTCTGATCTCGGTGTGAGATCCTGCTCATCAACAGGCAGGACAGTGCACTTACAGGAGCAGAAGGTGAGAACAGAATGGTAAAAGCTGCATTTCAGACGTGCAACTTCAGCCCTTGCTCACCAGCTGCTCAGCTGCAGAGCCTCCCAAAATGGGTCAAAAAGTGTATCAGTTCTAACTCCACCATCTCCAGCAAAGACTTTGATTTTCAGGGATTAACTCCAAACACTTGAAGCTGCGCCAAGTGCTGGCCCAGGGAGCACAGAAGGGAAGCAGACACACATCCAGAATGTGTTATCCTAAAAACCACAAAAGCAGTCTGTTGTCTGAAAAGCAGTCACACAAACTGGTGAATGCTTTGGGAGTTTAAATGCTGGCACAGACTTTGGTGCTGGGTCAGACTCACAAGGATCAAGGCCCCTCACTGAACACACTAATTAACGGGCTGCAGAAGCAGAAAAAAAGCAAAGGCAGAGCTGCCACTTAGAGAGCAATTGCTGGCTGTGACTTCAGAGATTTCTCCCCCACTGCCTCCCAAAACCCTACTGCTTCCCACACATCCCCTTCAGAACTCACCAGTCTCTCAAACCCACTTGTTCCCTCCACACTGAAGGATTCTGGCACCTCAAGGGAAGCTCAACACCCACAGGGTGCCAGCTGAGCCTCTTGCATCCCTCAGGGACACATTTACCTCACCCAAATCATGGAACGGTTTGGGCTGGGAGGGACCTTAAAGCTCATCTCATTCCACTCCCAGCCATACGCTGTTCCACTAGAACAGGTTGCTCCAAGGTCCGTCTGGGGGGCACTTGGACAATCCAAGGACCAGGCAGCCACAGCTTCTCTGGGCCTCACCACCATCACAGGGAAGAATTTCTTCCCAATATCCAATCTAAACCCACTCTCATTTTGAGCACAGAGACACACCTCTGACTTTCCTTGCACACCACAAGCCTGCTCAACAGTCCATTCAACAGGTCTTTAGAATAAAAGATGCTGGAGCACAGGCACAAACACACATTTTGGAAAAGCCTCACGGAGTCTTGCAAGGCAAGGCAGAAGTTCCAAGAGCCACCTGCTGTGTGGAAGCTGTTTCCCTTCACTCCCGCTTCCCAGGCCTCAGCCGAATGTCTTTATCCATCTCCACACACCTTGCATCCCACTTGCCAGTATTTAAATCCGTGGAGCACTCAGAGAACAGCTCCCAGCACCACGACTCCCAGACAGGAGCGGAGTTTGCTGTAAACCACTTGTTTTTAATCCTCTTTGAGAGGCTGCGATTCCTGCCGACACAGGAGCCATTATATCACGCTGTTCTTTTCTTGCCATGTTAAGCAAAAACCCTCTGAAGTCTGACACCCCCATCTCTCACTCTCCCCTCTGCACGCCAGCTGCAAGGAAGGAATTATGCTGGATCCACGCTGCAGCCAAGGGAATGAATGAAGACATCCTGGCTGCTCCGAGCGGAGCTGCCCTTTCAGTTCTCAGCGTGGGAGATTTGCCCGAGCGCGGGGGACAAACTGCTCCCTCCAAGAACCTGTTTCTGGGTCAAGCTGCAAATTCTGGTTTAAAAGGAGGACACAGTCACCCCCCTCCCTTGCTGTCTCACTCTTATCCCACGGCAAATACAGCCAGAAAAGGCTGCACCTGGCACAGGGAGCACAAGGAAGTTCTGCCCCCCCCGAGCTGTGGCAAGCTACTTCAAACAGAGCCTCCTCTCACACAGGGCACAGCACACCAGGCCTCCAGGGCTGAGCTCCAAGGGCAGAAGGAAAGAAACTCTCTTTCTCCAGACACTGATAAAGGGGAAAGACAGGCAGGAGATCAGGAGGAAATGTAGCACATGCAGGAAAAAAAAAAAAAAATCCATGGGAAATACAGAAAACCCAGAAATGATCTGGAGGACTCAAAGCAAAACCTGGAAGATGCTCAGAGACAACACAGGAAATTGAGGTTAAAAAAATTCAGCACATTAAAGCGTGTGTTTTATTTGCTTGGGGAAAAAAAAAAATCAAAGTTTTTTTTTCTCTCTTTAAGTATATGTATGTGATACCAGACAAAGGAAATGGGGTGAGTTTTATGACATCTCAGCTCCTTTTATCAGGAGAAGTGAATGGTAAATGTGATTTCAGGTCAGGGGCTCTGGGACAGGGTTGGGAACACTGGGCACAGACAGGAAATGGGCTCAGGGTGCCACTGCTGTGGCCACAGCCAAGAGAGAGCAGGAGAGGTGGCAGTGCCAGAATTCTTGGAGGTAAAAGGAAAGATGGGGCACAGGGAGCAGAGCTGTGGGTCCCAGGCAGGGAGGCTTCCCCAGCTCCTTACCTGGCTGTGGATTCTCCCTCCTGCAGCGGGCAGGAGATGGCCCCACACACCATGAGCAGGGCAGCAGCCAAGCACACGGCATAGGCAGCACTGGAGCCCAGCCCTGCCCCCGTGGGCAGCTCCGACCACACCACGATGTCCACGCTCGGAACGTCCCTGGAACACAGACACACACGAGTGGCACAGCCGCCCCAAATTCCACCCTGAGACAACAATGCAGAGGCAAAAGAGGCCAATTGGGACTGATCACAGGGAAAGCTGGTTGAAAACTGGCAACATCAGCACAAGCACCTGACACACAGGGGCTTCAGGAGGGCTCATTCCCCAGTAGAGCAGCCTGGCTAAGCCTGGGACAAAGCCTTGCTGAGCCAGATCCAGGATCGGCACAGCTTGTCAGGCTGATAGCAGGGACACTTGGTAACTGTAATGTGAATACTGAAGCGGGGCTCTGAATTGGTTTCTAAAAGCCAACGGGGCTGTATCAGACTGACCACCTGCCCAGTCACACCAAGGGCATCAATGGCACCGGGCAAATTTGGAGACTGGAACAGCCCTGAGTTGGGCTTACCTCAACTTCTCCTATTTTTAGGCACATTCAGCCCACAAAGGGATCAGACTTAATTTAGACAACAAATACAGGAGCTGCCTGCTGGAAAGAGGGATGTCTGTGTTGTGACTGGGAGATGCACTGCTCTTATTTAAGCCTCTTGATGCCTAAATGAAAGCAGGTGATTCCCAGCCCACCTGCCCGGGGTGCCCACCCACCAAACAGCTCAGCTCTCCAGTCTCCTGAGGGTTTAGAACCCAAATGAAGCGAGACACCTTGTAATGACTTATTTTGCCCCCAGTATTTGTTTTCTCCCCATGACTTTGTAGCAGCAACTAACGCTGAACAACACCCAACAGGTTTATTTTGGGGTAGGAGAAGAGCCTTACCCATACTTAGCTGAAATAGCCAGGCACATGTACAGGAAGGCAAGGGTAGCAAGGCTATCAGGGCCTGAGGCTCCAGCAGCAATTCCAGCAAACTCCCTCAGTGCATCCAGCTGTTCTAGGCTGGGGGACTTAGACTCCTCAAAGTCAGCTACGGAAGCAAGCAGGGGAGAATTTAAACACCTAGAAACCAGGGAATTGTTCAACTGAAAGCAGCATTTACAACAACACCTCCTGTTACAGCAGGCAGAAATAGGTGGAGCTGATTTTAGACTCTACCTCAGGGTTTGTGATGAAAATCAAAGCAAATTCTCCACCAGCCATTCTCAAATCCAAATGTTTCCATCTGCCAATGTCTCCTTGACTACACTTCCCAGTGATCACTATGGAGAACTAGGCAAGTCATAAACTCTTCATTAAAGGACGTAGATTCTGGAACTGGGATATTCTGGGGCTCTACCAAGTACAAGATGCTGCAGAAATTCCAGTGAGGGCTGGCAGGGCAGAGAGGCAGGAAGCAGGGCTCCTTATCCCTGCCTTCCTCAGGAGCCCAGCTCTGACCAGCTCCAGAGAGGCTCCTTTTTGGCCCCCCATCTGTGACATCCCTGGACGTGGTCCCTGCCTGGCTCCAACACTGCCTGAGCTGCAGCAGCACAGGAACAGGTCCTTGGGAGCCTGAAACAGGAGGGGACAGATACTGAAGGGGGCACACACAGATACCTGAGCACCGGAGGGGGTCACATGGAGGGAGGGTTCAGGAACAGGTCAGCAAAGCACACACACCGAGCAGAGTCAGAGATAGCGAGGGGAACACTGCAAATAACCCCGTGGGGGGTCCCAGCACTGTCACCCCACAGGGGGGTCTGCACAGTCACCTCATGGGGAGTCCCTGCACTGTTGCCTCGGGGGGGTCCCACCACAGTCAGCCCAGGGGGACCCCTGCACAGCCATCCCACAGGGAGTCCCAGCAGGGTCTCCTTGCAGAGGGTCCCACCTCGCAGCACCGAGGGTGCCTCACCCCGCCCGGGCAGCGCTTTCCCCCCAGCCTTGCCTGCAATCCGGCCCCGCAGGGCTCGCAGCTCGGGGGTGTCCCAGCTCCTCTGGACGCCGACCCCAGGCAGACAAACCTGCAGCCGGCCCTCGGCCCCGGGCCGCAGCCGGAGGAACGTCCGCAGGTCCAGCGCCACGGCCAAGGCCACCTGCGGGGGGAAAGCGGAACTCATGGGGGGCCGGGCAGCGCTCACAGAGCCGGGCACGCCTGACCCTGCCCGGCACCACGGCCGGGAGCTCAGCACCCCTCACCTTGCCGTGCACCACCGCGTGCTCCCCGTGCACGATCACCTTGCCCGGCGCGGACACCGCCAGGCCCCGTTCCCACATCGCCACCATCATCGCCGCCGCTTCACGGCCCGCGCCGACTGACAGCCCCGCCCGCCAATGGCGGCCCCGCCCAGCTGCGGCCCAGCCAATGGCAGCGAGCCCTGCGGGGGCGGGACTCGGCGCCGGCCAATGGGGAGGCGGCGGCGCGCGGTGGCGCGGCGCTGGGGTGAGGGCGCGGGCGGGGGGCGGGACGGGACGGCGGCCGGCAGGGATGTGGCGACGGGCGGCGTTGGCAGTGCCGGGCCGGGGGCTGTGGGGGCCGCCGGGGGCGGCGGGGCGGCGGGGGCGGAGCGGGGAGGGCAGGTGAGAGAGAGGGTCGGCACCTCCTCACGGGGTCGTCTCCACCCCCACGGTGTGTGTCCTCCCCTCACTGTGTGTTCCCCCGGTGCCGCCCCCGCCATGGTGTGTGTGCCCCCCTCTCCCCACAGTGTCCCTCCTCTCACTGTCCCTCCGCTCTTCTCTGTGTCCCCCCGCCCCACGGTGTGTGTGTGTCCCCCCACGGTTTGTGCTCCCGCAGCTCCGACCGCGATCCCCCCGGCCGTGACCGCCCTGCCCGCTCCCCGCGGATCTACACCAGGACGGGGGACTCAGGTAGAGCCCGGGGGGCGCCGGGGGGGCTCCAGGGCAGGGCCCCCCCAGACCCCTGAGCGCCCTCCTCCCGCCTTTCCCAAAGGATTCTCCAACACGTTCACCGGGGAGCGGCGGCCGAAGGGCGACAAGATCTTCGAGGCCTTGGGAGCCACGGACGAGCTGAGCTCTGCCATCGGGTAACTCCGGCTGGGAGGGGCCGAGCTCGGGGGGGTTTCATGTGGAAAATCCTGTCTGTGGTGATTTCTTCACTCCCAGCTCACTCTCCTTTTTTTTTTTTTTAATCTTTAACCAAGGCTGGCTGGTGAGTTTAGCAGTGAAAAGGGCCACACGTTTGTTGGACAACTTCACAAAGTGAGTATTAATGGTAATCCTCACCCAGTGCAGTCGCTGCATCTGTGGTACTGAAACATAAACTCGTAGGAATCCCATACATTTAGTCTTTAAATAAATAAATACTTAAGACTCCCTAGATTACTCTCTAAGAGGTAATTTCTTTAACCAAGAAGGAAAGTGGTAGATCAGGTGATCAGTTATGGGCAGCAGACTCATCTCTAGGTTCATTCAGAGTTAAGTCAGAGACACATTTTGGACACAAGTTTCATTATCACAAAGCCTTGGGTTTGAAATTGGGGCACAGACCCACAGGGGCACAGCACTGACATAGGTGGCAGCCTGTAAGTTTGGCTAATTAACTTTGCTGAGCACAGGAATGCAGAAGGAGCTAATCCGAGATTTTAGGAAGCTTTTCCAGGCTGCCTTTCCCATATCCCAGGCTGCAGAGATGCCCTGTGTGGAGAGGGGCATGGCAGCGCTGTCTGCAGCTTGTCCCTGCCTTCCCAGAGGTTTGGTGTCCTGCCAGCCAAGGAGTTCTGTGAGCACTCCCAGTGTCCTGCAGTCAGCCAGGCTGATTTGATGTGCCACTGAAAACAAGAACATGTGCTAATCTGGCTTCTCAGGCAGCACTTGGGGAGCACTTCCCTGCTCGCTCTCAGCAGGCTGGGGATGAGGCACATCGAGGGTGGGATCTTTGATCTACCTCCCCTGGCATGTTAAAGGTGGGGAGTGACAGCACTTGTGGTTTCTGTCCTGGTGCCACGTGCAGGTCCAGTGCATGCTGCAGGATGTGGGCTCCAACCTCGCCACGCCGCTCTCCTCCGCCAGGGAGGCTCACCGGAGTAAGTCCTGCCTTTTCCTGGGATGGCAGGAATTGGGCACAGCCTGGAAGGGGGTTGTGTGGGTGGCTGGATGCTGTGCAGTGTGTCAGGGTGTTGGGTGAGGCACAGGGAGGAGCAGCTGGGGGGGCCAAGGAATGACTGGATGTGGCACTCAGTGCTCTGGGCTGGGTGACAAGGTGGGGATCAGTCACAGGTGAGACTTGATGGTCTTGGAGAGTTTTTCCAACCTCAGTGATTCTGGGATTCTGTGAATCACACACAGTCCCAGCAGCTGCTGTGCTTGTGGCACTCAAGTGATGTCAGGTGGCCTGAGGCGCTGGCCCAGCACCCACCCGGCCCTGCTGAAGCAGGAGGAATTTTTTGGGATGCTTTCTTAGGACTTGCTGATCCAAGGAAAGCAAAAATAGATCTGTGTGTGTCGACTGAAATCGTTTCTAAATCACTTTTTTTTCAGCTGATTCTCCTTTTCCCCTCTGCAGAACGAACATCTTTCAGCGAGAAGCCGGTGCTGGAGCTGGAGCAGTGGATTGACAGTTACTCAGAGCAGCTCCCTCCCCTCAGAGCCTTCATCCTGCCCGTAGGTACTGCCTGTGCCTCTCACTTGCTGCAGGAGGCTCACTCACTTCCTTAGGGGAGCCCTGCTCCACCACTTACCACAGGAAAACAGGTTGGGAGGCCACTGTTTCCACTGACAAATGCCAAATAAAAGCAGAGAAGATTTGGGAGTTAAATTTGCCCATCCTGCTGCCACTCAGATGTCCCTCCCCTTGCCTGACCATGGCACAGGGATCAGTCTCACATGTGTGAGAGGTGCTGAGCTGTCCCAGGGAGTGCAGGGGGGGCTGTGCTGTTGGTGCAGACACTGAGGGGGTGTTTCCTTGCTGTTCCAGTCTGGAGGCAGGAGCAGCGCTGCTCTCCATTTCTCCCGAGCCGTGTGCCGGCGGGCTGAGAGGTGGTGAGTGCTGTGCTGGGACAACACTGGGGAAAGGGGATGGGGACACTACAACAGCAGCAAACCCGTGCGGTGGGAGCCACCAGCCAGGGCTGGGCTGCACCTGAGGCTTGAGCCAAGCTTTTGTTTGTTTAGTCCAATTCCAGGAGTGCGGGCGGCACAGAGCCAAACTGTGTCTTCCCTCCCCTCAGCTGGGTCATCTGAGCTGAGACAGCACAGACAGGGTTGTGTTGAGCTGCAGCTCCGTGCTCAGCTCCTGTCTGGTCTGATAAATGTGGGAAGGTGGGACACTGGCAGGTGTGAGATCCAGGGAAGCTCTGAGTGGCTTAAGATGTCCCTGGAAGTTCTCAAGGGCAGGTTGGACAGGGTGTGGAATGGCCTGGTCTGGTGGGGGATATTTGTGCCTGTGGCAGGGCATGGAACTGGATGGGCTTTTAGGTCCCTTCCAACCCAAACCATTTTGGGATTCTGCACACCTGTCCAACCTGTCCTTGGACACTTCCAGGGATGGGGCAGCCACAGCTTCTCTGGGCAGCCTGTGCCAGGGCCTCACCACCCTCACAGGGAAGAATTCCTTCCCAGTATCCCATCTAACTCTGCCCTCTGGCAGTTGGAAACCATTCCCCCTTGTCCTGTCCCTCCGAACCTCGTAAATAGCCTCTCTCTGTCCAGTCATAGCCATGGATGAGTATCTTTGGAGGAGCAGAACTGGGGGCCTCCTGGACAATCACAAACAGTATTGGCACCATTTATCCCCCCCAGATTCCTCTGGAGAAGCCAACAGCCTTCACAGATAGAGTGGGGACCCTGGAGGAAGTTGGGGAGTGAAGGGGCTCCAGCAAATTACAGCTCTTTGTGCATTCGGACCTGGAAAGCTAAACACTAACATTTTCCTTTGCTTTTTCCAGTGTGGTTCCTTTAGTCCAAGCAGGGGAAGCAGATCCAAATGTGGCCAAATATTTAAACAGGTAAAAAAAAAAAAAAAATCCCAAATTCTTACTCTGTCCTACTGAAGCATTCCTGGTGGTGTTCCCATAGTTTTGGGAAAAAACTGTGGGGTTTTGCCTCCTGAGAAGCTTCTGGTATAAGATCTTTGAAGTGGTTTTCCTGCTTTTCCTTTGGTTTCCAGGCTCAGTGACTATCTCTTCGTCCTGGCACGTTATGCTGCAATGAAGGAAGGGAAGGAAGAGAAAATATATATAAAACCTGAGCCATAGCTGGGATCTGGAATGTTTATTCCCCTAATCATGGGAAGGTGAATCCAGCAGACTGCTTTTGCCCATCAAGGATGGGAAGGAGAACAGTCCTGGACTGGAGGTGGGAGCTGCCAAGGACTTCCAGCTGAAATAACCATGACCTTGTTGATAAATCCTGAGAGGAACAGAATCACAGAATAATCTGAGTTGGAAGGGACCCATAAACAGCTGTTCTGTTCACTGGGCCTGGTCCACACATCCCTTTTGGTGATGGCACCAGAGTCACTGCTGCTCCCAGGCTGGAGTTGGAGGTAAAATTCCAAAAAAAACCTCGGAGATGCCTTTTTTTCCCTGGGCAGTGGCAGGTGCTGTGGGAAGGACTCTGAGGAGTGAAGAAAACAATCAGGTTCTCTGTGTCAGTCACGGTGCTGGTGTGGAGCAGCAGCTGGAGGGATTTGGGAATTGTGTCCACAGCTTTGAAATAATAAATGTGAACTTCCTTGTACCAAAGGGCCTTAAACTGTCACACTCAACACTGAGCCCTGTGTGCTTTTCTCTTCCAAGTCCCTTCCGATCCATCAGCCCCGGCTGCAGCTGAGCTGTGCAGATTTACAGGAATGCACCAAGAATTCCTTGGCTGTGCCTCTTGTGCACGTGAGGAATGTCTCTTGTGCTGAGAATCCAGTGCATCCTCTGCCAGGAATGGGGCTCACAGGATGGAGGGGTTAGAGGAGGAAAGGCCGAATCCCATGGTTGTGCTGGGATTGACTCCAGGTGGAGCTGCCCCTCGGAACAGGGACCAGCCAGGAGAGCAGAGCCCTGGTGGTTGGCACCACCCAGGGCACTGAGGTTGCAGAAAAAGGGGTTGGGATGAGGAGCAGCACCCTGGCAGTGCCTCAGATGGGGGCCTGGGTGAGAGGGACCAACACCTTGAGGGTTGGTCTCACACCCCGCAGGGTCCATGTCAACCTTGGGAGTGTTGCCCCATGGAGCCCCCAGCAGAACGGGATGGAGCACGGCCTGGAGAACATTCTAGAGCTTGGAGAACCTGGCTGCTAACACCATGAGAGCAGAACACTGCTCAGCACAGAACCCATCTTCTGTTCCAGCTTCCCAAGGGACTGAACACTACTATTCCACGTGTAAACACGCACATTCCAGCAGCAGCGTGAGCTCACACCCACCCCCATGTCCTGCACACAACACACACAATTCCAGCTTTGCAGCCAAGTCCAAGCCCCGTCCAGCTTGGAAATATAACTGGGAAGAATCCATCTGGGACCTGGTGGCCTCAGTTTTCCCCCAGGGAATGCTGTGGGCTGCAAGGGTGTCATGCCCATCAAGGGCTTGTCCACTAAAGTGGAGGCAGCTTTTAAATCCATCCTGCACCTTCCCCTGTTCAATTATTTGAACAGAAACAACCTTAAACTTGTTCCTAAAAGAGCCCCTGGCTCTGTGTCCCTTTTTGGGCAGCGAGGAACACCCGGCACTAACAGATCCCCCATCTCATCACTCACCTGGCTTTTAAGCAGATATTTCATGGCTATTGTTAATGCACATTTTTCATGGAGTAATTTTCCGAGCCTCAGCCTGGAACACATCCCAGTGACAAATGCTCTGGATTTGGATGGTCCTGTCAGCTTCACTGTCACCTCAGCCATTCCCCCAGTGCCTGCTCCAGACAGGCCATCCAGGTTTATGGGAGCTCTGGCTCCAGGAGTGCTACTGAACCTCAGGAATCGAGAGGCTTTTCAAGTTTAATTGAATAAAATCCTTTGCAATATAAATTCTTCATGAATGCTCCATAAATCAGCTCTGGGAGGGATTTATAGTAGTTCCTTTTTTTTTTTTCCAGCTGGGGGGAAGAAATCTCAGTACTGGTTTGGGACCAAAGCTGGCATTGTTTGGATTGCAAGGAGAAATAAATTTAGCTACTACACTTTATTATGATGGAGAGATTAAATTTATTGGGGTGCTCCCAGCTGCCCCTCTCTCCCTCTGTATCCACAGCAGTTGTTTCTGGGGGCTGAGGCAGAGGGAGGCTGGGGCAGGGTTTGAATTTAGCAGGGAACAGAGACAAGGCTGAGCACGGCCCCAGAACTGGGCCAGGAGCAGGACTTTCTGTCCTGAGAGTGTCCCCAAGGTCACCAGGGAGCCTCTGGCTGTTACACTGAGGAACCTCAGGCTGAGGGAGCTGGGAGGGCTCAGCCTGGAGAAAAGGAGGCTCAGGGGGCACCTTCTTGCTCTCTGCAACCCCCTGACAGGAGAGTGGAGCTGGGGGCAGTTGGGCTCTGCTCCCAGGGAACAAGGGACAGGATGAGAGGAAACAGCTTCAAGGAGGAATTTCTTCATGGAAAGGGTGGTCAGGCATTGGAAGGGGCTGCCCAGGGAGGTGGTGGAGTCCCCATCCTTGGAGGTGTCCAAGAAATGACTGGACGTGGCACTCAGTGCTCTGGGCTGGGGGACGAGGTGAGGATCAGTCACAGGTTGGACTTGATGGTCTTGGGAGAGCTTTTCCAGCCTCAATGATTCTGGGATTCTGTGACTGCTCAGCCCCTGGTGTGGCCTCCTCTCTGTGCTGGGAGCAGAGACCAGTGGTGGGGACACGGAGCTGGAGCAGGGACCTCGTGCACCAAGGCCCAGCGCGGCCGAGCTGCCCCTGCTACGATCCCACGGCACCAGAGCCCGGCGAGGCAGCAGGAGCAGAGCCACTACAATGAAACACAGGCTCTAAAACAAATAAAGCTCGTCTGCTCCGGGCTGGCATTTGTTTTTCCAAGCTCTTTGTCCCTACCCAACAAATCCAGCCCTACAACATAGGGATTTTAGTGCCTGCACCTCATTAATATAACGGGGGAGGCAGATGCTTTGTCCGTGCAGTGCCCAGCCACATTCCTGCCTCGCAGGGCGCTTGCTCCCGGGCTGTGCCGGAGCTGCCAGCACAGACATATGTTGCTAAGGGTCGTTTATTCTTGTTTGTAAAATGTATGGCTGCTCCCGGCTTCCACACTGTCAAAACTGGAAGAACTGGCCCCAAAATCTCTTGCTGCATGATTGGATCAGACGCCTGTACATCTGTTAACGCTGTAGGAGCTGTAAAACGGAATAAGTTGTGCTATAACTCAAGCCCCTTGATTGCTGCCGCGATGCGGGAGCAGCGGAGCCGCTGCTGCTCCGCCAGCAACGACACAACATCCATTTGGCCAGTCAGATGTTAATTTACACAAGGCAGCGTTTCCTCGGCCGGTGCACAGAAGGGAGGAGGGGAATGTGTGTCCCCACCTTGATAGGATGTGCTGAACCTCCCAGCTCGGCGAGTTTTGGGGTGCACAGCCCCAGCAGTGGGAGCCAGCAGTAGTTGTGTGCTCCTCCTCTCGAGCTGGAGGAGCTGAAGGGACCACAGTTCCACCAGTCAAGTCCTCTGCACTCACAGGCCTCTGAAATCCCCATTTAGCCTGAAAATGGTCAAAGTAAAACCCTCCCCACCCAAACACGCTGTGCTGCACTAAAGGGAGCCCTGGCTGGGAAGGGCAGGTGCGGTTATGGCACCCCAGGATAAGAACCGCCATCCCTGCCCCAGACAGGAGCAGGTTCAGCCTGTTTGTGTGCAGGAAGGGGCTGTCTGGGCCTCTCAGCTCCATCTGCACTGCAGCCTGGCCCCAAGCACCCACCTCAGTGTCCCATCCCTGCCTCTGCTGCTCCACAGGGCAGGCACAGAGAGGCAGTGACAGAGGGAGGGCTCAAATCACCCCCAGGGGAACCTGCAGAGGGTCAGTATTGAACAACTCGACCTTAGAAACAGCCTCAAAATCACTTCTGTGAGCACCAGTTCAGTGCCACTTACCCAGGTATGGCAGTGCCATGTGGGTGTGCCCCCTCCACCACCAGGGCACTGACCTGTTGCAGGAGCTGCTGCACTTTTTGGGAAAGGTGAGCAGACAAAAACAAGCTGCAGGAACATCAAATCTCGTTCTGCCCAGGGATGTGGAGACCAGAGCATGGCACACCCTCCTCCCTCTCCATCTCAGCTTGTCAACGGCCCTGGCATAGGGTGCAGGCCAAGAGGTTGCACAGAACAGGGGTATCAAACAGGGAACACCAGTCTGTGGTGTAAGTGTGGGGCTCAGGAGACCCTCTAGGAGCAGGAGAGGAGCAGCAGAGCAGCTGGGTGCTCCCAGACCCCCTGTACCCACACAGCAGCCGCCGTGGGTGGGACATCCAGCTCTGCTTTGTGCCAGCACTGCTGAGGGAGCACCAGACTCCAGTGACCACTCCCAGCTCCACCCCAGCCAGTGCCCAGTGTTTGCACAGTCCAAGTGCCCCGCGTGGCCACCGTCCCACCTCACCCTTGGGATGCCCCGATCCAGGCTGGGATGCCCAGCTCCAGGCTGGGATGCCATGAGAGCAGGCACTGTGCAGGCCTGCCTGGCTGCTGCCAGCTTTCTGCCTTGGCAGCATCTGCTGTGGGGGCTCTTTTTGCTCTTTCTGACAGTGCCAGATGCCTCTGTGTCAAAACAATGGCACTTGCACACTGACTGGGAGCCTCTCCCTCACTCCATCCCTGCTCCCGCTCCCTGCAGAGCCCCAGCACCCACGGGGCCAGCCTGGGGCACCACAGGCACAGGGAGTGGGGCAGGAGGGCTCCAGAGCAGGGACAGATGGGCAGCAAAGGGCCACGAGGTCACACATATCGTGGGGGGAAGCTGGAGCAGCAGCTCCTCACTCTTACACGGAGCTTCCAAAGCCAGGCCAGGGGAGAAATACGGATTATTGTTATCAACATCAAGTCCCACATCGGCTCCAGTGGTTGAACCTCAGGGCTGCCCCCCTCTCCTGTGCTGGGGGATCCTGCTTGGGTTTCCAGCCTGTTTCCCTCTCCCCTAGTGGTCCCAGTCACCATTCCCAGACACGCATCAAGCACTGCTCACTCCAGCACCGGTCCTGGGCTAGGCTCACCTCTGCCTGCATTCAAGGAGCACCAATATCCTCAGGTCCCTTTGGGCTCAGCAGCCCTCAGATCATCCCATCAGCATCATCCCATGGATCCCATCTCTCAGGGGCACAGGTACCAAGAACCAGCCTGGCAAAAGGGATTCCCAAGGCAGCCCTTAGCTCTGTTCTCTGCCTGGAAGAGAATCCCAGACAGGTTTGGGTTGAAAGAGACCTTAAAGCTCATCCAGTCCTACTCCTGCCATAGGCAGGGACACCTTCCACTAGCCCAGGTCACTCCAAGCTCCATCCAACCTGGCCTTGGACACTTCCAGGGATGGGGCAGCCACAGCTTCTCTGGGCAACCTGTGCCAGGGCCTCCCCACCCTCAGTAAAGGCAGATTCCCACTAAAGGCAGGTGCCCTGTGAGAGGTACCAGCCTCCCCCCCCCAGGAGAATCCCACCCAGGCATTCCCCGCCCTAGGAAAGGACAAGGACACATTCAACCACCTGAGCTCAAACCAGCTTTATTTTCTCTGCAGTTCTGACACACAGGGATGTAACCAATGTCTTCACGGCAGTGAGGCTTGGATAGAAAAGCTCCTCAATAATCTCCCGTGGCACAACCATCCCTGCCCTGCACAACACCCACCTGCAGGACACACAGAGCAGGCAGGACTGACACACCTTCCCCACCTTCTGCTCAGGTAAACACGTGTTCCAGTCTCCCCAGGACACAGAAATCAGCCCCTCCACAGAAATCCTGGTCCACAGCTATTGGGGAGTCACCACACAATCACATTTTATACACCAGCTACAATGGGGAGCAGTGTCTCGTAGTGCAACGTTTCCAGGTTTGGAGGGACCAAGCTAAGTCTTTAGGAAGATCTTTTCTAGGAATTATACTCCTGAGGAACAAAGGGAAAAGGGGAGCAAGGATTTTATTTCAGTGTTCAACAACTCATTGTGCTCTAGTTCGACACACTGCGTTTCCTAGAAGAAAAAAAGGAGATTTTGGGTGGCATTTAAACTATGAGTGGTCCAGGCCACTGCCTAAACCTCCCAACTACACAGTCACCAACTGGTTAATGCCAAAATGCTCTATGTAAAAAAGAAAAAAAAAATTAAAAAGAGAAATTTCCTATCATCTTTAATTTCTCCAATTTCTCTGACTCACAGCCCAGTGCCCTGAACCCTGTGCATGCAGACATTCCTGTCCGCACCAACACGTCCCATCACTCCTGTTTAATATCACTGATCTGACAGAGAAAAAGGATCCTGACATTGCTTTCCAGATGCATTTCCAGGCATCAGTTCTAAAAAAAGGGTTATTTCTCTGAAAACCATCTGAAGCAGGAGAGGAGGATGAGGCAAAGGCCGCCTCTGCTCGTGGTTGGTCGGTGCCGAGTGTTTCTGATCTGTTTGAAATGTGGAACGTCAGGGGCAAGGGGGTCTCCCAGAGCCCGAGAGCCTTCTCCCTGCTGAGCACACCTGGGGACAGGAATCCCACGGGATGGACCAGCAGGGCAGCAGGTGAGGCAGGGTACGGCCAGAGCAGGGTGAGGTTCGCCAGTGCCAGGAGGGGAAGGAGGGGAAAGGAAACCCTGGGCAGACAGCACCAGCCTGTGCAGGAGCTTGTTTTATTAGTGGGGTGAAGGAAAGAAGGTGACTGTTTTCAATCCTGTCCCAAGCAGGGCAATGTCACGGATTTCCTCTGTGCCAGAATCCCAGCAAGGACAGGACAGCCCAGTCTCTCCTCTCCCTGGCTCGGGCTGGAGCAGGACTTGCAACAGCACAAGGGACCACAGTAGGAAACTGCAGAGACACTTTATCAGTATCTCTGGACTTGATTAGAAATGGCAGGAAGGGTCCCCACCTTCTCAACACTCCCCTCACACCCTTCAAAGTTGCCTGCTGCAGGCAAACGTAGTAAGGCCAGAAAGAGACAAAGCGACCAAAATAAATAGTTTGGCAACAAAGCAAATTTGGCTGTTACACAGGGACCCAGTCCTGGGTGGAAACAGCACATCTCCCTAACAAAAAGGGCCTACAAAGTAAAACTTTCATCCAAGAAGAATTTTGCCAGTGGAGGTTTCCAGAGTGGAGCCTGCCCCACCTGAGCACTGTGCTGGGGAGCGAGGGCTGCCTAAGCAGTGTCCTCTGGAGCTCCTGCCCTCCGGAAACTACATAAAATTAAACCATTTCTGCTCCTGAGAAATTGAGACACAACCCCTTCCCATTCAAAGCCCCAGCTCTGGCAAGAACTTGGCAGAGGCACAGCTGGCTCAGCACACTGACCCCACGCCTGCTGCTCCAGCTCTTAACCTCCAGCACTCCCAGACCTTCCTGAGAGCCACAGGGTCAATCTGCTCGTGTTTAACCTGCTGCTTCTCGGGTCTGGCACGTGGTTCCTTCTCTGAGACACACCAAGGGCCTTGGGAGGCACCTGGAACCTCCCTGCAGTACCTGAGTGAGCAGTGCCCATTCAGGGCACATCCAATGCTGCTGCCTCCCACTTGTCTCCCTGTGGGCTCTGTCATCCCTCTGCCTTTCCCACAGACTCACTTCCACCCAGAGCAGCTCCTGGGAAAGAGAAAAGCAGCACTCCCACAGCAGCAGCTGCCTGGCCTGCCCAGCCAGCTGGGGGTCTCACGGTCACTAATCTGACTGGCACTTGGAATGTTCCTTTCGTGCTCTCCCGGGGTTTTGTTTTGAAAGACGATTTAACGTGGGTGTCAAGTGAAGTGTTTTGGGTCAGGCCCATCACCTCCTCCAGCCTGGAGCCGTGCCCAAGAAGAGCCAGCCCTGAGCCCAGCAGCTCTTCCCTGGATCCCTGTAAACCTCTACTCCCAGTTGCACGTCTCCAGCCCTCAAGTGAGCCGTGGCTCCCGGGAGCTGATCCAGGCTCCGTGCACGAAGCCTCCCCTCCGGCAGCAGCTCCGAGCCCCATACCGAGTGCAGGCCGCCTAGGACAGCTCAAAGCCAGTGTTCATGCTGATGGCATAGCGCAGCTTCTCCCTCAGGATGCTTTTCTTGCTGTAGTTGGGCAGCTTGAGGAGGTTGAAGCAGGTGGAGGAGGTCGGGAGCCGCCCGCCCGGCTCCTTCTTGCGGATGGTGAAGAAGCCGCGCAAGACGCTGCCCAGAGTGTCCCCCGTGTCCTGCAACAGGCACACAGCTGTCACCTCCCCCTGTGCCACGGGGCCTGCACACGGGGCAGGGATGCCAGTACAAAACCTGCCACTGGCAACAGGGAGAGCCAAACCCCAAGGCTCTGTCCCCCCACGGGGAGCTCTGCTTGTAACTGCAGGGCTGTGACACGGGCAGGGTGTGCGGGGAGACAGGAGGGGGGGAACAGGGGAACACAGGGAGAGCCTGAGGAGAAAACACAACCCTGGACACAGGCAGAAAGAACCCAGAGCTGCTGTGTGTGGGGAGAGGCAGGTGCAGCCATGAGCATCCTATTAGGGTGGGGTTGTTTTCACTGTGTCCTCTGGAGCACAAACAGAATCATGAAATGGTTTGGGTTGGAGGGACCATAAAGCTCATCCAGTGCCACCTCCTGCCATGGGCAGGGACATCTTCCACAAGACTAGGTTGCTCCAAGCCCTGTCCAACCTGGCCTTGAATACTCCCACAACTTCTCTGGACAACCTCAGGGCCTCAGAACCCTCACAGAGAATTCCTTCCTAATACTAACATCTAATCTTCCCACCTTAAGTTTCCTGATCAGACAGAGGGGAGGAAGCTGGGCAGGGAATGCCTAAGCCAGGAACAAGCAGGGTGCCCACCTGATCATCAGAGACTTCCACACAGCGGATGGAAAAAGGAGGCTTGAGGTAGGCAAAGCCCAGAAGAGGAGGCCTGGAGCAGCTGGTCACAAACTGAAAAAGGGATGGAGAGTGAAGGTGGCAGCAGGGAGGGCAGGAAGAGCCACACAGAAATAACACAGCACTGCCGGGTCTGGCACAGTGCACACCCCAATAGCACTGAGCTCTGGTGCATAGCCCTGCCTGAGGGGTCACAGCTGTGCAGAGTATTCATGGTGATACCAGAGCATTTACAGAAACTCTGCCTGCTGGGCATGTTCAGGTGCCCAGGATTCTGATACTCCTTTTATTAGTGTCAGAAAGCACGCAGGGAACTGGAGGACAGCACTGGCCCGCCCACCCACCCAAACCCCAGGCTAGGCTGCCATGATTTCCCACTCACCTTGAGGAACATGGCTCTCTCCTCGGGGCTGAAGTCATTGGCCAGGATGTCCCACAGCCAGATGATGACCCGGTGACTCCCATGGAAGCCCCCGTAGTACACGGTGTGTTTTCTGGGGAGACAAAGGTTTTGCCAAGCCTGTGTCACGGCAGCAGGAGGGGCACAGCTGACAAGTGCTGCAAGGATCAGTCACGTAGGATGGTCTTGGTTGGAAGGGACCTTAAAGCTCATCCTGTTCCAAACCCTCTGGCACGAGTTAGTTCACTGCTCCAGCTGACACTGGCAGCACTGAGCCCCCACCGGCACTTGGTCAGAGGAAAGGGAAGGGAGAAATTCAGCTCCCAGGAACCAGTGGAAGAAAGGACCCTTCCCATTCATTAATTATCCAAATTAGCTTTAAGGAACATGCTCCTCAGCTCTGTCTCTGCCTGCTCCTCAAATTCCAATTAGGAAGAGCACAAAGGTGTGGACAAACCACTCTCCTCCAGCCTCTCATAAGCTCTGTGATGAAGGGGCTCAGTTTACTGCCTTGCTGAGGGGAGGCCCAGCAGAACGAGCTGCTCACTTACTTCAGGTCCTCGAGGTCAATCTCGGCATTGTCCCCAGAGATCAGGCGCTGCAGCTCCGGCGCGGAAAACATCCGGATCCACTCGGGCTTGATGATGGACCTGAAGCCGCTGATGAGAGCAGCTGTCTGGTTCTTGATCTGGGTGTGCATCCGGAAGTGAGCCATGAGGTGGATGTAGCTGATCCTGGGTAGGACAGGGCAGGTGGCAGGGAGGGATGGAGCAGCCAAGGGATACCCTCCGTGCCAGTCCTGACATGTCTCTCCAGTCCCAAAGGGACTGGCACTGCCTGAAAGGGGACTGTACTTTCCCTTCCAGGGCTCTGTTCTTTATTTAAGCACATAAAGATGTTGTTCTGCCCAGACTTTGCCCCCTTCCCCACCTCTGTGACTCTGCTCATGTCTCGGAGCTCCTGCACAACCCAGGGACTAACTGGCTCCAATAATCCCTTGATCAGCCTTGGCCAGACACAGCTCACAGAGGGGAGCACACACCCAACTCCTCTTTAAAGGATCAGATCCTCAGGCAGACACTCTTCTAGTGCTCCTGCCCCCATGGCTGGAGAATGAACACACCAAAACCACACAGCACATTCCCACCTCCCTCCAGGAGTGTGGAAGAGGAGCCCTGTTTGTTACAGGAAGGCACCATCAGGCTTCCTCCTCTCACCCACAGGCAAAACACTTGAATTTGATTCTTCTTCCTCAGCTCCCTGGCAGACCCTACCACAGTCCCACTGACCGGGTTTCTGCCAGGTCATCTCACTCTATCATTCCCAGACAGAGATGTTCTCAGATTGTTTTTGCTCCCTCCCAGCTCCCAGTTTGTGTGCAAAAGCTTCAAAGTTTCTGCTGTAAATGATCAGAGCAACATCCAGGACTTTTAACTTTCTCCCTGAGCTGACTTCTGATAAGGCAGAGGAAGATTCTTTAAAATGCAAACTCCCTGGTCAGAGCTGGAGAAGGGAAAAGACTGGGAGCATCAGAGTGCAGAGCACGACTAACACAGCCAAATCCTCAGGTAGGACCCAGCTTTCATTTGCCATTAAAGAGACAAACCCCCAGATTACCAGTTCAAACACACATCTGCTTAATAGATATTTCATCCTGCTTTTATGATCACTGAAGGGGATAGGGAAGGGAAAAAAAAAAAGAAGGGAACAAAAAGGTGGGGTTGGTTTCCAGGCTCCCGAGTTGACATTTGAGATAACTATCTAAAAGCCGGTTATCTGTGAAAACAGCCCCAGGGCTCGGTGTCTCCTCTCATTTCCTGTGTCTAAAGAACGACTGTCGACTGCATTTGAATTCACCACTGTCTGCTCCGACCACGGTGCTTTATACAACTGCCACATGTTATCATTCTGAGGAGATCTGTCTGCTCCAAGGTGTCTTTGAGCATCTGTGCCCTCTGTGTTCACCACCGTGTGCCTGAATTGCTTTGAATCCATCTGTCTGTATCCATCACCATCATTAAATCCTGCAGAATCTCCCTGACTGTGTGCCTTTGACCTCAGAAGTGCTGTTTTAAGAAGTAAATTGTCAATTTTTATTTTGCAAATCAAATTTAATACAATTTCTGCCGATGAACTGTAACCAGCAAATTCCATTAAGATATTTATGTGCTCCTTCTACTCCAATCTATCTCAATTCATTCCAGATGCAAGCCCAAGGAACTAGAATAAAGTATTTTGCAGTAGTGACCTTAAAAATGTAATTGCTGTACTTACTTATTTTCATTGGTAACGGGAATGGTCTTCCCTCCAGGAACAAGTTCATGGCAAACAAGCTGAGGGAAGAAATGATTGGATGGCTAATTACTGCCTGGAACCACAATGGAAGGAAATACCATGCTAAGCTGTTACCTCCCCATAAAACATTTATTTTTACAATAAAACAGTAGGATTTAAAATTTAAGTAATAATCCTGCTTCTGCCTTGAACCATTTTCACTTAACTATTAACAGAGCAATGGAACAGCAGGAACTCCAACTCTCCCACCAGCAGAGCCAGCCCTTCTCCCAGGAAGCCTCCTCTCCAGCCTGATCCATCACTACTGAACTGCACACAAATCAATTCCAAGAGCCCTGGGGGACTGTCACAATCCCAGAATCCAAGGGCTGAACAAGCTCAGAGCCTCGGATAGCTCAGTCTAACAGCACAGTCCAAAGCTGGCTGATCCACAGGTCTCATCCAGGAGCTCCCGCTGCTCCTGTCCCTCCAGTTGGGCACTCCAGGGAGGAAGGGAGAGAGCTGGGAAGGATCTCCCAGGGCCTGGTGCTCCCCTCCAGCTCAGGGACAGTGTAGGGCTCTCCAGGTGCCGGCTACACACGACTCATCACAAACTGAGGCAGAAAGTCTTTATTCACACATCAGAGCGCCCTCCGTGCCTCAGCTCCAGGGGAATTCCAAGGTCAGGAGAGAGCACAGCTCAGGGAACGACCTCAACTCACCTGTGCCCAACACCCCTACCCCAGCAGGAACACAGTTCATTCAGGGTTATCCCAACTGGCTCCTTCAGCATGGCCAAAGCACAGGAAAAACAGGAGAGCCTGGTTTATTTTTAACCTTAGTGTACTACAGCCTTCCATTTCTCGTTGCTGGGCTCTATAACCTGTTTCCAACTTTTATTTTTCAAAAAAGCCCTCAAAGCTGAACCCTCAGCAATCCTGAGGCAGCAGGAGGGTATCCTGCAGTGGGCACAACCCCTGGTGGTGCAGAGCAGGGTTATGTCCACACTCAGCTCTTCCCACTCCCCTGTGCAGGTGCATTTTCATGGCTAGTGCTGCTCCTGGACAAATTTGCCAGCTGAGGAATAAAAATGCAGCATGCAAAGCTCCCAAGGACAAGCTGTCCCAGACAGACACTCCCTGACTCAGTGCTCTCTGTGACACTGGATATATCCTGCTCTCAGTGCCCAGGATCAGCACAGGCTGGGGGCTCCCCATGGAATTTGCAGCCACAACACACTGAGAGCCAAGGGATTTTTATCTTATCTCTCCAGATTTTCCAGCTACGCACACACAACATCACAGAGCCCAGGGCTCAAGTGCAACCAAGTACCTTCAAGCCTTCCTAAGGGACTGACAAACAGCTTTTTCTTCTCTAGGCCAAGAGACCTCCTGACACACTTCAAGTTTCTCTGACAGAAATGGCTCTGTTGGAAGAAAAGGAATTTCTCCCTACTCAGAGATTCTTCTTTAAAAGAAAGGAAAACCAGTTATGCAGGGAAAGCATTAGACACTTTTTCAACTACAAAGGAAAAAACCCTGGCAGCAGAAAAATTAAGGGTCATAGGGCAACCTTCTTGTGGAAAAAGCTGTTCTCTGCTCACAGCTAAATACTGAATCTCTGAGCTGAGCTCAGAGAAGCCCTGAAGCTGAGCCAGCCTGGCAGCACAGGCATTTCTTCTGTAAAGAAGAGCAGAGCTCAGCCCTCACCACAAACACAAGGTCATTTCCCAGTCAGTCCCCTGGGGATTCCTGCTCAGATGTGCCACGTAGAGCATCCACCTGACTCTGCTCAGTACAGTTCCAGCATAAAAAGCGCGAGCTGGGACACACTCCTGGCTTTTAGACGCTCAACACCAGCTCTCAGAGAGCTCAGCAGAGAATAGTATTTGTTTTCTGCTGGCAAATCTGACTGCAGGTGTATTTCTCTGCCCTAAGAACACCAAATCTGCCACTTCTGGCACCACAGGCTTTCCCACAGCAGCGAGAAACAACCCTCAGGACCCCTCAGCACTTCAAAGGCTCTTCTGGTAGCACCAGCCAGACAAGCAAGGAGACACTCCCACGTGGATCAGCTGGGATCTAACCAGGAGAAACAGGGACTGCCTCAGACAGGGCTGTGGATTCCATCAGTGGCCAGAATTCTGCTCATCACCATCTATCAGGAGCTGGACCCTGATGATCCTTGTGGGCCCCTTCCAACTGAGGATATTCTACGATTCTACTCCATGACAGCACGAAGAGGGTGTTTGGGACCAAGTAAAGGTCCAACATTGTCACTGAATAAAAACCTACCTGACCCATCACATCTTCATCATAGGACAGTGTTAAGCCCAGGTCACTGATGTCACCATCATAACGCTGGAGAACAACAGGGAAAGGGAAAGAAGGTCAGTGTTCAGCAGCAGAACCACCAGTTACTTCCAGGGTGGTTTAAAAAAAAAGATCAGTAACCCAAAGGCACTTATAATGGACTGTTTCTAACAGCAGTGATCAGGGAGGTGAACAGCAGGAAAGCTGATGCTCAAACCTTAATTGAAGTGAGATTTTTATAGAACTCGGAGTCCAAGGAGGGAAGTTCATCCACGGAGCTGTAGAAGACACTGTGGTGGTGCCCAAGGAGCTGACTCAAAAAGAAGGAAGCAAATGGTACATCCACAACTATTCCCTGTGGACAAGAAAAATGCACAAGTCAGGTCCTGCCCCACACATGTGACAACTTTGGTTACCTGCAAGGCCTGCAGGTAGAGCTTGAGATGTGGAACAAGTGCAAAGGGCATCTTTGCAAGGTATTGAAATGAGCTACAAAACCAAGATCCTCTTAAAATCCATTAATTACTGCAGCAAGTGCAAAAAGGCAACAAGGGAACTCCATGTTTCCTTTAAAAGAACTTACGTGGAGTGGGTCATTATGTCACTCCATCCTCCTTTTTGAAACATCCCTTTAAGGCACCAAAGGGATGCTTGGAAGGTGTAACACCAAAACCAGCTGGTGCCCCCAGCACCACGAGGAATAATCAAGGTGTGTCACAGGTTTTACCTTCAAGATTACTTTTAACACATACCTGAAGAAATTCCAGCCTGTTCCACTATGAGTATCTTTATCCAAGTCCTTTTTCCAAACTCACCTCTTCAGTAACACCTCCCCAAGCACAAGAGATGCTCTCAAAGGCACCACCACAGAACTGTACCAACACTGACAATATCCTGCTATGCTGCTCGTGGCTCACCTCATATACAGCCTTCCCAAGCATCTTCCCAACAAACTCAAAGAGCTGGAGGTAGTTCTCATGGATGTAGGACGTTGGGGATGGATACAGCCTCTCATCACCACTGGTGGTCTGCACAGAGGGGAGAGCACAGTGAGCCAGGCTGTTCCTGTCTGCAGGGGGTCACCACAGTCAGCACCTGCATCATACCTTGAACAGGTTGAGTGCAGGGTCAAACACTTTTTTAATGATCTCTTCCAGAAACTCTTTGAAGACCCCATCTTGATCAATACCAGCCTCATCGACTCCCAGATCGTTCACAAACTTCACTCTGATCACTCCCTTCATGGCGTTCTGGGAAAGCTGCCGGAGCTGCTCGTATCCATCCTACACAGACCAGGAGATCCAGAGCACAGTCATGGAGGGAGACACGTGAAACACCCACACAGACATGCAGCAGAGACAGGAGACAGATACACCACAGAAACCTGCATTGCTATTCAACCTTGTGCTCAAAAGGAGCAGCATTTTCCAAGTCAAAACCCCACGTTTGGAGCAGCTGAACTGAACAAAGGTCCAGCATTTTTCCTGTATCATCAGTTCTGAGACTGATGGGTCCCTCAACACCCACAGAAAAGGTTAAAACACACTCTGGGCCCCTTTTTTTGTCAGGCCAAAGTGCTACCCTGTTGGTTGGCTCCTGCAGGGCAGGTTCCTCACCTCCAGCATCCGTGAGCGGCGGATGGTGATGTGTGTGACGTGAGGGGACGCCGAGCTGGTTTCAACCAGCCCCAGCTTCTCCTTCTCCTTTGTGACCATGTTTCGGAAAAGCAGCACTCTCTTTGAAAAGAAAACAAATCTCAGTCTTCGTCCACAAGGATCCCTATCCTGCAGTGCAGCAGGGCTTTGGAACACACACCCAGAACTACTCCTGGTTGTCCTGATCCCAGGTGGGCCCAGAAATGCCACTGGCACCCACTTACTCCATGCAGTTGCCCACACAAATCAGTTCTGTCTCAACAACAGAAATCAAGACATTTAGAGGAAATATACTGGGGAGAGGTGGGAAGGAAGAAGACTTCAACTAGCATTTCAATCACGAAATGCTCCAGACGTGTCCCTTCCACCCCAGCCCACCCAGCTCAGTGCCTTCTCAGCCTCCATCCTCTGTCCCTGTCCCACTCACGTTCTTGTGGGGAATGACGTGTGGGATGTACTGCAGGAGCAGCTGGGCTCGTTTCTTGTCCTTGTCCAGCTCCTGGAAGAGCACACTGGGTTTGAGGTCCCTTTACAAAGAAAGGCAGAGTTTCAGAGATCCCTGAGAAATGCCCAGGTGTGGGGAATAGCTGGGGGTGGGAGACAGGAAACCTGCAGTGATTTCAAAGATGACTTAAGTGCTCAGGTGCACCCTTGTAAGAAGGTGAGAAGACCAGAGACACTCAAGCTCTTGGATGCTGAGTCAGGTTTCAAAGCACCACCTAAACCTCACACTATGGAAAAGCAGCACAACACGAGGGGTGTCCTTAACCGCAGAGGGAGCAGTTCTCACCTCGATTTCACAGTCAGAATTTAAAGAAGGGATCCCAAACCAGGCTACAAAGGGGACCTGGAGAACTGGGACAGGCACAGAGCTGCACGTGACCCCTGCCCTGGGCACTCACTTGCGCAGCCAGTGCTCGTCGGGAGCGAAGCGCCGGCGACAGTCCCGCTCGTACAGCACCATGAGCCAGCCGTGCACGGAGTGGAACAGCTCCAGGGTCTCCCCTCGGGCATTCTCTGCACAGAAGGGACAAAGCAGCCATGTCCAGGCCCCCCAAGCAACAGGAGTGGTCAAGAGCAACCCACTGATCACCTCCCCACAGTAACAGGACAGGTGTGTTCCTCCTGACCTCCACTGCCCTTGCAGGGACGGATTTTGTGCCTCGCAGGAGACACAGTGTCTTCTTTGATCAGAGCTACATCAAAGCCACCTCATTTCACAACAGAACTGGACTATCTCATCTAATTACCAGAGCTGAGCTGTACCCAAAATTAACCAGCAGATAGATCAACACCAGATATCTGCGGAGACCTGAGCAGGCCTGGTCCCAGCATTGCATTACTGTCCAACACATGGCCCAGCCACACTAAACTTCATCCCTGCCAAAAACCAACATGCCCATCATGCCTGTTTGTTACACAAATTCTTACTGAAAATAGGAAAGTGCTCAGTATTTGGTGCCAAGCACGACAGTGGTATCTGGACATCAAAAGACTGGGACATATTCCCATATAGTATAGTGGGTTTTGTGCCAAGTAATAATTAGCAGAAGCTTCAAATTCCAAAATTAATGCTATTTGTTGTTCTAACAGTAGTATCAGCTCAAGCTACTAAAAGCACTTACCTACAATTCCATCCCAAATCATCTTAAACACGAAGGAATTCAGGAAAGAGGAGATGGTAACGAGCTCCTCCAGCTTGAATGAAATCTGCTCTTCATAGACCTCTATATCATCAAGAATCCTGTCAGAGCAAACAAATGCAAATGCAAAAGTGTAAATTTAATTCCCTTTTGAAATTTTCATAAAGGCACATTATCCTTTAGCAGCAGCTCTTATTTCTATGACAACTGACACCCATGAGGATCTAAAGTCATAAACAACCAAACCTTATTTATGGATTTTGATTGATAGCAGATCCTGACAGAAGATGGTATGAAAGTCTGAGATACAAGCAAAGCCAGAGTTTCAGGCTTAGAAGGACCCACGCTATCACTCCCAAGAAAACTTTTGCATTGTTCAAGCCAACAGAACTGTCTCTCCTGATCAGCAAGGGCAATTTTCCACCCCCTCTCCCATCCTTTGTGCCGTTTCTTTCTCCTCCTGGTTTTGTTACCAGTCCAGCCAGCTGGATATTCCTGAAGCAGCACATGGGGAAAGTCCTTTTGAAGCCCTTTATTTCTCAGGACTTCACCCCAAAATCTTGCTGCTTCACCCAGCCTAATTGCCTTCATGAAAAGGCATAAACCCTTAACTACTTCTCCTAAAACTTCAGGAACAGAACAGCTTCATGTTACAAATGCAGGGAGCAGCCCCCACGTGCTACCTACGTGATGAGGTGGCGGGAGCAGTCACAGAAGAGCATCAGCATGGCCAGCAGCCTCTTGGATTCCTCTGTGTCATTGTTTAAACACTCCAAGAAGAGTTTCAACCCACCCTGTGGTCCCAGCTCACAAATAAAAGCCCATAATTTGGGCAACAGATCATCCAGGTAGGTGAGACCTATGAAAACAAAAAGCACACTCAGTAAAGCTCGTTCTGCTGCCAAGTCACGAATGTGACTTGGAGCTCAAAGACCCTTTTGCAAAGCAGAAGAGGAACATGAGCATCCCATTTGGTTCCCAGGGCTGTCTGCATTAACAGGACATGTCCAATCACCAGGAAAGCAGAAAAAAAAAAAAGCTTTTAATGAGGCACTGTTTGCATACCTTAAGCCTGTTTCCCCTAATTCTTATGTAACTTTAGAAAATAATGAATTCCTGTGATCCCATCACCATTCCAGCATCTTGGAGATGAGAATACAACAAGGCTGTACCCCTGGTCACCACTACAGCCACAAAGTATCCACAGCTCTGCACTCTCTCTAGCCACCAGACCAAAGCAGTGCTGATCTCCTCCTCCATCCATTCCCAAGACAGGTAATTTGTTCCCAAGATGTATGAAAGCATCGAATGTTCTCACCACAGAAAGATTAATATTGCCAGGCTTCCCAAAAACACTGACTCAGGCTGAAGTTTGACATGGTGTAAGCAAGGTTTCACAGGAGGAAAACTTGCTTCAATTTGTATTCTGGAGAGTTAATGCTTGATCAAGTAGTGCTGAATGTTATTGACCAGCTGGATGATTCAGGATGGAACAAGCCTTCCACCCTAGCCAGTCAATAAACTCTTGTCAGTAATAAAACTAACAACAAGTCAACAGAATTTAATAAGGGAAATCTCTTTTTTCGGCACATTGGAAGAGATTTGAAGAGCAGAGAGGGGCCCTGACCTGTGAGGATCTGCAGGCGGATCTGGGTGAGCGTGGTCAGGGTGGTCTGGTACAGGACACAGATGCTGCAAACCTTCTGCACCTCTGCCGAGTCCACGCGCTTCCCACCCACCGGCTTGAGGATGTTCCGGACAGAGGCGGATTTCTGGAATGCTCTCTTGAACAGGTCTGGGGACAGAGAAGCACAGAAGTGATGTTCAAAACCATTCCCACTGCCAGAGGGCAGGGTTGGATGGGAGACTGGGAAGGAATTCTGCCCTGTGAGGGTGGTGAGGCCCTGGCACAGGTTGCCCAGAGAAGCTGTGGCTGCCCCAGCCCTGGAAGTGTCCAAGGCCAGGTTGGAGCAACCTGGGCTGGTGGAAGGTGTCCCTGCCCGTGGCAGGGGGGTGGCCTAAATGATCTTTAAGATCCCTTCCAACCCAAACAGCTCTGTGATTCTGTGATTCTAACTGCAGTAACCACAGAATCTGGTGCTACAGGCAGCATATACAAAGTATCAGATTTACAGTTATCTCATCCCAAATCCTCTTCTGCAGAACCACCACATGTCACAGGTGCACGAGCCACCTTCACCTTACTTGTCACATGGGAAGCTGCCCCCCACCCTGCCTTGGGAAGTACTAAGTTATGCAGTAAACACTTCAGCTGCAGAAATGATGAAAAGAAACTGCTACAATAAGCAAATATTTTCCCAGCACCAAATGAGAGATTTTGCCCCAGGTCACAGAGCCACTCTGAGCAGGAATTACAAATAGGAGAGATCATATCCCCACCTCAGCAGCAGCAGCTGCTGCAAGCAATTACTCAAAGCTTTCAGCATAAGTGGAAAAGCCAAAGCCCTGCGAGTCTGGGAGAGAGACACATGTACAAACACACACAAAACCCCCCCTACAACCCTCCAGAACTGACTTTTCATTGGAAGGCTGTTCTGAGGGGAAACTGGCTGTGCTGGCAGCTGAGCTATTTCCTGATTTTCCAGCAGTTTCTTGCTGAGCACATCACTGAAGAGGATGCGGATCATATGGACTCCCCAGAGGTGCTGCAGTTGCTTTGTCAGCAGAGGCATGGACTCATTCAGTCTGAAAGACAAGGCAGGGAGGCAGGTTGGAATAGAACACCAGGCAGTGACACTGATACATTTAGCTCATAATCCATATTGGAAGGTGCTCCCACCCTACAGATGGTCCTCACAGGAAGGGCTGATATAAAGGTGCTGTATCAGTGTACCAGTATGGCCACTGGTCACCAGTTTAACTACACTCCATGAATTTACTCATGGAATGCTCTGTATATGAAAGCAACAGTTTATATTGTGCAGACAGAACCTGAAATATCTGAGAAATTATTCTGAACAGGTTGTCACTGTTCATCTCGAGACATAAAACACATTTGCAACATATAAAAAAAGGAAAAGAAATAAAAGGAGAGGCTTAATCATCTCTCCCCATAAGGTGCTTCCCACTCACCCATAATCCACAGTCTGTGAAAACCAGCCCAGAACAGGGTGCCAGTGGGTGAGGTTGGATTTCTTCTGTGACACGTACTTCTGGCAGTAGGAGAGCATGTTGATGAGCACCCCCACAAAGTGGGCTGTCTCCTCCTCCAGGACCTGGTCATTCAGGGAGCCCAGGAACACCAGGTTACCTGGAGGAATGGCCAGATAAGCAAGACTTAACAGGAGCAGACGCTCTGGGACAGTGGTTACAGGTGAAATCAATCCTTCATCAAGCCCAGGAGGGGATTTCTGTCAATAGTGATTCTTAGAGGTCACCCTGCAGCAAGTCATTTCCAGTGACATGTCCTTTTGGCCACCTTCTCCTCTGTGTGCCACCAACACCTTCTACAAAGCACAACAAGCTACAATCCATGATTATTCCAGAGCTCCAGCCATTAATCTTGTTACTTTTACCGAAATGTGAATTTAAGTATTTAAGCAGCATCTCCATTTAGGAACTGAGATCCAAGTCTGCCACATTACAAGACTTTCTCCTTTCTCAGAGTCCAAGTCAAAAGCTAGCAGAGATGATGCTTCCCAGTTCAGCATGATAACATGTAGACAAAAGCAAGTCTCTGACCCTTCCTCCATCTGCAGAGGTCTTAAGCCATCTTTGTAATATCCCAAAATATGTTCAGTTATTATTTGGAAAATATGAATAAACCATTATCTAAATACTGATTTAAAAATGATGAGTTGGAGGCAGCTCTAACCCACAGAGAAAGAAGATCTGACTCAAGACCCTCTTCCAAACACAGTAAGAAGCGTTGCAGTGTTGCTTACCCAGCAAACAGAGAGTGTGGCTCCCCTCCAGGCACACACAGACATCTCGGCATTGAGCCTCACGGCTCAAGAACAGGATGAACTTGCGGAACAGATCGTGAGATTCTATCACTGCCAGACGCTGAAAGACACAATTGACCTGCCCGTGAGGCACCACACAGAGCCCCACACCTGATCTGCCACAGCACCTGGGACTGGCCCTTCTTTGCAAATAAAGCAGCAAGTTGAGACTGTTGCCCTACAGAGTGTTTGACATGGAGCTGGCCCGGGAAATGAAACCCCTTGCAGGTGAACAGGTCATGTAGTAGTTGTAGACAGAGCTTTGCAATCATCTGTCTGCAAGGACACAGGATGCCCATTTGGCACAAAACCTGCCTGTCTGCACCAAGCAGATTAAATTGGATTAATGGACAGCACACTAGTTACCTCCTCAGATCCTCTGCCATGCAGCAGGGTGATTTTTGCTTTGGCTCTGTCTATGGTTACAGAAATGGAAGAGTAGGGTCATGAAAAATTCAAACTGTTGGTCATATATGCCTTTATTACTTATTTACTTTTTTTAGGGCAGTTCAGCCCATCATCCTACTGGTGTTAATAATGTCTGTATTATATACCCAGAGTATTGTAAGGATCAAGCACTTTCACCACAGAGTTGAAACTGGCAAAGAGAGAAATGCAAAAGCTCTGTTCCAAGAGCTGACAAAATGGAATAACAAGTGGCCTGATGTGATAATCAGCAGACTTTTGGTCCTATGAGATCACCCACTTACCTCAGGTGTGAGAGTAGCAAGGTGAGTCATTATAGCAGGCACAGACATGATATGGATCAGGAAGGACCTCAACAGATTGTCTGAGAACTGTGCAGCAACCACAGGGCTATGGAGAGAGGGAAACACTTCAGAGCACAACCTGACCCAGAAAATCAAGACACAGCCTTCAACTGAGCTGTTCAGAACTGGTTACTGATTCTTCCCTCAGCAGGAATCAGAGAATCGTGGTTTGGGTTGTAAGAGACCAAGGTGTTCCAAGCCCAGTCCAACCTGGCCTTGAAGCATCACAGGAAAAACAACATTCACTTACACCTCTCTTCTCAGAGCAAGTTCACAGAACTGCTCTGGCTCAAAGGAACATAAGACACCTCAGAGCATAAAGCATTTCTAAACAGCACACCCACCACACTCTCAGGGTTAAATGGTTTACTTCCTAATTCCCCTTCTCCCCACTGCCAGAAAATCTGTAATGAATTGCTTTCTTTAGGAAGATGTTGGGTGACACGGACACATCTCCTGACCATCACACCCTCACCATCCCAGCAGTGGCAGAAAGGAAGTGACACCCAATCAACCACTGAGGTTTTAATGCTCATTAGTGGCTGCAGGTTTCCAAAGTGTTGCTTCAGGGACAAACTTTGCCCCTGCAGATGGAGTAACAGGTACACCTGCAGCAGCAGTTCATCGTGGAGAGGCACGACCAGCTCACCTGGAGAGCCCCAACCCTTTTGAGGTTCAACAGACAGACCCCGCAGTCTGAACCGAGCTGCCCCCTCAAGTTAAGGCTCGCACTAATTACTGCCTTAAAGGCATTCTGAGCTGAGAAAGGATGACAGCAAAGTGAGCCATTTGCCTAAAGCAGCTTCTTTCATCAGGGTGATGCTCTCAAAGGCATGAAAACACTGGCAGAAGGAGAAGTCTTTAAAAAGCACAGTAAAGACAAGTTTGGCTGTAAATCCCCCGGAGCAGCTCCAGCTGCCTTACCGCAGTGCCAGGGAGAAGATGGCAGTTAAAGAGCCCTTGGACAAGGAAGGTCTGGATCTTGCCAAGCCATTAGTTAGCAAAATCTGGAATAAAAACCAAATAAATAAAATAAAAACCCTGTAGTACTCAGAAAAAAAAAAAAAAAACTATGATTACTCCTGAAAGATATTAGGTTTATTTAATGCAGAGAAAAAGGACAGCAAAGCAACCAAAAATCCAGTTCCTACAAGTTATTTGGCAGCACTAGAAGGGCTTCAGGTTAATAATGGCAGAACACAAGCTGCACTCAAATCAGACACTCTACAGCACTTATTTTCTCTAGGACCTGTACTCATAGGGTGCCCAGGCTTTCCTAATTAATAAGCAATAGTTTGGTAATCTAATTCTTATTTAAAAGGTTAATTACATCAGTTCCTTTCCCCAGCAGAGCAGTAAACAAACCTAACCTATACAATGTGGCAACAGCAAGGTATGGGAAAAATATTCAAGATTCCTCCTTTTCCGTCTCATTATGAGATGATTACAAGGATTTAGATTCAGCAGTAGGGACAGAAAGGAGAGGGTGGTGAGACTTTGTTTCACTGCTTTGAGAAAAATATGACCACAGACAAATCCCCAGCAGCTTCTCCCTGACACTCCACCACAAATCCAAACAGCTCTCTTAGGACAAGGAGCACAGGCAGGATTGGGGTTTGTTTGGATAAAGAGGAGACAGGAATGTACCAGCTGAGACTGACCTGCAGCACAGAATAAAACCCTTTCTGGTTCAGGTGTCCCATGATGTTTGCACAGATGTGGTTCATTGCAGGCCTCAGGGTTTCACCTTTGGGTTAAAGCACTGGTGTCACCAAAACAGCATCACAGCCCCACTCTGCATTTCCCCACACACAACACAGCAGTGTGGAACTGCCCAAGCCTTTCTTGCACAAATCCTTGTCCTTATACACAAGCCCATCATTTGGGCAGCACTTCACATGGTCTTGTTTAAGATGGAAGAGTCTCATTCCCTCACAATATTTGTCTATGTGTATTTCCTACAAAAACCCAGAGCTAAAAGCACATTCCCTTATCTTTTGAACACTTGTGTGTGGGGAATTTGGAATATTATAAAAAACGTTATAACAACTATTGGTGTCCAAAAGGAAACATTCTGATCTCAAGGGAAACAGTCTAATTCCAAGGAAACCCTTGTGTTGTGCAAGCACACAGCAAAATGATACTTTGTGGCAACCATGGGGAGGGGACAAAGTGCTGAAACATAATACCAAAATGGTTTGGGACCTTAAAGACCATTCAGT
Organism: Pyrocephalus nanus; assembly: GCA_038380795.1. Classification (NCBI taxonomy): domain Eukaryota; kingdom Metazoa; phylum Chordata; class Aves; order Passeriformes; family Tyrannidae; genus Pyrocephalus; species Pyrocephalus nanus. The sequence goes on from CM076278.1 coordinate 7,908,545, forward strand.
CCCATATCCTGCCATGAGTGGGACACCTTCCACTATCCCAGGTTGCTCTAAGTCCCGTCCAACCTGGCCTTGGACATTTCCAGGGATGGGGCAGCCACAGCTTCTCTGGGCAACCTGTGCCAGGGCCTTCAGAGGATTTTAATAGTGAGTCCCAAATCTCAAGGAATTAATGCACCAACCTTTTCCCCGAAGGATTTTCCAGGTCGAAGTGTCTGTGAAGGTGACGAGCATTGTGAGGTGCAGATTGACCAGTCTGGAGTCCTGCAGGATGTCAGGCTGTGATAACAAACACCAGGGTTAATAAACCTAATTAGCTTTGTGCCAACTGTCAAGTGCTGGGAGAGAAAACACAAAGAAAACAGTCCTTACCTTGAGCTGCTTGAGAAATTCACAGCAAAACCACAAAATATCTTTGATCTGCTTTATCCACAGGAGTGTGAGATCCTTGGAGAGAGCCAGCGACACGTACCACACCTGAGGAAGGGGGATACACTCCATGATCAGAGATTGTGCTTGGCAGAGCACATTACCAGAAGTTTTGTAACTGACCCCAGATGTGGGACCAAGATACTTCTCTCCCCAGATTCCCTGGTAGAGGATACCACCCACCCCAGAATCAACTGCCCTTTAAATCCCATGGCTGTACACAATAAAAATATCAGAGCAATACTAAGGGGCTTGTCCAAACTTTCACCATGGAATCTCTGCAGAGTTCAGAAGCTTCTGAAAGCTAAAAATCTAAATATCACTCAAGTAAATCCCCCCACACACAATAATAACAAACACCACCACCTCCCCAAACCAAACCCCTCCTGCTGACCTTGGGTTCATTCTCCACATCCATGCTGTTAAGGATACAACGGCACAGCTTTTCAAATCTCTGGGGAAATAATAAGTTGGGATTAGTCCTAACTACAGGAAGGGTTATTCTGGAAAAGCACGAGGAACAGCTCAGCAGAGGGAGCAAGATCTCCCTGGATCAAACAGCAAGTGTTCTACACACACACTCCCTCCAGCCAGGGCTGATAGCTCCTTCTCTGGGAGCACATGCACACATTGTGCTGCTTGAGCACAGGAGGAATTCCTGCAGCCTCCCTGCTAAACTGCCTCCCTCACCAGCACCAGGGAAAGCATCTTCCTGCAGAGGTTCAGCTAGAACAGCTTGGTGCCAAGGAGTGCAGCACTGTCCCAGATTCCTTGGACATCCCGGCAGAGCTCGGCCATCACATCCACAACGCCTGAATTATCATTTCAGTCCAGTTTTACATGTTCAGGCCATGTATTTCCCACGTGCTTGCAAGGTATAAAGCCACTCTGAGCTAAAGAACTGGCTGCTGGGGTTATCCCAGCTGAGAGCAGTGTCTAGAAATAGAGTGGGAAGAAGCAGGGTCCAGTCCTTAGCTCAGCATGAGATGGACTCACTGCTGGAAGGGGAGGGAGAAGAGGAACTAGAAGGGATTATTTCAGCAAAGCACTCAATTGCTGCAGTGCAGAACTTCAGAAGGATGTCAGACACTTAAAAAACATGTATGTAACATACATAGGGCTTTTTTTGATGCTGTATCTACAGAAAACTGCATTTGCAGCACAGAGTTCAATGGAATAGAGACTGAAAAAATCACCCATTGCTGCAATTTAAACAAAGTCTTTCACTTCCAACTCTTTCCTTACAATCAGCCCTCACAGTTTCCTGGGGCAAAATTCATCATCTCTGGGCTTCATTCTGAACCCACAAATTCAGGGCATGGTCAGAAAGACAAACCAGATATATCAGATATCAACAGATATAAATCAGACACAAATAGCCTCCACTGTGCCAGCACAGCTCGTTGGGAGCTGCCACAAAGTCCCTGCCTGGGGAATTGCAGTGCCAAAACCCTCAGCACTGCTCAGTTCCTGCAGCTGGCACAGTCACCAGGAAAAACATTCACCAAACCATGTCCTGAATACAGAACCAGTACTGAAAAATTCAAGGCATCTCCTGTTTCATTCCTACAGGCAGATCCCTCTAGGAAGGACCAGGAGACAGAGATCACATTTCTGAGGCCAAAATACATTGCAGGAACATACAGGATCACTGGACAATGAATTAAACATATTTAACATGTTAAAACATGTCCTCAAAAGAAAAGCAGCAGGTCAGGGTAGTGTCCTCACCTCCTTGTCCTCTTTAGGATTAAACACAAACAACAGCTTCCTGGCAATTCTGAACACAGAGAGAGCATTTCTTTTACTTGAGCCAGATTCATTTGTCCCAAAGAAATCATCCACCTCCTTCCTATCAAAGTGAGAAAAATGAGTAGTTAAAAACCAAGAAAACTTCTCCAGGTAACAGCAAAGGTAGAATTCCAGGAGGAAAGGGGAAGGGAAAGGAGAGGGACATTTTACAAGGGCCTGGAGTGACAGGACAAAGGGGAATGGCTTCCCACTGCCAGAGGGCAGGGTTAGATGGGAGAATGGGAAGGAATGGTTGGTTCCCTGTGAGGGTGGTGATGCCCTGGCACAGGCTGCCCAGAGAAGCTGTGGCTGCCCCATCCCTGGAAGTATCCAAGGCCAGGTTGGACAGGGCTTGGAGCAACCTAGGCTAGTGGAAGGTGTCCCTGCCACAACAGAGGGTTGGAATGAGATGAGCTTTAACTCCGTTCCAACGCAACCCACCCCATGATTCCACAAATCCCACACACCTGATGTCACTCTGGAGGCGGCATCGGCACAGGAACCTCCTGACCAGGGCCTGGAGCTGCACAGCCGCTCGTTCCCTCTCCTTCAGCTCCCGCCGCTCCTCCCGCGCCTGCCGCGCCTTGTCCAGGAACTGCGCCCGGGAGCTCTGGCTGGCACTGAACATGGCTGGGGCTCTGGGGGGCAGACACCTGGAAAACTGGGAGCAGAGGGGGGGGAACACACAGGGTAGGGCAATTCTCTGCCTCTGCACTGACTGCAGCAACGTCCAGGGAGGGGAGAACCCGTCAGCAGAGGAATCAATGTGACCACACACAGGCAGGGCCCCGTCACGGGGCTGCCCCAGGACACACACACTGACACAGAAACTGCCAGCACAGTCCACAGCTGCTGCAGGCAGGGAGACACTGAAGGGAAAAAATAAATACACCAGTGTTTTGACACTGTTTTCCACTTCTGAACTCCACCTCCCCTTCCAACCTCTATTACGTTCACAAGTAAGAACAACTCTACAGGCACAGACACGGGGCAAAGGGCACAAGGGACACTGATTTATTGCCACTCACCAGATAAAATGCCCAGAGTCAACAAGAACTTTATGAACAGTGACAAGAAACTCACCTGAGGGGTCGCTTCTTCAGGAGAAGTGTGCAATGCTCATTTACACACACACATGATCCCAGCTGGTGCCTTGGGGCAGCTCCTGCATGGATCAGCACATTCCCTGTGGGTGGTTTGGGGGTTTAGACCTTCCCTCTGCAGTTCTAAGTCCTTTGGGCCCGATTTCCCTCTCGGCACACCAGCAAGGGAAGGGTAAGCGGGGAAAGCTCCAGAAGAGGAGAAGCAGCACCAGAGCTATGGGCAGTGGCAGCCGGGTGGAGGGATAATACCGTGTGGGAAGGGCAAGGCGATCCAGGGCCGGGGGGACCGGCGGGATCCGAGCAGGTGCCACTCCTGAGATGCGGGGGCAGGACCGGGAGCCACCACAGCCGCCGAAGGGGGCTCCACACCTCGGGCCTGGGCCAGGCCCTGAGCGAAGCAGCCACAGAGCCCCCCGGGGCCCCTCTCACAGCATCCCCCGCAGGGCGCCTCTCACAGCATCCCCCGCAGGGCGCCTCTCACAACGCTCCCGGACCCCTCTCACAGGCTCCTCGGGACCTCCTCGCAGCCCGCCTGAGACCACCTCGCAGCCCCCCGGCCGCCTTCAGAGATCTCTCCAGACCTCCCTCAATCACCCAGTCCCTTCCCAGCCGCCCAATCTCACTCAGAGGCCCTCCCACCCCGGGCCCAGGCTCCCTCCGCGCCGCTCCCTCCACGGCCCCCGCAGCCTCTGGGTCCTCACCGTTGCCCCCGGCGGACACCAGGCCGCCCGGGCCGGGCCGAGCGGCCCCGGGACCCTCCCGGTCCCCTCAGGCCGCGGCCGCAGCCCCCTCCCCGCACCCCGGGTCCGCTCCCCCGGTCCGGCCGCCAACCCGCCCCGCCGCTGCCGTTCCGCCCGTTGCTCACCGGCTCGGCGCGGGGAGAGCAGCCGGCGCCGGGCCCTGCTGGCACCGGGAAGGTCGGGCCGGGCCGGGCCGGGCCGGGACAAACCGCGCCGGGCCGAGCCGGTCCAAAGCGGTGAGGCGGGAGCGCAGCGCAGCAGCGCCCGGCGGGACATCGGGAGGATTTGGGGGGCGCACCCGGGCGGGGCCGGAAAGACGCGAGGGGCGGAAGTTCCCCCGCCCGCCTCGCGCTCTGTCGGTCCGAGGGGCTGCGGCCCGTTCATGGTGAGGGGGGTCGGGACGGAGGAGGACGGGGGGTTCGGGGGATGAGGGGGAGGCTCCGGCCGCGGGAGGCACTGAAGGGGGCTGGGGAGGTCTTGCCCAGGGAGTGCGTGCGGGGAGCGCTGCCCTGGGGAGGGTTGGGGTGCGGCAGGATTTGGGGGTCCGGCCCTTACGGTGGGATATTGAGGGGGGGGGGGGGGTAGGAGGGCTCAGGATGTTCAACCCTGGGGTTGGGGTGCTCAGAGAGAGGGGAGCAGGTCCAGGGCCCCCAGGCGGGGTCGACCCCCGGAGTCGGGGTGCTCGGATCGCACGTATCCAGACCCCCCCGGGCGCCCCCGGCCTGGGGCCGATTGTTTGGGGAGGGCAGGGCTGGGATTTGGGGTGCAGCCCCCCAGCTCCGTGCCATGCGGGTGGCAGGGTGCTGGGCTGAGGCTGCTGCCTGTGCTCCCCTGAGAGCCCTGGGCACAGGGATCATCACTGCCCATCCTTCCCCTCGCCCTGGACACATGACATAGACACACAGCTCCAGCCTCGTGGGGATTTGTCATGGCTCAGTGTCGTGTTTAGTGGCAGTGCAGCAAAACTCATTCCAGGAAGTGCCATCCAAGTGCTGTGGAAGGGGTGGAAGCTGGATGTGCAGGGATGGGGGTGTTAATCGTCCCACCCTGTCCCTATGAGGCAGAAGTCCAGGGAGACTCAGGGTGATTAAGGATTTGTTGTTAGCGGCTCTGGAGCATTTGTGGAGCTGAGCCAACCTGTGCCTGTTCCAGTGTGACCTCCTTAGCTCAGGGACAGGGAATGTGGCTGGGGGCCACTCTGTGTGGGGATTGCAGGCACAGGGACTGGGGGTGCTGGATGGTTGGATTTGGTGTGTGGAAAAGTGTAGGAGGGCAAGAGTGGGAAGCTCATGTGTGCTCATGTGTGCTCTCCCTGGAGCCACGTGTGCTCTCTGGAGAGCCATCTGTGCTCCAAGGGAAAAAAGCCTTGAAAACCTTCTGCACTTTGACATATCTGCTCCAGTTGTGTGTGTTGGGAATTGCCCAATTATGTCCGGGATTACTGATGGAGTAAGAGCTTGAGCTGCAGGAGTTGTGTAAGAAATGAAAGCAATTGTTGTGGCAAAGTGTTGGCTTTGGAATGTAAGACCCAGCTTAGCATTCCCAGAAAAAACCCTGAGAGAAAAAATCAGGCCGAGTCGATTTCTGCCCTTCAGTTTCTGACAGTCAGAAAGAAAACAAAACCAAAGGTCTGAAACACTTGAGAACTTCACGAAGGGGCCGAGGGGAGCCGGGGTGGTCAAACACCCGCTGGGAATGCAGGGTTGGGGGTCACACAGTGGGACTGCCGGTGTGGGGGCTCCTTCCTTGTCCCCTTGTGGGGGCTCCTTCCTTGACCCAGGAGCTCCTTCCTTGACCCGGGAACTCCCTCCTCGCAGGAAGAGATGTCGGGAGAGAGCGTGGTGAGCTCCGCGGTGCCGGCGGCGGCGACGCGCACGACGTCCTTCAAGGGCACGAGCCCCAGCTCCAAGTACGTGAAGCTGAACGTGGGGGGGGCCCTGTACTACACCACCATGCAGACCCTCACCAAGCAGGACACCATGCTCAAGGCCATGTTCAGCGGCCGCATGGAAGTGCTCACGGACAGCGAAGGTAAGGAACGGGATGCTCCCAACCTCCCCACCCCACTGCTGCATCCTCCTGCTGCAGGGCAAGCCAGAGGGGCTGCAGAAACATCACAGAACAGAGAGCAGCTTCCAGTTGTAGGGCTGGGTAGCAGGTCGGGGGGATGGAGCAACTCTCCTATGGGGAAAGGCTGGAGAGAGTTGGGATTGTGCAGCCTGGAGAGGAGGAGCTCAGGGGTGACCTAATTGTGGCCTTTCAGGACCTGAAGGAGCAACAAGAAACATGGAGAGAGACTGTTTACAAGGGTCTGGAGGGACAGGACAAAGGGAATGGCTTCAGACTGACAGAGAGCAGGGTTGCATGGGATACTGGGAAGGAATCCTTCCCTATGAGGGTGGAGAGGTTGCCCAGAGAAGCTGTGGCTGCCCCATCCCTGCAGTGTCCAAGGCCAGGTTAGGTCTCCTTAAATATAAAACTTGCTCTGAACATAGGGTGTTGTGAACCTGTTGTTTCTTTGCTTCACTAAAACTGAACCAGTTGCAAAATTTTCAGAGAATTTGTAGTTTTATATCGGCATTCCCATGTTTTGGGCATGTCACAGAGTTTAAGTGGAAGCTCAGCTTTATTTCTGTGCTGATGTTTTGCCCATAAAAATGTTTATGGACTGGGATACCTTTGAATTAACAATAGCTACTGCAAAGCTGAGCCTGGAGGTTCAAAACACCTTTCTTGGGACTAGTTAATTATTATTTGAAAATTTTGTTTGAATTTGCTGAAGGTGTAGAAAATTTGGCACATGGTGAGAGGAGTTGGACTGACTTTTGAATGCTTTGGAATAGTCTGTATTTAGAAGCTTGTAGGGCTCTTGTGATAGGAGGAAGTGGATTTGGAGGAGAAAAAAATGTAAAAAATACAGTCTAATTAGCTGAATATTCCTGTTTTAGCCAGAAGTCTTTGTATTTAAGCTGGGGGAAAACAAAACTGTCTTGTTCCAGGTGTTATCCCATGCCAGGATAAAGCCGTAATGTGTGTCCTGTGGTTTGGGGTTCCAGATCACAGGGTCTCTGGGATACTTCTCATGGATACAGACCAGGGAGGTTGCATAAAACCAGTCTGTGGGCCAGATTGGAGAAAAAAACTGTCAAAGGGGAATCAATGCCCTGACTGGGAGCACTGGAGGGGTGGAAATGTTGTGAGCTCTTTGCCGTCACTGCCTAACTTCAGGCAACTCCAGCGGGATCCTCCTGTCCCTCCCTAAAGCTGCTCTGTGCTTCAGTAATTTGGTAATTCCAGTCTTCCCAAGGTTGGAAATGGATTGGAAATTCCAAATTTTTGGGAGCCCACCCTGGCATGATCCCAGAGCCTCCTCCAGGTATCCTGGGCAGGTACATGAGGGCTGGTACATCCCATTCCCGGGGCTTGGAGGCCCTGGAAGTGCAGGTACTGTTTGCACCCCAAATCTGAGAGTAACTGAAGTTTCTTCTGCTAAAATGTCATGTCTGAGACATAAAATCCCAAATTTATTTTGCTATGACTCCCACAGTGTCTGTGTGGGATTGTTCCATGAAGCCAGTTTGTGTTTTAATAGGAATTTGATACTTCCTGTATGTTGTAACCCAGACACTCCCATGGCAGCAGTTCTTGCTTTATCTCCCCTTGCCTGGAAACTGGGACAATAGCATTGGGGCTGTCAAAGGAAACACTTTTTATCTGGAATTCTTCAAAATCCTGCTAATTGGTCACACCCAAAACCTGGCACAAAGCAAAATGTTTCCTAGGAAAAGAAGCCAGAATGTTTCTTAGGAAAAAGAGCCAGACTTGGGGAGAAGCTGGAGGGAGTTTAACCTGTCTGGAATGTGGCACGCGGGGTCCTGCTCTGTGTCTGGATCCTTCTGACCTCAGACACAGCTTCCAGCCCCTTCTTCCAGCTGAACAATTCCAACCTGCTGCTCCTCAGGCTGTAGGAGAAAAGTCTGGAGTTCTCTGGCTGTGGTTGGCAGATGATTATTTTCAGCGTAGAAATTGGTGATGAACTGGAGCATTTGAAACATTTTATTTGCATGGTTATGAGCAGAGAGAAGGATTTGAGTTTTCCAGGTGCATCCACCTGTTTTCAGTTCTCTTTTGCTGCTGTGGGATTTTTCCATCACTCCCTGCTGCTGTAGCCAGCTGATGGAGATGCTGTTCTTTGTCCAGCTGCTGATAAGAGACTGGAGCATCAGGCAGTGTCCAGTGTCAGGCTCCTGTTTCACCTGTCAGAGCTTGGCTGGAAAATGTTGTCTGGTTTGGCTAGAGTGTTTGGATCCTGTCCTGCACACTTCTTGTAAGACAGAAGGGTAATTCCCTGAGGGTCTGATGTGTGCATGTACCGAGGAGTGAGGGGAGGGGGGAATTCTGCCCCTCTGCCCTGGTGAGACCCCGCCCTGCAGTGCTGATCCAGCTCTGGGGTCCCAGCACAGGAAGGACATGGAGCTGTTGGAGCAAGTCCAGAGGAGGCACCGAGATGGTCAGAGGGATGGGGCAGCTCTGCTGTGAGGAAAGGCTGAGGGAATTGGGATTGTGCAGCCTGGAGAAGAGAAGCTTTGGGGTGACCTAATTGTGGCCTTCGGGGACCTGAAGGGGGTACAAGAAACATGGAGAGAGACTGGTTGCAAGGATCTGGAGGGACAGGACAGGGGGAATGGCTTCAAACTGACAGAGGGCAGGATTGCATGGGGTACTGGGAAGGAATTCTTCCCTGTGAGGGTGATGAGGCCCCTGGCAGAGGTTGCCCAGAGAAGCTGTGGCTGCCCCATCCCTGGATGTGTTACAGGCCAGGTTGGACGGGGCTTGGAGCAACCTGAGCTAGTGTAAGGTGTCCCTGCCCATGGCAGGGGGTGGGATGAGATGGGCTTTAAGGTCCCTTCCCACCCCAAACCATCCCATGATTTTCTGATACTTGCAGCTCTTGGATTCTGTATCCCTGCCTAAATGGATACAGGATGGCTTTGTAACACTGCAATTGAAAAACAGCTCTAACAGACTTCAGCTCAACCCACTTGTTGGCTCTGCAGTGGCTGAGGGTCACTGGGGTCACTTCCCTGAGTCATCACGTTTGGGCTGTTTGGGTGAAACAGAAGGTTTTTAAAGCTGTTTTAGTGGTCACTCGTGTTTTGCAACACTGCTCCAAATGTTTTCTCATTCCCCCTCCCTCCACATGGAAATGAGCAATTCTGCTTTGATTTCACCATCTGTAAACATTGAGTTGCAGCAGATTTTTCCAGCCTACAGAGGAATCAGAGGGGATAGCAGAAGTTTGGGGATGGTAATTCTGCCCTCAGCTTGCTCTTTACCTCCCTGGGTGTTGGTGTGCTCTGGTGAACTTGGGCAGCAGCTGCACTTGTGGAATATGGATGTCCTTGTTCATTGCCATGGCTTGTGCTTCCTCTTTGTCACAGAATCCCACAATGGTTTGAGTGGAAAGGACCTTAAAGATCACCCAGTTCCAGCCCCGCTGCCATGGACAGGGACAGCTTCCACCACATCTCCCACTAAAATGGGATTTCTTGTTTTCTGCATTGCCAAATGGGCTTTTTTCTGCTCCACTTGGATAAGTGTAATGTGTTCATTAGCCTGGATGAGTCCTTTGTTCCATGATTTCTCTGTCTCTAGTTCTGCCTCCTGCTTTCCAGTTTGTTCCTAGTCTGTAAAATCCCCCTTTGAGCACACATTGTGTGTTCTGCAGACAGCAGGAATGAGGAAGATGGGAAGCCTGGAGTAAAACTGCTGCAGAGTGTCTCAGTTTCCCTCAAAACAGCATGAAAGGGCCGTGTTCCCTTTCCAAACCGAACCAAATGTTCAGACTTTACTCGTAATTCCATTCATGCAGAACACCCAGGGTCTGCCTTAACCTACTTTCCTTATTTGTCCAAAATATGACTCCTTCCCCACAAGCGTTTCCTCGCTGCATTCCTGAGCCTCAGCCTGAGAGTGGCCATCTGTTCAGGCAGGGAGACTCCAGCCTCCACTGCCTCGTGTTCCTCAGGGTCCTGATTCCAGCACCCAGAGGTGACATGTGGATCCTGCAGTTGCAGCTGTCCAGGGAGAGCTCTGGTTGTAGCTCTTTGTGCACCCTGGAGAAGAGAAGGCTCTGAGAGACTTCAGAGCCCCTTTGAGTGGGGGTCTCCAGAGCTGGAGAGGGACTTTGGACAGGGGCCTGGAGTGACAGGACAAGGGGGAATGGCTTTAAGCTGAAAGAGGGAAATTTAGACGAGATATTGGGAAGAAACCTTCCCCTATGGGGGTAGTGCGGCCGTGGCACAGGTTGCCCAGAGAAACTGTGGCTGCCCCATCCCTGGAAGTGTTCAAGACCAGGTTGGATGGGGCCTGAAGCAACCTGGGCTAGTGGAAGATGTCCCTGCTTGTGACAGGAGAGTAGACTAAATAATCTTTAAGGTCCCTTCCCACCCAAACCATTCCATGATTTTCTTCCCACTGTGGTCCGTACATGGCAGTGCTGTTGAGCTGCAGGGCAGGGGCTGTCCCTCTGTGTGTCTTTCAGCACTTTGACACCGTCAGGGCCTTTTGCCACATTTGCCTGTGCTTGTTCTCACTGTGCTCTTCCCTGTCCCCAGGCTGGATCCTGATTGACCGCTGTGGGAAGCATTTTGGGACCATCCTGAACTACCTGCGGGATGGGGCCGTGCCGCTCCCGGAGAGCCGCCGGGAGATCGAGGAGCTGCTGGCTGAGGCCAAGTACTACCTGGTGCAGGGGCTGGTGGACGAGTGCCAGGCAGCCCTGCAGGTGGGGCCCAGGGCTGGGGAGGGGCTGGGGGTGGGCAGCAAGAATTTCTGCTGGTCTCACTTGGTGGTTTTGGAGGCTTGGGATGAAACTGGAACAGTTCATGTCACTGAGCCGCTGTGTGTGGTCCTTGCTCCCGCAGAACAAGGACGCATACGAGCCGTTCTGCAAGGTCCCGGTGATCACCTCCTCCAAGGAGGAACAGAAACTCATCGCCACCTCCAACAAGGTGAGAGGGGCCCGGCTGTGCCCTGGGGAGAGCTGGGGGTGTTCAGGTGAGAAGGTCCTGGGGAGACCTTAGAGCCCCTTCCGGTGCCTAAAGGGGCACTCCAGAGAGCTGGAGAGGGGCTTTGGACAAGGGATGGAGTGCCAGGACAAGGGGGGATGGCTTCCCACTGCCAGAAGGCAGGATTGGATGGGAGATTGGGAAGGAATTCTTGGCTATGAGGGTGGGCAGGCCCTGGCACAGGCTGCCCACAGAAGCTGTGGCTGCCCCATCCCTGGAAGTGTCCAAAGCCAGGTTGGATGGGGCTTGGAGCAACCTGGGATAGTGAGAGGTGTCCCTGCCCATGGCAGGGGGTGGTGATAAAGCACAGGGCAGGTGGGAATAGCTGAGGATCCAAAGCCAGAGGATATATCATCTATAAGAGTAGCTGAGGATCCAGTCCCAGAAGGAGTCAGGAGGGATTGCAGCCCCACTGCCAACCTGTGCATCACAGGTTTGCAGCAACAGCAGTAACTCCATCACCAAAATCCCACTGGGAATTCTGGAGTGTCTCTCCTGGGCCTGGGCTGAAGTTCCAGCTCTTGCTGTTCTTCCTGTGACTGATCTGGGCTTTGTTTCTTACAGCCAGCAGTGAAGTTGCTGTACAACAGGAGCAACAACAAATATTCCTACACCAGGTAAGTGACTTCAGTTTGACTTGGAAGTTTTTCATGGACTAAAATCCACGAGAAGTGTTTCCTTTTCCTTCCTCCAGACCCAGTGACAGATTTGTGCTGGCATGCACTCCAGTTTTTCCCAATTAATTTCAAACTTGAGTCAGAAGGGAGCCTGCTGCCATCAGTGAAAGGCTGAGCCTGTGCTATTCGTGTGCCAGAGGAGTTCCTCTAATCCTTAGGTGCAGCTGGCAGAGGCTTCTGGCCAAGTGCTGTCTGCTTTCCCATGGATTGCAGTGTGATAGTTGAGTACAGGAAGCCTTCCATGGTGCATCCATGGCATAACACTCTGTCCATCCAGCTGGTGCTGAGCTGAGGAATGTCTTTATTTGGGCCACAGGATTTTGCACACAGGTGAAATGGCCTTGGATAGTTCACAGGGCTGTTGCTGTTGAGTTGTTGCTGGTTCAGAAGCAGGTTTTCCTGCTCGTAGTAGTGAAATAGTAAGAATTAATGTCTCAGTTTTGCCCCATCCCTTGAAGTGTTCAAGGCCAGGTTGGACAGGTCCTAGTGGAAAGTGTCCCCACCCATGGCAGGGGGGTGGAACTGGATCTTTTAAGGTCCCTTCCAAACCATACCATCCTATGATCCTATGACACTGTAAGTGCAAGGAAGCTGGGGCTGTAAATGCCCCCTGCTCTGTTCCACGTGCCCTATAAATCCCTGCTGCCTCCATCCCACAGCAACTCCGACGACAACATGCTGAAGAACATCGAGCTGTTCGACAAGCTGTCCCTGCGGTTCAACGGGCGGGTGCTGTTCATCAAGGACGTCATTGGGGACGAGATCTGCTGCTGGTCCTTCTACGGGCAGGGCCGTAAGATCGCCGAGGTTTGCTGCACCTCCATCGTCTATGCCACTGAGAAGAAGCAGACCAAGGTACGGGGAAAGCAGCGGCTGCCTGGCCATGGCACGGAACACCGGGGCAGTTGTGATTGTTCCATAAGGCACCTTCAGTCCAGCTCTTCATCTTTAGGCTAAACCTGTGCATTTAACCAGGTTTGGGGGTTGGAACTAGGTGATCTTTAGGGTCCCTTCCAGCCCACATCATTCAGTGGTTCTACATCCTTGTGTAAAGGGGGATGCAGGTGAGCAATGGCACACTTTCCCTGTGCTTCTTACCTTTCCCAGGAAAGACCTATCTGAGCCTGCTCTGCTTGCAGGGTGATTTTAGGAAAAGCCCGGCTAGTTGCAGGGTCTCAAAGGCTGGAAGCAAATAATGGAATGGAAAGGGTTGTGCCAGAAATCATTTCTGTGGCTGGAGTGCAATTGAGAAACTGTAAAAACAGGTATCAGGGGTTAAAACTGAGATAATCTGGTACCTGCAGTGACAGGCAACAGGTGAGAGTGACCTTCTCTTCCCTGGGTGCACAGGTGGAGTTCCCAGAAGCCCGAATTTATGAGGAGACACTGAACATTCTGCTCTACGAGTCCCAGGACGGGAGGGGACCCGACAATGCACTCCTGGAGGCCACAGGGGGGGCAGCAGGTCGGTCCCACCACCTGGAGGAGGACGAGGAGCGGGAGCGCATCGAGCGCGTGAGGAGGATCCACATCAAGCGCCCCGATGACAGGGCCCACCTGCACCAGTGAGCCAGGTGAGCCCCGGGCCCCAGCTCTGGGCGAGCAGCAGAGGACCAGGAGGCTCACCTTCTACCCAGCACAGTCTGTAAATTATGTTTTGTAACAAACTCTAGGTTATTTGGGGTATTTAAATGCTGTAGTTGTAGGACAAGAATAAACGAGGTTACTGGGCGTACGGTGGGTTCTGTAAGGGCCTGTTGAGCAGCTGGAGAAATGCCCTGAATTTTTAGCACTCTTGTTGTTGCTGTTTTGTGCTAGAGAGGAGGAGGGCTGGCTGCCTTTGGCTTTGGTAATTATCCTGCACTTTAAAACACAAAACAAAACAACAAACAAAATGCTCAGCCAGCCTAGCCGTCCTCCTTCCCTCCAGGCACTTCCTGACCCTCACTCCTGGCACTCAGGAAAGGCTGGGATCTGGACACAAAGCTGCTGCACAGCTCTCTGTCTCCCAGGTCTGCAGAGCTGGGAGCTTGAGAGTGCCTTGGGGTGACTCCCTGAAAGACAAATGGCACTGGCTGGTGATGTTCCTGGAGTGCTGGGGGCAGAGGGACCCCTCAGAGCAGGGAGGCTGCTCCCTTGGGCCTGGCTGTGGCTCCATACAGCTCCCTGGACCTCCTCCTCCAAGGGTTCAGTGGAGCTTCTGCAGCACTGATGGGAGACCCCTCCCTGCTTTATCCCTGCGGTTCAAGGTTAAAATTCCTCCAAAAAGAGGAGGATCAGGAGCAAATTGTCCATGATTGCTTTCCCTTAGAGTGATGTTGGTACCAGTTAGTGCTTAGAGCTTCTGCCTGAGCCTGGAGCTGGGGAGTTGGTTTCCAGCAGCTCCCAGGTCAGCCACGTGTGTTCTGTGCTGTGTAGGAGTCACAGGAGTTACTCAGGAGTCATAGCAGGTTCAGTGCCTCTGTGGCAGGGGAGCATGAAGGGGGGTGGGAGGGGCAGAAGTTCCCTTTTGGAACTGATCCAGGAGCATTGCCTTGCTCTGAATGAGGGCAGCACTATGGGGAAGAGCAGCAGACAGTGGCCCAGAGGCAGATACTCCTTGTTTGACTGTATCCTGAGCATATTCCAAGTCTTTTCAGCAGTGGCAGCTGTGTGTGGAAGGGCAGAGTGTGGAGAAGGCAGTCTAGTTTTCTGAGAGTGCTTTTCTGTTGTAAATGAATATTTCATCTACCTCCTCAGCTCCTGTTGCCTGTTGTGGAGTCAAGTGACAGTGATGGTGGGAGATGGGGTATCATTCCATAGGGCTGGAAGCAGAGCCACAGCTGTGATAGTTCAGGTAACAAATCCTGGAAGGGAGAGAAACCCGAGGTAGGAAAGTGTTAAACTCCCAATTCAGCAGTACTGTGGCCAACACTGGAGCACTCTGGCCTGGGCTAGAGTTTCCTTTGACCCTTTCTCTGGAATATTTAGCACTGCCCTTAACAGCCAGAGTCCTCTGGAGCAGCAGCTCTGTGTTCCTGCTCCAAGGATCCCTGCTCCTGGCTCAGGGCTGCTGAGGGCATGTGAACAGTTATAAACCAGAGGTGTTGCAGCACCACCAGCCCTGTTACCCCAAGGCTTCTCTTCCACAGAGCAGTTACACCCCAGTTACTCAGAGCTTGTCAGGAGGGGCTGGAATTGAGTATGAAGTGTTTGTACAATTTTGGATCATCAAGTAGAGCTAAAAAATTTCAAAATTAAGCTGAGGACATTTTTCTAGGAACCAAAGACTTCTCTTAAGTCACGGGCAGCTGGGTGTCTGTGGCAGGTAGGGTTGTTGGACCTGTCTCTTCTTTCTGCTTCAGCTACTGATTAATAAGAGCTCAGCAGTTACCCTGAGGTTCAGCAGCTTCAGTTCTGTCCTGACAGTTCAGGGCTTCTAGTTTGAGTTTTACTTACACCTGTTTGGGTTTGTAGGAGTCCAGAGTGCAGGGGCTGAAGGAGCCAGAGCCTCTCCCCTGCTGGCTGTGATAAGCTGGGGAGTGAGGAAGGGAAGTCCTGGATTGCTGGTTCTCCAGCACTGTGTACTTTGACCCTTACTGGTGTGTTACTGGGCTGTTGTGGGTTTCTGAGCTTCTGTAACGGACCTGCTGCCCCTGAGGGGTTGGGACTCTGTGTCTCAGCAGTGGGTGAACAGGGACCACCAGCCCATGAGTGTAGAACACCAACAGTCCTGCAGCAATCCCTGCTCCCTTCAGCTGAGCTGGGTCTGACCTACCTGGGAGACCCCGGACAAACTCCAGCCGTGTCCCGTGGGGCAGAGCAGGTTCAGCTCCAGGAGGTGACACCAGTGCTAAGCACCTGACAGGTCACATCTCTGTGATTAACTTCTCTGTAAATAGAGTCTTAACTGGCTTCGGGCTTTTCTTGTTCGGGTTTTGCAAACTAAGTTCTTTAAAAAACAGGGAATGGTTGTTTTTAATCTTTGTACAGCGGTTTGTAGAGCTGTTGGTTTAGTAAAGTCACTCCAGGAGAGTTTAAGTTCTAATTTCAATTTTGTTCCTGTGTTTGTGGGCAGACTCTGCCTTAACACACTCCTGAGTTCACCCTCTGTGCTGGAGTGGTGCACAAAGCTGTGCTGTGGTGTTGGGGTGTCCTTTACCTCCTGCCCCGTCCTTGAGTGCACACTCTGATAATGCCATTGCACAAATGCTCTCAGCTCCTGAGCCTCGTTACTCTAAGTGGTTTTGCCTCAGCTCTCAGGTGCAGGTGGGGCTCAGGGCAGGTGTCCTGGGCACAAGCAGCTCTTCAGATTATCCCAGGGACAGCAGACGTGTCTGCTTCCCTTCTCCAGCCACCAGCAGCGACAGCCCAGCCCAGGAGAGCTCAGCAAAGTCTTCCCTGGGGAGAGATGTTGTGAACCTGCAGCTCATAACACAGGTGGGGCTGCAGGAGAGGTGGCAGTGACCACCCCAGGCTGACACCTCCCCATCTGTGTCTGTGTAGCTGGAGCACCAAAGCAGCTGCTCCTGCACTCCCAGAAGCAGGTTTGGATCTCCCTGAGCCCCACGACCTTTGGAAGGCTCTGAGCTGCCATCTCACCTTAGAGCAAAGTGTAGGTAGAACCTTTCAGTCGTTTCATGGACAACAGCAGATTCCTGTTCTGTACAATCATTCCCTCCTGTTCAGACTTGGGCACAAAACAAGCTTCCGCTGGATTTCATTGTATGGTTGATGTTTGCAATATGTACTTTTGTTTTTTTTAATATAACACAATAAATTAGAAGAAATTTCATATATACATGTGAGTTACTTTATTATTTGTTGGAAGCAGAATGGCCTCGTGGGCCATGGAGCTGGGAGGAGCTTTGGGGGAGAAATATCACCTCCTGGTGGATGTTAATTTGACCCCCTGGCACTACTCAGGGAAGAGGCTCCAGGGATTAAAGGCAGCAAGTCAGGGACCTGAGCATGGGGAATTTTACTTCTAATTGTGGTGAAGGGACAAGGGGTAGATTTGGGTTAAGTTGTCCATTTTCACTTGTTGGTGTGATGATGCTATTTTGATTGGGGAAGGGGGGAATTTTTGTTTTGGTTGGTTGGGGTTTTTTAGGTAAGTGAAGGTTGTGTGGTGAACGTGGATTTTTCAGTTTAACTGCAGTTTCAACTCAACCAAAGCACCACCAAAACCATCTTCACCAGCTCTGCTGTTGCCCTGACCCTCCTCTCATCATTCTGAGCAAAAGGCTTTGCCAGTCTGCTCAGAGAAAAGGTGTTTTCAGACCAGAGTTAACGTCACTGATCTGCATTTTCTGCAGTTCTCCTGAGTTGTGACTCAAAGTACAGCTAAAGAAGCCTTTTGGCTGACCAGTCAGAGCTCTCAGAGATGGACATTTTACCTGTGGGATTGCAGCTTTTGGTTTAAACACATCCCTGTGACCATGCAAGGAGCATCTCTGCTCAGTGGAAAGTTACAGCAACATTGTGGATTTTATTTAGCTATAGTTGAATAGTTTTAAGCTATAAAAAAAGAGCCTAAAAGATGCAAGCAAACTCTCAAATCACAGCAGCCCTGTGGCATCAGAGATTCCAGGGGAGATGTGAGGGCTGGTCTCATCCTGCAGGCTCCTTTCTGCTCCCAGCCAAGGCAGGGCCCAGGAACAGGAACTGGTTCTCATCAAGACTTTACCTGTGTTGACACCTGGGATGAGAAAAAGAAGTCATTAAGTTAGGGACAGCTGACCAGTGCCCTGAGGGTATTACAGCTCCATGGAATTCTTCCTTGGAGCTCTCAGCTCCTTACATGGCCTGCATGGGTGATAAGAAGTGCTTCTCCTCCATCCCCCAACCAACTCCAGGCGTAACTTGGTTGAGGGAGGCAATAAGAGGTGGAAAATGCCACCTGAGACCTCATTTTGCAGGTGCTCGTTGAATTTGGGTCAGGTTAAATTCTCTAACTGACCAAGCCGTGGGTGAGCCTTGCTCCTCCCATCCCTGTGCCAGCTCGAGGGCAAGCAGCAGTTGCAATTCCTGCACAATTCATGGAGCTGCAGCTCCCAGCACAGCCAGAACCAGCTGTTGTGCATCCCCTCATGCAGGCAAACACTGGTGAGCAGTGACTCCTGTACCTCTGCTCTGAGAGGACTCAGCTCCTCCTGAACTGCCACAACGGGCACTGGGCTGTGCTCTCTGCAGGTGTAGGGTGTCACAGGAGGAAGCACAAGGTGTATTCCCATGCTCAGATGAGGCCTTACCACTGTTAGTTGTCCGTTCTTGTCCTTGAAGACCTGAGGCTCCACCCCCACAGTGAACACCATCGTCCCCTCCTTCCCGGAGCCGATGCGGAACCGGAGGCTGCAAGGACAGAACCCCCAGGAGTGCTCTCCCCACAATAGGCTTTACTCTAAGCCCCCTTTATTTCTGTTCCTTGGCAAATCTCCTTAGATGAGAGATGAGAGCACCAGCTTAGGTGAATTTCCTAAACAATTGCATTATCCCCCCCAGGCTGATGGGTTTGATGAATGGAAGGTCCCCGCCTGGCCCAGGCTTTGGGTGTTCCTGGTGCAATTAAGCACTAGAAGTTAAGCAGATCTGACCTGGAGAAAACCACTGAACACACCAAATCTAATTACAGCTGAAAGGCAAAAGCCAGGGAGAAAAGCTGGAGCAGAAGTGCAGGTTTCACCTGCCAGCTCCAATTCACAGGGAGATCAGAGACACAGACCATCCACCTGCCCTCAGCTCGGGGCCGTGGCTGGAAGGAGCCTGAGCTCTGCAATCACATCTTGGGCCTCCTCAATCCCTTTGGGAGAGGAGCATTTATCCTGAGGTGACCCCCAGCTTTCCAGCTGGCTTTCCTCAGACCTGGGGTTAATGGGATCCGCTGGGAAACCACTAAACTCACAACCTCACACTCAGGACACAGCAGCAGGAACCTGAAAAAGTGGTTTTAAAGTGCAATTACCTATAAATAAATTTGGGGTTTAGGCAGCTGGGGCATGGGCAGCTTTCAGAGCAGAGCAGCACACCCAGCAAAGTGCACCCACCATGGAAACAAGCCTCATTAGCCTGGGAAAAAGGTTGGAATGATTTTTTTAATATATTTTCTCTCAGTGCATCCTATTGTCTCTCTCCTGTGCCTTTGGAAGCCATGGAATGCTGCTGCATTAGACCTGACCAGCTTCGGGCACTGTCTGCTGGGTGAGGGCAATAGTCTTGACCTGAGTAGTCCAGGCCTGAAAGGTTTTGAAGCAGGTTTTTCCACAGAATACAGCCTGCCCAGTTGGTGCCCATCCACCTCCCCTCCTCACCTTCCCTTCACAACCTTAACGATGCTTTGCTTGTTGGCCAACATGCAGAGCTTCGTCACCGTCTCGAAGACGTGCTCACACTGCAGGATCACATCGCCCTGCAGAGGAGAAGAGAGGGATAAAGTCACAAAGGCACCTGGCACCACCCCAGAATGTGACCCCAGAGCAATGGGGCACTAACAGAGACTCCTCTGGAATGCCAGAGCAGTGACTGCCTGGCAGAAGTGACCAAATTAAACATCCTTTCCAGGGATTATTTAGGATTTAGAGCAACTCTGGCTCTAAAAAAAGACAAGAGCATGTGCAGATATGGGAACGGAGCTGGGGAAAGGTCTGGAGCACAAGTCTGATGAGGAGGAATTAATAAGCATCAGTAATTGTGTAATCCCAGTATTCTATAGGATGATATTAGAAGCATCAGACACAAGACCTTATTTCTAACCACCAGCTCACAGGAGCTACATCACAATTTTCTACCTTCTGTTTGTTGTCCTCTGGAACATGAATGACCACGATCCCATCACTCAGGTTACTGGTGGAGATCCCTTCAAAAGAAATCCAAAATCAGAGGAAAACCACCAAACCCAGCTCCAGAGGACAAAGAACTGTGTTCTCTCAGTTACAAAATTCTACTTCAAGGCTGGCACCCAAACCCTTTGTCCATCCCCCAGGAAAAGCTATTCCCTTTAATATTTGGACCATTGCTCCAAATATCTTTGCAAGACTTAGTTTCAAGAGTTCATCCTTCCTCCCAAGGCCTCTGACAGGACGTGAAGCCCCACGACGACTCACGGAATCATCACAGAGTCATGGAATGGCTTGGGTTGGAAGGGACCTTAAGGCCCATCCCATTCCACCCCCTGCCCTGGGGCAGGGACACCTTCCACTAGCCCAGGTTGCCCCAAGCCCCATCCAACCTGGCCTTGGACAAAGGGCTCCCAAAGTTACCTTTCAACGTGGCGTAGTCGATCTTCTGCTTGACCTTGGCCACCTCCACCACGTAGGCCGAGCTCTGGGTCAGCACCAGGAGCCGCTCCCGCGCCTTGAACCCGTTCCTGTCATATTTTATCACGGGGGTCACATACTGAAAACAACGAGTTGGAATCAGCACTTTCACTGCTGCGGGGCCTGGGCCAGGCAGTTGAGTTTTCCTGGCTGGAAGCAGCTCAGCGAGGAGCAGCTCCGCCCGTGGAGCTGCAGGCCCAGCTCTCAGCAGCTCCTGCCAAGCTCTGCTCACAGGGATCTGGATTCTTTACACTGGGAAATCCAGGTGGAAGAATCCTGCTCTGAGCAAGATGGGTCCCCTGTGCCCTCTGTGCCAGAACCACGGGAAGTGCACAGACACCCTGGTTCTGCTCCTGCTCTGTACAGCCCAAACAGGGTGAGAAGTGGAACCTTAAATAACTTACTTAGGTGCATTTTGAGGCCTGTTTCCAATTTAAAAGTAAGGAAATAGTGGCTCCACTGCTATTCATCAGGCCCTGTGTGACCAACCAGCTCCCAGGACTCCAGTGAAGGCAATTCTAAGGGTTCTGTCCTTCCCTTACCTTGATGTTCTCCCCTTGGATGAGCTGCAGCACTTTGGGGTTTATATCATTCACTTCTGAGGAGCAAACCAGAGAGGGAAACTGAGTGTAGGTGACAGATCTACAGCCACAGACAGTTACCACTGCCCCAGTCAGCACCAGAGAGCTGCACTGTCTTCATCCCAATTGTCCTTGTCCCCTTGGCACAATCCCTTCCAAACTGAGGGTGGTCACTTCCAGCCACCCCTAAACCCATTCTAGTGACTCTCCTGCCTGACAATTCATTCACACTGGGAGTTTCTGCCTGTTCTTGAGTCTGCTCTTGATTCAGCCCCTGATCCCCACCCCAGCCCACAGGGAATTCTGCTCGGGTTTCTGGCTCTCTGTCCCACAGGGATCCCAGTACCCCCAGTGTGAGAACCAATCTGGCAGATTGATCTCTGAGTAGGTGTCACTAGACACGAGGAAGGGAACTCCAGCAGCAGGGCCCAAACGCAGCAGGTGATGCTGCCTCTGCCAGGTGGGAATTAGTCTTGGAAATGAGTCTGTTTGGCCCAACAGACCTTCCCTGAGCAGGAGCCCGTGGCCGAGGCCCCAAGGGTTGCTGTGCACTCACTCAGCCGGGTGTCCAGGAAGGGCTGGTTGATGCTCTGGACATATCCTTCCTTCTTCCCTTGGAAAACAGCACTGGTCACCACCTTCTGCTGCAACTGAGGTGGGGAAGAACAGCTTTTACCCTCAGAGATCCTCCATCAAGAACATCATCAGGTGTGATTTGAACACTGTTACTGCCCACCTGACTATGGAATCATGGAATTGTGCTGCATTTCTTCCAACAGCTTTAGGCTATTCCTGTATTACACCAAATAAAGGGGCAGCAGGGACAATCCTACAGATTTTTCTGATTTTTGTATCTTTTCTAATTACATGGAGTGCAGTTTTAATGCCATAAGATAAAGCCCCACGTGTCTGGAGGAGAACTGCTCTGTACATTGCAAGAGACACTGGAAGGAATCCCTGACTCCAGGCTGCCATGTGATTGCTCTTATCCCCGAGTGGGTGAGAGCAGCAGCAGCAGCAGGAGGTGCAGCCTGTGTTCCAGATGATCCACAGGGAGCAGGGGGTCACTCAGGCACAGTGTGTTTGAACTCAGGTGTTGGGTTACCTGTGCTTTCCTCTCAGCAGTGACCCCCCGGCAGTATTTCCTCACCAGGTTCCTCATGCAGATTTTCTGGAGCAGCTCGGATGTCTACATTAAAAAAAGTTAAAATAAAACAATCAGGCAGTTGTGCAAACAGGTCTGTCTGTTCCACGAACCTAAAAGCTTGCGGGGATAATTTTGTCTTTACAGGGCTTGTGAGTTTGCTTTTCTGTCTGTGCATTTTATCTTTCTATTGTTTAAAACAACACAGAGCTCACTCCTTTCCCTTGGAAACACAAAGCCAGGGCCATTCCTCCCACTCCCATCCAGACATAGCAGATTTCAGGCTCTTCCAAAGGGGACAAGCCAGCAGATCCCTGCTCTTCTCCCACACGAGGAGTGCACATGCATGACCACAGAACAGAAGCACCTTCACCTCTCCCAAAGCCTCCTGCAGCCCTCACCTCTTCCAGGATGGAGGGAGGTTGGAGCCAGCTCTTGTCCAAGACATTTTTTGGAAGGTGGTCTCGGAGCTTCATCAGGTACTTGTACTGGGTAAGCCTCACAAAATCCCTGTTCTCTGGGCAAAGGGGCTTCTTCCGATTGATGAAGCCAGTTATGAACCTACAGAAAACACCAAACCAGAGCTGAATGTGACCTCGAGAAATCCATGGAATGAGGTGAGGGACAGAGGACACACATCAGGTTAACAGATCACTGATGCTAACTGAGGAACAGCAGTGGCAATCTTAAGCTTTATAATGTCTTAAATATTAACTTTCTTTTCCCAAGTTCTGTTGGCCAGAACACGGTGCTTTGGAGTCTGAAAGGAAGATCAGCTGTACTCTGAGAGCTGAGTTTAAGGGAGTGGAGAGGGAGGATGTCAGGGGATGGAGGGGTGTGTAAAGGATTAGGAAGCAATTGTTGCCTGTGAGGGTGTTGAGGCCCTGGCCAGAGAAGTTGCCCCATCCCTGGGAGTGTCCAAGGCCAGGTTGGACAGGGCTTGGAGCAACCTGGCTAGTGGAAGGTGTCCCTGTCCATGGCAGAGGGTGGGACTGGATGAACTTTAACTCCCTTCCAGCCCAAACCATCCTGAGATTCTATGGTTTGGAAATACAAATCAGCAGTGCCACAGAAATTTTTACCAGTCAGAGAATTCCTGAAGAGGTGCCAGGCATTTCAGACCAACCCCTGGCACTTGTCCTCCTATCACAGCTTGGAAATGGCTGGGAAGGAGCTGCTTTTGACTCCCTGCACTGTCAGTACTTTGGGCTTGTTGTCCAGAGACCATTTCCACACCGGGACCCCCCTTCCACAGCCCTCCCCAGGACCCCCCCCCAGTGATAGTTACTTCCTGATTGTCTGAACTGCCCACGTCCTCTTCTTGGCCGCCTTCCGTGCCAGCGCTCCTCGCCAACACGCCTCCAGCTTGATGGCTGCAAGAACAATCAGGTATCAGGGAGCCTGTGCCAAGCTGTCCTCTAATCCACACAGCAGAAGCTAGAACTGGTTCTCTTGGAGCTCTAAAGATCAGCTGATGGGAACAGCAAGAAGTTTAGGACGTTTTCTTCTCCATCATAAGTGGTTTATCCAGTTTCACCTGCACTGGGGAGCTCAACCCCAAAGGCAGTGCCAGACCTTGTCACTGCTCAGCCTCCTGCTGTCCCAGCACACAGCCCATCTCAGAAAGCTGCCCTTTGAGCCTGCAGATTTTAGATCAGCCTGCCTGATGTGGTAAAAGTGTTTTTTTTTTTTCCCCTCAACAACTGATGATCAATCCTGGGTACCTCAGAATATCCCCACGTGTGCAGCAGAAGGTGCTGCTGCTCCTGCTGCCTGGCTGAGGCCAAGAGCAGTCTGTGGTGTGAGGAGCCAAACACAACCAAAGGGGTCTCCGTAACTGCTCTGTGAATGCTCTTTGTGCAGCTGACACCTGCATCTCACCTGACACCCACAGCCCTGCGGGGAAGCCACGAGTGTTACCCACAGCACCATGGATTTGTGACCTCCCAAAGCTACAACTCCAGTGGAAAGCCCAGTCCTGAGAGAATCCTCCACTCCAGAGCCCATACCTGCTTTCCTCTTCTTCTGGTATGCTCTTTTCCCAAGGAATCCTTTGTATTTGGCCTGTAGTCTTGAAACTGGAAAAAGAAGTAGGGATATCACTTGTACCTCCAGGACCAGAGACTGAGGAGCCAAGATCCTACACTCCACCAGCACAGGAGGGGCTGCACAACCACCAGGGAACAGAGGAGCCACAACACCAACAGGCCCAGGAGTGGCCTGTGTAGGCCCTTCGTTTATGCTTTTCAAGGAGGTGCAGACAGGTGGCACCAGGATGAGACAGGTGAGATCCCAATTCCAAGGGAAAAGTACTTGGTGCATCTAGGCAGGGACTCATAGGACTGAGGAGCTCTGAAGGAGCCACAGATCCAGGACTCAAGCCATAGAGCCAGTGATTTCTCCCCACCCTGGAGAAAGATTACTGAGTTTTCCATGGATTCTGCAGAGCTATGCAGACCAGGGGGCTCAGCTCTCACCACGGTGCACAGAATCCCAGAGTGGTTTGGGTTGGAAGGGTCCTGAAAGCCCATCTTGTCCCAGCCCCTGCCATGGGCAGGGATGCCTTCCACCAGCCCAGGTTGCTCTAAGCCCAGTCCAACCTGGCATCTCCTACATCACCCTGGAGCCCAGAACATGGTTCACCAGGCCCTGCTGCTTAGTCTGTGTCAGAGGAAGGGAACTAGAACCTTACTCAGCAGTTGTTTCCTGTACTCAAAGGCATCTTCTGTAGCAAACAGGGTCTTTGGGAAACGAATGAATATTTTGGTTCTGAAAAAGAGACCAGGAACAGGTTATTTATTCATGGTGGGCCCTTGTTTCAGCTGCCCCAACCAGGTTCAGGGTCTTCAAACCAGCTGTGATGGCACCCAAGCCTAAAAGGCGCCCTAGGCTGCCCAAGCAAGTAGGAGACCTGGAGCTGAGGCAAAGCAGCCCATCTGCCCGAACCCAGAGATGGAAGAAATGAGGCTGGATTGAAGTTTCCATGGAAACAGGTAAAAATAAACAAGAAACATATGCATCTGGGGGCTTTATCTGTCTCTTTACTTGTGTCACAGACAGGACAGAAGATCCAACAGCAAACACTGAGAATAGAGATCACAGCCAGAGCAAGGACATTTACCTTCCTAACTTGTACTCCTCAGGCTTGTAACCTATGTGCTTGATGAGCCTCTCCACACCCTCAGCTGCTGTCCCGTGCCAGTTGGGCCAAGTAGCTGGACAGAGGCATTTATACCTGAAAGGATCAGCAAGACATCAACACAAATTGCATGAAATTTGAGAAACCCCTTCCTGAAATCTCCCCCCACGCCCCCACCTCAAATTCCCACTGCTTTATTTGAGAGAGACGATGCCAAAGCAGGTGAAAACAGATCCAGACAAAACACATGCAAAGGTTATTTTTGATGAAGAGGAGTGTCTGCTGACACCCTTCATCACGGGGAGTGGACATTTCACCACATCTTGCTCAGAAGCTCCCATGGGAGGGCAGGATTCCCTGGGAAAGCTCACCTTTGCAGGAAGAGCTCGTACTTGCGCCGGTACGCGAAGCCGGCCCGTCGCACCCGCAGGTGCTCCATCAGGCCCAGGTACTTCACCTGGTGTCGGATCAGGAAATCATCAAACTTCCCTGCAGCAAGGACACACATTCACTGGCAAGTTCTGCCTGTGGAAGCTCCCCCTCTTGTCCATGTGTTGGGAGAAACGAGGGAGGAATCAAATCCCCAACGATCCAAGGCGATGACTTTGCTGCAGCTTAACTAAGCTATTTACATACACATACATATAAAAACACACACACACACACACGTACACAGGCACATACACAGCACATACACAGGCTGCACCTTGCTACAAACAAGTCTCTCAGTTCATTCCTTGACCTCCTCAGTGTCTCCAGCCTTACCAGGCTCCTTGTTCTCGTTGGGTTTAATGCAGCGGACGTAAGAAGGCTCCTTGGACATCAGGATTTCTATCAGACTCGTCAGGCTGTTTTTAAACTGGGTTGCAACCTAAGATAGCATTGAAACAACTTTCTTAGCCCTGGAACTCATCACTGCAGGAACTGAGATAACTCACTCCCTGCATCCAGCTTAAAGCTGGAAGTGAAAGCTGTCGTGTTATATAAATATACACACACATACACACACATAAACACACTGCTGTCTCAGCAGCATCACTGTTCAGCTGCCAGGAAGTTTGCAGGGGTGGAACAGCAGCAAAAATATCCACCAAGTTCAGGAATCTCAGAATCATTAGGGTTGGAAGGGACCTCTGGAGGTCATCCAGTCCAACACCCCAGTCCAGGCAGGGTCACCTGGAGAAGATGGCACAGGAACCTGCCCACGTGGGTTTGGAATGTCTCTAGAGAAGAGATTCCACCACCCTCCCTGGGCAGCTGTTCCAGTGCTCTGCCATCTCCATGGAAAGAAATTTTCCCTCATGTTGAGGAGGAACTTCTCGTGTTTTATTTTATGGCCATAAGGACTAAGGGCAGGATCAGTGGTTAAACCAAAGCTTGGGGAGTTGAGTTTACATTCAAAGTTAAGACTAAAGGAAAACTCACAGTCTCTGGTCTCCTCCTGTTGTCCAGCTCTGACAGGAGAAAACAATCTCTAATGATGGCATTCTTGGAGTTGCACAGAACCTGAAACAGGAGGAATTCAAAGTTGCCTTATTCTATTGCTTCTGTGAGCAGCACAGCCCTGAGGACATACACATAGGTGGCTCAAGGTCACTTCTAAAGAGAAAAGTATGTTCTTTTTTGCTGCAGGGATTAAACACATCTTCTGCAAAGCATTTCTGCCCCAAGCGGGTAACAAAAAACCAGCATCCCTTGTTTGTCCTTACCTCCTTCAGGTTTCTGTACAGTAGATCATTATTCTTCTCCAGAAATCCTGAAAAAAAAATTAAAAAAAAAATTTAATTCTTTTGGAGGCCACAAACTTCAGCACAAAATCAGGACATTTCCATCCTCAAAGTTCTCACTGCAGTCACGTGTGAGACGTTCAATAACAGTGCCTCCAGAGGGCAGGTATTCGGGAATTCCTCTTCCCATCAAGTCATCAGCTCCCAGACCACCTGAAGAGCTCAGGTAACTCCCAGACTGGCCCTGCTCACTCACCAACAGCACAGTAAGTGACCTCTCCTGCGTAGTGGAGGAGCCGGAAATCCACCCAGTCGATGGATTTCCGCGTTTTCTGGTCCGCGAGTTTGCGACTGCAGGGGAAGAACAGCAAAACACCAAGAGAAAGGGCAACAAACTGCTTTGCTCAGCTTGGAGAGAGTCACAGCTGCAGGAGAGCTGGAAATGTAGGGTTTGTGCCTTTTGATGGGGCTCTGACTGTTGAGTTATGGCCCAGAGTCAAACCATCATTCATCTCTGGTGGCAGCAGCTCCCATAAACTCAGAATAACTGTGACCTTCCTACTGACATTTGACAAGGATCACCCTTTCCAGAAATATTAAGATTTCTTCCCATAACATTCATTTAAATACATGCTTATTGCTTATGTGGGGGGGAAAGATTAGCAACTCCCTCAACTTCAA
This sequence comes from Pyrocephalus nanus, assembly GCA_038380795.1. Taxonomy (NCBI): domain Eukaryota; kingdom Metazoa; phylum Chordata; class Aves; order Passeriformes; family Tyrannidae; genus Pyrocephalus; species Pyrocephalus nanus. The sequence continues at coordinate 7,935,918 of CM076278.1, forward strand.
AGCAAACCCGGGGCAAAGGATTGCTCAAGATATTTTGCCCTGGAGCAAGAACTCAAATACAAAGGAGGAATCCAAATGTTCAGGAATAGCAGGAAAATTTTAGAAAGCAAGGATTCCTTGGAAGAAAAAAAAAAATGCCAAGAAAAAAAAAGAGCAACTTCACAGTTGAAGTTTCAGCTTTGTAAGCAGTCAGTAACTGCAGAGCTGGTTGTCACAACAGCACATTAGTCTATCAAAGCTCCTTTCAAGAGCATCGCCAAGTACAGATCCTGTTTAAGTAGCTCCAGCACTGCTATTTAAAGCTTTAATCAGGCAGAACAGCATTAAGGCACATTGTGGTGACAAGGAAGTTGGCTCCAAATTTTCCACTTGGCTGTGGTGAAGTTCAGAGCTGTAGGAACAGTGACAGCTCAGCAGCGGGACTCGGAATTGATGCCTTGTCAGAGCCTTCAGCAGCTCCTGCTGGGAACCAGCCCAGCGCCAACGCACTCATCTGCCACCAAAATGGGCTCCAAACCCACTGCAAATAGAGTATCAACCAAAATGTCACTCAGCTCGGGGATAGGAGCAGGAGCATTTTCCCTCCTCTTCGTACTCAAATCTCACACTTGGCAAAATGAATGTAAATATTTATATACTCCTCGGGCATTGGGCTCCTTGTCACAACATCCTCAGCTTTCCCTGGAGTCAGTGGGGCCAAAGCCACCTATGGCCAGAGTCAGCTAACCTTCCTGGGCTAAAATCATGGGCTGAGCCCATGAATCCCTAATTTTAGTGTGGAATGAAACCAGTTCACAGATCAGCATCACACCAGTAAAGAGACAGGACCACCCCCCCACACACACTTCCCAATGCCCCGGGTCAGATTCTGGCAGTGCAGCACATTTCAGTGTCAGACACTGCATGGGCTGCTTGATTTGCTCTGGTACAAAGCAAACATTGTTCCCTTCCCAACACTGTCATGGATTTGAGATGGGGAGAGGCTGGGATAGGATACAGAGGTAAATGCATACGTCACGAAGTGGGGATGATCTCCTACTTTCTCTTCCAGCTTTTCCAAGAAGCTCAGGTCTGTCGCCTCCCCAGGCCGTAAACATTCCTCATCCTGGAAGAGCAGACACTGGATCAGGGCTGCCCTGATCACCTGCTCCCTCCTCCACAAAATATAACTGTGTTACACAGAGCCTGAGACCGGTTGGTGGAGAAGTAAAGCACCCACCCCCTTCAGCCCCCATAGCTCTCCACTCGTAAGATCCTCTGCCTTTCTGGGTGTTTGTTTACAGGGTCAGTGTGTTTACACGCTGAATGATGCAGATCCATCCCATAATCAGAGGAAAAAATACGTGATTATGGGTCATTAGAACAGGGCACATGCCAGCATTTTAATTTAGCACAAACTCTGTTCTTACCAGAATGGAGATGATTCCTTTGTGCTTCTGCTCAACCAAGTCACAGATGATTTTGTTGTTAAAATATGGGATTGGCTCCCACTGGAAGATGAAAAAAATAAGAACAGCTGTAGATGAAGACCTATTCTTTGCAATTTTAAGTTCTTTGGAACTTAAATCCCACTAAAGATCAGTGTGAATTAGGAGCCTTGTCCTCTACAGGAATGTTTTCCACCTTCCCATGTCTTGCACTGCTGGAGTTCCTCATCCTCCAGGGACATTGTCACTGCTCAACATCTGAGTTTTGGGGAAGGCCTTGCTTCTTTCTTAAATGATGTAAATTAAGTCTTGGCTAAATTACACTTCAAAAGGGGATTCAGAATGAGACCCGTTGCAATCTCACACTTCCCGTGGGAAGAATAACAAACTGAAAAAAGCAGGATGCCTTTCACCTTGCTGATCAAAAGCATTCAGTGTAATGGCAGTTCAAAGAGAAAAGGAGGGGGAAATATAATTTACCTCTATCCCTTCCAGTTCATATTCCTCCTGCTCTGCTTTCAGGGTCATCTCAATCAGCAGCTGTTGGAGCTTCTCATTGCAGTAATTAATGCAGAACTGCTCAAAGCTTCAGGGGGTTTAAATGAGCATCAGATTTTATGTATTTCATGGGCAGTTCAGCTTCTCCCACCACCACCTTCTGTTCAAACCACCCACTTCCACACAGACCAAACCTACACATTCCTTCCACACCAACAGCCCAAACCCAGGCCTGCAGCCCAAGCTAAAACTTTCAGTGGGGTTCAGCAAAACCCCTGCACCCAGATTTTACAGTCCCCCATGTCTTGCCTTGCAGGGGGAAGCCTGACTCCAGAAGTCAGGCAGGACTTCAGCACACGCCCCAGGTCACCCCAAGCCTCAGGAACAGCCCTTACCTGTTTGTGTCCAGCACTTCAAAGCCGTAGATATCCAGCAGGCCAATAACTGTTTTCAGAGTTGAATCCTGTTAAAGACACCACAGCTCTGCAATTGCTCCTTCCCTGCATGTTCCTTCTTTCACCTGGATTTTAAACTTTCTCTTTGAGAGTCACATCCCAATGGAGAAGCCACTTTAAAGCAGGACCCCAGGCAAGAAACCAACCTTGTTGGCCAGAGAGCCGTTGATTTTGTTGACGAGCCAAGTGAAAGTCCGTCCATAAATCGCCTTGGCTACGGCGTCCCGGGCATAGAATGCCAGATCCACGTTCAGCGGGCTCAGGACCTGGAAATAAAGATATGCCAGAGCTGCCAAACACCACAGAGAATCACAGCAAACTTCTGCCAAGCCAGTGCACACCTGTGGCTTGGAGAATCACCCCCACTGGTGTTCACCACAGCACAGCTGGACTGCAGTTCCTCCTGCTCATACCCATGGCAGGGGGTGGAACTGGATGATCTTTAAGGTCCCTTCCAACCCAAACCATTTTGGGCTTCCACGATTCCACCTACAGCTTTGTTTCCCATCAGTGTTCCTCTAATCACCACGTGCCAGCAGGATTGGGACACTATATTTTGGGGAATACTAACTTAGACAAGTGGGGGAGCTATTCTGACTTCCCCTTAGTTCTATTTTATTAAAATAAAAATACAAAATGCTCAAAGAGCAGTTTTTGCCAGTGTTTACTTCCAGTTTCCCAGGAAGCACTAAGGACTGGAAAAAGGGAAACTGTTTGGCTCTAACACAGGGCTGCCTGCAAGTCCCTGTTCCCAGGTTTTTAACAGTTTCTTGTTCAGCCAGAAACCCCAATATTGGGGATATATTCAATTTAAAGTCTCAGCTAGAAGAAAGGGATGTGGAGGAGGAGTGGGACAGCCAGAGTGACCTGTTTGTACTGTAACATTGAGAACAGAGCTCCTTGTGTCCCCCCCGCCTCAGAGTTGGGGGTCTCCCAATGTCTGGGGTTACACAGAACCACCCGGTACCTCTTCGGATCTGGCCTCGATCTTGCGGTTGGTGAGAGCTTCCTGCAGGATGGACAGGTGAGCACCCAGGAGCTGTAGGAAAGGGAATATTTACACTTGGAGCACAGCCAGCAGGACACTTTAAACAGGCAGCACAGTCTGACCAGTGGGGCACAAACCCCAGTGCCTTCCCAGCCACCCTCATCTTTGAGCAACAGCCATTAAGGAAGTTCTAGGGAGATGAGCTACAGAGAAAACTCCAGACAGTTTACAACAAGAGCTGGGTATTTACACAGTTATGTATTTATATAGTTATCCTCCTGTTTTGGGGAACAAATGTTTTGTTCTTAAGAAAAAAATACAGCAGGGTTAAGGTTTTCTTCATAGCACTGGCAATTCTGGCACTGTCTCAGCAAAGGTACCTTCGAAATCCACTTGATCTGGGTGCCATCCCGGATGATGGCATGGCCATTGCTGTCCTCTTCAAACTGAATGTTCCCGAGGTGCAGGACACTGGCAACAATTCCAAAGAGGTGCTAAGAACAGGAGGCAGGCCATTAGAACACAAGTTTACACAGCTTGGGAATGGTGCAAATCTTTCCTACACCTGCTGGTAACCAGAATATTGGCCAGGCTGAGGGAGGTGAGTCAGAGAACCTGCTCCAGGGGTGTGATGCCCCCACGGGCATCATGCTCCTCTCCCACCCACTCCCTCAATCCCAGGGAATTGCAGAATGGCCTGGACTGGAAAGAACCTTGAGGATTTTCCAGTCCCACCCCTGCCATGGGCAGGGACACCTTCCACTATCCCAGGTTGCTCCAAGTCCTGTCCAACCTGGCCTTGAACATTTCCAGGGCAGGGCAGCCACAGCTTCTCTGGGCAACTGTGCCAGGGCCTCACCACCCTCACAGGGAAGAATTCCTTCCCAATCTCCCATCCAGCCCTGCTTTCTGTCAGTGGGAAGCCTTCCCCCCTTGTCCTGTCACCCATGCTCTTGTAAAAAATCCCTCTCCATCTTTGTTGTCGGCTCCCTCCAGGTAGTAACGACCAAAATAATGTCCTATTCCACTTTTAACACCTCTCCCAAGCAGGGCTGCTTCCATCACTTCAGGAAAACACCAGTTCCCTCCTTAAATTCCCTTCTAACACACACACCTCGATATCTTTCTCGGTGAAGTCAATGATAGAAAAAGCTTTGCGGACTATTTTCCAGTCATTCTTGTCATTAATAGAAAACACTTTGGCACATCTACCCTACAGCAACAGAAAGATGGATTAGTACAATTCATTGGCAAAGCAACCTTATTATCAGCAAACAGATAATTCTGGGCAGACTGCTTTCATTTCCAGTTTCCTCAGCAAGTTATGTCAGTGCTATTAATCCTAAAAGTGGCTCTTTTGATCAGAATTTTCATTTTATACCGAAAACCTCAAAATAAATCAAAGCACTGAGTGTTACCATAAACTGGTTAAGGCATGTGCAGAGCCTGAGCTTGCAGGCATCCTCTGTTTTTTCAGGGTAAGAATATCCTGCCCAAGCTGCCTTTGCAACCCCTGTGATTCCTGGTGTGCCACAGAGGGAGCAGCTCCCACTGACCTGGATGAGATACGTGTACTTCTGGGGGTTGCGCTCCAGCCCGAGCCAGGACAGAAGATCCTTCTCTCCACCCTCCAACAACTGGTAGAAAATGTGGAAATTCCTTTCCCCGTGGTTTTGGTGCACAACTCTGGATTTCTCTATTAGGTAGCTGAGGATGTGCCCTCCCACTGGTGCTCCCTGGCAGGACAGAGCAGTCAGATCAACACCAAAAATGCCAATAACATCCCTATGATGGCTGGTTTTTTACACCCAGAAATGAGCAGGAAAACCCCGATTCTGCAGTCACTTATCTGCCACCTTTTATTTGAGAGTGAGTATCCAGCAACATTACAAGGGTTTGCTGTCCTGCTAATTGTGCTTTACAACTCTCTCTCAGCATTTCAGGGAGCACTGGCTGGATTGCCAGTGATGTAGGAAGCTTTCAGGATGGATAACTTGTGACCTTACCTGCAAAATGCAAGGCCTGTAAAAACAGGGTCACAAATGTGCAGTGTAAGGATTAATAAATCCTGGGCTGCCTGGTCAGTGCCCAAGAGGTTCTCTGATCCAGCTTTTTTTTTTTTTTCCACAGTGCTCCACTGGGTTTGTTCTCACCTTAAAATCAAACTGGATGTCCATGTATTTCCCAAACCTACTCGAGTTGTCATTGCGCAGAGTTTTTGCATTCCCAAAAGCCTGTGGATGCACAGACAGGTAAAGTCACTTCTCACCTCACTGAGAACCTGACACAGGACCAAGTTCCAGTAACAAAGCTGAGTCCCACTGAATTCAGTGGGATTAAAGAATGTATTTCTGTAGCTTCAAGTGAAATTCAGCTAAACCAATTATTGCTTTACAGAACCTGTAACTGAAGCCCCAAGGGGCTGTTGCACTCCCAGTTTTCATCCATCCTCTGCTAGAAACCCCACATTTAAGTTTCCAAACATTAAATTGTATTAAATCCCAAGAATTCTTTTAGAGGTTGTGCCATCAACAAGGCCAGTGTTGGCCATTCCTGGACCCAGGGGTGCAGACTTGAAGGAAGCCTTGACAGTGAGGCCACCAACACCAACCCTTGTGCATTTTGTCCCCTGATTTAGTTTCTTACCTCGAGAACAGGGTTGGAAAGGAGCAGCCGGTCCCGGACGATCTGCAGCTGCTCCGTGGTGGGACAGGTCACTGCGTAGTACTGCAGGATCTTCTTGGATGCCTCTGTCTTCCCAGCCCCACTCTCCCCAGAGATGAGGATGAAGTGGTTGTTGTACTCGCTGCACATCACCCGGTAGGCGTTGTCAGCTATGGCATATCTGGACATGGCACAGGAGGCATTTGGAGGGGAGCATCCATCAGGAATGGCACAGGAGACAGAGTATCAACTTGCCAGGGTATTACTCCTGCTCTAGCTTTGCAAGTGTTGGACAGGATCATAGAATCCCAGATGGTTTGGGTTGGAAGGGATCTTAGACATCATCCCTTCAGTTGGACTTTATTATCCTTGTGGGTCATTCCCACCTCCAACTCAGAATACTCTGTGATTCTGTGATTTCATTCCAACCCCCTGCCATGGGCAGGGACACCTTCCACTGGGAAAACTGAGCTCAAAATGAATCTGAACTCAGGGTCTCATAGTAAAAACCAGACCTAGTGCCTGTGGACACACCCCCACAGTGCCACAACAGAGAAATCCCAAATCAGTGATCCAAGCTGACATCCCAAGGGATTACTTACAGATGTGGTGGCAGTTCAAAGAAGTTCACCCCTCGGTAGAGCTGCATCTGAGTCACGGTGTAGATGTCCAGCTCCTTGTAAGGGTTCACAGACACGAGGAGGGTACCAATGTATGTCTGCAGGAGAGAGAGCACTCAGGTGGGAAATCTGCTCCAGCACCAGAATCACCCACCCTACCACAAACCTCCAGCAAGGCTTGTTGCTACATTCACAGACTGTACACAGCTCTTCCTCCTGGATCCGACCGGCAAGGCCCCCTTGGAGACATTTCACACAAATCCACACCACCAGCACTCACATAGATGAGGTTCTCCTGGTAGCGCTTCCTCAGGTTGTTGAGGAAAGCAGCCTCACTGGTGTGGGAGTCCAGGAGCACAAAGTCCTGCACCCCGACCTTGTCCCGGGCTATCAGAGCCCCCTCCATGTTCTCGTCGGTGTTGTCGTCCACTTCTTCCTTCTGCAACACAAAGGAGGGGGAGGGACACAGGATTAGGAGGGAGCAGAGTTAGGAGAGACCTGAAGGGCCAGGTGAGTCCCTCCCCAGGGCCAAATCGTCCCTGGGCAGGTTAATGCCAAGAGATCCTTATTCCAGGATCCTTGTCCAAAAATGGCAATTCCACACCACGAGAGTTTGCATTTCGACATCGTCGCAGTCAAGACGTCTGAGACTCACTGCTGGGATCAGGGAGGAAGACCAGGGTTTCCAGACCCTCTCACTGACACAACAGCAGGGTGAGACAAACCCAGCCCGGGAGATGCAGTCGGGATCTGGACACTTCAATAACTCAGTCTGGGCAGAGCCCTTGCAAGCACAAAGCTGGAGTAAACTGTGGAAGACATCAGTCAAATCAATAGTCCTACACCACCTGCAGACAGAACTGCACAAGTGGAGAAACTCTGGGAAAAGCTTCATGGGGCCTGACTTTTAGGGGAAAAACAATACCACTTAGCACAAGACTGTTATTCCCAGTGTCTCCAGGTCGAGTTCTGGTGCTGGCAGCAGAGGTCCCCACACGCCAGCATGAGCCACGGCCACTGTGCTGATAAAACCAATCAAACAGCGGCTCAGGCACAGTTAAACCCTTCCCAGCACACCCCCATCCTTCCCAAAAGGCTGACAGATGCCAAAAAGGGTGTCACTGATCGAACCTAATTCTTTTGCACCCTCCACCTCTGATTCTTTATCGTGGAAGTTGACTTCACACTGGAAATCCTCCCTGCTGAGGATCAAGCTCAATTCCCAGGCTGTAAGAATAAACTGTGCTTTTTATTTAATTAAATCAAACTGCTAATTTCATGCTGGCAAATAGAAAAAAAGTTTTAGCTACACATTCGCCATGTATATGCCTACATTACATACATTCCACAATAATAGTGTGCTCAAGTGGTGTTTTCTGGGTTTCTTTTTTGTTTGTATTTTAAAGACACCAGAATTAGACAGTTCAGAGAGAACTAACTAATGCATTAAATGCTTCCCTGAGGACAGAAATGAAATCAAGGAGTTGGAGCAGCTTACCTTGCAGGGTTCCAGGCTTTGGGAATTAGGGGAGAGGATGCGGCCAAGCAGCCAGAGCAGCTCCGGAGGCTCAGGGCTGTGATCACCAGCCCAGCACCTTTGCTGCTCTGCTCCTGCCCTTGGGGACATTGGCTTTGCACGTTTTGCTGCTCCACTGCTCCAGGAGATGCTGTGATTGTGTGTGAGGTTTCCAACAAGCACTAAAAGGGTGGTGATGGTCTGTCTGTGCAGTGCCACCTCATGTTCTCCCTCCCCTTTTTTTTGTTTAACTTTTATTTTTCTGAGGCAGAAGCTTTCAAATTGTAAATAGGCATAGACTAAAATGTTTCTGCCAAGCTTTGTTTTTGGCAAACCCTGTCTCTAGAACAAGGATCTTGGGATGAGCCTGCACTGTGGGGCACTAAGGACACCAAGGCTTGGGGGATTTAGGAGCAGGGTTGAATAAACTGAAGAGCAAAGGACCCAGCCACACAATATTCTTTATAACTCAGGCAGGCTCAGAAGAATCAGTCCTTAAACAGATATTTTAATGTTATTCTCAATTTACAGCCTGTTCTTTACATTCATCTGTTTATCTCACTGAGAGTGATCTGAGCTTTGAGATGTATATTCAGCAGTAACACTACCACATACTCCAGAGAGAGATCCCCTGAAAGCCTGTTATTTAAACCTTATCACAGTTTAAAAAATAAATAAATCAGACCTGCACTAACTTCACACACGAGGAATTACATCTATGCCTTTCATATCCTCTGCCTCCAGCTGCCTGTCCCCAGCCCCAGGCTGCCAGGACACAGCATTCCTCATTTTTCCTGAGCCAGGCCACAGTGTGACTCTGATCAGTTCTTTCTCCTGCCAGAAAGACACCTCCAGTTTTTCCTTTTAATATTAATATCCCTTTTTTTTTCCCTCTCCTGCACAGAACTTGTTGTATCTATTTGTTGTGCTTGTCCTTATTTCAGGCTGCATCAGTTTGAAATCAAAAATAAAGGATGATTTCACTTCTCAAACCAGTATCTGGACAGACCCACTACCTGTGTAGGGAGGGATGTGGAGGGGGGACAGGAAAAAGTATAGTAATAACAACAACAAAAATAATAGGATTTATCCTTCTTAGAAAGCTCTTGGGACAAACTGCACGGGAAACTTCCCTTCTCTCCCAGCTGTGAATTAGGAAAGGATAAGCCTGAAACCACAGTGACCATCTCCCTGCTCAGGTTTCCCTAACCCAGTTCTCTCACGTGTATGTTAATTGGTAAGTGACACTGGTCCCCATCGAAATTCCTGAACTCTTTTCTGGACTTTTTTGTGCTCAGATTTTCTCAGTATTTTGCTGTTGCTGATATTTTTATCATCACAGCACCATATACTGCCATTTACACCCATTTCTGAAAGTTTACCGCTATTTTCTGCTTGCCTGGTATCACCAGGAGTAGGATACCCCAGGACTCACCAGGGCACAGAACCCCAGCAAGACTCAGCTCTTTCTTAAGGATTATTTTCCTTTCCTCATCACTCAAGAGATTTCTTTCTTGCCCCCTGAGATGGGAGCTCTATCAAAAAAACCTCTCCCTTGCTACAATGAAGGGTTTTGCTTTTCCCACAGGGATTTGTCCATCAACATAGAAACTACAAGGAACTATGTCAGATCCCAACACAAATTCCGTGCAGCTCTTGGGAAAGGTCTAAAATGGGATCAGACAGAACAGGCCAGTTTCTTTGACAAAGTTTGTACCAGTATGAAGCAAGATCTGGCAAGGAACGGGTAGAAAACAACTTTAAAAAAAAGAACCAGAAGAAAGAAACTTTTCAAAATTATCACTTATCTTCCCCAGAGGATCAAAACTTCATTTTTCAACAGGCTCTAAAGGGAACTGTTGATATTTCTTTGGTTTAAAGCCGTAGAACAGAAGACATTAATGAAGAGGGGAGAGGACGAGCAGCTATGAGGCCACTGCTATTTTGGAAGCTCTAGAAAAGCCCAAACTCTGCAGGTATGAGGTAAGAGCAGGAACAACCTCACCCCCTGTACCTTTGGAGCAGCTTCATACCCCCCACACACCCAGTCAGGCCCCACCTGCACCAAAATGCCATTCAACCCCCAGACCCAGGTTAATGGGGTCATGCACAAGGCCACCAATTCTCATCACAACAGCAGAAAATCTTTTCAAGGATCCTCCACACTCCCAACCAACCCAATCTGCCAGAACTGCTGGATCTCCCTCTTTCCCCGCCACCAGCACCCTACAGATGCAGAAGTGGTTTTACTTCACATCTGCCTCCTGCTTTACCTGCACCCTCCTGTCACCTCCTTGTCCAGCCCGGCTCCTTCCACAAAGAGTTAACGGGGCTGGAGTTGAGGCCCATTGACACCCAGGATCGTGTGTCGTGTTCTCTGCCCCTCCTTGGGCAGGGCTGCACATCCTCCTTCTGTCATGAATTATCCAACGTCCTGTCAGCGCCCGAGCCCGGGGAGTGCCGACAGCAGGCTCGGGGAGATCTTGCATCTCATCTGCGGCTGAAGGTGGACCTTTCTGAGGGGCAACTGGAGCAAATCCAGGTGCAAAATACATCCCACCATCCCGACCAGGTTCCTCAGCCCCTTCCCGCAGCTCCCGCCTTGGTTCCCACTAGAGGTCACTGCAAAACCCGGTTTAATTTGCAGTTTCTGCAAATTATGCTTTTTTTCCCCCCCTTATGCAATAGTTTCTCCCCCAAAAAATAACTTCTCGGGCTGGACCACCACCAACTCCCAGACGGTGCCAGCTCTTTCTCCCCCTGCCCAGCTGTCTAAGACAACAACAACAAATATTTCCCTATGATATTCTCTGCATAAAGAATTGCAACCAGGATGAAACCCTCCATTTGGGAAACCAGTGATCCCTGAGCAGGAGCAAACACCCTCCCTGTTCTGTTCACCGTCCTGCAGATGATGCTGCCAGGAATTAGGAGCTCTGTATTTAAGGAGCTTCACACCCAAGTCCCACCTCACTGAATGATGAAGGAGATCTCGTGAAGGGACTCATAGCAAGATCAATAACGTGTATTTCCACAGAGAAGTGGGAAAACCACCTGTTTAATGGTTTATTTAGACCCACCTGTTTCTCAACAGAATCAATTTTTGGTATCAGAAAGACAATTCTTTCCACCAGGAGCACATTTGTGTTATGATCTCTGCAAAAAACTTCCCTTCCCACCCCTTCCAAAACTCCAAGCCTTCTCTCAGGCTGGACATGATGACCCTAGAGCCCAGTTCAAACTGTTTGTTCGGCTCTGTCTCCATCTGCTATCATAGAATCACGGAATATCCTGACTGGGAAGGGACCACAAGGATCATTGAGTCCAACTCCTGGCCCTGCCCCCGCCAAAAATCTCCCCCTGTCCCTGAGAGCGTTGTCCAAATGCTCCTGGAGCTCTGACAGCCTTGGGGCCATGTCCACTGCCCTGGGGAGCCTGTTCAGTGCCCAGCCACCCTCTGGGGGAAGAACCTTTTCCTGAGATCCAACCTAAACCTCCCCTGACACAGCTGTTCCCTCAGGTCCTGGCAATTTCTGCGACACCAAATATTTCTGACATTTTTTTTGTGTGTGTCCTCTGTAGTTACAGCACCAAGAGAAAAGCAAATCAAACTAGTGCCACAGGAACGTGATGCAGTAGAAGGGAATTTCTGGGGTCATCTGCTTTAAAATAGACATGAGATATAAAATAGACCCCAGATTTCAAATGCACAGAGAGCCTCAGGCTTGCTCAGGACACATGAGCGTGGAGCAGCTCTGCTAACACAGATTCCCTCGGGAATGTCGTAGTTCTGTTTTGGAAATATTCATTTACTTGGGAGCAGCAGCTCCCTGACCCAGCCCTGCTCCCTTCGGTGCAACAGGAATTTGCTCCTTAAGAGTCCTGGAAGTTGGGCTGCAGGGATCACAAGGAGGAAACCCCTGGGCCTTGCCCCACCCTCGGCTCTCAGGAGGAGTTGGCCAAAAGGGCAGTGACACGAAGGATGGTAAAGAAAGATGTTCCGGGAGAGGCCTTGGCAGGGTCAGCAGGGGAGCAGGACAGGTCCAGGCAGTCCTGGATCTTCCCTCGATTCCAGCAACAACCTCAAGGTCAAGGTTTCAGCAGGAAGGGGCTGCAGGCAGGTGCTGGCTCTGTTTCTGCTCCAGGAGGAGCCAGGACATGATCCCGACATCCCCAAAGAGAGTTCAGACTGTCAGAGCACGGGTAGGACCTGGGGCAACACATCCCCACCCAGGAATGACAGCCAGCCTGGGGTGACTGGGAAACACTTTCCCTGCCCTGTGGAAACCTTGGTGTGGCTCATGAGGACTAATCTGTTCAGGGCAGTTTTCAGATAAAGGGGAACCACACATAAAAGAGATTAAACCAGAGCAGATTCCACCAAGGGACCAGGTTACGGTTGTCCCATCACAGCAAAGCCAACAGAGAGACGAGATGATTTTTAGGTATTTCACTGAGATTGGCCCATAGATCTCTGGAAATCTCTTTTCAGATTTGTAATGAAACTGGAATGTTGTACATCAGCTATGCTTGGGAATGCTGCAGCAGCACCGTGGAAAAGGGACAGTTTGGGTCTGCAAGGAGGAACTTGGGCCATCTGGAATTACTGTACACACTCCTTGAGGCAAGAGAATTCATAAATACAATTATACTGTGGAAAAATTTACACATTGTAACCTAATTTCTTTTCAAAAGAATACAGAATAAGAGGGTTTTAAGGTTAATCAACAGCCCAGGGAAACGCCAAGAGTTCTTAAGGCCTCTTGTCTGTCTCCAGGGCATAGTCTGCTATAGACTTGTTAAAGGGTGACTGTCTGTCTTTCTCAATAGAGGAGAGGTCGAGGTGAACCACTTCACTTTCATAAATCAAAAGAAAGAAAAAAAGTGAGAAAATCTCCCGAGTTCAAACATTCCTTTAAAACCCAAACTTTAAATACTAAATGGGCTTCATGGCTGCCATTTTGAAAAACATTAGTTTGCCAAAGGACCCTTTTGATTTCTATTTGAAATGCGAGCGCTCACAGATAATCCATTGAGAATCAAACCCCCACAAAAGGCTCCCTGAAACAATCGCGGCGCTGGTGAAGGACAACATTTTTGTGCCCAAAATAAAACATTTTAATGCGCTACAATCCATTACACATATATTCCTCCATTTCCTTTCAGTAATTATTCATTAGAAAACATTTAACGTCACTGCAGATTTCACACTGGGCAGTCTGCACACAAAGGAGAAGAGTTGGCCCATTTATAAGGGGCTGAGGCCGCCTTTTCTCATCCGAGGAGCTCCAAGGCGGTGGGGGCTGCCGGACACAACGGGCAGGCGAAATTGTGCGGTTAACGGTCAAAGCCCCCCTGCCTACTTTGACACTCATTTAAAGATGACGGGGAACAATAGAGATTTGTTCTTAGCAACTCTTTCTTGTTGCACGGGGGCTCCGCCGGCCGCGCCGGGCGGATCAAGGCACGGAACCGGTGCCGGGTCCCACCTGCCCCGCTCGACTCCCCCCGTTAACACGGTGGGGCAGGTAAAGGGTGGCCTTAGAACGAGCCCCATTCGGAGCATCAGCTCTAATAAATCATCCCCTGTCGGGTCCACGTGAGCAGCTCAGTTTTGGGTCAGTGCCAGGAAGCTGCTGGGCCAGGTCGGTCAGACCAGCCCTTCTCACCCTTCAGTTCCCGGTGCTCCCACGTTACAGCGCTGTCAGCAGCACCAGTGCCTTCAGACACCTGACTTCGGGCATAAATCACTTATTTATAACTTTTTAATGGAGAAAACCACGCCAACTGCTAGGAGAGCCCCTTTTGCTGTATCAGCTTGTTTCACAGGCAGCAGAGATGCCCAAAATTCTGTGTTCATCCCTGTATCCCAGACACTCCTGTGTGATGAGCAAGGAAAGCAGCAGCAATTGAACCTCACAGTTTAGGACTAAATAAAATCCAGCTTGAACTCTGTCAGGTCAGAACACAGACACTGAACTGCTCTCTCAGTGATTGGCTTTTGATATAAATGCCAGAGTTTTCTTCATGCTTAGATTTATTGTCACTGCTGAACCAGAGGCAGCTCCTTAATGAATCCTGGATCTTTATTAATTGCAGAACAGGATGTTTTACTAGAAAACATCAATTACTGATGAGCTCCATAGCCAACCTCCATATGCTCCATATCATTCCCTGGTTAACAGAGCACAGGATTTCCAGCTGGAAAGATAACATTCAGAGTTAGCTGGAAATACAGGGCAGATTTATTCAACTCCTAGGAAAGAGAAGGACATTCTTTGAGTATCTTACAGCCCAGAAGTTACAGGGAGAGTAGCATTAAACAACAGTAAATTCAGGTATTCAAAAGTGAACATGCCCTCGTGGTATTTCAAGACAGTCAGAAGAGACAACTAGAGGAAAATGGTACCCAAAACCACACTTCTGGACACAGCAAGAAGACCACTGATAAAATAAGGATTGGGATCACATCACCCCTAGAAGTGTTCCAACAGAATCCCCAAAGCTAGGACCCTTTGGGCACCAGAAAGCAGAGAGAAGCTGCCTGTGTGAGCTTGTGTCAGAACTGGGAGCAGACACCTGGGACAACAAATTACTCTCCAAAAAAGGATCACAACTCAAGTTCCTATTGCGAAACCAGTTTTTATCTCTGCACAAGAGTCCCCCCCAAAAACCAGTGTCTGCTTTGGTAGCAGCTACAAAGCAGTGACTTGCAGAGGCTGCAACACAAGGTCTGATTCACACCAAGGACAGCAAAGGTCACCCAAGTGGTCCCAGTAATTTAGAACAGGCTCTTGCTCCAGGGCTGCTCTGTCAGGGCTGAGGGAACAGCAGGTGCCAGGGCTGCAGTTTTGGAGGCAGTGGAGTGAACTGGATGGTGTAAGAGGAAGAGGCTGCAGGGACTCATTGCTTGGATGCAGATTCCCTGGCAGGGCAGTATTTCAGCAGGGCCTGGAGAGACACCCACAATGGGAATAAATAGCAAAATCTCCTTCCTACTGAGCCAGGAAACATCTTTATCAGCCCTTCCTTGGTTCAGTTTTCCTGGACCTGCTGGCACACAAAGCACTTCACTAACAAGCATTGAAATTCAGAAGTCAAGCACAAAGACATATTACCGAGAGGCCACATAACTGCTTCATTCTGGGAACTGCCACCTGAAGGCACAGGAGAGCCCTTGTTCCCCACCACCCACCCACCTAAGAGAGGGGAAAGGGACCAGACCTGCCTCCCCCCACCTGCAGCATTGACCAGCAAAGAGTCCGGTAAGACTTAACACAGGAAGAGTGCCTATAAAATAAATAAATTATCTTCCCTCTACTGCCCTCACAGTGCACCAAAACCATTTTTGAGGGTGGGAAGGATCTGGTCATAGTATGTGTGAGGAGCATCCCTCACTGCCTGCAGCTCTGAAAACAAGTGAGAGGAAAGGGGAGCTCTGTTCTTGGCTTGTTACAGCAACAGGGACAGAGAAGAAGGAAAGGAAGCAGCACAGTGATCCCTCTTAGAGCATCCACGGTGCTTTTACTCCATAACAAGTGCAGAAGGTGGTGGTGGTGGGGATCTCCAGCATTCCAAGTGCAGCAGGACCCGTCCATGAGGGTCACCAAAGGGCTGTTATTCTGGTTTTGGTTTTAAATAAGGATCAAAGTTCCTCATGCAGTCACACACTGGTGCAGTGTGGTGCAAATCCCCTTCTCCACTGATCAGAAAAGATTCCCTCTCTTCTCCATGCAAATGAAAGTCAACTCCTTCCCTCCTCCTTTGTCACACCATTCTCCCCCAAACCCCCCAAAACCTGTTCTCTTCCTCTGAGGAGGAAGACAACCAACACTCCCAACATGATGCCAGGCAGTTCCCAGCTTGCCATGAGCCAGAAAATTCCCATTTTAAAGCGCACATGAGCACAAAACCTTAGGAAGAACTCTGCACTTACCCCCACTTCTTCCACATTGCTACATAAAGGCAGCCCAAGGCAAGCCAAGCAGGAAAGAGGAAAAAAATTAATCCCTCCCACCTTCTGAAACACAAAACTACCCACTCCATGTGGGATGTGAGGCAGGGCAGAGCAGGTGGAGGCACAGGGGACTCAGCTGCTCCATAAAAGGCTGCTGGATGATTGAGAGAGGGAAAGATAATCCTTTGGAACAGGGAAAACCTGGTAACACAGGTGAAAAAGGTAAGTGAAGAGACACGTTTTATAGGGGCAACAAAGCATTAATCACCTCTTAAGCTTAACCTTTTACAAAACAACCACTGTGGTGAAACTGCTGTTAAACCTTCTTTGGTTTTCCTCTCACAGGAAAGAAGAAAGGGAGTTTGGGGTTATTGTAGTATCAGCATTTCAAAATAAAGCACGATTTTTCCATATGAAATTATTTGTGCTTAACCAGGATAAAAAGAGGATAGACAGAAATGCGTGTTCTGCTACAAGTTTTAGTTCCTAATGCTTGAATTTTTCAAAACTAAACCCTCCAATAGAAACTGCTGTCAAAAGGTAAATGGTAACAGAATTACAGGCTAACAAATGTAACACCAATATATCAGCAGATGCTGTTGTATTTTACTATGTTATGTATTAGGAGGTGATATGAAATCTTTGGATTTAGGTGCATGTTTGAATCAGAAAGAGTTACTATTCCTCATCTTGAAACTTAAATCTATCTAAAATGAACAGGTTTCTTTTAAAGAGTTTCATTCAATGGCATAAGTAGCTTCATGAATTATTTAGCTTGTTTTCTTATACTTAGAGCTGGATGTTATTTGAGGAAATAGAAATAACTGCAGTGATTTAGATGTAAATGCTTCATATATAAAAAATAACAGAGAGGGGGTTTGGAAGAAGGGAATGCGTCACCTTTATGAGACTTCCCTGTAAGAATTCCTCACCCAGGACTGTTTACAGGGAATGAAAGTGATCCTGGCAGTCAAAGTGAGAATTTCCCTTGTGCTGGGTGAGGAGCAAAGGGAGGATGTGGGGGGAAAGCAGCGGAGGGAGGAGAAGGCAGATCCTCCAGCCAGAGCTCTGTCCCAGTCCCGGCTCAGAGGGAACAATTATCCCAGCAATTATCCCAGTAATGAATGTGCTCATCCCGTTTGCTGGAATTCTGCCTCGTGTCATTAATCCAGTAAATAACCAGTCAGGGATCCTGTCTGAGGGGGGAATAAACTCCCCCAAACCCGAGCAGTGTGTGAGTTGCTGTTTGCTCCTCAGCAGCTCACGTTGGGAGGACGTTGGCTTTGTTTTGCCTTTCACTGTGTGTCAGATCTCCATTTCCACGGCAGGTGCCACATCCCTCCCATCCCTCCCTATTCCCAAAGAGCCCGGCCCTCCTCACACAGGGAGGGAAGAAAATCCCATTGAATTTTCTTCCAGGCCTTGCAGCTCCTGACAATCCAGGGTTGGATGCTCAGCAAACAGGGGGATGTTGCTCCCGTCCCTGGTGGATTTGGACTCTTGGAATGAGGAGCTTGGGACGCCCGAGCACTGTCACAACTCGAGGACTCCAGAGCTGGGGTGAGGATACACAAAGCCTGAGGAACTATGGATCTTACTGGAAGCACTGTGCTGATTTTGTGGTCTTTAAAGCTGACCTTGAAAAGGACAAACTGAGAAGAAGGAGCAGGGTAAGGGTTGAGAAACGCAGGCCTTGGCTGGTTTTTCCTAGGAGGATGAATAAAGAAGGAGCAGGTTTAACATCAGTAGGGCCAAAGAAACTGCATGGGGTTGTCTGACAAGAGCAAATGAGTTTTACTTTGAGCATTAACTGCAATTTATGTCAAATATTTGTCATGTAGCATAACAGGAAGGAAAGCTTTTACGGCAAAGTAGCAAAAGCCCCAAGTCACTAAAAGCTGTTAATAAATCTGGATCTGTCACAAAAATATACATTGAAAAGGAAATCTAAGATTTATTTTTTTTTTAATTGAATAAACTAGTTTTCCTGAAGAGGAATTATTTTTGAGCCTTCTACAATTGTTATTAAAAAGACATTCCCTCACTCTGGTACCAGTTTAAAGCCTCCATGGCAAGGTCCTTATCACAATGGATGATGGATCCTTATCACAATGTTCTCATGCTGAATTTTGGATCATTACAGGGGGGATCTGCTGTCTCTGACTCAGCCAGACCATGCCCAGAGCAGCAACACTGGAAATCACATGCAGAGTAAAAATCCCTTCGGTGTTGCAATAAGCAGAACTCCAAGGATTTATCAGGATCATTGCCCAGACACCCCCAGCAGCTCCAAGTGCAGCAGTGAGGGCTCCAGCCCCCTCACAGATCCTTCACCCCCCTCTCTGCTGCTGGGACACGTCCAGGCAAAACCCCCTTCCACCTCCTTTCACCAGACAGAAGATGTGGAAGGAATTAATTATGGCAGATTAAAATCAAATCCTCCCTTGCCTTTGGTCACTGTGTTTCTCTCTGTGCCTCAGTCCCTGTCATCTCTGCCTCCCTCAGTCAGGGAATCATTTCCTTACTTCTCTTTGGCCTTGGCATCAAGCTTTGGCATCTCTCCAGCCTGGCTCCCACCTCTGCCCCCGCTGCTCCTGCTGCTCCCAGCTCCTCACCTTTGCTCCAGCTCCTCTCCAGTGACTCAGTGTCACTCCTTCCTCCCTCCTGCCCCTCTCCAGCCCAGTCACTCCAGGGAGCAGCTCTCTGAGAAGCTTTTCCACCACAGCTCCTCCAAGGAAACAACCAACCTTCATTGAGTGAAGGTCAGCAACACGGACGACAATTTTCCTTGGGAAGAGGAGAACAGGAGGTGCAGAGGGAGCTTTTTGCCCTTGAGCAGGTCTAAACACACCAATGCTCTATAAATTACATATAAATAAAGGGAGAAAAATCCCTTTATTAAATAAAGGGATTAACCAACTTATTTTGCAGCAGGTGAAATGTTTGATGAGTAGACCACAGGAATTTCACCGTGTCATTCAGTTCCTCCTGAGTCAGCTCTGGACTCAGAAGGTCAAGCTTACCTGTCCTCCAAAACCCATCAGCAGGTTTTGGGATGGGATTTGAGGGAGATGGCTGGAGGCAGAGCCCCACACCAAGACTGTGGCCACTCTCCAGGCAGGGCAGCTCCAGAACCTCTGGAGAATTTAGGAAGACTAAACCAGACTTTAAGAAACCAGTCTGTGTTACTGATGCACTACTTCCATGGAGCTCTTGCAGAGTTTTCCCTGGAAGTTTTCCTACAGTCTGTGGCAAGAGAAAGTCACCAGCAGACACTGAGAAACCTGCACCTTCATTATCATTTGTTCCAAACCATTGAATTTCAGTATCTTGTTGGGAAAAAAAGTTGCTGCTTTGATCCTGGAGTTCCATCTCCTCTCTCAAGGCTTCATTTGCATGGAAGTGAGATGTCACCCCAGTCCCTGTTTCCAAGAAATTTCTGTGTTGAAGTCCAAAAATGAAATCAGCCAGCAGAGAAGGAAAGGGAACATTAGGAGCACACAGGTATCGAGGAGGAAAGTCACTCTTACCTCTGAAGGCACATTGTCCAAAATAAACCCAATACACAATTCTGCACCATGACGTTTTGGAAATGAGTCTTGATACTTGTGCCTGAATTACATCAGTTGTGTGCTTAATAAAAATATTATTTCCAAATCATTATCCCACCATTTAGCCCGTGGAAATGCACTAACCCAATATTTACTAACACAGTTAATAGAAATCATAGAATCGTAGGATTGGAAAGGACCTCAAAGACCATTCAGGTCCAACCCCCTGCCATGGGCAGGAAATGCCCCATGGAATAAATCTCGAGCTGTTAATTCATCCACCACTACAGCCACTAGAATTAGAGTTACCTGGGTGTCCATCTTGAGTGCTGTTACCAATTATTCCAGGTAAACCATTCAAAAGGTGCTTTGAACTTGGTTAAGGTCCCTCGTCACACTGTGCACTGGGCAGGAGACGACGTCCTCACCTGAATTGAGCACCCTGAATAATTCACTGGGGAGCCAGGCACTTTGTCCTGTGGCACTTGCATACACTTAGGGGCCACTTTTCCAAGATAAGGACTAGAAACTGGATCTTCCTTGAGATTATGTTGCACTGGGATCTTTGCTGAGGCAGTGTAAGCGTTCTATATTAATGACAAACCACCAAAAGTGAGTGCACCCATGTGCTGCATTAAACCTGCCCTGGAGTGAGCCCAGCCCAGTGTCAGCACAGCCCAGGGCTGGGTGCTCACCTGCTCCTCCACAAGCCAGTGTCAGAGGCTGCAGGAGCCCACTGGAGCTGGGAGCTGGAAGGTTAATAATGTATATCCAACTGGTTATAGGATCCCCCTTCCCAGCCTGAGGCTAAGCCATGCTTAAAAATTAACGGTGCAGATATCCCACAGAGGAGGAGCAGGTGCTAAGACTACACATGAATCTTTCATGTGATTCCAACTCACAGAGGAAATGTTACCAACTTCCCTACGCTGCTGCAGCCTCAGGGGTCTCTCATCCTCCCTGTCCACTGGGACAGGGCACAGGGTGGGGACAGACTTACCCTAAAGGGATCAGAATAAAACAGTGTCGTGGTGGAGGAGGATTCCACTCTCACATGCACATATTGAATTCTGCCTTTTTCTTCTCCAGAGTCCTGACGTGCTGTAACCAGATCTGGGAGAGTCCATCTTGCCTCCCCTGGCATCTGCTCAGCACCAGCCTCACACTCAGTATTAGCTCATGGAAAACTAGACCTCGAGCTTCAGGTGATTTCTACAGCTGCCTAAACAAAGGGAAAGACAGAGAGAATATTTCTTTTTATTATTATTTCCGTTATTATTAAATTCATGCAGGATCGATCCCATCCATTCCCTGTTGCATGTCGTGTGGTGCATCCAAAATGCAGGAGCCTGAACACAGCCCAGAGTGCAGAGCTCTGCAGCACAAGGACAGTGAGCACTTGGATCACAGAGCTGAGCCCCAGCCAAGGTCCAGGAGAACAGGCCCAGGGATGAACCTCTGGAGCTTCTGGAAAACGCTGATAAACCCTGCCCAGCCCCTCAGTTTAGATCTTGGGCACCTTCCAGGAAAGGGAGAAGAAAATATAGTAGTTAATACAATTGGTATAATAGATAGATTAAAAGCATACAAATGAGAATTTTGTGACTTCAGGGCAGAAACACTGAGGGAAAATTATTAATTTATGTAGGGCTGGCCATGGGAGTGGAGCTGAGCATGTCAGTGAGAGTTACAAGAGATGGAAAACAAAGTGTGCTCATGGCCAGTCAAACTCTTGGAAGTGAGTGCAATATTGCTCCTCCCAATCCCTTATTTTGCTGTCAGAAAATCCCAAAGTCACTGTATTTTGGCACAGACATGCTGTATATTTTCAGCAAGCTGGCCTGGGCTGTTGAATGTGCCATGGTAATGAAATAACATGAAATAAATAAAATAAAATACCAAACAGATCTTTCTATACCATCAGTGGAAAGAGGATTCCTCGGGCAATACTGAGGAATTGTTTTGCACAGAGTAGGAATCATCCAGAATCATTCAGGTTGGAAAAGACCTCCCAGAGCATCAAGTCCAACCTGTGACCAATTCCCACCTTGTCACAGAGCCCAGAGCACTGAGTGCCACATCCAGTCATTCCTTGGACACCTCCAGGGATGGGATTCCATCACCTCACTGGGCAGCCCCTTCCAATGCCTGACCAGCCTTTCCATGAAGAAAGCATGGAAAAAACAAGCATGGAATTAAATGAGATGGGGAAACAATGTTCTTTGCTGCTAAATGAAACTGGGAATTGATTTTGTGGGTGGACTCCCAGGTGCAGGGATAAACACTCTTTGCAGCTCAGGCTTGAGGCTTTAACCCTGAATCCTGCTTCACTGCAGCCCCCACTCTGGTAACACCAGAGCTGGGAATGCTGCACTGAATGCTGCACAGGGAGCAGCTCCTGGGGATGTCTCGGGAAATCATTTTGTGTGTCCTGTTCTCCCATGCCCAGCACAGCCCCCAGCCTGGCCTGGCTCCAGCAGGGACCTTTCAGCAGCTGGCACGGGCTCCGTGGCACAGCTCCTTTGTGTAGGGAGATCACCTTTAGCCATTACTGATTTCAGGAGTTCAGATTCCTGCCTTCCTGTGACATGATGAATGACTTTTAAGTAACATAATATCTGGTTTCCTCCTCTGTCACACACCCATTTCATTGCAGTGACCAGATCTGCAAGGATTGTTTGCAGTCAAAGGGGAAAGAGAAAACCTTTACCTCTTGCCCAGCCCCCCCCTTGTTCATATTTAATGGAATTCTTGCTTGTGTTAAAATGGTGATCAATTATTCACCCCCCAGACTCAGTAATTCCAAACATCCCAAGTAACAAATAGCACTGCTCTGTGCTGTTAAAAATTCCAAAATACTTTTGTTTTCCTTTTCCAGCTGTTCTCCAGGTAAATGCAAGCTGGCCAGTGGATTTTAGAGGCTTTCCTGGAAATATTAATTAAAGAGTAAAGCAGGCCAGGTGTGTCAGAAGGTAGCACAGGGCAGATCCATAAGCTCAGGATCCAAGTCTCTTCCATCACTGCTGGGAACAGCACTGGGAACAAAGTCCTCTCCTTCCAGCCCACCAGCTCAGGCTTCTCCTTCAGCCTGCTTTAACATCTGAAAAAAGTAATTTTTGTCTGGCTAAATTCAGCTTCAGCTCCACATCTGAACAACGTGACTGACAATCTTCCCTTCTCCCTTATGTGCCTGTGGTGAACATTCCAACATGGATTGTTCTGCAGAGCCCAAGTGCTAATGGCCAAGAACCACTAAAAATCCTAAATATAGATACAGAGGGGCATGGAAAGCTGTAATAAACCCCAAATATAGATACATAAAGGCATGGAAAGCTGCAATAAATCTCTTTCAGTCTCCCTTCTCCCACAGGTCACTAGATCTGTGTCTGTAGCATGAGGAGGGTGTGGGGAACTGGCCACAAGCTGGACAAAAGCCTTTTCTCTCCAAGTTCAATCAAAAGGACAACAGCAGATGACAGTCCCCTTGGATCTCGTGGTATTTTAGGCTGTCACAGCAGGGACCTCCTGCAGGGCCAGGGACAGAGACAGAGGGGGCTCTGCCAGCCAAGCAAAAGCCAACAAAAATACCTAATGAGTGAAGAGCTGGGAAGATGGTTCTGTCTGGAGAAGCAGGTACAGGCTGATTGTGGGCATGGAACATTCATTCCAGAAGTGCCACTTCAGGTGATGGGTTGGGCTAAAAAAAAAAATTACTATTTTGGTCACTATTTTTGCTTCAATTCAAAATATTTGGAGGAGAAATGATACCATTCCCCCTTATCCTCATTTTCTCCCTGGAACATAGGACATTCTGCTCTACAGGCCAGACTTCGGCACTGAGCTGTGTCCTGCAAGCTGCAGCTCTGGCTCTTCCCTTCCTGCTTTCTCTCCCTGCTAACTTCCACCCCTCTCACCCATTCCACAGTCTCCCACCTGTTTGAGCTGCTCCCCTTCCAGCTTCTCATCACTGAATCCATTTGGCTGCTCTAAAATATAAAAGGCATCCCTGCAAATTAATTAATTTGGGGGGGGGGGGGGGGGGGAAGCACCAGATGGAATCTATCAGGTGAAAAGGATAGCCACACCCCATGGGAAGAACAAAGGTAGAGCAGACCTTTCATCTGAGATCATGGAATCCCAGGATGGTTTGGGTTGGAAGGGACCATAAAGATCATTGCATTCCACCCTCTGCCATGGGCAGGGCCACCTTCCAGCAGAAGGTGATGGCACCTGTGTCCAGAAAAAGCAATGCTGAGAGGAAAGCTGGAGTTCCAGCACAGTGTAGCAGCCAGCTCATCCAGGTGTTGTTCTCCAGGTGGGACTTGCTTCAGAAGAGCCTTCAGAGGCAGCTGGGAGAGGTGAGGAGGAACTGACTCTTGCTCTGGGAAGGAGGCCAAGGGGAGCAGCTGGAAAGGTGCAGTGCCTGGACAAACATTGGGTAATCCTTGCTGGTTTTCTCCAGGACAATCCCAGCCTGCAGGCTTGATGTCATAGAATTCCCATGATTAAGTGTCTGCTAATTAAACACACAGTATATAATTATTAATGCACTCTGCCTGAACTCTTCTGAAGGGGAGAGATTCTGCTGTTCCAAACCAAAGGATTCTTCCCTTGGATTCCTGAAGACTCATTTGTGAAAAAATGTCCAATTTAATGTGTCAAATCTCACTAGAGAGGTGCTGTAGTTTCTTTATTTGACCTTCAAGCAAAGCTGAAGAGGAAGCTACAGAAAATGCAAATATATTAAAGGAAATGTCCTCTAAAATGTGTGTCTGTGACTTCACATGTGTAAAGGGAAACTTGCATTGGAAAATTCAATATTTAATCAAAGTCTTCTGTAATTAGACTTGGTTCCACAATCTTTAATCCGAAGAGGAGTATTGCGATGGATTAACTCTGCTACCTCTGGCAAAGTTAAAGATTCAATAAAAATTGACTTGGTCTCCTTACCCACAGCTGACTCGCTGAATGATGCAAAGGAAGTGCTCAGGAAACTATTTTACAAACCCCTGTGTGGCTGAGAATCACCACAGTGAGGACGGTGAGAGATGTCACTTTGTCAGCAGGGACTGGGATGTCCCTTCCCAATGCAAATCCAATACAGGGTCATTTATAATACTTAAAACAACAGAATGGTTCAACTCCTTCCCTATTCAGGGGTGTCTTCACAGAAAAGCACCACCTGATAGTGATAAAAATATTCCTTCATGACAGAAAAAAGCCCAGAAGCTCTGAATGAAGCATTAAAAATGCCCTTGTTGAGCTGTAGGGAAGCATCTTAATTTTTAAAAAAAACTTCCCACGTAAATTTGGGAAAACTTTCAGGAATTCCTTATATTTGCATGACATCACTGCAAATCTGTTTAAAACTTAACCAGGGCATATGAACCTCTCACAGGCAGTCTGAGCTTCTTCCAGAGTCGTTCACCACTGCCCCGTGCCTGCACAGCACTTTTGGTACAAAAGTGGAGTGAAAGGGTCCTCCAGGTGCACACCCAGGTCAGATCCTAATTAACATCCACGTCCTCACACCAGGCAAGTTGGAAATAACACAGAGCTCAAAGCAGGAACACTCCGCAAAAGCAAAGCCTGGAAACAAACCCTGTTGTTTCATTAAACTTAAAATACAATTTGACTGTGTCATAGTGAGGGAGATGAGCTATCTGCATTAAATTGTGTTTAATTTCACTCTAGAACTATAGGGCCCAATTAAAAATAATGAGGCCTGTCTCCAACTGTCAGGCTCAATTAGAGCTAATGGGAACTGAGAGCTCCTGGAATAGATTCATTTTTGTCTGATGGACGAACTGGGGCAGGGGTCTTGCCAGGGGTCAGTGGAATAGACCCGGCAACAAAACATGGGTCATTCAAGCTTAAGGAGTCTTAAGGAACCTAGTTATTAAATAAGGAAGTAGGAAGGAAATCAAATCCAAAAGCACATGAATAACCCCAGCAGATTCTTTTTTTTTTTTTTTTTTCTGGTACATGCCCCTATATTTCAATCCATCCATTAACCTGCTCATTATAAACAAAATATATAATCCATAAAGGTTAAACCTATTTGACAAGGCCAAAGAAAAACTAGAAAAAGAAGTGCACAACTTCATATTCCAGTGCCAGTTTTCAGGAGTTCAGGCAGAACCAAAATTTTCCTTTGGCGATGCTCCAGAAATTGTAGCAAAGCGGCTGAGCTTTTGTTTTCCATATAAAAAATAAACCCAGGAAAGATAATTTGAATGTAGCAAGAAACCAGGCTGTCATGAGAGATGTCATGAGTGATGAATTCATCTCTTCCCGTTCAGCCTCAGCAATAAAACCAGGAAAAATCGATCATCTCTTGCTTTCAAAACTGTGATGGGACAGTCAGACAAATTCAGAAATGAAGCCATTTGTCCTTGAGGAAACATGAATGGGTGACAACTTGGAGGCACTAGACAGTAGCTGTCACTTCCCATGAGTAATTAATCCTGAGGAGAGGGAGGTGTGGAGCCTGTTGCCTGTTTACTCTGCTGGAATGACAGCCCGTGTGTGTTCGCACACTGGGCCCTGGTGGGATGGGGATGTCTCCCAGGAAAGCCTTCCCCTGAGCAGCTGTTGTCACCAGCAATGACTCTGAGGCTCGTGTTGGGCAATGCTGACACGCCAGGCCCTGGCTGGCCCTTTGTCTCTCTCTGGAGACACCTTTTTAATCTAATGATATCTTTCTCAATGTCTAACGCTGCTCGTGCAACGCGCCGCCCTCGGCTCCTCATCCCCTGCTCCCCTCCCCCCCCGGCTCATCCCGGCCTGCAAAGCCAGGCTTTGCATTTTAAATCTGTGCTCTGGGACTTCTGAGCACAGGAAGAGCAGTTCAGCCTCTCCCCAGCAAGTTCTGTTAGGAAAGAATGGGCAAATTTATAAACGAGACCCGTTATTTTTAACCCGTCCTTCCCTTCCTGCACACCAAGAACCTCCCAAGGGGACCAATGGCCACATTAAAACAAAATCACAGAACCACAGAATATTCTGAGCTGGAAGGGACCCACATGTATCATGGAGTCCAGCTCTTAATGAATGGTTCCTAATACACGTCATTGCTAAAGCATAGCCTAGGTTTGCCGACAATATAAAGGATCAGTGTTATTCCCTTTCCCCAGTGTCTTCTCAGGGTTGAAAGCTCTGAAAGACATCACCTCAGGTCTGGCTGAAAATCTTCTTGGCTTGACCCAATGGATGTACTCAGGTGGGAATCACTGTAGGGTGGAAGATCTTTGGGGACTGAGCCACGACTCTGCCTCAGAGTAAAACTCAGAACAGGGCACAGATTTAATTTGCAAATCTTGGATATGGTCCAGTTGTGAGAAATTCATGTAAAGATGTCTGTATTTCATCCAGTCTGAAGGATATCCAGCTCATGCAGCACTTGGGAAAACAGAAGCACTGAGGTTTTGGAGAATTCTTTATTTGCAGTAGGTGTTGCCTGCACCCAGTACAGAAACTGCTCTTAGGATGCAGAATGGGGTGTCCCTGGTGGGAATTCAGGTGTAAAGTACAATGTCCCATTCCTGGCAGTGTCCAAGGCCAGGTTGGATGGAGCTTGGAGCAACCTGGTCTAGTGGAATGTGTCCCTGCCTGTGGCAGGGAGTGGGACTGGATGAGCTTTGAGATCCCTCCCAACCCAAACCATTCCATGATTCTACAAGTACAAGGACATGTGTGTTTAAGAAAGCCCTCCTGGTTATTTCATCTCTTAAAATTTTAAGTTTGGAGCATTACATAGGATCACCTGAAGTGTTTAAACTGCACTAGAGACAGTTACAATTGTGAAGCAACAAACCTGGCAATTGTGAAAGTGTCATGGGTGTGACAAAAGCCAGGAAAAACAGATGTAATGTAGAAGCTCCATGTTCACATGACTCTGAATTATTCCCGTTTCACCTGAGGGCCCAGTGCCATAATCCAGATTTTTCTGGTATTTTAAATTAAAGACTGAGCACACAGAAGGGCATTCAGAGTCAAGCATAGAGAAGTGCTGAAAAAACAACTGGCCACCAGTAAAGATAAGAACAAATACCTCAAACTTTGATCTGCCAGGTTGGCCAGGGAGAATATTCTGATGCTGAGTAGAAGAAAACAAAATCACTTCTCCATGCAGCTTGTGAAATGGCAGTAAATCCTGTGTTTATAGAATACTGAAGGAAAAGCAAAGCCAAGTGCCACCTGCTAGATTTTAATTTCCATTTATCAGATCCTACATGGAAGATCATGTTATTTGTGGCTAGTTCTGCCTCCCTTATGAAATCAGAGATTTTTTTTTGGCCCTCAGTGGCCAGGAGGAGACTTCTGGTTTCTTTCAGATTTCACAATAGAATCAGCCCCGTGCAGCCTGACGGTGTCATCTCTCCAGAAGGGCTCAGAATGGGTTTGTTGACTTTCTTCAGCAGGTGCATCCCTGAATCAACTCCTACTGCTCCACAAAATGCCCTTAATTTGGTATAAAGAGTGAGATGTTGCTATCACTTAAATCTGAAGACTGACAGCACTGCAATAATCAGACATTTATCTTACGCTGCCGTTTGGAGGGAATTCCAAATACAAAGAAACTCAGCAGGCAGTCCATGGACTCCCCCTGGCCCCTTCCTGAAAAAAAAGAAAGAACCTTATGGGAGGAAGAGAAAGAGACACATAATTCATCTTGGAGATACCGGAGGTTTTTCCTGTTGAGTGGCTCCGGTTTTTGCCCGGGAGCAGCTCCGGGGTCCCGTCACCCGTCGGTCACTTTTTACTGTAGCAGGAACCCCCAAACAATCAATTTCTTCCCTTGTGACAGTAACCCAGGGAACAAATCTATGATGACACTGGTACATGCATTCGTGAACTTCGTGGCCTCGTAGGTCACTGGACAAATCTCTCTAAACTGAACTGTTGACAGTTCTTTGCAGGGTTCCCCACAGGAAACCCAAGGTTAATTGACCATTCTTTCAAACCATGAAATGCTTTTGAAAATGTTAGTTTTAAGTCTCGGAGCCTAAAAGCTGATGAAACAGCGTGTCTGTACTGGGGTGTCTTCTAATTACTGAAATGAAGAGTTATGGGCAGGGGAGGTGCAGAAATGGTTTAATTAGACTTGTGTGTCGTGGAAGCATGAAACAATATTCACTACATTGTGATATTGTTCAGAGCAGAGATGCTGAGGGAGCAGGGACCTGCCAGAGAAGCTGTTCATAAAAGAACTGACGACTTCTTGATTATGTTAATTTGATGACAGCCTTATTAAGAGAAGGATCTTAGAGCCTTAGAAAAATATGCACATTCTTCTCTTTGCTCATGTGGCCGGTCCCACTGACTCCAAAGGAATGAGCAGTGCTGGCTCCTGCAGGATCCTTCCACCTGGGAAGTTGTAGTTATGCAAACCCTCAGAACCAGGAATCCCAGGAATCACCTAACAGGTGAATGACTGGCAGGAAAGTGCATTTGCTTTGTGAGGGATGATAGAAGTGTGTAGTTAGTTATATATTCAACCAAGAGTCACAGAAGCCAGGAAGGAAATGGAAATCAATCCTTCCACCATGGATTCTGAAAGGTTTTTATCACACTGAATTTGGGCTTTACACTTGCAAGTATTACCCTGACACCCTATGAGCGTTATTGTTTATTTAAGATAAAATGTGTCTGTGTAGACACTGAAAATATGGCAGAAATAGAAGCAAAGAAAAAATTGTGTGGCTTTTTTAAGGCTTTTCTTCAGGAACCTTGAGGAATATTTTATTTTAGTATCTCTACTCCTGGTTATTAAGCCCGATGTGATCAAGGAGTTTCAAGTTCTGCAAATAATAATTAGAATAGGAATTTCACAAAATACTTCAGTAGTTAGTCAACATTCATTGCTTCTTCAATAAAAACCTTGTATATTCACCCAAAGAGAACAATTAGCTCTAAAAGCTCCTTTTTTTTTTCCTTTCCTCACTTCATCTACAAACAGGAGAATCTTTCTGTGAGCACATGTGTAGATAAAAGCAATCCATGGGGATCTGCTGACAAAATGAGAAATATTAATTGAGGAAAAACTCATTACTATGGTGAAGAAATAGGTGAGACCTACACAGGATTCTCGGCACAGTTCTTCAGCTGTAAATAAACCATGGACTACAAAAGAGCAATAAAGAGATCAAAAGTGACAATTTTCCAAGCTCTGTGGCTCAAGTTGCCTCTTTCAATGACAAGCTAGATTGATTATCACTTATATCCATCAGCCAACAGCATATTGATTTCCCTCCATATTTGAAAAAAAAAAATTATCATTTCCAAAGAATTTATTTTTTTCATCCCCAAAATGCAAAATAAAAGCATTAATACTGTGCTGACATAGTGCAAGGATTTGTTCTCATTTCATTGTTGAAAGTTAGGACATTGAAATTAATAATGAAATTAATAATTAGGCCATTAAAAATTCAGGGGGACAATAAGTTTTTATTCCAACCTTGTACCCTTTCCTGTCTTAAGGGAATATTGTCTCCTGCATGTGCTGCTCCTAATTGTCACACACAGCACAATATCTACAGACAACAGGATGGTTCAAGGAAGGAATTTTGGCTTCAATCCCAATTTTTTTCTGATTTCTACAATCTTGTACTAAGCCCTGTATTTCTAAAAGTAACTGTTTTGCTGGAGGCCATGTGAAAATACACTAAAACTGCATTTCTCAGAGATCACTTTCTCATTAATGACATTTTGAGGGTTAAAATCTCCTGACAGCGTGTGATAAAAGCAATTCTGTTGGACATCTGAAGTGGTGGAAAACACACCAGCCAACCAGAATTCTCCTGTCACAACACTTCCTTCATATTATTGCATTTAATAACTACACTGCACAATTATATCATCTATAAACGACGTTTTGCCACAAAATAGACAAATATCAAGGCAAAATATTCTTGTAGTTCACTCACAAAGATATAAGTGTGCTAAGCTTAGGTTTAAGTGGCTAAATTATAAATATATGGTCAGGTTCCATGTGCCTTGTTGGGTTGGTTTGGGAGCTCTGCCAGCTCTTGAAGCACACACAGTTCTGGCTCTGCAAGATTTCTGCTGCAGGGGCAATGAGGAGCCACAGGTCCAGTTTTCCAGGCATTTGGCAAATCCCAGAATGGTTTGGGTTGGAAGGGACCTAAAGTTCATCCAGTGCCAGCCCCTGCCATGGGCAGGAACACCTTCCACTATCCCAGGTTGCTCCAAGCCCGTTCCAACCCGGCTTTGGACATTCCAGAGACTGGGCACTGTAGTCACACTGAATTCCCACCAGGAACACATAGCATGATGGATTTTGTTCCTAAATGTGAATAATTTCATGTTAAAAATCAGTGAATAGGTCAGATGGCAGTTTTAACTTCAGCAACATCATCTTCACGAGGATGAAGATTCATTTCTTCCAGGCTGGACTTTCAGCACTTCCCAGCAAGCAGGACAACTGTGTCCCTGTGGAATACAGAACAGCAGGCATGGTTTTAGGAACAGGGCAGTGAGGGAAACTGCCAGACTGCAAAAGGAATCACCATTTGTTGGTGTTTGCTGCCTGAAGAAGCAATAAAACAAAACAACAACAAGAAAAAACAAGAAAAGTCATAATTGCCTTAGGAAGTAAAAAAAAAGGGATTTTAAAGGGAGTAAAAGCAGGTTTCCCTTTGTTTGTGGCACATTTTCAACAGTTTAAAATGCAGTTTCCCTGCCCAAAGCAGGCACTGGGACCTCCGGTGTGTTTTCCTCACCTTCTCCGTGGGGAAGGGCTTTTTGTCCGTTACATCCATGCATGTAATCAGTGCCTGTGCCTTTTGTCCCTCTCAGAGCCACCATCTGTGTGCTCCCGAGTGACCAGACAGGGCTGAGCCCCCGGCCCGGTGGGATTAATCTGCAATTTCACACCAAATGATTTTTAAGTATAATTTGTTACGATACAGTATCCTGGAATAAAACAAACGGTCGGGGCTTTTCCAAGGGGATAAAAGGGGGAAGCTTGTAAAGTTTCCTGGGTTTCAAATGGCTTGGCCAGAATCCACTTGCACATTGGTTTCATTCCGATATGAATGCCCTGGGAAAAGAGCCCGTGGGGAACTGAAATAGCTGCTTTTTATTTCTGAGGGAGAGAAAACAACCCCAGACCTGGGCACTGGGAGGGGGGGTGAAGTACAACATGATTCCCATCTTCATCAGGGACTGAGAATCTGCGGGATGAAGTTGCAGTTTAAAGTGTAAATAGAATATTTCGTAAGGAGGGGACTGAAGGGCTGAATTGTAAAGGCACTGGGTAAATAAAGGAGGAGCTAAAGAATCCTCTCTTTCACATCAAACAAAGCTGGCTTGAAGTGTGCAAGGAAATTCTTCCTTTTTACAGAGCCACTAAATGCTTTAAAATCACCACATTTCACCAAACAGAGGGTACTGATCTGAGTTCACATCATTATTTTCTGCACATGTTTTAGGTCCTCAGGCAAAGAAAGATGAAAAGTATAATCAAGAAAAAAACCAAGTGAGGAGTAGGAAGCTTGAAGTGAGGACACACCAGTGTCCCTTCACCGAAAAAGATGATCAGTAAACATAAAGCTGCTGTTCAGCCATTCTGGGTTCACCACAGACACCAGTCCCAGTCCAGCCTGGTAAGAGGTGGGGGAAATATTTTGATTTTCCAGTCTGGCTACACAGAAGTTGCCAAAGTCTTCACAGAGTTCTCATAAACCTCTGCTTTTGAGGGTTCCTCAACTCTCCCTTGCTTGTTTGTTTGTTTGTTTTTCCTCACTTGTCTCCTAAAGCAAACTGGAGAGCTTGGAAAATAAACCAAGCTTGTTTTATGATGACCTCAGCTGGCAGCAAAATGAATTCAATTACTACAGTTTAAATGAAAGTCTATAGAAATTCAAAATATTTTTGTAGAAATTCACACACAAGAAAATTATTGTCTTTACAAAGCAAATCCCTATTTTACCTGTGTGGTTTTACTGTGTTATTTGCTACAAACCAATACAAACTTTTCCAAGGAAAGGAAGAAACTGATTGCTGAACATTATGTTATTTTAAAGGCTACATGTGATTTTACATGTCACCAAATAAATCCAAAAGAAATTGGATGAATAAAAGTACCTAAAACACAATTCTCTGCTAATATTCACTGTAAAAATTACTTCGGTTGTGGCAGCTGAACGTGCCCTATTCCTTAACCTAAATAAGACTATAAATAAAAACAGAATTCTCCACATCTTGTATTCTCTCATTTTAAAATTCGCTTAAAGGAACCCAGTTACTGTATATCAGAAGATAAAATACATGGATATTCCTTTCCTGCACAGCATAATGTCTACAGAGTAAGAGAACTGGTGAGAAAACACTTAAAACAAGAAAAAATCGGCTACAGCCAATCTCTGGAAATCCAGAGATTTGCAGTTCACCTGAATTCAAACTCTGAGCAGATGTGACACAGAGCAGTTGGCTCTGAGCACTTTGGGCTGGTGGAAGGTGTCCCTTCCCATGGCAGGTGGGATGAAAGGAGCTTTAAAGTCCTTCCCACCCAAACCATTCTATGAATTTCTCAGAGCTCTGTCCTGTCCCATTGCGAGTGTCTCCAAGGGCAGGGACCCAACCACCCCCCTGTGCCCTCATTGTGAAAAGGTTTTTGTAACAATTAACTGGAATTTTCCTTGTTGCAACTTGCCGTGTGCTCTTCCAAGTGCTTGCAGAACTAAGCCCGTTTATCCCTCCCCGTTCCAGTTTAAGCTCCCCCAGTGAGCAAACGAGGCAGGAGCCACCCCTTTCTCCTCACCTGGTCTGATGTGGCCCTTCCAAGCAGGAGGTATGCAAATCACCTGGAGAAATGAATCCTGCATGGAATGCTCTGCTACAGGGAACCAGTCAGGCGAAAAGCTCCACACAATGGGCTGAACAGCTCCAAGGAAGGCTGAAAGAAGTGGTGTGTTTTATCCTCACCCTTCCTGCAAAGATCCAGCTCCAGGAATGCATTTTTTTAAAGTGGTTTTTAAGATGTAAGGATAAAATGACTAAAAGATGACATTTTAATAACTCTGTAGTTAAGGGAACACTTGAAACTGTGCAAACTCCGTGCCTTAGGCTCTGGGAGTACTGAAACTTTTCCTCTTATTTTGGTTCTCCAGATGTGCCTGGTATAGGCCTTGATGTATAGAAATATTGATTAATCTGCACTTCTATCAACAGCAATTAACAGAAGGAGATTTGATGCTCATCGAAGTGAACAGATTCTCATTAAGAGCAGAAAAAGAAAGATCTCTGTCTTCACGCTTCCTCCTCTCCATACTCTGTTAAACTGTGAAGCACAAGGAAATATGTTAATCATTAATCTTCTGGGGTTTCATCATGCAAGGATATTGGAAGTATTTCCACATTTAAGCTTTGCTATGCAGAGCCCATCTTGGTGTCATCACTGACCTCAAACTGCTTCTACATAAAAGCCATTTTCCTAACAAGGGAGGCTGGTCCCTGTTTTGATGCCTGAAAACCCTTTCTGTGAAGAAATTCCTCCTGATGTCCAACCCAAACCTCTCCTGGTCAGGGAGTTATAGAGAGGCAGAAGGTCCCCCCCGTCCCTCCTTTTCTTCAGGCTTAGTCCCCCAGCTCCCTCAGCTGCTCCTGGATCTCCAGACCCTTCCCCAGCTCCATTCGCTTCCTTGAGCACTCTGACAGACACCCCCAATATCTGTCCTGTGCTGAGGGGCCCAGAACTGCCCCCAGGATTTGAGGTGCTTCACCAGTGCTGAATACAGGGGGACTATTTGTTTATTTTATGTGTAAATGTAGTTAAATAAAGGTGCTCACATCTACCAGACCCCTCTGTCTCCACCCTGGGTCCCTCCCTCCCACTCGCATCCCCTGGGCTGGCTGGGCTCCGTGTGTGCCTTCCAGGGGCAGGACCGTGTCCCCTCCACCTCTGCCCACCCTCGGTGGGGCAACCACCCCTCGCCTCACAGCTGCAGGTCCTTGCGGATCCATAGTGGTTTGGGTTGGAAGGGACTTCAAGCACCTGCAGTTCCACCCCTTTGCCATGGGCAGGGACACCTTCCACTAGACCAGGTTGCTCCAAGCCCCATCCAACTTGGCCTTGGACACTGCCAGGTATGGGGCAACCACAGCTTCTCTGGGCAACCTGTGCCAGGGCCTCACCCCGCTCACAGTGTCAGCGCTAAGGCAGCAGATCGTGCGGTGCAGCCTCCCGGGCTGTCCCTGCTCCTTTCCCGCTACGGCGGCTCCCGGGTCCTTCCCGCGGTCATCCCGGAGCGGGACGGGCGGCGGGAGGGCAGGGGCGCGTCCGGGCGCTGCCTCCGCTCCGCTCCCCGCGGCGCCGAGCGGGGCTGCGGGCACCGGGAGAAGGGCACAGGGTACCAGGCATCGGGCACCTGATGCACGGAGCGCCGGGGACCGAGCACCGGCCTCCGGGAACCGGGCACAGGACGGCGGGCACTGGGCGCCGAGCACCGGGCTCCGCACACCGGGCACCGCGAAAAGGGCTCCGAGCTCAGCCATCGGGCACCGCCGCGATCCCCCCCGAGCCGCCCCCGCTCCCCTCCCGCCGGTGCCCGTTCGAGCCGGTGGATCCCTCCCCCTCGTCCCTCCGCAGAGTTGCCCGGAGTTGGGTTAAATGGGTTTTTCCCGTTTATTTGCCCTGCTCCCCGCGGACACGCCCGCTCATCCCACCCCACCCCACCCCATGGCACGCCGGCCCCTCCCGGGCCGTGCGGGGGCGGTGCGGGCTCCTCGGCGGGCGCGGGGCCGGCTCTGCCCCGGCGCTGACCCCGGGCCGGGCCGCGCATGCTCGGGCTGGACAGCTCCGGAGAGGGAAATTTAAACCGGGGCCGGAGCGCGGCCCCGCCGGGCCCGACATCAGATCCCGCCGGGCCCCCCGCCCGCAGGTTCGTGCAGCAGCAGCAGCAGCAGCAGCGGTGGCAGCGCCCGGCCCGGAGCGCGGGGGGTCGGAGCGGCGGGGAGGGGAGGGGGAACCTCGGGCTCTCTGCATCTCCGGGCAGAGGGGCTGGGATCACCCGGGCTCTCTCCGTCCCCGGGCAGCGGGATGGGTTTCTCCCGGGATCGCTCCATCCCGCGGGCAGTGGGGTTGAAGAGCCCCGGGATCCTTCCCCATCCCTGAGGCAGCGGGGTTGAGTTCCCTGGGCTCCCCCTCCACCCCTGGGGCAGCGGGGCTGGGATCACCCGGGCTCTCTCCATCGCCCGGCAGCGGGATGGGGTTCTCGGGGATCGCTCCACCCTCGGGTCAGTGAGGCTGGGAAACTCCGGGTTCCCCCTCCATCTCCAGGCCAGTGGTGGCGGGGACCCCCGGCTCACTCCATCCCTGGGACTGAGGGGTTGGTGATCCCCCAGGATCCCCCTCCATTTCTGGAGCAGCGGAGCTGGGGTCCCGCTGTTTCCCTCATTCCTGGGATAACGGGACTGGGTTCGCCCGGGCTCCCGCCCCATTCGCGGAGCAGAGGGGCTGGGAACCCCCGGCTCACCCCATCCCTGGGGCAGCGGGGCTGGAGAACACCGGACTGTCTCCATCCCCGGGCAGCGGGGCTGGGATTCTCCCGGGATCGCCCCATCACCGGGGCAGCGGGGCCGGGGTTCCCCGGTTCACCCTATCGCCGGGGCGCGCCGGGACCGCTGCAGCTCCCGCAACTCGGGCTTCCAAAACGCGGCTGCGGATGCTGCCTGGGGGTAAGAGCGGCCCCGAGGCGGGAGCGCTCCCGGCTGCCGGTGCTCCTGGGATCCACAGTCCCTGCCCGTGGCTGTCCCTCCCTCGGCGGTCCCGCTCTGAGCCGGGATTATCCCCCGTGAGATGTTCTTCTGCCTTTCCCAGTACCACCAGTGCACGTGGCGGTGCCGGTCCCCGGCCGGGCCGTGCCCCGGTGCCTCCCGCCGCTGCTGAAGTGCTGGATAGCTACTGCTGCTGACCCTGCCTGCTGCTGCCCAAGGAGATGATAGAGAGTGATATCCCGGCCATAATGTCAGGAATCATTAGGAACTCAGGGCAAAACCACCACCCTTCCCAGGAGTACAGGTGAGGCACTTCTCCATTTCCAGAGTGACCTCTGCATTGTGAAATCCTGCTAACCCATGCTATTTCCTCCTTATTTCCAACAAAAATCCCTTTAGCATGTAGAAATCCACTTTTCTTCTTCTTTTTAAAAGTTATCTGCATTATTTCTCCACTCAAAATAAGATTTCTAAGCTGATGATTGGTTACAGTGCATTCCTTATGGAAAAGCATTCCTGTGTGAAAGATTCACAACGTGGTTTAGTGGGCAGGGTGGGATTCAGATGGAGGTTGGACTTGACGATCTTGGAGGTCTTTTCCAACCTTAATCACTCCATAATTCTATGATTCTCTGATTTTGATACTAACCTACATTTGATAAACACACCTCCAAAGGAGGTGCTGAAGGAGGGCTGCCCTAAAAGGAGGGCTGACCTCCCTTTTAAACTCTTTCTCCTGCAGAAGCCTTGCCAGAGAAGGATATCCTTGTTAAATAATAATTATTGAAAAGTTCCCTTTCAGATCACTTTTTGCATTGTTACGGAGCAGCCATGGAGAGCCTAAATAAGTGCAATAGGCACTGGAAGAGATTTTAATTAAAACAAGTACTTGTGCAGCCCTCCAAAGCACTGATATGTCAAAGGTCTTTTAATAGTGGTGGGAACAAACCTGGATTTGTCAAGAGCCTTTGATAATTTAATTTACCTGGGCCACTGGGCTTCCATTTATCATTTAAAAAGTATTGTTAGAAGTCACAGGAGAGTTCTGCATGAGTTACAGAGCCCTGGGTTATGTTAGGTTACATCTTGTCACATGATGCAAAGCTCCAAGAAATACAGCAATACAGGATACAATCCAGGGGAAAAAATAGAAAGAAATTAATTTCTTGCTTTAAAATAAGAAGAGAGAGACTCCCTCTTCCCAGCCTTGGGGGTTTGTACCCATTTCTTGGGTGCAGGTATTTTTCCCTCAGCCTCCCTCTATTCAAAATGCAAGTGCTACAGCACAGCCTCTTGCAGCTCAACAAGTGATTTGTTATAGTCCCTGGAGCCTCTGTGGAAAAAGGTCTGTGGAGCTGTTTTGCTGTTTATGGAGGCACTGTTTGCTCTGGGCATTTTTCTTGGCTGCATAAATATTTGTAAAGAAATTATTCGGGATTTAACGAAGGGTGTGGATGAGAGAGACTGCTGGGGACTTGGATTTAAGTCTGCATCTTCAGTGCCCTCCAGAACTCACTACCTTAACAAAGACCCTTTTTATGGGGAGAACTATTTGAGTCATAGCTGCAGAAAAATGTGTCTTTTGGGGGGAGAAAGATAGAATTTATCTTACCACAGTAAAGGAATTGCAATTTTCTTTTACTCACAAATCAGCTGCTTTTAAAAACTACTTTGGATTCTCTGTGAAACATTTGGAACTCACAGATCCCAGTTCTCTAAAGTTTTTAACCCACTTGTGATTCCTTTAACACGGCTTTAAAATAAATTATTTGACCTCGTTTAATAGTGGCAAATTCTGATAAAAATGCATAAAATCTGCACTGCACCATAAATGCAGAGCAGTATTTGTCCTACTTCATGAGAAAACACTTTGGATTATGTAAAAGCAAATCTTTTAGACTGAATGATTTTAAGCAAAGAATAGACCTGTCAAATTCTATCAGCTCTGTTTACTCTCCTGCTGTCACCACAGTCCGGGGCTGGAACCCACAGTCCCGAGTTCTCCATGGGGGAGCATCAAGGCTCCACAAAATGGGGACTGGCCTCCAATTAGCGAGTGGGAGGCTGGGGCTGTGCTGAGAATACTCTTCTGTCTCACTTGGAATCTTTCAATGGGACAGTTGGACTCGGGGGAGCCCCGGCTTTTCCTGCGAGTGCCGGAGGAAACACGGGAGAGGGAGGGGACCAAACCCCAAACACCCTCAGCCTGCAGCAGCTTCTGCTTCCAGTGGGAAACTGGAATTTATTTTTTTAATTTTTTTTTAGGATAAATGAGATTTAAAAATCCATGATTTTAGCAGATCTTTGGACTCTGTGCATTCAAAGCGTCCGTAGTAGATTTGATGTAGCTCAGAGTAGTGATGAGGCTTAAACTGCTTTTGGCTTCTGAGCAGAGTCCTGGGAGAGTTTGCACCACAGTGAAATGATTTTAGGCAAATATCTCCTATACTAGTGCAGCTGTGGGATATAAAACAACACAGGGATGATTTTCCAGGGCCATCATATCTCCTCTGCTGCTTATTTTTATGGCACTGTCACGGCCTGGCTGCCAGTGCAAAGTAATTATTTATATTAGCAAATGCCTCTTACTTTCCCACAGAAAATACCCCCACGTTCAGTATTTCCATCATCATAGTAGGGACAAATACTTCTAATGATTACATTCTATTGCCATTCAGGGAGTAAACATAGAGAATTGTAGCACACTGGGATTTTTTTAACCCTTAACGTTTTATCCTTGTTAATAATAATTAATAATTTAACACCTTTTAATGTCAATGTATCTATTTTAAATCACAAGTCTTACTCCAGGTTTGCTGTGCAGTGGTGGCTCGTGGTTGTTTCTGCACAGAGCTGTGTAAATTATAGAAGCCAATTCGAGGCTGCTCCCAGGGTCTTCTCTCTGGAAATCCAGGTTCTCCAGCTCCTGAACACTCTGGTATTTGGGCAATATTTTTAATTGAAATCTGGAATCTATCATTTTGATTTTAAAATGGGATTTAATATAAATGACCAGAATGAGAGAAATAAAAAATATGCAGAACAAGGTTTAATATGCAGAGCTTGAGCAGCAGAAGCCCCAGGCGGGCCTCAAGTAAGACTGAAAAACACTCACAGACCAAAGTTCTACCCCACAGAAGGCTCAGTGTCACCCTAAAACAGCATTTTCAAATGCACTAAATATTTCTTAGGGCCCATTCCATTCCCAGCTAGATACAGTTGTGTGTGGTTTATCACAGACTATATAATAAATTTATGACATGAAACCCAGGCCATTAGAAGGGAGACAAGGAGTATTTTGCCTTGGATTAATTGGCATGTGTGAAAATCCAAATTTAAGGAATGAAATCATCAATCTATAAAAATGTGGTGTCTACATTTTGAAAGAAATACCTGAAATTATAATACTATTTGAAGAAATAACATTATTTAGGGTGTCAAGGCAGCCCTAGACCAACCAGACAAACTGATTTCATGTTTTGCAGCTCAATATTTTGTGGAAAGACCACGTTTCTATTTTTTATATTATTATGTATTTCCAGTTGACAGAAGCCTTATGTAGCATTTCGAAGGCCTTGTCATGCACTTTTTACACATTAAATAGGAATTAAGTTTTAAATAGATGCATTTTTGTTCAAAAGGTGTTAATCATTATTAATATGACATATTAGTAGACTACATTATCCTTCATTTTAATTGTCTCCTTGGTTCTTAAATAATTGGTCTATATTCATTAGCTCATTAGATAGTCTGATAATTTTTTTGTTGTAGTTACTTTATTCTTGCATAGTTTAGTGTAAAATCAGATAAGAGGCATAGATGGATGAACACGGGGCTGCTGTATTCCAAAAATGCCGGATGTGCAGCATTCCAGCAGTGGAAAAGGTGGCAAATTCTATTTTTATGGCACATAGAGCACATTTGAGCTCTGCTAAGGGGTTCTCTCACGGATGCTTTTGCACTTTGGCTTCTGGGGAGCAAATTTTACCTTCAGGCCATGGAGGGGTGGATGGACGGATGGATGGACGGATGGATGGACGGATGGATGGATGGATGGTGTCTGGGAGTGTGCACAGAGGACACAGCTGCACACCAAAGGTTACAAATGTATAACTAGCCCCTCCACAGTTGCTCCTGAAGAAAACATCTCTGTCCATTGCTGTGACACTCCTTGTGTCTGGCAGGGAGTGAGATAATGGCTTGATGTGTTGCAGGAATTTCATCCCAGTTGTGGCTTCATTCTTTCAGAAAAATGTGAGAAACCTCCAAGGAAACAGTCCAAGTGGATTGATTTAAGTGGATTAGTGCAAGTTTCCTCTGCAGCTCTGAAATGTGCTAATCTGGAGGAATAAAAATTGGGGCTTTGCTTCCCAAACTGTCCCGTGGGGAGGCAGAGGTGGGAAGGGCTGGTGGGACCCAGCACAGCTCAGGCTCCTCTGCCCCCAGTGAGGCCAGAAAGGTTTCATCTCATACCTCTGAAATGGAGCTTGTCCTCATGTTCAAAACAGGGGAAGAGAAAGGGAATTTGGACTTTTCCAGCATTTCAGAGGCTCACTGTACCCATTTCAAAGTCTCCTGTGTGCCTCAGCAGAGCTGCTGCATCACCAGGGCAGTGAGTAACTGAGATGGTTCCTACAACACTGCACAGGTAGTGTGGTTTATACTCCCTTTACACTGGAGTAAACAACAAGGTTCCAGTGCTAATAGACAGCAAAGTTCAAGCAAAAAGTATCTTCCCAGGCAGACAACCCTCTTGGAATGAATGTAAGATATTCCTGTAGCACCTGGTACTTCAGCGCATTTTTGCACCAAAGAGAAGTTTGTTTTGACATCAGTCACAGGTTTGGGTTTTGGTTTGAGTTTTTTTTAAACAAACAGATTTCAGAGGCAGATCCTACTTTGGAAAATCCCGACCTGGGGGTGGTTAAAGCACATCAGGTTATAGCACGGTGGTTGGGAGTTTAGTGCTGCCATTTCTCCAAACTTCCTCTTGGGCTTAAGCAAATCACAGAGGTCACTTGTAATTCACTTTTCCTTCATCCCAGAGCAAATGGTGTAAGGAGGGTTGTGAAACATGGAGCTGAGACGTATAAAAGGCTCCAGGGGCACAGCTATACCTGTTGCTGCTCAGTACCTTTGCAGGAGGGTTTTGGAGAATTCTCTTCTGAACCATGGTGCAGGAGAAGAACAGCAATACCTGACAGGTTAATCACCTTGTTTGCTTTTTCCTCACTAGTTTTGGTTCCAATAATCCAAAGTCTCTTCATTTATAGGTGAGGAGGGACTTTCTGTTTTTCTCTGGAAAGCTGCTTAATTTCTGTTCTTATTTCCAGCAAGGATCTTGAAGAAGGGTGGGCTGGTGGTTTGAGACTGGATGTGTGTTGTGCCTTCAGAGAGGAATTGCAGGTCAAAGGCAGCTGTGGGACCTGCTGCTGAAGCAAGAGAGGAGCTGGTGCAGAAACAGGGAGAGGGCAGGTGGCTTTGAGGGTGGAAAACAGAACCTGGGGTGGGGAAGAGCAGCTGGAAGGGAGGAAGGTAAAAGGAGCAGAGCAGATGGAGTGAGAAGAAAAAGGAGGTGGTGAAGTTGACTCCTTAAATAAAAGGGAGAACATTTCTCACCCCAAATATTTTCACTGTCTTATGTATGAGAAATCTCTGTTCTTGTTCTGAGGGCCATGTGTAATCCCAGACAAAGGAAAACAGCTTCTCATCACCACTTCCAGAAGAGGTTTTCTCAGAACTCTTCCTGCCCAGTTGTCACTCACTGGATAAACCACAGCAAACAGTAATTAAGAATCTATTGCCCCAGTTGCTCCTGATTGTTGAACTGTTACATTGCCCAAGCACAGGCAAAGAGCTCAGTGTTGGAAATGGGAATAAAAATTGGCTGTTGAGCGAGAGACAACTTAAAGCTGTGGCTGAAGCTGAATATGCCAAAAGCAGCCTCAGTGTTTTGGGCTGACTTTGTTTAGAATGGAGGTGATGATGAGTTGCCACCACACTCTCGGTTTTTGAGGGGATGGTCCTTTTAGTCTCCATTGATTAGTTAACCCTCCCTTGGAATTTGCAATGTGGATGTGGATAGTTCACCTAACATAGGTTTTTGTGGTGATGAACCAGCTCACATCCAGCTCCTGGAACAGCTCAGTGTGAGGAAAGGTGGGGAAGTCAGATCCATGAATACAGACTCACACTCAGCTCTGATGTTGGTTCAGATTCCTGCAGGGTCAGGCCAGGAATTATTTTAATTCCATTTTCCCAGCTGTT
The DNA here is from genome assembly GCA_038380795.1 of Pyrocephalus nanus. Lineage (NCBI taxonomy): Eukaryota > Metazoa > Chordata > Aves > Passeriformes > Tyrannidae > Pyrocephalus > Pyrocephalus nanus. The sequence goes on from CM076278.1 coordinate 7,978,601, forward strand.
ATGACAGCAGGATGCACTTGATGGGGGATAAGAAAGATAAAGATACCTTTAGGTTCCTGTAACTGGGAATTTTGTGTTGCTGAAGGCTCTGGGGAACTTTGCCAGGTGTGCAACCAGTGCAGGAGCCCAATCTCTCTGTGACAGCAGGCAGGAAGGGTCAGATCTGGAAAAGGGTTTCATTCCAAAGGGTACTGTCCCTCATCCAACATTACCCATATGAAATAAGTATTTTGGGCAGATAATTCTAGAGCAGAGAACAAAAACTACCACAGAGCATTTCTATATCACACCCACCACTCTCCAGGCCCTTTTCACAGGAATAGCCACGGATCAGCATCCTTGGGAATTAAATCCTCAGCACCCTGTGGATTCTCATCAGTGCAGGTGCCTTTCTAGGACAGAAGCACAGAAGCAGGAGGGGTTTTTTTGCAGAGAGCTGAAAGCAGAGGTGGAAAAGTAGAGTTGCATAATTTCACCACACCTTTAAGAACAACATCGTGTTTGCAACATGTTTGCGGGACTGTAACCTCTCCTCCAGAGGGGTTTGATGGGTCTGTGGCTGTTCCAGGAGCCCCATTCTCCGGGAATGCATCCTGGGACGGCTCAGAATCGTGAATTAATTACAGCCCATCGCTATTTATCTCATTTACATGCCCTGAAAGGCCGTGGCTGCTTTACCACAGTGCCCCATTGTGCCAGGGGCTGTGAGCACCCGGCCAGAGGCAGGAGCTCTGACTCCTGGAGTTTATTCTCCTGGAGTTTACCCTCCAACCTGAGGTTAAAAGGGTGGTGGAGGCGAACAGGAGCAAAGCACACATGGTATTCCAGTGTGTATCCATGGATCTGTAGTTGTCTTGGCACGGGGAATTTTCCAGGCTGGAAAGATTGAAGCCTATGAGATTACAATGTTGGGTATTCCTGTGCTCTGCTCTCTTTTTTTGCAGTTAATTAGCATTTTTCACCGAAAGCAGGACACACATTGAGTCTGTGTCCTGGGAGATAAGCTGGTTTATGCTGCAGAATATCTGGGCTTTTAAAACACCTCAGAAGGGAATATTTTAAAAGCTTCACCCTCTTTAAGATATGTGAATATTCAACATTGGTTTTCAAGATAACCTGAAGAATAATCCTTAAATGTGAAATGATAGAATCATCAAATCATGGAATCACAGAGTCTCAGAACTATTTGGGTTCAAAGGGACTTTAAAGACCATCCAGTTCCAACTCACTGCCAGGGGACCCTGCAGGGATGTCATGCAATATTTTATATTCTGATTACATATACCTTTTCCTATTATTAATTGAAATACTATTCTGATAACTTGCAAATTCATTAAAAAAAAAAAAAAAAGTGTAAGTGAACAGCCAGAGGTGGTTTTAAAAAAATCTGTAAACTCAAAATTCTGTGATGTGAAGGGAAGGGAAGAGAACAAGAGAAAGGAATATCCTTGACTTGGAAAAAGAAGTGGCTTGCACACTTGTCTGGGTATTACATATTTCTACAGCTTTGTATCTGCATAAAATAGAACTTAATGGCTGTGATAGCAACTTTTATTGATATCCGACACCTTCCTTTACCCCCGTTTGGATCCACAGGGTTTGTGTGAGAGGCCGGTGAGGACGCTGGTGCTCCCGGGCCAGTAGGACAGTGGTAATTCCAGCTTCCCATGACATCCAGCCGATCCAGGGGTATTTCTCCTGCTCGGAAGAGCCCCGGGCTGGTGCACCCAGGGTGAGGGCGAGGAGAGACTTTTGTTTTCCAGCATCCAGCCGGGGCTGAGCCCCCGGGGACAGGAGGAGTGTGCGGTGGGCGCTGACCCCAGACCTGCTGCGGCTCTGCCGTGTCCGGGAGCCCCGGCAGGGCCCGGGTGCCAGATGGCAGCGGGGGGGGTGTTGTGTGTCCGCCGTCACTCGGGCAGATTAATGGGAAGTTTGGAAAAAAAGGAGGAGGGGGGGGGAGGTGGAGGGGGGGGAAACAATTAAGCAAGAATCCCCAAAACAATGGGGGCCACGTGCCGCGGGCAGCGGTCGTTGGGCGCACAATGGGTTATCGGCTCCCCTTGAATGCGCCCAACTGTTGCAAACGACATGAGCCTGCCCAGTTTTCAAATCATTTAATGCTCTTGTTTTCTTCCAATCCAGCCAATCTCCGCCGGCACAGCCGTCACCTGATGGTCTTTTTCTGGATTTAAGTCCCAGGCCTCACAAAATAACTGAACAGCGTAACCATGGCAATGCTAATTATTGCCCGATAACTACAGTAGGAGAAAGAACGCGGGGCAGGCTGGCAGAGAGATTGGAAGATGGGTTTTTTTGGCCAGGGTTTGAGGTTTTGGCTCCTGGTCCTCTGTTGATTTTTCCCCTCTTTTCTTCTTTTCAAAATCTTGTTACAAACAAATCACATTCTGCTTTTACAAACAAATCACCTTCTGCTTTAAAGATCTCCCAGATAACAGTTTAAGGAGCTTTGATAGGTGTTTTTGGAATTCCTGACTAGAGGAGCTGAAAGCTCCAGGGCAGGCAGGCACTGGAGTTTTGCCTTGTTCTTTTAAGCTGATTTAGAGTCGTGTAAAACATAAAAGATGCTTCAGCAAGAGACCAGATTTATTTAAGGCTTCTGCAGCATCGTTTGGCAACAAACACAGATCAGCACCACGCAGCTGCTTTAACACACTCTGAGAGCTCTTTAAAGCCTTGGTTTTGAAAGCAAAATCAACAACAGACAACTAAATTATGTTATTCTGAGAGATAAAGATGTTTTCATGGATGTGAATCCCTTTGTATTTACTCTGGGTGTCTAATGACAACTTCCTGACATGTCCTAATTACTGCTTTACTCCTCGAGGTACCAATGACTCCTATAGTACCATTCCCCAAAAATAAATTAATTTAGTCTTTCACTTACAATAGTTCTTTTGGTGACTTTAGCAGGAGTTTGGACCACACAGGAATTTTTGGGTACTGTAAATATATTCCAATATCCCCATTTTGTACCATGAGCTCTACCAGAAGCAAAGCAAAACAGGTGAGGTGGAGTGTGCAGAATGTGTCAAAAGCAGAACTTTAAACCAAAAGCAGCCTGTCATTGCTGTGCCTCGGGTTTGTTGCCAAAGGGATCCTGGCAGTTTTGGGGTGTTCAGGCACACATCAGCTTTGGACTTGTTTCCAGGCAGTTTCTCTCTGAGTTCCTGGGCATTCTTCTCCTATAAATAACCTACAGGAAGTTTTCTTCACCAAAATGTTTCCAGCTGTACAAAGGAGCACAGTATCAGGTGAAGGGTGGGAAACAAAAGGGATTTGCAAACAGAATTCTGGCCTGATGCATTTTCCCACTGACCCACATGAGCTGTGGCACACCAGCCATCTCCCCCCTTTCCAGGGGCAGTGCAGCACCATCCCTGCTCCCAGTAACCTTCCCTGCTGCTCTGCAGGCTCTTGGCTTCCGACCCATCCCAGCTGAGCGAGGATGAGCTCCCTGGGGACCTGCAGTCCCTGTCCTGGCTGACGTCGGTGGATGTGCCCAGGTTACAGCAGATGGCCAGTGGGAGGATGGATTTCAGCCTTGGGGCCCAGAATGCCATGCTCCAGCAGCCAGGTAATGTTGGGATTGGGAATAATTGCTCCTTAACACCACAACCTGCCCCTGCCTTTCTCTCCCCACACAGACTCCCTTAGTTGATTCCTTTTAAGTGCTTTACATTTTGCTTCCTGTCCAATGACCTGGAGCCTGTTGGCTTCTCATAAGGGCACTGCTGATCTCCTTCCTTCATCCCAAGAGGCAGAGCCCCAGTACTGACAGCAGATCCCTGGATCCCATGGGAATTTCTGCTCAGTGCAGTTGCTGGTGCCTTTGCTGGGTGAACTCAAGCTGAGGTATTTAAGACTTGGGGTTCAGAGGTTTTCAACAGCTTTGGAATTAGGTAATTAGTGTTTCTGCTTTGTTTCAACACTGATAAAACCAAGAGCACCTGATTTACCTCACCCCTCTTTGCTTCAGGCAGATTTACAGCCTCAGTTCACTTTTCTTGGTGAACATCCTTTAGGTAAACACACTTGTTCCCTGCAGCATCATCCCACCTGCCTTAGAGCACAAATCCTCCTGGAGTACAGACAGTGCTGAATATGTTGTTTTTCTTTTGTAAGACATGGTGTCTGTAACCCCTCCATGGACTGTTAAACAGCTGCCACCTTTCACTCCCTGGGTAACCAGTTTTAGAAGCAGCTGATGTGATCTTTGCAAGCTGTGAAATGCTCTGGGTTCTGTGGGGATGGAAAGGCAGAGAGGTGTGATTATCCACTCCAGAGCCTGGCTGTATTCAACTGCATCCATTAAACATCAGTGTCAGCTCTATCTCCTGAAGTACTTCCATGAGAACATTCCTTGCCTTTGCTCTCTCCACACAGGTCCTGTGACAAACACCCTGCACTCAACAGGAGCTCCTGGAGCAATGATCCATGTCCAGGCCAGCCTTCCCCAGGGAATCCTGGGCCTCAATTCTATTTCAACACATGGAGCAAACGTAAGAGCAGGCCTTGATGGCCCATTATTGCCACACCTCTTAGGAAAAGGTACTCCTGGGAATCCAGGAGTGCCACGACTGGTGTGTCTCTCTCAGCAGATGAGCCCCTATGCCGTGGGTGGGCAACTGTCTCCTGGTTTACAAACACAGCAACAACTTTTTCCTCCTCCTCCTCCTCCTCCTCCTCACTCCCAGCAGGTGTTTGCCCTGGCCCAGAACACCCAACAGGTACTGCCATGTGTGTCGTCTGTCCTGAAGTACCTGCCAAGATCATTTCTAGACCTCTTTAAAAACCCCCACAATAAAACATCCCTGAACCTAAGTACTCACAGACATTTTGCATCCAGCATTTCCCTTCTTTTCCTCCTGCACACAGTGCAACCCAGCAGGAATCTACAACACATCCTATGGGACACAGCCACACTATTCCCAGCCACGCCTGGCTCCTCACTCTGCCCAGGAACTGCATCCAAAGCATTATCCCAAGCCCATCTACTCATACAGGTGAGTGGAGAGCAGGGATGGCTGTGACACTGCAGGGGTGGTGCCATGGGAATGTTTGATTCCTTTGGAGGGAACAAAAATCCCATCACCTACCCAGGAGTTCTGTGGGAGCTGCCCCTGAGGGGCAGTAGGAGTGAACAAGCAAACTGGTTCTGGATATCAGCATAAGGGTGGAGTAATAGCACAGAAGAGTAAAATCTGAGGATCACAGGGTGACTTCTGAGCCCTTGAGAACAGAAATCCCAGAATCAGCCAGCCCATGGCAGGGGGTGGAGTGAGATGAGCTTTAAGGTCCCTTCCAACACAACCCATTCCATGACAGCTCAGTTCTTCCCTGTCTTTCCCTCTCCCAGCTGTTTGATCGCGATGGCTCTGAAGAACAGCAAGACCGGGAGCCTCCCCGTGAGCGAGATCTACAGCTTCATGAAGGAGCACTTCCCCTATTTCAAGGTACCTGGGCAGCCCCAGGAGGGGGGAAGTGCAGCATCCCAAACCCATGGCTGGTTTGTCTAACCCCCTCCCCTGCACTTTCAGACAGCCCCGGATGGCTGGAAGAACTCCGTGCGCCACAACCTGTCCCTGAACAAGTGCTTTGAGAAGGTGGAGAACAAGCTGAGTGGCACCTCCCGCAAAGGGTGTTTGTGGGCCCTCAACCCCGCCAAGATCGACAAGATGGAGGAGGAGATGCAGAAGTGGAAGAGGAAGGACTTGGCTGCCATTCACAGGAGCATGGCCAACCCAGGTAGGGCTTTTATCTCCCTGCCCCATCCCAAGCATCCACGGCCTTCCCTGAGGGTCCCGCTGCCTTCAGTGTTACTGATTATAGTGTCACATTTCCATGTCTGTTCTTCTGCAAAACCCCCCCTTTATTAAGCCTCTTTCATTCTTATTTGTAAAAAACCATGTTTTGGAAGCTTTCAGGAGCTCAGTATTGACAAAATCAGTTGGAGTTTTTTGCTGCAAAATCAGTAACATACGATCAGTGATAAATTAGTTTTATTTGTTTACAAGATAAAGGGCCACTGAAACTGCTGGGAATTACTTTTACAAGTCTTATTTCAAGAGATAAGCAGAATTCAAAGTGTCCCTACGAACAGGGGACCTAGTGAGGATGTCTAGTTCTGCATCTGAGGGTGAGCTGCCATCAGGAGTGGTTTGGTTGCTCTGTGTAAGTCCTGGGATCATTTCTTCAGTTCAGTCAGGGGTCAGGCCTGTGCTGGGTCTCATCCTATGACAGACACTGCCAGGTCAGTTTTACAGCAGAAATGTGTGAAACCTGTGGAACACTTCGGCCCATCCCTGCTTCAGCAAGTGGGTTAAACTGTTGTTTTTCCTCCTTGGGAATGGGCACTGCCTGTGCAGAGGAGCTGGACAAGCTGATCACCGACAGACCCGAGAGCTGCAGGCGGCCCAGCAAACAGGCAGAGCCCGAGGTGACCCCCCTGAGCCACATGGCCACGGCCCAGGGCCGGATCCCCGTGTCCCAGCTCCAGCCTCAGCCCATCATGACGCTGTCCCTGCAGTCCCTGCCCCTGCACCACCAGCTCCAGACCCAGGCTCGCATCGCCCCAAACTCTCCTGCCCCGGCGCAGACGCCTCCCCTGCACACCCTGCCCGACATGAGCCACAGCCCCCTACCCCACCACCCCCTGGGACGGGCCCCTCCGGAATTCCCCAACGTGCCGGCAGACATGAGCACGGAGGTGGATGCCCTGGATCCCAGCATCGTGGACTTTGCACTGCAAGGTAAGGGACAGGACCTGGGGAAGGGCAGGGAGGGGGTTCTGTGCTTGGGTAGTCACTGAACATCTAGCCAGGGTCCTGCAGAAGATGTAAGCAGGGATGTGGGACACCTCATCTCACTGCCCACGGGAAACCAGAGCTGTGCTTGTGCCTTGGTGTTCCCCTTGTGTGCAAGGAGAACTTCCCTGGCTTATGGCAATGCCTGATGTGGTCCCTGGATGTGTGGTTAGCTCAGGTAAATGGGTGCTGCCCAGAAAGGGCTGGAACCAGAGGATTTTTTGGGAACAGACATGCCTGCTGCCCTTGCCCCATAGTGGTACCACTCTCGAGCAGTGAGTGAAGCCCTTTAGTTACCCCTGATGTGGGTGACCCACACACAGCTCCCAGGGGTGTGGGATGTGCTGCTGTGAGCAGGATTTAATCCTTTCCAGGTAACATCTGGGAGGAGATGAAGGACGAGAGCTTCAGCCTGGACACCCTGGGTGCCTTCAGCACGTCCCCTCTGCACCTCTCTGACTGCGACCTGGGCACCCCCGGCCTCACGCCCGTGTCCAGCAGCAGCGACCGCTCCTTCCCAGACCTTCAGGTCACCGGCCTCTACACCACCTACACCACCCTGGACAACGTGGCAGCTGCTCAGTACATGACCCCCCAAGGCAACAAACCCATCCCTCTGCTCTGAGCTTTGCACCCTTCCACAGATCCCGACACCTGGAAGCAACGAGAGCTCCTCCTGCAGACACTTGGGATGTGTCGGCGACTTACAGCGTGAGAGGCCAAAATAAATCAGACTGTGGCTGGGAGAACCACTTTCACTTGTGGCAACCCTGAGGAAAGGGCGCAGATATTTCTGTTGTGGGGCTGGTCAGCTCTCCAGAGGGACCTGGAAGGTGCAGCAGGAACTTTCACTGGAATGGAACTGAGCTAAAAGTAACCCAGTTAAGGGAAACAAATTTAATCTTCCCCATGATCTGGTGGAGCTGGTTGGTCACCACCTTCACAAAAGCCAGCAGAGTCAATGGGACAGTCAGAACTGAGTTGGAGCCCAGAATGGTTCACTGTGCACCTGGTGAATCATTTGCTCCTAATTTGCCAAATTCCTGTTGCTGTGGAACAAAGACCTCACCCAGTCCCTGGAGACATTTGCACCACTAACACTTTTCTGACTTTACTGTTGTTAATTTATTTTTCTGAGGTAGGAATAAAGGAGCAAAAATACTAAAAATGAAAAGTCAACCCCACAGCAGACAGCTGCTGTATCTAGATTTAAAAACAAAGTCCTCACCCTTGAGGGAAGTGGTACTACTGAACTATTAAACTGGCTAGAAGATTTTAGGAATTATGCCTATTTTTAGGATTTTTAAAAGAAATAGATTTGTTTATAGTCTTGTGTATTGTGCTTCTGTCTATTCTTGTGCTAGGCAGTATTACTATTTGTAAATTTATTTATATTTATTGTTATGAAGAGAAAAGAAATTATTGAGCACTGTTCAAGTTTTAAAATGCTGCAGTACCCTGGTTTACAGCCACTAAATTATTCAGCATCAAAAATACAACCAGCTCATCACAGTCTTTACACTACATTTCTTTAATAAGCACTTTTGATACTGTGAAACTCTTTTTTTAAAAAAATTCAGAGACCAAATATTGTCACTGTACCATTCATAGTAGTCCGTCTTTCCTAATTAACTAAGAAAAACTGATTCTAATGTAGCTTTTTTAAAAACTTTCAAACCCTGCTTTGTACCTGGTAACATACACTGCAAAAATGTGATGAAAGTAAGTTGGGATTCAGCATTTAGTCCACATATACCTCTGTGACCACACTGATATTTATGTGTCGGGCTTTGTCTGTTCCTGTGCATTAATAGAATTTTCCAGTGTCATATCCACGTGCTCACAGGCTCCTCTCTCCCACCCCCTTCCATGGATTAAACCTGGAGGGTCCAGGATGCCAGAGTGACCCAGTGGGCATCTTTTCTGCCTGAAAGTCCCTTCTGTGAAGATCAGGGGATAGAAAACAACTGTGCCTGTATCCTCCCAGCACATCCGTCCGTGGAAACCTCTTCCCAAGGGCAGGATGCTCCACGTCATAATTTATTGCTCAAGGACAATGTGATTGATGGTCATTTGCTGTGACTGGCGTCATCGATGATGTCTGTGTTTTTTAAATAAATATTTCTTAGCACTAAGCCTGGGTCTCTCTGGATGTGCTGGGTGATAACTGCTCTGGTGGCAGGGAGCCCCTGCCATGCTGGGCTTTCCCAGGATTCATTCCCTTCACAGACACGGTTCTATAGGTGTATCCTTGGCTCAAATCCTCCAGGAGAGTAGGATTTAACAGGTATTTGGTGCCCTCCCTGTTCCTCACACCCTCTGTAGCCAAATTCCTGGATGAGCTCTGGGGTGGGGACAGGGGCTGGCAGGAGGGATGCTCAGAGCTTGTCCACACCCAAATGGGTCCTGTGCCACAGGAAGGGCCCAGGGGCACCAGCCCCTGCTCAGATCCACCATGTTTGTACAAGGACAGAAGACACAGAGGTCAGGAGTCCTTCGCTGGAGCTGAGCCCACTTTATTGCTGCTGATTTGGCTCCTGTACATGAGGATCAGCAGTCACACCTTTCAAACCAGGAGGTGTCTCACAAGACCCTTCCTACTCCCACCACAGGACAGGGAGATCTCCCCACAGATCCCAGGGTGACTCCCCCAGCCCAGGCATGACCAGGGAGGTCTCCAGCACCTTCACTCCACAATACCAGCACTGCGCTTGAACAGTGTGTCCCACCTTCCACCACCATCCTCCTCCTTCTTTGTGAGCCAAAGGTAACCCTGTGCTGGTGAAATGACACAGCCAGAGGCACTGGAAAGCACATGTTCAAATGTCCTCTCCATGACCAAGATCAAATAAGGCCACCTGATAAGCAAGGTACAGGTCCAGGCAGGTGACAAGTCACCCGTGAGCTCTTTTACTCTCCTGTGCTTCAGAGGAGGAACCAGGTCACTGGGGCAGGAGCACCTGGAGCTGTGTCCTCCCTCCTCTCCATCCTCCACGGGAGCCAGAAAGGACATGAGACAGGCGAGAGGATCAGTTGATCAGTCAGTGATGGATCCCTTGACATTCCCACTGCAACAGCTCCCAGATGAGCTCCCTTAGGTCTTTTCTGGCCATCAGCTACTTGCAGTCACATCTACTCTTCGCCCTCCAACAAGGGGAAGGACAAGACAAATTGGTCCTCCCAGTTTCTAAACCATCAGTTTGAGGCTGCTGCTCACAGGATGTTCATTTCCTTGTGTTGGTGCCTGGGCATCTCCTTTGTCCTGCTCCCTGTGGCCCCCGGGACAGTGGGTCTGAACCTCCATCTCTGTCCAGTCTCATAAGATGTCTCTGACCTGGTATTTGTTTCAAAGATCAGGGCCAGGCTTTGCAACTAAAACACAGTAAAAGATTTTAGATTCTTATTAAAACCAACTTCTGTACCAGGTCCAGACTCCAGGCTTGGCTCAGGACAAGTTTATCTTCTGCCAAGCTGCCCCTCTGGTGAACATCTCCGTGCCAGAGGGGCCTCTGCGTGGATGGCAAGACCACCTCCATGGCTTAAAATACAAACACTGTGTCCTTTATTCAGGCACATGAGGAAGAGTCCAAGGCTGCAGTTCCAGGGCTGAGGAGCCATGAGGGGAGGTGAGGCTGTGTCCCAGTGCCCCTCCTGCCCCGTGGGGATTGCCCTGGGCAGCGCCAGCCCTGGCTCAGGAGGGGTCATCCGTGTCCACCGTGGACAGGAGATGGGCCACCTGGGCCTTCTGGGCACCGGTGATGTGCTGGGCCATCTGCACCATGCAGTCCATGGTCAGCTCGGGGTTGGCCTGGAGCAAGCTGCAAGGCAGATTGGGAGAGGGCAGCCGGCTGGGAGGCTGAAGGAAGAACCACCTTCTCTGCACCCCCTGCTGTTCCCGCTCCAGGGATCAGCATCAGCCTCCTCATCCTGGCTCCAGTGGCCCCTCACCTGCGGATGTGTTTGAGGATGTAATCCCTCCTCAGGTGCTTGATGTTCTCCCTGATGACTGACTGGGTGCTGTCATCCTCCTGCATGTGCTTCTCCAGCCACTCCACCACCACCTGGTTGTTGTCCCAGAGGTAGCCCTGTGGAGGGCAGCACAGTGGGCAGGGAGTCCTGCTGTCTGCACAGCCTGAGCCCCCCCCCCCCGCCTTCCTCCTGTGGCCTCAAAACCAAGCAGTGGGAATTTCCTTCCCAATGGCATGGCACAATCTCCCACTCCCATGTTCCAGCCACGGGGTAAAAGGTTCAGTCTGGAAACTGAAATTCAGGAAACCTTTGCAAACTGTTAAATGCAAAAAGTTAAGGTAAAACATGTTTCCTTTGCACATCATCACTTCTGGCTCAGCAAGCAGAGGACTGGCACAGTGACGCGTGTGTGTCACTTGAAACTAGCTCAAATGCAAAGACTCTAAGTCTCTCATCTGCCCAGGGAAGCCCTATCATGGTAGAAAGTGTTTATTTGGAGAGCACTTTGCTATTGCTGGGCACCATCACCCAACTGGAGTCACCTGATTTGGAGAGACATCTCCAGCCTCAGGGCTGCTCAGCTGTCCACCCTGACACATTCCCATCACGCATTTAAACCTTCAAGGAGGCACCACCAAAACATCTGGGTGATGGGAGAGCAAGGTGAGAGCCCTTGGGACGCCCAGGGGGTGTCTCAGGAGGTTGGGGCAGGGGGTACCTTTTCAGCTCCCTCTGTCTCCATGAACCAGCGCCGCAGCATGGACTGGATGTGGATGTGGCTGAGCTCACTGTTGGCCTTCAGCACCTCCGCCTTCACCCCCTGCTCCAGCAGCAGCCGCCGCAGCCGCCAGTAGAGGAAGGAGCGGGCACTCCTCCACTCCAGGATGTCCTGCAGGAACAGGCACAGCAGGGTTTGCCTTTGTAGGAGGAGGAGAAGGAGCCGATGTGCTCGCTCACAGCTCCGGACCCAGGGCAGAGGGCAGTGGAAGGGCAGGAACAGTTTGGGAGCTGCAGCCCCTCGGGTGGGGATTTGCCTCCTGCCTTTGTGTCGCTACCGCAGAAATCCCTGCCCCGAGCCCTTCCCTCGGGCTGGTGCCCTCCCAGCTCACCGTGATGACTCCTTTCTCCTGCATGCGGCCCGGGGTGTCGTGCAGGTCGGCGAAGCGCACGGCCACCTGGTGGTACACGGGCAGGAGCAGCTCCTCCCGCGCCTTCAGCTGCTTCTCCAGCTCCCTGCGCTGCGCCTCGGACAGCTCAGGGGTGCCTGGGGGACACACTGTGCTGAACAGCCCCAGCGGTGGGATCCACAGGCACCACGGGATCTGTGGTATCTCTGTGCTCCCACATCAGCCACCCCCACCGGGAAACGTGGTGCCACGTCCCTTTGCTTTGGCACAGCCACAGCAGAGCCCAGCCACAGAGGCCATGAAGGGGTCACACCATGTTTGGTGTCTGCCACAAGAGAGGGGAGGTGGCATTGGCAAGGGCTCTGTGGGACTGTGTTGTGGCAGGGTGGAAGGACACGGGGGCAAGGACCACCCAATGCAGTGGGTACAATTCAGCCTGGCATTGCCATTCTTCATCTCAAAGCATGGGAGTAGACCCCAGCCCCAGCCCTAGGAGATACAGGTGTTCTCAAGTACCACCATATCCTCTCAACAGGCATGATATCAGAAAAGCCATGAAGAATTCTCCCAAAAGAACACTATAGGATTTCCTGGTGGTTGCCATCATAGTGCTTGAGCCTCATGTTTTAATTTACCACCACCAATGCCCTGAAACCTCCTCCCCTTACCCAGCTGCTCAACAAGCTTGGCATAGACTGTATCAATCCTTCTCATGGTCTTCACCAAATCCTTCTTCCTGAACTTAATCTCCACTGTTCCTCCAGGCTCCAAAATGCCTCCCCTGGAAGGAAAGTTTGGTAAAGCAGGGACTGCTCTTCACTGGAGAATAAATCCTGGGAGAAGAGAGGCAGCTCTCCCTTCTGAGAATTATGGAGAGAAAATCTAAAAGGATTTTGCTTCCAGTGTGGGATTCTTGTCTACCCTTCCACTCCTCACAGCTCATTCCAGTGTGCAGGTTAGAGAAAAGGCTTCCTGACTGCAGAACTGTGTTTTACTCACCCACAGCCTTTGCTGGAGGCAGGAGGATATTCCAAGGAGACACCTTGGATGTACCCCAAACGTTTCCATGATTCTATGATACCTGCCACACTGCTCTGCAAGAACCTCGGAACTTGTCACTGATGGCTTTGAAAGGGTTAAAACCAGACATCTCAAGTGGCAGAAGGCCCCTGCCAGGCGACTGTAGCTCTGCAGCCCCCATTCCCCAGCTCTCCCTTCCCCACTCAGGGGCTGTGGGTGACACCCACGTGTTTGGGGTGCTGACCTGCTCTCCTTGTCGGCGTAGAGCTCCACGTGCAGGGGGTTGATGGTGGAGTCGATGACCACCCAGGAGCCCCCCCTCAGCTCTGCATGAGGGGGGATGTAGACCAGCACAGGCTGCCTGAAATCCCGCAGGCTGTCCACGATGAGGGCACCGAACTTCAGCATTTGGTCGTACATGTCTGAGAGCCAAAGGGACTCAGTGGCTGGGTGACCCCACTGCCATGGCCAGGTCACTGCCCTGGCCTCCTCCAGCTGCCCAAAGCCACCTTCTCTATTGGAGATACAAACAAGCTCCCCAAAACCAGCCCAGCAGGGAGCCACCAACCCTTGGGACTTGGATCCTGCCCAGCCCAACCCCACATCCCAGAGTGGTGAGGGCAGGACCTTGGTAGGCTGGGACAGCCCAGGACCCTGTGGGGTGGCAGGGGTGCTGGCACTATGTCACAGCGTGGGAATCTGGGCATCCTAAGCACGGGTACCTTTCATGCCGCTGGAGAAGCCTCTCCAATTGGCGAAGATCATCAGTGGGAGGTGCTCCCGGTTGAAGTCCCGAATGGCCTGGGCTGTTTTAAAGGCAGAGTCTGGGAACCAGACCTGCCCAGCCTGCTGGATTATCTGCAAAAGACAGTGAGCAGCAGCTCTGAGAATGTGCCAGTTCTTCCTAGCACACCACACTGTAGGCCAGCAGCACATGGTGTGAAATAGCTGAAAGGATACAAACTGACCCAGCGCCTTTGATTTCACCAGAATTAAGGAAAATCCAGACATGCCAAAGAATTCCACTAAGCTTTTCCCCTACTCTCCCCTCCAGCCTCCTCTCCAGTGCTGCTTGGCCTCACTAAGGTCTCCCCACACACCTTTGCCTCCGAGTCCAGGTTGGCAGGGTCCGCAGGGATCGTCACCTCCACAGTGCGGGTCTCAACAGCGATGACACCCACAGGGAGACCCCCCAGCCTGCAGCAAGGCAGGGTGGTCTCAGCAGAGACCAATTCCCCTCCGTGCTGCATCCCAGGCCCACTGCAGAGCTGCTCACCCTTCACCATCCCAAGAGCAGAGCCAGGGCTCTAGTGTGCCTGGCCCCACATTCAGGTTCCCTGCCCCAGCAGTACCTCGCTCTGCCAACCACAACTGTCTGAGCCCATGGCTTCATGATCTCCATGAAACTGCCCTGGTCAAAGAAGCCACTCTGCCAGGTCCCTTTGAGAGCTGTGGAGCACAGGAAAACATGGAATGGTGCAAAGGTGAGCACTGAAGGGCTGCCTGTGCACTGACCCATGGCAAAGAACACCTTCTGAACCAGGGTAGGTTGCACCTGCCAGATATGTTTGGGAGCAGTGCTGCAAAGGTCTTGGGCTGCCCTCACTTACTTGGATGGGGTCTCCCTGCCAGCATCCACCTGGGGTCGTAGGGGACTTTGGAAGGGATAAAATCAATTTCTCTTTCGACGGGGTCACTTATGGCAGTGACAGGCACTGGGCTCTGGTTATCCTGCAAGGGAGACCCCAAAGGGCAGGTCACCAGCCAGGTATGGCATAACATGCCCTACATCACCACCCTGCAGCACCCTCCTACCTTGGGTATGTACGAGAGCCACTGCAGGATGGTGTAGACCCCCTCGAAGTCGTCTGGGACGGTGACGTGGGAAACGCCGTTGTTGTGCATGATCTGCACTCCTCCCAGCTGGTTATTGGATGTGTAAACCTCCCGGCCCAACACCTGGACAGAGTTACCAACAGAAACAGATGGGGCTCTGCTACCACAGGAGCTGCTCCCTTGCTCTGTTTGTCAATCCACACCTCTGCACAGACACCCTGCCTTCAGTCTGAGGCTGAATTTCCCCCTCAGCCCAGGCTGATCTTAAAACAAAGGGATCCTGCACGGGTTTAGTGCAGCAGGTTTGAAATCAGCTCAAGCCAGTGTGATGTTGCCCAGAGATGGGTCCTGCCTCTGGGGCTGGGGCCCAACAGCCCCTGAGGCAGCTCATCCACCCCACCCTGCCCCAGGAATGATGCCCTGGCCCCTAAAGCAACACTGCAAATCTGTGGGGTAATGATCTCCCTGCTCAGTGAGACCAGCACAGCTGCAGCTCTTCCAGACAAGGTTCCATGAGGTGATGAGCAGGGAGCTGCCACCTCTTCCCATGGGAAAGGGAAGGAGCCCACACAGGGAGCAGTATGAGGGACAGTGCCAAGAAGGACACACAGCTGGACTCAGTACCTTATTGAGAGCTGTGACACCTGTAAGGATGATGTGGGAATTCTCCACTTGGATGACACGCTGGCCCAGCCTCACCAGGTAAGCGCCGATCCCGATAGCACGACAAGTCACCTGCGCACACACAAAGGGACATGTGGGGTCACTGGGGGGAGAGGGAGCACGACAGACCACAGACACCTGGAGAAAGATGCTCTGAAGGGATCTGATCCCCTCCAGAGGCACCATAAAAGTGAGCAGGAGACAGGGGAAGAGCAGGAGAGGGGCCCCAGCAGTACCATGCTGATGGTCACTATCTCGTCATAGGCGCGGGAGGACTCCCCAGCAATGGTGCCTGCAGCTCTCAGGTTTTCCACCCCAAATCCATTGTCCTTCCCAATGATGTCCAGGAGGACATACCTGCAGGGAAGGCAGAGCCATGGTGTGGGTGGGACTAAGGGAAGAACTCACCTGTGTAATGTGTCTGTCAGGATGCTGATCCAGGAGCTGGGAGATGCATCATGGCAGGATGTAGGGCAGGGCTTGGGGTGTCTCTGTGCACCCCAGGGGATACCAAGGCTCACCTGGACTCACCACCCTCCTCCACATGTTCACAGCGCACCGAGTTCATGGCGCTGATCCTTGTGTAGTCCTGGGGAGTCAGGTACAGGTACCTGAACCCCTGAAAATGAAGAGCGGGAGAATGAGTTGCAGAACTCCCCATGCACACACTCATGAGGGACACAGCCCCTCTCCAAACCCACCCCAAACCCTCACCAAGCATCACCAAGTGGCTGAGGGAGCAGGGCTGGACAGAGCTGTATCTCTACCCTGCTGGGAAGAGTTGAAGGAACCGTCCACGTGGTGCTGGGTGCAGATGTGTGCTCACTCCCCACTCTGATCCCACAGCTTGATGTCCCAGTTCAGCTCTGGCCCTTCCTTCCCCAGCTAAGCCCTCTGTTGTTTTCTGTGCTGCAGGGGGGGAGGTGCCCACACACCTTGTGGGGCTCGTCAGGGTCCACCCAGGCCACCTGGAACATGTGCTTGATCTCATCAGCGAAGCCGATGCGGGCGCCGCTGTTGGCGGCGATGTAGACGCGAGGGATTCCCTCAGCCCGCGCCAGCTCCGAGGCCCTCAGGAACACCAGGTCCTCCTCGGGCCCAAAGGAGCCGATCTTGTACGTGATGTCATTGCAGATGAGCACGATGTCCCGGCCTTTGGGATACTCGGGGGTCTTCAGCTTCATTTTGAAAGCAACCATCCCCACCTGTCCCGAAACAGCACAAAGTACAGAATTCTCCAGAGAATCACAGAATTGCTGAGGTTGGAAAAGGCCTCCAAGATCATGGAGTCCAACCTTAAACCAATCACTACATTGTCAACTAGACCAGAGCACTGAGTGCCACTTTCAAGAGACATGGGGCTGAGCTGCAGGTGGCATTAACCAACAGATGAGATGCTTGAGGAGCATCTCCCAAGCTTTAAACACAGATGGACAGAGCCACCAGCCATTCCCACCTGCCTCCCCCACCCCATTCCCAAATTATCCCCCACTACCTCGTTCCCTCCAGGGACCCTGTTCATCTGCACGAGGTGCCCCTGTGAGTCCAGCACCAGCTCAGTGTATGTCAGGATGTCCTTGGGGTACTGGTCTGAGGAGCCCCACAGTTTGAAGAGAGCCTGCAGAGATACAGTGCTTGGGATGAGCCGGTGCAGGGACCGGGAAGCTCCTGGCATACTGCCCAGCACAGACACTACTGCAGCAGCCTGGGATTGGGAGGAGCAAAACTCTGTGTCAGAGCCCCCCAGTGCTGCAGCCCTCCTTGAACGGGGCCTCCTGGTTCACAACCTCTATGAGTGCAACCACGGCAAGTAGCAAGAATCATCAAATCCTGGAATTGCTTGGGTTTGGAAGAGACCTTAAGGACCGTCTAGTTCCAACCCCCACCATGGGCAGGGAGAGCCAGGAATTCCAAGAGCTAGGAATTGGTCTAGAAATATTTCATATAACCAAAAATGTTGCAGTTTGGACTCTTTTCCTTTTCTCATTGTCTAGCTCAGGGGAGTGGGGCCTTTTCCCCAGATGGGAATATTTAGGAAGGATGAGGTTGAAGAACAAACGCAAAAACTCAGAGCTCTTTCTGCTCAGCCAGACTCACCTGCCTGATCATCTCTGGGAAGTCATACACGTAGGTGGTGCCCAAGGACTGTGCCTGGAACCTCTTGGCCTGGAGCAGGTCCTTGGTGACGTAGGGGGTGTTGATGAGCATCCCGTGCTGCGGCCCCTGCTTGTCTCCATATGACTGGAACATGATCTGAGGAGAAGGGCAGAGTGTTGGCTGACTTCCCCCAGTGTCATGGTGAGTCTTCTGCTGGAACACTGCTGAGCCCTGCCTGGCCAAGGTGCTTGTGCCTGTGTCTCAAGCAGGATTTTCCTCCCCACTCTTTGCTTTTGAGGGGTCAGTGTCACATTGCTGTGCTGCAAGTACCAGTGACACCATAACCTTCACCTCCCAGACCCAAAACTGTCTGAACATGCACCAGCATCACCTCCAGGAGCCCTACTGGATGGAGCTCAGAACATTTTGGAGCAAAGTATGACCATGAGGAACTCAACTGGATTCAGGCAGAGGGGAGTGAAACCAGACCAGCCATGGGAATGCTGTTGGAAGTCTGGGGGCTCTGGACAGACCATAGTCAGCAGTGCTTAGGCAGTCGTGGCTGTGTTCCTGCAGCTGGTGCTGTGGTTACTCACACTGCCAGTGCTGGGGTCCCTCACTTCCTTGTAGAGGCTGATGTCCAGGTAGTAGCCAGACTCGTTGGTCAGGAAGAGGCGGATGGGGATGGCGGTGGCTGTGGGTGTCAGGCGGATGTTGATCTTCACCTCGGCCTGCAGGACCCGCAGCTTCCAGAGGCGGCTGCCGTAGCGCATCACCATGGAACGCACCGACTCCTCGATCTGGCCAAGAGATCGAGGAGAGGGAAACAGCTGTGAGTTGGCTGCCTATTCCTGCAGCGGTACTGAGCACAGGGGGTCACAGAATCTCCATCCACAGATCAGCAACACACAAATAGCAGGAAGCAGAACCCCAAGAAACACACCTTGGAGGGGTCCATGATGACAGTGGGGACGAAGTTGAGGAAGATGTGGTTGCAGTCGGTGCGGACAATGGTGTTGTTGAAGGCCACCTCCAGCTCATCCATGGCCTCCAGGAGCAGCCGCTCACCCTCGTTCTGCAGGTACTCGAAGGAGGCCTCCTGTGGTGGCCCAGGCGGCTCAGTGGTGCCCAGACCACCCCTGCACCTGAAACCTACCCACCAGGGACACCCGGCACCGCCTTGCCTTGGTGATGAGGTCGGAGTGGCGCACGATGGCGCGGATGAAGAAGCGATAGTCGGTGGTCTCGGCGCCCGCCCGCACCTTGGCAGCCCCCAGGTACAGGTGCATCTTGTGGTTGGCGCAGGGAATGGCCGTCAGGTCGAAGTTGCGCATGCGGCTCAGCTCCAGCTGGAAGGCGAGCGCCGGCTCCAGGTGCCGGTAGATCCGATCCTCTGCAAACTGCCCCGGCACGGCAGTGAGCCCACAGGGAGCCAGCCCTGAGCCAGCGGTGAGCCAGCACCAGGGGGGCTCTGCTCCCATCTGCTCTTACCTCATCCCTGGCTCTGAATGTGAAAAACTTTGGGAATTCTCTCTAGAAAAAAAGGGAGAGAGAGGACAACATGAAATAGTCCTGGCACACAGAGGATTGTTCTGATTTTCAGTGGATTCATTAAAAGGGAAAAACTTTGCAGGTTTCACTCCTCAAAGGGAAAAGGGTTGGGAGGAATTGATTAGATTTTAGAAAGAAATTCTGCCCTGTGAGGGTGGGGAGACACTGGCACAGGTTGCCCAGAGAAGCTGTGGCTGCCCCTGGATCCCTGGAAGTGTTCAAGGCCAGGTTGGATGGGACTTGGGGCAACCTGGTCTAGTGGAAGGTGTCCTTGCCCACAGCAGGGGGGTGGAATGGGATGAGCATTAAGGTCCTTTCCAACCCAAACCACTCTGTGACTCTATAATGACTCTATGATGCTTTTTAAAAGCTATGGAGTGGCCCTGCAGGAACCACGTTACTGGAGGCATGAGCTACATAAAGGCTGACACAGGAGATAAATCACTTATTGAATCCCCCATTAATTAATTCCCAGCTCCTGATGCACAATGGGTCCATCCATTCCTCAGTGCTGTGCCTATAAGGTATTCAGAGATGTTGGAGGCTCAGTTGCACCCACCTGCTGGGCAATGAGGAATGTGATTCTCCGGAGACCACAGTCCATGAGGATGTTTTTCTACACGGAAACAGAAAATTCCACCAGTCATGGGAGCTTAACCACCTCCACCAAGGGAGCAAACAAAACCCAAGCTGTAGCATTTTGGGGAGCCCCATGTGGAGATGAGGCAGTGCCATGGGGCACAGTGTCCCAGCTTGAAGGGTCTGCAAAATGTGGTCCAGCCCCAGTGACAGACCTTGGACTGGGCAAAGGCCCTGAAGATGGGCACCAGCTTCTCATCTTCCACATGGTCAGCTGAGCAAAGTGCGATGTTGAGGATGTGGATCGGCTCTTCTCGGATGTTCTGGCAACAAAACCCACCAGTCAACCCCAACCAGCAGCACCACTGCCAGACCAGCACCCCCTGGGGGGGTCAGCAGCAGTACTGTGCCCACCTTGGCATCCTCCTCTCCGTAGATGGTGGCTTGTGCGTCGTAGATGAGCCCACTCTCTGATGGAGAGTTGGCGAAGCAGGAGATCACTTCATCAAAGTTCCTGCCCAAACAGCAGATATTGGGTGATCAGCCAGCACGTTGTGCCCACCCCTGCCTGAGGGGACAGAGCCAGGTGCGCACTGTGGCAGGGACAAGGGTACCAGCACAACAGCCCAGGGTGTGTGCCAGCTCCACCAGCCCATGGCAAACCCACAGGTCATGCAACACAGCTCTGAGCACTGCTGTGTAATGAGCAGAGATGTTTAACCTGGGCCATGCAAGCTTTAGCCATGTCCCACATGTTCCCAAAGCCACATCATGTCCCCACCAGGTAACTGTTCTACTGAGAACACCCAGCCTCCAGCTGTGGTGGGAACTGGAACTGCCTCAGGCCCTGCCCAGATGTGGCTCTTCCACCCTGTTTTGCTCTCCAACAACTGCAGTGGCACCCAAAATGCACAAAACCAGCCAGGCGTGTCCCTGCACCCCCACCTTGTGAAGTCCTCAAATCTGCTGAAGGCCACCATGACTCCCATCCGCTGGCTTGAGGGGGCAAAGCCACTGTCCATGAAGAGCTCAGTGCTGTGCCGGGCCAGGTCAGGGTTGGAGATGCTGACAGGGACGGACATCCTGTTAGGGGAGCAAGGCAGCCATCAGCCATGGGGAGAGGCACCTCTCCAGGGTCCAACCAGGACCACGCAGGTCCCACACACAGGACTCTGGCCTGGAGAGAGCTCATTTTGCTCTACCACCAGTGGGACAGCGCAGTGGGCAGGTCCTGCTGAGGGTCCCTGCGCTTCACATGGAGGGGATGGTACAAACCCAACCACTTTGCAAAAAGAACCATGCCCAGAGGAGCGGGACAGGTGTGTGGGACCCCTGTACCTGTTGGGGTGGGAGGAGGGCAGCATGAACTGGAACTCCACCAGGCAGGTGCCATCCGAGAGCTGCCGGTGCTGGAGGCTGTTCAGCTCGTAGGCGATGTAGCCCCGCCGCACATACACCTGAGGGGAACACAGGAGGTACCACCGTGCCCCTGCTCCCCCATAAACCCCTTGAACCACCCCCAGGCCCCCCATAGCCCCCCAGCCCTCACCTCCAGCGCTGCCATGCGCACCACCATGTTGGTGTGGTAGAAGAAGACGGGAAGCACATCAAAGATGGAGGTTTCCGACAGGATCAGTTTCTGGGGAAGAAAGCAGAATTTGGGGCAAGGATGAAGTGGGACCACCTTGCCCCATCACAGGATGGGGAAGGCACATTCTAGAGGGTGCCCTCAATGGGGGGCTGTGCAGGACTGGCCACTGGGGTGCCCTGGGATAGCGAGCCCACCATGGGGTCACAGAAAGAGCCAGACATAGATCCACATGTCAATTCCCTGCCAAATGCAGTGCAGAGCAGGGGATGGAGACTGGCAGCACTGGGGTGCACCCCCTCCTCTGCTCCCCACAGCCATTGCAGCAAGGCTCTGACTACTTTTTTTGGCTATTTTTAAGATTAAATCACTTGCAGCCAGATGCCCTCCCTGAAGGCACCCCAATTCCCTCTCGGAAAAATGCGCAATTCCCAACCTTCAGGTTCTCAGGGCAGTACTCGTGTCCGTACATGTCGATGGCAGAGATGAAGATGGACTCCACCTGGTTGTGCCGCAGCTCGTAGGAGGGCATGTTAGAGGCAATGAGCACCTGCAAGGGGAGAGGTGGAGTTGGAGTGTGGGGCACAGGGCTGGGGACAGGGTTGGGGATGGCACCACGTGGTGCTCACTGACCTGCCGGGCCCTCAGTGCCACTTTGGAGTGCTCAGTCTTGCTGAGCTGTGTCAGCTCGTGCAGGATGGCTGTCAGCTCATCTGTCAGCGTGGGGTCACGGCCACACAGCTGGTCCTGCAAGGCCACACCACCACGGCTCGGCTCAGGCCTCTGGGATGGATTCATCCCAAACCCCAGCACCACAGGGGATGGACTTATCCTGCACCCCATGCTCTCATGGGATGGCTTCATCTCAAAACCCAACCCCAAACAGACAATGGGGATAAAAGCCAAGGCACTAAAATGGTGCAAGATGCTCTTTGACCCAAGTGACCCATGCAACAGAGGGGAGATAATTAAAATAAAGGGACAAAATAAAGGGATAATGAGGCAAGAATGGACACTTGAATGTAAACTCCAGACTCTGGGATGCATTAAACACAGGAGTAGAAAAGCTTTTTCCCAGGTGTCCCCATTTCAAACAGAAAGCACAGGGCTGGGACAACTGCAGCCGTCCTGCAGAGATGTAGATCTGCCTTGTCACAAGGGCTCTTCCCTGCCACCAGCCTTTGCTCCTGGAGTCTCAGGCATGGGCTGTACTCACAATTAACATGATCACCAGCAGGTTCTTCTTGGCCACCTGGGCATGGGAGAAGATGCTCTCCAGCACTGGGGTCATGTCAGGTTTACACTTCTCCCGTAGAGTGATGACACACTTGTCGTAGTGAGCTGTGGGGCAGGGCATGGTGAGCTCTACAGTCCCCCAGAGCCCCCCAGACCCCTCCCCAGAGAACTCTGAGCCCTCACCATGCTGGAACTGTGTCTCCACTTGCAGGTAGCGCCTGAGCAGGTCCAGCACCACTGTCTTCATGTAGCCCCGGATGCCACTGCGGTACCTGGGGACCAAAGACCCCACTGTGCTGCAAGGAAGTGGCCATGGTGGAGGGACCAGGGGGTCACAAACAGCACAGGGCTCACCTCTGCACCAGCTGCACCAAGCTCTGTGTGTTCATGAAGAAGACCTCCCTCTCAGCCTTCCTCTGCAGCGTGGCCGCATGGGTGTCCAGCACACTGGCGATCTGTGGGGACAGGGGACAGGCTCTGGGGTGGCTCAGGGGCACAAGTTCTCCCCTTCCATGGGGATAGGGCTGCTGCACCTAGAGCCTTTCCCTTGTGTTTTTAATCCCAAAGTGAAAAACACAAAGTGGCAAATAAATACAAAACAAACACACAGATAGAAACAAATACACAGACAGAAACAAATACACAGACAGAAACAAATACACATAGAAACACACATATTTCCCTCACCCCTAAGATCCTGGCAGCACAAATTCAGGCAGAAGCTCCAGCTAAAAGGAGTGAGGCAGAGCTGGGTGCAGCCCCTGTGCACTCACCTGCTGGCTGGGGAAGCGGCAGAGCACCGAGGTGATGTTGCTGGCATACTGTGCCATCACCTTCCGGATGGACTTCTCCACAGACAGTGGGATTCTTCCCGAAATGCTCGTCATGATCTCCTGCAGCTCCAGGAGGGGCAGGGCGGGGTCCCGCAGGGTGGTCATCAGCTGTGCCACCCATTCCTTCACCTGTGGGAGCAGAAGCTGGTGCTGCCCGCTCGCACCGGCACTGCTGGGCTCGCCGTCGTGGCAAACACGTGGCAGCAGGGCAGGACGCCTGGCACACGGCACCCACCTTGGCCTTGAAGTAGGGCTCGGGCAGGCAGTACCCGTTCATGATGTTGGTGAGGTTGTCCAGCACGTTGCGGAGAACCTGGTGCTGCTTCTCACCAGTGATGGGGAGGGTCTGCTGGGCTGGCAGCCCCCCTGTGAATGGCTGTGCCTGGAGAGGGCACAGGGAGGTGGGCTGACCTGTCCTTGCTGACCTGGGACAGACCCTCCCCAAGAGCTGCAGCTGCCCCAGAGGAAAACCAGCAAGACCTCTCCTGCCTGCTTTGTGTCAGATTCAAAGGAAGCACTTGACATTCAGGTTCATGGCTGTGCCAGTGCCTCATCAAGTTAAAAATGCAGAAAACCTGGACATTTTAGTGCTATAGGTGCACATTTTTAGTGCAGGTGAGCCTCTACACACCGAGTAAGCACGTGTGGGACATGAAACAGAGCAATCCACGTGCAGCAGTGCTTAAGCCCAAACACAGCTGGCTAAGGGACACGGCATGGCCCACCAGGCACGGGGACACAACCCTTGTCAGGGCAGCTCCTACGCTTTGTCCCGCAGGGAGCATCCCCAGGATGCCAGTTGGGAGCAGGCAGAAGGGGAGAGCAGCGTTGCAGGACCCCCGCACTCACGGGCTTCACTTTGGTGGGATCATCGAGCTGCAGGCGGGCGATGACACAGCCGGCCTCCAGCAGCGCCCCCGGCCGCTTGATGTAGTGCACCCGCCCGGCCTCCTCCACCGTCAGCGTCATGATGATCTTCATCACCTGAGCGGGGAGGGGCGAGACCGTCAGCGTGACAGCAGCACCCCTGGGCTGCAGATCCCACGAACATCGCAGCAGCGTGGGTGGGTTCCGCCTTTGCCGTCCCCCAGTGCTGCAGGAATGCTGCTCCTCCAACAACTCACCTCAATTTCTGCAAAAACCTTCCCTTTGTCCACGTGGCCACCGTCTTCCACCACGTACTGCAGCAGCTTCCCCGCGGAGGGCGAGCGCAGCACCGTGGGGTCCTTCTCCTTCTCAAAGGTGCACGTTTTGTTGCCGATGGTGATCCGGTACCTTTAGGAGAGGGAAAGGTGTCACCAGCCAGCTGTGGGTCAGCGGGGAGCATCGATGGGGCCCCGTGAGGAGGGAGGTACCTGTCGATCTCCTCCTTCATGTAGGTGGTGTAGCTGCAGCCGTTGTAGGACAGCAGCAGCCCGCCGTCGTTGAGCCGGTGCACGTCTATCTCGATGTGCGTGCGGTTCATGATGACCACGTACGTCGTCAGCGACTGGCGGGCAACCTGCGGGTAGGGAGACCCCTCAGTGCAACCCCAAAACACCACGAGGGTCGGGCTGGGGGCTGCTGGGGGTGGCAGAGGGTGAGGAGCATCTCTCTGCACTCCGTGCAAGGGCCTGTGCCACGGGATGGGGCTGTGCCAGGAGGGAAGGAGGCAGCAACCTCCTCAGGCTGCACCAAGGAGCTGGTTTAACTCACAGCCCAGAGCTGGGTTAACTCACAGCCCAGAGCTGGTGTAACTCATGGCTCACCTGCTGCTTTCATTGTGAGTAGGGAGTTTTGCATGAAGTTCAACTGATTAGGTTTAAAAGCAATAAAAGGAAGTCTTTTAATAAACTCAGGGCAACAGGGTGTATGAAACTGTCTAGTTCAAATGAGGTTATTAAGGTTATGAGGTTATTAACCTCATTTTTATGCTGCACTGTTTTAAAGGACAAACTTGTTGCACCTTTCTCTCTGAGGGCAGGAGCACGACCCTGTCCCTGTGGAAGTGCCATCGGTTCAGGGGAGCACAGCCCTGCCCTCACCTGCAGGACGTACTTCACGCCCTCGTAGATGAGCTCCACGTCGACGATATTCAGCAGGGAGGCTGCTGGCAGCACCTGCCCCCTAGAACACAACAGAGGGGTCAGGCACCACGGCATTCCTTGCCTCTCCAAGCGTTGGGATGCAGTGGTGCTGTTGGGGTGTGTGAGCTCCCAGCTGGCTGTGGGAGGGAACAACAGTGACTGGAGGGGACAAGTGTCAGCTTTAAATGACCCACGTGAGCACTATGTACAAACGGATCTGGAGGGAGGCCAAGCATTGGGAAAACACTCAGATAAGGTGTGTGGGAGAGCCCTGGGTGCTTCCAAGGCCAGAGCAATAACCTTGATATTCAAAAACAAAGGCAAGCTGCACCAGCCAAGCCACTTTCCCTTGAAAGCTGTTTTCCCAGCCATGGGAAACCTTTTCCACTCTCCAAACAGAGAAATAGCCAAGGAGCCAGAGTTGTGAGTCACAGCAGATCCCCATACCCAGCTCTCACAAGGTACTGTCACTAGATGTGCAAAGCTTTTGCAGCAAAAGTAGAAGGAAGACAGGCAAGTAGAGCAATACTCAGGTCTGCATTGTGGCTGCCCCATCCCTGGAAGTGTTCCAGACCAGGTTGGGCAGGGCTTGGAGCAACCTGGTCTAGTGGAAGGTGTCCCTGCCCATGGCGGGGAGGTGGGAACTAGGTGGTCTTTAAGGCCACTTCCAACCCAAACCATTCCATGACATTCACTCCCTGTGCCCCCCTCCGGGCAGCCCCCACCCCACACCTCTCTAGTGTGTGCAGGAAGTCAGTCATGCACGTCCTGAAGGCAGCATCCGCCACGTTCAGGGCACCACAGACAACCCCCAGCATCGTGTCCGGCTTCTCTGCCTGGGGAGACAAAAATAACAGGGTTTGGGTCCTAGGCCAGGAGGGGAGTGGTGACCCCAGAGACCCCGATGTGCCCCACCTGCACTTTCTCGGCGATCAGATGGTCCAGCCAGCCCGTGTGTATCTCGTTGTTCTGGAAGCTCTCTGTCTCCAGCAGCTTAATCAGATACTCCACCGTGGTCCGGAAATCCCCACGGATAGACAGCTCCTTCAGGGCAACCACCATGTTCCTTTAGGGAGCAAAACCCTCCATTAATGACCAAGAATACAGTGCCTGGCTCTCAGCAGAGGAAATGGGGAAGCCACAGGGACTGGGATGATGAGCTCCTGAGGTGATGAGCCCCTGAGCCCTGGGCACCTTCCCAGAATAGAATCACAGGATGGTTTGGGTTGGAAGGGACCTTAAAGATCACCCCATTCCACCCTCTGCCATGGGCAGAGCCACCTTCCATTATACCAGGTTACTCAATGCCCTGTCCAACCTGGTCATGAAACAGCCCTGGATGAAACAGCCCCAGAGTCAAAATTCTCTTAATAAAACACTTAAACATCCAAGACAGCCTTGCTACAGGTTGTTCAATTCCTGAATGGACACTGCCCCTCATAGGCACTCAGCAACGCTCAGGACATCACTACCATGTGTCCTTGAGGATCAGGTTGATAAACTGGGGCCATAGCACCACGACAGTCCTAAAACCTCTGGCTTTGGCCAGACAGCCCCTGCAGCACAAGTCAGCTGCTCAGCACAGTGGCACTATTCTGGACCTCTTGGATAAAAGCTGCTATTCCCAGCTCATGAGCTGATTGTGATTCTTCCTGAGGACACCCACCCACTCCAACCCATCCTGCCACACTCACGAGATGGCCTCCTCCCGGTTCTCTCCCCAGGAGAAGCAGTGCCCGAACTGGGAATCAGCGAACTCATGCAGCCCCCCAGCTGCTGCCACGCTGAAGTACCCCCAGACGTTCTTGCTGCTGCGGAAATTCAGCTCCTGCACCGTCCCCGAGCTGGGCTTGAAACCCTGAGCCAAGACAGAGCAGGGATGGAGGAACCAGGATTGGGACTTGTGAAGTGAGACAGGGAAGGGGAACCCCCATGGATCTCACATGAACATTGTCTGGCTGGGGAGGACCACGCCCAGATCAACTCCACAAATGGCAGGGTCCCCTTGTCCCCACATGTGGAGCTGGTGCACAAGTCCCTGATCCCAGCTCACCTCCTCGGGGTTCTCGCTGGTGATCCGGGCAGCAATGACGTGGCCCCTGGGCATGGGGGGGTTGGTGGGGCTGTGGAAGCTGATGGGGGTGTCGCCCCAGGGGCTCTCCCCATACAGCACCCGGATGTCTTTTATCCTGTGCAAGGGGATGCCCATTGCGATCTGTGTGAGAAACAAGGGCTTGAGCTGCCAGAACAGGACTTCAGCATCAAAATTAACACTGGGAGGCATCAATAGATGGTTTGAATGGAAAGCTCCCAGAGAATGCCAAAGGAGAAAGAGGGATGCTACATCACTTCCACTTGTGCCTTCCATCCTGATATATGGGACAGCTTCCATGTGCCAGGCTCCAGCCCAGCACTCCTCTCTAAATCACTAAATCCTCTAACACACCTTGGATTCCCCCATGTGTGCAGGTACCTGCAGCTGGGCCGCTGGGAGGTTCACATCTGCCACCATCTCCGTGCACGGGTGCTCCACCTGCAGGCGTGGGTTGAGCTCCAGGAAGTGGAAGCTCCCGTCCTCGCTGTACAGGTACTCCACGGTGCCCGCGCTCACGTACCCCACCATCTGCGCCAGGCGGACGGCACACTGCGGGACAGGAGAGACCCCGCAGGGATCAGGGAATCAGGGGGGACTCTGGCTTGGAAGGGACCCACAGGGATCCACTGGCCGTGCACAGGACACCCCAAAAATCCCACCCTGTGCCTAAGAGTCCAAACGCTCCCCGAACAATGTCAGGCTTAGGGCTGTGACCACTGCCCTGGGAAGGCTGTTACAGTGCCCAACTACCCTGAACAGGGAGTCCCTGCTGGGCTCGGGAGTCCTTCCCTTCCTTAAAACCCCAATAAACCCAGCAAGGACCTGACCAGTCAGTTTCCCACTACAACCTCGTGCTGCCCCAAGAGCAGGCCACCCACCTTCTCCATGATCTCAGTAATGGCGGGGGCCGCGATGGTGGCCGGCGCCTCCTCGATGATCTTCTGGTGCCGGCGCTGGATAGAGCAGTCTCGGCTGAAGAGGGAGATGGCATTGCCATACTCATCGGCCAACACCTGCACCTCGAGGTGCCGCGCATGCTGCGCCAGCTGCATCAGGAAAATGGGCGAGCCGGGCGCCTCCGCCTGCACCTGCAGCGGGGAGAGGGTTGTGCTCTGCCATCACCCCCCAAAATTCACCCCACAGGGAGGCAGAGTTCTTGCAGAGAGACACCCAGGGTGGGAGCAGGACCTGCTGTGTGCCCCAGGGTGGGATGAGGACAGGGATGGGGATTCTGGGCACCTCTTACCTGACGGAAACAGGCACCAAATTCCTCTGCTGCCTCCACTTTTCGGATGCCTTTGCCCCCACCACCTTCTGCTGCCTTGATCATCAGAGGGTAGCCAATCCTCATGGCCACCTGAGGAGGGACAAGGGCTGGGGTGACCACAGTGCTTTGGACCCCAACCCACGACCCTGACAGCCCACACAGCTCCATGCATCCCCGAGCAGGACTGCACCAAGCCATGGCCATGCAGAGGGACAAACTGCTGCTGCCACAGCCTTGTGTCACTGTCACATGTGCTGGAGGCCACAAGGGCCAGGGCAGGCAGACTCTGAGGAGAAATCATGGTGGGCAAGAGACAACCAGCTGCCCATGGGGTCAGCTTTACCTCCAGGCCTTCCTCCAGGTCCTTCACACAGCCCTGTGCATACGTCTCCAGGGGGATGCTGATCGTCTGCTGATGCTTCTGGTCCTCCTCAGACCACTGGGCCATCAGACCTGTGGGCATGGCCACAGCTGTGGTCACCCCCAGGGTGGCACGGCTGATGGGGCAGTGTGGCTGTGCCCAGAATGCTGGGATTTCTGCACTGGCACACACCCTTTCCCATTTCCATGCACCCCATCTCCAGAAACCCCTCTGCCCAAACCAGCAGCTGCAGTGGGGTCCCCAGTACCTGCAGCCAGCCAGGCTAGGGACCCAAACCCTGATGCTTGTCTGGGGGGCAAAGAAAGGCAGGGAGATTGAATGGGGGAGCAGGGAGGATGTGGGGGCTGTGAGGGGCTCTTACCGCTCCCGCTCCACGGCAGTGTGGGGATCTCCAGCGTCTGAGCCACGATGGTGGAGGCAACTTTGTCCCCCAGCGCCCACATGGCATCACTGGGGGGACCTTCAGAGAGGATGGAAGCGGTGAGGGGTCAGCCCAAACCTATAGGCCCATTCCCATCATATGGAGGCTGCAGGGAGCTTTTCCTCACTGAGTCAGCACCACCATCCCTCCTGCAAGGAGTGGGGGCATGGGAAACACCCCCAAACCTACTGCCCAATTCAGGATGGAGCTCAACCCTTCTCCAAGGGGAGCCCAGGCTGTCCATGGTTAGAAATCACACAAGGTTTACTCCCACCTAACATTGCTCCATGAACACTGCATCAGCTTGAGAATTACAGAGAAAATGCAGAAAATAGTGGGATTCCTAGGAATGTTTCAGGAAATTAGGCTGGGGACTGCCACTCTGCAGGGTGGGCATTCCAGAGGCACCAAAGGGGCATTCCCAATGCAGTGTCCCGGGGAACGAGAATGTGTGCACACACCAACCCAGCACCTGCTGCTCCCTCCAGCACAGGGAAGCAGTGAGACCTTACCTAGGAAAGCTATCCCGTTTTTCTGCAGGAGATCTGGCAGCTTGTGGTTCTCCGAGGCGTGTCCCCAGCCAGCCCACACCGCCTGGCACACAGAGGAGGAGCAGTGGGAGCATTACCTCTGTGCTGAATCTCCCACTGGCCACACGCTGAGCCCAGCTCCTCAGCACAGAGGGCATCACCCATTTTTGGGTGTCCCCTCTTCCCAGCAGCTTCCCTTGGCACAGAGGTGGGAGACACATGAGCGGCCACTACCTGGACTGGGATCCGTTTGGAAATGTCCACAATCAGCTCCACGTTGGCGTAGTTGTTGTTGTTGGTCCCGCCGGGGACGGGCACATAGTGATCTGCCATCTTGATGTACTCTGCAAGACAGCACGTGGGGATGGTGGGAGCCAGTCCCCTAAGCTGCATCCACTTCCCAAATCCTCCACCCCAGGGAGGCTGGAGGGGAGGAAAATTATTTCCTCCTGGATTTGGCTGCACAGGAGGAAAGTGTATGAGCCTGGGCCATGCAGACCCCTTGCAACCCAGGTGGGAAAGGGCTGACCCCACTCAGCCCCAGGCAGGGAAATTCCCTCCTGGGATGCTTTCAGGAATTACCTGCGTTAGCCTTGAGGTCCTCAGGGGTGACCATGACCACGAAGCGGATGGCGCGCTCGTTCCGGAACATCTCGTACGCCCAGCGGCGGATGGAGCGCATGCACTTCACAGCAGCGATGCCGTTGTTGGCAATGAGGACCTGGAGATGGGACAGGGGGTGTCTGGGTGGACCCTCTCCTTGCTGCTGGGGTGCAGGGAGTGTGGCCCCCAGGGATGGCAGCAAGGGGACAAGGATAACCAAGGATGGGGCACTGGCCATTGTTTGTGCCCACCAGGCAAAGCCTCTGTGGTGTTCCCTCTCCCAGCCCACGAGAAGTTGGGGGATGAGCAGCTTTGGGCTGCCCTGGGCTGCCATCAGTCTGAGCCCAAAGGACACGGTACAGTGCTCAAGGGTGTCCCTGTGAAAAGCAATGACCCCCTGGCCCAGTCCCAGGCAGGGGTGTGTGGGGACAGACCTTCTCGATGACGCGGTTGCCCCCAAAGCGGGTGACGAACTCTGCTGGGGAGGCAACGGAGAAGTCCCGCTGCAGATCCATCTTCCTGTGCTCGCGGCCCCGCCTCGGCAGGTTTGTTCCGGACATGCTGGGCCTGCGGTGGGATGTGACAGCTGTCAGTGAGCCCACAGCCACACCCCTGGGGTGAACAGGGCATGTTCCAGACCCCATGGCACAAGCACACAGCCTCTGAGGGGTGCAGCCAGACTTGGGCCTTCCCATGGCTCTGCCCAGAGTTTTAAGCAACTTCTAATTCTAATTAGCAGGTTCACATCTCCCCTCATAGCTCAGCCAGATATTTCACTGTTATTCCATATATGAGCTATAAACAAATGAGGGAGGACCACCCCTGGAACCCCCTCAGACAGGCAGATTTCGTACAAGTAGCACTTGGCACATTTATTTTAAGGGGATATGTATCAAACGCCTCTGAGATGCTGGCAAATGTCCCAATCTCTGCCTACACTCAGAGTGTTTTCCAAATAGCCGGAGCACCCCATTGGGTAGTGCCAGGTTTATCTGCCCTCCCTCAGCCCCAAACCCACCACAAAATCCGTCCCCTCCTGAAAAACACACCAACCCTGCCTACAACATGACTCAGGCAGGACGTAAGGACATTCCTTGTATGTGGAAGCACAGAGAAGCAGCAGGGATAGCGCTGGCAGCTCTGTGAGCCCACCCCAAACCCTGCCCAGCAAGAGCCACTGCCAAGCTGTCGAGTGTCACAACACATCTCCACAGCCAAAGGGGTGTTATTTTTAACCTGACCAGAGCAGCAGGAGGAGCTGGGCAGCAGAACTTGGTTTCCAGTTGTTCCTGCTGGCTGTCAGCTGCGCTCCCATGGGAGCTGCCTGGTGCAGACCAGCAGAGAGCTGCCCCACAGCCCTGACAGTACTGGGAAAAGTCACTGTGAATTTGATGAAAGTTCATCTATTTCTCATCAATTCATCATAGAACAACAAAGAGCTACTTTCATGGACCTGCAGGAATAGCACAGGAGCATCCCATGCACCCCAGTCCTGCAGGGACGTGTTTCCACACGTACAGTACCAAGAGCATCTCAGCATCCCCCCATAGCAGAAGCAAAGTGACCCTGGCAGCAGAACTGGGGCCTATCCTGTTATTTGACATCCAAAACAGTGATTTTGGGGAAGCACTCCCTGCCCTGGTCCTTGCCATGCTCATGCACATGGGCTGCTGTCACACAGTGCTCAGAGACGCTGGCTCTTCCTGGGGTCCTGCCCCAAAGGGAGTTGGATGGGGGCACTGACTTGGGGGATCCAAGAAGCATGTGCACCTCAATTTTAGTACCAGGTTCCCTGAGAAATGCATCCACCATCTCCAGCCTGGCCACCCCACCACGTTCCCCATCCCAGCCCTGTACCTGATGCCCCTGGGGGGCTCCAGAGAGGTGGTCACAGCGGGGGGCTCAGGGATGGTGCCCCCTACCCCGACCAGGCTGCTGCGCCGCCGGCCCACCTTGAAGGCCGTGGTCACCACCTCATCATCGGAGGAGTTGTCGTCGAAGGAGCCCAACACGAACTTGGCAAGGGACGAGCGGCGCAGGGCAGTGGGGTTGTACACGGCCAGCTGCTCCTGCTCCCCGGCCATGGCCTTGGCAGCCTGAGGCGGTGGGTGGGGGTCCGGGGGGCTCACTTGGGATGGGGGCTCAGCCACAGAGGGCTGCTCCGGGGGCTGCTCCAGCTTCTCCTCCACCTTGCACAGATGGTTGGACATTGTGGCCCGAATGAGCAGCACCAACAGCAGCAGGAGCAGGGCAACCAACAGCATTCACCGACCCTGGGAGAGGGGGAGAACCTTAGTCATGGAGAACCCAAGCCCCTCATCAGCTGCAGTCATGGCAATAACTCCCCAAACACGACGGCCCCTTCCCCATTCCTCCCCACCCCACAGCCCCCACAGCGCCAAGCCAGGCATTACCAGGGCGACCACAGGCTCAGAGAGCTGTTTTTCCTGCTCGGAGCAGGGGGAACTGTGAGGGGGCAATGGGGGCACAGCAGCAGCTCTGTGAGGGGATGATGAGGGCACCAGAGCAGTAGAAGTTGTAAAGGGATAATGGGGGCACAGGAACAGGAACTGTGAGGGGATGATGGGGGCACAAGCTGGAGCAGACAAGCTGCAAGGGGGCAGTGGGGGCACAGGAGCAGGAACTGTGAGGGGATGATGGGGGCACCCGCTGGAACAGGACAAGCTGCAAAGGGGCAGTGGGAGCACAGTCCCACGCTGAGGGGCTGACATGGCCTCCCACTCCC
Source organism: Pyrocephalus nanus (assembly GCA_038380795.1). Taxonomy (NCBI): domain Eukaryota; kingdom Metazoa; phylum Chordata; class Aves; order Passeriformes; family Tyrannidae; genus Pyrocephalus; species Pyrocephalus nanus. The sequence continues at coordinate 8,012,034 of CM076278.1, forward strand.
AGCACCCTCAGGATGGCAGCAAGGCCACCCCACCACCCCCAGCCTCTCCCCTCAGAGACAGGGGAGCCTTAATGGAACCCACAAATCTCTACAAGTGGGGTCAATCACCCCCATCAAACTGGGGATGGCAGGGAGGGAAAATCACCACGGCCCCAAGCCCCGAGGAAGGTCACTCACCATCGGTGCCAATCCGCATGTCCCCTCACACCAACACGGACAATTCCAGCCGCTCTCCCGGTCACGCTGCTCTCAGGGATCACTCCCTGTGTCCATCTGTCCCTCCTGGGCTGAATCCCACCCGCTGCCAGGGCCACCCCGCGGAGGGAAGCACGGCCCAGGCCCCCCCCCCGGGGTGTTCCAGTGGCCTCTCACACGTGACGGTCACGTCAAGCACAAATATTTCCCCGCTAACGTGTCTGGAAAACTTCTGCTGGAGATGAGGGTGGAAAGAGGGAGGGAGGGCCTGGGACACCCGATCCTTGGGGGACAAAGGTGCCCTGGCCCTGTGCCTGGTCACGGGGACGAGGAAAAGGACAAGCTCCTGTGTTTCTCTCCCTGGGGGGAACAGGGACCCCCCCCCTTTCACCCACTAAAGAACCAGAGCCTCCCCTCCCTCCCTGTGTTGTTGTTCCTCCCGATGTAAGACCACATAAACAACATCATTTTTATTAAAAAAAAAAACAAACTGGGGAAAGAAAACAAGCAAACAAAATATACAGCAAGGCCACAGACAGTGTAAACTTCACCCTTGACAGTGTTACCGCAGAGTAAATACCAAAGTAAGGTTTACAGGGATACTCTATAAAAACTATTGTAATTTCCAAACAAAAAGGGCACTTCACTTCCATTAAAGGAACTACAAAGTCAAAGATGGGCTGGAAACCCAGGACTGTGAAGTCCAACACTTCATCCTGGAAGTCCCAATAGTTATTGCTAACAGTAGCTGGAAACTTTAATTTGCTCCTAAGGTGGCAAAACACAAAATTCCCTCTAAGACCTCGAAATATCTGAAATAATTTGCAACTATCAGCCCCTCAACTGGGAGACACTGATGAACAAACCTTTGCTGCTGCCATCAGTAGGTATCCCCAGGTTCATGGTCAGCACAGCTCACCATCATCCAGGTGATCTGCACACCAAGGAAGAACCTAAAAACGGTTTTCCTCTCTAAATGCCAACAAAAAAACTCAAAAGCATGACCAGAGCCTTGGTCATAGCCTTCCCTTGGCTGCTGGGAGGATTTATCCCAAAATCTTTCCAGTATGGATACACCAAGTAACACTCCTGACAGTGTATTGTCCTTAGGGCCCCAAGAGGCCATTTTTGTAATAAATTTGTAGAAAAAAAGCTAAAACCAAGAGCATCTTTCTTTTCCTCACGGGAAGTCAGCTCCAAATGCCCAAACAGGAAACCTGGATCTGCCTAGGAGGAGGCAAAGAGGCAGGAGGCAGCCAGGCACGAACAAAAGTTGAGCAGCTTCAACTTAAGAATTGACATCCCTTCACCAGAGCCTAAAAAAATATTCCCATTACAACAACCACAAATTGACACAGAACTCTGGTGTTTGAGGATTTTTTTGCTCCAAATGAAGCTGAGACCAGCTCCAAGAGCAGAGTTGTCCATCAAAGACTCAAACATGCTCTTGAAAAATAAACATTTTAGAATATATATAAAATAAAACTTTAGGCATTTGTTCATTGATCAACACCCAAAGAACAATTCTCAGGTCAGCAAGTTTGTCAGAAATGAGCCAACCCCTGACACGGGGGCTGCACCCAAATCCTGACACCCAGGAGGTGCTCAGAGTGCTTTCCAGTCAATGGGCTTCTTCCCAGATTTCTTGAGGAATTCATTTGTCTTGGAGAAGTGCCGGCAGCCAAAAAACCCTCTGTTGGCTGAGAGGGGCGAGGGATGAACCGTCTGCAGGATGTGGTGGCGCTTCTGCAAACATTGGAAGAAACTGCCTGTTAGATTTGCATGTTTTTGGCTGCTCTTGCCCTGGGCAGATGTGATTTCCCCTCCACCTGCACCACCTACATGTGACTTCCCCTCTACACCTCCTCCAATACCAGCCTGAGACCCAAAGAACCAGCCATGAAGGCTGAGACTTCTGTCCCACTGAGCAGAGATGGACTGTGTAAAGCAAAAATGCCCCGGTCATTTCCCAATTTTATGCAGATTCACAAGCCTTTTCCTAGGAAAAACAGCTCTTCCCCCAGTGGGACACTTTGCTGACAACAGGAGGTTACACTTGCTCCAGTTTGCTTGCTTAATTCTGGAAAAGGCTAAGGTGGAGCAGAAGGGCCACTCAGTTCACAGAGTTCAAGCAGGGATAATTCCCAGTCCTGTAAGGCAAGTGCCCTCTAGTGTCCACCAAACGGAGGGGAAAATCATGGAGAAGGAAAGGCTGTACCCTGTCAATGGAGCTGCCCTTCTTTTGGGCATAGGCTCCCCACAGCATGAACACGAGCCCGTTCAGGTTCTTGTTGAGCCAGGACACGACGACATCCGTGAACTGCTCCCAGCCCCGCTCCCTGTGGGATGTGGCCTGGTGAGCCCTCACGGTGAGCACAGCGTTGAGCAGGAGCACTCCTGAGAAATACACCACGTGGACAGAGGGAGAAACAAGAAATCAAGTGTTAATCCAGCCCTGGAAGTGTCCAAGGCCAGGTTAGATGGAAGGCACCCTCAGAGCTGATGACACTGAGCTGTGTTGTGGGGTCACATCCTAGAGGTGAGGGTTGGATCCAGAGGGACCTGGACAGACTGGAGAGGTGGGAAGATGGAACAGGCACAGGTTGCCCAGAGAAGCTGTGACTGCTCCACCCATGGAAGTGTCCAAGGCCAAGTTGGACAGGGCTTGGAACAACCTGGTCAAGTGGAAGGTGTCCCTGCCCATGGCAGGGTTGGAGCTTTAAAATCCTTCCAAAACAAACCATTCCAGGATTTTAAAATTCTAACTGATTTTTCCAGTTTCTCTTCAGAAACACACTCAGTTTTCATTCTAAGGGTCTTGCCAAACAACAGGTACTGATTTTCTGTCCTTCCAGCCACAGGTCTGTTTTCTAGACTGGCTTTTTTTTCTGCTCCACAGTGACCAGATTATTGAGTGTCTCTGAGCTCACCTTGCTTGGCCCAGCCTGTCAGATCCCCATGGCCAGGATGAGTGAAGCCCTCGATGTCTGTAGAGAGCTCCCTGTAAATATTTTCCAAACTGCAAACAAAAAACACCATTAAGTTTTCTTAATATTAATATTTAAAGACAAGATCAAGCAGTACCACTTATTGCTCTTATACCAGGCAAGAAGGTATTGACTTTAATCTTATTATTTAAGATAACAAGGTCATTTGTAGAGGCAGGGCAGCGAGGACTCTCTTTGTGTACCTGGCTGGAATATAATGAGGTCTCAGCACAACTAAAAATGCAAACTTATGTCCAGCAAATCACCAAATTATACAGAATTAGCCATATATTTGCAGTGATGTTTTCTTCCAGCCAATGGACAATTCAATTTTAAGTAGTTGCACAACTCTTCACATCAATTTTCTGGCTCCCAGCCCTGAGCAACACAGAACTGCAAATAATTTGTCGCCAAAAGGGATTTTGTTAATTGCCCTACCTGGGAGGAGGTGGAACAGGCTTCTGGACACTGAAGCAGAGCCCATGAGCTTGGTTAGGGCCATGGTATGGATCTTGTCCCAGAATTACAACCTTCACCTGAAAGCAGACCTTGGTTAGCACTGAATTGACATCAGCTTTATTCACAAAAGAATAGGAAAAAAGGCTTATAAATGAGCTTTATCTTAAAAGAGTGGCATAAAAAAGAGCCAAACCAATCCCCTCAGTAACTGAAGTTAATCCAAGACATCTCATTATTAACAAGTTAAAGAGCACAGACCCCACCTAAAACCAAGGATTAATATCACCACAGCTTTGCTGCTAAAATTATGAATGCAATTAATATGACTTGAGTACAGAAGACCAACATTTTCAGAGCCACAATAAAACACCTTGTTGAGGTATTTTCCAAATAGGTTTCATCCTATTTTAGCTTTATGTCACCTTTGCTGTGACATTTTTGACACAGTTTATTAGAAATTACATTATCTTACGATGTATGCTTTTAATTATAGTTCATTACAGATCAATTAAAAGAACAAAGGACATACAAGATGCAAAAACTCTGAAGTAGATAAAGCCGGTAAGACGAGAAAAAAAGATCAAAAGTTCAACTAGGCGTTCAAAGGAAATTCTGTGGCCTGTGAGGGCAATAAAACAATAAAACCCTGTTTTGGTCTCAGAGATGAAAGGGAAGGCAGAATCTGTGAGCTAGGTGAGACAAACAACAATATCCATATCCCATGGGACTGAAGTTAAGGGAAAAAACACTGCCTGTGCACCTTCATTTTCATGGTGAGAGACCCCGATCCCCCCTCCCCAGCCCCTGCAGCTTCACTCACATCCCAGATGTCGCACATCTGCGTCCAGGTGAAGACCTGCTCGGGGGGCGGATACACCGTGTAGCGCCTCCTCTCCTCGGCCACGAACGCCATGAGCTGCGGGGGCAAAAAGCGGCTCAGCGGGGGCCGAGTGGGCGCAGCGCCCGCTCGGGGAGGGGCACGGGGGCCGCTCACTCACGTCCACGAAGTACGGCTTGGAGAACTCCCCTGCCAGCTGCTGCCGCCAGCTGTCCGCGAAGCCCGGGGGCACGTTCCGCTGCGCCAGCAGCTGCCGCGCCGCCTCCTTGTTCTTGCGGATGCGCTCCCGCTGCTCCTCGTTCAGCGACGGCGCCGCGCCCGCCTCATCTCCCTTCGCCTTCTTGGCGGCGCTCAGCTGGAAGCGGCGGGCAAGGGAAGTGTAGGAAAGCAGCGAGCGCGGCCGCAGCCGCGAAATCAGCGCCACCATGGCCGGGCAGGCCCCGCCCCGGGGCGGCGCCGCCGCACGCGGAGCATTCGCGGCAAAACCCCGAGCGCGCGCCCATTGGCCGCCGAGCCGCGCGCGCCCCGCCCACGGGCGCGAGCCAAAATACTCCCGCTCGCTATTGGCCAGGGGGAAAGTGCCCGCTCCTCCCCATTGGCTCATCTCGGCGTGCGGAGAGGTTTCCTACCCAGCAACCCTGACGGCAGCGCGGCTGTCGGCGTCCATTGGGCGGCGGCGGAGCGTGGCCGCTTGACTGGCAGCTCAGTCGCGCGTGCAGCCGCGCGGGAATTTGGAAATGGTGTTTACTCCCCATACCCCCCGCACAAAAGGCCGCCAGACCCCCCAAAACACAAATACACACACACACACACGTACACACACACACACGGCCAGACAGACCTCCGCCGCTGCCAGACCCCTATCCCCTCTCCCCTTCCCCGGCGCCCCCAGCCCACCGCTCGCTACCTCAGCATCTCCTCCCGGCTCCGGGGACCGGGCGCGCTTCTTGGGTGGCGCGGGGCTGAAGAAGGAGTGCAGCGTCCTCTGGCCGATCATGGCAGCGCAGGAGCGGGGCAAGGAGCGAGGCAGAGAATGAATGACTGAGTGAGGGGCGGCAGCGGCGGCTCCAGCGGGGGGGGGCGGGACTGCGGTTTGGCGCCAAAACAGCGCGCGTGCGCTGGGGGCGGGACTGGCGGGGGCAGGGGGCGGGGTCATCCCCGGCCTGTTGGTCCCGGTTGTTCCCCTGTTCCCTCGGGACGTTGTTCCCGGTGTCGCCCATGGACGGATTCGTGGTTAAGGTGCCCCGCGGGCAGGCGGGGGGCGGTGGCGGGCAGGGACGGCGGCCCGAGGAGGCCGGGCCGGGCCGGCCCCCCCCGCGGCAGATCCGCGCCGAGGGGCTGTGCTGTGACTATCGCATCCTCTTCCCCAAGGCCGAGGCCGACGAGATCTTCCAGCAGCTGGAGGAGGAGGTGCAGTATTTCGAAGGTAACCTCCTGCCCTGTGGGGGAGCCTGAGCTGCCCAGGGAGGCTCCGGAGGCTCTGTCCCTGGAGATGTCTCTGGGGGACCTGAGGGTGGCCTGGATAAGCTCCAGTGCTCCCTTCCAACCTGAGCCCTTCTGTGTCCACCTCTGGGCCCTCCACACATCCCCCTACCCTGCCCAGGGAAGCATTTCTCTACCCAGCCCACCCAAGGTGAGTCCCAGAGCGATCCCAGGGCCTGGGCAGAGCTGGGGAGGGTTCTGCAGGCAGCTGGTGTTGGCACAATCTGGCCCTGAGAAGCCAAGAACGCAGGTGTGACCCTGCAGAGTTGGATTTGCTCCACTGAAAGCATTTGTCAAGTGGTTTTAGTGATGTATTAAGAGAACTGGGATAAACCTGCTGTGGTGGCTGGAGTTTGCTGGAAGAGGCAGTGCATAAAATATGCCATTACATTAATTCAGCGGCAGAATGTGATTGGGATGTTGGTTCTGTTTATCCCATTTAAGGGGGACAACAAGGCAGTGTCCACCTTTGTCAGGACAGAAACATGGGGAACGGGGATGACAGCTTGTGGGTTATCATAAGCATCCTCATTTCTCTTGTCTGGAGATTCCCAGAAGCTGCGGATCCAGGAGAATGTAGGACTATGCAGAGATAACACAGACTTGGGTTTGGTTTTGATCCTCCTCGTTTCTTGTTTAAACAGGTGACCTGACAAAATTGCACGTATTTGGCACGTGGCACAACATCCCAAGGAAGCAGGTGACCTACGGAGACCCTGAGTTGTCCTACACTTACTCAGGTGTGACCTTCCATCCCAAGCCATGGATCCCAGTCCTGAACCGCATCCGGGAGCGAGTCACTCAGGCCACAGGACACACCTTTAACTTTGTCCTTATCAACAGGTACAGCTGCTGCATCAAGCAGCTTTTTGTGGTTCAAATGAAAGGAAAAAAGCTTCTGCAGCACTTGGCAAATGGCTGAAGGGTTGACATTCACTTAATTGGGTTGGTGGAACTAATGAGTGTGCCCTGTGCACAGGTACAAAGATGGCCTGGACCACATCGGGGAGCACCGAGACGATGAGAGGGAGCTGGTTCCCCGCAGTCCCATTGCGTCCGTGTCCTTTGGAGCATGCAGGGATTTCATCTTCCGGCACAGGGACTGCAGGAGGAAGGGGGTGAAACGGGGCCTGGAGCGGATCAAGCTGGAGCTGGCCCACGGCAGCCTCCTCATGATGAACTACCCCACCAACGTGTACTGGTACCACAGCCTGCCCCCCAGGAGGAGGGTCATCACCCCCAGGGTCAACCTCACCTTCAGGAAAGTCGTGGTTGGGGACAGAAAGTCCACCCATCAGGGACTTCTGACTGAAAACAGCTTTATTTCCTGATGAACCTGTTGGCTCCCCGTTCAAACACTGGCTGTGGTGATCCAAGGGACTGGATGAGCAAATTGAACTGAGAGAGATGGTGGACTTGGTAACTGCTCATAAAGCCTGTGACCTCTGATCTCCATGTCAAGGTGGCTTTCCATCTGTGAAATGCTGCTGATAAATATTTTTGATAAATAATACCCTTGTTTTGCTCAGGAGGGAGTTTGTTCTCAGCTGATCTTTATCTAATTCATGCTCCTAAAAAATCAAAATACTCCATAGTCTTGAGGTACAAACACTATAAATCACAAGCTGTAGTCATTTAAAGCTGATACTCTTCAGCACACGACACTTTCCTGTATTCTCTCTCAATGAGCTTTAGTTTGTTTGGGTTTTTTATTTAAATAAAGTACAAATGAGACTGACATGGAGGAGTGCTGAGGTGTGAGCACAGTAAGTGCAGTGTGGCTGGCTGAGTGTGACTCTTGTCTGCTTGAATTCCTCTGCTGCTGAAATTCCTGTGTCAACCTTGGAATTAGGGGTGGGCTCTGGCCTTCATTGTGGCTCCATTATGTTTCAAGACATTCCCACACGTAATTTCAATTCCCACACAGGTGACTTTTGTAATAAGTTTGGTTTTTTATTGCTACTGTACAGTTACAAAAATACCCTGAAGTGAAAACGCAACTTCAAACAGCAGTGCAGTGGTTTGACCGGAATATACATTTTTAAATAACACACAAAATGAGACAAGGATAACCCAAACACACAGATGGCATCCTGGAGGTCTTAATTATTTTTTTACATTTTATTAACAACTTTTCCACCATGGCAGCTTGTGACAAGTAACAAGGTTTGAGCCTTGGGCCTCCACAGAGCCCTGTGACCTCAGAGGGGAGGGCTGGCTCACAAACATCTTGCACAGCTCAGGACCAGGACTGAGGTGCTGATATTTGCTCCATCTCCTCCTTCCTAACAGAGAAAGCTGGAACAAATGCTGACCACTCAACCCTCCCCTTGATAGCCCTTGAGGGAGCTTCCAGAGTCAACTCACAGCTGAGGGAAATGCAGCTCTTTGCAAGAGAAAATACATGGACTGTGCAGTAAGAGGTGACTTTATGTCCCTGTCCTGACAAATCCAAGACACAGCCCACAGTGTGCGTATCCTCTGCCCAGCCTCTAGCTCGACTGTGTTCTAAACCAAATGTCTGCTCAGCTGGACTCCAAAATGCAGATAAAACCTCTAAACAGAGTGTTGAGAATGGATATTGCAAGATACACACTGCTGGCAGTGGAAATGGTTGGAGTTCTGAGGTACAATGGTCGACCTGCTGGAGGGGGAGGTTTTGTGTGATGGTTTTAGATGATCCCCAGCACTGCTTCACAGAGCTCCTGCTGCACCCCAGTGCTCCCAGTCCAGAGGGCTGGCTCCTTCTCCAGCTTTCAGCTCCCAGTTCAGTGGCCAGGGCATTTTTTTGGCATTTTGCATCCTTCAAGGTTATTTTTGTTTGCATTCTTTTTGTTTTTCTATAAATTAAAACAGGTTAAAACCAAGCTACTCTAGCCTAGCACAGCCAGGGAGACTTCCCAGGAACTAGTACAGCAGTGGATTTATCGCTATTTATGTACTATGAGCATTACCTGGAACAGGAATTGTGCTCCATAGCCTGGAATGATGAGTTGTGTAAATAGTTTTGCATATCCATCCGTTACCACTCCAGCTTTGGCTGGTTTGGAGCCTCCTATGAGGAACTCCAAACACCTCCGAGCTTTGGGCAGCAATATGAACACATGAGGTACAAAGTTGCCCTAAAAAAAACTATTAAGACAGTTGTTATTTGAAAACTTAAGCTGCTGTTTCACACTGAAAAAGCGTTGATGAGTGGTTTTCTCCTCCAAGCTTACAAGGATAGAAAAGAGCTAAAAATAACCTACATACTTTATTCCTGGTGATTGAAAAGCAGGAGAATTTTAAAGGAGAATTTTTGCTGCTTCTCCTTCCTTGCTTTGTTTGGGATTTTTTTTTTTTTTACATCAGTCTAGAGCAGCAGAATTCACATTTCTATTTACAGGCCAACCTGGAACTGGTGCAGTTCCCAGGCTGGCTTCACAAGACCAGTAAGTGCCTACCAGTGCTGATCCTATTGTTGATATTCCACTTAACAAGGATAAGGGCTCAGCACAGCTCCCACTCCCAGCCAGTCCAAGCCCAGCCCAGTGGTGGGAAATGGCAGTTTCCAGCACTAAAATGGGAAGGGCAAGTCTAGAACACTTACAGCAGCTTGGAAATCACAGCATTAAAATTGTAGTCGATGCTACAAGCAATGGTATTCAACAGTGCTGAAGGAAATGACAATACTGATCACTAGCAAACATGTCTGTGTGCTGATTCCAGCTCTATTCTAAAGGGAGGGAGCAATAAATTAAGGTTTCAGCTCTTAATAGAGAAAAAAATTATATCCTGGGAAAAGGAAACTGCACTTGGAATCAGCAGGACTTCTGTGATGCATAACTAACTAAAGTAGTGAGGAAAATTATGTGAACAGGGAAATTTTTGGATTGTGGCTGTTTGTGGAGATGCCTGACTTGATAGACTGATTAGCTGGGATATCAAGGGAAATCTGATTCCACTGGTTCATCCCATGGTGGTGGGGCATTCCCAGGACACAGTGGACATGCAGTGGGCTCAGACAGTGGCAATGCAGCTGTTCAAGGAAGCTCAAGGCACTTGGTTTCTTAAATCATTGCCTTTGCCTACAGCAGCTTCCCACCAACCCCTCCCAGGGCTCCCCCTTCCGAAACACCTGCAGCGAAATGTGGAGGACTGAGCATCTCCCTTGGAAATCCGCCATGTCAGGACGTGGGACACAGCCTTGGGAAGCCTGAGATGACAAGAATCACCGACACAACAAACGCTTCTCTAACACACACTTTTGGGGCCGCGGCTTTTGGTGCAAAACACAACTCCCGGGGAAGGGGGACCTCGGATGGATTGGGGGGGGGGGTTGCAGGACAGGGGCCACGTAGAGCTGGGAGGAGTCTGAGCGAGGTGCAGTCCCGACTCGGGGCAGCCGCCGTGCCGCGGTCACTCCTCGGGGCCGCGGTCACTCCTCGGGGCCGCGCTGCGGGGCGCGGCCGCGGACGCGCTCGTAGAACAGCAGGTACGCGCTGGCCGCCAGCACCTCCTGCAGGCTGGCCCTGCGCACGGAGTCATCCGACACCCAGAGCCACTGCCCGGGCACCGCCAGGGCTCCCCGCGGGCTCGGCGAGCGCCGGTAGGTCACGAAGTGCCCCGAGTGCATGTCCCCGTGGTGCACCACCACCGCCATCAGCCGGTACAGGTACAGCGGCGCGCTGCGGGAGCACAGCGTCAGCACGGGGGAAACACGCACCGCGACACCCCCCCCATTGCTTTCTGAACAAAGATGTGGCTCCACAGGTGGAATTCCAGCTCAAATTGTGGCTGCCCTACCTCTGAAAATGTTCAAGGACGGGGCTTGGAGAAACCTGGGCTAGTGGGAGGCGCAAGGCAAGGGGTGGGACTCAGTGAGCTTTAAGGTCCCTTCCCACCCGAATGGTTCTGGGATTCTGTGAGAAAGGATTATCAGGAGGAGCCTCAAGGCTGATTTACCAAGCAGAATCATGGCAGGTACAGCTGAAATCAAGCTCATTAAATTCAGTGTTTAAAGGAAATCTAAAAGGGATCTCAAGCTTGTTAAATGTTTGAAAGGAAACTAGAAAAGATCTCCAGCTTTTTAAATATAATGTTAGAAAGAAAACTGTAAAGGATCTCGAGCTTGTTAGATAAAATGTTCAAAGGAAATCTCTCAGAGATCTATGCATTTCTTGCCATCATTTAAAATCAGAGTAAAAGGAAAAAATGAAGAGGTAGAAGAAAACAGCAAGAATGAGGTTATGGCTGTTCAGAGGGATGATTTAATGCACCATGAACCAGAGAAAGGGGATTTTGTGTTTTACTTATAAAATACTCTTCTCCCTTTTTCTAGGAGAGAAAAAAACTAGTAAAAATCAGCCGAGAGACAAGCACAGGAGCTGGGACTGATGTTAAATTCTGTGCCTGTGCAGCCTCATGACAATGACAGACTAAAGGAAGACAATTTGAAGGACAGACGGTACAAATCTCTAACTTACCTGCACTCAGGGAATGCAGCAAGTGGAAAAGTTCCCGGGGACATTAAAAATGAGGAGGAGGAGGAAGAGGAGGAGGCACCATTCATGAAGAGTGGTTTGGTACCAGGGCTTTGTTCTGCTTCTGCCAGAAGAAGGTGAAAATCAGTGATTAAACATAAATGTTACTGTTATACTGCTAATAACAGCACTTATGATACTGTATTTTACTTATTTAATTCTTTACACATCACACTCCCTTCCAGACCCAGAGGAATGCAATATCCAAGCACAGCAGTGATTGTTTTTACATAACAAATATAAAAATTACCATGTTTACAAAATCCCAACTGAACAGATTATTGAGGTGCCTAAAGGACAGCCCTACTCCAGCTGGATTTTCCAACTGTTATCCAAGAATTCACCATTCCCAGCATTCCTTCTCTGCTTGTCCTGGAGCCTTAGAACAGACCACTAACAAGAAAAACCCTGGCACATTCCAAGTTCAACATTCCTTCATCCTCTGAACATACAACATGTGAGTTCTCTGCTATCTTTTATAAGGTTTGGGGTTTTTTTAAATATTTATTGGGATCAAATTAATTGACCAAAACTGAACTGTAGATTTGGAACAGTGGCTGGGAAAGGGGTTTTTCCCTGCCCTCTTTGCACAGATCCTTGTGAAGATGCTGCTCTTTTATTCATTCTGCATTTCAGAATGTTTTCTCAGTGAAATTTGAAAATATCTGATATATTTTATTGGCAAAGTACCTGGAGGTTTCACTGCTGTCCCATCCTTTGTTCCAGGGGTTTCCTCTGGGGTTTTGTGGCTGGATTTTTGCACAGGAACTCGGTATTTGTAGATGTCCATGACCAGGAACTCATTGAACTGGACGTGTTCGTGTCGCTTCAGGGGAGTGCCTTGGTTGGACCAGCTCAGCCTTTGCAGGTGGATACACAAGCACTGGGGCAGCTTCGGGAATATCCCACGGGAAAGGAGGATCAGAACACATTTTAATTGCAAACAAACAGGTGGGAAGTCCAGGGGACAAGGAAATGCATCCCTGAGCTGTTCCCTTGTCTCTGTGTGGGCTCAGTGGCAACAGTGTCCCTGAGACATGGCAATAGGTCAGACCCTTGAGAGATTCCTGGGATGTGCTAATCCTCAACAGTTAATGGATTGCACAGGGGGAAAAGGTCAAGTAGTTATGAACAGATGAAATCAAGAATTAATGCAAGGCATGAGAGAGCCAAACTCACATTTAAATGTTTTGCTGAATAACAGTAGAAAATTCACATTCTTCAAGCTTTAGAGTTTGACGTTTGGTTAAACTGAGGCCTCAGTGCCCACAAATATTTGCTAAATGAGATTACTTTTAAAAGTAAAACATTACAGTGGTCTAACAGCAAGAAATGGACATGAAGCAACACATGAAAGAAAGAAGTTACTGTATAACAGGATTTAGAAAGAGGTTTGGAGGGTTAGTCTGCCTTACCTTTCCTAACTTTAATTGCTTTACAAATGTTGATTTCTGGTTTTCTATGCTCTGTCCATTCAGAATTCGTTCTGCCTGGATCTGAAATCAGAGGGGAAATAAAATAAGGCCATTTGGTTATTGCTGTGTCCAATTCCACATCATAGTGCAGGTCTGCAATTTGTCTGTCTAGAACTGGGCTCAGTGCATTAATTACACCTAGGAATTTCTTCAGAATTTCTGGCCTATCCTAAAGGATCAGAATTCCAAACCAAAATCAAGCAGAAACATTTCCTGAACAAACCCCACCTCCAGGCTGGTGTTTCTGTTTGTGTTCAAACAATAGCAGAACAAATAAATATCCCAAATATTATCTAAATAATACCTGGCAACTACAGAATAAAGTATTTCTAAGTTTTGTAATAGGAGTAATAAATAAAGCCTCAAAATATTCCATGAGATAAGAACTCCATGTTAATTCCTTGAAATCCCAGGCAGGTCAGAGACTTCTCTCAAGTCATGAATGAAAAGGAGTTGAAAACTGAAGGCAGAATTGTGTCAGCAGGGTTAAAACTGAGCTCAAAGGTTGTAGAAATTCCAATGACCTACTTTAGTGCAGTTGTCACACACCACATCCTTCACAGACTCCGAGGAGATGAAGTGATGGAGGCAGTGATCCAGTGTCATGGGACGGCCCTGAGTGCCAAGAAAACCCAAAGTTACTTGCAGGAATTTCAGACACTGAATTTTGGGAAAGGATTTTTAATCATTTCTTACGGAGAAACTGCAGAATTGCACAGTTATTTCTTTAAAAAACCTGCCTAAATGGCTTTGGGTGTAGAAGGCTGGTAATGTAACTGTGGGGATCCTTCCTTAGCCTGGATTAAACATAGAAAACACTGCAGGCTGTGGGTCAGAACAGCTGGGGTTTTAAACCACAGATCCCTGTCCTATTTTTCTCTAGTTCTACCAGTTCAGGAGTCACTCTGTGTTCTTTGAGCCTCTACACAGGAGAAATACAGCTTTTAATTGCATTTAGGCTTCCTTCCTGTCCCACCCCACTGCAAGGGGTGAAGGGCATAATCCTCTTTGATGGTATAAACCAAAACCCAAATAGCACAAGATATGTCCAAATCCCAATCCTGGCTGTCCAGGAGTGCACTCTGCAGGCAGGAATCAGAACTTCCATGACTGCAAGTAATTGCTCTGTGTCTGGGAACACAAACCACTACCAGAAATGAAATAACAAGTGTGTTAAAATCCAAAAATATTCTGCACATTTTGCCCCCCAAAATCTGCGGTGTTTTGGCATTTGAAGTTTATCAGAGCCAAAAAGAAATGGAAACAATTCCCAGCTGAAATCACCGGATGGAAAAGCCTGTGGGGGGTAAGGTGTGAACAGGGAGAGGAGCTGCAGGGCACCTTCCCACAGAGGGAAGCAGCTCTTGGGAGGTGATCAAATCCAAGGAAGGACAAAACCCTTCACCAGGAGAAACAGAAAACCCTCCTGTTGTCCTTGTGTTTGTTGTACTCATTGGTGATTTGCACTAACACATCAGTCCTGCGGTAGCACCACAGGATTATAAAAAGGCAGGAAAAGAAACTCCTGAAAGTAGCTCTAAACTCACTCTGAGGCTGCAGCACCTGAGAAAGGCACTATGCCAAGGGGACAGGCTGGATCCTGGACCAGGGGAATACATACCCACACAGCTGCTGGAATGCTCAGGGACAGGCTGTCGAAGGTGTCAAACCTCACAGGGCTCTGCAAGAGAACATCCCACATATCAAGGGAGCCAGAACTCAGGTCAGGCCAGACAAAAACTAAACTCTCACAGGATAAACATCTGCCTGTGCTGTCCATAATTCCCTGGTGGAACAGGATCCAACCCCTCCATTTCCCAAGCACAGCACCAGGAACACCAGGCCTAAGGTGCTGCTGGGCCTCTTCCTGCTCCTTTAAATTTGTTTGCAAGGTTTAGAGAAGGAAAAGAACAAATTAACTCCTACAGTTTGAGCTATAACAGAGATCTGTCTTCTGTATTCCTTTTCTTTATCCAGGTTATCTCCAACTCCTCATTCCAGATAACTGGACTGCAAATTAATTCCCCTTTGCAATCTTAATACTTGTTGAATGAGCAGCAAGCCCTAAACCACTACCCCTGGGAGGGGATTGTCAGGTAATATTATTGCTTAATGATTAATTAAATTATATAAGAAGGCAGCTATTATTCTGTTCGATGAGATTGCTTTTATCCCCACAAAGTGGATCCCACTTCATTTCCTTCGGTATATTTAGTGATAAATAGTGATAAATTCTCATTCCTCACCAACACCAAATAAACACCTGAAAAATTAAGTCCCTTTTCATTATAAATATATTATAAAAGCACATGTAAAATATATATTTTCACACACATGCATTTTATATATATGTATATATACTTATATATTTATTCATTCAATTATTTTAGATGATAAATAGATAGATAATTGAATGAATAGATAAATAAATATATATAAAACCAGCTGGTTTTGTACCTGGTGCTCACAGTGTTTGCAAACCATGTTGCTGGTCAGCCTCCCATGGAAAGGATGCTGAGATTTCCAGTGGTTTGACACAGGGGGAAGAGATCCTGCAACACAAAGTTGCAATTACCCCTTTGTTTTACGTACATCCATGTTCATCACTCTAATTCCACATTTTTGTCCCACAGTAACAAAACTGACTGCCCCAAAGCATGTTCTGCCCCACTGCCAATAATTAATGGGGGGTTGTTTATATTTCTGAGGTGTATTTCAGCCCAATACAGACAAAGAACAATTAATATTATCCCATTAATAAACAAAGCAACTCCCCTATGAATATTCATATTCCAGAATGGATAAAATCCTACCTCTTGTTCTGCAGCTTATTTGCTTTTGGGTTGTTTCTGTTTGCTACAGAGGAAGATAAAAAGATTTCATTAACCTCAGAAACAATTAAATATGTTCCTATTTCATCCCTAATTGGCTCTTCTGGCATTAGAACAACTGTGGGAGTTTTAGTGGCTCTTTTTATTTGAAGAAAAAAAAAAACCTGGCACAAAACAAGTTTATAATTTACACTGTTAATAAAATGAATAATTAATCTGCAGAATTCTCTGCCTCAGAGCACTAAAATATGAAATTTTATATACCTTTTATATATATTAGGCAAAAAGAGATAGAAACTTTCCATCAAGTTTATCGCTGAACTGGAGGATAAGATAAATTTTACCTCCATAAATGTCCATTTTGCAGTTTTTCATTATAAGAGTAACTGCTGAGATGGACACCTGCTCTGTGCTAGTATTTAAATCCCCATATTCAGTGGATTTAGGGATGCAAAACCCTCAGGAAAGTGGGATCAGTGTAAATTCAAAGACATTTCCATTCTTTAAATTGCCTGACATATGGATTCATTTCTGTTAAAGAGCAGCTTTGTGAACATAATAAAAATATCCTGAGCTTCTAAACAGACACTTGGGAATCCAGGCAGATTCCAGGAACTCCTCCTGCTGATGGAATGAAAGGAGTCACCTCCAGGGAGTGCACATCAAACAGGTGGGTCACGCGGGGCTGCCGGTCCCGTTCATCCTCCAGGGAAGAGGTCAGGACATGGAACAGCTCATGGGCATCCTGGGAATACAGTGAGGACCAAAACACATCAGAACACACCCCAGGAGGGCTGAAATACCCCGGGAAATTAGGGGAAGATCACAGCTCAGAGCCCACTTTATGTATTTATTAGTATAATATAAATATATAATAAATATTACTAAATAAATAAGATCATATAATACACACATATAGATATAATAATACCAATGGATAATAGAATATAAATAAAAATATAAATGAATATATTAAATATATTAATTACACCCATCGTGCACCTGCTGTTGTGCCAAAAAGCTCTATGACAGCACAGAGTATTAAAGATATTCTGGGCCACATAAACTCAAAAAACCTAAAATACTTGGAGGAAAAAAATAAAAGAATTTAAGTCCAAATTCCTGTTTTCCCTGAATTCAGTAAAAGCTTAATTGGAATCTACCCTTGGAAATACAGAATGTATTTTATGAATGAGATATTGATGGAGTTCATTGACCAACTGCACCCAGGGCTGGAAATACTGACAAGGAATAGAAATCCCAGAAAGATTAAAAATCTTGGATGGTACAAGTAAGAAAATTGGGAAATGTGAGTGGAGTCCATCCCTGGAAGCAAAGCACAGATCCATCAGCCATAGGGAAGGTAGGGCTGGATCTCTGCTGGTTTAATCTGGTTTAATATTCCTGGCTGTGCTGTTCCAAGTCTGAAGGCAATCCTGAGGTCTGGAAGCAGCCAGGCTTTCCACGAGAAATATCCCAGCAAACTGAAAACCCCATCCCTCAATCCCATGGTTGTTTCCCATCCCTTTTTAAAGCAGGACTCAGCTCTGACACTCAGAGCAGTTGGTCCCAGAGCTCCAGGTCCGTTATCCCTGGACAGGGGTAACACCAGGAACGTTCCCTGACTCACCTGCTCTTCAAAGGAGGAGATCTGCCACCTGTTCATCCTGAGCACCTCCAGCAGGCAGCTGGCATCCAGCACATCGTCCTCTGTCACCTCCTGACAGGACAGAGCTGGGGACAGGGCACGGACAGATGTCACAGGGGAGCCAGAAATGGGGGGAAAAAAATCGCTATTTCACAACCCACAAACCCTAAGTTAAAGCTTCCCCATCCCCACACCAGCTCAATGCATGTGTTCACTGGCACCATTTTAGTAGGAACATCCCAAGACAGAACTTCCAAGGGATTTCCTTTAAACCAAACCCCCGTGAGAGAAGCCAGAGGGAGCCAATTCATTTTGAAAATGTGACTGAGATGAATTTAGCACAGGGACAAGTCTGAAACGAGTCCCCTCAAGCTCAGAGGCTTTAATATTCTTATCCAAAATCATCCAAAGTGTCTCACTTAATAATCTAAAATTTTTTTTAAATTTAAATCTTGGAAAAAAATGCTTAAATTCTTTGCTAATGACTTCTTTTTTTATAGAATTCTGCCCGTCTGCGAAAGGTGGTTGAGCTTGGCCAAGGGGTTCAAAATTACAGAGGGAAATTAAATAGGTAATAAAACCACAGGAACTACTTTCTGGGGGAAAGAAGGCTAAAAAATAATAATGTTTCTGGTAAATATTTTATTCTTAGTTTACCACAAGAGGAAAACGTTCCAATACCTCTGAGGAGCTGCAGCAAAGTGACTGAAAGGTGTTGGTGCTCCTGGGGCTTGCTCTGCTCTGTCTTGTACTGGGCTGTGAACTCCTCCAGCCACCTGATGAAGGAGGGGCAGGAGGACAAGCCCTGCAGCAGGGAGTTCATGAAACATGTGTTTCCAAGGTTCAGGAGGCCTGGGACAAGCCCTAGAAAGAGAAGAGTTTACACCATGAACTCTGGGAAAAAACATACCATCCATCAGTAGGAATGTTGTGTTAGGTGTTATAATTGCGTGGAAACCAAATCATTTCAGTCTTTTTTGTTATTTCATATAATTCCAGACTGGTTTGGGTTGGAAGGGACTTAAAGATAACCCTGTCCCGCCCCCTGCCACGGTCAGGGACACCCTGCACGAGATCAGGTTGCTCCAACCTGGCCTTGGACACTTTCAGGGATGGGGCAGCCACAGCCTCTCTGAGCCGCCGGTGCCAGGACCTCACCACCCTCACAGAGAAGGACGTCCTCCCAATATCCCATCTAACCCTGCCCTCCGGCAGTGGGAAAGGGAAGCAGGTGCCGTGCCAAGGTGTAGGACAGACAGAAACACGCGGACTGAGCAACCCAGCAGCACCATTCCCGGTTCCGTGTGTCCCCCCCTCCCCCGCCATTCCCAGTCCCCCCATTCCCAGTGCCCCCCCCCATTCCCAATGCCATTCCCGGTACCTCTCCGGCGCCGTCTCCTGCCGCCCATGGGCCCCCACAGCACGTACAGCCCCGCCGCCAGCGCCGCCGCCGCGCCCCCCACAATGCCCCAGTGCCGCATCGCCCTGTGCCTGGAAACGGGAACGCCACATGGAACGGGAATGCCACTGGGAACGGGCACGGCCGCGGGCAGGGACACGGGCTGGCCGCGGAGGGGAACGGGGAAAGGAGAAGGGGAGAAGGGAACGGGGAGAGGGAGAAAGCGACGACGGAGGAAAGGGAAGGGGCAAAGGGAGAAGGGAAGAAGGGAAGGGGAAAGGAGAGGGGAGGGAGGGGTAGAAGGGAAGGGGAGAGGTAGGGAAAAAGGGAAAGGGAGAAGGGAATAGGAGTAATAGAAGAGAAAGGGGACGGGGAGAAGCGAAGGGAAAAAGGGAAAGGAAGGGCTCGGCCGAGAGCTCGCCCCAGCCACCCCAACACCCCCCGACCCTCTCCTCTGTACCCCGACCGCCTCCTGTCCCCTCCTGTCCCCCCCGGCGCCCTCCCCCGTCCCTGCTGTCCCCTCCCCTCACACCTGGCCCCCTCCCCCGCCCGCAGCAGCCGCCGCACCGGCCCGTCCGCGCCGAGCCCCAGCATGGCCGCGCCGGAACGCGGGCGCGCGGGTGGGCGGACCCGGGGGGGACCGGCGCGCGGGGCGGACCGGGCGGGCGGTGCCGGAAGCGGCTCGAGGGGGAGCGGTTACTGCGGGGCACCGGCCATGGCGGCGGGAGGGGCGCGGGCGGCAGCGGGAGGGACTGCGGGGAGGGGGGCCCGGACCGGCCCCAAACAGATCTGAGGGGCCCACACGGGTGTGACGGGTCCGCACCGGGGGTGACGGACCGGTACCGACAGTGACAAGCCCGTTCTGGTGTCCC
Source organism: Pyrocephalus nanus (assembly GCA_038380795.1). Lineage (NCBI taxonomy): Eukaryota > Metazoa > Chordata > Aves > Passeriformes > Tyrannidae > Pyrocephalus > Pyrocephalus nanus. The sequence goes on from CM076278.1 coordinate 8,031,742, forward strand.
GAATCCGTTCCGGTGTCCCGGGTCTGTACCGGTGTCCCAGGCCACTGCCCCGCCCGGCCCCGCAGCCCCCCGTGGAGGGGGCTCAGAGCCCTGGGTCAGCGGCGGGACCGCGCGGTGCCAAAGCTCCGGTGATGCCGGGGGAGGTTCAGTTGGATCTCGGGAAAAGCCCCCTGGAACGGGCCGTCAGGGGACACCCCGGGCCGGGGGGGTGTGACAGCCCCGGAGGTGGCACTTGGGGACACGGGCACGGGGGAGGAGGCGTTGGATCCCACGGGGTTTCCACCCGCAGGGATTCCGTGGCTCGAGCCAACATCCCGAAGCACCCCCGGTCCTGCGGGACCCCGAGACCCCCTTTAACGGAGCATTCGGGGCTGTTCAGGGACACGGAGCCGTGACCGGGCCGAGCCCAGCTGAGCTGAGACGAGCTGAGCCAAACCAGGCCGTGCTAAACTCAGCTTAGCCAGGGTAAACCCGGGTCAGCCCAGCCGAGCCAACAGATCCCGCCTGAGATAAGCCCAGCCGAGCCGTGCTGACCCGAGCCCAGCACAGTCCAGCCCAGCCGAACCAAACCGAGCCGAGCCGCGCTGAGCTCAGCCAAGCCGAACCTGCCCGAGCCAAACCATGCCGAGCCGAGCTCAGCCGTGCCAAACCGAGCCGGGCCATGCTGAGCTGAGCCCAAACAACCCCAGCTGAGCCAAGCCCTGCCCACCTAAACGGAGCCGAGCTGTGCCGAGCCGAGCCCAACGCAGGCGAGCCAAGCCGAGCGCAGCTGTGCCTGGCTGAGCCGAGCCGAGCCAAACCGAGCCCAGCTGTGCTCGGCTGAGCCGAAATGAGCCCGGCTGAGCTTAGGTGAGCTGAGCCGAGCGAGCGAGCGGCTGCGCGGCCCGGCCGCTCCCGTCGGAGCTGTCCAGCCCCATCCCGCCTTTCCCGGCGCTCCTGCCGTTCCCGCATCCCGCTGCCGCCGCTCATCCCGATCCCGCTCATCCCGATCCCGACCCCACCATGCGGGAGCGATGAGCGCAGCCGCCCCGCCCGGCCATGGAGGAGGATTTGTTCCAGCTCCGGCAGCTCCCGTGAGTAACCGGGGGGATCCTGCCCCTCCGCCCGCGGGGACAGCGGGAATCCCGCCGGGTTTACGGGAATTCTGCCGGGAAGGCGCTTAGGCCGCGGGAAACAGGCCATTTTCCCGCTGTGCTGCCCGGGCTCAGCATCCCCAGGGATGCAGGAACCGTTCGTTACATAAATTCCCTCGATTTGGGGGGGATTCTCTTTTGCATGGGGGGTAAAAATCAGGAGGGGTGGGATAAAACCGTGCGAGTGCCACGGGATTTTGGGAGAGGGAAGGTGGGAATCTCCTTTGCAGAGGGGTTATCTGTAAATAACGCTGTGCCAGGGAGGCTCTTCCTCCCCATCCTCCTCCTCCTGCCAGGAGCGACTGCGGAGCAGAACCTGCCCTGCAAAGGGGATTTTGGGGAGGACCAGCGACATTCCCCGGGGGTTCTGGAGAGGCAAACGCTGCTGCACAAGGAAAAGGCTGATATTTGCCAAAAAAAAAAAAAAAAAAAAAGGTGATAAAACCGTTGTGCCTTTAACCCCCGGGGTTTCCTTCCCTTTCCCTCAATGCCAAGTGTTTCCTTCAAAACCAACCCCATTTCTCCCCATGCTCCGTTCTCAGGTGCTTTGCAACATATTCCTATTTATAAATCCTTGGCTCTGCAAGGCAGGGAATGAATGTTTAAAGTTTGTGTTAAATATTCATGAGCTCGTGTCAATGACAGAGCAAACTGTCCCATAACACTCCTGATAAGTTGGGAAATGGCCACGAGCTCCAGTTATTTCCAGATCCTTATTTAGGATGCCTTCAGCTTGTCGGGAAAAGGAATCAGACCTTATTTTATTGGACTGATTTTCCCATTTTTTTTAAACAGAACACAGGAATATGCTCCAAAGTGCCTCCCAGTGCAGGTGTAATCAGGTGTTTTGTGCTGGGAGATCTTGCCAATAAATGCAGCAGTTCCTGAGATTTCCCAGCAGTGGAGGATTTTGCAAGTCTGGAACAGAAAATATCTCTGGGGTTTTTTTTTCCTTCATCTATGTCCATTTGTTTTGTATATTCCTGAGTGATAAATGTATATTTTGATTTGCTGCACTGAGGAACAGGGCAGGTTGTTCTCTGCTCAGATTTGGCATTCTCAGAGCAGTCTCTGCCTGTGTGGAGATCCATCACCTCCAAAATTACAGCTGGGGAGATGCAGAGACTCCAGCTGGATCAGGGGCACCCTCAGCAAGGTGACACTGAGCTCTGTGATGGGGTCACATCCTGGAGGGAAGGGATGGATCCAGAGGCACCTGCACGGGCAGTGGCTGCTCCATCCCTGGAATGTTCAAGGCCGGGTTGGATGGAGCTCTGGTCTAGTGGAAAGTGTCCCTGCCCATGGCAGGGGGATGACCAAATGATCTTTAGGGTCCCAGCCTAACCAAGCCCAGCTCCTGGAATAACCCATGGGAGTGTTAATCCCTGTTCCTGGTTTCAGGGTGGTGAAGTTCCGCCGCACCGGGGAAAGCTCCAGGTCGGATGAGGATGGAATTTCAGGAGAGCACGAGGTGCAGATTGAGGGGGTCAGGACAGAGTTAGAGCCTGTGGAGCTGGAGGATGGAGCTGCAGTGCCAAAGGAATTTGCCAACCCCACTGATGGTGAGTAGATTGCTGGTTTTCCTGACAGGGGAAAGGTGTGGCCTGTTCATCTAACCAAGGTGGATACACTGGGTTTGGAGAAGTGAAAGATCCCCAGAGAAAAGCAGGAAATAATGACATAGGCAAGATATGTTACACCTGGAAATCTTGGTTTAATCATCCCATTCTCTGTGGGCTGCTCCATGTGTTTGGCTTTGTATCCTCAGTTACAGACCCTTTTAGGAGTTGTGGATCCAGCTGTCACCACTGTTTCTTAGTTGCCTTAGAACTGATCCTCCTCCCAAATTGCCAGGTTTGCTGGAGCAGGTACACCTGGCTCCCCTTCAAGGCAGAGATGAATCTGCAGTATTCCCATCTCCTCCTCTCCTAGAGGACAAGAGGGACAGGAGGGATGGACATCCCAGCCCGTGCTCCTTGCCTGGAGGCAGCACTGGTTTGGGAGAGATGAGAAATATTGGCTTTGTCTTGCACAAGGCAGGTGCAAATTTGGTAGGATGTTATTAATCCTATTTATGAACATCTCTGCTCTGTTTTATCCACTGGATTTTTTTTGATTTCCTCTTGGTTTGTGGGTTTGGGCTCTGCTGAGTGAGGATGGGCAGCTCTGAGCCAGACAAAGCTTTTCTGTGGGGAATGTCCTTTTTAAACTGCTGGAAGTGTTACAACTGTGAGACTTGAACAGCTCAAATATCAAAATGTGCTTTTCTTGTTCAATTCATTTTTTTTGCACTTGAGCAAAGGAATTTGAGATATCTCAGCATCTTCAGCTGGAACAAAGTAATGAGGTCATGGCACTGTGTGGGAAACAACCCTCAGCATTCTGAATAGAAATAGGCTTTTAGATACGTGTGTCTTGGGCAAATTCTTGATTTAAATAATTCCAGGTTAACTCTCCCTGCAATAAAACGTTCCCTGCAGCTCCCAGCATTGCTGGGGGCTGTTGCACAGCTCTTATTTCTCCCCAGAGGAAGCTGCAGTTCAGTGGCTGGAGGAGTCACTCCAGGAGTGAGAGGCTGAACACGTGCTGGATTTGTTGGTGCCATATTGCTTTACCTCTGTGGGATTGAAATATTCTAGGAATAATTAGAATTATTTTGATTTTAGCACCGTTCCTGAAGAACACAGGGATTTTCCTGAGTAGGAACTGTATTAAAACTAAGCAGCTGAGTTACATATTTGAGATCTCAACAGGTTACCTGGTTAATTAGGAGTTGTACTCACAGCAAATGCCCTCCCAAGGGATGGCTTTCACTAGGGGAGGAACCCACTCCTGCACTGGAATTGTTTTCTTTCCAGATACTTTCATGGTGGAAGATGCGGTGGAAGCCATTGGATTTGGGAAGTTCCAGTGGAAGCTCTCTGTCATCACTGGATTAGCCTGGGCAAGTAATTGGGATCAGCACCAGTTGCATGGTCACCAGAGAACCTCAGGGGATTTCAAATCACAGAGACAGAGAGTTTCCAAACATTTAAATGTACAGCAAAGAAGGAATTTTGCTTGAAATTCTAAAATAAGGAATTCTAAGGAGTCAAACTTGTTATTTGGGGGTAATGAACAACTGATGGATTTCTTTGTCTCTGAAAATCTTATAAATCAGGGTTTGAAAAATCAGTTTGATTCTCCACTTCAAATGCTGTTTCAGATCCCTGTATAAGGCTGGAATGTGCCACAGTTTAGATCCTAAATCAGCTGTGGAATTTGGCCTACAGATGATCTACCAACATATTTGATACAAATCTAGGTATAAGGGAGAGAGGGAATAAGTTAAAAGGTAATAAACAGTTCTGACTGAATCTGTGTATGAAGGAGCTGAAAGCTCATCCCTGGAATCTGCACTGTGGAAGTGACTGAGCCTGGGTGACTCCTTGGAATCACCCCCCAATAACTTTGGATTTGGCTCTTTGAATCCTCTGTGCCAGAGTTACTGATCACAACAACCAGGAACGAGTTTAAAAGGGAACCTGTTGCTGTGTTTGCTCCACCACGGAGTGGGAATGGCACAGAAATTCCAACAAGGTGTATTTATTGACTCCTGTGTCCTTCTAACTGTCAGGCAGGGATTTATTTTGCTCTCTTTTCCCCCTGCAGATGGCAGATGCCATGGAAATGATGATTTTAAGCATCCTGGCTCCCCAGCTCCACTGTGAGTGGCGATTGCCCAGCTGGCAGGTGGCTCTGCTCACCTCGGTAGGAAAACAGCTCACAGCTCCTGTGTTCCCTGAGGCTTTTCCTCTCAGTGTTATCCTGACATTATGCTTTGTATCCCCAAGTTAAATCTCTGCATGGCCTTTGCAGATTGCCTTTGGCTTGGAAGATTAGAGAGGGTTTTTTTAAAAACTCATGGAACTCTGTGAGATCTGAGGAAGTTTCAGGCTCAAAGTTTCATGTAATTTCCAGGAAAATATATGAATTGACTCAGACTCACCCTAAAATTTAAACCGTTAGATTAATTGAAAATAAAAATTGGTAAATTTCTATTGTCTTGCTTGAAAATCTTTCTCTCTCTTCACATTTAAGCTCCCTTGGACACAGACACAGTGGGAGCTGTGAGAGAGCAAACAAGGGTACCAGAGTGTCCATTCCAGTGCCAGTTTGTCACTGGACAGAATTTTAATGGCAAAACTAACTGGAGAGGTGCTTTGTTGCTTCCTCTCTCCAAACTAGAGAGAACTGGATAATCTGTAAGGCCCCTTCCAACTCAAACCATTCCATGACCACCTGGACTTGTCACTCTGTTGTTAGAGCTGAAATTTTCTGGTTTCCCTGGAAGTTTTGTTTTCTTTGCTGTCATACAGAAATTTTCACTTGTCTTGTGTTTAAGGGGGAAATTCTTTCTTGGTGTTTCACAGGTGGTGTTTGTGGGAATGATGTCCAGCTCCACCCTCTGGGGAAACATTTCAGACCAGTATGGGAGAAAAACAGTAAGTCTGCAACTTCTACTGGAATTTATCCCAATATTTCTGCAGTGGGGATGTTTCAGTGCATGATGGCCCTGGCACAGCTTGTCCAGAGAAGCTGTGGCTGCCCCATCCCTGGAAGTGTTCAAGGCCAGGTTGGACAGGGCTTGGAGCAACCTGGGATAGTGGAAGGGGGAGAGGGGGGAACTGGGTGATCTTTAAGGTCCCTTCCCACCCAACCCATTCTGGGATTCCGTGGTCACAAATGTCAGAGTCCACAGGCACAAAGCAGAACTAAGCACATCCAGAACTGACCTCCCATGAAATAAAGAGAATTTTTAGCTCTGTTTTATACTTGGTTAATTTGTGTTACAGCAGAAACTCTTTCTTAACTCGTGTTCAATGCAGGGCCTGAAGATCAGCGTGTTGTGGACACTCTACTACGGGATCCTCAGTGGGTTTGCTCCCGTGTACAGCTGGATCCTGGTGCTGAGGGGCCTGGTGGGATTCGGGATTGGAGGAGTGCCTCAGTCGTAAGTAAATATTCACGAGTCCACATTCCTCTCTCCTATTCATTTTTTATAAAATGTTTATGTCCAGTTGAAGAGTTGTTTCTATTCAGCTGCCCCAAACCTTGGTCTTGTTGCAAGACAGGTCAGGACCTAAACAGCAGCATTCAGAGGCAGAGCTGAGCCCTGACTGCTGAGTCTAAAACCACAGATTATTGTTCAGCCAGAGCCTAAACTTCCATGTCTCAACCTGAGCTGGAATTCCAAACCCACTCATCCCAAACCTGGAGCACTGAGGGTGCTGTGATGGCTCAGAGGAAAAAGGCAGCATCAGGATATTTTTCTGTCACTGTGTCATTCCATTCACTGAAGTGAGGGATCCATGAATCTCCCACCTGGAATAACTGGCTCTGCTCTAGGCTTTTAATTATGAATGTAAAGAGAAGAGTTCAGCCATTCTCTCTCTGTGCAGCCTTTCATCCTTATCAATAATTGATATTTTGCCTTGTGGAGGTGCTATTTGGGAGTAGTCAGAGTCTAACTTTGATTGATGGCTCATTGACTTCTTCACAAAGTAGGAAAAATAGCTCCTAATAACCTTAAGCAGGCTGTGTAACTCCAGAGGTGAGTGGCTGAATCTCAATGGAATATCTTTGTAACTGCATCTTCTCTAATGGCTATGAGAGAGAGATTGTTCTGAAAGGTGCCTTTAAAACAAAACCCTCCAGCACTAATCCTTTAACTGAACCATGGCACATATCCCTCTGTCCATGTGTAGACAGAGAGCTGCACCTGAAGCTCTGGCCTCCTCTGGGATTTTCTGTGAGATGCTGTCTAATGCTGAATATGAAACTTCATTCACAGAGCCAACATCCAGAACTACAAGGGTGTGGAGTGTTCAGGGATGGGGAGTATTCTCTTAGGAAAACAGTTCTGTACAGTATTATAGAATGGAAGGGTTTGGGTTGGAAGGGATCTTAAAGCTCATCCAGTCCCACCCCCTGCCATGGGCAGCGACACCTTTCACTATCCCAGGTTGCTCCAAGCCCTGTCCAACCTGGACACTTCCAGGGATGGGGCAGCCACAGCTCCTCTGGGCAGCCTGGGCCAGGGCCTCTCCATCCTCACAGGGAAGAATTTCCTCTGTCAGTCTGAACCCATTCCCCCTTGTCCTGTCACTGCAGTTCCTGGTGAACACTCCCTCTCCAGCTTTCCTGGAGCCCCTTCAGACACTGGAAGGTGCTCTGAGGTCTCCACACAACCCTCTCTTCTCCAGGTTGAACAGCCCCACCTCTCCCAGCCTGTCTCCATAGGGAAGGTGCTCCAGTCTCCTTACCAGCCTCGTGGCCTCCCCTGGACTTGCTCCAACAATTCCATGTCCTTACGTTGGGGTCACTTGTCAGCTCCTGTGTTCCAAGATGTGATTTTCCTTCTCCTCTAAATCTCTGCTTTGATATAATATTGTGTAACTTTGTAATTCCATGACTTTGTACTTTGCTTCCTGGGCAGCTCCTCATAAATCAATCCACTGTTCCTTAGGTTAGGAGGAATTTTGTCACAAACCTCTAAGGAAGCCTGAGGAGTTTAGAGGCAGGAACAGGCTGAGTCGATGGAATGCAAAGCAGCAAAGACAAGCCTGAGCAGACAGTTTGAAGAAGATGAGGGAGCCTCAGCTGGCTGCTGGCCCTGCCTTCATCCCCAGGAAACACTCCCAGAGAAGCTGTGCCATCTCCCTTTGGCACAGTCATGGAACAAAGCCTCTGCAGAGCTCAGTGATTTCTTTTGGAATCCCACAATAAAGGAATGCAAATTATTTTATACCAGTAACATGATCAGACTTTGAAAGTCTCCCCCTCTTGGAGAACTGAACCCTGGCAGAGGAGACTGATGTGAAATTCTCTGAGCCAGTTGTAAAGCCCTGAAGAAAAACTTTCCCCAGCAAGAGTTTGTGTTGGATTCTGATGGACCACACTGGAAATAACAAATACAAGGCCTGGCTCAGAGCAGGGCTGTGAAAACATAATTTAGGCAACAACTATGGGGTCACAAATCACATAAGAATAGCAAATTGTGCCCTCTCTTGCAATGGTGAAGGGTTGGTTCTCATGTAGAAAGGGGAGTCTGCCCCAGTGTCAGCCTGGCTGGCTCTGGGGGACAGGAAGGGGTTTGAGTTACTCCTCTGGGTTTGGCAATTTAATTAAAAGCCAGAGGGAATGTCTGAACTTCTGTCTTTGTGCTGATGTGGCATTTTTCTCACTGTGCTAACATGACATTTTCTCTCTGTTCTCTCTTTGCAGGGTAACCTTATATGCTGAGTTCCTTCCAATGAAAGCCAGAGCAAAGTGCATTTTATTAATAGAGGTGAGCAGTGTGTGCTGATCCTTGGAGGGACAAATCCTGCTGTTTGTTACATCCCTTCCATCCTCCTGCCTGGAAATCCCCTCCAGAGCTGCAGTCAGACCTTGCCTGTCCACATCAGGGTGGAGCTGAGCTACTGGTACCAGCTCAGATCCAAAAGCACAGAAAGCTTCCATGTCACACTCCACTCTTTGTGCTGAATTTGCCTTTTTGCAAATTAACTTCCATCTCGGGATGCAGACTGACTGCTCTGAGCACAGTGGGGGCACTGGGTGTCTGTAATTCCATGATGAAGTTCATCTACAGCTCAGTAATGTATTTGGAGGAATGACTGATCCATAAATCCAGGGCTAAATTCATTTCCACGTCTTCATCCAAATGTGTCAAAGTCACAGAGAGCGGAATTTCACCCTATGAATATTTTAAGGCAAAATTCACAGCCCTTTGATGGATGGTTGGAGGGTCAGGGCCAGAACTGTTACTTGGCTGCATCACTTCTTCCAGGGATGGAAGTGATTGTGACTGTTTGTTTTCCCTTCCCCAGGTGTTCTGGGCCCTTGGGACTGTGTTTGAGGTGCTCCTGGCAGTGCTGGTGATGCCCACGCTGGGCTGGCGTTGGCTCCTCATCCTCTCTGCCCTCCCACTCCTGCTCTTCGCTGGCCTGTGCTTTGTAGGTATTTCCTGTGAGGATTAATATGTGTTCCCTCAATTCCCACTTTTCCACCCCATTCTGTGACCCAGCTGAAGGGAATCATGGCAGCTTTGAGCTCTCTGTTGGTGTCTTCTGTGAAATATCTGCAATAATGCAAAAATGCTGCTTCCATGGGGTGCTGCTAAAACCATTCCAGGGAGAGCTGTGTTTGTGTGTCTGTAATTGCTGGAGGACAATGGTGGGCTGGAATTTTGGGAAATCAGGCCTGGAACCCTTTCCAATGTAATGACTTTGTTTCAACCCAGCTCAGGGGAATCAACATTTTATCAAAAGTGATTGATACTTCCCAGATGCCCTTTAGATTTTAGAATCACTTTCCACTTAAAAATTCACTCAAATCAGGGGTAAAATCTGCAGAGTCTAGGTCAGATTCCAAAATAAGATGTATATGAGTTAACCCTGAGCTTTGGTGATGTATTTGCCAATCACTCAGTCTCCTCATAGATAAATGTCCTTGCCAGGTGGTTTAGCAGCTTTTATTATTCCTTAGTTTTTCAGGAATCCCTCCAGTTATACAGGTGCTCACGGCCTTGTTTGAAATTAAAAGGAGCTTAAAAATATGAATTTTTGAATGTTTTTTGCCCTGGTTGCTTTGCTGTTCCTGCAGGGAAGGGGTAATATAAAGAACCTGCAAAAACATCCAACATTTTTTCAAGTATAAACCCAAGGGAACTGAAGGGAAAGACTTCTGGAGTTCTGACTTTGTGGGAAAAATGGGGGTTTGCCATTTTTAAAGCCTGATGACGTGATTTTCTGAATTCTGAAAGATTAGTTCTGTAATCCTTCCTTGTGCTGGAGTCACTGGGATTTCCCCTCAGGAAAACCCCAGCATGTTTCGTGCTGTTTGTGACATCCCTGTGAGTGTGACCTGCTTTGCTCCCTCAGTGGCTGCCAGAGAGTGCCAGGTATGATGTGTTGTCTGGGAACCAGGAGAAAGCACTTGCCACTTTGAAGAGGATAGCAACAGAAAATGGAGCTCCAATGCCTCTGGGAAAACTGGTCGTTTCCAGACAGGTAAGTCCAGGCACCTTAATAATGTGGGATACAGTGGAACTGTGCCAAGGTCATGTGTGGTTTATTAGCAAATAATCAATGTTCTGTTTGATTTTGATGCCTCAGCTAGAGTCTGACACTTTAGCTGTCTTTGGCAGGGATGGGACTGGGTGATCTTCAAAGTCCCTTCCAACCCAACCCCTTCTGGGAGTTTGGGGTCCTTGCCACTCTGCATCCTGCAGCCCAGGACCCCTGAGTTCCCTGATCATCTGATTTCTGCTTGTTTTCAACAGGAAGACCGAGGAAAAATGAAGGACCTTTTCACTCCCCATTTCAGATGGACCACATTGTTACTCTGGTTCATATGGTAAGAGGGAACACAAAATTTCGATGCCAGCACAACTCTAAGTGCTCTTTATTGAAGGTATTTTACAGTGTTACTCAAATACAGCAACTCCCTCCTCCTCAAAATAATAAAATAACCCACCAAAACCCAAAACCCCAATGTGTATTGATCTGTAATTCATTAAATCACCCAATCACCCTCATTCTCAGTTAAATTGCTCTTTAATTGCTGGTAGGAAATAGCTTTGAGGTAGCACTTAGTGCATCTCCTCCCACAGTGGGTTCAGTTTTGATCCATGTTGTTTAATCTCAGTTTGACCAGCTGAGAATTCCTCTCTCATTTGCTTCCTTGCAGGTTTTCCAATGCCTTTTCATATTATGGGTTAGTTTTATTAACTACAGAGTTCTTCCAAGCAGGAGATGTTTGCAGCAGTGAGTACTAATCCATATTTTCTTCCTAAATATAACCTGTTAAAATTGCTGGAATATCTTTTATTAGATCACCTTCTGCTGTTGGTTTGGGAAGGAATGTGGCTGAGTTTTAAGTTTATTTTAAACATTTTTATGGGCTGTTCCTCATCTCCTGCACAGGGCAGAGAGATCCTGCAGTGGTTTTGAACTCAAAATGTGAAACAGCAAGACAACCTTCAAGGGAGACCTGTTATCTCTTCTTCTTGAGGAAAAAAAAGTGATTGAATAAATATAAGTTTGCAGATTTGACAGAGCTAATTAGTTCTGAGAGGGAGAAACTGCTGCTGTGGAGCTCCTGGGTTCTCCAGATGGGAAAACCTGCTGAGAAAAAAGATAATGGGGGGGAATAATCGTCTTCTTTGTTGCAGATTTTTGGAGGAGAAAAAAAAAAAAAAGTGCTTTGACAGTGTTAAGAAGCTTGAAAAGTCTGATTCCCCAGGGGAGGGATGATTGTGTTCAGAACACTTGTAATTAGGGAAAACTGCCTGGAAGTTAGAAAATTACAGAAAGAGGAGGGGGAGTGTTGGGAGCAGACCCAGATCCCAGGGTTGTACAGCAGTGATCAGGGATTTGAGGGGTCTAACTCTGGTTTCCTCCCCAAAGGAGGATGCAGCCCCTGAAAACGCTGGACTTTACAAGGACATGGAATTATTCAATGTTCTCAGGCATAGAAATTGTTGGTATCCCAGTTTATGTGGGGAGAAACTGAATTTCTGAGGTTAATTCTGTTCACTGTCCTGAGCCATGGGGTGAAAAATAACTAAGGCTGTGCAGGTGATGAGGAGGTGGAAGTTTTCATTGTGAGAGGGGTGTGAAACCTGCCACAGAAAACATTATAAACTGCTCAGTGTCAGCTCTGCCTTCCAGGTAAAATCACCTGGAATTGCTCTGGAAAGGCCCCTCTGACTGTGGATTCCACCCAAGCAACACATTAGGCATTCAGAGGAGGAAAAACAATTAAATCCAAGGGGCAGAATCACTTGAATTTCTATCCATAAATAAATTTCCAGAAGTATTTTTAAAGGATAGTGAGTACAGTGAATCAATGTCAGTCCTTTCTGTGCAGCCCTTCCTAAATTTCAGCAGTCAGTGATAAACACACACCAGGAATGTAAACAGAGATTACTTAAAATACATGAAATATTTGATTTTTTTTTTCCTCCCCCAGTATCCAGCAGAAGGCAGGAAGTTAAAGCAAAGTGCAGCCTGACCTGTGAGTATCTGACAGAGGAGGATTACACAGACCTGCTCTGGACAACCCTGTCAGAATTCCCTGGTAAGTGGCCATGGAAAGCACCAGTTCTTCCCTGCTCAGGGTGATGGGAGGGGGCTCTGGGACCAGCAGTGGAACTGGTCTGACTGGCCTAATGCCATCTAAATAACAGAATGGAAAGAAAATACCAAGTTCTAAAGAGCCCTTAAATGCAGCATTGGGAAGATGAGCAGGGAACAAGGGTCAGAAGTTACTCCAGTGAGCCGTAGCCAGGCATTTCTGGCTTTCACCTGAGGAATCACTGGATTAATCAGTGGCTGAGGGATGGCAGAGTGGTCTGTTCACTCAGCAAAGAGAAAGAGACCAAAATCTCAAATCTGAACAACCTAGACCATTAAAAGCAGCTCCATCCTCCCCCTTTGCTCAGTTCCCAACGCTCCCCTGGTCTCTTCCACAGGGGTGTTGGTGACACTCTGGATCATCGACCGGATCGGCCGCAAGAAAACCATGGCCCTGTCCTTCCTTGTCTTCTCATTTTGCAGCCTCCTGCTGTTCCTCTGTGTTGGAAGGTGGGTACAACACAGGGAACACCTGGAATATCAATTTGATCCATGTTCTCTCTTGATTGAGGCAGGAGAACTGGAAGTGGTGGTTTGAAAAGCCATGGGATGGTTGTGCTCAGCTGGAGAGAGGATTAAGGCTGGGTTTGGGTTTTCTCACCAGAGTTTAGAAGGAAACTAAAAGAAGCAGAAGAGAAGAAATCCTTTATTATAATATTGTAGACAGAGCAATCCAAAGGGGAAAATAAGAGTTTAAGTCTTGGTAGGATGTAACCATTGGGCACTTTTAAATTAGATATGAATTTTAACCTTTTCAGGCACTGTCCAAAACCTCATAGTGCAGAAACCTTGTAATAAGAAACCTTATAAAATTGCACATATCCAGGTGGTAATTAGGCTCATGTCTTTTAAACAGGAAAGGTGAACTCTCATTTCTCTCTCATGGATGTCACTTTTATTTCAGTAGGCCCCAGGTCTCAGTTAGAAACTTAAAAAACTCATGGGATTGTGGGAATGCAGATTGTTTTGCATAATTTTTATATTAAAGGGGCAGAAAAAATGCAAGTGGTTCATTAAAAAAGCCAAAAGAAATGGTTCTAATAAATTTAGCATCTTTATTGCACTTGTCTCCAAGTGAACCCCCAGCAGATGGTACCAAACAGTCCCAAACTCTGCTCTCCTATTTCTTCTCCCAGGAATGTTCTGACTGTGCTGCTCTTCATTGCAAGAGCCTTTATTTCAGGAGGATTTCAGGCTGCTTATGTTTACACTCCTGAGGTAAGGGGGTTGTTTTTGTGGTGAGAATATTTAAGGGGAGTGAGAACCTGGGGGAGAAAGTAATTTTGATGACCTGTTCACAACAGACTCCAGCCAAGATTTGAGTTGTAAATCTCATTGTCTAACAGAACCTGCTGTGGCAGCACTTATTCATTTCCATTGATTTAGGAGTGAAAGGAAGAGAACTTCTCACTGGCATTAATGGACTGGTGTTTTCTCCCCAGGTTTATCCCACAGCCACACGTGCTTTGGGCCTGGGAACATGCAGTGGAATGGCAAGAGTGGGAGCCCTCATAACCCCCTTCATTGCACAGGTAAAACCCCTTTTCCTCTAAGGCTGGAGGAAGGTTGGACTCAATGATCTGGGAGGCCTTTTCCAACATGTGACAATTCCATAATTCTGTGAAGGTCACGGAGAACCTGCTTTTCTTTCCACTATCCCAGGTTGCTCCAAGCCCTGTCCAACCTGGCCTTGAACACCCCCAGGGATGGGGCAGCCACAGCTGTTCTGGCCAACCTGTGCCAGAGTCCCACCACCCTCACAGAAAAATTTCTTCCCAGTATCCGTTTCTTTCCCTGCTGAGGTTCTGTGCTCCTTTCCTGCCTTTTTCCTGCAGGTGATGTTGGAATCCTCAGTGTACCTGACCCTGGTGGTTTACAGTGGCTGCTGCCTCCTGGCTGCCCTGGCCTCCTGCTTCCTGCCCATCGAGACGAAGGGCCGTGGCCTCCAGGAGTCCAGCCACAAGGAATGGGGCCAGGAGATGGTGGGGAGAGGATCTCACTCCCCAGAGGAATCGCAGGAGTGATGGCACATGGAAAGAATGAATGACTGGAGCAAGATTTCTCACAAAACCTCCGAGCCTGAAGCATCGAAAGCTGAGCCTCGTCACTGCCAACGTCACGTGTCAAACTGCAGGAATCTGGGGGTGAACCTCAGCAAATTGTGTCTCTGCTGCTCTTTGCTCACACTCATAGAAACTTTCCATCTGTACGGAGAGGGATTTAATCCAGACATCCTCTGGAGTTTAGCAGGAAGGGTGTTTGTCTGTCGTGCTTGCATGGTCAGCTCCTCAGCTTCAAACGTCCCGTGCCAAGCAAATCACCAAGTGACTGCAGCCCAGCATCAGCTGTAACTAAATACTGAACTCTTGAGCCCAAAAACAAGAGGTTGATATTTATTGTGTCCCTGGCCCAGCACAGGGTGGGTTCCATACACTACACTAGGAATTACATGCCTGCCTTGCACTTTTAGCCATCAAAAACACAACAAAATGTGGTTCCAGCAAACCAACCTTTGCAGTTCCCCTGTTTGTGGGTTCTGTTCCTGGAGATTTAACAGGGAAGGATTGCTTGGAAATGAATTTCTGAATGTTTCTGCCATCCCAGCAGGTAGCTGGAGCACTGAGGATAGTATTTGCTGCAGAGCTGAAACCTTATATCACAAATGTAAATCATGGAATCATTAAGGTTGGAAAAGACCTCCAACATCATCAAGTCCAGCTTTTAAATCCTCATGGTTTGGAGCAGAATTTGAGTTCTCTGACATTGTCAAAAACCTTGAGCTCTCTGTCTTGCCTGGTGTGGGGAGGTGCTCACTGCTGTGGTTCTGTCCATGGATCCAGGTGTGTCCCTGCTCCATTTACCTGAGCACCTTCCCACAGTGTAGCCAGAACCTGAGCTGGAAGAGCTGCTGTTGGGATACAGCTGCTTCCAAGTGTCTCCCAGCAAAAGTTGGCCTCCTGACAGCTGGACAGGACTTTTCCACAGCTGCTGATTGTACATTGACTGGTGACAAAGGAATGTAGCTGGAATTGTGACATAAAAGGAACAAAAGTCACAGGAAGGGCCAAACTGCAAAGACCCCTGGATGAGGAACATCCCTCCCTCAGGTGCAGCTCCTCGAGGTGATGGTCCCACTCTTGTCAGGGAATGTCATGAAGTTCAAGTGAGGACAAGCTCAGAAACCTGTCACTGGGTGGGAAATCCCATTGCAGAGCCTGTGGGAATGTGTGAGGATCTGAGACGTGCCTCCTCCAGGTCCCAGCGTATTTTCAGGATTCCAGATTGTGGAACACAACCAAATGTGAGGGAAATGGACTCTGTGCTTGTCCTGGGATGTGTTTTCTTAGTCTGTCTGATCAGGTGTCTCACATAAACACAGGTAAGTGTGCAGCACATTTTTGCACAGTTGAATATTTTAGGTATCCTGGGAAGCAGGTCCTGTTCCTGGGGGCAGGAACAGGTCACTGAGCCCATGTTTGGGGGCAGTACAAGTGAACACTGTTGGGCTCAGCTGTCACTGGGGGGCTCCCAGCACTGTGTGATGCTCCACCACGTGTCAGGCTCGTTGCTCAGAGACTGGAGGGAAAACAGAAGTGGGTAATTCCTTAAAAAACCTGAGGAAACTCAGGCTAAGGAAAAAGGCCAAAGATGTTGTTGGTGTTGTGTGTGTGGGTGTGTTCTCTGGGAACAGCCACAGTTTGCCAAGACATCAGAGTGTCCATCCAGTCCCCACTGGTGACTGAGCAGAAGATTCCAGGAGTGGTTGGTGTAAACAGGCAGAGTTGGCTTTTCCTGGTGACACAGAAATGAATTCATCTCCCAGGGGATCCCTGGGATCCCTGGATCAGCTGTGGGTGATGGCACAGAACCTGCTGTCTGTTCCAGAGGGGTTGGTTCTCTCTGTCCCTGCTGTCCCTGTGTCCTTTGAGCTCAGGCTCCAGTTGATCCCAGTGAACAGAAGGGCTCTCATGGCACTGACAACACCCACAACTCCTTTGTGTTCACCCCCTTCTGCCAGGCTGGGGTTGGGTCACTCTCCCAGGTGTTCCCGTGCCCTTCTCCTTGTGGGATTGCCCTGAGCTGTTCCCAGTGGGTTTGCTCCCCAAAAGGGGGGGGCCTCTGGAGCTGAGCCTGGTCAGAGGTGACAGAATCCAAGTGCAGGACAGCCCTGGCTGCAAGAACCCACCTCCCTGCCCAGGAGTTATTCATTACCTTTAGTTAAAATGCTGCTTTTCCATGTTAATGGTCACATTTCACTTCGGTTGTTAGGCCAATATTCAACAGTTTTGAAGAATTGCAACATCCTTTGGAGAGTTTTAGGGAAAGTTTATCTGTTCATGAACACCTGGATCCTACAGATAAACTATTTCTCATTAAAGATTTATAGGAAATGCAAACTTTTGATGCTGCTGAATAGGTCACTTTTAACCTGTGACATTTACAGCGTGAAAAAACAACAGTTAATGGCCTTTTTGCTTTTCACCTTTTACAAATTCTGCACTAAAAATGTGCTTAATTATATAAATACCACAATTGGTCCTGCTGGGTCTTTGATTTAGGTGATGCCTAAAGCTTGATCCAAAGCTCAGTGAAGTCTGGGAGAACTCCTGTGGACATCTGTGGTTTTTGAATGAGCTGAGTAGAATGAGACAGGAGCCCACCACAGCTGATCCTCTGAATTCAGCAGGAGAAACAGAGCTGAAATTCAGGATTTGCGGATATTTGCATATAATTAAGAACAGAAGGACATTTGAGCTTGTTCAGTGTAAAACTGAGACCATTTGAGTGGACACACAACACTTCTAAATAACCACAAATCGATTTTGTCGATAAGGCAGCACCATTTCTGTAGAAAATCAAGCTTCCAAAGATTGTTTTCCACAATGAGTATTTTTCACCGATGAGGAATTCCTGTAACTGCTTCATTTCAAACTGTTGAGTGAGATCATTTGGAATTCAGACAGAATTTTGGGATTCAGATTTGCCAACTGTCCAAGACGTGAACGTGCCAAGCTGGCGTGGGAAAAGAATTCTCCAAGTGAGCTTTGATGGAATGATTTGTTATTCCAAACTTCTTGCCGAAAGAGCATTGAATGTTTCCTGTGTCTGAATGTACAGTTTCTAAGCTGGATTTACATTTTAATGTTAAAAAACTTGGTGTATATCAAGGTTGTTGTAAAATACTTCTTTGGTTCCTGGTCCTGGATGGTTGAAGTCCACATTAGATATTTTATGTTAAACAAATAAATAGTTTTTTCAGTAAATAGGTTTTGGCTGTTTTAGGGTGTGTTTAGGAGGGGTCATAACTTTCCCTTCTGGTTTTGTCTTGGTGTTCAGAGGTTTGAGATACAGAGTATGGGCTCAGGACTTTGCAAATCCCACTCATTTTCTGTGTGTTTTGTGTATTTGGTCATAAAGAAAAGTCCAAGATTCCTGTTCCCATTGTAAGTAACCTCACCACAGCTAAATGTTGTGGATATTCCATCCCTGGAAGTGTCCAAGGCCAGGTTGGACAGGGCTTGGGATAGTGGAAGATGTCCCTGCCCATGGCAAGGAGTTGGAAGTGGATGATCTTCAAGGCCCTTTCCAACCCAAACCATTCCAAGATTCTATGATTTTTTAAACTATCTTAAACCTTTCATTGATTTTCATATTTTAATTCAGTTTGGACACTAAACCCCAGCAGTTTGGCCTCTTGCCTGGGTGTGTTGGGAGCAGGTAGATCCATGTGTGTCTGGACTTCAGGGCAGGCAGAATTCCTTCTATTTACTTTTTAATAGAAACCTTTCATTTAGCTCTGATTTTTCTAAAACCTAATGAAGTGCCCAGCCCTGACTATTCCTCTGTAACTGATACTCTTATTTTGATGTCTAAGAATTTTACAAACATGAGGTTGCTCAAGTCTGAGTCAAAATGACTAATGAGCTGCAAATCCTTCATGTGCTAATCAGGGTGTTCTAATCCCAGATGCATCAATCTTCCCTCTCCCAGCTTGTGTAGCTGCTGGGATGGACAGCCTTATTCCCAGGAATGGAAATAGTTGGGAGCTATGGAATGGTTGGTGTGCCTGAAGCAGTGCTGGGAAGAATGTTTGCTCTTCTCTGCTACTTTTTGGCATCCTGAGGCATTTCTAAAGTTCATTCTCAGAATCACAGACCATTCTGAGAACAAAAGGACCCACAAGGATCATCCAGTCCAACCCCTGCACAGGACACTCCAAGGATCCCTGTCCCATGTCCCTGAGAGTGTTGCCCAAATGCTCCTTGAGCTCTGGCAGGAGTTATTCCAAATGCCAGAGTTGCTCTTGGCTCACAGAGGGAAACTTACCTGATACTTGATGTGTTTCCAGCTTTGTTCTGGGTCACAGGAGATCCTTGTGGAGAACTGGGAGTTCCTGAAATGTGCTGATGCCAGAGGCAGGTTGGTGCTTGGTGTTTTGTGTGTGTCAGGGAAGGACGTGTAGGAATCATCCAGGCATCATTCCCTGACTCCCTCATCTCCTCTGACCTCAAGAAAGAACTTCAATCACATGTTGGAGAGGCCCTGGCACAGGTTGCCCAGGGAAGCTGTGGCTGCCCCATCCCTGGAAGTGTCCAAGGCTGGGTTGGACAGGGCTTGGAGCAACCTGGGATAGTGGAAGGTGTCTCTGGCTGTGGCAGGGATGGCACTGGGTGATCTTCAAGTCTCTTCCAACACAAACTATTCCATGATTTCTGTGAGTTCTTGATGCCCTGGGGATTGACAGCCACTGCAGACCTTCTCACAGTGATGTTTTAAGTTCACTGCTCAGAATGTGGAATGATGACTCCTCCTGCAGCATGAAATGTTCAGGGAAAGTGTGTGTGGAGACATGGAATGAAGATCTACTGGGATGTTTCTATGGAATTAGCATTGGAGGCCCTGCCTGTGCTGTCATTAGGAAGAAAAAGCATCACGTGCAGGATGTTTGAATATTTCCTTTATTGTTCACAAATATGAAATTGTGCCTTTAGAGAGCAAACAAAATTAGCCTGTAAATAAAATTACAGATCAAATATTTCCTGTTTCCCGAGAGGGCATGGGAGATCACAGGACAGTGGCTCCTGTAAGCTCTGAGATCAGAAGGATCAGCTGCTCATTGAAGGAACACAGTGATTTCCTGCTCCCCTGCTCTGATTTTTCAGAGAAAAGTGGACCTTTTCTGAGATCACACAGTTTGGATTTACAGCAGATGAGAATGTGGTCCTGAATGTCTCATATTTGGAATAAGTGAAATTAAGGGATTTCAGTTCCCCTGAGTGGCTTCTCCTGAGGTGGAATCACAGGCCACTGGGTTCAGCATTAATTGGTGGTGAATTTTCTCCAGCTCTGGTTTTCATTTTCCTGCCCTATTCCTGATTTTACCCCGAGGCTGCAGCATCTCAGGTGAGCTGCCAGAGGGTGGAAAACCCTTTGGACAGAGTGGGCCTGATGGTAGCTCCCAGTTTCCAGACCCTTCCCTTCTCTGGACACTGTCTCACTTCCCTTGGAGGTGCTGTCAGCACAGCCAAAGGGGTGATGTCCTACAGCCAGGAAGCCCAAACCCCGGATACCATTGGATATTTCTCAGGGATGTGAGGAGCACCAGCACTGGGCCAAAATCACAGCCAGAGGAACTTCAGCCCTGCTCTCACTGTGCCTTCAACAGGGAGTCTTTTCCTTGAACTTGAGTTCCCCAGGCATGAGAATTCCCATGTAATGCTGCTGATCTGCAGCATCTCCCGCTCCCGAGGTGCAGCACAGCCCAGGCTGAGGAGCTGAGGAGCTATTCCTGGCACATGGAGTCATAGGGAGAGAGGAGCTGCATCACAGTTGAGTAAGGAACAGTTGGCTTATCCGTGGAGGAGAGTGAGTCAGGCACTGTGCTGGGCTCAGGACAGCCTGTGGATTTGAGGCTAATGCTTCCTGACCAGCCAGTGCCCTGCCTGGGATGGTTTGCAGAGCAGGAAAGACACACAGCACTGAAAAATCAGCCAGGCTGTACCTTCAGGACAGCATGTTGGGTCCCCAGGAGCATCCCTGAACACCCCAAACAATCCTGCCCTCCTGGGAGCTGCTCCAACTCCTCTGGGAAGCACAACCTGCCCCGAGCCAGCCCCGTTCTCCGAGCTGTGTCCCAGCCATGTCCCACAGCTGGGAGAAATGGGAAACTGAGGGGCCCATGGGAGTTTTAGGGACAAGAAGAGCTATTTTGCTCTCTGCTATATATAGAGTCTGGCAAGTCCCGGGCTGGAACAAGTTGCTTTTGTTGCTAAAACATCCTTTGGAAAGCCCATTTTAGGCAAGTGCTGCTGTCTGTTCCCAGCTACACTAACCAGGTGCTGCAGCCCCGGGCTTTGTCCTGGCAGGAATGGGAGGAAAGCTGGTGGAACCCAGGCACGTGCTGCCAGAGCTGTTGTTACTTCCCTGGGAGCCTCAGAGCTTCTTCCTACTAAGGAGCTTTTGCCTCCTGGGGGGAGCCTGGAAATCTAATTACACGCTGGGTATTGGAGCACCAGGGGGACCTCAGATGGCACCGGCTTGGTTTCAGATCCTGTCCCATGTGCAGATGAACTGCAGGGCTGTCGGGGTTTCAGCTGAACCCTGCCTGCCCTTTGCAGGCTGATCCCAGACAGGACTGCTCTTTGCCATGGGTAATTAGTCCGGATTTTAAAGCCTTTCCTTGGGCAGGTTGTGCAGGGAGCTGAGCTGTCTGGAAAAGGGCAGCGAGGCACTGTGGCCCAGAGCTGGAGCTGTGGAGGGTGGAGCACCACATGTATCCCTGTGCTATTCCCATCGTTCTGTGTGATTTCTAAGGCACTGCTGTTGGGATGATCCGGGTGAGCAGGCACTCACAGGCGGGGCTGTGGTGAACTGACCACCTTCCCCCTCTCCTGGAGGACGCTCCCGAAGAGCCGGGCTGCTGCCATGGCACAGCCCCAGTGGATGGTGATCCCAAATCCGCCGTGGCCGTAGTTGTGGATCACCTGGGGGAGAATCACAGAATCATGGAATGGTTTGGGTTGGAAGGGACCTTAAACCCATCCAGTTCCACCCCTTGCCATGGGCAGGGACACCTCCCACTAGCCCAGGTTGCTCCAAGCCCAGTCTAACCCGGCCTTGGACACTTCCATGGGCGGGGCAGCCACATCAGTATCGTGTTGTTGTGTCTCTGGCATTTCCCCCTGACACTGGGCTGGAATGGGATCAAAGATTCCCCAGCTGTTAGGGGGGCCACAGTGAGGGACAAGGATGGTGTGGCAGGCTGAGGGCACAGCAGGGAGTTGGTGTTTCATTGCCAAGGTCATGGGGCACAATTAACACAATCACACTCAGCCCCCAGGGCTGTGCACGCACCTCTCCCTGGACATTCCCGTGCCGGACGCTTTCCCGCTCCAGGCGAACCCTGGGCCGTGACGGTCTCAGGCCAGTCCACTCACTGACAATCTTGGCTTTCTGGAAGCAGAAGTACATCAGCATCTGCACAGCATTCCTTGGAATTACAGCACCCCTGGAATTACAGCAGCCAAGCCCCACGGCTCCAGGTGATCCATGAGAAGAGCAGGGACAGGGGGTCCCCAGTCCTGCAGCAGCTCTTGGGGTGCTGCAAGAGGTGACCAGGCAGAACAATTTGGGATTACAGCTGCTCATCACCAGCCTGTGTGGAGCGGGTGAGGCAAATCCCTGTGCTACCTTTCCTGCTGATCCAGGGCACAGCAGCAGTACTGGGAGTGGACATACATCAGCCTCACCCCACCCCAGCCCTGCTCTGGAGCTGTGGAGACACCACAACCAAAGGGCTGGGACCTCCCAGAGCTTTAGTTCTACTTTTTTACCAGCTCTAGGAGGAATTATTTTTCCTACAAACCTCGTCCCTGCCTTTCCATCAGCCGGGTGGAAGAGCCCTGGGTGTCCGTGATGGATGGAAACAGATTCATGGAAACCCTGAAGTTCTGTGGTTTGTTCCATTCCCACATCCCTGAGCCCCCCAACTCCCTGTGTCCCATCCCAGTGGGTGTTGGGTCAGGTCACCCACCTGGAGAGCAGGGAGCAGGCGGCAGCAGCTCTCCCAGATGGTTTTGTGGTCCTGGGCACTGTTCTCCTTGCTCCAGTTGCCGTGCTGGTAAATCCCTCCCAGGACCGTGAACTCGCTCCTGCACCCAAAGCACACACAGGGTGAGTGTCCCCAGCTGTCCCTTGTGGGGTCGCCTCATGGAGGAACTCTGTGTGTGTGTGGTGTTGGATCTTGGTACATTCTGAGCCTGCAACATATTCCTGCTGGAGAAACTCCCACATGGAGCAGGTGGAGAGCGGTGCCTGCTCAGCTCAGGAGCAAGTCACTCATTAAATCCTATCAGCACCCAAAAGGCCCTTCCTTGTCTGGGCAAACCAGACAGATAATTCCATCCTTATCAAACAGGTCTGCTCCTGCCTGCCTGGGGAAGAGCTGGAAGGAACAGGATGCCTCCACAGGGAAGCACAGAGAAGCAGATTGGTGCTGCTGCTGCCCAAAATTCCCCTGGATTAGCAGAGGAAAAGAGGCAGATTAAGGCTGGGGGCAGGTGGGGGTTCTGTGCTGGCTGGACCCTTCCAAAGCCTTGTGTGATCCCTGGGAAGCACAAAAAAAAAAGGGCTGGGGCATGTGAAGGAATCCTCTCAAGGCCAAGCTCTCCAGCTGGGAAGAGGATCTGTCTCTTCCTTAGAGATCAGCCTGGTGCTGCTCTGACAGCTCGAGCTAAAACAAACACAGGGAGAGGAATTTGTCTGGGACTGTAATCAGGAATCACTCAGAATGCTTGGGGGCTGTGAGCAAGCAAAGCTTCATTTACATCCTGGCTTATTGCCTAATCCAGGAATATTGGGACAATAGGAAGTGTCAGAAATGCAGCATTGGAATTCCAGCTTAAAAACCCCCTCTCCATTGCCAGAGTGGGGTCTCTGCCTGCCCTCAGGAGGAAGCAGAGCTGGGATGAACAGCAGATGTGTTTATTTATCCTGCAGTGCAGCTCCCTGGGCACAGCAAACGCTGCTGCCTCAAATAGATCCCAACTTCCCTGAGCAAGCTGCTGGTGGGAAGCAGGTGGGAAATGCAGGAAGAGTGCTGGAAACAGGACTCTGCTAGCCACAGCCACTCCCTGAGCTCTGAAGGTGGTGCTTTTGGGGCCAGGATCTCATTTCAGCCCTAGGGGCCATAGCCCCAAGGCTGCCAGAGCTCCAGGAGAGTTTGGACAATGCTCTCAGGGACGGGGGGGGGATTGTTGGGGTGTTCTGAGAAGGGCCAGGAGTTGGTCTGGATGATCCTTGTGGTCCCTTCCCATTCAGGAAATTTCATGATCCTGTGATAAACCCAACAGGACACCCCCAGCTCAGGGGCCAGTGAGGGGAAGGCTGAGCTTTCCAGGGGAGGTTTTATTAAAGTAAAATGATTCCTGCCCTGGTTTTATGGGAGCAAGAATCAGCAGTGCCTTCCAACATCGTTGATAAAACAGATGGGTACAAATATAAAAACAAAATGCCTCCCCCAAAATATCCACCACACTGTCAGTGTTTGGCCCTTTTGAGGACCTGGCCAGGACTGACTTTTTGCTTTGGTGGGATTTGCTCCTTGGAAAAGGATGGGACACTGAAGTCCCGAGGCTCTGGGAGCTCCCTCACTTTGCTGCCCACGTCCTTCTGCTCCCCTCCCACACAGCCAGGAAAAGCACCAGCAGGCCAGGGGTGACCCCAGGCCCTGGCAGGTGCCAGCAGGAGCCGTGTCCGAGCCGGGACTCTGGGGACACTGACAGTGGAATGTCACCAACGCCAGCTAGACCCTCCTGGGCTGCTGTCACCTACCCCGGGATGACGTAGGGAGACTTGTAGATCCCAGACTTCACGTTGTGAGTGATGATGAAATGCTTCAGCCAGGGGGCCAGGACCTGGCAGAGCAGGGGAGAGAGTCAGGGGGAGGTGGAGAGTGGGGTGCCAGGCTCAGGGGGCAGCAGGAGGGACACCAGGGGCCGGATGTGGGACCCTCTGCTCAAGCTCTGTGTTCCCTGGGAAGACAGGTGGATAGGAATGCAGGTAGGGAAGAGGAGGAGCTTCCTACTGGCGTGAGCCTGTGTTTTCCCAAATAATCATCCTCTACTCCCAAGGATTTTATGTATTTTTATTATTATTAACATTATGCCTTTGACCTCCCCCACACTCACCCAATGGAGAAACAGGCTGGAGATTGAGGGCTTTCCCACAGCTGAACCAGGACTGGCATCCAGGTGGGTTTCACATGACCAGTGTTTGGTAGGAATCAGGACCTGATCCCAGTGCAGGTCCAGCCCACAAGCCCGTGATTTGCCCCATAGGACACAGATTTTCCTCACGGTAGGAAGTGGGGTTTTGGGAAGCCCCAAGCCCTACACCCACCTCACCTTTATGACCTGGCCCCGGCCGGGCTGGAGCTCCGGGTCCGGCTGCAGCTCCCCCGAGCGCATCCCAGTGCAGTTTATCACCACATCCACACCCTGGGAGAACAGCTGGGGAGAGATGGACATGGGTGGGGAGCAGCACAGGGGTGCTGCCCTCAGGGCACGACATTCCTGCTCCAAAAGGAGCCAAGTGCTTGGTCCAGCATCTGGTATTGGATAATGCTCTAACCATCCCCTCTCAGCCACCTCTCAATGCCCAAGCCCCTTTATCCTTCCTAGGATATTTCCTAGGTCTTGGCACAGCCTTGCCCCTGTCCCCTGGCCCATCAAGGATGCCAAGAACATCCCGGAGCAGGATGTGCCTGCTGGATGATGCTTCCCCACACCGAGACAGGGCTGTGCCCCGTGCCCTGCCTCCACATCCCCACCCACCTCCTGGAAAGACTCAATCTTCTTGTGGAAAAACTTCACTCCTCTCTGTGTCAGCCTGGGAAGAACAAATTCATTTGTTACTGGCAAATTAAAAGCAAATGTATCATTCAGTGCCAGGGCACCCACTCGGCATTAGAATTATAGGAATGAAATCAAGCCCAAATACTCCCATAGCCAAAAGCTCTTGGATGCAGCTCCAAGCATCCCACTGCTTTCATTTTTGTCATGCAAAACCACATCCCTGGGCTCATTATTAAAGTGGGGAGACTGTTACCCCACTGGGGCAACGAGCAGGAATCCACACTCACCTGTTGGTGAGCCAGGGCAGGTAACTCCTGCCCTCCAGCATCAGCGCCGTGTTGAACCAGCCGTAGCTGAAACCAGAAGAGAGGAGGTGTGAGGACCTGCAGCACCTTCTCAGAAGCCTCCTGCCCCAGTGCTCCCAACAGCCACTTGGATCTGGGCCCCCTAAATCCCCCTGGGACCCCAATTCCCCCTTGTACAACAAGTGCAAGAATTTCCCCCCGCCTTGTTTATAACATAAAGCACCTTATACTGATTTTTATTTTGACACTATCTGATGAGCTGGAATTGTTTCCATGCTGGGCTGCTGCTTTTTTTTGGCCATTTGAGGTGTTTCCTACTTATTTGAAGGGAAGCAGCTGTAAGAAAGCGAGGACACTTCTGCACCTTCAGTTTCTTGTCCCCATTGCCCCATGCCAGGGAGGTGTCCAGCCACACGTGCCCTGCCTGAGTCTCCAGAAAACAGACTGAAAAATACCTGTAACCAGGGAAGAGTTCAAGTTCTTTTGGTGTCAAGTTCCTGAATCCCAGGACAATGTTCTTCCAAGATGGGTCCTACAGTAGGGAAAAGCTCTGAACCTGGATCACCATGTCAGCATGGGACAGAAAGGGGGGGAAAGGGACACAGCCCATCCCAGAGGGACATGAGTGGGGGGGCAACTGCCAACCAGGGCTGGAGAGGCTCTGCCGCTCCCTCGGCCCTTCCTCACCCCAGGATGGCACAGAAAACATCTCGTCCCAGGCACTGGCACAAGGCAAACTTGGAAGGATTGGGGAGCGTTGGCTGGGAAGAGGCACAGCCCTGCCCGCCCCCGTGGAGGAGCTGGAGCCTTTCCCAGCCCTGCTGGAACTCGCTCCTTACCGGCACAGGCTCAGTGAACAGGTTGTAGCCAGAAAGCAGGAAAAGTCCCATTTCCTGGGCTGCTGGGGAGTGCAGGTGCTTGAGGAGGTGATCGAACGTCTCTTTATTCCAGAGCCTGTGATGAGAACAGGAGAGTGATGGCTCTGCCAGCCCCACAGAGCTGTGCCCGGGCACACCTGGGGAGACACAACTCCAGCCTCCTCCTCCTCCTCCTGCTGTCCCTCACGTCTCCTGCAGGTTGCCAAGGTCGCTCAGGTAGGGCTGCCACAGCCCGGCTGCGCCGTCACTGGTGGTGTGGGGGGTGAAGCAGTCGGCGTAGAGCTCCAGCTCCAGGGAGGGCACCAGCCCGTGGAACTGCTCATGGATGCACAGGGCGCTGGAGAGCCCGATGACCCCAGCCCCGATGACGGCCACGCGCATGGCTCCGGCTCCCTGTGGGGACAGAGGCTGCTGGACCAGCTGGGGCTGCCCAGGAGGGAGAGAAGCAGCTCCCCAGGACCCAACCTGGCCTCGGCTCCACTGCCTGAGCAGCAGGGAAGGGCTGAGGTCACAGACTCACAGAATATGCTATTTCGGAAGGGACCCACAAGGTTCATCCAGTCCAACCCTTAGCCCTGCACAGGACCACTCCTGAGAGTCACACCATGGGCCTCATGGTGCATCTCTCTGTGTTCCTTGTAAAGCCTCCCAGGTCTTCCTTCAGCCCTGTCCATGCTGATAGGCAGAAGAATCAGTCATGGATGACAGGGTGTATTTCCCCCTTGGAACTGGGGAATATCTCTCCATTCCTGTCTCTACCAGTGGCTCAGCTGCTCTTCCTCACCTGGCAGAAAGAGCTCCAGGTGCTTCCTGCCCTGGGGCACCTCAGGGCAGAGCAGCACAGCCCTCGGCACCCTCCTCTTCCTCCCACCAGCCAGGGAGAGGTGGGAGCACCCCCATTCACACCGTCTGCCATGGAATGGAGGTCCATTCCCATGGACCCAGTCCTCTCTGGGCAGCTCCAATCCTTCCCAGCCCCAGGCACAGGCTGGAGGCAAGAGGTGGGTATGGACAAAAGAGATAGGAAGCAGTGGGTATTTTCCAGGGAGTAATGCCAGGTGTGATAAGTGCAAGGCTGGATCCTCACAATGTTGTCACCCCCGAGGCTGCATGAGGGCAGCTGTGCCACCACCCCAAACCTTTCCTGGCATGGCTGAAAGAACTGTTGGCAAATTGCAGCTGCAAAGAGGGTCTGCAGCCTCTCAGTCTCCTGATTCCCTCTCAGCAGAGCTTTTCTGCCTTGGAAAAGCCCCGTGGTCACTGCCCAGGCAAGGAGCAGACAGGGATCGATGCGGGGAAGGGCTGGGTCAGATTCCATGGCATGGGCAGGGGAGGATGTCCTGGCTGCATCCCAGGCCTGGTTCTAGGAACAGGAGTAAATTCAAGCCCATAATTTTATTTGGACAAGGTGAAGCGCAGCATCTCTGCTGGAAAGGCTGCCCACAGCGGGACTGACATTTGCTGGGATGGAGGGATGAGTCACCGGAATGGCGGCGCAGCAGGAGCTGCTTCCCATCTGCTGTGGTGCTACAACCCCTGGGAACCAAAACCCACGGAACCGGGGTCACCTCCTCCACCTGCAGCCACGGGGACTCTCCCCCACTGCCCCCAGAGCTCCAGCCTCACTGGCTGAAAAACAACAGGAATACACGTTTTGCAGCAGTTTACCTGTAGAGTGGAGGATCCTCGGAGGAGTCGCTGCAAGTTTCAGAGGCTTCCACAGCATTCAGAGTGGCTCATTTACAGTCCAACAGGGCAAGGTCTAAGTGCTCAGAGCAGCCAGGCCAAAGTCTGTTCCAGTCCTGGGGAGGTGGACTTCCCACGTGCTGCTGGCAGCTGGCCCCGGAGCGATGGGAAACGGGGTCACCACCACGGGTGGCAGAATGCCATCCCTGACACTGGTCACCATGGTGACTGCTGGATCGGGACACCGGGATGGGCTTAGTGGGCATGATCCTGGAGGTCTTTTCCAACCACAGTGATTCTATGACTTCCCAGCCTCTGCATTCACAGAATCACAGAATCACTGAGGCTCAGAAAGACCTCTGAGATTGTCAAGTCCAACCTCTGACCGATGACCATGTTGTCAACCAAAGTGCCAAGTCCAGTTGTTCCTTGAACTGAAGACTCCTGCCAGGATCTGGGAAAATTGGGTATTTCAGGCTCAATTTTTGGGTAGACTGAGGGAATTGAGATTATTCAGCCTGGAGAAGAGAAGGTGTTGGGGTGACCTAGTTGCAACCTTTCAGTACCTGATGGGGGTCGAAAAGAAACATGGAGAGAGACTATTTACAAGGGCCTAGAGTGCCAGGACAAGGGGGAATGGCTTCACACTGCCAGATGGCAGGGTTAGGTGGGATATTGGGAAAAAATTCTCCGCTGTGAAGGTGGTGCGGCTTTGGCACAGCTTGCCCAGAGAAGCTGTGGCTGCCCCCTCCCTGGAAGTGTCCAAAGCCAGGCTGGACGGGGCTTGGAGCGACCTGGGGTAGCGTAAAGTGTCCCTGCCCACGGCAAGGGGTGTTACGGGATGGTGGGGTGGGATGGGGCGGGATTTGGGGTGGGATGGAGCAGGACCAGGCCCCGCCCATCACTCAGGCCCCGCCCCCTCTGCAGGCCCCGCCCCGCGGCCCCGCCCCTTCCCGCGCGAGGGGAGGCTGAGCCGCGGCGGGGCCGGTGCCGCAGCCATGGCGCTGGTCACCCTGCAGCGCTCGCCGACCCCCAGCGCTGCCTCCTCCGCCAGCACCAGCGAGGTGAGCTGCCGTGGGACGGGACGGGACAGGGCGGGCAGGGAAGGAGAGAGTGGGCCCTGCCGGCGGCGGCGGGGGATGGGGAGCGGGGAGGGGCGGGGTGAGGCCCCGCGCAGGGACAGGCCCCTCACGGCCCCCACCCGGCACCTCATGGCCCGAAGCTCCTGGTTCCGTCCCCTCACAGACCCGGGTGCCTCATGGCCTTCCCCAGGCGCCCTCTCAGGCTCGGGTCCCTCCTGGTCCCGGCCTCGCGGCTCTGGCCCTTCACAGCCCCTGGTTCCGTCCCCCTCACAGCCACCCCGTGTTCCCCAGGCCCTGGCTGCGTCCTCAGAGGTCCAGTTCCCAAGTCCCTCATGGCCCAGCCTCACCACCCTGGCCCCTCACACCTCTCCAGCCCCTGGTTCCATCCCCCCCTCGGCCCCGCATAGCCACTCACCCTCTGCCTTCATCCCCTCTCAGTCCTCATGGCTTGACTCCCCATAGCCCCCTGGCCCCTGCTCGCCCTCCATTGCCGCCCCAGCCCTCCCATATCCCCCATTCCCTTCACAGGGAGGCCCTGGTCCCTTATGGCCCCCAGCCCTGCAGCCTCCTGGCTTGTCATGGCCACTTGCCCTGTCTTCATCCCTTTGCAGTCCCCATGGCCTGACTTTTCCACAGCCCCCTGGCCCCAGCTCAGCCCTCACAGCCCTCCCCAGTCCCTTGCTCTGTCCCCCTCATGGCCCCCAGCCCTATGGCCCCCTGGCCCCCTGTAGCCATTTACCCCCTGTCTTCATCCCCTCCCAGCCCTGACCCTTGCAGCCTTCTGACCCCCTTCAGCCCCCTGACCGTCCTGGCCCCAGCTCAGGCCCTCACAGCCCCCCAGCCATCCCAGCCCCTTCTCCTCTCAGCCCCCAGTGCTGCCCAGCCCCAGCCCTGTGGTGCTGCTAGGCTGAGCCAGGCCTGGGTCTGTCCCACTGTCCCTGTCACTGCACACAGCCCCTGTTCCCCGTGTCTCCCACTCCTGCCCTCGCCCAGCATTTGCTTGTGCTCCCTAACCCCTGGGGCAGCCTGTTTGGCCCCTCTCTTGCCAGGTAAATCCCTGGACAGTGTGCTGGGCCTGTCTCCATGGAGCAGCTGCGCTTGCTGACCCCAGGCCTTCTCCCTCCTTGACATCCCAGAGCTGCCACCACCTCCTACCCAGGGATGCTGTGCTTTCCTCCTCTGCCCCTGTGCTGCCATGGCACTGCCTTTCCCACCTCCTGTCCCCCAGAGAGCTTAGCCCTTCCCTGAGGTGGCTGTGGTCTGTTCCCTGAGAGCAGCTTCCGTCCTGCTCCACCCTGGGAGCAGCTCCTGTGCTGCTGCACCTCATGCCTGTGTGACATCCCTGTTTGCTGCCACTCCTCGCTGTGGCACGGCCTGCACTGTGCTGCTGCCCTGTCCTTGCCTCAGCTCTGCTGCTGCAGGGCCTGCACCTGACACTTACCCTGGTGCCCCGTGGTCATGTCCTGTGCATCCCTGTCCTGCCTGCCTGGCACCCTGCATGTCCCAGCCTCTGCTTGGCTTCCCTCCCTGCAGCTCCCACATGCCATCCAAACACAGCTGCAACCTCCAGTTTATCTTTCTTCCATTTTTTTTCCTCCTAATCCACCTCTTTTGTGACCCTCAAAGATAGGGCTGGTGTTTCTCTGCAAACCCTTCCCGTGTTTCCCTCTCCCCCATACCTCTTCCCTTTGGTGCTTGCTGCCCTTGGCTCTGCTCTGTCCCCACTCCTGCCAGGTAAACAATCCTATTTGTCACCTGTCAGGTCCCTGTGACTCCCCCGATTAGCTGGTCCAAGGGGGGAGTGGGAGGGGGGCAGTGCCACAAGGCTCCCAGGTTCTCCCTCACCCTGGGGGCTGTGAGGGGTCCTTGGCTGCAGAACCCGGTTTGGGGCCATGCTGTGTTCATTGACAAACTTGGAGACAGGACGTGTGCTTTCCCAGGGAGTTCTCTCAGAAGGAATTTTGTTGGGTTCTGGTTTAGACAGAGCCTTAAACAAGGCCTACTGGCCACCCAGTCTGTGGCGAGGAAAATGAGCCATAACCCTGTTGCAGGCAGTGGAATTAGACTGCATTTAACTGGTGCAGGTGGGAGAAGAGTCAAACAGACCTTGCCATGTACATCTGCATTGGGCATTGTTTGGTGTAGGAGCTGCTGGTGGTGGTTGTTTTTTCCATATAATTCTCCCTTTTCCTCCCAAAAATGCTTCCCCAAACTTGCCACCAGGTGTTGTCCATGGCAGGGCTTTTGTGCCCATAGTACCCACAGCTCAGGTGTGCCGTGGTGGCTCCCAGAGGAAGACATCCACTCCTGTAGGAATGGTCCCTTTTGGCACAAAATACCATAAAACCATAAATTAGCTTTTTCTAGATTCAGTGTGTTGTTTTTACAAAGTTAATTTCTAAGAAAAATCCCATCCAAAAGTGCCAGCGTGCTCCCTGATCATTTAGGATCTTTCTTGCATGGGAAACCAGGTCTCCTTGGGACTTTTAGCCTACTCAATAATTACAAGAAGGTATTTTTAATGGAAAATGATGACCATACATCTTTGCTAATTGTGACTGTGCTGCTGGGCCTCTCCTAACTCATGAGCCCCAAGGAATTTATAAAATGGATGCTGCTGCCTGCACAAGGTTTGCTGCTGAGTTAACATAGCGAGCCATAAATTCTTAGGAGGGGGGGTTCATACACGCTTGGGAACTTGCACTGGTGCATCTCCCCTCCACACACCTGCCATTCCCTGCCATGTCCTTCAGCCTGGCCCAGTCCCCAGGGAGGATGTGAGGATGTGGATGTGTCTGGTGGGGGTCTTCTCCTGATGTCTGTGCCATGGTGGGATCAGCTGTGGGTCCACAGTGTCACCGTAGTAGGTGGTGCATCCCCAAACCTGCCTGCTCAGAGGGATGCTCTGAGCAGGATAAGGCAGGAAGGCTCGGCGTGGCAGCCTTGCTGCTGCTTTGGTTTGGTTTTGCTGCAGCTTTTTAATCGGAGATAGAGGGAAATTTGACTTTAAGAGCAGCTCAGCTCCTGCAGGAGAAGAGCCCACAGCAGCTCCAGGCCCGGCCCTGCTGCTGAGCCCCAGCTGACAACATCCAAGACTTCAGTCACATGAAAGGGAAAAGGGAAAAAGAGTTTTCCTCCCCCTTGTTGCTACGTGATAGACCCAAACAAACAGGAGGGTGGCCCTGCAAAGGTCACAAACCTGCCAGACCTTCCCAGGGCTGGGGGATCTGCCGGTGGGAGCACTGGGACTCAGGGTTCTCTGGGGCTCTGCCTGCAGAGCCCGGCTCTGTGCTGCCACTGCTCACTGTAAACAGACTAAAAATAGCCTTGGTATGCTCCTCACCCTCTGCTGGGTCACTTGGGATGGGCCTTGTGCATCTCCCTTCCTCCAAATGGCCATATTTCCAATATCCGGCCTCCGCTGTTGCATTTGGAGGGGTTTTTTTCCCTCTGGCTTTACTTGGTTCTCCCAGATTGTCAGCAGAGCAGCTCCTGTGCACTCCAGCCTCTCAAGTGCTAACTTGAGGAGTGGGGAGCAATCTAGGTCCTCCACACACACGAAACCCTAAGCCTGAACATTTTAAATGGAACTGTTTGCTTATTTTTAATTTGTACAAAAGCACCTGGAAACAAATAACCCTTCTGGTGACCCTTATTTGATGTGGGTTCTGAGCAATGTTGTAGTAAATACCAGGATGTTCCCTGAGTGTCAGCACTGATTCCTTCAAGGCTTGTGTCCTTCCAGCTTTGTCAGGGTCTGGTGTGTTGTGAGTGTGAAGGTTTTCCTGTTGCAGGACCATCTGTAAAATCCCTGCTTCGCTTTTTGGGCCCAAACCACCTCTCCAGCATAGCCCTGCCCTCCAAGGCATTGCCCCTGCCCCGTTCTCTTCTGTCTACTCACACAAGACCAAAGGAGGAGAATTATCTTTGAGCTTGTGTTTGGTTTTTTTTGTTTGTTTGTTTGTTTTTTGTTGGTTTTTTTTTTGGTCAGCTCTGGATGCAATTAGCCCCAATTCTGTTTTCCTTTAATAAGGAATTTTGTCCAGAAGCTAATAGGGAAGTTGAAGGGGCGGCTGGAAAGCAGGGCTGTGTGAAAATGCTTGTTTCTGGAAGCAGGCTGGAGCCACACTTCTGCTTTGGGAAGAGTAAATAAAATGTGAGGACCACTAATGTCACCAGAGCAGCCAGATCTGCCTCCAGGGGGACTTGCCTGGTGAAAAAGAGCCCCTTTTAATCCATGCCTGCCACCAGAGCAGCGTGTCCCTCAGGAAAGCAGCAGATGTAGGACTTGTTGATGCTTTGGCAACCAGGTGGGCACTGTCCTGGCCGGTCTCCAGGTGGAGGTGGCCTTGCTGTGCTGCCGGTGTGAGCAGTGGCTGGGGTTGGTGGTGCCAGGTAGGGGTTCAGGCGCTGGAGCTGGGACAGCCCCAGCAGGGCACTTAGGGCTGTGTCCTTGTGCTGTCCCCGTGCCCCCAAATCCCGGCTCTCCCTGTGCCCAGCCCGCGGTTCCCAGCGCTGCCCTCACGTGTGTGCGCGGTGGCCGCGATGTGTGCGCTCCGTGACCATCATCGTCAAACCGATCTGTGCTCCAGGCCCAGCTTGCAGGATTAGGACCTAATAGCTTTAAAATCCCCGTGAGCCCCTTTGTCACCCGGCGCCGGTGCTGATGGCATGACTAGGGAGTCTCATTTATCCCTAGCACCGGGAAGAAAAACCCGTACCCTCTTTTTGCAGGGATGGGTTTAAAAAGTTCAGGGGTTTTATTTGTAATTGTAATGTGGCAACAACCAACATGTAACTTTCTTTGTGTCCTTCTTTTCTCCCCTCAGCTGGAGGTTGGCAGCGATGAAGAGCGTAAATTAAACGTGAGGTAAGCGGAGCTTTTGGGCTCTAAACATTGTTTCCAGTGGTGTTAATTGTCTGCCATGTATCCAAGTCCTGATCCCGCAGAGATCCCCGACCTCGAGCCTGTACCTTGCCTGCAGGGAATGGCATGGTCTGCAGAGAGCAGAGCACTGGGGATACTCAAACCCTTATCAGTTTTGAGATGAGCATTTACCGAGCTGAAAGCATAAAAGAGGGTTTGTGATCCTTTTTTTTTCCTGGTGGGAGGACACTGGAAAATTGCTCCTCAGCTCTGGCCACAGCACTTAACTGTTATCGAAGCATCTCTGGCTCTGCTGCTGCTCCCTGAGGCTCCGGGTTGGGGAGGGGAGAGCTCAGCTCATTCCTGGGGATTAACCATTGGGAACTGGACTCCTTGGGGTTGTGTAGAGCCACTTTCTTCATGTGAGGAGAGAAAAGGGCTGAGAGGTCCTGCAGAGGAGAAAGGCTCCTCACTGACGTTGTGCAGATCCAAAGGGGTGACACAAAGCTCTTGTGGTGGGGCCCTGTCTAATGGGACTCTGAGTAATTCTGTGGGGCTTTCGCTCTAAGCCCAGCTCTTGCAGGCAGCTCTTACCTTCTAACCTGTAAACCACAGCCTGGGAGGGAAGTGTAAAGGTAGACAGTGGTTCAGTCCTCTCCTCCTTGCCACTCCTTCCTGCTTTAGTTATCCTGGTTTCATTAAAAAAGCAAAGCCACTTGTGCTGCTGCTTAAACTGTCTTTGCCCTGCAAGTGAAGTCAGAGGGCAGAAAAGCAGAGTTGCTTCTTGCCAGAGCAGGAAAGTCAGACTTCTTTGCTTCTGTGTTCCGAGGTGGTTTCTCGTGGCTGCAGCCCATCTGGGAAGCCTGGAATTCTATGGCTGTCCTGCCTGCACACACATGGGTTGCAGACAGAAGTGCTGTGTGTCTGGCTCTGTGTGCTCTCCTGTAGATTCCAGGTATTTCATGGCTGTCTGTAATGCCATTTGAAGGCTGATTTTGTAGGGAATGGATTTTGTATCAGTTAAAGCAAAATTCAGGATTCCTGGTTTTGCTCCTTGCGCAACGCAGGGCTCCGGCAGGAATCTGCTGAAGGCACAAACAGCCACACAGCCTTAATTCTTTTAATTCTTTTGCTTTTTCCCGTGTTGCATTAAACAGTAACATGTAAGCAATCAGGATGACAGCCTCTTTTTTGGGATATCCAGTTCTGTGCTGAAAGAGGAAACGCAGCTTCATCTTCTTCATTACAAATGTTTTCAATGTCCAGATAAATCCTTGGATTTGTGGCTACCTTTGGCCTGTCTGGCTTCTTTGTAGGCTGGGTACATGTACCCACTACTAACCAGAGTCATGGGGAGTGTAGATGTACTTAGACTAGGCTTAAAGGCTGATGCTTTTCTCCTGGCTGCTGAAAAATGCTGCAGCACTGACGTTGGACACCGAGATCCCACGAGCTTCCTCTGTCCTTCAGTCTCCTGGGGCTGTTCTTCCGTATACGATTGTCAGGATAAGAATCTGGTAATTAAATAGCCAGACAGACCTCGGGAATCACATGGCTCTGGTGCAGAGCCCTTGCTGTCCTCAGGGGGAAACACTGCCAGGAGCTGAAGAAAACGGGTGGACACAATGTAGATGATAAATTAAGCTCCTCAGAGTTTGGTAGGTCGATCCTGTCCCCTTCCCACTGGCAGCTGCTCCAGATCAATGCACTGAGACTCTGCCCGGTGCCCATGGGGTGGCAGAATTGTTCAACTTCATTGTGCTGCTGCTCTGAAAAAAAAAAAAAACAACAACCCTGCAGGAACGGGCTGTGATGGTGTTTGTGAATCTTTAAATCCTGCTCTAGCCTTGGTGCAGACAGAGGTGACAGCTGGGCTTTGTCACATGTGCCCTGAGCACAGGGGTCGGCAGCTCCTGGCTCTGCAGACCTTGGAGATCCTTAAGTTAGGAAAAGGAAGGATTGTTGGAAACATGTCCCCATCGTGCTGCCAGCTCAAGCTGAGTCTCACCGATACAGGGTGGCAGTGCTGTTACACAGTTATGACATAATTTGCCCATCTGCCTGGTGAACAAGGTATTTTCACGCATTCCTAAAAATTCCAGGATTTTTATTCAAGATTGCATGGTTGGATCTGGTTCCATGAGCCAACTGATTGTTCTCTTGGTGGAATGGGGCTGTATTGTGAGTTTGTACCCAGGCACCTCTTGCTGCTCTCTGGCCATCCTTCCTTACGGTTTCTTTCATTCCAAAATGCTTCTCTTCCTATTTTCTCCCTGGAACAGCTTCTACCCTAACACAGGCCGAGGGGACACGTTCCAGGTTCAGCTTTGCTTTCAAATGTATTGCTGCTGTCTGTGCTTTCTTAGAATTAAGTTGCTTTTAAGTCTTCTTTTTCTCCATTTCCAAAAAGTTTTGTGGAAGCCTCTACCAGGTACCATCCACACTCTTCCCAGCAGACAGCCAGGAGTTTGAGTTGCTCCCCAGGGTTAAAGATTCTCAGCAGAAGAAAAACGTAAGAGCCCAGAGTGAGATCTAACAGCGCCATCGGGCTCGGTTTAGATCTGTGGCTGCTCAGCCCTCCTTCTGGGATGCCCATCAGTGGGATTCCTCTTTTCCCCTCATGGTGCAGCACAGCCACAGCTCACCTGGACCTTAATACAACTGCAGGCAGGATTAGGCCAAACCCATGGGAGGATATGTTAACCTAGAGAGTTAAGCCCAGCATTAAGTTCTCCAAGATGAGGGTCGGCAGAGTCCCACGTGAGCCTCGCGTGTGCGGTGCCTGCAGCCTTACAGCAGCACCACATCCTGCTCCTCTGGCTCTGAGCAGCCCCAGAGGAAAAGGGGAGGCAGAGCAGAGCTGAGCTGAGCTCTTCTCTGGTGGTGGGAGGGGATATGCAGTTTTTCCTACACTGCTTTTTGGTGCTGCCCAGTGGATTCTCACCCTTGGCCAGGGGTTGGCTCTGTTGCACCGACTCAAAGGAGACGTTGCACAAACCCAGTCAGTTGTGAGTGTTGGCTGGTTCTCAGATGTGGTTGGCAAACACAGCAAGATAATCACTGGTTTTAATTACAAGCATAAATAAGTTTGTTTAGCCAGTCGTTCTGTAATCTTTGTCATTGTTGGCTTTACAGTCACAGCCTGAATGTGGGGCCTGGTGAGTGTTTTCGGGCACCTTCTGCAGGGAGATAGAGGTTGAACTGCTGCAGATGGGCCTGGAAGTTGGTTATCTCCAGCTTCTTATCAAGCCTGGTTCTGGAAAGAACTGTTCTTGTTTGGCACCACTAAACCAAGTTTTAGGAGTTGGCAAGAGCAGCTGTGGGAGGTAGAGGTTTTCAGGATTGGGCTCATGTACATTTGCAGATCAGTGATCAATAGGAGGAGTCATTGCTGCAGACAAAGTCTTTGCAGAGCATCATCAAGTTTAGATTTGATATTAGGGAAAATTCCTGCATGGAAAGGGTTGTCCAGCCTCAGCACAGGCTGCCCGGGGCAGTGGTGGAGTCACCACCTCTGGAAGGATTTAAGAGCTGCATGGATATGGCACTTGGGGACATGGGTTAGTGGTGGCCTTGGTAGTGCTGGGAGAAGAGTAGGACTTGATCTTAGAGGTCTTTCCCAACCTGAACAATTCCATGATTGTCCCTCTGGCACACAGCAGAGGATGCCATTATATTATAGTGTATATCATATATGTATATTATATATATATATGTTTAGTTCTGTTTTACATATGTGATATTTTAATGCACAAAAAATTATTTATTAACACCTTGATCCTTAACCTTTTAATGGATTTAGGAGCACATTTTGCTGGAGGCAGCACTGAGTGAAGGGCTTGTCCCCACAGCATGGGGTGGCCGTGGCCTTGTGCCGGGCAGGCGCTCAGGGCTGGGGGAGCACTGGGACAGCTGAGCTGTGTGAGGGTTTGTTTGTGGGGGCAGCGTCTCGTGACACCCTTGACGAGTCCTGTCACTGACTGGTTGTGTCCCAATGAGCTGGTGGAGATCTCGGGGCAGAAGTTGCTGACTTCATGAACTGTTCAAAACAGGACGCTGAATCACATCCTGGCCCGGCGGCCGCATCCTGCCTTAGCGTGCTCCCTACAATGGGAGCAAATCCACAGGCTCCGACCCTCGGGAGCTTTCTGGCCCAGGGGGTGTGGCCTGGGAGCTGGTTGAGGTGAATTAGGCCTTGCCATTTTGCAGTGGGGGGCGTGGGGACAAAACACCGCAGAGCCCAGGAAACTGCGCTTACTTGACACTTAGTTAAGATCGGGCCTTTCCAGGAAACTGTTGCTGACTTGCAGTTGAGCAGCACAACGAGTTTACTTTGATGTAGGTAGGGGAACAGCAGGAGACCTGCCAGTTTGAAGATATGATGATCAGACCCTTTTGGAATTGCATTTATGTCTATTTTTTTTTTTTTCCTTTTTCTGTTCCATGAAACCTCAGCAGTTTGGCAGAACCCAAACCA
The DNA here is from genome assembly GCA_038380795.1 of Pyrocephalus nanus. Classification (NCBI taxonomy): domain Eukaryota; kingdom Metazoa; phylum Chordata; class Aves; order Passeriformes; family Tyrannidae; genus Pyrocephalus; species Pyrocephalus nanus. The sequence continues at coordinate 8,070,204 of CM076278.1, forward strand.
ACTGGTCCTGTTATCAGAGGTGCTGGCTGTGCACTGAACATTTGTTTCTGTAAAAGGCCAGTTTGGTCACTGTTTATTTAGGTGTTAGAGCTGGGTCAGAACAATATTTTGGTTCCAAATGCCTCTTGATTTTAAATATCTTAATCTTTGATAATCGTCTGCCAAGATCTGTGAGTCAGGGATTTCTCATACAAATCAGATCTGTGGTCTGCCTGGCAAGTGGTGCTAAGATGTTTTTGGACAATGTGCAATGGATAGAACACCTTCCTAGGTGTGGCTTTACTTCTAATGAAAAGTGTTGAGTTTATTTCCCAAGAGTGCTGAGTTTATTTCCCAAACATTTACACATCCCTTTGCAGCATTTAAATCCCTGATGCAGAATTGCTTTGCCACTGCACAAATCAAGAAACAAAATAAGCCACAAATAAGCCCAGACTCAAATGGATTAGGGTGCACGCTGCATCCAGTAGTTGTTCAGGTTTATCTGGGATCAGGACTCTCCTCTGCAGAACTTCCCTCTCTGAAAATTTTAGCTTCCTGAAGGAATCCTGCTGCAAGAACCACTGGTGAAGGCATCTGGGTAGGAAACCTCTGGGGCTTCACATCAGAGACCAAGTCAGCCAGAAATGCAGGGAACGGGACAAACTGTGCCTTTCAGATTTCCCAGGAAGCTGCCAGGTTCCTTGTTTGCCCTGACTGCCATCCAAATGGTCACATCCAACGCTGGGATCCCAGCGGAGAGCACTGCCCATGGCTGGGCATCTCCCTCCCAGCCCTGCAAAACCTTTTGGATTCCATCTGTCTGCTTCCCTCTGCATCCTCCTTGTAAAAGATGGGTTTGGAGTGGATGGCAGGGTGATCCCGAGGTCTTTACCAACACATTTTTGCCATGAGCTTTGCCCCTGCCTGGCAGTGTCCTGATTTTTGGGGTGCTGGCTGCGTTCCCCCGGGGAGCTGGGAGGGCAGGCTGTGGTCAAGTTAAACCCTCGGGGAGGTGTCAGGGTTGAGTCAGAACTTTCCTCGCTCTGCTTTTACCCCGCGTGATCCCTCTGGATTTAGTTTATTTTATTTTTCTGTGTTACCAGTGTGTCAAGTACTCCCTGCTCTGGGCTGCCTTTTTTGGAGTCCTCCTGAAGCCCGGCAGCTGAGCTGTTTTTTGGGTTGCTGTGCCACCAGGGCTCTCAGGCGTGCTTCCGATGCCGTTGTCTGTGTCCTGGCTGCCCTTTGCTCACATCACCTGGAAGCTGCTCTCTTAATCCTCTAAACTGTTACTCACCTTCCTTTTCTTTCCCAGTGGCACTGCTGGAGAGTTTCCACTTGTTTCCCTGGGCTGTCTCTGGGAGACACTGTTGAGTGGGTGCAGTGGGGTGACTTAAGGAAATAGTTGCAAGGATTGAAACAATGAGCTGACAGGAGGAATGCAGGAGGGTGGGGGTGTGCCGATGTCTCCGCTGGGGAGGAGGGTGGGGGCAGGATCGGCTCCTGCCCGGGAGTTCTGTCTCTCTATGGGGCATCATCCCACCTCTCCTGCAGCTTGGACATGGCTGTGGGACAACTCCAGGGCTTGTGGGCTGTCTCCTCTCTACCTGCGGTCGTGAAACAGCCATGGCAGTGACATGGCAACAACTTCCAAAAAAGTGACCTGTAGGAAAACACAGGGTGTCTTTTGGTGTGAGGGCGGAAGGGAGCCAGCAGGATGCTGCACAGCTGGGGGTGCACAGGGAAATCCATGTTGTTGCTGATGCTGGAATATCTGTATGTGCTCTTGCTCTTTCCCTATGCCAGCTGCTGCCTTCCATAGCCTTATCCTTTGAATCCATGTGTCCAGGCAAGCGGAAGCTGCTCCACGGAGCTGTGTGGAGCAGCACTGCTCAGCCCCCACTGTGGGGTGGGTGGCCCTGGGCTGGCACAGTGGGATGGGGACAGTCCTGGGTGAACTCCAGGGACACAGGGACTGGGTGGCTCCATAGGGTTAATACTCCTGAGAGGGAAAGGAGAGTTTCTTTCCAACAGCTCATGCAGGGAAAGGATCTGGCCTGGCCTCCTGAGACAGTGGCTGTCACAAAGCTGCCATCGTGTTTCAGAGGGAATGTCAGAAATGCTCCTCGGAGTTCCAAGCCCATCACGTCGCTGAGTTGATGCCGGGATCAGCCTCGTGCCTTTTTGAACTCTGCGATTAATGGGATGAGCAGAAAGGATTTCTTTTTCCTTGTGAAACAATCTCTTATTTTATTTGGCTTTTCCCCATCCAAGTACTAGGGATTCCTAGAATTTTCTCATTCCTGGCCGTTTGGGAGCAGTTCTGACAACTCACTCTGCGCAAGTCTCCTGGAATGGGGGATGATCCTGCTGATTTGTTTGCTTCCCTCTTCCTGCCCTGTCTCTTGGAGGTTTATCCCAGCTGTTCCAGCGTTGCCTGCAGGCACAGCCCAGGTCGTGGGGTACCCCCAGCATGGGGCACACACGACTGAGCCAGTTTGGCTCCGTACGGAGCCATGCCGGTGACTGCTCCATCCTGATGCCTCCCAGGAGCGGCTGGAGGCACATCAGCAGCAGTCTGTTTGTGCTGGGAAATTGGCTTCTGTGGGCTTCATGATTGATTTCATTTTTCCCTTTCTCCCCTCTGTGCCAGAGGAGCATTTGTGTGTGAATGGCCTGCAGTGTCTCTGGCCCCTCTTGCATTCCTGCGCCGGGATGTGGCCCACGCCTCTGAGCCAACAATGTGGGCTCAGACCCCCCCTTTGGTCACTGCACTGCTGAGAGCAGCAAAACCTGATGGGTTTTCCTGCCTGCCCAGCCATCTCCTTCCTTGAAAATCAATGGAAAATATGTTTGTCCCTGTAGGGAGCTGTTACAAGACACCCGCTCCTCAGCCAGGGTTGCTGCCTGGGCCCCTCACAGGCAACTCAGTCCTGTGGCATGATGTCCAAGGAAGGGGAGATGTCCTTGTGAACATCAGACTTGCAGCTCACATTTTGGGTTTCTTCTGGGGATGATTTGTCTTCAGCTCAGGAAAACTGGGAATGATGACTTAGGGGATGGAAGGAGGATTCAGAAGACAAACATCTCCTAAAGCTGCACCTCAATCAAAGTGATGCTGCAGAGGTGTGGGCAGAGGTAAAGCACCTCAATCCAAGTGATCCCAGCAGCTCTCACCAACCTTCCAAGGTGTGTTGGGCACCCACAGTCCTGATCCCAGGTGAGTTTGTCAGCATATCACAGATTCTACACATGTGCAGTAAGACTGCTCTAAAACATCATTGCACGTGTTGGAACTGGGCTTTCCAGGTGCTGCTCATCCCTGCTGGCAGCCGGCTCTGTGTCAGGTTGAGCAGGGATGGTTGTGGAGATACTCCAGCTGTGTTTGTCAGGGTGATTCCTCTGTGTGTCATTTAACCTTTCTGTAGTTCTGAGTTCCATATGTCTGGTGTGACAGGGAGCAAAGGCCATTTGGACACACGAAGTCCTTCATTAACAGTGGGAGAAGGGACTCGCTGGAGCCCCCAGGGCTGTTCTGGGGTGTGTGGGACTGAGTAACTTTGAAGTGCCTTTTCCCTGGCACTGTTTGTGTTGCTCAGGCCCCTTCCAAAGGCCCCTCTCCTGGTCAGGAAATGTTATCTGATGTGCCTCTCTCCAGCCAAAGCCAGCAGCCCGGCTGCTTCCACTGTCGGCTTGCCTTGGGAAGCGGGAGCTGAGCAGCTGCTCCCGACTCTTCCGGCTCTTCCTCTCCCTGTATCTTCCTTTCTGTTTGATGTGCTCCCAGCTTGGTTTGTGTGACTGTTTTGGAGTGGCTGTGGGAAGATCCCAGTTCCCTCTGCTCACTGCAGCAGTGCCCTGCCTAAAATCCACCTCTGGAACACTGGAAGGTCTGGCCAGGTTGGGAGCACCTGAGGGGGCTTGGCCCCTCACCAGGGCTGTGTTTTGTGTCCTTGCTTGGTTTCCTTGAGGTGGCCAGGCTTGTTCCAGACTGAGCAGAAAATGGGAGAAGAAAAGGGGGAAAAATCAGTTCTTTTCTTCCTTATCAGCAGGGCTAGGAAAAGGAAAGTGTGTTTCATTCTGTGGTGCTCAGGAGACCTGTTTTTTACCTCACCTTATCAGTCTGGAAGTGTTTTGAGTAGAAGATGCCATAAAACCCAAGAAACCAGGAGGCATTACTGTGTTTGCCTTTGTAAAATCCTGACCAATTCTGGGAGAATATTCCTTTTTTTGCAGGGGTTTGTTGTTTGGTGTTTTTTTTTTCCCTTAAACATAGCCCTGGTTGCAGAAGGGCAGCAGGAGGCTGCTGACTCACCTCAGGCTTGGCTGGGGCTTCCCAGGAAAAGTGGTTCTCTCTCTCTCCTGACTTCTGAGCGTGGATATTTATTTTGATGTGTTCTGTAGCAATAAGGGTGTTTTCTTCTGTCCTGATCATCACAGCTTATGTGAAATTCCCCATTAAACCATGGAACTCCAACACCCGAGGCATGCCAGGATTCTTCCTGGGACATGCTGGGGCCACGATGGCAAAGCAGGCTGTCCTTTCCCCAAATCCAGTATTTTTAACAGATTTCTCGCTCCTGGAGCCGGGGGGTGGTTTGTACCGCCGAGAAGGCGCTGCCTATTGTGTTCTTCAGCAACTCGAGATGTGATTGATGTGTGTTGCAGCCACGCTTCTCTGGAGCTTTCCCAAAGGGAAAGAAATATTTCCTTTTCAAGTGGAGCAGCACGGAGCCGCCGGATGGAGCAAGAGCTGCTGGAGCCGGCTCTCCACGGCGCTGTGGCCATGAGCACCCTCTCCTTGCCAGTCCCTGGGTGCAGAAGGGACTGTAGCTGCCTCCTGGCATTTCCCAGCTGCTGTTTTACCTCCCTCAGGGAGATAATTCCATGTGTTCTGTTAGCTGAGCTTAGGGAATGGAAGGAGGACTGATCTGCAGCTGTACTGGAGCTCCAGGGTCTCGGGCATGTGCAAAACTTGTGGGCTCTGCATTTATTTGAGAGCCTGAAGTGACTCCTTGTAGAGTAGCTGTGCTGGTCAGGATTCCTGGCAGGGCATCCAAGGAATGGGTGGTTTCTGTGGTGTGTGCCAGTCAAACTGGGTGAGAACTGGGTGAAAACTGAACAGAGAGCTGGTTCTCTCCCTGGTCAGGCTGGTGGGACCAGCGTGGCATTCTGGTTTGTGCCTGGAGAATTAGGATCTGTAAGGATAAATCTTCAGGGAATTCGGTGCCAGCCAGCCCCCAACACACAAACACCAGGCACCTGAGAGAATTCCTTGTTCAGCAGGAGCTCAGGAACTCGGGAGTCGCTCTGAAAGCCCAATGTGGGAGTTGTACAGTGAGGAAAGGACCATTTTAATTTGCTGTATCTGTATCACAGTGGTGGCTTGCAGTGCTTTAATCATAAAGGAATGAACAGGCACCAGTTGATACGAGGCTTTTCCTCCAGTCCTGTCCCAGGGAATATGGACTTCCCACAGCGAGGGGCTGTGTGGGTGCTGGAAGGAGCCGCGTTGCCTCCGGAGCACGAGGGGGGAAGCAAACAAACAAACAAGTCTGGAGGAGGGAAATGATTAGACGAGCCTCAGCTGGTTGTTTCCCCTCTTGAATGGCCCTCTTTCATCAGGATGTGTTGGGACAAGTGCTTTTTCAAGGCAGGATATCAGTGGAAGACACAGTGTTCTCTAAAAGCCATCCAGTTCCCGGGGAGCATCACCAGCCGCGATCTCTCTGCTCCGCACACAATATACGGTCGACCTTTTCTTTGCCTTCTTTTCTTTTATGGGTTCAGAAGCAGAAGGATGTGAGTTTTATAGCTAGTTATGAATCTTTTCGAGTTTCCTGGCTTCTGCCTGACGCTGGGGCCAGCACGATGCTGCTGCTGTGCAAAGAAAACCAGCCCAAATTTGTATGTATGAGCCACTGGTTTGTGCTGCTTTGGGGCATCTGGCACCGCTGCCGAGGGGCAGAGTTGGGGCTGTTCTTTTAATGGCAGGATTTGGCTGTTCTTTAGGAGGTGTTTTTTGTTTGTTTTTTTTTTTCAAAAGGCCAGAGTTTTAGTTGCTTACTGGATCTGCAGGATTTAAAAGGGGGTTGGAATATTGCACCTTGCCTTCCTCACTCAGCTGTGTTCGGAGCAGTTGTGTGAAGGGACTGAGAGCAGAGAGTGTTCCCAGAGCGGAGATAAGGGGCGTGTGGGTAATGTTGTTGTTACAATGTGGTGTAAACTGTGAGTTTGTGCTCAGAGGTGTTGGGGTGTGTTACCTGTGTCGGGCACTGTGGAAATGGGAGTTTGTGTGGATATTGGGAATGCTGGGGCTACGGGAGGTCTGGGTGGGGAACAAGGATTGAAACTGAAACAGAAATCCTGCTCTCAGCAGGCTCTGGGCTTTGCTTCCCAGTTCACTTCCAGGCAGAGGAATCCACAGAGAGAAAACCTTTGCAATTTGGGTTGTCCTTTTCCTGCAACAGCTTTCTGCTCCAGCAGCACAGCTTTCCCTTTTCCTGCTACTGGGAATACTCTGATTTACTGTAACTGATTTCCTGATGCAGGAGAGGAGAACGTCAGGTGAGATGAACCATCAGAGCAGGAGTTCCTGAGGTCTTTGGGAAGGAGCTCTGCCTTTTCCAAGGTTTTTCCTGCTGGAAAAAATCCTAGGCAGTACTTTATTAGGGATTAAAAAAAGATCCCTTTTCATTTTCCCAAATTCTCATGATGGGAATGCCGTGAATTACCTCCTTGTGCATTATCTCACCAAACCCTTCCTCTTGATGGAGTGTGTGTGCAGCTGAATATTCCATACATTGTGTTGGGGTCGCTGCTTTTGTGTCATTTCTGGCCTTTTTTTAACGCTTTCCTGTGAGCTCTGGGGTGCGAAGGAAACAAGGCTCTTCCTGGCTGGCTCCGGGAATGAGCCACATTCCTGCTGGGAGCAGGAGCCAGGCCGAGCAGAGCAGCAAACCCCGAGGACTCCTGTCCAGACACAGCTGGGGAAGTGAGGGGTGAGTGCTGGGATCCTGCAGGAATGGGAATGGAGAAAAGCCTGTTGGAATTACAGTGCAGTTCTCCTGATGCGTTTTACTGGTCTTGTGGACCCTGAAATTTAGGTGGAAATTTTTAATTCACTTTTTAAAAGTTCAAATTTAAACCTTGTTCAGATTTTCTCTGGGGCTTCTGCACCTTGAAATTCAATTGGAAAAGGAGGAAGCTTCACCTGGGAACCTGGAGTGTGTTCCTAGAGGTGGCAAAATCTGAAAAGACATGAAATTCATGTCTGTCCTCTCAAAAACACTGAGGGAGAATGGAGCATTGGGAACATTAGGGCTCACTCCTGCCCAAGGCAAAGACCTTGGATAAAGCATGGAATAGATGAGTGCTGGGAGCAGTAACTCCAGAGGGATCATTTGCTGCAGCAGAAGTTACTCCTGTGCAGCACAACCTGATAATGGAGCATTTCTGTTTGGTAGCTGCAGTAATTAATGAGGAGCTGTGGTTGGGAGCATGGGGTGGCAGAAAATGGGGCTTTGTAAGAAGGAATGGCTCTTGTGCTGTTTGGGAGTGGAGGAAACGCAGCGTAAGCAGTTCCTGTAGCAGCTCAAAGGTTCCTCAGGAGAGGGGATTTTCAGCCATGTGGGAATTGCAGCTTCCCTGCTCACAGCCAGATCTGTTTCTGAACTGTTCCCCAAAGGATCATGTGGGTCAGGGCACTGTGGAATTGGGCTATGCTGGTGCCTGCTGTCCCCACCAGTGCTGATCCACCTTCTCCTCTGGTATGTTCCAGCCTCTGTGTGTCATTTGCCTCTGGGAATGCCGTGGTGTTTGCCCAGCCCGTGTCCCGCCTCCTCCCCAGATGCTCCAGAGAAAGCAAAACTTCTGCAGTTGTGCTGGTTGTTTTCCCCAGAGGGTTCAGAGCCCTTTCCCTTCCCTTGTGATGTGCAGGTTCCATCTGCCCTCCCTCCCTTCCTCTTTACACAGTTTCGTGTTCTTGTTTTTGCATTCCAAAGAAATCCCAAGAACTGAAATGAGCAGGAACTGGTGGACTCCAAACCCGCTCCTCAGTCCTGTTGCAGGTCTGAGCCTGTACCAAGTCCTACCCTCTGCTGCTTTTCAGTTGCAGAATTCAATAATCAGGTGATAAAGTCATTTCCAGCCCATGACAGCTCAGGGAAAGGATCTCCTGCAGTGGCCAAGTAATAACACGGTGGTGGAAAATGACACATGAATAATCCATGAATAATCCTGGAGCCATGCGGTGCAAGTGGCAGGATCAACCTCTGGGAACAGCTTCTCATGGCAAAATCCTACTATGTTTTAGTGGGGAAAGCCCTTCCTTCCCCAGCTGTGCACGTTCTGCTGCTGTTTCCTTTCAGTTCACTCCTGTGTCATTTGTTTTCCAGCCTCAGCGAGAGCTTTTTCATGGTGAAAGGAGCAGCCCTTTTCCTACAGCAAGGAAACAGCTCCCAGGGCCAGCGAAGCCTCCAGCACCCTCACAAACATGCAGGTAGTGGATTAGATCCCCTCTGGAGTGTCTTTTTCCATCCCATCCACGTGGATGGGCTGGTGACACACGTGGGTGGGGGGGTGGGTGGCTCCCCACGCTGTCCTGGTGAGCTTTGTACCACCTGCTGAGCAAACCCAGGCTTTGAAATGGGAACGTGGGATTATTGAGTCTTGGTTTAAACTTTTATCACTGTATTGGAACTGTGACTGGAGTAGAAGCTTATTCTCTGTGGAAATCACAGCATTTTGCATGGTTCTCTTTGGGCAGGGAAGGGCTGTTCAGCACAGCAGGGATATTTCTCCAAGTGCTCTCCCAGCCTGCAGTAGTCCAGAGGTTGGGACTTTCTTTTGAAATTCCCTGTTGCTGGTTTTGTTGATGTTGCTGGTCATGGTAAGAGATGTTTCATCAGGATTTGGGCATCTGGATAGCTGCTCATATCCCCTTTCCTGATTTCAGGAAAACCCCCTTTCCTGTTAACTCCCCACAGTCTGGCCTGTGAGAGTTTATCACGGTTTGAGAACAGGCTGTCCTTCCCCCAGTCCCCTCCATTGTGCCAAACTGGTGGAAAGAAATGGTAGGGGAGGGCTATGGTGAGTGCACACCGGGATTGACAAGCAGATAAGGGGGCTCAGGGGAGTGGATTCTGCTTTCCCAGTGATTTTATACCTTGTGTCTTTGACAGAATTTTGGAATTTGTGGTCACTGGGCAAGAAGAAATAAGATCTTGGGGGCACTTGGAGAGCAGGAGCATGTGGGAAAGGCACAGTGTGGTACTGTGTGGCTGCTGCTTAGTAAACACTCCAAGCACAAAGGGGGTGTTTGAATGCCAAGCTTGGCTTTGGGTTTCTTTAATTGTCAGCAATTCCATATGCCCAGCAGACATCCTACGGAAGGAATTTTATCTCTCATGGAAAATTATGAGTGCATGACTCAGTTATTAGATGGGAACTTGGTTTGTTTTCCTGTAGATTCCTTCTTCCTTTGGTTTGCTTTCCCCAAGCAAATGTACCCACCACTCTAGAGTTGAAGGGACTTGTTGCACAAGCAGAGCTTTGAGAAGGAAGGGCTCCATCACCCAACCCAGGCCCCTGGTTGTGTTCTCACACAGCCAGAGAATGCTCATCCAGGAATCTCCCTGCTGTTGGTGTCCTCTGGGACAGCAAAGTTAATTGCCCTCCCTTAATTGGTATTTTTGGATTGAGAAACATCCAATTTCTTTGAAGGTCAAGACTGATGATTCTTAGTGCAGCAAGAGCCTCTTTTCTGATGATTCCTCTGCTTCCTCTGCAGGTGATTTGCCCCAGCACCTCCAGGTGATGATCAACCTCCTTCGCTGTGAGGACAGGATCAAACTGGTAAGGACAAGTGCATTTTCCTGTTCTCCTTTCTGTTGGAAGTGTTTGAAACAGACCTGTAGAGGATCAGGAAAAGTATTGGCAGATCTTAAATTTCAGAGTTGCCTTAACTCTGTGTAGTTTCCCAGCCCTACCATGTTCTCCTGTCCACTCCTCCTGCCCTGATCTTTACATCCAGGTAATGAGTTGGGTCAGGGAACTGCTGTCTCTGAAATGTGTTGTTCTGTTAGATTTAATTTTCAAAACTTGAATACAGGAGGAGAGACAGGAGCTTGCTGATGCTTGTGGACACTTTTAAGTCAGCCTTGAATCTGCATCACATGAGGCTGGACTTTCTTTTAAAGAAATCTACAGATAAAAATCAGCTGCAAAAGTCACTGCAGAGAAGTGGATGTCAGTTCTCCCTCCTGCACAGGCACATTTCAGTGAAGGCTTGTGAGTGGGACAGTCCTCTGCAAGTTCTCAGTTCAGTGCATGACCAGTGCCTTTTACACTTCCTGGTTGAAACTCTTTGGAACAAACCTTTGGGTTACATTTTGTAGCATTCCCCCAAGCTGGAGCAGGTGATCCCAGCTGATCTTCTCCCTCACCGGTGCCAAGTCAAACTGGCAGCAAGCCTTGCTGTGTCTCAGACTGCAGCTAAATAAAGCTTTGGGGCGCAATCACGCCTTAAAAACTATGAGGCAGCAATGGGATATTAATTAGCCAGAAGGTAATTAGCAGGCCTGGCTCCCTGTTTGCAGGCTGTACGTCTGGAGAGCGTGTGGACGGACCGGGTGCGGTACATGGTGGTCGTGTACAGCAGCGGGCGCCAGGACACCGAGGAGAACATCCTGCTGGGGGTAGATTTCTCCAGCAAGGAGAGGTATGGCAGCCTCGGGAATCAGGCAGGCTGGGCTCTCTGGAGAGCCTGGCCACACCAACAGCAGTTGGTTTATGTGTGTCTGCAAATCTGAGCAAGAGGAAGGACATGTATTGAGTTTCCTGACATTTTTATTCCAGAAAGCTTGCAGTCCTCTTGGAATGTGTAGCAAGGCATGTAGAATCCAGCTGCAGGGATGTGGCATCCACCTCAGGAGTGGGAGTTTGCTGCCTGCTCCCTGTAAATGCTCTTGCAGACACATTTGCAAAGCTGGAACTTGCTCTCTCCACCAGGCTCAAGTCTGTTGATGGGATGATGCAATGGAGCCGGTTTGGGGGAGTAGCTTAGTTGCCAAATAATGTCAAAAAACAATACTGCAAAAGTAGCTCCAAAACCAACAAACAACCGTGTCAGTAACGAGCTGTTCCTTTTGTCTGACTGATAAGAGCACAGAGAATTTGGCAAAGCAAGGGAAATATTTCGTTATCGAGGCCCCTCTCAGATTATCCCAGTCCTGGGTGAGTAAACTAAGGCAGAAAAGCTCTTGGCTGGGGGAGATGGGGCCGGTTTCTGGAGTCAGAAGTTGGAGCTGCCAGGCTGTTGTGTCTGTTCTCCCATGATTTAACAGGCTGCCCTGTCGTGCTGGTGCAGCCAGTGTGAGTTTTGTTTAATTTTGGAAAACCTTACTGGTGGTTTCCAGTGGAAAGGGGAAGCTTTTTACAGCTGAGAGATCTGTGGGGAAGCTCCTGGCCATGCCTTGTTCATAAGTTTATTGTCATTGTTTTGGTGCTGCCTCTTGTTCTGCTCTGAAAGTCCTGTTGTTAGTGTTAGGGAAGAAATTCCCATGTGGCATTCCCTTGGTGTGCCACAGCAGTGCAAGTTTGCACTGTCACTTCTAACCTGAAACAGCCTTGCAGTAATTTGCTCCTGGTGATCATCCATGTGAGATGAGAAGACAAATGGAAAAGTTGTGACAAATCCATCCCAACTGTAGGGACAGCTGCCATTTCAATGAGTGGCTCCCCAACACCCAGAGTTTTTGTTGATTAGGGATGCATAAAAAGGTCATTTGGCAGTAGTGACTTCATTGAGTGACTCTATGGCTTTGTGTTGGGGCTGAGATGTCACTGCTGAGCTGTAAATGTTCTCCCTGCTGAGAACTTCACTAGTCAGGTGCTTTTATTCCTCTTACATGTGTTTAATGAAATCCTTTTTAACTTGCAAAGCTCTAAAGTGCACATTGTCCACATGTGTGCTTAGACTGGCCTGTCAAATCCATTGTAAAAAGTGGCTGAAGGCTTAAAAAAGAAAGGAAAAGAGCAAATCAAATCTGAGTTCTGTTGTTGTGTGCATCCAAATTTCCTTTAAAATCTGAATATCTCAGTAGCTTAATTATTTACTAGTTGGAAATTGCTGGCCCTCGTTATAGTAGGGCTTTGTTGCCAGATTTCATCTCTGAGCTGAAGGTGTTCTTTTGGGTCAGATAAACCCCTAAAGTCCCTTTTTGTCTGTTGTATCAGGCAGAGGGAGGGAGCACAACTGGAACTTGACAGGCCCCTGGGGTGCCCTTTGCAGAGAGTGGGCAGCTGCCTAAAATATTACTAAGGATTACTAGAGGAAGGCTTGAGGATTTTAAAAATTAAAGAGTGTTAATAATTCAGGCTATTGGTGTGACCACATCGTGGCCTATATCTAACATCCTGTGTAACCATCTCTCTTCCAGTAAAAGCTGCACTATAGGAATGGTTCTTCGCCTGTGGAGTGACACCAAAATCCATCTTGATGGGGATGGGTAAGAAACCACATTAACAGGATAAATGTGAATGTCCTTCCCTGCCTGGGGGCTGCTCTGGGAGAGATTCCCTGTCACCTTGCACAGAAAGTTCCCATTTTGGATTCATGGCTCCAGTCCATTATTCACACAGTGAGTTTGGCCTTGCTGCCCTCACACTGCTCGGTGGGACCTGTGGTACCCCGGGAATGCTCTGAAATCCCACTCCAGGGGTGCAGCTCCCATTCCTGGCAGCCTATGCTGGGAGGGGTGTCCTCTTGCCATTCTTATTTGGGAGGGTGTTGGAAAATCAGAGACAGAAATTCTCCTCCCTGATTCTTTTGGACTGTGAGTGTCCCAGTAGCTGCTTGGGAGCAGCAGTTTGTGATGCAGAGAGGAGCAGTTTGTGATGCAGAGAGGAGCAGTTTGTGACCCGTTCTCCCCTCTCTCTGCAGTGGCTTCAGTGTGAGCACAGCGGGGAGGATGCACATCTTCAAGCCTGTGTCAGTGCAGGCCATGTGGTAGGTGTGCTGAGGGGCTGGGGGCACAGACACTGTCCTCTGTCAGTCAAAAACAACCAACCAGCTGCATGTTAGAACTCTCTATAAACTGGTATTCAGTGAGTGCAGCAGAGATCTGCTGCCCCGTGTCAGCAGGGCTGTTAAGGGACTGTGGGAATCCTGATCCGAAACCAGGATCTGCTGCTTCAGTTCACAGCAGCTCTGGGCCCTTCAGTGAGAGGGAAGTGGCACCAGGGAGATGAATAAATATGAAAGATTAACTTGAATTCACTGAGCTGCAAACCCAGAATTTCCTCTCTCTGCATGTTTCACTCCCAAGCTGATGGAGGAGGCTCAGGACCCACTGCCAAACTGCGGCATTCCCTGTGTTCTGCCTCATTCCTGGGGTTCCTGCCTCTCCAGGGGCTTGTTCACCTTTCAGCTCCTGTCACCCCTCCCCTGTGCAGGGATTCCAAACCCCTGAAGCAGAGGTGGCTGAGTCAGCAGTGGCTGTGCCAGCACATTCCTCCCTGGAGAGGCTGCTGCCCAGCCCTGCATGGAACTGCATCTCCCTGGGCCTGGGCAGTGTGCTGGCTCCCCTTGGAGCCTGGAGAGATCCCTGTCCCAGCAGCATTTGACAGGGAAAAGATGTGCAAAGGGATGTTGTGCTGGGGATGATTTGGTACAGAAACAAGTGAAACTTCTGTTGTCGTTTTTTGCGCTTGGCCGCCTTGGAGGTGGTTGATGTGTTCAGTACAACGAGTTTGGAGCCTTAAGGAAAGAAAAAATTGAGGAGGGAAGGAAGGAAAAAGTAATGCTAGAATTTGCAAAAACAAATGACCCAATCTGGGCCTGGTCCCTGGAGCCTGTCAGGGGCCAGGAATGCTGGTAAATATGCATCAGGCTCCTTGCTGGAGGTGGTTTGAAAATTGTCCCTGTTCTTTATTTTCCTTTGGCTGTACAAGTTGGATGATGATTACATCCCAGAGGGACTTGTGCCTCCTGATTCCGTTAATCAGGAGAAGATTTCAGCCTCTGCCTTGGCCCTGCTGTGAGGAGCCTCCAAGGTGCAGTTTATGCCCTCTTTGAGCTCCATAAATCTGCTACTCTCAAAGAGCAAACCGCAACAAATAATGCTAAAAATCATTTTTTTCTCTGTGAAAAATCTTCAGATCCTGCTCTGTCCGTTCCTGCTGCTCACAGCTGCACTCTTCTCCCAACCTGCAGGTCTGCTTTACAGATCCTCCACAAAGCCTGTGAGGTTGCCAGGAGGTACAATTACTTCCCAGGAGGGGTGGCCTTGGTCTGGGCCACCTACTACGAGAGCTGCATCAGCTCCGACCAGAGCTGCATCAACGAGTGGAACGCCATGCAGGACCTGGAGTCCACCCGCCCCGACTCTCCCGCCCTCTTTGTTGACAAGTCAGTGCTGCAATGGATTAGGAAAAGTCTTGGCTCACACTAAAATCCCCTTCTCCCTCTTCTCCCTCACCTGGTTCATTTCCTTTTCATAAAAGGCTTCAAATGGGGTTTTTTCCATTATTCTCCCCAAAATTGCCTTGACCACAAGCCTTTCCCCCCCCACCCCTCAGTGCTGGGCAGCAGCATTGTGTGTTTGCTGCCAGCCTGGAGCTTCCCCTCCTGTTCCTGTTCCCTTCCAGGCCCACGGAAAGGGAACGGACAGAACGGCTCATTAAAGCCAAACTCCGGAGCATCATGACGAGCAAAGACCTGGAAAATGTGACTTCTAAGGAGGTAAATAAAAAATTCTTGCTCCTATTCTTCCTGCCAGACTCCCTTTCCAGAGAGTGCTGAGGAGGCACCGTATCCCTGGGTGTCACTGGCTTTGGAATGTGCATTCCAGCTGTTCTGTAAAGACTCTGCTCTGGCTTTGCTTCACCTCTCTCCTGAGAAATCAGGATAATATCAGCATCAGAACGTGTTTTTCAGGACTTTAGTAACAAGTATGTGACTTTCAAGTCAGGTTTTAAGGTTTTATTTCCTTTTTTTCCTGTCAGAGGACCTTGCAGACAGCATTTTGCTGGTGAGTTTATAGATGGAAAATCACAAGTCAAAGCTGAAGTTAGTTGGGATCTATCCCCCAGGCTGGTAAAATACATCCACCCGCAGTGCAGACATTCACAGTGGAAATAGATCTCTTTGGGCTGAGTTTTTGTTTTTTAAGGGAGGTTATTAGCATGCAAGTGGTAGGAGGAAGCTGAGAACTCGTCTGTCTGTGCACATGTTCCTCGCTCCCAGTGCACACGAGATGCTTTGGTTCTGCTGCAGCCATTTTCCACAGTGGGTTAAAATAAAGTTGTGTGGGTTTGCATTGCCCCAGCCAGAAGCTGAAGGCAGGGAGAGGATGTTATGTCCCATTTTAAAATGGGAGAGTACTGGAAATCTCTCTCTGCTGCCATTTTCACTCCTTGCTTCTAATGGATCTTGCTTTATTTGTTCACTGCTCTGCAAGGTCTTGTTTTTCTTCTCTCAGTTTATTATTTTTAAGAATCAGGTACTCCAAGGTAGATTTTTTATTTTTTTTTTTGTTCTCTGATATTATCTGAAACTTTATTTTACAGCTCTTCAGTTTGGGGGCTTAGGATGTCAGGATGCCAAATCCCTGTTGCTGTTTTTATTGAAGGACAGAAAAGTGTTTTGCAGGGAAGTGCCAACAATGTTTCTGTTGAACACCACGGTCCCAGTGCCATCCTTTGTTTTGTGCTCTGCAGATCCGAAACGAGCTGGAGAAACACATGAACTGCAACTTGAAGGAATTCAAGGAATTTATAGACAATGAAATGCTGCTAATCCTGGGTCAGATGGACAAACCATCTCTGATTTTTGATCATTTATACCTGGTAAGTGTTGAGTTCCAGCAGAGCTGGGCTGTGCTGCATCCAATCCTCTGCCACTAGATGGTACTCCAGGCAAAACCAGGCACTGCCTCTGGAACAAAGGCTTCCTGGAGATGAACTCAGTTGTGCCCATTGGGTCTTTTTGTTGTTGTTCTGGAGAGAATCAGAGGAAGTGCCTGTGTTTGAGGGCAAAATATGCTTTTTAAGCAGTTTTAAGCTTTCTGTTTTGAAGGTTTGGGGGGAATCCAAGGAGTAAATACCCCCAGAGCTTTCAAGATTTGTCTCCATTCTCACATGTGGCATGACTGGGATCACAGGTATAATCACTTTCTTTCCTTGCTCTGTTTATGCCTGTGTTGAAAAATCAAGAGTGGCCAGAGACAGTGATTTGGGATGAGCTCAGTCACACTGGCCTAGGACTAACTGTAAGTGAGTTGTCTCCTTGTCCCCTCCTCCAGCAGGTCCCTGCCCAGGACAAGACATCTGCTTATGGCACTTTTCTGTCTCAGAGGCCTCTTCCAGCATTTCAGTTGGCAGTTCAGGAGGAAGGCTGGGGCTGGGGGATTGCAGAACCTGAGGGGAAAGGGCTGCTTTGGGGCTCCTTGGAAACGTGTGCTTGTGGCTGTTGCAGGGCTCCGAGTGGAACGCCTCCAACCTCGAGGAGCTGCAGGGCTCAGGGTGAGTACAGCTCCTCCCAGGCACCAGCCCTTAAACCCTCCAGCTCTTTGCCTGTAACTCCCACCCAGCTCTCTGGAGAGAGTGTTTGTAGCTTTAGGGGTGATTCTCGTTCTCAGTTGTGTGGTAACTTAGTGCCAACACCTTGGTCGAGAAATCTCTCCAACCTTACTTTAAACGGAATGAAAATAACAAAACTTGTCGTTTGTGAGGTCCATCGGGATCTCCATTCCCCCAGAGTGGGCCATCCCTAGTGTTGTGCCAGGTGGGAATTCCTGGAGGCTGCAGAGGAGCAAAGGTTACAGCACTGAGGAATAAACTCCATTTAAAGGAGCAGAGCTGCCAATTCCCCTTCTCCTGCCCAGACAGGCAGCTCAGGGTGTCTCACCACACTCATCACCACGGGGCTGCTTCACCCCATTTACTGCAACACTTTTTGGACAAGGGAGAGTTTGGCATATGAATATTTGCAGCTCACCCAAGGCCTGCACCAGCCTTGGTGTGAGGAACTGAAAACTATTTCTCAGCAACGTGGCTGGAAATGTGTCATTTGGAGTCCTTGGGAACAGATGTCTGGACATCTTGGGACAAGTAAATCAAGCAGGGCATTAATGATTTTGTTCTGCTTGGGGACATGGCAGTGTCTGAAGTCAAACCTGAGCAAATTTTAAGACAAATATCCTGTGTCCTCGATTTGTCTGAGTGATAGGAGGTGATAAATGAATGTGCAATTGGTTCTCCTCAGGTACATTGACATCCCTGCTGTAATATTGGGCAGGAATCAAGAGATAGCATGTGACTCTCATGATTTTGGTCGTGAAGAAGAGAAAGGGGTGGGTTTGCAGCTAAAACCTGCAGTTGGAAGTGGTGATTCCTGGGTTCTGTTCCCAGATGATTCACTTGCAGCCGATGCCCTTTCCTTCCTTCGGGATCCCCAAAGCCATGTGGCACAGCCAGGACTTTCTGGTTGGGTTACACAGACTCAGATAAAATAAGTGAGATAAAATAAACTTCTCCCTCCTGTGCCCAGGGTGTTTGGGTGCTTTGTGTGGTGCTGATGGTGAGGGGTGGGTGAATGGCCACCTGTGCCACTGAGTGTCCCAGGGCTTTGGGATTAGGGCTGTAGATAAAACCTTATGGCATGTGTTGGGTAGGATTTCCTGGATCCACAGTGTCCCTCGATTGTTCTTCATGGCCATGGCAGCTGATCCTGTGTCTCCTGTTCCCCCCAGCATTGACTACATCCTGAACGTCACCCGTGAGATCGACAACTTCTTCCCCGGGTTGTTCGCGTACCACAACATCCGCGTGTACGACGAGGAGACCACGGACCTGCTGGCACACTGGAACGAGGCCTATCACTTCATCAACAAGGCCAAGTGAGTGCCTGGGACCCCAGCTTTGTGTGGGGGCATATCTGAGCCACCTTCCGTGTCTCATCCTGTGTGAAGCTGGGCCCTCCCAAAGCCACACAGTCTGCTTTGTGCCAGGAGTTCTGTGTCCCTGGAACTCCCCTGTGCCTTGTCTCTTCCTGTGCTGGCATTTAACCCGTTCCTTGCCTGTCACTTTTATTACTGCTTTGTTTTGCTTCCAAAAGGAAATGAGGATGTTTCCTCTTCTGGAGAAGTTCTGGAGCTGCTCCAGCCTGTATCTGTGTGTGACCTGCCCCAGCTGTCCCTGCAGACAGATGGTGACAGAGCCCATCAAACTCTGCTCGACCATTACACTCCTCCTTTTCCCGCTGTATCCAAAGACTGGGGTGGGCAGGAGGCTTCCTGGTGGTCTCTGAAATGAATGAGACTGTCCTTCTCTACCTCCCAGCTTTTCTGGACAGGAACTCTTCTCATGGCCCATGTAATCCAGCGTGTTGGGGTGGGCAGGAGTGGGAAGCGCTGTCCCCCCTGCGTGTGAAGTGATAACAAACCCATAACCAGGGATATGGGACCAATTCTCCTGTCTGTCCTCCTGCAGGAAGAACCACTCCAAGTGCCTGGTGCACTGCAAGATGGGGGTGAGCCGCTCGGCGTCCACAGTCATTGCCTACGCCATGAAGGAGTTCGGCTGGTCCCTGGAGAAGGCCTACAACTACGTGAAGCAGAAGCGCAGCATCGCCCGGCCCAACGCCGGCTTCATGCGGCAGCTGCTGGAGTACGAGGGAATTCTGGATGCCAGGCAAGCCTGGGGACAGGTGGGAAGGCGGCTTGTGGAAAGTAAAGGAGCTAATTGTGGGTAGCACCACAAAGTATTGATCGATCTCCCCGCGGTTCTGTCGGTGTCGTGCCCACAGACACGGGCAGAGCGTGCAGGGGCTGCAGCCTGAAGGGTCCCTTTGGAAGGGCAGAGGCAGAATCCTGGGATAATCATGTTGTTTCTAAACCTTTCCTGTGCCAGGCTCCATGGATGGAAATTAGCTGGGAGAGCTGCTGTGGTGTAATTCAGTGAGGGTTTCTCTGCGCTCGGGAAGCACGTTTGGATTCCTCAGCAGCCAGTGCTGCTCAGCACATTGTTCCTGCTTTATGAGGCAGAACTCATATGAGCTCAGCCGTGTCAGAGGTTCTGTGCCAATCCCAGGGCTCTGTCATTGAAGGGCTGCCATATTTATCTAATAAGGGAAGAGGAGGGAAATCTGTCCCTCTGGATCAGCAGGAGCTGTGCCATGGCACATGCAGAGGGGTGGGGTTGGAGTGTTTTGCTCTGGTGGGGGTTCTGTGCCCTGAGGGGTCTCCCAAGGGCTGATCCCATCACAGCAGCACATGGGGCGCTGCTCTGAGCCTACTGTGGGGTGGGCAGGTGGGGGGACAGATCCTGATGCTGAAGGTGGTTTTTCCAAATGGGACCTTAAGTCTGCACCCAGCCCTTCTATTCTGGGCCGTGGAGAGGGAGGGGAGCTCCTGGCGCTTCTGCAGCTCCAGGACAGTCACTCGTGTCCTTGTCCTCTCCCCAGCAAGCAGCGCCACAACAAGCTGTGGAAGCAGCAGGCGGAGAGCAACCTGCCACAGCACACCGACGGCACCACGGGCTCGGGAGACTTCCTGCTGGAGAGCTTGGACATCGACCTGGAAAACCGCCTGGCTGACCTGGACATGCCTTCCCAGTCGGGATACCTGGACAACCGCGCCGGCACCGACGGGCACGGGGGCTTCGACTACTGCTTCCGGCGCCTCTCAGATACGCTGCTGGAGAACAAGGTTCCCGGGGACAGGGAGGGCTTTTTCCACGTGGAGCAGCTGGAGCGGGATGCGTTGGTGGGACAGCCTCCATCTGCACTGCCACAGGGGAGGCTGCTGGAGATGGGAAAGGCCCCGGAGAGAGCGGAGCCGCCGGCAGAGCTGGGCAGCTGCTGCGAGAGGGAGGCGAAGAGGAAAATGGACTTCAGCCCCAGGAAGGGAAGGATGGGCCTCGGGGAGCCAGGGGAGGACGGTGTCAGGGAGGAGAATCCCATGGAGAAGTGGAAGCGGCGTTTGTCCATGCACAAGGAGGAGAGCAGGCTCAATAGGGAGAACTTGAATAACAACAACAGCAAAAGGAGTTGCCCAGAGGATTTTGAGGTGCGTATGGAGGTGAGATGGAGGTGATTGGCATGGCTGACTCTGCTGCAAGTGAAACTGCTCTTCTCATCCTCATAGCCCAGTTTCATTTGACTTGGATAAAGCCTTTCATTCCATGATGAGCTTCTTCCCTTTCGAAGTGCTTCTGACCAGGGCTTTGCTTGCCCGAGCTGTGGATTTAGATGCCAGGAGTGCACACGTGAGTGCCCTGTAAAGTGCTTTGGGCAGCTCGCTTGCATGACCCTCACTTGGCATGGTAGGTATTCCTTGGAGACGCTGTCTGCTGGGAAAGCACATGGCTTTAGCTCCTGCTGCAGGGCCTGAAGTGGAAATGTTTGTTGTTTCAGAGCTGCTTGGCTGTAAATACACCCTGTGCTGGTCGCCGGTGTGTGTTCTCTACCCACTGATCTGCCCCTGTTTTCTCTCCTGCAGCACGACGCCGTGTTTGGGATCCTCAGCAAGGTGAAGCCTCCCTACCAGTCCTGCACTGACTGCATGTACTCCTCAGCTGGGCTGTCCCCCGACCCCTTTGGGGAGCAGTGTGAGAAGCTGAACCCTGCACGGCGCAGCACCACCATCTGCACACAGCCAGCCCTCCTGTCCCACCTCCACTCCAACCTGCTGGACCACCTGCCCGCCAGGGCACATCCAGAGGAGGCAATCAGAACTAAGCATAGCGAGGCTCCGCTTCCCATGGTGCCGGGAGCCAGGACTTTGGAGGCTGGCACGTGCAGGTCACTGGATCAGCACTGCGGCGTTCTGGAGAGAGGAAAAGATGCGCCAAAAACCCCGGAAAAAACTCTGCTGCCCAGGAGAAACTCCCACTGTGACAGGAGCCTCCTTCAAGCCGAGGTGGTGAGAGAGGAGTCTCTGGCCAAGAAGGACACCAGACCTACCAAGGACCTGAAGTACCTGTTGTTCAGCAAAGACTTGGAAAAGCCAAGCGCCAGCAGCTACTTGATGCAGCACCAGGAGTCGCTGATCCAGCTGCAGAAGGCGGGGTTGGTCAGGAAGCACACCAAGGAGCTGGAGCGGCTCAAGAGCCTGCCCTCGGACGCCTCGGCACTGCTCCGGGACAGGGTGGACTCCAGCATCGTGGAGGAAAGCGAGGACATGATGTCCCACCCAGGCCTCGTGCCCCTCCTGGCACCGGCCCCGATGGTCCTCGGAGACGCGGAGAACAACATGGAGAGGCTGGAGGTGAAACGCGTCCTAGAGGGGGTCTCCCAGAGAACCTCCACGCCGGCCGTGTGCCGCCTGGAGCACACGAGCAGCTTCACCAAGGACTTCCTGAAGACCATCTGCTACACCCCGTCCTCGTCCCGCAGCTCCAACCTGACGCGCAGCTCCAGCAGCGACAGCATCCACAGCGTGCGGGGCAAGCCCGGGCTGGTGAAGCAGCGCACGCAGGAGATCGAGACGCGGCTGCGCCTGGCCGGCCTCACCGTGTCCTCGCCCCTCAAAAGGTCCAACTCGCTCGCCAAACTGGGCTGTCTTAACCTGTCCTCCGACGACTTGTCGAGTGACGTGGACGTGTCCACTGTAACAGACTCCAAAGAGGCCGTTTCCAGCGAGTGCTCCGTGTTCTGTGAGCCACAACCCTCCCAGAGCAGCGCGGACAGCCCCTCCAAACCGGGGCTGAAGGCGGCGGGAGGGAACTTGAAGAGCGTGCTTTGGATGGGCAAAAGTTGATGCTTCCTGTGGAGGGGAGGAGGGGGCTGGATTTTGGGGGGGGTTACAGCATTTATTCATTGCACCGATGCAGTTTTATCATCTGACTTGCAGCAGTTCATCCAATGCCACCTCTTCGTCCCCTCCCTGTGCTCCGAGAGGGGGCAAAAAGAACCACGATGGGTCACGTGAAGGGCACAAGGGAAATCAAATGTGTTGCATGGCTTAGAGGAGGCCTTGGTGTGTGACTTGCCTGTTGTCCTGCAGGATGCTCTTCCTAGTACTGTTTGCCAAGTGTAATAACGTGGATTTGTGTGTGGTTATGGATAGACATTTGTATCTCTATCTATATCTGAAATGCTGAAATGTTCTGTTGCAAAGACTCAGAATAATTATTCATGACTTCTTTTTTTTACAGAGCAAACACAAGGCTCTGAACAGGGCACTTGTGGGAAATCCTTAAGATGGTGACACGCACACTACCTCTGTTCCCGCTGGCTTTTTGTCCTGCTTTGTTGGTTGAGTTTTTTATCCCAAAGGCTTTTCCCAGAATTCTTGCTGTTGTTTGAAGGAATTCCCTTGGTGCTGGCAGTAAAGGCCTGGAGGAGTGTGGACGTGGAGGCTGCCCTGGGGCTGTGGCTGGGAGGTGAAGGAGCTGTGTCCGTGGGGACAGTGGGACCGATGTGACCCTGGCTGTGTGGCCGTCCCAGGTGTTGTGTTTTTGGGGTGTTTTTGCTGTCCTTGTGGTCTGTGATGTCCCAGTGCTGACAGAGCCCGTGAGTGCCCGTGGAGCCCGTGATGTGATGCTGTGTCAGTGTTGTGGATCCTGTGTTGGGACCCTCTGTTGGCTGTGGGTGACAGGAGGTGGCCAAGGAGGGTCAGCTCTGCTGAAATCCCAGAGGTGACCGTGTCTTTTCTGGTTGTTACTGTTGCTTTTGTAGAACAGTTGCTGTGTCCTAGGTTTCCCAGCAGCCTGGGGAGCTGCTGGTGGACTCCAGGGTGTTATTTACACAGGGTGTTGGGAGCCTGGGTGGCCCTGGAGTGAGGAGCCCAGCTGGACGCGTCCCAGCCCTCACAGGGCTGTGAAAGTCCTGTAAATCCTGCTGAGGGGGAGCAGTTGGACAAAAATACGTGTGTGCTCTGAGGAGAGGGATGTTGGAGGAGAGGATGAGATCTCCTCCTGGAGAAAGGGGAGCAGCTGGGGGTTGCCTGTGCCCCCCCCCCCCCAGGTCTGGTGTTACCACGTGCTCCCCCTTGTGCCAGGATTGATGCTTGGATTGCAGCAGTGCCCCCATTCCATATGCAATGCATGTTTTCTTGGAATATTTTGGACAGCCAGCCTGGTCAAGAGCTGCTCTGTGCAAGCCCTGGCTGAATGCAGGGGGAAGAGCTTGAGAAATGTGCAGGGGACACTCCCCAAGTCTCAGTGCTCCCTGAACCCCATCTGAAGCCACGTTGGCTGCTCGTGCCTTCAGGTGATACTTTGAAGCAGATTTGGGGGTCAGAACAGATCTGGGAGCTCAGTGGTGGATTTGCTCAACCAGGCTGTGAGTGTGAGCGCTCCCACATTTTAAAATCCCTGTGGAAAGGCTTTCTTCTTTCTTCAGCAGCCAGAGTGAACTAATTAATCCAAAATCCAGTGTCTCGAGGAAGGGAGCTGTGGGTTTGCCTGATCCTGAATGCCCAGAGTTCCCTCTTCTCCCTTAAGTGTAAGATCCCAAGTTTCTTTTGTGTGAGGACGTGTAGGGATGAGCAATCAGCAAATAAACGTCCCTCCTGAGGGAGCCTGAATTTGATTTGCACTTGTTTCACCCCAGAGAGCTGGAAGGGTGGGAAGTTGTGCAGGAGCCTCTGGTCGGGCCGAGGAGCCAAAGGGACGAGTTCAGGGCAGGATGAAATCCCTTCAGTGAGCCGGGAATGCGGCACGAACAGATCACTGTGAGCCATTGCCTAGGCTTGTGTCATCTTCATCCTGCTGTACGCCCAGACTGGGATTTGGGAAGGGCAGATGGGAGGCCCTGGGGGCTGTTGGGTGCTGTGGGGCTCAGAGTGGCACCTGGGGGAGCCTCGGGGGCTCCTGCCCAGTGAACCCTTCAGTGTGACCCCAGCAGGGTCACCTTTCTCTGTGCTGCCGACCCTTCCCATCCCTGCCCGGCCCAGGGAGGTGGCACAGGGTCGGATTTGAATAAGTTCAGAAGGTTCCATGAACTGCTGCGGGTGAACATGTGATTTCCTTCCTGTTTCTCGAGTGCCTGCCGAGTTCTGCCGCGTCCAACCCACCGTGTCCGACCCAACCCCCTCGTTCCGGGGCACAGCTTGGCTCCCTCCGCCTTCCCCTGCTGCTGCTCCCACTCAGCTCTTGCTGGATCAACCCCACACTTCCCTCACTGGGCCCTGTGCTCCCTCGCTGTGTCACGGGATAGAGGCAGGATTTAGTGGGAGCTGGCCTGGAAGCTGCCGTGCCATTCCCAGGGGTTTGTAGCCAAACCTGCACCATGTGTGGTCCCGCTGGGTTTGTTGCATGAGAAGGTCGATGTGCTCGTCCTCCCCACGTGTCCTTACAACAGAGTGCCTTACTCATAGTTTACAAACACTGTGTATCTGTTGAGCTGTTCAACTCTGCTGTTTGCTGTTCTTTGGGGAGTTTTTGGTGCTTTTGGTGTTTCTGGTGGCAGTGAGACCATTCCCCCCCACTGCATCCCGCCCTGCCATCCCTGCCGAGCTCAGCACTGCTCACCTGCTACCGCTTCCCTCTGGGTATGGCAGAACCAAAGGACAGCCAGGGGCTGCTCCTGATGTCCCTGTTTATCCCCATTTATCCCGTTTATCTCATTTATCCCGTTTATCTATGCATTGCTGCCGAAACACGAGTGGGGTGTGCGGGGACACATCCCATCACCGGCTGCGCTTTGCTCAGCGGATCCAAACCCAATCCTGTCCTGCCAGGAATCCTGAAATGCACAAACCGGCACCTTATTCCCAGTCCAGGTGCTGTTGGTCTGTGTGGTGGCAGTGCCCGACCTCCTGGGGGTCCTTCCCGTGCAGGTGGGGTTTGGCTCGGCCGTGTCGCAGCAGGACCCATCCTGGTCAGCCTGCGAGGAGGGGGGTGAGTAACGTGTAGCTGTTCCTGTGCATTGCTGTCCTCTGTGATAACAAGGGTCCTTTAATCCCATGGTATTTCTGAATCCCGGTTTTGTATTGGAATCGGCGGGATTTTTGTACTGTACGTCCGCGGGAGGGAATGATGCATCATGCACTTTTTTTTTTTACTTTTGTTTGTAAGAATGTCCTGAATATTTTATGTGCTTCTTGTGAGGAATAAAATAAAGGGTTTTTTTGTTTCCTTATGCAACGAGTTTTGCAGCTTTTTTTTTTGGAGGTGGGCATTTCCCGATGCCAGTTTGCCGACTCCTCCCGTGCCTGGAGCTCAGGGCATGGAGTGAGTGAGTGAGTGAGTGAGTTCAGTGGCTGAGGTAACACAGCCCTGAGCTCGCTGGTGTGGGCTTGGGAGGGTTTGGATCTCCTCCACCTCAGGGTGTCCCTGGTGGAGAGGTGGATCTCAGGTGTGGGAGCAGCTCTGCTTTGGTGAGGGGAAGCACCAGGGGCTGGAACTGGCTCTGTCGTGCCCTGGTGGGGGACAGGGACCCTGGCACGGAGCACTTGGCTGGGGGTTGAGGCCTTCCTGGATTTGCCCAGATGTGCTGACACGATGGCAGGGGAAGGAAAACAGTGGGACCATGTGGCTGTGTGTGTGTGCAGCTCGTACACCCTGGGGTTAATTCTCTCCAGTGCTGAGCCACAGCAATGCTGGGAAGCTCGTGCTGAGCTGGGAGCCCTGGAGCTCTGGATGGGGAGACAGCAGCTTCCCACTGGTGTGTCTGAGGTCCTGGGGCAGGGCTTGTCCCCCGAGTCCAGCACCATTTTGGGGTCAGTTTGCTGTTGGCCCATTTAACTCACACATCCCTTGGCTGGGTCACAACACATCCCTCCCTGCTCAGCTTGGCTTCCCGAAGACGAAGCCTCCCCACGGAGCTGTTCCCAGCTCCCGAGGTGGGTGCAGGAGGTTGTGTGAGGGACACCACAGGCCAGGAGCGCAGGATGGGCCGGAGGGTGCCTGGGCTGCTGGTGAGTCCCTGGGACTTTTCTCAGTCTTGTTTTGATTGAAAGTTGGTTCTTTTTGGAGCAGTTTGTTCCCTCCTGTTGTGATGTTGCTATGGCAAAACCAGGCAACATCTGGAGCAACACAACTTCCCTCTGGTGACGGTGGAGAGTTTATTTATAGCTCCACTGGCGAGAGGAGATGCCTGAGCGTGGAGCTGCCCTGGGCAGGCAGGGGCAGCCTGGCACTGGGTGCCCTCCTGGTTGGGAACTGGGCCGGTGGGAAGGCACAGGTTCCTCCTGCCTGGAGGAGCTGCAGGTGGCACTGAGCACTATCGGAAAGGAGCTGAGGGTGTCTCCTCAAGGGCCCTCTGATAGGAAGAAGTTGGTTTGTTGGCAGCATTTCCCAGCTCTGTGTGGGGCTGGGTGGTGAGCAGATACTTTGTGTTTTTGAGCAAAAGGACGAAGTTTGGCTCATGAGCAGCACAGGTTGTGTAGCACACGCAGAAGGCACAGGAAGGACTCCCAGGGTTGCTGCTGCACTTGCCCAGCAGCAGTGACTGCAGCAGAGAAGCTGCTGCCCAGCAGTGGTTCTCCTGCAGCCCCAGGGCGATGCCTCCATGTCCCTTCCCTCTGGGCTGTGGCAGAACAGCCGCACTGGCCTCTGGATAGGAGGAAATGTAAATATTTTCCTCAGCAGAAGCTGCAGGTTGATGGTGCCGAGGACAGAGGAGCTGGTTCCTGCAGCGGGCACGGCCTGGGCTGCTCTGCCGCCCGAGTTTGCTCCGGCCTCGTTGCACATTCCCTAAAAGTCTCTTCCTCTCTCAGTTTGAAGGATGGGGCAGTGGCGACGCTGCAGCAGCTGCCATTGCCTTTTATGCAGAGGGTTCAGGAGCAGAACCATCAGAGCCATGTCACAGCTCCGAGAGTTCACTGCAACACCCAGGGCAGGCCCAAAGACCCAGCCGTGCCCGTTCCACACCAACCCTGCGCTCTGTGACCCTCATACAGCTCAAATCAAACCCACTACGATATCCCCAAATCATGAGGGGTTGTGAGAAGCCTGGAGTGAATTTGGCTTTGCTGTGGGGAACTGAGGGCTCGAGGGAAACGCCTGAATTATTGATCAGGTCTTGGTGCCAACAGTGAGTGAGTTCATCCCACTCAGGTGACAGGTTGGCTCTGGAATTCCTCACTCACACACCTCTCAGCACACCTTGCTCAGCATTCCTCTACCTGCCAGAACTGGTGCTGCCACGTCCCCCTCATGCCAGAGCATCGGAAGCCGGGCTGCTGCTCCCAATCCCACTGGGAATTGGTTGTGTTTGCTCTAGGCAGCCTTGGCAGGGATTTGAGACTTCCAGTGGTAACAAATGGGGTTTTGTCTCACTGTAGAGCAGCTCTGCAACGTGCATTGATAAAGAACTGTCCCCACGAGGGGCCTGGCTGGCTCCAGGCCGATAAGGGCTGGGATAACCGTCATCCCTCACTCCTTCCCCTCGGCAGCAGCCAGGACTGGCTCCTGAAATAGATCATGGGACAGGGACAAGGTGGTGGCATCATGACCCATGCAGCCTGTGGGAGTGCTCAGAGGGCTGCCGGGGTCCCTGGGGCTCTGGATGGAGGTGCTGGTACGATTTTCCAGCCCTATGGAATATCAGGGGCTGCCTTTGGCCCGGGGCCAGCAGGCACGTCCTGGGGGCTGTTTGCCAGCTCTTGGGGTAGCACTGGGGTAACTCAGCCCTGACACCACGGAGGTGCCTCTGCAGGCGCCTCTTTGGGACCATCAGGTGTTTTCCAGCATCCCGCCTCGGGATGCTTCCCGGCTCGGGGAACCATAAAAGGCAAAGCTCTGGGGCAGTGGCTGAGCTGGGAGCTGGGCTGGGAGCCGGGCCGGGAGCCGCGGCTCGCTGCAATGCCAGGCATCCCGGCTGTGTACAAACGGATTAGAGCCCTCCAGCTCCCCGGCTCCAGCGCCTTCCGGAGCGTTATCCAAAGGGAGGAACGTTCTGCTCGGAGGGTTCCTTAGAGAAATGCCCGGGCGTTAATAGGGATTTTTGATAAGTTGTGTTTGGGAGTCTCCGCAGGGACAGTTGTATCTGGGGCTGCCGTCGGGCTCCTGTTTATCTCGGGCGGGCTTTTTCTGTCACAGCAATTCCCTTGGCAGTAACGTATTCCCGGGATCATTCCAGCCGCCCCGTCCCTGCCCCGCGTGCTCTGTGCAGGCGGCATCTCTCCCCCAGGCACTGGGACGCAGCCCAAGGCAGCGCCGCTTCCAAGGAAGGAGCGCTGGGGGAGCCGCTCCGAGTCCCGGGCGCAGGGCAGGGAGGCAGCGAGGAGAGCCAGGGGCACGGATGCGGCTTTCCAAGCTCTCCGTGAGACCCACAGGGAAGCTGCCGGAGGGGATCCTGGCCAGACGAGCAGCAGCAGTCAACCTGGCTGTAAAGCCCTCTGGAAGCGGCAGGATCGGAGGGAAGCCAGGATTGCTGCACGGGCCCGTGGGGAGCTGTGGCTGCAGCAGGTTGAGGAAAGGGGAGAATCCCTGGAGAAGGATGCAGATGGGAAGCAAGTCCTGGCTGTGAAGTGCCATGGACCAGCAAATTAGCAGCTGGGGGGGTGCTTTTCCAGTTATCCAGGTGGGATATATCTGGGCAGTGATCAGCACAGCATCAGCTGTGCCAGGTGCTGTGGCGCTCCGTCGTGCCAACGGGATGTTCCTCTCCTGGCCATGAGGCCAAGGAACGCCGGTTCACATGACCCAGGCTCCGACGCTTCCAACTGCTGCCGTCTCTCCCTTAGCGGAGCAAGGAGAAGGCGGTGCCGACAGCCTGCCCAGACCCAAGGTGGGGAGAAATCTTGGCTGGCCACTCTCAAAGCACTTGGAACCAGGAATTACGGTGACGGAGCTGCCGGCCATGGAAGCCTCCACCTGGCAGTACTGTGGATATTTACGGGATGACACAAGTAAGAAGAGGGGGAGAGACTGCGCTGCTTCCCAGGGAGACTCCGCGGGAACACAAGAGGATTGTACACGGCGGCAGCTCGGCCAGGAGGGCCTGGGGAACAGGCTGGAGAGAGGGGACCTCCCCCAGCTCCGGAGCGACACCAGGGCCCCTGCCAGGAGGTCGGAGATGAGCAGCAACGGGCAGAGAGGACTGCCGGGGGACCTGTGCCTGGAAGAGCATCCCATGTCTAAAGGGTGCAGGAGAGGGGAGGACGGAGAAGCCCCTCCGAAGGTGTATGAGATGGAGGTGGGGCCCAGGCGCACGGGCAGGACGGTGAGGCCGGTGGTTTACAGGCTGGAGGAGAGCGAGTACCGGCGCCTCATCCAGGAGGCAGAAGAAGAACCTGAGGAGGAATGGGAAGAGACAGAGGACACGGCGCTTGTGATTCAGGAGGACTGTGCAGGGGATGTCAGGGTGGCAAGTCCAAGCCTGAACAGGCTCAATTCTTTCCAAGGGGTCCTGAGGAAGCAGATGAGCCGTTCGGACTCGGAGAGCAGCTTGGAGAGCAGGCAGGTGAACAAACTGAGCCTGAACTGCCCCTCGGAGAGGAACAAGCCCACGGTCCCCGTCAGGTCCGACAGCTTTGAGCTCATGGATTACATCCTGCAAAATAAACACGAGGCAGCAACATCTCTCTCCTACATCCCCAGGGACAGCAGGGCAGCCGAGAGCTTCAGGCCGGCTCGGAGCTTCTCCCCCCAGCCCGAGGGAACGCCAGACCTGTGCCAGAATGGCCAGGCCGGAGAGGAGGACCCGGCCAGGAAGCACGAGCCAGACAAGCAGGTAGCAAAGAGCCTGGAGAGAATGGTGTCTGCGGTCCCAAATTATCCCTCAGCGGCCAGGGACACTGGGAGGCTTTCGAGACAGAGCAGCAGCCAGCTCCCGGAGAGCTGGGAGCAGCTGGGAGGGGAAGCTGACACAGGGATGCTCGATTCCTACATCCAGAAAAAAACCCCCCCGGCCCCTCCGGTCAGGACCCACAGCAAGGAGAGCCTGGCTCTGAGTATGAGCAAGGCTGTGGCGCTGACGGAGGCGCTGCTGGAGCCCTGCAGAGACGAGGCCAAGCCTGGCAAGGAGCAGTGGGCAGCAGGCACTGAGCAGCTCCCTGGGGGCAGGACTGCGGGAGGAGGGGGCTCGGAGGAGCCGGAGCAGAAGGGGAGGAAGAGTCAGGAGGATGAGAACGTGCTGACAGTCGCCGACGCCAAGAAAACCTTCGAAAAGCCCAAGGCGTCAGAGGGGGCGGCAGCACCACCAGCGCCCAAGAAAGGTGAGGAGTGAGGGCTCCTGGCTCTGCCCTGGGGGTCCTGGAGGGCACTGCGTCGGGGCTGGAGGGGAGGGGAGGTGGGAGCAGGGAGGTGGTCGGAAAATACCTGCCTGGAATAGCTGCGTAGACAGATGGGATGTGCTCAGGGCACATGGAATCTTGTAACGAGGCAGGATGGAATTTAGGTGTTGGTTCAAAGAACTTTGTGAAGTGAAACTGTTTTGGAGAAAGATTTGACTTGTCAGACTCTCCTGTATAGGAATAAGTACAATATACTGCTTTTTCAACAGCAACAGTGCAGCAGTGCCCATAGGGTGCTCCCTTCCACTGCCATGTGGGATTATGTGCCTCAGTCTCTCCAGGCACTGGGCTAGCCAGTAGAATTTTATTTTAGCTGTGGCATTAAAAAGAAGCATTATTTTCCTTAAGTTCTTTTTCTCCTGCACTGTGACTTCACTGAATAAGTCTTTCAGGAGAATAACATCAACTTGGAAAGCCTTTCACTGAAAAAACACAGATAAGTGAACTTTGTTGAAATTTTCCTGGTAAAACAGCCGTTCTGCAGAAACGGGGAAGGACAGAAATGAGTGTTTGTGCGAGAGAGTGGATCCTGCAAGGGGCCACCCGACCCACGCTGCTTAACTCGCATCTTCTGTTCAGTGACAATCTGCAATTGTGCATTTCCTTATAAGGGAAAATAAGTGTTTTAAGGCACAGGAAATCTATGGTGGCTTTGAACTGAGTCGTGTGTTTGCTTGAAAAAATAGGTGTGATTATCCCACGGCACCAGGCACGTCGTGCTGTCGGTTGCTGTCGCGACACTGAAGCAGAGCAGGGACACTGCTGCAGTTTGTGTGTCAGGAATAACAGAATCCCTGCAGGGATGACAAACAGGTCCCTCAGAAGGCAGCTGAGGACATGTTGTCATTCTCCCAGTGCAAAGAAATAGGGTTGAGAGGTGTTTGTCACTGCAAACTCTCTGTGCCAGGCTCTGAGCATGAAGCAGGGATGGGGTTGGTGTTATCCCAGTGTCTGGACCTCTGCTGCTCCTGGGTGGGAATTGTCTGATATCAGTGGCACAGCTGATCTGGAGCGTTCCCATCAGCCACACTGGGATGTTTGATCAGCCCATCCTTCCCCGGAATGGAAGGAGCAGGTGGATGCAATGGATGCAATGGGTGGTTTGGCAGATGTAAGGAATCAACTCCATCCCCAGGGCAATACTGGCCTCAGTAAATCCCTCCTGGCACCTCCTTGTTCTCCAAAAGAAATAAGGATGGAGGGTTGAGACGATATTTCAGTGCTGAACTATGAAAATGTTGCAATAAAAAATAAGAGAACCACAGAATGTTTCAGGTTGGGAGGGCCCTCAAGGCTCCTCTCATTCCACCCCCTGCCATGGGCAGGAACACCTTCCACAGGAGCAGGAAGAAGAGCAGAAACAGCTTCTCATTTTGCTCTGTCCAAGACAGCCTGCTGGGGTTTTAAAAAGCTATTTCAAACATTTCTCTTCCCAAATCTCAAACACAAACACCTTGCCTTTATTTACCCTGTCATGATTCCTTTCTTATACCTCTGATTTTTCCAGCACCTTTGGTCCAACTTGGTCCTAGACAGCAGGGAGAGAAACAGAAGGAGATGGCAAAAGGATTCCAAAGTGGTTGAATAATGAGGTCTGTGCTCAGTGCCCAGGAAATCCAGCACCCAGCCCCGGCTCCTTCCCTGCCTGCCTGATTTTTTGCTGCCATTCAGGATTTCAGAATGATAGGAAGTGTCAATCCCAAGATTCTCATGTTGGAAATAAAATACAGTTTGCTGGGGTTTTTTTCTTTTTTTTTTCCTCTCTCCTTTTTTTTTTTTTTTTTTTTTTTTTGCTTTTTGTGTTCTGCTTTCTTGTCTCTCTCCTCCTCGTTAATCATCCAGAGACGGCAACAAAGGAAATCCCATCTGTTGCAAGTAATTGCTTTGGTTTTATTTGGTGGCCCAACATTTTAATTAGGTATTGGGACTTACTTCCCCTTCACTGCAGAAATAGGAAAGAAATGAAAATGTATTTTACAGTCCTGTCTAATGATGGAGAAAAATACATGAGGAAATAGAAATTGAAATTAGAGGTTTCCTTCTGCTGTAAAAGGACTCTTTTGGGTGCCTTTCCTACAGCTGAGTTGGGAGGGATGTGTTTGACATCGATATTACTGCACAAAATGTGTGAGAGTGGGTAGATGCAGCAATAGATGTGCTTGATGAAATCTATTGTAAATCATTAATAACAATGGCATAAATTATTAATGCCCATCCTGGCCTAATGTTCTCTCATTCCTTATCCATCTCCAGCATCTCCCAGCCATTCCAAGCAGCACAGACACGATGTCAGCGCAGGCCCTTGCTCACCACGGCAGATTTTATCACCCTTTGGGGAGGGGGGGTTGGGATATGACCCCAACTTTGGGGCCTGGAAGTGGCTCAGTGATGGTTCCACATCACACAGAGCTGGGAATAAAGCTCAGGGGTGCTGGCTCCCAACCCTCTGCTTTAATCCAGGTTTTCCTCTCTCCTTGCCCACAAGCTCAGATTCACTCTCCTTCACTTCTCCCTTCCTGCCTGTTGTTTTAAAATATCTCCTGGAACATTTTGATCTCCTTATCTTCATTCCCTAATTCTATAGCTCCCCTTTCTGGCCAAGGACTGAATAAGGCCAATCCAAAGGGATTTTGCTCTCCCTCTCTCTCCAGACAAACACTTTGCAGGAGCTGGGAGACACTTCCCTGGGCAAATCCCCTCGTCGAGATGGAATCGATTTGCCATTATCAGGAGCAGTTCTGTGGTGGCTCTTAGGACAAATTCATCTTGGCAGCTGCTCAGCAGTTGATGATCTTTGAAATGTCTTTTAAAAACCAGGATTGGGACTGGTTTCATAAAGCTGCCCCTGGAACTCACTCCCTGCCCACGGACACTGAGGAAAAGAGACAGAAAAAAAAGCAAATTAATGGTAAAAGTAAATCTGATTCCACACAGGGAGAATAGGTTGGGGTGGGTTTGTCATTGCAATCAGTTCAGATCTCATAGAATCACAGAATCCCAGACTGGGTTGGGTTGGAAGGGACCTTAAAGAACGTCTCATTCCAACCTCCTGCCATGGGCAGGGAACATTTCCCTGCATTAAAAAGCACTAAACTCCAGTAATACTAAATGAAAGGTAAGATCACATTAGTGATTCCAGTGGGAGCAGCTCTTCCTAATGCTGCTGAGTCTGGCCTTGGGTATCTAATGATGGGATGAGATCCCTAAATGATAGGAGCTGTGAAAGAGAAATAGAAGTACTCAAATTTCAGGTGGGAGAGCCTAGTGCTTCCTGTTAAACAAATATTACAATAAAGTAAATGTAATAATAAATTCAAAAGGCTACAGGAAATAGACAAACAGGGACATAAAACTCCTTGAAAAGCTGTATATATTGGACACCAGGTCCAAACTCTCCAGTCTGGCATATTTTGCGTGACTTACAAGTTAAGCTGCAAAATAACAGGACTTTAAAGTGCTGATCTCCCTAAACCCTCCCTAAGCCGTTTCCCTCCATTCAGAATATATTTAGCAATGAGGATTTCAGCAAACTGAGACATTCAGGATAAATTCATTCCTCAAATGACTTTGCTGCTTCCACTGACGGGGTTTGATGCCCATCTGGGGTTGCTCAGAGATTCCAAATTGCAATGCATCGGCTGAAGGCACCAAGATTTCACCTTAAAAGAGATGCTTCAGGTGTTTCTTCACCTCTCCTAACTCCAACCGGCACCTTGGCAAGGGGGGCTGTGGGACACACCAAATGTGGTGCTTATGAAACATATCAGGAGCAAACCAGGGTGATTTCTTGCAGGGATGGAATTGATGCATATTTGCAGGAAGCTAAATTTAGCCGCTGACATAAGTTTCAGAGGTGGAGTCTGTAGCCACGGTGCTGTTTCCGTATAAAGGCTGTGAGATACTTTGCAGCAATCCTGCAGTGCCGGAGCCGAAGGGAAAATATGTGGGATGGTTAAAACTGGGGAAATGGAGTCTTTGAAATGTAATAACCAGGCGTGTCGGTACTGATAAAATGGGATAAACCTTGTTGGGTGGCTCCTTGGAGCTGCAATATTTGGTAATAGGGTATTTTCCTTCAGAAAAATTAGGATTTGTGGCATATTTTGACAAGTTGTTGGGCTTGCAGCACTCTAGGTATC
Source organism: Pyrocephalus nanus (assembly GCA_038380795.1). Classification (NCBI taxonomy): domain Eukaryota; kingdom Metazoa; phylum Chordata; class Aves; order Passeriformes; family Tyrannidae; genus Pyrocephalus; species Pyrocephalus nanus. The sequence continues at coordinate 8,104,507 of CM076278.1, forward strand.
ATTTAAATTGTTTGTGAGGATGGTTTTATTCAGTTGATGTGACAAAGATTAGCGGTTACAGTGGAATCAAGGAATTTGTGTAAAACCTGAGCTGTTCCTTCTGTTTGTTGGAGACTTCAGCCCAAAATTTGTGTACCTAATACAGCTGTGATTTAAGTAGCTCATTAGCCCAGGTGAGGGCCTGGGTGATCTTTGCAGCATTTCCATCCAGGTGTTTTAGGAAGCTGTGGCAGAAATCCCACAGGGATCATTTCCACCTCAGTGCACCCTTACTGACTCTTCCAGCACCGTGTCATCCATCCCTGCAGGATCCAACGTTCCGGTGGCAGTTGTTGAGAGGATTAGGCTTCAATCAGATTTCTCAGGGCAAATTTCACTTGGTGCCCTCTGTGTGTCACTTTCCTTTTAGCTGGAGGCTGAAAGTCTTCCTTCAGTTCCTCTTTTGAGCTGTTGGGTGGTGCTGAGTGCTGCTGCCCTCGCTCTTGTTTTCCAGTCCAAGGGAAAAGCATTGCCTGGTACATGATTAAAATATAATTTTTTAATAAAATTTCAAGACACACACACAGGTTTGAGGCTCCTAATAAAAGAGGGACGGGCAGTCAGGGATCTCAGCTCAATCACTGACTCATTGTGACCTTCAGCGCGTCACATACGTATGTGGAAAATGTGAATCACGCCCCAAACCCACTGACTTGGGGTTACCTGCAGCTCTGCTCCCAGGCTGCCAAACTGCTTTTGTTTTCTTCTTTTTTAGCTTGAACACGATTGTTTGAGGAAGGAGGGTGGTGTCAGTGTGCTGGGCTGGCGTTCAGAAGGAAGCTATTAATTAATTTCACGGTGCCGTGGGCAGGGATGCAGAGTTAGCACTCTGATCTCTGGGTGTATCATTTTATTATCGAGGTGTTGCTCTGTTGGTAAGAGAGGCTTTCCTGCTTACTGAATCAGTGGTTTAACTAGTGTCAAAGTTTAACATATGTGGGATAACAGTTGTTTAATCTGTAGCTACTGATGTTTCCATCAGCTGTGACAATCACCAGCAAGACGGAGACAAATGTATCTCCCTTAGGTTTTTGAAGTGTTTCAACATCCAGATCTTACTGGGGGTAGTTCATGGTCCTGTCGCAGCTGCGTGGGGGAAGATGAGGGTTCTCAGCTCATCTCCTCATGACATATATTCCTCCAAATTCTGAAGGATTAGAAAGGCAATTAGAGGGGTGCCACTGCCCTGAACCATCACCCCCCCCTTTAAGTACCAAACCACATGCAAATGAATGTGCAGACATTGGCCAGAACATATGAGGAAGCTCAAGGAGTTTTTGGTTTTGGCCATGTATGGTAACACTGAGGGTTGTGGGCTCTGCTCGTGGTTGTTCACCCGCTCCTCAGGCTCCCCGAGGCACCGAAGGATTCCGAGTGTGGTGTTACCTGTGAGCACCCAGGTGTGCTCTGCCAAGTGCTCACCCTGCCGTGACCTGTCAGAGCAGCCCAGGTACAAACCCTACACCACACAGTGCAGCATCCCCAGATGGTCCCTCCTCTGAGTGCAACAGGGAGAACCTTTATTTTCAAGCTGCTGCTCTGGGTGTCTTGCTGAAGTGTGATTTTTAGCGAGGGTTTTGCTTCGCAGTCTTTAGCCAGGGGCTTTTGCCACCGTCCTTTTCTCACAGCAGCCACAGTGAGTAGGTGTGACAAAATGAGGGGAGGAGGTTGTTTTCCTGTGGGCCTGCAGGTTCCCCTCAGTGTTGCCTCAGTGAGGACACCAGGCCCCGATCGCTCAGGGACACACGGCCTGTCCCTCGGAGGGGACATGACTGGTCCCTCAGGGAGGACATGCCTGGTCCCTCAGGGCAGGCATGACCGGTTGTGAGGGAGGACATGATTGATACCCTAGGGGGGACACGGCCAGTCCCTGAGAGGGGGACACGCCTGGTCCCTCAGGGATAACACGGCTGGTCTCTCAAGGATGATACGACCGGTCCCTTTTGGGGGGGACACATGCCTGGTCCCTCACGAAGATCCCCCATAACCTCCCTCTCCCTCCCTCCCCACCGAGGGGCGTCGGGGCGGGGCCTAAGAGCGCGCGACCGCGCGTGGCGGCGATGGTCGCATCGCCATTGGCCGGTCGGGCCGCCACTCACCCCGAGAGGCGGGAGCGGGCGGTGCCTGCCCAGAGGGGCCGTGTCCTGTAGGGGGGCGTGGCCTCGGCGTGGGCGTGTCCCCTCGGCCGCGCTGCCCCGCCCCGCCCCGCGGCGCTCAGTCGGGCGGCGGCGGCGGGCGGAGGAGGAGGCGGAGGCGGCGGCTCCGCCGGGCTGAGGAGCGGACGCAGGAGGCGGCTCGGCATCGCGGTGCGGCTCGGGGGCGGCTCGGACGAGCGAGCGGGCGGGCGGGCGGGCGGGCGGCTCCGGGGAGGAGCGGCGCTGCGGCGAGCGGGGGGGTGGCGGGAGGGCGGCGCGGTGCCCGCGGGAGGGCGGCGGGCAGGGCGGGGGTCCGGCCGGGCGGGCCCTTCCCGCGCGGGGCCGGCGGGCTCTCCGTGAGGCGGTGGCCGCTGTCAGCGCGGGGCCCGCGGCGGGAGCGCCCTCCCGCACCGCCCCTGCCCCGGCCGCTCCCCGCTCCCTCCTTATTAGGCAGCGGCGCGGGGTCGCCGCCGCATCCGCATCCGGCCGGGGCCGCCGGGCAGGGCAAGCCCGGGGCGGGGCGGCGGCGCCGGGCGCTCCCGCCGCGCACCTGATGCCGCGGCGGGGACGGCGCTGGGGGGCTTTTGTTCCGCACGTTTGACCTTGTTTGTTCCCCCTCCACCCCCTCCTTGCCTCTCTTCCTCCCGGCGATGCAGCAGCCGCTCGGTGCCACCGGCGTGTGCCGCCCCCGGAGCGCCCGTGCCCGCCGAGCACCGAGGCGGAGGACAAAAGATGAGCGCCCCGATGCGGGGTTAGTTTGGGGGTGTTTTCCGTAGGCTCTCGTGGAGCAGGTCCTGGTCACGCCGTTATTAGTGGCTCTTTCGAGGCTGTTCAGGAGATGCGTGGAGTCCCTGGCCTGTGTGACATGTCATGGGATCATCAGAGAATCCCGGAATGGTTTGGGTTGGAAAGGACCTTAACGAGCATCTCATCCCACCCCCTGCCGTGGGGGGCTTTGTTTTCCTGTGCAGGAAGCCACGTTGTTTAATAGTGATATGCCAAAGATGAGATTTAAAGGTTAGTCCTCACCTGTGCTTTGTGAAATTCCCAGTCCCTCTACTCAAGGCACCTGGGAAGGTGCTGGACACATGGGAAGGTGTCTGACACCACCACGCAGAGGTGCAGCTGTAGGACCCCCCAGCCAGACAATGTGATGCTGTGACTGACTGACTGCACAGCAGATAGGTCTAAAAAAATATCTGTATTTAAAAAAAAAAAAAAAAAAAGGCAGTGAAAGCTGCCTGGAAACAAAACTGATTGATGTAGTTTTATGGTTGAGGATAAGTGATATATACATTAGGGTTGGGGGGTTTTTTATAGCTGGAGTTGGTCTGAGCACATCTGTTCAGCCTATTCCTGGAGATGTGTGTGGGAGCAAGAGCAAGGATGGTGGTAAAATAGGAGAGGGGCACTCTGAATGCACCAGGCTGGGGCTGATTTGTCAGTTTGCTGCTGAATTTCCCCATTCTGGTTTAATTTTCTGCCAGGCTGTACCCAAATTACCCGACGCCACCCTCTCCCTCCGTGTTCCTCCAGGAGCAGTTGCGTGAGGGAAGCTCTGGAGTGTGGGAAAATGGTGTGAATGGCACAGTGTGTCCTGGGAGAAGCGTGTGGGGATGTGGAGAAAGCAGCGGGTGTTTTGTGCGGGAGGCAGGACAGGGGATATTCCATTTTCATTTGAATAACAAGCCTTGAATCATCTTTTCTGCTCAGGGGGGAGAAAACAGATGGCTCTGCACTCCCCGAGACGTTTCATTGCAGCTAATAGTGATGTTTGCTAAAGACTGTGTACACAAAGGTAGATCAAATATTGTTGTGGCACTGTGTGTTTATTTTGGCAATCTGTGGGTTTTTTTGTATTTTCAGTAGCCCCGGTAAGACCTGACCCACTCAGGGAGCATTCGCTTGGTGTTTGTTTTAATCCAGCACTTCATAACAGTAATTTTTCAATGGTCACTTGTAGCCTTTTATCCAGATTGCTTTAATCAGCATTTGTGTTCTCTGTTGGCATTGCTGTGTCTTCTCCTGAGCTGTCTTTTCAAACACCATCGGATTTTTTCAAGTGAAATCTTCATGCTTATTGCATCTGTCACTTCTGGGACTCACTCCAAGCGAAAGGCAGGGATTCAGTTTAATGGCAATGAGGAGGAATGCGCAGAAGGGGGAAATATCAGCTTTTCCCTGGGTGATGCAGCACAGGGCACTGGGCTCTGCCCTCGGTGGCTGCTCCATCCATCACATCCACGGCCAGTATTGGACTTCACCGACGGCTTCGTCACACGGCTCATTAAAGCACAACGTTGTGCCGTGATGGGAAGAGGATTTATGATGCTGGGCTTAATTTGGTGATCAATTCTGAGGAATATCACTTGTGTGCCAGCTTCCTATTTTGAAGACATGAGCAAAACACTTCCTGGCCTGGGTTTGCAGCTTGGTGAGGTCATCAGAGCACCACTCCCAGGGCCAGGAATGTCCTCTCGGGCAAGCTCACAGGCACATTTTCACTTGACTTTTAAAGTCTTGCTTTGTTTGTTTTGATTTTGCTTTACTGAGGCTTTTGTGATAATCTCAGCCCTTCTCTGAGGATGTGTTGGAACAGAAACTCACTGAGGATTTGAAGTGCCCCAGTTTAAGCCTTTACAGGGCATATGAACAAGAATTAAATGGCTGTGTTCTCTTCTAGCTCTTTCCCTGTGGTCTTCCCTGCTTAATATTTTTGGGCTGGTGTGTATTCTGGTGGTGAACTCTGAAATTACTCTGATTAGAAACTGCTTAGAGCTTCAGTTTAGTCACCCTGGTGCCAGAGCCGCCTGTGAAAAGTCAGACTGTTGGTGGCTTTAGGCTGACAGGATGTGAACTGCTGGGGTTTTGTCACGTTATGCACAGTTGCAGGTGCTGGTGGGGTGAAAGCCAAGTCAGAACTGAGCAGAAAAAGGCTTAGCTTAGCTGGGTGACTCAGGAAAGCAGCAGTGAAAGTCCATTTTTCTGGATGTGTTGGATACACCAGTGTGGTTGGGAATTGTTCACTGGGCCCTTTCTTTTTATCTGCTAATAGGATTGCTTTGTTCTGATTTTTCTCCTGTGAGTAACTCTACAAAAAATGGATTATTTGTTTCTTTTTGAGGTTATAATTGTTCAGCACATGACTTTTTGTGGGGGTTTTATCATCTAAAACCACACATAGACCTGTAAAATGCCAGTGTGACACTAAACTGCTTTTCAGGGCTGATCCTTGGAGGAGCAAGCTGGAGAGAATTCTAATGGAATACACCAACCATTAGTTGTATCACCATCCTCTAGTTGTGTATGTGTCTGCCTGGGTTTGTGTAGGGACTATAAATCCAGTCAGAATTAATGGCTGGATGTGGATGAAGTACCTATGAAGCAGGAGACTGTTGGGCAAGTGGATAATTTTACCCCTCTCCCGTGTAATTCCTGATGTCAATAAAACAGGGGTGATCCCTTGGAGCAAACAAACCTAACAAGTCCCAAAGTGCTCCTGAAATGGAAGAGGATTTTTGTGATGGAACATCCTAAAAGCTTTAAAATCCTGCTCTGTGGGTCAGGAACTGGACAGAGAAAGGATGAAAATTGTATCTGCTACTGCTTCCAAAGGTACAAACCCGTGGTTTTTGAAAGCTGCTAACCCTCTGATGTGCTTTTGGTGGATAGAAGGGATCTCCTTGATTTGGAGGTGATAAAATACACTGTAGGCTGTCATACAATTTCTCCTCTGTGCTTTTCTTTGCTGATGAATTTGAGGTAGAATCAAGGTAGAATCACTTGCATTGGAGAAAGGACAATTTCTTCAGCATTATAATTTTTCTCCTTCGACGTCCCTGGCTTTGTCTCAGTCCACATTTTGTGAGAGATAACAATAAATGATGTATAATGTGCTTTTTGCTCTGGGTGGGTAATGATGTTTGAGGTCTGTCTCCTGGTAGGGAAGTTCCAGTGAGTGACACTGAGCTGGGCCTCTCAATCCAGCATAATTAGGTTTGTCTTGTTTTCCTTTTTAATAATTGAATTTGAAAGAGCAGTGGAAATAAACCAGTGGTGGGATCTGACTTAAAGTGATTAAGGCTCAGCCTGGGTGTGCTGAGCTGAGCTCCCAGCTTTCCTTGGGAGTGTTGCTGAGCTGTGCTTGAGGCCAAGTGTTCCCTGTAGGAAGGATCAGGGTTTCCCTGTGGTTTTTCCTGTGGTTTTCCAGATTTTGGCTGCCCATAACATCTCTGAATGAGAGTTCCTATGTAGGAACAAGCATATAGATAAGAATTCTTAGCTGAATATTGAAGCAGCCATTTCCACAGTTTTATCAAATATGTCTGAACAGGACTCCCTAAAACTTCATGGGAATGATGTGCCTGAATGATGTACCACTACTCCTTGTTTGCATCCCTGCATGAACCTGGGCAGTGCATTGCACCTGCAGTTCCTGGGATAAGTAATCCCTGGAAAATCGACTTCAAATCACTCTGGTTTGAGTATTTAGAAAATGGGAACTTTCCCTCCTTCCCCCCTGGTTCTGCATATAGTTTCCATAGAGACAGTGTTCTGGAGCCATTGAAAATCCATTGTTTATCTGAAATAAATATATAAACCTGCTCTATTGAAACATCACATTTTGCAATGCCCTGTTCCATGCAAGTCTTCAGTGACAAGGGGAAATGGGTTCAAACTGAAAGAGGGGATGTTTAGGTAACATTTTAGGAAGAAATTCTTCCCTGTGAGGGTGGTGAGGCCCTGGCACAGGTTTCCCAGAGAAGCTGTGGCTGCCCCATCCCTGCAAGTGTCCAAGGCCAGGTTGGACAGGGCTTGGAGCAACCTGGGATAGTGGAAGGTGTCCCTGCCCATAGCAGGGGGTGGCACTGAGTGATCTTTAAGGTCCCTTCTAGCCCAAACCATCCCATGATTCTGATGGGGATTTGCCATCCTAGAAGATGGATCCCGGACAAACTGCTAATGGGTGTAATTAGCAGCACCAGGGATTAGCAGCAGTAACAAATCCAGTCCATAGGAAGCACTGTGTCCCCTGGGAGCTTTGCAAACTGGCCGTGCTGGGCAGATGATGGTAGGATAGGGAAGATTGTCATCAGCAAAAGCTCCGTTCTGAGCACCCACTCAGGGCTGGAACTGCCCCTGAAGTTGCCTTATTGGTTTTTCATTTTTATGTTAAATACTTCAAATCCCTTATGGTGGTTTGTTGGTTCCTGCTGGAATCTTGAACCCCCAGCTGACTCATTTACTTGGCATTTTTCACCACACCTGTGTCAGACAGATTGGGATCCTTCTTTTCCACGTTGGGAATGCGAGGTCACATGTATTACTCAGGGTCTGGGGAATACCTGTAGCATGTACTACTAAGTGTAGTTGTTTTACACATGGTTCAGGTATTTGGCCCAGCACACGTGGCAGGATAAATGGCCATTTTTACACTTACCTTTTCAACCTTTAATTTCTCACTTAATTCCTTTCTGCACTACTTGCATTAATTATACCATGTCTTGCAGGTTGGATTTAATGGGGAAAAAACTGCCTTGTTCAGACCAGGAGGTGGATTAAATGCTTTTTGAGTTTTCAGTGGTATTTTTCGGGGTTGATTTTAATTTTTGGATCTGCTGAGATCAATTTGCAAGGCAAGAAAAAAAATCCTGAGCCAGCTTAGGCAACCAAGAGTTGCCAGACGTTCCTCTGCAACATATTCTGCTTTAGCACAGCCTGAAGTGTAGGCACAAAACTCTTCTAGCTGAGCGTTGCTGTGCCTCCAGCAGCTCTTTCCTGGCCACTGCCAGGAAAATTGCTGCTCTCTGGAGCAGTTTGTTCTGTGTGGTGCTTTAAGGTGCTGCTGTTTAAGGGTGGGCACCCCTGGAAAGGGTCAGGTTATCTCTCTACTCTACTTTGCTCCCTGATGTTTCTTTAGGGGGGGGGCAAAGGTTATCTTTTTTATTCTTTATATTCTATGCTTTGCCACATCGATCTTTTGCTCTACTGGGGGAATTCTGAAGTGCTTGGAACGTTCACAGAAAAACCAGCTGGGGCTTATCTGGGTGGAATTGTGCCTGTTGATTTGGCCGGGCTCCTCCAGAGCTGCTGTAAATGCCACAGGGATTCCCGAGGGGCTGGAGGTGTGGGCTGCACGTGCAGCAACGTGACTGCCAAGCCAGCAGGTAAGTAAAGCTTAAAGGTCATCAGGCACAGGCTGGAATTCTTCACACCCCTTGCTGGGAACCGGTTCTCCAGCTGAGAGCAGCTGCAGGTCCAAGAATTCCCCAAGGAATCTGCCTTTGCCCCAGAGTGTGTCAGGATGGGTGTGATTCTCCCTGTCAGAGAGGCAGAGAGGTGGAACTGGTGCCATGGAGGTGTCAGGGACAGTGATACCCCTGATCCCTGGCACAGGGGGTAGGAAGATGTTTTTCCTTCTTGGATCTGAAATCTTTCTTCATAGCATAGCAGGAATGTTTATTAAAGCTCCTCAACAGACTAAATACACTTCCCTGAGATAATTTTTATTTCCTTGCCTGCCCAGAGAGGTGAGCCAGGAGCTTTGTGTTGCATTCATGGTTTGACAGCAGGTTGGTGCCAGGGACAGCAGCCTCGGCCCACGACAGATCAGCGACAAGGAACATCTGTAGGACAGAGGAAATGTGTTTGAACTTGGAAGCCTTTGCTGAAACAGATGTTTGAGGGGCTGTAATTGGTACCACGAGATAGGGATTTAAAATCAAGTGAGCAGATTGAACTATCTGGATTTGAGTTTCAGCCTCCTCCGGTCCCTTCCTCCCTCCCCCAGCCCTGATTCCAAATTGCACGTTACGGAAACGGGACAGAATGACAATGGTGCTCTTGGAATTATAGGCTGCTTGGCCAGAAGAGCTGGCAGGACAGCAAATGGAAATGTGGAGGAACACATGCCAGTTCCAACTGGGAGAACTGAGATTCATTTTGCAGCTTGTTTGTACTGCATTAAAACCCGAGATGTTTGCGTTGTCCGGCCCGAACTCCCACGTTCTATGGGGAGGATATTGTCCTGTCTCTGACAATTAACTGTTGTTGGGTGCATTTGGAGAACACCAAAAGCAGTTCAGTGGGTGTCTCACCTGTTGGGTGAGTGGTGTTGAGAAGTGGAGGTCACTCTGATTGGATGAAGGTGTTTTTCAGGAGGTGCTAACCAAGCTCATTGTTGTTTTTTGGAGTTGAGTGTCTCCATTTAAAATTCCGGTGCGATGGACCACGCTGGTCTGTGCCGGTACCTCCAGCCTACCTGAGATGTTCTCCAGCTCTCCAGCCCATCCTGTTTGCTGTTATGGGACTGGGAGCACACTCCAGACACCACAACACTGGTGTGTGGCTGCACTTGGCCATCCTGCTCCTCCCGGGTCACATTCCCAAGGCAGCGCCGGCTTCTCCGCAGGCTCCGGGCAGGCCTGGGGGCTGTGCTGGGTCCAGCAGCCCAGCGGAGCCGCTGTGGTCAGGCCGGGCCATGTGGAGAATGTGCCTCCTCGCCTGGTCAGTCTGACTCACTCTTGGCTGGGCTGGTTGGGAGCCTCCGTTGTGCTGATCTGTTGTTTCTGCTTTCTTTCGGAGTCGGGAGGAATTCTTGTCCCAGCTAACTTAGTGTTCAGAGCTGAGGGCTCTGCAGGTCGGGGTAGCTCCTGGGCTGACCTTTTATCTCCTTATTTATCTCCTTAAAAAAAAAAAACAAAACTTTAATGTTTGTAGTTTCTTCCTGTGGATGCCATGGCATGTTGTAATTGAGGGATAGAAACCAGCTTGTCAGATCCTCTGGAGATGAGGCTGGAGCCCCTCTTCTCTGGAGACAGGCTGGGAGAGCTTGGTGTGTCCAGCCTGGACAAGAGAAGGCCCCAGGGAGACCTGAGAGCCCTTTCCAGTGCCTGAGGGGGCTCCAGGAGAGCTGGAGAGAGGCTTTGGACAAGGGATGGAGTGGCAGGACAAAGGGGAATGGCTTCCCACTGCCAGAAGGCAGGGTTGGATGGGATATTGGGAAGGAATTCTTCTCTGTGAGGCTGGTGAGGCCCTGGCACAGGTTGTCCAGGGAAGCTGTGGCTGCCCCGTCCCTGCAAGTGTTCCAGGTCAGGCTGGACAGGGCTTGGAGCAACCTGCGATAGTGGAAGGTGTCCCTGCCCATGGCAGGAGGTGGAATGAGCTGAGCTTTATTAGGTCCCTTCTAACCTAAACCATTCTGGGATTTCTAATTTCTATAAGTCTTTTTGTCATTTTTTAAGGAATTATCCCATTCACTGCCTCTCCTCACTTACAGTTTAATGTTTCCAGCAATGTCTTAAAACCACTGTAGTTTAACAGGACATGTTCTTACCTTAGAAAATATCATGTTAATCAAATCCCCTCATGTCTGCACCTCTTCTTGATTTCAGCAGAATGGGGAATCCTGCAGGTCTTATTCTTTCCATGCTTTAGGTCTGCTTAAATTCTTCTTAAATTCAGCATCAGAGAGGACACACACATCCTGTATCAGGGACTGAGTTCCAGGTCTAGTGGCCACTGCTGAGCTCCTCTGTCACACACATAAAGATTTATGTTTGCCAATTATTTCAGAAAATCAAGTTGAAAATACACTTGTTTTCTGCCATGAGCACTCTGTTAGAAAAAAGTGCTTATTTAGCTGGGAAAGATGGGATCTGGTGCTGATTTGGTGAGAAATTATTGAAGCTGTGGTGGGGAAAAGCTCTTTTTCTGTTCATAACCACCATCCTTTGCCCAAAACTAGATTTTAAGAAAAAGAGAAGCTTGTGATGTGTCTCAGGATCTGGAGGAAACTTGCACATAACCTTCAAGAGAGGAGAATTCAGTGGATCAGGGTGGCAGCTCTGAGCACATTGATACTTCCCTGGTAGCCCTGATAAGAGAACTAGGTCAGTGCTGGGGAGAAGCATTTTATCACCTCCTTCCCTCACTGGAATCCTGGCGCTGGGAGGGCCCTGCTGGCTCCCAGCTCTGCACAGCAGGCCCTGCTCTCTCCCTCGTGTTTCCCTCGGGGTCCTGGGGTGGGCTGAGCCCTGTTTTTCCCTCCCCGTGGCAGGTGCTGCTCACACTGGGGGTGGTCAGTCAGTCCCGGGGTGTCAGCAGCACCCATGGGGTTGGTGTGATGTCCGTGGCTGCAGTTCACAGGGCTCAGTTCAGCCCTGGGAGGATTCACTCTGTCTCTTGGCAGTGAGGATGATACAGTGTGCAGAGGAGCTTCTCTGGTGTTTATTATAGTGGAGAAAGCAGAGGAGAAGGAAGGTTTTTGGGAGGGGAGCATGTGAAAGGCCACGGCCTTCTGTGGTCGGCTGTTGGAACAGCGGTGCCTGAGGTGGGAGTGTGGGGGAGGCTTCCTTTCCCTTATCCAGCAAAGCTTGTGTGGTGTCCAACAACTGCCTCTGCTGGCAGCAAAAATGGAGCTGAAATGCAGAGATTCCAGAATGGTTTGGGTGGGAAGGGACCTTAAAAATCATCTCATTCCACCCCCTGCCATGGGCAGGGGCACCTTCCACACTTCAAGCCTTGTCCACCCTGGCCCTAAATGCACTGAGGCACCTGGGATGTTTAATCTCCATATTCTGTATATTACTTGCCTCTATGAGGTTTTGTCCTGAGTTTCTGTCCTTTTTTTTTTTTAATCTCCACTTTGCTCTCCTTCCTTCTCTTCTCATTTTACTAACCTTTTTTGCCCAGCCTGTGCTAAATTACCATCATCCCAACATCCCCCATCACCTCTGAGGTGGGGCAGCTTTAGTGCCAGCTGACAGAAGATGCCATAAAAGAAATAACCTCAATAGAGGGGTTTGTTTGGAGGCTGCTGGGAGAATTCCCATTCCTGCTCCTCAGCTGCCTCAGACCCAGGGTTCGGGCAACTGCTGCAGTGTTTCCCTTTGCTGTTTGCCCATCCCGCTGTGGCTCCTGATGAATTATTTTGTGTAATGATTTTTGTGTGCATTCATTGCTCAGGCTTTATGGTAGATGACACAGATTAAATGAAGCCAGACAACTCTCTCAGTTCGGGGTAATGACTTTCCACTGCGGCGTCCTTTTGTCACTGTAAATTATGATAAATGATGTAATGGTGGATGGAGAGATACAGCTCCAAAGTGGTGGAAGTGGAGAGATCAGCACGGATTGGTTTGGTTTGGAAGGGACCTTAAAGCTCATCTTGTTCCACCCCCTGCCATGGGCAGGGACACCTTCCACTAGAGCGGGTGATTCCTCAAGGAAATTGTACACCTGGAAATCCTGAAGGGAAAATAGCCACAGTGTGGGAGGCATGAAGTGAACCCTCAGGAAATAACATGTCCCTCTGGGTGATCCCTGGGAGATCAGAGCATTACAGGCGCTTCTGACTCAGAGCTCTTCATATTCTAAGGGTTTTCATACAATCATCTGAGGTTCCAGCTAAAACCAGAATCATATCAAGTGTTTCACAGGTTAGGGCCAACACCTTGTGCTTCTTCCAGAACAGAAATTTCAGCTTATTTAAAGTTTGGGTTGTATTACATTTTTGAATGTGCTGGGCTCCCCAGTTGAGATATAATCAAATTCCCAAGTAGTTTGTGGTTTAGGTTCCCATCCCAAAATAGAATCTTGCCAGTGGTGGAACAGCTGGAAATTTCAGTATTAAGTTCATATTCCAGCTTTTTGTCTTTAAAATGAAGTGAAATCAGATGGCAGGGTCTTGCTCAACCTGGATTCAAGTAACCAAAGACTGGGAATAATCTGTGCACAAATATGGTGTGTTTTGGAATTGGGAGCGTCTGTAATAGTGTTCACCTTTGGTTTGAACAACTCTGAAAACAACAGTTCTGTCAGAACTGGACTGAAAATGGAGTGATTGGAAAAGGGATGCACAGAGGGAACATCGTTGTGTTTAAAAGGAGAGAGACTGTATCAAGGTATTTGTGGCTGTTCCCTTTTTCTGTTGGAGGTTTTGTGTGAAGTCCTGGGGTGAGGTGAGATGAAGTTTTTGTGGTCATGTGATACTTTTTTGGAGGGGGGGTTCAAAGTAAGAGGGTAGGTTTAGACTGGATATTAGGAAGGAATTCTTCCCTATGAGGGTGGTGAGGCCCTGGCACAGGTTGCCCAGAGAAGCTGTGGCTGCCCCATCCCTGGAAGTTTCCAAGGCCAGGTTAGACAGGGCTTGGAGCAATCTGGGATTGTGGAAGGTGTCCCCTTCCTGTGGGACTGTCCCACAGGGTGAGAATGAGATGATCTTTAATATTCCTTCCAGTTCAACTCATTCCATGATTCTGTGGTTCTAATTCCCCCTCCAGCCTTGCTGGTGACTGACAGTGGTGGCAGTTTCCTGGCTAATTCCAGTCGTGGCCCCGAGCTCATTGTAGGACACATCTCTGAGCCTCTGGCCTGTGCACTGTGGTAGTGCTGGAAGGCATTTCCTTGGACTGTGTGCCCACATCCCTGGGCAGTGTGTGCCCACATCCCTGGGCAGTGTGTGCCCACATCCCTGGGCAGTGTGTGCCCACATCCCTGGGCAGTGTGTGCCCACATCCCTGTCCTGGTGCCCAGCGTGCCGTGCACGCTCCTGAGTCACCGGGAACCAGGGAGCTTGCACAACCTGGAGTTGAGAAATGCCAGAAGTGAGGGATTAGGAAACAACCTGGTGGTGTTTGTTCCCCTTTTCCCAGGCAGTGGGGTACAGCTGTTGGCTCAGCCCCTGCTCTCTCAAGCCACACAGCCGTGGTGGGGTGGAGTTGTCCTTGCTGTGAGGAGCAGGAAGCGCAGTGGGACCGTGGTCTCTCTAGGACTTAAAAACCTCTGAATGCCTCTGTTCCAAATGTGGCTCTGTACCTTATCTTCCATGTGATGTTCAAAGTGCTCTGAAGAGTGAATTGCCACATTCCTTGTGGGCTTTTCTCCGCTGCTTATCTCCTGATGTCCAACTGCTCCACAGATGTGGAGCGGCCCTGCTGGGAGGGAGGGTGTTCTCTCCATGCTGGGGGCAGGCTGGAACACCCATGGCTTGGTTCTTGGCTTAGGATTGGAACATACTTCCAATTTTTTCTTTTTTTTTTTTTTTTTTTTTATAAAACCAGCTCTGAGCACTCATTGATTTTGCAGATGAGGCCCAAGTGTCTCAGCCCAGGTGTTCAGGAAGACCTTTGCTTGCACAGCTGGGACTTGAGAATCCTCTGGGCTTCCTTAGCAGGGACCCATAGCCTGGGCTGTCCCATGTTGTAGTTCCACCAGTGGGACCATCCCTGTCCTTGCTGACCCCATCCATCCCATAACACCATTCAAACCCAGTGCTGGTGCATTGCCTGCAGAACCATTGAATTACTTAGGTTGGAAAACACCTTTAAGATCATCAAGTCCAATCATTAACCTCTTGATTTTAATTATTTTTTTTAATCTGCTTCTCGTTTGTTAATAGTTGAGACTGTACCTTTATTCCCAAGCTCTTCATCAAGACTCTGACTGTGAGTTTGGGGGTTCATCAACAGCTGCAACTTGACATTTTCTACTTAAGGAAGAGCCTTTCCAGTCTGTAGTACCAGCCTTTTATAAATGCTATCCTCCCTATCCACTGAATTTGTGTTCTCACCACCCCCCCCTTAACTGTAGCCTCAGGCTGCCTGTGACTTCAACTGGCCTTTTATTTCCAATGTCTCCTTTTCCAGAAGGGATCCCAGTCACACAGGCTGAGCAGGATTTTGCCATTAGTGGGGGGTTTTCCTGTCAGTGTTCCCTAGCAGGATGCATTTCCTCTTGCATAAGCAGCCTGAAAAACCCTCCGAAGCCACAGAAATCCATCTGTTGGATTCTTGAGACAGATAAATCCTTTATAAACAGGAAAATGGGCAAACTCATGGTAACTCTTGTGACACATCATGATGGGAGATCAGACAGGAGTGGAATGAAAAGTCTCCCTGTGCGAGCGCAGCCGCCGGAATCCTGCCTTTCTGAGGGCCTTTGAAACGCTGACACAAGGACTGGGCTGGACAGCAGGCACAGGCTGGGAGATGAACTCCAGTGTGTGGCAAGAACTTCAGCTGGAAGTCACTTGACTTTTTAGGGAGAGAAGAGTTCTGAGGGCTCGCTCCTCTGTACCCACCAAGATTCCGTGTGTGGCCGAGCGGGATCCAGGAGATCAGCCGCCGTAGATCTGTCAGCACTTCTATTGTCGTGGTCTTTGCAGGGTGTCCAACGCTTCTGTTTTAATTTTGCTGAGGGTTGTAACTCTGGCAAAATTTAAACGCCTTTCAGCTCCCAGTTGGGAGGTTTTAAATCCTCCAAAGTTGTGCTTTACCCCCCCTCACCACCATTTTCTGTCTAGCAAGTGTGTGCAGATCGTTCCAGCTCCTCAGCCAAGGCTTTAACAGCACAATGATCTAATTAACTTTCTTTTTTAAAAGTCTTGCTGCAAGTCCACTTCCTAGTGGTAAAACCCCAGCACAGCCATGGATGTGTTTTCTGGTATTTCCAAAGTCACTTCCCAAGGCTCCCTGAACTGCCCAGGTCATCCTGTCACATGGCTGGTAGAGCCTGAATCAGTCTTGCTTGTGGTGAATCATCTCAGGTGTTGGTATCTCACCTGGTAATCCTAAAAGTGGCACCAAAAAAAAGACATGGATCTCTTAGAGCAGATCCAGAGGAGACTATGGAGATTCTCCAAGCAGATCCTCTGCTGTGAAGACAGGCTGGGAGAGCTGGAGGTGTTCACCTGGAGAAAAGAAGGCTCCAGTGAGACCTTAGAGCCCCTTCCAGTGGCTAAAGGGGCTACAGAAGAGCTGGAGAGGGACTTTGGACAAGGGACAGAGTGACAGGACAAGGGACAACGGCATTAAATTGGAAGAGGGTAGATTTAGATGGGATACTGGGAAGGAATTCTTGGCTGTGAGGGTGTTGAGTCCCTGGCACAGGTTGTCCAGAAAAGCTGTGGCTACCTCATCCCTGGAAGTGTCCAAGGCCTGGCTGGACAGGGCTTGGAGCAACCTGGTTTAGTGGAAGATTTCCCTGCCCATGGCAGGAGATGAGATGAGCTTTAAGATCCCTTCCAAGCCAAATCATTCCATGAACTGGTCAAGCTGGAGCTCCTTCCTGCCTGGATGCTGCACGTGGCTCTGCTGAGAGAACCTGTGGCAACCAAACTGAGCTGTGGATTTGCTTGCAGATGGAGGAGGAGGAGGAGGAGAAGGAGGGGGGATCCTTTGCACTGTGGTATTGAAAAACAACTAAGGAGACTGAATGCTCTTCGTGTTTAAGGAGTCTGTGGTGGGGAGATGAGATGACTCTTTTTGGGTGCTCAGCTCAAGCTCCCCCTGTTTTGTTTTTCACCTGCTCTCTCTGGTGTTCTCAAGGATCCGCAGTCGCTGTTCTTTATAACCACAGCCTGCACATTCTTCTCCTTCTCCTTGGAGAGCAGCCAGATCAAAATGGCTCTGATCCAACGCCAAGAATCACTCCCTTTGCTATGGAAATGAGGACTTGGAGGCTGCTCACCATGTGTTCAGCAGAGTTCCTGCTAAGGATGACGAGCTGTAGGTGGGGAAGAGGGCAGCGAAGGTGTGTTCCAACAGATCCCTTTGGAACAAATCAGGGTATTTTTGGATGCATCTGAACTCTTTGCATTTTTCGAAAGTCATTTATAGAAAACCAAATGATTGCCATCACATGGCAAAAATGAGGGAAATGAAGTAGTAGGATTTCACCAAGGGACAAAGGGAGTTTCTCTTCCGTGCAGGTGGAAGGGGTAGCAGATCCCCCGGTATCTGATATTTGAAGTAACTGGTTTTTTTGTGGTGTCCTGGTATTGATCAAGAGAAGAAAAGCTACAATCATAGCTGTCCTATCTGAATTCCCAGCATCAGAGCAGAGAAGTTCCCAAACCCCTGGCTCTGTGGGATGGTGGCACCGGGCAATTTGCTGCGTGTTGGCTCAGCACGGCGAGTTCAAACCATCACTTTACCTTCTCCTCAACAAGCTGATTTTAATCTTGATGCACAGCAGGGTGGGAACATTGCCATTGAAAATCCAGTGTGCACCAGGCAGGGGACTTTTCCCTGCCATGAAAATCCATGTGCACCGAGTCAGGGGACTTTTCCCTGCTCCTGGATGAGTCGTGCAGGCGGATGCTGAGTAGGATTTGCTGCGAGGTGGGACAGGGCCAAGCTGGGTGCTGTTGGGGCACGTTGGGCTTTGGAGAACATCCCAGTGTCTTCAGGGTGGCCTGGTGTCACCTGGAGTGGTGGAAGGGAGGGAGGAAAGGGGTGATGAGGGTGATGCTGCTCTTGCATGGTGTGCCCTGCAGGACCTGGCAGGGTCAAAGCCGTGAGTGCTGAGCCTTCCTGGCTCTGGGAGGAGCCCTTGGGGTGGAAGTGCCTGACAGGTCTGGGATGAGTCGACACAAATTAGTAATTGGGTGTGGAACGGCATTTTTTTATGATGTATCTTACTGAACTTTGGGAGTTTAGAGTGTTTCGTGTCCTTTGGGCATTTTTGAGTTAAAATTCACCTTTTCTTTGGGCACAATTGGGTGAGGCTGGGATTGTGCTGGAAGTGTCCAAGGCCAGGTTGGGCAGGGCTTGGAGCAGCCTGGTCTAGTGGAAGGTGTCCCTGCAGAGTGGACATCCTGTTCCACCCCTGGCAGGAGGTGGAGCAGGATGGGCTTTAGGATCCCTCCAATTTTGTGCTCTTACCTTCTGGCTGCAGCTGGAGAGCAGCTCCTGGTTTGTGACTTCCCATTGCACTCTGTTGTTCCGGGGCGTGTCCAGTATGGAACAGGCCTTGTGCTGTAAGGGAAACACTTGGCAGAAGGTGTGTTATACAATTCCATTAACTGATGAGAAGCACAGAGGAAGCCCAAGTTTATCTATAATATGATAGAAATCCCTAATAATTTCCATGTCGCGTTTTCACATGGAATAAGCCCCCCGCTTATTCACAGAATTTTGCTTTTAAAGCAACACCTGTTTTTTCTTAGACATTCTTAATTGTCCCTAAAATATCAGAACATCAGTATGGAAAAGGCACCATGAGAAAGGCAATAGGGAGTACCCACCACTGGAAATGACCCCGGAGCCTGAGGCTCTGTTTCACCTGTGGGACTCAGGTCATTGGTGGTTCAAAGCCATCACCAGTCACGTGGCCCATGGGAAGGTGGTTGGTGGCCTCCACCCCACAGCTGGGGACAGGTGTCCCCATTGCAAAAATGACCCCCAAATCAGCGCATTTGTTTATTATCTGTGTGCAGGGAAGCTCAGTTGGTTGGAGCACACATAGCCATGGGGTCAATCCCTGCTCCATCCCCAGACGGGCCATTCACTTCAGGATTGGACTCGCTGGTCCTTGGGGGTCCCTTCCAACTCAGAACATTCTGTGAAAGCTGGTTTTCCCTGAGCTGGTTCCTGCTGTGACCCTTGGTGTGGGCTGGGCACACTGGTGGCTCCAGTGGCACTGGATCCATATCCCAGCAGCTGCCCCACCTGGAGATGGAGGTGGCCAGTGCCAGATCCCAAATGTGATCTGGTGGAGAACAAATCCTCTGCTTATTTTCCCTTATCTCTGCAGAGCTGGAGTGTCTCACTCCAGAGCTGTCTGTTCCCTTAATTGGAACATTCTTCTCCTCTTCAGACACATTATGGGCTGTGCATTTCCCGGCTCTGATGAGCGTTTCCCTCCAGTTATTCCGCTTTTTGTCGCTGTTAATTTTTTATTTAACCTCCCAGACTACAAAACAGCCATCAACGTTCCTGCAAAGCTTTGCAGTCACAGACAGCCCTACAAGCTTTCATCACGTTTACAGGAGACAGGCTGTGCACAGCGAGTCGGGATGGAGCCACATTCCCAGTCTCTCGCTCTGGAGCATCACTGCCAGAGCTGGAGCGAGGAGCTCCATGAGCAATTTTTCCCAGCCTCTCCATGTGCTTGGGGACCTTCTGGGAGGCAAGATAGGAGGTGGACTCTGCTTATTTTTATTTTTTCCCTTTTTTTTGCTTTCCCTGGAGACTGGGACAGAAATATTTTTCCCATATGTAAAAGCAAGATATGCTGTATGGAGGCTCCTCCTCTGCCAGCACGGATTGAAGGGGAAAATCTTGGAAGGCTGGGAAAAGCCCTTCAAAGATGTGAGGGCTCCATAGGTTGCAGTGTGATCCAAGGATGGTGTTGTGCCTGAGTCTTCTTCCAGGTCCCAGGTGCTGGAATTTTCCACACCAATCCCTCTCCCTCTATTTTAACTTCAGCATTCTTGAAAATAATTTTTCTCAAGAAATGCTCCAGACGCACCAAGTTAATTGGAGTCATTAACTTGTTTCCATTACTCCTTTCTGCCTAGGAAATGCATTTTATGGTTTTTTAGGGAGATTTTGGAGCTAGAAGAAAGAACTGGGAGCTGGGGAACATGTGGAACCACTTCACAGGAACACCGGATTTTGGGAGCTTGCATTTTTATTTACATCTTCTGGCCCCTGTCTGACTTGAAAGTAAACAAGTTCAATCCAAGACTAGATTTATCCCTGAAAATATGTGGAGACTTGTCTAAAAACTGCTTTTAGGATTAGGAACTTCCTTTCCTGCAGTCAGAGAGTGCATTTACAGTGGGAAAATTGATGCTTAACTGGCAAATTCTGTAAAAGGCCCGTGGAAGTGCAGTTTGGTTGAGTTTGGTACAAAATAACCTGAACTTTCAGTTAACAAAAGAAGGAAAAGGTAAAACTGGCTGAGGATTTGGCAGGTCTAAAGCAAGGTAGAGGATGCCTGGAAGTGTCCAAGGCCAGGTTGGACAGGGCTTGGGGCAACCTGGGACAGTGGAAGGTGTCCCTGCCCATGGCAGGGGTGGGACTGGATGATAAGATCTTTGGTATCAGGATGGTTCCAGACTCTTTCCAGTGGTATCCAATGACAGGACAAGGAGTAATGTCCATAAACTAAACCTCAAGGAATTCCACCTCAATATGAGGAAAAATTTTTTTCTGTGGAGGTGGCAGAGCCCTGGAACAGCTGCCCAGGGAGAGCGTGGAGTTCTCCCTCTCTGGAGACATTCCAAACCCACATGGACACATTCCTGTGTCACCTGCTTTGAGTCACCCTTCCTAGACAGAAGGGTTGGACTGGCTGATCTCCTTCCATCCCTAACAATTCTGTGGTTCTGTCCTATCCAACCCAAACCATTCCATAATTCTCTGAATGGTGAGTGAATCCACATTTCCACGCTGCTGGAAGCACAGCGATGGACCAGTGACAGCGTCCTGTGGTGGCCCTTGGCCAGGCATCTCCTGGGCAAGCAAGAGGCCCTGCCCCTATGACTGATGTCCCTTTTCCATGCCCCACAGACACCATGAGGCGAGTGGTACGACAGAGCAAATTCCGGCACGTGTTCGGCCAGGCCGTGAAGAACGACCAGTGCTACGACGACATCCGTGTGTCCCGGGTCACCTGGGACAGCTCCTTCTGTGCAGTCAACCCCCGCTTCGTGGCCATCATCGTCGATGCCAGCGGCGGGGGAGCCTTCCTGGTGCTGCCTCTGCACAAGGTAAGTGCTTTTGGAGCCTCTGGAATCACCTGCTCAGCTCTGCTGTCACTTTGGTGCCTGTTTGGGAATAACATTAAGGCTGGGAAGTGTCTGCTGTGGTGACAAACACTGCCATGTAGGAATATGTTTAATGTCTGTAATCAGGATGATGCTTCCTGTACATTAAACACAGTAAACAAGCTGTTTGCTTGACTAATCTGAGCCAATTCTGGCAGAAGCTTTTACACAGAATCGTATTTTAGAAGCCTCTTGGTGATCACGTCAAGGTTTTTCCACTGTCAGGGATTCAGCTTTTTGAGCTCTGCAAGTGTCTCTTAGTTCAGGAACTACCTTAGCCCAACAGCTCCTTCCAGAACTGGGCAGGGAGACACCCCCCCCTTTATGTTCTCTCTTGGCAAGATGTTGCCAAGTCTCCAGTAAATAATCTTCCAGTGAACCCACATACACTCTGCTCTTTCCCTTCTCCTTTGGATTTATTTGTAGAGCCCCAGGGCTGTGCTTTGCCAAACACCCAGAGAAAGTGGGTTCCTGTCCATCAGCCACGAGATTGGCTGGATCAAAGGCTTGGAGGCTGAAAAGCTGGGAAGAGAGACCATCCTGGAGCTCCTTTCAGTTCTGTGTTAGATGTAAATGGGCAGGAGCTGGGTCTGACTGAAATGAATTCCTATTGCCCCTGATACTCCATGGAAAAATCACATCCATCTTCCACCCTTGCTGGAGATTGTTCTCATCCCTTTCTGATGCTTAACCAGCAAATTCTCGTGATCAAAGTCTTTTTCTGCAACATTATTTTCTTTGTGACCCTCAGACTTCTCTCTTAAGGGTATAGTTAAGTTGTCCTCAGTCTGTCATCAGCCCTGTGCTTGTTTCCCAGCTCCACTTCCAGATCTGCCCTGTTAAATATAGAAATAGTGACCAGGATTGAACACAAGCTCCCACATGGCGAGGGCAGAGCGGAGGCAGCGGCCTCTCAGTCCTGCAAAGCAAAGCCAAACCCCAACCTCCCAAAATAGCTCCATTTGCTGCTCTTGAACAGCCTTTTGGGCTCATCCTGGGGCCACAAGTGCTCCTCCTGCCCAGACCATAGGTGGTGGGCAGACCTGGAGCAGGAATTCCTTGCTCAGCACAGCACCAGCTGCACCCATGTTGCATCATGGCACAGACACCATCAGCAGGGGATGTGCATCCCTCTTCTCCTGTATCCCAATGTGTGGAGCACCAGGAGCAGCTGAGGGAGCTGGGAGCTCATGGGGGGACTTTCTTGCTCTCTGCAACTCCCTGACAGGAGGGGGAAGCTGAGGAGGTCGGGCTCTGCTCTCAGGGAACAAGGGACAGGAGGAGAGGGAATGGCTTCAAGCTGTGCCAGGGGAGGTTCAGGTTGGAGATCATGGAAAATTTCTTCATGGAAATGGTTGTGAAACACTGGCACAGGGCTGCCCAGGGCAGTGGTGAAATCACCATCCCTGGAAGTGTTCAAAAAAACTTGTGGATGTGGCACTTGGGGACATGGTGGCCTAGGCAGTGCTGGAGGAACAGTAGGACTTGGTGGTCTCAGAGAGCTTCTTCAGCCTTAATGATTCCATGCTTCTGTGTTTTCTCAGTCCCTGGCAGAAATTCCTGCTAATTCTGAGTGACCTGGCCTTCTGCATTTTGAAGCACCGTCTTATCTTTGGGGTTATTTTTACACTTATTCAGTTATTCCTCCCACCCTCTCCTGTATTTGTCATTTCCTTGGTGCCCTCAGCTTCATTCCTGCCTCGCACTTTAATATCCACCTCTGAGGAGGTTCCTGCAAAGCTGGAGGGGCTGTGTCCCTCACTCCCAGCCTGACACGTTCTTTTGCAATTCAGCTCGAACCAGTTCCTGTGTTCCACGTTTATTTTTACAGCCTGGGCTTATGAAATTGTTCCTTCAGTTCCTTCAACACCCTAAATAACATTTGGGTTTCTCTTTGAGCCCGTTTAGCAGGGATATTTATTAAGTCCCCCGCAGCAAAACCCTTGTTATATTCAGGGGAGCAAACTAACAAAACAAAAAGCAAAAAAAGGGGCAATTTTAAACCATGGCTTTGGGTTGATTCTAAAACTGAGCCATAAAAATACACTTGCTGCATTTCTGCAGGGAAAATTACGGCCCGTGTCGGCATCGCGTCCACTCAAACCCAGGGCCGTGCAGCCCACTGGGAATTACTCGGGAGCGCAGAAGAGCGGGGAATTTTAACTCATTTTAACGTGTTTTTTCCTTGGCCATTTCCAGTGCTGGTTGCAGGGGGTTGTTACGGCAGGGGTTTTTTGCTCCCGGTGCTGGGCAGGGGGGTTTGGGGGTGTTTTTTTTTTGGGGCCCCCGCCCCATGTGCTGGATGAGGGGTGTGTGTGGGGGGGGGGAGCGGACTCTGAGGGGAGGCCCCGCCCCTCCAGGCTCAGGCCACGCCCCCCGGCGCGCGCGCACCCTCCTTTGCGGCACTGCGGCGGCCGCGGCTTTTTTACCTTATATGGTCACGGCGGCGCTCGCGGCCGCCGCGCTGATTGGCGGGGGCGGGGGCGCGGCGCGGCCAGTGCGCGGGAATTAACCCTAAGCGCGGGAATTAACCCTGAGCGCGGGAACTAATTAACCGCGGCAGCGCGGGGGGTTAATCGACCCACGGGAGCGCGGGGGTTGTGCGTGGGAGTGAACCGCCTTCGCGTGGCGGTTTGTTTACCCGTGAGCGGCGGGAGTTGAGCCGCGCGTGGAAGTTTAAGTCCCGTGAGCGCGGGAATTAACCCCGTGTGCGTGGGAATTGTGCGTGGAAATTAACCGCCGTGCGGGCAGGCATTAACCCCTCAGCGCCGGAATGAACCCGCGCGTGGAAATCAACCTCAGCGCGCGCAGGAATTAACCCGTTTGCGCGAGAACTGCGCGCTGGAACTAACCCGTGTGTGCGTGAGTTGCGCGCGGGTTAATTCCCGCGTGTGCGGGAGCTGTGCACGGGAATTAACCCCATGTCCACGGGAATCAGCCCCTGCGCAGGAGTTAACCCGTGCACACCCGTGCCCTCGGCATGTCCTGAGCCCCGGGCTCCCGGCCCTGAGGGTTCCTCCGGCACCCCCTGGAAGCAGAGACGGGAGATCCAAGGGGCTGCTTCCCCCCCTCCATCCCCGCGGCTCCCGCAGAGCCCGGTGTGGAGCCGGGGTCGGGCCGGTGCAGCCCAGCCGGCTTTGCTGGCTGTGGAAATGCTTTGTCTGAACTTCCTGTTTTCTTGCACGCACATGTGCAGGGGCTGTGCCAGGAACTCGCCATTCCCATGCTCCGGCACCAGAAAATCCTATTCCCACAGGTTGGTTGGTCTGGAGCATTGGCCTCTGCTGGAATGAGCCACATAGTTTAAAAAAGCTGTAAGTTTTTGAGTGCTGTGTAGGTGATAAGAGCCAGGGTGATAAGCGTTAACTGGACACACCAGGGAAGGACAGGAAACTTCCCTGCCTGTCCTAGGCAGTGAGAGACTGGGTTGTAGAGTTGATTTTCTTTGAGCCTGATCCCAGGGAAAACTGTAGGTACACAGGGAAGGAATCAAAATATAAAACTCTTCAATCAGGCAGTGCCTCAGCCGTTGCTTGTGGTGGCCTTGTGCTGGTGGGTCAAGTGGAAATCACTTCCAGCACAGAGTCCAGAGTAGGCCATGGAGGTACTTCAACGGCTGCAGCCAGGCTGGGAGAGCTGGGGTTGTTCACCTGGAGAGGAGAAGGCTCCAAAGAGACCTTAGAGCCCCTTCCAGGAGCTACAAGAGAGCTGAAGAGGGACTTTGGACAGGACAAGGGGCAGTGGCTTTCCACGGCCAGAGGGCAGGATTAAATGAGATATTGGGAAGGAATTCTTGGCTGAGGGTGGGGAGGCCCTGGCACAGGTTGCCCAGAGAAGCTGTGGCTGCCCCATCCCTGGAAGTGTCCAAGGTCAAGTTGGATGGGGCTTGGAGCCATCTGGTTTAGTGGAAGGTGTCCCTTGCCCATGGCAGGGGTGGGACTGGGTGGTCTATACGGTCCTTTCCAACCCAGACCATTCCATGGGAGGTAATTCCTACTTAGGAAATTAGGTCGGAATTAGGGAGCTAAGGGAAGGAGCAATTCTCCTTCTCCTGTCCTGCAGAGATCCCTGGTGCAGGTGGATTGATGGCTCATCTCCCCTCCAGCACTGATGGAAACAGCAGCAGAGCCTTCCCTGTCAGAGCAGGGGGGATGTGGGGGACAAAGTCCCCCAACTCTATGGGTGATCCTCATTTTTCAGCCCAGCTGAAAATTCCTTGGGTTTCCTCATGTGCTGGGGACAGGGACTTCAAACCCCATGGATTCAGTGGATACGAAGTTCTTTTTCTCTCCTCCAGAAACCTTTGCATTTTGTGTTTGCACAGGAAAACGTGCTGCAAATGTTCCCTTTTCCTTTCAGCTCATGTAGAAAGATTCCTTCAGCCACGAGTTGTGTTACATAAGGCCTTTAGCAGAGGTTTATTCAGTTCCCTTTGGATATACCTTATATTAGATTTTCCTGACTCCTTCCTGCACTCCCCCCACACTGGCAGCATTCCTGCAGGATTGGGGGATCAGCTGGTGCCCTGGGAGGCAATTGGCACGTGGGTGGGGGTGTGGACACCTCGGGAATGATCTTCTCCAAGGAATATGTTGTTCTGCAAGTGATGTGCCTTGGTGTTCAACCCTGGCATATGTGAGTTGTTAAGCAGCTCTTCCCGATTCTCATTCCTCCAGGAAGCACTGGGAAATAAAACTCATCCTCTTCTACCCTGTTTGTAAAATAAAATCAGGAGGTTTTCCTGTGACGGGTTCATTGAGCCCCTCCAGCCATTCTAAGAGGAGTGTGGTTGGATTTTGTCCTTTTATTTCACCTTGAATGTTTCTCTATAAAAGGAAATTTATATTTATCCCTGTCAGCTCGATTCCAACGGATCACCAGGTTCAGGTGTACTTGGTCACTGTGGTTTTTTCCCCTCCTCTTTGCACATCCATCCTGGTCTGGGAGCTCCAGAACAAGGAGCTGCCTGCATTCTGTGGCAGCCTGTGATGGAATCATGGAATCATTAAGGCTGGAAAAAACCTCCAAGATCATCAAGCCCAACCCTTTGATCACCCCCATTCCACTAAAGGATATCAGGAAGTGCCACATCTGCCTGTGTTTTAACACTTCCAGGGATGGTGACTCCACCACTTCCCTGTGGAGCCTTTTCCATGCTTGACCACCCTTCCAGTGAAGGAATTTTTCCCAGTATCCAGTGTCCCAGCCCTGCAGCTGTCAAGGTGGTAAAGAGAGCAGGAGCAGTGCTGAGGGATTCTTGGAGAGCAGTTACAGGGGTCTCCTATTGCACGGCTTTCCAGTGGACCTTTTGGGAATAACTTCCTAATGTTCCAAATTAGTTCTGGATGCCTTGATTGCTCTGTGGGTGACTAATGGCTCTTGGTCATGGCCAGGAGAGATCCAGGCACTTCCATTTCACCCCAGTTTTCTTCCAGGTGCCTCCTCCATGACCAGCTGGTGCTGGAGGGTCAATGCCCAGAGCTCAACTTCCCTCCCTGCACTGGGTGAAACTTGAGGTGGTTGGAAGGAAAAGGCACAATTTAAAGAAAAAAGAAGTATTTTCTCTAGCAGAGAAAAGGTGCAGTGGGTTTGGTATTTCAAACTTTGCAGTTAAGACCTGGTTTCCTTCCTCAAACTTGTGCAGAGTGAGGGGGGGTTGCTTTGCCTTGTGCAACTCGATGCCACTTCCCCAATTTAAATGGAGATTTCCATGAGCAGCCACGGGCTGGGGAAGCAGCTGCTCTCCCTGATATTTTTACCATAATCCATGAGCTGTTTCCTGCAACCAATTGCCCTTTTCTGGCAGAGAAAGAATCACAAGACAGTCAAATTAATTCATAGAACTCCCACTTTTAGGAACAGTTTTCTCATGTCATTTCTCTGTCCCTTTTGGAATCAATAACAATTTTTTTTCTTCTCATCTGTGACTTTTTTCTGATCTGGGTTTAATAATTCTGATTATTTAACTTTTTTTTTTCTGATCTGGGATACATGAAAGCACTAAGATATCATTTGGTAAAGTCAATTTACCCCCTGCTGAAGGACCTGAATATCAAGTGTGCTTCTAGTCAACACCACCCAACTTATTAATAATCCTCAAATTCACCTTTTTGGCCAACTTTTTATCAAACGCAGCTCCAAATTTCAAAAGTTATTACTGTGATGTGTTGCCCAACCACAGTCATAGTGGATTATGAGAAGGGTTTAATTTCTTGAAGTCGCACCGAGTTAATTTTAAGCTGTGTATCAGCACTTGTGCTTTATTTTAAATCCTGCCCTAATTAAAAGATTACATTTTACAAATAAATAAATAAATCCCCAAACCTGGGAGCATTACAGGAGCATGGAAACTCCCCCAGCTGGCAGCCAAGTTGCCAACCTTGTGGTGTTCCATTGGCAGAGGCGTCTCTTTGGAAAAGAATTGTGTTTAGAAATGTGGAATTTGGGCGTTTTTCAGCCTGGTGGGTTTTTAATTCCCTACTGGAGGTTTCCTGGTGTTTTTTTTTTATCACCCCTCTCTCCAATATTGTTTTTCAAGCTCTTCTGTGCACAACTAATCCTGTGCAATTCCAGGAATAAGGGTTCCCTGTCCCGGAGAGGGGAATCTGTGGTGTGTCCTGCACGGGTGGTGTTTGCGAAAGGGACGTAGAGAGGTGATAAAATAACACCTCTGAGTTAAAAATTGCTCATTTCTCACCCTGCTGGGTCCGGCCCTGGGGTGGTGACATGGGTTACTGTCCTGTGACAGCTCCCCAGTCAGTTCTGGGGGGTGAGGCTCTGCAGTAAGTGTATTTTTTGGGGGAGAGGAGCAGCGGAGGCGGGTTCGGAAGCGCTGCCGAGTGGAGCCCTCGCTCTGCTCTGCACTGCAGAAGGTCCTGCGGTTTCCTCTGCTCTGCAGAGATGAGTTTGTGCCTCTGACCGCAAGGCAGGAGCTTCTCTGCAAGTGCTCACCCAGCTGGGGCTTCAAACAGCCTGCTTACATCCTTATTTAGTCTCATTTTGTACTTACTTTTGTACGTCCTTGGAGGTGTTTGAGGATGTGTCGCTCAGGGCTCTGGTCTGGGTGACAAGGTGGTGATGGGTCACAGGCTGGACTTGATGATGTTGGAGGTCTTTTCCAACCTAACTGATTCTGGGATTATTTATGGACCCTGATGAGCAGCAGAGCTTCTCCTCTCATGCCCAAGTGTAGATGCCCCTGTGCTGTTCATCTCCCCAGCATTGGTTTCCTCTGCCAGACCCCAGGGAGCTGTGGGACATCTCCTTTTGTCTGTCCTCTAGTGCTTGGTTTGGTCATTTTTGCTGAATAAATACACTTGGGATTTCTGGAAGTTCTTGTCTCTCCCACACTGCTGCTAAATCACATCTCCTTTCCCCATCCTGGCTGGCTGTTCCCTGTTGGAAATGGCATTTGGGTGCTCATGCAGGCAGGATTGGGGGGTGTTGGCAGGTGATGCTAGGGGGGGTTCTGCCTCTCTGGCCCACTCAGGTGAGACCCCCGTGTGGTGCTGCTTCCAACTCTGGGGTCTCCAGCACAGAAAGGATATGGAGCTGCTGGAGTGAGTCCAGAGGAGGCCACAGAGATACTCCAAGGGCAGGAGCCAGGCTGGGAGAGCTGGGGGTGTTCAACCTGGAGGAGGCTCCAGGGAGACCTTAGAGCCCCTTGCAGTGCCTGAAGGGGCTCCAGGAGAGCTGGAGAGGGACTTTGGACAAGGGATGGAATGACAGGAAAAGGGGGAATGGCTTTAAGCTGGAAGAGGGTAGATTTAGATGGGATATTGGGAAGGGATTCTTGGCTGTGGAGGTGGTGAGGCCCTGGCACAGGTTACCCAGAGAAGCTGTGGCTGCCCCATCCTTGAAGCGTCCAAGGCAAGGTTGGACGGGGCTTGGATCAGTCTGGTTTAGTGGAAGGAGTCCCTGCCCATGGCAGGGGGTGGGACTGGATGAGCTTTAAGGCTTCTTCCATCCCAACCCATTCCATGATTCCACAGGCACTGCTCTTTATGCAAGTACCAGATCCTTGATTTAAGATCTGAGCTCCAGCAGAGGTGGTGGCACAGGGACAGTACCTGGTCCCTGCTCTCCACTGGCTGTCACAGGCTCTTGGCTGCTCCTGCTCAGGCTGTGCAGGTTCATCCTGATCAAACAGGGAAGTGAAATTTGTGCTTTAATTTGTTCAAGTTGATTTTTTTCCCCCCTCCCCACAGTAATAAATGATTGTCAAAACTCAGAACTAAAACAACAAGGGCTCGTGCAACCTGGAAATAATTACCAGGGGCTCCTCTTGGAGGATTCCACTGCTTCCTGCCAGGAGCCAGGACAGGCAGTCACTGACATTTTGCATTAATAATCCTGGTTTTTTACTCTTTTCCTAGCCTTTTCCAACCCAAGTGATTCTGGGATTATTTATGGGCCCTTTAGGGTTAGGCCTGTGTTTTGTGGCCTGTCCTGTGCCTCCTGTGGTACATCCATGTCCATGTGCTCTGCATGGTTCTCTTTTTAATTAGGTCCATTAAAATGGATGAACCGAACGTGGCAGTTGGGTGTATTAATTTTTTAAATCCTATTTCACATTATGGCATCCAAGAGGGATTACACAGGCTTTAATTCTTGAATGGCAGCTTTATGGCTTTTCATCCACAACTCTTTCTCCCTTTTAAGAATTTCAAATGCAGTTGAATCACTGAGACTTTTTTTTTTTATTTATTTAAACCTAAATTTTGCCATTTAGGAAATAGTGGGATTTTTTTTGGACCAAGGTCTGGTTTTACTGCTAGTGGAGCCTTCAGGTCAGTTGTCCTCAAAAACCAATATCCAGCATTATCCTGCTTTAAGACAGGCTTGAATAGGCCCAGCCTCCCACATGGAGCTTGGTAGGAGGCATATATTAAGGAATGTCATCTCCAAGATTGGGGAATGTTATCATCCAGTGGCAAAAATGAAATTCCAGCCATTTCTTCTGCATGTTTCAACACAAAAGAAGATGACCCCATCCCGGACCTCTCCCTCCTGTCTCTCTTCTCCCATCACTCATCATGACAGGGCCATTCCCTGGGAACAAAACCCCTTTGAGCAGGATCGGGGGTCTGGCCCTGGAGATGGAGGAGTGTCCTGCTCACCCTGCTGCTACTGCTGTGTGTCTGCAGTGTTTTAAATATTGTTTTCCATCTGTGCAAGGCTTGGCTAAGAGAGAGAACCATGATTAAAGGGATTGTCCTTCCCTTTCTTCCTTGTTGGCAGCATCAGTCATTGAGGGGGGGGATCAGGTGCGTCAGGGGCTCCTCAGCAAAACATAGACCTGGTGGCAAAGTTGGTGTCTCTGCATCGTCTGTCTTGGCATCACTTATTTGTCTCAGTTTGGGTTTAAATGTCTGATTAGCTCATTTTCTTAGGAAGTTTGTCCCTGGGGTGAGCTTGGCAGGTGGTGGCCTTGGTCCTCTGGCTGTGGATGGATCAGGTGTGGTTGTGGCTGTTCCAGTCCATGTCAGCAATATTTATTCCTGAAAGCAGTATTTTACTCTGCACAACTGTGTCCTAAAAACTTCCCATATGAGCAAAACCCTTCTATAATGAAAAAAGCAGGGAGAGTTGGTATATTCAATGAGCAGCAACACCTTCAATTCGAATTTGAGCTAGTTTACCTTCAGCTGCCACTGGCCACCGTTGGGAAGCACAGATGAAAACAGAGCTCTGTTCTTCCCAAGAGTTTGGGAATGGACGAAGGGATGGCATGGCATCACAGCAAGTGCTGAGATTTAGGTGGGAAAGCATCCCTGCATCCCATGGGAGCACAGCTCCTGTGCCAAACCTCCAAACCCTTTTCTTGCACCTTGGGGAGTTTCCAGAGTTGCTGGTTTGTTTTCTCTGCTGACCCATGAGTTGATTCAAATGTCATGAAATTCTGGATACTGAAGGAGCAAATGCAGCATTGGGAAGCCACTTCCTTTGGGATATCACAGCTCTCTCTCTCTTTTCCTCCCTTCAGACAGGCAGGATTGACAAGTCCTACCCCACAGTGTGTGGCCACACGGGGCCAGTGCTGGACATCGACTGGTGTCCCCACAATGACCAGGTGATCGCCAGCGGCTCCGAGGATTGCACTGTCATGGTGAGTGTTCCCTGGGCCTTGTGGGGTGGGCTTTGCTCCCTGCTAAAAATCCTGCTCCAAAGGATGCTTGTGTTCCTGAAAACACCTCCTGTTCCGAGGCCGAGGGCAGAGTTGTCGTGGAATGGGTTGGGTTGGAAGGGAACTTGAAGATCGTCCAGTTCCACCCCCTGCCATGGGCAGGGACACCTTCCACCTGACCAGGTTGCTCCAGGCCCCATCCAACCTGGCCTTCCATCACTTCCATTACCTCTCTGAGTACCTGTGCCAGGGCCTACCCACCATCACGGGGAAGAATTTCTCCCATTTTTCCTTCCCCTGAGGATTTGTCTGATGTTTGAAAAAAGGAATGAGAAGGGAGAGTGCTAGAACACTGGTGAGGTGTTCTGATTTGTAGAGCTTTGCAGAAGGCAGATGGTTCCTTACCTCACATATGCCCATGGATGCAGTGGTGTGTGTTGGGAAGAGGGAAGGATTGGAAGGGAACGAGCCCCCCAGCTTTCAGACTTTCTTCAACCCTGGATTTAAAGGGGACGCCTGAAGTTCTTCCTGTGTCTACAGGTTGTAGAGCAGGTGTCAAAAGGGCTTTTTTTAGAAGAGCAAATAAAAATAATCCAGGTTTTGCACCTGCCAGGCTTGGTCCTGAGACCTGCTTTACCTCAGGCAGAGCCCAGTGCCCAGGAGCCGGGCTCGCTCCGTGACGGATGTGGAATCCTGTGTATGCAAACACAGCAGAATCAGTGAAAGAAAATCCTTGGAAGATGAAATAATGCCAAATAACTCCAGGGATCTTTGGCCATATTTAGAAATGCTGTAGGCTGAATGTTATATTGAAATCTTATTATAGATCATGTCAGATAAATTCCTTCGCTTCTGTTCGTCGTTAAAATGTTTGGGAGGGGATTCATCCCAAGAGGTTTTTCCTGGGACAGCTCTTGCCTGTGATCTCTCAGTCTTGGAAGCTGAAGCATGTTAACAAAATGGGCTATATTTAATATTACACAAAACAACAAGATTCTTTGTTTGTAACATTCACTACTGGGCTGGAACTAACTTTGGAAGGATGCAGGAATGTTCCCCTAGGAACCAGGATGCAGAAGGGCTGCACTGGAAGGGTCTCTGAAACATGAGCATCAGCAGGTCCAGAGCTGCCTTCTTGGAGGCAAAATAAGCCTCTAATCCAAATGCAATGAGAACTATGTTGGGAGGCTCCAGAGGGACTGAATTATGGAGAAAAACCAACAGTGTTCAGTTACAAGTTGTCCAAGTGCTTGTCCAAGTGCTCCTAATGTGGCCACAAACCATCTGTGGGAATCTGTGCCTCCAACTGAGCAGGCTGTTTGGGTTCACCAGGGGTTCTCTGCACATCCCAAAGTGGGGATGAGCTTTCCCTGCATCCCAGGTGGAGCTGGCTGTGGGTTTGCCCACTCGTGGTGGTGTTTGGTACCTCTTGGTGTGACCTGTCTGGAGTGGAAGGTGAAATAGGTGAGTCCTTGCTCTGCTTGCAGGATCAGGGATATGCAGGAAGATGTGTGTGTGTGTGTGTTTGTGTGTGTTAAGGAGGTTTAAAATGAGAAATGATGGATCCCAGATTGTTTGGGGCAGTTGGGAACTGCACTGGTGAGTAAAGAACATCCCTTGGAGGAGTTGTTTCCTTGTGCCAGTAAATAAGGAATTGCTTCAGTATTCTTGCTTGGTGGCTGCTGAATGGCTGGAATGTACTGCAGGCTTTGAATTCAGCTGGAAAATGTTTTATTGGAGAAAGGCTTGTGAATGGTGTCGAGGGCCTTCCTCAGATATGGGAAATCTGCTTCGTCTGAGGGTGGATATTGGTGAGTTTGGGTGTAATGGGCAGAGCAGAGCTCATGGGATTGAGCAAATTGCTTCAAGAATCAAAGCAGAGCCCTTGAAGTGGCCTGGGCCACCAACCTGTGGGCACCTCTGGGATTGGGACAGGGTGAACCAAGAGAAGGTCTGAGAGCTGCAGAAATGATGCTCCAAGTGCCTCTTCCTGCAAGGACAGGGATAAATCCAGGGCTCAGACTCACTTGTTTCCTCACTGAAGGTGATAGGAATTAATATTTATGATGCAGGAATTGGTGTTCTTTCTAGACATGGACTGAATGTTCTCTGCAGGTTGTGCAGAGCCAGAAGAGACAGTTTTTGCTTCTCTTTAAAGGAGGTGAAAAAAGTTTGCTTTGTTTTCTTGCTCACGTGCAAAACCTTGTTTGTGCAAAACCTTCCCCTCCTGCCCTTCCTGTGAGACCCAAACCCAAACCTCCACCGTGCCACGGCTTCACTTCCTCCAGCACAAACAAACCAGCCCTGCTGACTTCAAAAAAAAACCCCAAAACCCAAAAAAACACCCAAAACTCCCAGACTGGAGAGTTGACAAACGCTTACTGATGCCCAGTTAATCCTGCAGCATTTTACTGCTTCCTTGGATTTATCCTGAGTCCTCACCCTCACCAGGCTGAGTCCTGTATCCAAATTTCCTAAGTTTCCCCATGAATTTAATTTGATCCCATACTGAGGCCTGACTCCCACCCTGGAACAAGGGGCCAGGTCGCTTGGGACCATCCCCTGACCTTTCACACTCATTTATTTATTATTTCTTGGAATGCCAGGCAGGATTATTGGGTCAATATTCTGTAATCTGCCCAGGATTACACTGCTCTGCAGCTGCTCCAAACTATCGGAGCTTTCTCTGATGGAAAAAAAATCTTCACCAGAGGCTTTAAAAAAAAAAAACTTTTCATGGGTATTTTGTCTCCCTTCCCTCTTCCACCCCCTGCACTCCCAGGCTGACGTTTAAACTTGATTCTGGGGGTTTTTTATTCCTTTGCTTTGAAGATGCACTTGCTCAGAGGGATCCCTGAACCCTTCCTGGTTGGGATAGTGCAGAATAGAATCGGAGATCCCGGGAATGTTGTGTTTTTCCTGCTGCTGCCCCTCACAGGGGGAAAATGTTAGCTGGAACTGCTCTGCCCCTGCCTGGCTGGTCTGCATGTCACACTTGGCCCAGAAGCTTCTGCTGTTCCTGGGTCTTTTTGGTGGATAAATTCCCTTTTCCAGGCTTTGTTCACAAAGAGAGGGAGGCTGAGGGAGTGGGGCAGGTCCCTTTATCCCACTTTTTCTCTCATGGGATAAAATGACTGTTCATAGAGTCATGGAATGTTTTGGGTTGGAAGAGACCTTAAAGATCATCCATTTCCTCCCCTTGCCTTGGGCAGGGACACCTTCCACTATGCCAGGTTGCTCCAAGCCCTGTAAACCTGGCCTGGAACACTTCCAGGGATGGGGCAGCCACAGCTTCTCTGGGCAGCTCAGCTCATGCCAGGGCCTCCTCACCCTCACAGAGAGGAATTTCTTCCCAGAATCCAAACTAACCCTACAGATGCAGAAGGACAGATGATGAGAAACAGAAAACCCACCAAACCCCTGGGGCTCATCGGAGACCTCACACGATTACAGAGTTAAATGCCTCGGACTGACACGGAATTCCCAGCACAAACATGTTCCCAACTGTTTGCTGCTGTCACATTGTTACTCCCTGACTGGCAGGAAAAAAAAGCTGTTTCCATAAACCTGACACATTTGTAACCCAGTTTTGGGTGTCAGGGGCAGGTGCAGGGATTTGTTGTGCTTTGGGGACCTGCCGTGTTTCAGGAGAACCTTGGAGGGGTAGGATCACAGTCAGTGGTAGAGCTGGAGGGAATGGGAAGGGAGCAGGGTGACATCCTGCTTGTCTAGGCTGAGCAGCTCCTGTTTGCATCCCCAGTTTAAAATAACTGAGAAAAGGCTCAGTTTATGTCAGTGTGTCACCAGCACTGTTCCATCAGGCAGGAAGGGAGAGAGGGATTTCCACACAATCATGGAATATCCTGAGCTGGGACGGACCCACAAGGATTGAGTCCAACTTCTAGCCCTGCACAGGACACCCCAACAAGCCCACCCTGTCCCTGGGAGTGTTTTCCAAATGCTCCTTGAGCTCTGGGAGCCCTGGGGCTGTGACCATTTTCTCCCCTTGCAGAGGAATCCTCTGCTGAGTTGGTGTTCCCATTGGAATCCTCTCCTGTGTTCCCATCGTGGTCATTCCTCCTGGGACCCTGAGGGTGCTGGAATGGACAGCACCAAGAGCTGTGTCCATGAAAAGCTAAATCATTTTTGGGTTATTTAGAGGTGAGCTGGGACCCACTGAGGATCTGCATCGCACTGGGTTTTATTGCAGCACAGCCATCGCTGGGAGAAGGGAAAAACCAGGATTGGCACAAAAATCCATGTCACCCTCACGCATGTGTGTCTGCCTCACTTCCTAAATCCACTCCCTCGCATCTCCCGGCTCCCACAGCTTGCTGGGCACCGTGGGCAGCGTCTGGCGAGCCCAGTTCTCCAACTCCAGGAAAAGCAAACAATGGGAAGCAGAGCAAACACGCTCCAATGCTGCCACCTGCCTCCAGCAGCTCCAACTGCTCGCTGAGGGGCGTCTAATTCCATTGCATTTGTTAATGCTCCACACAGAGGTCAACTTCAATTCCAAGAGGATTGTCCAGGGCTGAAGTGCAGGGAATAGTTTTGGTCGGGCTGATCCTGCCCCGGGGTGATGGGTTTGTGTGTCCCATCCCTGCCAGATACAGAACCCGCCTCCCTCCGTGACTAAACCTTTGGTGCCGCCTCCTTTGGGCTCCACAGCTGGAATTCCAGTGCTCTGGCATTCTTGTGGGGGGGAAGCTGTTCCTCCTCCTGATGGCCCTTCCCTGAGGATGTTTGCAAGAGAAGGGTTGTGTAACCAGGGCAGAAGTGAAGAGGCAGCAATGCTGGTTTGGGCTGCTCCGACCTCTGCCAGGACCAGCCCGTGCTTCCCTGATAAACTGGGATCTGGAAGGAGCCTGGATCTAATGGGAAAACTAATTGCTGATGTTTCTAAAGGAATAAAAAGTAGGCACTGCAGTATCATCCCTCCAAGGGACAAGCACAATTAGGAAAGATAGCAGCTTGTTCACGTGGAATTGGAGCTCCAAGGCAGGTTTTTCCAACTCCTCCTCAGCAGGATCAGAGCCGAACAAGTCTCTGGACATGGTGATAACAGGGACTTGCAGCATCAGGAGCCGGTGGTTGGGTGCTGGCACATGAGTGAGGAAGGATATTACACATGGATCAGCCAAGGATTTATTGGGAACAATTCCCTCTTCCTGTTTATACGGAGAAGTGACAGCTCGGCTGCCGGCTGTGGGATGCAGGAAGCAGACGAGCCACTTGCTCTTCAGAGGGGATGGCCTGGGCTAACCAGCTTTCCTTTCCTTTCCTTTCCCTTCCCAGGTGTGGCAGATTCCTGAGAACGGGCTCACCCTGTCCCTGACAGAGCCAGTGGTGGTGTTGGAAGGCCATTCCAAGAGAGTCGGAATTGTGGCCTGGCATCCGACGGCCCGGAACGTGCTGCTCAGCGCAGGTACGGCCTTGGGAGGGGCCACAGGCATCTCCCTCCAGGAATTTTGGAGAAGAGGTGTTGATTCCTTTGCCTTTTTTCTTCTCCCAGCTGCTTAGATCCCTGTGAATCACAAGACTCCTGGCAGTGCCTGGAAACACTGGGACACGTGGCTGGCAGCCCCCTCCTTATCTCAGCCTATTTTATCTTCACTTTACAGGGACAAGCACCAGGGAATTGTCTGGAAGAATGAAACAGAGTATTAAAGTTGTTCCAGACCTTATTTGATTTGCAATAACTATTTACATCTGCATTCCCCTCCCTGTTTTCATACACTTTTATAACAGGCTGGAGTGTTTCTCTTTCCCTTGATCCCTGCAAGGTATCCCAGAGTCTGGCTGCTGCTCCCACAAGCTTTCATTGTCAGCATTTTCCAAATTGTCTTCTTGGCTGGTAGAGTCCATAGAATGAGATTCTTTTGACCACTAAAAGTCAGTCACGTCATTATGAAAATAAATTGGATAATTCATTATCCATTGGCACAGTCTGAGGCTTCCATAGCCTGACCTGTAGGTTGGATCCCAAGGAAAGCAGCCAGTCCTTTCAGCTGGACTGCTGGATAAGCTGAGTCTTTCCTGTTGATAAAAATCCCTTCTGAGCTCCCAATTTGGTGTTTGGTTTCCCCAAAAACCTTTGGAGCTGCAGCAAGTTTATCCCTTGTTCCCTGCCTCTGACTCTTTTCCTGGTGTGACTTTTTTCACCAGTGTTCTGACTGTGGCTGTTATTTTCCATTTTAGGCTGTGACAATGCCATCATCATCTGGAATGTGGGGACAGGAGAAGCCCTCATCAACCTGGATGACATGCACGTGGATATGATTTACAACGTGAGCTGGAACCGCAATGGCAGCCTCATCTGTACAGCCTCCAAAGACAAGAAAGTCCGAGTTATTGACCCCAGGAAACAAGAAATTGTTGCTGTAAGTTCACATAATAATTAAAGAAACAGTTGGATTTCACTCCAGCAGAGAATTAGCAAGAAAACTGGGAGAAAGAACCCTCTTGCTTGGTATTTTCACACCGTGTACAGTTTTGTTTTTCAAAGGGAGGCAAAAATTACAGAAGAAATAGCAGGAGTTGAAGGATTTGTCTGGGTTTATTGGGATTAGTGTTTAAACTAGGATTTTAGGGCTCAGTTTTAAAACCTGCAGGAGTGTAATTCCACGTCTAATCCTTTTGTATAATTACAGTTCCAGAGCTGTGCCTGGGAAGCAGAGGTTTAGCAGCCTGTGTGTGTTGTAGCTTGCAAGGTTGAAGGAAAACCTCTTTGCAAGAGGCAAAGTTGGGAAGAGCCAGGAATGTCCACTTCTCTTGTGGTTTAACAATGGGTTTCTTCCCTCAAGCATCAAGGAAAAATAGTTGGATGTTGCTCCTTGGATCACGTCCTGCAAGGAGCAGCCGTGTCCCGAGGTGGTTCCATGAAGCTGGGAGAGGATCTACCACCCCATGGGTTTTCCTGTCCATTGCTGGAGACTGACCTGCTCCTCTCTTCCAGGAGAAAGAGAAAACCCACGAGGGAGCCCGGCCCATGAGAGCCATTTTCCTGGCTGATGGAAACATCTTCACCACCGGCTTCAGCCGCATGAGCGAGCGGCAACTGGCGCTGTGGAATCCGGTATGTCCCTGTCCCCTTCCTGCCCTGGTCACCTCTGCTGAGTCACTAACCCAGCCCTGCAGTCATGGAGTCAGGGAATGGTTTGGGATGGAAGGGACCTTAAAGCTCATCTTGTTCCAAACCCCTGTGCAGGGACACCTTCTGTTATCCCAGGCGGCTCCAAGCCCCATCCAACCTGGCCTGGAACACTTCCAGGGATGGGGCAGCTTCTCTGGGCAACCTGTGCCAGTGCATCTTCCAAAATTCCTACTTTATATACTTGGGGTTATTCCCTCTTCCATGTACTGCCTGCTCCCATGCCAGAAGGTATTCCATGATTTGGGCTGGATGGTCACTCAGTGAAGGAACTGAGTTCCCTTGAGCCTCTCCGAGATGACCTGCAGGTTGGAAGAGCCTGGGAAGGTGCACAGGGAGTGGAGGGGCTGTGGGAAGGTCACTTCACTCTGTATGTTGTAAGTGCAGAGCAGGACAACAACAATCCCAGAGGGACTCAGGTTGGAAGGGACCACCTGGATTGTGTCCAGGTGGCTTTTGAATATCTCCAGGGAAGGAGCCTCTGTCCCCTTATCCATCACCCATCCCATCACACTGACACAAGGCACTAACATGGCTGTGTCACATATTTCCCTTGACTTGGTGGATTTTCTTGGCTTCTGTTTTATTGAATTTTGTGATTGAAACACCCTTGGGGGAGTGAATCAGCTTGGGAACATTCCCAGCACTTGTTGTAACACACGGATCCTTCCGGGTGGTGCAGACACCGCTGGGAGCTCACTGGCTGCAGGGCTGTTCATAATTTAGATCCTGTTAACAGGAGCTTTTCCAGCCTTCATTAACATCCTTGGCATTCTTTATTTCCAGAAAAACATGGAGGAGCCAATCGCCCTTCACGAGATGGATACCAGCAATGGGGTCCTGCTGCCGTTCTACGACCCGGACACCAACATCATTTACCTGTGTGGGAAGGTAAGGAGAAGCTTGGGAATCTCTGGGGAGGGAATGGTGCTTCTGAAATGTTCCCCAGGTGTCTCAACTGGGGGAGGTAGAACCAAAAAATCATCACTGCAGAGGGACCAGGCTGCTCTGAAATGGGGTTGATCCTCACTGTGCAGCACCTGGGAAGGTCTGAAGTGTACCTGGATGTTTCTTTGACATGGATTGACTTGGGTAAAGCTGCCTAACAAGTCCCACACCATTAACAAAACTTCCCTTGTTGGTGTTGACCTGGATGATTTTACGTTGGTGTGGGAGGAAGGCACATTTCAGATGTTCCCCTCCTTGTGCCTCAGGATGATGGAGCGTGTGGCAACACTCCTTGTAATTTTTGGTGGTTAAATAATAGAAAACTGGGATCAGATGCTCCTTTCTAAAAGCAATTTGTGCTCTAAAATTCCCACTTGTGATGGACTTCCTACAAACAGGAGCCAAAGACACAACGAACAAAGGAAAATCTATACAAGTAGATTCAGGAATCCTCTCTCTCTAGCAGCTAATGAGTGTTTTGAGCAGGACTTTGAGGGACTATTACATCAGGGAACTGCTTTAAAGTTTTAGCTTAAAAAAATCCCCAGCTTTAGGCTGTGTGTGGCAGCACTCCTGGGAGGGAAGGCTGAGGGTGAGACTGGTGGTTGCCCCAGGCTCTGCAGGGTGTCCTCTTGTCCCTGCAGGGTGACAGCAGCATCCGCTACTTCGAGATCACGGATGAGTCCCCGTACGTTCACTACCTCAACACCTTCAGCAGCAAAGAGCCGCAGAGGGGGATGGGGTTCATGCCAAAGAGGGGCCTCGACGTCAACAAGTGTGAGATTGCCAGGTAAGGAGAGCTGAGCCCAGAGCTGGGATCAGCCCCTGCACGGCGAGCGGGGCTGGAAGCTGGGTTGGGAATTTTGGGAGTGGTGGCAGCAGCGGAGCAGTGAGCAGAGGGCAGCTGTGGCTCAGGACACATGGGAAAGGCAGGAAACATCTCAGGAGAGCAGGTCTGTCACTGCAGTGGCTCTAGTAGGGAACATATCTCTGCTGGGAGGGAGTGTGCTCTTCTCCCAGGTAACAATTGATGGGATGAGAGGAAACGGTCTCAAATTGTGCCAGGGGAGATTTTAGGAAAAAATTCTTCATGAAAAGGGTGGTCAGGACATTGGAACAGGCTGCCCAGGGCAGTGCTGGAGTCCCTATCACTGGAGGGATTTAAAAGCCATGTAGAAGTGGCACTTCCGGACATGGATTAGTGGGGCCTTGGCAGTGCTGGGGGAACATTTGGAACTGATGATCTTAGAGGGCATTTCCAACCTCAGTAATTCCACGATTCCTTGGAGTTGCTTCTTTTCATCTCCTCTATTCCCTGGTCCACTGCTGTGTGTGTGGACCTTCTCCTTAGTCCTCACTCTGAGTCCCACCTTTCCCTTCCCATGGCAGGTTCTTCAAGCTCCACGAGAGGAAGTGCGAGCCCATCATCATGACGGTTCCCCGCAAGGTGAGCACTGCCCTGGGCACGAGGTCTGGAGCCAGCTCGTGCCTCCCAGAGCCCCTGACCAATCCATCTCTTCTGCCTTGCAGTCGGACCTCTTCCAGGACGACCTGTACCCGGACACGGCCGGCCCAGAAGCGGCTCTGGAGGCCGAGGAGTGGTTCGAGGGGAAGAACGCCGACCCCCTGCTCATCTCCCTGAAGCACGGCTACATTCCAGGCAAGAACAGGGACCTCAAGGTGGTCAAGAAGAACATACTGGACAACAAACCTGCGGCCAACAAGAAGAGTGATCTCATCAATGCTCCAAAGAAAGCAGCGGATGCCTCAAACCCCGTGAGTGGACTCCACGAGCTTTCGGGGGTGGTGGCCTGGGGTGGGAATATCAGGAATATCAGCTGGTTCTTTGGGAATAGGTGTAACAAAGCTCAAGAATGTGCGATTCGAGGATTTGGGTGACCTGGAGTTGAGGTGGTGCTTGGTTATGGTGTTCCAAGCAGTGTGTCCAAAGCTTCCTTCCAGGGAGCAGCACCATTCTCTGCTCTCTGTGAGCAGGGACAGGACCAGAGGGAATGGCTGGAGCTGTGGCAGAGCATCCCAGCTGCTCCAGAGAGGGCATTACACCCTCACCCCTCAGAGAATCCCGTTGGGAGGAGCCCTTTCCTTGGAAAACTGCAGAGCTCTCCTCACACATGTCCTGCCTTGCCTTGCAGCAAAACGAAGCCAAATTGGACGAGATTTTGAAAGAGCTGAAATCCATCAAGGACACGATCTCCTCCCAGGACGAGCGCATCTCCAAGCTGGAGCAGCAGATGGCAAAGATCGGGGACTGAGGGGCCCCGGCCCAGGCACATCCCAGCTCCCAGTGCAGCCAGCAGCAGCCTGCAGCATTCCAGCCCGAGCTTTCCTGTTCTCCTAAACCCACGTCAACGAGAGCCGATGATTCCAAGCCAAGCTTTTTAGTGAAAGATTTTTTCGTTTCCTGATGTTCTGTGACTGTGTCAAACCAAGTCAAAAACAATAAGTGCTACTTTTACAGGGTTTTTTTTTTCCAGATGTTATGACGAATCCTTGAAAAACAAATCCATTCTGACTTTTGATGTCGTGCCCAAATACCTTTTTCTAGATTTAGGGACCAATGCCACATTGTTCTTCACCATTTTTTTTTTGAAGTTGCCAAAAAATAGAAAAAGAACCGCTTTTTATTTTTCTTATTTGCCACTTTGCAGTATTTGTGTTTCCATTCCAAGGGACAGGGGGTGTGTGGTGGGTGTTTACACTGTGCAGAGAACAAAGCTGAAGCTATTTTGTATAAATCCTCAATTTGGAACAATCAGGTGGGTTCCCTTCCTTGCTGAGACCCCTGGGAGATGGGATGAGCTGCCCTTCCTGCTCCCAGCCCTGTTATCTGACAGAAAAATATAAATGTATAGATCTGAAAGAAGGGATTCATCCCACAAAATCCTTTTTATTCTTTCAGAACTTTTAAACCAGCATCATGTTCCCATTTTAAAATAATCCCAAGGTTTGATTCCATGGCCAAACTCACGTGTTTTACTTGCTGATTTATTTCAATTGGGAGGCAGAAGTTACTTCCATGCAGGAATGCTTTTTTCCAGGAAGAAGTTTCAGGTGAGCTGTGGGATTCCAGCAGATGGTGGAATTCTGCGGTGCCCATCTCAGCTCTGTGGTTGCTGTAAATCCTTGTTCTGCTTCCCACACCCCTCAGCTCATGGATTTTAAGGAGCTTTTGGAATCCCAGTCAGCCTCTCACACCAGTGCTGATGTTTGGAATTTCCTCTGCTTCCAAGGCAGCGTTAGCAGCAGGAAGGTGACTTTTCCATGATGATTCTCCCCAGACAAAATGCCTCCATTGTTATTTTTTTATAATTTGTTTTCTCCTCCATCATTCCTGCCTCCCACCCTGCATTGCTGGAAAGCTTTGCAGGAAAGGATTTGTTCCCGAATCAGATGAGTGACTTCCAACCCCAGCCTCCCTGCACCCCTTCTGAGTGGAAGGGACTGGGAAGGGTGGTTTTATCCCAGTTTGGAGAACTGGTTTCTCACACGTTCCTTTGGGGAGAGACCCCATGAGCGCTCCGGGCTGGCGAGCTCCTCCTGGAATTCCATGGATGCCTCGACTCAGCAAAGCTCTGCTCAGGTGGGGTCTCCCCTGTGAGGGGGCTGTCAGGGATGGGGCAGGCTGGCTCCCTGCTCCCAGGCCGTGTCCTTGTGCTGGGAATGGGATCCAGGATCCCCCAGCCAGCTGTGCCAGGCTGGATCGGTGCCGCCCATCCCGGCACAGCTGGGGAGTGGTGACAGCCCATCTGAAATCTAAGGGTGGGCAAAGACCACCAGGTGTCCAGGAGCTCTGGATCCCTCTCCCAGCTGGACTCTGTGCCCGTGGCAGCTCCGTGTGTGTGTGACGTGCGCGTGGGAGCCCCTGCCCCGCGTCCCCTGCCCGGAGCATCCCGGCGGGACACGTGTCCCTTC
This sequence comes from Pyrocephalus nanus, assembly GCA_038380795.1. Classification (NCBI taxonomy): domain Eukaryota; kingdom Metazoa; phylum Chordata; class Aves; order Passeriformes; family Tyrannidae; genus Pyrocephalus; species Pyrocephalus nanus. The sequence goes on from CM076278.1 coordinate 8,147,397, forward strand.
GGCCAGGCTGAAGTGATTGATTTTTTTTTTTCCATTAGTTTAGCTAGTAATTCTCCGATTTTTCCATTTTTCCCAGTGTTTGCATGTCCAGAACTTCCAGGTTAAGGATTCCCTGTTGTGGAGGGATGTGTGTGTGTGTGGAGGTGGGACCACGCCGTGGGAACGGCCGGGTCACGTAGCTGGAGAGGCACGAGGATGGGATGGAGGAGATGGAGGATGTGGGAGGATTGCAGAGCATGAAAGCTTCAGAAAAGTGGGATTTCTGTGTTTTAGGGACAAGTGGCATCCCCTGCCCTGTGCCCGTGGATCCACAATCCGGCCGCTCCAGGTTCTTTGGCTGTTTGGTGACGTTTCTGTATTGCAGTAAATGCCTGAGATGTGTATTTTTATGAATTTTTCTTTTGGAAACCAAACCCGAAGGTCGTTGCCCCCCAAAGTGGTGATTTCTGTGTTGATTTGTACGTGTGACTTCGGGGTTGTGTGCTTGGGGACCTCGGGTTTGTTCCTAAAATCGGAAGGAAATCAGTTTTGGGAGCCGCTGGATTGAGATGCCCAGAGGTGGGGGGTGTGGGAGACGGTCCCAGAGGCCGCCCTGGATTTTAGTTCTTAGCCTGTATTTTATTTAAATGAACTGATGCCTCGCCAGGCTCAACCGGAGTCAGTGCCTGAAGCTTTTTGTAGCCGTGATATCCCGGGAGAGAACCAGCCCAGTCCGGAGAGACGCGCTCTTATAGAGCGCCGGAGTATCTGTCCAAATATTGCTTCCATTTTCAAAAGATAAAAGTCATTGATTATAAACTGCCTCTGCTTTGCTTTTTCTTTGGCTCTGGGTGCCCTGTGCCTGCCCTTGGCATTCCAGGTTTGATCAGTAACCCAGATATGAAATGTTGGACACCTGAGAAGGGGGTTGGGGCTGAGGGGTCCGTTGGGACCCCCTGCTCTTGTCCCAGGGCCCATCCCTGAGGTCACACATGGTGATTCCCAGGGAGTGATCCCAAGAGCTTGGCTTGATGTGGGATGTGATGGCACAGACAGGCTGGGGGGGGGGGCTCAGTGTGGCTGAGACTGGGCTGATGTGTTGAAGGAACAGCCCTGGGAGGGGAATGCCCTGCTCTTCCCGAGCTTAAACCTGCTTCCACAGGGCCAGAGGCCTGGAATGGTAGAGGGTCTGGGCTGGAAAGAGCATCGCTCATCCCGCCCAGGTTTGAGCCTTTCTGGGTGTGCAGCGTTTCACTGGGTGTTGCACAACCCCCTCCAGCTGCCTCCGGAACACCCCGACACTCCCACCCCACCCCGAGCAGGGCAGGGATGTTCCGGGAGAGGCACCGTGGATCCATCCCAGGGGATGCTCATCCCTCAGACCTGAACCCCTTTTCTTCCATCCCCCAGCCCCATGGGCAGACGATTCCGAGAAGGGCCGGGGTGACCCAGCCCCCGGGTTTCGGGGGGAGGGTTGTTGACACCCCGAGCCCGTTCCTGCGGATGTTCTCTTGCAGCACCTTCCTGCGGCTGCGGCCGCGCCTCCCGCCCGGTGCCCGCGCTCGGGGTGGGGGTTTCCTGTCGTGCCGATGCCACGAGGCCGGGACAACACCCAACAGCCCCCGCAGCCGCCTGAGAGCCCCTCGGGGCATCCTGGGCATGGTGCTGAGTAGAAGGGCTCTGCAAAGCATCGTCGGGCCCTCACTCTCCTCCTCGTGTGCAAAGGCAATTCCCAGTGTTAGGCTACCCTCATGTCCCTTCTCAGGGCACCATGACCCCCTCCCGAGCCGTGCCCACGCGGTGTCCGAAGGGTGGCAGCCCTGGCGCCAGGTTTGTGTCACTTCTGCTTTCAGGGTGACACGAGCCCCGACGCAGCAGCTCCTCGGGGCCGCCGCTGGGGCCGGGCCGGGGGCTCCCACCGGGCACCGGGGACACGGCGAGGGTGAGAGGCCCCTCTTTGGGGCGCAGCCCACCCCCTGCCGCCCTCCCCGGTGGGTGCCCGCACCCCACGCTCAGTGACGTCCTTCCCCCGCCGCTCTCCGAAACCGCAGCCGCCCTTCCGCGCTCCTTCCCTTCCCCGCCCGGGAGGTGCAGGCGAGGGTGGCCCACGACGCCCCGAGGGTGCCGGTGCCAGGGCTGCCCTCGCCCCCCGTTCCGGGCCCTCGCCGGTGGATCCCGTCACCGCTGCAGCTTCGGATCCCGCGGTGTCCCCCGGCACAGGTGAGCCTCCCCGGGGAGGTGCTGGGCTGGGGCTCGGCCCTGGGGATGCTGTGGGTGCAAAGGGAGTGCTGGGGGTCCCTGAGGGTGCTGTGCTCAGGGCTGGTCCCCGGGCTTTTGGGGAGGCGGGTGGGCGCTTTGTGGATGGGGGAGCCTCCCGGGGATGCTCGGAGCGTTGATCCATGTGAGGATGTCTGGATGCTGTTGGGTGTGGAGCCGCAGGAACCGCGGTGGCCTCCGCCCACCGGGGGTGCCACAGGGGGCTATTGGTGATGGACATGGAATGATGGGGGGATTTTGGGGGGCTTTGGGGTGGGTTTGGGGCGAGTTTGACTCTCCTGCTCCATAACGGAGGCACAGGCACACGGTGGCCTCAGCCCTGGAGCCCTGTGCCAGCCCGGCGGGCAGAGGGGAAGGCACCCTGGGGTGGCGGGTCTGTCGAAACGTGGGCGAGATCCCTGTGGTTTCATTTCCACGCGGAGACTCATCCCGCAACTGCCCGTCCCGCAGCAGCCGCCTCCATCAAGGCTAATTTCCCATTTCCAGACACTCAACTTCCTTATCAAAACTTTCCCCTGGAGCGGAGCCGCCGGGGCTGAGATCCCCACGGTGAGCAGCGGTAGGAGGAGTTGGTGGGCACATCCTCCGGCTCCCCAAACCCAAGGGCCCCTCTCCAGGAGGGGAGGAGGATCCTTGGCTGGAGTGCGATCCCACCTCGGGGCAGCTCAGGGCTCAGCATCCTCCCGCTAGAGTAGGACCCCGATGCCACCTGCCCCCTCTGTCCCCTGCAGGTCCCGATGGCGCCGGGCCGGGCTGTGCTGGTGCTGCTGGTGGTGCTGGTGCTGAGCCCCCCGCGAGTGTGCGGGGCTGGGCTGGAGCCGGGGCCGGGGCAGCCTCGGGGCGGGCAGTGGCTCTGGGGGGCGGCGGGGCGGGCTCTGCCCCTCTCCCGCGGGAAGAGGGACAATGGTGGGCAGGACCCCGGTGCCACCACAGCCACACCGGGGCACAGCCACGCTGCCACCGCGCTGATCAGCAGTGACCAGCCCGAGGGGGGCTCTGTGGCACCACCAGCACCCGGCACCAACGCCAGCCTGCTCCGGGTGCCAACCACAGCCGACCCCATGGATGAGACTGATTCCCCTGATCCCGACCTGCTGCTGAGCTCTGCACCACCAGCACCCAGCACCAACGCCAGCCTGCTCCGCGTGTTTGGAGTGCCAACCACAGCCGATCCCGTGGATGAGACGGATTCCCCTGATCCTGACCTGCTGCTGAGCTCTGCACCTTCACCAGCAGTGCCCAGCACCGAAGCCAGCCTGCTCCGGGCACTCACAGTGTCAACCATAGCCGATCCCATGGATGAGACCGACTCCCCCTATCCCGATCTGCTGCTGAGCTCTGCACCACCAGCACCCAGCACCACCGCCAGCCTGAACCGGGCACTCACAGTGCCAGCCACAGCCGATCTCGCGGATGAGACTGATTCCCCTGATCCCGACCTGCTGCTGGAGCCTGGCACATCGGCAGCTCCCCAAAGGAGCATCAGCACCACCCCCAGCTGGTTCACGGCGCCTGGCAAGGAGGGGACAGTGTCTGGTGGCACAGACAGCACATCCTCCACAGGGCCACTCTCAACAGCCCCCCCAGCCCTCGTCCCCACCACCACGGGGTACAGGAAAGTCAAGAAAGCCGGAGCTCCCCCTGCACCGACCCGTTCGGCCCCTGGGGACACGACACCGACAGCCACCGCGGTGCCCTGGGACCCCAGTGGGGTGATGGGCAAGTGCCTACTGGCCATCCTGCTGCTAGGGCTGGTGGCTGCCATCTTCCTGGTGAGCACGGGGGTGCTGGGGGCGCTGCTGTGGCGGCGGGCGAGGACGGGGCACCGCCGGCTCAGCCGCACCGAAATGGTTTGTATCTCATCCCTCCTGGCCGACGCCGAGGCTGCCGCGGGGCCCCGGCCTGTCCCCGCCCGGCGGCACAAGCGGCTGCACGACGGCAGCGCCGAGCCCGACGGGGACAACCTGACTCTCAGCAGCTTCCTGCCGGAGCACTCCTGAACCCCGGGATGGGTCCTGCATCCCACAGTGCTGGGGGCCGGCGGCAGTGCCAGGGGCATGTGCCTGATCCCCAGGCGAGCCACAGGCAGGGGACCCCCGTCCCCTCGGGTTCGTGTTTTCGCTTGGACCGGCGGGATGGAAGTGGTTCTCCCCCGGCGAGCTCAGCGCTGGAGGCTGATCCGATTAAAGTGTTACCCGGACGTGGTGGTCTCTCACTAGCAGGGACAGCCCCCGCCAGCCCCAGCCCCCTCCCCGCCCCGCCGCCTGCCCACATCCCGCTGCCGAAATTTCGCTTCTCCATCCTCCCCCCGCAGCCCCCCGGGGGAGCAGAAACGAAACCCGCTGCCACCCGTCGTCGGGCGGGGGCCAGACCAGGGGGCTTTGGGACCGCAGCCCCCGGGACCCCTCCCGGGTGGCTCTGCCTCGTGGGCTCTGCGGGGGCGGCGGGGCCGGGGCGGAAATGCTGGGGGGGAGGGAAGGGACGGGACGGGAACGCTCGCGGCACAACGTGTTCCTGCCTGCGGTCGCTGCAGCGACGGCTCGGGGCTGTGGCTGTCTCTCAGGTGCTGCTGTCGCTGCCGGAGCACCGCAGGGTCTCGGCCTTGTCCAGCGGCGCTGGCCTTGCCTGGCCCTGCCTGCCCGGGACTGGGAATCGGAGGGATGGGGAGAGCAAAGCCATGAGCAGCCAACGAGGGTCCCACCGGGGCTGCAGGGGGCTCAGGTTTGCTCCCAGGTCCCACCTCCTCCCTTGTGCAGGTGTCAGTCACCCCTCGGGCCACCAGCTGGCCTCCCCACTGTGCCCAGTGGTGAGGGAGCCACGAAGGGAGCAGAAGTGGCCCAAGACTGTCCCTGTCCTACCAGGTTCAGTGTCCCCATCTTCCCATCCCTGTTCTACCTGGCCTCAGTATCCCCATCCCCACATCCCCATTCCTGCCATGGCCAGGCTCAATATTCCCATCCCTCCATCCCCATCCCAGCACTGACAGATTCAGCATTCCCCTCCCCACATCCCTACCCCACATCCCATCCCTATATCCCCATTACCACGTCCCCAAGTTCGCAGGCCCCTCTGGGGTGTCCATCTGGGGGTCTTCCAGCACAGTGTCCCACCTGCACCCCAGCCTCACTGCCTGTTTACATTCACACTGTGCTTGGGATATTTTCCATCCGGCTCCTGGCAGCTGCACAGCCCCGATCCCGCTGGGAATGTAAATGTTTATGGGTGAGTCAGCCGGGTGAGGGACCCACAGCCACTGGCCAGGGCTGGTCCCCTGATAGGACAGGTGGGACACACTGTCTGTGGTGATGGCACCCTGCTCTGACCCACTGTGTCCCCACGGAGCTGGGTACCAGGCCCCTGCCAGGCAGAACATCTACAGGAGGCACAGGGATGTTCCCATCATCCATCTCCACCCCGCAGTGGCTCATCCTGCCCCCACTCCAGGTGAGGATGAGGCCGTTGTGTCCCGAGGAGGTGGCTGGGCATAGGTTAGAGGGGTTGCTCCTGCTCTCCCAGCACTGCAGCGACCACTCTGGAGCAGAAGCCTAGCGAGGATAAACTTTCCACCGTTGGAGCTGCCAGGAGCCAGGAATCGCCCTATTTGGAATCGTCGGGAGGTCCTGTGGGGCTGCCACCGCCCAGCTCACGGCACAGGAATCCGCGAGAAGCCGCGGCGGTGTCACAGCAGGATCCTCAGCGATCCTCGGGCAGCGTGTGGTGGGTGGCGCGGGGCCGTGGGTGGCACCGGGCTGTGGGTGACACGGGGTGGAGGGTGGCACAGGGCTCCACACACCACGTGCAACTCCGCAGGATGGGTCCCCTCTGGGTATTTTGCTGGCACAGCAAAGCACAGCCCCGGGAGGTAAATTAGAAGCAGAGCGGGGCCGGAATCCCTCAAATTGCCGGTTCCCCGGGCGGGCGGTGCCGCCGAGCCGAGCCCTGCGCGGCCCCGCGTTCCAGCGGCCCCAAATTACACGGCGGGTCGGGCGGTCCCGGCCCTGCCCAGCTCCGAGGGGCCGAGCCCGCGCCCGCCGCAGGCAAAAACGGCATCGTAATGGCCCGTGGGCGCTGGCACCGGGACCGCCCGGCCAGGGAGGGGATCCCGGCGGGGAGGGGGGGACACTGGGCGAGGAGGAACGGGAACCCTGGACAAGGAGGGATAGAGACCCTGAGCAGGGTGGGATGGGGACCCTGGGTGGTGTGAGATGCAGACCTGGGACAAAGAGGGATAGGAAACACGGGCAAGGAAAGATGGGGACCCTGGATGAGGGGATATGTGGACCAAGGGTAGAATGGGATGGGGATCCTGAGCAAGGAGACTCAGCCCAAGGCCGGCATCGCTGGGCTCACGGGGTGGGGAATCTCAGCCCTATCCCCATCCGGGCGTCAGGAGCGAGCCCGGATGCCTCTGGAACATCTCCCAGACTGGGTCGCCCCCCTCCCCACACACCGCCCCCCCTCGCCTTTCCCCCTTCCCCTCTAAGATTTCATCACTGAGCACTTAAGGCCGGGAACAGCCGCCCCAGCAGCTGCTCAGAGCCGCGGCTGCAGCCAGACGGACGGACCGACCCGTTATTTCGGGAGCCTCGCTGGCGGCAGGACCCCAAACGGCGCCAGTTCCCTCGGGACGTGGGGGCAGACTCCCTCGGCCCCAAAGGGCGTCGCGGTCCCCGGACGCTGGCGGGGGCTTTCTGGGGGGTCTGGCTGGTCCCCAGGGAAGAGCAGAGGAAAATAGCAACAGGATGAGGTCACGCAGCGGCTGCGGCCTCTTGAGCAACCTCAGCCCGGACCGAGGGACCAGGGTGGGGGGAGGCAGAGGGCCGGGGGATGGGGGGGGGGGGGGCCAGGCGATACCCCCAGACCCCCAAACTGGAAACCACATCCTGGGGAGCTGAGGAGCATCCACGTTGGTCTGGGGAACCACGGGGACCCCCTGCCTGTGTCCCCACTTGTGTTCCTGCCTGCACCCCAAAGCAGAGATGCCAGTGCCAGAGCACTTCCAGGCTGGGTTGTTTAGGAAATGGTCTCCTGAAATTACACAGGGGGTCCCAAGCCCTGCTTGCCCCACTGCCAGCCCCCAGTAATGCCAGAGCACCAAGCCCCCTCCTTGTCTGCCCTCCTCAGACCCTCATATGGGGCTTTACCCACCCCCTCGTGGGTAAAAACACCTTTGCACAGCCCCTCTGTGTGAACCCCTTTCCCACTTGCACCCCAAAAAGTGGCCCCTTCCAGTGGTGATGGTGAGCACCAGAGCTCCTGCCTTTTGCTGACAGGGGAAGAAATCAGGAAACACCCCCCAGCCCCAGCTGGATTTCGTCTGGGAGGGGGCTGGGGGCTGCCTGCCCTTCCCCGGCCTCCCACACCCCCTCCCCATCCCAGCCCTAATGAGAACAAGCTGGTCCTGAGCTGCGACACAGGAGGAGGAGGAGAAGGAGGAGGAGAAGAGGGAGAAGGAGGAGGCTCCATCCCAGCAGCAGCAGAAAGGGGCTCGAGGTGTGTGGGACAGACCCTGCGTTCCTGGCTTCCTTCTGCCGCCGCGGCAGCTGCAGGCGAGGTGAGGATCCCACGGCTGTGCCAGGCTGTCCTCGATTTTGGGGGGGCTCCCAGGGGGGCACAGGCAGCCCCATGAGCAGGGGTGCTGCCTTGAGAGCTGGGCATGGTCCCCATGGCGGGACACGGGATGGTGTTGGCCACATGGCCGTATTCCCAGGCAGGAGTCAGAGGGTGCTGTGCCCAGACACCACCAAAATCCTGCATTTCTGGAGGGTTTTGGAAGCAGAGGGAACCAGAACTGGAACCGGGAACATTCTGTGGGTCTGGGTGGGTGAGGGCGGGCTGTGATGGGGTTGGGATGGGGACGGAGGGCTGGCAGTGGCCACGGTGCCAGGCCCTGCTCTTGGGGCTGCTTTGGGCTCCACTCAGCCCCTCCATGGCCGTGGCTGCTCCTCAGCTCCGTTTGTGGCCGGGGAATTGATGCCGTCCCCGTCCCAGGACCCCTCTCCCTGCCGAGGGGCCCCTCTCTGCAGTGAAGGGGGAGGATGAAGGGGCTCATTCCAGCTACCCAAAAACCTTCATTCTCTTGGTGCTGGTTACTGCTCCGAGCCCAGCACTGATGCTTGTGTGAGCCAGGAGGGTCGGGGGTCCTGGGCCACCTCCTGCCTCTGCTGCCGTTTGTTTGCTCTGGTTTAATGGAAACCAGATTGTGCAGCCAGGAAGGGGCCTGGAAGCCAAGTCCTGCTGCTGGATCCCTCCCGGCCGGCAGCACTGCTGGGCTGGGTTTGTTTGGGGAAAATGGGAGGCGGTTTGAGGTTTGGGGGGCCTGAGGTTGGGAGGAATTGCTGGGGGAGGGGGGGATTGCCCGTTGATGGAGTCGGGGGGCTGGTTCCTGAGACCTTCCTGTGGAGCCGTGTGGAGGGGGAGAGCCCTGGGAATGGCTCCATGGTGTTACGTGGCGTGGCACGCGCCGATGTCCCTCGGGAATGTGTCGCGACGTGGTGGGGATGGTCACATCCCTCTCCCAAACCCCCAGAGGGGCCATTCCTTTGGGATGGGAAATGTGTACCCCGTGTCCTACAGCACATCGTGGGACAGACCCGTGTGCGAGACCTAGCTGGCCTTCCCCCTCCCCTGGGGCATTCAGGGAGCCGGGACCCCCAGGACCCCCGTTCACTGTGTCCCAGCTCGGGGCTGCCCCCAGTACAGGCTCTGGGGGGTCCCATTCCGGCTCCACTCGGCTGTGGTGGCGGCTCCGGGGTGAAATCCTGCCCCAGCCTATTTTTAGCTGGGAATGGTGTGTAACGGTCCGGGACGGACGGTTGGGAAATGCCGCCCAGCCCCGTTGCAGCGTTGCCCGTGTCAAAGTTTCCACTGAAAACCTCCATTTTTCAGGAATTTTCTAATCAGCCCAATGACCGTTGACTGGAGCCGGTCGCTGGCAGCAGCCCCGGCCCCCCAGCCTTGAGCAATCCCACTCAGCTCCTTCCAGCTGGGCTTGCTCTGCACCCTCGGCAAACAAACGGAGCCCCTCGCTCTGGCAGGGCGAGAAAACCAGAGCTGCCTTTTGATTTCCACGAGGAAATTCAGGCAGGTGGAATAGCGAGTGTTGGAGTCCCCCGTGCTGGGGGGTTTGGGGTGGGGGCTGGCCTGGGGCAGGGTTTGGGGGGCTCGCTCTGTGGGGTGTTAATGTTCCACTCTCCCCTCTGCATCCCCCAGGTCCCTGTGCACGATCCCAGGAATGGGGTCGGTGATGTGGCTGCTGCTGCTGGCGCTGCTGGCGGCCCCGGCACACTCGGCAGCCCCCCGGCACCCCCCGGTGCTGCCGGACACGGGGGGCAGCGGGGACGGGGACGAGGCTTCAGCCACACCACCCGTTCCCCCGGTGACCCCCCGGATCAGCCCCACGGTGGGGGACGCGGGGGGAACCACCGTGACCAACAGCTCTGCCCCAGGCGTGCTGGACGGGCTGGTGGACTTCTTCAAGGAGTACCTGCTGCTGGTGGTGGTGGTGGGCTCACTGTCCTTCGTGCTCCTCTTCATCATCTGCGCCGCCGTCATCGTGCGCCAGAAGCACAAGGCCTCTGCCTACTACCCCTCGTCCTTCCCCAAGCAGAAGTACGTGGATGAGCGGGACAAGGTGGGGGGGCCCCGGGCCTTCAGCGAGGTGCCCGACAAGGACCCCGAGGCGGGCGCGGAGGAGCCGCTGGACGGCAGCCGGCAGCTCCAGGCGGACATCCTGGCGGCTGCCCAGAGCCTCAAATCCCCCCCCAGGGCACCGCTGGCCAACGGGGCCCAGGCTGAGCAGAATCCCACCGGGGAGGAGGAAGAGGAAGGAAGCAAGAAGTCGGTGGATGACCAACCCGCCAAGCCCTCTCCCCAAAATCCAGGTGCGGAGGAAGCGGCGGGAGCAACGGGAGCAGGGGGCAAGGAGACCCCTGACATGCCCCAGGACGGCTCCTCGGCCCCCTCCGGAGTCTAAGGCAGGGACATGGTCCCGGGTGAGCCCCAGGAGCCACCAGATTGGGACACACGATGGACATGGATCAACGTTCCGTATGTACGTGGTGGCTCAAGGAAGCCCCGATGAAGACCCCGCTCCCTCACCCTCCCCAGACCCCCTGAGGTCCCCCACCCTCGTGCCAATGGGACACTGTGGCAAATCTGTGGGGTTTTTTGGTAGCCACTGGTTTCCCCCAGGGCTGGAATGCTGGCAGCCCCCACTCCTGCTGCCCAAGGGGCTTTTCCCACCCCAGCTCTGGCTCTGCCCTCCCTGTGCCAACAGCTTCCTCCCAAATGTTATTTTCCTGATCAGGATCCTGGGCTGGACACCTGGCTGGGAGCTGTGTCCCTTTGGGAAGAGGGATGGGAGCAGGGCCGAGGTCTGTTGCTGTCCCCTCCCTGGGCAGCGGGGCAGGGGCTCCCTGTGACCGTGGGCACCATGGGTGGCTTTGCCCATGGCTGTGGCACTGAGGCCACACGGTGGACGGGCTGCCCTTCACCACCCGAGGGGAGGAGGGATGAGGATTTAGGGACAAAGACCCATCCTTTCATTTTTTCACCCCAAAGCATGTCCCACAGCCCAGCTGGACTTTTGCCTCATTTCCTTAACCCCTCTGGCTAGAAATAAACGTTTCCTCTGCAGATCTCTTCCGTGTTTCTCTGCAGCTATGGGGGGCCAGGGGACATTCCCAGTGTCCCTTTGCTGCCTCAGGGCCCTCCCTGGCCTGGACTGGGCTCCACCCTCTCCGGAGCCCGGCAGTGGGACCCTGGGGAGGCTGCGTATCACCCCCCAAATCTGCACGTCACGTGCTGGTTCCAGGAAACCCTTATCTGGATCCCACAGCCCAGGGCAGGGGACCAAAGGGGCACTGTGGGGGACCTCGTCCCACAGCACCGGGATGCAGCTGCTCCGGTGGGAATGGCAGGTAAACCTGGAAGGTGAGAGAGGCTGTTCTGCCCTGAAAGCAGCACATCCCTACTCCCTGCTTCCCTATATCCCTGTGTTTTGTCCCAGCCGCAGGAGAGGTCGGTGTGTGTCCACATGTCCCTGGCTCAGGACAGCCTGCCCTTTGGAAGAGCCTGTCAGCAGGAAGAGCTGATTCTGCCCTAAAGCAGATGTGGGAGTCTCAAGTTTCCCTGATTTTAACTGGGAAACAGTAGGATTGTTCCCTGGGAGTGAGGCACTCGCTGGCAAGAGCTGAGGTACAGGAGGGATCTTGTGAGGGACAAACCAGAGCAGCAACACATGATTCCTGTGTTAAAAATGACAAATATTGTGCCCAGATGTACCAGAACGAACCGATTGTTTTTGTAAATGTGGTTTTAAATGTTTAGCAACACCCTCAGTAAGAAGAAAGGGAAGTGAAGTGTCTTGAGAGGGTGAGAAGCCAAGGATGTGACATTTTCCAATGCGTTTTCTGTTTTGGAGATACTCCCCCGGAAAAGAGGAATCCTGGGAGTTCCCCCTCAGCTCCACATCCCAGCTCTGCTATTCCCCACTGGGTTCCAGTTTGAGGGTGTATTTCATAGAATCCTGGAATGGTTTGGGCTGGGAGGGATCTTAAAGCTCATCCAGTTACAACCTCCCTTCCCTTAGCCCAGGTTTTACAGCTGTAACAGAGCACTTGGCCAGGGCAGGGGTAGAATTCTTAGAGAAAACACCCCAAAACTCCAGCTGTTCTTTTAACAGGAGCTTCAAAAAATTTAAGTGGTGACAGGATGGGAGCAGAAGCCACCAGGTTTGTGCTTCCTGGCCACCACTTGCCCTTTGGCACCTGCTGAAGGGTCCCAGAACTCCGAGAGCAGGAATTTGCACCCGGATTGCAAAACCAATCCCAGCTCAGTGGGACAGGGGCTGAGCGCAACTCTCACACACATACAACACCAAGGCAATGCTTCCCACTAAATTCCATAAAATATTAGGCAAAACTAGACATCTTCCCAGAAAAAAAAAAGTGCAGCCCTTCCAGTACCGGCCAGCGGGGTTTTCCCTCTGGAGCAGAGTCTTCCCGTGGCATTCCAGTGGGGACAGGGCCCCCCATCCCAGCCGTGTGAGCACTACGGAGTGGCTGGACACCACCAGGGACACGTTGTGCGTAACTTGTGCGTATCTTACAGCTTGAGTAGTGCACTGGGTCCTACTACAGCTCAGGAATTGCACTGCAAAGTGAGGAGGGAGGAGGAAAAGCTCTGCAGAGAGTTCAGGCATTGTTGGCTTTTTTCTCGGATTCTTTGTTGGGATCCTGCTTCAGTTTGTAATCAGCCAGGGCGGCCTTGATGGCATCCTCAGCCAGCACTGCAAAGCAAGAACAGGGGATTTTAAGGATCATTAGAAGGCTTTTAGGACAAGAGATGATGGAAAAACAAGAGCAGGCAGCAGTGACCATCACTACAGGCAACACGTGTCAGATTTGAGGAGTAGAATCTGAACAGAATCCATATAATGTAAACTTATGGAATATAATTTCAGATAATTCAGAGTGAGAACACTTATCATCACTCTGCTGAGCTACAGACTCCAGAATATTAAAGGGATCTGAGAACACTTAAATTAACCCTGAAATTTGAAAACCGAGTTTCTCTTCAGGCCAACCTCGTGCAGAAACTATTTGGAAAACATCCCAGAGCATCTGTGCTATTCCCAGAGTATCCCCCTGAAATCCCAGGTGTTCACTTACTGGAGCAGTGCAGTTTGACAGGGGGAAGGCAGAGCTCCTTGGCAATATCTGTGTTCTTGATCTTCAGCGCTTCGTCAACCTGGAACACAGGGAGGGTGGTCAGGGGTTCTGACAGGTATAACATGGGCTGGAAACGGGTTTAATGCTCCAGAGCCAACAGAATCCCAAGGGGAGAACATTTCAGCTGCCCAGGGCAGTGAGGATGTTGGTATTAAGGAGTCTGACAGAGTGGGAATGAACCAACTCACACTAGTGTCACAGACTGCCACTGCTCGAGCTGCTGATCCTCTACCACAGCACTGAAGTGCATTTGTTGCTGGCAGAAGAACAGGTCTAAACGATCTCAAACCTCTCTGTAATTAAACTTTACTCCAGAACTAGTCATCAGCCTGGTTTTGCTCGTTGCATAAGACCCAAAGTACTTCCCTGGTGGAATCACCACCCCTGGAAGTGTTAAAAAAATGTGGCACCTGAGGACATGGTCAGTGGTGGACGGGACAGCGCTGGGGGAATGGTTTGACTCAATGCTCTTAGGGCTTTTCCCAGCCTTAATGATTCTCTAATGATTCCTGAAAAAGGCAACTTTTGCTCTAAGTCAGGGCTAGCAGTCACTGCCTTCTAAGCTACAGCCCAAAGCAGTGCTGGGATTCCCTGGCCAGGGTGATCCGGACAGAAAGCATAGGCGGGTGTGATGCTCGGAAGCTTTCCCAGGGCTCCCTCACCGTTTTCCCTTTGACCCACTCGGTGGCCAGCGAACTGGAGGCAATGGCCGAGCCGCACCCGAACGTTTTGAACCGGGCGTCCACGATCTTGCCGTTCTCGTCCACCTCCACCTGTGAGAACATTTTGGGAACACTTCAGCGCCTGCCCCGGGGGAGCGGGACGGGCCCTGCTCCGGGCACAGGGCAGGACAGCTGTGCAGGAAGGCCACGCTGTGCCCTGCGGGGACACGGGCAGGTTTGTGCCTCGCAGCAGCCCCACGTGACCCCCCGCCAGGTGCCAGAGGGTCCCCAAGGTCACCTGCAGCTTCATGACGTCGCCGCAGGCCGGGGCGCCCACCAGGCCGGTGCCTACGTTCTTGGCGTTGCGGTCGAGGGAGCCGACGTTGCGGGGGTTCTCGTAGTGATCCACCACCTACGAAGGCAAAGTGTCACCGAGAGCCATCCAGATTCCCCCCCCCCCCGTCCCTCTCCGTGCCCCGCTCGCCCCTCACCTTCTTGTGGTAGCCCAGCGCGGCCGGGGCGGGCCCGGCCCGGGGCCGCAGCAGCGCCGCCCCCGCCGCCCTCAGCGTCGCCATCTTGACTGAAGGGCGGGCGGAGCGTGGAGCCCTTTTATAACCTCGGATGAGGAGGCCACGCCCCGACCACACCCCCTCGCCACAGGCCACTGGGCGCTCGCGTCTCACCGCGACCACGCATTCGCCGCGCATACCGAGCGAGCGTCGGGGGCCGCCCGCGGGAAGGGCCTCGCGCTGCCGCTGAAACGATCAATAAGTAAATAAACGGTGGAAGCGCCGTTTCTGTCGCGACAGGCATTTTATCGCGATATCCCGCGCGCGTGCGAGACGCCACACTCAATATGGCGGCCGAGCCGCGCCGGGCACGCCGCGGACCCTCTCGGAGGCCCCCCTGAGGGCCGCACAGCGGGGTGTCCGCGGCGTTGCCTGAGCCATGCACCGGTATACAAAGGGTCGCGCCGCCGCCCCGCTCAGCGCAGCTCGGTCCCAGCTCACGGCGGAGCGCGGGGCGGGGCGGGCGGCGGCTTCCCGCTCTCCCCGCCCGGCTCGGCAGGCGGCAGCGCGGGGCGGCGGGACGGGCGGCTCGGGGGCAGCCGCGACCGCCGGCACAGCGCGGCGGGCGGCGAGCGGAGCTGCATAAGATGGCGGCGGCGGGAGCTGAGGCGGCGGCCGAGGAGGAGAAGCGGCTGCCGGAGGGAGACCCCGAGTCGGGTGGGGACTCGGATGACGAGGGGGACTCGGACTCCTCCGGCGACGGCGAGGATGAGGAGAAGGAGAACGAGGCCGAGATCCAGCGGCTGGAGGAGCAGGTGGGCCCGGCGGGCAGCGGGTGTGGCGGGAACGGGGGATAATCCACGATTGTGCCTGTACTTTGGTGCTGGGAAGTGTAAAGACGTGGATTTCCGTGGTCCTTGCGTGTCTCGTCCAACTCGGGGTATTCTGTGATTTTAAGACCCGAGTGTTTGGAGTCTGAAGTGAAAAATGAGTGTTTGGGGTGTTTGTTTTTTTTTTTTTTTTTTTTTTTTGCGAGGGAAGTCAGCGAGTGGAGCCCCAGCGCGCGGTTTGTACTCACTGAGAGAGCCCAGCCGCCTGTGGGGAGGCTTCATTGCCTTGGAAGAAAGTAAAGCACATTTCTCTTTACGAGCAGGACAGGACCAGAGGGAATGTCTGCACCTGTGTCAGGGGAGGGTCAGGCTGGATCTCAGGAAAAGGTTCTTCCCCTTGAGAGTGGTCAGGCACTTAACAGGGCAGTGTCACGGCCCCAAGGCTGCCAGAGCTCCAGGAGCGTTTGGACAACGCTCTCAGGGGCAGGGTGGGATTATTGGGGTGTCTGTGTAGGACCAGGAGTTGGACAGGGATGCTCTTTGTGGTCCCTTCCAGCTCTGGATATTCCATGATTTGTCTCTTAAAAACGACTCTTCGTTCGGGTGCGTTTTGCCGCTGGAATCTGCCGTGCTTCTGCTGCACTGGGATTTATGAGCAGTAGCCTTGGGAGCTTAACACCATGAGCTGAGCACTAAGCTTAACTTAAAGCTCTTTTAAACCTGAAAGTGTTTTTTAAAAATGTCTCTGCACGACCTGATAATACCTTACAAACAAAAGTAGAGTCTGTTGCAACTCTGTGGTCTTGGCTCCGCGAATGCTCGAGGAGATTATTATTTATTTTATGATTTCTTTGTGTCCACCACTCAGCAGTGGTTTTAGAATCGGTTTTTTTATCGTTTCTTAAGCTGTCCATCAATGCCTTTGACTACAACTGTCACTTGGATCTGATCAAGCTGCTGCGTCAGGAGGGAGAGCTGGTGAAGCTCCGGCGAGCTCGGCAGAAGATGAGCGAGCTCTTCCCCCTCACTGAAGGTACTGAGCACCCTCTGCTCCTCCTACAGCCCCCACAAGGGAAGCTTCACCTGTACTGAAATAAGATGTCTGTGCCAGGTTTAAGCACCCTCTGGCAACGAGTGTGACCCAGATCCCGGCAAACTCCACTTTAAAAAGTCTTCACCCAGCTTTAAATTTAAATTCGTTACGAGGAGTCATGGAAGTTAAAATTCCTCTCTTTGCCTTGGCCCTCTCCCTGATTTTAACTCTGTCCCTAAAAACTCTAATAAAACACCAAGGGGATGTAGCTTATTATTTCTGAACATTAGTGATGTTTTCCAAATCTTTTCCTTTCAGAAATCTGGCTGGACTGGCTGAAGGATGAGATAAAAATGGCTTCGGAGAGCTCTGAGCGAGAGAAGGTGTATGAGCTGTTTGAACGAGCTGTCAAGGATTACATCTGTAAGTCTTTAATAAATGCTGTAAAATGTCTTGTGTTACATCCAGACTTGGCTTTTTTTCCTAGAGAAGTCTTTTCCTTGTGTTATAATGCAGAAATTGGATTGACATTTCAAATTGATTTCTAAAATGTTCGTGTGAAGTGATGCAGGGGAAGGACTTAGTGTCTGGTCTTTCCATTTCTCAGGAGCTGCTGTAGCATAAAACTTTAGGGATAAAACTCCGAATAACTGCAAACTTTGGGTGTTGGGGTGAGGGGAAAATGAAGCCTGAGGAAGTGGTGGGTTGGGAACATGGAGTTACATCCCTCACAGGAGCTGTACCCAAAATGTCACATCAGTGAAAATCAGAGGTGAAGAGCTGAGGAGGTATCCTCTGGATCTTCTGGATTGCACTTTGGGGTTTGGAAGGACTTCTGGGGCCCAGATGTGCCATCCAACATCTGTGGGTTGGGCAATCCCCACCTGGGGGTCCCACAAGGGAATTTGGTGGTGGGAGAGGTGCCAGGCAGCCAGTGCTGTTCCCCCACCTCCTCCTCACCTTCAGGGCTCAGCTGCTTAAGGAGATGCTGACCAAGCAAGTTCAGGAGTTTGGAGAGAGAAGAAGGAGCTACTTTAATCTGAATTGTTCAGGAATGTGGCAGCTTTGTGGTCCCAGCTCTGCACAAGTGCTCAGGAAAACTGAAATTGCTCTTAAGGGGTCTTGGTTCACCCCTGGTGTGGTTTGTGCAGCAGAGGTGACAGGCAGGGTCAGTGAAACCACAAGAATGACTCCTTTCAAAAGGAAATCCTGGCGCTGTTGCTGAACCCACAGCATAAATTCAATGTTTTAACTTTATTATATTGGAAAAACAAAAAAAAAAGAAAATAAAGAGAACTGTCGTGCTGGTTTTTTTATTTGCAGCAAAGGAGGTGTTTGGGAAGCAGAGTTGCCTGGGTTTCACTATTTTTGAGGAGATCAAGTCATCTGTTCGTCCTCACTTTGTGTAGGTCCTGAAATCTGGTTGGAATACGCCCAGTATTCCATCGGGGGCATCGGCCAGGAAGGAGGGATCGAGAAGGTGCGGTCGATCTTCGAGAGGGCACTGACTGCAGTGGGGCTGCACGTGACCAAGGGCACGGCTCTGTGGGAAGCATACAGGGAATTCGAGAATGCCATCCTGGAAACAGCACAGGTGAGGCCATTCCCCAGGGCTCTCATCCCAGACAAGCTGTGGAGCAGCTCCTGTGAGCAGCTCGGGCTGTCTCCTCTGAGGAAAAGGGCCTTTTCAGCTCTAAAAACTGGCCCTTTGCTCTGGGAAAACCGTTCTGTGTAGTTGGTTGATAAATTAGTGGATTTGTGCTTAAATAAAATCATCAAATCTCAAATGCAGGAGCAAAGTTCCCCTCTGCTAATTGAGCTGCCAAGAACAGCTTTAAATTGAGGAGCTCCATTATCAGACAGTATTCTTGCCAGTGACTCTTTCTGCACAGAGTCAATCTTGTTTAAGTTTCTAGACTGTTCTCTACTTCAGCTTTTAACTCATTCATTTTTCCACACTGTTTGTACCTTGTTGATGAGGGTGTTTTATCCCTAGAGAGTACAGTTTGACATCTGCAAAAGATACTTTTATGGGATGGCTGGAATGTGAATATTTCTTTTTATTTTTATAGCTTGCTACATAAGAGATGGAAGTTAAAGATGTCTCTGCTCATGGTGGGGTGGGAACTATTTCATCTTAAAGGTCCTTTCCTACCCAGTCCTCTGAAATGCCCTCACAAAGGGGTAACAGGAGAATGCCCTTTCATTCCCAAACACAATCAAAGCTGGAAGTTCCAAATCATCCCTCCACACCCCAGGGATTTACCGAAACCTCTTTGGTGGTTTGTGAAGCACCACAGTTACGTGCTGTTCCTTGTTCTCCTTGATCATTTCCCCGTGCCTGTGTCAGCTTTCAGTCAGGAATGCTTTTCCCATTCATCCAGTGGAGTCATCTCCAAGTTTTAGCTTTCCCAGCAGTGAAACACGAGCTGGCCGTGTGTATCCTTCAGGGATCCTGTGCTCACTTGGATCTCGGCTCCCCCAGCTCCTAAACAATCCCCCATCGTGTCCATCCGCTTGGAGCTGATTGAATTCCCTCCTTTTGTTGGTAGCCAGCCCCTGGCAGCGTTCCATCCCCGGAGCAGCAGCAGGTGCTGTGCAGCCAGCTCGAGAAGATCCACATGCTGTTCCGGCGCCAGCTGGGGATCCCACTGCTGGGTAAGAGCCGGAGCGCCCGGAGGGAGGGAGGGAAGAGCTGGGATACCCTGATCCAGCCCTCAGGCACCAGGGTTCTTTTGGTAGAGCCACACAAGCTGCAGCTGGAATTCTTGTGCTCCCTTTAATCAATGCCATTTGCCTTGTGAGCGAGGCACAGATCCCTCTGGATCGGGAATATTATCATTTATTGACAGTTGTGTTATCTTATTGCTCAGAACTGTTTAAAGTGCAGGTGATGAGCACAAAACAAGACCACCAGAAATGAGGAATTTGCCTCGTGAATGAGGCACAAATCCCTTTGGACCAGAAATATTTGTATTTATTGAAACCTGGTGTATCTGGTTGCTCAGGGCATAATTTGGAGCTATTTAAAGTGGAAGTGATGAGCTCAAAATGGGACCACTAGAGATGAGGAATTCAGCTGTGATTGCTGCATAAAAACCTTGGTAGGGGGTATCTCTGACAGGTGGATTGCTGTAATTCCCCCTTCTCTATTTCTTATTTTAAACTCCTGAATCCCTTTTCTTGATGCTTTGCTCACAGGAAAAAGTCAAACATAGTTCTTTGACTTCATTTCCGTATAGAAAGAATTTGGGTTCTTATATTTTCTTTAAGGCCATGGGGAAAATTTTGCCCCTCTTGGTTTTCTAATCCCAGATGAGCAGCTTTAATATAACTTGCCCTGAGTTTGTTTATAGGACACTGTATAAGGTGAGGTGTTTGCCCTTTAAGTGTGCAATAGTGTGATAGATCCATAAAGGGGATAAATAAATATTATAAGTATTATATAAATAAAAATAGGAATATATGTCAGAGCCAAACATAGGTTGAAATCTGATATTTTATTTTTTTTTTAGTCCCATAAGTGCATTATTGATGGGGTTTCATGTCTGTTCTCATAGACATGGAGGCTTCATATGCTGAATATGAGGAGTGGTCAGAAGAGCCAATTCCAGAAACCACAATCAAGAATTACAAAAAAGCTCTACAGCAGTTGGAGAAGTGCAAACCCTACGAAGAGGCACTGGTAATGCTGCTATTTACACCTTTCCCTAAAACTAAGAGTGAATTGCTTTGGAGTGATTTATTTTTTCCCAAATTATTAGTTTTCTAGTCCCAGAGACAGAGCAGCTGAGGGTTGCTGTGGGACTTGTTGAGCTGTGAGCAATGGGAGGCACAAGAAGCCTCACAACTGGGAATACTGGAAATTATTGAATCTGTTGAGTGTGTCAGGCCACCCTAAGGTGCACATGAGTATTCCAGCTGTTTTTTCCAGCATTGAGGAACAACAGGTGGTTTCAGAGCAGGGTGGTGTTCAGAGGTGTATGAAAATCAAAGGCTGCTGATGTTTAGAGGCAAATTTCTCATTTGAAATTTTGCACGAGACCTGCTCTGGGGAGCAGCTGAACTGTTTGAATTGTGCTTTATTTATGAATTTAATGTTTTGTCTCCCTGTTTGTTTCCCAGCTGGGTGCTGAAACACCAAAGCTGGCAGAATACCAGGCTTACATTGATTTTGAAATGAAAGCAGGTGATCCAGCTCGCATTCAGTTAATCTACGAGAGAGCTTTGGCTGAGAACTGCCTTGTCCCAGATCTCTGGGCACGCTACAACCAGTATTTGGTAAGGAAATAAACCTAAAAATAAGGAAAATGTGTACAGTTTTATTTCCTTGGTTTGCTTGTTTTTTAATCTCAGTGGCTGACAAACAGCCAGTAAATTCGGCTTCAGTCCTGTCCTTTAGTCTTTAAATTCTCCAGAAACTGATATTTCTCCTCACCTTTGCTTTCCTCCTGTTTTTAGAGATGTGTTCATTAATCAGTTGAGCATTTGAACACTTTTTTTTCTCGAGCTGTGTATTTTCTCTGCAGAATTAAATGTTTTTGGCATCGAGCTCCAGCTGTACTGGAGCAAACCCAGCTGTTCAGCCTGTGTTTCCATGGGGTTAGTGCAGCCTGAAACTGATCCTGAGCTCTAGAGGCGGGACAGAAGGTGGTTGGATTAAGGGATCAGGGTGACTCCCTGCAGGAGGCTCATCCAGGCCCAGTTGCTCCGTCATCTCTTTATCTTCCCAGCTGGAGACAGCAGGTTGCAGGTGGAACGGCACCTGCATCAGTAGGCTGTGTGTGCTCCCTCTTTTATAGCCTTTCTTCTCCTCTTAACATTCCAGCTGGGAATTTAAAATTTAAAATAAGCATTATATTTATCCCAGTGGCAGAAAACACCTCACTGGTCTGGTGGTTCTGATCTGTGTTGCTGATTTGAAGGTGTTCCCTGGCTTTTTAGGGATATGGAATTTGAAACCCCCAGCTCAGCTTTTTAAATACAAGATGAAAGTGCTTGTTTTTTTACTGTTTTTTTTAAAGTGCTGGCTTTTTATAAGCTGGGATTTGGCTCAGATGGTCTCTCTGGCTGACAGGAACTTGAACTCTGTTGTGTGATTCTTCCAGGACCGGCAGCTCAAAGTGAAGGAGTTGGTTTTATCCGCCCACGACCGCGCTGTCAGGAACTGCCCCTGGACAGTTGGGCTGTGGATTAGGTACCTCCTGGCCATGGAGAGGCACAGGGTGGATCACAGCATCATTTCTGGTAAAGAAAGGCCATCTCAGCAAAACTTCTTTACGTTTCTGCCCTCTGAATAACCTGGGGCAAGTGGGACTTGCAGGGTTTGTTTCTGCCTGCTGCAGTCCCAGAGCTGCTGCCACGTACAGCAGGTGCTTCTAGGGCTGCTTTTGGTGAGCAGCTGCAGCTCTGAGCGAGCAATGAACAACTTAGAATGAACATTCCTGAATTAAACTGGCTTTAAATCCACTTTCTAAACCAATTTGCTGGGTAAAATTTCTTGTCTTTTCCTGTTTTCCCAGAAACCAGTGGTATATGTGTATATATTGTGTTATCACTGCAGTTTCCTAATTTTGACAATGGGAAGTAATTGTGTTTGGGTTTTCTCCCCTGTTTTCTTTCAGAAATGTTTGAAAAAGCCCTGAATGCAGGTTTTATCCAGGCAACAGACTATGTAGAGATCTGGCAGGCGTATCTGGATTACCTGAGAAGAAGGGTGGATTTTACACAAGGTCTGTACCATAAATGTGGGAATAAATATTTAAACTGTTTCCTATGTACTTCTCTTAAACAGTGGTATTAATGTTTGGTTTTTGGTTTCTTTTAAATAATAGTATTTTAATCTTTCACAGAAGTTACTTTCTGGCCAGTTAGTGTCTATAAAACATGTGAATTTATTTGGTTTAAAGTAGCTCCTTGCTGGCAGAGTAGATTTTGCTGTTGCAAAACTGCCCTGCCTTGTATTTTTGATACTGATTTTTTTTATTAGGCATGTAGTGAGTTTTACTACTAATAAAGTAATAATACCAATAATAAGAAGTAATAAATTTTATCTCCCCCCACTACCCACTAAAATAATCGTGGGTGTTACAAAAAGGTTTTAGTGGATGAGAAATTAAAATCAATTATTATTTTAAGATAATTCTTTTTCCCCCTAAAGACTCAAGTAAAGAGCTGGAGGAGCTGCGCTCTGCCTTTGCACGTGCTGTGGAGTACTTGAAACAAGAAGTAGAAGAGAGTGAGTTAAATCATCCAATATCTCCTTTTCTCTTGTTCAGAATGATTTTTATAAGGCCAGTTCTCCACACAATGTTTAACTTGTCTTCAAGGGTCTTGAACATCTTAAGAAAGCTCCAGATAAGCATTTCAACTCCATGGAGAACTTGTTTAATAAACACTTTATTTCCAAGAGCCAAGTACAACAAACAGTCTTTGTTTTTATTCCTAGGATTCAGTGAAAGTGGAGATCCATCCTGCACCATCATGCAGAACTGGGCCAGAGTTGAGGTGAAGTTTCTCTCTCTGTATTTAAATTACTGAACTAGATAAAATTGATTGTTTTAACATTCCAGCCAAGTAGAAAATTCCTTTTCTACTTTGGAATTTTGTCTGGGTTGCTTCAATGAGTAAGTGTGCTGATGCAGTCACTACAAGTAGATGTTTTATTTTCCTTCCTTTGCCACAAGCTCTTAGGAACTGGGATAAATTGTGTTACCTGCCAGATCAAGTGAATCCAACTTGCGTCTCCTAAGCCATTTTCCCTCTTCCTAAACACAAAACAAGCTCTCAGTCTGGGAGAAGAGCTGAAGTGCTCTGCTAGATACATTCATCAACAACAAAAGGAAGAATTCAGAAGCAACTATCAAGTATATTTTTATAATTACAAAAAACTGTATGTGGGAGCTGGAACCAAGGCAGATATTTGAGGAGGGCAGGGAAGTATTATTGAGGAGTAGGATTGATCTAAAGATCAGATGTATCTTCCTGGGTCTGTCTGCATCATCTGTGGTCTTCCCTTGGTTTGGGTGCTGGGGTTTAATGGAGTTGAACAAATAATCCTAAATGACATTGGGTGTTTTGGGTGCTCTGTTGCAGGCCCGCCTGTGTAACAACATGCAGAAAGCCAGGGAGCTCTGGGACAACATCATGACTAAAGGAAATGCCAAATATGCAAACATGTGGCTGGAGTACTATAACCTGGAAAGGTAAGAGCTTGGCTGGGGGGGAGAGTTAATTCCCTTTTAGATTCCTCATCTGTGTGAGGCAAAGCTTAGCTTGGCACGGGTTTGCTCCTTTTGGGTTTGGAGGTTCTTGGAGCGGCTCTGCCGTGTGTTCCAGGAGTGCTGCAGCACCAGTGTGAAGTGGGAGCTGCTGGGGAAGGAGGGGGAAGGATTTCAAGGGTGTAGCAGCTGTGTTGTGGCCCTGGTGTGAGGTTTGGCCCCTGAGTGCCCTCCCCTCCTGCAGAGCCCATGGGGACACCCAGCACTGCAGGAAGGCCCTGCACCGCGCCGTGCAGTGCACCAGCGACTACCCCGAGCACGTCTGCGAGGTGCTGCTCACCCTGGAGAGGATTGAAGGTAATTAATTGGCTCAGAGAAGGTAATTAATTGCCTGCACCTCATCTCGTCTTACCCAGCCTGGTTAATGTGTGATGACACGGTGAATTTTGATCCGGTGTTTTTGTGCTCACTTTCCTTTCACTGCTGTCCTGTACACACACAGCTCTTGTCTTCTTTCCTTCTCTTCTGGCCTGACTTGGAGCCTGCTGAAATTACTGGATTTTTCCATGTCCTTTTGGAGTGTCATATTCTAAATGAGAGGTTTCTGCTCTGTTTGGCTCCTGTTTTTTTCTTTGAAGCTACTCATTCTGGTTAAAATTTTCATGTGTTAAGAACAATTTCCATGAATTCAATCACTCTTAGTTTTCCAGAATTGTGTTTTTGAACTATGAGAGAGTTAAAATGTGACTTTTAAAATTATTTTTACTTTATCTTTCAGGAACACTGGAAGACTGGGATGCAGCTGTTCAAAAAACAGAGAACAGATTAGCTCGGGTTAATGAACAGAGAGCAAAGGTCAGAACTTTGTGAGCTACCAAAGCAGTTTCTACACCTCAATTAACATCATGCCTGTCTGAATGTCAGATTTCTCGTGTTACTTCCCAGCCTGAATTGTCTTAAAGCCTCAGAACTACTGATTTTTGGTTTAGAACTATGGTTAACAACCTCTCTTGATGCTTTTCATCTTTCCCCTTTTGACCCTTGGGTGGATTCAAGAGTGCTGTGCACTCCAGGAAAGCTGGGACAGCAAATAACTGAGATTGTGCTTTAAATGATGTTCCCATTAGTGCTGTGGTTAATGTAGCTCGGGAGAAAACCCTCTGGGTCCAGTGCTCCAGAAAATGCTCTGCAATCTGCAGTCACTGGAAAAAAAAATTAATAAATAAACCTTACCTCTTTGTAGGCTGCTGAGAAAGAAGCTGCTCTGGCAAAGCAGGAGGAGGAGAGAGCTGAGCAACGAAAACAGGCTCGGGCAGAAAAGAAAGCTTCCAAAAAGGCTAAAAAAGCCAGGACTGGAGACAAGCGCAAGGCAGATGATGAGGATGAGGGGGAATGGGGACAGGAAGAAGGTAAAAATAAAATAAAGTTAAAATCTCAGACCTCTGGTGACGGGGGTATTGTTGTTTCATGTTAGAGGCAGATGAGGAATTGCCATCACTTGTGTCTTCAGAGCTGCTGTGCTTTCAGGGCTTCTCTCTCCTGGCAGGTCTCTGTTGTGGTAACAAAGTGAAAGCAAAGCTAAATGGTTTTTGACCAACAGAAATACCTGTTTTTAAGAATTCTAGAATTTTCTAGGCTTTTCTTATTTTGCAAAAATATTTTTGCTTCGGTTTTTTTTAAAGTCATTTTTCTGACTCATCATATGACGCCAAGCCATGTGTGTAAATTGGGTTATTCACTATTGCAGCAGACTCTGGGAAGTTGATAACAGAAGACTTTAATAGGTTGCAGCCCCTGGGAGCTTTGGGAGCTTTTAGATTTTCTTTTTCTAAAAAAAAAAATTCCCATTAGACAAAGAAAAAGAACATGAATCAGCAACTGTCAATTGTAACTGACTGATAAAAGGAACAAATATTCTTGTTGCTTTCATCTGAAGCTGTTTTGGTGGAATAATCTGTCGTTATTTGTTATTGAAAACCTCTTTATTTTGTGTCTTTTGTGTAACCACAAATACAATGACACTTCCAAGCT
Organism: Pyrocephalus nanus; assembly: GCA_038380795.1. Taxonomy (NCBI): domain Eukaryota; kingdom Metazoa; phylum Chordata; class Aves; order Passeriformes; family Tyrannidae; genus Pyrocephalus; species Pyrocephalus nanus. Next base: position 8,172,671 of record CM076278.1, read on the forward strand.
CCACGGTGGCAATGGAGGACACATTAGTTTCAACAGTGAATGAAACGAGGTAATTTTTTTCTAATGAGGTTTTTAATTTCATTATTTAGAGCTACCCAGCAAGAGGCACAGGGGAGAGGGTGATGGTGTGCTTCCTGAGGAAGACATGGAAGTGGAGACCGGGCTGTTTGGGAGAAGTGCCCCTGCCAAGCCAGATGGGCCAGCAACCCCCAAGGAAAAGGCCTCGACCAGTCGGAAGGACATCCCCAAAGTGTTCCACGACAGCAGCAAGGATAAAGTCACTGTGTTCGTCAGCAACCTTGCCTACACCATGGCTGAGCCTGAGGCGAAGCTGAGGGAGCTTTTTGGGAGCTGTGGGGAGGTGGCAGAGATCAGACCAGTGTTCAACAACAAGGGCACCTTCCGGGGCTACTGCTACGTGCAGTTCAAGGAGGAGGAGGCTGCTCTGCAGGCCCTGGGCCTGGATCGCACGGCTGTGGAGGGAAGGCCCATGTTTGTGTCCCCGTGTGTGGACAAGAACAAGAACCCAGATTTCAAGGTAAAGTTTTACTGGCTCAGGTTGCACAGTGGGTTTGCAGAGGGCAGCTGGTGGAGGGTGTTGTGTCCAGAGCGCTCACATCCCATGAATTCATGTTGTGCTGCTTTGGAATGGTCAAAGGGGTTTTTTGGAGGGATTTGCATCTTCCCTTACTTTGCCATAAACAAGGACTGGCATCAATTTATTCAAAGCTTGCAAAAATCTGCTAATTTGTGTAGTTGTGGATCCCTTCCCACTGAGGATATTCTAGGATTATCTGTGACTGTCCTCATTGTGAAGGAGACATGGATGTTTAGAAGCATTTACCTGCAAGTCCTCATGGCCAGTCATGGCTTTACGGTAGTTTTGGATCACACAGGTAGTCAAATACTCTGATAACTTTTAGGTGATGTAAGATTGAAATCCTTGGAGTCTCTGACTGGTTTATAACTACCATCCTTTTTGTTTCTGCAGGTTTTCAGGTATAGCACTACCCTGGAGAAACACAAACTGTTTATATCTGGTTTGCCATTTTCCTGCACTAAGGAAGAGCTGGAAGAGGTGTGTAAAGCACATGGGAATGTGAAAGACATTCGGCTGGTCACCAACAGAGCTGGAAAACCCAAGGTAGGCATCCTTAATGCACTCCTTATTTTCAAGAAATCCTTCAAAAAGAAGCTTGTCATGAAGTTTGGATACAAAATGTTGGATTTATTAAGTTGCCAGCTTGGTTTTGCATTAAAACTTGGGGAAATGCTTGGATTTATACAGCCCAGGGTGTCTGTGCTGATAAATAACTAAAGAGGGAAAGTGAAATTTTTTCAAAATACTTCTTAAACGGCACAAGAAAAATGGGGTGGAGGGGAAGATGTTTACAGCACTTTCAGTACAGTAAAAACAGGTATTTGCAAGTCTGCAAAGGATTTGTTTTTAGAGTAACTGAGTAGATGGGGTTCACCTGGTGCAACCAATTCCCATCCTCCCTTTCCTCAGTTCCTGGAGGCTTTTGTTCCCCACATCTGCTGCAGTCAGAGATTTGCCAGTGAGAAATGAGCCATCTCTGTCTCACAGGGCTCAGTATTTCCATCCTGGAATAAATGACTCCTTGTTAAATAAGTGATTCTAAACCAGCTGCTGCTCTGCCAAAATTCCACCTGACACCTGGGCCGTGTCTGTGCTGGGCCCTGCTCACAGGTGCTATCCTGGGGATGGTGTGCATGTATTAAATTCGATTTTCTAGCCCTTGGCACCATCTCAGGGGCTGTTCCCGTTTTGTGCACACCTTGTAACAAGTGCTCTCATGTACCCTAAGTCTTGCCATCCATGCTCTGAGCTCAGTTTGAGCTGGGATTGGGGCTAAACCACACATAAATGTACTTAGGGAATGTTATGTAAAACCTGATGCATTTCCTGTGAAACTGGATAATCTGAAAATGCAGCTTAAGGGCTTGAATGTCATTTGAAAGCATAACAGCAGTGAGAGGTGATGCCTCCCAGCCAGTGTCCCTCATTATATTTATTTTAATAGGATTTGGGGGTTGTGTTTTTTTTTTTTTTCCTTCCACAAATTAGGGCATCATGAATGAGAATGAAGTTCAGGTTGTAAAAAGAATTTTTTTTAGAAGAATACTGGAACTGAGCCACATTTAGCTTTGCCTTCTGTATGATTTCCTTCCAGTTGGCCAAATGACTTGTAAAATACTGGAGATACAGGAGCACCAAAACTAATGCAGGTTATTTCTTTTCCTTATTTAGGGCCTGGCCTATGTGGAATATGAAAATGAAGCCCAGGCCTCCCAGGCCGTGCTGAAGATGGATGGTCTGACAGTGAAGGACCACGTGATCAAGGTGATGATCAGCAATCCCCCTCTCCGGAAGCTGCCCGAGGCTGGAAGGGCCTCCACATTCCCAGCACCTCGACAGGTTTATGGAGCGTAAGTGTGAGGGAGGAGGGGACTGTTGGGAAAGGAAATGCTGGGTTTCTTGGACACTAAAACTTAGGAATCTCATCTGGAATATGTACCTTAAGGGGGCTTAGAATGAGGAGGGAGAGGGACTTTTTATGTAGGCAGCTACTGACAGGACAAGGGGGAATGGTTTCACACTGCCAGAGGGCAGGGTTAGATGGGATAATAAAAAAGAATTCTCGGCTGTGAGGGTGGTGAGGCCCTGGCACAGGTTGCCCAGGGAAGCTGTGGCTGCTCCATCCCTGGAAGTGCTCAAGGACAGGACTTGGAGCAGCCTGGTCTAGTGGAAGGTGTCCCTGCTCATGACAGGGGGTGGAACTGGGTGATCTTCAAGGCCTCTTCCAACCCAAACCATAATAGGATTCAGTGAATATGAGAGAATGTTTAAAAGGTGCTGAACCATAAAAATGTGGTTGTTGGATTGACGAGGAAAAGATTTTTCCTCTTTATCAATAGAAACTGTAGTGATGAGAGTATCAGGCATTGGCCACCCCCTCAGATCCAGTGCTGGCACCTGATTCCCTCGTAACCTCCACATCCTCTCGTTCTGGAGAACCAGCCATTGCTCAGAGTGAGCAGTCAGGCTGCTCTTCCATCTTTTGGAGTGTTCCTGTGTTGTAGGTGCCCTGTGGATAAACAGCTTCAACTCCTGGGGACTGTCAGGCAGTTGTTGTCTGCCAGAACTTGGCTCTGTGTTTCAAAGCCACCCATTGAAAGCTTTGCACTGCTTATTCCTGAAACAAATGACAGGAATAACATTTAAATGAGAGTTCCCCATAATGAACAAAGTCCTTGTTGTTCCCCCAAGTTAAAAGGGTGTGTTTAAACGGGATATTTTTGCCCTCCAGGCGAGGCAAGGGAAGGACACAGCTGTCCATGATGCCCCGAGCGTTGCAGCGTCAGAGCAACCCCGTGGCCAAGGCTGAGAATGGGATGGTCCAGAACTCACCAGCAACTTCATCTGAGCCCCCTGCAGAGCCTAAAAAGATGTCCAATGCTGATTTTGCCAAGATGCTACTGAAAAAGTGAGCAAAAAGTCTGCAATCAGCAGGTCTGGTACAATGTGAAATGCCTTTATGGAAGCCATGTTGTGTCCTTATGCTGGCAAGGAGAGAAAGCCTGTCACAATCATGGAAATACTGTTCTGGACTGCTGCTTTCATGGGATCAGTGTAGGATGGCACAAATCCAGGTAGTTTTCCTCTAAAGAGCAAAGAGTTATACTTTTGTTCTGGTAAAATGGCGTTCTATGATTCCTCATATTGAGGGTAACGAGGGGGGCAATATTTCCTGTCCAGCTTGGATGCCACGTGGAGTTTTTTTTTTGAGTACTTTCCAAAACTTATTTCTCTTTCATTAACGAATGAGATGCAATGTGAGACCCTTGGCAAGCCCCACTGGTCAGCTCAGATTGTGACTGCAGACATTCTCTCTGGCAACAAGCCCATTTTCCACCCAACCCCACGCACGCAGGGACAGTCATCTCCTTCCATGCAGAGTCCAATGGCAGATGCTCCAACTTCACCACAATGGCCTATTTTAGTATTGGGAGAGTTTCTATACATATGTGTGTATATGTAGATACCCAGATATACATATATATGTATTCAGTTCCTGTTCTGTTCCAGTTGACCTGTTTTTTATATGGTGTATTTGTTAAAAGACATTCAGATGATTATTTTTAAGTGTCATGAGCTAATCTTTAGATCTGGTAGTTTTTGTTTCCCATGAAGTTGTTAGTGCTGTTGCTGAGGACCATATTTTTGGTTGGTTTTGTTAGCTAGCTCACGTGTCTTTTGCAGGTGGTTTCTGTATGGTTTTGTACAAATGTGAAGTGCAAGCTGATGTTTCCTGGTTTATTAAACTCAACTTCTCAAAGGTTTTCTATAAATACTGTTGCTTTTGTTTAAATGTGGGTGTTGGAATTGCACTTATCCCCTGGCAGCTGGGTAGTGGTGCCCTCAGGTGTGCTCAGATAGTGTCACTCATACCTTTTAAGCAGCTCATTCCATCTGCTCTGAATATCCTGAAATCAATAATCACCTCAGGGGTGATCTTGGATAGAAATATTCCTGCTTGTCAACTCCTATTCTAGAAGTTACCACATGCAGGGGTGGATGTGAGGGGAGACCCCAGTACCAAGTTCACTTGTACCACACAAACACTGCTGCAAATAAACACTATTTTCTGTGCTGATTTCACTTGGCTTTACTTTGAAATGATGAGTCTGGTCATGAGGTCACAGGGCTGAGGTAGCCAAGATCTGCACCACGGGCCTTCCTCCTCCACAGCCACTTCCTTCACTGCAGCAAAGTGTTCTGAGAACAACCTATTCCAAACAAAGACTTTAATATTAAAATAGTTTATTAATCTGTTACTAAAATAACATTTCCCCCCACCCCCTCCCAGAGCTCTAAAGTGCAGATTTTATTCATACTCGGGTTGCACTACAAAAATAAGCACGTTTTGTAAGGACAGAACACCCTTCCTCAGGTATTGTCCGCTTTTCCTGGCAGCAGGGACCAGAGAACCCCCAGTCTCATCCTGCTTTTTGCTTGTATAAAATGTGTCCTAAGTCCCTGGCAGGTAAGAGAGAGTTAAAAGGGAAGAAAATTAACCCTGGCCTGGGACAGTCTTACCAGCTTTTGTAAAGGAGTTAAGCTGAACAGCACCCTAAACTGGGATTTTTAAATGGAATTTCTCTGAATTTGGAGGTGAGGGGATCAATGCTGCTGTTACACACCTGGCAGGCAGGGGGAGGGAGCTATACTGGGGGTGCTTTTGCCTTAAAAAAAACAAAGATAAAGTGATTTTTTTGAACTGCTCAGCAGTTTCCAGGTACTGCACCAGCTGCCACTGCAGCAGAGAGAGGCCTCGAGTGATTCTTGCCCCATTTATTGCAGTAATAATGTGACCTAATGATTAATTGTGAAAGCTCCCTGATGTAGGCTAAAGAAACTGAAGGCTTTGGCACATTTTGTACACACATTCTCACCAAACTGGCACAGCTGCTGTCTCCTGGTTATGTCTAACAACCTTTTCTGCCCACAGCTTTGCAGGCACAAGCTCCTTTAGACCCTGAAGTGAAATGTCTGAGGACAGTTGTGCTTTCCCAGTGTTCCTGTTCACTGAGGTGAGGCCTGGGAGCACCAGGGAATCCTTCCCCCTGCAGTAAGTCAGAGCTTTTCTCCTCCTGTCCACTCCCACCACCTGTAATCCCACACCAAATCCTTCCCACTTTTACAAAACTGGCCCCAGGAAAGGCAGCTGAAAGTAAACATGTCAAGTGCTACAGAAATGGGAGGGGAGAGGTGGCTTTGAAGTGGAGTTCAGCCTCTTTCCTGCTTAGTACCTGGGTGACTGACAGGAAAGGGTCTGATGGACACAGCTGGGAGAGTGCTGTTCCTCCAGGGATGTGTTTTGGGGTGGTTTTGACCAACAAGGACGAGGTAACACAAAAATTACTCAGTTCAGACTTTGACAAGCAGCTCCTTGCCAAGGTCAGACATTGCAGTAACTGCCTGGGTGAAGGGTTGTGATTGAAGCAGCTCCTCAAAGCTTAACTTTAAGGAGAAATTAAATCCTAGTTCATCTTTCTGAGCTTCTCTGCCACCTCTCCCTCCCCTCCTTCCAGTAGCACAAGCAACTCTTAGTGCACAATCGACATCAACAGGTCTCGTTCCATCTCGGCGTAAGGTATATAAATAAATTATATTAATTTAATCCAATGTAACACACTTTAAATAAAGGAAATGCTAAAGAGTGACACCTCCTGTCCAGTTATTCCCAGCAGGAACACTGAGTGGCTCGGAGTTCTGCTCTCCCATGGGTTCACCGGCTCCTGAGCGTCAAGTCTTGACGGGGATGGTCTGTTTGCAGCTGGCAGTGGTTCCCTCCGCCTCGGGCAGGCCCACGGAGTACTCGGTGGTGGCGATGAGCAGCATGTCCAGGGTGGTCTCGGTGCACTTGGCGATGAAGCGGATGAAGGGCCTCACGTCGCCCTCGTTGGCCACCTCCAGGACGTGGTAGTACTCGGCACGCTGCTCCTTGCGGATGGTGATGGGCGGGTACCCCGCCTGCATCAGGATCAGGTTCATCAGCAGCCGTGAGGTCCGCCCGTTGCCATCCACGAAGGGGTGGATGTAAACCAGCTTGTAGTGGGCCAGGGCGGCGAACTCCACGGGGTGCAGCCCCATGGCGTCCTCCGAGTTCATCCACTGCACCAGCTCCCGCATCTGCTTCTCCACGTCGCGCGGGTGGGGCGGGATGTGGTGCCCCACGAAGACCTGCGTGGTGCGGAACCGCCCGGCCTCCACGGGGTCGGCGTAGCCCAGCACGCGCCGGTGTATCTCCAGGATGTCGGCGATGGTGACGGAGCCGATGCGCGACACCAGCGTGGTGTTGACGTACTTGAGGGCCGCGTGCATCCCGATCACCTCGTTCTGCTCCACCAGGCTCTTCCCCGGCACCGCGTACCTGGTCTCGATGATGTGCCGGATCTCGGAGAGCGTCAGCGTGTTCCCCTCGATGGCCACGGTGTGGTAGATGTGGTGGTAGTAGGACTCCTCCATGACGCGGCGCAGGGCGGAGTTGCCCTTGGGGATGGCCATCACCTTCCTCACCTTGCTGTCGATGATGCTGAAGTACCTCTGGTCGATCTCCTCCACCAGCGGCAGCGTCCGGCCCCGGTTGCTCAGGGCCTTCTCATTGTGGGGGGAGATGGTCAGTGCCTTGGAGTACAGGTAGTCGGCCTGGAGGATGTCCTTCTCCTCTTCGGAAAAGATCCCAAACTCGTTCAGGGCGTCCACGTAATCTGGGTCCATTTTGAGGGCGTACAGGAAGAGCTTGTGGGCCTTCTCCCGCTTCCCCTGGCGCTTCATCTCCAGGGCCTGGTTCAGAGCTGCCCTGGCTTCCAACTTCACCTCTGGAATGCAACACAAATGGTTAGAGAGCAGGGTGGCTGGTTGGCCTGAAAACGATCTGGACTCAAAACTTCTAGAGATCTGGACTGCATGATCCTTGTGGGTCCCTTCCAACTCAGGACCTTCCATGATTCTATGACCATCACTCTTCACTGATCTAAAAGTTAAAACCAGTCTCCAAGAACTGGAACAGAACTTGTGTTCCAGCCTTTGCCAGGCTACAATCACAGAGGTTTGTGCCACGTCTCCAGGCCGAGCATGAGGCAGCAGAGCCATTCCTGGCAGGAAGTGTGGTGAGGCAGGACCTGTGAGCAGCTTGCTCAAGGTGGCCAAAGCTGCGTAGCCATTCCAGCCAAACTCACTCTGGCCACCAAACTGCTTCATGTGGGAGGACACAATGTCTCAAATACGTCCTCTTGGCATTATTGTAGGTAAAATTCTAACACTAACATTGTTATGTTGGCTGCTACCAGCACTTCTGTTTGTTTACTGAACTATCCAACATTTTCCCAGCAGTAAGAGCTTTAATACAAACAAAGATAAAGTGCTGGAATCATAATTCCTTTGAGTGTTTTCCAAATTAACATCCTGGCTGATAAAGGCCACGACTGCAGCCTGTTGTTGCCTGAAAGGCTGTTCCATGCCAGCCAGGATTTCAGGATTAATGCTGTATATCCCAGATTCCTGTGTATTAAAACACCTCTCTGTGTTCTGGTTACCTCCACAGGACTTACTAGTACTGAAGACACGAGGAAAAACCTCAGAGAGACAGAGTGGCGAGGAGGGAACGCTGGCACAGGGCCCTGGAATGCAGTCATGGAGCTGCTGAGGGCCTGCTCCACCTCGGGGGCATTTCCAACTGCAGGTGGCAGTGAGAGCTCCTTGCCATCATAGGCTGGTGTCATTCCCATCGTGGGCTCCAGGAGAATGCCAGGTAGGGGATGAGATCTCCAGATTGGGGTTGTTTTACACAACAATTCACAGAATAGCTGGGGCGGGAAGGGACCTCTGGAGATCACCCAGTCCAACCCCCCTGCCAAGGCAGGGTCCCCTGGAGCAGGTGACACAGGGACGTGTCCAGGGGGGTTTGGAATGTCTCCAGAGTGGGAGACGCCACAGCATCCCTGGGCAGCTGTTCCAGGGCTCTGCCACCCTCCATGGAAAGATGTTCACCATCCTTGAACACCCCTTGGGTGTCAGATATTTGTATGGATTGATGGGCTCGCCTCTCAGTCCTCTCTTCTCCAGACTAACCAGGCGCAGCTCCCCCAGTCTCTCCTCCTCCCAGAGATGCTCCAAACCCCTCATCTCTGTGGCCTCCCCTGGACACTCCCAGCAGCTCCTTGTCTCCCTTGTACTGAGGGGCTCCTCTGTCCCCCTGCACCCCTGAGGACCCCTTTACCTGGGGAGGCTTTTCCCTTGAGCACCAGCAGCTCCAGCCCCTGGGAGGTGATGCTCAGCTCCGTGCTCTGTCCCGCGATCCCGGGCATTCCCGAGGGGCCCAGCTTGCTCCTCAGGAAGGCGATCCCCCTGAGCAGGGCGTGGCACTGGTTCTCCACGGCAGCGAGGGGGAGCAGCAGCATCACCAGGGAGCTGAGCAGCAGCACCAGCACGGCCGCCCAGCGCACCCGCACCCACAGGGTCACCCACTGCAGCTCCGGGTCCGTCGCCATCGCCACGAGGTTCATCCTGCCTCCAGCACGGCCGCCGGGAGCATCCCACCTTCCCACCGCTCCCACCTGGGAACACACACGCGGCTTCAGCCAGCGCTCCGCGCCACCGGGAAGGGTTGATGTGGGCACTCGTGCTCGGGGCTTGTCACAGTTATGGGGATGAGGGGGGGGTTTAGTTGTCCCAGGAATTCCCAGCCCTTTCCCTGCCGCGCCCCTGCCATATCAGGACAGTTTCCAGAGTTCGTGTGGAATTCTCCGCGCGTTACTGTGACAGCACCAGCACGGGGGTGCCCGGGAGCAGGGTGGGCTCTGCAGGATCAAGGGGCTTCCCCCAGACCCCCTCGGCCCCCCAAGCCCGAGGCTGGAACCCCTGGCTTGGGGGCCGAAGGGGTCTGGGGGAAGGCTCTCCCTCCACAGACCCCCCTGTCCCCCCGTTCCCCTCCAGTACCGCTTCCACCCCTGCGGCTCCCTCCCCACCCTGAACCCCCTCCTCCCCGGCTTCCCTAAGCCCGGGACCCCCAATCCTCTCAAATCCCACCCGGCACCTCAGCCCTCCCCCGTCCGGCGTCCCTGCCCGGTCCCTTCAGGTTCCCCGCGGGTCCTCCCTGCTCGGGACGCTGGTCCTGCCCCGTTCCCCTCCCTCCGGTGCCCAGGGGTCCTCCCCTATCCCCCCATGTCCCCCCTATCCCCCCTCACCTCCGCCGCCCCCGCCGCGCCCGCTCCCGGCTACAGCGGCCCCGCCTACACAAGCCCCGCCCCCGCGCCCTTCTATTGGCTGCACCGCCCTCTTGTTCCCTTCCCATTGGCTCCCGCAGCGGACGCTCCTCCCCTCTCCTTCCTGCAGCGTCTTCCGGGTGGCGCCGCACCCCGGGCGCGGGAGAGGCTCGTGGAGGGCGGCGACTGGCGGGAGAGCACGTCAATCATACGCAGGACAGCCAATAGGAAGGGAGAATGCGGAGAGGGAGGGGCTGTTGCCATATAAGGGCAAGGCGTCCCTGTTGCTACGCGACGGGCACGTGGGGGGCGCTGGATATTCCCGTGTTTGTTTCCATGGAAAAACGCCTTTTTTTCTGCTGTAACCCATTCCAGGCATTTCGGGCAAAAATACTCCTTAAGTGTGACCTCAAGAGTGTCAGCAGCACCGTAACTTGGGGCTCCGCACCAGCTGGAGACCAGGAATAGGGAGAGATTGGACAAAAGCTGAAGGAAAAGAGACTATTTTAAGGAATTAACTGGTAACTCCCAAAGATTTTGGCATCGAGCGAGGTAATAAGGCATTTCTTTACCAGATGCTCACACAGCAGATCATCACCAGCAGAGAAAAATTTGTCAGAAATAAATTGGGGCAATTTGAATTGTATTTCAGAGGAGGCTGAGGGGAGACTCATCGGAGTCTGCAGCTTCTCAGGGACAGGGTGGGATTGTTGGGGGGTCCTAGGCAGGACCACAGGATGATCCCTGTGGGTCCCTTCCCATTCAGGATATTCCATGATTCCATGAATCCAAACCTTTCAGAGGATGTTGTTTCCATGGTCTCTTTGCCTGGTGCAGTTCCAACACTGAGGACAAGCTGCCTTTGGGTCCAAATAATCGAGGAACACAATGCCAGTGCTCAGGTAAGAGCCCAGAGTTGGGAATGCTGTCCAAAAGAGCCCAGAGTTGGGAATGCTATCCCAAAGCGTGGCTGCTGCCCATGCACAGCATCCTGATCCATGTGCTGTCCTTACTCCATTCTGGTTCCTCTGCACATGGAGTTTTCCAGACAAATCTTCCTTCCCATGCTCGATTTCAGTGGGAAAGGCAGGATCCCTGTCTGGGAGCTGAGGCTCTCTCAGATGTTCACTGATTTTACCAGGACTGACAAAAGCAGCTGGATGGACTCGGCTCAACCAACATCCCAAAACCAGCCTGACAGCAGCTCAGCTCTGGGATCTCCACAGCAAATGGAGCCCAGGGCCATCCCTGCAGCACTGAATTCCTGCCAATTCCAGCCATTTGGAGCCTGCCAGAACCTGGAAGTGCTGGGAGGGAACTTGGGGGATAATCAGCATTTCAAGGATGAGCAAATCTCTCTTCACTCCCAGAGGAAGCATTGTGTGTTTTCCTCAGGCACCTAAAGCCAATTATGGAATAATTACGGAGCTGTTGATGTGTTTGCCTGTTAAAAATGGGGAGAAACACGTTTAGAATCTGTTCCCCAATTAAATCTGATCCAGCAGAAGAGAACTACAGGGATAGCCAGGAGTGTCTGGTGTCTCATCCCAGCTTTGATGCCTCTTGGGTACCCTTGGAATGGTTCAGGCTGAGGTAGAAGCCAATCCCTTGGGAATGCTGGTGGCACTGTGAATCCTTGGCATTTCCACAGCTTTTCTTAGCATGGATCCAGGCCAGCTGAAGGGATTCCACAGCCAGCACTTCCTACATCAGAGTTATTTATGATTTTATCAGGGACAGGGAAGGGAGATCCCAATGGCAGGAAGGAGAAGGGCTGTGAAACGCTGGATCTGCCGCCTGGATTGTCCCACTGGGTCACCCTGGGAATTCCTGACGTGGTTGGACAAGGACACACCAAAGGGATCCCATCTGGGGCCTGAACCTCCAAGGGGAATTTGCATTGGAAGCAGCATTCCAGAGGGATGCTGGAAGCGTTACCATGGGAGAAAGTGTGTAAGAGCCTGGGTTTTATTCCTCAGTATCTGACGCCGAATCCAGTGGATTTGGAAGCAGCCAGCAGATGGCACTGACTCATCTCCTGCTCCATGGAAACATCCCAGCGGGATGCAGCCTCTCCAGGACCTTTCCACCTTCTGCCTTTAGAGGCACCGACCCACGGAAAACATATTTGAAGGTTGAGTAAGGCTCTGGCTGCCTCCTGGAACTGTTTGTACTGGGACAAAAATCGCCTTTCTGTGCTCAGGAGCTTCCTGGGATCTGCTGCTGAGGAGATGGAACAGCAGGCATGGAGCTCGTGCTTCCCAAAGCTTGTCCTGTGCTGTGGCTGTTGGGCTGATCCTTGGGATAATCTTCCCTGGCATAAATTTGGAAGATGTGATAAGGCAGATGCACTAATGTTGTTTCTTTCTGGCTTTCCTGGGCCACATGTTAAAGGGGGAAAAAGTAATTCATTTTTTGCAAAAGGGAGGATATTTCTCCCTTTCCAGCCTGCAGTTCAGCTGAGGCTCTGGAGGTGGAGAGCTGCAGGCTCAGCATCCCTGGGAATTTTTCCATGCTGGGGCCTTTTTTTCTCCCCCCTTGCCTGGATTTCATTCCTTTTGTTTCCTGCTTTTGGGAAGTGTCTTGCTCTTGAGCTGTTGGGTTAAACCGAGACCATGGAGCATCTCTTGGGAAAGGCTCCTGGCCTGTAGGAGAGTCTTGTCATCAGCAGAAGCAACTGGATTTAAAAGTGGGATTTCAGTAGAAGAACAGATGGACAGGAAAGGGATGAACTGCCTGTGAAAAGCTCAGCCAGGTCACAGCAAGGTTGTGAAAAACAGATTTGACATTCCTGGCTGTGACGTTGGTGAGGTAAAGGGAAACCACATCCCAAATCCAAGTGCAAGGCCAGAGGGATTTTTAAGTAATGCCACAAGGGAAGGATAAGCAAAAAGCAGGAGCTGGATTGAGCAGGGGTGGTTGTTGCTCCTGGCTGCCAAAGAGGGGCTAAGGGAGCCATTTACAGCTCATCTGCAAACACAAAGAGAGGGAACAGAGAGCTCCAAACAAAGCTCTGGGAGGGTGAGGAACTCAAGGCTTTGTTGGATCTCCTTAGGAATAATGAAGAACCAGCTTCTCGGACAGATTGGTTTGTGGCACTGGGAATAAATGGACAAAAGGAGGACGTTCAGAGCCGTGCTGGGCTGGGACAGAGCTGCTCTCACATTGCACCAGCAGGACCTGGCAAAGCCACACTGCAGGGTCTGGGTGTAATGAGGAAAGCAATTTAGCAGGAAAAGGGGAATAGGGAGTCCCATCTGTGTGGGAGAAAAGCTCTTTCATTATTGCACTTGTGGTCAGAGTGGTTTTCCAGTCAGCCATGTGTGGCTGCTGGTGTGAGGGTCTGGAAGGCAGTGGGACACTCCAAAGGGAGCAGAGGACAGAGGTGGAACTGGCAGCGCTTGGAATTCCTCCCTCTTTTGTTATTTCATAGAATCACAGAACGGTTTGGGTTGGGAGGGACCTTAAAGCTCATCTCATCCCACCCTTGCCATGGGCAGGGACAGCTTCCACTATCCCAGGTTGCTCCAAGCCCTGTCCTGCTTGGCCTTGGACACTTCCAGGGATGGGGCAGCCACAGCTTCTCTGAACAACCTGTGCCAGGGCCTCACCACCCTCACAGGGGAGGATTTATTTGTAATATCTAAGGTAGTGAGGAGTTTTTAGTCACAGTGCTGGGAGCTGTGGAGAATGAGGAGCAAACCTAGGAAATCTTGGGAAAAAACAGTGTATTCTGTGGGAGAGAACACGGTTCCTCTTGGTACATCCTGCCCTCGCTGGCTGTCCCTCCTCATCCATGTGGAAGTTGAGGGCTGGAGAAAGGCTCAGTTGTGGATGTTCCCAGAGTCGATGAGGACTTTTCTTGTGGACCTCAGTCCCTTCACTGTGGATTTCTCAGCTGTTTTACTCACAATCCCAGACTCTGTGGGAGTCCAGCCCTCAGAGGGAACCTGGGAGGGGGATGAGCCAAGTGGCTGCACACTCGTCTCCTGCCTGTCCTTGAGGCTGAGGTGGAAACGCTGACTCTCCCAGAGTCATTTTGGACTAAGTGCCACATAGACCCCACTAATGGGACTCCACACCAGGCAATCTGGAGATTTATTAAACCTGGGAGCTGCTGCAGGAATGATTTGCATGTCCATGACAGGAGGGAAATTGCCTCCTCATGTCTCTCTGGGTTTTGATCCTGTGAAGTGCTGGGTATCCCAGCTCCAGTTCTTTTAATTGATTCCCCGAGGCAGTGGAGGCCTCCTGGGATATTGAGAGCTCCCGAGGGGAAGATGCTCAGCTATCTCCTGCTTTTACCTCCCTGCTCTTCTGGCTGAATGAAGAAGGGGGGAAAATCAGCTAAAAATGAAATGTGATGCTTGTTTGCTAAAAATGAAATGAAAAGTGATGCTTGTTGAGAGGGATTTAGTGGCCGTGTAGGCACCCAATATCCATCCCCCTGCACTGAGATTCCTTGATCTCTGACACATTGGAGAGCAGGGAAACCTGCCCAGGATCCCACACAAGGATGAGCCACCTGCATTTCTGATGGCCACCCAGAGGGAAACAACCTCCCGGTCTTCTGTGCTCGTGACAAGGGAAGGACAAGGGAAATGGATTCAAACTGAATAAGAGGAGGTTTAGATGGGATGTTGGGAAGAAATTCCTCCCTGTGAGGGTGGGGAGGCCCTGGCACAGGTTGTCCAGAGAAGCTGTGGCTGCCCCATCCCTGGAAGTGTCCAAGGCCAGGTTGGACGGGGCTTGGAGCAACCTGATCTAGTGGAAGGTGTCCCTGCCCATGGAATGAGGTGATCTTTAAGGTCCCTTTCAACCCAAGCCATCCTGTGATTCCATGATTCTGTGATCTTTTCCAGGTCCCAGAGAAGCAGTGGGATCAGGACAGCCTGGCAGAGAAGGGTGGACACCTCTCTTGCAGCAGCCACACTTTTTGGGGGGACCCCTTCGTGTGAGACACCATTTGACAGTCACAACTCCTCACACTTCCCGTCTCCAGGGCTGGAATGTAGGACGAGGAGGCTAAAACAGGCTGAGGGTGGGTGTGCTGTGGGAGCAGATTACAAAAGGAGCTATTTTCCCTTGTAAGCTTCTCAGCTCGCCCCCTGCTTAGGTCCTGGCAGCTGTCAGAGCTCAGCAGGGCTCCCGTGGAGATTTGGGAGGGCAGGGAAGCACATTCAGAGGTGGCACTTCTTGCTGATCCCGTGGTGGCACCGATGCCACCGACTGTTGTGGAGTGGAGACAGTGGTGGCTCCAAGGCCACCTGATAGTCTTGGATGGCCTCAAGACCTACCCTCCTTCCCTATTTAGATCTAGGAATGACTGGATGCTCGTTACTCTTGCCTGTGTTATCTTCCCTTGGTGATGTTCAGCTGCAGGAGGTTTTTGGCTGCTGGGAATGGATCCAACAGTGTTTGACTGGAGCAAATTCCTCATGGGCAGCAGTCCCTGTCCTGCCTGGCTTGGCCTGGGAGACCAGGGTGTCCTGGAGGCAGGATGAGGCCAGGGGAGAGGCCACCTGAGAGTGGTCTGGGTCAGCCCTGTGCTGTGCAGGGATATGGAAAGGACATTTTTCCTTAAAGGAAAGGGAAATTTTTCCTGCCAGGAGAGGGGACAATGCTCGGTCACCATGGCAACTGCAGCTCAGGAATGCTGGGGACACACCAGTGCCTTGGCAGAGGTGCTGGGGATGATGCTGGAGGCCAGGATGTCCTGATCCCGGGCTAATTCCCAGCATTTCAGTCAGTGTGGGCTGCCTGGAAGGGGCTCTGCTCCACCAGGCTTTGGTAATGGGAATACTCCTGAATGCAGCCTTCAGTTAAGCTCCTAAATCCCAGGAAGAGAAAGGGGAGCTCTGGAGCAGAGACCTTGGGAACCCCCTACCACTTTAGTTTTGCTTCTCTATGGATCTAATTTTCCAAAGGTTCCCAGAGCCTTGGATATTCAAATGGCTCTTTCTATGTGCTGATGGTTAAAAATCCAAACCAAAGCAGGTGGATGATCCTTTATAAGTCATAAAACACCTCTGTGGTTGGAAACAGTGAGGAGATCTGATCTCAGGGGCCCTGCACAATTGTTCCCTCAGCACCTGCCCTCGGAAACCAGGCAGGAGTTGGAAAATAGGAATTTGTAAGGCAAATGGAAGAGAAGGATTTGCAAACCTGTGCTGTTCTAGCAGAGCTCAAACACTGCTTTGGAGTTACAAAGATAGAGCATGTGTCATTCCCAGCTTTGCATAGCGCTCTGCTAATTTTCCTGCATGCTGAGAGATAAAATGGATCCTCTGGAATTCCTCCAAATTAAAACCCAGGCTCCCTCTCCCCCTGCCAGCAGGGAACAGCCCCTGTTTGTCACCAGCACCGGAACTCCACCTTTATCAGGTGCCTCCAGCGCTCCTCAAAACCTGGAACTGTGAAACATTTCCCTGGATTTCATTACCTTGGAGATGGAATGTTAAATCTCCCAGCTGGGCTTTGTGGCTTCACCAGGCAGAGGCTGAGCTGGAGCAGGAGCTGAGTGTGGATCCCTCTGTGCTGCTGAGGTGAGCACTGTGAGGGAGCTCAGTGTGCTCTCCCTGTGCAGGTGTCAGGCTCCCTGTCCCTCCCTGAACCCCTGCCTGCCTCTTCCCACAAGGAATGGTGCTGGAATGGGCTGCAGCAGGTCCCTGTTCAGGCTGGGTGAAGGGATGGGAGAAGCCAAGTGCTATGTGTTGATGCTCCTGTGCCAAGTCTGTCCTGGCCTCGTGGGAATCCTGTGGGATGTGGGTGCAGCCTTTTCCCAGGAATGCAACACAGAGCTGTGGAAATCAATCCAGCCCAGCTGGAACACACACACACACACACACACACACACACACACACACACACACACACACACACACACACACGGGCTGGTTCCTCCTCTGTCAGCTCAGGTGATCCGTCCAAACCTGCAGTGAGGAAGCCTTTCACTGGTGCTGCTTCCCTTGTAGCCAACTCATTCCCTGTTTTCTGGCTCTCGGATCTCACCCCTGCAGCCTCCCAGGCTGAGTTCCAGCTCTTCCCTCCCTCTCTGGGCTTCCTCCTGTGTCTTGTGCTCATCTCCAGGGGCTGCAATTCCAGCTGTTTGTAGGTAAGGTCAGCTCTTGCCAGGTGAGCCCAAACCCCAGCCCAGTGCGGTGGCACCTGGGTGAGATCAGACCCTGCTTCAAACAACATCTCCTGTGGGAACTTTTGAGTATTAGGACCGTCAGAGCCTCATCTTTCAGAGTTATTTTATTTGCAGGTGTTTCCCTGAGGCTCCTCTGCCATCAGAGTTTGGTGTTCCTTCAGCCATGGACTTTGTGTTCCATCAGCTTGACCTCCCGGAGCACGAACCTGCTCCCAACCAGCTTCTGCAGAGCCCAATCTTCCCCGTGTTCATATTCTTGTTATTGCACAGTCTCTGGTGACTCCCGAGCTGACAGCTGGTAAAGATAGCATGAAATTGAGTTAATTTTAATGTCTAATTTGTGCAAAGCTGAAATCAGGGTTCTGAAAGCCTTTCTTTGCCTTCTAGAGCTGACACGTCTGCTGCGTGCCCTGGCCTTTGATTCCTGCAAGTCGCTTTTCCCTCTGTTTCACCGAGATGAGCAATTAGAGCAGATGTTTGTGGTCTTTTGTAAATGCTTTAAGACCAGAGCTCAGAATTCCAGGCTGTTTGGGAGCTCCCCCAGCCTTCCCTGAATCACAGAACCATGGAATGGTTTGGGTTGGAGGGGACCTTTGCAATCATCCCATTCCACCCTCTGCCCAAGGGCAGGGACATCTTCCACTATCCCAGGTTGCTCCAAACCTCAACCTGGCCTTGAACACTTCCAGGGATGGGGCAGCCCTTCTCTGGGCACCCTGTGCCAGGGCCTCACCACCCTCACAGGGAAGAATTCCTTCCCAATATCCCATCTAACCACGGCCTCCAACTGCGCCGCCCTCCTGCCGCTTTCCCTCTCCAGTTCTGATTTTCCTGACAAACCCCATAGTTTGAGCAGCCCTTGGCTTGTGGAGACATTGGAGAAGCTGTGGTATTTCTTGTTTTGAAGCTTAAAATAGCCTGGAATTGGCTCTTTATGTTTCCCAGAGTCTGCTTGGCTCTCCAAACCAAAGCGAAGCCACCACGACTCGAGCGGGAATTAAAGGCCCTGGCTTGAAGTCCGTGTGTGTTTTACAGGCCCAGGACAGCTCAGGCAGGAGCTGTTCCCCTGATAAGAATTATTCTGGATCACCATAAAAGCCACATCAGCTCAAGGCTTCTTCAAGCCTCATTTTATAGTGGCTGTTTAAGACTGCAGTGAATTGCTTGGGATGATCCCCTGGGCACTGCAGGAAATGGGGAAAGTGGAGGAACAAATAAGATGAAACATGTTTTGGGGCCCTGAAAACCATCTTTAGAAAGAGCTTGGTGTGGTTATTATTATTATTATTTTCAGAGCAATGTTCTCTGCAAAAGTAATGTGAGGGAAGTGTCTCGAGCAGCTCCCTAATTTGTGAGGGTCCCAAAGGCACAGCCTTGGGAAGGAATTGGATTTACACTTATGAAAAACAAATTGCAGGCTGAGGGCTTGTTAGATAATTTGGAATTAATTTATTGATCTGAGGCTGATGTGGGAGGAAATAGAGGTGGGAAAATAGCTGAGGGCATTTTATCCCCAAACACACGGGATTCTGTCACTGAAGGGGATCAGGGAGCAGTTTTTTGGTGATTCCTTGGATTTGAGGAGTTCATGGAGGGACAGAGGTACTGGGATGGGGTCCCCATGGATCCTTTGGGATGAAGGAGAGAATTCCCTGGCTTTGGACGCCTGTGATAGCCTGGGAGCAAAGCAGGGTGCTGTGGGATGCTGTTCCCTGCTCCATCAGCACAGCAGTTAATCTCCCACCTGCAGATGCTATCATTGCCTGGAAATGAGGTGTAGGGAAGATGAATCCAGGCTATCCTTGGAGACACAGAGTGACAGGCAAAAGGGTGATGGTGTGAGAGGATGTTCCACCAGAAATAAGGAAAAACCCCTTTGCAGTAGGGGAGTCACCCCAGGTCAGGGGTGAGAGCGGGGCTGGGATCTCCATCCTTGGGATGCTCAGACTCACTTGGAGAAGATCCTGAGCTGCCTGCTCAGACCCAACAATCTCCAAGGCCCCTTCAAACCTCACTTAATCTGTGATTAATCCAAATGGCTCCAAATACAAGTGTGCTTTTACCCAGCCTGAGCTCCAGCTTGTTGTGGCCAACACTCCAGAGCCAGTGCCGGAGCACCGGAGCACAAACCATCGGTGTCCTCCTGCGAAAGGCACCCAAATCCAGGCAGCTTCAGCAGCAGCCTTATTTTTTTGGCCAAATATGTGGAAAATATATCAGGCACTTGCCATTCAATGTGATTTTTTTATTGCTGTTTTCAGCCATGCCCTCTCTGCTTGCTCCCTGTGCGTCCCAGACCTGTCACAGTGGAATAAGTTCCAGTGAAAGCTGGAAACTTGGCAAACTTGTGCAGTATAAAGTGAACCTGATGTTTCTTTTTAAAGGCTGAAAATAAATACATTAAAACCAAGGATAAGGGAGTCTCTGGGTCCTCTCCTGGCAGGCTGCTTTCCCATGTTTATCTGATAACCTGCTGGCCAGTGCAGAGGCACCGATGGCTAAAAATAGGGAGGGAGCTGCTCCATCGGGTCTGGGATAATCTGGTTTGGAGGCAAATGGTCCATCACAAAATCCTGGGAAATCACTATCCTGTTTTTTTTTTTTTTTTAACATGGACCAGGATTTGCAGCTCTGCATCCATAACAGGGTATTTATCCCAAGGCACATGGTGTGGTTGCCCCCACGGGTCGGTACCTGCTCTCACTGGTGTTACTGGTCCTGCTCTCCCCGGGGTTGGTTCCAGTGGTTTCTTTTGGATTCCTCTTGGTGGCATCTCTTGGAGCAGGTCAGTGGAACCCACCCAGCCTTGGCACCTACTGGTTTGTACTGGAAGCAGTGGGAGGGGGCTGCTGGGGGTGTTATAATTTGGGATGGGGGAGAGGGCTGATGCGGTGATCCTGGATATACCTGGAGGATTATTTGCCCTGGGAGTCAAGGGCTTTGGCCATGGGCAGGGTGGGCACTGCCTGGCATGAGGGGGCACATGGGATACTTGGATCTGTTGGGATGAGCTCTGGATCCTCCACCCTCCAGCAGCAGCACCACTGATTTCCCCCAAATTCCCCCAGCACAGACAACCTGACCATCACCCCCAATTAACGTTAATTGTCCTAAATAATTAAGTGAAATTTCCCTCTGAACTGGGCCAGAAGATTTTCTTCCCTTCTTTTTTTCATCAATGTATTTCCCTCTTTCCCTCCCGGAGGCAGCTCTGGGCTTTGTTTGGCAGCAGCAGCCGTGGCTCTGGGATCTCACGCTCTTCCTCAACAGAAATCCTCCCAAAGGAAGAGGAAGGGGAAGGGAAATAAGCTGCTGCCATAAATTCCCGGGAACCAGGGCCATTCTAGGAGCTCTCCCAGGGCAAGTGTCACTGCCAGGGCCATTCCCAGGCCATTCTAAGCCTGGGGGTCCTAAAGGAGGAGCTACACTTTGGATTAAAGGATTTGCCAATGTCTAATGAAGGAAGAGCCTCCAGGCTTCCCTTAATTAACAAATTAGCTCATCGAGAGTCTCCCTAATTTGCCAAATACAAAGCTGCCCTATTAATTAAACAAGAGGAAAGATTTTAATTTGCCAAACCTTACATGTAATTGATAAATGACTCATTTAAAGCCTTCTTGGTGGAAGTTTCCAGGAGCAGTGATGGGGGATGAGCAAGTGGGATCTGATCCACTGATGGGACTTGGGGACCAACAATGATGCCACCACCTCTCCTCTTATTGACCCATTCACTGATTGGATCTGATTACATCCAGCCTCTTTCCTCATCCCCTAAATCCTGTTAATTCACTGTTTTCCATGAGCAGGAGCTCCTCACCATTGGAGCTAATGCCAGGATGGGGGTGATGCACTCGAGGTGGGATATCCATGGAATTGCTTTACCTCTCCCTCAGGAATTATGACCCTAAATCCTTCATCTCTGGGGATGCTCTTGCCTCTTACTGCTGTGCAGCTTTACAGATCTCCCCCACTCCCACCCGGGATGGATCAGGCTCTGAGGAACCTTAATTGAATCTTTAGGATAAAACCTTTCCATGCTTGCAGGCAATCCGGAGCGTTAATCCTGGATAATGTGACAGGGAACGTTTCCGTGCCTCCTCAGCACAGCTTTCCCTCCTCATGCTCCCTTTGAGTTTGGATTTGTTTGTTTTCCAAGGCAAACTCTGGATCTGGCTCCCATCAACAGCACCCTTCCGACAGATCCCAAAATTGATAATATTTATTTAAATAATTCTCAGATAACAGGGCTATTTTGGGAATGGGCTTCCCGTGGCAGTCCTGGGAGAGGGTTGGATCCAGCACGGGATGAGCTTTAAGCACTGGGATGCTCAAGATGCCTCTGCCCAGAGGAAGCTGCTGTGGGGGGACCCCCGTGAGGGCACAGGTGCCCCCACATCTCCCTGGCACTGCCCAGCAACCCTCTCCTTCCAGAAATAGCCCCACACTGGCATGAGCTCGGGAATATTTTGCTGTTATTTTTAAAAATTCCAGCAGAATTTGGAGCTCAGGGGACCTGCACCAAGGCCACCCCTGGCCAAAAAAGGCCTCAAAATGGCATTGCTTTCTTGGAGCTGGCAGGAATGCCGAGGATTCCCGCAAGGAACCAGACACTTCCCGGCCTGGAGCAGCCCCCCAGCCCATCCCAGTGATGGGAAGCAGGACTGGCAAAGCTGGAGGGCACAGCCACCTCCAAAACAGTTGTCTCTAAAAGCCTTGCTCTGTGGAGCAGCGATTTGCCTGGATGTTCATTGCAAGGAAAACTGGGTTTATTTGTTATAAAAGTCATAAATAAGGCAGGTTTTCTTATGGATGTTTGGGAAGTTGAAGCCTTTTGGTTTTAAGTTTTTGTTATTAAGACAAATCCAGCTGGTGCCTTAAAGAACTGGGTGTTTCCTGAGGGGTTTGTCAGCCAGGACCCACCGATGGGTCTATTGTTTCCAAGAGATTTCAGGAATATTCGCCCCTGTCCATGTTTGGTATCTGCTCACTGTGATCATAGGACACCAGCTGTGGAAAAACACATCCAGAGGGATTTTAGGGTGATGTTGAAAGGGTTTTAGGGTGAAGGATGAGCCTGAATTAAGCTCCAGCAGTTTTGTAGCCAACACAAGGCCTTGGAGACCTCTCAGCATCACCTGACTCCCAGTGGGATGCTCAGCATCCAGACCTGGAGCTCTGTCAGGGCTGTTTAACCCCCTTCCATCCTAAATTATCTCCTCTCTGTCTGGAATCCCCCCAGGCCCAAGTTGTTGGTGCTCACTGTGCCACTGAGTACAGAGTGGGGAGCTCAAGGATTCTGCCCCCCCACATTCCTGCTCCCACCAATGTCCTCTTCCCATTCTCCAAATCCAGAGCTTGTGGTTTTTTTTTCCTTGGAGCTGCAGACACCATCAGTCCTGGCCTCCGTGGTTCCCACACAAGCTGTCACGCTAAAAAAAACCCACAATGAGTGGGAGAAAAAGAGATGGATGGCACATTTTCTGCAGGAAAGGGCTCAGGGTGATAAGAAAACACTCATTTCTGGCAAAACTAAGAATCTGGGGCGGGGAACTGGGATGCAGAGCAGGGAATACCTGTGCTGATATTGGAATCTGCCTGGTCAGGAACCTGTTTTAAGGTTAATAAAGCACAAGGGCACACAGAGAATCCCCCACGTGCTGCTTCCTCTGCCCTTTGGGCCATCGGCTCCTGCCTCCGCCAAGCAGCTGGGGGATAAAATTCCTTAAAATTAGATCAAGGCCATGAAATGAAGGTGCAGCACCACACTCAGAAATCCAGCTTTCAGGCCCTCGTGTTTCCAAACTACACTCCGCGAGGGGAAGAGGATAAAGGAGTCTGCAGCACTGGGAGCTGGGGATATTTGGGAAGGAATCCCAAAGGATTTGGCCGTATGCTCAGAGTTGGGATATTTGGGGGAAAATGCTCAGGTGGGGAAGGTGCTGGGAGGGTGGTTTGGGGCTGAACCAGCAGCTCTGTGTGCAAACCAGGCAGAGGTGCCCTGGCCTGTCCATGCCAGTGGTGGGATACAGTGGGATGTGGTGCCACAGCCTTGGGACCACAGTAGGATTCGGCAGCCCCATCCCAGCCCCGCTGTGTTCAGGGGTCATGGAGCTGTTCATCAGCCCCGAGTTGCACAAGGTTGGGTCTGGTTTTTTCCGTGATTGTGTCAAATCAGGGAAACAGGGAACATGAAATGTCTCTTTGACATCCTGTATGTGGGCTCTTTATTTGTGCAGTGACTTTTCATTTCCACTTGGATCGGGAGGCAGTGACGAGATTCGGGGCTCGGGACCACAGCGGGTGTGAAGCCGGGAGCCAGAGGGATGAGCTTCCTGTGGGAAAGGCAGGGGATAAACCCAGCCCTGAAACACTGGGATATGTGGTAGGAGCCCTGTGCTGTGTCCTCTCAGCTCAACCCACCTCCTTTTCCAGCCATTCCCATTTATCCCCACGGCTGTGCCCGGGGCGAGGGAAAGTGCTGCTGGATGACGGACAAAGCTCCCCTGGAGAGGGAAAAGCTGCATGCACTCTCTTCCCCATTAAGCGTGACATCTGTTTTGGGCTGAGTCAGACGGGTTCCCAGCGCCCACGGGGGAGGCAGAGGAGGGCGAGCGCCTGTGCCGGCGGGGTCGGCTTTGCCGAGCTCGGTCTGTGCATCCCGGCTCGGCAGGGAGGAGCTCCGGGGGTTTTAATGAGCCGAAATCAATTTAGAGCTCTAATTGCTTTGCTCGGTGTGGGTGGCACTCGGTGCTCGCCAAGGACGTGGCGGCTGCCAAAGGCTCCGCTGGCTCCGGTGCCTGGAATTGCTGCTCCCCACGGCGGCTCCTGCAGTGCCGGGATGGTTCTGCTGCGACACCAGCCCTGGGAACGGGGCGTTTGTCCCGGTGCAGGCGCTGCTGCCCGCAGTGTTTTGCTGAGCAGGCGATGCCGGAGGGAAACCCCAAACCACAGCCCACAGCAAATGCTCGGGAGGGGACGTTGTGTCCCCACTCAGCGTGTTTTTATTTCACCAACTTGCTAAGCACAGGGATAAGGGCCTGGGGGAAGGATCCTGCATCCTGCCTGGACCAGGGGAAGGGGCAGGTGCCTGGGAAAGGAGCAGTGCCAGGAGGACGGGTCCTGCCCCAGTGCTGTGGGTGTGCAGAGCTCAGCCTTGCTGGGATCACTGGGACTGTGCTGGCTCCCAGCTCAGGACCCCTCGGTGTCGAGGTGCCCCAAGATCAGCCCTTGGCAAGGCCACATGCAGGAGCATCTGTGCTTGGTCATTCCCAGCCTCCCCACACCCTGCAGTGGTTTTGGGGAGCCTCCAAGTCCCACCACGTTGCCCACCCCACACACAGGGATGGTGCCACCTGAAGCTGCCTGGCATGAGCGTCCCTTTGCTGCACCGTTTGACTCAGGCCCAGCAAAGGTGAAAACATCAATTAGTAGTTAATCCTCTCCTTGCTGGCTGGATGCACGATGTTTTTTGGCCTTAATTAACCTTAATTAATCACCTGTAATGCATGAACTTTCTTTCTGCTGGGGAGAGAGTTGAACTGGTTGGTAGCAAATCCAGGGCTGGTGTTGCTTGGGCCTGTGCTGGAGCAAATCCTGCTCCTTCTCCAAGCTGGAAGGGGTAAGATGGGGATGTCACCCCCAAGCTTCCTCGTGTTTCCAAGGTGATGCCTTTGCACCCAAACCCTGCACTGGCTCTTATCCCACTGGGCTGAGCCTGGGACTGGGATGGCTGCAGCTGGAGAGTGCAGGGGCTGCGTGGGGAGGGAAGGAATTTTCCCAGTGCCACATCAAGTGTGGAGTTATCCAAACCTCCTGCTTCGTGTGGGTGGGGGCTGTGCTGCTCAGTGCTCCCAAACTGGGACCTGCCCCAAAAAGCTCCCTTTTGTGGCCAGGCACTCCCTGAACCCCATCCCTGCATCCAGCCTTGCCCATTCCTCCTGCCCAGGGCAACCCAGTGCCTCTCTCAGCCCCCCCATGTGCCCCCAAAGGACTTTCCTTGCAGGTGTAGCTGGGACTGTCAGGGACAGATCTGCCACCACAGAGCCCCCGTGGGCTGGGGGTGCTGCCTGGAAGCAGCTGCAGCATCCTGGTGCTAATGAAATCCATCGGGAAAGCAGCCCCTGAGCAGCAGCAGCGGCGTTTGGGAGCCAGATTTGCCGAGGGGAAGTGACTCAACGTCTTGGAAGGAGTTGGGGGCGGTGGGGGGGGCAGAGGACAGGGGTTGACCCAGGGTGGGGACAGCACGGGGCGGGGGGGCTGGCAGCCACCTGCCTCCCCCTGGAGGAGCAGCATCCCTCTGGAGCACTCTGTGCTCCGTTATCCCTCCTTAGGGCGGTGTGATCCCGGCCTGGGGGACGGGACAGGAAAGGAGGCCCCTTGGGAAGCAGTTGTTGCTTCCTCACGCTGGGCCGTGGCAGGATCCGGGCCAGCGTTCCCAGCTCCCGGCGTCACACCCTCTCCCAGCTGTTGCTCACAGAGCATCCTGCTGCCAAGAAAACCCTGGTGATGGATGTAACCGGGACTCCTTCCCACTCCCCTCGCACTTAAAACCGGCGGGGAGCGGCCCCGTGCCTCCGTCTGATCCTGCCACACTGGGATACGCCTGGGAATGGGATCCCGCTACCACCCTGGACACCTTGGGCACCCCGACCTCGTCCTGCCCAACAGGGAACAGTGGAAGAGCGTGGCACCACACAAGGTATTTGGAAAGGTGACTGTAAGGCTTGTTGGGGGAGCACTGGGGTGTGTTACTGGGGGGACTGGGTGTGTTACTGCGCAGTGGATGGGACAGGACCTGCAGCAGCGTGATAGGGAAGACCCAGCATTTGTGACCCTCTGCAATCCAGGACCACATTTCTCCTGGTTTTTATTATTTTGGGAAGTGAATGGCATTTCCCACTGTTGTGGGGGCACTGCTCCCCCCGGGCAGACAGGCTGCACCCCACTGGGGACCTGCCATAGGTGCCACAAGTGTGGCACACCCTGCAGCGCCGCTGGCACCAGCACCCTGTGGAGCTGCTGTCCCATGACGGGGGTCCTGGGACAGAGGGACCCCAGTGTGCCAGTCACGAGCTGCCCACTTGGCACATCTCCCCTGGTGCAGACGTCTGGGGTTTTGGGTCTCTTCTCCTTTCCCCTCACTGGCCCCACTGATCTGGCACATCAGCACTTTTCCTCCTGATTCAGCCTCGGGGATGTTGCGACACGGCCCCGTTGTGCAAAGTGGGCCCCGGCCCCAATTCCTCTTTTTCAGCTCCTGTGGGAGCTCGGCCACGTGCACGAGGGGTCGTTGTCCCCACCTGCACGGGACATGATGGCTGTGAGCTCCCACAGGGAATTGCTCTCTGCTGGCATCACCTGCCGACTCCGGGTCACAGCTGGGCTGCAGTTTTCCAGTTGTTGTGTGGCGGCTCTGAGGAAACTGGGATATGTCCCTTGTGTGTGTCTGAAGCCAGAAAACTCCTGGATATTTGTGGTGGGAGCAGGGGGTTGCTGTGGTGGAAGTGATGCTGTGGTGCAGGTGCACGGTGCCACAGGTCCAGGTATTGGTATCTCCCCCTGGATGGGCTCTCCTGGCTCAGGGCAGGGATTTGTGTCCCTCCTGGCTCAGCCTGTGCTGGGTCACCGGATGCACCGTGTTTGCCACCAGCAATTCTCACCTCCTCACAGGGTCCAGGCCAGGATGGCCCTTGGCTGGTGACCCTCTGCTTGGGGTCCCAGTGCAAACCAGGACAGGCTGATTCATCACTGGGAACGTGCTGCTGGATCCCACCTCAACCCAGCTGGAAGAACAGCTGGGAACAGGCAGGACCCGGTGAGGCAGGGACACAGTCCCTGTTTTCCATGCATCCCAGGGATGGCTTTGGGTTACTCCACTCCTGCATGTGTAAGGCCAGGAGCATCCCAGGAGTGGGGCAGGGACATGGGGGTCCTGGGGAACAGAGATGAGGGGCACCCAGGGGTGGAGAAGCCCGAGGGGACCCTCTGGCTGTGTTCAGCAGAAGCAACAAGACCACAGTGAGGGATGGCCAAACCTTTCCTGAGGGGTCCCATGGGGCTCCCAAGCCACTGTGGGCAGCACAGGGTGGTGGAAGGGACACGTCACTGAGGGCAGCCACTGCCACATCCCCTCTCGTGTCCGGCTGAACCCACGGCCCAAAGCCCACATCCTCCCACAGAGCTTTGCTTCCCCCTTCCCAGGCTCTCTGTGCCGAGCTGGTTTATCTCACCAGCTGCATTTATTTTCCCCATCCTCCCATTCCCTGTGCGTGTCTCTGGAATGAGAAACTTCCACAATATCCCTGTCAGCTCCAGCTTGGACACCGAGCGACCCAACTCCCGGGTCATTTCCATGCCAGCCCTAGCGTGGGTATAGAAGAAGCAGGGATGTCTAATCCAGCCTCCAGATGCTGAAAAATCCTTGGGGATTTATCCAGCTCAGGTAAACACCTCTGGATTTATATATGTATTAATATCTTTATTTTTGTAGGGATTTGGGAGGAGGGTTTTGCTGTAGATTTGAAACCAGTTGAGGTTTTTTGCTCTCCGTTGCTATAAAGTGGATTTGTGATGGCACAGGAATGTGGGTGGTGGGGACCTCTGGGATCCCTGCTATCCTCCACCCCAAACCTCGTATTTTCCCTCATTTTCCATAAAGTCCCCACCTCTTTTGGAGCTGGGCTTTGCAGCCTGTGGTGACAGAAACCCTTAATGGTGGGAAAACTGCATGGAAGGGAGAGGAGCTGGGTGTGAATTTGGGGGGGGTGATGTCCTGACAGTGTGGCAGTGTCACCTCGGTGGGGACAGGGAGAACAGGGGGGCTTTTCTTTCCCGTGCTGATCAGCATTCAGCTGGGAATGCCAAACACAGCTGCAAGGATGCTCCTGCAGATCCGGGGGGACTTTCTCATTCGGGGGGGGGGCTGATTCTGCTGCCCCATCCGCCCCTCTCACGGTCACGTCCGTCCCCCAGCAGACTTATTTCCTTTTTCTTGCTTTCCTTGTTCTTTGTACCCTCCAAATCCGGAGTGATGTCCCCAAGGCTTTGTCCCCAGGCAGCCATGTCGATGCCCAACTCCTGTTCAGGGACATCCCTCCCTGTGCTGGTGGGATGTAGCAGGGAGGATGCTGCAAAAAAAAGGGAGTTTTATTGCTCTTTTTATTGCCTGAAAAGTGCCAGGAGAGCCTTGGATTATTAGAAAAAAAAGAGAGAAGAGGAGATGAAAGAACTTTTATTATCTTGGAAGTCAAGTCATTTTAAGCAGCTCAGAACCACAAACTGCCCTTTTCAAAGAAAAGCTTTGCCTGTGTAGGTACAAGAACCCAAGATTTTCCCCTTTAATCCTCAAACTTCCCTAAGAACAGACTGGATGGAGCAAAAGGCCGGGATTTTACTAACGGGGCGGCTCTTAACAACACTTTGTGCCAGGAAAGGATACATTCCTTTGCCTGGATCCTGCTGGAGTTTCACCCTGGCAAGAGCCTTTCATGACCCGAATTTTGAGGTTAAACACCCGTTTCTGTCTGTATTGGGGTGTGTTCCCCATCGGGGTGACCCCATACCGTGGCCGGGGGTATCCATGCAATCCATCCCATCCCGAGCAGTCCCATCCCACACTGCCCAGCCAGCACTGCCCAGATAAACACTGACTCATGTTATTCTGTCCCACCCTGGGCACAGCAGCTTTTTTAAGGCTGCCTTTTCCAGCTATTCCTTTTTTTTCCTGTGCTGTTCACACGGGGCGGGGGACGAAGCCTTAGCTGGGATGTCTGGAGCAGCCGGGAATGCCGCAGGCTGGGAGTCCCCACTCTGTGGTGGTGAAGTAGGATGTGTCTGAGTGCCATGGATGCAGGTAGGGATCAGGCTTCTCACCACCCTCAGCCTTGGGGAAGAGCCCTGTGCCTCAGTTTCCCCCATGGGGACTGGCTGTGCCCCCTCCCTTTGCCCTGGAGACCCCCAGCTCCTGGGGGAGCATTGGGAGACCTTCCAGCCTGGATCCTATTTGGCAGCAGACCCTGCTCAACCTGCTGCTGCTTCTCCCGTGGCATCTCCCATGGCATCCCACATCCCTGTCAGCCTGCTGGAGCAGGATAGAGGGATCAGGGATGGTGGCAGGGCCAGGACCATGGCTGGGAGCAGCTTTGGGCAGGCCAGGGCTTGGGGTTTTGCAGTGGTGAGGTCTAAACTCCCTTTTGATGGGCTGGTGGTGGATTTACACCCAGGAGTAAATCCCAGCTGGGGCTCCATCCCGGGCATCCTGGTGGGGGGTGGGATGCTGCCCAGCATCATCCCTGTAGCAGCTGTTGCCATGGCAATTTCTGGCCAAAATAAGGGGGAGTTGGAGCTGGGTTCCCAGAGCCTTTTGGCTTTTTCCCATTCCATTTTGGTGTCTTGCTCCACTGAGCCCTGGCAATTCCCATGTGGGACTGGGAGCTGGATCTCGGCAGGGAAGTCCCTCCTGTGTAACCCTGGGCTGGAAAAGTGTGGGTGCCGAAAGGATGGATGGGGGTGGCTTCAGGTGCCAGCTTGGGGTGGGGCTTGCATCCATCTTCCCTGGGGCACGAGATCTGGCCTGTGGAATCCATAGGGATGCTCTTGATCCAGCCTGCAGGGTGGGACCCAAGCTCAACCAGAGGAATCAGCCCCCATGAGACTGAGACCAGCACCTGCCCCATGTCCCCAGGGACATCCCTGCCCTCCAGGGACATCCAGGACTGCGCCAGGGCTCAGTGGGGGCCAGCGTCAGCAGGTTCAGGGGAACATGGAGATCCTGTTTTGCCCCGTGCCCTTCCCAAAGCTCCTCAGCTGAGAGGCCGTGTGTTCTCCCAAACATCTGTTGGCAATTCCCCTCTCCTGGGGAGTGGGGCTGTGCCGGGGCTGCGTGGGCAGCTCCTGTGCCTCTCACCCGCTGGAGGAAGTGGGTTGGGGTTTTGGGGTGTGCCGGGAGCTCGGAAGCCGCTGCTGGAAGAGGGAGGCAAGTGCTTGAAGGAGAAACAGGCGGAGCAGCTGCTCGGGAGGGGCGAGCAGAGCCCACCCTGACACCCCCTGCTTCCCAGGGGATTATTTGACCTGTTCCTGGGTGTCCCTTGCACCCCGTGGGTGCTGTGGGGGCACAAGCACCAACCCAGGGGCACCCCCAGTTTCCCCAGGGCTGCAGACCCAGCACAGGCAGATCCCAGCCCAGTTTCATTGCATGATGTGGATAAAAGTGTGATGCACTTTGACAGCTCAGGCAGGACCTGATGTGCTCAAAAGCTGCTCTGCCGGTTTGATTTGATTTTTATTTGATTTTATTTGATTTGCTCCTACTTTTGTTCCCTCAGCCTGTACCAGTTCATCCAGTAAAAGCCTGGCCCGCAGGCACTGAGGGGGCAGGAGGCGGTGCTGGCAGCCTGCCCATCCCTGTAAATCCCGGTGCAAGGCCCTGGCACCGCCCGTGCCCGGTGGTCCCTCCTGCCAGGGTGCCGAGCATCCCCTGCCCTCCCTGTGTCCCTGGCAGGCGGATCCAGCCGAGCTCCCCCCTGTGTCCCCACTCACATCCGTCCCCCGCCCGTCTGGGCTGGCCACGGAAGAGTTTTCGCCCAGAAAAGCTGGATTTGAACATTTTCTGCTGTTCTCTCCGCTTCCTGTTGCCTTCCCAACAACAACATCCCTGACCTCATCCGCGGGATGCTGCCGATGTGCCGCCCGTCGGGAATCCCAGCCGGCGCCCCGGCTCGGGCTCGGCCTTCCCTGGGTACCAAGACAAATACAGCTGCGGGAATGTCGGACCAAGAGGCTATTTTGGGTAAATCCTGTGCTCATTTTTGTTGAGGTAGGAGGACACAGATGAATAGACCGAAGGGAGAACAGTGGTTTTGGCTCGAGCTGGGAATTTTTAGCCTGCAGAGCAGCGATGAAACACTCATGGTATTATATGGCTTTTTTTTTTTTTTTCACCAGACTTTGGAGGTTTTTTGCAGTGAGAAATGAGGAGGTTTCATGCAGCTGCCCTCTCCATTTTTTGGAAGATTTTAGGGAGGCAGGTGGGAATTTGCTGGATGATTTTCCAGCTGGTCTGGGTCCCTGGTGCCCCCTGCGCCTGGTGCCCATCCTGCCCCTGAGCTCTCCAGAGCCATCTGGAATGTTCATGGTGGGGTTAGCAGCTGCCTGCCTGCTGCTGTGGGGTTTGGGATTGCTACTCATGAGCCCTGGAGACAAACTCATCCCGTGCCAAATCCCATGGGGAAACAGAATCCTGATGTTCCTGTTACTCTCTGTCATCCTCATCCCAGCTGGGGACTGAGGCCAACCTCAGCCCAGCATGGCAGAGCAAAAAAAATAGACAAAATAAATAATTTATTTAACAGAGCTTTGAGATGTCTGAAACTCATCAGGCTCAGCAATTAAAAATAAGAGTGAAAAGAAGATTTTATGTTAAAAATATGTAAGTGGTTACAGTGGGAAGAGGAACCTGTGAAGCTCAGAAATTGCTCCTGCCCACCTGGAGCAGGGGCTGAACGTGGGCTCTGGGTGACCCTGTGGTGGTGAGGGGTGGTGGTCCAGCCCTGGGGATCTCTCACTCACCCCACAGATGACACCGTGGTGGAAATGAGGGCGGGTGGCATTTTTGGGTAGTGCAAGTCCTGGGAGCTTTGGGGCTCTCTGGGTGGTGGGTGGTGGGGTGGGACAGCACAGGGTGGCATGGGATGGGATGCAGCGAAGTGGGGTGGGATGGGTTGGGATGGGATGGGATGTGATGCAATGGGGTGTGGTGGGATGGGATGCAATGAAGTGGGATGGGATATGAGGCAATGGGGTGGGGTGGGATGCACGTGTGGTTCTGGGTTCTCCCACCTTTCTTTGGGAAGGTGATGACCTGAAAGCTGCTGTTCCATAAAGCAGCGACTCATTACCCAGGAACATTAACATTAGGAGGCAGTTCTGCTGATTCTGTTCCTTCCACCGCATCATCAACTTTAATTCATCTCTTGATCATCCAGGTTTTGCCAGGACAAGACCTCCTTTCAGTTCCAGATAATTCCCAAACTTTGCACTAAAACCTCATTTATTCTGGCCTCTTATCACCCCCTGGAGTTCAGCTAACCGGGGGGTGATGGGGTGGGATTTAACCCCCTGGCCAGGAACTTTGCAGCAGCAATGGCAGGAAGGAACAGGAGGAAAAGCCCAGGGAGAAACAATAGGTTCCAACACAAACACCATGGGAATTTCAAAGCAGGGCTGGCGGGAGGCTGACACTGAGGGGACCTTCGAGGTGAAATGCCTTGGGAACAGGGAGTGTCCCTGGGTGGGCAGAGCCACATCCCTCGTCCAGGACATATCCGGGTGCAACGCTCTGTGCTGGGGCTCACACAGATCCTGCTCCTCCTTCCAGAGCTTGTTCAGGCTTTGGTGGCTTTTGGCTTTAACTCACTGTGATGATTCACAGGGGGTGGTTTAACCTGTTGAACGAGGGCTCCAAGTGCCTGCTGAAGTCTGGAGTCTGATGATGACAAACGATGCTGTTGGGTATCATAATTAACACTTTGATACACACAGGACACCAGTTTAATTGGAAAGATAACCATATGAGAGTCCAGGGTGCAAAACAGATAATGCAGACAATGCACGTCATGCACATTTATATCTTTATTTATAGTAACGTGGCTGTGGGGTTGATTGTCGGTTCTTTGCAGTACCCGCTGATGCTGCTCCTGTTTGGTGATTGTACTGAGTGTACAGTGCAGGATTTCTGTCCTGGGTGGACAAAAGCTGGTGGGATCAGGACAGCACCCCAGCTTCACCAGACTGGTGGCGAGGAGGGTCCCCAGGCCAGCACAGCTCCCCCAGAGGAGGCTGCACGGGGTTAAATCACAGCGGCCGAGTCTGTTTCCTCCCTTAATTCCATGTCAGAGGGTTAATGGCCTTTGTTTGATCTTGGATTTAATGTTACAGCTCCAGCCCTAGGCCTGTGTGGAGGGAGCTGCCTTTGTGCTGTGGGACACTGAACCAGTGCCTCTTCCCCATCCTGCTGGAGCACGGCCACCACACCAGAGAGAGGAGGTGAGAGGTGAGAGGGTGCAATCAGTGGGGCAAATGGGGAGCTGCCCACTGGGTTTTCAGTCCCATTTGCTGCACACTCGGGAGAAACAATACAGAAGAGCCATAATGTGTTACAGATTGAAAGGTCTCAAAGCTGATAATGAGCTGTTAATAAGCGTTATCCTGTTTTTTCCCCTGGAAGTGGGCGGGTAACAGACATTTTCTGCAGGATGAGGCTGCAGCCACATCCTGGTGGAGATGAGGGGCTGAATCATGTCCTGATGTCTCAGGGTCAGGGGGTGGGAACTCGGTGAGGAGCTTCAAGAACATCTTTCTCTGGGGCCAGTTGTAGGTTCCCCATGGGATCCCCCACACCTGTGTGCTCCATCCCTTCTCTCCCTGTCCCCTCTTGCCCACATGTGTCAGGAAGCTGTGACCCTCCCCTGTGACTGACACCATGTGTTTGCCCAGCAGAGAAACATCACCAGCTGGAGATCCTGGGGCTGCCCAGGCTGTGATTTGTCTGGATAATGGCCCTTTCCAATTTGTCCAGTTTCCTGGATGATGTCGATAACTACAGTGACTACCAGGATTACATCTACGAGGACGTGAGCAGCGTGTGGGTAGACCCGTCCCACGACCCGAAGGACATCGCGAGGATCCTCTCCGTCATCATCTACACCGTGTCCTGTGTGCTGGGCATCCTTGGCAACGGCCTCGTCATCGCCATCATCACCCTGAAGATGAAGAAGTCGGTCAACGCCGTCTGGTTCCTCAACTTGGCCGTGGCCGACTTCCTCTTCAACATCTTCCTGCCCATAAACATCGCCTACACGGCCATGCGCTACAACTGGATCTTCGGCACGGTCATGTGCAAGCTCAACTCCTTCCTCCTCATCCTCAACATGTACACGAGCGTCCTGCTGCTCACCACCATCAGCTTCGACCGCTACGTCTCGGTGGTTTTCCCCGTCTGGTCCCAAAATCACCGCTCGACCAACCTGGCGTATTTGGTGTGTTTGGTCATCTGGACCATCGGCATCATCATGAGCTGCCCCTCCCTTGTCTTCCGAGACACGGCGCAAACCCGAAATTCCGTGATTTGTTTCAGCAACTTCTCCCTCTCCAGGAACAAGTCTTACCAAGCCCTGGCGCTGATGAGGCACCGCACGGTGAACATCACCAGGTTCCTCGGCGGGTACATCCTCCCCATAACCATCATCACTTTCTGCTACATCGCCATCGTCTTCAACCTGCGTCGGAACCGCCTGGCCAAGTCCAAAAAGCCCTTCAAGATCATCGTCACAATTATAGTCACCTTCTTCCTCTGCTGGAGTCCCTACCACCTGCTGAACCTGCTGGAGACAGAGCCGGGCATGGTCCCACCCTCCGTGTTTGAGGTCGGCATCCCCATCACCACGGCCCTCGCCGCCTCCAACAGCTGCATGAACCCTGTGCTCTACGTCTTCATGGGCCAGGACTTCAAGAAGTTTAAGGTCACCATCCTTTCCAGACTGGTGAATGCCCTCAGTGAGGAAACAGGCCACTCCAGCATTGTTCACAGGAGCTTCTCCAAGATCTCTTCCATGACTGAGAAGGAGACGACAGTGCTCTAAATTCAACCTGGTGCCTTCAGGGGGGACATAGTCCTCTGGTGCTGACCATGCCCTCCACTGGGATGGTGGCCACCTTTGTGGTGGTCCCTGGTGTGGGACCAGTATGGTTTAACACTGTCCTATAGTCTACTCCTTGACTGGTGTTGCTGCCTGGGGGCTGGAAGGGATTGGACACCACCACTATGTGCACGTGGAGAAGACACAACCACCCTTAATCTTCATGATTGCAAAGATTGTTGCACCAAACTATTTAAGGAAACACTTCCTGTCTGACCTTTGCACTGTCTGACCCAGGAAGGGCATTCCTGGTGTTTCCAGAGACATTGTGGTGGGGTGGGGGATGTGTCTGGGAAGGCACCTCCTGAGATGGGTGCTGGGTGGGCAGCACCACAGGTGATACCTCCTATGGCCAAACTGGGGACACCCCTCTTCTCTCCTATGTCTCTGTTTGGCTACTCTTGTTAAATCCTGAGGTATTTTGGTACAAGTACAACTTGTTTGTAACTGTTGGGAGCACTTTGCACCCCGAGGGGCCCTGGGAAGTGTCCTCATACCGGCTTTGAACATCCCACCTCGATGAACTGGGAAGTCTCAAATGTCTTCTAAGTGATCCAGACCCAGGGGGTGGGGACTGGGCTCATGCACATGATCACTGACATGGAAAACTGAGAGAAAAAAGAGGGAAAGATCAATTTGAAATGTGTTTTGAGCAACCCTCCCTTTGATGGGCACGTTCCACACGGTACATTTTGCAGAGTGATCTGATGTTTGGGACCAGGAGTCCCAGTGATTCCTTGCGAAGGTCCTGAGTGGCACCAGGGAATCACTCCAGGGGCTGTGAATGAGCTCCTGGACAGGACCTGCTGTCCTCTCCTGCAACCAGGTGGCCCTGGGAACTGGCTCCATTGATGGCAGCTTCCTGGTGGGACTGATTTGTCCCGTGGGATGATTTTCTCTCTTCCACCCAGGCAGCAAACCCATCTTGGGAGACTCTGGGAGTCTCGTGGGAGACTCTGCCTCCACACACCAATTTCCGAGGTGAAGGCTGGGCTGAGCCTCTGCCTCCATCCAATTTCACACACAGTTAATCTGGGAGCTCCTTCTCCATTAGGGCTTCTTGACCACGACACCGCTGTCATGCTTGGTTTCTCCGTGTCTCCCACAGCCTCTCATTCCCAGGAAAGTGAGGAGCCCTGGAGGAGGAGCCAGGTTTGGGCAGCCCCAGTGGCACCAGGGACATTTCAGGAGGTCCCCACAGGAGCTTTGTGTGGGGATTGACAGGCTGGCAATTCAGAGTCTGCTCACAGGTGCCCACAAAGGCTGGAGATATTTATTTCTTGAAAATCAGAAAATGGAAAAAAACCCATGAAATGGCAGCTCCCAGGCAGATGCAGAGAGCTATTTACGGACTCCTGGTGGCAGCAGCTCATGCCAGACAGGTACAAACCAAACCACAAAGCCCTGGTAATTGAGCTGCCGCCCTGAGCTGCGGGAATGCTGCAGATCAGAGCGGATGCTGCAGCAGGAGCTGGATTTCAGAGGGATTATCGGGCATCCCCTCCCCCCTGGCACTGCCTCCCTGCTCTGCCTTGATCTGCATAACCTCATTAGAGTGATGGGGAGAGGGGAACAGCCACACCACGGCAGCTGGATCCATCTTTCCCTGGGATGAGGCTGCCTGCAGCATCCCTGCCCCTGGACAGGGATTCCGATGGATCCGGTGTGTTTGGCTGCGGTTTTGGTGCTGCTGACAATGTGAGTTGTGCTGGGGCAAGTTTGTCCCCCAAGCCAGGGCAGGGAGGTGACCTCCTCCTTCCCACCACTGTGGATCCAGTCTGCTAAAAGTGGGAGATTTATCCTGAAAGTTAAGAGTGTCCAGCCTGAGCCCTGAAGGGAAACGCAGCAGGGGGATAGGTTTATGAAGGAAATTAGTGGGAAATTAATGGGAAATTAGTGACTTCAACTATTGGGTGCTGCTCTCACTACACAGGGGGCTGTAGGACATGCAACACCTGGCTCCAGGTGCCTCCATATCTCCTGGGAGCTGGGAATTAGCTGCTTCCCCAGGGAGAAGTGCCACATTCTTGGGCTGCACCTTCCTGCAGCCAAGCCCAGGGCTACTCCCAGCCCAAATCCAGATGTTTTTCCCCCTAAAACCAGTGCACAATCCATAACCATGGCAGATGCTGGAGCAGGGATGCTCCTCACTAATTTTGGTGGCTGGATCTTGCAAGTCCATCTATTATTCCTGCAAACAGCTTTCCAAAAAAAACAGTGACTTGGTACTTAACCCTGGGTTAAATCATCACTATAATGACAGCTTGGGAATCCCAAGTTTCCCAAATGTTTGAGTTCATCCTTGTAGTTGTTTACTTATTTAATAAAAAACCTGTTTTCCATACAAATATCCCTGGTATGTGCTGAAGCTCATTACATGGAGTGGGAAGAATCCCAGGGTTTTTCACGGAGCAGTCACTTCCCAGTGTGTATTCCTGATCCTTGCTGTTGAATTTGGAATTGTCAAAGTGATCAGGAGCAGAAGGGTTGCAGGGTGAGTGATCGAGATGGGAGCGTGGTACTCTGAGCCTCTTGGATGGGAAATGTCCCAGAGATGTTCTCAGGGGAATTCCCACTTCAATTTGTCCCTGAAAAGACCAAATGGCTCTTTGGGGGGGGGGGGGGGGGGGGGAGGGGAAATGTATCTGTGTGTAAAAATCAGCTAGAAGAGCATAATTTTCCATTATCCACGTGTTGGATCACATCCAGAAAACACTCTGTCATTCCAAATTGAACCAGGAATTATTAATGCCAGTGCTGAGTTGGTCCCTAGGTGAGATCTGTCTGTGGGATCTCCCACCATTCCCCACAGCGGGGGTTGTTTCCCCATCACCTCCTGCACCCCACGACCCCCCAACCCCCACCCCCCCCAACCTTGAGGCTGTTTTGGGGGAACAGGGAGGGAAAAATCCACTGAATTTTTACAGCTGGACCCTGTAACCTGCCAGGTTTTGAATGAACCAGGAAATAATGACAAATCCCCAGGGAATATCAGTGATTCCTGTTCTCCTGTCATCCACTGATCACAGCAAAAGGATCACACAGGGAACATTAAAAATGTGTATTTATATATATATATATATATATAAAATAGAAATAGGGTAAACATATTCCTCCTAAAACTCCAGCAGCTCGAGCCTCTTCAGCCAGGTTTTTCTTGCCATTTTGGCAGAGTGGCAAAGAAAAGCAGGTCAGTATTATCCCAGTTTCTCTGATATTGCCTAAATGCTGCAGGAACAGGAATGTCACAGGGTGCTGGAGATGCATCCTTTTTTTTTGTTTTTTTTGCAGTGCTGGATATTTTGTCCATGGAGGGGAGGGGGCTCGGGCTGCCCTGCTGGTGAGGGGAAGGTCCAATATATTAAACTCAGGATCCTTCGATGCATCCCAGTGATCCTGGTCCTCCTGGGCTGCTGAGATGGAGACGTCCTTCGCTAGGAATTAGTGAAGTCCTCTATGAATTAATGAAGTGCTCTTGATTAATGACAGCAGGAGGCTGATTACCAGCTCCAGGGGGATGTGCACAAACTGGAATTAGCATCCAGGGAAGGGGCTCGGTGGGAGCTGCAGCTCCAGGACTGGTGTCCCAAATCTGTGCTTGCACAGGGGTGACCACCAGACCCCTTTTGGGGCAGAAATTGGTGAAACTGGTAATTAG
This sequence comes from Pyrocephalus nanus, assembly GCA_038380795.1. Taxonomy (NCBI): domain Eukaryota; kingdom Metazoa; phylum Chordata; class Aves; order Passeriformes; family Tyrannidae; genus Pyrocephalus; species Pyrocephalus nanus. Next base: position 8,210,967 of record CM076278.1, read on the forward strand.
GGCCACCACCGGCCCTGTTAAACCTGCAATTCAGGCAGTCCTGGGGATCATGAGCTTAGACCCCACTCTCCAGCCCAGGACTCCCATCCCCATCCCTGGGACATCCCAAGAACCCCCTGACCCTCAGTCCAGAACCCCCAGTTCACAACCTTGTGACCCCCCATCCTCAACCCCCAGATCCTGTTCCCAGCCATCCCACCCCTCCCTACCCCATGATCCCATCACAACCCAAACCTACCTCATGCCTCTCCATGCCCTCTTCCCATCCCCCCTAAACCTGGGGCTGGGTCTCATTCCATGTGAGAAATGACTCTGGAATACTCCAATCCTATTTCTGTGGAGCACATCACCGGCCTTAATGACGGCTCTTTTTCACTTGGCTGTCACGGCACTGAAATAAAGCCGTGCTTTCCCCTCACCCATAAATCACTCCTCTATTTGGAGCTGAAATTAAATTAAAAATAATAATAATAAAAAAAGGAATAAACATGTTACCCTCTCCCTTTCCTCTGAGCCAGGCAGGTTGGAGCCATGTTTAAATTACCTCTGCTGTGTTCAGGCAGATTGTCAGCTGTAAATTTGGGGGAAAATAGCAAAGCTGATAAATAAACATGTTGGGTTTGTCAGGGATGGATTTTGCTGCCCTCAGATTTATGACACATCTCCCACTTAAAGGGGCTTTTGTGACAGTGCTGCTGGGTGGTGCTGCTGAGAGGGGTGATTTCCCTCTCATTTAAACACAGCACGAACTTCATGGGATATAATTTGGGAAGCTTCCACCCAAGCTGCTCTGAGCCCCCCGGCATCAGTGGGGTCGTTGCCCAGAACCCCCTGAATTCACCCCAAAGGGGCTTTCACTACCTTTGATGAGGGAGGGAGCCCCATCCTGAGCTGCTCTGGGCATCATCTCCAGAATCATCTCTTGCACCACAGGGACCACAGAGGATAACACCCCCCACCCCGGGAACTGGGGGAATATCAGGTGATTTTGGTGCAGCCGCTTTTGCAGGGGCCGCTGAGCACAAAACCCACACAGAACTGGGGGAAATGCGGGCGGTTTTGGTGCAGCCGCCGCCGTTGCCACAGCAACCGCTGAGAAACTCATCCAGCCCAGGAGGGAGGATGCTGCAGCCTCCGCCAGCGCAGGACCGGGAGGCAGGAAAGCACTCCCAGGGACGAGAGATTGATGAAAAGAAATGATTTTCAGTGCAGGAATCCAGGGGGGAGGGGGTGTCAGGATCCCCCAGCCCCACGTGGGGCTGGGTGAGGTGGCTGTGCCCACCCAGGGACTGCTGAGGGCTCGCCGGGGCTGAGTCAAGCGGAAAGATTCCCTGCTTTTCCAATCCTCATGGAAAGGCTGAGCGTTGCCTACCCTGGGCTAATGGCATTACAGAGGCAGCCGAGCAGGGAGGCTATTAAATGTCAAGAGCTCTGCACAGGAAGATGATGCAGGAAGGATGGTTGGCTCCTCTTTCCAGGGGGAATAGAGATTTTTATTAGTGCGTGCCAGTCCCACGTGGTAAAAAAATAACCCGGCATTTAATAAATAAATAAAAATAAATGAGAGCATGAAGCTTGGGCTCTGTGCGTGCAGGGACAGCAGCTCCTGGCAGGAGGGAGAAGCTGCTCCTGCGTCAGTGGGATGGAGGGGAAGGAGGGACCCCCCCTCTAATCCAGAGGTGCAGCCAGATGTGCAGCACACGCTGACAGGGACATAATGACTTCCAAGTGCTCCATTTGAGTGCAAATTAAATTTAAAAAAAAAAAAAAAAAAAAAAAAAAAGCAATTGCGGTGCAATAAAGGCAGGGAGGGGGAAAAAAAAGATGGGAATTGAATCTGCTGGTGCTCAGAGAGCTCCCTCGGTCCTTTTGCCGTGGGTTGGGAAGGTGTTTGTGGGGGCGATGGGGCAGATGTGGGGTCCCCCTCCCCACACCCCCCCATTCTCTGACAAGCTGCAGCCCAGGCTCTGAGCACTCTGGCTGCACGCAATGTCAGCTCTTAATTGTTTTATCTCCGAGATTAATTGGCTTTTGGGGTTTAATTATTTCCGAGGGGCGGAAGGGAACGCTGCCCCTTTGGCAGCCGCGGCCTGTCAGAACAAATCACGCCTGACGTGTGTCTTCATCACTGCACACCCAGGGCTGCCATAAAAAAAGGGATTTCATCAACTTCTGATCAGAAATAAGGAATAAATTGCACGGAACCTGCTCTTGCACAGGCACTGGGAAAGGTTGGGAGGCACCAGGAATAAAGCTTGCAGTGAATCTCCCCATGAACCCCGATAAACTTGTGTTGAGGGACACTGTAAAGGTACTAAAGCTCCCAAGAAGGAGCCCCTTTGGTTCTGTTGTCAGTGGCTTAAATACAGAAATCACATTTTTGGCATTAAAGGTGGGGAAGAGGAGCCATATCCTGTGGGATACCCTGGGATGTCTGGGATGGGTGGGGGGTGCTCAGGTGGCCCTACAAACACACGGGGAGGCAGAATAGCAACAAAATCTCTCCTTTAATAGCTGGATTGACCTGAGGATTTGCTCTGACCGAGGTAAACAGCCCCGGGGCTGCCGTGAGCGAAGGAGCGTGGGCTCAGCTCCATTCCCAAAAAAACCTCCAGCCATTTGTCAAGGGAAGAGTTAAAACTGGGGCAGCTGCTCCCTCTGAACACATTCACCCACCTCCGTGCAAAAGAAACAGGGAGCAGGAGCCCCCCAGCCCGTGTTTGCTCCTCAAGCACATTAGAAAAATATATTTTTATTTAAATTCTCCTTTTTCTCCATGGAATTTTCTTCTCTCTTTGAATACGGATCGAGTGGCATGTCTCGATTTGACCTGTGCCTGCCTTTCTATCAAGATCAAGAGTTAAAAGCCAATTGCTCAGTATCTAATCTAAAAAAAGGCTGCGTACAATATATGGCTTTTGCACCTACATCCGAAGGGAACTCACAGGTTGGGAATATTGAAAGGGCTTGTCTGGGGCAAAGCTGGGACAGGGACGGGCTGGGAGGGTGGCGTGGGATGAGGGGATGGCTGGGGATCACATGCAGCTCTGCACAAAGCCAGCCTGGAAACGGCACCTTCCTGTGCCCACGGGATCCTTTGGTTTGGCTTGGGGCTCAGGGGGGCTCGGCCAGGAGGCCCCCCTAAAGCTCAGCCCCAGGGTTTGCTCCCCCCTGCAGCTCCTGGCCCCCAAAACTGCTGCTGGAGGGGCTATTCTGGCTCGTGAGCTCCTGGAATGAGGCACAGATGAGCTCCTGGGTCGCAAAAGCTCTTCTGTCCAGGACCAACGTCCCCCTCTTGAGCATCATCCCTGTGGAGGGGGGAGATCCCACCTGGAGCCACCCAAGGGGGGGGGTCACAGCCCTCCCCCCTCCCAGGCTGGAGCAGCAACGTTGCCTGGTGCTGGATCTGGGAATGCAGCCTTGCTCCAGGGACCCCGGGGAGCCAAGGGATGGCTCATGGAGGCACAGCCACCTTGTCTGGGGGCATCGCTCTCCCCAGTGCAGCCTTCCTGATTCCCATCTGGAATGATGGGATCTTATGGGAGCAACACCTATGCAGTACCACCCCTTGGTCTAAGGCTGATGGATTCCATCCAGGGACAAGCAGAGGCCTCCCAGGGCTGGCCATGAAGTGAGGGGAGTTTGGGGATACCCACCCCAGGGAGTTCAGCTCTGGTGGCACTGGGTCCATCAGGCATGGCCGGTGTCCCTGAGCCAGCCCAAAGAGCCCAAACCTACAGACAACCCAGGGCACTTCCAAGGACCACAGATAAAACACACTGAACTTTCAAGGAGGGCTGTGGCAGCTGGAGCAGGAGTGGGATGGAGCAGGAACCCTGTGGTGGTGAAGGCACCCGTGTCCCCTCGGCGCTGCCGCCGTGCCGGGGTCTGTGATGGCCAAACAAGCTCAGCACTGGCTGGGGACCACTCGTCGCTCATGCAGGGAGTTGATCAACAGCTATAGCAGCAGATGGAGAATTAAAAGCAGAGCCACCCACTGGGTGGAATTAGGCAGAGGCCGGGAGCAGGGTCAGGTCCCCCCGCCGTCATCACCATCATCTTGGGTAATAATCATCCGGGACCCCCGACAGGTTCCGGAGCTTCAGAGCCGTGTCCACTGTTTTGATGTAGCCACTGATCATCTTCCTCATCTCGGGGGTGTAGGGGTCATACTCCAGTTTCCTCAAGCCGGAGCGCTTGAAGTTGCCGTCCTTCTGGCCCTCGACGCAGAGCAGCCTGTCCTCGCAGGCAGTGATGCCCAGCAGCCCCACCATCCGCTGCAGCTGCACGAAGAGGTCCCGTTTCAGGTCCTCAAAGTGCACCACCAGCACCTTCTTGCCGTAGCGCAGCCAGTCGAGGGTGTGGGTCGCCCACCACGGCGCGTAGTTGGCCACGAACTCCGGCCACTCTGGAAAGAAGGAGTAGAGGACACAGTGGGTGGGTGGGTGGGTGGGTAGGTGGGTGTGCCCTGTGTCCTCCCACACTCCTGCTGAGATCTCTCAGTTATCCTGTTGCCTAATTGATCCTCCCGTAGAAATCAGGTGGTAAGAGGGGTAAATGAAACATCAATAATCAGCCACAACTCTCCCGGCGGTGCCGCACAGATCCATCCGCGACGCATAAAAGCTCTGGGCATCGGCCTCTTCTTCGTGTCCTCCCCACGAAACCAGTGCCTGATTAATTGCTGAACTGCGCTTAATTCCCTCAGGAATCATTAAACACAGGATCTGTTTCATTAAACAGATCCAGGACAATTCACCTTGTGTAATCACACCACATAAAACTTTGCTTTGGAACCGCTCCAGGGATATCGTAAAATTAACGTCACGGAACCAAACAGGAGTTTGGCCTCTGCAGGGCTGGGAATGGGAGGGGGGAAGGAAATCCATCCACCTCACACCAGCACCTGGGGGTGAGGCTGGAGAGAGGTCATGGTGCTTTTTGTCCCGAATTTGCCCCAAAATTATTTCTTGAGAGAAGGAAATCATTTGGAGACCTGGGCTGCAGGGAAGATGGGACCCCCCTCTTCCATGGCCAAGGGTCTCCCCAGGCTGAGCCCAGGTGGGATCAGCAAAATGGGGCTCACCAACCAATCAATGGAAAATCTCCACCTTTCCCAGAAAGTTCTGACCATAATTAACCTAATTATGCTGTACATCCCTTGGAAAGAATTTGGTGATGTATTTTGATGCATGTCCTAATGGGATGGTGCTGGGCAGAGGGAATGGCCCCCTCTGCCTTGCCTACCCCTCCCCTTGGAGGCACGAGGCGTGGGACAGGCTGGGATTGGGAAGAGTCAGGATGATCCCTGTGGTGCTGCAGTGATGGTCCCACATCCCCTCTCCAGCTCTATCTGCAGTTGGATAGGGATAAAATCTACCAAGAGGCTCCTGTCCCACTGTGCTGGGGCAATGGCAGCCCAGGGACTTTCGCAGGGAAACAAGGGTTTGGGGATATCACTCCCTCCTGGTTTTATGGGATGGGGAGAGCAGGGCTGGGCTGTCTCTGGCTCTGTGAGCACATGGAGATAACGAAATCCAGGCACAAAACAGCCACAGCAGCAAAAGCTCCCCTTAAATAAACTCGGAATTAAGGGTAGCAGATGTTCAATCAAGCTAAATATTTTAACTCTTTCCAATGAAGTCAATCCCACAACAGCAATTTGTAAATTGCTGTAATTAACCAGCCTCCACAACACGCCTGTGCATGGGAAAGGTGGTGGCTCTGGAGCAGCCGGGCACACGGAAATCCCACCCAGATACCGCCTTGTCCGTAGGGATGGGCTCGTGGCAGCCCCCACTCCCTCTGATGACACAGGGGAGAGGAGATGCCCATCCCTGCTTTGGAACCACCCAGGGCAGAGTGGTCCTGCTGTTCCATCCCATTGTGTCCCACCCCATTCTAATCTGTTCCATCCCACTGAACCCATCCCACCCCATTCTAATCCATTCCATCCCATCCCATCCTGTCCCACCCCATTCTAATCCGTTCCATCCCATCCCATCCCACTCAGCTCCAGAGCCTTTGGCCATGCAAGACGATGCTGCGGGTCATGCCAGGAGATGGCCATGGTAACCCCAAAGTGATGGCACAGCCCAGGATTCCATAATGGGGACCCAATCAGGGCTCTGCTGGCCTTTGCCACCAGCTTCCCAGCTCCGGTGGCCAGGCTGGAGCTCTCCCACCAGATCCCAACCCCTGGCCTACCTTTGCCCTTCCAGTGGGCGTGAGCAGCGAAGCCGATGTGTCCCCCGTACTTGCGGTTGAACTCGGCCATCAGGGCCTTGTAGGGGTTCCTGATGAGCAGGATGGCAGAGTCGAAGGACTCGATCTCCTTCTGGCCACTCTCGTGGGTCTTGATGCAAATGGTCCTCCCGCTGCGCCAGTGGTCCCGCTCACCCTTGAATCCTGCCGGGACAGAGCCCGGTGTTATGGGAATAATGAAAGGGAGCTGGGAGGGCTCAGCCTGGAGAAAAGGAGGCTCAGAGGGGACCTTATTGCTCTCCACAGCTCCCTGGGAGGAGGGTGGATGCAGGTAGGACTTAGTCTCTTCTCTCGGGTTAACAAGTGACAGGACAAGAGGAAACAGTCCCAGGTTGTGCCAGGGGAGGTTCAGGTTGGATATTAAGGAAAATTTCTTCATGGAAAGGGCTGTCCAGCCCTTCACAGACTGCTCAGGGAAGTGGTGGTGTCACCATCCCTGGACGGATTTAAAAGCCATGTGGACGTGGAACTTGGGGACATGTGTTAGTTGTGGCCTTGGCAGCACTGGGGGAAAATAGCTGGAGTTGATCTCAAGTCCTTTCCAACACAAATGATCCCAGGATTCTGTGAAAGGGAAGGACTCAGATATATCAGGTTGCAAAGTACAGCTGGATAAAAGCTGGGGCGTGAAGGAAGATTTGCATCCCTCTCCCAGATGGAAATAATTTATTTGCCCAAGTTATGAGTCACAATAAAATTCATGAGAGGGTGGGTACCAGCACAGGGGCTGCTCAGAGCTGCATCTCCCTGGCCATGCTCAGCTCTACTGCTTGTTTTTGGGGGGTCAAGAACGTATTTTATAGCTATAATCTCCATGACCACTGTGGTGGTGCCATGGGGGGGTCCAGAGAGGGGACCACCACCCCCTGTCCCTGCATGGAGCATCAGGGCTGAGTCCAGCATCCCTTCCAGTCCTCGCAAAGCACAACCACCTGGAGCAGAGCCAAGGGGGAGATGAGCTGGAAGGAGCTGTGTGACATCAATTAGAGAAGTGTAATTTGCTCTGGGCCGTGCCGGGCGACTCGGGGCTGTGCTGGTTGACCTGCCAGTTGCCTGGATACATCCTGGCCCCTCCAACATGGAATTAACACAAAATCTACGCTTGGGTGGGTGAGCAAAACTCAGCCAAGGCTTCTTCCCAGGGTTGCTCCAGCCCTCCCTGGGCTGTGGCTGCACCCCAGATCAGGTGCCAGGGGCTGGAACAGTCTGTGCTCCCTCAATCAGGGCTGAGTATTTCCATCTCTGGAAGTCTGAGTTTGGCAAATTCAAAGGAATTCCTGTGGCATTGGGCAAACAGGGGTTTAGGGGGTACCCTCCCAGCTTTGTGAGTACTCCAGGTACAGATCCCAGCTTCACCACAGCCAAGGAGGAGCAGAGGATTTCCTCTCAAAGGTGCAGGATGGAGAAGAGGAACAGGAGAAACCTTCAAGGTCTAAGAATAAAACTGTTGCAAATGTTATAAAATGGGGGAACTGGTGTTTTTCTGTCCCCTTGCAATGAAGTGGGATATTAGAATCCCAGAATCCCAAAATGGTTGGGGCTGAAAGGGACCTTACAGCTTTCATTCCAACCCTCTTGGAAAGGAACACCTTCCACTGTCCCAGGTTGCTCCAAGCCCCATCCAGCCTGGCCTTGGACACTTCCAGGGATGGGGGAGCCACAGCTTCTCTGGGCAACCTGTGCCAGGGCTTCACCCCCCTCACAATTTCCTCCTAATATCTGACCAGGACACCCTCAGTCCAACCATCCCATGGAGCAGCATCGCTCCCTGCTTTCCCTTTCCTGCAGACCCACAGGATGTCACCAGGACCTTCTCCAGCTCAGGTGGGACTGGTGCACTCCCAGCAACGACCATCCCCCTCACCTTTGTTGTAGAGAGACCCATCAAAGTAGTAGCTGCCGGTGTAGAAGCCGGTGGCCAACTCGATCAGGTGCCGTGCCCAGGTGTTGCCAGCTCCAGGGAAGCTGGCCAGGGCCACCAGCTGCTTGGCACGGGTGGGGAGAAACCTCCTGTCCATGCAGCGGTTGTCTGCAGTGAGAACCAGCCACGGCATGTCAGGGATGTGTCATGGAAACATGGTTTTCCTACAGGGACATCCCACGGCCTCCCGGGAGGATGGTGGGGCAGCAGGGAGGTGGCAGATGATACAGGGAAAAGTGCCTTGCCCAAAGCACAGAGGGACATCCCAAAAGGTCCTGAACACCTCAAGGAGCCCTAAACGCCCCAAAAGGTCCTAAGGAGAAGACAGGAGTTCTCTGCCATTACCAGCTCCTTGCTGCCTGCATCCTTAGGGAAGAGTGAGTAACAGGGATGTTTGTGCCTAGCAACGTTCCTGCTTTTTATATGGATGAATGAGCAAACATTTGCAGCGTGGCCTCAAGCACTGAAGGGGAAATCGTGATAAGACTGACCTGCTCTGAATCAAAACCACCTTAATTTGGGTCCTCACTTGCTCCCTTCAGCTCTTTCCTCTCCCAGTAAATGTTTTCCCCTTTCCCTGTGCTTCCCTGTCTCCATGGTCCCAATGCCAGAGAACAGGAGTACTCTCTGTGCAACCTCCTAGGGAATTTCTGCCTGGTCACAGCTTTTTCCCCCCCCCTCATATTTTTCCCTGGAGCTCATCCCCTCTGGATAACAGAGCCCATGTGGGTTCACTGACCGGTGCCAGGAAAGTGGGAAAAGCCCTGGCAAGGAGGGATCCTTCCAGAGGCAGATGGAAAACTGCTCTTCCCTGCAGCTGAGTCAGGCAGTGATTGCAGCTGTTTGTTCAGGGGAGGACTGATTTCCCAGGAATTTCAAAGAAATGCTAACTTTTAATGGAAGATGCTGCGAGCTCACACTCACTTTCCACCGGCATTCCCAGGAAGGGGGTGGGAAAAGGGTGCTGGAGTGGTCCCTGCCTGTCCCAGCTCACCTTGAACCTGGGTCTGGTAGACCAGGAGGAATTCAGCAGTGCCACAGCTCTCAAACTCCTCCCCAGGGCATTTCTGGGCACAGAGCTGCTCGTCCTCGCGCTCGTGCAGCGGGAACAGCGTCGTGGGGAATCCACAGCGGCACGAGGTCCCTGCCAGGGCTGACAGCGGGTATTCCTGCAGGGATGGGCACACGGAGGACAGCCAGTGGCACTGCCCTTGTTCCCTGTTGGCAGATCCTTCCTCTGCCCCTCATACCCATCCTCGCTGTTCTGGTCCCACTGTGCAGTGCGGGCTGGTTTGCAGCATCATTCCAGCCCATTCCAACATCATTCCAGCACCCTTCCAGCCCATTCCACCATCCTTCAAACCCATTCCAGCACCCTTCCAGCACCCTTCCAACATCCTTCCATCCCACTCCAGCCCTCTCCAGCATCATTCCAGCATCCTTCCAGCCCATTCCAGCATCATTGCCCTGGTACCTTCTCAGTGCAGAAGTCCACACACTTGTCCACGGACATGTTGAGCATGACCTGGCTGGCGGGCAGGGCGATGGACACGTTGTCCGGCCGGCGGAAGCACCCCCGGAATATGGCACTGCCATCTGTGAGGGAAAGAGGCCACAGTGACCCCGGCAGCACTGCCCCCCATAAAAATAACACCTGTGCACCCCAAAAACGACACCGCCTCCACTCTGTGCGCCCCAGGCTCAGGAGCAGGAACCTCTGTGTGACACAGCATTCCCGTCTCCCGCTGCTCCATCGGCTTTTCCCCGGCTCCCGGCCCCCTCCGGCGGTGCAGCCGCGTTGGCTGACGCGCTCGCCCGGCTGCTTACGGTGCAAAATCAGAGCAAACCCCCGGCAGCAAAGTCGGGTTTATTTTTGCCTCGCTATTTTTATCAACTCGGTGATCCCGGGCTGCAGGAGGGATGGAAACAGCGAGGAGAGCAGGACTGGGGCTGGGCTGGTCCCCCCGGGATCTGTGTCCTGAGGGGTCTCATCCCACCACTCCAGGTACTGGGTACCCTCAGCCCCCTCAGCAGATGGTGATGGGAGCTCTGATTGCTCCACCCTCTTTCTCATTGTTTGGGAATGAGGAAAAAAGCAGCGAATGTGGGTAATTACAGAGCTGCCTAATCGGGAGCTAAACGAGCTCTTCTGACAGGGAGCACCCTCGGCTCTGTCTGGAGCTCCCACACATCCTTCATCCCGCAGCACACACTGAATGCACTGATGGTCAGGAAAGAGATCGTGTCCTGGAGTCCCCCAGAATGCCCTGAATTTCCACTGGGGTCCTTGGGGCTCCCTGTTCCAACCCTCCCCATCCAGCAGCATTCCTCACAGGGGGATTCCTGTGGTTTGCAGGAGCAAAACTACCCCACACACAGACCTGAATCTCTCTCAAACCACTTCTCCCGAGCCATGACCCGGCTTACATGGCACAGGGACGTTGGGATCACCCCTCTAGCACCTCGAGGGATTCCCCCATTCAGGGGCTGAGCCAGGAGCTGCGTGGATGCCACTGACTTACATCTCCTGGCGGATTCCTGGGCCAGCTCCAGGCGGTAGATGGAGAGGCGGTTGATCCCACCACAGATGTTGCTCCGCTCCCCCTTGCACTCCATGTTGCACTCGGACTCGCTGGCGTTCGACGCCTGGATCTTGTGCCCACAGTAGCACTCGGCCCCAAATTCCAGTCCTGCATAGAGGTAACCCCTGTGGAGAGGGAGATGGGGGGCTCAGACATCCCTGCAATTCCCCCTGTGGAGAGGGGGACAGGGGACTCTCTGAGTATCCCCCCGGCTCCGTGGGGTTCTGAAGGAGCATCCCTGCCACAGCCTGCTCATGCCCCATGCTGGAAGCAGCGCTGCATCCCAAGGGTTCATTTTTGGGCTACTGATCATTGTAGGGCCCTTCTGACTGAAAATATCCCATCCTATCCTATTCTATCCTATATTATCCTATTAGTGCATTGCATCCTGTGTGCAGGGATGGACAGAGACGGCGTGCAGGGATTGATGGACGTGTTGTGTAGGGATTCATGGAGAAGGTGTGCAGGGATTCCTGGAGGCACAGTGCCCTGCCCTACCGCTCAGCACAGTTGTCCTGGCAACGAAAGACTGTCATCTTCTTGTAGTCGAAGAAGGACATCCCACGCAGGGTCCGCTGGCGAGTGTTGTCCACGTAGCAGCCGATGTATCGCGCTGGGGGTGGAGAGAGGAGAGGGGGTAAGAACACACTGAGGCTGAGCCCACCCATTCCCACCTCCTCTTGATTATTCCCTAAGTAGGGATGTGCTGCAACGTTCCCTGTTTTGTTTGCTTTGGAAACACATGCTCTGGGTGCAACGAACAGGGAAAAGTGGCTAAAGCTCAGGGACACTCACATAGATAGAAGGGATGCTGTGACTCTGCACTTGCCAGCCTCCAAGCTCAGCAGAGTTGCTCCAAAAGATGAGCTACATAGGAAAATAACTCATCCCCTACACCCTGCCTGCCAGGAGCACAGGGCTGGGCAGAATGGAGAAATATCATTTAACACACATTTTCCTCAGCCAGCAGCTCAGCCTGAGAGCAGAGGATGTTTGTCCAGCACTGACACTTGGCAAAGTAAAGGCTGATGCCTGTGCTGAGAGTAAATGAAGATGCCAGCAGAGAGGGAATTGAGCTGAATGAAGTCACACTGAAATCATTTACTTGACAAATGTAGCCTTTCCCAATAACCTGAGCACAAAGAGCCATCTCCTGCGTGCCTGCGGCGACATTCCGTGCCGGCTCTCAGCTCCTGTTAGGAGTGAGATGGTCCACAAGCTGTCCCTGCTCAGCCTCCTTGTTAGGTGCCCTCATTAGAACCCTCGTTAGTGCCCTGCTCCTGCTCCCACCAGAGTGTTTGCTGTGGGGAGATGCCTTAGATCAGGAATGTGGAGCAGGGATAATACTTCTCACCTCCTCCCTGCATTCCACATCTGACCCAGCTCCACCAGCACACCCCGCCCATGGTGTGCCCCCACAGACCCCCCCCATTCCCCACCAGTGCTGCAACCACCTTCCCAAGCCAGCCTGGGGGAAGGTGGAAGAGGAAGACAGAGAGAAATGTGCCTGATAACTTTAACCACCAAGGCCATAACTCACTGCTCCCAATTACTCCCAGCAGAACGTGGCATTTCCTCAGGGCTGGGCAGGTTTTGGCAGGTCAGCGCATTCCAGCCCCGATGGATCCAGCGGGGGCAGGATTTCTCCAGTCACTTGCACCGAGCTGGTGACTGATGTGCATTACCTTCAATCCATTGCTCTTGACATATGTGTACTGTGACTTATTGGGAAGCCAGCTGGAATAATTAGGGAGATAAGAGGGCAGAAGTGAAGGGGGAGATGCTGAGAGGCGGGCGGTGGGTTCAGCACAGCTTGCAAGGAGGGGGGGGGCTGCCCCAGCACGCGGCTCACATGGAGTCAGGAAGAATTTTGAAGCATGTTGGAAACAAGGGTGTGAACAGACGGATCAACCCAGCAATTGTCATTAAATTCCCCAAACATCCCACTCTTCCAGGAGCTAGGGATATAGGGATGGCTCTGGCTACATGCCTCAAGTGGCTGGTCTGTCCCCCTTTCCTCATGGCATTGCTTGGTCGTGTGTCACAGCTGGAATGTCCAGCTGGAAATGTCCAGTAAAAGACAGGGATGGATGTGGCTGAGGGTTAGGGACAGCGCCTGCTTCCCCTGCCTCAAAATTCTCCCGGGTTTGGGGAAGGAGATGCACATTCCCACGGGGATACTGCTTCCCATGGGGATGCATTCCCTGGCAGGCCTGATGCTGCCGGCAGAGGGAGGAGGAGGAGGAGGATGAGGGAGAGGGAAGCCGCACATCACACTCCCGAAAGCAGAGCCGGCTTTCGGAGCAATATTCCCTCCGGAACAATCTCACGTGGCAGAGCCTCCACAGCCACCTTGTTAAGCTGTCCCCTGCCTAATTACCAGCACCATTAAATCCGCCTGTTCCTGCCAGATATCCCAGTGCTTTGGAGAGGAGCAGGGGAGCGAGGGGGTGCTCAGCCCATCCCCTGGGGCTCCCCCAGCCCTGCCGGCACACCAGGCACAGCGGGCACTTGGGATTTCTCAAGTCGGAGAATTTCTCCACACCATCCCGCTCTGGAGCTGCCAAGATGCTCATGGAGTGATTAAAAAGGGGAAAATGATGTTTCCAGACCACATGGAAGCAGCTAAATCCCTTGAAGCCCAGCCCTGCATCATGTCCCTGTCCCTTGTGGTCGGGCACAGGAGGTAGCGGTGCCAGATGGGGTTAATTGTGGAGGACACGGTGCATATGGTCTGGACTGGAGCCTGCTCAGGGTCCTTGTGGTGTCTGACAGCTCAGGGACCATCTGCTTGGGATTCACTAAATGTCAATTTGCATTAAGAGCGACGTGACCACTGAAATGCCCTCAGAGACCCCTCGACACAGGGATACAACAGGGGAACCCTCTTCAGCTCATTTTAGCAGGAGAAAGTCCTGGAAGCACCACAAGACATTTTTCCTTTGGCTTCCAAGCCTGGATCATGCATGGAGGGCTGTACCTGCTGTGGGGATGGTGGCTGAGGAGGAGCACCTCGTGCCCTGGGATCAGCCCAGGCTGGGGGGACCAAGCCTGGACCTTTGTGAAATCACAAGTTTGCCATGGGGTTGGAGGTTCCTGCTTCCCTCCATCCACACCTTCTGCTCCATCAGGAGTCCAGGGAGCTGAATCTTCCAGCCTGGGATGCTCAGAGAATTGCAAATGCCAAGGCCGTTAGGCAACTCTGGAACACGCCTGGATTTGGGGTGCAGACTGGTGCAACCATCACAGGATGCATCCATCCATGGATGTGCATCCCCGCACCCTGGAGCTCGGGAGAGGGGAATGAGCAGCCTCAGGCAGAGATTTTCCTTCCCCAGAGGGGCTGCAGAGCAGAGAGGGGGCACAGGGAGTGTTTGGGTGACTGGCACTGGGTGCTCATGGGTGCCAGGGGACTGGAAAACCTCGGGGATGCCAAACCCTGACAGGATGGCAGCTCCCAGCCACCCAAATTCCGTAGGAGTGTGCAGCTCCAGCTGTGTAGGGCTGCCTGCAGGATAAATAGATGGCATTTTAAAAATCGATGGGAATGACTACATTCGCTTATCCTTGGTCATTAATAATGGACCCACTTGACAACACCTCACACACCACAGACAGCAGCCAGGCAGGGATCTCCTGACTCCAGAGGCCAAATCCCAGCCCTGTTTGCATTTCCATGCCTTCATGGGAATCACAGCCAGCTTCTGCCTTGACACCCCAGCAGTGCATACAGCCCATAAATCTGGGGTTTGTGTTCATTAGAGTCAACACAAGGAAAACTGAATTTGGCCCCTGGCACATCCAAAGATGGGAGGAAGGTGGGGTGCAGCATCCCCTCAGCTGGCACCCCCAAAAAGTGAGGGGCGACTCGGAGCTTGGTGATACAGAGGAGGGAAAGAGTGAAGATGGAAAAAATAAAAGTGGATTATTGGCACTTGGGAAGAGAAGGAAGGAGGGAGAAGATCCTTCTGGAAACATCCTCTGGACTGGTGGTCTCCACAGTGAGGTGCCACACCCCAGGGAGTCCCTTGGGTGCACTAGAGTAGCACATGCACATGGTTTATAAATTAATAAATTAATAAATACACAATTCCTGGCGGTGCATGCTCAGGAATGAGCTCCTGGCAGGGATACACAGCCAAATCAGCTCAGTGACCACTGTCCCGGCTCATGATGTTCCCTTGGGAGAGGCAAAAAGAAGGGACCACCCTCCCCTCCACACACACACACACACACACACGTTTGTCCCCAGCCCTTACCTCTGTCCTCCTCCTTCTCGCGGCCGCTCCTGCCCCTGAGTGCCCGGCTCCGGGTGCCGCCGTTGTCCCTGGCTTTTCCCCTCTCCGCCGGTTCCTTGGAGGTGCTTTTGAACCAGTGGCCGTGTCGCCGGGCCCTCCCCGGCATCGTCACCGCCGCCTTGAAGCCGCGGCTCAGCTGCATCACCCCCAGGTAGGGCAGCCCCGGCCCCTCTCCCCCCGCGGGGCCGCGGGGGCTCCCCGGGACCGTGGGCTCCCCGGAAAAGCCGGAGTGCAGGAAAACCAAGCTGCCGGCCGCCAGGTACAGAGCCAGCAGCGTGAAGAACCGCACGGGTTTCCGCCGAAAGTACCGCTGGAGTTTTACCAATAGCTTGGCCATAGCGTCTTCATCCCTCCCCCGGCAGCCGGCGCCGCGGGGAAGCTGCTCTGCGGCCCCAGGGATGCTCCAAGGGGGGCTTCACCCCCTCTGGATTGGTGCTGGATCCTGGGGAGCAGATGGGTGCCCCGAAATCACAGCGCAGGCTTCAGGGTGAGGCTGTGCAAAGCTACTGCCAGAGTCTAAAAAGTCCTGGAGTGCTGGGGAAGGTGGATTTTGAGCCCCGTCGTAGTGCCCGGGGGTTTTCCAGAGCTGGCTGTCACCGGGTTATTCTCCTCCCGGCAAAGCCCCCCGGCTGTGCCCCGGAGACTGGCCCGATGGAGGGATCATGTTGAGGAAATCGAGGATTGAAGGTGATTTGAAAGCCGATCAGCTGCCGCAGCTCCTCGCTCGCCGGCGGCACCGGCTCCGTCAGGCATCGCTCTAATGGGAACGGCACCGCTGCCCTTTCAGACAAAGAATGAAAAGTCCCTGGACGCGTCTGGAGCCTGGAATGCTGACTGGGACCCTTTGTCTAAGGGAGCCCCATTCAGCTCACTCCCAGGGCAAGAAATCTCCACCTGCAAGTGAAACAGAGCAAGGCACACTCAGGAAAGTGTCCCAGGACACCGGGAGGATGGCGGTCCCTGTCCTGCTGTGGGGTGAGGAAGGACACCCAGGCTCTCCATCGCCTTCCAACCCTGGAAAGGGACATTTCCAACCCCCCCAGACAGGTAAGTGGGTGCAGTGGGAGCGATGCTGGTGGGTACAGGGGTGTGGGGGGTGAACCCAAACCACAGAGCCCACAGCTCTCTGCCTCGCTGTGCAGGAGAGGAGCTACAGGATGGCTCTGGGACATGTGCAGAATTCCCAGTTTCACCCACAGGAGGATGAGCTGTGCACCCACACACATGCACATTTCACCCCTAGGTCCAAATACCTCTGCACCACTAGACCCCAAGTGAAATCCATGGAAGGACAACAGTGTGGGAGGATGCTGCCGGTGGATTCTCCGGCATCCCAGGGCTGAGAGATCCCATGGGAGCATGACATCGATGTGTGACTCTCCCCGTGGCTGTGTTTCAGCCCCTCATGCCCCCAGTGAAGCTTTTGCCATGACATCCTCTCTCCTCCAGCCAGGAACATCCCCATTCCCACCTTGCCAGCTGGGATGGACCCCCTGCTGTCCTGGGAACACCAGGGCTACACGGGGCTATCCCTGGTGGCTCTTGGCACAGGAAGGACAGGAGAGCCCAGGGAAGGGACAATCCTCTCCAGCCCAGGCTGGACTTCCCTTATGGGAATCCTCATGAAATTTCTCCAGCTATGGGATTCCTCCAGATTTTTCCCCCAGCTATGGAAGATTTGCTCCAGCCTTTCCTGGGATTACACCACATGGGAAATGGCGGTGCCACCACACCTTGCTGACGCATCAGTGTGCCAGGGATGGTCTCATGCCCAGGGTGTGCTGCCTGTCACGGTCTCGTCTTATTTTAGGAAAGGAGACGGAAATAAATGGAAAGACAAAGTGCCATTAGTTTAATGGCCTCCGTGTTCCTGCCATCTGTCTTCAGTTGATTAAATAAAAAATATTGGTGGAACATATGGCATGAATTATACATCAATATTTTAATTTGAGTTCCCACAGTGGTTATTCAAATGCCTCTGTTTCTGCTGGGTGCACTTGGTGGAGCTCAGGGCCGGGCAGGGGCAGAGCGGTGGTGGGGCACAAATCCACACCACCCCCTTCCTTGGAGCCAACACAGCCTGGGTAGATGCTGAGGAAACTCAGAGTAGCAGCTGAGCAAGGAGATTGGTATTTGGGCTTCTCCATGTGCAGGCACCTCTGCGCAGGACACAGGAGCAGGTGACACCTTGACATGGGCAGGGAAGGTGGTCCAGCCCCACCACAGAGGGCAAACATCCCCAGCCTGGTGGTCCCGTGGACCTGAGGGTGCTTGGCCCTGGACAGGGATCTTACAGCTTCCCCTTCCATACCAGAACAAACCCACCTACTGGAGCTGAACATGGGGTGGTTTGGGGTGCAAACAGGATGTCCCTGGGGCTGTCCCCACTCCCCACTGCCAACCACCCTACTCCCCTCACGGGTTGGGTCCTGCCAGGCTCGCTTGGCAGGAAAGAGCAGCATATAAAGAAGGAGCTTAAATGACTCTCCTTAAGCATCTGGAGCTCATCCTTCTCCATCATGAACCTCTGAGTCGCAGGTCAATTACTGCACATTTGCATATATTCCATTAATGCTCCTGCTAATTGTCTGTGGGAGATAATGGGATCAGGTCCGACTCCCCGGCTGCCAAGGGCTCACAGGCAGTGGGGGCGGCAAATACAGCCGGCACCAGTGCTCCCAGTGTCACCATCAGCACTCCCAGTATCAGCACTAACACTCCCAGTATCAGCAATAGTACTCCCAGTATGGAGCCCACCTCTCCCAGTATCAGCACTAATGCTCCCAGTATCAGCAACAATTCTCCCAGTATCGGCACCAGCACTCCCACTAACGCTCCAACTATCAGCACCAACGCTCCCAGTATTGGCACCAATCCCAGGAGGGGCTGGGGATATTGGGAGCTGATGGATGTGGATGCTGGAAGCTGCCCACACCACCACTCCCTGCCTCCCACCTGAGCTCCCTGTGTTGTAAGGGACGGATCCACTCCCCCAGTGCAGCAGCTCTGGGGTGAAGGACCAGCCACTCTGGGTCTCCATTGCCACTGTCACCTGTCCCAGGGAGTGTCCCCAGGGGTCCCATCCTGTCCCCCACTGCCTGCATCCCACTGGGGCTGTGTTTGGGAATAGGGCTGGTGCCAGCCCAGCCCGTGGCATGGCCGGGGGACAGCGGGGACACACTTTGGCATCCAAACCAATGAAGCAAAAGGGGACATTCCTGAGCCAGCACGGCGCAGTGTCCTCAGCATGGCCTTCCGCTGGCTGCTGCAAAGACTGTCTGGAAAACTGCTGGAACAGCCAGGCCAGGGAGGGATCTATTCCCAAGCCCTCGCTTGGTTGTGACCCACTGGCACTCAAGGCTGGATCCACGAGATGGATCCAGCCTTGGGGAGCTGGAAAAATCTCCCAGCTGGCAGTGCCAGGATTAGGGGTATCCCTCCCTTCTGCCCTAGACACCCTTGGCACTCAGACCCAAAGCACAGCAGAGTGAGAGGGAGCATTTCCCAGGCAGTGGGTCCAGCTTCCTCACTGACCTCCATCACCCTGCTCCTGCCAGAAGCCGGAATTCTCATCCCAGCAGTGGGATACCCAGTTCAGCATCACTCCACACCCAACCCACCTCCTCTGGTGGGCCTCAGCAGTCCTGAGGCCAAAAGGGCAAGGAAATCCTCATGAATTTTCTGGGTTTATCCATCCCCCCATGCACAGGGAGGCGGGCACAGGTCCAGGGGGGCTCCGATGAGCGGCGGGTTCGTCTCTGCCCCTTCCTGTGACCGGGATGAATGAAGCACCAATAAATTATACATCTGGGTCTTGTCTTCAAATTGCTCTGCAATTATTGGGCCCCAAGGTTCAGTTGTGTTCAAGCACCACCTCACATCTGACCACGGCCGCAGGCTCACGTGGTTCCCCCAGGGCAGGAGAACAATCAGCCCATTAAAAACAGCAAATTAACCAACACAAGAATTCCATTAGAAGGAGAAGGCGACAGAACTATCCAATTTCATCACATCATTAGCATTTCTTATCAGAGGGACAAGGAAAGAATAGGGCTTTAAAACACAGGGGGATGGGATGGAGTCTGATGACAACAATGGGGTGACGCACCTGGGGGCCCCTGTCCCACGGGAGGGCTGTGACGCAGGTACCAACCTCAGTCCCACACCTCAGGGAGTGGGGGGAGAAGGGTCCTGTACCCCACTGAGCACCTTTGGGTGCACAGCACAGCATACCCCTAAAATTCTTCTGCTGAAACCTGGAAATGGGGTGACATGAAGGATCCAGAGCATGGGGTGTAAGGACCAGTCCATGGGGTACAGAACCTGGTCCACAGGGGTTGCCTGGACCTGCTGTCACCCAAAAGCCACTCACTTTGGTGCAGGGACCACCAGAAAGCCCCATGTCCCTCCACCCACCCTTGGTTCCACAACACAGAGCAGCTCCTGTGGCCTCACACCCTCGTGCCTCCCTGGTGTGATAGCACCAACCAGTAACACCAGTATGAAACCCCAGGGACACTGGGCACCCTGTACTGGCATCCCTGAAGCCTTTCAGCCTCCCTCCCTGGGAGTGTCATGCAGTGGGAGCTCGGAATTGCTGCTGGGCAGAAACTGGGCAGCCCCAGCTCCCAGATGAAGCTGCCACCGTCTTCTCCAGCCCCATGGAAATGGATTTTCACCCTTTCTCACTCTCTAAAGCAGAAGCAGCAAATGAGATGCATCAGGCTGAATTTAAATACTCTTTAAATTTAAATACGTTATGGATGGGAATGAAACCGAGCTAAACTGAGATGTTGGACATGGAGATTTCCACCTCAG
Organism: Pyrocephalus nanus; assembly: GCA_038380795.1. Taxonomy (NCBI): domain Eukaryota; kingdom Metazoa; phylum Chordata; class Aves; order Passeriformes; family Tyrannidae; genus Pyrocephalus; species Pyrocephalus nanus. The sequence continues at coordinate 8,230,850 of CM076278.1, forward strand.
CAGGGAATACCTGGAGCATCTGAGGCATCTCCCTTCGAGCCTCCAGCACCCTCTGATGCCTCTCCCAGGGCCAGCAGAGCACACTGAGCCTTCAGCTGCCTTCCAATCAAAGCAAAGTTTAATTATTCAGCTCCTCTCTGCCTTAATTTTGCTGAGAAATGGGTTTGTGCATCCCCTCTGCTGGGGAAAGGCTTAAGAACAGCTGACTCAGCAGCTTTCGAGTGTCACGGCTCATCCCAAGGAGCTGCGCCGGGATCAGATCCTGTTCCTCGGCAGTGAGACATCCCCAGGCATGTGCTTCCCTGTGGAGCTTCTAAATCCCTTCCATAGGCCAAACCACCAAGGAAAACCCTCTTATTTGGGATTTATTGGCCTGATTATATATCCAGGGCAGGACTTGACCATCTGCCGATGGATTTTTGGGCAGGATTTCCAAGCGTGTCAGAGGGTTAGTGCATCTTCCTCCTTGATGGGAATACATGGAAGGGTTTGGACTGGAATTAGGCAGCTGATTTTCATTTGAGGGCAAAACCTGATTTTTAGATATTCTGGAGAAGATTTACTGAAGGTCTCAGCACTTGCCCGGGGCCAGGGGAAGCCGTGGTCACAAGTCCAGACAGGAATGAGGCCTCAGCTCCAGAGGGATCACAGATCATTCATCCAGAGGGACAGGGCTGCCCCAGACTAATTGATTAACGGCTGCAAAAGGCCTGGAGCTCCTCAGAAATGAGGTCATGCTGATTGCACAACCTCCTATTAGTGTTCCCTCCGCTCTCCAGGGGACAGGACCCACAGGGCACCAGCCCCGTTTCTGCAAGGGCTGAGTTATAAATAAATCCAGGAACACTGCCCTGGATCCTGCCCTGGGTTATTCCAAGGCTCCAAGGTGACTGGACGGTGCTGCACAAGCCCAGGGCCTGCAGCACATCCCAGAAGGGCAATTTTGTTTAATCAAGCTGATTTGAACAACTTCAGCTCCGTTTTTAAAAGCGGCATTGAGCTGGCATTGCAAATTCCCACGGATATCCCAGACCCCAGCCCAAGGGATGCTGAGCCCTACACACAGGATGCTGATTCCTGCCCAAAGGATACTGATTCCTGCCCAAAGGATGCTCATCCCAGATCCCATAGCCATTAGATGACATGGGGTGGGGGATTTACTCTGAGGCAGGTGAGTGGCTCCCAAAACAAATCAAATCCAGGGTGTTTCCAGCCCCTGGAAGCAAAGAAATACTGTTGCCTTCAGGCCACTGATTCCCAGGTAATCCCACTTCTATGACTCTGCTCCTTTCTCTGTGTATTTTGCTCCAAAGTGGTCCAAGCAGAGCCAAAAAGGGTGTTTTTTGCTTCACACTCTGTTCCTCCACCTGCAATTCCATCCAAACACGTTCCAACCTCTTGGAGGCTGAATTCCCCTCACATGTGTGAAAGCAGCTCATAAAGAAAACTGGTTTAAGCCATGAATCATTTAAAAAGCCAAAGGCAGGGAAGGAAATAGCCGAGTATTGCAGAGATTTGGGCAGGGAGAGGATACAGGGAATCATGGAATGATGTAAATTAGCCATTCACAGCAGAGATCCACAGCCCTGGTACCCGGGATCCCCATCCCAGCTGCTGAAATGCACCCTAATTCACAGCGTCATTATCACTTTAATTAATTCATCTGCAACAACCCCAATTGTGTGCGTTCTCTGCTTCTCTCCATCAGCATTATCCCATCTGCTGGGTTTCTTTAGGAAGAATGTTTGTGGAAGGAGCAGGGAGCTCCCTTGTTTAGTACCAGGGCTGATTGGATTTGGGTGCTGGGAGCAGGATTCCACACTGTCATCAGCAATAAAAATGAATAATCAGCCCAACCTTCACCCACTGCATCCCTGCTGACCCTCAGCATCCCTCCCTGAGCATCCCTGCTGCCGGCATCAACCCCATCCCCACGTGCAAGGCTGAGAAACCTCCCTTTCCCCATTATTTCCCTGGTTTTCTTTTCAAGGGCAGAACAGGAAATCTGCTTGGATGGGGGTGACATGCAGTGGTATTTGGGAGAGGTCACCACGGAGCAGGAGGGTTCAGGGACATTAAGCCCTACTCCCCAGTCCCCCTCTCCCCCTTCTTCCCACCCTTGCATGTCCCTTTGGACACTTAAACCCTGTGAAAAAGGTGATTTAATTCACTCAGACGATGCTGAGTGTCTGTGAAAGGGCTTAACCTAATGAGTTTTAATGTGTCTTATGTTCTGAGTATTTTATGCCCAGGCTGCAAAATCCAGTTACGGTTTTCAGTCAGACTTAGTGAGCCAAGCCCTGCATGGGAGGGGATGTGTTCACACGGGGCAAGGAGGTGGAGGAGGATGGGAAGAAGGCCGGGGCTGTCCCTCAGGGAGACACAGCTGGATCCCAGCCAGCTGCTGGCTCAGCAAAGCTCCCCCCCCCAGACTAAGTGCTGCCTGAATCCTGCAGGAGGGCCTCTTCCAGAGGTGGTGCTGGGGCTGGCAGCCATCCCTGGAGCATGCCCATCATTCCCAAATTCTCTGGTCACTCCATCATTGGCATTCACAGACACCTGCACAGTCCCTGTGACAGTGGCAGAGCAGCCCTGAGCCGCAGCCGCCGGCACATCCAGAGCCTGACAGCTCCCTATTCCAGGGAAAGCCACGACGCTGCTGTTTTTCTCCTTGTGCTTAACGATGAGGAACAAACCCCGCAGCCAAACCGGAGCAGCCAAGTGGTTTTATCCCGAGGTTTTGAGCACCGGAGCCACTCTTGGCTCTGGGATTCAGGGAGGTGATGAGATGCATCAAAAGGATATTTCCCAAAGGGAAATCCAGGTGCACCCCACCAGCAGCACCTACAGGACCACCCCTGGTGGTATTTACAGCAGCACAAATCCCACAGAGACCATGATGGGATATGTGGGGACATCAGAGGGGAGCTGGGAAGTGTGACCCACCCCCCCCATGGGGCTCAGCTCCACCGAAACATCTTCCACGGGCACTACAGGAGCACCCACCACATTCAGTCCGTGATGAGCCTCCCAAGGACCCCCCGGTGGGACAGAACCAAACCAAATCTGCCTGCAAAGCCCACACTCAGGTCTCCTCCGTGGAGATTTCCCTCAGCCCTCATTAATCCGGGATTAGAGGCAGCGCTGGGGCAATTAACAAACGAGCTTTTCAGGCAGCAGACAATGCCTTCACAGCCCATTAATAGAGTGAGAAGGATGATTTCTTGCAGCCCTTGCTTTAAAACCTCCTTTCCCAGGAGGGCTGATTCCTTTCTTTTCCCACATCCTGCCGCATGGAAGAGACGGAAGGCCCAGTTTGGGAAGAGATCTGCCATTCCCATGAGTGCTGTGCCTGGCTGAGCAGCACAGAGCAGGCTCTCCTGCCCCACACTCCTTCCCTGCTCCCAGGCTGAGCTCCTGGCTCCAGGGTGGACCAATACACTGCGGCAGAGGTACCAAAGCACAGAGATTCCTATCCCAGAGCAGAACCAGCTCCCTGAACAGCTCAGGGAAACTGAGGACTTGGCAGTCCCAAGAGAGATGGGGGTTAGGAGAAGCAAAGATTTTCCTGGGATCTGGACCGAGCTGGGAGAGATGCTGAACACCCACAGAGGCTGCACCTCACCAAAGGTGATCCTGCCTCAGCCATGGCAAGTGTGACTCTGGATGGGAGCCTGGAGGTGCTGAGGGGGTGGCCCAGGGGACCCTGCCCAGCCTTGGGGACACAGTGACAAGTAGAGGTTTGGCTCCAGTGAGGTTGGAGTGAACAAGGAAAGAAAATCATGGAGAAGGAAACCTCGGAGGACAGTGCTGGAAAGGGGGCATTCCAAGCTAGCTGGAGCCCATGGGGTGGAAGCCATGGTGACAGTGAGGGTTGGTGACACCCAGCCTGCCACATGGGGAAAAGTCTCTTCCTGGGGAAAAGATCCCCCAGGAAGGACAAACCTTTTATTTCTGGGAGAGGAAAGCCACCCACATGCCCCAGCTGGGCTGTGAGGGGACAAGGGCTCCAAGGGGACTTTCCTATCCCCTGAGCATCAGGGAGACCTGGGAAGTGCTGTGCTGGACAAAGCCCTGATGCTGCAGCTGGACCCGACTCCTTGGGCTCCAGGATCTGGGAAAAGCATCCAAAAATTCTCCCTGGAAACCCCAGGCCTGTGCATGGGTAGCATAACTAATAATATCTGGAATATTATACTATAACTTATATAAAACTCAGTGACTAATACATAGACTAGAATGCTATATATAAAGCCATAATACTTGCAAATAATATAGAGAATATAATATAATGCATATAAAACCCACAATAACTGCTAATAATATATAGAATAAAACAATATATTAAAAAATAATACCTCCTAATAATACCTAGAATATTATTATATAATGTATATAAAAATCACAATAACTACTAAAATAACTACTAATAATATATAAAATATAACATATATTAAAAAAACTAATACCTGCTAACGAACCCCATCTCAGAGAAGCCCGTCATGCTCAACGGTGTTGGACATTCCAAGAGCCAACCCAGCCAGGAGAGAGCTTTCCCAAGCCCAGGGAAGGGACAGCTCCTTATAAAGGATAACTGGGCACAAATCCCCCCAGAGGAGAATACAGCACTCACAGGATGAGAAGGTGCAGGTGGGCCAGGCTGGGTGGGCACACCCCGGGGCTGGGGGCTCCCCCCCCCACCAGGCTGTGATTCCCAGCTCTGGATTGCCAGGAAACTTTATTTAATCCTGCCTTCACAGAGGAAAGGGTTTATAAGGCTCAGCTCAAGGTTACCTTCACGCTGCTCTGCAACAGCCTCTGCTCTCCCTGCACATATGGTTTGTTTAACTTTATATTAAAATATTCCCTTAAGTTGCCAGCTCAGATATGGAAAGAAGCAAATGAATAGAGGAGGGGTTTTTGGACAGATTATATTCGCTCCCCATTTCCCTTGCAGAGATATTCCTGCACAAAGTCTAGAGAGGAGGAGGAGGAAAAGGGGAGCTCTTTCCCACCTCTCTCCCTCTCCAAAGCAAAACCCTCCCGAAACCAGGAGAAAACAGTGAAAAAATCCCTGCCAGGATGAGGCGGGAATCATCAACTCCCTCACATCAGCAGGGGTCTCGGTCCCCCCTCCCCACCTCAACTTCCCGCACACCCAGCCACCCTTTCCCCTTCCCACTCACATTCCCGCCGGGCCGGGGTCCTATTGCCCTGGGCTGGGGTCTCCCCCTGTCCCCCCCCGCCCTCTCCCCCCAGATCCGCCGCTTCGTGTTGCGTTTTTCTCCCTTTTATCTTTTTATTCCCTTTTTTCCTTCTTTTTCTTTTTTTTTTTTTTTTTTTAATTTATTTCCCGGGGTGGGGATGTTTTTTTGGTTCATCCTCTCTTTTTCTGGTTGTTATTTTACTGTGTTGTTTTGGTTTGGGTTTTTTTTCCCGCTATTCCCGCGGTTTTACCGCGGTGCCCTCTCCCCGCACCCCAACCCCGAGCGCATCCCTTTTATCCCCCCAATCCCCACCTCCTCCTTACCCTCCGCGGGCCCAGCCCGGCCCGGCCGCCGCCGCTCCATCCATCCCTCCATCGGTCCATCCCTCCATCCATCCCTCCGTCCCTCCATCCGCGGCCGCCCCCGGGAGCGGCGGGGCCGGGGGGGGCTCCGGGCGCTCACCGCGGGCCGGCCCCGCGGCCGGGGGGGCTGCGGTGCCTCTCGGGGGGCTCCGAGGGTGCCGGTGCCGGCCGGGGGGGGGCCCGGCCCGGCGGCTGCCGCTCTGCTCTGCCCGCTGCCGCTGCCGGGCGCCGGTACTTAACGTCTCCATCCAGCGGCTCCGCTCCCTCCGCCGCCCGCCCGCCTGCCTTTTAACCCCTTCCCTCCCGCCCCCGCGCCACCTCGTTTGGATTTTTTTTTTTTAATTTATTTACATTTTTTTCCTCTTTTTTAGGGGGTGCGGGAAGCGCCGGGAAGCGGCTGCCGGGCAGGGATGCTGGGGATGCGGGTGGTGGGTGATGCTGGACCCCCACGAGGACTCGGCTCCATCCCCAGCGTTGTCCCAGTCCCGGCACTCGGGATCGGCCAGAGAGTTATTGAACGGGGCCAACAAGGAGAAAAAACCCCATTCCTTCATTCATTCAATAAATAAATAAACAAACTAATATTAATGTAAATGTCAATATTAACTCTATATAGAAATATAGATATATAGATAGAAATCTAGAAATCTATAGAAATATAGAAATGTAGAGCTATCTAGATGAAATGTGTATAAATAGTATTAATAAGCGCTATAAATAAGCATGTTAGAGCTAAATAAAATAAATATATAAATGGGGTATATATGTCTACATATGCATAAATGTTGGGTATGGGGGGTTTTCTGTGTGTGTCAGATCAATGAAAAATTAATCTGTACATGGCCAAGCTCTGGAAATGAGAAAAATTACAACTCTAAATTTAGAGATCAGGGTCACAGGGGATTTTTTTCCCCCACCCCTGTTACTGGCAGCTTTAAGCACTGGGGAGGATTTTTAGGAAGCCCCATCCGCTGCCCGGTGCTGGGGATCCCACTCCCTCAGCATTCCAGGCTGTGGCACACACCGAGTCCCTCCAGGTCAGGAGATAATTAAAAAAGGAATCAGAAGAAAGCATTGTGCTGAACGTGATTAAGGCAGCACCTTCCATGGCCATGGACTCTTCTCCCACATTCAGCTTTGCTGCAAACAGGGATAAGGGCTCGGAGGGCGCATTTTCCAGGTGCCAGTGGAGCGGGGGGGAACCCAAGGAAAGTGCCCTCAATGGATCATCCATCCTACTGGGAGCCCCCAGCCCTGGAGCCCAAGGTGGGAAAGCAGCAGCTGAGGGGAAGTTGGATCCTGCTGCTGTCCCTGCCAAGGGAACCTCCATCCTCAGCTCCATCCATGCGGGATGCAGGAGCATCCACGTGCGAGGAGGATCCAAAACCCCCCAGGCAGGCGCAGGCGGATGGGCCACGGCTCGTTTCCATAGGAAACCAGACTGGGAGTGCTGCCTCAGCTCCAGGCTGGGGGCTGAGGAGCTCTTTGTACTATTTTAATCCTCCTGGCACTTGGTTCCTTGGGTTTGGCCACGCAGAGCCCCAGCAGCATTCCCTCCCTCTGGACAAGGCTGTGAGGGACAGCTGGGAATGGGGGGAGATGAGACCTTCCATCGGCTGGATCAGTGGGTGCCACCACCCAGGGACTTTCCCTGTTTCCAAACAGTCCCACATTCCCCCCCAAAACTGCAGTTCTGTCCAGTATTTTATAAAAACAGAGGTGTCTTCTCCCTCTGCAGCTCCCCAGAGGGGTGCTTACAATTCCAGGTCTCCTAATGGGGTGCACAGTGCCTTCACTCTGGGACCAGCATCCTCTGGAACAAAGTTTGGCTTCTCAGGATCCTCCTGAGACATCAGATCTATTTTCCTTATTGACTGTGGTGCAAAGGAAGTGACTCCAAATCTCTTCTCCCAGCGATGCTGCACCAGAAGGACAGAGTTCTGCAGGGCTTCCAGGGTGTGTTTGACTCCAAAGCCCTTTTGGTTGTTGACAAGGGACTTTTGACATTGGCCTTAAGTGTTCCCAGATAAATCCCTACGTCAGGGATGTTGGATCTTGAGCCAAAAGTGATTGTGGAGGTTCCTGGCGACAGCCTTATCCAGGGGAGTGGAGCTGATGGCTCCCAGTGCCCTGGCACTGGGGTGACTTTGCTTGGATAAGGGCAAATTCTGTGTCTTAATTCTGGTGGGGACACTGGAGTCATTGTCCCCTCCTCCCCACCACAGCAGGAGGCTGCAGCCCTCATTTATGGTCTTTTTAGAAACTCCTAATTACGAAGCTGGCTCGGGAAGGCTGGGAAAAAAGAAGATGAGGTGCATTATAATATTAAAAAAGCTGCCTCAAATCTCATTTTGAGGATTATGAAGTGCTGGCACAAAAAAAAAAAAGAAAAAAGAAAAAAAGAAAAACCTGTAAACAGAATGTCTGTAAAGATCTTAAGCAGAAAGGTCAGAATCTAAAATTTAAATGGGTCGCTCGGCGCTTTCTTGCTCTGCTCCGCTAACGAGCCGGGATGTGGAAAAACAACTTTGGGTTTGAAGTCACAGTTTGGGCCTTTTGTGATTTGAAATGTCAATTTTTCAGTAGCTGATTTTTAACTCGGGTGAAGCTGAAAGAGGGTTTTCTCCCACTGGTCCCCAGGAACCAGCAGCATTCCAGCCCTGGGAGTCCCCCAGAGGCTTTGCCTTCCTTCCAAGGATGAGGCTGGTACCTGCAGACCTTTCCAGGCACTAAGGCAGTGACATCCAGGGAAAGGCAGAATAAGGAGCTTCATTTGAGTTATTTACTTATTTCTATCCTCTTTGCCCCCCCCAGGGTGTTTCTCTGTGCTTTTCCACCTCCCAGAGGAGTGGAAAATGTCCCTGCAGTCCTGGCTCTTCTGGACTGGGGAGCTGGGCCAAGTTATCTTGGAGCAGCTGATTAAGAGTCAATAATTAGCAAATCCTGTGCTCTTGGTGCCTGTCTCTGCTCCACCCGAGCTGTGTGGGGCAGGAAAGGGGAATAATGCCCAGAAATAAGGAATGCCGTGGAATAACCAGCTCCTGCCAGCCATGCCGGTGCCTTTCCCACTCTTCTGTCTCACATACATTTCCAGTTATTACAATTTTTCCGGGAACAAGCTGAAATCACTGACATGGGGGCAAGCAGGGTTGTTCTGATGGGGTTTAATTGCTTGTAGGGGTGAGTTTTGGGCTCTGCAGGGGTTGGAGGCAGGAGGTGTGTGTGAGTCGTGGTGCCCTGAGTATCACTGGCATCCCTGGCACCATCCCCAGTGCTGAAAAGGATTGACCAGCCCTTGGCAGCTGCGGGGGAATGTTGGGAAGTGGCTCTTTGGCATGGGAATCCATCCGTGATCCCGCTCCAACCGCTGTGAGCTGCTCAAGGGTTCTCCACAATTCTGGTATTTCCCCGGGAAGCAGGTGCTGGCCATGGTTCCCTGGGAATAACACGAGCATCTCCTGGAGATTCATCTCCCAGAAAGCATCCCCCAGAGGGCTCACACCTCTCCTGCCCTGATTTTCCTTAATTAACTCATTAGGACGTCAGGACAGGGGTGTGAGTCCCTGGGGAGGGACCTGGCAGTGACGGATGGCCAAGCTCAAGGGACGCCCCAGGGCTGCAAATCAAGGGTCATTTTAGGGGAAGAAAAGGGAAAAAAAAAAAAAAAGAACTGGGATGATGTAATGCTGAGCTAGGCTTTTGTGGATGCTCCCTGGAGCAGCAGGGCTGAGAGGGTGGACACTGTGCCTCGGTGTTGGTTTTGTGATTATTTGGGGTGGGGGGAATTGATAAAAAACCCACCCAAACAGGAAAGAGGCAACCGTGTGGATTAAAGCTGTAAAGAAGAGGATTAGGAGATTGAAGGGAAAAGAAGTACAGAGAATACAGATGGAGGGGATCTTTCCCCTTTCAGCCACTCTGCCAGTTGAAAAAGGGGGGAAAAAAACCAGATTTTGAAAAGCTCTTTAAAAAATTCATGAGGTTTCCGTCGCTCTGTTTATTTATTTGTTCCCCCGGGATAAACTCCTGAAATACAACATCCCATTTGTCAGCAGGGCATAAATCAGATTGTCCTACTAATAAATTCTAAACCCCAACACTCTGGGACTGTGCTGCCTGTGCTGGAACAGGGCATGGGGGGGGCATTTTGGGGCAGGAGGGGATGATTTGGGGCAGGAAGAGATGGCTCAGAGAAGGAGGGAATGGTCCATCCAACCTGGCCTTGGACACTCCCAGGGATGGGGCAGGCACAGCTTCTCTGGGCAACCTGTGCCAGGGCCTCCCCACCCTCACAGGGAAGACTGGCTTCTTAAAAACCAATCTAAATCTCCCCTCTTTTACTTTAAAACCCCTTGTCCTCAGTGAGAGCCCTTTACCCTCTGAACACAAAGCACTGAGCCATGCAGGAATTCACCAGGAATGGGCAATTTGCAATCGATGGGGCTGCTGCAGGGTGACCTTGGGCTCAGTGCTTAACTTTTCAGGGCTGCTGAGGTCTAAAATGTGAGGAAGATTCCTCCCAGGGGTGTCCTGAGTATCTCCTGATGCTCCACGAATATCAGACACATGTCCTGAGCTGCAGCTCCCACTCCCACAGCCTCTGTCACACACAGACAGCTCAGCACCTTCCCTTAAACTTCAAAAAGAGATTTAATTTCCATTTATTTCCACTAATTGATGGATCTGGGTTTGCCTTTCACGTGTTTTTGTAGTTTGCAACCTGCCTGTTGGAGCACAGCAGGCACCTGCAGTTGTCACGGATGGCATCACCAAACCATCACCAAATCCTTGCTCACAGCCCCCAGGATTTCTTCCTGCCCCCAAACTTCAGGCCTTTGGAACAAAAGTGTTTGAAGGAGGGAATTCTCATGCCTGTTGGAGGCTTTTCCTGGACCTGGCTGGGATCCACCAGGACCCACTGTGGGAGGGCAGAATGCCCAGGACTGGAGCATCTGGGATGCAGGGAAATAAATCCTTGATGCCTGCAGCAAATCCATGGGCCGTGCATGATTAAATGCCAGGGATAATGGTGATGGATGCAGGGAAGTGCTGTGCCTGGAGCAGGGGTGATGCTTTGCCCTCTGACCCAGGCAGAGGCAGCTCCACAGATCCTCCATCACGGGTGGAGAGGACACGTGGAAAGGCTGTAAATCTCCTTGGGACCATTTGTCCCCCCTCCAGCACCTCTGGGGCTCAGCCAGAGGCTGTGGCTGCTCCTGACCATGGCTCTGGGAATAATTTTGGTGCAGTTGGGCCAGGACATCCCCAGGCAGAGCAGGTCCCCAAACCCTCCCAGCAGAAGCTGCCCCGGGGAGGCAGCGCAGGTGTTTGGCTGGGGGAGGAACAGAGAAACCATCTGTGTGCACGGGCTCGTCCTGATGCTTCAGTGGAGGAGCAAATCCAGAGGCAAAACTGCTTCCCGTGGCTTTGCTGCGGGATTTTGGCTTCATCCCTTAGCGCTGGCTGAAAAATGAGCTGCTCCCCCTGCTGTGCTGGCCACTGCCGAGCGCTGCTGCGGCAGCTGGAGATGTTCCTCGCCCTCCCTGGGTCTGGATTGCACTCAGGATGGGGAAAAGCTGAGGCACAGCAAGGCAGGTCCAGCCTTATTCCTGCTTGGAATGGGGTAACTCACGAAAACCTTCAAAAATGCCCTTTTTCCCCTTTTTCTCATCCTCCTGCCTGGTCAGTGCTGCTGGCAGAGGGATTTGCTCTGAGCTTCTCTGAGGATGAGGAGCATCCCAGGGCTGGGATGAGAGCAGTGGGATGGCTGGCCATGGCATCACAGTGGGTGGGAGGAAGGGCCACATGGCCATCCCTTCCTGGTGGTCCCCAGGCACAAGTGACATTGCTCCCAGGTGCCACAGAACCCCAGCTGCACAATCAGGATGGGATCCAAGGGGCTTCCCAGGGGTGTCCAGCCCCTCCAGTCCCCCCCTTGCTGCAGCTGAGCTGTGGCAGTGCCGGATCCAGAGCCCATGGATCCCTCAGGCATCCAGCAAACCCTGCTCCTGGCCAGAGTGCTGCCAGCCCCAGCCCAGCCCATGGCAGGAGATTATGTAGCTTTGGAGCAGACACGTGGAATGGCTGTGTCCTACTTTTTGAGAGCAGAATCCAGCAGAAAAAAAAGAAAAGCCACGGTTGTGGTGAGAGCAAATATAGCAACCAGCTCCCACCCCAGCTCTGCTGGAGTGTTACAAGCTGCAGAGCCAGGCCAGGGTGACATCCCACAGCCTGGAGTGTCCCCTAGGAATGGGATAAAGGGTTTCTTTGTCCCCCACCTTCTCCTCCTCCCCATTGGAAAAGCACCTCCAGACATGCTTGAGGCTGTGTCTGACACAGCCAGATACTCATCTCCCTTCCCCTGGGGTCAGCAGCCAAGTGGCTCCTTGGCAGTGTCCCTGTGCTCTTCCTGTCCCTATCCCTGTCCCCATCCCTGTCCCCATCCCTGTTCCTATTCCTATTTCTATTCCTATTCCTATTCCTATTCCTATTCCTATTCCTATTCCTATTCCTATTCCTATTCCTATTCCTATTCCTATTCCTATTTCTGTCCTTTTCCCCATCTCCATCCCCACTTGTTCTCCCGTTCTCGTCCCCATCCCTATCCCCACTCTGTTCCCATCCCTCATTCCCCATTCCCCATTCAATCCCATCCCATCCCCATTCTCATTCTCATTACATCTCATTTTCCTTTCACCATTCCCCATCCCCACCCCATCCCATTAAATCCCATCCCCATTCCTTATCCTTATCCCATCCTATCCTATCCCATCTCATTCTCCTTTCACCATTCCCCATGCCTATCCCATCCCAACCCACCCCATCTCCATCCTCATCCCCATTCCAATTTCCATTCCCATCCCAACCCCATTTCATCCCCATACTCTCCCATCCCCATCCCATTCCCTTCCCATCCAGGGAAATGATGATTCCACCTTCATCACTGATCCCTGACTGGGAGCCCTCCCTTCCCTATGGATGCCCAAACTGAAAGAACCAATTAAAGCCACTTAATCACTGACTTAATGGGATGGGGATGGGATGGGTTAGAATGGGATGGGGAATGGTGAAAGGGGAATGAGGTGGGATGAGGAATGGGGATGAGGAATAGGGCTGAGAAATGGGGATGGGATTTGATGGGATGGGATGGGGAATGGTGCTGCTGGGGTGCATTCCCAGCATTCCCCCTGGAATGCCTGCCTGTGGATTTACTGCCTCTGCTCCATTATCACCAATCAATAGAATAGTTATTACTTAATGGGCTAAAATTGTCATTCTAATGTCCCAGATCTGCATGTTCTGGGTGGTTAATTGGTGCAGAGCTGATTTGGGGGGCTTAATGAAAATGTAAATTCAGGCCCATTAATCAAACAGTTATTTCAGAACCACGAGACAGACGGAGCTAAATCTAATTAAGGAATAAACAAAGTTAATCAGCGAACAGAAAACACTTACTAATCATAGAAATTCATTGCAAGACAGAAATATGAGGCAAAAAATTTATTAAAGATTCCCAAACTTGCTCCTCTTCTTAATAATCCACTGCTCTGGCTTCCAGGAAGCCCCATCTCGGGTTTATTAAAGCATTTGTTCTGCTTTAAGGTCCGTTGGGCACCAGAGAACTAAAATATATTACTCTGCAAGATGAATAATTGCATCAATTTAAAATAATAGGGCCAGGGACCAAAAGGGGAGGGAGGGGGGGCACCTGATGTTGAGAATTGTGTGTTTTGGGCTTAATTACCGGCGGTTAGAGCTTGCCCAGCTCCAAAGTTAATTCTGATTCAGGCAGAAAAATTGCAAAGAGACATAAAGATGAAGCCGGTGGCCTTTCCTTTCCCCTCTGCCTATTCAGAGTTTCTTGGCCAGACCTGCTTGTCTGGCACAATTCTGTACATAAATGGGAATATTCACCCAACTCCCTTCTGACTGGTGCCACTTCCCACCATCTCCAACATCTGTGGCCACAAAGCTTCTTTTTTTCTTCTCTTTTTTTACTCCAGAGAAGCACTGGGATGTGGTCCTGAGGCTTCATCCATAAATCCCACGGCAGGATTCTGATGCTCACACTCTGTTCCTGCTCCTTTCCATCTCCAGGATGGAGAGGGGTGGGATGTGACTGAGAATCACTGGGCTCAGGGGGGCTGGGAGGACACCCCAGCCTTGATGCTATCTGAGCCTCCCACTGCTCATTCCAATTCTTTTTTTCCCTCTTTTTCTCCAGATCCATCATTAGGCCCATTTTCCCACAGCCAGGCAAAGCCTCCATCATTAGGTTAATGGTTCTCAGCAAATTATTTCACCCACAGCCTGGTTCATCCAGAAAATGGAGCAGGAACATTGACAGCTCCTCCAGCTGTGGGAGGGATGGACACCAGAACCACAGAGTGCTCAGCACCCTTATCCCCACCTTGATACCCCACGGTGTGTCAGGTGCTGCTCAGGATCCCAGTCCCAGCTCCAGCAGCACAAAAACAGACCTAGAGAGGATCAGGGGTGGTTTCTATCTCCCTCCATCCCAGCTGGCATCCATTCATCCATCTATGCAACCATCCAGCCCATCCATGGGACACTGTGAAATGGGGGAAACAAAGCTGCAGCCTCCCTGCTCCTGCTTCCCATTTGGGGATCAGCTCACCTGCTTTCCACCTGTTTCTGCACCACGTGGTGCCAGGGACATCCCCCCAGCAGGAGGGGGCAAAGGGCAGGGACAGGAGGGATGAAGGACAAGGGTGCTTCAAGGACAGCCCAGGGTGCCTCAGCTCTGCTCCAACCTCAGGAACACCTCTTGGAGTGCAGTGACCAGGACCTGAAAACAAGGTTTATTTGCCCATCAGTCCCCTGAGTGCTCCTTGTCCTGAAACCACCTCGTATCCTCACTCGTGTCCCCGAGGCCACGACATCACTTGCATCTCATAGTAGAGCCAGAAGCAGATTTACTGCGCCAGAGCTGCATCCTGAGCCATCCAGCTCGGCTCCAAAGTGCAGCTGGGTCCTCCTGGGAAGGTGACTTGCCCTGGGGGTCGGGGTGGCACCTCTTAGAGGGGGGCAAAGGGTTCATTTCCAGCTCTCTGAGCCCAGACGGCGGCTGCGGCTCCGCAGCGCCCGCCTCATTGGCATTCACCGCTCACCCGGCGGGACCAGCAGCGCTGCAGAGCCTGAATTATTCAGCTCAAGGAAGGACCATTTGCTGATGGAGCAAGGGAGGACTCGTGAGCAGGACTCAGGAGGCTGCTCCTCAAAGCAGCTCCTGCGGCAGGGTCCTGCCTCGGGGCTGGAACATGTCCCGAGCTCCTCCAAAACGTGGGATTTCTCCTACGGACCTGCTGGCTGGATGCTGTTGTCATGAGCTCAGCAGCAAGAGATCCACGGCGCTGGTAAGACCTGCCCTGAGGAGCATCCGTCTAAAAACTATGAATAAAAAGCCGGGGGGAAAAAACCTCACATCAATTAATTGCTGTGTTTAAAAATGTCCCTTTCCACGCTGAGGCAAAAAGTCATCTCTTGGTTGATATGTTTAAAGTGCTCCTTTCCACACTAATGCCTAAGAATTCCCCCCAGTGCAGATGTGTCCCTTGCACAAGTTCATTGGTATTTAAGGATTTCAGGAGGTGCAGTTTTGGGTCATTGCATTCCCCATCAGGCAGGGACAGACCTTTCCATGAGCTGAAGAGAACGATGAGTTTCCACCCCATCATCCCCCTGCCAGGGCAAAACTTAAGATGAAGTGGAGGGAGCTGCTTGTTAAGCACCAGTGGCAGCTGAGGATAAAGGGAGGTGTCAGGTCAGGAGGTGTCTGTGGGGTGACGTGGGATCCCTGATGATGGAGGGGAAGCAGGGATGGTGCAGGATGGAATGTGCTGGTTGGGTCAGGGAAGGACGTGTGACAGACGGTCACGATGGTGACCTGTCACGTCTCCTTCCACTGCAATTTGATGATTAAACCAACCTGCTGCCAACAGGCTTCAAAGCCTCATCCTGCTGGGTGCCAGGAGCCAGTCCCACACTTGGCACTGTGGAACCTCAGGGCTGGAAACACTCACGAGGCTTTTTATCAAGTTTTAGGCTTGACCCCTGACACCTATGTCACCTTTCCTCCCCCCCGTGCCACCATGCCTTTCCTAAAGCAGGTCCTGGCTGGGAATTACCCCCCCCTGGGGTGCATATTCTATCCCATCCCAGGGACAAACCAGCCCCCTGTGCCCACGGCTCTCCCATGCTCTTGGCTGCAGCTGGTTTGCACCAGGACAGCAATCTTTAAATCATTTTTAGCAGAAATCCTTGTCTGAATTAAATGTCAGCACCACCCAGCTCCACCTCCCTCTTCACGCTGCCTTTCTCCACAGCTCCTGTGTAGGATGCTGTCAAGTGTTTCAAGTTGATTAGGAGAAAAAGGCATGGAAACTAAACTGGGAAGAATAAATGCTGCGCTGCCACCACCAGCAGCTGATCCAACGGATGGGCGGCCCCACTGCCCCCACCTCCCCACGCTGATCCCATCACACTCTGCCCCAGTGACAGCTGCCAAAGTTCCTTCTGCCAGTGGCCACTTCCATGAGCACAGGAGACTTTGCAGCACCTTTTGGTCACTGCTGCAGGGCCGGGAGATGCCAGGAACTGGGAAGACAGGGGGTGACCAGCACTGTCCCCCGTGTCACACGGGCTCTGCGGTGCTGGCACCGGACAGGTCCCCGGCCTGTGGATCAGCACCTCCCTCACAGCACTGCTGGAGAGGGAGGGAGATTTCCAGGGCACAAACACCACGGCCGTGCCATTTTTCACACAATTAAATATAAAGAGGCCCAAGTGCAGCTCATATTTCAGGGTTGATGTTGCTGCCAAATATTATCACGGCAGCACCGCTTGTAAAACAAAAGCGATCGATGAGGTTCCGTCTCCAGGAGAGCTCAGGGTTATCCTCGTGCACCAGACACGTTCCCTGTGCACCAGAACATCCCTGGACACCCCTCCCAGGGACCTTCTGGGGTTTATTCTCCCTTTTATTGGGTTTTTAGTTCAACAACGCTTTGCTTCGTGCTTCTGTTTCCCCATGGAATCCCAGGACAACTTAAGTTGGAAGGGACCTTAAAACTCATCCCATTCCACTGCCTGCCATGGGCAGGGACACCTTCCACTAGACCAGGTTGCTCCAAGCCCTGTCCAGCCTGGCCTTGGACACTTCCAGGGCTGGAAGGAGTCTATTCTCCAGGGATATAACCCACCTTGACCTACTGTCCTCTGGCCTGGCAGGATACCTTTCCCTCAGGCAGGTTTTTATGTTCAGTTTTCCTGCCTGGCTGTCTCCAAAGGCTTTTTTTTTTTTTTCTCTGAAAACTTTCCAGCCACTCAATCACAGCCAGTTTGAAAGTCTGGGCTATTAAACACACCCTGAGAGCAGTGGCTGGGGGTGAAAGCTGTGTGAGCTCCAGCAAGGTGAGAGCTCATGAACAGTCGTCCTTGGGGAGAGCTTTGGAGATAAGGCACAGACTGAATTCAGCCCCTGGAGATCCCACCTGCCTCTCACAACGGAGTAGGAGTCACAGGGAGCTGAATAATTTAGATTTTAAAAGGAAAATACTCATTGTCTTCAGGCTGAATAAAGCCCTGATTTGCTGAGGCTCTTGAGATCTTGGCTGTAACACTCAAGGTTTCCATGACAAGGCTCTTATCAGGTAGATACCCATCAGCTATTCAGCTCTGCCTGGCTAGCCCTTAATTAATAATGCTGACCCTCATCAGGGAACAAAGAGGACAGATAGAGACACCTACAAATTTCTCAGGCTTCTTCCCTCTCAAATTCAGCCCATCCTGGCTACAAACACCCTGAAGGCTTCTCAATAGCAACTCCCTTCCACACAACTGTAAATTTTTTTTTTTGTTGCTGTTGTTCCTTTTTATCTGCCACCGCTTTTATTTTGCAGTTTGACCAGATCAAGATGAGTCTTTTTGCTTGGACAGTTTTTGAAAGGAGACAGTTTGTCGGATTTTTTTTTTTTTTTTTTTTGCAGTGCTGCCAGAAAACCTGCGAAATCAGTTATCTCTAATGGATTCACAGAGCTCTCAGATCTCTAAAAGCAGAAAACTGCAGTTTCCATCTCGTCTCCAGCTGGTTAATTCAGGTTTGGAGGCAGGAGCCGACCTCCCACTTCCTGATCTTCCCAGTTCACCTGCTCCCTGCCCATGGCCCTCATTGAGGGGCTTTGATTCGTTGCCCAGCACCCCCAAAATGTCCCCAAAAGGTGCCTCCCCTTGCAGAAATCAGATGACTCAAACCTCAGCTTCCCCCAGGCAGGTCTTTTTGGCCTCTCCAGACCCCACCACAGACCTTCACCTCTCCTAACTGGTTCTGCAGTGGGCCAGGAGCCCAGAGCAGTTGGTAGCCCCAGCTCTGCCTCTGAGTGAAAGAATAACAGTTTATTTTGAGCTGAGGACCGACGAGATGAAAGCCACTGATCCCAGCTCATAATTACATTGTTATCTGTGCCCTGTGAGATAAAGAGATTTTGAGCCTCTGGCTTTTTGAAAAGCCGGGCTTGAAAGCGGATAGAAAAGGGATTTATTTAGCTGAGCTCCTCTATTTTTTAAGTAAAATGTTAAATAGTAAAAGCTTGCTTTTTTTTTTTTTTTTTTTTTTTTTAATTTTATTTTTTTTCCCCCAGATGAAAAGCCATGGAAGATTTCTGTCCTGCTCAGTGAAGCAGGAGAACCTCAGTGCCCTCCTGATGCCTCAGAATCATGCAAGACACTGTGAGAGCTCCCTAACAAGTTCTTTTAATGAAGGATACCCCAAGGAGGTAGAAAAAAACCAAGATTCTGGCATGATCCGAGTCATTGGGTCCTGCCACGACCTCATGGAGCAACGTGCACCTTGGAGAGGAGCCACTTGGCCATGTTGTGTTTTGCATCTCCTGCTCCAGGAGCAAAGCAACCCTTTGTCAGTGTCTTCATCCCAGTGCTCGCTCAACATTCCCGTGGCTTTTCCTCTCTGATTTTCCTGGCCTCTGTCCAAGATCAGCAGGGGACCTGCTTCCACGTCAGCTGCTCAGTGCTGCTGTCACCCGTATTTTACAGCCCTCTCAATGAAGAGCAAATCTATATTGATTTCACAACAACCAGAGCTGTAAATTACTGGCCAGGACCGGCCTGGCCAGGACCAAGATGAGAATCTATTGATTGCACCAAAGGTCTAAATCTAATTAGCACGTGAGGAAAGCGGTGGGAACAGCAGAACAATTCAGATGTTCTCAGGTGTAATTAAAACTGGGAACCCACCTACAAAAGCAGGAGAGGCAAAGAATGGTCCAGTTCAAGAGCAATTTGCAATCCGAGGGTTTCCTTTTCAGAGCAGCTGACAGGAAAATGGAAGGAGAAATAACAAATGGTTGGGGGGGGACAAAGGAGCATCTCTTATTCCCATAAAATCCCTGTTTCTCTGTTTGGAAGTCTTTTCCATTCAGGACTTCACAACCAACCACAGGTGGTGCTGCATCACCTGCAGTGGAACACAGCCCAGGGAATATGGGGGATGACCATTCCAGTCTTCAGCTGGAATTGGGTGGCCTCTTTACTGGGATCTCCTAGGTGGGATTTCTTGGTTGGGAGCTCTTGGGTGAGACCTGTTTGCTGGCACCTGTCTGCTGGGAGCTTTTGGATAGGACCTCTCAGCTGGGACTTCTTGGGTGGGACCTCTTGGATGGGACCTCTTGGATGGGACTTCATCACTGGGACTTCTCCACTGGGACCTCTCCTCTGGCTACTTTCTGGGCAGCAGCAGAGAGGAAAAATCAGTGGGAAGAAGGTTGAAAAAAAAAAGCTGATGAAAGGAAGTTAAAGCCCAGTTTTAAGGCTGATAGACTTCCCTGGGAACAACCTTTCCAGAGGACAAAGGCCCAAGTCTTCTGTGCCACCGAAGGTCTGGAAGCAGAAGGGAGAGGTGAAACTGGCCCCGCAGTTCTCATCATGCCTGGAAATCGCGGGATATCTTCTGAAATCTCCTTCCCGCTCCATCTTTGGAGCTCCAGTGACATCTGCTGCTGTCTCTGGGCATCGCCACCATCCCGGCCACCCACTACCCCCCCGGCTCGGCCGCACGCTCCCCTTCTGGCCACACGAAGGGTGCAAAATCTCAGAGAGGTGATGCCACCAACCCAGGGCTGGGGCATCACCCCGTGGAGCTGTGTCCCAGGGGCTTCCACCAGCCCGGCGTGCCCATCCCTGGAAACTGAGCTTAAAAATACCCAAATAAAACCTGAAAATAGAGGAAATCATTGTTTGGGTTGTGCAGGGGCTGGTGGGATGTTCTCCTGCAGTGGAGCAACAGCAGCTGCAGCCAGAGGAGGGAGCGGCTCCCCTCCTCCAAACTGGGGTGCGACCAAGGGCATGGGGAGGTTTTTTCTCATGGGAGAGGTTTGCTCTCCAAGGGAGCGTCTGAGGGAAGCCACCACCACCACAAACTTCATGGTATTCCCCTGGCATTCACCCCCAGGAACAGAGTGGGAGCCCATGGATGCCTCAGATGTGCACAAAGGATCGACCCCCCCAGTGTCCCCAAGATTTAACCCAGATACTCCCAACACCACCCCCATTACCCACCCTGGGAGCAGAAGAGCCAAACCAAAGCTCTGCAGAACTGTGACCTCTTCCCTCTCAGAAGGGCCTGCACCCTCCATCCCAAACTCAAGATCCTAAACCCTATCCAAGGTCCCAGCACCTCCAAGCCCACCACAAACTCCCATGTATGAACCCACGGGAGTCATATTCCCACAGGGAATGAAAGAAGCCAAAAGCACAGTTGTTTTTTGTCTTTTCCAATAGTCTCACTTTATTAGATACCACACCAAGAGAGGATGTTGTGCTGCATGCAGCGGAAGACTGGAGTATTTCTAGTTCCTGTGTAACATTTTCTTTTTCTCTTAATAGTTGTAAACTGATACTTTGCTGTAAAATCACTGCATGCGACTTTGAATGCAAACAGCAGTAGAAGAGGCTTTTATTTTTCTTCTCTTTGTTGTTGTTTTTCACCATTCCCAATCCAGATGTGCATGCTTTATTTACAACGAAAAGAAGTCATTCAGGGCAGAAATTACCATCAGAAAAACTGAGAAGAAGGTGGCAAGAGACCGTGGTTTGCACAATACTGAGGAGATATTGGCAGGTTGCACTCGATTTTTGTGGGTGCAAAGAGATGGTTTGAGTATCCTTTGTCCGAAGGGAAAGCAGGCTGGACAGAGAATGGCAATACAGGACAGGGTCATGGCAACCTTAATTGAGTTGTTCTGCACATACAAAGGAGGCTGGGCTGCTGCAGGGCTGGGGGACATTGAAGAAGTCCTTAAAGAATGTTTATTAAAGGTAATTTTACCCCAGCTACACAATTCTCCAGCATAGCTCTGGGCCCAACTGCTGCTCTGAGATGAGCAGGGAGGTTTTGGACAGATTCATCACTCTGGAAGGGAGAGGGCAGCATAGAATAATTAAGGTTGGAAATGACCTCAAAGATGAAGTCCAACCATTGATCCTGGAGTCCAACCATCCCACAGCTGAACCAGCTCAGCCAGAGCAGTGAGGTTTCAGCACAGGACACAAAGGGAAACCATCCCAAAGAACAGGGTTGTTTCAGTCTGGCTCAGAGATCTCACTCTTACCAGCACAGAGTCAAGAACTCCATGAAAGAAGGGTAAAATTTTCAAGTATCCTCTTCCAGTACACTCTTTGTGCCACAGGATGAGTCTGGGGTGATGGAAGAGGTCTCCCAGCTCAGGCTGGACAAAGCAGAGGATGCACAGGGTAGTTCAGGTTGGTTTTCCCCAGCTGGTGGTCCAAGGATGGGGAGAGTGGGGGCTGTGGAGGCAACACAGACCTCCTTGGGTGTGTAGACCCTGGGCTGGGCTGGGGCAGGACTGCTCTACAGCAGCAGCATCACCCTGCACATGGGGGTTTGTGTCACCCAGAGCTGGTGACATTGTTTGGCACAGAGCTACGGGGACGGTCAAGGAGGGTCAGCACTCAGAGGAAGTTCTGCTGAGGGAAAAGGACAATTTAAAGAAAATATCAAGAAAACTCCTCCAACTCAAAGGAAAGAGCTGCCCAGGCCACAGGACAGCTCCCCAGCTGACTGCAGCAGCGGGTGCTTGGGGAGTCATGGACTGAAAGGGTTGAGGTTTCATACAACATGCTCAGTGTGTAGCCCACTGACAATATATTCCATAGTGCTTATTGTGCTACTATCAACTATGCTTGAGGTTGTCCAGAGCCAGCAAATGGTACTAAACCTGACCAGCATCAGTCTGAGAACATCTTTGCTCTCCTGCTATCGAGGACAGATCGAACAGCTCCAGGAGATAACTAAAGCGCAGGTTGAAGACAGTGGTTCTTGTGCAGAATAGGAAAAAAAACCAAAATAAAACAAAACCAAGACAACTGAAGTTTGGAAGACCTCTAACTGTCCCAGCTAATTTCAGTAGTTGTGGTGTTTTGGAGCAATTCAAAGCAATAATCCTTGCACACAGCTACTTGGTGGGAAGTGTCATCTCCCCCAGCTTCCCTCCTGAGCGTGGCACGGCAAACGCTCGGCAGCAGGAGGGGTGGTCTGAGGGGGCCCAGGGACTGCCCTCAGGGCTCAGTCACTACTACACAGCTCAGAGGTGAAGAGGAGGTAGTCACAACCTTGAGACAACGGGTGGGCTCCTACAGCAACAGTGTTGTGAGTTCCTCGGGCAAAAGGAACCACGTGACCCAACCCAAACCTGCTTCCCCGCGAGCACAGAGCTCCCTGTTCCTCATAATTGTTATTGTGTTGTTGGTGGATCTTCTCAGCAAAGGGTGTGCCACAATATTGCTCAAGTGGACCAAACCAGAAGTAAAGCTCAAGCAGGACTCGCAGGATTACACCGGTGACACGGGCTTTGGCCTAATCATGACAACACAGGCACCAGGCGACGGTGACGACCCACACCAAAGCCAAAGAGCTTTTTCATTATTGCGACTGAGGTATCGATATCACACAAGCAGAACGGGCCGATGCTCCGACAACACCAGCACTCCACGCCCCAGTGCCTGGCAGGAGCACGGCCAGACTGGAGGCCACACCTCCCACTGGGAGATACCAGAGCCACGAGCCAGTGGCAGTGGGATGAGCCAGAGGAGCAGAGGCTGAAGGAGCATCGGACACACAACGGGAACGCTACCGCGGGGCGCGTGAGAGAGAGAGAGGAACAGTCAGGAGGGAACTATTGCTTGACAAAATTGCACACCAGGGGGACTCAATGACCTCCCTCCCAAAACAAAAAAGAAACAGAGGAAGAGAACATGAAAGATTTGGGTTGGTTTTCAGGCGGAGGTGAGGACGGAGGATGCTCAGAGGAGGCAGAAGAGCAGCGCTGCCCCGGGACCAGAGGCTGTAGCAAGGCATGACTGCGCTGGAAGACGGACATCAGAGATCTACAGGGGCTTGGCAGAGGATGGGCTGTTGGGGAGGGTGGGGCAGCAGCTCCCTTTAATCACTGGCAACGTGATTCTCGTTTTGGAGAGTGTGCCAGCGCTCAATCTTCTTGTCCTTGTTCTTCAAACATTCATACCAGTGTTTCAAGCGCTCGCCCTTGGCCGTAATGCCGAGCTGGCAACCGCCTGGGAGACAGGGAGAGAGGAGACACGGCATTCAGATGTTCCAGTAAATCCCTCCAGAGGGATAGACCTCATATTTGCAACAGTTTTTCCACCTCTTGGAGCAAAAACCTCATGGAAAAACCCTGAGATGCTTTGCTTGCCCAAAAGGCCTCCCGGGATGCTGGAGATGGGGCAGCACAGCGGGTGCCAGTGCATGTGGTGGTCTGGTACAAGCACCCCACCAGTTTCCATGGTCCCACTGGGGTTCCTCACAGGGCAGGTGATCTACACACCCCTCCCACACAGCAAACACTGTCTTGGGCACCAAAAACACACACCCCAGAGTGCAGAGATTTTCAGCTCACCAATGTAGTCGTTGGATTTTCCGATGTCGTAATCCCAGACAGAAATGTCCAGTGACTTCTTGGCCAGGTCACTGTGTTTTATGTCATAGAAGAACTCCTGCAGAAGGAGAAAAACACATGTCATGCAAAGCATTCCAGGAAAACACCTCCCAAAACCTGCAGTTAAGGGATTGCACATGTTCTCTGTACAGCCTGGATTCAAAATCCAGTGAGAGAAGAGTTAAAATGAAGGAAGGGAAAATGCTCCTTCCCTGTAGCACCTCTTCTCTCAGGATCACAGGAGCTGAGCACACTCCTTGTACCAATGTGAGCCCTTTCCAGGTGTCTCATCAAAGCAGAACAAGTGGTGGGACCCCAGGGGTGCCCATCCCACCCACAGCCCCCGGCCAGGGTGACACAGAGTCAGCAGCACCAGCAGCAGGGAGGCTTCAGAGTGTGTGTTCTGCCTGGCCCCATGGCAAAGTCATTCCCAAAATACTCCTGGACACAGAAGTGGGAAAGGAGCCTGAGCAAGGAATCAACCCTCGGAGAGTTTGTCTTCCACCTCCTCCACACAACACAGCAATTAGCTAAATTGATTTATTAATATAAAAAAAAAAATAGATCCATCCCTACCTCGTTAAACTCGGGATTCAATGTTTTCTTCTTAATCTGTGTCTTGTGCTTGGCCTTTTTTCCCATATCAGGTTTCAGCCAACTGGGGGCAACAGAAAACAGCTCAAAACTCAAGTGCAGGAACAGTGGGAGCTTATAAGCTTAAAAAGTGAGTTTCTGTGCTAGAAAAAAAAGGCACTGACTATATTTATTTAAGACCAGTCTCCCCACCTTCTAGAGGAGGTGGGAAAAATGTGGGGCTGGGGCTGGGCAGCCTGGATGGAGACCCAGAATTGAAATTAATTAGATCTATGTTCCAAGTTGATTTTAAAATGCAAATTCACCTTCTTATGTTTGTGGAAATGAAAAATATTTAAAAAAATAGAGGCTGAGAAGGAAAACTGCTCAGTTCCACCTCGGCTATAAAGAGATGTGCAAAATGTTCAACACGAGAGTTATTGAAGGAGTTTTAGGGAGAACAGAGTTTTTTTTCTGAAGGCAAAGAGAAAACAGCAATGACAACCACACCAGCAATGACTGCAGGGTCCTCTCTGTGTCACAGTTTATGAGGTTGGAGTTAAAACAACTTTATTCTCCCACGTTCCCAGGAGCCACCCAACCACTGGAGACAGGGATAGACAAGATGATCCCTGGGCTCCCAGCTTCACCCAGCACATGGAATTATGGGGCAGGAAGTGGGGCATGGAGGGACATAGAGCCACCCCAGCCCTGCAGCCACAGTGGGGCAGAGATGGAAAGCAGGACCCCTTCCTCTCCTTGATGTGAGGTGTTGGGTCAAAGGTTGGACTCGATGGTCTCAGAGGTCTTTTCCAATGATTCAGTGATTCTACATGAGGTGGCCACTGGATCTGGGCATTTGGGGACCCACAAGGAGCGAGGAACCAAAGGCTGGGCCAATCTCCCAGAGCTTGCAGCCACAGTGGGGGCACTTCCACCGTGCACAGCCACTGCTGGTGGACAGCTCCTCCTGCACCAGGTCTGCAGCGGTTTTGGAGGAATTCCCAGCCCACCAGCTGCTGCCCAAGGACAGCAGGTGGCTCTGTGCCCCCATGTTAGGACCCCAAGCCATCCCCAGGGCTCACTCACAGCTTCACGAAGGGGTCGGAGTAGCCGTTGGCGTCCATGGCTGCCAAGTGCACGCAGCGCACGATGCCCACGATGAGCCCGCCCTGCTGGGTGCTGTACATCAGGGACACCAGGATCTTCCCACGCTCCTCCACGTCCCCACCACGATCTACCTGCAGGAGGAACAGACCAGAGATGGGGACAGGGGGGCTGAGCCAGGAAGATGTCAGGGGCAGAGCAGATGAGGCAAGGCGGAAAGGAGGGAACCTCCTTCTCCGTGAGGGGTGGGAGAACAGGCTCACACACAGGAGATGGTGGGGGAGACACGCAGGGAGTGTGTTGTCCTGCAAGGACTTACCTCCTCTTCATACAGAGCCATCCCACGGGAGGCACCGGTTGTTCCAGCGCGTTTTGTCTTGGATGGGAAAGGGAAAAAGAGACTGCCATGAGTGACCACAGCTGGGATAGAGCTCTGGGGGCCCAGCCCAGCACCTTTGCTGGGCTCAGGAATGTCCATCTGCTCCACCAACCTTCATCTCAGCAGATTCAACACTGGGGAGCAGAGCTCAGGGACGGAGCAACCTGCCCCTTCCTCCACAGCGACTGCACCAACAGGAGAGGTCTCCAGAGTCACTTCCCCTGGATTCCCACCACACTCTTATCTCCTGGCCTGGATGTGTCATATCAGCCCAGACACAGGTGGGAATCCAGCTCCTAAAGTCGAGCACCTCCAGCTCCAACCCCAAACCCACCCCAACCTCCCTCAGGTGCCTTTTGTTTGCAACCCCAACACGAAGGGCAGCAGAAGGAAGTCCCTCAGGCACTCACTGGTATTACTCTCTCCAGGCAGATGTTGAAGTTCTTTTTCTGATTTGCTTTGAGTTTTTTCAAGGCAACTCGAGTTTCTCCAATGAACTCGTTGTGGCCAAATTTGTCTTCATCACACACAGAGATCCTGAAGGGAAGAGGAGAAAGTGGAACATCAACCAGGCTGGAGCAGCACCTTACTCTAGAGATAAACCCACCCCTGCAGGGGCACTCCTGGGGGTGTGGACCGAGCAAAGCCCCCCTAAAACCACCCTCCATCTATCTCTCCTCTGATAGGAGAGGAAGAAAACCAAACTTCTGGTTGGACCAAAAAAAAAAAAAAACAAAAAACAAAAAAACACCATTTTTAATATCTGCTCTGTGACAGGGCAAGACATCAACAGTGGAAAAGTGGAAATTTTCTGTAGGAAGGATAACACTAAAAATGTTTAGAGATTATTTAAGTAGACATCCTAATATTTTGCTGGGATGTTGTTTGATCAGCACAGATATACAAAACGCACATCTCCACACTGATAAGAATTACAGTGATGCCAATAATTTAGTATCAAATTACAGGGTCAAAATGCCTTCTTCTCCTGTTAAAAGGACCAAATCAGAAAGTTCACGGCGATTTTTAACCAAAACCTCTGCGTTTCCAGGTGCCCCATCATCCCCTGTACTTTGCTGCCAGTGCTCTCCTCCACATGAGGAGCCCCACAGTCCCCATCCCACCCCTCCATGGGATCCCAGGCTCCTCCACTTGCCTGAGGGTTTTCCTCTGCATGTCCTCGTCCGTGATGCCGTGGTACACCAGGGTCTCATTCCACACGGGGTTGCGGGTGTTGCGCAGCGTCTTCGTCCTCAGCTTGTTTGACTGCAACAGGAAACAAACCCCGGCATAACTACACCCCTGAACCCCTCCCCACTGAAATCCCAGCTCCTGGCAGAGATGCTCCATCCCATCTGGCTCACAGGGGGTCGTTTGACTGGGTTGTGCTGGTGAGGCATCAGCTCCAGGCGAGCATCACCAGCCCAACGAGGTGGACCTTTACAGGAGCGCCGGGGACTCGGTGGCACGTGGTGGCCAGGGCAGCCTTCACTGCCCGGTTTTGGTCACTCTCTGGGATCTCTTCCTTCAAGGACACTTGTACAAGGAAGAAGGTTCACAGGGCAGGCTGTGGGGGCTCAGGTCACGGCTCTCATGGTCTAAAGGAGGTGGCAGCTGGGGAATCGAGGAGCTCTGCCACTTGGTCATGTGTCTTTCACAAACACGTTAAACATTAAAAAAACTTTAAAAAAATCAGCAGAGGAAAGCAATAGGAATCAAAGCAATTCCCAAGATCACAGCACCCAGATTTACCCTGCAAAAGGTCAGAAACCCCACATACATAAAAAGCAAACCTGTAAATATCAATCCCATGGGTTTACTTTCTGCTTTCCCCCTGTTTTATTCTTAGTTCCTCTGAGCAAAAAAATGCTGCAGGGAAAAAGCTTTGCACCCCCCTGAGCACCTGCTGGGCCAGTGCTGGTCACCCCTTCCTCCAAGGCTGCCCCACCATGATCAACTTAGCTGGGCTAGGCAGGGAGATTTCCAGGGATTTCCATGATGGAACCAGAGTCTCCTCAATGGTTCTCTCCTCACAGCTCTAACAAGGACGTGCTGCAGCTACAAAGCAAATGGGTTCAAACTCTGGCAATAAATAGATTCTTGGTCAGATGTTTGTGATGCATTAACAGTGTTGACTCCTCTGGAGCGTCCCTTCATCCCTGAGCAGATTCCTGCCTGCAGGATGAGCTGTTCCTCGGGTCTGGGAGAGCATCTGTGAACATCACCACTGTTCAGAGACACCCCCAGGGGGAAACAGCAGCAGTGAGCGAGAAATCAAGGGGGAAAATCTGATGCAAGGAAGGGGCTTGAGGGGGGCTCTGAGAAACCTCTGCTCCATCCCATCCAAAAATGCACCAAGCCAGGCAAAGCCTCACCTTGCTGGCTCCAGGAAGGAGGTGCAGCTTCACATAGGGATCAGCCAGGCCATTGGAGTCCATCGGTTTTAAGCCCTAAAAGATGATTAAGAGAACATGGCACATGAATCCTCCTTCAGCTGAGCCAGGGAAGAGAAAAAGCTGCCCATGAAGCAACTCAGCAAAGAGAAAACGTGTTCAGTTCAGAACCAAAAGCCTCGTTCTCTGCCTCAAGCAGTCGTGGGTGCCACGATGTGCTGAAGCATCAGACTCACTCGAGGAAAAATCATAGAATTACAGAACCACAGGATGGTTTGAGCTGGAAGACACTCCAAATATCACCAAGTTCTAACCTGCCATGGGCAGAGACACCTTCCACCAGACTTGTCCAACCTTCCCTTGAACGGTTCCGGGCATGGGGCAGCCACAGCTTCTCTGGGAAGCCATCCCAGTGCCTCACCACCCTCATAGATTTCTTGGATCCACTCAAGGAAAAGCACCCCAACTTTCCCCAGCCAGAAGCAGTTGTGCCAACAGGGCCAGGCTGGATCTCCCAAGGGAGCAGCCTCTGACAGCAGCCACATGGCTTCCATCCCATCATAACAGAGAAACCAGGAGCCAGATGGACTTAAACTGGGGACAAAATGGGAAAAAAGAGGAGCACTTACCTTGGCCTTGATGAGGGTGCAGTGCAGGGAGCTGTTCTCCTGGTCGTAGAGCAGGCTGAACTCCAGAGCTCCCAGCGTGGCTGACACAGAGGGAGGAGGAGTTGGAAACAGAACCTCGTTAAAACCCCAGCCAATAACTGTGTTTAATCAGCCCCGATTAGTAATAATTAGAAAGATTTGTGGGTCAAATGTACAAGCTGTTTAATGCACATGAGACTGGGCTGGCACTGGCAAAACTGCCACAGATCCAGCTGGACTCGGGAGCTCTGGTCAAAGCCTTGCAGAGGAGGGACTGCCCAGGGAGGGCAGCCTGGGGCTTTGGAGCTGAATTCAATATTCACCAGGCAGGGTAGGAGTAACCCTATAAACCCTTCCCACAGCAATGCCACCCTGAACTTCCCTGAGATCCTGTTCCAGCCCAGGGACAGCATCTCCTCCCAAGGTTGGGAGTCAGTGCTCGGTTCCCAAAATGGGAGAAACCAACTCAGGCTTGTCTTCATGGGATCACCAGGAAAATATGACAGGGATGAAGAGAAGGCACAGAACCTCAGCTGAGTCCAGCTGCTCCTACCCGAGCACCTGCTCCTGGCCCCAAGCAGCTCTTCCCACCCAGGATGCTCTCCCACAGATGCTCACCATCCTGCAGCAAATTCCCTTTCTTTTAGAGGAGCAAATGGCTGAACACCCAGATCTCAGGGTGCAAAGGGACTGCAGCCACCAAGCCCTTCCTACAGACGGGCCAGTGGTGTTCCTCAGAGCAAGGGATGCTCGGATGGAAAGAGGCAGCTGCCTTAGGGACTCCAATATGGAAACAGGAAGGTGATGTAGGCTCAGAGCCTGAATCATCACATCAGAGCTCAGTGTTTGGTGCAAAACCAACTGAAGATTCTGGGGGCTGCACGAACTGCACTGAGCAGGGACAGCCTGCATGATCCTGCCCCCACCACAGGGATGCAGAGTTCCCCAAGGATTCTCCTGGCTGGAGACCCACCACCTCACAGTGCGAGTCAGGCTCCCCCAGCGATCATCTCCTCAAATTCCCATGTTTCCCAAAGAAAGCTCCCTCCCTTCCATGCGCCCTGGGTACGTACTGCCTTCATCGGAGTCGTAGCTGTTGGCATCCTCCTCCTCCTCCTCCCGGGGCTGCTGCTGCTGCTGTCGCTGTGGGGCTGCAGATGCGGGTGTGGGGGCAGGGGGCTGCTGGAAGGCAGGGGGCTGCCAGGCCGGCCTCTCCTCCCTGGCAGGGGGTGCAGCGTAGCCCCCTCCTCGCTCCTCCCTGGCAGCAGTGCGGGCCGGCTCGGAGGGTCCCAGCGGTGGGCTCGCTGCGGGAGGGACCCCGTTAGCCCCCGGTGGGCTCTGCCCTCCAAAGCCCCTCACAGACAGCCCCCACCTTACCTTGTCTCTCGGGGAACCGCCCGCCCGCCCCGGGGCCCGGCCTCGCTGCTGCCGGCGGCGCTGGGGACAAAGGCAGCGTCACCAGGGGGGTCACTGGGAGGTGCCTCCATCGCTTTCCCCCACCCCAGCACCGCAATTCCATTAACAGGGCATTGGGGTGCCCCCAGGGACTGTTCCTGGCTGCATCCCCATCACATCCTACCTGCGGGGGCTGCTGCCGGAGCGGGACCCGCAGCGGGTCCGGCAGTGGCTGGTGGGGGCGGCCGAGGGGCTTGAACGGAGTTGGTTCTCTTCACACCTGCAAGGAAGGGGCAGAAGCAGCACAGACAACCCTTAGACAGCTGTCAGCCCTGTGCCCCCCAGCCCTCTCCTCCCAAGGGTGCAGAGGCAGGCACAGGGATGCAGGAGCACAATTCTCACCAGGGCTCCTGCTGACGCCGCTCTCGGCTCCGTAGTCCCGGCTCTCGGTGTCCCCACCGGTGTCCTCGCTGCCACACGGACCCACCCGGCCCTCGGCAGGCCTGCGGCTCCCCCTGGGGGATGCTGTCGTGTCGCTGCCTGCAGGAGAGGGATAAAGTCAGCAGTGAGGCTGGAAAACCAACCTCCCAGCCCCGGGAGCAGCCCAGTCTGGGTGTCAGCGAGAGGAGAAGAGAATGGGCACAGCTACTACAGCATCATTCCCAGAGCTTTGGGATGTGCAGCAGGAGGGCTCTGCACCATCAAACCTGCACAAAGCGGTCAGGAAAGCCCAAAGGACACATCAAACCATGGGAACACCAAGAGATGCAGAAATCCCATGGGAAAACAAGGGCAGAGGCATCCATCACCCAGTCCCCAGCACCCATCAAACCCCTAAGGCATCACAGCTCCACAGCCTCCAGGACAAGGGGGATCATATTTTCCTTTTGTTGATCATCTTCCATTTATTAACGGGACAAGGGTGGCAGCTGCCTCTGCCTCTCACTTCCATCACCCAGCAGACAAATCCCAGCCACACTCTCCAGGGTGCCCAGAGCGCTCCGTGGTGACAAATTGCAACCCACGGATGTGATGGAAAAGGTCCCGGCGCTCACCTGGCTGGCACTGGAGATGCCAGGTATAAATCTTGGCTGTGACATAAATGGGATGTTTCTCCTTGGCTGGGCTCTCAGGGTCACCGGAGAAAGCGAAATGCAACAGATTGTAGGTGGGGGAGAGGAGGGAGGGAAAAACACCGGGATGCTGAAGAGCAGGTTGGAATGGAAATGAGCATCCAGGCCCAAGGAGCCCCGTGGTGCAGAAATAGCAGTGCAATAAATAATTTTCCATGGGAGCTTTAGGAAAATCACGGGCACGGCATGAGCATGCTGAGCACCAGGAGGGTGCCACAGAGCTGGCAAAGCCTCCCTGACTTGCAGGAGCCAGAGGCTCAAGAAAAGCTGCCCGTTGTGGGGCTGGGAAGTTTAACAGCACCAGCTACTGTCGTGATTAAATGGTCTTAATGAAGTGGTTTCCCCAAGTGCTGCTGCATGGGAAGGGGGAGATCATCATCTGGGAGCACCAGGCTGGGCACAGGCTCATCTGGAGCTCCCCACTGGGCTGTGACTAAGCCTGGGTACCCACAGTGGGTGCCCTGCCATGGGGCTCACCCCAAAACACCACCCAGACACATAGGATGTGTCTCCATCGTGTGGGGTGGGGGGAACAAAGCTCAGAAAAAGACTGTGCCACCAACAGGGAGCCACAACTGCTCCCATCTTAATGATTGTCCAGCCAGGAGCAGGTGGTATTGGAGGGGGGCCTGGAATCCTCAGCACCTCAGCACTCTGATGTGGAACTGTGAAAATGGGGGATATTACTCAAAATTAACTCCCAGTGAGACCTTCTTGGTCTCTCCGACTCCCTGATGGGAGGCTGGAGCCAGGTGGGGGTCAGACTCTGCTCCTGGGGAACAAGGGACAGGACAAGAGGAAACAACCTCAGGTTGTGCCAGGCGAGGTTTAGGTTGGATATTAGGGAAAATTACTTTCCTAAAAGGGTTGTCTAGCCCTGGCACAGGTGCCCAGGGCAGGGGTGGAGCCACAATCCCTGAAGGGATTTAAAAGACATGTAAATGTGACACTTGGGGACATGGGTTAATGGTGGCCTTGGCAGTGCTGGGGGAACGGTTGGATTCAACGGTGTTAAAGGGCTTTTCCAAACTAAATTATTCCATGGTTCTAAGTGGTGCAGAGGGCAAGGTATTACCATAAAAAACCCCCAGTGAATCCCCCCCTGCTCTGCCTCCCATGCACAGCACCAGCCTGGGCACAGCTCTGTGCTGATGCCCTTCTGTGGGGGAAACCAGAGCAGCTCAGCTGCTTCACCCGCTGCAGACATGCACAAGCCCCCACAAGCCTCCAGGAGTTTCTCCGGGAGGTTTTCCAAGGACTGCAGTTAAATAAGCAGAAAAATCTCCTGCCCCTCACAGCAGGACCCACCACCCACAGAGGCAGCTCCGCTCAGCGCTGGAATCGCAGCCTCTCAGCCCCGGCGTGTGCAGGGGGTGGGGAAGCCCAGGAATAACTCAGTCCCCGCGTGGTGGGCGGCAGCAGCGAGGAGAGGGGTCCTGCTTCAGCCTGCCATGGGAAAGTCTGCGGGAAAACGCCGTGGGAGTGGAGGGAGGGAGAGAGGGGGCTCAGCACAGGCGGCACCGGGACAGCGGCACGGGGAGGGGCGAAGGCCGGTGCTTACCCTCGGTGTCCGGCTCGGCCTCCGCCTGGCCTTGGGGGCACAAACAGAGCGAGAAGGGGTGAAGCTGCAGCCCACACTCCCCCCAACACCAACTCCTATTTCCCTTTTTATTCTTATTTTTCCCAGGTTTCTCCCTCACCGTGTTCATACCCAGGCACTGCCCAAACACCTGATCCCCACCCAGGGCTGCTTTGCAGATGGATGTTCCTGCAGTCCCCTCCATCCCGACTTGGACAGCCCAGATAAAGCCTCTGCAGGCAGGGAGGGCAGCGGGGACCATTTCTATGCCCTTTAGGACACGGGCAGCAGCCACAGGACTGCTCTGGTGCTTTTTCCCAGGGTTTTCCCATGCCAAAAATGTGGAGAGACCCAATACAACACTGGCAGCACCCCTGGCAGTGTGGGGGGTCAGCACCCGCTGTCACCTACCTCGGGTGGGTGCCCGGGAGGACAGTTTGGGGTCCGGGGTGGGCGGCTCTGCTGGGCTGGGCTCGCTCGGGGCTTGGGGTCCCTTCTTGCTGACAGGCATTGGCTGGGGCAACATCTGCTTGGGCAAACCCTTGAAGAACCAGGCACCAGAGCGCTTCCACACCTGGGGGGCAGGGAGAGGGCTGGCATCCACGTCTCAGGAGGGATCCTGGGGGCTTCATCCCCCTGCACCAGCAGGTGAAGGACTTGCAACTCCACATCCCCACCCTGCAGCCCATACTGCTAATTAATTAACTCTTTGGCTCATGCTGCAGACAGCAGGGAGTCAATCTCTGCCCACAACAGCCCCTGCTACACCAAGACTTTGTTTTGGACAAACAAATTTAATTTTGTGTAGAAAACAAGACCCTGCCATAAGAACCAGACTCGAACAGCTGGGCAAGGCTTAGCAGTGCTGAAAATCCCTGGGAGCTTGAGTTGGTCCCGTCTGGGGTGGGGACAGTGCACAGGGTGACACCAAGGGCAGGGACCATATCCATGGGGCAGGGGGAGCCCGGGGGTCAGCCCACACTCACCTCCCGCTGCTCACTGCAGATCTTGCAGAGCCAGATGGCGTGGGGCCGGTTGTTGGTGGTCTGCACCCCGCACTTGGTGCAGACATTCTGCAGGGAAAACAAAGTTCTGGCCACCTCAAGGTCCCACCACACCAGCACCACCAGTGGGAGGTTAATGAGGGCTGCTTAACGTGAGCTCTCCCAGCACGAGCACCAGTGAGCACAGAAACCCTTGGAGATGTCCTCTCCCACGCGTGGAGGGATGTGGGGCTACAGAAACACGCCCCCAAAGACCGAGGTTCCCCCTGGGCTGAGATGCTCTCCCAGATTTGTCAGGAAAACCCTCCCCGAGGACTGCCCTGATGCTCTGTGTGAGCCACGTGTGGCAAAGCAAACTCCTCCTTTCCTCCCCACACAGAGCACTCTCTGAAAACACCGGTCCAGTGAGGACCCAGAGCCCAACATCCCACCAGCTCCCCCAGGGATGTGGGAAATCGCTGAGTTCACGCCCTTGGATTCAGGGTACACCCATCCCATCCTCCTTTCTCCCTGCTCAGAGCTGCAGGAGCTCCACCCTGCTGGACCCCCTCGCTCACAAGCACCAACAGCATTCAGAATTATACTTTCCAACCGATAAGATCCCAAAATCACGAAATAAAATGAATTAACAATCCCTGAGCCAGCAACCCTGCAGCAGGTTCCTGCAGTCAGGAACGATTGCTGGGGGATTCCTTAGGGGCCGTAGGTTGTGGGGATCAGGGATGAGCTCTGAGGGTCCAGGGGGTGCTGTGGGGGTCCGGGGGGTGCAGGGCACAGGGAGGGGTCTCACCTTCTTGCAGTCCTCACACACGACACAGGCAGAGCCACGTGGCCCCAGCTGCTCCCCACACAGGATGCAGCGGTTCACCCCGTCCCCCAGCACGCTCCGGCGCATGTCCTCCAGCCTGGTCATCAGCCTCCTGGCAAAGAGGGGACAGGGAATGTCAGGAAAGGCTCAGGATATTGGGGCCAGGGTCTTGTTCCTGAGGGGCAGCCACTGCCTTTGGTCTGGTCACTCCTTTTCCTTGGGCAGCGCCCAGTAGACACTCTCCCCTTCCAGCTATGGGAATGCAACCAGGGGAGAAGACATCCCAGTGGGATACAATATTCCAGCATGTCCTTTATACTTTATATTGCACAATATTAACTTCCACTGATGCAGCCAGAGAGCTGACACCAGCCCCAGCTCCACGTACACACATGGTGGAAATCCATCCAAGGCAGCACCTCTGCACGGAGCAGTTTGGCATCAGTGAAGCAGCTTTGTCCCCAGATGGAAACTCTTCCACCCAGTGATTGCCCACGAAGAGCTGCAAGAAATCCTGGAAGGGCTCTGGTAAGGACTGAATGAATTAATTAGCTTCCTTATTAATTAAGGAAAAATATTGCCTGTAGTGGAAATTATGGAAATTCTTTCAATGAAATGCTAAAAGCCCACTGGAGAACAGGTTATAAAAACACACCTGGATCTTGTAAAGGTAAAAAACCCCAAACAAACAGTTAGGGAAGGTCTGGAAAACCAGCATTGGCAAAAGGAGTTTGGGAAGCAGGAGGGAGCTGCCAGCATCGTACGCTCAGTTAACCCAGAATCCTGGCCCTAAAAATAGCACGAGAAGGGAAAAAGGATGCATTATTTATGCCATTCAGCGAGGAAGGAGCAGGAATGAAGGAAGGGAGGAGGAGATCCAAGCCCACCAGAGAGAGCAGCCCCTGAGGCCTCCACCCCCCCCGGCAGCCTGACCCAAATCCGACAGAGCCATGAACACGGCACGGCGTGAAAAACACCTGGCGTTGGAAAGACATTTTCCCACGTCTGATGACACCTTTGGATTTATGGTGACTCGGCTGCCAGCACCTTTGAAAGGTTCATAAACCACTTATGAGCTTCCCTTCCACACAGGGTGCCTCTGGTTTGGTGTCCAGCCACTTGCAGGATGGCTGGTATTCCATGGGCTCCATGGGGAAAAGATGAGGGAACAGCAGCAAGAGGGGGGAAAAAATCATGCAATCATAGAATGGGTTGGGAAGGACCTTACAGATTTAGTCCACCCCCTGCCATGGGCAGGGACACCTTCCACTGTCCCAGGTTGCTCCAAGCCCCATCCAACCGGGCCTTGGACACTTCCAGGGATGGGGCAGCCACAGCTTCTCTGGGCAACCTGTGCCAGGGCCTCACCATCCTCACAGGGAAGAATTTCTTCCTAAAATAAAGCTCTGTGGGATGTGCAGCCTAGCACAGCTCAGAAATTCCTCACTACAGCCAACAGGAGCACCTCAAAGCACTTCACCAGCCACCACGTAAAGTCCAATGTGGGGATGCAGCTCTGTGACTCCACAGACATTATCCAACCAAAGCCATGTTGTCACATCATCTCAGTTGGGTGGGAGATAACAGCTCTACTAAAACCCACCGGGGAATCTTCCACTCCTCCTTCTGGGCTCCAGGCTGCCAGTGTGGAGGTGCCTCCTGGCAGTTCTTAATGAACCTGCACAGCCCGTTCCCAGCAGGGAGATGGGATTGCTGGGCTGGGTGGGCAGCAGCAGAGCCAGACGGAGCCAGCAGCAGGGAGGAATGGCTGTTTTCACAGTTGCAGTGTCACCAGACAGCAGATGGAGGAGTTCACAAGTTCCTTCAGTCTCTCCATCGCCCGCAGCTCCGGCAGCGCCAGGACCACGGGGGCTCTAAAAACAGCAATTCTGGTTTGCAGCCTTTCGTTATAAAATAACATCCTTGGACCATGGCAAGGGGATTTTGCGCTTTCCCACTTCATGGAGAAGGTGCTCCAGTGCTGGATGGAGCTTGGAGCAACCTGGTCTAGCGAAAGGTGCCCCTGCACATGGCAGGGGGTGAAATGAGATGAGTTTTAAGGTCCCTTCCAGCCCAAACCGTTCTGGGATTTACTCAAGAGATGGGACTGTCCATCCCTACCCATCAGCACCCACCCTTGGTGCCTTTTCCAGGCTCCACGGCCAGACCATTTTGCCGCAAACACAGAGCTCCCAGTGACTTCAGTAGAGCTGCCTCATCCCATAACCCCCAGGCAGCAGTATTCCAGCAAAAACCTGGAAACTGGCTGTTCCCCAAACATTCCTTATTACAGTGAAATGAATCCCAGCCCACGCAATGCAGGGTCCCCACCAAGAGCCCCCAGCAGCAAACAACCCACGACCTCCAGCTTTTGTGGCAGCACATCATTCCCACCTCACCAGGAGGAACATTTTGGAGGGGGGAAAAGCCTTTCTTTTCCAAGCAGCAAAGCACAAGTACCTCCTGCAATCCCCCTCCCTCCGGCTGCGCCGCAAGAGCTCCAAGCAAAGCAGCTTCCCGTTGGAAATCTGCAAGCCCAAACAAACTTATTATAGAAACTAGAACAAATGGCACAATCAAAGGGATAAAAAAAAAAAAAAAAAGAAAAAAAAAAAAAAAAAAGGAAAAAGCCTTTGCATTTCAAGAGATTCATTATTTAGCTGCAAAATCTCTCCCGGTCTCTCATTTAGCACAAGCGGCTCCTTAAGTGGTTTTTTAACCAGTGGAAGAGCTCAGCAGCCAGAACACACACCTGTGGCACCCACTGCAAGCCAAGCACATTTCCCTAATTAAAACATCCCTTCAAGAAGGAGAAATTGAGCTTTTCTTTTTTTTTTTTTTTTTTTTTTTTTTCCATGATTCAAACCCTGCTGGGAGAGAAGTGGATAAAATGTTAAATTTAAAGTCCTGTGGCGAGCTTGGCAGAAAGAGCCCTGGGAAAGGGGGTGTTGTGTGGAGACCCCTGGGCTGGGAAGCTCCTGATTAAGTAATAACTGGCAGCAAACAGCCCAGGTTTCTTTCCAGCTCCATCCAGCACCTCCAGAGCCCCATTTTCACATTGTCTCCCACCAATAACCAAGGGAAGCCTCGCTCTTGCCAAGCTTTCTGCCTTTCCCAAAGCTTTTCTCTCCCCTGGATATGATTCCTTTATCATCTTTATTGCCCTCCAGTTCATCCCTCTCCCTCACAGGTCTGTAGGGCTACT
This sequence comes from Pyrocephalus nanus, assembly GCA_038380795.1. NCBI lineage: Eukaryota > Metazoa > Chordata > Aves > Passeriformes > Tyrannidae > Pyrocephalus > Pyrocephalus nanus. Next base: position 8,268,650 of record CM076278.1, read on the forward strand.
CGTCCTCCTCACCATTATCTGCCCTTCCAAGTGCCCATCCCTCTGGCCTCTGTAGGGCTGGCTTCAAAGAGCAGGAAACATCCTTCAGATTGTTAAAACAGGGGGAAAAAAGCCAAGAGAGGAGTAATTGAAGCTGGTGGCAGGGAGCTGGCTCAGCCCAGCACCCGGAGCCAGCCCCGTGGAGCAGGAGAACATCCATCACCCGCCAAAGAAATACGGATTAGTCACCGATGGGAGCGAGATAGGAGCAGCTGTATCTGAAATACTCCACGTGCACCTGAGATAACAGCAATAAAACAGTCCCCCATAACATATTAATGACCCAGCCCCATAAATATGGTTTGGAAGAGGAAGGTGAGCAGCTCCAGAGCCCTGGAGTGGGCAGGGAAAGGCTCACGGTCACAGGAGACCTGCAAACATCTCCCATGGTCTGTGGCATCCCCACAGGGATGAGGGACCACCTCAGGCTGGGCTCAGTCCTAGGAGGATGGAACCGGTGATGGGTTTGGCAATGTTGGGCTAATGGTTGGATTTGATGATCTTGGAGGTCTTTTCCAACCTAAATGATCCCATGGAACTGTCAGTGCTGCAGCATCGGCATTTTCTCTTGGACCAGGATCAGAGGGATGCAGAGAAGGACGGAGAGACACTGGAATTAAGTGCTGATGATCCCGGAAAACAAGACTTAACAGCAGGGCGGGCACACAAGAGTTTGTTGTGTTTAAATATTCATTGCCACTCAGAAGTTAATGGTAAGGATGTGCTTAATGGGTTTTAAGTTGTGTCAGGGAGGACATTTAATGCTGTAAAGGGGGTGGGAAAAGGACCTGATCCCGGGCATGATGGGCCAGGTGCTCCCCAGCACCACGTGGGAACCAGCAGGGACAGGCTCAGCCACCAAAAAAACACCTCCATGGCCAAAAGAAACTCCAGCAGAACACAAAGGAGGTCACAAAGTGCCTCCAGAGTTAAGCACTGCTTTGCCTCCGTGGGGAAATCATGTGCCTTAAAGGGCTGAATATTAAATTAAGGCTAATTTTAATGGCATAAAAGAGACAAGAAAAGCAGCCAAGCTACAGATTAAAGAAAACATGATTAAAATTGGGATGGAAAATGAGAAGCAATTTTCCTCCCCTACAAGTTTGCAGGTGACTAAAGTTAAAGCACCATTCAGGCTTTTCCAGGCTGAGCCCTCACCATGGAGGGGAGATGCCCACAGAGGCCACAGGGGCCTGTGTTTTCCCATTCCATGTTCCTGTGCTTGCTGCCTCCCAGGATGTGTTACAGGAGGGCTGTTACTTTACAGGCTCCTCCCAGTCTTGGAAGTAAGAGAGGAAGATTTTTTTTTTCGGGAAAAAAACCTAACCAAAATCCCACAAAAACTCAAGCAGCATGAGTTGTCTGCCAGCCATGAATCAACCTCATCTCCTTTAGAAGCTGGCATCTCAGGAGACATTCCTGTCTGTCTCCAGCAACCTCCCTGCCCTTCTTTGACCCCTAATTTTATTTTTATGTTGTCTGCACACAAGGAAGAAGAGCTGAGGCTGTGGTCCCCAGAAAGCTGGTCACCAAGGTTAATGACTTAATCCCCTGTGATTTCAGCCATCTGCTCTGGCATTATCCATGTGTCATCCCAGCAATAAGCAGCCAAATTAAAATGCAATCCTGCTCCAGAGCTGGTGCTCTCGGAGGAAAGGTGAGAGGCTGTGACCCACGGGGAGACAGTCAAGCCACTGCACTTTTGGAGGGGATACAGGAGCCATGTGTCACCTCACCCCTGGGAGAACCAGCTCCATGCAAGGCACTCTCCAGAAATATCAATTCCTAACTTTGGGTGGTTTGAGATCTTTCCTTCAATGCCAAGAGCAGGCTGGAACTCATTAGGCAGCAGAGCAGACTCGGTGTGTTATTGATGGCACCCAATTATAGATGCATAATGGAGTCAATTAGTGCCTGCAGGTGCTCCTGTGTCAGCTGGGAAGAACAGGCTCCTCCTGGAGTGCAGCTGGAGCATCAGCACCACCACCATCACTGGAGTATCACCAGAGATGGCACAGGGACCCCCTGAGAACGAGCCAGGCCAAGCAGGGAGGGAGACGGGACAAGAGCAGATTCATCCCTGCCAACATGGACCTCTGATCCCTCTGCCCAACAGCTTTCAGCCCCTGTGTCCCTCAACCAGCCCAAGGGATTATCCTCCTCACCCAACAGTTGTGAAGTCCTTCATCAGCTCCATCCAGACGTGCTCTTGCTGCGTCACGTTTAAGACGATTTCAGCTCCTATTTATCCTTCTCTGTGCCATGAGACAACGACCCAGCCAAAAAAAAGTCCTACACAAAGTGTCCCCGTCCTACAATCCTCATCAGCATCCAGCTCATGCATCCCACGGGCTCCATCCACCCTTGTAGCTAAAAATACTCTTTCACTGGATTATTTCCATCACTGGGTTTGACACAAAATCCAGTTCCACAAACAACATCTCAACAAGCAGCATTGATTTGTTCCCAACCCGGCTGAGGTAAGGGGCTGGTGGGACAGAGGATACAGGAGAGGGAGGGAAATAAATTGGGAGAGACATCAGGCACAAGGAGGTTCATCTGCAGCCAGCACCAGCTGTGGGATTCATGATTGTTCAAGTATCAGATGTAAAGCTCAAATGAACCCCTCAAAAACATCCACTTCAAATATTTACCACATTTTCCCTCTTTGGAAGGCACACTCACTCTATGTGAGCTATTCCTTATATTAACCAAATCCAGCGTTTTCATGGAATGATAGAATAGTTAGGTTGGAAGGGACCAGTTCCACCCCCTGCCATGGGCAGGGACACCTCCCACTAGATCAGGTTGCTCCAGCCTGGCCTTGAACACTTCCAGGAATGGAACAGCCACTGCCTCTCTGGACAAGTTTTAAAGGATCTTTTTTTTTTTCTCCCTTACATGAAGAGAAAATCCCAGAAACTCAGGCTTTCCAGGAGCAGCTCCCTGGAGCAGCCTGTCAGACCGAGGGACATTCACATCCTCTGCCTCCCTGCCAGAGGCCAGCCTGGCAAACCCGGATTATTTTGTAATATAAGGAGCTCTCCTGGATAAGGTCCGAGCAGCTCCTGAACGGATGATTCCGTACGAGGCTGATCCAGGCGCTGTCCCACATTTCTGGAGCTGAACATCCCACAGGCTCTTGTTGTGCAAGCCAACAAACACAAAGGGGCTGGCACGGCTCCCGCTGCGCCTCCACGCAGGGGAGGGGGGGATCAGCTGCGGCAGCACATCCGCCAGCATTCCCGGCTCCCAGTCCTCCGCCCGGCTTTTCATGAATGGGGATGAGCAAACCTCCTCCTCCTCCTCCTCCTCGGCTCACCAAGGCGAAAGGGAGACTTTCTGCAGGCTGGCAAACAGCTGCACGATGCAAAATAAATCTCTCCCCCACCACCACCCCTCTCCGCTGAAGATGATTTATGCCCGATCCAAAGAGCATCACGTTCGAGAGTAATTCTTACAGGGCTGCAAATGGGCAAAGCCGGGGAAACGCTGCTTGTAAGCACTTTTTGGGAATGAATCACCACCATTCACAGCCACTTTCACCTGGTTTCTGCCAAAAAGCCCAGAGAGGAAAGTGCTGGGTGTTGTAAAGGGAGGTGATGCCAAGCTGGGGAGGCACCTCGAGCCTGGGGGAGCAGCACACCCAAGGGGCACATGCCAAGCCCTGGCTGTGAGAACAACCTCTGCCAAGGCAAAAGCTGCCCAGGCTGTTCACACACCACTCCTAACAAAGGATTTCTAGAAGTGGGTAATTAAAACCCACCGGTTCCGATCCACCAGAGCACCCCAAGGCTGCACCAAAAACACAATATTTAAGGGACAGCAAAGCTTCCCTGAGCTACAAGATGGGCTTTAGCATTCCCAGAGCACAATTCCTGCCTGGGCCTGAGTATGTTCCCTCCAGGGGAAAAAAAAAAAAGCCAGATGCTTAAGCTCAACAAGAAGAAACTGTTGCTCTGTAAGGAAAACAGGTGTGATGCCTGACAGACTGGATTATGGAGATCCCACTGGAAAACCAGGCCCAGCAGAGCAAGTTGATACCTCATTACCATTATTTCACCTGCCAGCTTTGCCCAAGAAGGGCAGAGGGGCAGGAAAGGAAACACGGGCACTTCTCAGCCTCTGCCTGGGCACCAGGGATGCCCCCAGTACCCATCAGTGGTCGTGGGTACCCCCAGAATCTGCAGGAGCTGCTGCCAGCACAAACCAGCCCTAAGCATCACTCAGACCTCAGAGACAGCTCATTGCAGGGTGGCAGGAGGGATTAACCACAGGGATGGATCCATCACCACTCCAGCCCCACGTCTGAGTTCCCAAAACAAGACCAAGCTCCTCTGGGTGAGCCGTGGCTTTGCCCACACTCACAGGGGCTCAGGCTCCTGGACAAGCAGCTTCACAAAATGACATATTATTAATGATCCCTTTTAGGCTGAAAAAACTGGCTGACACCGTAAATCCTCAGCCCAGACCCCCGTGGCACGCGGAGCAGGAGCAGCACACGGAGCAGATCCCTCCCCTGTGCGCAGGTTCCTCCTGGCTGAGGACCAAAGATCCCCCGCAGGCTCCTTTCAGAAGAAACACTGCACTGCAGTAGCTGCTTCCCAGGAAAGCAGCCAAGCAGGAGCTTCCTCCCATGTCCCTCTGGACCTCCAGTGCCACCAGTGCCACCAGCACTGCCTTACCCGATGCGTTCCTGCTCCATCTCCTCCATCTTCTCGGCGCGGGCGATGACCCTGTTGATGATTTCCTTCTCCTCATCCGTCAGCTCCTCGCCCTTGCGCTGCCGGTCGGCTTGGCCGCCCCATGCGGCGGGGAGCCTGTGGGAACAGGGATTCATCCATGGATCACACGTGTGATTCCTACCAGGGATGGTGTGTGTGTGTGGGAACGGCCAGGCACCAGTCCCCAAACCCAAAAGTAGGGCTATGATATCACCCCATCCCTCAAACCCCTTCTAGCTGCAAATGGCCCCCCACCCTGGCTGGAAGCTCTTACCTCCGTTTTTGGAGGGTTTCATATGGAAACACTTGTTTCATACAGATAAAAAAATTCCTTTATAAAACTATTCTGATTATTTCCGTGTTTCAACCGGCACAGTTCACTTTGCAGCCTCCTCTCCGCTGTGGAACACCAGCTTTGCCAGTGAGCCGCGGTACCGGGGTGATGGAGCAGGAGTGGGTGGGGTTTTTTTGGGAACATTTCAGCAAACATGGGAGTGTTCCCTCCTCTAACATCATTTCCAAGGATCCTTTCGCCCAGCCTGGGCGTCAGGCAGCGATAACCTGGTGACAGGGTAACGTCTGCCACTCAGACTGGAACAACAGAAGATGCAAGAGGAAAATGGCCCTCATGCCTTCATCTTTCTGCTCATCTAAAGACCTTTCCTGGGTATTTTTCCCCCTGTATTGAACCCAATTGCATGGTCTTGAACCTTAAATTGATCGAAACCCCGTGCAACACTTCCCAAACTCAATTTTTATTTTTTTTTGGCATCTAAAACAAGGCTTTTCCTATTCTCTCAAAACCAGAGTAGCAGGTAAAGAGGAAAAAGTTAAAAAGAAAAAAAAGCAAGGGAGATACTTACTGCTCCTTCTCACTGCTGGGAGGCACAAGAAAGAGAAGGAATAAGGATTAGGTGAGAGCAGGGACAAGGACAGCTCAGCCTGGCGCAGCCCTTTGAGGTGACAGTCCCAGAGCAGCTCCAAATACGAGCTTTGCCCAGCCCCTGCATCCTCCAGGCTCCCAAAACCTGTCCCCAACCACAGGTGCTGCCACCACCCACCCAGCAAGGACAGAGATGGATGGGAGCACCTCCCTGCCTGGTGACCACTTTGGAGAACATCAGGACAACCAGACAGGGCTCCTCATCAGCACCAGGTTCACGCCCACCCACGGGTCTGTCCCCACCACCCGCTCAGGGGGTTTAGGAGCCAACACCGCAAAACATCCGCATCCAACCAGCACAACCCCAGTTCCTGATGTCCCCAGAGGAAGACCCCGTGTCACCTCCCACCCTGGGGGCTCTCCTCCCTCCCACAGCCCCAGTCCCTGCTCTCACCTGGCTCGGACAGACATGGTCCTGTCGCTGGGGCACATCCACCGGTCGGAGCTGCTGCCCACCACGGCGTGGGTCATCGCCCGCTCCCGGGGCACTCGGGGACTGACTCCAGGGACACCAGTGCCCTGATGAGAAGAACCAGCGTGGCACACCGGGCAAGTCAATCACCTCCCAGACAGCAGCGATGCCAGTGAAGGTAACCCAGAGCTTTCAGCCAGGCTGGAGGGAAAAAAACACAACCAAACAAGAAAAAATCACAAAAATCATACAAGGAAAGGCTTTATGTTTGGCATTAAGAGGATTTGGAGCAGGGAATGTTACTTTGGTGACTGTCTGGATATTGTGCATGAGACACAGGATCCTTCAACCACCCCAGTCCCAGGAGGCAGTGCAGCCGCGCTCGGCGCGGATGTAATTAATGAGATACCTGACCTCACGTTAATTATGAGGCTTCAGAGCTGGGAAGGAGGAGGGTGTTCCATTTCAGAGAAACATCTACAAACCACGGGAACTTTCTCCCCAAAACCCAGCACATCTCGCTGTCCTTCCCCAAACCGGCTTCCCTCTTGAACAGAATTCCTCTTTTTTCTGTTTTGGTTTACTAAAGGTTTTGCTAAATGGGTCCAGGAGAGGCACCGGGGGAGGACATGGGAACAGGACCCAAACACGACGGTCTGTCCACTCATCTCCAACAGATTTGTCAAGAAAGGGTTCTTCAAACCCTTCTCCTTTCAGCAAAACGGATACTTTAATTAAAATAGAAATTGATGTCAAATCCACAGCCTGAGTGTTTTATATTTCCATATTTTGGAGGTGCTTTACCACCCCACCCACCACCCCCAATCCCTCCATGGGGATGGCAAAGCCTAAACTGATGGTGACCGGTGTCACTCACAGAGCAGGGATGGATCCCTCCATCCCATCATCTCAGAAGAGGGAAAACCAGTGATTTTATGGAAGGTGATCACCTTGGGCAGAGCAGTGCCCTCCAAACCCAGCCCAGGGCAGATCTATCCCCCTGCACAGCCCCTCACCCCCTGTACGGTGCCAGGGACGCTGTGGTGACACTGCCAGTCACTGTCCCACCTGGACCTCCCAGGATGGTCCCCAAGGGCAGCTGGTGGGTCCAGGGGTGACATCACCCACGAGACCCCACTTGCAAAGGGAGAAGCTCAGGCTGAGCCTCCCTTTACAGCCCTTAAGGTGGGAATAAAAGCAAAGACAATCCCTCCAGGAAGGGCTTTGCTGCAGCGCTGACCGGAGCACAAGGCTCTGCATACAAACCCTCCCTTCCTTAGGGCCTCCTGCTGATGGAGGCAATTTTTTTAGCTCAGCTACTTCCCACCCCCAGGTTTCCCCCCACTCATCCCCTCCAAGGGTGGGGGGACCAGCAGAGACACCCCAGCAACAGCCTCCCACCTGCATCGCTCGCAGCACCTGCATTCGAATTGCTTCCTCTGCCTGCAGAAGAACTAAAAATACACCAAAAAAACCCACCTAAAATCCTCTGCAGAGCCTGGTTGTGGATGATGAATGGCCCACAGGCTGGGAGAACCTCATCTCCCCATCCTGCTGCCCTGGGATGGTGTTGCTGTGGATTCCTCCCTCCCTGGGAGGGACCCCCAGCACCAACCCCACATGCCAGAGGTGCCAGTGCATCCCAGCAGGATCAGAGCTCAGCCCAAACAGGTAAATGCACCTTTGCAGCACATGGAGCAACTCCAGCAAAACTCCAGCAGAGCCACTGCGGAGGTTTCTCCAAGGAGAAGAGGGAAAGCAGGAGGTTCTAAACTGGCCCCACTGCAATCACAAAACTTCAAGCCACAAAAAACATAAAACTTCCCCAAAAAGGGAGAAAAAAAAGCCATAATTCCCATCACCCACTTCCTGCTCTGCAGCATCTCTGAGGAGTCAGAGATTTGAGGCTCACCTTGGCTTCCCTGAAAACTTACATATACATGAAAATATTTTTGGAAGAAAAGGAGAAGTGAAGCACGTGGGTAATTAGTGCTCCGCTGGTTTCACACAGAGCCTATTCCTGTGCCAAACCAGAAGGCTCTGATTAACAAGGTCACTTAAATAAGCAAATTGTTCATTTAAGTCCCCACCGCCACCTCCACAATCCGCAGTGCAGCAGCAAATTCCCGCTGGGAACAAAAGGTCCCAGCAAAGCCCGGGGGTATTGTGGGGTGGGCACACATTTAATAGGGTGCTCTGGGATGATTGCGATGCCACCACCCACTTTTGTGGAGATGTGGGTGGATAAGGGACCTGCCCAAGGTCGCATGGAGCAGGAGTGTCCAACCCAGCCCTGCAACAGGGGGGAAAACAGAGGAAAATCCCTGCTTTTTTCCTAGCAAAGAGGATAAAGTGATCACCAGCACTCAGCACTGGGGAGGAAAACTTCTTCCCTCAACTAGAACTTTCTGCTAATAATAGAGAGGCCACGAGCGTTTCGCTTTGCTGCAGATGGAGCGGAGCCCAGGGACAGTTCCTGAAGGAATTCACAATCCATTCCTCCGCCTATAAATAATAGATTTGGAAGATCTACTTTGCATTACTTCCAGCAACTACCCTCGCTTGCCCTAGTGCTTGGTTCTGCATTTTTAGCACGTGGTGGAGAACAAAATAACAGCTTACAGTGGCTTTTCCCCCCCCACCACCAAATCCTTGCTCCCAAGCCAAAGGATGTGGCCCATCCAAGCGGTGATCGATGGGATGCAGCAGCACTTAGTCAATGAAATGGAAACATCCCAACCTAAGAGGTTGCCAAGACCTTCCAGGCTTTGGCTGACCCTGGAGGGTCCCAGGCTTGCTCCCCCTGGTCTGGGATGAGCAGGGATGTGAGCAGCTCTCCAGTGGATGCTGGAGGGAGGTGGCACCTCCCGCCGGCGCCGACGTGTCCAGAGCAGAGCCAGGAATAGCAGTGAGGTCTTAATTTCTGGCCTTAAGGAAGGGCCACATGACTCCAATCACGCCGCTCCATTACTTCTGTGTGACGGAGCCCACGGATGCGATCGTGCCCTGATAAAATGGGATTGGACGCCTCCCGCAGATCCCTCGGCCTCTCCCGTCATCGCCGCTCGCTCCGAGCCAGGAGGTGCCAACTCATGGGCTCATCTCCAGCACCCAAAACCTGGCAGACGCAGCACCAGTGACCAGCGTTCCTGGGCAGGCAGGGAAAGGCAGCAGGAGCCCCATGGAATGAGCCCATCCCACCCCACGGCACCAGGAGCTGCTGGTTCCCCGGGCAGGACCCAAAGCCACCCGCAAACTGGGCACCTGAAAAGAGACACCCTCTACCAGGGCTGCCCAAACACACCCCCTTTAGCCACCTGGAAATAACAACCCAGGGCAGGAAAAAACAGACAATTTGGTATTTTACAGGCTCCCAGTGCAACGATCAGGTTTTTACGGTGAGCTCGACTCTCCACACTCGATGCCTGCAGAGATTGTCTCCACCAGCAAAGACACTGACACAGGCAACCTATTTCTCCAGCCTTCTCAGCTCTGCAATGCAGCTTTCTTAAATATTGAATAAGTCTGCTGCTCTCCACCACCTGCCAGTGCCAATGATGAGGTAATTTTTGCATTGACAAAGCCTAATGTGATTAATCTGGTTTGAAAGGAGCAGGTTTTAGGGCTCGTCCATTCACTCGGAGCGGCGGCAGCAGCCAGACCCCAACCAACCAACCCAAACTCCTGCTCCGCTGCCAAGTGGGAGACTATTCCTGTGTGCCATCACCCAACAGGAGGCTTTGAACTTGAATGGATCCCAACATGATCCTCTGGCGGGCTGGTGGGGTTTGCACGCTGGCACGGGAGTGGATTTACACTCCGCAGATGGAGTTGCGGATGGGGACGGAAAAATAGGATATGAGGATGGGTTTACCTGATGGGGCTCCTCAGCCTCTTTCCAAGGGAGGAGAAGAACTATTTTGGGGTGATAAGCACCCGCTGGGACCCCCCAGCTGAGCAGGGAGAAAAGGAAATGTAGGAGCTGGGACACGCCAGGACGGAACTGTCTCCTCATCACTCAGCGTCCCCAAACACCGTGTTTGGCTGGAAATCTCTCCCAGCTCATGAGGAGCTCATCACTGCCATCTCACAACTCCATCAGTGCCAGATCCTGCCTTCTCCAGCTCCAGGGGCCACACCTGGCACTCGGGAAGGTCTGCAAACCACAAGGGACCCCAAGTCCCTACCAGACACCGGACACAGACACTGCACCCCATGTCCAGCTCTGCCCTGAGCCATCTCTCAACATCCAGGCTTTTCCTTTCCCAGGAAAAAGGAGTTGCCCAGTGCAGGTGCCAAGCACACCCCACACCATTCCCTACAGCACAGGGGGCCCATGGCATGGCATTCCCATGGCTATAGGGTTCACAGAGCTGCCCAAACAGGCAGTGGGTGCTCACTGTCCTCCAGTGGCAGGTGGGATTTGGTACTGCTGGATTTACCCACAGAGGGGCATGAAAAAAGGTGGAAATAGCCCCAAAACATCTGCTGGAACAGCTATGTAACACTGCAAGAGAATCAGCAGATCACATGGGGGGCCAGGAGGGCAGCCCAGCCCCACAGGATCCCACGCATCAAAACTCCCTCAAATCCTGACATCATTTGTCTCATCTCACATGTAAATTATTTTAGGAAGTTCAGGCAAAACTGGGCATCTGCACTATAGAACAGCCCACTTTGGAGGCTTCTCTTTCAAAACAGGATGGAGGGAGGCAGAGCTCACTGGCACAAAAGCTGCTTGGCCTGGAGCTCCCTGGACACTTGGACTAGGATCGGGGCATGGGACAGCAGGACAGTCCCAGATGAAGCAGTGGGTGACACACTGGCACGGCAGCACACACTGCCAGTGTTCCCACAAGGACCTGCATCCTCCAACAGCCCAGTAATGCCACGAGGTGGGGATCAGACCCTGGGCACTGAAACCCTCAACCACCTCACGGGAAAGTGAGGGTCAGGAGTCCTGGGAATCCAGCTTTTGGGAAAGACCTGGAACCAGCAAGACCTGGGGTCATCACATCCTTAAACTCCACACCAAACCCTTGCAGGGAACAGCAGCCCTGCAATTTCTGAGATAGATTTAGCTGACTAATTAAAGCTCTATGTGACGGCCCCATTCCCAAGTGACGGTGACCCACGGACAGGAAATGCAAAGCAATGGAAATCCCAGCCATTCCACGGTGCCCTGATACCACAACCACTCCTGCAATCCCACTCAGCAGCACCCACCCACCCACCCCCAGCGCCATGGCACGCCAGGATGGCAGCACCACAACCTGGCACACTGCGTTGCCCCACGGAGCCCCCAGGGCTGCTCCTGCCTGCCCTGCCCTCCAGCTAAATCCACACCACAGCACCTGGGAGCCCTCCTTAAGGCCATATCTGTGCTGCCTTTAAATTCCCACAAGGTGCTGAGAAATGCCTTCTTTCCCCTCCCCCTTAATTCCCAGCTCCCCGTCATCCTCCAGACAAAGCTGCATCCCGAGGCAGCCGAGCAGCATCGCACAGTCAATTTTATTTAAGCAGCACGTTGACATTTCCTCCAGCAGCTCCTTCACAAACCAAACACTGTTATGATGCTGTCACAGGGATTTACTCCCCTTGATTAATTACAGGAAAGACAATGGTAAAAAAAAACAACAAAACACCATCATTCCCAGGTTTATCCAACACTTCCCTGTGGCTGTCGGAGCTGGGGGTCCCGGTGATGCCTGAGCCCACCTGGTGCTGCCATCGCTCCTTGTGCCACACAGAGCTGCTCCAAAACTGCTTAGCAACAGATAAATCCCTGCATGGCTCCAGCACAAGGATCACACCCTCGATGCCTGGGACAGGGAGCATGGCCAGAGCCACCAGGGTGGACCAGCCCCACCAGGGATGTTGGTGCAGGGACCCCCCCCCCCACTCACCAACTGCAGCTGGAAGAAGTTTAACAATGGGGAAAAGGCTGGGAATCACCAACCAGGTGTGCTTGAGTGTGGCAGGTCCTGTTCACTGCCAGGGGAGGTTTTCCAAAGGTGGTGACAGTCCCCATGAGATGCTCCAGGGGTGGTTGAGGGCCACAGTGTCACACCACAGGAGCAATAGTAGGGGTGGTACCCCCAGAGCGTGACCCTGGGTGGAGGATGCTCAGGGGTGCAAACTTACCCTCCTCATGGGATGCCCAGGCTGGGGCAGAGGAGCCACCCAGAGCCAGGCCCCCCACACCAGACCTGTGTAGAGGGGTCCTAGCGGTGTGGAGGGGATCCCCCTGGCACCACAGCCCCTCCCCAGGGGCCATGGGCAGCCCAGCCACCGGCAGAGAGGAGCACGGGGCCACCCAGCTCAACCTCTGCACCACCCTGGGCTCTCGGTTTGCTCAGTCACCCAGCACAGCTCCTCTCCCTCCCCAAACACCCTCAGCCTCTGGTTTCATGCAGCCAGACCTGCTCCCATCCCCAACATACCAGGTCCGAAGCAGAGAGTCCACCCTCACCTCCCGGGGCTGGAGAAAGGAAGCGCTGCCTCCAACACGTGACTCTTATAAACCATCCCGTCCTCACCCCCAGCCGCCCCCCAGCCTAACGAGGATGTGGGAATTAATCAGCCTGGCCTTGGGGAGCAGAGCCCTCCTCCCTTCCCAGACCTTGAGTGCTCTGCTGGGACCACCTGGAGCGATTCATTACCGTTATCACTAATTGGCAGTGACTGCAGTGACATCGTCACCGGGCTATGGGCAGGAGGAGGGCACTGAGCCAGGGCCACCAGCGAGCTGGCAGAGGGTCACGCTGCCAGCACAGCCCCCGGGACCTGCGGGCCACACGGCGGGGACCATTTCGCTCTCATCTCCCAGAGAAAGCCCCTCAGAACTCAAGCACCAAAAGAGGCTGGGAAGCTGAGCCCCCTCACCCCCCCATCAGCAGTTTTCCCCCTCCCCTTGCCCTTCCCCAGCCAGGGAATGTTTAACACCAGCTCACACGTTCCACGCGGCCGCGGAGGCGCAGCAGAGTCCTGCAATGGGCTCCTGGGTTTCACCCTCGCTGCAAAGGGTGCTCCGCGCGAAAAACGGGCTTTTCCCACATTCCCCACGTTTTTTTGGCTCTCCTTGGGGAGCCAGGGCAGCGCCAGGGCGAGTCTGCGAAGGAGGAGGAAGCGGAGGGGAGGGCTGGAGGCAGCGCCGACCTGGGCAAGGGGTTTGCAGCCATGTGGGGTGCTCTGAGCAGGGCTGGTGAGTGTGGGGTGTCCCTGCAAGCCCACCCCGCAGGTGGCAAACAGCTCCCACCGCATCGCCTGGCGATGGCTCAGCGCCGCCGGAGCCTGCGGGGCCGCTGCGGGCGAGCAGCGCCCACCCAGCGCTGCCCTCCCGGGGGATCCCAGCAAAGTGCCCACGGGAGGCTGCAGCAATTCCCAGCCCCAAGGCTCTACATCCCCGGGCTGATGCCCACGGACCCCCTGAGGCAGATCTCCTGAGTCAGCCCTCCAGCAGCAGCGTTCAATCCCTGCCGGATGAGTGATGCATCATCAAATAAAGCCCAGTGTCACAACATTAACAATATTTATTTTCAGGCTAAGCTGCAGTCTGGGCTTTTGATACCAGTAATTAAAGCAAATGGTTCATCTGTTATCAGCTCTGCATCCCTGGAGCCAACTGTCCGTGTTTTGAAACCCTGTATTATCTTTTTTCCTTGCAGCCTCGCGGGAAGGGGGGGGGATCAGGCTGATCCCCACACACTTCCAGGATCCCGGGAGGAACGTGGCGTGGCCCGAGCCCACAGGAAAGCCACGGCTGGGGCAGCCACCTCGCTCCAAGCTTTTTTAGCAGTGAAATGAAGGAGTGTTAATTGCACAAAGACAAATTGCTGCTCCAGCTTATACCTGAAACCAGAATTGTTAGAAGGACAGCAGCAAGAGGAATAATCAGGTCCCTCTCCTGAAGGAGCCCTTCCCTGGGAGCGGCAGCATCCAGCAGCCTCAGCCCAATTTCCGAGGTGGCTGGTTTTGCCTCCCGGAGGTTCCAGGCTACTCCAGAAAGGTTTTTAATGCCTCTTGCACCACTTTTGTCCATCCTGGGAAAGGAGCAGTGAAGGCACCTGCCAAAGCCCTTGGACTAGCCCTGAGCTGGGCAGTGATGCCCTTCCAGAGCCCCAACAGGGAGCAGAGCACCCCAAGTGCCCCCCCAGCAGGGACGGGTCGCTCCCTGCATCCCGCTGCTCTCAGGTGCCTGGGAAGGGGCTCAGCCCTTGGTGCCACCGCAGCTCCCACTCTGGGGACAGGGGCAAGAGCCAGTTCTGGGGGCTTGAACCCCCCGAAATGCTCAGCACACTTCAAAGTTGTCCACACACCGGGAAGACCAGCAGCAGCACCCAGAGCCCCCCTGCACCCGCACCCACGGGCGATGCCAGCCCCACACACACCCAGGGACTCCCCACCCGCATCCACGGGCGATGCAGTCCCACGCACACCCAGGGACCTGCTCCAGCCCCTGCCACCGGCCACCCACGGGCGCCGCGGTCGCGGGGTGGGGGGTGTCACCCACGGCCCGCACCGCTCCGAGATGCTGCAACTTTCCCGTGGTCAGGAGTGGGGCTGAGGGGAAGGAGCATCCCTGGATCCGCATCCCGATCGCTGTCCCTGCGGAGCCTCGGGGCACCCCCGGCACCTCCTGCCCGCCCCGGGGGAGATGCAGTGAGACCCCCCCGCTGCCGCTCTCCCTCTCTCACACTTGACTGCAGCGCGGGGGACCCCCGACCCCCCCTTACCTGGGCCGGGGTCCCGGGGGTCCCGGAGGTCCCGGGGTGCCGGGGCCGCTCCCCGCGCACGGCCGGGCTGGCGCTGCGCGGCTCCGGCGGCAGCACTGCGGAGCAGCGCGGGGCGGTGCGGGGAGGGGACACGGGAGGGGACACGGGAGGGGACACGGCCGGGGCCGCCCCGCTCCGTGCCCGCCCCGGGGAGCCGCCCCCGCCCTCCCCTGGCCCCCTCTGGTACCCCCTCCCGCAGCTGGATGGAGAGGGGGGCGGCAGCGGGACCCCTCTGCTCATCCTCTCCCCCATCCCACTCTCATTCTTCCTCCTCCTCCTCAACTCTCACCTCTTTCTTCTGTACCCTCTCGCATCCCATCCCATGCCATCCCTCCCTAGCCTGGATCACTGCAGGGCGAGGGAGGCGATTCTCTCCCTCTTCTCTGCTCTGGTGAGATCCCAACCCGCAGTACTATATCCAGCTCTGGAAACCTCAGCACAGGAAGGATGTGGAGATCTGGAATATGTCCAGAGGGACACAAGGGCTGGATCCTCTCTGCTCTGGAGCCAGGCTGGGAGAGCTGGGGGTCTTCAACTGGAGAAGAGAAGGCTCCAGGAAGACCTTAGAGCCCTTTCCAGTGCCTGAGGGGGCTCCAAGAGAGCTGGAAAGAGACTTTGGACAAGGCATTGAGTGACAGGACAAAGGGGGAATGGCTTCCCACTGCCAGAGGGCAGGGTGAGATGGGATACTGGGAAGAAATTCTTCCCTGTAAGGGTGGGGAGGCCCTGGCACAGGTTGCCCAGAGAAGCTGTGGCTGCCCCATCCCTGGAAGTGTCCAAGGCCAGGTTGGATGGGGCTTGGAGCAACTTGGGATAGTGAAAGGTGTCCCTGCCCATGACAGGGGGTGGAACAGAATGAACTGAAAGATTCCACACACCTGCAGCATCCTCCAAAAGCTGTGAGAGCTTCCTGTCCCTCCCAGTTCCCAGTTACTGGGGATGCCACAACCCTGGCAGCCCTAAAGATCACCCTAAAGACCACTCAGAGCCACAGGTACAAGAGGGACCCACACTATCTCTGGTCCAGCTCTGCTCAGACTTCGGAGGAAGGACAATCCCTCATTCCTCCAGCTGGATTTCCCCACTTTTATATAAAGCCTCTCATGAAAACCCTACATTTTGGGGATTTAAAAAGAAATCCATAAAGAGACAGAAATCCTTGAAGGATAGAGCATGTTCCTGCCTTCAGCAAGGAAAGTATTCCACCACTCAAGGCTGAGTGTTGATTGGCATCATGTAAATGCTTGATGGACACCTCCTTCCCTTCCAGGCCCAACTCTGTGTTTTTATTTAGCAAAAGAATTCCTCGCTTATGCAAAATAGTTGGAGAGAGAAGCACAGGGCTTTCAAGCTGATCTGTCTTGACACCTTCCTCAGAGATTCATAAAAAGCAGCAGAAATTTGAAAATCAGATCTAAAACTGGCTTTCCAACAAGGAAAAAAGCAACACCTGCCTCTCTCTGTTCTGAATACCTGGCACTTCCCCACTCCTTTTTTTAGCCCGCCTTCTAAAATAAAAGAGCCGGTTTGATTCTTTGTGGAATTAGAAATCCATTTTGGCAGTCTGGCAGATCCTGCAGTGGATCAAAGCAGGGAGGGTTATTTATTTCTTTCTTTCCTCCCTGGTTTATTTTTACCCTCACCAGCCCTCTGGTTCTCCAGGAATTGCTGTATTTCCCTTGGGATCTGACTGAGCATGGGGTTAAGCTCTCTGTTTGACCCCAGAGCCACCCTGCCTGGACTTGGATGGAGCATGTGGAGCAGCAAATCCTGCCTGGATGCTCAAGTTCAAGTGCAGAGGCAAAAATCCTGGGAGTTATCTAGGCAGTGCAGCATTTCCCTGCTGCGGGTTGGAGCTCAGGCTGGATGAGGCTCCATCCCACGATCCCAATGGTTTATCCCCAATGGCAGCTGATTTCAGTGGGAATAATTGAGGAATAAAACCAAGTTCATGGCTACAGACAGCCCTGGGGGTCAAATCAGCACCAGATCCAGACCTGGAGGCTCCACCTCACCTCCAGCTGATTCCCGTGCTTGGATGCAGCCGGTGCTGGGGATGGAGCCAAGGATGGATCCAGGGACAGAGATGCGGATGAGACTGGGAAAGAATTCAGGGATGGAGGCAAGGACTGAGCAAAGAATGGAGCCAAGGATGGAGCTGGGGATGGTGCCAGGGATGGAGCTGGGGATGGCATCACAGATGAGGCTGGGGATGGAGCTGAGATGGAGCCAGGGATAAGGCTGGGAATGGAGCAATTCCCCCAGGGTGGCACCAGCAAATGAAACACAAGCACTGCTGACTCAGCATCGCCCACCCTGCACCTCTGATCACATGGTCCGGGAGGAAACCTCTCCCCTCATTTACAGCACAATTAGTCACATCTAATTGGAGCACAGGACAGGAGATGGGGAACAATGAGCCAGTGCCAGGCCTGGATTATCCCTCTGGTAGTTGGGCAGTCCAATGGAAAAAGGAACAGGAGCTTTATAAAACAATTTTTCTTCTACGCTTTTAATTGAGATTAAAAGTGGTCCAGTGGAAATCTATAAACTCTCACAGCTCAAGCACACAAAAACTCTGAGTAACAGCTGACTCTGATACAGGGGAAAATAAATCAGGAGCAGGTCAGGCCCTCCCCACACAGCTCCAAGCACGGGTGCACGGAGTTAAATTAAAAGGATTTATGGCAGCTTGGATGCCCAGGGGAGCATTTTTCCACTCCTGTAAATCACTTAAAGCTGAGCTGCTCCACCCCGAGCTGGCCTGGCCACAGATCCCAACGGATGCCCCCAGGATCTCCCTGGGATGGGACAGCAGGAATCATGTGTGGCTGCTCCGTAACTCAGCACGTGCTGCCCATCACACCCCACCCAAGGGATTTAGGGTGACTTAGTTATTTGTAATGTGAAAGGGATGGTAAAGGACCAACCATCTATCACCCAAAATCCATAAACAGCTGCCCAGAGCAGCTCCTCGCTGGGGATTATGCTTTGGAAAAGGGGTGGAGGAGAAAAGGAGAGGAGGATGGAGAAGGGATGATGGGCAAGAGCCTGAGCTTCCTGAGCAGCAGGAAAGAGCCTGGCAGCTGAATCCAGGGAGGTTGGGGACCTACTTTTTCAAGGAGAGAAAACCCCAAGGCAATATTTTGGCTGGAGCAGCAGAAAACTATCCCTCAGACTCTCCCTCGGGACCTGCCAGGATGCAGCCAGATCTGCATCGTTTCATTAACACCTCGAGCCCCTCCAGCCCACCCTCCTGCCAGCTCTGAAAATAACAAACAAGGCACAAACCAGAGGAGACAGCCTTGATTAATCCCCCCTGTTAAAGTGCTGGATTAAAAAAAAAAAAAAAAAAAAGCCATGAAAGAGGAAAGGAAAGGAAATTTTCCCCCTTGTCACTTGATTCAGGTGCTGGGATGTCACAGGGAAACCAGCTGCTCCAAGGCGTGGTGAAGGAATTTTCTCTTCTGGAGAAGCAGAGGAGGAACAGCACCTTGTGAAGATGCCAGGACTTTTTTGAGCACCCACAGTGTGTCAGCCCTCTGTTCCCATCCCTGCCAGAGACACCAAAAAGCATCCGCAGCAAAGGGGTTTCAGCATCCCAACCCACTCCCACCCCTCCCAGACCAAAATCTCCCTCCTCAGCCCGCTTCACCTCACCCTAAAGACAGAAAATCCCACAGGGACCCCAAATCCCTCGTGAGCTCCCCCGTGTCCCAATCCTGTGGTGGCACAGGCAGGATCTGGCCCAGCGGGGTCCCAGCAGCGCCGCAGAGCCCCGAGCTCGGCAGACCCAGCTCACTCGTGTTGGCAGCTCATTACACCCTTTTAATAAGATATGTGCTAGTTTTACATTCATTTCTCATTCCTGATAACGTTCTGTCCTATATAACTGCACTATTATCCTTGGCGAGGTGAGGGGACGAATATATTTCCTAAAAGACTGCCTGCATTAATTTTGCAGTAAGTGCCATAAAAGATTTAATCTGCAGCTCCTCTTTTGTTAATGGGATTAGTATAACTTATTTACTGATTTAATTAATTGGCATGCCTTCCACTCAGCTGAACACGGCGTTTCACAGACTCGCTGTTTCCAGCTGAGGAGAACGGGGCGTCATTTCATTTTGGAGGCTGCGGAGAGCACGTACCTGTGAGCCTTAAATAATTGAAATGATTTCCGACAGCGCATTAAAAAAAGAGGGGAGGAAGGAGCTTTATCTTCCCTCCTACCCATGAGTGCGGAGAATCATCTGTGCTCCACCACTGCTGATATATATTCAATACCAGTTGTCACTGGTGACACCCTCCAGCGCCGCGAGGGACCCGCCGAGACGGTCGGAGGGACCTCCTTCATCCCACCCGCTGCCTCCTCACAAACACGGGGATTTATTCACTTCTCCATCTCTCATCCCTCTAAAGCCCAGGGTGATGGCACTGAGGGGCACATGGGAGGGTCCTGAGCTGCCACCCCAGGACTGGGGGAGCAGCACCCCCCGACACCTCTCGCACGGCTTTATTTAGGTCACCCTGTGCTCGGCAGCCCCGCTCGCAGCGGGGGAGGTTGGACTTCACACTCTTGCTCTCGGAGCTGCTTTTCTAGGTCACCAACCCACAGCGGTGTATTAAAATAGAGCCTCTCCCCTCCCCATCCCCACGGCCGTGGGCTGCTGCGGTGCCCGGGCTGTGCCAGCCGCCAGCCGGAGGGGAAGGGGTGTGACAGGGCGGCTGCGATCGCTGCCCCTCCACGGGCACCGCCAGCTCCGAGGGCATTTGGGGTGGGCACGGCGAAGTGACCCCATGCTTGGGGACATAGGGACCCGGCAGCCCCGCTCCTGGCTCCCTGTCCGGGCAAATCCCAGACCAGACAGGGAGCCCTGGAGGGGGCAGAGGGTCCAGGTGCTGTGGTTTGGGCCCAGCACCCCTCGCACCCACGGGACACGCTCAGAGCCACCAACAACCATCTCGTACAAAGGGCTGTTTTCCAGCTTATTTCCCAGCAAACCCTGCAGGATGTCGATACCTGGAGGTGCTGCTGACCCCAAACTCGGCACCCCATGTCACTGGGTGTCACCTCTGAGCTCCAGCCTGTGACCAGGGACAACCACCCCATGCCAGACTTTACATAAAGAAATCCCAGCTCGCAGCCCCCAGCTCAGCCCGGGAGGTACTGCCTCCAGCAGCAATTTTTGGTCGATCTGCAGTAATTAACTCCCAGCCAAAGGCGATGTCCAGGCAGGCAGCCTCATTCCCAGCCGGCACAGAACCCGGGGGAGCATTTCTCCCGTGGAAAGGTGGGCGGCTCCACTCTGAAGCAGAGAAGCATCACCCCGCTCTTATCTCACTCCCCAGCAGCTTCCAAATGGAAATTTTACACTGGGAAAGAAAAGCCCAGCCGGGCAGGTGTCTGCTGGCTCCCCAGCCTGACTCCAAGAATATCTCCCTGTTCTGCCAACACACGGAGGCAGATTTCAGCTGGCAGCTCCCCTGTCCCTCCCCAGCCAGAGCATCGCACGTGGATCCACAGGGAGGAAGCAGAAAGGCTGCTTGAGTGGGGACAGGAGCTCACTGTGACACTGCTCACCAGGGATGCCAGGGCTGGCCTGGAGCTGGGTCAATGGTGTTAATAATCTCCTGGTCTTTCCAAGTAGTGGTGACCATCCAGGGACTCCCTGGCAGCACACGGTGGGTCTTTGGGATTCACTTGTTATTATTTCTCTTCTCTCTGATTTTTAGAGGGCTCCTTTCCTGTGCTCTGGGAATGATGCTCTGCCCCTGCTTTGCCTGGAGAGGCTGTGGCTGCCCCTGGATCCCTGGAAGTGTCCAAGGCCAGGCAGGATGGGGCTTGGAGCAACCTGCTCTAGTGGAAGATGTCCCTGCCCAAGGAGGTGGAACTGGATGAGCTTTAAGATCCCTTCCAACCTAAATCATTCTGGGATTCTTTCCAGATGTCACCCCAGGCCAAAGGTTCCCTCTCAGAGGAAAGGAAATCAATAATATTGATCATCCTCTGCCCCACCAGACCTGCTGTGATCAGGGATCAGGGCCTGAGGTCCCTTCCCAGTGCTGGCACCAGGGACAGGACCATGCAGGTCCGTGGGGACCTGTCTCCCTGCTGCACATGCTCCCTTCTCCTTATGAATCCACAGCAAAAGCCTGGACAGGTCTGAACTCCCCAAAATCTCGGTTGGGATCAGGATATTCTGGCAGCACATGTTGTGCTCCCATGGGAGGGAGCAGAGGCACCTTTTCCAGCCACAGTGCTTGTTTAACAAGCTCAGGGATCAATACTGTCATCAAGTCCTGCCCAAGCGACAGCACGAGTGACACTCGCCTGCAAAGGGATTTGGCTGCAAAGGGATTTGGCTGCAAAGGGATTTGGCTGCCAAGTCTTCCCAGCACGGAGCGATTTGCTGGATGTTGATCCCAGGGCCAAAGCCCAGCCTGGACAGGGAGCCCTGGAGGAGGGAGAGGGTCCAGGTGCTGCGATTTGGGTCCCCAACTCAGCACCCCTTTCACCCACGGGACACCCTCAAAGCTACCAGCAACCATCTCATACAAAGGGCTGTTTTCCAGCTGGTTTTATTTCCCAGCCAATCCTGCAGGATATCTATTGATCTCTGCTCAGGCCCCTGCCTTGAGAGGAGTGATTTGCTTGGGGAAATTAAAGCAGCAGCAGCTGAGTTTCTCACATGAGAAAGGTTGCTGGGCTGGTAGCACAAGGCACAATTTGGGAGCTGGAAACTGTCTGGTTGGAGCTCGCAAGATGTGGGATGGTGTATTTCCAGCTGCCAGCGAGCCTTGTTTTGGGAAGGAACTCAAATATCCCTCATCCTGGGCAGCACAATGTGCTGAGATGCTCCACTAGCCCAGGGAGGACAAGCAGCTCCTCACAGCCAGCTCTGGAGCCTCTGCAATCCCTTGGGAAGGGTTAAACGTGGAGTATCACAGCATGAATATTCTCTCCAACACCTGCATCTCCTCCGCAGGGGAGGGAGAGGAGAGGTTTTGAGATGTGCCAGAACCGTTGCTTTGATCTTCGGTGGAGTCTTCTTGCTGCTGCTTAAAGGAAAAACAACCTCGGAGGGCTTTGATATTCCTGAGTACACAAACACTGGGAAAAAATATTCCTTAATACACAAACAATGGGAGAAAACAGAAATGCTGTTGAGTAGGTAATGTGTATTCACGCTGGATTCTGTTAACCTGGATAAAGAAAGTCTGAATGAACAACCCCCAGAGCACCCTCCCAGGAGGGTGTTTGTACTGATCCCTCTTCCAGGAGAAATGTGTGCAGAAGGTCAGAGAAAGTCACCCAGATCAGCCCAATAAACACAGGTCACCCATCACTGGGCAGCTGCGGCCGCTTAGTGCAGATTTATGGCCTGAGGGTTCCCGCTGAAGATGAAATGCTGTTCCTGGATCTGTGACCCAGGAAAGGGGCACAGCACGGAAACCACACACTGAAATGCATTGCTGGGCATTCACTGGATGGACAGATGGACACACTGGACATAACGGACAGTGATTGATTTTTGTGTTGCTGCCCAGAAACGACCTCCCATGGGGGGATTTCCATGCTTTGCCCTGGCTCCGGGCAGCATCTCCTGCTGGAAATGCAGGTTTTCCCAGCTCCCTGGCAGCAGGGACGATTGTAGGGAGAGGGTTAAGGCAGGATGGAGACAGTTCAGTGCTTGGTTTGACAGATTCAATCGATCCCACTCCGCAAAGGATGCTCCAGTGTGATGACATCAGAGCTGGGCTGGGGCTGCAGGATCACGGGCAGCACCTTCCCACCCTGCACTCCAAGAAATGCACTTGCAAGCCCTGACCTGAATTTCCATGCAAAACCTGACCACAACTGGCAGTTCTTCCCTAGAGGATCAGATCTGGGGGGTTGGTGAATTCGATCTTTGCTCCAGCAGGCACAGCCAAGACGCTGCACAGACGGATGCTCCGCTCCAGCTACTGCACTCGGATATCAGAAGATGTAATGGACACCTTCTATTTGGACCTAGAGACAACTAAGGAAGAGGAAATGACTTGGCAAGAGCTGAGCCCTCATCCAGCCACAGAGATTTGGCTGGAAGGCAGCACAAAGTCCCTGGAGCAGCCGGCAGAGCCAGGAGAAGGCACCTGGTCAGTGCCAGCACCGCTCCGGCTGATGGATTGGGAGCGACAGCCCAGAGCCCCGTGGCTGTAACTCTCTGCACATCCACGGAGGCCAGCAGAGATCCATGAGCCAGAGGCTTCCTGGTGAGAAGCTGACCCATCCCTGTATCCCTGCATCCCTGCATTCCTGCTCAGGAAGTGAGATACAGCAGGAAGGAGCCTGGGGATTAACAGGCAGTGCTTCCAGCAAGGCCCCAGCAGCCCCAGGGGTTGGCACCGATAAAGGAACAGCAAGGATTGGTCTTGTTGCAAGGAAAACTACCCCCATCCTGCTTATTTTCTCCTCACAGAAAGCCAGCACAGCAAGACAGCATGCAGGTGGGGAAGGCATCTCCACTGGTGAGGAGTGTTGGCACTGCCAACCAGGAACCAGCACAGGGAGCGGGATGCAGCCCCCTGTGCCTGGACCACCCCCAGCAGCATCACCATGGCCAGGAGGGATTTCTGGGGTACCTCCCCACCTGGAGAAGTGACAGTCAGGACTGGCCTCTAAATCAGCAGCTCAAATGCCCCCATTGCAAGGTGCTCCATCCTCTGTCCCATCCTGCACAGCCCACCCAGAACGTGCCCCGTCACGTGGGCAGCTCCCGCTGCCTCCGGCTGCTCCAGTCACCCTCCCAGCTGCTGATCTCAGAAACATCTGTCAAAGCTCCTTTTTCTTCCAGGAACAGATTGGAGTGACCCGATTTCCAAGACTGCTCACAGGCACCTGCACCCATTGAGCAGACTGGGCTTTTATTTCCCAAACTGCCCGTCCCAACACTGGGATCTGCACAGCCCCTGCTCCCACATCCCACTGACCTGCAGCCCCTCCTCTCCTCGGCTTGTCCTCATGGATGGTCTGACAGCATCCCTTGGGAAGAGACCATCCTGTCCCAGAGCTCCTGCTCTTAAAACAGTACAAAAAAAAGACCAAACCCCAGGATGGACTTATCCCCCTGGACACCTCTCATCACCACCCCAGTCTAAATTTCCATCAAAAACTTGACCGTGGTTTGGAGTTCAGGTGATCAGATCCAGGTTTTTGGTGAATTCAACCCTTTCTTTGGCAGGATTGCTTTCCCTCATCCTCTCCCACAGTCCACACCCCCCAGGTGGCTCCCTGTCCCTGTGTCCTGGCATCCCAGGGTGGCACTGGGGACAGCAGGGAGGAGCGCGCGGCTGCTGCCGGCGCCGACGGATCAATAACTTTTATCTGCATCATTATGTGCCTTTGCAGGGAAATAAATTAGATGTGTAGGACACTGAGCAGTCAGAGCCATGGGACAGAACACCCCCTGATCCATCCAGACAGGTCAAGGCTCAAATTCAAGCTGAATCCAAGACAATGCACACCCAGAACTGGAAATCAGCCCCAGTCCTGCACAGTTCTGTGCTTCTCTTTCCGGATTTCTTCATCTCCTTTGCTTTCTCTGACTCCTGGACACCATGTGGAATGTGAATGGGGAGCTTTCCTCGTGGAGCAGACAGAGAAATCCCTTTCCAGGACCCTCCCTGGAGCTGCAGGCAGCCTGAAAGCAGCTTCTCTTTCTCTCTTTCCCAAATCTCTGCCCCAGGAGGGAAGCCGGGGGCTGTGCCAGCCCCTTCCCGGCTGCCCAAGCTGTGCCTGTTCTTTTCCAGGGCTGTAAATCCTGACACAGAGCTTTTTTTTTTTTTTTTTTTTTTTCCCTGCTTTTTACCATTTGGCAGCCGTTCAGGTTGTATTTGTGTTTTGGCTGCCAGCAATGCAGCATTTACAAACCTGCCCTGGATTTATCCGCTGCAGCGCCGGGCATGACATCAACAGACACAAAAGTTTGGGATGTTTTGGAAACGGCAATTTCTGACACCCAAAATGCACCACCAGTCTTTTCCTACCCCACCCCTCCCCTCCCCCCCACACTTCTCCTGCCTCAGTTCGTTCCTCCTCACAGCATCAATCTGCTTTGGTTTCCCCCAAAATGAATTAAATACACACTTTGATTTTCTCCCCGCCCTCCCAGCTGGGTTTGCCCCATGTGACATCTCCAGGAGCACTTCCCCATAGGTCAGGGTTCCCCCTCCCTCCTAATTTTGGGGTTCCCCTGGGAGAACCCCAACCACAGACTTTCCTCCCCGAGGGCCGTTTCTGTGGGGTCCTGAGTAGATCCTCTGGTGACACAGCAGCCTCTGGGTGCACCAGCACCCTCTTGGGAAAGGCTTTAACGTGCTGGCATGCCTGGCCCCCATTCCTGGCAGTCCCCATCCCTGGAATTCCCCAGGAGAGGGTGGAAGGCCCCACTGTGTCCCTGGAGGACAGCACTGAGGGATGCTCGTCCAGTCTGCTCAGCAAGGGGAAAAGCAAAGGTGTGATGACACCCAGGGCAGGTGCTGCTGTGAGGTGCCAAAGCTCTTCCCAAGGGATTTTCCCATGACAGAGACACTCTGCTCTGCTCCTCAAAGCAGCAGAAAGCAGGGATGGCTTTGGAGACATCACACCTTCCCAGACATCCCGGTCTGGATGAGCGCCAGGCCCTGGTGATGATTCCTGCTCCATGCCCTGCACCCAGGGAACAGATCCCAGAGGGATCCAGCATCAGAGAAGGACCAAGAACCACAGCTGGACTAGAGGCACTGTCTGGGCTGTCCCCAGGTCCTGGAGCACAGCTGTCCCTGCCACCAGCTGTGCTGAGCCTGGGGGTTAAACACCAACTCCTCAACCATCCACATCCAGCCTCTTCCACTGACTTAGTCCTGTGCTATCAAAGCTGGCTGACAGAGAGGTTTCCTTCCCAGAACTGTCAAAAATTCATTAAGGAAGTGACTGGTAACTCCCAAGCCAGAGGATTCTCCAGCACTTGAGGCAGAGCCAGTGGTGCCATGTGGAGCCTGAGTGCCACCTGCCCCTGCATTGCCATTTAGGGGTTTAGTTGCTGCACCAGACAAAAGAGCAGCACTATTAAACTTAATGGAGACAAAATGGAGCTCAAACACAAAGAGTGAAGCGGAAATTTAGGCAGGTGAAATGCTCCTCAGCTCCTGAACAACCGGGACAAATGTGCCATCAATAACCCCAGTGGAGCTGGCACGAGGTGGGATTCTCGCAAGGAAAGTTGGCACCTCTTGTTTTCTAATCAGTTGATGGGGACTTTGCAGGAAAGATCAGGATTTTGGTGCAGTAACCTGCAGGATGGAGCCCCAGCCAGGTCCACTCTGAGCCAGAGGGACTGGCACAGCGAGATGAAGCAGTGAGACAATTTAGGGAACAAGGAGATGCCAGCACAGCCAGAACACGATGGTCCAAGCACGATAAGCTCCTCAACTTCCCCATCCCAGGGGACCAGAGACCTCCTGCATCTCCAGCTAATCTAGTTTTTAACTCCTCTCTGAGCTTCCAGCTTCCTCTCTCCCCCTCCAGGGTTTAACTGTTCTGGCTCCCTCTGCACAGCCATGATTCTGAGGGCTGGAAGAAGAGGAAAATGGATTTAATTCTGCCCCCGTCACTCAGCAGGTCCTGATCTTTCACCACCACCATCAACCCAAAGCCACCATTTACTTCCCTGGAGCTACTCCTCATTTACATCAACATAATTGATATTCTGGCTCGTTAGGTTTTAATGCACAGCTTCGAGAGCTTATTTAAAATTCACCGAAGCTTCCCCGCTCAAAAGGATTTAAGACCCGGTGAAAAAAAAAAGAAAAAGGAAAAAAAAAAAGAAAGAAAAAAAGATGATGGTGGAATTCTGCAAAGCCCCGGAGGCAGAAGGACGGGAGCAGATCCATCTGCTCCGCAGTGCAGCGGGAGCGGGGCTGGAGGAAATCGGGAGGGGGTGACACAGCGATCCCTTCGACAGCCACTGGTGCTCCACTCCTGCCAAGCACGTGGAGAAACCCCCTCCAGGAGCTGGAAGAGTCAAACCCCCCCAGATTTGAGGTGGCAGACACTTCCCGCTGTTCCCTAAAAAGGGGCCGTGGCAATTCCGCGCTGGTGGGGTGGGCACTGTCCTGGTTAAAGGCTGGGAGGTGGAGGGGACAAGTGGCCACTGTCAGATCATCCCTCGGGCAGGGCTGAGTTTGGAATCACAGAATACCGGAATGTGCCGAGTTGGAAGGAACTCACAAGCATCATCAAGTTCATCCTTGATCAATGGAGAGTGGGCACCGCCAGAGCTGTGAGTCAGTTAAAACACGTGAGGGAAGGAGAGATCCTGGGGATTTTCCACTCTTTTTTCCCTAATTCCCATTGAGTCCAAAAACACGTTCCAGGAGAAGCTGCGAAACACTCTGGAATCAAGAAAGATGAGACAAGAGGCAAATTGGGTTCTTCTGCTGTTTGATTTTTCTTTTTTTCCCTTTCTTCTTTTTTTCTTCCACTTCTTCTTCTATATTCCCTTCTTTTTTCCTTCCTCCTCCACCCACCCCCTCCTCCTTTCTCTTCCCTTTCTTCTTTTCCCACAGAATCATTAGGGTTGGAAAAGACCTCTATGGGATCATCAGGTCCAAATTCCCTTTCTTCTTTTTTTTTTTCCTCTTCTTTTTCCCTTTCTTTACTCCAGTTGCCTCCCAGCCCCCAGTGACGAGCAGCTCCCACCAAGAAGGTTAACACAGCTCACGTTATTTGTTGCCTCATCAACCTGAGGACAAGGACAAACATTCCTCATCTATTAATGTTGGATAGAGTCGGGTCCCTTCAAAAAGGGAGTCACGGGGGACATCTCTCCTTTGCCACCGGGGTTATTTTGGGGACAAGTGTCAGGCACCGGCACTTCGCAGCCCGTTCCCATCGATTGAGGAGCAAAGCCGCCCCTCCCAACCATCCAGGGCACTTCTTTACCCCGCACTGGGTAAAGTTTAACCAACTGGGCGGGTTAAACGTGGTGGGAGAGGGGACGGAAAGAGAAATGTAAAGGATATTAAACCCCTCAAGGACAGTCACGGATTGTGCATCTCCCTCCCTCAACCGCCCCGCGAGGCCGAAGCGTTTCTTCCTCCTCTTCTTGCTTCTTCCACCCCAAAAGGAAAGAAAAATAAGCGGGGAACAAACCGAGTGCACATTTCCGAGCAAATCCCTTTTCAGAGCCCACTCGGAGCTCTCCTGGAGCAGTTTAAGGAATGTGACACGTCCTCTCAAAGGAGATGTTTTCCCTCCCCCCCATAAAACGATCCGCTAATGGCTTTCCAAATGCAAGGCAGGAGGATAATCTAAAGGCATAAAAACTCTTGCCAGAGGCAGATTCTGTGGGATGTGTTTGTCAGCAGCTCCCCTGCTGTGCCCCCATCCCCCTGCGATGGGGAAAGCACAGGGGGGTCGAGGCAGAGCAGCTGCCCCCCAAAAACCTCTGGACACGAGGTCAGATCCTTGTGCTGTTCCCCATCCCAAAATCTGCACAGCCATCAGCTTTCCAGAGAGTCCAAAGGGATGACGAGGTCCAGCCCTGGGTCCATCCCCTCGTGGCTCTCCTGGGTCTGCTCCCCACAAACGCAGCCACTGGAAATAAAAACAGATCCAAAAGGCAGAATTAAACCAAGGAAACAAAGAGGGAATCAAGGAGCAGCAAAAAGGCACCGTTTACATATGAGAATCCAAGAATTCCAGAATTGTTTGAGTTGGAAGGGACCTTAAAACCCCTCTTGTTCCACCCCCTGCCATGGCCAGGGAACCTTCCACTGGACCAGGTTCTTCCAAGCCCCAAGAATCTTTAGGACCAAGGTAAGCCCAGGATCAGTTGGCTCTCCCACCTCTCCCAAGGCAAATAAAGCAGCAAACAGCTACTCAAAGCCTCTCCACAGACATCCCGAAGGATTCTGGCTTGGGAATCACTTGGTTGAGCTGTACTTGGGCACAGTAGAGGATTGGCAAAGTCTCCCACACTCACATCCTCTCTCTGCTCTAAAAGGGCTGAGAACACAAAAACTGGAGGCGCAGGTAAGGCCAGTCAGCTTGGGGAAAGAATTTAATGAAGAACAGAGAGAATTGGTCGCTGCTTAGGGACAATTAATTATTTTAAAAGCTGCAGGAAAACATTCATAAAAGCCTCGCTCAGGAGACGTAATCAGGCTTAACAAGATTTATTTAAAAAAAACCACAATAGACAGGACTAGATTGTTGCTACCAGGTAAATTATAAAAGGAGCAAAAGCAATGGGAGCAAGAGGAGCTTGGAGGAAATCCTGGTCCCTGGCCAGCCCCACCAGGTCAGATCCAGATCCACCTGAGCAGGGGGGTCAGCCCTGGAACCAACAGGTGGGTGGAAACGCTGCTGATGACACAGAGGATTTGGGCTTATTTAATACAGAAGATAAAGAATGAGATGATGCATCTGTGCCATGGTACTATGGGAGATTTTGTACTGCAACACAAACTAAAACAAACCAATAAATTGAGGTAATTATTAACACCACGCTTTTCAGAAACCAGCAATTGAAGCATAGAGGTTTAAATGTGCTGGCCAAGGAGTTAATTCTAGGTGTTATTTTAATGTTTTGGGGGTTTTTTTGCTTTATAAGGCCTTTTTAAAAGGCTACTTTGAATTCCAGTGGTGTTATTTATTTCCTTGTGCATTAAAACAATCCCCATCACCTTCCAGATTGTTGAGCTGACATTGAAAACAAGGGAAGGTCTCAAACAGGACTCACTTAATGGAGAAGTGAGATTTAATTAGTGCCAATCAGCACACATTTCGGAAAAGCAGATTTCATTAACCCAACCCCAGCTTTCCCTGAGATTCCAAAATGAGTTTCCCAAGGCGCCGGGTCCTTGGATTCAACCGCGGGGGGGTTGTTTTGATGAAGGAGCTGGAACAATAAAAAAATCAACAGCAGAACCTGGTAAAGCTCTAAACAGCTGGTTCCACCCAGGAGTGTCAGGGAGGGGAGCGAGGGATGCTGATGGGAATGCTCTGATGGATGGTGATGGGAATGCTCTGACAGCTCCTGGAATAAGGAGGGTTATTCTGAGGGTTATTCCTGACAATGAACACAGGGACAGCAGGTTTACAGTCGGGGTGAGAGCAAAGCTCGGGCTAAAATATTCCTTAGAAGCCACTAAATGAAGGGCTGGGAAATGGGGAAGCAGGTGGGGAGAACAGAGCTGGAGGTTCTCTCTCCTCCCATCCTGCCTGGATGGACACACACACATCCCATTTGGGATATTCCATGAGCACTGCGGCTTCAGTCAGGGCTCCATCCCAGTGTGATGGATCTGCCTGCTGGCGGTGATTTTCCAGGCTGGATCTGTGCTCTGGCTTTTATTCCTCTCCTGGGAAATCAGGAGCAAGCTCTGCAACAGGCAGCCAAAAAGGAGAAATGGAAGAAAAAAAAAAAAAAATCACTTACTAGGACAATCCAAAAAGGGAAGAGCTGGGAATTGGGATGGATCCAGGCTGGGAGCGAGGGCAGCACCGACACAGGGGCAGAGATGCTGCCAGTGCCACCCATGTGGGAAACAGGGATCAAGGGCAGCAATGCAGGAGGATCCCTGAGCCAGGATTTTTTAAAGGAGGGTCCCTGAAAAACAGGAAGACAGACTTTTTACACCAGCAGATAATAACAGGACAAGGGGAAAGGTTGTAAACCACATGAGGGAAAGGTTGAGATGGGATATTGGGAAGAAACCCCTTCCCTGTGAGGGTGGGGAGGCCCTGGCACAGGCTGCCCAGAGAAGCTGTGGCTGCTTCATCTCTGGAAGTGTTCCAGGCCAGGTTGGACAGGGCTTGGAGCAACTTGAGATAGTGGAAGATGTCCCTGCCCATGGCAAGGGGGTGGGATGAGATCGGTTTTAAGGTCCCTTCCAGCCCAAACCGCTCTGGGATTCACTGGGGTTTTTTTCTAGTAGTTGCCACATCCCAGTTGGACAATACAGGGGTTATGTGACATTCCCATCTCCTTCCAAAGTCCCCTTGATGCTCCACAACCTTCACCAGCGCAGGGGATGGGCATGGAAAGGTCCAGCTGCAACCTCAGCCAGAGAAGGACAGGGGAGTCCTGGTTGTAGGGCTCCCTGGGGATGGCTTTGGGATGAAGAACAGCAGGGTAGGGACAAAACCACAGCAAGAGCCAGGGGGAGAAGTGGGAAGATTTTGCATCAGCCCCCAGGATGGGCCACACAAGACACATGCAGGAGCTGCCAGGAAGAGTTTGGTGGCAGGGGGTGGGCAAAGGCCACTGTCCTGCCTGGCCTGATGGTGGCAGGGGTGACAGGGAGGTTTGGGGGTGGTGGGAGGAAGGATGAGAGCAGGGAATTGCAGGGAGCAAGCAGACAGCAGCCAGGTATTAGTGCAGAGGGACAAGGACCTGCCTCAGCCCCAGCTCTACATGAAATCTGTTGCCTTTACACCACCCAGGGGGGTGTTTTTCTCCCAAAGGCATCAGGACATTTGGACACACAACTCCTGTGCCTGCAGGGAGCATCCCAGGGAGCAAAACCAAGCAGGGCTGCGGCTCTGGATGTGCAGAGGCACCTTCCTCCTTTGCAAAACCTTCACATCTCTGCTCAGGCGAGCACCAAACCCTCCTCACGGTGTCTCCCAGCCCTCCTGTCCCCAGCCCTGCTCCAGTACCTTGGGCAGGAAGCACAGGACACCCCGAGCCAGGCGGCTGCTGCAGTGTCATCTCTGTGCACAGGAGGGCAGGGGGTGGCTCCTCAGGGCTCCTGTCTCCACAGAGCTGTGACAGGAGGAGAATTAATCCTGAAGGCTCAGCCGTACCTTGGATTTTGGGGCCCTGGAGCATACACACACACACACACACACACTGTGCAAGGTCTGGGAGCAGCAGGGACACACCAGCACTCCCACAGTGACGCACCCCCATCCTGTCACCCTCCCTCAGGTCTGCCCAGGCACTGGTTCCTGTCCCAGAGACCTCTCCCAAACTGGGATTGATTCCTGCTCATCAACAAGCCTGTCGGTGGCAACTCCAGGCTGATAACTCCCAGCTCAGGAGCACTTCTCCAAACCACAGCCAGCCTCTGACAAAGCTCAAACACTCTCATCACACCCCCCTGGAGAGTCTGACACTCACACATGATGTTCTGGTTCACCTCCAGGCCGTGGCCAGCGGTGTCCTCCCCTGCTCCCCCCTCCTCCAGGCAAAAGCAGGAGAGAGGAGCACGGAGGACACATCACATCAAGCACTGTGTCATGCTCAGACACAGAGGCTCCAGAGCGTGGGTGTGAAAAGGCCCTGGTTGGGTGAAGCCCCTGGAGGTGACTCAGGCCCAGGGAGGACACTGAAGGGTGCACATTGCTGGTGTCCATCCGAGCGCTCCGGCTGCAGTGACCCGTGGATGTGCCATTTGCTCCAGCACCGCTGCGTGTCCATGCCCTGCTTTCCCAGAGGGAAGTTCCCCAGGGGAAGGTGACCTGAAAGCTGCAATGCAGGAGGTCCCAGCAGAGGATGGGACTCTGGAGAAGAAAGCCAGGTGAGACTGGCTCAGGAACTGAGGATGGAGAGGTGGCACATCCAGTGCCACCCCACGAAGTGGAGGGTGTCAGTTCCCAAAAGTAGGAGCATCCTTTCCATTAGCCCTCATTCCTCTGGATTTGCACTTGGTGGAACCCAGAGCAGAGAGCAGATGAACCACATTTCCATCCACTGATCATAGAACAATCACAGAATCCCTGAATTGAATTTGGGTTGAAAGGACCTTAAAGCTCATCCAGTCCCACCCCCTGTCATGGGCAGGGACATCTTTCACTATCCCAGGTTGCTCCAAGCCCTGTCCAACCTGGCCTTGGACACTCGCAGGAGTTGGAATTATTGATTCATTACACAAACACTTTGGATGTTTTGCTGCCAAGGCCTTCTGCCAGAGATGGTTCTCCATGAAAGCTCTCCAGATGTGCTCCCAGCTGGTCCTGACTTGGGGTCTTCCTGCCCACACACTCCTGCCTGGGATGGATTTCGGAAGAGCCAAATGTTTCACTGTAAGATGATGGGTAAAGCCCAAGGCTGCTCTCAGCAGTGTCTCCACACTGTGAGCTGGAGAACAGCCAGGTGAGATGTGACTCCACACATCTCCACTCATCCAGAGCTCCACGACCAACGGGGAGAAACCCCAACCCCACCCCCAACCCCACCCCCAGCCCCACGGGAGTCCAACCAGCACCACTGGAGATCCCTCACCCACCCAGGAAGGCTCAGGCAGCACAGTGGGAAGAGCAAACCTGCCTTTGCAGGTCCCATCACGGGGCAGACAGTGAGATGTGCTGGAACATTGTTCTGGGACACCCTGCTGGGACACCCTGCTGGGACATTGTTCTGGGACACCCTGCTGGGACATTGTTCTGGGACACCCTACTGACCTTTACAAACCTGATTTTCCCCCCATCTCCCACTCTCGAGTCCCGGCCGCAGCTGGAGCAGGACATTCATCATCATTTCCCACCAGGACTGAGGAGAGGAAGTGGAAGGGAGCTGGGATGAGACAGCCACGCTTGGCATTCCCGGTGCCATCTCCGCTTCCATTTGTCATGGCAGAAATAATAAGAAAGCGAAGCCGTCCGTGACGATCCAGCCTCTCCCTAAAAACACGGATCACTGGCAGCAGTTTTATTGCTGCTGGTTCAAAGGCAAGCCAGGACAGTCTCTGCTTCCCTGAGCTTCCCAAGGATATGCTGGATGAATTTATGGAGGGGACACACTGGCAGCACAGAGCCCACCACGGCACCCACGGAGAGGGATCCCACCAGGATCTCTGCTGGAGAGGGCAGGGATGAGCACCTGCTCCCCCCAGCAGGGCAGGTTCATTACTGATATCAGAAATAGCCAGGGGGGAAATGGTTACACCAGATATTACCAATTAACCCACAAATCTAAACATGACAATGAAGAGGATCCTACTCTTGAACTAATTACCAGTCCGTGGGAGGAGGATGTGTGGGAGGAAAGGAGGAGCCGGAGCAGCAGATCCAGACTCCAGCTGGGGATGTTACAGGGGATCCCACCATGCCAAAATGGAATTGTCAGGGTGACTGGAAGGCTCAAGGGAGTTTCCTGCCTTTCAGGCTCCACTAGGGCGTTCAGGGCCTTCCACAAATCTCGTTAAACCTCCAGCAAAAAACCAAACCTGTGGTGGCACCGTGGCACGTCCCCAATTCCATGTGGATGTGCTGGTTGGCAGCACAGCCAGTACACAGGATTTACTGGGAGAGGAGCTGATCCCAGCCCCAGCCTCACCCTCCCTGGTTTGGGGACCGTGTCCAAGGTGCCACCATGTGCCAGGAGGGTCCCAGGTGTGTAGAGGACGCTGTGCCTGCTCCACATCTCCAGTGGCCAGTGGAAAAATTACCCCATCTCCTTGTTTTGGGAATGTTGAAAGCACAGAGACAGAGAGCACAGCTGGATAAAACAACCACACAACACCTTTTGCTTCATGCCGTGTGAGCTCAGCCCCATCCCATCCCATCCCATCCCATCCCATCCCCATGGGATAGCAGAGCCCCCTCTCCTTGTGCCAGCAGGCTGGAGCAGGAGGGGAAATCCCCCTTCCTCACCAGCACTTTTACTACTTTAATCTCCTTGAAAAAGGGATTTCTCCCTTTGCAGAGATCAAAGGATCCCTCTGACAGCCACTTTGCTCCTTGAGTAACCTGTTGGGCCGCACTCCCGGCATGCAAAGTGGGCTATCGAGGGCAAGGCGATGGAACATAACGGATGGGATGTCAGGAAAAATTAAATCAAGTGTCAGGATAAAATTCCAGGGGGGAAGCCACTTTTATGATTCATATTGCCAACCAATTATGCGGTGACAGGCCGGACGGCGGCGTTTCCTCACGGCTCGCAGCTCGGGAAGGGAACTGTGCAAATCAGCTCATCTAAAGCTCCTTCCCCAAAGCCAGAGGACTCTGAGATGATCACCAGCACACACTCCATCTTCCAGCCCCGGATGACACTCGGCGTGTGCCAGAGCTGATGGATTCCCAAGAAAAAGCGGCTCTGCCAGGGAAACGCTCCAGGCTTGAGATCTCTGCCACCAGCACGAGCAGGGCTCAGCCATCCATCCCGAAAACACTGCGGATCTTTTTCCCTTTGAACAGCTCCATCCAGCCTGAAAACGCTCTGGAACTTTTCCTTTTGAACAGCTGACGTGCTCTGGGCACCGAGACGGAAAGCCAAGGCCGTGTTTCCATCAGAAACACGGAGTAATTCAATATCCCCACCAGGTAGGAAACATGGCCCTGGGTGGTGGCTGCCCCCCGAGTGACACCGGGCGGCACCGGAGCGGCACTAACAGAGCCTGGCGAGGCCGAGTGGATTTTGTTTATCCACAACACTCATCCCCGGCGCCTCAGCAGGCGCTGGAGCGGAGGGAGGTGGCAGAGCCGTCAGTTTGACGGGAAGCCGCGGCTCCCAGAGCGGCTCGGGAAGCCCACGCAGCCTCCGGGTCAGGCTCAACGCCCTCAGAACACCCCCAGACACGGAGAGCTGAGGGGGGAAATGCAGCTCTCGGTGCAAAGGAGCGTGTGGGGAGTCAGGGCATCAAAGCCCAACGTCAGAGGTATTTTTAATCCTGGCACGACCACGCTGAGAAGCAAAGGGAAAGCTCGGGAGGTAAAAGAGCTGCTGGAGGAGAGGAGGATGCGTGGAGATCTCACAGCACCTTCCAGGATCTGAAAGGGATACAGGGAGGCCAGAAAGGGACTGCTCATCAGGCACTGGAGTGGCAGGGCAAGGGGAACGGGTTCAAAGGGAAAGAGAGCGGGTTTAGATTGGAAATTGGGAAGAAATTCCTTCCTGTGAGGGTGGGGAGGCCCTGGCACAGGTTGCCCAGGGAAGCTGTGGCTGCCCCATCCCTGGAAGTGTTCAAGGTCAGGTTGGATGGGGCTTGGAGCAACCTGGGATAGTAGAAGATGTCTCTGCCTATGGCAGGGGGTGGGACTGGATGAGCCTTAAAGTCCCTTCCACTTATTAAGCCAAACTCATCACCAGGACCTGGACATTCTCACCAGCTGCTCTTCCCAAAATACAGTGGGGTTTTTTTCCAGTACATTGCTCTGCACTGCAACAGGGAGCCAGTGACCCACCCAGGGGTTTGGGGCTCTGCCTGCTTGGAGGCCACAAAGAGCTGTGTGGACCTTCCCTCACCTGTCCCTTGCTCCCACTACGTGGACCTTTCCCAAGTGAGCAGCTGAAACGTTTGCATCCTGGAGATCCAAAAGACAAACCAAGCCACCACCAGCTGGGTCCCCAAGGAAGAGCTTTCTGATTCCTTCCATCCCTACTCATAAAATATAATTCCTGGCTGGTCCAGGATCATTTTGGAGAGGTGTTTTACTGGCGCTCACTGTGGTAGTTTTCCAGCCCCTTGCCAAGATGGGATGGTTAATGGAGCGGGAAGCAGCTGCTCCTGCTCTGCTTCCAA
This sequence comes from Pyrocephalus nanus, assembly GCA_038380795.1. NCBI lineage: Eukaryota > Metazoa > Chordata > Aves > Passeriformes > Tyrannidae > Pyrocephalus > Pyrocephalus nanus. Next base: position 8,305,031 of record CM076278.1, read on the forward strand.
TCACAACAGGGTGGTGGGAGGCAGCACCGAGCCACTGGCTCCTCTCAGACATCCACCAGCTCCCCCACAGCCACAGGTCTTATGGCAAAGGGATTTTTTCCCTGTTTATTCCCAGCCTGAGCCAAAGGACTGCAGTGCTTCCCTCACTGAGCCCGAGGAGGATGGCAAAGCTGCTGGAGCAGAAGCAGAGCCCAGATGGTGACAGGCTGCCATTACCACTTCTGCTCCATCCAACAAGGCCAGGAACATCCCTCCTGCCTCACAGGGCCACTTCCACCTGTGCCATTCCTCCAGGAGAAGCCAAAGACATGGACAGCCCAGGGCCAAGTGCTGTGCTCACAGAGCCCTGTCCCACACCAGGACAGGCACCCCATGGCACCAACCGGTTTGTCAGCAGGTTTTACCACCATTCCCAAGCTTTTGGCCATCCATACACCTCCAGAGGTGCTCCAATCATCACAAACCCCCACAGAGATGGACCTAGCTGTCCTTCCCACCCTCCCAAACACGCACGCCCCCCTTCCAGGCGCTCCCGCTCCCAGCAGAGCTTCAGCATTCCCTGCCTGTGGCAGAGGAACCTTCACCGACCCTGCATAGGCAGGTTGGGACAGGACATGATGCCACATGACACAGCATCCAAACAGCCTTAAAATAAACTTCCCCTCCTTCCTCATGCATGATTAACTCCCTCTGGAAAGCTCCTGTGCCTGAGCCTGCACGTGCACACACACACACACACACACACACACACACACACACGTGTGCTCCCACCACGGGCAGCAGAACCCTCCTTAGGTCTTCAGAAAGAAAAAAAAAAAAAAAAAAAGGCATTTTTTAAAATCTCTCAGAATTTAGCAACAATCTCCATGGATACCGATGACTGAAATCCCTCCGTCACCATGGCAACACGCTCCCCATCCTGCCTGTTCCTCCTGGAGCTGACACGCCGTTTATCGGGAGCGATAGGGAGAGAATTTGAAAGCAACCTTCCCTAAGTGCACAGGAGCAGAAAAATCCTCAGTGAGGAAATAACTATTAATAGAGATAAAGCAGCTCCAGAGCGGCTCAGCCCCGGCCTGACGGAGCACGGGCCCCGTTCCTGTGCCGAGCTCCAAAACCTCCGGGAAAGCGCCAGGAGAACACAAATCCCAGCCATGGGGAAGGCAGGCAGGGGCACAAAGGCTCAGAGTGCCAAACTCCCTGTGATTTTTGTGTTCTAAAGCTCAAATGATTGCCAGCAGAGCTGTAAGAGCAGGGCTGTGGAGCAAAGGGAAGCTGGTGCTGCTGTGGTGGCACAGGGATGGTTTGGGAAGTGCTGCTGGCAGCCCCCTCACAGCCTGTGGGGGATGACCGGGGTTCTCACTGAGACCTCCTCACGGCTGATGGCACCACAGCCTGCCTGAAATTACCTCCTTTTTCCAGCAAAGGGGCTTCCAGGGGAGTGGATTTGGCAATCCAGCCCGGTGAACACCTGGTGATGTCACACCAGGTGCCCATCGGGGTAATTCACACCACTGGGGTAAAATATATTTACCACCAGGATAAAGGGAGAAGGTTTAATGGGACATTGGGAAGGAATGTCCCATCACCAGCACCACCAGCACCAGCCCAGTTTGCAGCACAGACTGGAACAAACCCTCTCCCAGTGTCCTCCTGTCCCACAGCAATGCTGACCAGGAGGAGGGACAGCAAATTTGAGTAACAGAAGCTTTTCCATGCTTTGCAGAAACCCCTTCTCTGGGATGGAAGTCACCCCTCAAGGCCCTTTGATTGACTCAGCTGAATTTCAGGAGCAGTTTCCCAGACACCAACATTACCACGTGGATCTCGGCCTGGGAAATGGACCGAAGGAATTCAGGGCAGCTGGCGATGATTTGGGCAATTATGAGCTGCTGTGAATCAATAAGGTTTAACTTTCTGGGAGATCCTCGTGGGAGAACCCTTAGGGGTTGATCTCAGGCAGGATTTAGTCCAAGCTTTTCATTAGGGACAAGAGCAGCCTCCAAAGCAGCAGCTGGGAGGGGTGGGGGCTCTGCAGAGGTGGCTGCAGGGCACCAGAGATCCAGCAGGGAGGCTCCGAGTGCTGCCTTTCCTGAGCTCACGGGCCACGAGGAAGGGGAATGGACTGCAACGTGCAGAAAGGCCCTTCATTACAACATCCCAGCTCACTGCAAACATCTGTGAGGAACAGCAGGAGTCCAGGAGCCTGGAGGATGGGAGAACATGGAGCATATCCCACACCCACCGACCACCACAATATTTGGGGTTGAACACCCCAAATCAGGGCTTGGCACTGCTGGGGGACAGACCTGCAAAGAATCCCGGGAATGTTCACTGTTTACACGAAAGGCAACCCCAAACCCACCCCAATCAGAGCAGCTTTCTGCTCTGCTCCTTTAGGAACTGTGCTGGTCCCATGAGCTGGCAGAGCTTCCAGCAGCACTGGGAAGGCAGCGGGACACGTCCCTGGGCAGGTCTAGAGGCTCCCAGAGACACTGATTCCCACAGGGAGGCCAAATAGGTCTAAACCAAGCTGGGATTGCTGCAGTCAGGCAGGAGCTGAGCTCAGGCTTATCCAAAACAGCGACACAATCAATCTGGACCAGCCAAGCCTGGAGCTGCTCCACACAAATCCAGGCCCCGGGAAGGGCAGAGCCATTCCCTCCCTTCCAAGGGACACTCAGCCACTCCACAAATACAGACCCTTAAATGCACAAAGTGAGATCAAGCAGTTTGGAAAAGCCACCACTTGTACATATTTCTCTCTCTCTCCTGTTTTTTATGCAGCACTTTCTATCCCCTCAGCCAAGCCCCACCGTAAATAAACACGGGGCTGTCAAATTAAAGATTGGGACCAGAGAAACGATCATAAACTAAAGCTCAGGCATAACACTGTTAAATAAAAAGACCAGAAGGAATCACAGCACTTTCCAGCCTGATTTCCAGCACAAGAGAGACAAGGGAGTTCCTCCCCCTCCCATTTCCAATGAGACAGATAAGGAGACTGAGAAAAGCGCCGGTGTAGAATCCAAAAATCTTCCCTCTGCCAGGAGCAAACCTGCCCTGAAAAGTGAGTTGTCAAATCAGAGGCACTAAAAACGTTGCAGCCCCTCCAATACCTGAGGCATTCCTTGGGAGAGCTGGAGATTTTTTCACATCCAAGGTTTTGATCTCGGAATTGTTCTGCTCTCTGGCTCCGTGGGGAAAAGGGGAAGCGAGCAGTATGTTAAGAATCTTTTGAAGGTATCCTTCCCAAGCACTCCAAAAGACAAAGGGAAAAAATAGATACACACTTGAGCCTCAGGCCCTGGTTCAAGGCAAAGAGGATTTCAAAGAGCTGAGGCACAAGCCCCACGTGCTGAGCTGCAGGATGATCCCGGGAAAAGGGATGGGCACGTGAAGGCTGAAAAGGCACAACCAGGTGCAATACAGAGGGACATGGAACTGGGATTGCCACCCTGGAAACAGAACCTGGCTTGCACCATCTCTGCCAAGAGAGATGGACTGGAGAAACCATTCCTTTGGACAGAGCAAGTAGGTTGAGTGAAGGACACCTTCCCTTTTCCCGACCCCTCACAGGACGGGAAGAGCGACACGTCTCATGATTCACAATTCACCCAACCCAAACACAAACTGCGTAGGAATTCACCCTGAAGAAGAGTCAGCCGGGGTTTCAAGGTTCTACAGAGATAATGAAAACTCGTCCTTGAGCAATATCCGAACATCTACGTTTGTATAAACACCGAGAGCGCCGGGAGAATAAATGTATTTCTACTCACCTACACGGGCACACAGAAACAGCACGGCAGGCTGGGAGGAGCCAGGAGGGGCTGGAAGTGTCACCACAGAGCAGGAGTCAAAGACAGGAGACACCAAGTGTCACCCCAGCACTATCACTTTCAATCTTCGTCAAAGTTCTCAGATTGGAGCAGTCCCCCTTCCTTCCTCCCTCCCTCCCTCCCTCCCCAGGCCTGGCAGGGATTATAAAACACCCAGAGATGGATGCAAACTGTTAGATGCATTCATAAAAAAAAAATAAAAAAGCCTTACTCCACTGGATAATCGCCTTAAACCCAAGCTGCTCCACATAGCTCCCGGCCTCGTTTGGATTCCGCTCGGACGTGGCTCCCGACCACGGGGCTCTGCCTCCTTCCTGGCATTTCCCTGGATTATGTCTGTGCTGTGCCATTGCACTGAGATTAAGCTTGTTTGACTCCCAGTTCAGCTGCTCTTTGCTTGGTGTTCCACCAGCCCTGCTCATGTTGCCTTCATTCCCTGAGAAGTGGCAGGAGGGCTCAGTTCCATTTCCAGTGCTCGGCCCCCAGAGTGGGATCGAGCGGAGACAACGCTTTGGGGAACATTCCTTGGACAAAAACCCTCATGCTGAAGCCACACAGGCTGATTTCTGGGATCAACTCCCCCGTGGGAATATTCCCAATGGCTTTAAGAAGGACAAACCAGTATTGGTGGACCTAAAACGAGACTGATATGCAATCCTGGGGACAGGTGTTTGCTCCTCTCCAGCCCAGAGAACAGGTAGGATTGCCCAGTTTGGGAAGTGTCTCGCTCCAAGTGCTGGAGAGTCAGGAATGCTGAGAGCTTTTGAAGTATGGCAGGAGCAGCTGGCAGAGAGGAGCCTGGGGTGAATCCAACTCCAGTTCAAAGCACCAATCCCTCCTCAGAGTCACTGCACGGGGCCGGAACAAAAGGATCTCAGGAAACAGCAGAGCCCCAAAGACAAACAGTGCAAGACATGAAAGATTGAAGGAAGGAGCAGCAGGAGTGAGAGCAAAGCTTCTCTCCCTCGCCCCAGAAGGACTGCTTGTAGCTCAGTGGGATGTGGATCAAGAAAGAACAGGATTGTCCTTTCTTTCCAATTAAAACTGATTGATTATAAGCCAATAGCAAAAAGAGAGGCCAATCCTTCCACATCCAGCTTTGAGTACGGAATCACAGGAGGGTTTGGGTTGGAGGGACCATAAAGCTCATCCAGTCCCACCCCCTGCCATGGGCAGGGACACCTTCCACTATCCCAAGTTGCTCCAAGCCCCATCCAACCTGGCCTGGGACACTTCCAGGGATGGGGCAGCCACAGCTTCTCTGGGCAACCTGTGCCAGGGCCTCCCCACCCTTACAGGGAAGAATTTCTTCCCAGTATCTCCTCTAAATCTGCACTTTTCTGGTGGGAAGCCATTCCCCCTTGTCCAAAGTCCCTCTCCAGCTCTCCTGGAGCCCCTTTAGGCACTGGAAGGGACTCCAAGGTCTCCCTGGAGCCTCTCCCAGCCTGTCTCCAGAGCAGAGGGGCTCCAGCTCACAGAACATCTCCATGACCTTTAATGTTCCACCTCATGATCCACATCCAGCTCCAAAGTGAGGACAGGAAGGAGGGAGGTGACAGATGTGGAGCAGGAGGGAGCAGGGACACCCCCAGCAGGGCTGGACCCCCCCAGGGCTCCCAGGACAGGGAGGGCCATACCTGGAGAACCTCCCAGGGCTGGCAGCAGATGGAGGAGCATGGAGAGTGAAGCTCAAACACATCCTGTTCCACAGGACTTTCGCTCCAGAGGCTCTCAGGAAACCCAGCTGCTCTCCTGCAGCTTCTCCTCCCGCGGGGGCTCCGCTCCCAGCACTGATCCAGGCTGGAAAATCCAGGCCCCAAACACCACATCCCTTGTGCCTGCAGCTGGAGAACACAGGAACTGACAGACCAGCTTAAGAAAATGATTTTTATTTCTTTTTTTTTAATTATTTTTTTCCCTTTTTTTTTTTTCCTGAATTTCTGCTGTTTACAGATATGTTTTATTTCTCATAATACAGCTTGGCAGCAATTTAAAAAAAAAAAAATCCCACTGCAGCTGAACTAAACCCCATAAATACCAGCCCAGAAAACAATGGACAACCACCAATATTTCTATACAGGAACTATTATTTTAATGTCACATTTTGACAATGGTAAATGATCTACAGACTGTACGTGGGCAAAAGGCAAGAAGTGAGTCTTTTGAAACACCAGATGGAGAATAAACAGCTCATTATCAACATTTACATGATTCACATCAAATTGATGACATCCTAAATGTATTCCTTTTAAAGGATAGAAATTTTTCAATAAAATATTACATTTCATTTAATACTCTGGTACAATACTTCATACATTGCAGGAAAAAAAAAATAAATGCAAGGTCTACTCCACCTAATAAGAGGATCCTTTTTCATTAGTCTTTAGTATTGTAATAAAAAAAAAATCACAATAATGTCATAAATAAACAGGCTCGAAATTATTAATTATGTTTCACTATTTAAAAGGGAGAAATGACAAATTAATTTGCAATAATGAAGCTATGGGTAGAAAACTCAAAACCTGACAACACATTCTAGTACCAGCTGTGAATTCTCTCATCCCTACAACAAAAAAGAGGAAACAGGTTTTGCATCTTTGTTAGCTGTGTCCTAGTTAATTGTGTTTCCAACACGTATTTTAAGAGGGAAAAGTAAAGTTTGGTCAGGATTAATAGGAGAACCAATCAGGCCTAACAACAAGTTAGCTGAAATTAAAGTTTATGCTCTAAAACATTCAGTAAATGAAGCCTGCAGCAAATTCATGCTGGCATAAATTATTGTGCCTTAGGAGTTGGGGTAAATTTCCCTTGTGGAATAAAGTCTTCTCCAAGAGAACACTTCAGCCCTGCATCCCTTTTCCATTCATTGATACGGAACAGGCTTGGAAACCAATGCTCAAAATGGAATTCTCTAAAAAAACCTCACTGGAAACACAAGAAAGCCACATTCACTGATCCCCCCCCGAACCAAAGGACGTTGCTCTTTTTTTGCTTCATCTGCCAGAAAGCCCAGCTTGAGATTGATTTGCTTAAAATAATTTAAATTATTTCTCTTAATTATCCTTAATCTCTTCATTATTTTCCTGTAAGAACCCTCCACCTCTCACTGGTGTGGGGAAAGGGGACAGATTTTTCTGGTGCATTTTCTGGTCTCCCCCCTCTGGTGTCACCAGGGCCCAACACTCCAGGGCAGAGAGGAGAATTTATTTATTCCCAACCTTTCAGATTCTGCTCCCCCCCCCTCCTCACTGACCTTCTCCCACCATATGCTCCCCAGGATTAATACACATTCTGCAGCAAGAATTTCCTGCTTTTAAGGACAAAAATTCAAAATAAACCCCTAAACAGCTCAAACGAGGTCATGAGGCAACTTCATGTTGGCCGTGAATTGATTGCTGCTTACACGAGTCAATCTTTTAAGACACAACACGTGAACCGAGCTCAGCCAGTGGAGTTTGCCTCAGGATCCTCCTCTCCCTTCTCCTGACTTCCCAGTTTGGAGCAGAGCAGCTCCAAACCCGAGCCTGGGTTTGCTCTGACCTGGGAAATGCAGGATTTGCTGAACTCTGCACCAAGTTTGAGGCAAATATTTAACTGCTCTCTACAAATACCAGCACTTCTGTCTGATCCCTGTTCAGCAGGAGGAAGCTGGAAATAGGGACACAGAGGAAGCAGGTGATGGAGAACAGGCATCTCCCACCAAAATTTACAGATTCCTGTCTCATCATCACCTATTCAGATCTAGAAAGGGCACAAGTATTTATGATTAGAGTATAAGGCTATGCCAGTAAAACACATCTTATGGTATGCTGGTGACAGGAGTTCCAAAAATAAATCCCAAAGCCCCGAGAGACAAAAAGGACAAGAGGCAAAGTAACAAAAATTCTGCTTAACATTAACAAAGCACCTTCATTCAGTTCAAACAAACTGTTCAAATATTTGAATTTGCAAAGCACTCTCAGGAAAAGGTAATGTAATCTCGCACTTAACCTTTCACAAAGCTGCATTAATTACATTCCAGGCTTCAGCAGAATTCCACCAGGAAGGCCAATAACACAATTCCATCGGCCCCGTTTCCCTGCACACAGCAGTTTGTGCAGTGTCACCCTGTGCACGGAAAGGGAATTCATTCCTGAACACCCCTGAAGTCACAAAACTCCCCCAAAACCATGGGAAAAGGCGCTGGTGGCACACCAGTCCCCACTCCTTGGGATCCAAGGGGACAGCAGGTCCAGGGAACTGGACAGGGCAAAGGAAACCCAACCAAACAAGTGGCAGCTCAGCAGACCTTCCTTCTGGAGTCTCTAAAGAGGCTTTTGGCTCATTGACAATCAGAAGTGGTTTCAGATTAACGTGATTTTTAACGGGGACAGCAAGTTCCAGGCAGCTCCAAAAGGCACTTGGGGTGGGAGGGTGACAAAGTCCCGCCTGGTGACACCCGGCGTGGCCTCGCTGCTGCTCCCGCTGCCCTGTCCCACTAAGGCAATTCCAGAGGATTCTTCCATGCACTGCCTTCCCCACACAACTGCACTTTAGCCTTTTAGACCAGCACAAAGCCTTCCTAAAAATCCAGAAGGCTGCCCAGCTCCCCCCTGCCCTGCAGAAGGGAAGGGGGTACCTGACCCCAGGGGAGCGCTGGGTTACTGGTTTCACTGGTTTATTGTGCTGCCAAGGTGTCATCATGCAACTTTTTAAACTACCTTAACTCTACAAGTTCAGTCTCTTGTTTAATAGATGAACACAGACTAATTAACACAGACAGTGTCCTCACAAACCACTGAGAGAAACAGCAACTTTCTATTCTGGGTGGAGAGATCATGGCAAAGAAATTTTGTTTGATGTAAAAAGCAAGAATTACTCAAAAACAGCCCATCCAGCCACTCAGCTAAGTCAGAATCAAGCCACCAGTTATCACAAAAAGCACCTTCATATCAATAACTGCTCACCCCAGGAAGCTCAGTCTGAGATTGAAATGTATCAGGACTAATTTGATCATGCAGTTGATTCGTTCCCGCCGGTGATCTGCTGTTTCCCAACAATCAAGTATTGTTCCCATCAGGATTTGACATTAGTGTAACGGATTTATCCACGTCACTGCTCTCCCCTCACCCACCCCCCGCCCCCTCCCCCCTCCCAACAAACCCCACAACTGCTCAAATAAGGAAAAAAAACCCAAAACAAACACTAATAACCATACTGTGAAACAAAACCACTATTTAAAAAACACATGGATGACAGTCCAACGGTTTGCAGGATTCGGAACTGACTCTACAAAGTAGTTGTCTACCTTGTAGAAAGGATTTCCTTTTATTTGGAAAACGAGCAAATCAGGTATTGGAGAGAAGAGATAAAACCCAATCTTTAGATGGTCTGAAGTTTTGCCTACCGGTGAAGGATTAAAAATAAAAATAAAAGGGTACCAAGCCCTCAGAGTTCACTGTTCTTGTGAAGCTTCTTCCGTCTCTTTCTTGACCTTTTTAAAAACCAGATTAATTTCTGGGGGAAAAAAAATAAAAAAAAAGAATTATTTAGGAAAAAAAACTCAGCAGTTATTTCTTATTCTGACATTTCACAGAAGTGCTCAATTTTGACTTGAAAAAGGCTTAAACTAAACCCAAAGTCTCAAACCTGGCTTAGAAGCTGTGTGAGGCCTTGGCAGTAGAAGGTGAGATCATTACAATTAAATTGAAATTAGCTTCTGGAATTTAGGCAGGGATAAATTAGAAGCATTTTGGGCATTACTGTGTGTTGTATCTTCCCCAGAGTCCAGGCTGGACACCCCCCTACCCTGAACACACACACCTGCCTTGGCATGGAAGGCTCTGAACATCATCTCATCTGAAACTCTTCTGCTGTTGCATCAGCCCCACATTTTCATATACTCTAGCACTATCTTCTCTCATTCTGAAATGAAACAAAGATTTAGAGTCCCGAGAATGCAGTCTGAGTTAAAAACAATGTATTGCTCACACAATATAATTCAGTGACAATTAATTCTGCTCAATTTGTTTTCAGAGCAAAGCCCAAGGCAACAGCCCAGGGCAGGTTCTGGGAGAGCTCAGCCTCATGTGAGGTCCCTGATGAGTCAGTAGAGCTCAAAACTTCCAAAAGAGCAGAAATGAACTTACTCTGGACAGGTTGGGGTCGGGGTGCAGGGCGGGAGAGGGCTCTGATCCCCACTCGTCTGGTCCGATAAAGAATATTTAATGTTCGTGTATTCGTGACCTTTCCTCTTGCTCTTCTGTGAAGCAAAACACACCAAAGAGCCAGGTTTGGAATTAACCACGGGAAACAGTCATTGAAGCAGTGAAGCAATCACATGAGTAACTAAGCAAGGATGGTTTTAGAGGGAAGGTTTGTGAGGACACACCTCAGTTTGCACACACACGAACACGAAGAAGACTGAAAGGTTGGCTTGAGCTGTTGATTACAAGACCTGCAAATCCTCATTTTTCCACATTCCCCTTTCCACCATAACATCCCAACCCTATAAACCAGCACTTGTACTCAACCTTCTTCTTCCTTGGAAGAAGAAACACCACTTTCATTCTTGAGCAGCCAGTGGGCTCCCCACTGACCTCATTTCCAGCTTGGAGATGTGGCCAAGGGAGTAACAACGCTGCTTGCAGGATCTCCAATAAAATAATACCTGAGCCCATTAGGCTTGATATAAAAAGCAGCCAAGCTGTCATTTGGATGGGGCAGCATATGCTCCAGGCTGCAGCCAACTGTGCTGGCACTGAGCTCCAGATCCCAACGCTCCGCACGGGAACTACGCTGGGAAAGGGAGGGGATGTGGAGCTTTCCCTTCCCACACAAATATTCACACTGTGAATATACCACAGCACGGGGATTCAGCTTTTACAGGGTACTGGGTTGACTTTTTGTCCTTTATTGCTCCACCAAGTCCTGAGTAACCGGCCTGGCCCAATCTCACACCAGCAGAGGCTGTCGGAGCCTCCCGGGAGTTCTGGCTCCTGAATTCCCATTAAGAACATTCCTATGGCAATGCAGGTTGAGGCTTTTCCAAGATGCTCTTCTGAAACACGCTCAGAACTTGCTCAATTTGTTCTAGTGTTTCACTGAACTTCTCCCCTCTCTGCTTTTTCTCCCTTTCAAACAGACCCCCGAGTCCTGACCGATTGCCTGCTAAAAAATAACATTTAAAGGAACTGCAAAGGTTCAAACTCTCTGTATTTTACAGTGTCATGGCTACAAACCATAAAAAATGCCTACAAAATATTCTGGATCCCCAAAGTAGGGCTGGATTTCTACCCAAACTGCACAATGAAGGGCAGTTCAACTTCAGGTGTGCTGGTCGATAAAAGCAATTTAAAAAGAACCTGTCAGGTCTTCTATTCCTTAAACTGACTGAAACAGATAAAAAAAGCCAAGAAAAAGTAGATATCTGGCTTCTTCTCTTCCTTCCACTTAATTCCCTGTAATCATGCTTCCTAATTCAGAGTAACAGGAATATCTCTGGGGAGGGATGCAGCTCCTCACAGATCCAGCTGGCTGTAAATTCCACAGGACAGGACAGGTAATGTGACTTCCCAATTCCCTTCCAGAGCTGGCTGAGCTCATCCTGATGGGAAACAGAGGGGGAACAGGACCCCACACTGGTCCCTACACAGGGGCTCTCTAATTGTTGGGTTTTCCCCAATTTTGACTCTTTGCAATTAAAGCAAGTGCAGAGAAAAAAGGTTCCAGAAATTCAGGTTTCGCAAAACCCAGCGTTTCATTCCCAAATGGGGTGAAATTCCAGCATTCTCTCAAGGAGACTTTTCTTCTCTGCTCTCTCAAAACATGCCCTGGAGCATTCCCAGCTCCCCACGTTCCTGCAGACACCACAAGCTTTGCTTTGGGCTAAGAAGTTTGATTTGTTCCTGCCACCAGTTACGGGTCAAGACGTCCTGAAGTCAAGCAACGTTTTATTTCCAGTGCCATAAACACCTGAGCCTTCTGAGCTGGCAAGGGATGAACCACAAGGGAGCCTCATCACTGCTCCTCTTGACACCCAAACACCACTCAAACCCCACCACAGCAGGACAGGCAGAGTTAAAGCCCTGCTTTGTGACTTGTACAGCACAAAGGGGCTCAGAGGCTGAGGCTGCAGAGCTCGTGAACCTCCACACACACACGGACACCGAGGAGAGGGCAGACAGCAAAGCCACGGGAAAAAAAATCCACCTGCAGTTACAGGAATGATTTGGTGCGATAAGATGAGAAATCTCGTTCTTCACTTCGCACCCAATCACCATCAGAGCACGCAGGAGTGTCCTGGGGAGAGCAATCAAGGCTCCATCCTCAGTGAACAGGGTAAATAATCGTGCAGGGAAACACAACCCTGGCTCTGCCACTCTGCAGAGAGCCAAGGCTGAGCTGGGACACTCCAGCCCTGAGCTGGGACTGACACCTCACACTGGCACTAAACTGGCCTGGGGGTTTGTCTCCCCAACAGCAAAGCAGCAGCAGAGACAAAGATCCTGAAATTCTGAAACAAAAAGGTAAAAAATCCCCGATGACCAGAGGTCAGGGCAGAGAACAGAATTCAGTTCTTGATTCCAAACCGGGTGACTCCTGTAAAACACTGTGTCATTTGAGTGAAGGAATTACTTTTAACAGGAAGGGTGAGGTAAAGGTCTTGTGGTTGTCACCCCTTATTCCAAAGATTTTTCATCTTATCACACCAAATCACTGCTGTAGCTGCTCTTTGCTGGACACTGCACTGCAAAATCACCACTCATCCCTCAGCCTTTCAGTCCCATGTACTGGTTTCTTGCTTAATAAGCTCCAAAATTGGAATTAGAGCGACCAGCATTTGATTATCTTGTCTTAGAAACACAGTTAACAGATCTGCAATCTCTTTAAAACACAACAGATCACAAGGTTCTGTATTAATTAACAGACCTTTATCTTTAATTCTTCTTGCACGAGAAATTAGATAATACTAAGGAAATTTGAGATCAGGGTGCAGGGGCTGGGGACAGGGAGGATAGGAAAGGATTCCATTTAGTAATTTAAGGACAGGATTCCACCTAATAACTTCAGGAATTCTTAAGCACAATGAAGTAAAATATAAAAGAGGGCTCCCAGGTTCAGACCCAGCCTTTCCACCACCACACATTGGTTTTTACAGCCAGCAGCCAAGCCCCTAAAAATCACAGGCAGCAAACAAGCAACTCTGCTCCTCTGCTGAAATGCTATTTTATATTTATTCTAGTAAATAATTTGATGCTCAGGACAAACAGACCTGCTCCTCCTCGATCCTGCGCTGGAGGGTTTCGATGTAGTGCTGCACTGCCATGTAAATAAACCTGTACTGGGCCTCTGTCTGCACCATTCCTGACCTCTGGGATCTCACCATCTGGATGGTCTTTGGAACATCGATATCACAGTCCACACCTGGGGACAATCAGCACAGCATTAACACAGTAAAATAAACACACCAAAAGGTTGTAAATCACTGGGAACCTCTGTCAGCACTCCTGTGGTTTGATCTGATGTTTCTGTCAAAGTCCCACAGGAAAATTAAAGGGGGCACCCACCTTTTTCTCTGATGATGTCAATAAGAATATCAATCACAATGAACGTTCCTGTTCGCCCAATCCCAGCACTGGAAAAAGAGGGAAAAAAAAGAAGTTTTTTTGTTCTTCCCTTTCTGAACAGACCCCAAAACAACAGCCCAAGGAAGAGTCTCATGTTAGGCTTCCAAATTACAGCCAGAGTTAAACCACACAGCCAAAAGTGACCAGAGACCTCATCAGTCTAACATGGAAGAGACAGAACTCATGAGCACTTTTGTACCTCAGCACTTTTAAACATCCTTGAATCAGAAAAAACCCAGTGAGGTCAGATCTAAGATTTCCTTGCCTTATAAAAAGTCTCTCATTTATAAGCCCAGGCTGAGGAGAGCCCTCCCAGGTGGGATGGGATACCAAAATTTCCACAATTCTGCACCCAAAATGTTCCAGCTGAGGTTCCACCTTCTCATTCAACACAAAAATCCTCATTTACACAAACAAGCTCACTCTGAAAGTCAACTGCTTCAGGTGACACCCATCCAGAACACGACATCGTGGGAACAGAAAGCAAAACCACCTGGAAAGATGGAATTCTGAGCAGTTCTGAGGGAAAGTTGTCCTTTTTTTAAAGGTTTTGGCTCCTCAGGCCTAAGAGAGGAGCAGCAGGAGCAGCTCAGCCCATCAGCTCACCTGCAGTGGACCACGACGGGTCCAGCATCAGGAATGCTCTCCTGCTTGTGGTGCACCTCCTCCAGGAAGTCCAGGACACCGCCAGGATCGCTGGGAACGCCATGGTCGGGCCAGGTCCGGAAATGGTACTGCCAGACTGTTCTCTCCGTGTTCCCCTGGGAGGGACAAGGCATGGAAACCAAACCCTTCAGACCAAATCCAGCTCAAAGAGCATTTATGGGGCAAAGCTGAGTCAGATGGGAAGGTGGCACTTGCAAATCCAACCTGCTGCTCAGTATCCTCAACTCCTAAAGGAGGGAATGAGCCAGAGCTCTCCTGGCCTGGCAAGTCAGTCCCTAAATCTTGATTATTTGCTTCTTAAGCGGTTTGTTGTGCTCCCTGATCCAAATTGTTCCTTAACAACTCTAATTCCACACTAACTGTTTCCTTCCTCACCTTTTTATCCTTCCTTTAAGTGAACTTCCTACACACACTGGACCCACACACCACCTTTTCTTGTGGTGCATCCACCTCCAGGAGAGGGAACAAATTCCTGGCTGGACTGAAGTGTGATTAGTTAAAAGCATCGTCCCTCTTTCCACATTCCCTGCAAGCTCTGCAGCAGAGCACCTCCTGCCAAAAACTGCTTAGGTAGAAGAATCCTCAATTATCCCAAGGACAAAGAGAAAGATGGATGGAACTAAACGTGGAGCTTCAAAGAAAGACAGGGCTCAATTTATTAATCTCTTGGTGCTTTTATTGATTCCAAAGAAAGGGTCGATTTGTGCCAATTCTTTTTGGGGGGGAGGGGGAGGATCTGCAACTTAAACTGAAAGGACAGAGTTATTGTCACACTCACCTGCCCAACTTTAGAAAGTTTAAGCTCTCTTAGCGTGTAATCGTGTGCTGCGCTCTCCTTAACATTGCGGACACGCATCACCCCGTATTCCTTCAGGGAATATTCATCAGGCCAGTACTTGACACATTTACTCTGCAAGATTTGAAACAAAAAAAAAAAAAATAAAAAAAAACAAACACAAAAGGAATAATCAGCCAGAAAAAAAAAAAAAAAAAAGGCTGTTTTGCAAACTGCTTAACATATTTCTGGAGCTTTAATTTCAGAAGACACAGAGAGGACAATTCCTCCCACCAACTGCTGACACGGTAAAGTGCAATTTAGGGGGAAGTTTCTCTTCTCCATAACAACCACTGGGTGATTTCAAGCAGGTACAGGCAATTTCTCCTCTTATCAGCTTCTGTGATCATATTAGAACCTGCTTTGCCTGGTTATTTTCAAAACCTGAAGATTAAAATATTGCATCTCCACCCAGCCACAGGTTTCAAAACACTGAATTCCCAGCAGGAAAGCTGCAGCCTTGCAGGTTATCCTACAACCAAAACCCCCACCAGGCTTCCAAAATAAATACAGGTAAACCATTTTTAGCAGCAGTTCAGCTTGGATGCTTGCTTTTCCATGCCTTGGAGCAGGAAGGACTAACCCAGCTCTAATTCAATCCCCAGGGAATTGCTCCCTGGGCAGGCACTGAGGCCTCCTGTGTCTGTGGCTTCTGGAATGCAAAGCTTTTGGTGCTCTGCTTCTCCATCCAGATTATTTGTGGCCAGGGATATATTCTATCCACTGAGGGATGGATTCACCTCCGGATTCCACTTGGATTTGGTTCCTGGGACGGGTCAGGAAAGAGCAACTCCAGAGAATGAAGCGTGAAATGAGAAATTACAGCAGGTGCAGCTTCCAGAAACTACAAACACAGCCCAAACACAGAGGCCTACAGAGAAATATTGTCTATCTGCAGCTCCTCCTGCATATTTATGAGAAAACACGGCACAAGGAAGTTTCTTCTGCCAACCCAAGAGAGAGGAAGATGGTTGGAAACACAACTTGCAGCCTATTTAGGCAACAAGCTGCCTTTGTGTTATTTTTGCCCTTCTTTCCCTGTCATAAGGGGAGAAACTAAAGAAAAGATGTTGATCTTGGTGGGTTCCAACAGAAATAACTTGCAGTTTCAACACAGAGCTCTCTCTGAATACCAGAGCAGTTGGTAGAGCAAGTCTGAACAGTGACATGATGTTAAAATTAGCTTTCTTCTGCCAGAGGGGTTGCATTTATTACTGGCTCCATGGATTGGCTCCAAACCCCCACTATTTTAATTTGTAAGTATTTGCTGTTTCTGCAGAACTGAGATGTCTCCCAGTTCCTCCTTTCCCTGGGCAATGTGCTCCTGAAATCCAGCTCTGGTGCAGAGGGTTCTCCTTCCTGCAGCTCTGAAATCTTGGCCTGAGATTAAAAAAAGCTTTTTCCATCAGGGTTGTTATTTGCAATTCTTTAAGAAGTGAAATATGCAGAAAAAAAAAAAAAAAAAAAAAAACCCACAAGAAAGGGTAGAGAAAAAAAATCATCAATGCAGCACTGATGGAGTGATCAGACATTGAAGTGTTTTCTCCAGCAAACTTTGGGAAGAATAATGGAGAAACTGCAGAGGAGAAAAGGCCATTCAGGAGGTTATTAAAAAAATAATAAATGACTTGAAGAAAAGAGAGGTGAACTGAAAGCAACTCTTCCAAAACAACCCCAGAATTTATTTCCTCACTTCCCAAACAAAGAACTAAGAGGGATGTCACTGGAAAGGGGGAGCTTCTCCCTCCTTCGGTGCATTTTCAGGAAGGAAACACAAATCCTGCCCCTTTTGAAGGGGGATGAATGGGCAGAAGTTTAAAAGGCTCAAAAAAAGGATCCACAAGACAAAGTGTAAACCAAATAAAGGCAGCTTTGACACCTCAATTAGGGGGAGAAACCCATAAAATCCACTATTTGTCTTCAGCCCATACACACAAAGGCTGTTCTTGTAACCAGGGGTGAGGAACCCCTGCAATTATCACTCACCCCTGCAAAAACCTCTCTGTACTTTTAAGTTGATTTTTTTCCCCTAAGTGATGCTCCCCTAACAAGGTACCAGCTTTTCATTCAGAACCAAATCATGGAATAGGGAAAAAGAAAAAAAGCTGGACAATGGTGATGGAAGAAGCAGAGAAAATTAAAAAATAAAAAAAAAAAAAAAGGAGAGAGACTAGAAGATGTTTATCAAACAGAAGAAGGATCAGAAGCACCAAATTCCAAAGATAAATCCATACAATACACAGGAAGCTGTGTGTGAGTGCTGCCAGGAGATCAGTGTTCAACTATTTCCTATTCTTTCCTGCCACATCTTCAGGAGCCAGAAACAAAGTTAAACCCTCAGGTTTGGCAGAGCACAGGGAGCAAGAGGAGATCAAAGGTAGAGGGAGGTTCTTGGGATAAACCACTGCAGGCAAATTTCGGTTTGAGAGCATTAAATCCTGCCAGAGCAGCTCCAGGGGGGTGGACAGGAAGCTGTGTCCATGCAGAAGGACCTGACTCAGGAATAAAAGTGCTAAATCCCACCTGGCTGGGAATTCCAACCAGGCATTTCCAGCTGGAATCACCAGCTTTTCCAGTCAAGTCTACCCTGGCTTGATCAGCTGAAATAAATGGCAAGGCTTTTGTTACAGCAGTAACCCCTCCAAGCACACAGAATTCCTGCCTGGCTCCACATTCCAGTGCCTCATTCCCTGAACAAGTTTAAAATACACAGATTCTCATTCAGTAGATAAAATTAAATCAGTCAACCCTTAGAAAAGGGAGGCCTGATGGTATGACAGGAGTGGATCCTCAATTCCCATAGGCACCAACAGACAAAGGACACTCAGCACCCTCCAGAGCTCCAAAGAATCCGGTGGTGGCACACCAGATTCCAGATGTAAATCAATTAATCCCAGTCACTTTAGTCCTTACTTGCCCTCAAATGCCACAACCTTTCCCAAGGCCAGCTGGGGCCTGATTTTACCTTTCCTCTTTCCACTTCTTTTGTGGTCATAACAATAACTCTGGAATTCTCCTGGAACACCATCCTCCAGAAATCATTCACTGTGTTCTGTAGGCAACCTTGAGTAGCAATGTAGCTTTTTTTTGGCTTTGAGTTGTTGCACTTGGTTTCAAACTCAGGCTAGAGAGGGGAAATCAAACAAACAAACAACAATTCAACAAATGGTGACAAGACTCACCTGGATTTAGGTGAATATGTTAAAGAGGAGACATGGGATGTGCCAACAAGGCTCCTGGAGGTGGGAATATACTCACCATAATAATATTAGCATTGATATAATCTGAAACAGGTTCATTGGGATCCCCATCGTGGAGCACAACTCTGGTGTGATCAACTGGCAGAATAAACACAGATGTTAAGCACCTGCAGCCCACACTTGTGAACACACAGAAGCCTCTAAGTTGCCAAACTCGGTAAATTAGCGATTAGAATATCCCAAACTTCCTCTTTTGCTGCTTCTTGCCATGAAAAGCTCGACCAAAACAAGGCTCCAGGTCCCCTGGTAACTCAGGAGCACATGGACAGTCAAACAAACAGCCTCTGGATTTGCACGCTGCGGTTTTGTCCAACAAATTAATCCTCTTAAATTTAAGTATTTCAGCTTGTT
Organism: Pyrocephalus nanus; assembly: GCA_038380795.1. Classification (NCBI taxonomy): domain Eukaryota; kingdom Metazoa; phylum Chordata; class Aves; order Passeriformes; family Tyrannidae; genus Pyrocephalus; species Pyrocephalus nanus. The sequence goes on from CM076278.1 coordinate 8,323,590, forward strand.
GAATAACAGTTTAGGGGATGGGAGGCTTTGAAATGAAAGCTTAAGATAAAAGAAACCGAAAATGGGGAATGGAAAATACGGGTATCTCCAAAGTGCAAGCGCTGGAACACAAAGTGGGAATCACACGGGCTCCTTCTGACAACATAAAGGGGGAAATTATCACCACCCAGAAGCAAAAGCCCAGTGGTGCTTAATTAACCCTGTGTTTGGGAGTTGAGAAAGCAAAGCCTAGAAGGGCAGCAGGGCTGAGGTGACAAAGGCAAATCAATACTTACAGGGGAGGATGTTTTTGTATCTATTTTTGTTCTTGTTCTCCTGGCGCTGCCCTTCCTTACGGCTGTAGAGGAGTTTGCATTCCTGCTGCTGCAGAGTCTGAGGGGAAACAGCACAAAGGCCTGGCTCGTTTGGAGTAGCATGGACTGTTCACCATCATCCCAGCAATCCCTTCTCCCAGGGAAAAGGGGAATGAGGAAAGTACAAACAGGGTTATCCATAAATCCTCCTGGTCCAGAATTCAGCCGAGCGGGGATTTCTCCCGCAGGGAAGGAGCTCATTGCTCAGTTCCTGGTGCAGGAGGAATGTGACAGGGACAACAGCAATTCCAGACTTTTCCAGCCATGCTCCTTAGTGACATTTCTCCCTATTTCAATGAAGCTTCTGGAGGGATTGGAATTCCAGAGCTCTGCTCCAAGTTTTAATCCCCAAAGCAGCACCAGCCTGGCTAAAAGGAACGTTCAGGCTCTGGAAGCTGCTCCCCTGGTTATTCCCACCCTAAAGACTCTCCCAGGGATTGCTTTTACTTAAAGCTTGGCCATGTCAGGGCACATTTGCTCAGCCCCTGTCACTGTTGCTGCCTCACTTAACGACCTTGGACAATTAGGCTCATCCTAAAGACAAAAAAAAAAAAAAATCAGAGATGCCAAATTTTCTGCTTGTGAAGCAAAAGGCTTTAGAGAGCACATCCCTACAAAGCATTTCCCATGGAATCCAAGCAAAAGCGAAACTTTTCCAGCAGGTTAAAAAACTGAAGCAATTAAGTGTGTGGAAACCACAGCTTCAAACCCATCTTGCTTCACAGAGTTAATTATTATTGCTTGGAGCCTCCCTGAGGAGAGATCCATGAGCAGCAGCGACTCCTAACAAGCCCATTAAGGGATGTACACAATGCAAGCATCAATCTGCAGCATCTTCCTCCATTCCACTGCAACACCCAAGCACAAAGCTCCCCAAATAACCATTTTTCAGAAGGAAAAACATTACAAGGACTGTCAACATTTCTGCCTGCTGGTTCACGGGACAAGAGGTACATTCTTGCCTGCAGACAAGTAATTTATAACCACCATCTGGGCTGGCAGCTCGTAAACAGCACAGACAGAGATCCATGGGCATCCTGGAGTTTGCTCCCTGCCTCCTGCCACCAAGGTGGACAGCTGGAGCTTCCCTGAGGTGAGTGGAAAAGGATGGCACTAAAACTGCCAGATGATTGTTTCATTTCCAAAAAAAACCCACCAGGTTTAGTGCTGACCTCACCAACAGCAGTGAAGGGGAAAGAGGAGACCAAAGTCTCACAGGTAAAAAAACTTCTTTCATTTACTTTCCCTGTAAGACTTTTCCTGGCTTTTAAGGACCCACTGATAAATCCATTACAGGACAAAGTTATTCAACACCAGAGGTCAGGAAAGTCCTAATTGTGAATTAATAGCTCAGTTATATTTTGATAGAGCAACACTCCCTTGCTGAACTCATCACACAAGAGAACCCCCCTCATTAACTCAGAGCTCCCAGTGAGTCAGCACCAATTACAAGAAGACAACTGGGCACATTTTTTTTCCTTTTTTATGCCCTCTGAATAAGAGCAAGACATGCCTGAGACTTCAGGAAAGCCAACAGACACCCTTTGCTTGGCTAATTTGGAAATGTTGGGCTAAACCCCACAGCAACCACAGGCACAATGCCCATGGCTGTGTCATGGAATGACAGAACACACCCTCCTCACTTGGCCAAAGCAGGTAATTCCCACAAAAGCCCATTCAATCTTCCCAACCTTCCAGGCCCCAGGTCCAAGTTCACGTGTTGAGTTCTGCAAGGAAGGCAACTCAGAGGCTGAGGCCAATTTACCTCCAAGGCCAAGCTCACAAGCAGTGGGTGAGAACTGCTCCCATGGGATCCCCCATCCCACTGTCAGGATAAAGCAGAGGCTCAAGGCCCAGCAGTGGCCAGAGCAGGAATTGTGACCATTCTGACCATTCCCAGCCCTGGGTCAAGGACTGTCCCTCCACACTGGGCAATGGGGAGAGGAGAAAGCTTAATCCTCATTTTATCATTTCCCACTGCCACAAGTTCATCTTCTGATATTCCATCTGCACTCCCAGTGGAATGTGTCACCCCTCTGATAACTCTTCCACTTTTCATGGATTCCTTTCCCCTCTCCTGACAATACTCTCAGAGCACACTGGTCAGCACGTTCAGCTAATGGATCTCTCTGATCCAAAAGGAGTTTCTCCAAGAACGGTCGCTTTGCAAACCTGTCGCTATTCAAGAAGTTTCTCCAAACAGCATCACAGCCCAAAGCAGCCTCTGGCACAGCCCAGCACTTCCCAGTTCCCTGTTGCCATCTGCTGGTGGAATTCCAGACTCCACCGATGGTTTCCTCGAGTGTGTGGTACAAACCAGTCCATGCCACAGACCCTGCAGTGCTCCAGGATGGGTTGGACGGGGCTTGGAGCAACCTGGGGTAGTGAAAGGTGTCCTTGCCGATGGCAAGGATGAGATGAACTCGTTGGAAGAGACCTTAAAGCTCATCTCATTCCACTCCCTGCTATGGGCAAGGACACCTTCCACTATCCCAGGTTGCTCCAAGCCCTGTCCAACCTGGCCTGGGACACTTGCAGGGATGGGGCAGCCACAGCTTCTCTGGGCAACCTGTGCCAGGGCCTCACCACCCTCATAGGGAGGAATTTCTTCCCAATATCCCATCTAAACTCTCTTTCAACTTGAAGCCCTTCACCCCTGTCCATTCACACTCTTTCTGGGAAGAAATTGGAATTGCAAATTGGAATTTTGGCTGCAGAGCAGAAATAAAACACCAAAACAAACGAAAAATAGATCTCCAGAAGTCCAACGAGTGCATTTAATCAATTCTGCTTCCTCTCAGAGCTTGTTATCTCTACACAACAGCTTTAAGATCCCCAAAAATGACTATCAAAAGGCCAGAATGGCCTTCAAAAAGCCAAAAGGAAAGGGTGTTTACTGACTGAGAAATCCCATGGGAGTTTCCTTAAAGCCATCATCCCCAACTTCCCAAAGGAGGAAGGAACCCAATGGATTGTCCTGGTGGGCCAGTGGCACATGAAGCTCCCTCCTGGTGTGGTGGAGAGGATATCCAGGAGGGATTGTGCCAGGTACTGGATGAATAGCACTGAAGAACATCCTTAACTCTCAGACTGAGAGAAAAACTCAAATATTTCCCTTGCCAGGAGTGGAGCTGGTAAAATTAAACCCATGGAGATGGGAGAAGAACAGGGATCTGAGGTGACAGAGGAGGAGAGGGAGGAAATGCCAGAAAGGCAGCAACAAACATAAAAAAAACCTAAAAAAAAATCTTAGCTTTGAGTAGTGCAGATTTAATGCCACAGCCCTTGGAATGCCCTGAAGTACCTCAAACTCCTCCCAGAAGCCCTGCTTGACTTTGTCCGTGGTCTCGGCCAGCTTGCTGAGCTCCCGCACGCGGCTCTCGATCTCGGCGGCGTTAATTCGGGTCGTGTTCAGGGGCTGAGAGACACAGACAGCAGAGGTTGGAGAAAAAACTACTGGGAAAAGACAACTAAAACACAATCCTCTAAGCTAAGGGTGTTTTATACAGGAATTCTTGGGTCCAAGACCTCTTTGAGTTCAAAACTTCGGAATTCACGTAACGAGGGGCAGCGAGGAAGGGACAGGGAGCAAGTGCTTTTAGAGTCTTTATTTCATACGTGAAGTCCCTCATTTCTGGGCTCTCCCTGCAATCCCTGTGGACCACAATGGCACTGGGAAGTTCTGGCACATCAGGGCCAAGTGTATCCCTTTACAGGCATGAAGGAGATTTGTTTCCCCTTGAAGTAACTTTGTTTCACGGAGTTTAGTTCTGCATTTCTGCACTAGGAAGGAAAAGCTCTCGCAGGACACACTGAAAAGCTGCACTCCCACAGTGTATTCCCAAGGTAGCAGAGCTCTGGGGTGTCTTCTCCATTCCCTCACCTGTTTGAGCTGCAGCACCGTGCCCAAAGTCTCCACCATGGGGTTCTTCTTGTAATGTTCCACCAGGTCTGTCAGAGAGTCGAACTTCTCCCCTCCCCCGACGTCGTATTTCAGCTCCTTCCAAGACAGATGCTCATCAGAACAAATGCACTTCACACCACGACACCTGCACTGACAGCACCTTTGGGCTGTGCATCGTGGCACAAATGATCTTTAAACCACATGCAAACTAATAAAATCCTTCTAAGGGATGGCAGAATCTCAATAACAGAAGCACACAGATGTTTTGGAGGGCATGAACCTTTTGGTCATCTCACTGAAAATCAGTTTATCTGGGGTTTAGTCAGCTCAAGATACTGGAGCTACAGGATGAGAATCCAGGAATTAGGAATTTGAATTGATTTCCAAAGCTAAATGTGCCCTGAAAGGCTGGTACTGCCTGGCACCTGCCTATTTTAAGGAAGCAATGCCAAGTTATTTTCCTCAGTGTCATAAGTGCTACTAGTAGTCAACTGCAAATCAAAGAGGGTTTCTTAAAAAATAACAATATTCTGGTAGTTTAGCTTTTACAAGGTCCTTGTATACCATTTCTACCTCCAAACTATTTCAGCTATTGCAGCTTAGTTGTTTTAATACAATTAAGTTGTTGCACTGTCTTCTGGCATAACAGAAATAAACAAAAAATTACAAAAAATAAAACACCTGATGGAATTTTGGTGCTGTCAAATGAGTGCAGTGGATCAAACACCTGAGCTGTGTCACCCACAGGGAAAGTGAGATGGATCCAGCAATCTGGGGGGAGGTGGAAGGTGAACTCCTGCTCCAATGCCACAGCCCGTGGAATTCCCTGCTAAAGGAGCCCGTGGTTTCCGTACCTGGCAGTGGATCATGACGTGTGTCACCTTGGATTTGCCATCATTGCTCTCTCCTTTATCATCTCCTGTCCTCACAGAGAGGACAAAGTCCCCAGGGTGGCTCTGGCTCTCCCTCACAAGGAAACTGCCATGTTTGCCTTTCTCTGTTAAGAGCTTTTCAGCTTCTCTTCCAGAGAGATGTCCATGAAACCACCTTTAAATAGAGATATAGAGAGATTTCTCTTTAAATAAAGATATACAGAGATCATTGCAGCCATGGCTGAATCCACCTGTTCCAATTATTTATTATAAAATAAAATCCTTGTGTTCACTCAACATTGTCCAGCTCCACAGGAAGCCTCAGTTGACAAAAATAATATATAAAATCAGCCTTGGAAGTGCATGCACACACAGGAGTGAAGACAGAAACACTTCAAAGCACTTCCACAGGTGCTGACATTTGAATTTCACACACTTTGATGTGGATCCTGCACAACAATCCCAGTGGATTCCCCGGTGTCCAACAAACACCAGCTCACACTGCAACCCCCTCCTCAGCCAAGGTGGTCATTCTGCTTTTATTTCCTTCATGAAGCCACATTTTCCTGATAAACCTGTGGGAACTTCACACCTTTGAGGCCTTACCCTTCCATCCCATTAGGAAGTGGACAGGATAATGCCAGCAATCCCATTTCTTCAGGAAATAAAGCCACAAAAAGCAACAATCCTCTCCACCACTGTTAAATGAAAGACACTCTGAGCAGTGAGAGAACATGTGTGGATATTTTCCCTTGTTCTTTCACTTCTGGGGATAAACAGATACCTGCTGGCCACAGAGGTTTATTTCTGACACCTCCATAATTCCTCAGGTTTAAAGTCTCAGATTCTCCTTATTAACCACGTTCCTCAAACCCAGGATTGGAGGAATTCAAGGATTTGTACATCATTCACATTCTCACACCGCTAGAAAAGTTCTAGAGTTATAACTAGAACTGTAAATTTATGTCCAGAAATTGGCCTGGGAATTTCTTGCAGCTCCACAGGAAATTCTACACTAAAACATCCTCCCAGTTAAAATAAAGGGAATTATTCCCTCCATTTAGGTTTTGTATCACACAAGGGAAAATGTTGAAGGCAACGGGTTCTGAGGCTTAAATTGCTTCACCTTTAGCCGTGTTTATCAACCTACTCTGCCAGGAAGCTCCCAGAAATTACTCCAGGACAGTGGCCACCCTTTCCTCAAATGCAAACTGGCTGCAGGGTTAGGAGGGACAAAGGGCATTTATTAAGAAGCAAGTGGACACTGAGGTTCCACCAGCCCTTCTCTGACCTCTCTGACGTAGGATCAGCACAGTTCAGCGGATACTTCAACTCTATGACGTCTCCATTCTTCTCCTTGAGCTGCCCATGGTGTTCCATGTAGTACTGCACCAGCTCAGCCAGCGTGGCAAACTTCTCTCCCCCGTAGAGGTCATAGTAGTCCCCCGTGTTCTGGATCTTGATGTGGGTCACGGCTCCAGTTCGTCTGGGATTGGGAACACAGGGAAAAAAAAACCCCACAAATCAGCTGATGGCAAATCAATCCCTTTTATATGGAGTGTTCTGCTGCCTGAGCTGCAGAAATCCATACTCCCATTTCAGCACTCGGCAACCCAATATTGCAGAAGGGCAGAGTTACTGCCCCTCTCAATTTGCTCCAGACACACTGCAGTGGTTTGTCTGTCCAAAAGCCAGGAAAAATAGGAAAAACCATCTATACTGAAGGGATCCTTGAAGCCAGTGCAAGCTCTGCAGCCTCACAATCTCCATCAGGAACCCCTCGGAGCCCCAGAATTGCTCCCACAAGCACAAGGGTGGAGGGGTCAGAATTCAGCATTCAAAGAGAGCCATCAGAGCTGGTTTGCTCCTATTCCCAGAACTTCCCAGAACTTCCCAGCAGCTCCTGAGGCCTCTCCTCAGTAAATAGTTTTGCTCCCCCAGTCCCCAATATTAAGGAAGAACAGCTCCCTGCAGGATTGCCCTCCTGTGCCTCAAGGCCTGTTATCTGAGAAGCAACCGAGCACCAGAATTCTTATCACCAATCCCACTTTTCCCTTTTCCTTTATCAACTTCCTCCTGCTGCCCTTTCCCCATCCCCACCACTGGACACACAGGGGACAACTGGCACAAAAGGCCTGTTTTGGAAGCTGAAAAAGCATCACAGTTGCCCTCCAAAACTTGCTGACTTTTCCTGTACGAGGAGAGACTGGAGAGCATTTCCTGCACGTGCTTGATCCCTCATTCCCATCATCTCTGATGGTTATCAAACAGATTTTTAAAAGGCTGAAAGTAATGCTGTTATCAACCCACTTCTGCTTCCCCTGAACCTTTTTGTCCCTCTAAAATCAGAATTCACTCCCCTCCAATCTATTGTTTCCCCAAGTTGGGTAAAATTTGAGGGAAGGAGGGAAAAGGGGAGGAAAAGAAGAGGGCAAAGTGAGTACTAAAAAGTGATTTGCACATTATTTCACCTCTTACAAGTAGTTCATCCACAACCTTTTCCCTGCAGAACAACGTTAAATGAAGACCTTTATCAGTCTGGGGAGAAGGAGTGAAAATATTTCAGCTCACCTGACAGAGAGGGTAAAATCTCCTGGGTTACTTTTGCTGGGCCGTGCCAGGAAGCTGCCATCCACCCCTCTTGTTAACAGCAGGTTTTCTGCCTCCACCCCAGTAATATTTGGATGAAACCATCTACAAGAGATTAAAAATACAAAATCTTAATAAATAAACAGAAGGTCTGGTTTTCAGACTTAACTTCCACAGGATTAAACAGAGCGACCCAACAGCTGCAAAATGAGGAAGGGCTGAATTTTGGTGCTAAATTAATTAAAAAAGTCTCCATTCATTATTTGTTTCATATTGCACTGCAATTTTGTGTATTGGCAAGAGATGCTCTGCAAGGGAAAGAACTCCATTCATACACACTGGGTTAAAATGGTATCAAAGACACACAACATAAACACAGACCAGAAGTCCGATTTCCTCACTCCAGGAAGACGCAACACACAAAGAAACTCAGAGACAAACAGGAAAAATACCTAAAAATAAACCAAAACATCCCAAGTGCCACTCGACAACATTTGAAAAGGTTAAAAACGCAACAAAACCTCATGTTTTAGGGCACAGGCTGAGAGGGGTCAGGAAGCAACTCCACTTGAGGACAACCTGCTCCTCTTCCACCTTCTCCAAAGAATGCGGCGCTGGGGTCGGATCAATCCCACTTAAATACAACCCCAGAGGAATCTCAGATTGATCTTCACCACCCACAAAGGACCCTGAATGACTAATACAGAGCCAAGGCTGGATCTGGGCTGTGGCCAAGAGGATCCATGTCCCACCTCTGGCATTAACTTCGGGGAGGCTCATCCGGAGCCGTTCCGTGACACACCTGCCTTTGCTCTTAGCTGGAATTCCCGAGTTCCATTGCACTCCTGGAGCACTGGACAACGTCCCTGCGCTCTTGATGAAAGGCTTTGTCACGCTCGTGTTTGGCAATGAAGAGACCACCTTTCATTTTCAGAATTAAATCAGGAAAATCCTCATCCCTCTTTTCCTTTATCTCCTTCTGCTGAGAGGGAAGAACTGAGGCTGCTGCTCTCAGTACAGGAAGTTTTGGCTCCTCCAAAGCAACACAAAAGACTCCACAACCAGTCCCTTTACAGATATAGGAGTGTTAGAGCTACAAAAAATTTCATAGCATTCCTGAGTCTTCCTGATCCAGTCAGCATTTCATGCTAAATTGCTAAATCAGCAAAATATGAGAGCGCAAATCTAAATTTAGGACTATTAATTGAATTGCTTCAGCAATTCCTTCTCTGCTGAAAAGCTGACAATATTCCCACCAAGGCCTCATCCAGCCTGTTCTCTTCGGAAGTGGATTCTCAGGGAAACCTTCTGAAGAGTTTTAGAGATTCTAGAATATTATTATTAATTATATTTATTAAGTAAATGATTCTTCTTCTTCATCATGCTTTTTTCGCCTAGTTAATAATATTCTGCTTACACCAAGATAATCTAGTGAAAACTCACTATTTTTCACTGAAAAGCATCAAAAATCAAAACCATGCAGCACAGGACAGGAGAAAATGTTCAAATACTTCCAAGCTATCACAGCAAGTGGGGATGAATTCATTAATAATGCTACATTTATCTAATGACTATTCAAAGGTCAAGAAAAGGTCTGGTTTGACGCAGTGTCAAAAAAAGAAATTTAATGCACTTGTTATTTAACAAGTATTTAAAGGAGAGGTTAAAAAGACGATACACTTTGTAAAACCCCAAATCTCACCCCCCAAAACACACAGAAATTCCAGCTGAAGATGCCAAAAGCCGAGTGCAGCAAAGCCAAGCTCCACCTGGGGAGGGTGCTGGGTTTTATTGCACTTTATATAACTTTGGTTCTGATGGCAACTTGTCCTCCTGCTCCCTCATCTCTGTATTTTTGGCTCTGAGTAGGAAGGTGCATTTGTCAGGCACCCCAAATAGAAAAATGGGGGTGTCAGTGATCCCTGCTCGGCGGTTCCGGCCCCGGGAGCAGGAGCTGCATTTGAAGCGCTGCCACCACCTGTGTCCTTTGAACCTTGGGCTGCATCCCTTCCAAAAAAAAAAAAAAACCCAAACTGGAGGAGAGAGCACACACCCCCCAGTAACACAACCCCCAGCCAGGACCTTCTCTTGCACTTCCTTTTATAGGGATGGAATGCATTTTGGGCTTTTTATCCTGCTTTCCCTCTCCAGTCTCTCCCAGCAGCAGGTGCAGGGCTCTCCCAGCCAAGGGCAGTAAATACAATCACAGGAGTAACACAACACACACAAACCCACACTCTGATTAAACTGGCTCCTCACCATCATTCCCAGTAGCAATTCCAAGTCAGGGCTCGGGACACACCATTCCCAGTCCCTTCTTAATTTACAAGGTTGGTAAAAGAGCAGGGTCTCATTTACGAAACTCAGGGGCATCAGCTAAGCAAGGAACCTTTTGATGAAAAATAATTCATGGTAGGAAATCCAGCCTTCCCACAATTATCCCTTTTTTTTTTGTAATCATGGTCCAGAGAAGGATCTGTGCTCCCCAACTCCCACACTGCCAGCACATTTCCCTCTTACCAACTGAAGAGAGAAAAAGACAGAAATCAATACAATTTTCCATGCTGGGATTGGGTTTTTCTAATCCCCTTTCCAAGAGCAGGGGAGATGAAATCAGCCCTGTCTCAGCTGTCACAGCCCCAGCACTCAGGAGGCACTGATGGGTGGGTGGGTTAATTACTCCTATTTTTAGGCTCATCAGTTGATATTTCTCAGCTTTTTTTCAGTCTCCCTCACATGTTACAGTTTCAAGCTCTGAGCAGAAGCAGCATTTCCAAAAGGTAACTTGTTGTGCCAGGAAGGGCACAAGTTGTCAGCAGGGCCATCCAGAACACCCAACATGCACTGGAGATCCTACACAGGCTCAAAAAACCCCAAATCCAACCATAAGTGGCCATGCATTGAACCCAACCCATACAGATCCACCTGCTTAAGCAGGACAAGAGAGAGGACAATTCACCATGAAGAAATTAGAGTTTAATGGGTATTAGTTATTCATAGAGGTGAATTAAAGAGGTGAATCAACTGGAGCTGTCCCATCCCTGGAAGTGTTCAAGGGGGTTTGGAACCACCTGGTGTAGTGGAAAGCGTCCCTGTCCGTGGCAGAGGGTGGAACGGGATGAGCTTTAAAGTCCCTTCCAAACCAAACCCTTGGGGGGTTCTGTGAATCTCAGAATAGGTATTTAAAAGGACAAGGATGTTTATAATCTTTTCTGTGACAGTCATTCCTCTCAACATTCACTTAAATCTCTCGGCCCCAGAGGGCACCTAATGCCAGACAAACACCAAATTACCTTACAGGCAGTGAGAAGCTACAACAACAAAAAAAAACATTTATCATCGTGGTTTTCAACTCCACTGAGTTTTGGAATCAACGTGAGTGCTGATGAGAAATGAAGAGCGCAGGGAAGGGGCTCAGGAACACTCACGGTAAAGCCGGGTCACCTTTGAGGGTCGGGAAGTCCCCAGTGCCGGTCCCGTGATGGCAACACGAGTCCCCCGGCACTGGGTGGGTGTCACACACAATGAACTTCTCTCTCAGCTCACGGGATCGTGGGGAGACCCCCCCTGAGCCCCCGAAATCGGGGGGACCGGGGCAGCTCCGGCCAGCGAAGCTACCTGGACCCCTCGCCTTCCCTCGGGGCGTCCCCCCGGGAATGCGAGAGGTGGGAGGTGCAAGAGCGGGGGGATCTCCCCGGGAACAGGCCGAGAGGGGGGACATTCCTCCGGGAAAGGGAGGGGTGGGATTTAGGGGTGCAGTCGCAGGCTGATTCCCCCGGGAACGGGCGGGGTGGGGGGTGCAGGAGCGGGGGAATCCCTCCGAGGACGTGCGGGGTGGGAGGTGGGGGATGCGGGGGCAGGGACATCCCCCCGGGAGCGAGCGGGATGGGCGCCGCCGGAGCGTGTCCCGGGGGTCCCGCCCGTCCGTGGGGAGCCCCCCCCATGCCCGCAGCCCCCCGGTCGCGGTGGCGGAGGCTCCCCGTGGCTCAGCGGCCCCCGCGCTCCCCCTGCTCGCCTCACCTCCGCGATGTCATCTTCCCGCGGAGCCCCGGCGGGTGGCGGTGCCCGGGCCGCCCGTGCCCGCCCGCCGCTCACATCGGGGTCCCGGCGGGGCCTGCGGGGAGCGCGAACAGCGGCGGCCTCGGGCCCCGGAGCGCGGCGAGCGCGGCGCGGCCCGCCCCGCGTCACCGCCCGCGCCGTCATCGCTCTGCGCCGCGCCCGCCCCGCCCCGCCCCGCGGGGCCGCCCCGCACGGGGGGCTGCGGGACCCCCAGCACCGCCGAGCGGAGTCGCCGCAGCATCACCCGCGTGCGGGGCAGGGCGCGGAGGGGGCCGCGCCCCGAGCTGAGCGGGTTTAGCGGCAGAGGCGCGGTGAGGCATCTCCCCCGTGCCGGGGGTCCTGCAGCGCCCGTGGGGGGGGTGCGGGCGCGGTGTCCCCTCCCCTCTGCAGCGGGGCCGCCACGGGCGGCGCGGGCGCTCCGGCACTACAAGTCCCGCGGTGCCTCGCGCGGCGCGGTGACGTCAGGCGCAGCGCTGGGGTTACCCCGCGCGGCCCCGGATGTAGGTCCCTTTCCCCCCCGGAAGGTGAGGATGGCGGAGCTCTGAGGGTGTTGCGGGGGACCCGCGCTGCATCCGCCGCCATCCGCGCACCCCGCGGGCACCGGCGCGGCCCGCGGCCTTCGGGGGACGGCGGGGGGCCGGGATGGGCGCGGCGGGCCGAGAGGAGCGGCAGTGTGGTGCCTCCGGGCGGGCCGGGCCGGGGCGGGCCGCGGCGGGATGTGGAGGCCGCGCTGGAGAAGCGGGAATGGGCTGGGCTGGGGCTGAGCGGGACAGGCCCGTGACTGTCCCGGCTGAGACCACCCGGGACAGAGGCGGGTGTTTGCGTGTCCACGGGTTTCCCAGCGAGCAGCCCTGGGTGCGATCGGTGAGCTCGGCGCTGCTGTGAGCAGTGGGAGCAGTGGTTGCTCAGCTGCGGCCGTAAGAGGCGGCTGACAACTGTCAAAAAGGTGTAAGGGATCGCTTCGATTCTTTTATTTTGTTTCTGTCACTCGAACTGTGCGGACCTTGTGCTGAGCCCTAGTTTGTGTGGTCCCCAGATGGCGGGTGAGAAGGCGCCCGCGGAGAAGAAGCCGGCCAAGAAGAAGGCAGGAGAGAAGAAACCGGAGCAGAAGCCGAGCCAGAAGGCAGCCGGGGACAAGAAGAAGAGGGTGAAGAAGTACCATGCCAGCAGGAACCCCGTCCTGGCCCGCGGCATCGGGAGGTATTCCCGCTCTGCCATGTACGCCAGGAAAGCCCTGTACAAGCGCAAGTACACGGCTCCAGAGACAAAGGTGGGATGGGAAACACTGTGTTTGAGCCACCAGGAAGCCTATGGTTTGAAATGTCAGGAGTTAATCCCTGTTCTTTGCCTGCAGATAGAAAAGAAGAAGAAGGAGATGCCCCGCGCCACCATCACCAAGCCAGTGGGTGGAGACAAGAATGGAGGCAGCCGGGTGGTTAAAATCCGGAAAATGGTATGGGAAAGCAGTGGGATGCTCGTGGTTTGGGGCTGGTCTGGGTAACCTTGGACTGGGTGAGGTGGACACCTCTTGCCTGAGGTGACATAGGGACCTCAGCCTGAGCTGTGCTTCACTGAACTGTTGGAAATGCTCACCTTGAGATACAGACCCAGTGTTCTTGGGAGATGGTGGAGCTTAGGGTGGGAATTTCGGGAATGGTTGTAGGCAGAATTGGGTTCTGTGCCGTTTGTATTGCTGTGCTGAGGTGGAAGCACACACAGAAGCACAGAGCTGGCTCCCTCTGTGCACCCTTGCCCAGGAAACAGTCTGTGTGTTCCCATCACCAGCTGCAGCAGAAACAAGTCCTTCAGAAAGCTGGGTGATGGGGAGGATCTTGGTGAGGGGTTTGTGCCCTGTGGAGTGCAGGTGTTTAACCACGTTGCTCCTCTTCCCCCCAGCCCAGGTACTACCCCACGGAGGACGTGCCCCGCAAGCTGCTGAGCCATGGCAAGAAGCCGTTCTGCGAGCACAAGCGGCGCCTCCGCTCCTCCATCACCCCGGGCACGGTGCTCATCCTGCTCACCGGGCGGCACCGCGGCAAGGTGAGCCCCCCATGGTGCCCCCCAGGGAGCTGAGATACCCCACATTTACCAGCTGATGGCACTGCTCAGCTGCTGGGTGCAGATCCGTGACTTGTGTCTGGATGCTTCCCTTGCCTGGCCGTGAAGGGATGCAGAGTTCAAATGTTTTTTAAATTATTGTTTCCTGCACAGAGCTGGGAGTAGAACAGGCTAATCCAGTGGCTTAGACAAAACTGAAGGAGTTTTGCTGCAGTGCAGAGCAGCAGACCCAGGTCATATTTCTGTTGCTGCTGCAGCAAAGGCAGAACTTGGTCTTTTAGTAGCTATTGCAAGGAAAGAATTAAATTTTCATTCTTAATCTAATTATTAAGGTAACACTTGATTGTTACATTGTATACTTCATCATAATGATGGTTGTTGACATTATTTACATCCTTTATTTTCTTGAATATTCTGGCTTTATGTCCCATTACATAAAGGATGTTGTTCAGGGAAGGCAAACCTGACCAGAAATAATAAGACCCAGCTGGGGGATGGACACAGCTGTAGTTTGGATCCCAGGGTGGCAATTCCTCAGGTTGCACATCTGCACCCACACCTGGAGCACTGTCAGTGGCTGTACCAGTAATGGGCCTAGGGTGGGCACAGTCCCAGCTTGGCTGTGGTACTGGAGTGCTGGCACCTGAGGACTGATGGCACATCTCATTCCTTTACAGCGTGTTGTCTTCTTGAAGCAGCTGGACACTGGCCTTCTGCTGGTTACAGGTGAAAGCTTCTACATACTTAGCAATATTTTGGTTTGGGGTGGGGATTCTGGGGGTTTGGGGCAGGGATTCTGGGGGTTTGGGGTGGGTTTACCAAGCTCAGGTTTGTCTCTGGGGTCAGTAGCACAACCGCTCTGCGTGTGGGTGGTTTGGGACATCGTGTGTTCACAGGACAACGTGGAGTCACATTTTGTGGTGGAGTCCCCATCCCTGGAGGTGTTCAGGGAATGACTGGACGTGGCACTCAGGGCTCTGGGCTGGCTGACAAGGTGGGGATGGGTCACAGGTTGGACTCGAGGATCTGGGAGGTCTTTTCCAGTCTGAATGATTCTGGGATTTGTGACTTAGCAAGAAGGAGGAGGGGAGATAATTAAGCTTCAGCATCTGGAAGAAACCAGGAAGCACTTTTTGGTATTTCTAGAGGGGAAGGGCTTTAAATGTTCAGATTGTAGCTGTAGGCATCTCTGAAGGAACTAACCATCACATAAACTGCAAAAATTCAACCGTTTGCACCAGAAAAGCTGATTTTGTTCTCTTCCCTCTGCCTTCAGGCCCCCTGGTTGTCAACCGTGTCCCCCTGCGTAGGGCCCACCAGAAGTTTGTTATTGCCACATCTACAAAGGTTGACCTCACTGGAGTGAAAATTCCCAAACATCTCACCGATTCCTACTTCAAGAAGAAGAGGCTGAGGAAGCCCAAGCACCAGGAGGGCGAGATCTTTGACACTGAAAAAGAAGTAAGACATGGGGTGGTTTGTTGGTCCTGAATTTCCATGTGACCCCAGGCCAGGCTCCAAGGGGGGAATAGCAGGGAACAAACAGCTGGATTTTAAGTGGCCTTTAATCAGATGAGGTGATGCCACTAAGGTGGATAAAATACAGCATTGAGATACCCTGCTAAATTTGGAGATTTTTCTCTGCTTGTACCTCAGCAGACCAGCAGAAGGGATTATTCCAGTTAAATAATAACTATAAATCTCTTTTTTTGAGTGAGAAACACCTTTCCTTTTTGGATCCTGCCAGTGGCAAAAGCCACAGTGGCTTCAGTGCTGAGCTACCTCTGGTCTCCCACCGCATTCCCCTGATTTAGAACAAATGAAGATTCCTTGAAAATGCCAAAACTTCTGGTTTTCCCTGAATTTTCTCCTCTCTGCAGAAGATTCCGAGGTCACTGTGCAGGGTTTTAATGTTCTCCTCTGTGCTCTGCAGAAATACGAGCTGACGGAGCAGCGCAAGGCAGACCAGAAGGCCGTGGATTCCCAGATCCTGGCCCGGATCAAGAAGGTGCCTCAGCTCCGTGGGTACCTGCGCTCCACCTTCTGCCTCTCCAATGGAGTCTATCCTCACAAATTGGTGTTCTAAGCCTTCTGAAAGCACCACATTAAATTCCAAGGAAAAAAAAAAAAAAAAAAAGCAGGGATTTGTGGTGTGGTCATTGCAATCTGGGACAGCACGTGCTGCACGAGGCTTGCGGTGCGTGATTTAACAGGTAGAAAAGTGCCTGTGGCGTGAAACTCTGAGGGAATGCATGTAATGACCAGAATTTTGAGGGTGAGGTTGGGGGTTTTGGTTGGTTGGGTTGGGTTTGTTGCATTTTTTAAACTATTTAATATAAACAGAAATTCAGCTTTCTAAACTTCGAATGAGCTGGGAAGGGACCTTGAAGAGATTTTCTTTTGGGCATAGCAGATAATGCTGGGTTGTCACAGTGCACAATAAAACCCAGCCCAATTTCTGCTGACACAACTTCTCTCCACCCTTGCTGTGCTGAAACCAGGGCTTTGGGGTTTTTTTTGGTAGAACCAGCTCTGGCAATAAAACTCTGCAGGTAACTCAGCATTTTAAACCTTGTGAGCAGCTCTTGAGATGGTGTTTGAGAAACAGCTTTGATCCATCACTCACCACGTGAACCTCAGCAAATACAGAACTTTATTTAGAGGCATTTCAGGAGCTATGCCTTGGATTTTAAAGTGGAAACACTGGGAATACTTGAGTTTTGCACAGTAACTTAGCTCTGGAACCATAACAATGTCCCTTTCCTGTTCTTTGTTTATCCCTGTGGGATGGAATGCTGTTGGTTGGGAGGAATACCACCTGCTTAGGTCAGAAGGCAAATCCTAAATTCTGTAGGCTTGGAAATTGGTTCAATAATAAGATGTTTCTGTGATAGGGAAGTATTTTTCGATTCTGGGAGACTTCTGGAATCTCAGTAAGTTTTCCTATCTCTAAAACTTCTTGAAAGTGAGTTGAAAAAGTTAGTCCTCTGTGTTTTCCTTATCTGTCACAGTCAGCAGAAATCTGGAAGGGTATGCTTGGGTAGCAGTAGCTCTGCTCTTACAAAAACCAGGGATGTACACATTAACAAACCTGGCAGGCTGGAGCTCTCTCTTAGCCAGACTTCTGCAGGAATGGAGGATTATGTAACTGCACCATCTGGCTGCCCATTAATTCTGAGCTCAGAGTAGCCAACGGGGTCAAACTCGACGAGGAATAAGAGATTTCATCAAATTCATGCAACATTTATGAGAAGGGGATGGGAAAGGGAGCAACACAACCCTGTCTGAGGTGGGAGTTTTACAAGGAACATACTGGCCATGCTCCTTGGGAAAGAGGAATTGGGCTTTGAGTGCTCCAGAGGCAGTGGAGTAACTGAGACACCTGCACAACACCTGGCTGGCACCAAAGGGGCTGCAGATACTGGTACAGCTGGTGCTTGGGGGTGTTAAAATGTGTGTGGTCTCTTGGACCATCTTCCTCTGGATAATTAACAGGCTGGGAGAGCTGGGAGTGTTCAGCTGGAGAGGAGAAGGCTCCAGGGAGACCTTAGAGCCCATTCCAGTGCCTAAAGGGGCTCCAAGGGAGCTGGAGAGGGACTTTGGACAAGGGATGGAGTGGCAGGACAAAGGGAATGGCTTCCCACTGTCAGAGGGCAGGGTTAGATGGGGTATTGGAAAGGAATTCTCCCCTGTGAGGGTGGGGAGGCCCTGGCACAGGTTGCCCAGAGAAGCTGTGGCTGCCCCATCCCTGGAATTGTGTTCCAAGCCAGGTTGGATGGAGCTTGGAGCAGCCTGGGCTAGTGGAAGGTGTCCCTGCCCATGGCAAGGGGTGGGACTGGATGATATTTAGGATCCCTTCCAACCCAAACCCCTCCGGGACTGTCCATAAGTACCAGGGAGGTTCAGCAGAGGGAGGCAGCGAGCCGGCTGTGTCCCAGTGCAGAATTCCTGGCCTGCCTGGGAGCGTTTCTGTTGCTCTGTGTTGTGTTCTGCCCCGTGTTCTTTATTTTTCCCTGTAATTTTGTCTGAGTTACATTTTCTGTGTTGTACTTGGTTTGCTGGATCATGGGTATAGTCAGAGGTTTTTAAGTTGATGTGAGATTTTCCTGCAGTGGTGGGACTGGCCTGTTCACAGAGACAACTCTAAAAAGATACAAAAGGCTTGTACACATCTCCCTTCTGCTGCTCAAGTACGTTCAGTGATACTGCCAAGGAAAAATCTTAACCCAGTGTGCTTAGAAAGCTTGGTTAAAATAAAAATTGTAAATGGGGACACTTATATGGAAAAAGCCCCATCCAGCAAGTGGAATCAGAATAGTTCGGTATTTCAAGGTCTGCAAACCCAGATTCAGTCACACAGCTGTGGCCTGAGAGCAAACTGAAGGAGATTCTCCTGCTCCAGCTGTTCCCTTCCCCTCTGGGAATGGGGAAGTTGCAGGAACAAAACAGCCCCGTGGGTTTGCCTAAAAACACAAAGGTGTTCTCTGTCATTAATTACTCTGTCATTAATTACTGGTTACTCTGGCATATTCCTCAGCTGTGTATCAGCAGACATGAAGTGACACCTGGAGCCATTCCCCTTGTTTACTGGCAGGGGAGGCTTTGTCTGCTGTCAGGAAGGGATTTGGAAATAGGAGTCAGATCCCGGTGTGGAGCAATGGCCTCACGTGCTGCCCTCACCCTGGTCCTGTCACCTGCGTGGTGACCAGGAACACACCCTGCAGGGAGGGAGGGATATCCCTGTGCTGCTCTCAGTCCCTGCACTGAGTCACTGGGCCCAGCTGGATGCTGGTGTCACACAGGGATGTGGGAGCAGGCCTGATGGAAAATTGGAACACCAAATCCTGCCTTCACGGGGCTGAGCAGCATCTTGGGCTTGGAGACACCACAGCCATAAGGAAAGGCAGCCAGTGGACAGCTGGGATGTGTCTCTCTCTAAAATGTTTTCCTTGAGTGAAATCTGTGAAATCTGCCTTCTTCCTGAGCTGCTCCAGGGTGAGGGATGGAAAACGGGAAAAACAAGGACTGCACAGCTGACCAACACAAACAAAGCGAACATCCCAAAGGGTTTTTCCCTGTCTGCTACCTGGTAAATCCTTGCCCCGCATGAAGAGCCCCTGTGTGTGCTGTGCCTGTCCCACAGCCATTGTCATTCTGAGCATGCAGACAGTTCTGCAGTCCCAGCTCGCTGAGTCATTGCTTTTGCCTGTGCAGCCCCCACAGAAGGAGCCAGAGCCATCCAAAGCTTCCCTCACCCAATCAAAAGTGCTGGAGATGTGCAGGGCCAAAAATAGTGACAGACTCAACCACAGCAGCACTTCATTAGCATCAAATGTGCTCTTTGCTTCAGCTGCCTAATAAAGTGATATGTAATTATAATAAAGCATCCTTTGGAGAGGAAAGAGAGAGGGATGTTGGCTTTCCCAGGGAATTGGTAATAAGATATGATGCCTTGTTATCTCCAGGCACCTCTTTTTACCCCTGAGCTGTGCAGTGACCCCGTGGGTGCAGCTCCAGCCTGGCTGTGTCCGGCTGCTGTGTTGGGAAGAGTCTCAGGGAGGCAGCCACTGGCTTTGCTCCTGGAATGAGGATCCTTTGGGACCAGGATCCTTAGGAGGAACGGGCTGATCTGCCAGACAAAGTACTTCGCAGTGCCAGGTTTGGAGAGAAAGTTACCTTTGGCATTTCAGGTGTGGCACACTTGGCTTTAACTTGAATTAGAGAAGATGGCTGTGGCTGGAGTGTGAAGCTGCTTTTACAGGGCTGCCACACCTTTTGGGATTGGTGGCGAGGAAAATTCGCCAAATTCCCAGATGTCCAGTGATTGCTCAGTTCACCTGTGCCATAGGAAGTGCCTTGCTATAAAGGAGAAGCTGAACCTTTTTCCCTCCATGTATTGGCACCCGATCCCTGCCCTTCCTCTCCTCACACTTCACAGAACTGTTGCCAGTCTGTTGCTTCCTGGTCTCTCCTTATTCAAATCAACTGGGTTTAAAATCAAAACTGGGGTTTTTTTTTGCAGCTCTTACTCTGTTACAAGACAGACACATGGACAGCTTAGTCTGAGATCTGGAACTTCACAGGAGGGTCATCTCAACTCCACTGCACTTTCTTGCATCCTTATTGTTCTGAAGCAACAGGTCACATAAATATCAATCCTCTGGGTCCAGAATGAAGAGCTCCTGCTCCTGCTGTGTTTTGGGAACAGCATCTGAAGTTCCCAGCACCTGTTAATTTGATTCCTCCAGTTCTGCTGCATTACAGTCTGCACTAAGCACTTGATAACTCATTGTTTAAGCAATTAGAGCAATTAAAGCCTTATTTTTATAAAGATCTTATTCCTGTGTTGTTCAGGAAGGCACTGATTGAGCAGAGCCAGCCTGAGTCATGCCTGAGGGTGGGGCTGCAATGGTTACATGTGGACTTTGACACATGTGCCAACAACCAACCAGGAACATTTTGCCTTGTTCAGTTGGTTTTTCATTGTTTTTTTATTGTTTTGGGTTTTTTATAGACCCTCTGGCTTATTAAGAGTCAAAACCCCCACGTTTGTCAGCTGACTGCCTTTTTTTTTAATTAATTTTATCGCTTTTTCTCACCGTTATTTCAATGTTTATCTGGGAAATGACTTCACATGATAGACTGCACACAGAGCCAGCAGCTTCTGTGACCTAACCATGGTTCACACTACACCAGACATAAATACTTCTTAGCTGTAATAATGATGAGAGAGGGGGCATGGTAGTCAAAAAAGTACTTGAGATACAAGAAATTCAATCTTTTTCTCAGCTCCATTGGTTTTTCTGGGTAATCCTGAGCGAGTAACTTAATTTTAGTGAAGTCAGTGCTCACTCACTGCAGAAAGCAGAGACACTTCCTCATATCAAGTCTCAAGGAGTGTTTTAAACTCCTGCAAATATAAAATTTACGTCAATGCTTTAAAGTACAGAAAAGAATAAAAGGTCTTTGCTCGGCTGACACTGAGGAGGGAGCTGATCCCTTATTCTAATCCTGTTCTAGGGAGATGATATCAACATTTAATACCAAAAAACACAACCATTGTGCTGTGTTGAAGACTGGCACAGGTGACAGGAGGAATCAATGTTTTCACAGTCCTGTTTATCAGTTTTAATGCTGGGGCTTTTTTTTGCAGAATTCAGTCCATTATATCTGTACAACTCAAAGATTCAGAGTGTCTGGTGCCATCCTGTGTTCCTGCAGTTTGCCCAATTAGCAGTTCCCAGTGCTTTGCCTGCAGATTATTTTTAATGATGATAATAACCAGCTTCTCCTACTTCCCATCCACTGAGCACATTGGCCTCGTGACACCCAGCAGAGGCAAAAAATCTGCCAGTGGAACACCAAGAAATTACACAAAGGTAAAATGATCTGTTTATCCATTGAAGCAACTCACTGAGTGCAGAGAACCACACCAAGGCTCTAAATCTCATGGGGAAAAAAATAAAAATAGAGACTAAACCAGAAGCAATTTCCCCTTCATCTGTTTTGCCAGTCCTACCTGATGCAGAGGGTTTTTCACTCTATTGACAGATGCACTTAGGATGTCATTGTTTTTAAAATTAAGGCTCTCAGTATGTGGTATCTTATTGTTTAAAATGCCCATTTTCACATGAGGAAGTAAAACACAAGCTAAAATGTACAAAAGTAAGTCCAAATGATGTCCTTGGTTCCAAAGGGAGGAAGGTTAATTTTCACAGCAAGGACATGTGAAGACCCTAAAAGAATGATTCACCCTCCAAACGTTCCACTGGAGATGTTTAGGTACAATCAGCACTCCAATTCCTGGTGTGAATGCCCTGCTAAGCTGAAGGGAAGATCTGTTTTGTGGAATTTCATAGAAATTGGTGGGTAACCATAGCTGTCCCTTCAAATAAGCCCCTCCAAAAAAAGAACAAATGCCCCTTTAGAATCAGGGAACTGAAACCACAGCAACTCTTGCTCAAACGAGAGGCACATGGCAAAGCTTCTGTACGTTGCACATTATCCACATGGCTTCCCTGGGCCTGACAAAAAAGGTGCAAAAAGGGCATTTGAAACCTGCAGCTTTGTGTTTGTGTGAGAGAAAAAAGCCCCACACATGGCCAGAGCAGGGGCACAGAGGGAGAAAGGGGGAAACTGCATTTTGAGGCTGCTGATGCAAGAGAAAACTTCGAGAGGGCTTTTTTTTTTTTTTTTTTTTTTTTTTTTTTTTTTGGTCTTTTTTGTCCAAATCCTGGCTTTGGTCAAAGCACTGTGCACAAAAATCTGTGGTTTATTTAATCCAGTGCTCTAGGAAAAAAAGACTTTCATGCTTTGTAATTAAACAGGACTTCATCAAGGCAGTATCTCACATCCTCCTGTAAATGTCTTCTAACACAGGTGACCCATTAATCCCCAAATTGCCCAAGAGCTGGAATAAAAAATATAAATTAAAATAATATAAAGAACATCCCAAATTCTGTGGCTTGGGCTTACCTGCAGTAAGTGCTGATTTCACCTAGGAAGGCTGTCCCAGCATGAGTCAGTCAGTGCAGCTGCTCCTGGGGATTTGTAATACAGGATTTCTATCATCCTTCCCATTCTGTCACCCTGAGCTTCAACTTTTCACATCATTCAGTTGCCACCACACCAAGCCTGGGCAGATTGGGCAGCCAAGCCTAAAAAATGGCTTTTTTAATGTGTCCTGCCCAATGAACAGCCACATGAGGAGCCTGGCAGGCTGCAGCACAACACACACAGTGTGGTCCCCGTGTTGCACGTGCAGGGCTGGGCTGATGTTGTTTGTCTGTGAATGATCTGATGGAGGGGGTGATGCTGGTGGAGTCCTCCCAGCAGTGGTGGCTTTGGATGACTGACAGCACTGCTGTTGGCTCTTCTGTTGATTGATTGTGGAGTTATTTGAGTTGAAGGGCAGTTAAATGTTCTTCCTGGTTTATTTGCAGTGATGTTCTTTTTAAAGAAATACTGTGATGTTGTTAAGCACAAAATCAAGGTACATAAAAGCACTCCAGAAAAGACTGACTTTCACCTGCCAGGACCAGGATTTTATAAGCACGTGCCACTCCACTGCAGCATCATAAACTCAACTCTACAACATTCCAAATGAAGAAACCCTCCTACCTGTAACAGCATGAAACCATTTTCATCCATCCTGGCTTCACCTGCAGGCCAGTCCAGCCCAAATCTGTGGAACGAGGAATTATTTGGCCTTTACTGGTTTGTGCCATCTGGCTGTGAGGAACAGAGGGAAAAACAGGTGAGTCATAGTGAGCATGAGGAGACTGAACTCTCACAGCAATCAGCAGCACCCCTTCACTGACAAAACCACAGCAGACTTCCAGAGCTCTTTTTGTTTGTCTCCCTCGTATTTGTATCCCATCAAACTGTTCACTCACTGTGACTTTACTGTAGAATAGTTCTTACTCTTCCTTTAATAGCAGATTCTTGGCTGGAAATTATACATCAGAAATACCGGAGAGAACAGCAGAAATGCTGCAAGAAAGAAAGGAAGGGGAGGAAGGCACTATGGGAAGAGCACCTTTGGAGATGTGGGCACTTCCAGCTGCAAGACAAGCACCACACAGGGAGCAGAATTGTTCTCCCCAAAGGAAAAGCCACTCCAGTTTGCACAGCGTGGCTTCAGCTCTCAATTAGTGCCTTTCAGTCTCGAGTTTGTTTTGAATGCCTGTCAGCACTGCAGGGAGAATCAGCCCAGACTAACAGTTGCTCAGGCCAGGGATTCACTGCCCTGCCTCCCTTTCCTCAGCAAAAGGGGTTGTTAGTGCTGCAGTGCCTGTGCAAACCTGCTAATTAAGACTTCACAGTCTTGGAACCGATTGATGAATTTCAAGTAGAAGACAAAGATGACAAAAGTTCAAAAGCCACCTCATTTAAAATTCTCATTTGAAATCCTACTTTGGCTCTTTTCTTTGCTGTCCTGTTGTTTCAGACTCCCCAGTTATCCCATTTTAGCACCCTCTCCTTACTTAGAGATGTGCCTGTGAAAGGTGAGTCAGTTTTGGGTGAACAACAAGCAGTGAGCTGGGGGGTTTATTCCCAGCATTTCTGCCTCAGCATAGGTGACTAAATAGATTTTTTTTGTCAGGGTTGGCACGTCTTGATCTAAAATGTACAAAACCACCTCCAGCCTTTTGCCACAACCAGCTGCCTCAGGCCTTTCCTTCTGGGTAACACCTACACAGTGGGGCTGCTGGAGTCACGCTGGAAAAATCCTTCTTCCTGCCATCTCCTAAAGGTCCTTGTGCTTCCCCCCATCCATGGGCTTCTTGGAACACGGTGGTGGCTTCCAAATCCAAACACAGGGGGTGCTTTGTGTTTTTGCTTTCCAGCAGTTCCATTTTGTGTCTGCAAAAGATCACGGGAAGGTTTTATTTTTCGGTGGCTCTTCCAGCTGCTGCAGAATTCTAGGGAATGAGGAAAAATCAGTAGTAGAGACAAATTCTTGCCAGTCATAGTAATGCCAGCTTTCCACCCACTTACCTCTTCATACATTTCATTTGACTGTATTTATTACATGTATTTTAAACTCTCAGTGTCAAAATATTACTAACCTTACTGTGTGATGGAGTTAGACTGAGTTATATGAATGAAATCAAATAAGCCTAATACTTATAACTTTTCCTAGATATCTTAAATTTCTGGTACTCAAAAAAGAAAGCTATGAAAACTTTTAATTTCTCTTATACTCCTAAAGCATTTTTTTGCTAACACATCAAGACTTTTATCAACAAGAAATGAAAAAGCCAAGATGCACTTGCTTCAATGTTTTGATTAGTTCTGCTTTGTCACAGAGGAAAAACATCCTTATTCAGGACAAATTGCTCCTGAATTAGAATAATTTGAAATCTGCTTAGGGTATATTGGGTATCACTGCAGCAGGAAAATGCTGAAGCCTGATGCAAATATTTAGGTATTTGTGGTTCTGATGGGATGACTGGGTGTAAAAAGGGTGTAAAAAGGATGTAAAATGGTACTAGAATATATGTATTATAATTTTAAAAAAATCTCCTCTGTTGACAGTAATGATATAAATATGGAGAAATAAATGATAAATAAAATATAAACTCATGTAGGTGTCACAACAATATTTTTCTGCAACTCTATAGGGACCATCCCCAAGTGAGCTTTGATGCTATGGGAGATTTTAAGAAAATGCACAGCTGGTAGAAAACTCACCAGAATTTGAAATCAACTCATCCTGTGAATAAGTCATATTTAACCAAACTTCAGTTGGAAAAAGAATGGAGAAAAATGTTAAAAAAGGTATTTGGAGTTTTCATTTCGGTATTAATTGCATTCAGCATCACCTCTGAGATGCAGCTACAGCTGCTCTTCCCGTGCTTCCCATTCCCATCAGCTTTGAGGGGTGGGAACATCCTTGTCCTCCCTCGGGAAGTCTAAGGCAGGTTTGACAAACGCTTCAGTCAGAGCTGGATGAACCTTCCAGGGAGGAGAGGGAGTCAGGCACAGTCTGGGATTCACTGTTCCCACCTCCCATGGAGCTGGAAAGGGATTCACATCCTCTCTGCCTCTTCATACCCACGAGATCTGAGGTTGTATCACAGGGCTGCAACTCCGTGTGGGACTTACATTGACTTTGCTAAAATTAAAGCTTTTACAATTTTGCTTTTCAACACAAAATAGGAAGAAAAAAAAAATAGACAATTTAGCTGTCTGCCCTGGAACAGAAGATATATTTGAATAACAAGGCAATGCTCCTAAAAGAGAAACCAAAAGTCTGTGTGTTCTGTGGCAGCAACTGGAATTCTTTCTTGTCATCAATGAATAGCTCTCAAACCAGTGGCTTTGCAGGATTAGTATTTCAACCAATTTACTTGGGAAATTAAGAGAAAATTATTGAAATGTAGAAACTCAAATTATTTCTTCATAGTCGAGGAGAAAATCAGTTTATGACGCTTTTTCTTTCCAAGAGTTTCAAATAAAACTTTCAGTAAATCAGGGGGTAAATACGAAGCCAGAGGTGTTCTGATAAAGGGATGTGTTGTATTTGTGTCTGAGCATCAGCCCCACTTTGGTGCTACTCAAAATCACTGCTGTTCTTGCAGCACCCACTGATTCCAAAATCCTGCCATGTTTGGAACTCATTTTCCAGAACTAATTTTAAACCCCTCAGATCTCAGCCAGGCTGCCACAGACCTTGTGAATTTAACATTGCAAACCCCAAGAAACACAAGGGGTGGCCCTTGTAATAATTTGTATGAATTATATAACCCCACCTTGTTACATTTATATCTTCACAGTCTGGAGCAGAATATTGTAGCAGAGTTGGTGTTGGGTTTTTATTTTTTTTCATTTATTTTTCCCTCGTGTTGCTGCACCGGTTTTCAGAGAGGTTGAATTTTAAAACAGCACCGAAGAGCTGTATTTAAACCTACCTATTTTTGGATATTAATAATGAGCCTTCTGAGACATTTGAGATTCAGAAATTCAGGACAACCTCTCAGGGATCTGCTCAGCTCCCAAAAACTCTTCTTCACTGATGGGCAGCATTTAGATCCTTCCCTTCAGGAAAGGCTACTTGAGTAAGAAAATGAGGCATGAGATTAGGGAGAGCAGTGGTAAATGCCAGCTTGTTTTGCTTGTGCACGTGAAACACCACAAACAGAATTGAAGTGGAAGCTGTTATTTCATTTACAAGCCCAGGATAAGGCAACATTATCATCCAGCTGCAGGAAAAGCGGAGAGGACATGGAGACACCGAGCAGGAGAATTGCATGGAAGACAGGAATCTGTCCAGGACATTTCACACTGGTGAGGCTTCATTTAAATACCAGCAGCTCAAGGGAGGTGTGGACAAGTTGGAGGAAATCCCAGAGGAATGATGAGTCTTCCAGAGCACGTGGCCTACAGAGAAAATTTGAAAGATAGGGATTATTTGGTACAGAGATGATGGACAGGAACTGTGGTCACAGCTCTCGTGGGTGAAGAAAACTGCACAAGAGAGGAAGGAAATAAACTCTTCTCTAGGCCTGGAAAACCTGGAAAAAATGAATGAAAAGGCTTAAATTGCAGTAACACAAGTTCAGTTGTGGATTAGGAAACTCCCTGACTGCGATGACAATTCAACATGGAAGAGATGGAACAGAGAAGCTGTGGCTGCTCCATCCCTGAAAGTGTCCAAGGCCAGGCTGGACAGGGCTTGGAGCAGCCTGGGATAGTGGAAGATGTCCCTGCCCATGGCAGGGGGTGGCACTGGATGAGCTTTAAGGTCCTTCCAAGCCAAACCATTGTGGAATTCCATGATTCCACGGATGCAGGTGGAATCTTCATCTCGATGGGCCAGGTGTGTCACAGGTAGTGCAGTTACAGCTGGGTAAGAGCACTGCATTAGGTTGTCTCTAAGGAAACATTCCAGCATTTTTATTAGGATTCCATGATTTACATTCGTTTCCTGCCCAATTTAAGTAAGGCTGTGTTTGCAAGGTAGTGATTCATCCTCTTGTTTTCTCTAACAAATTATCCATATTCATTTTAATAAAAATATCTTTGTATACTTGTTCTTCCTTCCTCAATCCCACCTTGAAATCACTTATCCTTCAGCAATTATTGCCCTCCTAAATGAGAAAAATGTGGAAATATTTTTCTTTTGCAATTAAAATACATTTCTGAGGTTTGAAATGATTATATTTCCCTGTCTAGTTTGTTCCTTCTCCTCTGTCAAACACTGGTTTTTTTCCCCTTCAGTCCTTTCTAAGTTTTACTTGGAGAAAAAAATGAAGGAACTGTATCTTTTAATCCCAGTTAGTGTGCCAAGAAATGCCAGTGTTCTGTGCATGGTGGCCTTATTAATGATGGCATTCGGGTTCCCTAAATAACATGTACCAGGATTCAGGGGATGGAAATCTGGTCGTTGCAACCCACGTGAAAACAGCAACTATTTCTCCTGTTTCACACATTTCTCAGTGTCCCAGTGGTCATTAATACTGAAAGTGTCATTTCTAAATGAGCAGAAAGGTGCCCAGCAAAGCCTCGGGATGAAAAGGATGTTCCCCACAGCATTGAACATAAAATTAAACTGGAGGGTGAGACAATTAAATCCCATTACATCACAGGCAAATTCCAAGCAGGGAGAGTGAATTTCCATGGGCAGCTCACAGGACTGAATATTTGCCCCCAGACCAAGATCATGTTCTGGTAAATCTCAGTAACTGTGGGCACAGAGAAGCACAAGGACACCGGAGACCTGCCCAGGAAGGAGCTCATCCCAGGATCCTGCCACCAGAGGCAGAGGCGACCACAGCAGCTCGAGAAATGCTCAATATCTGCTCAAAACCCACGGAAATAATAAAAAACAATGAAAGCAAAAGACTGGTTTTCTGTACAAGCCTGTTTACAACTTTCAGATTTTATTCCCTTCCGCTTGATTTGTGACACAAAGTTATTCCAGCCTGGTTTTTTTAGCCTCCCATAAAGTAGTACAAGGTTTCTTTGTAGTTCCTGCTGTACCCCTCTGACTGCACATTGAAGTTACACTGGCTGACGTTTGCTGGTGACAGGCAGAACAAAAATATTATATATTTTTCATTATATTACACAACACCTCCTGCAGCAGATGCCAGGCAAGCTGCACAATGTTTATTGTATCCATTACAGCCCTAATATTGAAAATTTCATGTGAAAACCTCTATCAGTGTCCCGTGCTATGGAAGTTTATGGATTGTTCTGGTAATTCCTGAATGGCAGGCACTTAAAATAATTTAGGAAATTACACATACTAGTAATTATTTTATTGGCCTGCACTGAGGCAGGACAGGACACATTTCTCAGTTTTATGACATTACATGAATTCAATAACTGATTTTTAATTGAATTCAGAAAGAACTCCAGATAAGCAAATCAATAACTATAAAATGGTAAATATTCCCTTCTGTTCAGTGTGGGGTAACAACGTGGCTGTGCACCTCGTTCTGTGCCTCTCCTGCTAGGGAAGCATCCAGAGCTACACTCACTTTTCCTGGCTCCGAGTCAGCTCCTCATTCCCATACAAGGCCTTGGTTTGTATTTCCAGGTAGTGGGTTGAATCCACAGCTATATCAAACCTGGATTCTCCATCTGGGATCTACTGTGGCAACCATACTCCTCTGGGATAAAGCAGTCCAGAAGGCCTTGGAAGGAGCATGGGAGAGCTGGAGACAGAGAATTTTCAGCCTGTGGAAAAGTCCTCTGGAGAACAAACACATCCAAAACTCTGTAAAACCCTGCAAACCCCTTCTGTTGCCCTTCCTCATGTGAGCTTGTGAAGGGAACATTCCCTTTTACTCACAGCTCTATTTGTATTGATTTTATGGAAGATTCTCAACCAGTACCATCACAAAATCTAAATATGGAATGTTTTTTGGCGTTACTCCCACTAAAATGTACAAACACTTTGTGTTTCTCTTTCCTCTGTTCCTGTCGCATATGAGTGAATGAAAACAATGTAAAACTCCCACTCTGGTAACAAAACAATAACAATAACACCCATCGCTGTCTCTCACCAAATATTGTGACTAATCTAACCTTGGCAGCTTCTCCCTTCTTCCAAGGAGCCTTCAGCTTATCTCACCTGCCAGAACTCAGCTGCCACGCCCCACCTGCCATAAAATCTTCAAATCTCAGCATTCCCTCTCCTCTGAGGGGATCCCACAGGAGGTTCAGGGTCCATCTGCAGCCCTTGTTCTCTGTGTTGTGCCTGGACCAAAAATAACAGATGCTCAGAAGTTTCTCCCTCATAAAAACCTTTGATAGCAGCTCTCCATACCCTCCCTCTTTAAAAATTACTCTGGCACAGAGGCACATAATATCTGTTTCTGTAATAAAACCAGGCCTGGAGATTCTTCTACAGTCCAACACACAAATGGCAGGGATATCCTACCAAATACAGTGTACTGAGCTATCACACAGATCTCTAAATAGCTGGTTGTATGAACTTACCTGAACCCTGTATCAAATGAACTGGCCTCAAAAACAAGCTGCACAATTGTGTGAGTGCTCACACTGCTGACTCAGGGATGCAAAGAGGCTTTGCGTGGGTCGTGTTGAGTGGTCATCCATTACACGGAAAAAATGCTTCTTCCCTAAAATGTTGAAGGTAGAGCTCATCTTACTCCAGCTCTGAATAGGCTTTTCCTCCAGTACCACAGCACATTTGTTATAATGCACTAATATATTAAATAATTTAATCTGATCAAACAGGTAAATAGTGCTCCATCTCTGGTTGTGCACAGTCACTGTTCCATGAAAAGCAGACACTTGCAATGGGAATCCCCACAGCAATTATACACCAAGAATATTTAACATTTACCATCACATCTCTCTCATTAACATGATTTGTCTCACCAGCACTTTGCTGAACATCCAGGTACAGCTGCCTGTGACACTTTGTGCCTCTGAACAGGCTCAGGTCGAGGCAGCTGAGGGTGAAATTAGGCTGATGGAAATGGGGAAGGTTATGTGACGCTGTTGAAATGAGAGGCTGAGAGACAGAAGGATCAATTTTCCTTTGCATCCCGTTTTTTCCACGTATACTGTGCTGCTGCAACCCTTTTGCTTCACACCCTCTGGCATCCTCATTGCACGGATAAATCTGGAGGTATGGATTTTAAGGGACATACTTGCTGCTCGCTTACAAGTCCTTTGGGACAAAGCTGCTCAAGAGGTGACAGGATTCCTGTGAGGACATGACAGAGAGGGACAAGGAAAGGAGAAAGCAAGATTATTCTATGGGGGAGCAGACAAAATAGGGTGAGCAGAGGTGCAGGAGGGGAGAAACAACCCTGTGGAGAACATGAGGGACCAAGAGGGAAAAGGGTCTATTCAGAAGGGAATTACTGGCCAAGTGGGGGAAGCTGGAGAGTGAAATCCTGAGGGCAATGGTGGCCTCACCCCCCCTCGGGGTGAGGGGCTGAGGGAGCAGCTCCGGGGCTTCGGGAAACGGTGGCGGGAGATGGGGAGCTGAGGGGAACGGCCATTGCCTGAGGGGGCGAGATCCTCTGGGGGCGCCCCTGGGGGAGCGGGACGAGGCGCTGAGGGGGCAATGCCGGGGGGCGTGAGGCGAGGCGCTGAGGGGGGCGCCCCTGGAAGCGGCTGAGGCGCTTCGGGGAGCACGCTCAGTGCGGTGAGTCGCTCCTCATGGTCCGTGTGAGGCACTGACGGGACCGTCCTGTGGTGTGGGCGATGCGTTCCCCTCGGTCCGTGTGAGGCACTGCCGGGACCGTCCCGCGGCTCGGGTGACCCGGTCCCCCCGGTCCCGGTGAGGCACTGCCGGGACCGTCCCTCGGCTCGGGTGACCCGCTCCCCCCGGTCCGTGTGAGGCACTGCCGGGACCGTCCCTCGGCGCGGGCGGGGCGGCGGGACCGGCCCTGTGGGCGGGGCTGTGCCCGGGGGGCGTGCCTGGCGCGGGGGGCGGTACCCGTCGGGGGCGTGTCCCGGCGGGGAGGGGGCCGGCTGTATTGTTCGCCGCGCGGTGCACGCCGGGCCCGCCCCAGCCCCCAACATGGCGTCGCGCTGTCAGCGGTGTGTGTGAGGCGGGCGCGGGACGCGGGGCTGCGGGGCGGGCACGGCGGGCACGGCGGCTCCCGGGGCCCCCCGCACCGCCGCCGCCGCGGTGGCAACGCGCCGCTCCTCGCTGCTGCCCGCCGCGCCCCGGCTGTCCGGCGCCCAGGCCGCTGGGGACGCGCCTGCCCCCGCCCTGCCCCCGCCATGGGCGGGTAGCGGGACCCGCCTCGCCTCAGCCCTGCGGAGCCCCCCCGCCCTCCGCGCCATGGGGTCCCCGGCGGGAGCCTCGGCGGCCGCGGCCACCGACTCGGCGCAGTGGCTGTCGGTGAAGGAGGAGACCATCTTCCTGCACGACGGGCTGATCCGGGTCACCGACCTGGCCGAGCTGCCCAGCGAGATCATCGGGGTGGCCGAGCCCGGAGACACCGAGCTGGAGGTGAGGCGGCCCCCGAGCTGAGGGGGGACGGGGCAGGGTGAGGGCTGAGGAGGAGGAGGAGGATGCCCTCGGGAGAGGGGACGGTGGCAGCGAGGCCTGAGGCGAGGAGGATGGGGGTGGGGGTGCAGGGAGGATGACTAGGGGAGGATGGGGGGCCGGGATGGAGGTTGGGGGGCCGGGATGGAGGATGGGAGATGCGGATGCAGGACGAGCCTTCTGGGGTACGGAGCCAGCCGCTGTCGAGGCATTCTGCTTGTTTTAAGGCAGTCTGATTTATTTCAAATAATAACGAGAGTGGAGCCGGGCTGGAGGGTGGCGAGGCGCTGATGTCAATGGTGGGTGAAGTATTGGCGCTCCCTCCTTGTTTTGGATCCATAAGGTTCGGAATTCCGAGCCGCACTCGTGTATTTCAACGTGGCCTTTGGCCCATTTCTTTTCATTGAAGGCTTTGTATCTTTTTGCTGTTACTTTTGGGCGGTTTGTAATTAATCAGCTTTACCATAAGATGCACTGAGGCTGCTGAGGTGCCTGGTTGTTTTATTCAGCTGTTGCCAATGTTATTTATTAGAGAGCCAGGAGGGCAGCCCAGATTTTCCTCCCAGCTTTTCCCCTTGCCCGAAGTGCCGGTGGTTTTGGCTGCAGGCAGGCGGTGCAGCTGTTTTATCTTCGAGGAGACGCTGAAGGACTGAATGTCACGGATTATCGGTTGCATCTATTTTGTAGGCTGCCTTTTTTTTTTTTCTTTTTTTTTTTTTCTTCTCCCTCTGTGCCTCCCTTCTCCTCTTTCACCCCGCCCTCCTCGCCGGCGCTGTGGCTCCCAATGACACAGGGGCTTTGTCAGAGGAGCTGAGCGGGGCGAGCCGAGAGGGGCCGGTTCTCAGGAGCTTTATCTCCGGGCTCTGCTCGCTCACAGGCGTTTTAGGCCGAAAAACCCTTTTAGCGAGGCTTTAGCGTCGCTGAGCAGAACCCACGAGCCGGTCCTGACAGCATCGTTGTTCATCAGCTGCCGTGGAGTTTTATGGTGTTGGGGGAAAACTTCCCACAGCCTTATCGAGGGAGGAGGTTTTTTGCTGAATGTGCGTTTTCTCTTCTGTCTGAGGTGACACTGGGAGCTGGGATGGGAAAATCAGCTGCTCCCATGAAATGGGTGTTGGCAAATATCACATGAACAGGAGGAGAGGGACTTTTAAGGTGGATGACTTATCTCTGTGTGTATAAACACAGAATGATTCTCCCTTGTGATCAGAGTCCACTTTGACTTTTAGTGCAG
Source organism: Pyrocephalus nanus (assembly GCA_038380795.1). Lineage (NCBI taxonomy): Eukaryota > Metazoa > Chordata > Aves > Passeriformes > Tyrannidae > Pyrocephalus > Pyrocephalus nanus. The sequence goes on from CM076278.1 coordinate 8,356,648, forward strand.
TTTGTGTTCAGGAAAACGTTTTGGTTCCATGACATAGTTCTAGAAGCAGCACCGAGTCTAAAATCCATATTGTTCATGTTATATCACCATAAAGAAGGATATCCTTTAAAAACCAACCCAGACCTCATTTTAAGATCCTCCAGCTAGGCCAGAAGTCTGTTCCAGCCTGAAACTTGACACGTGGCTTCACTTGACAAACACTTCAGCCCTGGAGAATTTTTTGTTGGTGTAGGAATGTTATGAAACTCCCGTTGTTTGGGGCAGATAGGGCTGGAATTGGGGTTGCTGTGTCTTGTTCTTTGTGACACTTTTGTAATCAATTTTTCAGCAATGCCACTGCTTCACGTTCTTTTTTCTGTTCCAGAGATATTTTTTCCCTGTTGTGAATGTTTCCGGTGCAAAACTTTGAAATAAATAATTAAATCAGACTTTTTACTGCGCTGCTTATTTTGATAAGTACCGACTTTGACTTATTTTGATCTTTGTTCATAAGTCACAGAATATTAAATGGATGATCACAAGTGACTTATTTCTCACATCTTGTGTGTTGGTTTATATGAAATCGAGGGGGATGTTGTTTTTTTTTAAAAATAATTAAATTTCAGGTGTTGTTGTAAATATAAATTATTCATCTCATATTTTTTCTGCCCTTTTTAACATTGCTTTTTTAATAAGGGGCTACTTTAGTGCTCTGGAGTGGCTTTGAGGAGCCATTTTGTGGCAATATGTGCCCACATCTGACTGAAGTGTGGCCATGCCATCGACTGCTCCACTCAGGAGCTCATTTGCACAGTTTCTGCTCCTCCTTGCAATGTAATAAATATCTTTGAAAGTGGTCCAGATAGAAATCCCTTGGGATGAGCTCTTGGACAAGGGTAGGAGATGCTGCAGCTGCTGCTTTGATTAGTAAACTTCTTTAATTCACTTCTTGGGCTTCGTCAGTGGTGGTCAGAACCCTGAATTTCTGCCATGAAGTGCTTAATTAAAAATGTGTAATCTTTAATCTTTAATACTCCAATGGATGTTTTTTGGGGGGAGATGTGTCATTCTGCTCTGCTTTGCTTAAATATCCCTTTGCACAGCTTACTGGGGAATAATGTCAATGTATTTGGATGTGTTTCCTTTGTCCTTCTGTTCAAAGGTTTTGGCTATTTATAAAAAGAATAGCAGAGGGAAAAATGTTACAGTACTGGAGTTATGCCAAGAAAGGCTTATGAAAAACTTATTACTTTGTTATTTTGACTCCCATTCAACTTTTATTTATATTTTATATATTTATATACGTATATATATTAATAGTAGGTTATAAGAGAATTAACCTTCTCATTCACCTGAAAGTAACTTATTCTAGGAGTATGTTTAGTTTTAAAGAGTGTGGAGGTTTTTGGTTTGGGTTTTTTTAATATGACGATGTTTGCCAACTGTCACAGCATATTTACAAATAACAGGAGCCTGGTTTTTTATTTGCTAGAATTTTGTAATGATATGGATGTAACAGCTGCTCCTGGTGTGGGTTTCCCACCAAAATCCCCTAGTCAGGAGAGACCTGGATTAGTCAGTGATTACATGAGCCTTTGGACCCTTGTCTTAAAGCCTTTCATGCAGAGAAATGACTTTCAAAGTGCAAAGTCGTCTGTTTCTTGGAGACGACCTCCTGTGACAGAGCTGGAGATGTTGCTGTGACATTTTGGCCGGTCAGTGCCCACCCAGGAGGAACAGTTTGGTGGAGGAAGAGCTGATCTGTAAGGTGGCACAGTGGGAAACCACAGGAACGGCCTGAAGTTGTGACAGGGCAGGCTCAGGTTGGATCTCAGGAGAAGGTTCTTCCCCCAGAGGGTGGTTGGCACTGAACAGGCTCCCCTGGGAATGGTCACGGCCCCGAGGCTGCCAGAGCTCCAGGAGAGTTTGGACAACGCTCTGAGGGACAGGGGGGGATTGTTAGGGTGTCCTGGGCAGGGCTGGGAGTTGGACTGGATGGTCCTTGTGGGTCCCTTCCAACTCAGCAGATTCTGTGATTCTGTAACTTCCCAACCAAACATCTTTCATGGATATAGAACCCTGGGAATGGGGTGAGAGTTTGAAGGTGGAAAAGTCCCTTCAGCCAGGGAGATTTAATCTGCCAGCGTGCCAAAGTCAACCATGGAATGATTTGTGTTGGAAGGGAACTTAAAGCCCATCCAGTTCCATCCACAATCCCAGGTTGCTCCAAGCCCTGTCCAACCTGGCCTTGGACACTTCCAGGGTTGGGGTAGCCACAGCTTCTCTGGGCAACCTGTGCCAGGGCCTGCCCACCCTCCCAGGGAAGAGTTCCTTCCCAATATCCCATCTAAACCTGCTCTCTGTCAGTGTGAAGCTGGCAGATGTTGCTCTGCACTGAAAATTGGTATCTTTTATGAAGTGTAAGTTTAAAAAAATAATAAAAACTAAAATAAAAATTAAAAAAAAAGTGGTGGCCTTTCCTCTTCCCCCCAGTGTGGCCTGGGCAGACCCTCCATGGAGCAGTTGCAGAACTGAAGTCCAGAGCTGTTTTGGCAGCTCTTTTGTGCCAGTCCTGTGATTGACTGACTTGTGTTTTCCATAAAACGCTTTAGACTCGATGGTTTCTGCTAAACTTGAAGCTTTCACCCATTTTCCTCCCCGACTAGAGAAAACATTTTGTCACTTCTCTTTGTTTGCTGAGGGAGGGAGCAGGTCTCTGTAATTATCTAGGTCAGTGCTTCCCAAACCTTTCTGCTTGTGACCTCACTTCCATCTACAAGCTTCACCTCTGTCAGGCTAAAAATCCCTTAATGCACCACCAACAATTGACTCTTTCCTAAGTGGGTGACCCCTCTTGGGGTCGTGACCTCTGCCCTGGGAGCTGCTGATCCAGGCGTGTGCCAGGCTTGGAACACCCTCCTCCTGCCTTGTGCATCCCCTTCCCTGTCAAATACTCCAGCAGTCCTCTCCCAGGGTTTGGAATTTGTTCAGCTTCTGTAACACGGCCCACTGTGCCTCTTGGCTTCTTATTTTTGAGGTCATGTTTTAGTTTTCCTCGCAGAGGAACATTAGAAAGCTTCTGAAGGATGATTTTGCAAATGTGTTTCCCAAATATGGATCTTGTTACCAGTTGCAGCTGATTAATTCAGTGATCTGCGCTCTCAGATGTTTAAATTACAAAGATTTTTCTTTACCTTTCGTAGATATTTTCATTTACTACTTGAGCAAGAGCCAAAGAAATATTTTAATGAACGAATAAAGAAACAACCCTTTGCTTTATGGCATTTTTGTGTTTACAGCTCGCTTGTACTCTGTAATTCATCTCAGATATGAAGGCTATTTGGGAAATTTGTACAGTTACAAAAATTATTTAGAATAAAACCGTAAGAGATGTGTCTTCCTGCTTATTCCTGAGCAGTTAGGTTTCTAATGCTTCCACCAGGGAAAACAGCTCCTGCTTTTAGCTGAGCTGTTAAAAAGCTGTGCTGCTCCATCCAGGAATCAGCAGAGGCTTTGAACAAGGTGATATGGTTAAAATTCCTCGGAGCAGAAAAAAAACTGGAACAACCTTGAAAGTTGTAGTTTTGAAGTGCGGCACCAAAGCGGGGCGGGAAGCGCGGCAGCCGCTGGGAACGCGGCGAACCTCAGCGCCTGGAACGTCAGGGAGAAAATGTTCACACGTGTTTATACATCTTCCACGTGGTGTAAGGAGGAAAAAGCCCTGTGGAGGGTTTAGGAAGATGGTTTAGGAGGGATCAAGGTGGTGCTTGGCTCAGTATCCCGGGAAGTGCCCCGAGCAGGGATCGCTGTTCCCGAGCTCAGCAAGGTGAGACAAGGAGCGTGGACACGGTGGAGCTCGTGGAGCAGGTGGGTTTGGCTGTGCATCTCAATCTTCAGGGTGCCTTTAAAACTGTCACTTGTGCTGTTTCCCTTGTGGAATGATCCATCCTTTTTGTAATTCGGGCTTTTTTACGTGGTTTTATTGGTATTTCTGGGGACAAAAGGACCGAGTAAACAAGTGGTCCTGCTTGTATATCTGGGCAAGGGAATTAATTACCTTGTGTAATACCCTTGTGATGGGGTGTGAAAAGTGATGTGGGTAAATCTTTTCACGCTGCTGTTGAAGATACTTCACAATTTTGGGGTTGTTTCTGCTTTGCTGTCTGGTTTTGTTTCTCTTGGGAAAGGGGAATAATACTTGTTTAATACTCAGGGGGGTAATAGGGGCATAATTGATCCTGGTAAACGTACCACCATCTTCATCTTTATGTGAAGTTCAGCCAATTGAGTTCTGTAGAAAAGGAATTAAATGCTTCTTTGGGAGATTTAAAGGCTTCCCTTTCCAATATGTAACTTTAGGAAAAAACACCTTTGTGAGCAGCTTTGTTGCTCAAAATTCCCTATGTAGTAGAATTAAAACAAACCCCAGGGGCACTAATGGTGGCACCAGGGAGAGGACAAGGGGCAGGGATTTTAGCCAGAGGGAAAAAGCTGTCATTTAGTGGCAGCTCACATTTAAATTTACTTAATGGGGTCATAAAAACCTCAGGCTAAAACTCTTCATGTAGATTGGTGTGTTAATTGTAATTTTTACTATCAGTAGACAACCACTAAGGGTGAGTCAGCCACTGCTTTCTGGAGCAAAAGAGAGGGAAACGTTATTTACTGGGAAGAAGTACCTGGTTAAGGTTGTGTAGTAGGATGCAACAGGACAAATATAGGATCCAGCAGGAATGGTGACATCCTCCCCTGGTGGGTCTAAAACTAGATACCTTTTGTGCTTCTCAGTGTTTAATATGTCAATAACCAGTTGGAGTGATGGAACTTCGGATCCATCATATTCTAATTAAAATATTTATTCAAATTGATTGAAAAGGGTAATCAAGGAAATAAGATGTAAGGATAAGATGCTGTAAAATCAAAATTAAACCTCTTACTCGTGCAGTTTTTAGTTGTATGTAGTTGGATTCTTGAGTACCTTGTTTTATGGCAAAGCAGTGTGTTTCTTACATCCTCTTCATCGTCTTGGATTGTGTTTGGAAATGTTTGGAGCTGTGAAATGAGGGGTCAGGAACTGGCTCAGCTGCTTTGCTGGGCTGGGGTTGTGTCTGCACTGAGATCTCCCCAAGTGCTGGGCAGGCACTGACCAAAGGCTGCTGGAAATCAGTCCCAAATGGGAGCTCAGGTGGAAATCCCGAGGCACCAGGAAGGCAGGAGGAAAGGGGATTTTACCTGCTGAGTGAGGAACAGTTGTTTGTTCAGTGAGGTGTCAGAGAGTCCTGGAGCTCTGTATCTGCAGGGAAAGGAATCTGCCCTTCTTCCAACAAAGGGAACGCTCAGATCATCTGGATAGGAGGAGAACAAACTAATCTGGGGAGGAAGGATTAGATCTGGGATCTAAAAAGGGAGATTTGGCCGAGTACAGCACTGACAGCCTGAAGAACCCTCTTTGGTGGGGCAGCCTCTGGGGCAGGAGGTGCTGAAGGGGCAGGCCCTGAACCTCAGGGCATTCCTGCTGGATCAGCTGGCTGGGAATGGGGAGGAACTTCTGATTTAATCTTCATACCAGTTGTTTTAGCCTGTTTTTTTTTATTTCCTCCCTTCACCTGTGTCTTTTACCAGGGCTGGGGGTTGTGTTGCCTGTTTCAGAATTGGGAATTGGGGTTTTTCTTGCGTTTTCTTTTAACTTGTTTTGGCTTCAGATGGTTTCAGGATAACAAGCTTTGCCTGCAGATACAAACTGTGGGCAGAGTGCTGGGGAGACCTTGGCAAGGGCTGGGATTCCTCTGGGAAGTCTTTAATCAGCCAGAGGGAAGCAGTGAAATACCTGGCATGGCCCGAGGGAAGCTCTGTCTTAGAGCTGGGGTAGGAAGGGCCGTGTTTGGCTCACCATGGAGAGCCAGAGTGGATCCCTGGTGTGTGCTGGGATCTTGGAAGTGTGTCCAGACCCTGAAAGTTCCCAAAGTGTTTGGCAGAGCCTCCCTGGGAACATTTGGGCTTGAAGCTCTTGTTTGGGGGTAGCTCCAAGTACTGACCTCTAATAAAATATCTCTGGAGGAAAACAGGCTTTAAGGTCATTTTCTGCATTATCCTGTGTAGCAGATGACCTCACACCTTTCTTCTAATATTATTCTAATATCCTCTTATTTTCTGGAAGTATAAATGCCAACTTAGACCTTCATATGCTGTTGAATAATTTTTTTCACTGGTTCCATAAGCTGTGTATGAAAACCATGATGGAAACTGTGTCATCAGAACTCTGTAAGTCCCATTTTGGAACGGTCTTGTAAATGTGTTGGAGCTGATAGACTTCCTGTATCATTTACCCAAATTAGTGCTTATTTCCTTCGTGAAAGACCAAAGCAAAACACTCTTAACAATTTCAGACAGACCATACTGTGCTTATAAAGCAAATTGTGAATGTGGGATCAGTGAGAAAATAAAACTTCAGCAGGAAAAGGCTTTTCATCAGCATATCTGCACATATTTGACAGTGACTTGTCGTGATTGGTACAAGACAGGCTCGGAGATGTAGAGCCAAATGAAAGACCAAAAAAATCCACCTTCCTGCTAAACTGTGGGACTCGAGGAGCCAGACGTGTAAGACCAAGGAAATCACAAGTTTCGTGGTTATTGATGTGGTCAAAGCCCGTGTTTTCTTCAGCATTTAATTCTCAAAGTGAAATAATTCATTCTGTTTTCCCCCCACTCCTGCAGCTTGCTGTCACTTGGTTGAAAATCAATCCGGTTTAGTTCAAGAAAATCAAAAGCAAACTGCTCTAGAAAGTGATTCCATCTATAACAGGAAACAATTAAACTTATTTTTGAGGCAGCAGAAGACACAACTGAAAATGAGGTGGTTATTTTCAATGTATTATATGTGGGTTAGGAATTAATATTCTTACTCCCTATGAGTAATTAATTAAAAGAGGTTCATTAGTTTTAAGAAGCTCAATACAAGATCTCTTCAAGTGTAATTATGATGTGAATTCCTTTAAAGTGAACTTTTCATGACTCTAGTGCTGAGTGTCCTCCTGCAAAGCTGTTCCAATGCCCTTGGTGTGGAAATGGCAGCTGTGATTTGTCCTGGAGCGTTTTAATGAGCTGTTCAAAAGTCTACAATTAGATATAAACATTTATTTCATGTTCTGTGTCACTGCTGCCTGCAATTAAAAACCACAAATGAAACAACCCTGTGGGACATTCCCAACTGCAGCTTTTTGTCTCTCACTTTCTTCTTCCTGTATATATAATATACATATATATATTTATTTATTAATTAAGTAGGGGAAGGACAATTTTACAGCACAAAAACACCCAAGTGTTTGGGGGTGGATGAGATGAGTCATTATTGTGGCACATGGACACTGGATCCAGAGGATCACAAAACACTTGGCTCACGCCTTTCCTTGAAGTTGCCACAGCTCCGCTGACTTTGCTGATCTCCCCTGTTGTTATTTGCTGGAGGGAGAAAAATTGCCTGCAAATTACTTAAAATTCTGAGTTTCCCAGTACCAGGCAGGTTCTAACCCATAAATATGTTTTTGTGGCATGGTTTACTTGTTTTCTGTTGTTCCAGCTTTGTCTCCGATTTTATTTAGAAGTGCCAAACAGGGCTCTTTCTTCTGTCTGAAATGATGAGGAGGAGAGTTTTAGGTTTTTAAACTAAGACAGCAACTGGGAATATTTTGAGAATGGTGTAGCTAAGTACAATATGATAAAACTGAGGAGGGAAAAAACCTGGGAGGGGAGAGAGTGTAACAGAACTCCTGGTTCTTTGGAGAGAACTGGTTTGTTTGTTTGAAAAGCTCCAAAATGAGAACGTAGATGTTCTTATTACACAAGGTTGTTGACCTGGTAGTTTTTGTAGAAGGGCTCTAAACCCCTGGGACCCTCCAACCCCTCAGTACTTTTGAATTTTTTTAGCAGAATTGCCTCGATTACAAAAGAAAAAGCTCCAGAGGAGGCAAGTGTTTATTTTCCCAGATACAATTTTGTGCGTGTTTTTCTCTACAATTATATTATTGTTGTTTTAGCATCACGATTGAAAGCTTCACAATCTCCATCAGCAGCCCCCAGGCTGAGGTTCAGTGAGGATGCTGACTCAGCAATAACAGGCTCATAGGATCCCAGAATAGTTAAGGTGGGAAGGGACCTCTGGAAATCATCCAGTCCAAGCCCAGGTTCAGTGAGGATGCTGACTCAGCATCTCAGAATAGTTGGGATGGGAAGGGACCTCTGGAGATCACCCTGTCCAACCCCCTGCCCAGGCAGGGTCACCTGGAGCAGGGGACATGGGAACACATCCAGGTGGGTTTGGAGAATCCACATCCTCCCTGGGCAGTTCCAACATTGTGTCACCTCCATGGAAAGAGGTTCTTCCTCGTGTTGAGGTGGAACTTGTATTTTAGTTTGTGGCCATTGCTCCTCGTCCTGTTGGGCACAACTCCATTTGCACGTCCTTTGGATCCGGCGTAACTTTATTGACACCTAGCAATTCAAACACCCCCCAGTGTGTGCAGAGAGCAGCTGATGTGGAAACCACACCCAGCCGCGCGTGACTCCTTAAAACAAACCCCCGCTCCTCCCTTCCAGATCCTGTCGTTTGAGACCAAGAACCCTTCGGAGCTGGCCGAGCGCTTGCGGTCGGTGTGCGGCAACCAGAGCAACGCGTACGCGCGGCTGCTGGAGTACCGGCTGAACGCCCTGCGCGGGCTCTGGAACGCCCAGCGCCAGCTGGCCCTGGAGGAGCAGCACGACCGCGAGAGCTCCGGCGATGAGGAGGCCCTGGCCCTGCTCAAGCGCCAGGGGCTCCTCCAGCAGCCTGAGCAGGCGCCGTTCACCTCCCGCATGGGGCTGCTCCTGGTGTTCCCCCTCATCCAGTCCCAGAGCAGGACGGACCCTTCCCTGTGCAACATCACCGCCGAGGTGCTGCTGAACTGCCTTCGGGACTGCCAGCCCCTGAGCCTCACCAAGGAACCCGCCGACTGCCTCAACGGCATCGAGGCCCTGCTCTGCTCCTGGCTGGAGGACACGTCGCCCTCCGGCCAGCACATCCCCTACAAGCAGAAGGAAAACGCTGCTGCTGCCCTAGTTGCCTTGGCTTGTGCGAGGTAAGGAATCGTGGAATCCTTAAGGAGGGAAAGAGTCTTTGAGGTCATCAAGTCCAGCCATTAACCCAGCACTGCCACGTCCCACAGTGCCACGTCCACTTGCGGAGGTGGTGACTCCCCCACTGCCCTGGGCAATGGAGGGGAAGGCTTTTATCAAGGAGGAGAGTTGTCCCTTTTTCCCTTTGTCCTGCCCCTTCATTTGGCTGGAGAAGGTGGCACTGCCAGCTTTTGGAGCAGTTCCTGTCAGATTTGATTTCGGTGTTGTCTAAGAAATATTTGTAGGTGTTTTGTTGCCAGTGAAGAGTTCAACCAATGTAGGTTGAATTATCCCCTGCCCTGCATGGGTTTGGCACAACATCAGCTGATTGAGGACAGATTGGCCATGATTGATTTTAATAGAAACCTATTTTAGGGGATGGGACTTGGGGAGAGAAAGGGTATCACATGAAACTGGTGCAGAGCCCCATGAATGTGGCTCTTAAGTCACCAGTAGCCTTTTGAAAACCTTGACTTTAATGTTTCTCAGGTTGCTGCCTTGTCTGTCAAGTATAACTCTGATTTAAGATGTTGGAGTTCCCAGGATATGCCATGATTTGCTTTAGGAAAAGGTTTATTCAGAAGAAAACCACTTAACTTCTAGGGTACTTGTTCTGTTGAAGTCAATGAGGAGCCTGTGGTATGTGGCAAATTATGCTGCACTTCCAGGGTTGGTGATTCCAGCACTGCCCTGGGCAGTTCTGTGGTTGATGTTGGTAGTGAGTGTTTCCATTTAAACAGAGGGATCAAAAATGATGTGACTGAACTGTTGACACTTATTTTCAGGTCACACCCGCCTTTTTCTTTCTAATATTTTGGTTTGGAAAGGGTGAAACTGCCAAGCATTTCTTTTCTCTGTGTGTTTGTCACGTGCAAAAGCAGAAGGACCTGGGTTAGAAATGCCTCTTGTGGATGTTGCTGCTTCCACTGCAGTGAGCTGTTCTAGGAATGCTTCTAAAGGTTTTTATCATGGAGGAGGGTTGTCCCTTTTTCCCTTTGTCCTGCCCCTTTGTGCCCCTTCATTTGGCTGGAGAAGGTGGCACTGCCAGCTTTTGGAGCAGTTCCTGTCAGATTTGATTTTGGTGTTGTCTGGGAAAGATTTGTAGGTGTTTTGTTGCCAGTGAAGAGTTCAACTAATGTAGGTTGAATTATCCCCTTCCTGGGTTTGGCACAACATCAACTGCTTGAGGACAAATTGGCCATGATTGATTTTAATAAAAGCTTCTTTTAGGGGGTGGGACTTGTGAGAGGGGGAGGAACACACAAAATCATGCAGAGCCCCACGAATGTGGCTCTGAAGTCACCAGTAGCCTTTTGAAAACCTGGGCTTTAACGTTTCTCAGGTTGCTGCCTCGTCTGTGAAGTTCAACTCTGATTTAAGATGTTGGAGTTCTCCAGAGATATCATAATTTGCTTTAGGAAAAGGTTTATTCAAGTAAAAACCACTTAATTTCTAGTGTACTTGTTCTAATGAAGTCAATGAGAAATCTATGGTATGTGGCAAATTGTTCTGCACTGACAACTGCCTTATCTAAAAGGCAATGTACTCAAACATAGCTCAGATAAATTGGATTTGATAAACACAATCTCATTTATTTTTTTTTCCCTGATGGCAATTTGCAGGAAATATGGGATGTTCCCTTGCAGCTGAATTTGTAGAGGAGCTAAACTTCGAACAGACCTTTTGAAATGAGGGTTGATCTTATATTTTCCTTGCAAATCTGCCTTGCTTACAGAGTTGTAGTATCCTGGTGTGCTTTGTTCACCTCTGAAAGCCTCACACTCTTCTTTAAATATCTCAGTCATGTGTGGGTACCACACAAGCAAAAAAACCCTTAAAAATGAGACTATTATTGACATTCCTGGTTGCAATCTTGGGTGCCTCACATTCCTAAAAATAAACCCACGGGGTAATTATATTGCTTTAAATAATTAATTGAGGTGCTTTAAAGTGCTTGGTGTCAGTTTTCTCCGGGCTGAGGTTTGTCAGTGAAAGCACAAGAGCTGAAGATGCTGCTGAGGGAAGGAGGAAAGTTTAGGACAGACTGACCACGTGTGACTGCATTCAGCAGAGTGCAGGGAAGGGATCTCTGCAGCTGATCACTCGTGTTTCTTCACAAATCACTGCATAACTGACCGTGCCTGAGGCAGAGCCAAAATTCTCCTGCTCAGCCTGGAAATAGTCATTCAGAAAGTGCCCTCTTCCCGACAGCCTTAAAACAGAAATTGTAAAATATGTGTTTGTAAAGATTTCTAAATCTCTTTATCTCTACGTAAAAAGGCCTTTTGTGCTATATTAACATACAGATTTCACAGGTTCTCCAAAAAAAAGTATTCATTAAATGAACAAGAATTTAATTAGTTATGAACTCCATATGCTTGGAAATGCCACAATCAAATTTTAAAGCAGCGCTTTTAGGCAAGATTAGAAACAGCTTCTCCTTTGGTTTAATTTAGTTTTCAGAGTTCCTAGGCCTTGTATACATTTAAATGCATCACTTCAGAAGGGGGAAAGCTTCCAAATTTGGATTTGTGAGAGGAAAACTCATCCTAATTCACAACTTCCTGAGGAGGGACAGCAGACAGGCAGTTCCGATCTCTGCTCTGGGAGCAATGACAGGACCCAGGGAACATCTGGAGCTGTGTCAGGGCAGGCTCAGGTTGGATCTCAGGAAAAGATTTTCTCCCAGAGGGTGGTTGGCACTGAACAGGCTCCCCAGGGAATGGTCACGGCCCCAAGGCTGCCAGAGCTCCAGGACAACGCTCTCAGGGCCAGGGTGGGATTGTTGGGGTGTCCTGAGCAGGGCCAGGGTTGGACTCTGATCCTGATAGGTCCTCTCCAGTTCAGGATATTCCATCGTTCTACAAAAATAAATCCAAATAGAAAAGAAATTGATGCCATATCTTGGCTCTTGGGTGGTGTTGCTGGGTGTTCCATTCTCTGTGGGTGCTGTTTGTGTGTTCATTCAGGCTGGCTTCAATAGACATCTTTAATTCATGTTTTTCTTGTCCTTTTAGAGGGTCGCTGAAAACCTTTGTTCACACAGTGCATCTGTTGCAGAAGCAGACTGAGCTGGGGTCCCTGCCCGTGGCTGATGTTCTCTACAGGTCTGTAGTGCCTTTCCTCCTTGGAGCACTTTTCCATCAGCTCTGGAAATGTGTTCAGTGCATTTAGGCATGAATGTCTTCAAATGTGATTAAATTGCTTCAGAGTTACAGAGCTCTAGGAAAGATCGAAATGTGGTCATTTGCAGGAGACATTAGAAAATCAAATCTAAAAGCATCTACTGATTGGGTTTGGGGTGTTAAGATTTTACTTTTTAATTAAATATTGATGATTTCTTTAAGTGCCTTACGAGCTCTGACAGAGAATAATTACTTAAAATACATCTTCAGCTTAACTTGTAACATAGCTAATTTTTGCTATCACTGTTCTTCATGCACCTTATTTTACTTTTCTGCTTAAAGGTTGTTGCTTTTGGAGGGAGGCCCTGGGTCACCCTCCTGTTTGCTTGGAGGAAAGCACATCGTGTCCTGGGGCTTTGAAGACATGTTACCTGCCCCTGATGCCAACACTGGCTCCAGCAGCGAAAATAAAGGTGAATTATTTCATGGCTTGTCAGTACGAGCAGGGGAGGACAGGACGGACAGGACGCTTTTAGGTGTGAAGATCTTTGTAAAGCTTTAGAGTTGGGATTCAGAAAACTTCTGATTTTTGGTGGCTGAGGAGCAGCTGCTGTTTTCAGTTGTGAGGCTGGAGGAAACAATCAAAAGCAGTTGATACATTGACCCTCCCTGACTCCAGGGGGAATTCTGCAGAGAGGTCAAATAGAGTTTGGACATTATCCACTCATTAGTCCCTCAGTAAGCACAATTGCCTTGCCCTGGGCAGGATCCCTGGATTCAATACCAGCTATCATTGGCACAGCAAGTTTATTTTTAGAAGTACAAGTTCATTGCTTCCCCCCCCTTCCCTTCCCCATTCTGCTTTTGGTTCTGTCCAGTTGGTTTTGTGTATTGTTATTTAACTGCTTTCTTTTGTTTTTCTTTGCCTGAACCAATTCTCAGGTTTTATTCCTTTGTTTGCCTACTATTTTTTCACTAAGTAAGACACTTCACATTGCTTTAGAAGTATTAGTTTGATGACATTTAGTGCAAGCCACATGAATTTAAAAATCTGAGTTGTCACTTGAGGCTGTCTGCAACTTTACTGAAGACATCTCTGGTTTTCAGATATATAAGCAAGTTTTCTTGCTCTGACGGTGATAGTTTTCTTTTTTCCTTTCCTGAGCTGATTGCTGTGAACTTAAACAGGTTGACTGGACATGAGTGTCCCATCTTGATTATTAATAATTGCTGCTCTATGAGTGACAAAGTGCTGTGTTTCAGATAAATTTCGTCTTAATTCAAGTGCTCAGAGGTGGAAGGATCTGCTGAGCAGAGAAGCACAGAGTTGTAGCAGAAATTAGATCAAGGCTCAGCACTGGATTATTCTTCCCTCACACTGTGTTAGACCAACAGCCCTGAGCAGGAGGGTTTCTCAGAGTCCTAAGCTTGGCTTGTATTTATCTTGCTGCCAGTTCTGAGCAGCTGTGTCACCTGTTGCAAAAGCAGGAGAGAACAATCCTCTGCTGCTTTCCATCATCCTGAAAGCATTTAAGAGCAAATATTCAAGTAGTTGTGCTGTAACAGCCCTGGAGAATTCCCAGTTGGGGTGTTACAGGGGTGGTGTGTGCTCTGTTCCTTGTCCTGCTCCAGATGCAGATTTGGGCAGGTGTCTTGCAGCAGATGGGCTCTATCTTTACACGACCAATTCCGTGGGCAGAGGAATAAGCAAGTTGGGGTCTGGACTCCACGGTACTTTGAGGTGAGTGACAGTTCAGTGTTTGCTGTTTTGGTGAACCTCTCTCAGGTGTTTTGTGTAGCAGGACTAGAGCACCTGAGAGTTGGAGCTGGATGATCTTTAAGATCCCTTCCACCAAATCCATTCTATGATATTCTGTGCATTCATTAAATGCTGTTTTAATGAGTTGGGTTTTTTTTGTCTGAAATTCTTCTTGAGTATGTTTTCTTTGGAATTATGAAGTAATTGAGGTTGAAAGGGACCTCTGGAGGCCATTAGTTCAACCTCCATAGTAGCAGAAGAGTATTTCAGATTTAATTTTATTTTTCAATATATGGTAAGGTTTTTTTCTTTGCTGAGAGGGATATACTACAGACTACTTATGTGGCTTTTTATTTGTAGCTGTACTATTGCTGTGTTTGTAAGTAAGTATTTGTTTGCTAATTATGTCATTCATTAAATAATTCCTGCAGCTGTGACTCACTGTACCTTCTTGCTTCTTTATTGCTTGGAAGCCACGAGACTTTTTAAGTTTAAGCCTTTCACAACAAAAACTGCTGACTTGAATTCAAGTTCAGTCAAAGTTCAAGACTCTGGTTGTGAGTTTTTCTTTGACAAACCCAAAAAAAAAAAAAAAAACACACAAAAAAAAAAAAAACAAACCCAAAAAACAACAGGGCAGGGGTTTGGGGAGTTTTAACATCCTGCTTTTGTTTTCTTGCCAGGGGGTTTGTGTACTGCAGGAATGAGGAGCTGGAGACGGGCTGGGTTGCCTTTGGGAATGGGAAACTTCTCCATCGCCCGGTGTCTTTTGATAATAAACCTCACTACCTTTTCCAGGTGGTAGATCAACATACCCTTCAGGTAAAGGGAACAGTTCACTGAAGAGTTAGAGTACAGGAGGAAAAGGTTCTTAATGAATCACACAAATTTTTAGCTTTTATTGGTTTTATCCTCAAAGCTTCTCCTCTTGTTTTGTGAAAGTGCCTGTTTCTAAACCCACCCTGGAATCACTGTGTGGTGGAAGGTGTGAGTGTGTTCTGGGTGTTACTTTGTTTCAGGGCCATCCATCCATGTGTATGTGCATGTACAGACTGGCACTGTCCTCTGTTCTGGAGTTCTGTAAGGGCTGGGATACAAGTTTGTTCAGCCTGGAGAAGAGGAGGCTCAGGGGAGACCTCATCCCAATCCACAACTTCCTCAGGAGGGGCAGCAGCGATCTCTGCTCTCTGTGAGCAATGCCAGGACCCAGGGAATGTCTGGAGCTGTGTCAGGGCAGGCTCAGGTTGGATCTCAGGAGAAGGTTCTTCCCCCACAGGGTGGTTGGCACTGAACAGGCTCCCCAGGGAATGGTCACAGCCCCGAGGCTGCCAGAGCTCCAGGAGCGTTTGGACAACGCTCTGAGGGACAGGAGGGGATTGTTGGGGTGTCCTGAGCAAGGCCAGGGGTTGGACTCCATGATCCTTGTGGTCCATTCCAACTCAGAATATTCCATGAGTCCAGTGTGGTCACATAAAGCAATCAAACAATAGCAAAATGGACTTCAACTTAAACCAAGAACATGTTCTTCCTGAACAGCTCATTTTTCTTCCATCATCCCAAAATTCAGGTGTTGTTTCAGATCTGGTTGTGATTTGTAGATCAATAACCCCTTAGATAAATTACTCCTTTGTAAAACTGGGTAGTTTGTTCACTTTGGGGTTTTTCCAGCTGTGGTTTTAAGGATGGATATACACATTTTTGTCAGGTGTGTCTCCTGAAATGAAGTGTGTTTGGGTTCACCTTTTCTTCCAAAGTTTCAAGTAAAGTTTCAAAGAAGTTGCAGGCAGTCAAGAGCTCTTCAGGATGCACATTTTCTTTGTGGTACTGGGGGTATGCTCTCCATCATCAGAGAGGAGATGAGCCTTTTATGTTTTAAATTTGAGGTTTATGTGTTTTTGGCAAACATCATCTCTGTGTAATAAATAAATGTAATTGCAATATTAAGCCCAATTTTAAGCCTCTTCTGCTCTCTGTCTTGTAGGTGTGTCAGATAATCCCCATGCCAGTAAATCACTTCCCAGTGGGCAGCACCATGACCACGGTGCATCTTTCTTCAGATGGCACATATTTCTACTGGATTTGGTCTCCTGCAAGTCTGAATGAGAAAACACCAAAAGGCCACTCTGTCTTCATGGATATTTTTGAAATCATAGTAAGAAATTATATGGCTTTTATGTCTCTAGTGGTGATAGCATGACTAGTATTTAATTAAATGTCAGCACTCTCAAGTTGATTTGTTAGATTTGAATATTTACCTGTGTAATCTGAGTAGATATAGAGGGAATGACTTTGAACAGAAGGTGAATTGTCCAATTCCATCTCCAGAGATTGGACATACAGCCATTATATTTAGCTGTATGGATTCTCCTGTGATATAAAATGTATGTGTTATGTCTGTATTTCAGCTCAGGCAGAGGGAGGATGGAGTGGGAGGATGGAGCTGGAATTGGGAGGCTGTAGTAGTACAACTTCTGGAAAACCCTAATGCTGTAAATCACATCTTCATTAAGAGGCTCATTCTTTAATTAAACATCCCCATGAGATTATGGTCTAAGGAAATCACTGTTTGCACTTTTTGGCTGGCAAATGATTTAAAAACATCCTTTTACAAAACTTGCCAGTGAACCATCACTAAGGCAAGACAAGAGGATTTTATATTTTTAAGTGGAGTTCCATGAAGGAACTCAAGTTTATGGCAAGCAGTTGCATCTTTAAATGGCTAAATATAATAAATAGAAGATATTCAGTTAAATATCTTAGGTATAAGAAATAGAAGATTCCTAAATTCTGTTGAACTACAAAGTCAGCAACAAAAAGATAACTTACTTGTCCAGCTTTTATAACACTTTTTTTTTTTTTTTTGCAAGAACTTTTGTCCTCAGAGTTTGTTTGTGGTGTTTAATGTCACTGTTCAGTTGAGGGGATGGGTCACTGCTGGATTTTGATATTTAAACTGTGGTTTTTTTTCTCTATTCTATCAGGTAGAAAATGGCATCTGCATAGCAAACCCTCTGCAGGAAAGAATTATATTGATGAGGAAAGAGGGAGAATCTGCCAAGAGCATCAATGAGATGCTGCTGAGCCGCCTGTCCCGCTACAGGGCCTCCCCCTCAGCAACCCTGGCTGCTCTCACGGGCTCCACCATCTCCAACACGCTCAAGGAGGACCAAGCAGGTCAGAGGAGCTTCATTGTCACAGGCAGTCTCAATTCCAGTCATTACTGACCTCTTAGGACAGGCTCAATACTAAAATAAAAGTGGGTGTTTTTCCTCAAGATCAGATAGGTACAGTAATGGCTTAAAGCTTTAGTTAGCAGTTGCTGAATTAGGAGTTGATTGGGAGCAAAGTTGAGGAATGAAAAGTGGGAAGAATGCTCGTAGCATCCTTTTCCAGTTCAGTGACTGGACTGGTTTTTACCATATTTCAGCAAACTGATCATTACATTTCTCTGCTGCCAGTTCAGTTCAGCTGGGCTTCTACCTGGGATGTAAAACTGGCCTGCAGTTTAAAAAATGTAACTGTTGTTCCACAAGTCAGTTGAAAATTATAAATTTGAAGTAATTTTGTGCTTTTTTTTTTTGAGGTAGTTTGCACAATGCTTGGGTGTTCTTTTATGGAAACAAGCCAAGGGAATTAGGGAATCTTGAATGAGCAGCATGGATGGCTTTCAGGATGATCTGGAGCTTTGTAAGATTTGTCTTTAACTGATTAAAATCTTATCCTGAGTTATTTCTCTACCTCCTTCATAAGTACACGAGCTTTCATTCATCAGTTTGAAACAATTGAAGGTATTTCCATAAAAATAAATTATAAATGAAATAGCTGTGCTTCCAGGGAATTTGGCAGAGTTAGCTCGGAGAGCTATTTTAAAGGCTGTGTTTTGCCATCGAACAACTCCAGTGCTCCAGAAGAAGGGGAGTAAGTGGTTATTCTTGGCTAATTCTTTAGTCAGTGCTCAGAAAAGTGTTGATCAGCTGTTGCAGGAGTGAGATCATTATGACTCTCCACGTTTCCTGTGGAGAACTTAAAATAGTAAATGCATAGTGAATCTCAAGTGATCCCTTCGTGTGAGGAGATTATTTGCTCCAAGACAGTGCTTTCAATATGATTATCACCATACAGTGATTAAAACACTTTTGGCTAGGCCTAATTATTTATTTATTTTATTATTCAAGTTGTTTTATTTGGTTAAAGTGTGAAACTGTTTGGGATTGATGTTGATTGTGTAGGATTGTGAGGCCACCCCTGTACAGGGAATCTGTAGCTTCCACATCCCTGGAAGTGTCCAAGGCCAGGTTGGAGGGAGCTCTGAGCAACCTGGTCTAGTGGAAGGTGTCCCTGCCCATGGGTTTGGAACTGGATGACCTTTAAGGTCCCTTCCATCCCAAACCATTCTCTGATTCTTCACAAACTTCTCCAACACCTCCTCGATGCTGCAAAGCAGAGCTTAAATGAACTTCCACATTGATTTCTCTGAAGCCCTAAATGGAAGTCTGCCTTGTTCTGAAGAAATGCCTGCTCGTGTGACATTTTCTGGTCAATATTTCAGCTGCCAACACCAGCTGTGGGCTGCCCCTGAAGATGCTGAGGAAGACCCCCATCTACACGTGTGGGACGTACCTGGTGATGCTGGTCCCGCCCCCGGGGGGCTCGGGCAGCTCTGCCACCCGCTCGCTCTTCGGAGGAACAAGTGCTTTGTCGTCCTTAAAAAGTAAGTTGGACACAATTGTGGCAGGTTGGGAGTCCCTGGCTCGCTGAAATGCAATAAACTTCTCAGAAATTGATTGGAGATTTGTTCCTGTGCAGTTCTTGCCTCCAGCCTGGTGTTCAACATCTCGGACGGGCAGTTCACCAGCAGAGCCGATCTCATCGATGCTGCAGGGAGTTCCCTCGGACGTGGTGCTTTAGTTCCAGGACTTGGTGAGGAGTAGATCCCTTTCCTGGGAATATTTCAGACCCTTGGATTCTAAATAATCCATCTGGATTTTAATTTGCAGTAAGCAGCTCCGCAGTGGGTGGGGTTTCATATGGATTTATATCTGCTATAGAAATCCTTTAATCTGATTTTCTAACAGTCTTCGAATTATGTGTGAAATATTTTCCTTTTCTTAGGTGCTTGTTATGATACAATGAATAACATGATCTGGACGTGCTCCAATGATTACATTGATCAGTGGTGCAATCCTGGGAATCAGGCATTCCACTGTGTGTGCCAGAGACTGGGAGTGAGTCACGTCATCACAGAGCCCAAAGGTGAGCTAAAACCACCAGTCAGCACTTTGTACAAAGTGGAAATGAAACAGATGATTATCAGAACTTCAATAGGCACAATCTGCCTTCTGAAGCTTTATGTTAAAAGCTGAGATCATTCTTGAAAAGGTGTTTGTAAATATTGGCCAGCTTTAGCTTTGCTTTGAGAAAGGGAAAAGCACGAGGTGAGATGTGGAAGTTCCCAGGTTCTTGCTTCCTTTAGCACATTAAAAAAGCCATGTGGGCAGTTCTTTTATGTCCTGAAGTTAATGCTGTTAATGACATAATTGCATTTTAGAAGCCAAGGCTGCTGATAAAATCTGTGTTCACATTTGAACCCCTTTCCTCTTGCAGGGGATGCGACAACCACAAACGAGGTTATCAACCAGTTACTGCACCATGTTGGTGCCATGTGTATCCACCAACTCAACCTCCTGGCAGCCAGCAACAACCTTCCCATCACCAATTTTTTGGGCAAGCAGCATCCAATCGAAGCCCATCACCTCAGCAGCATCTGTGACATTATGGAGAAGGCCATGGTGAATGGAGACACCTGCATCATCCGCTGCATCCTCGTGGTCTTTCAGGTACAGAGGCACCTTAAACTTCCCAATCAACAGATCAAAAATGAGAGAGTTGGTTTGGAGTACAGGCAGTTACTGGTTTTGTCAGGGGTTGTTTTCCTCCACTGTATTCAGTGTAATGAGGTTGATTTAGCAGTGGTTTTGCAGTATCTTATACACTCATTAAAAAGTCCTAATTTAAATGTAAATGTAATCATTAGCCCCCCCCCCCAGATTAATAAAATCCAGAGAGGTTATTTCCCGATTTTTCTTTTTTTTTCCATTTTTTTGATCAAAGGACAGATTCTGACTCTGAGATTTCTACTGACCCAGGCAAACTGCAGAAAAGGAGTTAATGTTTGGGTTGAATATTAATATTGTTGTGCTTGATTTTTCTCAGGTGGTTTTTAAGTTTTTCTTCAGCCCCCAAACCGAAAGGAACAGAGATATTGTCAGAAGGTCTGGCCTTTTGCTTTGGCAGTTACTGATGGCCCCAAGGGACCAGATTTGCTCTGAAATTCAGAAGGAGGTTTGTCTGGCTATTAGGTAAATATCTGTATTCTCAACATTCAAATGGTATTCAGCACTGTAATTTAATATGATAAAATTTTAAGTGTGATAAAATTATTACAATTATTACAATTTGTATCTGTGGAAGAAGAGAAACGAAATGGGTTTGTCTTGATGAAATAACAGGTAGTGATTACTTTTAATACTTTTAACTGTTGCTTTTTTATTGGCTTTCTTAAGGTTTTTTTTTCATGTTTATTATAAAATAATTGCTAAATTCAAGCCAAGTTCTCTGCATTTCAGTGATGGCTTGAGTGACTTCTTCCATATTTAGCTTAGGCAGTTTCTTGGTGTTCAGGAAAGGGTAAAGCTGATGTTGGCAGCTGTTAAACAAACCAGTGCTTTGAGTGGCAACTCTGAAGTTCTCCTGAACAAAAGGAGTGTAAGGAGAAGGAGAATTAATAATCCTTGAGGAATGCTCTGAGATGAAAGGCCAGGGGGACAAAAGTGTGGTTGTGTCTCCTGCAAAGGAGATAACGTGAATCCCAAGGCCAAGCAAAGGAGATATCGTGAATCCCAAGGCCAAGCAATGCTGTCTCCAACCTCCCAAGTGCAAACAGCAGCTGCTTTCCAGTGGGAAGTGCTCCAAAGGTTGGGAACAAAGTCTTCTCGAGATCAACCTGCATTTCCCCCTGTGTGAATCACAACATTCCAAGCTTCTGTGGCTTTGTGCAGCTCTGAGGGAAGAGGAATAGTGTGTCTTAGTAAAATTATCTGGCATTTTCAGGGGCTTTTTGACAGGGAAAAGGGCATCCTGTCACCTGTGTGGACACCTTGTTTAACCCTGTGCCTTCCAGTGGTTTGTTAAACAACTCAGAGGTGGGGATTAGATAATATTTCCTTCCTCCTGTTCTCTCCTGGGGGGATTCTGATGCCAGTGGAACCTCAAATTTCCCTTGCAGTGTGTGATAAGTTTTCCTGAGGTTTGTATCAGAGCTGATCAGCGTGAGCCAGAGGCAGAGAAGCTGCAATAATCTCTGCTCTCAGTGTGAGGCTGAAAAACATCCCATTTTTCTTTTCTATGATAATGTTGTTGAAAAAGAAGAGTGGGGGAAAGGGAAAGGAAAAGGTTGTAAATTGTTTCAGCACTTACAGACGGTCAGGAAGTGCTGCTTTGAAGTGATTGTGATCTCCTATCTTGATGTGGCAATTCAGGTAGAAAGGACAAAGTTCATCAAGTTAAAGGGAAAAATACCTGCACAAGAAGTGTTTCTGAAGTGCTTCTTCTAGAACCTTCTGTGGAGCTTCAACTAAGAGTTCTATAAAAAGCCAGGCTTCAAGAAGTTTAAAACTGCAGCAGCAGTGACTTCTTGATTATTGTATTTGTGGTTTTTATTGTCCTACTCACAGATAAGCCACAGCTCTCACCCCATCACCAGAGCTGTTGGAGTCACTCTCTGAGCCATCATCGTTTTTTCCTGACATCTCTCTGTTTCAAACAACATTATTGTGCTGTCTTATACACAAGTGATTCATGGGGAGTTCCTCAGAGGGAAGCAAAAAGCTCTTGAGAAAGCTTTGGGACCTCAACAATAAAATATAGTTGATTACAAGAGATTTCTGGAGAAAACAGCTGCTTATTTCTCGACTTAAATCAATGGTAAAATATGGAGTGTGCCTTTCTAAGCTGGAAGAAGCCATTACACAGTCATTCTAAATGTTGTGTCGGGATAAGTTGAGAGTCTGTGACTCTCAAATTGCTTTGTCCTACTCTGAATACATCAAGTAATGCATGGTTTTATTTTTTTCTTCAGCTCTGGTTTAAATATCCTGTATCCTGGTGAAGCAGAAATCAATAATTTATTGAAATTGGTCTTAACTGAAGGTGAGAATGTCTGACATGTGAGAGTGTGGTTTTTCTAACTGCAAACCAAGAGAGATACTCTCAAACTCTGGAGGGAGAACAGTTCAGGATATTGAGCATTACCCTGCTTTAAATCCATCCTTTTCTGGGAAATCATGGAATGCCTCAAATTCTGGAGCTGCCTTCTCAATGGCTGCATGGCCAGGGGTAGGTCAGGTGGAGAAAGGGAAAGTTTGTGAGTACACTGTAACCAGAGGTAATTTTAGTCCTTAGTGAAGGACTTGCATTCACCATGAGATGGGAGTTTGGAGCTGGAAGCAGCTGATGCTCAGTGATTTGTCATCTCCCAGGAACCTTTTGGTGTGGCAGAGTGTTTGGAATTTCAAACAGAGCCTCGTGCAGGGAAAGTGTTCAGTCTGTGACCCCAGGGCATTGGGTTACACTGGCACTCCTGAGCTGCAGTGTGTGTTAAACAAGATAACAGGAGAAATAAAAACAAATTAATTCTGGAAAAGCTGCTCTTTAAAGGTTTTTTTTCCTTTCCTTTGCAGGAGAGAGGAACAGTGGGCTGTCTCAGCTGCGTGATGTCATCCTGACTAATTTAGCTGAGCAGCTTCAGAACAACAGATTTGGGAGTGAAGATGATGATCATTATAGGTAAAATCCTCCCCTTTGTCGTGTGTGTTTGTTATTTGCTTCAGGTAAACTTGCATGAACCTCTGCTGGAATTGCTTGTTGTCTCACTGCAAATGGCCCTGAAATGCTGGCTTTGTACTGGGTACAAATTTATCAGGACAAGGGAGAGAGGGGCCTGATGTCGTAGGACAAACTTTGTAGACTCCTGTACACTTGGTTTGGGATTCTCTGCTCCTTCCAGTGTTCCTGGGAAAGGTGGATAAGTTCATAAACAGACTTTTATGACATTACTCTGCATATGACATCAGGTGACTGTTAAGCAGTAAAACTGCCACTCTCAGGTGCTGTTCAGGCTGGGAGGAGTCTTTTCTAGGAGCCATAAGGAGTCCCAGATTTGCATCCCAGTGCAGGAAATCCCTGGAAATCTGTTGCACTGATCCTTGTTACACATTTCAGGCTTGGTTTCCTTCGTGTCTGACTCTGAAGTTGAACAGATCCTTGTTTTGTTTTCACATAATTTGTGGTAGCACTTGCAGAGCTGTCCAAAATAAACAATAATCAGGTTATTAATACTTGACACCTCTCTTGCTTCTTTTGAAGGCTGAATGATGAGCTGTTGCACTACATTCTCAAGATTGTTGTCCGAGAATCTTGTGTCTTAATCACCAAGTGCCAAACTGTATCTAAAGATGATTTTCAAAGGCTTCTTTCAACTGTGCCTGTAAGTAAAATGTGTTGGGATAAAACCACATTTACCTTAGGCTTCTTTTCTTCCTCAAATCCTTCATCTTCACTGAGTGTGTGGAGGTGAAACTTTATTATAGCTTGCCTTAACAAATCCAGGAAAAGAATGTCTTTTGTTTATGCTGTGCAGGGAAGGAAGGAACAGTTTCTCCCAGCAAAGTAAATCACACAGTAATGCTGAAAAAACAAATCTATATGTGGATATATTTGCCAGTTGCTCTGGGAGCTGTTTTAGTTTAAGGGAAGTTTGTTGTATCTCAATCTTCAAAGCATCACAGCAGCTTAAAAAAACCAAAAAAAGTACAGTTGTGTCTAATGATTCATACAGCTGAAAGAATTATCATTTATAGACAAAAAACGAGTGAAAGCTGAGATTTGATGGTAAAAAGATGGATCAGAGGGAGCTTCCATACAGACATGGGGAGGGGACAGGAAATCATGACTTGTGCTGCAGGAGGGTGGGGAAGAAGTAGCACCTTCAGGAATTCAATTTAGCTCTGTGGTGGCATTATTTTCAGAATTAAATAATTCCTAGAGTACTTGGGTATTACTCTGATTTTCCATACTTGAATAAAATTATGCTGCCTCTTCGCATTTTTGTGAGTTATTTCACAAAATTCGGTGTTTTGCAGCCAGTTTCTCCTCCAAAATATGCATTCACCTTTAAATCACTTAAAAAAAAAATTCTGCTCGAGGGAAATCATTTTTTGCTTTTGCTTGTCTTATTCCTCAACCTTTTTTTTTGCCCTTTCCAATTTCCCAGTACAAGACTTGCCTGACTCCAGGGTGATTAAAGGTTCAGATAATGCAGAGTGTGTTGTTTATTTAAAGGCTGCATCCTCCTGCTTGAGGTACCTGATGGCTGTACAGAACCACCTCCTCAGTAACACTATTTTGATTAAACCTGATGAAAATGATGACAGTGACAGCTCCTTGCAGGGAGAGACATTGAAGGTACAGGTAAACACCAAGTTTTTTTTCTAGTATGGCTCTCTACCCTCACTGTGCCTGTCACACCTTGTTTCTGCAGTGCTTTCTGCTGCTGTTTTGTTGGTTTTTTGTGTTTGGGTTTTGTTTTTTTTTTTCTTCTTGGTGTGGTTAAATAGCTGGAGAACAGGAAAAAACTTGTCTTTAGTAAAGTTAGCCATTGTTCTGTGTTGAATATTCCAGCTTGGGTTCTATATTGTCAGGGAGAGCAGACACTTCCTGCCTAAATACACCTATAATGAGGTTTAAAATGTATTTTAATAATTATGTGCTGGTAAGAAAACCCATGTGCCAGGAATCCTGTGTGGTCACGTTACCCCCCACACTTATTTATCTCCAAATCACTCAGGTGGTCCTTGAAAAAATCATTTTTCAGACTTTAATAGAAAAGGGTTTTCTTATTTGCCTTACCTGGCTTCTGCTTTTTTGCACTTTTAACTCACAAAGCTCGTGTAGAACCACCTCTAGTTTTGAAATAAAACTAATGAAGTTTGTGGGAAGGAGGCTGTTTAAGAGGACAAGGTTTAACAAGACCTATTAAAATGATGTCATTTCCTATCACTGCTGGAAAAGCCTCCAGCAAACTCCCAGAAGTCGGGTTTGTCCTGGCTTTGGGTTGTCTGCTCATGGTAGTTCTTGTCAGAACTCCCCTCTGATGGCACTGATTCCTCAATTCCTGCTGTTTCTGGGCTGCTTTTCCCTGCTGCTCTCAGGTGTGCTAGTGGGGAGTCATTTGCTCAGGCTCATGAGTAAATGCTAAAAACCCTGTGGTATTTTTCCTGTGTCACTGTTCACCCCCCTTTTCACTGTCCAGTTTCTCTCTCTGCAGTGCTGCTCATCCCCAGGACATTGTCACCAGTGCTGTCCCTTGGCTGGCTTACCAGCCCCCTGCTGGGCTGGGCTGGGGGGATTCCATCCTTCCCTCTGGAAACTGGATGTGCATCCCCTAAAAACGTGCACCCAGTTTCTCCCAGCACTTTGGGGCTTGAGATTAATCAGATTTAAATGTTGGATGGCTCTCCTGCTGCAGGCCTGCCAGGTCACACTATCATTCTTCTCATTTTCATTTGGAAACCCATCATTTTGTTTCTCTTGTCCCGTTTTTTTTCAGGGGGGGAATTCTCCAAGAATTTAAGTATCCTGTTAACTCTTTTTGTCCCCAGGAATTAAAGACCAGCATTTTGTCTCTTGCTACCCAAATTCTGACAGGATGTGATGAGGTCTTAGAAATGCTGCAACAAGTCACTACAGCACTAATAAACAGTGACATTTCTGACAGGGAGCAGAGGTAAGACAAGGAGGAGTTTCCCAATTTGGAAGCAGCCTTGCTTTTTGTGGCTTATTTTACAGGCACATTTAGTATTAATTATTCTTTATAACTCAAAGATTTGAATGTGTAGGATCTGTTCTCATAGCATTGGTTTAGCACTTACAAAGAATTTACAGTCAGACTCTCTGTGTCAGTCCTGATAATCTGTAGGTTGATGTGTCCACAGGAACCTCAGATTGGTAAGGTTTTAGTCAGTCATGAGTAGGATACCTGGAAATAAATTGGAATTAGCTGGGAATATCCCTGTTTATTTTGAAATTCCTGATTATTACCTCTCTAGTGGCTGGACTGGATATTTTATCCATGACAAGCCCTGGATGTTGTTGATATCCCACATTTCATCAGATAGCAACACCTTGCCCTTCCCTGTCTTCCCTCCTAAAAATATACTTTGGGAATGCTATAAAAACAAAAACTGGGAACTTTTCTCTCCTTAAACAAACACCTCCCTCTCCCAGCTGTGGTTCAGGTTTCAGTTCCTGCTTTTCTGTGCCCACAAGATTAGTTGTGTTTATTGACAATACACAGTTCCTTGGAGATATTTTCAGATGGTTTGATGCTCAAAATATTTTGGTAGCTCCACATTCTTTTCATGTACTCTGAGCTGGGTGTGCTGGGAGCTGATATCCAGCTGAACAAGTGCATTTGTGTTTGATGGGCACTTTCATCCTGTACCCAGGGGAGCTTAGCATTTCCTAAGTAATTATTAAACTGTTGATTTACTCTCTGACTGTTAAGTGAGAATTGTCAGCAAAGACAAGGACACTGACACTTTGGAGAAATAAATGTTTTCAAGATGAAGTTTTTTTGCCTTTTTTTTTTTTTTTTAAATAGAACTCAAATGTTCTCTGCTGAATTTTGAATTGCCTGCCACAAGATTCAACAGCTGACTAAAAAGTGAAGTGACAATCTGTGGAAATAGTTGTTCCTGTGTAAACCTGGACTCTCCTTACAGGTTAAAAGGGCTGGAGCAGATTACAAAGGCTACGATGCTTGGTCACCTGCTCCCTGTCCTGCTGACATCTCTGATGCACCCCAATTTGCAGACCCTCACCATGGCTGATGCCCTGATGCCTCAGCTGGTGCAGCTGGTTCTCTACACCAGTCAGGTATGGGCTGTGTGGCAGCTTTTGGCTGCAAAGAACAAAAACTGGGTTAAAAATAGTTCTGAACAGGTTCTAAAATGCTGCAGGTTTTGGTCAACTTTCTGCAGTAACTGATCCACTGATCAGAGTTTAAGAATTTCTCAACAGCTGCCAAAGCTGATAAAGCTGAATGTTAAATTTGACTTGCTCCAACAGTAATGATTTACTGTCAATAACGACATAGAGTGGGATTGTTAATTATTTCAGTAATGAGCTGTTCAAGTGCTTTGCTGTTTGCATGTCCCTAACACTGTGTATTTTGGGCCACAGACTGCACTGCTGCTCAAAACCCAGTCTCCAGTTTTCTCAGAGCTGAACAGTTCCCCCAGTTGTGCTTCAGAGCAGAAAGGGAAGCTCTTACCTGATGAGAGGTGATTTTCCTGACATTTGGGTCTTTTCGTGGGACAAACTGAGCTGTAACGTTCACTTGACCATTGTTGTGGGGATAAATCTTAAAGCAGCAATTTTAATTTTAGTTAATTTTTAAAAGCATGTTGTAGTGATTTCCAAGGCTGTTTTAGATTTATAAAAGCTTTTACAAAAGGCAATTAGTTCCAATTTTTTTTTGCATGTAGAATTAAGCTATGAATATCTTCAGGTTGTTTACACAGAGTATGGTTTGTTTTGTTTTTTTTCCCTCACCTCAAGCATTAGGAATTAATTCCAAATGTTCCTCTTACAATAAATCAGGCTGAGGAAGACTATCAAGAGAAAATGTAAATTGCTCTGGCAGCAGGAGATACGGAATTAAAACCATTGCAAAGATATTAAATTGTGTCATTTACAGAGAGAAATATAAAGTTTGAACTCCTGCATTTCAATCCTTTGTCTCAGCTCGAAGTTATCGAGCTCCTGCTTAGAAACAGAAACAAACAGCTAAATAAAACAAAGATTGCTGCTTTAAAAATAGCTGTGTTGGAGAATTTGTAGCATTAAAGAACTTCATGCAAATGTTTAATACTTATAAATTTAGTTATGCCTAAAACCAGGAGTCAGTACCTTGTGTATTGATGCTGAGAGGTGATTTTAAGTGCTTGATATTTTAATGAATAATAGAAATCTATCTGTTAGATTTTAGGACTGATTTCTCCCTGTAATTTCAGAATGCTGGAAGAGAAAGAAGAGCCAGGATTCCTCACTGGGTTGAAGATCCCTGCTCCCTGGGCTGCTGGGAAGACTGTGGAGACAGTTCATCCTGTCAGGGATAACTATAAATTTAAGGAAACTGTCCACATTCCAGGAGCCCGCTGCCTGTACCTGAGATTTGACAACAGATGCTCTTCCCAGTATGATTATGATAAGGTAAGAAAGGGCCAGGTCAGAACCTCTGCAGTGAGGAAGTTTCCTCAAAAGAAGTAGGGGTAGTTCTGGAATAGGAGAAATATGGGGGGGGGATTAGGGGGTGTTTTGGTTTGGTTTTTCCCCTCAGAAATCTTTGTCAACTCCTCAGGTTTTTCAAAAAATAATGTCAGGATGGCTCAAACTGTCAGAGTTTGACTTTTCTCCCCTTGGCTCTTGTTCAGTTTTCCTTATTCCTCAAACTCTAATGGAGCTGCCTCCTCTGATCAGCCCAGTTGGTTTACACTGGGCAGAACTGGAGAGGTCACTTCTTTCCTGGATGGCAAATAACTCGTTTACACCGATTAATATCAAGTATTTTCAGTTTCAAGAACACAACTCATAGCACTTCTCTGTCTTACCAGAGAGCTACTTGTGCTGCCAGCTAATTCCTTGCTGACACTGAGCAAGTCCTGTGATACTCCATTAGTTATTTATGGGCATCTTTAATATTAATGTCACCCATTAGTGGTGAAACTCCCCCGGAAAACTCAGGGTTTCATCGTGTTCCCGCTGATGTCACCGAGGGAACGTGAACTTTGGTGGGAGCAGGATCAATCCCTCAGTGGTAGAGAAGCAGTGTGTTCTGGCCAGCTCAGCATGAGCACTGGAATTCAGGATTTCCTCTCTGCCTCAGTTTCCCCATCTGTAAAATGGGGATAATAATACTTACCCTCCTCCCCTCACCGAGCCGTGAGGGCTTGGTCATGTTGAGGAAGCGCTTTGAGAATGGAAAGCGCGGTGTAAGTGCTAAGTATTATTATTATTATTAGATTTTCTTGTTTTTCTCTTACAGTCTAACAGTGTATTTTATGTTTTGAAGTTGGTGATCTATGCTGGTCCTAACACAAACAGTAGGAAGGTTGCTGAGTATGGAGGCAATACACTGGGATATGGCAGCCGTAGTGTCTTAGGAACTGGTTGGCCCAAGGACTTAGTAAAGGTACAGTATTCTCATCCAACAATATTCCCCCTAGAAAAATTCCCTTTTGGAAACCATGCCCAGCCCGTTTTACCCTCATAGCAATGAAGTCCAAGCTTTTTAAGTGTACATTTATCCCTGCTAAGGGAGTTATTCCTTGGGGAATAACGTTCAACTCAGCTGTGTGTTCCGTGTGATGCTTCTCTTGTTTTATGCCTTACTGGAATTCCTGGTGGGATGTTGCAGTCCTGGAATGTCCAATGGCACTGCTCTTCTCCTGAGTACCTCCTCCTAGGAGAAGTCCCTGCACAGTCTGAGCCTGTGCAGATTTTCTTAAGGTCCCTGGGCATAAGTCTGGTTTTTTTTAACATTAACCCCCAAATATGACAAGTAGGAAATGTTAACAGCTTTCCAACCCTTTCTGTTGCGTTTAAAAATTTCATTGGATGCTTTTGACAGTAAAACTGAGACAGAAGAATCCTTTAAACTTCTTGAAAGCTCAGCATTTCAGTAATTGGGCAGTGTGTCCCCTCAGACTCTATGCAGTATGATCCTTCTTTTGCATGTTTGTGCTGCTGTGTTGTCCCCCATTAAAACTGGGTTTATGTACGTAATAAAAAATCATTTTAGCAAGAAAATTAACTGGTAATAAACTGGAAAGCAATTTCAGACAAGCACTCCGTTGTTCACAGTTAATGGAATTTCATTTATTTCTCACGCATTGATTTTGATATTGCTCTTTTAGCAAACTCTTTGATGAATATGTTGTCGTTCTCCTAATTGAAGAACTTGTCTGTCTTCCTCCAGGAAGAGCATTGTTAATTACTGCCTGGTTTCTTGCAGACAAACAGTGAAAATCAAGGCTAAGTAACACACTGATAAATTCTACTTTTGATTTTACAGCTGTGGCAGTTCTTTTTGTTTTATTGTAGGTAGCCAGCAGCAAAATTAAGATTAAGCAGCCCACTGAAAGATACCCTTAGAAAAGAGGAGAACCTTAAATACAAATATATAACTGGACATAATCATACTCAGCTAGCTCTCATTAAAGCAATAATCTATAAAATCACCCTGTTTGTTTATCTCGACCTTTAAATGTGTCTTCTTTTTTTTTTCCCCTCCCCTCCTGCCACCACGGGGTGAAGGTGGAAGGGGACACAGTGACTTTCTCCTTCGAGATGCGGAGCGGGCGGGAGCACAACACCCCCGACAAGGCCATGTGGGGCTTTGCCTGCACGGTGCGAGCACAGGTACTGCAACCCCCCAGGGAGAGGCCCAGCCTGCACTGCCTCTGCCTCTCACAGCCCACATCACACTGAAATGCTCTTCCAGGCATTGATACTTTAATCAGAGCTCACTGAGGTGATGTGGGCAGGGAGTTCACCTGGTGGCAGGAGCCAAGGTTTAGGTGTCTGGCCTGCTTAGCTGGAGGTCCCTGGGGATGGGTTGTCTCGTGCTTAGGGTTTATGGAGATAGTTATTAGCAAATATGTCTTATATACCTCCTGTCATTGGCACTGGACCTGGAGGGAGTCACTTTAGTATCCCCTGCTGCTTGTAGATCAGGACTTCTTTGTAACAACCTCAAAATCAGAGATTTAGGGAGAAAATAATGATTCTAGCCCATAAAAAAAGAAGGAGAGGGATGCTGGGATCAAACAAAACAAATCATGAATCCAACTACCAGGAAGTTAGGACTGTGCCTGTGAGGTGACAGTGAATGAACCAAAAATAACTTTACCTTTTCCTTCTTGGTTCAAGAAAAAAAATGTTTAAATCCTGTATTTCTTGAATTCTTATAAATTGCTGTTAACTGTGAAGCCTTTTTTCAGTGTACTCCATGTAAGAGATGTGATTGATATAGAGCTACATCCCTAAGATTATATATCAAATCTCCTATCTTGAAATATGTTGGGATGGACTTCATGGTTGATGGATTAGTTAAACTCATCCCTGTTCCTGCTTCAGGAATCCTCTGAGGATGTGTCAGGGGGTTTGCCTTTCCTGGTGGATCTGGCCCTGGGCCTTTCTGTGCTGGCCTGTTCCATGCTGAGGATCTTGTACAACGGACCAGAAATTACCAAAGATGAAGAAACCTGTCAAGAGCTCTTAAGATCTAAACTGTTACAAAGGTAAAAAAGAAAAAAAATAAATCCATTGTCTTTGTAATGTGTTGTTGACTGATGTGTCTTTCTGAATTAGCTGGGGGGAAAAAAAAAACTTTTTATCCGTATTTCTTTTTCCAGGTGCCAGTGGCAGGTGGAAGCCAATGGTGTCATATCTCCAGCCCTCACTCCCAGTCCCTCTCCGTTGCCTCTTACTATAGATGAAGACAGAGAATTCACATATCCCTCTGATGTCCTTGTGCCTCCTGTTGGACACTACTTTGACCTGCCAAGGATCAGGCTGCCTCCAGGAATCATGATAAAGCTCAGGGAAATTTCTGGACGTGCTCGGCCTCAATTTCGACCCAGTATAAAGTGGGTGGTCCTTGTTCCCCTCTGCTTTTTAACCTTGTTTGTGAATGCAGCGTCTTGTGATTTGTAAATATGAGTTGTCAGAGTTTCTCTGTTACCCCTGATTAGTCAGTTTGGCTTTCCCTCTATCCCTAGGGAAGTGATCCAGCCAGAAGTGATGGAGGAGATGGTAGTTTCTTGTGTGATTAAACATTTGAACTTGGTTGATGCTCTCCAGTCCCTGATAAATTTCCAGTATCAGGAAGAACACGCTGAAGAATATGACTTACTTTGTAAAATCATGGGAGAGACCTTTAAGAAACTAAATGCCATGGAGAGGCAACTGCAGGTAAAACCAAAAGATCTTAAAGAACCAGAAGGCGCTTTTTGAGAATAAAAGTGTATTTTAGAAACACAGAAATACAAAACGCACTCAGATATTTTCTTTTAACATCTCTTCTACTCCTCAAGATGAACAAATGCAGTGAGTGTTATTTTTGTCTCTTGATTAGAGCGTGGCTGAGCTGGAGCAGAAGTGGCAGAACGAGGTGGATGATGCCATGCATGGGAAGCTGGAGAACAACGTCCCATTCTTTTATGATTATCACTTCAACGAGGTGAGTGCTGGGGCTGCTGCCCGTGCTCTTCCCCCTCACTGCCCTCCCAAAACGTGCTCATGCTCTCCCTTCACTTTGTTTAGAGCAAGATGAAAGAACTGGAGCTTCTGTGTTCCATGAAGGAAGTTTCTTTTGACGGCAGTGATCTGGAGAACGTGGTGCTGGCATTAAGGTCAGTAGGTGACTGTGGAGCGAAGTGTTTAGGGAAGGTGCTTAAAAGATGGGCAAAATGTATTTGTGGAATTTCAGTGAGTTCCAAAATTTGTGTCTGGTTAAATTGTTCAAAACATTTGTGCTACATATATTGATGTTAGTACCTACAGCTAATTATACCTCCCAACAAACCACTTCTTTATTTCTTTAATTTTTTCTGCT
The DNA here is from genome assembly GCA_038380795.1 of Pyrocephalus nanus. Classification (NCBI taxonomy): domain Eukaryota; kingdom Metazoa; phylum Chordata; class Aves; order Passeriformes; family Tyrannidae; genus Pyrocephalus; species Pyrocephalus nanus. The sequence continues at coordinate 8,389,397 of CM076278.1, forward strand.
CTCTACTTTGTTGGCATAAAATAGATTGATACCCTCTGTTTTCTATAACTAACCTTTCTCCCAGGTAGCACTTCCTTTCAGAAAACTTTAAAACACAATTGAGTTTGCTTCTTTTATACTTCCCTTCGTAATCTTAGGGAGAAGTTCTTCCAAGAGGTGAATTCCCTGATACAGAAGACCTCTCATCCCCTTGCAAAAACAAAAACCTTGGTGAAGAGCTTGATGAACAGAGCAGAGCTGTTACTGCATGTCACGATTGCAGCACAGTCTGGTATCACAAGGAGTATCTCTGGGACCCCTGCAGAGACTCCAGGTACACATTCCATAACCAACATTTTCTAAAATACAATTTTTTCCCTTTCTCGCTTAAAATTAAACCTCTTTTCTTTTTCAAATTAAGTTCAATCTTTTACAATAAATTAAATTTTTTGATTACAGAAATGATGGTAAATTAAAGTCTGAGTGATATGTGGAATTTAAAATCTCCTGATTTATTAGGGGAAAATACTTCAAAGAAAACTGATTTAAAACAATACCTGGAAACAAGAAAATCCTCAGATTTTAGTTGCACATTCTTGCTTAGCCTGGCTTTTTCTTTCACTGGAACGTCCACAGTGATTTTGAAACCAATTTATAAATAATTTCCCAGCCCAGGAGTGATGCTGTTGTGTATTTGATGCCTTGCAGCCTGTAAATCAGCCTCTGAGACCAAAGTGATCTCGCACGCCGTGCGCCAGCCCGTGTTCCTGCGCAGCATGTCGGCCCCGTCTGACCTGGAGATGATTGGCAATGAAGACATCGAGTTTGCTCGGGCGAGTCAGAGGTACCCAGGGCTTTATTCCTCTCAGCTGCTCTGTAGGAAAGTGCCTGTGTTGATGAATTCATCAATCCTGCAAGCACAGCAGATTTGCTGTTCATTGGATCGGGTGTAACGATCCTATATCCCAATGATCCGGTGTCCCAGTGATCCCATATCCCCACAGGCGCCGGCACGTCACCAGCCACAGGAGCAGCTCCTTCACTCTGCTGCAGTCCCTGGCCATCGAGGACAGCAGGGACAAACCCACCTACAGTGTCTTACTGGGGCAGCTCTTTGCTTTCATTGGAACCAACCCCGACCAAGCGGTAATGGCAGCGTTTCATTCTCAGATTCAAACTTACACCGAAACAGGAGGTGTCTGCTTTGTGTGTCACTCACAAAAAAACCCACCCACCCCTTGCAGGTGTCCAGCAGCAGTTTCCTGCTGGCTGCCCAGACCCGCTGGCGCCGTGGGAACACCAGGAAGCAGGCGCTGGTGCACATGAGGGAGCTGCTGACGGCGGCCGTCCGGGTCGGGGGGGTGACCCACCTGGTGGGCCCCGTGACCATGGTGCTGCAGGGAGGACCACGGTGGGTTCCCTTCTCCAAAAACGGGTGGTTGGGGCTCTGTAGAAGATCATAAACTGTTTACAATGATCATAAACTGCTCACAAAGTAAAACCATGAGGAGTGAGGAGCTGTGAGGGCACACGTTGGCAGAGCTAAGGTTGTGACAAAGACCTTGGGCCTTGTGGGGTCAAAAGGCAGAAACATCTAAGAAATGCTTTTATTTGTCTGAAGATGAACTTTTATATTGGGATCATGCATCTTTATAGGGTATTTCACTCTATTGATTTAATTCTAAATTAATGTTAACTAGGTCTTAGTGGTAGATTTAGCTGATACTGTCATTTCAATTCAATAAATGTTTTCAAGTATTTTATTTGTAGTCAGACTTCAATCATATCTGAGCTATAACTACCCTATTCTCTTTTTACCTTTATTTCATATGAAAACGTTAAGTGACTTGCAATCTAAGTCTCCCTTGAGTAATGCTCAACATGTGCTGATTATTATTTTTTAAAGCTACATTTGGAAGTTTGTTCACCTTCTTTAACCTAGAAAGCCTCCCATTCCAAATATTTCGCTCCCAACAGGATTGAGGAGCTCACGTGTGGTGGGATGGTGGAACAAGTGCAGGAAGCCTTTGGGGAGACGATGACGTCCGTGGTGTCCCTGTGTGCCCGTTACCCCATCGCCTGTGCCAACAGCATCGGCCTCCTGTGCACCATTCCTTACACAAGGTATGGATTCAGGAAGAGAAGGAGGCATCCACATCTGTCCTTATTAGCCTTTGCCTCAGGGAGAAACATTATAGAGTCTAAGTACACCCCCTTTCTTCATCATGGGGAGCATCCTGGTAAATTAGCTCAGAATACAGAGTTTCACGTGGGAAGGACAAGGGAGACAGAACCATCTTTCTGCAAAGTGAGCTGATTAACTACAGAGTTAACAGCAAGTTCTGGGTTGTCATTGTGTCTGTTAGTGATTTAAGAGTTCTTTAAAATCTGAATTCTCTTCTCCAGGAGCGAGGAGAAGTGTTTGGTGAGGAGTGGCCTGGTGCAGCTGATGGACAGGCTGTGCAGTCTGAGCAGCCAGACAGAGTCCAGCTCCAACGAAAAGCAGACCAAGAAACAGAAGGTGGCCACCATGGCCTGGGCTGCCTTCCAGGTGCTGGCCAACCGCTGTGTGGAGTGGGAGAAGGAGGAAGGTAGGAACACTCCAGGTATCCCTCTGTTGAGTGCCTGAGGAGTGGTGTAAATGTATTTAAAACAGGGCACTCACCATGGCTTAGTACAGTGGGGGTTCTTTAGAACACACAATTGATTACAAAAAGAAGTCAATTGTCTCCTTATTGTTTTCTAAACTGTAGATTTTTTTTCCCCCTCCATATGAGAGTGTTAATTCTGCAGATAATTGCAGGTCTTTACTTTGTTCTGTCTGGACATAACCAGAGACCCTGAGTCGTCACTTTGGCATTTCTCTGTGATGGAGTTCACCCCTGACATGCAGAAACTTCCAGACACCTGGCTGTTGGCTAATGGGCTGTAGATGCTGTGTCAGGGTTCATTTTTTGTAGGTTTGCACCTTCATTTTTGGTGACAACTGTGTGTTCTTGTGTTCCTTTCGAAGGTGGTTCCACAGATGCTGTTCACTCAGGGCTGGCTCGTCAGGTCTCCAGCCTCCTCACCAACCACCTGGCACGAGCCACCGAGTGCTGTGGCAACCAGGCAGCAGGGAACGATGCCCTTCAGGATGTCCTCAGCCTTCTTAATGACCTGTCAAGGTACCAGGATTTTTTTCCAGACTTATTTTTTTTTCTATGTATGAATATTCTTCGGGGATTTTTTCAAACCGTTCTAAATCTTGATTGTAAACTGACAGTGTTTAATCACTGCTGTCAAGTTACGTAACAATTGTTGCAGGTGTTTTGTTGGACGCTGAAATTGTTTTTAATGTATTTTAAAATAATCAATTTGTTTTGAATTTCAAGGGCATCATCAGTTCTTTGTTTTCCAACAGCAGACTCCTGTTTTTGCCCTTTCAGGAGTCACATAGGTAAAGCCATCCTGAGCCAGCCAGCCTGCGTGTCCAAGCTCCTGTCACTTCTCTTAGACCAACGTCCCTCTCCAAAGCTGGTCCTGATAATCCTGCAGCTGTGTCGTGCTGCTCTGCCCCTCATGAGTGTGGAGGACTGTGGAAATGTGGAGTTGCCTCCCTGGAGTTACTCGGTGCCCTCTCTGAACAGCGAGCAGGATGATCCCAGTGATCCAGCCTCCAAGATTGCCTCCCTGCTGCTGGCAAAGCTGGCGGATTACGTAGTGCCAGGTACTGTCTGGAGTTGTGCTCCTGTGAGAAATTGCAAGGGAATAATTTTTTATGGAATCAGAGAGTGGAAGGGACCTTCAGAATCTTGTTCCACCCCCTGCCATGGGCAGGGACACCTTCCACTAGCCCAGGTTGCTCCAAGCCCTGTCCAGCCTTGCCTTGGACACTTCCAGGGCTGGGGCAGTCACAGCTTCTCTGGGTAACCTGTTTGTGCAGGGAGCTTTTGTGTGGACAGAAAGCTCAGGTATTGGAAGGTGTATGATATGTCAGTGCTGAAAGGAGGATATTCCTGTGACTTTCCATCCTAATTTACCTGTTCTCAGACTGAGATATATCTCAGGGATGTTTTAGACCCATCTGAGCACTGTTAGCACTCCTCAGTTTCAAGGGTAGAAAAGTTTGCTGATGAGCTCATGGTTGTGTTTTTCTTTGTTTTTCTTTTTTCCTTTCTACTTCAAGGATGCCAGACAGTTCTTTCTCCAACTGCCTCTGAGCCAGATACTACCTTGGCAAAAGCCAGCCCTAAAAATTCCATAAAAGGTGATAAAGACCCTGGAGAAGAAAGCGAGGCAGTGGATGGTAAACTCTCTATTTTTATTCATAAACGGGAAGATCAATCATCCCATGAAGTCCTTCAGCCATTACTGAGGTAATCTTAGCTCACTGCATTGGAATTAGCAACCAGTTTTGCCAGTTCTGTTTGTCTTATTTTTATTTTTTCAGTGCTGCAGCTGTAGAAAAGTCCATCCTAGATGTAATAGCACATGGGAAAGCAAAGTGACTTCCCAATTTGTTGTGTTTACTGGCAAAACAATAAGATAATGCAAAGGAACAGAAGAACATCATCTATCTGAAAACAATCCCATGAAAAATTAGCTACTTAGAGTCAGTTTTTCTGAGGGAGTATCATTTGTCTTGTTTATGGTTGTGACAGACTGTGTAGGCCTAACAAATAAAACTGTCAAAGCACAAAGTGGCTTTAAAAGCATTGCTTTTAATAATGCATCAGCTGGACAGTAATTTGCTATTAAACCTTCTTTAGTATTCTCAGTGCCCACCTGGATGTTGGGATCACTGAATGTCAAACAGCCAACGTTACCACCTCTTGCATTCTGTACTATTTGTTTCATCTTCCCCCCCCTTCCATCTTAATTTTGAACCCATACCCTAAAAATGATACTAAAAGGTACAGGTGAAAGGTTAACTCAGAACCCTTGGGCATTTGTGATCAATAAAAGTCACGATGCTTCTTTTTGAAGGGGGAAGGGATAAATTGCTTTGCAAATAACTACATTCAATAGCATTAAATTCCTGCTGTAAATTAGTGCCACTGGGAATGTCTGTAACTGCCAAGGATTTCCATTGCTGTTGAGCCTTTTAGTTGCTGGAGTTGCTTTCAAATAATTTAAACCCACCTATAACAAATGCAGTCGGACTGTGTAGTTCAGCTGTGTTTTCCACTGCTGAGAACAAAGCCCATGTGTTCTGTTTCCACTCCAACAGCAGCTCAGAAGGTCGTCCATTCCGACTGGGAACCGGAGCCAACATGGAGAAAGTGGTGAAGATGGATCGAGACATGACAAAAGTAAGTGAAAGAAAAACTAAGGAATTATTCAATGTCAGAATTCTTAGTTTTTCCTCAGGTTGAGTCCCCTTTGTTGAATGTTGTTTAACTTACAGAACTGTTCAGAAAGGTAATTTAATATGTAATATTTGCATTATGTAGCTATTGATGTAATTACAGGGGTAAATGATGAAAAAGAACTTCAGTTCATGTTTCCTCCAGCCATTGTTGGTCATGTTTCAACCCCTCAATTGTCCTCCTTTGGGAAGTGTTTAATGCACATTTATAGCATGAATTTTAAACCACATATTTGAATTAAAATGTCACGTATATTTTTGGACACGCTCTTGATTATTTGCACCAGAAATATTCATTTGTGGCTTTTTGATCAGAGAAGCTCTACTGTTCCTCTAAGAATGGAATATTAAAGTCAAGGAATTGATCCCTGATCTCTTTGTAGATGATAAAAAGCAAGAGAAAGAAAGAACTTGTCTTCTGCCTGTGACTAATCCACACAAAGGGGGGTGTTTTGCTGTGTTCTCAGCAAAAAAAAAAGTGGCCAAACAGATCTAACGTTGATATTTCTCTTCTGTTTCATTTGCAGAGTGGCTGCTGTGAAGTTATTACAGAAGAAGCTGCTGCAGCCCTTCGAAAGGCAACAAAGTGGGCACAGTCTGGGCTGATAGTGAGTGTGGGACCACCCATAGAGACTGTGAATCCAGAAGCCACCAGCGGGTTGTCCACTGGGGACAAAAAGAAGACGGCACAAACTTCCATTTGCAGGGAGAGGAATTCTGAGCTCGCCAGGTTGGATCCCTCAGAGTCTCCATCTGCTTGTCTGTGTGAAAACAGGCTGTTCATAAACATCCCTTTGTTTTTGTGCTGTGTATTGACCACTGAGGAGGCTTCTCCTTGCGTGGCTGTGGCACTGATGGTGGAATTGCCTTTGTGTTGTGCGCAGGACGGACCCGGTGAGGCCGTTCATCAGCGGCCACGTTGCCAACAGCATGGCAGCTGAGGTGATCGCCCTGCTGCACAGCCTGCTCATGGCCCCGGAGTGCAATGCAGCCCAGATCTGGACCACAACTGCTGAGAAAGTGAGCACACTGAGCGGGAAGTGTCAAACTCACCGGGCATGGGTTGATTGCTTAAGAGAACTTTGTTATTGTCAAGTTTTTAAGTTGCTCCGTTTCAGTTTACCAGGTGGAACGCTTCACACTGGGGGGTGTGACTGCACAGAGCCAGCTCTTTCCAGCAGAAATTCTCTTGCACTCGTGTGTGGAAAGAAAATTAAAACTATCTTATTTCCTCTCTCTTTCTCTCTCTCTCTCTCTCTCTCTCTCTCTTTTTTTTTCTTTTGTTTTGGAATCTGCCCAATTTTTTTTAACAGTTAACGTAAAATCAGTTCCCAACCAAATTTCACTTTCTAGTTTTATTCACTGAATTTAAAAAACTACCAGAAAGGAGATTGAATTATTTTGCTACTTTATGATGAAAACACTTGCTGAAACATTCCATAAATCCTCAGACAAACTACACTATGATTAAGCATAACCCTTACAACTTTTAAATGCCTGCAAAGAACAGAAAACCTTTCAGATCACTCACCAAGCACAGCAGTCTATCTGATGTCTTAGGGTTTAAACAATCATTTAACAATAATAAAAAGAATAAGAATAATTTATTGATTATTAATAATAAATTAATAAACATTATAGTATACATCATAATATATACATAATAATAAATAAATAAATAAAAATTATCCATCACTAGATAATGTGTTATCATGCTCTAATTCACCTGTCATTCTTTCCAAGAAAGAGTAATAGTTTAGGGAGTTGCCTTTGGGTGATTATTCTATTTGCTGTTCATTCCTCTCTGTGGCTGGAAAGCACAGCCCATTCCTTTTCTGTTCCCCTGAATCTTGCAGCACCTGATCTGCTGCTCTTTGAGACAAGACTTCAGCTAAGATTATATTCTGTGCTAAAAGTTACCAGGGAATGGACGTGGCTTTGATGGTGTTCACACTTCCCAGCGCTTGGAATATTCGGAGTTACATAATTCTCTTCAAGAACAAAAATAATTCTTTGGAGACTGTGTGGGTTGGGTTTTTGTTTGAGCTGTGCTTTGAAGTCATTCTCTGGTGTTTTTTGTTTTTTTTGCTTCTGTCTCCAGGTCCTGTCTCGGGCTCTGATGTACATTCCACAGCTTGGCAAATACGCGGAGAGCATTCTGGAGAACGGGAGCAGCAGCGGAAGGAAACTCGCTAAGCTTCAAAGGATTGCTCGGCAGGCAGTGGCTGCCCTGTGTGCTCTGGGGGGCTTTAAGGAGACAATTAAAATAGGTTCTGAAGTGCAGGTAAATCAGCACTGTTCCTGTTTTATATCTGACATGAGAATTGGTGCTCTCCTGCCGTTTGCCCTGCACTGGTTGTGAAACAGCTGCAGTGACACTCGTGGAGGCTGCTCCCTTAAAATACCCCCCCGTGGTTGTGTGGGGGGTTGGTGTGTGGTGCCAAACACTCGCTGATCCTCGCTTGTGACACCTTCAATCTCATGCAGCCCTTCTTTGGTTGTAGGTTTTAGGTAAAGGAATAGCAGGAAGCGTTGGAGTTGTGGCATCCATTAATGAACAAGAAGGTATAGCTACGGTCAAATTCCCACCTTCCAGTATAGACAGTAGAAAGACCTCCCAAGCAGCAGACACATTAACTATTCCGTTATCTAGGCTGTGTGTTCCAAGATCTGAGGTACGGGAGTTTTCACTATCCAATTTTCAGTCTTAATAGCAAATATTTGTTGGTTGCTGTCACAGCACACTGACAGTTAATCTAAAGCACATAAAACAAAGTGTTTTATCTTTGATTCAAGATTCTTTGGAAAGTTTGCTTATGATTTTAAACGTATTTGAATAATATCTGTATTTAAGTTCTCATTCGAGTAATGTGAATATTCATCTTTTGTGCTTAAAGATGTTCCATTGCATACTGTTTTGGGGGGGAGGGGGGTTGTTTTGTTTTTGTTTTTAATTTCTTTAACTGGTGTTTTGTGATAGTACAATATGAGAATTAACTCCAGGTAATAAAACACCCTCATTTCCTAGAAACTAACTACTTGAATTTAACTTTTTACCGTGCCCCCCCACCATCAGGCATTGCCTCTTCATAAACTGTCCATTACTGAGAAGGTAGTACAGGCAGTCCAGTCCATGTTGCTCCCTCAGGAGGGAAGTCTATCTATTCACACCTCACTTCCTGCAACAGGAGATGGCTCAACTCCAGTAATGGCAGTGGTCCGGCTTCTTGCTGAAATAAGAACCAGGTGAGTCCTTGGGCTTTGCCCAGTCCAGGCTGTTTTGGGCACAAATAGTGGAGGGAATTGCATGACTTGTTGTTGTCTTCCTCTGGGGGTGTTGACATAGGACAAAAAAAATCTCTGTGTCATCCTGAGGTGCAGTTCAGTGGCTGGGGGTTGCTCAGGAGTCCCAAAAATAAAGTGTCCCTGTAACACTGCCTTGAGCAAGTGCTTTGTATAAATCTACTTATGGAGCAGGGCCAGGCTGTCACTGGGGAGGTTCTAGTGGACAGCTAAGCAAGCAGGCAGACAGATCAGTTGACATGCTGGTGTTTAAAACAGCCTTGAATTCAGTACATGAAAAATCAGCTTTGAGTGGTCTTGAATTCAGTACATGTAAAGACAGCTTTGACTTCAATGTACACTTTTGTAATGCTTTAAATGTGTTCTTTTTCCATTAAGAGCATGCCTGGTGATGGCTCAGCTGTTGGAAGACAGCTCATTCTGTGAAGAATTCATTCAACAGTGTCCAGCTGCTGTAGAAGTGCTGAATTTGGTGGCCCAGGAGTGCAGCCCTGGTAGGTGTCCAACACCTTGTGCAGCTTCCTTGTCCTATTGGGGTCAGAAACAGCTTTTAAAGTCACTGCAGTGTTTGATCCTCCAGCTGCTCAGAGTTTAGGAACTGGCACAGTACAGCAGGTCTTGTCATTGCTGCAGAGCTGCTGATGTAAGAGCAGCTAATAATCACACTAAATCATTAAACATCAGGCATAAATTTAGGCCAGAATCTGATCTTTGTATCACAGAAGATGCCAGTCCAGGGACTGTGTCTTTTCTGAACCCTTCTCTTGCTTCCAGTGTATCCTACCCTGTATTCCTTGACATCAACATTTACATGTTTTCTTCTAATGATCTTTTTGCTGTTTTATGCTGTCTTATCACTGAGCTCTCAATTTCCTTCCCTCCTGTTTAAAGATAGGCAGTGGGCCCAGCAGAGGGCAAGTTCAAGGGCAGGTTTTAAGAACATGTCAGGGGAAAAGTGGCTGAAGTGAAGGATGTTTGGGGCAGGAGCCAAGTGATTACCAATGAGCTCCAGTGTAAAAGGGGGAGTACTGATGTTTTTTTGGCAGTAGGCATAAATTCTTTGGACTTCCTGCCTTTGCTGGGCCGTAAACATGCTCACTAAAATGGACTTTTTATTTTAATTAATAGAAGTGTCTTTGCTATCCAAATATAAATTAAATGTGAGAAAAACATTTGCATAAGTTACTTTGCCCCTGATTTTGTTGTTTAGGTGACACTGATCAAATCTTGGAGTTCAAATGTCATATTTATTCCTGTGTGAAGATGGCATTGTTGCACTCCAGTAATTAATCAGCTGGCAGCTCATGCCCTGCTGTGCTCTGTTGTTGCAGGGGAGAGGCTGCTGGTGGTGGAAATGCAGTGTGAGAGGTTACGGATGTTGTACCGGGACTGTGCCCGACCTCCCCCTCCTCCCCTGCAGGCAGACAGAAGGCAGGTGAGCACAGAAACAGTTCCCAGTGCTCTGCCCTGAGTGAACCCACTGGGTGCAGAGGGTCTGCCTGTGCTGGTGGAGCCAAACTGGTTGGATTCTTATTGAAACATTTTATTTAATGTGAATTTCGGTGAGGGGATGGGGCCGCATTTGTGGCACCTCAGAGAGTGTGTGGTTGGATTTCAGAGGATGGATTTAGCTGTAACTGATAAAATAAACTGCTCTGTTGTGTTTGCAGCCCAAAGAAATCACATGGAGCCCCTCCAGAGTGTTCCCCCCAGTGAGGGCATGTATGTTCTCCTCACACCTGGCAGCTGTGACCTTCCTGGCTGATCCCAGTGCAGGGGGGGGGCTCCCTCGGGGCACCTTCATCTATGCCACCTCACCAGTTCCAGTGCAGGTGAGAACTCTCAGCTCTCCAGCAGTTTGTGTCATTCAATTTTCAACAAAGAAAAAAAAAATGTCCTTTTTTACCTACGTTTTATAAGTATGTTTTTAAAAAAGTACTCTAATTCTTTTTAGAAAGTATTCTTATTTTTATTTCTAGGCACCGTCATTCTACTGGGAGATTGAAGTAGTTTCCTATGGAGATACAGATGATGACACTGGACCAATAGTTTCGTTTGGATTTGCCACAGAAGCTGAAAAACGGGATGGTGCTTGGACAAACCCCGTGGGCACCTGTCTCTTCCACAAGTATGTTGGGGATGCACATCAAAACCCAAAAATCCTGGTGCTGCTCAGTACATTCATAAGCAGATTAGGGAGGAGTACTGTGAACAGATAGCAGGCAACGTGCACTTTTTAATTAAGATGTTAAAATGATGGACCAGAATATCCATGCAAAATAAGGAGAGCTGAGTCCCCTTTTCATTCTCACAGCTGGCAGTGGGTTGGGACCTGCTTTGTTTCAGTGCTCTGGGTAATTTTTCTCCTTGTTGCTCCTCAGCAATGGGCGAGCAGTGCACTACAATGGCTCCAGCCTGCTGCAGTGGAAGAGTGTCAGACTGGATGTCACTCTCTCTCCTGGTATGTGAGAGCTCGGCTAAAATTCTTCTCTGCTAAATCACAAAAGCCTCTAAATGTCAGGGAAACAGTGGATGAGAAAACCAATTCAATCTTTCTTGTTTTTTAATATTTTTCTCCAGGTGACGTAGCAGGAATTGGATGGGAAAGGACAGAAGGAACTCCCCCTCCTCCAGGGCAGCCAGCAAAGGGCAGAGTTTATTTTACATATTGTGGGCAGCGACTCGGGCCCTACCTGGAGGATGTCTCTGGTGGAATGTGGCCTGTTGTTCACATTCAGAAAAAGGCAAGTTGTAACAGAAATATGTTGTTTAATATACTGTCAGAAACACTAAAAGCATGAGATACTGAGCCTGCTTACCTATCTGTAAAAAGTAAATTGATCACAGAATCACAGAATATTCTGAGTTGGAAGGGACCCACAAGGATCATCGAGTCCATCTCTTGAGTGAATGGCCCTTATGGGGATCAAACCCACAGCCTAATAATTTCTACCTTTATGAAGTTGAGTTGAGCTATTTTATCAGCCTTCTCAGGTGCAGTTTGGCATAATTTTGAATTTTGTTCTGCCTATTAGCAGAACATGTGCTGCTGGCCTGATGAGGTGCTGTTATCCTGTGCCAGTAGCCCCTCTGTTAGTGTTCCCCCCCAGCTCAAAGGCAGAAAAAAGGCAAGTTCAAAGTTTGTGTTGCAGCTTTAATGCTCTCCCTGATAGCTGGGAACACCTGTGGCAGGGAGATGGGATCAGCTTATCCCTTTGGCTGAGGTATTTTAAAAAAAAGAGCAAAGAGAAGGATCAGATCTGTTGCTTTAAAGTCAGAGAAATAATTCCCTGGACTATCTTTGAATATTAAAGGCAAAAGGCACTCCTTTATTACCAAGGTGCATGGGAAGATTTTGAACACACTGAGTTGCATAGGCTTTACAAGTTTGTGCTACCATCTAATTACAGTATTCAGGTTCTAATGACAATAATTGACATGACCTCATCTGTGACACCCTCTTCCAAAACTGCTCCTCCCACAGCACTGCCCTCACCACACCTCTGACAAGCCTTCCAAATTTGAGTCAGAGGTCCCAAAAGACCCTTTCCTTGATCTTTTCCTCCTCTTCCTCATCTTCTTTGATCCAGTATCAGCCTTCTGGAATGGTTTCAAGGCTCCTGAGCAGTTTTGAGTGGCTGTCAGCTGTTATGTCTCTCCCTCAGTACATTTCCACAGACAGAAATACCCTTTACCTCGTTCTCCTTGACAATAACAATAAACTGCATTTTGAGGAATCTTGCAGGAAGGTGCTTAGCAAGCAGTACTAGTGAGCTGTATCCTAAAGGTTTTGTGGCTGCAAACCAACCCCCGTGCTTTGCTGTGCCTCTCCTCACAGAACACCAAGGTCCGGGCTAACTTTGGCTCCCGGCAGTTCGCCTTTGCCGAGGGCCAGGCCCACCGCAACGCTGCCGACCTGTGCATCGACCTGGCCGAGGAGATCAGCGCCAACTTCGAGGCCCTGCCCTTCGCCATGGCCTCCGACAGTGACAATGACGCCGGCACCAGCATCGCCTCCGACCCCGGCACCCACGGGCCCCCCTGCAGGATCGCAGCCGTGGCCACGGCCCAGCAACGTAACGGGATAATTCATGGTTAAATCTCTTGGGGTGGAAATGACAAGCAATTTAATAGGATTTAAGCCCGGTCTGGTACCGCCTCTTTAAGCGCTGTCGAATCTGGGCTTATCTGATTTTAGACAAGGCAATTAAAAAATTCTTCTTTGGTCTTCCTCTGTATGGATGTGCAAATTATCCTTAATTAAAGGAGCTACAATGAGAGATGATCTCATTAGGGCTGGGAATACAATAGGATGTTACAGTTGGTTGGATCAGCCAATTGGTTATGCCGTGTCAAAAGGCATTACATTCCCACTGACTGATTGGAGAGCATGGAATGCTGGATATCTCAAATTTCATGGAATATCTCTGCGTGCATTCTGATCTCGTTATCTCCACGTGCGTTTTGCAGAATATGACAGTGACACGTCCTGCCACTATAAAATGGAGCTGAGCTACGAGAACTTCATCACCTCAGGTCCTGATCCTCACCCCCCTCCAATTGCAGATGATGAAAGTGACGATGATGACGACGACGATATCCCTCGGGTGAGGAACGTGGCAAACTCTGCCTCCTGTAATTTATCGACTGAAAACACAGATAGGAATTCAGATTTTTTGATTTTGCCACACAAAATTTTCCTGCGTCTCTTAATGAAAATATAGCTGCTGTTAACTTTCCTCTTCTTGCTGTTCCTGTCTTTGTAGGAGGACCACTATGCCCTGTTGGTTAAAGCCTGGGAAACGAAAGTTTTCCCTACAATTCGAAGAAGGTTCCGTAACGAGGCTGAGAGGAAATCTGGGCTGGATCAGATTAAAGGAGCTCTCCAGTTAGGTATGGCTGTATTTATTTCTATGCACATCTATGGGCAGGAAGAGATAAAACCTGTGGGGTTTTTTTATGTTATACTGTGTTCAGAGCTGGAAAATTTAAATCTAAAAAAAAAACCCACTTGTTGTTTCCCTGCAGTGCTTAGAATTTGATTTAGGCTCATGATTTCTCTTTAACACTTTTATTTAAGTTGAACTATTTAAAAAGGGGAAGTTACTGTAGAAATACTTTGGAATAATAGTTGGGGAAGACATTACCTATGTGCCTTTTCTATCTGTAACAATATCAAGGCAAAGCTTTTGAGAAACACAGTAATAAGGGGAGATTTTTAAATGGATACAGGTCTGGCAGAACAACCTGTTTGTAGGAACGTCACAGTAAGAGTGAGGTGGGAATTCTGAGCCCTGATGAGAAGCTCAGGAAAAGCTCCACTTTCTCAGGAAAACTCCAATTTCTGCCTATCAGCCTGAGTGAAAAAATATTTAAGTAATTAGATACCTGCTTGGGATCTTAATGAGAATAAGAACTAAATTCAAGTGCCTGGGGAAAATAACTTGCACTCCCTTCTCTCTGCCAAGGAATGGTGGACATAGCCCGGCAAACTGTGGAATTCCTCTATGAGGAAAACGGGGGCATCCCGAGAGACCTGTACCTTCCCACCATCGAGGACATCAAAGATGAGGCCAACAAGTTCACCATTGATAAAGTCAGGAAAGGTGAGGGCAGCAAAAAGGATCCTGGGAGGGGAAAGAAAAGCTCAGGGGCTCTGATGTTTGGGATCTGCTGCACAAACGGTGAGTCTGAGGAGAAGGCCATGCCTGAAAAGCTGTGTTGTCCCTTCCTGGGCAGGCCTGACGGTGGTGACTCGCTCTCCTGACAGCAACAACGTCACCAGCAGCGCTGTGGGAACAGCTTTGCCCAAGTTTGCCATTCGGGGGATGCTGAAGACGTTTGGTCTCCATGGTGTTGTCCTGGATGTCGATTCGGTGAGTGAAGCTGGGAGGGCTGTTCATGGATCAGCAGCACATGTTGTGGGCAAACGCTTGGAATTCTGAAATTTGAAGGAATAAAAATGTTATGGTTGTGTTTATTGACAGTGCTGGGTTTGGTGTTGCAGGTGAATGAACTGGTACAAGTAGAGACCTATCTCCGAAGTGAGGGAGTTCTGGTGAGGTACTGGTATCCCATTGACATGCTGGAAAGGCCACCTGCAGGGTACAGAAGGACTGCAACCAATGGATTGGTCACCCTGGATAACACCAACATACAAATTCACAGGTGAAAAAGAGATGTAGTTCCAAGGCCACTTGTTTTATCTCAATTTATATTATCTGACTTGGTCTGTATCGTTCCCTATTGTACAATTATCTACTGCAGCCGTATTTTAACCATTATAAACTTCTGAATCTTATTGGAGTTGTTGGATAAAGCTGACAAAATTCATTAAATCTTCATGTTTTAATGGGGCTAGTGAGATTTTGGGTTGGTTTGTTTTTTTTTCCTGAGGGCTTGGGTTTTTTTTTGGCAATAAAGAAAATTTATTATAATTGTCTTGCTGACAGGATTTCACTTAGCCCTGTGAAAGTGGTTTTACATGTGCTGGTCTAACAGTACATCCCTTGAAGCTTCAGTTTCTTGGACCCTCAGCCCAGGAGTTTAAGAAATCTTGACTGACTTTGGAGAGTTGACTTCTAATCCAGGTGCCCTGATTTGGCCCCAGAATTAATGGGCTGAGTTCTGCCTTAAGTGAATAAGGAAGATTTAGCTCTACTGGAACCTTGTAAATAAAGAGGTGTATCTGCATTCAGGGATGAGTTGCTGGATGTGGTTTATGTAAATGTGGAGAAGAACTGATGTCTGGGTGTTTGTGTTCCCTAGGGAGCTGTTGAGGAGTGAAGCTGCCCTGGCCAAGCTCTACTGTCGGATGGCTCTGCTCAACATTTTTGCCCCCAAATCTCCCCACATGTTTACTCGGCTCTTCCACATTCCTGCCATCCGGGATATCACCCTGGAGCACCTGCAGCTGCTCTCCAACCAGCTTCTTGCACCACCTCTTCCTGGTAAACACTCTGGTTTTTTATCACAGGTCTTTTGAGGTACAGTGGTTTTCTGGGGACAAAAAAAATATAGTTAATTTGATACTTCTTTATTGGTTGGTTAATAATGATGATATTCAAGAAATGTCTCAATGGACTCCTGACATTATAGGGTTCTAAACTGAAATTCTTGCTAATACTGTAATTAAAAGTGTTCAAGAGAGTTCAGAGTCCCTGCTAGGATCCCACTCAGCCTGCTCGTGTCCCTTTGTCACCTGTGGTCTTCTGTTTATTGGGAAGTGAGGGGAGTATCCATGTGGGATACTGGTAAGGAATTGAGAGTGGTTTTATTGAACTTCTGATCCTGGGTACTAAAACTAAATGCCAGTTGGGTCTCACGGTTTTCAAAATTCAACTGTTCTTCATTTCACAAAGTGGTTTGTCCTTTTCCTACTGGAATCACAGATCTGGTTAGAAAATGTTTGTGCTGAATCATGGAAAAGAATCTTTGGCTCATTCAAGTGAGTGGTGACAAAGACAGTTAACGTGACAAAGCTCTTCTGCATGCAGAGAAATGTGTGCAATGTGGCTGAAGCATAAGGAGGAAGTAGGAAGTGCTAAATATAGGCTATTAATAATAGAAAGTGATAATTTACCATTGGAAAGAGTCCTGTTCCCTCTTCCAATTCCTTTGAAACTTGGCTACCTCTAACAGGTCCTCACTGGAAGCGATCCCCTTGCAGAGTACAGCACTAATTTGCATGTCTTTGAGAACCAGTTTACGAGCTTTAATTCAGTTTTCCTCTTTAAAATTTGTCTAATTCAAGTCCTGCTAACACACAGAGTTTCCAAACTGGCATTTTGGTGAATTGCCCACTCTTTTGTGCTCTGCACTTTGGTTTTCCTTGGCTTCTTCCGTTAGCTGAAGGATGACATCCATGAGGTGTCAGAGCTTGAGACCCATGTGGAGCTGCCCCAAAGTGATCTGGTTCCTGTGTGGGGGAAGCTTTAGAACAGCTGGAGCTGCTTTTACTGCTCTGGTCACTCTTCCTCATTGCACTTGTACAATAAATGGAAGTTTTCCTACCTTCCCCCAGGGCAGGATGATCCCACAGCTCCGTGTTTCCCTGCCAGACCCCTCCAGGGGCTGGGCTGAGGGAGGAGGAGAGCACAGCTGGCATTAGAGGGCCATCCCATCCACAACCAACTGGGGCAGGGCTGCAAATCTAGTCCTGGGTGGATCCCTTCTCCTGCTGCCCTTTGGGAGGAGTTTTCCACAAGCTTGTTTTCATGTTTCATTTTGAAACTTCTCTCCACTGAGTGTGTCCCAGGCTGCATTAACACTGTCAAAGTGATCTCCAAAGTTGTGATCTCCCTCTTGTTATTACAGATGGAACAATCAGTTCAAGCTCTATCCTTCTGGCCCAGTCCTTGCAACACTGCATCCATTCCCAGACCTGTGCTGCCACAGACCTCTTCTACCAGGGCAATTCCCAGGCCATCAGGGAGTGGCTCACTGTGGCCATCACTCGGACACTGCACCAAGGAGAGGAGAGTCTGCTGGACCTCACCAAACAGATCTGCTCCTTTTTGCAGGTGAAATATTTAGCTGTGTTTCATGAGCAGTGTTGGGTTTCTTTCTAAGGAGCCCTCACTTTAGGTGTGATTCTAATTCCCGTAATACTGTCCTTACATGGAGTTGTTTCCCTGGATGGATTAAATTCCTGTTCTGACCATAGTGGACACTAAAAGCACAAGCAGTAGCAAATACTCTACATCCCATTTACAATGGTGTATTTTATTTAAATAAAGAAGTGAGACGTGCTTTGCTGCTGTTTGGGATCCTTCACTCTGAAATGTTCTGTTACAGGCAGCGCCGGAACAGTTCCCTGCTGAAGAATTCCCCATTTCAGAATCCAAAGTCAACATGGATGTCAACTTCCCTGGGGCTGCATTTGTGATTGTGTCCTGTAAGGAAAGTCAGTCTGGATTCCGCAAAGAGTGAGTACCTGAGGGGCCAGGAGGGGCAAAGATTAACAATGGGTCACTGGGCTGGAACCCTCAGGATGCAGTTACTTATTTTTTGGATTTTTAAAGCTGGTTGGAGTCTGACCAGGCTGTTCCTGCTCTGTTCTCAGTTCATCCCTCTACAAAGCCCCCTGGGCTCGGGTTCTGGTCTATGGGCTGGGGCACAAAGTGAAGAGGAACGGGCAGCTCAACCTCATCGAGGCCGTGTGTTACCCCCGGGACGCCTCCCCCACCAACACCGGCCTCACCCCACCCCCCACCACCAACCAGTACCCGGCTGTCATCACCCCCACTGACAAGGTGCACATCAAACTAGGTAAGAACTGTACCCCTCAGCCATCACCCCCACTGACAAGGTGAACATCAAACTGGGTAAGAACTGTACCCCTCAGCCATCACCCCCACTGACAAGGTGCACTTCAAACTGGGTAAAAAATAGCAACGAAATTAAACACAGTTTCAACCCCTTTCTAACTGTATTCTGAGAAGGATTGTCTTTGTTTCTGTAGCACTTTCCTGTTTTGTCACCGGTCTTGCTGGTGGTTATGGCAGGATTTTTAAATTGATTGTATCAACTTACCATTATGGAGAAACATTCCTATTTGTTTCTTACAAGGTGCTATAGGGAAAATTCTCCCTTAACATAAATTTAGCCTCAAAAAAATCCTAAATGTTAATACTTTCACTTTAACAGTGCTTAGATTCATGATAATATTGTCTGTGACCTTGTAGGAGTGTCTCCTCCTCCTGGAGCTGTGTTGGTCTTGCATTCCCTTCCTCTGGAATTCCCCCTGGCAATGGCATTCACAGAACAGCTCTTAACTTGGAAATTAGAAGATGGGGATGGAAAATCAGAAGATGAACTGGACACTATTCCTGCTTCAGTTCTCTTGCAAGTAGTGGAATTTTTAGGTGAGCATCCAGTATTTCCTTAGTGATCAGCACTGACAACGTAACATGCTGGCTCAGGGGGAGAGTTTAGGAAACAAAAGTGACAGTTATAATTTTCTGAGTTCTTCCACTAGATTGGAATTTTCTTCAAACTCCAGAAGTTTTCTGTTGATTGCACTTCTTGCAATACCCTTCCTGTCTTTCCTGCTGCAGATGTGCAGCCATTGAAACGAGCTTTTGTCGTGCTTTCTTTTAATGTTCCTTTTACAACTGATGTTATAAAGCCACGAAACGCTGCTGACCCTGTGTCTTGCCTTCCTCTCCCAGGGAACTTCCTCTGGACCACTGACATGGCAGCGTGCGTGAAGGAATTGATCTTTCACCTCCTGGCTGAGCTGCTTCGCAAAATCCACAACCTGGAGCAGAAGAAGAATCCGGCAGGATTGTCGTCCTCCATTGCCCTGCAGCTCAACCCCTGCCTGGCCATGCTGATGGCCCTGCAGTCAGAGCTTCACAAGCTGTACGATGAGGAAACCCAGAACTGGGTGTCTGGGAACACCTGTGGTGGTTCTGGGGTTGGAGTGGCCGACCAGGGAAGGTTCTCCACGTACTTCCACGCCCTGATGGAAGTTTGCCTGGCCGTGGCAGAAGTAACTTTGCCCATCAACATGAGCGTCACAGCCAACGTGATATCATCCACAAGCGCCCCCAATCTTAGTGACTCTTCATCCTCATCTTCATCCTCTCCGGGACAGACACCCCAGAGCCCCAGCTTGCTGTCGAAGCGGAAGAAGGTCAAAATGAAGCGGGAAAAGACGTCGTCCTCGGGGAAAAGATCTTCGTCCAGAGCGGCAGAGACGGACGCCGCGCTCCTCAGCATCGGAGGGAGCAAACCCGAGGACATGCTGTGGTTCCACAGAGCGCTGACTCTGCTCATAATCCTCAGACACCTGACCAAGAAGGATCCCCAGGGGCTGGGGGTGACAAATGACGCGGTGGCAGACGCCTGCCAGGCCCTGGTGGGACCCACGGCCCACAGCCGCCTGCTCGTCATCTCGGGCATCCCCACCCACCTGGAGGAGGGCACGGTCAGGAGCGCCATCAGGAAGGCCTGCAACGCCCACGGGGGGGTCTTCAAAGATGAGATCTACATCCCTCTGCAGGAAGAGGATCCCAAAAAAATCAAGGACAAAGCGGAAGGAGGCGAATGCAGAACTGAACTGGAGAAACCGACCGTCTCCAGCAGCGCGGACAGCCTGGACATCAGCAGCTCCAGCAGCGTCACCCCCGCCATGAGCGTCAGCGCCTCGGCATCCACCAGCCAGGCTTCCCTCTGCAGCTCCCAGGGCATTTCCCGCACCGTCAGCGACATCTCCGTGGACCAGTTCCAAGCAGGACTGGAACTGGCCATCCCACCTGGATTGCTGGAACAGCCGCACGTCGTTTCCAGCCAGGAGAGCCTGGATCTGTCCCACTGCAGCACTGGCAGCCTGGGCAGCCTGGGCAGCCTCGGGGAGCCCCTGGACAACGTGGAAACGGCGTCGGTGTCGGACGTGGGGTCCATGTACACGGTCACGTCCCTGGACAACCAACCCCTGCTCTCCCGGCCCATCAAGGGCTTTGCTGTGGTGGAGGTAGGAGAGGAGCCTCTGGGGTCAGGGGGTTCTGGGACAGTGGGATCTGACTGTAGGAAATGGTTTCTCGGGGCAGGATGTGTGTTAAAGGGCACGTGAGACCAGGGAGACTGGGAGATCTCAGCTTGGACAGGGTGGATGAGGAACACGGAATTTCCTTCTCCACTGACTCTCTACCATTCCCAGTCTCAGAAAGATTCAGTGTCTCTCAGAGGACAGAGGGGACCAAGTAGTGGGGTTACCAAGCAGCAATTTTAAAGCAGAAGGAGGGAAGAACTCTCGTGTATTCTAGAGCTCGTTGTCACGAGGTGTTGCTGAAGCCAAGAGTGTAAATGAATTCCTAAGGGAGTAAATTCCTGGAGGATGTGCACGTTGGTGGCTGTTAAACTCAACAGCCAGTGCAGCTTTCAGCTTGGGAAATCTTTAAACTGCTGGTTTCAGGAGGCTGGGAGAATATGTAAAGGGGAAGTTTTATTCATTTCCTCGTTCATGTCAAAGACTTGCTACTGGCAACTGCTGAGAGTGATTTAGAGATTCATGTCCTTTTGGTTTGACCCACAAGGCAGTTATTTAATGTTTAATGAGCACATTTTCACAGATTTTGAACCACCTATGGATTCCTCTGTAAAGCTGCTTGAGGAGAGATGATAAATTTTGTTGATGTCTGGCTGCAGATGAACTTTAAAAGGATTGTGGGTGGTTGCCATTGGTGTTGGATCACTGCAGGTGTTCAGCTCTGCACGAGAACCTTCTCTGTCCTTCCACCAGCAGCTGCAGATTTACCAGGAGCTTCCAAAAGCACAGCCATTCCTGATGGCCTGGGAAGGGAGGGATGTTTTTGTGTAGTCTGGGATTGTATCAGTTTCCCTTTTGGAAGGAAATCAGCCTGTTCAGATGGAAACTCTTGCTATTCTTGAGCTGTTAATTTACATGAAGCCCCCAGGGTTGAAATAACCCATGAAGTGTGTCCAGAAAGCTGCCAGTGTTCACATGGAAACCACTCCCAGTCTGGAGCTGCTCTGGCAGTGCTGTTATTTTGGCAATATAAGGAAGTTACTGTTTCTCTTCCCAATCTGTGCAGCTGAGGCTTCAAGCCCTGTGCTAATTAAGACTTTTTTGAGTGGAGAATCGAAGCGAGGACTGGAGAGTTCTAAATAATGACAGATTACCTGTCTGACACCTTCTGCTGCTCGATGTTTCCAAGGGCTGTCTCCAGACTAAGACATGGAATGGCTGGTTCAGAGCTGTATCTCATTAACTCCCAGCATGGGGATTTCAGTGGCCTGATGATCTTTAAATGATGTTTTCTGGGGCTGAACCTGAATTTTGATATCAAATGATTGATGTAGAAGAGTTGGAAGAGCAGCAGTAGTGCTCATTTGTAGGTGGGAGGGAGAAAGCTTGAAACTCAAATCCATCTAAATGGAAGTTGATTTGTGTTCCCAGGGTTCCTGGTAACTCATTTCACTGTTTTACAGATAAGGTCAAGAGCTAAAATTGAGAAAATCCGAGCCAGCCTGTTCAACAGCAGTGACCTCATTGGCCTGTCCAGCCTGGATGGTGAAGATGAGCTGATGGAGATGTCAACTGAGGAGATTTTAACTGTTTCTACTGTAAACCAGAGTTTATTTGACACCCAAGGGAGCCCAGCACTAGAAGATTATTTCAATGACAAGTCAATAAAAGGTATGTGCTTTCACAGTGGCCTCACTTGTGTTGGGATTTTTTTGGGATACAGGGCTCAGATTCTCCTTGACTTGGTGGAACTCACTAATTGGGGGGTGACATGGAGGAGTTTCACACTAAATTTCCTCCTTCCAGCAGCAAGTTCAATTGACTTTAGTTTAGCTGATAAGTGCTGGTGTCTGTCTACACCATATAATTTTTAAACATATAATTTTTATTTTTTTCCATTCCCACTCAAATAATTATTACAGTATATGACCAAAACAGGAGAAAGCCTTCAGTTAGTTCTCTGACATAAATGGATGCAGAAGGGTCAGGTTTTTCCCTCTAAAAGTGACTTTTTTCCTTACAAAAGTGATTTTTTTTACCTTACAGAAGTGATTTTTTTTTCACAAACAAAATGATTTCTTTTCCCTACAAAGGTGATTTTCTATGTCAAAGCAGTGCTGTGTGATAGAACATTTGAATGCAAAATATATTTTTTCTTTGCAAATCCCATAGAGCTGTCAGGGTATTTTATACCGTATCACTGGTTTTTTTATAATTAGGTGAGAAATTGGTCCCAGGTGCTCGAGAAGTCCTCACAGAAATCTTTAAAAGCTGTGTCCATTCTGAGCAAATGCTGAGCCTGACCCCAGCCAAGCCCATCAAGGTGTCTGACATCTACCTCAGCAAGGAGCAGATCAACTCCCAGACTCCGGGCAACCTCCTCCACGTCTTCTTCACCAACGTCCGCCCTCCCAAGAAGGTGCTCGAGGACCAGCTCACCCAGGTAGGGCTTTGAAAACTCTTTGCAGCCTCTTTCTGTGCCCCTTGAGAGCGCTGGGTAATCGTTCCCTTTCTGTCTTGGAAGATTTTAAGGAAGTATGGGGTGCCCAAGCCCAAATTTGACAAGAGCAAGTACAACAAGGCGGGCAAGGAGCAGCACCCGGTGAAGGTGGTGAGCACCAAGCGCCCGGTCACCAAACCCCCCACCAAGGAGAAGTCCATGCTCAACAGTGTCAGGTTGGTGTCCTCAGCCCTTTGGCACTTGGCAAACAGTTGATTTCTCTGTAAAAATACAATTTTTTTTTTTTAAATTCCCTCTCCCTCTGTATTTCTGTGGATTGGAAGAGGGAAAGGCGACTTTGGGATTATAAAAAACCTTCAAGGAATGTTTTGGGTTTTGAACCCTTGAGTCAAGGCACAGGTTGGACAGGGCTTGGAGCACCCTGGTCTAGTGGAAGGTGCCCATGGCAGGGGATGGAATCAGGTGGGCTTTAAGGTCCCTCTCAACACAAACCATTCTGGGATTCTGGGAAGAGATGAAAGAAAACTTGGATCCTGATATTCACTTTGTCCCTCAGCCGAACAGCCTTAAGTGAGAAGAAACCTACTGTGAAGCCAAAATCTCCTGAGAAGAGCAAACCTGAAGAGAAGGACCCCGAAAAGTCTCCCACAAAGAAACAGGAAGGTGGGAGCTGGAGAGAATTTTTTATACTTTACATATAGAAAAAAACCCCTATTTATTTAATTTTATAGGACATCAGGGTAGATTTGGGTTGGTTTTAATGAGGCTGACTTAATGGTTCTTAAATAGTGATTTAAAATGCTGATTTTATTTGTATCTCTAAATCTGGGCTTGTGTGTGAATACATTGAGTAGAGAATTTCTTCAGGGGTGTGGTCTCCAGGGTTTTTTTGAAGTGAGGAGTTGGAATCTCATGGGCTTGAATTCATGGTGGTTTTAAATTGTATTTCTCAATTTATATTGGAAATTTTGAAGTTACAGAAGGGAAAGTGGATGAAAGGGAAGATTCAGATACCTCCTAAGTGTATCCATGGGGGAGACAGCACAGCCATGCCCTCACAGGGGTTATGCTTGGAATTTTTCTTTAGTCAGGTGGAAGAGTGAACAGACATGAGCTTGGACTCTGCTCTTCCCTGTAAGGAGTGCCAGGTTAGCTCAGATCTGGGAATCTGAGCATTCATCCAAGTATGGATCCTCGATACCTGGTTAGATGGAGCTGTTCCAGAGGGGAGTGAGTGACCTTGAGAGGGGGGAACAAGTGCCATAAACTGAGGATGAGGCTGGACCTGACAGTGTGATGGTTGGAACGATCCGTGGTGGGATGGGAGAGCCCAGAGCTGGAGGAGGCACCATCCCCTTGTCCTGTGTGGGGTGTAAACTTCAGGGCAAGTCATTAACTATTTGCTGGTCTTATCTTTACTCTCAGTTCCTGAGGAGAAGTATCTGACCCTGGATGGATTCCACAGATTCGTGGTGGATCGCTCCAAGCAGGACATCCGCAGTGTGTGGAGAGCCATCCTCTCCTGTGGGTACGACCTGCACTTCGAAAGGTAAGCTTGGCACACCTTTTTGTAAATGGGATACTGATTCATTGTGCTCACTTTAATGATCTTGATCCCAAGTGTTCCTGCTCCAAACACTCCAAATTCCATCCCTGGCTGCAAAGCCTGTAGAGAAAATTGGTTATTTTCTCAAAACATGCTTTGAAGGAGTCCCTGTGCTGTCCAAATGCAGGTTCCTGACTTCTTGTAGCACAGTCAAGAAAATCAGATGCCAGTGTCCTTTAGAGCTTCCAAACTGGATAGTAAATTATCATAATGAGAA
Organism: Pyrocephalus nanus; assembly: GCA_038380795.1. Taxonomy (NCBI): domain Eukaryota; kingdom Metazoa; phylum Chordata; class Aves; order Passeriformes; family Tyrannidae; genus Pyrocephalus; species Pyrocephalus nanus. The sequence goes on from CM076278.1 coordinate 8,413,807, forward strand.
GAATTGTAGCTCCTCTGTCTCTGATTTTTTCCACAACCAAGTGCACTTGGTAATTGTTTAACTGGCAGGGTTCTTACTGGGTCAGAAATTATGTAGAAGAGGGAACAGTTAATTTTTAATCTTTACAGGAATAAAGTCCCTTAAATGAATTCTCCTTATCTCCCTCTGTCAGGCCACAAGCTAATTGCTACATCTCCTTTCCCCATATCTTCTGCAGAGGAGATAGTGCACTAAGTGAGCTTAATAGGCCATTCCTTTTTTCCTAATTATTTAATAACAGTGAGGGAAAGTGGGGGGATAAATCAGTTCTTGTCCTCAGACTGGAATTTCTGTAGTGAAATATCTCTGCTTCAGAGGACAGAAGAGCTCAACTCCAGGTAGTTCCTACAAGTGAGCAGTGTAGGGCTTGGTGTGACCAGGTTTTACACCTCTCACCTCCAGGTGTGCCTGCATCGATGCCAGACATGCCCAGAAAGCGTCCCGTAAGTGGACCCTGGAGATGGATGTGGCCCTTGTCCAGTACATCAACAGGCTGTGCCGTCACCTGGCCATCACTCCAGCACGGCTCCACCCCCATGAGGTGTATCTGGATCCAGCTGATGCAGCAGATCCCAGGATTGCCTGTCTGTTGAGTATGTGTGGATTGTTTGCATAGAGGTTTTTTCCAGTGGAAATGCTCCTGAATCTTCAGGAGTGCTCCTGAACTACCCAGGGGTGGGGACATCCGTTTGGAGCTTTGGTGGGATGAGGGGGCACTGAGGCTGGGTCTTCTCCTCTTGGGCAGAGTTAGGAACGCACTGCAATTGCTCCCTGCTCTCCAAGCAGAATTCCTGCTCAGGCTGGAGCAGGAAATACCTGGTGAGTTTGGCTTCCAAGTATAAGGAAGGCTGGATTTCCATCCTGGACTAGGCAGACTTGAGTCACCTAAATCCTGTTCTAAGCACTAAATTCCTCTAAGAGGGTCTCCACATAATTCAAATGGAGTGATGATGAAAGATCCTGGATCGGACACCCAGAGGGGGATCCAGGAGGGAACATCACAGATGATTTTGCTTTAGACAGAGCCTGTGTGGCTCCTGGACCGAACCTTTGCAGTAGGTGTGGGATCTCTCATTCCTTGACTGGCTGTTCCCTGCAGATGTCCCCGTGGAGAGCCTGCGGCTGCGCTTCGCTCTGCTGCAGTCCCTCAACACCACGCTGGAGACCTTCTTCCTGCCGCTGGTGGAGCTGCGCCAGACGGACATGTACGGGAACAGCATCGCTGCCCTGCTGCAGGAGGCCAAAGGTGGCTGGGCAGGGCTGGGAGGGGCATCAACACGGCATCAACCCGGGGCACTGCAGGGGGACAGTTTGCTCTCTTCGATTTTTAAACTTTATTTGCAACTTATTGTTGCGATTAAGTTGTTAGACGTCATGCCCCTTGATCACATAGGGAGTTGGCCCATGTTCTGTCTGTGGGTGGTCTTCAGTGTTCCTTCATCTTCTTGGCAGCATCCGTAAATTAAATTGTTATCAGCAAGCAGCAGATCAGGTGAAAGTTCCAGGAGTTTGTCACTGAAGTTGTACAATTAGTGAGATGAAGAAATTACTTGCCGTGCATCAGCATTTAAAGTGGTTTTTGCAGCCTTCACCAGACAACAAGCACACCCACGGTTTAGGTCATTACACTTCCCAAATTTGTCTTCTGAAGAAGATGATACAGAATTCCCCAGATGTGTCAGTGTGTTGAAGAGGGTTTTGTACTGGCCCAGCTGGAAAACACCTTGTAAACCAGTATGGGAAAGAGAGGAACGTTCAGAGGTTTCTCTTTATAGAGAAATTAAATATATTTTTGGGGCACTGTTACAGCCCTATTTTTTATCATGTTTTCTTGCCTGTAGCTTTACTGTCAAAACATCTCAGATGTCTGACAACTATTTGGCAAAGTGTTTCTATTTACAGAGGTTGTGATGGAGTTGCTGGGATCTATTTATAGGACATTGGAATTGTGTTCATCAGTGTCCTATCCCAGTGCACTTATTTCAGAAAACATGAGAAACAAATAGGCTGAGTTGGACAGGGCTTGGAGCAGCCTGGTCTAGGGGCAGATGTCCCTGGTCATGGAGGGGGTTGGAACTGGATGAGCTTTGAGGTCCCTTCCAACCCAAACCATTCTGGGAATCTCTGGAATGCTTTTTGGAAAGAATGTGAATTAGCCATGTCTTACCTACCTAACGAAGGGCAAATTATTATTCTACTGTTACCCACTGGAGAATTTCAGAGAAGAAGATTGTAGAGGGATGAATTAACTACTGAAATATGTTTATTTCTTCAGGTTTAATCTTCTACGACACGAAAGTCACTGTCATGAACAGGGTGCTCAACGCCACCGTCCAAAGAACCGCCGACCACGCGGCCCCGGAAATCACCCTGGATCCCCTGGAAATCGTGGGAGGTACGGGAAGCGTTGATCCTTTCCAAACCCCGTTACATCTGCTCTCCCCGAGCTCGAGTGCTGATGAATGCAAAGGCTCTGAGCGTGGGGGTTTCTCTTCCCTGTGTGTTTTCCCAGGGGAGATCCGTTCCTCGGAGAATTCCTACTTCTGCCAGGCCGCCCGGCAGCTGGGCTGCGTCCCCTCCTCCCAGCTCTGCGTCAAACTGGCCAGCGGGGGGGACCCCACCTACGCCTTCAACATCCGCTTCACCGGGGAGGAGGTCCATGGCACCAGTAAGTGGGGGTGACACTCACCGGGAGCTGGCAGAGCCTGGGGTGTCACCGGAACGTGCTCGTGGCAGCTCCGTTCCCTTTGCAGTGTTCCCAGCCCTGCAGGTGGAGGGAGTGGGACCCCCTCCTTGGCTCCTTGGGTGCTCTGTGGGCTCTGTGGGTGTGCACAGGGAAGCAGTAAATGGCATTTGCTGTTCAGTGATGGGCCTCCCAGAGCCCACTCCCACTGACACACCTGACCCCAGGAAATTCCGAGTACCTCAGGGTGAAAATGAAGGATTCAGTTTGCCCCTCGTGGCAGATACTCTCGTGGGGATTTCTTTGTTTATTTGGAGCATACACACATTTTTCCCTAAACAATGGTTAAGGTGTTTTCAGCAGGATATTTTCTTGCTTACTGATCAGATCTGTAGTTCCTGCCATTCCTTTCTCCTCTCTGTATTTGTCTGATTTCTTATCCCTGCCCCTCACAGATGCAGCCAGGCTGAAATCAAATCAGATTTCAGGCTTCTTCCTAAAGGGTTCAGACTTCTTCATTTTACCCAAATTTGATTAGTCCAGTGCCTCTTTTCTCCCTCCCCAGCATCATCTCTCTTTTGCTCAGAATTGTTGCAGGAGGATGGAATGGGATCTGTAATCTGTCCCTCTCCTCCACCACATGATTAGTTATTTTTCTATTTGCATAATGATGGAATTTAATGATACAATTCTTCGTAAACCAAATTGCACTGAAACAACACCTATGAATTTAAATTAGACAACAATCAATTCAAATTCCTGACAAAGCTGGCTGTGTTATCCTGCTGGCATAGTCTGTATTTTCAGGAAGAGACTGGTTTAAAAAAGTTATGAGGAAATGCAGCTTTGCAGAGCTGTTGAATAAACTGATGGGGTATCCAGGCAGGTGTCAGCCATGGTTAAAGCAGCAAATCAATCACTGCTATCCAAGTTTGTGGTCCTTGTTGGAGATGTGGGGGAATATGGAGCCAGAGAGCCCAACACACACCTCTCATCTCATCACTCCTGTCTAATGTGGAAGGGAACATTCCCATGACTGTGCACCCATTAGCTAAGCCAGGGGCTCCTTGGTGCCTTCTCCCAGGGGAATTCTTCTCTTTTGGAGGTCTCTGGTGGTTACTGGCAGTATCTGTGAGGACAGAAATGTTACCTCACATGGCTCAGCATCCTGTGCTGGTCTCTGCATCACCTGCCTGCTCCTACCTGTGCAAACACTCCATTGTCACAGCACAGCACTTTCCATCTCCTAATCCAGCAGCAAATCCCACGTGCAGGCCAGCTGGTGGGACAGACAGTTCTGCTGCAAGACAAAGCAGCGCTCAGGAATTCAACAGGAAACAAATCAATATTTTCCTTGTTTTCCCTGTCTCCTTCCCAGGTGGATCTTTCCGTCACTTCCTCTGGCAAGTGTGCAAAGAACTCCAGAGCTCCTCGCTGTCCCTGCTCCTGCTGTGCCCCAGCTCTGCTGTCAATAAGAACAAGGTGGGAGATCTCAGGGCCAAAAATGGGGGGGTTTTCTCTTTTGGGATGCTGGGTTTGAACAGGAGAGGAGGAACACGTTTGTTCAGAGGGACAGAGAGAGGCCTGACATCAACAGCCCCTCCCAGCACGTGTTACCAGCAGGTCCCACGCCCTGAGGGAGCTGGGAATGGCTCTTGGTGAATCCCTGTTGCACTTGGAGAAGAAGCCAAGTCATCAAAATGCAAAGTGGAGCAGAATTAGGACTCGTGGTCAGAGTTCAGGGTAAATGGGGTTCAGTTGTCTGGGGCAGAGGTATTATTCCAGGAAAATCACCAGGAAGGTCATTCACATTCCCAGTAGAATAAGATGCTCCATCCATGCTATTTATTGCATATTTAGTGTCTTATTTTGTGCAGTAGATGTTCTTTAGAAACAAGATAAAGCTTGTGGCCCAAAGAATTCCCAGTAGTTGAGGGATTCTTCCTTCTTGGGAGTATTCACAAGGTAGGAAAGAGGTCATTTCCCTCAGCTTAAGACCAACTGTATATCAAACCTGGCTCTGCAAATCCAGGCTGTTTCACAAACACTTCTCAACTGAAAGACTGAAATATCAAACAAAACAAATACAGTGTCGATGGGATCATGAAGTGGTGATGTGATATCAGTGTGTAAATTATGCAGCTTCCCTGCCACGCTCAGCAGGTCCTTCTGTAGCCAGTGAACATTATCCTTGAGGTTCCAGTCAGGGTTTCCACCAGCCTGTTCCCACGTGGCCCCTCAGGGCTGTCAATTGTTAAATCCTGCTCTGTGTGCCCTGTTTTTTTCCGAAGGGGAAGTACATCCTGACTCCCAGCCCCATCACCTACGCCGAGGAGCAGCTGTTCCATTTCTTTGGGCAGCTCCTGGGAATTGCCATCCGAGCAGATGTTCCTCTGCCCCTGGACCTCCTGCCCTCCTTCTGGAAGACCCTGGTGGGAGAGCCCCTGGATCCTGACGTGGATCTCCAGGAAGCCGACATCCTCACCTACAACTACGTCAAAAAGTTTGAAAATGTGAGTCCCTTTTTTTCCCCTTTTCCTCAGAGTTCCCCCTGGCACGTGGCTCCAGCAGCAGGGAACTGCTGCCTGCCCTCGGTGCTGGCTCCATCCTGGCATGCGGTTTTTATGGGAGCAGGATCAGCAAGTGTTGTGTTGTGGTTGTTTCCTGCCAGATCAACGATGAGACGGAACTGGAAGCTCTGTGTGCGGAAATCGCCTCTCAACACTTGGCCACGGAGAGCCCCGACTGTCCCAACAAACCCTGCTGCAAATTCACCTACCTTACCATGACAGGGGAGGAGGTGGAGCTGTGTCCCAGGGGGAGGCACATCCCTGTGGGGTAAGGAACAGCCTTCTGGCCAGGAAGAACCACCCCTGGGCTGACTTTCGAAGCACCAGGCTCTCCAGAGGTGCTTTTGGAAGAAGCCGAGGGCTCTGGGAAAGCTTTGCTTTGTGAGAAGTTGGCAGGGATTGGGAATCATTGGTGCTGTTTGGTTCTGTAAGGAGCAGAGAGCTGAGGAGCAGGGCTGGAGTCAGCTGTGGGTGGCTTTCAAGGAGCAGCCACAGTTGTGAGGCTTGAGAAGAAATGGGCACGGGGGAGGGGAGAGGAGGAAGCTGAGGAGAGTGGAATTAAACTTGAAGCATCGGAATGCAAAGAGCTTATTGCTCCCTCTGGTTGATTCAGAAGTGGAATCCCTCATAAATAGCTTCTGTACATGATGGTCTGGGGTGTTCCTGCTCATCCCAGCTCTGCCCTTGCAGGTGGGAGAACAAGGACGTGTATGCGGCCGCGATCCGGAGCCTGCGGATGCGGGAGCTGCAGACCCCGGAGTGCATGACTGCAGTGAGGGCAGGGCTGGGCTCCATCATCCCCCTGCAGCTCCTCACCACCCTCACCCCCCTGGAGATGGAGCTCAGGACCTGTGGCCTCCCCTACATCAACCTGGAATTTCTCAAGGTATGAGGAATGGCCTAACTCCCCCCGTCACACAGAGAGGAGGATCCTCCAGTGAGAAAGTGTTGGGGGGAATCTTCTGCTTGGGATGCAGCCAGGACATCCTTGGGGAACTCTGACCTCTGCTTGAAAGCCTCTTTTTACTCCCAAGAAAGTTTTTTAAGATTTCACTGGCTTCAGGAAATAATAGAAGTGGGGCTTGTTCCAGAGAGGAATAAGGAATTTGCTTTTTAACATCAAATTTTAAATCCACCTCCCTTCTATTGATTTGTATTTATCTGAAGTGTAGTGGGGAAGATTCCTGGAGTGGACATGTGCTTTGTGTTCCCTCAGGCACACACCATGTACCAGGTGGGACTGATGGAGACCGATCAGCACATCGAGTTCTTCTGGAGCGCCCTGGAGATGTTCACGCAGGAGGAGCTCTGCAAGTTCATCAAGTTTGCCTGTAACCAGGAGAGGATCCCCTTCACCTGCCCCTGCAAGGATGGGGGCCCCGACACGGCCCATGTGCCCCCATATCCCATGAAAATCGCCCCCCCCGACGGCGCTGCAGGTACGGGGCTGTCCCGGGGGGGTCCTCTCCAAAGGCAAAGGGAATTGCTTCCTCTCATGGCACAGGTCCAGCTTTCAGTCCCCCTTTTATGTAATTTAAACTTGTGTTTAGTGCACGAACAGTGACAAGAGAGAGGCAGGTAGCTGTGAGTGTAAATAAGAAGAGAATTTGGTTTTAAACCATGTAAAAATTAAAATGTAACACAAACCTGACCTTCTAGTAGAAGGCTCCCTGCCCGTGGCAGGGAGGTGGAACTGGGTGAGCTTTAAGGTCCTTTCCAACACAAATCATTCTGGGATTCCATGATACTTGAAATTTTGTCTCTGGAGAGACACTGAGAGACTTTCTGTATTTGTCTCTATGCTTTTAAAATTAATAGGCTATTGGAAAAATATCAGCCCGAGACCTGTTGGAGAAACACAGGACGTTTAAGACTCAAAAGACCCCCAGGAGGCAGGGATTTGATTTTGATACCCTCAGTAAGGGGTGTGGGGGAGGAGCAGCTTGGGGACAACGAGGAGAAAAGCACTGGGCATCTCCAACCCCCCTTCCCGCTGCCTGTCCCGGCAGGTTCCCCGGACTCGCGGTACATCCGTGTGGAGACGTGCATGTTCATGATCAAGCTCCCCCAGTATTCCTCCCTGGACATCATGCTGGAGAAGCTCCGCTACGCCATCCACTACCGGGAGGACCCTCTGAGCGGCTGAGGGGGACGAAGGGGGTACCCAGAGGTGACTCTGCCGTGACTCTGCCGACGGTGCAAACCCTCCAGTTCCATCCGGCGCCTCCCGCCACTCCGCCCGACGAGCTGGAGGTTTAATTTATTTTTCCGAACCTTCGTTCCCGTTACAGTAATTCCCAGAAGACTTCCATTTTGTATTTGTAGACTTTGTGGTGGACTGGTTCTTTTGCTGCCTTGTTTGTGGAATATTTGTAGGATAGTTTAGTAAAGACCGGTTTGTGTATAATTTAATTGGGAAAAAAGAAACGGACAAACCTTTCAACATGTACATTTCTAATTTTGTAATCCAGAACGAGCTTCCCCTGCCAACGCAGCGGCAGGGAGGGCGTTCCCAGCTCGGGAAGGTCACGGATCGCTCTCCCCTGAGACATTTTTGAGTACAAAAATGCACAGTTTGGGTGTGGGGAGGGAATGGCCGCACTGGCAGAGGCAGAGCACGGGCACTGTTGTGTCACGGGCAGGATTTGTGGCACTTGCTTGAGGTTTGGAGCAGGAACTTCACTGCCAAACCTCATGTCCACCTTTCCACCACTTCCTTTGAAATCTTTTTAAACTCTGAGCAAGCACACAGAGGGGGCTGCCACTTAATTTGAGGGTTCAGCTGAACACTTCTGGGAAGATTTAGAACAGAACAGTGAAAGGGCAGTAATTCCACTGGGTTCCTGCCCTAGATGTTCTTGAATGTCTGCTTTGCTTAGCAACAAAATAATGTCTTGTAATTAAAATCCCAGCAGAACAAACTGGCTTCTCTCGAAGGGTGTAAGACACCACAGTCCAACCCCCGAGTCTGGGACTTGATCCCAGTTCCCAACGAGCTTTCAGAACAACCAGGGTGTGATCAAACTCATTTTTGTACTCAAAAATCTTTGATCTAAAGAGCAAATTATCCTAAAAATGTGACAGCCGGCAGGAGGACGAGGAAGGAGGATGAAGCTTCTGTTTTATCTGGCAAGACGGGAGCCGGCTGCGGAGAGAGGGCCACTCCACGTCTCACGTGGTGTGCCCTGGGACGTGCTTTGGGTGGTCAGAGCAGCCCCTCAAGGGTGTTTTGTCCCTCACTGGTGTCAGTGGCCACCCCCATCCAGGGGTTTCATGGACAGTGTTGCTTCGCTGATCACTCAGAACCCAAATTCCAAGGAAGAGCCCACCCCGGCTCTGCCCGTGCCGGGGGTCGGTGCCGCCCCGAGCCGAGCGCCCGTGCTGGGCCGTGCTGGGGTGTCCCTCGGCCCCTGGAAGGTGAGGGTGGGATGTGACTGCACCTCCAGGTCGGAGTTCCGTGTCTCCAGAACAGGGCTTGGCCTGTCCGTGCTCCTGGGAATCCCGCTGTATTTATTGTACATTATTGTGAATATTGGGAACGGTGAGTGTGTGGGACGTGGGAGATGCTGTGAGTGAGGGAAGAGCCCGAACACGTGTGGATGTTGTTGTTCCGTGAGCGAGTGGGAATGTGTGTGCCAGTCGTAGGTAGTCGTTGGCATCCGGAGTCTCCCAACCCGTGGTTAGGAAGCTGTTACCCTCCCGTTGCATATCCCCCTTTCCAGGGAACAGATCCACGTAGGAAGAATATTTACTCTCCAATCTCGTCCATTCCCTGGTAGAAGCGTTTATGTAGCTCAGAAACCACTCGGAGGAAGCGCCAACACCTGGAGTTTACAAAGACCGAGGGGAAATGAAGCCGAAGGAGCGGCTTGGAGCCGGTTTGTTCCCAGAAGGTGTCACGAGGGAACGTGGGGAACACCAGTGGAATTTCATGGCAGAGCTGTGGCTGCAGGTTGGGCACTTTCTGGGTGGTTTTGGGCTCCAGCCCCCCACGTGGAGCCCGAAAGGCCCCAGGCGAGCGGAGCAGCCACGGAAGGCTCCGGAGCTCGGAATTCCAACGTTTCCCAAGGCGCTGGTTCCAGCTGTGAGTAAGAAACTGCTGCTACTGTCTGTGTGCTCCTTGGAGAGCACGCCCGAGTGGAGCACATCTGCACCCCGGCCCCGAGACGTGCTGGAAAGTTACTTGATCCGTATTTATTACAGTTAATTATTTATGATTACAAATAACGAACTTTGCGTCGATGCTGTTTGCACCCGGGGGTGTAAACGGAGCTTCTTCTACAGGACAAGTGTCACACCAATAACCAACCTCCATCGACTTCGGTTTGTTCTCGAGAACAGGATCAGCCCCACAGGAGAAGGAGCTGTGGGGGGTTTTCTTGGCTTTTTTTTGTTTGTTTGTTTTATTTTGAATTTCACGCTCCTTGGGAAGGAAGTGCTGCAGCCTCTCAGCTGCGGCTCCAATGGCCTTTTGATTAAAGCTTTTCTAATCATCCTTAATTCCTCGTGCTTTAAATGAACTTGACATTGTCTGTACTAGGCTTGTTTGTCAAAGCAAAGATTGGTTTGTGATGATGATGATTATTATTATTATTTTTTTTAATATATATTCATTCAGAATGTAAAATTATACTAAACCATGGAAAAACTCTGGAGCTGGGTATTAGTTCTAGCTTGGTGTGTGTCCATCTCGGTTCTGTACACGGCATTAACCTGTAAGTGCTCTTGGCCATCGAGTGTACACCTGCATAAAGGAGATTCTTAACATCCCTCTGCACTTCTTGTGTCCTTCTTTGGGGTTGCCAGGATTGAAATCCGCTGCTGGAGCTGCCTGAGGCACAGGATTAGGAGGGTGAGGAAGGAAACTGCAGGTTCTCTCTTTAAGTCCCTCTTTTATGGGTCACGTTTATTTACTCGGAACAAAATGTAAATGTTTTGTACCAAAGTGAGCACAGCCACTGCTGAGCTTTCTCTTCCTGCAGACTCTGGGATATTCACCCTGAGGAGTAACACAGGCTCTGCCACCTCAGTAATTAGTTACTTGTCATACTAATGGTTTCTGACCCCAGGCATCCCATTCTCCATCCCAAACCCCAGGAACCAGCTCCCTTTCCCTCCCCAGGAACCGGGAGAACACAGGTTTGGTTGCCACCTGTTCTTGAATACCTTTATTCTTCTCATATAAATAAACCCCTTTGGTGGGAGCATCAGTAAAATGTCTTTGTTTTAGGAGGAAGATCCTTCCACCCCTCATGAACCTCAGGCTGCACCAGTGGGATGGAGAGGAGGCCCTGCCCAAAGGGTGAGTGGTTAATTAGCCCTGCTAATGCCATCTGCTGCACCCCTTTAATTAGGCTTCTCAGAGAGCTGCTCCAGCTCTTCCAGTACCGCTTCCCAAAGCCCCAGGGCTGCCAACAGTGAAGGAACAGGGACCCAGGGCAGGTAATGGTGGAATGGGGATTCCCAGACCCCCTGCCCAGCGCCAGGGGAACACCCTCAGAGAAGAGAATTTTACTGCACAGCATTTTGGGACACCATTAGATAAACTTTATTCCAAGGAATCTACAAAACAGGGATAATGCAGCAAGGAGAAGCTTTTGGCTCCGTGGGGGGCAGGTCCATCCAACTGCTCCCTGGTGGGTGGCACCTGCTGTGCCTGAGCAGGACAAGGCAGGACAGGCCCTGGGAGCTCAGCCTGGCACAAATCCTGGCCAGGGCCTGCACAAGGAGCCCCCACGGACACAGAACCCAGGTGGGGCCGAGGTTTTTGCTGCCTCAGGGGGTGCTGGGGGGCAATCAGAGACGTAAAAACCTGACGTTTGCTCTCATAGATCAAAAATAGATATTTAGAAAATGGTCACTGCCTACAAATTTAAATCCGAGGTGGGAATTTACTTGTGCTCTGACCAGAGCAGGGCAGAGCACAGGAACAGGGCCAAGATCTGTGTCTTCCAGCAGTGGTGGCTCATTCCTCGGGGGATCCGGCCCCTGGGCTCTGGGCTTTGGCCTTAAGGGAAGGGGAAAAGAAAGGAAAAATACTCTTTTCAAATATTACTTGGTAAGAAGCAATTGATAAAAAGCTCCCTGAAGCAGGAGAACTTTAAAATAAGCTCCTTATCCTGGCAAAGCCATCACGAGGGGTAACAGCCTGGGACTGTCCTCTCCTCCCTGCCCATCTCCCTCGCAGGAGGAGCCTGGTGGGAGCCCCAGGGCAGTACTGGGACCCCTGGAACTCCCACCCTGAGCCCTGCAGGGTTGGGACCCCTGGAACTCCCCCCCTGAGCCCTGCAGGGCTGGGACCCTCCTGCCCAGCTGTCCAGCCCATCCCACTGCCAGGGCTGCCCCTGCAGCCTCACCTTGGAGCTCCCGCGCCTGAGGCCGACACGCCCATCCTGCAGCCCGAGGTTCCTTCCTCCGGTGCTGGGGCTGTGGGGGATCAACAGGGACACCTTCAGAGGGGACAAACACAGCTGGGACAGGAGGGCAGCACAGCAGGGACATGGAGAAAGGGTCAGGGAGAAGCTCTTGTGCCTCCCCTGAACCCTGACCCAGGTATTTCTGTAAGAGAGCCCAGAGCGCTGCCAGGGCAGGTAACCAGGTGTGTCATCCTGCATTTCATCCCAGGGGCCACTTTGTCCATTCTGTTTTGGGGTAAGAAGCTAAATTTGTGGTTTGAATCTCAGATAAGCGCCAGCCAAGTTCAACTGGGTCCATTTGGAAGCTGGTGAAAAGCCTTTCAGCTACAGGCAAATTCGAGGGAATCCAGATCTGCACCCCAAGGAAGTGGAACAGAACAGAAGGCAAAGGTGGTACCTTGGCTGGGCTGGAGATGCTCTGGAGAAGCTGGAGGGGAAGGTTTCTCCTCGGAAGTGCTGAGCAGGTCTGGCTCGTGGCGTTGTCCCCCCTGCAGCTTCACCTGTCCCTCTGTCCTTTGGTCTCCCCTGGCTGCCATTCCCCTTCCTGGGCTTCCCCTGCACGTTGGGAGCATCAGCAGCTCCCGGGGAACGGGACAATGGTGTGTTCCTGGCGTTGGCCACATCACTCCTCAGCTTGGTCCCTCGGGCAGGGCAGCCCAGCCCTGCCTGCCCAAAGCCTTCTGTGTGCCGAAGAGAAACATCTCCTGCAAGGACAGGACACGGAGATTAACGGGAACAGCACCTGCAGCACCAGCCCCTGGAGAGAACAGAACTAGACCCACTTCCATCCCAGCAACCCAAGGCTCCGTAACAGGGATTGCTGAGGACACAGAGTTCAGTGATTTAATCCTCCCAGACTGGGAGAGAGAGGACTGAAGGTTTTTCAGTGTAGAGACAGAACAGGGTAACAGCAGCAGCACAGAGCAGGGGGGATGTGTTACACTCCCAGAGCAGAGCCAGGCCGTGCTGTGCCCACCTTGGCGCCTGCTCCGTCGCCGCGCCGGCTCCGGCGATTCCCGTCTGTCCGGGGCTGGAGCAGCGGCCGCAGGGCTGGCCGGGCGCAGGTCACAGTGGTGCTGCAGAACACACAGACACTGCTCACACCACACCCCTCCAGCCATTCCTGGGGAACACCGAGCAGCAGCACCCCCGGGAAGGTGAAGGTTAGCAGGGAATTTGTCGTGGAATCCCAGAAGGGACCTTAAAGCTGATCCGGTTCCACCCCCTGCCAGGTTGGACGGGGCTTGGAGCAACCTGGGCTAGTGGGAGGTGTCCCTGCCCATGGCAGGGGCTGCAACTGGAGGGGCTTTAAGGTCCCTTCCAACCCAAACCTCTCTGGGATAACCTGTGAGATTGTATGAGATCTCATTTCCAACAACCCTGATTTTGCTGTTCCCCAGGACAGGACAGGACAGGCCCAGGACAACCCAAACTCCACCTGCACCAGTTTGTTGGGACCAAGAATGTGAAAGAGCCATGGAACAGAAAATGAGTGAGCTCAGCATTTTCCAATCTTGTCTGTGACAGCAGCAGATTCCAGAGGGCTCTTCCCCGTGCACACCACTCCCAGGTCTGTTCTCTACTTCCTCTCCCACCCACACAGCTTTGCCCTTGTGCTCCTCTCCCCTCCTCAGCTGACTCACATCCACTTTCCCACATCATTTTCTGTATGAGTCAAATTCCTCCATTGTGCAATTTCAGCCCTTTTGTTTAGTTTCTGTTACAAGAGCTTTAAAATAATCTGGTCCTTTTCAGGCAGAGCCTCAGCCTTGCACAACCCTCCAGCTGGACCCAGAGCTTTGTTTAGGAAGCCCTGACCCAGGGACAGTTACCTCAATTCCTAAAATGTACCCCAAGAGCCCTCAGGGCTCAGCACATCCTTGAGCTGGATGTGACACGGCAGATCACATCCTGTTCAGTACCTGATGGTGGAAGAGAATCTCCTCTTCCAGTTGGATGCCACAAAATTCACATGGAATCATGATGTTTCTTTCTGCCTGGACAGCTTGGGGCTGGGATGAAGGGAGAGTGCTCCAGCTGTTGGAGCCAACAGCACACAGACCATCATAGTCCCACAGATTTGGAGAAGAGCTTCTCTTACTGAACGAGGCAAAGGCACTTGCTGGGTTACACCCCGTCTGGTACACAAGAGACAGAGAAATCACCTTTCCTGCTGAGCCAGGAGGACTTTCCTTGACAAAGACCCAACTGCCAGAGTTCTCTCAGTGTCAACCACACCCCTTCCAGTGACAGTAACAGATTACTGCAAACCCCAAGGAAGCCCCAAACCTGGTGAAGGATCAGCTCCTCGGCAGGGCAGAGCTCCTCACAGAACTCACAGGGCAACATGATGGTCTCCGTGTCTGCAAGGGAAGGCAAGGAAATATCCTCTATTTTGGAGAGTCTGGAGCAGCTGGAGTGACTGATCTTCAAAATCCCTGAGCACCAGGCCCTCCATGGCTGTTGTGGGGCTCCCACCACACACCAAGGTCAGAGACCCCCCCCAGCTTGTATTCCTTCTTCCCTTGCTTTGCATCAGGAGGAGTCTAAGAGACTGATTTTGACATTTTAAAATACCTAGATAATCTTCAACATTCCCAATCCAATCTTTCCTTCTCCCTTCCCTCAAATTTAAGGATACCTCCCCCCAACACACACAATATTTTACACTTACTTTTTCTGTAGTCTGAGGTGCTAAAAGACCCCAGAGAGTCGCAGGAGGAGGTGTTTGACTGCTGTGTCTCACTGAGGGGGGCAGCTGACCCGGGCTCTTTGGCATAGTCATATTCCCAGAAGTCCCTGGGAATTCCAGCTGCAGCATCAGGGTGAGGATTATTCTCATTTTGCAGGCTGAGGGCCAAGGCGTAGTCTAACTCAGCATTCCAGTCCTTTGGAAATGAGGAATGAGGGATTTCACTTCTCTCCTGCTGCTCCAGCTCATCCTCTGCAAAAGATAAACACTGTAAGTTTGAGAGGACATTAAACCTGCCCCCAGCAGTTCCCTCCCAGGACAACTCCTGCAGTTCAGCCTTTCAAAGCCAAGGACTGCTGTCCCAGATTCAGGAGGATGAATAAGGACAATCATCTTGGGTTTGTTTGTACCAAACAAAAAGAAAGGAGAAAAATAAGGAAGTTGTAACTTCCTTCTTACTCCAAAAGCTTGAACTGAGGCTTCTTGGAAGCTTTAGTGACTACACTGAGCAAGTTATTAATACCCTGTAACCTCATCCCTTTTACAAGGCTGCAACACTCCAGCTTTGTGTTTTTTCAGTGCATTGATAAGAAAACAAATTATTCTTCATGATGCTGTATTGGACAACAGTGGGAATCACACAGAAGAAACCCACGAAATGTCCTAGTTTCAAAATTTCCACGGGTTTCAGTTTCATTTTCTGGCAGGGAAGCTGCACTGCGAGGAAATCAGGATTCCGGAGTTTTGATTTCTTTGACCACGCCTGTTTTCCCCCTCACAGCTCCCCCCAGGCCCAGCACAGGTACCTGGGCTCAGCGGGCTCCTCGCACCTCCCTCCTCGCTCCCAACTCCCGGAGCTGCTCCGCTCCCTCGGGATTCCTCCTTGCTCCCAACTCCCCGAGCTGCTCCGCTCCCTCGGGATTCCTCCCGTCTCCTGCACAGCTGGGGGTGTTCCCTGAGGTCCCTCAGCAGGACGTTCCGGCCGCAGTCCCGGCAGGGCTCGGTCCTGGCCCCGCAGTAGCTCTCGTGCTCGCGGAGCTTGTTGAAGGCCAGGGGGATGTCACAGAACTGGCACAGCGCAGGGCGCAGGGGACACGACGACTCCTGCAACACAAACACACACGGGGGGCTCTGCCCACGGGAGGCCAAGGAGGAGGGAGGCTCTCAGAGTGCTCAGGGGTTCAGCTCTCTGTGGTTTCCTCATCCAAAGCCTCACTAAAAAAGAGCCTGGGATAAGACACGACCTGAGAAATGTGAAGAATGACGGGCTGTATGACCCGTGTACCACAAACTGCAGCTCTGTAGCTACTCAGAGCATTGTCTGAAATTGGTTTTGACCTGGACAGCAGGTTCATGTGGAGGGTTTTGAAGCTGACTTTGAGATACAGACCTGAAATCCAAGGACATTCCACTGAGTACAGCTAAAAACCACCCTGGAGTGTGTTCTGTAGGGAACAGACTGACACCTCATTTACTGCTCAACAAGAACTGCTGGTAAACATTCTTTACCCCACACTCAAAAACAGGTAAGTTGCCCTTCAAAAGGGGTTAGAAATGGATAAAATACATGTTTAACCCCTTCTAAAGGAGTTAAAAATAGATAAACCTTCAGTTTTAACCCCTTCTGAAGGAGGGGTTAAAACCAGATAAAATGCATAACTGCAGATGCTGCAATAATAAACTAGCATTATTTGCTTTGCAAACAGAGCCAAAGGCACCACATACAAAGGGGCAGGATAAGCTATTTCCAGGATTTAGAACTGGACAGATTTTCAAGGAAAATCCTTTTTCCCCTCAGCAATAAACAGGCTGAGGTGGCACTTCCAGAGCTGCCTTTAAATGAGCCCCCGGGAAGGGAGTGACATTTATAACAAGATTGCCTGTGACAGCAGCCAAGTGGATTCAGAACTCAGAAAATCCCACTGTGTCCTATTTTAGTTTATTTTACAGGCTATTTTTAAAGTCTGTTTGGACATAAGCTATTAAAACTCACATATAATAATGAGTTACTAAAACTCAATCACTGCAGCAGAGGCAGAAACATAACATGGTAAAGGAAAGGACAAAAAGCCAGGTAAATCATATTTTGAAATGCTTATTTTTCACCTCAATCACTAATAAGGACAAAAAATTACCAATATCACAGATGGCTTGATATGAAGAGCCTGTGTGGCTCCAGCACTTCAAGGCAGTTTCCAATCCCCTTCTCCCAGGGGGTGTGAATTTAGGAAGCATCACTCAATAAATGGATGCACAAACCACAGGCTGGAATTCTGGCTGACAGAAAGGCTCTGGAATCAGTGCTTGGAAACACCACAGAGTCTCTCCCAAGGCTTTAAGAACAGCAAATCCACCAACCTCGTGATCCTTAAGGAGACTGTTTTCAATCTTCATCCTACACTTGCAGGTCACCTGCAGCAAACGGACTTGGTTGGATTAATTGCCACAGAAATCAGCAGTTTGAGAGGGGGGATGTGTTTCTCACCTGCACGTGTTCAGACTCAATGTGGTTCTTCATCTCAGACTTTGGGATGGAGTCGCTGCAGTAGGGACATATTTCAATATTCCTGCGACAGTGGATTTCATGGATGAGGAAATTAACTGCAGGAATGTCCTTTTTGCTGGGGGAAAATCACTGAGGTTACTGGGCAGAAACACACTGACAACAAATTCAAAAGGTTGTGCATAACAAAAAAATAATGCTAAGGAAGATTTTGAGGAATTCATGTTTTAAAGTGAGTAACTCCAGAGAAAGGCCCAGCCAGGCCTCAAGGTTCCTGCACAAGTGGATATTAATGGATTTAGCACCTAAAATTCACATTGCATTAAGATAAAATCCAGGTACGTTTATTTCCTTACGTGAAAGGCCAATCATGCAGCACAAACAAGGTATCACCAGGTGCAAGTTAATAAACTAACCCAAGCAGATAAAAGCTTCTACTTGGCTATGAGAGGTCAAACAGTGCCTTGCTTGGAAAAAAATAGCTGACAGATCCCATTGGGCCCGATCTGTTCGGGGAATGATGGAATCATGGAATGGTTTGGGTTGGAAAAGATCTTAAAGCTCACTCAGTTTCACCCCTGCCATGGGCAGGGACACCTTCCATGGCCCAGGTTGCTCAGAGCCCCAGCAGTACCAACAATACTCGGTACCCCCAAATTCCCCAGCTCTTATTTCTAAGATGCCCGTTTTCCTCCCTTGAGGACAGGAAAGGACCAAACACAAAAGGACCAAAAAGAACGAGGCACCAGGAGCTCAGTCCTCACTCCTGCCTCAAGCAGGAAGCATCGCTTCCAGATGGATGTATCATCCCCCCTCCAGGAAATCAGCCCTGAAAACACCCAAATTAACTGTATAACCTCTTGCTCCAAGTCCAGCTCTTCAAGTTTCTTTTTTTTTTTTTTGCCAAAACCCTGGCAAAGCATCAAAGCCCCACAGCAGTGTCTGAGCTGCACAGACCAAACAAACCTCGCTGATGTTGCAAGAAACCCTTTGGGTTCTGATGGTTCTTTGAAAAAAAAAACAAACAACCAACAACATTTAAAAAGTTGATTTCTTTAACTGCCTGTAGTCAGGACCCAACTTGTGACAGTGAGGTCGTCATCAGTCACTAAATTACCACCACTGGGAGCTGCTGTCGGAGAGAAAAACTTCCACAACAACATATGCTTAGGGCTTCTATTTTTATATTTCTCCTGAGCTCCTGAGGCACAGAGCTACTGAAGGAAAACCTGGAATCGTGTGGATCTCACCGAAAACCGAGCCTGTATTTCTATCTGAACGCTTTGTTTTTCTCTCTAGTAGCCTGATAGGTCAAAAACTTGAGTAAAAGTGGAGAGAATTACAAGTCGTTAATATCTGAGAAATTAAAAACCGACGCCCAAGCGTTCGTCTGTAAAAGCAGTGGTTATTCCGCTGGATCGCCGGTATTTCCAGCATTCCAAGGAGTCCTACCCTGGTTTAACGCGGCCCCGGCCCGGCCCGGCCCTCACCGACCCCGGCCCGGCCTTACCAGTTCCCGCAGAGCCGGGACTCGGCCCCGGGCACGGCGGCGATGGCCATGGCTGGGCCGGTGCCCCGAGGGGCGGCTGCTGCTGCTGCTGCTGCTGCTGCTGCTCCTTCCCCCGGCGGGGAGCAACGAGATAAAGCAGGGAAGGAGGAAGGGAGCGAGTGAGGAGGGAGCGCGGCCCGGCAGGCGCCGCTGCCGGGTGCCCTCAAGGCCGGCCCGGGGTGGTTGCAGAGGTCGCTCCCGGCGCTCCGGGACTCGGCGGGGGGGAAGTGTCGATCGCGGGCTGATCGACACCCCCGCCTCCTCAGTGCCGGTGCTTCCCCCCTTGACCCGCCCTCAGCCACCCCTCGCCGTGTCGGTCGCCCCCGAGCCCACCCCCCGCCGGCCGCTCCCGGCACCTCCGCGTTGGCACCGGCGCCTCCCAACCGCTCACGGCTATCCCCAAGCCCCTCCCAGCATCGCCGCAGGTATCCCCAATCCCTATTATCCCCAATCCCTATTATCCCCAATCCCGGGGTCTCTTTCCCCACACACCGTGTCCCGCCTCCTCTCCCCCTCCCTTCCTCCCCTCACACACCCTCCCCCCCTGTGCCCGCCCCCGCCGCGCCTGCGCGCTGCGTTCTGCGCTCTCATCATGGCGGCGCGGGGCCATGTGCAGGACCCCAACGACCGCCGCCTGCGGCCCATCTACGGTACGGCCCCCTCGGCACCCCCCGTGGTCCTAACGCCGCAACCCCCGAGCCCCACGGGCTCCCGCCGCCCCTACTGGGGCGGCGGGAGCCCGGGGGGCTCGGGGGTTGCGGCCCCTCGCGGTAGGGGGGGGTCTCCCCGCGGGTACCCCCCCCCCATCCCCTCAGGAGTCGGGCTTGTGGTCGCCGCGCGTTTCTGAGGGTGGAGGCACCGCTGTCTCCCCACGCGGATAATGGGGGAGAAAGGGGAGGAAAGAGCGTCCGCTGTTTTTTTTTTTTTTTCTACCCTGAAAAGAAAGCGATGGAGGGTTTAGCCGTGTCGGGATGGTGCGGTCCGGGCTCTGCGTCTCCGTCCTCACCCCCCCCTCTCCACCACCTCACGGTGGAGAGGGAGTTTTGGTGGGTTTTTTGTTCGGTTGAAAGTGCTTTAACTTCGCCGCGGTTTGTCTTTATGTTACGGGTTTTTTTAAGTCCTTTAGTTTTGCTGCCCGCGCTGTGATTGCCGGGTTTGTTGGCGTGCGGGGTTATCTGCGTTATTATGACCCGGGTGAGAAGTCTCAGAAAAATCCGGGTGAATTCAGCCGGGTGTCGAGGCAGATGATGTTGAATGTCTCGTTTGCGTTCATTTCGGAGAGTGGAGCTTTCATGGAGAGAGCTTTAGAACCTCTTTCTGCTCGTTCTGGAAAGGTTTATCTGCAGTGCGAGGTTTGAATTGGGGCTGTGGTGCCGCAGAACCCAGAATAAAGTGTGTGTCCTTAAAGATGTAAATACACAACTTCCCCAGACCGTCAGCTGGGGATGTGCAGCGGGAGGGCCGAGGTCTGGGCTCTTGATTTAAACCAGTGTTTTCAGTTTGTGCTGTGGTTCCCCAGAGTTCCTCGACAGCTCTGCTTATCTTTCATCTGGGCTCGTTCTCCCTTCACCTGAAGGTTCAGGTGTTGCATTTCCAGACTCTGAGCGTCCCCACCTACAGACCTGCCACTGATGTGGGCTGGAGTTTATTTTCCTTTAGTTCCTTTGGAATGTGCCACCTACTCTGACTTCCAACAAACTGACTTATTAGCAATACACAGTCTCTTCAAGCTGCAGTTTAGGGAGGTTTTTGGGTTATTTGATTTACTTTGAGAGACCCAAAGCTGAGATGTTCAGCATCCTCAGACAGCGGTGGGTAATTTGTGTGTCAGTAAATTGTGTGACAGATCCTTAAATCAGAGTTTCTGATGTTCTGTTGCACACTTTTGAAGCCTCTTCACCGAGAAATCCCTCCTTAAGTTTAATGTTCAAGGTGATACGAGGGTTCTCCTGAGTTAAAACACCCACTGTGAAGACAAAGTATCGTGGCTTCAGACTGGGTTTTGCGCAGCAATGTTTAGTTTTGGGGAGTGTGGAGGTGCTGCTTTGAGGGGTTGTTCTGCTTGGTCTCAGGAGCCCAAATAGCTGGGCTGTAAATCTGCAGCACACATTGGCGATGGAAGTAATGTGGGAGCTGCCGAATATAAATCTCATTAGCAGAGATGCACAGTTTGTACCATGTGCCCAGGAATCACCAAAGGTCACCTTTTTACTCAGTAAAAGAGTTCTCTCTGTAATGAGAACAACAGTCGTGAGGAGGAAAAGGTGTGTGATGTAATTCCAGTTATCTGGAATAAGCTCTGCTGATAGTTTGGCCACAGCAGTGTGAGCAGACCCTTCCCTTGGCAGCTAAGCTGGGGTTTGGGTTGGAAATAAGAATTTTTGAGGGAAGGGAAGCACACACCTGATCTATAACTCCTTGTTTGTAATTATCTAATAACATGATGATCAAACTGAAAATTATAATTCTGAGCTATAAAGGAGAAAATGGTCTCGAGGTGGGTTTTTGCAGCTGAAGTTTTACTGCATGGTGGGGTGTCCCCAGGGAAATGTTGCTGCTTCACACTTGTAAGTCTTCAGAAGCAATCTGGTGAGGGGACAGGTTTGTTCTGCCTGGGGGACGGATGGTGTGGACAAGGAGTTCTCACTGAACACTTTTATAGAGTGTGAGTGTTAAGTTTGTAACCTCCTGCCTGTTAAAGTCACTGAAAGTCTCCCAAAGGCACACCCAATTAATTTCTCCTTTTCCTGCACTGCCAGCAAAGAGCTGTTGCTGCAGAATCCTCTCTATTATGTGTCTCTTTTGTTACTGTCGTGATCCCTGGGGAGTAATTACAAAAGCTTGTTTGTTTGGATGACTAAAACCAGCACAGTGAGATGAATCCTTCACCCACGAAGTGACATGTTTGGCTTAGGAGTAATTGTACAAGGAAAAGGTGGTTTGTGCTCCTGGTGTAAGAGCAGAGGGTAAAACTGGAGATGGTTTTTGCAGAGTGGCCTTGTGCTGTGTGTAACACTGGCTGTGTTGTTCCTGTGCAGATTACCTGGATAATGGCAATAATAAAATGGCAATCCAGCAAGCGGATAAACTGCTCAAAAAGCACAAGGACCTTCACTGTGCCAAGGTAAGTGTGGCTGGGGGGCACCCACCTCGTTCTGTCTGAGGTGTTTCACTGTGATCTTGCAGAGACCAGTGTCTTGTGAACCCTCTGGAATATCTGTGTCCTGATCCATGCCTTGTGTGCCTGAACACTTGTGCAGATCCTCTGGGTAGTGACAGCACTGGTTACACCCGAGCTCATTGTCTGGCTCTGTCAGCACCACCCCACACAACCTTGGCACATGGGCTGGGCCTCAGAAATACTTCCTTGAGACCTCAGGTTGGGACACCTTTCTGTGGGAGCGTGGACCAAAACATCTGCTGGGAGGTGGAGTCTCAGTAAAACACAAGAACTGAACAGGCTGCCCAGAGAAGCTGTGGCTGCCCCATCCCTGAGAGTGTCCAGGGCCAGGATGGACAAGGCTTGGAGCAACCTGAGCTAGTGGAAGGTGTCCCTGCCCGTGGCAGGGGGGTGGAACTGGATGAGCTTTAAGGTCCCTCCAACCCAAGCCATTCTGGGATTCCATCATTTTGGAGGCATTTGCTCTTCTGCTTCTTGTCCTCTCCCTCCTTGCTGTGCCCCTGGTGAAGGGAAGGCACTTCTGTCCTTCACTTTTCCATGTGACTCTCTTTCTACTTTCCTCATTTCCCGGGGGGTTTCCCTCTCCAGGTCACACCACTTCTACATTCTGAAAGCTTCCCAAGCTGCAGAGAGTGCCATTGACCTGAATCTCATTTATGTCACTTCCCTCTGGCCAGTTATTGAAAAGAAACAAATGAAAAGGGGCAGGACTGGCCCTTTTTTAGCCTGGAGGGAGAGCAAACCCAGTGGCAGGTGATGCTGGAGCAGCCTGGATACTTGTTAAGGAATCAAATCCCCCTCTCTGATGCAGCCTGGATTTAGGAGTTTTTCCTTTCCAGCCATCTGGGTTAGAAGCTTAATAAAAACCTGAAGTTCTGTAGAGGGGACAAGGTGTTTGGGCAAAGCCTGACGAGGGATGAGAGGATTTCCACCGGTAATTTCAGATCCTGAGAGCTGCCCGTGTTGTGTCCACAGGTTCTGAAGGCCATTGGCTTGCAGAGGACTGGCAAGCAGGATGAAGCCTATGCTCTGGCACAAGAAGTAGCAGCACTTGAGCCCACAGATGATAATTCCTTGCAGGCACTGACCATCCTGTACCGGGAAATGCACCGACGTGAGTTTGTTCCTTTGCCTCCCTTAAAAATCTCAATTATTTACGTTCTTCCAGAAGTTTGTGGGACCCACTGTGGTGGGAAACATGCAAAATCATTGTGTATATGAGAGGCTGCAAGGGACTCAGAGAATTTAAATGATGTCTGTAAGGCTCCAGTGATCTCCATAAAGCTAAAAAAACCTTGTTCAGGCTGCTCATTAACATGATTGTGTAACAGTTCCTAAATGAAGCAGGTTGATAATCATCCAGCAGCCGGTGAGTTCACTTTTTGTTAATGAAACCGTTGGAATTTTGTTGTCAGTAGATGTGGCAGAGATTGCAAATTGGTGGGCTGTGGTTTGCAGTGTGTTTGGTGCTGTGTTGTAGTCGAGGGGTTCAGGCTCAGGGACCTGGGTGAGAAACAGGAGGGAAATCCTGCCCTCCTAGTGTGACCACAGCAGCTTTTCAGTCTGGTTCCCCATAGTGATTCTGTGCTTTCAGAGTCCTAAATCATGACTGTTGGAGTGATGGAGTAAAGCTTGATGTGCTTTTCTGAGAGAAGCCAGGCCTTATATCCTGCTTATGTGCAGCTCTGAACACTTGTTGTCTCTGGCAGCTCCTTGGGGGGTGGGTTTGGTGCCAATTTTTGTTGTTGAATTGCTGGAGAAATGATCATGGGGTGAAACAGCTCCTGCAGAAATGGGTGTTTGGTGTCAGTCTGCAGTTGCTGATGCTCTCCCAGTTTGTTTGTGGAGTTTAAGCATTATTTCTTAAATAACACCGAATTTCTGTGTGTGTTTGTGACTTCAGCAGAAACCCCTGTGAATGCCATGAGCCTTTCTGTGATACCAAACAACTTCCATAAGGTTTTAAGCTGAGCTTTGTAACTTTTAGGTTTCTAACTCGGGAACTTGTGGGTGTAAGGCACTTCTGGTCCTGCAAGGAAACTGGAATTAGATGTTTTATATCTGTGTGTCGAGTATTTCTAAACTATGAAATTAAAATTACTTTTAGTTTTCCAATACTACACCGAGCTACAGTTTTACATGTAAGAAAACAATGTGGAGGGATGAAGATGTAAGAAAGTTTTGCATATTATAATACAGGAAGTATTTTGTCATGATAGACCTAATATCAAAAGTATAGAGGGAAATATTTGTTTAGAATACTGAAATAGGCAATTGGGAAGTAACAGGATATAATTAATGTAAGTCAAACTGTGATAAGAATAATTGGTTTGATATCAGGCTCTGAAAACGTTGGGTTTGATACATAATTCACTTGGAGCAGTTGTAATCCTCATTCAGTTTAGTGCTCCAAATTAGATAAACTTTGTTAAGAAAAAGACTTAAAATTCTGAACTGAGCAGTTCAGTTGTTGCTGTTTAACTCCATTTTTGATTTAACTCCATTTTGAGATTGGTTTGGGGTTTTTTTAAACACTTTTACTCCTTTGCCTGCAGTTTGGAGTGCCTGGGGCCAAGGCACCATTTGTGTGGCTGCTGGGTGTAATGAGGGTGATTTCAGAGCACTGCTGTTGCTCTTTGGGCAGCTGTGCTTTAATATATTCCCAAACTTGTCTTAACTCAAGCATCTGGTTTTGATTTAGCTGAGCTGGTGACTAAACTGTACGAGGCAGCTGTAAAGAAGGTTCCCAACAGTGAGGAGTATCACTCTCACCTCTTCATGGCCTATGCCAGGGTTGGGGAGTACAAGAAGATGCAACAGGTATGAGCAACAATTGGGGTTTGGCTACTTTAAGGTGTATTTTTCTGTATTTCTTACTGTCAGTGGCTTGTCATGTTACAAGGAATGTTCCAAAAGCTGAGGTTGGGTAGTGCAGAAGTTGAACTCTGAGTTTGTTTTTACAGAAAGGCTTAAAAACCCATTTTTTAGGGGTTGGGTTGTCTAAAGGGAAAAGCTTTTTTTCCTTGAAGCTGTGCCTTGAACTGCTCTGTGCTGGCAGTGTATTATAAGGAATTCTGGAAAAGATAAAAATATAGAGCAAGATCTTCTGATCCATGTTTTCACATTTGATTTCCTCCTTAGTTCTCTGTTTTTTGGGAAGAGTTAATCCTGCCCATGCTCTTAGTCTGGCATCCAACACACAGCTAGTGGAGGAAATCAGTGAAGAAAAACTAAAGAGCACTAATTGCTGATTCTGTGTTCTCACTGCCATCATTGCTGTCTGTCATGAGAGCTTGGAAAGAAAGATATTTCGGGAATGATGAAACTTTTGGCTTCTGTTTTTCAGGCTGGAATGGCACTTTATAAGATTGTACCCAAAAATCCCTACTATTTCTGGTCTGTGATGAGCCTGATCATGCAGGTGCGTGCAGTGTTGAGTTTGTCTGATACAGAAATGTTCTCAGTGAAAAATTTAGAGTTTATTTTAAGTAGTATGGTGTTTGACCTGTTCCTGGGTGCTTTAGTAGCACTATTTCTGTGGGTCCAAAATGAATGCTGAAGTGTTTTTATAGTGCAAATTAACTGTTGCCTTACCATGTTTATACAGCTGATCTGGACTAATATCTTACTGTCATTTTAGTAGAGTGATAATGAATAAATGCTCAAATATCTGCAGTTTCTCAGTCAGAACTGTTCCTCTCTAATGAAATTATAAAGCCTCTTGGAGGGAAAAGATGAGAGCTCTGGATTTGGCAGAGTCTGCAGGAGTAGACACAGATCAGCTGTGTTGAGACTGAGATTTTGGCACTCATCAGACACCAAATCAAATAAAAAATAAGCAGGAGGGGCATTAATCACAATCTCCAAAGTGCTGTGCTGTGGAACACACAGATATGTTCTGGCTCCAGGTGTTTTTACCAGGAGTGTTGTGTGCTCAGATGTGCAAATCTCTGGTCAATATAATCAAAAATGAGCTTTTTCTGTGTATCACTGATTTTACTGCCCCTGTTCCCTGAGCAGCTGCACCCTGCAGGTCCCAGCTGGCACCTCTGGGTGGGTGGTTGAGCGGGGGGGGGGGGGTTGAAGCACTTGGGTTGGTTTTTTTTCTTCTTCCAAAGTGAAAAAAGCAGTGGGTGGGACAAGACAAAAAGTTGCTGAGCTGTTCCAATAATCCTTTTCTCCCTCAGTCCATCTCAGCACAGGATGAAAACCTCTCCAAGACCATGTTTCTGCCACTGGCTGAGAGAATGGTGGAAAAAATGGTGAAGGAGGATAAGATTGAAGCTGAGGCTGAAGTAAGGCTTGGGGATCCTTTTGGCTGCATTTGAGCTTTGTTGAGACAAGCAATGCACTGGGAAGATGATTATTTTAACACTTTTCCAAGATAATAATCAGTAATGTTCTGGAAATAAACGTGGCTGGAGTGGGACAGGAGGAAAACCAAGAGCAGGGGGTTAAGAGGGATTTGGAGCTGTGTGGCCAAGGCAGATTTTTGGCATTTCATTTGACTGATGAAGTGCTTTGCTCCCTGGGAGGCCCCAAGAAAAACCTGAGGACTAAGAACGGAAAAAAGTCCTACATTTTGGAGCGCTCCACCCTCTGGGATGCTAAAGATAACCTTGCAGGCCTGGTGTCTCCTATTTTTTTTTTTTTTTTTTTGGCACACCTGTGTGTGGATTTCCCAGCAAATTTCACTGCAGTCTAATCTTTCTTTCTAAGGTTGAGCTGTACTACATGATTCTGGAACGTTTGGAGAAGTACAAGGAAGCCTTGGACGTTGTGAGAGGAAAACTGGGAGGTAATTTATTAATTAGAGCTTTGTGGAGGACACAGAGTTCTCCTTTGCTTCAGACTTGCCCATTGCTTCCAGAAAAAAACAGGAATATTTTAGGAAGCCTGACTTAGCACCGATTTCAGACCTGGGTGCAAACTCTGGAGGTGTTTGTGCCACCTGGTGTTACACACCTGTTATGAAATTTATCCATGATTCAGTGATGGATTTTGCAGTAGTAAATTGAGATTATGCTTCTTTGTTGTAGCTGCCATTTAAAAGCAAAAAACAAAGTTTCTAATCCCCTTTCTGAGGATTGACATGGAGTTTGAAGGAGCTGGGATGTGCCAGTTTCCATAGGAAATCTCTCCCTGTGTCCTCTCTCTCACACTGTTTTTCATGCTGGGCTTTAATAAGAAGTTTCAGCAGCAGGCAGAGCAGGAGAGCAGCCCTAACATGAGGTTCCCCTGTGTTTGTGGTGCAGACAAGCTGACCAGTGAGCTGCAGAGCCGGGAGAACAAGTGCATGGCCATGTACAAGAAGCTCCGGCGGTGGCCCGAGTGCAACGCGCTGTCCAGGAGGCTGCTGCTCAAAAAGTGAGGGGGCGCTGCTGCAGCCCTGCCAAAACGTGGATGAGAAAGCCCTGCTTGGTTGTGGATTGCCTTGTTCAGTGGCTTTGTGGGGGTAAACCAGGAGGATATGGGAGGATCTCCAAGCTTTGTGCCCCAAAGCCTGAGGAGAAGGGTGGCAGGGTGGAATGTTGAAGGGCACAGGGCTGTAGGTGTTGCTTTTTCAAGCAGGATTTAGCAGCACATTAATGCAATAAAGTGTTGTTAGCTCCTTATTTCTAAAGGCTGTGCTGCTTGTCCAGCTCTGACTTTGACTGAGAGGAGGAGAACTGCATTTACATTGCATTTTCTGTAACTTCATTTCTCTCACTTCACAGTGGGAAATGCATGTGGTGCTTGGAACAGATGCACCAGGAGACAGAACATTCCAGTCTGATCAGATCGCTCTCAGAACTGTCAGCAGAGATGTGTTGTTTGCTTTTTGAATTTAGCTCTGCCCTCGTCTTAGATCTAAGTGAAATACAGAAGAGAAACTTCTGCCTTTGCATTTTGTGGGGATGTTGCTGAGCTGTGGAATGTAAATGTGAGGAGGAGAGTTTATAGCCTTGCCTTAATTTTGTATTGAAATGGTTTCCTTTAACACATTTCAATAAGTTCAGAATGGTGGAGTTCTTAAGATGTGAGACCTTTTGGAGGGGAAATCATTTTATTATTGCAGTTGGGGTTTTCCTGTAATATGATGATGTGCCATTCCTTAAGTTTATCTTTGGCAAGGAATGCAGTTCTGGCTGTGAGTTACTCTTTTAGCAATTCCCTAAATCTTGTCCTGTGCCTGATTTTTGTTTCAGCTCAGATGATTGGCAGTTTTACATAACTTACTTTGATTCCGTGTTTCAACTCATCGATGAGTCCTGGGCACCTCCAGCAGAGGAAGAGCCGTAAGTTGCCAATTTAAGTTGCCAGTTTTGCTGTGCTTTTGTTTGCCCTTTGTGCTGCAGTGAATTGTTCCTGTCAATATATTCAATATTTGGGTGACTCCTCGGCATCACCCCCCAAATGATGTGTTTTCCCTGCTTTGTTTCCTGTGTTCTCCTTGCTTTTATCTGGAGTCTGGCAGTTATTGGAAACAGCTGTTTGTGCACTGTAGAACTCCTCCAGTTCGTATTTTCCATGGTGATGGATTTAGTGGATTTTAGATTTCCTTACGGGTGTCCCTGGGAGTGCTGAGCGTTTGTTATCCCTGCCCTCCCGCTGGGAAAAATCCAAGAAGCCTCTGTGTGTAATTCCCAGCTCTCTGGAAGGAGAGGTGCACTGCTCTGTGGAACAAGCTGTGGAGTTCATAGAGGAGAGGATCACGGAGGAGTCCAGGAGCTCCCGGCCGCTGCGGGGACCATATTTAGCCAAACTGGAGCTGATCCGGCGCCTGAGGCACAGAGGCTGCAATGATGAGTATAAACTAGGTGAGAGCCACGGCTGGGGGGGAATCCAGCTTTTGGAGAGGGAAAAAAAACCTGGAACACGGAGTTACACATGATGCCTGTGACAAAAGCATACCTGCTGTTCTCTGTGTAAAGGATTTGGATGAGCCCTGAAGAAAGGCAGGTAGTTCAGACTCGTCCAGGCTTGGAAAAGCCAGCAGGGAAGTTTTCAGGACCTCTGGGATCTGGGAGCAGTCACTGACACTCTGTTCCTGCTCTTTGGAAAGTCCAGCTGTCAATGCTGCAGTCTTTGGGGGGGAAAAAGGGAGTGTTAATTTAAGTTTTTTGGGATTGCTTTTTAAAAACTCCCATTTAAAAGTGGCATTTAGGGAATCAGTGAAGGAGGACGTGATTAGAGCAACATCTGTGCTCCTCACTGGTTCTTTTTGTGTTTCCATCCAAAAATAAATTGTGGTTAGATAAGCAGGGGCTGGGTGTGCATTCCTGGATTGCTGAGCACTTATCTGCCAGAGGAGCCTGAATGAAGCTCTTGGGGTGGTTTTTTTTTTTGTGTGTCCTTGGTTACCAGAGACATTGAGCCTCTGTTAAAATCTGCAGCTCTGCTTTCTAAATCACTCTGTAATCTTGAAGGGGGGAAAAAAAAAAGCGTGAAGAGATTTCTCAGAGTGATTTTACAGATTCAACTCATACTGGAGTGTGTTAAAAAGATGGACTGGGCTTTTCCCTAGGTGATCCAGAAGAGCTAATGTTCCAATACTTCAAAAAATTTGGGGACAAACCCTGCTGTTTTACTGATCTCAAAGTATTTGTGGATCTCCTCCCACCCAGCCAATACTCAAAGGTAAGGAAAGATAAAGTGTGGCAGGAACTGCAGTGCACGTTTGCACTCTGGTATTTTATCTTAAAATACCTGTGGATTTTATGGAAAGACTGGCAACATCAAATTTTTCCTTTCTGTTTGAAATTCAGAGAGCTCTTTGTGCTGTAGAAAATACTGTGAACATCTGAACACTGAGCGGGTTTCGTTCAGAGGATTTTTACTGGAGGTTTAAAGCTGAGTTTGATCCTGCAGAGTCTCAGATCTTGTATTCCTCTGGCATTTTTATTACCATTTCAAGGTGTCAGGTGTCAGGCTTTGAGCTCAAACTTATCTGTTTAGTGGGGAAAAAGCTGCTCCTCACCCCATGCAGGGAGGGTGTCCCAGAGCTGCTTTGCTTGGCTCTGGCACTGCCAAAGAATGGACACATTGATGCTGCTTGAGGGCTGATGGAGAGACTTGCAGCAGTTTTTTTCCAGAATCTCTCTCTGAAACAGCTCCCTGGGACTGAAAAGCCCGTTTGTGCAGAGTCATGAGCAGCCCTGAATGACTTCAGCAGCTGGGAATCCTGTCACTCATCCCAGTGTTTGTCTGGGCCATTGTGTGCAGGGATCAGCGCTGGGGAGGGCAGGGAATCCAGGATCAGCCACAGGCTGGGAGAAAGTGTTGGTAAACAGAGTGTAGATAAGGTGGTTCTTGAGTTAATGAGAATGTTTTGGAGTGCTGGTCCAGCTCTTCCCACAGCCACACTGCTGATGACAGGTGGGCCTGGAGTGGGTGGATGGCTGCTGATGTTTTGTGTTTAAAGGTGTGGGTTTTACCCCACTGGAGAGAGATTTGGTCAGAAAGATATTTAACTCCTGATTCTGGAAATGGTGATGCTATTGCCAGGTAACCCTGAATTACTGATCAGGTTTAATCCCAGCTTTCCAGGAAACAAACTCTAAACCAGGAGTGGAAAGAATGATATTCAGTAGTGGTTCAGGCCACAGTTTTGTCCCAGTGCTTGTAAAACCACGACTTTGAATAAGTTCTCAAAAACTTTCTGTCTGGCCTTAAAACTGCTGCAGATTTACTGACTAAATTCTGGACTCTATATTGTGTCAAACTGATGGATTGGAAGGTTTTCCCAGTGTTGGGCTGTTCTCTGGCTGTCTCTAAAGCAGCATCTGCAGCAGTTTAGCTCGGTCAAGGGCACGAGTAGCTGAGGAGGTTTTGTGGTGCTGAAGTGCTGATGAGTTCTGAAATTACAGTTACAGTTGAGTAGCTGGGAAGGTGGAGATCTTGCTGGGCCACTGACATGTGAGATATTCCAGAAATAATGGTCATGACATCAATCTTGACTTCCCAGAGGTGTGAATTGGAGTGTAGAGCCAAGTGATGTGGTTGACCTTGCTCAGCTTGGCAAACCCTCAAACTGCAAAGATCTGTCAACAATCTCCAGCCTGTTCTGTGGGAAAACTGGAATTGGTGTGTGGTGCCTGGTGTGAAGCTTTTGGCCTCAGGCTTGCATTTGATGCAGTTCCTGAGTGTCAATACCGAGTGCAGTAAAACTGAATTCTTTGGCTTTAACTCAGTTTTCAATTTGCCCTAAAATCCAGCAGCATTCACAATAAGAAACTGGTGTCCAGCCCTTGGCTGTGTGTGTTGGGAGGACTCTTCTGTCTCCCATTAAATCTGCAAACAATGAGAGCCTGCTTTTCTGACAGTTTAATTCAAGCAAGAAGTCATTAATCAAAGCTGATGACCTCACATTACTTCAGAGCTGAGGGAAAATGTAACAGCTCGTGCAAAACCACGAGCTTGCCTGGAAGTGTGCTGGGAGGCCTTTCAGCAACTAATTATTTTAATTGCATCTGTTATTACTGAGAGTGTTAACAGGTGCTTGAACTCCCTGGTGTGTCAATGCATTGGAAACCTGCCCCTGATTTTCTTTTTTTTCTTCCATCTGTTTGATGAAACTTAATAAAAGCTATTGACTGCAACTAGAGCTGTGTGCTCAAGAATTAAAAACCAGCAAAGTTAAGTATCTTTAACCACTGACTCAATGTGACATCAAGGTCGACATTGATACATCATTCACGGGGAGCAGTAGAAATCTTTGTTCTGTTTAATGCTCCAAATCAGATAAACTTTTTTAAGAAATGCTTAAAATTCTCCTGAACGGTTCAGCTGCTGCTGTTTAACTCCATTTTGAGGTTATGGTTTGGGGTTTTTTTAAAGCACTTTTGCCCTCTGCCTGCTGTTTGTGGTGTTTGGGGGCCAGGGCCCCATTTCTGTGGTTGAGGAGCGTGAAGAGTTTGCTGTGATGTGACTGATGTGACTGATCCCGTGTTTCCCCCTTGCTCTTTTGGCTTGGTTGGAGGGTGGGAGGTTGTGCTTTGCCCAGGGGATTGAACAAACCCCGGTGTTTGTGTCCCAGTTCATCCGGCAGCTGCTGGAGGTGATCCCCCTGTCAGCGGCGGCCGAGAACGAGGTGGCCCTTCCTGGGGACATCAAGGCCCTGCAGCAGCACCTGTGTGTGGTGCAGCTCTCCAGGCTCCTGGGCATCTACCACGCCATGGACAAGAAGGAGAAGCTGACGGTGGTGCGGGAGCTGATGTTCAGATACCGCCACGGGCTGGAGTTCGGTGAGGAAAATCCGTAACCTGATCGTGCAGCTCGGTGCTGGGAACACTTGGCTCCCTCCTTACCTTGCCATTATAGCCTGGGCTGTACCTGAATTTCCTTTAGTTTTTTCTTAATTTTCAGCTGTGCATTTTAAAGATAAACCAGACTTTTGGGGGTAGATTTTACTTTGTAAAAACCAGGCTTTGTCACTGGTGTGCACAGAACAGGTACCCGGGCCGGGAGTATTAATTTGCTAATCTTGCAGTTGTGGGAGAGTCTTTTCTTCTTCCAGCAGATTTAATGTGTGAAGTGCCCCAAAATCCACTCAATAATGCACAAATGCAGCGTGTATGGAGTTTTTAAGACACTTCTGATTCTGATTTTATAAATTAAACTGTGGTTATAATCCATTTGTATGGATGTGTCACTTGACAACTCTGCCTGTGAGATCAGCTGACAGCACTGTTAGTAACTTTCTTTCTTCTTTTTAGGGAAATCTTGTTTAAAAACTGAATTGCAGTTTTCAGATTACTACTGCCTGCTTGCAGTTCACCTGCTGCTTGATCTGTGGCTGGAAGGTACGTTCCCAAAATTGTGCCCTGCTAATCCCTGGTTGGTTGGGTGGGGGAACTGTGTCCCTGTGGGCAGTGGGTTCCTAGCATGGCCTGTAGCTTTCTGGGGTTGTTTTTGGCAATATGAGGTATTTCAGGAGTCTCTGTTCAGCTGCTGTTTGACCTGAATCTCATTGACCTCTAAAGAAGGGGATTTAATTCCTGTACTCCACACCAGCTCTTTGTGTCTCTTAATCCCGCAGTGTCCAGTAGTGGATGTCCATGGGCACTGTTTATATTCCATGTAGTTCTCTGTAATGACTTTGTCTTTCCCAGGGAAGAAATAATCTTTCACCTGAGTAAATCCATGGCCAGGTTCCTGACACGTCACTGGTAGATGTGGGCTCTTGAATTCCTGGCTCTTGTGCATAATTTGGGATTGCTTGGGATATAATCCCAATTGCTTGGGATTGCTCTGTGTGTGTAAACCAGAATTCCCAAACAGTCCAGGATCCATCAGGGAAGGTGACTTTGCCTGCAGTGGGCTCAGTGTGAGGGCTGTGCTCTGTGCAGATGTGAGCTGGGTGTTCCCTGTGAGGAATTACTCCTCCCCCATTCCCTCAGGGAGCAGCAGCGCTGCTGGAGCAGGTGTTACATTGTGCCATCTGCACAGGGAAATCCCTGGCAGCACCCCTGGGGGTCGTGTGGAGCTCCAGTCCCCGAGGGAACTGTGCTGAGGGCTGTTGGGTGCCTCTGTCTGCTCACACCTGTGTTCTGTGTGTCTGCAGGTGAAGAGGCAGCCGTGTGGCAGTGCCTGACTCTCCTGGAGGAGGGGTTGGCTCACAGTCCTTCCAATGCTCAGTTCAAGCTGCTGCTCATCAGAATCTACTGCCGGCTCGGGGCGTTCGAACCTGTGGCTGAGCTCTACTCCAGCCTCGATGCCAAGCACATCCAGCACGACACCATCGGGTGGGTGGTACATACTGAGAATAATCCCTGCTGCTGCTGCCCCTCAGAACCCCTCCTGAGACCTGCACTTTGCTCTGCCACCCAAAATTGAGCAGATTGTCAGCTTTTCGTACGCTCTGTGAAAGTGTCTGGGGGATTTTGAGGCACATCCACTCCCCTGTTCATGGAGCGTCTTTCCTGTGTTGGATTTTCAGAGAATTAACTAAGTATTAACTAATCTGGAGGAAATCTGTGAAACATCTATCTTGATGCCAGTCACAGCTTGGTGTTCCAGCTGGTGGTGTTGCTGAGGAAAGCTTGGGAGCACTACTTAAAGCAAACACACCAGATGGCCTTGGTTGGGGTTTTTGGGGCCATCTGAGTAAAGCTCTTGCCACACTTGAGGTGGATGGAGGAACTCCAACCCCTCACACACTATTTTAAAAACAATTAAGAATTCCTTTCTCTACTTTTCAAACCTTTCCAACTTGAACATGGAAGTTGTCAATGTGAATGCTGTTAACTCTCCACAGTTCCCCTGAAAGCTGGGCTGTGCTGCAGCAGTTTGGGGTTGGGGTTCCAGGGCTGGGGCTGACGTTGCCGTGTTTGTTGCAGGTATCTCCTGACACGCTACGCCGAGTCCCTGGGCCATTATGCTGCTGCATCCCAATCCTGCAACTTTGCACTCAGGTTTTTCCACTCCAACCAGAAAGATGTAAGTTGAAAGAAACCTCTGGGACGTTGTAACAGGGCAATATGTCAAGGAGACTTGGAGAACCCTGTGTAAGGGCTTATGGAAATGCAGGTTAATGCCATGATAACAAGGAGGAATTGTAGGTACAACTTCGTAGTAAAGGTTGCCTCAACCCGTGTTTCTTCCTGCAGGAATTCGTAACTTACTGTTACATGAGGTTTTGCTTTAGCTTTCTTTTTATTAAATTTAATTTTTTTATTTCATGCTCTTCAGCAAAACCAGACATGATTACTTTTAAATCAGCAGTTTGTGATTTGATGCAGTAATTGAAGTGAGATGTCACGTGGCAAAAAAAAAAAAGTGGTGCCATAAAACTGGCGTTTTGGGAAGTCATGGAACAGCCAGGGGTGGTGGCTCAGGATGGGATGGCACATTATGGATAATTTATGTTACAATCACTGATGGCTGTGCTGGGCACTCCCACATTCCGAGGAGTGGGAATGTACCCTGTGTGTTTCTGTTGTATGGTTTGGTCTCTGTTGAGAGGTAGGTGAAGGAACTGGTTTTGAATTCCTAAGAAACAAAGGTGCAGCTCAGTGGCAGATGGCTCCAAAGGCTCTGCAGTCACACAGCTTGCTTTCCCACTACCCCAGCAACAGATGAAAACACAGGGGTTGTCTGAACTGAACAGTAAAGATGCTCACACAGAAACCCTGAAAATTCCCCTTGCTGTGTGATTCCCATGTACAGGATTCCCGTTGCCATTCCCTGTGCCTGGAAGGGAGATGCTGAATTCCTGTGACCTGTGTCTGACACAGATTTCTTGGATGCACAGAGCAGCACGTGGACTGTAGGATGGGTTGGGAGCTCGCTCTGCTTTGCATCCCTCATTTGCTTGTTATTTAACTGATGCCTCTTGCTAAGAGGCTTTGGATTCCTGGGAGTGAAGCTCTGGATCCAGATTTTATCCTGTGTGTCTACTGCTGGTAGTGGCAGCTTTTTTTTTTTTTTTTTGGTGAGGTGTAACTTTTTAGTCTTGTTTAAAAGTCACTTGGTGGATGTTAATGAAAAGCATCCCTGGAATCAACTGTGTGATTAAAACACACAACTGCTGGGTACAGGTGAGAAAAGTGAACCCCAAAACTGTGGGATGCTTGGGAACACTGCATTGGAAAGCATCAAGAAATCATCTTTCTATGGAAAACATTCTGGTGTGGTTCCCTGGGAAGCAGATTATTCTCTTTGGCATCAGTGATAGAAGTTCTCGTGGCAGAGAAGAGCTGGTTGTCTCCAGTAGCTCCACATCTGCACACGGATGAAGACGGCGGCATTCCAAGTGCTGTTGGCAGGAAAATGCTGCTCAACTCGCGTTCCAGAAATCCTGAAAAGGTGTTGCCTGAACAGTCTGACCTTTGACTACCTCAAAATATGGGAATTGCAAGAGGGGCACAAGAATGTTGGAATTCTTCACATGACAAGATGAGGATGTGACTTCAGAACCCACTCGCATCGTGTCTTGTCTTGGAGACAGAGTGTGGTGACCAAAGGACCATGAGCTGTTGCTGCTCCCAGGTAGCCAAATCTCTCCTGTGTTCTGGACACTTCCAGTGGTTGTATCCTTAAGATCCTTTTGTTGGGCAGGGCCCCAAAAGCTGTACTTGCACATAGGAAATGTCCTTCAAACCAAGCGTGAGGTGCCATTGCAGGAGGTGAAGGCTCAGCTCAGGGTCCCTTTCCCTGAGGATGATGGTGTGGCAAGAGAGGGGGTGCAGAAAGGGATTCTTTGCCATAAGACACATCCTGAGTATCAAAAGGTCAGGATCTGACACCGGTTTCTTTGCTGCTGGGGTTGCCCCTTCGTGCTCAGGGTCCTGACAGCAGCTTCCCCTTCAAACCCTGTGACCACATCTAACTGCAGTGTTAAAGGAGGACTATCCTTTAAAAATTCCCCTTTTCCAGGATTGCTGGTGCTGCCTGCTCCTCCCTGGGTGGCTGCTGCCAGAGATGCATTGCTTCCAGCACAGAGACTGTGTCCTGTGCAAGGCTGTGCGTGGGACTGCCCGGAGCAGGAAGTGTGGGATGGAAACCGAGTGGTCTGGCCTAAAAATAGAGCTCCTGAATCACACTGATTGCTTTGGATAAATCCATTCTCCTGCTTGCTGAACTTCACAGCCTGACGTGGATCCTGCGTGAGCGGGTCCCACGGAACAGCCAGTTAGGATGCTGTGCGAGGCTGCGTTTCTCTCAGGGACAGGATGCCAAGGACAGGGAGGAGAGAGGAGGCAGCATTGCTATATTTGGCCAGAACTAAAATCCTCCTCAAGCCCTCCTTCAGCTGTGCAGAACCCCAAGTAATGTCTCTAACTCTCTTGTGTCCGTCCGTCTCTGATTTGTGCAGATACTGCAGGCAGACGGCACCAACGTGGCCTGGGGGGATTTAAAATCCACGCCGAGTTGAATTAGCACCCATAGCCCAGTCCTGCAGCCTGACAAGCACCTCTGCAAGGCTGGTTATCACAGGGTATGTTGTTGAATATTTGGCATCTTTTTTTTTTTACACACTGCAAATAACCAAATTTCTTAGGGGAAAATAATAGTTTCTTTTTAAAAAAAAAGTAACTGCCTAGAGGATGTTTTTCGTGTTGGAGGGAAAGAAAAGAGGGTTTTGATCTGTAAGTGCTGCCTTCTGGTCTCTCAGAGCCCTCCAGACAGGTTGAGTCTGTCAGGACTGTATAAAATTGGCCTTTTTTTTGGTGCCTCTCATCTTGGTGCAGTTCAGAACCTTGTTCAGAAGAAAATGCTTGATTTGCCAGAATTTCTCGTTTGTGGAGTAATTCTGATGCTAAAAAATACAGCCACCTCTCAAGGCTGGGAGCAGAAACAGTTCATTCTGTCTCTACACGTGGACATTTTCAGTATAACATTGTGCTTGTTTGGGGCTCCTTCATCACATAAATCTCCTTTTTGGAGATTGCCTGGACTGAAGTGAAATATTGGCTGCCTGCCTTTATTGCTGCATTTCATCAGAGGGGAGGCAAAGTATCCCATGGACCTTGAGAGCTTCCTTTGGTGTTTGTGTTGTAACATGTACACATTGTGTGATACTGTATTCAAAACTCCAATAAAAAAGAGAAACAAATTAAAAAAATGTGTGAGTAATTTTTTATTTTTTTGTTTTAAATCGATGTTGTGGTAACGTGATGCACATCCAAGTGAGTTCCAGAAAATGTGGGATATCTTTCTTTTGCCTAGAAGTATTTCTCGTAATGAAGCGAGGATTTAATGATTAAAAAAAAAAAAAAAAAAAAAGAAAGAAAAAAAAGAAGGGGAGGGAAACTTTCCAAAATCATCTCTTCAGTCTGTGGTGACAGGAATGTGATGCTTGGTGTTGGTTTGGTTGTTAAATCCCACTTTCCATGGAGTATCTGGGCATTCCCAAACTAAAGTAGCAAAGGGGATGACTTGGAGAAGTGCAAACCTCTCCCAGGGACTGAGGACCTGTCAGGTCCTGACTCTGGGTGCAGAAATGCCCAGAAATGCCAATTTTTGGCAGTGCCCTTGTTGAAGGTGGTTATTCCCAGGCGGGGCAGTCACTAACCCAGGGCTGCTGTGTGTTCTCCTGCAGACCTCAGAGTACATCATCCAGGCCTACAAGTACGGGGCGTTCGAGAAGATCCCGGAATTCATCGCCTTCAGGAACAGGCTGAACTCTTCCCTTCACTTCGCCCAAGTTCGCACAGAGCGGATGTTGTTGGACCTCTTACTTGAAGCAAATATGTGAGTTCAGCCCCTGGCAGGGGGAAATTGGGGGGGTTGGTTGTGCATGGGCAGGACACGGGCCCAGGGAGGCCTTGGGGAGCTGCTCCTGAGGCTCTGGCACAAACATCTCCCTGCCTGGGGAAGCGGTGGAGTCACCACATCCCTGGAAGTGTTCGGAACACATGTAAATGTGGCACTTTGAGGACATGGCTCGGTGGTGAACGTGGTGGTGGTGCTGAGTTGGCAGTTGGGCTTGATGATCTTGGAGGTCTTTTCTAACTGTAAGATTTTAATCTGTGATTTTAGTTTGCTTTCCCTTCGCATCCTTGTCAGTGCCACGAGTGTGCCACACTCCTGCCATCAGCAGAGCTGCACAGTGGACAGAGCATGGGCTGTTAGTGAGCTATGTTTTCTCCTTCCAGTGATCAGATGTTTGATTTAATGCTTGTTCTCATGTCCAGATCAACCAGTTTAGAAGAAAGTATAAAGTCCATGAGTCTGAGCCCAGAGGAGGATGACATTCCATGGAAAGATTTGCGTGACAACAGGGACCTGACAGTCTTGTTTAGCTGGGATCCAAAAGACAGGTGAGTACAAATTCCCTCACACACCATTTCTTCACAACACACATGGCAAAGAAATTTCTTCCAGGGCAACCAAATTTCATGTTCCCTGGGCTGGCTGACTGCAGACTTAACAAACACCATCCATCCCTTCTACAGCACTGCCTTTTTATATATTAATAGCTTTCCTAATTTCTGGCCACTCCTTTATCTTCATCCGTTATTGGAGAGCTTTGGGTAGGTGTCTGTGCCTGAGGAAAGCTTTAGCTGCTGGGCAAAGTTGGAGCATTTCCCTGCCAACCTCTGGTGCCTTTCTCTAGGGACATTTCTGACGAGCACAGGAAGCTCTCGCTGGAGGAAGAAACGCTGTGGTTGCGGATCCGCTCCTTGACGTTGAGGCTGGTGAGCGGCCTCCCGACTCTGAGCCACACCATCCAACCAAAGAACTCGGAAAAGACTGCGGAGAACGGCGTCTCCTCCAAGATCGACACCATCAGGTCCCTGCTCCAGCAGCTGGAAGCGGCGGTGGATTCAGGGAAGAAGTTTCTAGAGCAAAAAATTCAGGTACCGCTGAGGCCAAAGCTGTCGGTGAATGCGAGCGGAGAAGCTGCATCGTGTGACACCCCGCGGGCTGCACAGTGCACTGACCTGCCCCTGGGTCTGTGGGGGGTGGATCTGACTGGGACATGTGCCAGACTCTGGGTTTGGGATGAGGAAAAGCTGCAACACCTTTATCTTTTTCTTTGCTTCTTGCCTAGTATCCTGTCCTTGGCCCTCCTCCCACCCGAATGGCTGGCTTCTTCAGCAATGGCAGCTGTCAGTGCCAGACTAGCTTGTTTTATCTTGTTAGTGATATTTATGAACTAGATACCAATGGCTTAGGTAAGTGTTTGGGGGCAGGGGTTTCACCAGATTGCCGTGGTGGGTGGGAGGGAGTGAGATGTGTCTGTGTTTGGTTTGAAAGCTGCTGGGCGTCGGATGATGTGGACCCAAAACTGTTACTTATGTGTTAATTTTCTGTCTGCCACTGAATTATCTGGGAGCCAGTGCCTTCATTTAATGTTTTATGCAAGTCTTTGTTGTTGTACAGTGTGTGTTGATGTAATACTGGCTCTTTGAAAGCAGTTGCATTTGCTTTTGACTGCTGACACTGAATTGCATTTAAATGGCTCTTGGTTTTCTGGAAGCAGAAAATACAGAATTTTGTAGCTTATCATTTTGTATTTCTGTTTGCTTTGCAGAAGATTCAGCAGAAATCCAGGAAAGAATAGGGAATAGTTTCAAGTCTTTAGTAGAACGACTGACAGGTAAATGGTAATTCCAGAACAGACACCAGTAGCCAAGGCAGCGCTTCCTGCTCCTCTGAGGATGCTGCAGGGCTGGGAGTGTGTTAATGCACCTGCAGGCCCTCTGAAAGATGCTTGAGAAGGCTGAGATTGCCCTTGGCTTGTGTGATTGAAGCTGATGCATGCTCAGAATGTCCCCTGTCCTGTCACTGCACCTCCCCTGCAGCCTGCTCTGACAAATCTGCTCTCCCTGGGGGCTCACGAAGGGTGTGGAGGTGCTGTTTGTAGTGACCCACAACTGAGAGGAAGTGTGAGAGCTGGACCTTCTCATTAACTGCTTAGTGGGCAGTCCCCTCCCAGCTCTGCACGCTGCACTGACATGTCATGTTCAGAAAATACACATTTATTGTGCTCTGCTTTGTCCTTTGTCTTTCTTCTTTTCAGATTTGTTCAATAAATGTAAAGGTGATTTGATTGAAGTCAGAGATGGCACCTTGAAAACTCATCCAAACCTGTTAGAAAATTTAGTCTTCTTTGTTGAGGTATTTTGATTTTTTCTTTTGGAAACCAGAAATTTTGGAGGGGTGGGGTAGAAATGTTGGGACTGAAACACAGGGAAAGTTTGATCTCAGTCACTCATGAGAGCAGAGATTTTGTTGCATATTCCATCTATTGTGAGTCTCACCAGTAGGAACACTGAAATGAGTCGAGCAACCTCCTGTAAATGCAACTTGTGACACGTTTGTACCTTTTTTCCAGACGATCTCCATTGCCCTGTGGGTATCAAGTTACTGTGACAGTGTCCTCCGACCCTTTAAATCCAACCTGCAGAAAAAGAAGAAGAAAAAAAAAGAAAGCAGCGTAGCAATGGTACAGACAACAATTCCTCTCTTTCCTCCCCCACCCCCAGTCATAGTTTATTTATACTGAAAGAAAAATCAGCACAGATAACATGAGCATGAACTGGTTTTCAGAACCTCTGCCCTGTGGGGGCTGACGTGGGGTAAAGGTGACTCAGGGCTGATTTTTGAAAGTGCTGTTTAAAATGGGGTGGGGATGTGGCACGTGTGACATCATGGGACAGCTTTTTAGTGGGAAACACTGAAGTTGAGGGTGTCACAGACCTTGAATGCACTGCAGTAAACTTTTTAGCTAGGAGTGTTTAACTGGGGAGGTAGATTATAGCTTAGCCTTGGGGAGAAGGGATAGAATGATGGTACAATGTGAGTTGTCAGATAGAATGGACATCAATATGTGTTTATAAATTAAAGATTTGTATTTGTTTTTGTAGCCACCTGTATTTACCCACTTCCTGGATTATGTAACTGAACTACAGACATTAACTTCCAATGTCATAGATCATATCAAAGGGCTTGAAATAATTCTGACTGCACTAAAACTTGAAGAGCTGTCCCTCAAGGACACTCTGCATTTACAGGTAAGAGATTCCCTTCGTCAACACCGTGGTCCTCACAGATTTCTTGTCGGTGTTTGAGATGGTGGATGAAGTTTAAAGGGGGGGATTTAAACAGTTGCTGTGGAGTGAATCATTTATTTCTCTTTTGCGTTTTGCAGGAAGAAAAAAAGTTTACAAAGACTGTACAAGGGAAGGTCCAGAGCAGTTACCATCACTCAGTTCAGGAAATTGGGGAGCTGCTGAAAAAGAGACTCGATACCATTAAAAAACTAAAGATTTGAGAAAGTCATCCTTGACAGACTCCACAGAGGAGTGACACCAGAGTCCCAGACAGAAGCAACATCCACTATACCATCACTTTAATCCAGAACTTCCTCATAATGCATGAAGGACTTAAAATCATGAAACAATTTTTTTAGGTATTACAGATGTATTGAGCTGATTTAAATTATTGTACATAAATGAGAAGCAGGGACCCTTCACCGGGGTTTGACCACTTTTTATACATGTTCATGAGCATATTGCAACAGGAGAAAATTAACTTTTCTTCCCTTCTGATCTCTAGAAACAACTGGAGATGGTCTTTAGAAGCAGCAATAGAAATCCAGTGTAAAGCATCTTTCTCCAAGGAGTTGTATTTTCATCACCATGCAGTGTTTATAATTTTTGTATGGTCCTTGCCTTAGAAATGCAGGAATTGTAGATGTCCACCTTCAGCCGCCTCTAAGGACACGAGCCTGGTTTGGAGCTGCCTGTGTTGTCTGCAGAGCACCTGGTCCTGCTGAAAGAATTCCACGTGCTGGGCCATCAGGGAGAGGTGAGGCCACCTGGGAGAAACTCCCTGGGCTGGGA
Organism: Pyrocephalus nanus; assembly: GCA_038380795.1. Lineage (NCBI taxonomy): Eukaryota > Metazoa > Chordata > Aves > Passeriformes > Tyrannidae > Pyrocephalus > Pyrocephalus nanus. Next base: position 8,455,716 of record CM076278.1, read on the forward strand.
CTCAGCTGGTTCCTCTGAGGAGAGAGTGGAGGGAGGAGGTGCCAATGCACACCCTGCTCTCACATCAGGAAAACTGCAGATGTGTCGAGGAGCAAACTTCAGAGGGAGGTGGGAATGGGCATTGCAGCAAAAAACAGACAAAGCCAGAGACCTTGTATATAATAACACGTGCAGTGAAGTCCAGCACTGCTGATATCATGTCAGTTTAATGTCAAACAGCAACGGTCATGACTTTTAAAAAAAGTGTATTTAGATTACTGAAACTTTAAGACTTCGATATTTTAATAGAAATGAAATCCTGTTGGCTTTGGTTTTAAGTTGGCAGAGGTGACTTTTGCTTCCGCTGTGGAATGAGGCTGAGAGCCCTTTTTGCACCTGTAGCTTTGCTTTTTTGCAGTTGAACTTGGATTATTCCAGTACTGGCTCAGTAAGCTTTCTGTTAGAAGGTGTGATCATATCATCTGCTCCCACAGAATCTGCATTTCTGCTGGGTTTTTTCACCTTACAGGAGCAATGCAGCCTTAAAGTGATAGGCTAAAAAAAAAAAGTTCATGTACCTGCAAAATAAGGGACAAGTCAGACTCCACAGATTCCTCATCTGATTTAAAGCAGCAGGTATCCAAGGTCTAGATTTAAAGTTTTGAGAGAGCTGACTGCCTTTGTCATCTCTTCTGTTTTGTTAGCAATGCTAGAATGTTGATGAGACTATTTTTTTAATAAATCCCCTCTATTGGAAAAAAAAAAAAAAGTCCCATAGCTGCTCTTGCTGGATTTAGTTTTGCTTTGCCCCACCCTGAAAGGGAAAGGAATGTCTGCAGGTTGTCAAATTGTCATGGATGTCCTGATGGTTTACTCAAGATGTCTGGTAAGTGCTCTGGGCTGGAGGAATACCAAAATGTGTTAAAGTCTGTTTTATAGTAATACTTTTCTGGAAAAAGGAAAAAAAAAAGAAAAGTTAAAAAAAAAGAAAACTGAACTCTTATATGTTGTATAGAAATATCTTTTTTGAAAGAAGGGTTTGCTCCTTAAATTGAAGCAAGAGTGGTGACTGAAGTTGGTGCTCTCAGATGTGCAGGGTGAGCGCAAACAGCCCCAGTTTTGAGGTGGTGCCAGTTCAGAGCAGCCCTGAGCCCAAAGCAGGCACTGCCCTTCTCAGTCACAGGGGCAGAGTGTCCCTGCTGCTGTCCCTGTGCCCTCCCTCCCCAGGCTGTGCTGATTCCAGAGGCTTTGCACAAACACCAGCACTGAATGCAAGGTTGTCCCAGCGCCCTCAGGCAGAGGGGACGGTCCAGGGGCTGATCCAGCCTGGACTTTCCTTCCGCTGCTGCTGCCCCAGGTTGAGCTCGGCCGGTTGTGTCAATGAGCGACAGTGACAGTGTGAGTGAAGTGTGAGGTAACGCCACCGAGTTTTAAACCCTCCTGTGGGCTGAAAGCAGAACTTGGGTTAAAAAAAGGTTTTCTGCATCAGCTCCCTGGAAAGCAGAATTGAAACTGCCATGGGGACACGTGTCAGCTGGGAGGAGATGGAACCACGGCTCGCTCGCTCCCCGGCCCAGCGCTGGCAGCACAGGGGGAACAGGGACTGTCTCAGTGTTACCTGCTCTCCTCTTCCCAGTTCCAGCCACTGCTGAGTGATAACCTTGTCAAACAGAATTTTTGGATTACTCAGTGTTTTCTAAAACCAGATGCCATCCCTTCCCAAGCTGTAGTTTCTCTTTAGGAGGAAGTGGTGTACAAAAGTGACTCTGTACTGACTGACTGGGGGCTTGGTTGAGGGAGAATTTCTCTCCCCTTATAAATTGTGTACAGTTAAATATATTATATATTTCTTACGAAAGAGCATTTCCCCTCCAGAATGTGTCCCACAGGGACCTGATAAGAAATTCAAGCTATAACCCATTGCTGCTGTTCCCTTTCTTCCACCCTTAGGATTTGTTTTTGTTTGTTTCGGATTTTTTTTTTTTTTTGGGGGTGATGAATTGAAAAACATACCTAGAAGAAGCTACCAAGACTACTGTTTACAGACTGAAAAAATACTGCTTTTGTACTACTGGGATCATGAGCCACGATCCTTTTACAGATTTCCTCAACTCCTCTCGGCTTAAAATCAGTGTCTGATGTAGATAAAAGGTTGGAAATCTCCTACCCTGCTCTGTCTACACACAGGACAAACTGTACGATGCTTGTTTGTGTTGCCCATCATTTTTGTACTTTTTAACTGTTCAAAAATTGCATTTATATTTTGCAATCCTTGATAATCATGACTTTATTTTAACCGCTAGTAAACTTTAGGGATTTTTTTGTTGTTGTTGTTGTTGTATTTGCAGCCTTATCTGAACTTTCTCTTCCTCGATTCCTGTTAATTTATGACTGTAGGAGATGTGTACGCCTCGGCCTTCTACGGACTTAAGTGACACAACTGCAACTGAACTGCTTTAAACTGGATGGGTTTATAATTTATATAAAAGTCAGTTTCGTTACAAATCAGTATCGCTGCCTCTCATTTTTCTGTCTGGATGCAATCAAAGTGCTCGTCTACGCTATGTTTGTAAGCCCTGGGGTGAAGCCACATTGTGCTGGTGCAGAACATGCAGAAGATCAAATTACCTGCAAAGAGGGGGGTGATTCTCTGTGGTGAGTGATGTCTGCTGGGGGCGGGGGCTGGGATGTGTCAGTGCGCTGCAATGATGATCTGTCAGCCTGCTGCTCTTCATGCTTTATGCATCGCTGGCTGAAATGCAAGCAATTCTTTCGGTACGGGAGATTTTCCCTGGTTGTAACACACAAAACCCCACGTCTGAGAGGGCGATGGCAGTGCCCATCCCTGGCTAGAGATGCACACACCCTCCCTGCTCATCAGCGGCCAGATCCTGCCTCCTGCCTTTCCCTGCCTTCCTCTCCTGTGGAATTGCTGCTGGGAGCCGCTCTCTCGTCCTTATTCCGCCGGAGCATCCCTGTCCCCGCGGTCTGTCCCAGGGGAGCGGGGCGGCCCGTGGGAGGTGCCCGTGGGAGGTGCCCGCGGTCCCGCCCGGCGCCGCTCCCCCGGTGCCCGCGGGGCGGGGCGAGCCCCCGGCGGCGGCCGTCGCGCCGTCACGTGTCCCGGCCGCTCTGCTCGCTGCGCTCCGCCATGGCTGCGGCGGCGGCCGCGGGCTCGGTGCTGCTGCTCCTGCTCGGCCTGGCGCTGCCCGGCGGCAGCACGCTGCACACCAAGGGCTCCGTGCCGCTCGACACCGTCACCTTCTACAAGGTACGGCCGGCGGGCGCCGCCGCGCCCGGCGGAGCGGGAGGGTGGGGAGGGAGGGAGGGCGGGGGCCGCGTGTCCCGCACCCCACGGGTGCTCCGGAGGGCCCGGGGCGCGGCGGGGCCGCCGCGCGGGGCTGCCGAGCGGGGCTGGGGTCGCCGACACCGCGCGGGGAGCGCGGAGCACCCGCGGAGCGGCCGTGCTGCGCCGCAGCCAATGGGAGCGCGGCACCCGCGGCCGGCAGCCAATGGGAGCGCAGCACCCGCGGCCGACAGCCAATGGGAACGCGGCGGGCGAGGCCGGCAGCCAATCGGCGCTGTCCAAGTGGAGCCGAGCCGCGCGGTTCGGGGGTCCGGCCCGGCCCGCGGGGCAGGGATGGTCCGGCCCGAGGCACCGGCGGACGGGGAAGGAAAGTCCGGCCACCGCTGCCCCGCCTGCCCCCCGAGCTCCGGGAAGCGAGCAAAGAGCCGCCGTGGGCCGGCTGAGCTGCCCGTGAGCGAATAAGCAGCGAGTCGGGGCCGTGAGCGCTCCCCGCTTGGGTGGCTTCGCTTTTGTTCGTCGAACGGAAAGCAACAGGGTTCCGAGGGGTCGGTTGTTTTGGGTTTTTTCCTCCCCTAAATCACTTCTCAAGGAAGGCGTTTTCCCAGGGCCATGTGCGCTGCCCACAGGCCCGAGACGGAGCCTGCAGCCACCTGTGCGCGCAGGTGTTGTGTCAGTGCCTGAGCAGAGCGCTGTGTGGGTGGGAAGCTGTGCTGCAACCCCAACCTGTTCCTTGCAACCAGAACATTTTGCAAGGTCTTCTGCTGAAGGGAGGGGAAAACCTCCAGCGGGGCGAGAGATTCCATTTCCAAGCTCACTGGAGAAGACATCACCCGAGCAGAGCAAGATTGGAGTGAAGGGGAATCGATTAAATCATGAATTCTCCATTTCCTGAGCCAGTACAACACCTCCTCTGCCTTCCTGTTCCTCTTCTCCCAGCTCAGAGTGCAGCTCTCATGCTGGGACATTTAGCCTCTCTCCTCTTCATGTCCCACTGGAAATCATTTAGCTGACTTCCTTCCAAGATGCCAGTCAGACTTACAAGCAGATCTCATAATTAAAGGCATTATCAGCTCCTCCAAACCTACTACATATCATCTTTATCATCTGGTGCAGAAATAGACACCCAAAGCTCAGTCTTTCCTCCACACAGCACTGAGTCATTTTTGAAAGGCCATAATTATATAAAATTTCCATTCTCCCCCTGCATCTCTTCATTGCACAGGAAAAGAAGAACAAGCAGAAACAACCTTTGGTGACTTGTGGATTGCTCAGACCTGAAATGATCAAGCTTTGTCCTTTTCTCCCCCCACCCTCCTTTTTCTTCTCGTTTCAGGTTATTCCAAAGCATAAGTTTGTCCTGGTGAAATTTGACACACAATATCCCTACGGGGAGAAACAAGATGAGTTTAAAAAGCTGGCAGAGAGCTCAGGCTCCAGCGAGGATCTTCTGGTGGCTGAAGTGGGGATATCAGGTGAGGAGCCCTGGGCACGTGGGGACAGCGTGGGCTGGTGAGGAGGAGATGAATTCCAGTGGGATTTCTGCTGAGAACGGGCTCTGAGGCAGTTGTGGGGGTGAGGGATGGATGTGAGACTGCCCTGGGTGGTGGCTGAGCCTGCTGTGTGGGAGAGCTGCTTTTCCACCTCAGCTGGGTAATGCAGAGTCAGCCCAGGCTGCTGAACTGCTGCCCCCCCCTCCTCAGCCCCAGCACTTCTACCCCCCCCCCCCCCCTTTTTTTTGCTTTCTTTACCAAGAGAAACCTTTTGGTCCACTTTGCAGGGAAGAGACCTTACAAGAATCACTCCTTAGCCACAATCCTGGTCAAAAAAAACATATTTAACATGGTTAATTCCATGTAGAAAATGCCAGGGCAGCCCAGAAAGGGGTTGTTGTGCTGTGGGTGCTGTAACTCAATGTGGTTGTAACTGGATTTAAAAGAAAAAAGCAGTGAAGAATAGAGCACTGTCACCTTACATGCTCTGGCTTTGTGGGTAGAATAAGAATTTAAGGTGAATTGTCCAACTGGGAAGTTTTACCCACGCTGATATTTCTAAGCAAACATGGAATCCTCTATGTAGCATAATTGAAGTGTCTTTGTTTTCTGTCCTCAAGAATAAATGCTATTTATATAAGTAATTTATGTAAGATGGGTAAACATCTTGTAGCTTGGCATGCTGTCAGAACTAAATCATTCTTTGCACATGGACAGGAAGAAACTGTAAACTCAGATAAAAGTAAATGGATAGAGGAAAACAAGGAAAAATTGGCTATTAATTTCCCCTAAGAAGGATGGGGTTTGTATGAAAATATTCTTCCAATGTCTGATGCTCTGATAGTCACAGCAAAGCACTGCTGGGCTATTATATTTTGCTTTGGAAAACCAAGTGATTTTCCAAGGTGGTTTTGTTTCAGTGTGTGGCGTTTCCTTGGAACAGGCTCCCCAGGGAATGGTCACAGCCCCAAGGCTGCCAGAGCTCAAGGAACGTTTGGACAACGCTCCCAGGGACAGGGGGGATTATTGGGGTGTCTGCAGAGCCAGGGGTTGGACTCAGTGATCCTTGGGTGTCCTCCCAACTGAGGATATTCCAGGATTCTGTGACTTCCTGGCAGACAGGTTGTTAGGACGTGTTGAAACTGGAGACAAGCGTTTGTGTAGGAGGGAATCCTAAATGAATTCTTGATTAACTGTGCTTCTCTGTGGCTTGTTTTCTGTCAACAGACTACGGCGATAAACTGAACACTGAGCTGGGGGAGAAGTACAAGCTGGACAAGGAGAAGTTCCCTGTTTTTTACTTGTTCCAGGATGGTGACTTTGCCAATCCCTTGCTTTACGGTGGTGAGATCAAGGCCGGGGCAATTCAGCGCTGGCTGAAGAGCAACGGCATCTACCTGGGCATGCCGGGCTGCCTGAAGGAGTACGACGTGCTGGCCAGCAAGTTCGTGAGCACCACCGAGAAATCTGAGCGCCAGGCCCTCCTCAAAAAGGGGCAGGAGAGCTTGGGGAAAGCTAAAGAAACCGAGAAGAAATCGGCCGAGCAATACTTGAAAATTATGAGCAAGATCCTGGAGCAGGGAGAGGAGTTTGCTGCTAACGAGGTGGTCCGAATCACAAAGCTGATCGAGAAGAACAAGATGAGTGACGGGAAGAAGGAGGAGCTCCAGAAAAGCCTCAATATCCTCGCTTCTTTCCTGAAGAAGAATAGTGAAAAAGATGAGCTCTGATGTGCTGGAGAACTTTGTGCAAGCTGTGAAATGTCAAAGAGTCCTAACCAGTTCTCCTTATGCAAGCAAACTTCCCGCTGACTTCAAGAGAGCAGCAGATTTCCTTCTGGTATTCTCAGTTTTTGGAAGATCAAGAGGAAGACGTTCCTTGAAAACACAGTATTCTAAATGTTGGGAAAAAATCACCTAAAAGCAAGACAACAGTATTGTGTTATACTATCCAATAACAGTGTTAAAGCAGACAACAGCAGAAAAAAGTACTAGATTGGCCAGAAGCACATTCCTGGTGGTTTTTACAGCTGTTCCCTGGCAAACAAATAACAAAATTCAGTCTCACATTCCATCTAACATGTTGGAAAAGGTACAGATTGGGTGCCCTTTGTATCCCCACCTTTCCCTGTCCGTGGTGTCCTTGGGTTTTACGCTCGTTAATCTACCCCACACACACCTTTTGTTGCCCCAGTTGGGCTCCAAGTCTTGTTCTTACCTGTTGTTGACTAAGAGGCCTGGAGTTTCCTTTTTCTGCCTTCTCTTTCCATGGCTTCTCTCCCTGTTTGGTTTGGGTTTCAGCCAAATGCTGGCAGTGAAAACAGTTCCTCTTCATATCAGAACTTTCCCCTCATCTTTTGGCCAGAGCAGCCACTTCATCAAACGTTCTCCTGAAATCCTTTGTGGTACCCTGACAGTGAGTGATGTGAGCTCTGAGCAAGGGCAGAGTCTCCTTGAGGTGCTATTACACTCAGTCTCACCAGTTTGTGCAAAACTTCTTTTTCAGAGGTAAATTTGGGTGAGTTTTCTTACGGCTGGAGAGCACATGCGATGCCTGGGTGTTTTACCTCTCCAAGCTTCATTGCCCAGGTTCAAAACGAGAAAGGTGAGACCAATAACGACATCTGAGGCATAGTTACACGAACAAAACATTTTCTCCAGCCTCCTGAAGCGATTGACACCGTCAGACTAAAGCTTCATCAGCGTTTGGTAGTTCTAAACATTTGAAAATGAGTTCTTGTAACAAGAAGCAGAAGTATTTGTGCCCTTAGAAGCCTCATCTGTTTTATTTTAATGGAGATGCCTGGCCCAGGGATCAGGTGAGTGCTCAGAACTGTGGAATTCAGATGCCCCCGGAAGATGCTGAACCGCTGGTCAGGGTTACAGAAAGCTGAAGAGAGAAACAACCGGTGTGTTTTACCTTAAAACTACGCTTTAAGCAAAACTGATTGCTGTGGGAGCTTTGCTGCCTTTTGAATCCTGGGGGTGGGTACAAGGAGCAAGATGTTACTGCGAGATAAAATGTATTAATAATACAATAATAAAAAGGTTCCAACTCAGAGCTGCTGCTTAGAGCGTTTTCCAGAGAAACTGCTGCCGATTCGATGGTCGGAGGGGAGGCCCTGACCGATCAGCCAGGTGATGCTGGAACTGGAAGCAAGAGGGATGCCTGGGAGATGAGGGGAAAGCTGTGTGAGGGCCACGAGATCTCTCGCCCTCAGGACGGGCAGAGAAAGAATCCCGGCAAGGCTGGGGAAGTCTTGGCAGGAGTTTTGTGGAGACATGTTCCATCTGAGGCACTGAGGGGAGCAGGCCCTGAGGGAACATCTCCCGGGGCTCTGAGGGGAGCAGCCCCCACACGCCCCCTCAGAGCTTCGCTCTGAGGGGACGTGTGGGGGGCTGCTCCCCTCAGAGCCTTCCTCGAAGCTCTTGCCCGCCCTCACGGCGAGGAGGTGCCGAGCTCCGCCGCGGGGGTCGCCTCAGGTCGGCTCCGCCCGCCGGGGCTCTGTGGGTTCTGGTTCCCCGGGGCGATAACCCCGCTGTTCCCCGGGGGTTCCTCGGCCCCTCCGGGCGCTCCCTCAGCCGGCCCTGCCGGGCGGGGGGGCGGCCCCCGGGGCGGAGCGCGGGCGGTGCCCGCAGCCCCGGAGCGGTGCGGCGGTGGCGGCGGGGGACCCATGGCCCTGCCGGCGGAGGCGGCCCGGCTGGACGGGGGCTGGCAGGAGGTGAGCGAGCCTCGCCGGCACCGGGACCCCCCGGGACCCTGCGGTGCGCGTCCCTTCTCCTCCGTCCCCTCCCGCTCCATCCCCAGCCCGCCGGCACCGGCAGCGCTGCCGCTCCTCTCCGGGACTCCCCCCGGTGCCCGGTCCGTGCTGCCCTATCCTATCCGGGACCCCTCGGTCAGGGTCACCGGGACGTGCTGCTCCTCCACGGGACTTCTCCGTCCCGGTCCCGGGCCGTGCTCGGGATCCCCCGGTCCCCCCCGTCCGTGGCCGCCACCTGAGCTCCGTCCCGTCCTTCTTCCCAGGTCTACTCGGCGCTCCAGTGGATCCAGTTCACCATGGCCATGCTCAGGTACGACACGCTGCCCCAGCCCGCGGTGCCAGCAGGGAGTTACCATCGCAAAGGCGATTTTGTCCAAAAAAAAAAAAAAAAAAAAAAAAAAAAGAGAGAGAGAGGGAACTCGCGTACCCCGGCGAGGCAGACGCGCTCCTGTTCCAACCTGCGCTTTGTTTTCTCAGCGTTGTAGGTTCCAGCTCGATTATTGCCTACGCCGTCTTCCAGAACGCAGTGAGGTCCCCCGAGGTAAGGGCTGTGCCTCCTTCCCCCTCCCCAAGCCGAGCTGTCGGTCCCGTGCAGGTGGATCACCTTGGAGCAGCTGCAGGTCTCAGGGTTATGTGGTTAAACCTTGTTTAGCATCTGGGAGGCAAAGGGCTTTGCCAAGATTTTGGCTCTTCGTCCGTGATAGGAGTTGAAGGGGCTGACCTTGAACTGTACCTGTGCAGGGAGAAGCAGGTTCCTTAGCTTTGTGCTTTCTGCTGCTCCAGTTGTTCCTGGGAGCAGGGATTTGTTAATGTGCCCTCCTCAGTGGGACAAAACTCCTGGAGTGCTGAGGAGCTGTGCCCAAAGCTGCTGAAGTGCAAATTGGAGATGTGTCTGTGGAAATGCTTTTACAGGTGTTGGTCTTTGAGTATTTCCGAGGCATTTTCCCAGGCAGGTGTGCTACTAAAACTGATACAACTCAAAGATGCAACTGATACAGCTCAGACAAAAAAGGGCTGAAAAGCAGTTTGTTGTGCTGGACTTTGCAGCGGGGCTTTGGAAGAGCCACCCCTGCCATGAACATTCCTAATGCTGAAGTTGAGGGACTCAGGTGCACACATCCCTTGGGGTGGGACAGCCTGCACGTGTGCTGCAGGTGGGACAGGAGTGCAGTGCCTGGCACATCCTAAGGGCATCCCAAGTGCAGGTTAAGCAGGAACCCCCTGGGGCTGAGATATATCTGACATGCCAAGCAGGTGTCTGGCACATGCACGGTATCCACAAGCATCCTGCCAGGCTTGGATATCCACACACAGTCCCTCTGTGTGTCCCGGACTTCCAGGAGGTAGTGAGCAGAGCTAACCCCTGGGAAGCTGGGGTTTGGTGTCCAGGATTTGCAGGGAACTGGTTACTGTAAGAGCAGAGGGACATTGGGGCTGCCAGCAGCTCTATCTGTCCTTCCCTCATCTTCACTGTTCTTTGCACATCATGGGTTTGACCTGCAGCCCAGAGAACAGGATTTCCAGGGAATGCAGGGAGTTATCCCTGCAGAGAGAAGGGATACAGGCAAGCTGGCAGCTGACACATGGCTGGATGAAGCAGAGTGGGGAGGAGAATGAGTCCAAGTTTGTAGGGCAAATCTGCCCACATTACAGTACCAGGGAGTCTTTCCTCCTGGAAATTCTCTGCACAGCATATCCAGAAGGAGCTGTGGAGATCTCTGAGCATTCCCAGGGAAAAATGAAGTCTGGGACTTCACCTTAGTGCTGGGATGGAAACCTTGCCTAAGCTTGTGCTGCTCAAGGTGCACATCAAAGGCTCCTTCTACCACATCTCCTGCACCAGGAGAGCTCCAGATGTGGTTCTCTCCTGGGGTCCTCCACTCTGGAAGGATGCAGAGCTGGCTTTGGCAGGTGTCCTGGTGTGACTCAGCAGCCTCTTCCCGTCACTTCCACGGCCAGAAGCCTGGTCACTCAGGACCCTTCTGCTCTCTCCTGGTCATATGATGAGGCTGTGGCTTGGGAGCCGCTCGTGAGCCACACATGGCTCCAGGTCACAGATGGGCCCTTCCTGCTCGAGGGAGTGCAGATGTTTCTGCTCAGATTATTGCTGTAAATGCGGGTGGGAGGGGTGGGTGCCAGCTGGAGGGACTGCTCTGCACAGCCCTCCAGGCTCCTGTGCTGCTGCCAGGGGGGGGAGATCTGCTGCTGGGCTTTCAGAAGCGACACAATCTTCGGTAACTTCCCCATTGCCTTGTCCTCATGTTTCTGGTCTGCGGTGGAAGTTTGTAAACAAAGGGGCTGGAAGAGATCCATATCAAAGCTTGCCACAAACATATTCCCCGAGTCATGAGGACCCACAGCAAAACGTTTAAAAATAAACAGCTCTGGAGCCTGGGAGGAGAACCATGTTAGAAACACTTCCCCTCCTGCCCCCTAGAAATCAAATATTGCCTTCTTGAAGCTTTTCTGTCTTTAGGGGGTCAGTAAAACTCTTCAGCCTGAGCTGAATCATTCAGGTCAACAGGTTGTAGGGAGAAACCTCAGCTCACCATGTGGCTGGGTGATGGCCACAGAGCCACATCCCCGTGCGTGCTCCAGCCTGGCATCTGGAGCTGCCAGGATGGAAATCATTACGTCTTTCCAGTCCCTTCCTCTATTTTATAAATACCATTTGGTATTTGCTTTCCCCTTTTGCGAGTCAGAACCAAACTGCCTTCGCTTATCACCGTCACCTACTTCTTTATTCAGGTCTGGGCCAAAACTCCTCGACCAGCCAGTGGTTCCTCGCTCCAAGGGCACTTGTTGCTGGAGAAAGGGGTCACCTGTTTGATTGCAAAAGTTGCTTCTTTGCTTATTTTAGAGCTGTTTGGTTTAACCTGCCCCGCTCACAAACAGGGTGGTGTCTCCAGCCTGTCGTGCCAGGGCTTCAGTTGTGCACCAGCAAGGAAAAGCCTGGTTAAAAAAGGCATTTGTAAGTGAAATTATATAAGTATTAACTCCAGATATTTGTGCCATTATGCCCCAGGGGTAAATCTGGCTCAATTAGATCTACCTCACATCTTATCAGTTTTACTAATCTCTTTCTCATTGCTCATGGGAACGAGGATAACACGGCACGATGGGTGGCAAATATTTACTTCCAGGACAATATTGAGGCACATCCCACCAGAAGCTCAATTCCATGGAAAAAAAAAAAAAAAATAAAACCACAGCCTCTTGAAATGCTTCCATACTGTGTTTAACATTATAATTTCCTGTAGGGAAAGAAAACCACCATCATTTTCTCTCCGGGATGCTGAGAATGAGGTACCAAAGGCTACAATTAACAATGTAGATAATCAGGCTGCCTTTCCAGAGCGTCTGCTCTCCCACTAACGACAGAAATGTTGGCCAGAATTTTGCACAAATGTTTTCCTGCAGTGTTTACAGTGCTGGCCAGTGCTTGCAAACTGGAAATGGGCTGGAAACTGCTGTTAAAGGAGACGTGACTCTGTTCCAGCTCTCAGTGGAAGTTAATCTGGCGTGTGACAGGGACCCAGCCTGAGTCACCAACTGCAATGACATGGAAGAGAGGGGAAAACTGCCTGCTTGAAGTTATTTCATATCTGAAAATATTTGTGTTTGCCAGAAGTTTAATTTCTCTCTAAGATGATTTCTTAGCCAACCTGTCCCGTTCTGCAGAATTGTGAAATTATGGATATTTGAGTTATTTCCTGTAAGTTTTGATGCTGCTCTTGGATCTCAGTGGCAGAGAGGGTGGTCAGAGCAGGGGATGTGCATTGGAACAGCTCCTGAGAGCACGAATTTGTCTGGATTTTGTCTGCAAGGAGAGTTCAGCAGCAGGGCAGGGGGATAACAGTGTTCAGATAACACCTGACAACCTGATGATGTATTGATGTCCATGCTTGGTTGATTAATTTGAGCACAATTAATCTTTCTACTAGGAATTGGTACAGTCATTTTAAACTGAAATCAAAGATGATATTTAGGAGTAAAAGTTGAATTATTTCCATCTGGTAACTTTTCTTTAAAATCCCTTGGCTGTGAAAGCAAAAGAATCATCCCCCTACAAAGTGCCATTCAGACCCCACTTCTCCTTAATTAGGGCTTTCAAATTAAGTTTGCAGTGGGACACTGGCCTTCCACTGACACTCCTTCCTGCAGAGAAGGCTTTGGAAGGCTGTGTTTGATGTCTGTGTGTCTGACACAAGGTAAAGCTGCAGCTGTGGGCGGGTGTGGGAGTGTTGTGATGCCTCTCACACCTGCTGAGCCTTTTCCCAGGTGCGTCCACTTTTCTACCTGAGCCTCTCCGACCTGTTTTTGGGAATGTGCTGGCTGGCTGGGGCTCTGCTCTACAGTTCACCCACCTCCCAGCAGGACCTCATCTGCTACAACCTGCAAGCAACGGGACAGGTAAGTGTCCCTAATCCTAACCCTGTGGCACCACATCCCTGCTGGAATGGTAATTTGCTGTAATTAACCCTTCTGGTGGTCGGTGTGGCCGTGGGGGCCATTTACAGACAGGCTTTTGGCAGAGGCTCCCTGTGTGAGCTTGATTTACTGATCTCTTGGCTTCGTGTGGAAAAGGGAGATAGTGACGTTTGGGTTTAGGATCCTCTGGTGTGGGAGAGGCCGTGAGGAAGGCAAAGAGATCATGGGATTTTTGTGGTTGCTTGTGTAAAGCGAGTGGATGGGGCCTGATCTCCTTCCTGCTGGAGCCGTGCCCAGGGTGATCTCTGTGCCTCTCAAAGAGCAGATTTTCTTTTCCTCTTCGTGCTTCCTCCAGCCTGGGCAGGAACAGACACATCCTGGGACTCACTCAGGCTCAGATTCACGGCATTACTCATCTAAACATCTCTGCTCTCTTGGTTGCTCTTCCCAAGGATGCTCAGGGGCTGCTCCACCAGCACAAGCTCAGCCCCCGGGGATTCAGCTGCTTTCCAGCTGATTCCCTGTGCTGGAAGCTAATTGGAGCAGAGGGAGTGAACATCATTTTCCTGACAGTTTGCTTTTGTCTCACCCAGCTCCCTTTTCAGCATTAGGCTTTGGAAATCACTGCTCCAAAACCAACCCTGCAGGATCCAGGGCCAGGACAGCGGTTCACCAGTGGTGATCTGTGGGATTAACAGTTTCCTTTGAAAGGAAGTGGCTGGGAAGAGCAAGGGGCTTTCGGGAGCTTTGATTTGTGTTGTGTGGGCTCGGGAAGCTCCCTGGGAGTGTGGTGGGAACTGAATATCCTCACTGAGAAGCAGCAGCAGCAGAAGCCAGAGGGGATCTCCGGGTGCCTCGGAGAAGGCAGGGAAGTAGCTACAGGTGTGGAATGGAGTTGTTGCTGCTGTTATGTGTCTGGGGATGGGTTCCTGCAGCCCGGGGATGTTTCAGCAGCTGTTTGTGTGGGTGTAAATGTGTTCCTGAGGCTGTTGAGAGCAGCTGTTCCACTCCAGGCTCATTTGTGGTCTCTCCAGCTCCACTGTGGAGGCTCTGCAATGTGTTCATGTTGAGAGATGAAACAGTGGGATGGGGGTAACTTGGCCTCTTGGGAATAGTGCAGAACAGCATACAAGGTGTTTTCAAGGTGATGGTACAGGGGAAAATGAGGAGAGCTTGGGAAAGGCTTTCCAGAGCTGAAAGGTGGAAGGAGCAGCTGGGACTGAAGGTGTTCCTGAACTGTTTCCTTTGCCTGGGGACAGTCCTTGATGAACTGTGATCTTTTTATGGCCTGGAGATGGCAGGTTGCACTGCTGGAGGAAAAATAGGTTGGATACAGACAATTTGGCATCATTTCCCAGCTCCCATGCACTTCTGGCTGTTTCTGCCCTCCCTTTTCCAGGGAGGGACCAGCACAGGACGGGGGCAAGGTGGGAGCTTTGATTTCGTGCTGGATGAGCAGAACTGGTCTTGGGTTTGTCCTTACAGGACAGGGGACAGTCAGGGTGCTGTGGGGGGGATGTGCAGGGCCACATCCTGACCCCAGCCAGTGTCACCAGGCCCCTCTTCCGTGTGCCACTCCAGTCCCCCCTGGCACAAGGACTGCCCCGCTGGCAGAGCCGGGTTGTGCCTGGCAAGAGCTGTCACTGCTGTTTGCTCTGGGAGAAATGAAAACAAATGGAGCACTTGCCATGGCAACCTGTCCACAGGGAGCACTGCCTGAGCAGGACACCCCACCCCACACCCCCCTCTGCCCTCGGGGGCGGTGGGAACACCTTGTGCATAGGAAGGAGCTGGGGAGAGGTTCAATCAGCAGCTTCTGTGGAGCAGAACCCGATGGAATGAGCAAATAAATGTCTCACAGGGGGCCTCATAAACACACAAGGCTTTCCTGCACACCAGCACCAGAAAATGTCAGAGTGAGAGGATGGGCAGGGAAGGTGTTTGCAGCTGGCAAAGAGAATCACACCAGGGTCTCTGGGATGTCCCAAGGCATTGCCTCAGGAGCAGGACAATCTTCTGCCTTCTTCAGGCTGCTTGCACTCAGTTTATCACCACGGGCTGGTGTTGCAGTGGATGGAGCTCCCCAGCATCCCTAAAGGAGGAGATTGCTTTGTTTCTTGGGTTTTCCCTGTTTCAGCCCCGGAGTTTTGATTGATATTAGTGTAAATAGTGCTCCCTTTGCTGTCCCTTGGCGTTGTTCTGTCCTCCTCCCTGCCTTGCCTCTGTGTTACAATAATACAGTGCAGGATAAAGATTGTGGTTATAATTGCACAATCCCCCCACGTTCTTCCAGTTCAGTTCCAGTGGCCTCATAATGTCCTGGCAGGCTCTGCCCACGCTGGGGAGCACAATGGGAGCCACACAAGTGGGATAATGAGGGACTCTGGGGCCTCTGCTCTATCTCCTGGTGGGAAGTGCTGCAGGACTGTCCCCAGCCCCAAAGCTGGGGCTCAGGGAAGCAGAATTCCCTTCACTTTCCCCAAGGGGCGTTTGGTTCCCTCTTCCAAACCAGAAGGCAGTGCTGGCATTTCTCGAGCCCGAAGTGCAAGACAGCAATACTTGAGGACTGTTTTGATGACCTTCCCTGGAAGTAACTGAAAAAGGGCAGCAAACCCTCATTAAAGCTCGTTTAATGAGCTGGAAAGTCACTGCAATGTTCCCTCTGCAACGTCACAGCCCCTTGGACTCGGCCCCTCGAGCCGGCCAAGAGCATTTGCAACCTCCAGTGAAGGAGGCCAAGTTTGTTTAGTGACTCCTTTCCCAGCCATGGATGGTCCCAGGGTGGCAAACCTGTGCTCCTTATGGTTTTGGCAAAGAAAAGAAATTCCCTGGTCCAGCCCTTCCTCTTGGCCTCTGCCACTGAAGTGTGTGTTTCCTGGAACAAACAGCATGGGCTGAGCAGGCAGCCTGGAGCAAACGTGGCTTTGAAAATAAAGGGGATAAAGATCTGGGAGGTTTGGCAGGAAATTTTAGATATTTGGTCTCATCCCAGGCTGTGGAACTCTCAGTGGGAAACGGTGTGCTCTATCTTTTCTCTCTTTTTTTCCCCCCCCTCCTTGGAGAGAAAAGGGATTTTGGGATGTTAATTCAGACAGATATTCTCTGCCCTCACTTTCCTCTTTAAATATCCCATTGTTTTGTGTTTCCGTGAATTCTCAGTGTAGGGAGCTCATTATGCAAAAATCTAAATGTCACATCTGTGCTGTTTCCTAATGGATGTAGCACAGAGAGGCTCCAAGTGCCACTGAACCTGTTGTTGCCAAGATTTGGGCCAAAAAATGAGCCAAAACACAAATATTTGTATTTCCAAAACAGCCCTGCTGTCCTCAGTTCTCCTGTCCCCTGTCTGAGGGCCAAGTGAAGCTGCTTTGTGAGGTTTGAAGTGGGAGCCTCCCCTCAACCTGGCTCTTCCCAGCTGGATGTGAGCACAGGGGTTGTGAAGGATCCTCACCTTTGGCAGATGTTTCTTCCTGCCTCTGTTCCACAGGCTTTGGGTCGTGAGTGAGGAACTAAATCTGCTACAGAAACCGTTCTTACATGACTCAAATGTCTGTGTTTCCCAGGTGTTCTACGTGGCCTCTTTCCTCTACACTGTCAACTACACCTGGCACCTGTACATGGACCTAAAGGTGAAGTACAACCAGAACCTCTTCAGGGTGCTCCCCCAGGTGAGTGGGACTGATGTGGAACAACAGTTGGGTCTGACTGTGGGGCCTGGTGGGACGTGGGGGCTGCACACAGAACAGTTTGCTCACCACAAGGACCTTGAAGGCCCTTTCTGCCCCGTGGCTGCATGAACTGATGTGTCCCTGAGGTCAGCAGAGTCACTGCTGGGTCTGTGAGGGCATCTGTGGGGTTTGCAGCAGCTGAATGGCTGGTTTGGTGCTGTCCCTGCCCTCTGCCAGGGCACAGCACAGGGACAGCAGAGCAGGGGGTGCCTGCACAGCCTGGAACTGAGAACTGGCAATTTCTGTCCCCCTCAGGTGTCACACTCAGGAAGGGTTTGAGATAGAAGGGAACTGGTGGTAGCAGGACCTGCTGGCTCAGGGAGCAGGGGCCAGTTCATCACCCCTGGCCTTTCCCAAAGCTCTTTAAGGCACCAGTGTAATCGCTGGGAGCTGAGGAACAAGGACACAGCACTCAGGGAAACACTCCCTGCACTGCAGGCTGAGCAAACACTTCACACACCTCATGACCAAAATCCTCCCTGCAGTTGTTTCCCACCTCACTCCTGGCTCAACAGGGAGGCACCGTGGCTGCTGCATGGCTCCCTGTGTATTCCTGCAAGATGGAATATTCCTAATGCAGCTCATCCCATCAGACTGCCCCAGACAGCCTTTTCTTCCCCAGACATTTGCTTTGTAATCCAGGTATTCCATCTGTCAGTTCAGGAGCAGCAGTCTGGGCAGATCACTCCAAGTTTAAAGGGTTTTTATCCATAGGGTTTGGATCCACTTACAGGACTGGATTCCTTCTTGCTGGGCTCCCACACCTGCCATAATTCCCCACCCACCAGTGTCCCACAGTGGGTTGATGCTGCTGGGTGGGTCACACTGCCCAAGGCTGTTTCCTGGTGAGCAGATACCAGGACACTCCAAAGTGCCCCAATTTCTTCACCAGAACATGAAGTTTCTGAGGAACAGGACCAAGTGAAGTGAATCAACAGTACAAAAAAAAAAAAAAAAAGCAAGTCCCACCAGAGACCTCATCAAGTCTCTGCTCCCTGCCCAGGTCCAAGTTCCCTTCTCTGATCCTCCTCCTGAAGCAGAACAGGACAGTCAGCGAGGGTTGACTCCGTTCCAAATCAGCACAGGCTGAACTTGGCCGTGTTGACTCAGTGCAAAGTAGAACCAAACATTTGTCCTGGGGATTAATCAGCGTTTGAAGGACCCTCAGCTGCTGAAATGCTCCCTGGGAGCTGGTTCCTGTGGGCTGTACAGGAATGATGCTTTAATTAAACTCCTTGGATCTTGCAGGTTGTGGATTATGCGAGTTGTGTCGGCCGAATAGCAACGATCTCATCGAGGTGAGATTTAATTCTCCCTGGCAGGGTGATGTGGGTTTGGTAAGGTTTAGCTCTCCCTCTCCCTGGCAGGGTGAGGTGGTTTTGGTAAGGTTTAGTTCTTCCTGGCAGGATGATGTGGGTTTGGTAAGGTTTAGTTCTCCCTCTCCCTGGCAGGATGATGTGGGTTTGGTAAGGTTTAGTTCTTCCTGGCAGGATGATGTGGTTTGGCAAACTGCAGTGTGCTGATTGATCTCTGCTTCCTACTTGTTTTGAAGCAAGTTTTACCAAAGCCTGCAGAGCTCATCATTAACAGCAAAGTGACCTCACAAACACAGAGTAAGAGGGTTTTTTTTAACCAAGTTAATCCTAACTTTATTTACTAGATGTGGTTTTCCAGAAGGTGCTCCCTTTACCAATGATTAGCCCTCACGAATGAAAGCACCGATGTTGGTAAAGCCAATAAAATACTTTTCTGGAGCAATGTCAACAAAAACAACTTTGAACTCCCCTGTAGTGACAGGAGGAAAACCAAGTGGTGTTTGCTGGGGGTGGGATGGAGCAGTGCAATAACCAGTGGCTGTGCTCTTGTCCTGTCTCCTCTCAGCCTCATCCCTTTCCTCCTCATGGTGCCGGTGTTTTGCCTGGGCAACAGCAGTAATTGCTACCAGAACTTCAGCCAGAAGCACGGGTGAGCCTCAGCCCCTCTGACACAGCCCCAGGGCTGCCAGGGCAGGGCAGGAGCTCAGGCTGTCCCCTCTGTCCCACAGCTGTCTCCTGATGCACACGGAGATCGCCGTGACCACCAGCGAGCCGCAGAGCCTGAGCGGCTCCGTCTGCCGCGCGATGCATTTCTACGGCATCGGGGTCTTCCTCGTCTCCTTCCTCGTCAGCTTCGTGGCCATTCTGGTAAGAAATGGGGGCCTTTGCATCCCTGCATCTTTGCTTGGATGGCACCAGAGGCCAGGCTGTCACGTGGAGTGGTTTGGGTTGGAAGGGACCTTAAAGCTCATCCAGTCCCACCCCCTGCCTTGGGCAGGGACACCTTCCCAGGTTGCTCCAAGCCCCGTCCAACCTGGCCTGGAACACTTCCATCACTTCTACCACCACTCTGGGCAACCCCTCCCAGGGTCTCACCACCCTTTCTCCCCCATATCCCATCTTAAGCCTCCTCTCTTTCAGTTTGAAGCCATTCCCCCTTGTCCTTCCACCACATGCTCTTGTAAATATGGCAGGGGAATAACTGTGTGCTGCTGCTTCCCTTTTGGAAGGGGTGGTAGGGGAGTGAAAATAGCACTGTGCCACCACACAAATCCATCTGGAGTCCTGTGTTCTGTCAGCCTATCCCAAAAAGGATTTAGCAGGTAGAGAAGGCTCTGCTTGGCAGCAGAGATGACCTACTGCATAGTCAGCAGGAGGTGATTAATGTTTGGACTCCATGATCTTGGAGGTCTTTTCCTTTTTGATTTTATGATTCTATTTTGATTTTATGATTTTATGAGGGTCCAAATCAGTTCAGGGTCTTCAGTTTAGAAAAGGTCACGAGCAAAGCAGCATCTCCCCCAGGATTTCCCCCACTGTTGTGTGAAAAGGCTGGATGGACTGAGGTGGGCCCTGTCCTGGATGAACCCACCAGCTCTCAGCCCAAACACCACCATCTGCCTGTTCCCTTCCAGGTGATCCTCAGCCAGGCCCGAGGTCTGTACAAGAGGTTTGTGAACTCCACAGGGTTCCTGGGGGACCAGCAGTGGGCCATGATTAAGATGGTGGAACAACGAGTGGTCTTCTACCCCGTCGTGTTCTTCTGCTGCTGGGCCCCAGGTGAGCAGAGAGCTGAGTTCCTCCCACAGTGTTCCCCCGTGGAACTCCAAGAGGTGGGGTTAAAGCAGCACCCTCTTCTCCTTCCCTGTTCCCAGCTGTCCTCCTTGGAATGCTGAAGTTGACTGTTTCAACAACCAGCAAGATCTACATGGCCCTGCTGATCCTGCAGGTAAATCTCTGCCCCTGAGGCCTCCCGGGCTTTGCCTTCTCACCCTGAGCCTCCTAATCCTGAGTCCAGTCCCAGCTGGATGCAGCTGGACAAGGATCACTCTGTGTCTGTGCTCCTGGCTGGCAAAGATCTCTGTTGGGTGATTTATGTGGAAAGGTCTCAGTAACCAAAATCCAGCACTGTGAGGACACGGTGCAGTGGAGAACATGGTGGTGGTGCTGGGATGATCTTAAAGGCCTTTTCCAACCTCAGCAATTCTGTGATCATGGAAATTGTAGCAAACAGGACTAGAAAGCATCCCCAGAAACCAGTTTGGGTTTTTTTTCCCCTCTGTCTCCAGGTTTTCCCTGTGTCCCTAAGTCTCCAGACACTTTTCCAGCTGCTTCTTGTGGCTGAGAGAGGATTTAGAAATTGTGTTATATTACATAATTATTTAAAATATTTTATATATATAAGATATTAAAATATATTTCTGGAAAATACATTTGTATGGGTTTATCTATAATTAGATATTTATTAACTATTTATTTTAAAAAATCATGAGATTGCTCTATCACACAGGGGGTGCAGGTGAATAAAACCCTACTGGAAGCAGGAAGTTTTCCAGGCTGGCAGGGAGCTCAGAGCACTGTGCAGTGCTGGATTCCAGGAGCCCTGATCCCTCTCCCTGTGCTCTCTCCCAGGCTCTCACAGCAGCTTCCCAGGGGCTCCTGAACTGCCTGGTGTACGGCTGGACCCAGCACATGTTCCTGTCCCTCAAACGCGGTGCCCGCCGGGACGTGGACACCCAGACCCCCCTGCTGCGCTCCCAGAAGAAGTTCTACTCCAGCACAGCCCCCACCAGCCCCCCAGACACTGAGGGCTCCACGTCCACCCTGCTCTGAAGTGTCCTGCCAACTCCTCCTGGTGTTTTAGGAATGTCATCCAGCCCCGGGATGGGGCTGTCGGCTCCGAGCTGTCCCAGCCGTGGGGATGGAGGAGCCCGAGCGGGGCTGTCAGAGACACTCAGTGGAGATGATGGTTATTTATTTTACAGGTCATGTGGACTCTAAATGGATTCTTTCAACATAGTAAATCTCTAGTCCAGACTTTCTCCTTCTGGAAATATCCCTAGAAGTGCAGCAGATGGTGTGTAACAGCTCAGAGGTCTCAACCAGCTCCAGCAGAGGATGTTTTACTTCTCCGAGTGTTTGTTTTATTTCTTGAAGTATTTGCCATTACAAATTAACAGTAAAACAAAGTGAATATTTTTCCTATCTCTGACTTTGAATTCACTATAACCATGAGAACATGCACCATACTAAGAGCCAACTGCAGGGAAACATAAAAACATCAGTGCTCAGTGCCTGGAATTCTGCACATTTCCCTTCTGTTCTTCGTGTCAACCCCTGCTCAGCCACAACACTCCCAAAAAAGCAGCTTTTTCAACCCTGTGGAGCATCATGAACCAGGTGAGCAGGATTAAATCTGAATCTCTCTCTACATTTCCAGATGCTCAAGTCAATTATTTACTGAGGTCCCTCCATTATACAGAAAATAAAAAATATCTTTAGCTGGATTGAAAACAACTCCCTTAATTGACACTCTTCATTTTCTAACAGCTTCACTTTTTGGGTCTAACCCAAATTTTTCACATAGCAGGTTATACAAGAAGAGGAAATACTCCAGTTTTGTGTAATTAACTTACACAACTGTGTAAACTGTGTGTCAGTCACACAACGCCCCTGCTGTTCTGGTCAGTGACTGCTTTTCTCTTACAGAGCGAGGCTGAGCAAAAACAATTCAATTTTGCTGTTCCACAGGATAAAAATCTGCATCCAGATCAGTTTTAACGAGTTCCCTGCAGCTGGAGGTCGAGTCCAGTGCCTGAGAGCAGCTTCCCACTGCTGCCACGGGAACCCCCACACAGGGGAGTTTTAACCCTCAGCAGCTTTTGGGGCATCTTCTTCCACCTGCTCCTTTAAATCCCCCTCAGGAGCCCGTTCTCCACTCCCAAGGCTCAGCCATCATGGCCCCTTGGGAGCCACAGGTAAACACAGGGAGGTTTTATATTCCAAAGCCTTTCTGCCCGAGAGGAATGGGGTGATTTACCCCCTGATGGCACAGGACACTTCACCCGGGCTGTTTCTCCCTGCCTTGGGGACAAATTTCCTTGGAATGCCTGTTCTATAGGCTGGGTAGCCCCAGGAGTTGCAGGGGGAGGATGGGACCCGTTCCCTGGCACAGGGACAGGAGGAAGCAGCACATCAATCACCCCCCTCTCCTCCCTGAGAGGCTCCCTGGGCTGACCCCGTTTGGGGACAGCAGGGACAGAGCCAGTGCAATTTGGTTAAAAGGGGATTAAGGCTTCAGAAGTGGGAAGTGAGGGAAGATTATCTGGGAAACAATGCCAGGATTGCTGATGGAGCTTCAGCTGTGGCAGTGAGAGCTGACAGCCCCTCACGAGCTCAGCACATCACTCAGGGTTCGTTTGAGGGGAGTTCTCTTGCTGGACAGGGAAGGGCATTCCTTGGGCCACACATCCTGCTGGGAGAAGGGCAGAGTCCTCTTGTGCCACTTCTGGAGAGCACTCCCAGCTACTTTGGCTGCCTCAAGTGCTCCCAGGACATTGTTCTCCCACTCCCTTTCCCGGTCTGGATGCTCCAACCCACCAAGTCCTCCAAGGCACGGAGCAGATGGATGTTACCTCTCCCTGAGATGCCCTGAGGTCAGGACACTGAGGTCACTGTTCCGTGTCCAGAAGGCTGAGGGGAAGCACTCCAAGCTCCTTGGAAAAGCCCAGGGCCTGAACCCAGGCCAGTCCACCTCTCATGGACCAGCAGCTCCCAGTCCTGCCCTGGGTTCCATCAGGGCTCCCACTTCCCCCACCTCCAGAACAGCCCCTGCACTGATCACCAGCCTGCAGGAAGTGCTTCCCAGTGCCAGTGGCACTGAAATGGCACAGAAATTCCTAGGGATTTATCCAGCCCAGCCTGTCAGTCATCCCTTCATCTCACAAAATGTAAAGCCAAGGGCTTATTCCCACTGCTGAGGGAGGTGGGATCGGGGCTGAGCATGGCAGGAGAGGGCTGGGGAAGAGGGGGCAGGAGAATAATGGGATAATTAAGGTTGGAAAAGCCCTCTAAGATTGAGCCCAACATTCCCCCAGCACTGCCACATTCACCACTAACCCCTGTCCCCACGTGCTACATCCACACACTTTCTGGGCACTTGCAGGGAGAAGTGGGGCAGGAGAATAATGGAATCCTTAAAGATGGAAAACCCTCTGAGTCCAACTATCAACCCACCACCACCATGTTCACCTCTAACCCATGTGCCCAAGTGCTGATTTACCCCCTTATGCTGATTTACCACCCACACACCTTCTGGGCACTTCCAGGGAAAAGCAGGAGAATCCCAGAGCTGTCCTTCCTCCCTCCTGCCCTGCAGCCATCTGGGAACCAAACAAAAGCAGGCAGGAACTGTTGAGTTTAGTAAAATCCTTTATATACACCGAGGGGGAATATTTACAATATAATACTGATCCCAAAGGAACCGCCAGGGAACACTGAGGAGAGAAATGAGAACATCTCAACACACTGAAGTCAAACGTGGCATGTGGGGACAGACTGGGATTGCCAAAATGCAAACCAGGAGTAAATGACATCAAAACTTTGACATGTTGCTATTGCCAACCAAAACCTCTTTTGCCCAGTCAGGTTCTTCTGATTCTTAACACAGATATAAAAGCTTAAAATAATCAATCACAGGAGAAGTCAAATATACATCAAATTTGGAAAAGGTCAAATGATTTTTTTCTTCACTGAAATAAAATTCTAAAAAAAAGAAAAACCAACAAAAAAATCTACAGAGCTTTCCCACATGTTTTTAGTGTTTGTACAAAGTCTTCTTTGATCCCATACAACCCTTCCAGCTCCAGGTATTTACAATATTCACAGTCTGCCAAAGAGGATCAGTAGATTTATCACCAAGTAAAACCTTACAGAATCAAGACAAAGTGTCCTGCATTTGTGTCAACTGAGAAACAAAACAAAACACAGGAAGGAGAAAATCGAATGCAACTTTAAAATGTGAAAAGGAATCCATTCAAGTGTATTGAACTTCGAAATGTAAAACTTAACTTTTCAAAGAGACAACAAAAAAGAAATCAATTTTCTCATAGAAATAAAACCATTTGACCTTGAAGCTTCAAATTGTGTTTTCTTAGTCTGTCCCTCTTCCCTCTGCTTCAGATCAGGCTTTCCTTGTTTACCCCACACAATAAAATTTAGACTAAATCCATAAAAAGCAGTTCTTTGTGACAAAAATTCCAGTGCTCACCCTGGGAGTAGCTCCAATCTGATCCACCTTTCCTGCCAACTTCTGTCTCCCACAAAACTGCCTGAGTGTTTTCCTCCTTGGAGGGCAGAGTCACAAAGTGCCTTTGGAGGGAATTTTTTCTGCTCCTGTTCAAACACAGGTGATTTCCCTGTTTCTATCTCTATTTGCCACACTTAACACCTTCAATTTCCCTGAAAAAAACACGGATTTCAAGTTAAAAGTGAAACCACTTCTTACATTCCCAGACTTGGGTGGATGCTGACACGACCTGGAATGAGAGCAAGGACAGAAATGCACATCACAGGCCCTGCAAAGTTTCTGACACAAGTAAGAAATGACAAATATTTTTGTTTCTTGCTGATTCTCTCTCAGTTTTCACAGACAGGTCAGTGCACAAATATCCCACGTGGTGCCAGAGGTGCAATCCTGCCCCACACAAACACTCCCTGCTCCCATCACAGGGATGCTGGAACAGGGACTGTTCTTCCTCTGCAGTAAATCAGGCATTGGAAAATGAGATCAGATTAAAGGAAAGCTGACAAGGTGCAGACAGAGAAGGGGAAATGAAGCATCTCCTTCACGTAGAAAAACTGAATCACCCCTTACAAAACTGTATAGAAAGAGTCAGACACTGCTTTGCCACCAGTTAAAGGGAGTTTGGTGTAGAAAAGAGACAACAAAGAACTGCCCTAAGAAAGAACTGGGGGGTTCATGGCTCAGGTTTGTCGATGTAAACCCAAAAGTGAGGAGCTCTGAAACACAGCGGTCAAAGTCGTCACTCGTAGCCCTGAATTGGCACTTCAGTACAGACCAAACTCACTCGGTGTCTGCACAGGGTTTGGTACCAAAATATCCCTATAAAAAGCCTCCACCCGGTCCCAAAAGAAAGAAAAGCAGCCAAAGGTAGAAAACTAGAAATATGTACAGGTTCTGTCCATTTGTTTGCTTCGCTGAGGTTAAAAAAAGCAGCTTTTGGAGCCAATGTTCCAGACTGGGGTAAGAACCTGCCCTGGGGAGGCAGCAAAGGGACCTGTGGGATGGAGCAGCCCTGGAGTTGTGGCTCCCCCAGAAAGGAGCTCAAAGGCATCAGAGAAATGGGAATTTGGGTTCTGGAGGGGACACAGGACATGGATCCCTGGGGGTTCCCACAGCAGCACTGGGACCCCGGCCAGGATAATCCCTCAGACAAGAGGAAGAATCTAAAACCAAGAGTTGGATCTCCTGGAAGGGAAAGGATGGGAATAGAGGGGTGGATCCCACACAACTGGGGGCTGAAGGAAACAAACCCAACGCTGGGTTTTGTCCACAGGAGATCCCACCATGAAAATAAAAACAACTCATAATAAGAACTCAAACATTCTCCTGTTCTGCTGTTGGAGGAGGCGAGAAAAAGGAGAGTTTTATGCTGAATTCAGCCTTAAAAA
Source organism: Pyrocephalus nanus (assembly GCA_038380795.1). NCBI lineage: Eukaryota > Metazoa > Chordata > Aves > Passeriformes > Tyrannidae > Pyrocephalus > Pyrocephalus nanus. Next base: position 8,481,416 of record CM076278.1, read on the forward strand.
GGTCTGAGGAAGATGAGGAGGGAGAAAGAGAGAAGGGTGAGCTTTGAAGGAGGTCTGGGGAAGATGGGAAGGAGATAAAAAGAGGAGAGTTACTGCTCAGAACTGAAAATTCCAGCAAGCACATGGACTCAGATGCCCTGGGCAAGGCCAAGGGGGCTCTCAGGACACTGAGCCACACTGAAGGTTATTTAATTCAGTTGCCTCTACCTAAAGAATCAGAATTTAGGTGCCAAGAGCAGCTATGAATTTGTGTTTCACAGCACTTGCTTCAAGTACTCACTGAGCAGGGGGTTAAACTGTGGCTCTTGTTCTCATACACAGTCACTGCAGTGCTGGATGGGGCAGATGGAAGCAGCTCCTGCAACTGGTTATTAAGAAAAAGAATGGTCTTTAGCAATATAATCCACCCCTTTTGGGGCCCTCATGATTAACAGTACATAAGTGATCGTAGAGACCTCAAGGAACTGAGTTTTAAAAAAATATTACAGTACCAATGATTTTTTTTTTTCTTTTTTGTATCTACAACTATACAGCATTTTCAAGCAGTATGGAAATTTAATGAAATAATTATGATTTATTAATTTACATAAAAATACTTTTTACAGTTAAAGAATAAATCTTAAATGGTAAAAAAAATAAGATTAAGAAGCTCCAGCTATTGAGAGTCGTGGGAGTTTGTTTGCTCTTCGATGACTTGTTTGACGATTTCTGCCAGTTTTAGTCGATCCACTTTGTCTGTGAATCCTCTGCCTGCAAGGGAAAGAACAAGGAGTCAGGTGCTGGGAACAAGGGAGGGAGGAAATCCTGGCTGGAGTTAAACAATGGTCCACACAAACTTAGGGCAAGAGAACCAAAATGAGTTACAGTGTCTGGTTCTGGTGGAAAATCGAGCACTTAATAGACCTGAATTAAACCCAACCAAGCAGAACAGAACGAGGGTTTGGGTTGGAAGGCATCTCAGAACTCATCCAGTCCCACCCCCTGCCATGGGCAGGGACACCTTCCACTAGCCCAGGTTGCTCCAAGCCCCATCCAACCTGGCCTTGGGCACTTCCAGGGATGGGGCAGCCACAGCTTCTCTGGACAACCCATGCCAGGGCCTCCCCACTCTCACAGGGAAGGATTTCTTCCCAATCTCCCACCTAACCCTGCCCTCTGGCAGTTTAAAACCATTCCCCCTTTCCCACCACAATTTCCATTTGTGCTGTTCTGTTCCCACACCATTTGGTGCCTCTAAAAACTCGACCCTGAACCTCAAACCGAGATTTTAAAGCAGAACTTTCCCCCTGGTTTTGAGGACCCCCCATTCTGGCAGGAGGCCTGACACAGAGTGAAACCTAAACCAGCCCAAATTCAGTAGATTTGGGGTGATTCCCACATCAGAAGGTCCCAGTTTTCCCCCTTCCCTGAGGAAGGAAGCAGCTCCTCACCGTTCCAGCTGAAGCTCTGCAGGGTGTCCCGCAGCAACTTGCACTCCCGGTTGTACTTCCAGGCCTCCTGCATCACCTCATTCAGCTTCTCATCCTCATTCTCTCCTGTTTGGGAGCACACAGAGAACCAGCAGGTTTGTGCCTCACTCAGGGTTCCAGCCAACAGCACGTGCAGCTGTCCCTCCACTCCCCACACGCACCAGGAAATGGGTTCAGGGCTGGAATTTCTTTTCCCAGCTCTGCATGTCCCTGTTCCCACTGGCACCACACAAATCCCAGCCCACAGCGTGCCCAGGGCAGCAGCAGTTTTGTTTTTCCTCCCTCCCCACTGACTCAAAGTCAGCATCTCGCAGGTTTAGAAATGGAACTTTGTTAAAAGTGGCAACCTTTACCAGCCTGGGGGAGAATGCACTGGGCAATCACGTCCCTCAGCTTCTCCAGAGCCACGTTGGAATCGTTGCTCCCGTTCTCAGGGTCATGGATATAAACCCCATCCTTTGGCTTGGTGCTGGGGAAGAACAAGGAGGAAATAATTAGGGCTTGGTCACAGCTCAAGTTCGTTACTCATTGCATAACTGCACCAGTAAAACCCCCTCCTTCACTCCCTGGAGAGCTGGGAGACAGACTTGGCATTAATTATAATTATTGTCCTTTATTATGAGACCATTTGAAAAAGAAATATTCCTTTGAATTAGTTTAAGCAAGCCCTAAAATGCATTATCCTATTTTTCAGGTTCGCTCAAACAAAGAGAAATTACCTGACTTTTTCAGTAAACAAGTGTCAGGATCATAAAAAAAAAAAAATCTTGGAATTCTTTCTCCCAGTTTGCCTTCTCTTGCACGTGCCCCATCTTCTCCTAAGGGATCTGTTCTAACACAGTAACAGGATCCAGCTCCTCCTGCCCTCACCACAACATCCTGGGACTCAAACCACGCTGTCCCAGTGACTCCAACCACACCAGGAGTTCAACCCTTCCTTGGAACTGAGCCTGGGACATTCCCAAAGCTCTGTTGCAGCTTTCCAGCTGCCCCTCTGTGTCCATGGAAGCCCAGCTTTGGTTACCTCATTTTTAGTTCCCCCATTTTTGGCTCCCCAGCTTTACTCACCCCAGCAGTTTCCGCTTGCGCAGGATGGGGTTGTTGACGGAGTGCAGGGGTTTTAGGCTCACTTTGAGGTCTTGGATCCTCATGTTTGCAAGTTGTTCTGCATGAGCCTGTTGGATCCCTGCAACCATGGCCTGGAGGGTGAAGAGTTGTGCTTTAGATCCTTTGGGAATTCAGGAATTCCTGAGTTCACCCTCCTTTGGGAATTAAGGAACAGTGTGTGTGCACAATGGGGGAAAAAAAGCACCAAAATCCTGTTTATTTTGGAGATGTGGAACAAAAATCAGGTTTGCATGAAGCAAGGTTAGAACTACAGTCAGAGACTGTGGGATAATATATCCCAACCTCACAGGGGGAAACACGGAAAAGGATCATCTCTGCTGCTCATGTTCACCACATCTGAGTGCTGAGTGAACTCTTCGAGCAGAGTTAAAAGGAAACAAGGACTGAGGTCACAGCAAGGGGATAAAATGGGGGAAAAAGGAGAAAAGATTCCACTTCCATGCTCTGCTCTCTGCTCCTCAGCACATGGCTGCTCTTAACACCAATCCTGGAGCACTTCCCCCAAGCCCAAATTTCACATTTATTTCTGTTTTCTCCCCGTTTCCATTTCCCCATCTCAGGCTCTCCTGAAGAAAACACTCCGACCATCCAAGAGCTGTCCTGCTCCTGTCAACATTCCTGACCAAACAAACATTTCCCTGCATTCAGACCTTGTCCATCATCAGCTGGGCAGAGGGCAGGATGTTGTCCAGGGCCTCCGTGGAGTTGAGCCAGGGATGGTCCAACACCCCCTCGATGGTCAATCTCTCCTCAGGTTTGACCTTCAGCAGCCTGGGAAAGGAAAAATAATAATCCATAACGGGGGGGATTGTTGATTTGCAGAGCACTGAACAATCTCTGAGCATCACAGGGGTCAAAAAGGAACTCAACAACAGCTCAAACTGCCCCCAAAGCAGCCTGGCTTTGTCCCAGGTTCTCTGAGCCTTGTGTGGATTTATTGAACAAGCTCATCCAGGTAAATTCAGGGATTCAGGGTAAAGGAAAGGTGCTGAGGGGCCATTTCAGGAATACCTCTGTGTTCTCAGACTGGAAATTACCTCCCAGAGGAGCTGGAAATGATCCAGACCAACGCTGCCTGGAAAAGCCCTTCTAGAGCTCATCCCCATCACAGGCCACACTCATTCCAAGGATTTTGGACATGGAAACTTCACTCAATTAACTGTTTCCACCTGCAACTCCTTAGCTTTTCTTCCCCTGCAAAACCCTCAAGGAATGGACACTTTTGAGAGGCTCCAGCTCCTCAAAAGAAGAAGGAACTTTATTCTTTACTGCTAAAAAAGCCATGGAATAAATGTTACTGGAAACCCTGGAAAGAGGTTTTGCAGATAAACTCATGCTCAGTAAAAAAAAGCCAAATTCCCCCTAGAGTGCTGACAAGTTCTCCCAGGAGTCTGAATTAGAACCAGGAAGACTCCAGGAGGTTGTCACATTCCTTTGGCAATTCCCTAAATCAGTTCCTGGCTGCAAACATTGTTTAATGTACCAAGGAAGTGGAAATAACTCGTGCAGAATGACAGCAGGACCCCGGGGGAGCTCAGAATTCTCACCTGCTGCCCACCAGGTTGTAAGTTCAGTTTTGATACCAGACCCAGGCATTCCTTTTCCATGAGTTTTCCAAGTCCTGACCTATTATCCAGCCCTCCAAGCTCCCAAAGCTTGAGGTGAGAAATGAACTACACACTTGGCAGCTTCCTGATGCCAAATATGAGCTCCTAAAGCCAGACTCCACAGGAAGAGCTGCCCACACCCACCAAATTTAAGCTAAATGTAATATAATTTAAACAATTATATTAATTCTGAATGTATTCCCTCCCCATAACCCAAACTTCAGACTCCCTGGCTGGAAAAGGCAGGCAGGAAAAGGAGTCCTGATGACATCAGTGGGATAGATAAGTGACCTGAATCCACCTGACAACGTTCTGGGAGCTGAGTTTATGGTCATTTTAAAGGGCAATAAAACCTTTAAACCTGTTGTGTAAAGCAAAGTTTCACTGCAGTTTATTTGGTGAAAGGCTGGGGGTTCTCCTGCACTGCTCCAAAGGCCCCAGCAATGTGAAGTCCTTGGAGATTTTGCAGTGTCTTTGAGGAGCCAGTGACACTTTAAAATGATTTCCCCAAGCGATTTTTTTTTCCCTATTTATGTTGGGTTTATTCTCTCCCAGCTGAGAGATGTGCAGGGCATGCAGAAAAATCAGCTCCCAGAAGCATTTGGAATAAAACATCGATGCAAAGCCTGAGCCTGACACCTCAGGACAAATCTCACCCTGCCTTTCCCTGCCTGTCTTGACTCCTTTCACACTGGGTATGATGTGAACTTGGTTTTAAGGGACAGACCTTATCAGATCTTATCCAGCCACCTGATTTTAGCAGGAATTTAAACATTATTGTAGGGGATCCAAGCCTGAAGAGCACTTGATGTGGCAGCCAGTTGGGTGTGTTGCTCTGAACCCTTCAGTGCATCTGCTGCCCTTAAAGACTAAACTCACAATTCCCTCTTAAAAACTTCAAACACATCAAAATTAAACAGTTGGGGATGGGAAAAAAGGAGGGAGGAAAAATATTTACCAGACTTTATGCTGAATATGAGAGAAGATTTGTCAGCTGTATGAGCTGCAGACAAGGGAAAAGAACAATCCCTTTGGGATAATGCACTTCCAAGGGATTTTTTCCCCACCTTTTAACATCAGAAAGAGCAATAAAACACTTCCCTCCCCGGACTCACTTCCGTACGATGTCCTTGGCCATCTCGGAGATCTGGCTCCACTCCTCCTCTGGGAATTCAAAGCTCCCTGTCATGATCTTCTTCCTCATGTCCTTTGGGATGGTCCTGCTGTGGTGTTTGGAGTAGAAGGGGGGGTACCCACACAGCATGACGTAGATGATGACCCCCAGGGACCACAGGTCACAGCTCTGCAAGCAAGGACAGCGCCAGGCCGGGGTCAGCTGGGACACCAGGGGAGCTACTCCTGACCAAGTGTCTGCCTTCAACCCCCACTCTGCCTCTCCAGGGTGCAGAAAGGGTAATCAGAATCCTGCCCAAGGTGGGTTTGTGCTCAGGAAACCCCTGCAGGGTGGTTAATCTTTGCTTTAGCTCTCTATGGGAGGCTACAAAATATTGACACCAAGTATCAAACCACCTGCTCCAGTTAAACAGCTGGAACTCAGGTAGAGCCTTAGCAATTAGATCAGAAACCAGCTGATTTTAATTAAAGTTGACACTCCAAGAACGCTCAGTGGTTCTCAGCAAGCAGGAGACAGTGATGAGAATATGGAGGGAAAGGTTTTGGAATGCCCAAAAAGGAATCCAACCCTCCAGGACACTGTGTGTCCAGCAGCTACACCACAAAATATTGGGCATTTTCCAGAAGTTCCCAGATACACACCAGGTTCCACCTGGGCAAAACATCTGCACCTCCAGAAGCTCTGGGTGACAGCAGGAAAGAGGATCCCTCTGAAGAGCCTCTTGTAGGAGTGAAAGAACCTCCCCCATGGTCTCACTCCAGCAGAATCATTCTGCTCCCTCCATCCAAAATCTTTTCACATTTGGTGCTCCTTAACAGTGTTTGTGTGCTTCTCCTTTAATTAGAGGATCGTTAATTAGGGCTGGGCTAAGTGTGCATTTCGTTATTCACTCCATCAGAAAGAACTGAGAGGCAGCAGCACTTTCAGTGAGTCACTTCCAAACCAGGACAGAGCCTGCAGAGATAATCATCTCCTCATCTGCCACTTCAACCTGGCCTGAACCTCCTGTTTGAGGAGAAATCCCACTGCAAACCTGGTCACTCCTTCAGAAAAGCCACAAAATAACCAGCAACATGACACTTCCCTGCTGGTTCATCCAGATCCTGCTTTTACTCAGTGTGAGATAATTTGGCTTTTCAAGATGCATTCCTGTCACACAACCAGAACAAATTTATTGCTGCTGGGAGGGTGTCACTTTAGGGCCATAAACTTTATTTCCTTGGGTGTTAAATTGTGCCTCTGAGGTTCCTGCAGTGGGGTTGGTGGGGAAAAAAAAACTGTTTCAAATCACTGTTTCCCACTCACCTTGTTGTAAGTGTAGGGTGTTGGAGAGGTGGGGATGATACCAGATTTTTCTTTCTGATGTCTTCTCTGTGCCTCCAATACCTGTTGCCATGAGAGGGAAAACAAAGCAAAATACATCTCATTTCTAGGCACAAAGATTCCTGATGTTTTTCCATTCTGTAAACTTACTGAAGGCCCTTTCAAACTCAAAATTTTCTTCCTTAAAAAAAAAAAAAAAAAAAAGACTGGGACTTTCTCCATTCAGCTAAAATATTTTTGCTGCTTTGAATGAAATTTATCAGTTTTGCCTGAAATAAAGCAACTGCTCCCAATTTCCAACATCTCTGGACTTGGAATTAGAACCTGGAGTGTGTTTGGAGGGTAACCTGAGCTCCAGAAATGTCCCTTTTTGCCTCTCCCAGGAACAAATCGCATCAAATCTGTCCCTTGCTGACCAAATCTGAGGGTTTGGGTTTCCAGCAGGCCCAGGAGGCTCCAGCTGAGGAGGCATTTTCAGGGGCTGATCTCTGAGTTGCTCTTCCTTCAGGGATTAAAGGCTCTGATGTGCCCAGCACTGCAATTAAAGATCCATCTGCAGTTTTCTTTTCATTTTCTTCAGGACTCCAACACAAAGGACAGAAGAGAGTGGGGAGAGCAGCACCACAAAGAGCAGCCTGTCTGTAATTATAGATTATGCCTTAATGACAAGAGGCCCAGGTAACCACTGCCCTTTTTGAGCCTTTTCAGAGCCTTTTTGTTCCAGCACAGCCCTTTTTAATGTAATTCTGAATAAACCTGAGCTGGAAGGAGGATGGGAAAGCAGGAACTTCTCCAAACCAGCTGCTTTGATGCAGTTAAAGGTCACTGGACAAAATCAGAGTTAAGAACAGCCTGGGAATTCTGCCTCACCATCCCCTGCTCTTATCAACACATCCCTGTGACACTCCAGCTCCAAAGGTGCCTACTCTCCAATTATTCAAGATCCCTGCCCCCAGGAGCCCTGAACAGGACAGCAAAGGCTTTTAGAATGCTGTGGTTCAGGAGGCACAGGCAAGAAATGAATCCCCTTTAGCCCAGAATTGTGATTGTCATTACCTGAGGTGCTACGTAGTACGGAGTGAACTGTGGTGTCATCAAGTCACCTTGGTCTACTTTGGCAAATCCAAAGTCACACAGTTTAACAGGAGCATCCTGAAAGAAGGAGAAGAGGCTTCCTTACACAGTTCTCGTTGTATCAGCTTTCCTAACACATCAGTTCCCATCTCCCCTTTGCCACACGTGCTCCTCGTCTGTATTTACACCCCGCATTCCCCCGAGCTAAAAGGACAAAAACTGATCTTTCAAACAAGCATTTTGGCTTTCCTGAGAGCTCTGGGTCAGGAACAGCCCCCTCTGAGACTGGGAAAGTGATAAACACGTTGGAGGGGGGTCACTGCATGTCCAGGGTGGTTTTGAGCAGGAAAATGAAACAAGGAAGTGTTTGGATCTAACAAAGCCCCTCTAATGCTCGTCAGAACATCCTGGTTGTGTGGCAGAGGGATCTTCTCCTCAGCAAAGCTGGGTTTGTGCAGAGGTGGAGAACCTGCCTCATAATTAACACACTGTGCTCCAGAGAGATCAGAGAATGCACAAGAACAAAGTCAATACAGGTGATTAATGTAATTTTACAACTATCCTGAAAATCACCATTTTTCAGAATTCAGCAGTAAGAAAAAAAACAAAACAAAAAACAATTCCAGTATTCATCTTACCAGAGAGTTATCCTTGAAGAGGAGATTCTCAGGCTTGAGGTCTCTGTGTGCAATGTTCAGTGAGTGGCAATGCTGCAAAGCCAAAGCTATCTGGAAAAGGGCACAATAAATTAGCTACAGTTACAGAACTCCTGCTTCAGCCTGGACATCATTTTAGCTTTAGAAAAAAAGACATTTCCTGTGTATGTCAGACCCCAAACACTCTCACTGCACTTGGGTGCAAGGCTGAGCTCTGACAGGCCTGACCTGTGATGGGTGGGACAAAAATCCCACCCAGGATTCAGTTTGGGTTTCACTCAGAGCAAACAGAAAACAAAAGCCAGGTTGGATTGGGCTCCCCAAGCACCTCCTTTGACTCAATCAAGGCATTAATGACCCCCCAAGGTGGAACAGATCTGACAGGGCCCTGCCCTGTGCTGTGCCAGCCCTCTGAGGTGCCCCCTGCCCAGCAATCACACAATATTTCTGTGAATGTTTTATTTCTGTGAATATTTTGTTTTATTGCACTTGTTACTGCCTTGAGATTCAACACTCAGGCAGTTCTGTTCTTTAATTTTTGATGGCACTGCCTGCACTCCCCTCATTTCATGGGCCATCCCACAGAAATGCACCCCAGGATCCTTTCAAAAGGCAGTTCCTCCCCCTGCTGTGGTTTGGAAACCCAGGAAACCTCCAGGGAATGGACATTTCCAAGTGCAATTTGTTCAAAGAACACCCCAGCATCAATGTTTTAAACAGCTTTACTGAGGCTGAAGGAAGGCAAAGCCACACAGCCCTTATTTGGAAATATTCCTGGTGGGTTCTGCAGGATCCCACCCAGCTCCAGCATCCTGAGGGAAGTGCTGATGCCTTAGAAAAGTGCAAATTACTGTCACATGAGAACTTTGGTGTTAATCTCGATTTTTGGTTAAGTGTTACAAGATTTTCCCAACATGTCAGAATCAAACAGCTCAAAGGACACGAAAAACTGCCAGGAATAATTCTGTGCTTCCACCCAATTTTTTGCTGGGTGAAACCAAAAAGACAACAGCACAATGAGCACTTCATTAGAAACAAGTCAAAGCACAAAAGAGAGAATTAAGATGGAATTCTTTAGGCCTCTTTTTTGCCTCAGTACCAAATATTCTCTCCCCCTTTGAGAGGAGCTGACCCTGGGGATCCCCAAATTTCATGGGGTCACACCAGATGCTAAGAACAAAGAGCCTGAGGGACCCCAAAACCTCTTGTAGAAACCCCCATGGAGTGTTTAAAATGCTTTTATAGATTTAAAATGCAAATGTAATTAAAATACAGCATTCAAGAGTGAGAGAAACAGCGAAGGGAAAACGACACCAGAACAAACAGCACAGAAAACAGGCACTGAAATAGCACATTCCTCGTTATCTCCCAAGAAAGGCAGCACTTCCATAAAACCAAGCACAAAGCCCAGCTTGGAAACCACTGGCCCAAAAGAGGAGAGAAGTTTGTGACACATTCCCAGCTGGAATCCAACTGGAGCCACAAAGAGCCTGGGGGCTGCTGGAAGCAACGCTTTTAGGACAACAGAGAGGACACAGCAGGGAAAAAAAAAAAAGTTCTCTTTGGAGTGTTCTGTTGACCAGGTGAGGAAACCACTGCTAAAAACACAGCAGACCCAAAGAACAAGCCCACAACTTCAAACCCTTTACTATTTTCTACCCAACTTGGGCATTGTCAGGTTATAACAAAGCAGGCAAATGATCATCGGATCACAAGAGAGGATTATTTTCCTCAGGCCTTTTTTCCCCCCCTCCTCCCAGCCCGAAGGAATTGTGACTGTTTAGCCATCAGCACCGGTGGATTTGCTCAGACAGGGGGGGTGACTTGCCTGCTTTGTTACTTGGCTTGCTTGCTTCTCAGTAAAGTGCCGGTGCTGGCTGATTCTGTGGAAGAGCTCTCCCCCTTCCATCATCTCCATCACAATGAGGAGCCGAGCCCTGTGCAGAAGCATCGCAGTTTGTTACGCTCAAAATCAGGAAAGGGAAAAAAAATAGAACAGAATTTCTGAACTAACAGTGCATATTTTATGTCTGCTGACAGGCCAAGACACTAATTTCTCCTGCAGTGGCTGGAGCTGCTTTGGTTCCTTAGTTTGGGTTCTTTTGCTTTTGGTTCTTTGGGTTCTTTTGCTTTTGGTTCTTTGGGTTCTTTTGCTTTTGGTAATTTTGGGTTCTTTTACTTTTGGTAATTTTGGGTTCTTTTGCTTTTGGTCCTTTGGGTTCTTTTACTTTGGGTCCTTTGGGTTCTTTTATTTTGGTCCTTTGGGTTCTTTTACTTTTGGTTCTTTGGGTTCTTTTACTTTGGGTCCTTTGGGTTCTTTTATTTTGGTCCTTTGGGTTCTTTTACTTTTGGTTCTTTGGGTTCTTTTACTTTGGGTCCTTTGGGTTCTTTTACTTTGGGTCCTTTGGGTTCTTTTATTTTGGTCCTTTGGGTTGTTTTACTTTTGGTTCTTTGGGTTCTTTTACTTCTGGTTCTTTGGGTTCTTTTACTTCTGGTTCTTTGGGTTCTTTTACTTCTGGTTCTTTGGGTTCTTTTACTTCTGGTTCTTTTACTTTGGATTCTTTTGGTACTTTTACTTTTGGTTCTTTGGGGTTCTTTTATTTTGGTTCTTTTACTTTGGATTCTTTTGGTTCTTTTACTTTGGATTCTTTTGGTTCTTTTACTTTGGATTCTTTTGGTTCTTTTACTTTGGATTCTTCTGGTTCTTTGGATTCTTTTGGTTCTTTCAGTTTTACCTGTACAAACTGCAGGATTTCCTGGCTCCCAGCACAACCTGACTCAGCCAGGAACCCCCACTTTGCTCCTCCCAATGGAACAATGTCCACATGGATGCACCCACACCCAGGTGGCTCCACCCGGTTTGGCCCTGGAAGCCACGTGGACACATCCAGGGGTAACTCTGCCCTCAAAGAACAGATCCTTTTGGGTGTGGATGCTCCACTGAACCCAATCTTCCACTGAAGATTTCAATTTACAGTTTGATTGCCATAATTAGGAAGGAAAAGAGGGAATATGGAGACCAGGACTGCTGGATCCTCAAGCAATTAATTCCTAGTTGTCCCCATACAGCAAACTCAGACACATCAGAGACTAAGAGAGGTCTCAGCTCTTTAATTCTCTCATCTTTGATGCTTTTCCTCAACTAATATCCAATTAGAAGGCAATATTTTTATCCCAAACGACTAATGCAAGAAAAAAAAATCAGTCTGCTTCATGTTTTTATGTTTTTCTGTGTTTACATTGAGAGTTTTCAGGGCTGAATTGAGTCTTTTTAGAAACAATCCTTCCTCTTACACAGCAGAGATATCACAGACTGAATCAATGAGGATGTACTCAAACAGGTAGGAAAGGATGCAAATTAATTTAAATATACATTGCCAGGGGAAAAAAGTGTTTCTTGGTCTGAAGCATAAACATGATATTAAATACGACATCTGGGACCCCCTATAAATAATAATTCTGCGATTAAAAGAAAACAACAACAACAACAAAACAAAAAGCAAACTGCACTATACCTTGGGCTAAACATGGAAAGCTGTGGGAATGCCCCCCCTGTGTAACCTTACCTTGGGCTGGACTCATGTGGGAACTGCACACTGTTGGCATAAACCTCAATAATTTGCACAATATTGGGATGTGTTGCACACATCATGTGCAGACGTACCTTGAAGAGAAGGGAGGGCTGTTACTGCACACAGGGACAGGCTCTGGGCACTTCTGATCCCCCTTCCCCCCCACCAAACCACTCACAGCTTCAAATTACCAAAAAATTAAGAAATAATCTATTTGTTGCAAGCTGCGGGATCATCCTCAAAGTTCCAGGAAAAGCCCATTTTTTTAATGTCTTTGGGTTTTTAAAATAAATTTAAAGACAGGGCCAGCTTTAAAGTACCAACAGAGATAGGACTGAAAGTGAAAATTAATGATTAAACCCTAAAACTCCATAATCTGGCTTCTTTTAGGCACTCCATGTGTGAAACTCCACTCCTGTCCCAACACTCTGGAACAGGGACTTCAGGAATTTCCCCCACTTTAAAGCTTCCTGGGCTGCTCAACCAAACCAATGATGCTTTTTTGTACACAGATTATTTTTTTTCCCTGGGAAATTTAACAGTGAATTTAAGTAACAAGCAAATGCAAGCTGCCTAAACCTCGGGGATAATTAACCCTTCTCCAAATTCCCGACAGCTGGAAGGAGCCCCCAGCGTTTCATAGCCTGACAGTTTTTGGCACCTTGGCACATTCCCAGCAGCCTCAGGAAGTCTCAACCAGCACCAGGAGCTGATTTTAGTTCCTGGCACACAGATAAATCCATTTCCAGTGCAGCTTGAAGCATTCCTGGCAATCCTGAGAGCTGTGACATCCAAGAGCGAGATGTATGGAAACAAAATTCCCTCTAAACCACTTGTGTTGTGTTACAGGGGACACAGGGAGAGGAACAGCTCTAAAATGCAGCTCAGCAAATTCTAAATAAATATCTGGGCAGCAATTCCTGCAGAGTTGGACCCTCTTTTTCACCCCCCACCTCATCCCGTGGCAACAGCAAGGCTTGAGGATCAACCCCAAGGAATCTTGCACAGCAAACATGGCTTTCGTAAAGGGGTTTTTTAAAACTTTTTTTTTCTTTACATTTTGTTTTAATGTTTTTAAACACTTCTTTTAAAACAAAAACATTGTTTTAAAACATTACATTCTGTGGTGTGTCAGGAGAAAACAGGTACTGTACCTCATTTCTAGCTTTCGGACGATCGAGGAGGATTTTCAGTGCAAAGCGTTCTTGAGAGGATTTTTTCATGCAGACTCTGGTATTACAGCAATAAAATTATTCAGTCAGCAAGAACGTTAAAGAGACACTTCAAGCAATTGATCTGAGTTTGTTTTCCATGTGGGAATTAACAGGATTAAGCTGGGATAGAAGGGCACCTTCTCCCTACAGCCCAGCTTGAAAACCTCACTTTTCAGCCTCCCACAACAACCAAGTTGTGTAGAAACATCTCACCCAAATTTGACTTCCAGCAAGGCAAAAAGAAGCATTTCAGAGCAAGGGGGAACAGCAGACAAGCAGAACTCCCTCGAAATTCAGCCCCAAGAGCTCCTTTGGGTGAAAAAAACCCCAAGGCACACAGTGGCACAGCCTGAGCCTCCCCAGCAGAAGGGGGAAGTTTGTGATTAATAAATCAAGTTTCTGAATGGAAATCCTCATTTTTGGCCAGGCCACCAACAGTTTTCTCTCTCTTTCCTCAGTTCAATACAAACATTTGAGGGAAGGGCCCACACTTTACAGAGCAAAGCCCAAAGGGGGTGTTTTAATGGAGATCGGAGGCAACACAAAATGGAGGAGGAGAAACCAATGGGCTGGGCAGGGAGACAAATGGTGAGGAAAGACCAGGACCCTGTGGAACACCCAGGAACAGCTGTTCCCCAGCACAAATTCCCATTCCCTGAAGGCAGGGGCCTTGCTGAAAAGGAAATAAATGTTTTGCTTCATACAAAGTATCCAGCCCGTGTAGGGGGATAGAAATCCATGAGGGACCCGGTTGGGACGCCCATGGAATTGTCTGCTTTGGCCTCACAGGATGAGGGGAAAAAACTGGAAAAAACAGGGAAGGGAGAGTGGTGATGGCACAGAGGAGCCTTTGCCCTGCAGGGACAGCAGGATTCAAGGACAGAGGGGTTCCAGGAGGAATTCCTGGGGTTCCAGGAGGAATTTCTGTGGTCACAACCAACTCCAGGAGCATGGCGTGAGATGGGCCAGGGATGAGAGGTTTAATGCACATACATCCCAAAAAAGACAAAATACCACCTGCAGAACCCTCATGGAGCAGATATTTGTTGTTTATAAGGAGCTTTCCAAGGATCACACTCTGTCAAAAGCATTTAAAATACTCCCTGAGCTCCCCCCAAAGCCGGGGTGCCCTCTTACCTCACAGGCCCACTGATCCCAGCTCCCAACTTCTGAGTCCAGTTAATGTTGTACTCCTCTAAAATGGAGGTTTCCTGGTCAAGAAGGAGCAGGAAGAGGGAAAAAGATAGTTAATAAACACATAAATAAATAAAATTACTACAGACAGCCCTTCCCCCTCCCAAAAAAAAAAACAAAAAAAAAAAAAAAAAAAACAAAAAAAAAACCCCAACAAACAAACAAGCTCAGCAGACCTGGTTTGCAAAACTCTTCCTGCTGTGGAAAATTTAACATAAATACAAATGCCTGTGTGATAATTTATCTGTTTGCAGGTATTTCTCTGCAGTGGCATCAGCCTGGTGCTCTGACCCAGGATTATTGAGAACAGTAAATGGAATCTTGTGTCTTTAGCACACAAAGTGTAACAAGGGCATCTCTTCCCTGATTTAAATCCCCCTGTAAATGATCCATCCCCACTGAAGGGCCCAATCTCAGCATTGATGTGGATTTTTGGGTCATAGAAGTACATCACAAAAATAGGGTTTTCCAATCTTTGGAAAGAAAGGGGCTGGTACAACCCCCAGCGCTGGGGAAGCTGAAGGAGGCAGGGAAAATATTCCCAACTACACTGAAAATTAAGGGAAGAGGCCACCACTTGTAAAGGGATTTTATTCTGATCAGATTTTTCTGTCAATAATTCAAAGGGAGCATTTTATCCCAGGAAACTGAGGACACTCCTGCTCTCAGCTAAGGCTGAAGGTTGGATGATGATCTTGTGGTTCTATAATGATTTTAAGGCATTGGAAAAGGCCAATCCCCCACCTGGGATTGGGGGTCTCTGCTCCAATAATCTTGGATTAACTCCAGGCTGGAGCCAAACCTCAAACCACAGGGATTGAGAACCAAACAAGGGAGGAAAGTGGATATTTAAGGCAAGATTTGAAGGGATTAAAGAGTGCAAGGGGCAGGTATGAAAGGAAAAAACCTGTTTTTTAACACAGCCTGGAGTGTTGCATAAATCATAAATGAGCAGTGAAAGGTGTAAAGGGGGAAAAAAAATCACTGGAGGTTTTATAAATGAAAGAAGAAATATGGATCTGTTGTTTGGAGAACCACAAGGAGACTTCTTATCAATTCAAATAACTTAAATTTTATTGGTAAGAAACAGATTAGGGGAAAAAAGCTGCTTTAATTATCCTGATATTCAGCTCCAGAGAACTGAAGGCAGCAGAGGTGGGATGAAAACCCAGTTTTTATGAGAGCATTAATATATTAAATAGAATAAATTAATTCAAAATAGTTTTAGGAGAGCATTAATGAGCGGGGAAGGGGTTTCTCTGGACTGGGGAGTTCCCCCTCAGCTTCACACATCACACTTGGGGTGTAAGTTTTGAAGGAGCAAATTTTAAATGGAAAAGAAAATGCCAAATATCCCCATTTATTCCTGACTAAAGGGGCCAGAGAAGCTGATTAGGACTGGCAAGTCTGTGATCTCGGAATGAAATGAAGGGAAAATAAGATCTGATCATCCTCAACAGCTGAAGGACAAGTTCAACAATTCAAAGTCCATTTTTAATAAAAATTAACTCTTTCATACTCTGTGTATTTGTTATTGTTTTAAATAAAAAGGCAACATTTTGGGGGGGTTTTTTTGCAGTTTTATTTGGGTTCCAACCTTCTCTCCAAAGCAGCTTTACAACTTAGGGTTTCAAATGAATAACACAGTGCCCAAGAAACACTTGTCACCATTTCCAAATGACACCAAATTCAGTATTTGGGACCTTTAATCACTGACACCCCCTAATTCAGAACCACAAACCAACCCAGAACACCCAAACATCGTGGGCAGAATCTTTTCTATCAAGAGTTTGAACCCCATGATCTTGGAGGGCTTTTCCAACTTCAGTAATCCAGGATTCTGGGATTCCAAACAGCACCAAAACAACCAAACCACCTCGTGAAAATATCCGAGTGCTTCAAGTGGGAAGCCCAAAGGCCTTTCGTGGATCCAGGGAAACTTTGTGACCCTGCTGGCAAAGGAACTTGGAGCTTCTGATCACTCCTTACATTGATTTCCAGTGGGAAAAGGGAAAAGGAAAAATGAACATGGAATGCATCCAATTCCAGCCCAGCCTGAGCTCTCCTCCCTCCCAGCAGCTCCGGGCTCCTGAAACAACACTTGGAGCAGCAGAGTCAGCAGGCTGGGATGCCAAAGGCCTGGAAAAGCAGCATTCCCAGAGTCTTTCCAGCTGGATGCTCAGGCACTTCTGACTTAAACGTCTTTTCCAGCCTTAAGGATTCCATGATTCTCCATTTCCATGGAATACCAACAGGAGGAGGTTTGAAACAAGGAGCTCTGAGAGGGACAAACATCAGGATTGTTCAGGGAAAAGCTCAGGCCCTTCTGATTTGAAGATCTTTTCCAGCCTTAACAATTCCATGATTCTCAGTTTCCACTGAACATCCATGGGAGAAGGTTTGAAATAAGGAATTGTGACAACACAACAATCCCCACAATAAAAATTAAAGGTGCACAGGTTGGAGCTGTGTGATTCCAACTCTCCTGCTGCTCCAACCTCCTTCCCTGATCCCTGAGCCACGGAGTTAAACCTGCACAGGCAGTGAATCAACCAAACCTGAACATAAACAGGGGTTTGGGAAGCAGGAAAATCAGCAGAACACATGAAAACACCAAATTCTGGCTCAGAACTGCAGGGATTTTCCCAGATCCTGCTCTGGGCTGAGCTCAGAGGGCAGGAGGGGCAGAACTGGCCCTGCACTCCCACAACTCCTTCGGATTTTTGGTTCAGACCCCAAAAGCCCCCTGAGGGAAACCTTTCCCTTCATGTGAAATACCAAAGGAACACTCAAAAACCTTATTTTTCAAACACTTCAGGACTTTCCTTCCCCTGCACTGGGTCAGGAAAAAAAAAAAACAAACCAGGAAACGATTGTGACACTTGTTTAATTAAAATCTGCTTGGATTTTCTTCTACTTTGAGCCCTTTTATAGTACAAAACCCATAGATTTCCAACACATTCCATATATTTTCAGCATGGAAGTGTCCAAGGGCAGGTTGGACAGGGATTGGAGCCCCCTGGAAGGTGGCCCTGCCCATGGAAGGGGTGGACTGGGTGGTTTTAAGGTGCATCCAACCCAAACCATTTCGGATTAATTAATTAAATCAACCCAGATTTCAACACAACAAGGTGTTGCTGCTTCTCCTAACCTGGAACTTGCCCCCCTGAGAGCTTTGTAAAGGCAAATCCCACCAGGACAGGGATAAAGAAAGGGGGGGAAATTCCACCATACAGAGTCTGTTTTGCTCCATCCTTCAGGAATTTGTTTTTTATTTTAAGAAGCTTTTATGAAAACTCCAGACTGTGACAGCAAATGCTTGGCACGAGGTGAGGAGGCTGCAGAGGGGCTTTAAAATACTGGGTTTTATCATTTTATCCCAAAAAGGGATTCCCCAGTTTCCACGGGGAAAGGATTCTGGAATCTGGGATCTGTTTGGCTGCTCCAAATACAATTATCCCGCACACCAGATTGGTTTTCACACAGAGGGATGTGACACCTCAGGGAACAATCAACAATCTGCCCAGAGAGAGTTACAGGGAACGAGGAGGGGGTGTAAGGGGGTCCTGCCCATCGGGACAAAACAGGGAACGTGTAAAAGTTTTCTCAAGGATTTTTTTTGATCTTTCCAAGCCTAATGAACAAGGAGGGTTAATTAGTGAAAGAGCAGCTCGAAGTGGGGTCCAGGTGTTAGAAAAACAAATGGCTTGTGGGTACAATTGCCTTGTTCAGGTTTAGGGCTGGACGTGTTTCAGTGATCTCAGACCTGGGGCACATTCCTTATGCCCACCATCAGTGGAAATCCTTCTCCCTTCACGTTTTTAATGATTTCCACTGATGGTGGACACAAGGAATGCAGAATTTACAGGCCACAAAGACACGGGGCAGAACCCTCAAGAGAAGGAAGAAACCAATAAACCCAACTCAGCAACTGGGCTGAAATCGGCTCCAATGGAGTAAAAGGTGATTCTGACTGAGCCAAGAAACCCCCAGACCCAAAACCAGAGAAAGGCTGAGCCTGGCACTGACTCACATGAGAAATAAGAGAATCATTAACCGAGAGAAGACAAAACGCTAATTAATGAGAGAACCGCGAAACTCGTAGGAAACGCACGTTAATAGCTTTGCTGGCTCAACCAGACAATCAGTGAGAAGCTGGGCCGGTGCGGGGTCGGTTCGTGGGAACCTCCCCGAGCGCCCCCACAGCCAACACCGTCCCTGTCCCGAACCGGGCCCCGCGTTCGTGCCCGGGCAGCTCCGCACGGCCCCCCCGCGGCCTCCCAGGAGCCCCCGCCGCGCTCACCTTGATCGCCCGCTCCATGTCGTGATCCTGCGACATCGTCCCGCGGGGGGCGAGACCGCCGGGGCGGCCTCAAGGCCGGCGCAGCCCCGCCGGAGCGCTGCAGCCGCGGCCGCTGCGCCTCATGCCCGGCGGCGCGGGGGCAGCGGGACCCACCGGGCCCCCACAGCGGCCACGGCCCCGCCACGACCCGCCCGGGCCCCGCGCGCCCACATCGCCGGCACCGCCACGGGCAGCCCCGCCGGCCGCCGGGCCCCGCGCCGACACCGCCGCCGCCTCCGCGCCCCCCGCGGGAGGACACGGCGAGACCCCCGTGCCCTCCCTGAGCCCGCCCCGCGGTTCTCGGGGCCGCCGCCGCGCCGCTGGAGCGGGGAGCAGGCGGTACCGGGGCGGCTCTGAAAGGGCGACGGCGCCAGCGAGGACCCCGCAGGGCTTTCGAGAGAAGGGGCGGTGGGTAATGACGTAACTAGACCGGCAGAGAGCTCAGCGCGCCCACCGGCAGCGCGAAGTCTCGCGAGATCTCGAGGCGCCGCCGCTGTGAGGGGAATGAAGGCTCCCCGATGCGTGAGGGGCCGAGCGACACCAAGTCTCGCGAGATCTCAGCGCGCCTGCCAGTCTGAGGAGCCCAGGCGCAGCAGAATATCGCGAGATCTCGAGCGGTGGCCGCCTGTGTGAAAACCCTCACGAACATCAGCAAAGGCACAAACATCCAGTAAAGGCACAAACACCTCCAATAAAGGCGGGGGGGCTGCACTAAGACAGGAATGTTTATTAAGAGTGGATACAAAGAGCAGGAGGGAACAAGAAAACACTTTCACCTCACAGATTTCACTCCCTGGCCGGGTACGCACTGAGCTGACTCTGCTCACACACGGTTTTAGTTCAATAGGGTAAGGGTATAAAGTTAACAAAGAACTGTTACTTTATATAAACCTGCCTAGGCTAAACAAGCAGTTCAATGATTTCTTGGGGGGGGGGGGCAAGCATATCTATCAGATACGGATGAAAAGATCACACCCATCTCATGTGGGTGATTGTACCCAAAACATACCCAAAATAACCCATCTCGTGATAGTGCTCAACTCGCTGTATTTGGTATTTTACAAAGATAAAGGCAAGTAACGTTTTTTGTTTTTTGTTTTTTTTTCTTTTTTAACAAAAGCTCCTTCAAACACCTTCTAAAAAAAAAGCAAAAAAAAAAAAAAAAACAAATCTCAACGCGGAGCTACGTTATTTTTGCACCTAAATTTTGTGTGTTAAGAGGTTTGGCTGCTTTGTGTCTCATGAAGCTGCAGAGGTGTTTCCAAATTCCTGGAGAGGCTGCTGTCCTTTCCTTTAGGAGTTTTTCTGTGGAATTTTGATTGTCACCTAGAAGGGAAAAAAAAAAAGGAAGGAAAAGTCACAAGTGATTTTTTTTTTTCTTGAGACTGTTGAGGGGTATTACTGGGGAGGCAGCAGGAGAAAACCAGAGGACAGGTCTGGGAAGGCTCAGGGAGAAGGGGAATCTCCAGGCCTGGGTCCCAGTTCTTCCCCAATTTGCATCCAAGCAGCAGAAGGAAGGATTGCAGCTCCCAGCCCAGCCCACACTGACAGGCACAGCCACAGCTGGAGCTCCAGCAGAGGGCTGGGAATGCCTTGGCTCAGGGATACTCACATTTTTCACCTCCACGTAGGCCTCCAGCCCGTATTCCCCCAGCTCTCGCCCGTTCCCAGAGGCCTTGTAGCCCCCAAAGGGGGCCTGGGCACCAAACACATTGTAGCAGTTGATCCTGGAATGGAAAGCCAGGGTTAAACACCCAGAGCTCGGGAATTCTTCGTGAAACAGCCCATTGGACAGCTGAGCCGTTTGCAGCAGAAGAAGGGAGGGGGTTCTCTGCAGGATTTGTGGATTTGCCAGTTCTCTCAGCCCAGGGAATTGATCCTGAAACCCAGCACAGCACGGAATCCATTCCCATCTCTCATTGTCCCAGTGCTGCCCTTACCCCCCTCAGGGCTCAGGTACCAGAAGCTCCCTCAGTACCAATTAAAACAAAGTAAAAAAATAAAAGACAGTGAGATCCTGGCTCTCCAAAATCTCATGCTAGAGCAGGACACTGGTGCTGCAGTGCTGGCTGTGGCACAGGCTCGGGCCAGGGCAGAACATCCTCTGCATCCTCTGCATCCTCTGCCCAGTGATCCCATCCCTGCTGGCACTGGGTTCCTTCTCCCCCATCCTATCCCTTAATTCACAGTGGGAGTACAGAAACCTGATATAAATCATAGAATCATGGAATGTTTTGGGTAGGAATGGACCTTAAAGCTCGTCAAGATCCACCTGCTGCCATGGGCAGGAACACCTTCCACTCTCCCAGCTTGCTCCAAGCCCCGTCCAACCTGGCCTTGGACACTTCTAGGGATGGGGCAGCCATAGCTTCTCTGGGAATTCCATCCCAGCCTGTCACCACCCTCACAGGGAAGGATTTCTTCCCAATATCACATCTAACCCTCCCTCTGGCAGTGGGAAGCCATTCCCCCTTATCCTGTCCCTCCAGGCCCTTGTCCAAAGTCCCTCTCCAGCTCTCTCAGAGCCCCTTCAGGCACTGGGAGGGGCTCTGAGGTCTCCCTGGAGCCTTTTCCTCTCCAGGCTGGACAATCCCACCTCTCTCAGCCTGGCTCCAGAGCAGAGGGGCTCCAGCCTAAATATATCTCTATAAAACAAATGTTACCAACAGTCACCATCCCAACTGAAGCGTGACACGACAGCCAGTGAAGCACACGTAGAAATGGATGCCAGGGAGGGACAGGCTGACACAGAACGAGCCCAGAGAGCCCTGGCAGCACCCAGGGAGGCTCCCAGGAGCTGTGGGAGGGGGCAGAGGGAGCTCACCAGACCGTGCCAGCCCGCAGGCTCTGGGACACGTAGTTGGCCTTGTCCAGGTCCCTGGTGAACACGGCGGCCGCCAGCCCGTACTTGGAATCGTTGGCCCTCTCGATGACCTCCTCCATCGTCCTGAACTTCAGGATCTGCATGACCGGCCCGAAGATCTGCAACGTCCAAACAGAGCAGGTGGAAATCTCAGTGGGGGGAGGGAAGCAGACACCTCCTGGCTCAGCCTCAGTCTCATTGGGTCTGGGCACATCCTGCTTTTTATCCTACAGCTCCAGGCCTTTTATGTGGCAAATGAGGAAAATCAGACACCTCCAGAGGGAAATAGGAAATACTGGTTATTTTCCTTCCACATTTGTTGCCTCAGGTACATTCAATCTCCCTCTGGAGAAGTCTAAAGCAGGAATCATTACCGATCTAACAATTTGCTTTATACCAGTACTTACATTTGACTAGAAACACGTGTTCCTGCTCTCAGCATTTAAACAAAACCAAACAAAACCAACCAAACGTGAAAAAATACCTCAACAGCATCAAAGACTTCGGAACTCGGGGTCATGTGGGTGATGTGGGAGCCGTGTGTGGGTGTAAGAAGTCACACACAGGACATGAAATTCAAACATCAGGCCCATGGATGTAAATGTAAGGGCAGATAATTCTAGGAGTTTCACAGTTCATGAACACCCAGTGCCTGTAAACCCGTGGGGTTTTTTTGCATCAGAGGGGGCAAAGTGACCATGAGTGAGAAGGTGAGGGCCGGGGAGGTGCTGCAGGACTCACCTCCTCCCTGGCAATGGTCATGTTGTCCTGCACGTTCCCAAAGACCGTGGGCTGGATGAAGTAGCCCCTGTCGGCTGCGGGGTTGCCACCACACAGCAGTTTGGCTCCTTCACGCTTCCCAGTGCTGATGTAACCCAGGATCTTCTTGAACTGCTCCTCATCCACCTAAGAGCCACGAGGACACACATCAGCTCCACCTCCAGTGGGGAGGAGAAGGAGAATTCCGCTTCCACCTGCCACGCTCCAGCAGTTCCTGATCTCCACAGAGTGCCCAGCCAGCTTCAAAGGAAGTGCTTTTAAATGCCAGCCTCAAGTGGAGGTTGTGGAACCATCAAATGGTTAATTAACTTTTCCCCCCTGCACAAGCAAGGAGATCATGGGCACAGTTCAAAGGAGGTTAATCAAGAGACTGGAGGATAATTCCATCCTAATCACACTATGGCTCAGGATTGGGACTATTCCATGAGGTAACAGCTGAGGGCATTTCCTGCTCTTACCTGAGGGCCCTGCTCGGTTTTAAAGTCGAAGGGGTTCCCAACCACCCTGGCCTTGGCCTTCTCAACACTCCTCTCCACGAACTCGTTGTAAATGTCCTCCTGCACGTACGTGCGGGAGCCGGCACAGCAGCACTGCCCTTGGTTGAAGAACAGGGCAAAGTGGGCTTGATCCACCGCCCAGTCCACTAGGAGTGGGGAGAAGAGAGAAAACAAATCAGCAAATAAACCCAACCAGAGTCAGGAGGTGACTTCTTTGGAACAATTATCACAGAGACTGATGGGGGCACAAAGCCCTGTCAGTTGGCAGCGTTCTCCATGCTTTGGTGTGGCAGAAGTTACACCCACATTTCATTCGTGTGAGGGTCTATTAAGGCACCCCAGACTAGACCAAAATACCTAATCTGAGGCAGATTATGGTCCTAATTTGAATTTATCAGGTATTAAGGACAAATTTTTTTAAGATCCAGAAGAATTTCCTTCCTTGATGCTGTATAAAAGCACATTTGTTGGCTCATCAAGACCAAAAATGAGTCTGTATGCAAGGGAGGAGGGAACCAGGACTTGTTAAGAATGGTGTGCTCCAACAGAAACAGAAATCAAACCAAAAATGGAGCAAAGACTGGGGGAAGATACTGAAACAACAGGTTGTTGATAACTGAACTTTACATCACTGGGAAAAAATGTGGGAGTGGAGCAGTGCTGATACTCTGGGTGAGACCAGCCCCTGCTGTCCTCAGGGCTGGACAGCAGAGGTTTCTTTTCCTTTTTCCCTCCAGCTCTGCCTGCAGAAAGCCAAGGTAGGAGGCACAGATCAAACTTTAGACAGCAGGGACTCACTGTCTGCATCAGCCATGACGATGTTGGGGCTCTTCCCTCCAAGCTCCAGGGTCACCCTCTTCAGGTTACTCTCTGCTGCAGCTTTCTGGATCAGGTGCCCAACCTGCAGGACAGTAGAGCAGGGCCTGGAATTAACTCCTCCATCAGCAAAGCCTGGCAGGGCACTGGGTTTACATCTCAGTCAGCACTTCAGTAATAATCCCCTCATTGTCAGGGCTGTGAGGCTGCCCAGTTTCACCTCCAGGAAGAAGCAGCTTAAGGGAAACAATGGGAAATATTCTAAAGAACAAAATAAGAATAAAAGAGTCTTATGTCATGCAAAAATAAGTGTCACACCCTGGAATCAGCTGTGGTTCTTTAAATGAGATGTAGAAGGCAAAACACCTCCAGTGTTTTATACAGCAGAAGTGTTCCAGCAGTGAGATATTCCCTGTATCCCAAAGGCTGGAAGGTTGAGGGGCTCCCTTACCTCTGTAGAGCCAGTGAAAGCCACTTTATCAATGTCCATGTGGGAGGAGATGGCAGCCCCTGCTGTGGGCCCATAGCCAGGGATGATGTTCACCACTCCTGGTGGAAATCCAGCCTGACAATTCCCAGGAGACAGCAACGTTATTCCTCTTACAAACCAAGGATTTCACCCCCACTCCTCTGTTAGTGCCCCTCAGTCAGCCTCACACCACAAACAGAGCATTTGCACTTCATTTTCACTTCAGGAAATTAATACTGGTCTGGGGTTTTAATGCTCAGTTTGCAATGACCAGGACAACTCCTCTCCCCACCCACATCTCAGGTACAGTTTGGATCTCTATACACCCACATATATATATATATATTCACTTTCTAATCACCCTGGAGTTCATTATTTAACTGAACCTCAAAGAATCCCTCCCTAATCAACATCTACATCCTCTGCATCCACATTTATAAGGATAAAAGGTGTTTTTTTTCTTTTGCTCAATCCATGCTAAGAGACCCAAGACAATCCAGCCTCTCTGCAGAGCAGACAGCCCTTCCCTGTTCCTGTCCCATCCCAATTTGGCTGGATCTCTCCTCTCTCCAGCAGGGGATGGAAGCCTGGCCTTGGCACTCACCTCTTTGATCAGACTGGCCACGTAGAGGCCACTCAGGGGGGTTTGCTCTGCCACCTTCATCACCACCACGTTGCCAGTGGCCAGGGCAGGCCCCAGTTTCCAGGCTTGCATCAACAGTGGGAAGTTCCACTGAAAAACAAGGAGGGATTTGCTGGTCTGAGCTGGAAAGTTTCTGTTTATTCAGTAAGCACCCAGTGAGCTTCACTCAAATCAGTACCCCTGGAAGCAGCCCTGGATCTTTCCAGAGCTGCTCTTCAATCTTTGCCTCCTTTTCAAGCACTGCAGGAAAACTGAACTCCAAAGGGTGAGCTGTAAAACCCCAGTTTTTTAGGGGGAATAATTTTTACCTTAGCCATTAAATGCTCTTTTGGGGCATTTCGAAACAGAGCCTGGTTTGTAACGAGCAGGCAGCACATGCAGACCAACGAGGTGTTTCTGTGCAGCTCTTGCTCAATGCACATTTGAAAAACATGCAAATACAGCACACAAAAATCAGAGCCTGGCTGCTCCCACGGAGAGCTAACCCAGTCCATGGCTCATTGTACAAGTGCGTTTGCTGCTTGTTGTTGACAAACCACTCTGTTACTGAAATAACATCACACAGAAAGCTCATTTTGGCCCTTGAGCTCTATTTCCTCATCACACCAAATTTTGGGTTGATTCTAGGTAGTGGTTTAAACTTAATTGTGTTTCTGAGCCAGGTAACTCCTATAAAGGGAGCTAAATCCATTTTTGTTTGGGTTTTTTGTTTTTTGTTTTTTTTTCATCAGCAGATACAAAGTAAATGTTACTCAGATCCTACGAAATCAACTCCCAGAGTGCAAGAAGAGCCCTCTCAGCCGGTGCAAGCAGAGCTTTGTTTACCACAGGGAGGAAGCAGCAACAGATGGGAACTTATTTGTAACACTGAACCCTTGAAACGCTGCAGCAACTGCTGTTACATTTTACTCACTGGGATTATCTGGCCACAAATTCCCACCGGCTCATGTCTCGTGTAGCAGAAAAAGTCTCCGTCTAACGGGATGGTTTTCCCATGGAATTTATCCGACCAGCCTGCACAGTATCTGGAGACAAGAATGTTTTGGTCACTGCATTTCGAACAACAAGTCATTACAAAATAACAAGTGTCCTGTCAACAGAAAATAAGGGCAACTTCCTCCAGCTATTTGCTTCCTTCCCGTTTTCAGTCACTTCCTAAAACACACCCCAATGCAAATATTTCCCAAACAGGTGATGTTAAAGATGGCCAGTAAATACAAATATTTGTGTCTCCCCCTTTTGCCAGCACTTTGCACAACATGAATTGTCATTCCTGTGCCATAACAGATCCCCACCATTAGTGTGAGACCTGTGTATAGCGTGAGACAAACGTACAGTTAAGAGAAATCCTTTGGAAAGCCACAGGAATCACAGCAGAAGGTAAACCCGAGGTGTCTGACACCCTGCCAAGGGCCAGATGAAACCACCAGTCAGCTCCAGATCCCACAACCCCCGAGTGGGAGGGACTCGGTCCTGCCCCTGTGGAGGTTTATCCGCCACGGGCCAGCTGTGGCTGTCACCTCACACCCACCTGAGACACTTGACCACCATGTCCAGATCCACCAGGTAGGAGATGGCGTAGGGTTTGCCGTTGTCCAGAGTCTCCAGAGCCTGCGAAAGATAACGCAGGGTGAGGGGGAAACTCAAGTGTCCAGTTTGACTCGGCTTGGAATTTGCAGTCTGGATGTGTTCTGTGTGTTGGTGTCTTGCTTCCAGCTTCCCCAAAGCACCTCCTCACCCTCTGCAGCCCTGCCCCAGGCTGAGCTGTGGGTGAAGGCCCTGGGACACCCGATGGACACCGACTCCCGTGGGCAGAGCTGGCTCAGGGAGCGCAGCACTCACCGCCAGGTAGGCCCGGTCCCGCTCGATCAGGTCGGCGAGGCGGTGCAGCAGCTTCCCCCGCTGGGAAGCATCCATCCTCCTCCAGGGAGAGCCCAGCTGGAACGCTGCCTTGGCTGCCTTCACCGCCTTGTCCACATCTGCCTGCGGAGGAGGCCGGGGAGAGGGTGAGAAAGGAATAACCAGCCCACACTCTCTCCCTCTCTCTCTCTCTCTCAAAACCTACTCTCCAGGAGAAAACAACCCCCAGCCAGAGTGGCTGCTTGTGCCAGGCTTTCTGGGGACGAGAACCTGCAGCTTTGGTGGCTGCCCCACTGCAAGACACCCATCAGCACGTGGGCCACAGCCCCTGGGTTTGCCCTGGGACCAGCAGCCCGGGCAGTGCTGCAGCAGCACAGCCTCAGCACAAACACTGCTCTGGAGCCCACACAGCTTTCCCAGCCAGTCTGCATCCATGGGGAGGAGGGAACAGGATTGGTAGCGGAGCAGAGGGTGCAACAGCTGTGCAGCCACCACCTCCACCCTCACTCACACTCTGTTAGTTCAGCTCCGGGCAGTGCAAACATCATCAAGTTATTTCTGCGGTGTCACCTGCTGGGTTAATATTTGCATCCTAGAACCAGGCATGGAAAAAGCTTTGGAAGTGTGCTTTTGACACTCTTCAGGATTCAGTCTAGAGGAGTTTTTCCTCGATCAGAGACCTCTGATCCATGATTTTGTCCTGTCAGGGCACTAATTGGTTTCTGGTTGGTTCTCTGTCCTGGCTTGCTGGAATGGTCTCGCCAGGACAAGCCAGGCTGCCACGAAGAAGCAACAACAAAGGGTTTCCCTCACTCACCTCTCCCTTGGGGAACTCAAACAAGTTTCCAGACTGTAGGAAGAACCCAAAATTGCTGGGAAACACCACCTCAGCTCTGCCACAAACTCTTAGCAGGGGATGACTACGTGACTATTCCCCACCAGTTCTTTTTTTAAATTTTTTAATTTCCTGGGGCTGAGATTGGTTTCCCACTGCAGCAGAAAGGGGCTGTGAGGCAAATCCTGACCTTCTGTGTCCCCTCTCCCCGTGACTGTGTCACACTGCCAGCACAGCACCCACAGGACCACAGAGGTGTCTGCCTTCATCCCTGCCTGTCCCAGCAACCTCTGCCCAGGACTGCTCCCAAACCTCCCAACTTTGGCTCCACTGCACGCCACATCTGTTCCTCTCTGCCCTTCCCAGTCCTGGCTTGGTGCTGGAAAGGCAAATCCAGGTTCTGTTGAGAGCAGCAGCCAAGGAAGAACACAAGCAGCACTTGCTGAGGTATTTGCATACAGAGCCCTCGTGGAGCTGCCCAGGTTAGAGGGGAGGCAGTGCCTTCCTCTGCAACCCCCCCTGGACCTGCTCCCACGGAGAACAAACCCATCTCACACAAACCACAACTCACCTTATCGCCCTCAGCCACCTGGCAGATGACTTCCCCCGTGGCTGGGTTGATGGTGGGGAAGGTTTTCTTGCTGACAGCATCGTGCCATTCGTTATTTATGAAAATCTGCAAAGGAAAAGCTGAGCAGAGCTAAGCCTTGGAGCCAGAGCCTGGTGAAATCTGGGGGAGCTTTGTTTGATGGCAGCTGAGGAGGCTTTAATTAAAAGGGCTTAACTTGACTTGTGTGGGCTCCCAACCTGCACCAATACGAAGGAGATATTTTAGCCTAAAAGCACACAACAAAAGGCACAGCCTCGAGTTAATCGAAGAATTCACAGCTCAGCAAACAGCACGAGAATTGGAAGCGATTCCCATCTTGTGAAAACCTTGCAGGGATACTGGGAAACTCAGGAGACCAAGCAGTGGGAAAATGCTTTAGGCACAGACACACAGTTACTTGGTTTTGTACAGAGCACTAGAGCTTGTACAGCATTTCTTACAGTCCTAAGGGTCTTTTCCAACTTAAATGATTCTATCATTTCCCAGATTAACTGATTTTAGGCTCCCATGCACTGAAACAGAACCAGGTGCCAACAACAGCTTTTCACCAACTCTTTCTTTCTTTCAAAGGGTGAATTTGTTTTTCCAGGTCCACAGCAGGACTGCGAGTGCCCAGACCGTGGTGCTCGCCCAGAACACGCCGAGCACTCGGCCAGCCCCCACCAGCCTGGCCACGGCCACCGGGAAGGAGTGGAATTCCTTGGGAGAGGAATGCTGCCTTCCGAGCACCCCGCACAGGTGATCCCACAGCGTTCGCCCTGGACCAAGGGTCTGATCTCTGCAGATAACCAGCACCCAGCCAGGCACCTCCCCCTCTTCACTCCCATTCCCAGAGTTTTTGCTGAGCCCATCGGGGGAAGGGGACAGAGCCCGATGGTGACGGGACACACACCCTGAGCCCCACGGGGCACCCAGGGAGCTTTTCCCGCAGTGGGATTTTCCCGCAGCACCAGGCTTCGGGCCCAAATCTGCGGGGGCTCCCGCGCTCCCAGCGTTCCAGCGGGATGTCCCAGCCCCACAGGCGGACACGGGAGCCCCGGACCCGGCGGCCCAGCCCGGCTGAGCCGGGACCGGCTCGGCCCAGAGCGGCCCTACCTTGTTGTAGGCGATGTCGGGGCGCGGGTTGGGCGCCGGGATGGCGGAGGCGGCGGCGGCCGAGAAGGACGCCCGGAGCTGGGCCGGGCAGAGCCGGGAGCTGCGCACCAGCGCCTGCAGCATGTTGAGCTGAGCCGAGCTGAGCCGAGCTGAGCTGAGCTGGGCAGGGCCGGGCCCCGCTCCTCGGGGCGGCCCCGCTCCGCTCCGCCCCGCCCCGCCCACCTGGGCTCGGCTCGGCTCGGCTCGGCCCCCGGGGCTGGGCCCGCTCGGCTCGGCGCGGTGCTGCCTAGAACGGACTCGGCGTGACTTGGTTCGGGTGGAATCGTCTCGATGCGGCTCGGTGCGGGCGGCGCAGTTTGGCTCAGCTCGGCTCAGCACGGTCCCGTTTGGATCGGCTTAGCACGGCTCAGCTGGGCTCAGCTGGGCTCAGCACCGTTCGGGTCAGTTCAGCCCAGCTCAGTTCAAATCAGGCTTGGTTTGGTATCAGTGTCCAGCACGACACTGCCCTGTCCCTGCCCCTGACCCTGCACAGGGAACTTAGTGTAGGAAACAGTTAGGAAAAGGGCAGAGAAAAAACCAGGAACACCTCCCTTGTGCTGGTTACTTTTGTGGGAGGGTGCTGTGATGAGGGAGAAGTTGGGGACCTGGACCATGGATGTGCCACCTCTTCCATGCACACAGGAATCCTGAAGAGAAGCTCCTGTGTGTCTGGCAGTGGGACAAGAACAGTCAATGCTTTCACAACAGGGACTGTTACTCAGTGCATACAAATGAGAAGCTTTGTAAAATTGCTCCCAACAATGGCTGAAGGCCTTTTCTTCTTGTTTGCTTAAGATGCCTTGTGCAACTTCAGCCTCCCAAGTGCAGGTTCACGTGCAGGGAACAGGGGGGTGCTCACGTTATCATCACCATCACTAAGGAAGCCACAGACCAAAAACATCAAGAGTTTTTAACCTCCAAAAGAAACCTGTGGTGTCACCCTCCGTCTGACTGCACTTTTTTGGCTTCTTCAGTGAGGGGTCTGTGACAGGTCACAGGGATGGCTCTGGTTTATAAAAGGGGCCACAAAAATTGTGGAATATGTCAGTTCAGATATAGTTTCCTCCAGTGTCCTGGAAGACCCAGGGTGCTGAAAGTCTTGCTGGAGGTTCCTGCATCTGCATTCTCCAGGCATTTCCCTCGGGAGGGGAATCATCTCAGCCCTGCTGTGCAGTGAGGAACCACACAGCCCAGCGAGGCAAAATGCCTGCCCAAGGTTATCCAGCAGGACTCCGATTAGGCTGTGTGTATCCTGGATCAGCTGAAAAGAAATCCTCTTGGGCAGGATCTCCTCTCTCATCCCTGTCCCCCTGTATCCCCTGAAGGGTGACCGATTCCCTTCACCGCTCCAGCAGCGGGTCACGGGCAGCCCTTTAGGAGATGGCACTCGCAAGGACCTCTTGTTCCAACTTGTTCTCCCTGCTGTTACAGACCTGCACGTGTTAAACCACTGTGGGAGACGCCAGACAGACCTGTTTTACCAGCAGAGATGTGCCTGTGTCTCCCAGAGGGAGCAGGTCAGGCTGTGTATCCACAGGGCACGTCACAGAGCTGAGCTCCAGCTCAGGGCTAAGCCCCCATGTGTGTCCTGCTGATCCCGGGGTGGAAAATGGATGACACTGAGCACTAGCCCTGTGTTAATGCTCCTCCTGAGCCCCTTCCCTCCCCTGGGGCTTGGCAGACAGACCCAGCAGCACTGACCCACCTCGATGGCAGCCCCGGCTCTGAGCGCTGCAGGGGCTGTGATTGAGCCTGAAAGATGAGATGGTTGGAGGTGCAGAAGTCAAGTGCCTGCTTGGAAACCACCCAAAGTGTCGGGGCTGGGCAGATCCAGGCTCAGATCCAGGCTCTCTCCTTCTTCCACAGCAGAGCCAAGTGCCTGAGGTTGAGGTGGAATTTCACCCTGGAGCCTGGGAGACTCCAAAGCTCAGGTTTCCAGCTTTCCTGTGCTCCATGGCCAGCAAGGCCACCCCAGGGCTCCTTGAAGTGCTCCTGGTGTCCCTGAGAGCAGGGCCACCTGTGGCAGATGGATGTGGCCTTGTGAAAGTGGGCTGTGAGGCTGTGCCCATGCTGGAGGAGCTGGAGAATCCAAAGAACTGTGCCCATCACTTTAATAATGAATTAATACCACACATAAAGAACCTGGAATTACCATGATTGTTCCCACCGTTCTCCCCGTGCTCTGGCCTCCCTGAAGTACTGAAATCCCCCATTCATCCAGACTGCATCCTCCATGATCCCCAAAGAGACCCAGAGAGACCCACTGGAGTCATGGAACACTGGAGTCCTCCCAGTTCCAGGGGCCAGGCACTGCCTCAGCTCCAATCTCCCCTGAATCCAGAGTCCTTGGGGACCTGATTCAGGTCCCTCCACACCAACTCTCCCTGCTGCAGGACTGACTCCCCTGCAGCCTCACGGTCCTAGGATGGATTTTGCCCCATACTGAGCTGGGCAGTAAAGGCACTGAGCACAGATAACAGCAAGCAGCACTGGAATTGGGAAGCTCACAGGCTGCCCTTAGCACAGCCTCTCCTGGGCCAGGCTGGATGGTTTAGTTTTCCATCCGAGTCTCCAAAGGACTGTGACCCTCATGGGACCCTCAGCCAGATGTGAAGCTCAGGTCCAAGGGAAGCAGCAGGCTGGGATCTGCACTGTGGAGATGTTCTGCTCCAGAGACCTGGGGGAGAGTGAGATCAGAGCCCAGTTGGGCACAGAAAGGGCTGCAGCACCTGGCTGCCCTGATCCATGGCCTGTACAGCCACCAGAGCCTCTGCTTTGGTCCTTGCACTCTCTGCCTGGGGCAAGAGCATTAGCATTAAGACACATTATGTGGTCTGGTGACCCTGCTGTCCCTCTGATAGCCAGTCTGAGGGAGTAACTAAGCTCCTTTGGAGAGGATCTTCATATCTCCATGGAGAACTGCGGGGACGGGCAACCTTTGGGACCAGCAGGCAAAGTCTGCTGGCCCCTGGTGTGGGATGGGGCAGGATCAGCTGAGATCCTGCCCTGTTCAGCCAGAAGTGCCTCAGCCAAGGGCTGCCAAGCTCCCAGGAATAAACCCCTCTCAGCAGTGCCAGCTGGCACAGCCTTGCCCGTGCCCTTGGCCCTTGCCCAGCCCAGGAGCGCTGTGGCAATTCCAGGCCAGGAATATTTGGCTGTTTAACCCTTCTCTGCATTATCTTTCTGCTGCAGGCAACAAAACTCCTCCCCTGGCTTTCACAACACACTTCCACAGCAAAGGTTGGCGGTGCAGGGACGATGCCAAGGAAAAGAGCAGCGGGATGGATGGGGAGAGGGCAGGGATGAGGGGGCTCTGTGGTCCCACACACAAGGAGCAGTGTCACCCAGGCATGGAGGAGAGAGCGTGTGACAGCTCCGATGTTTGGAGACTTGGCAAAACCGAATGCTTCTAAGAAGGGTCTCATCCCAGATCTGCTCATCTCAGCACTCCCAAATTCCCCAGAGCTGCTGCTTCCCTGCCCTTCCCAGCTTCCCAGCAGATCAGCTGCTGAGCACCCTGAAACTCTGGGGTTTGCTGGTTTCTGTCAGAGCACAAGGAAATGCTTTGGAAGGGCAGAACAACAGATGGGATATGTTTTTGGCAGCTAAAAGGCAGTTAAGTAACCCACTAGAATTCGATAATGCCACTGGAATAATTGAAAGTATAATCTCAGTGGCAGCCCAAGGGTGGGGATGTTTGCTTTCATTCACACTGAATGAGAGTTGTGGAGGTACAAGCAGCTCCCTGCCCCTCTGAGAGACCTCCCAAGGAAGCACCAGAGGGACACTGTGAGGGGAATTAGCTCACCCCTTCCCACGAAGAGACAGCAGCAAGGCCTCCCTGAACAGGGACAGGGAATGAGCAGCCATTTCCTCCCTGGACTGGCAGGTTGGAAAAGCCCAAGCCCAGCCAAGCTCTGGACACACCATCAGCACTGATGGCAGAACTTGGTGGAGCAGCACCAGCGACTACAGCTGGGCTGGCATTAACCTGCTCCCCTTGGAAGGGAGTTCCAGCTTCTGAAATCACTGTTTCCCAGGATATGAACTCTGTTACAGTCATGGGAACCCAGCCCCCTTCCTCCAAGCCACTGGATTCTGTGAGTGCCAAACCTCTGATGTGATCAGGAGAGCCAGGGCAGAGGCCACGATCCCCACCCTGGGGCAGGTTCAGCAGAGCAGCTCCAGGGGGGAAGATCTCACCTGCAGTTCTGGCAGAGCACGTGGAGTCCGTCTGGGCTGGCAACTCAGAAAGCCCCACTGTATTTTCCAGCTTGCAGTGAAGAGCCTGGGCCATCCCCAGCAGGCTGGTAGGGGGAGTGAGCAGGGGAACCTTGGGCACAGGACTTGTCCAGGTGCTGTAACTCCTGCTGGGAAATGGCCCTCGCCTGGCCCAGGTGCTGGAATGCCGTGCGAGCAGCTTTGTGGGGGGGAGGCTCTCAAACACTCGGAATCCTTCCTTTGTGGCAAACTCCCAGGCCAGCTCAGCCACAAACTCTGCATCCTGAGGGCTGCTGTCACCTGGGGCTGGGCTCCCTGGGGACAAGAGAGCAGGACTTGTTTCAAAGAGCCATTTCTCCCGTGGTCACATCCCAAACAGCACCATGTGCCCTCGTCTAGGCCAGCCCAGAAAAGCCTCTCAAAGGGATGTGAAAATAACATCCCGTTTTTCTCTGCTAAAGGCTCCAAGGCCACACCTGCTGTGTGCAGATGAACAGCACCCAGGGTTCCCACCACCTCCCTGTTCCCGAGCCCTTGGATGAGGCTGGTGCTGAGTTTGAAGGTCTGAGAGCTCCACCTGTAGGACACAGCTCTGGGCTCTCAACTGAGAAAGAGGAGACCCCACAGAAACCTCTGATTCACCAAAAAAACAGGAGCAGGCTGTGCTGGAGCAGGGAGGCAGCCCCGTGCTTTGCAGGACGCCATTCCCACCCCTCTGGAACACACATCACTGGACGGCTGCTGCCAGACTGCCCCTCAGTGAAACAAGATCTCTTATTTCCCACAAGAGCTCTGTGCTGGAAGCCCAAGAGTGCCAGACATGCCACGCTTTGGTGCAGCACTTGGGATTTCAGAGTTCTCGGGATTCTCAGCCCGGAGCGCCCAAACCCTGCTGGTGTGACCTCCCTGGCTCAGAGGAGGGGCTCTCCCCAGCCCCATGCTGGGTGTGTGCCCTGTGCAGGGCAGAGCTGTCCCGGTTGGGCTCCTCACCTGCCCAGCGCCGGTGCCGTCCCTGCAGCGCCACGGCCAGGCGGAAAAAGGCAAAGGCCATGTAGAAATTCCAGTTCTCCGGGAGCTCCACTCCCATGAGGCCGCAGTACGTCTGGGAATACTCCTCTGGAGTGGGAACTCCCAGCTGCTCCAAATCGCACTTCCTCAAGCCTGGAAGATGTGAAGGGGTGACAGTGAGTCAGCTGACAGCGAGGAGCTCAGAGCTCCCCAGGGATGCCATGAGGCTCATGGCAGAGCCAAGCAGCTTCCATGGAGGCACCTGCACCCATCCAGGACCTGCCCTGGGGCTGGCTCCATAAAAACTCTGGGGCTGGGCACCAGCCCGTGCAGGTGGAGTGCACACAGGGCAGTTCTCTATGTGAGGGTGAGATGGGAAAGCCGTGACTGACAGAGATTCCTCCTAAATGATGGAAGCATTTTCCTCTCAGTTTTACCCTAAATGACTCTTTTTAACAAGTGTACAATTGTGAACAAACTTTCCCTGGTGTGGTTCACAGCTTTCCCACCCAAAAGAGTTGCCCAGCTTCAGAACTGAAGTAATGCAAACCCAGAGGCCTCTGCAGTGAGCCCAGGTGCCAGCTGAGCTCCTTGGGCACAGCTCATCTGTTCTGAGCTCTGTTCCTCTCTCTGTGTCCCGCTGGCTTTGCCCCTCTCGGTACCTCTGCGAGCACTAAAGTGAGGTGGCAGGAAATAGGCCATGCAGCTATTCGCCAAATCAGAGAAGGGATCTCCTAGAGCTGCAAACTTCCAGCCAAGGACAGCAAGGACTTCTGGCCTGTCTGGATGAAAGACCAGGTGGTCCATCCTGTATCAGAGGGAAAAAGAGATCAGCAAAGTCTCCAGGGGGGGGAAAAAGAATCCCAATGCTCAGCAGCAGTAGGTGCCTTCCAATGCTCTTCACTCTCTTCAAAAATTGCCAAGTCCTCTGGGAGGCTGCACAAGTGGAACATTACATTTCTGCAAGCAGAGGACGGAGGTTGCTCAATAGTGAACTCCCTGGTTAATGATGAACTGAACTGTGCTTTGGAGAATGAAACCAAGTTAGTCAGAGCCTCAGCTCATCAGCAGATGTTACAGGACAGGCTAATCATAAACTGCAGCACACAAGTCACTGTCTGGGGGATGTTGTGGTCACTTCAAAGGCACACAGCTGCTGCAGCCCCTGCTCTGCCATGTGCTGTAGATTCTGCACAGCCCTCACCACTCTGAGCCCCAGGAGAGGGCAGGACCCCACTGGGGAGCAGCCAGAGGGGGCAGCCACCCCTCCAGGGGCAGAGAGCTCCTGCAACCTTGTGGAAGGAGCCTTGGGCAAGACCTGGCACACACCTCCACTGCAGCCCTACAGCCCTGGCAGGAGCCAGCCAGGGGCTGGCAGCACAGGGGCATCACTCAGCACCCCTCCCCTCTGCCCCAGCCACCCCACTCCATGACTGCACCTGGAACACTGGAAGGATTTGCCACTCAAACTCTTCCAGCACCAAATACCATTAGCAAGAAGCACCAAGGCTGATTTCTGGGTATTGCAGACACAGCTGATGATCCTCCAGTGTTAAACCAGTGTTTTCAGCAGTCAGGTGAAGAACCTCATTCCCTGGGAGATGCTGAGCCTGACCCAAAGCCCAGCTCTTGGACTGCTCTGAAGGGGTTTGTGTATCACTTTACACTTCTGGGATGTGCTCCAGGCAGTACCTGAAATCCCCATGTACCAGGGTCGTCTTCTGAGACTCTGGGAAATGCAGAGGCAGCCACTGGACAAGTCTCTCCATCGCTGGGATAGCGTGAGTTTCCACAGCTCGGTACTGCTTTGTCCAGGTCTCAACTTGCCGCTGAATGTAATTACCTGGAACAGGGAAAAGGGACTGGCACAAAGAGGCTTCAAAAGGGATGCAGTCCAACAGCCAAGCACACCTCAGTCCAGCACCCTGAGTTTAAGTGCAATTTCCAAGGGTCTTGTACATCGTTAACTGGGCGCTGGATTTAATGTTCTGGTGGAAATAATCTGATCCTGGACAAAAATGTAACTTCCCCACCAGATCCGGGAAGCTGAGCTGGCTCTGCAGAGGGACTGGAGGAGCTGAGGAGGTTTGGTCAGAGATGGCAGCAAACAAGTTCCTCCCGCAAATAAGTTACTCCATAGTGCAGCTGGTGCTCCTGGTGGGAAGCTCTGGGAACTCCTCACAGGAAACACCGACTGGAGGATCTAAACAGCTCTCCAAACCCTCCCACCACACCCGGGGATGCAGACACTGGGCTGCCCATCTTCCTTTCCCCACTGCTCCCAGTTTGGCCTGTCCAGCCCATCCCTTGAAATGCTGGCACACAGAGGGAGATGGAGGATCCCTGGCCTCCTCTCACCGTGCTCCCCGAGGTCCTGCAGCCCGGCTGCCCCGAGCTCCACGCTGTGGATCCTGGCGAGGACGTGGCTCATGGCGCGGTACCGGGCCTGGCGCTGGCGCGGCAGCAGCGCCGGCAGGGACACATCATGGTGGACACGGCCAGGGCAGAGCTCCATCACGTAGAAAGGTGAGCCAAGGGTGCTGGGGAGACAAGGGGAGACTGATGGGATTGAGCTCACCCTGCAGAGCCACCCCTCAGAGCTCACCTGCCCCCTGAACGTGGAAAGGGGAAAGCAGCCTCAGCAGCACCCGAGCACTCACCCGAGCCCCGGCCAGGCTGGTGAGTGGTGGCACAGGGCTGTGCCATCAGCAGCACTGGTCCCCCCAGCCCCTGCAAGCTCAGCTTGGAGGCTCAGCTTTTCCTTTTCCCTGCCTCCCTGCAGTGGGTGTGGAGCTGGGCTGTCAGGCTGCACACAAACACCGGGAATGCTGGACACACATTTAACTGCAGTGCAGAGGCTGCTCCTGCAGCCGGCAGAGATCTGAGCTGCCTGCAGGCTAGGAGGGCTGTCCTGCTCACAGACTTGCTACTGTCATGGCTGTCTGAGGTCTGGCATTTGGAAAAACCCTCTCTTCATTGCAAACCTGAGCACACTGAGTCAGCAGGAAGCCCTACAACATCGTTTTACAGCTGCTTTTCAAAGGGAGCATTTTGATTAATTGCTGAAACAGGACACACCTAAACCAAGCCAAATAAAAGTGTTTCTGTCCTTTGAACTTCTAGAGGCTCCTCCAGCCCCAGACATGGCAAATGCTAATTACACCAGTGCACTCTGTGAGCTCTGGCTCCTTCTCTCCTCTCCTCATGTTTGGGCAATCTGGGTGCAGTTGTCAAGCACAGAGCAAAAGCTGGGATCAGGAACAGGATCCCGGGCCAGGATTTACCTGCTGTCCTCGCAGAGAGCAAGTACAGTGGGAACAGGAATACCAGCCTCAGAGAGAGCCTTCAGGAGCCTGCCAGGGGAGTCAGAGAGCTGGGTCAGCACAGAGAGGCAGGAGGGAACCAATACTGGAACACATCCTTGCAGGAAGACACACACGAGTCCTGTGCTCGGTGTTAAACACACTACAATAACATGGTTGGAGTGGGTGAAAGAAGAGCACCCAAATCTTCACATGGCCCAGAACAAGGGGAGATCACAAATGATCCCCACCCAAAAAGTCCTGCAGCTCTGGTGCTGAGCACACTTTGCAGTAGGACCCCTCCCATGTGGGGCACGGCTGCCTCTCACCTGTATTCCCTTGGGACAGAAGGGCCTGAGGGGCTGGGGCTGTCAGGATGCTCCTCCTCCTTCTTCAGCACCAACAAACGATCCCCAAACTTGACCAAACAGCTCCGGGTGGCCTCTCCATGGTCAAACTGCAGGAACTCCAGAGGGCCTGAGAGTTGGGAGCAGAGAGTCAGCACTTCCCCAGCCCCTTCCTGCACCTGGGGCTGAGATCCCACTCTGTATCCCAGATCCCTGGGAGCAGCTCATAGATGGCTTACAGGACAAGAATATTCCTGGCATCTCTTTGGCAACTTGTGCTCAACCCCCTCCAAATGAGAAAGTCCTAAAATGTTGTTTCCCACTTCTGGGAAATGGTGATGGGTCACTGAAATGATGGATGCCTGTTCTGTTTGGAAATTAAGAGCCTTTCATTAACATTACTTTTGAATCCATTTGTCACATGATGGAAAAAGCCAGTGGCTCCAGAATATCCAGGCTTTCCAGCTGAAGGGCCAAACCCACTGTGATACCTGTTGGGTGGGCACCCAGAACGTTTTCAAGGTACTTCTGCAGTTGATCCTTTGCGATTTCCATGCCTGGTCTGACTGAGCGAGTATAGGGGACAAACCCTCGCAGAGGAAATCCCAGATGGGTTTCCAGCTCTTTGAGTGCTGCCTCTGGATCATTGACCTGAAAGCAGGAGGGAGAGAGAAACACTGGTGGAGGATAAAATTTCCTGGGAAAGAAAGAGCCCTGCAGAGTTGTGATGCATTTATCTGTGAGTCCAAAGGCACTGATCCACTGAACTCAGCAATTCACAGGTCATTCCCTGATTCACACAGGAATTCACGTGGAGTTTCCTGCCTTGGTCTCTGTCCTGAACATGTGCCTGTGATGGTGGCATAGGCACTGTGAGCTTGGGATAAGGGCTGGAATTCCCTGTGTGCAGTCCAGGGGAGCAGAGTTCACTCTTCTCACCAGTCCCACTCTTGTCCTTCCCCTCACTGAAGTAAAAGCCCCCGTGCTCACTGTTTCCAAAGCCTGGCACATCCTTGAGGCCTCAGAGCTCCCAGGAATTCATTACACAGGGCTTATTTTCTCCCCTCAGGTGGATGTGGTTGGCTCAGCTGTAGGGTTGGGGCTGTTTCTCCCATAGGGAACCGAGGAACAGAAAGGAGAAGAGACTTCTCCAAGGTTCCACTGGCTGTAGGGTTTGGAGCTGGGAATGAAACAGAGCAGTGCAGACCCTGCCAGTAATCTCTACTTTAACCCCACCACATCCTGCAGGAACAAAGACAGGATGGAACAAAAGGCTTGGCAAGACGAGTCGGGCACTGCCACTGAAAATATGGAACCATTCAAGCCAAACAGCTTCTGGATTCCAAATCCACCCCTAAATCCTGCCCTGGATGAGTTCCTTTGTACCTTCACCGTTTTCATGCCAAGCTGGGCTGCTGCCTCCAGGTTGTGGCTGCTGCTGTCAAGGACAATGGATTCCTGGGGCTGGACTCCCAAGCGCTCCAGGCACAGCCTGTAGATCCCGGCATCTGGCCGGTGAATTCCTTCCTGATGGGATTCAACCACCTACAGCAACACCAAATGGATTATGGGTGAGCCTGCTGGGACCACAGACAGATTGCAGTGTTGGAAATGGAGATGGGAGGGTGGGACTGCCAGCCTAATTAACATGAGGGATGAAGGACATGGAATGAGGGCCTGCAGCTGGATGGGACATCATTCCAGTGACTGTGTGGGTGCCAACTGCCTTGGCTGTGGCTCTTCAGCTGAAATCAGCTGAACAGGATCAGCCAGTCCTTGGATGGAAGATATCCAACGAGATGTCCCCATGTGGGAGACTTGCTGGGTATCCCAGGCCAATTGCTCAGTGCTGTCGGAGGAAGCCTTGGATGGCAGCACCTTCCAAAGGCTCTGGAAAAGTGTCCTGACCACTGCACCCACCAACCAACCCTGACAGCAGCTCAGGTGTTGACCACAACCATCCACCCAAATCTGGAACAAAACCCTGATCTCTGAGCCCTCACGACCATGAGCAATCCAGGCAGTGTTTCCTCCCTGCTTTGATGACACTCCAGGAATAAAAATGAATCCACTGGATGGACACAAAGCCAACACTAATGGAAATCCACATTCAGTTATTTTTTTTCCCCACTAACTGCTGTTCCAAAGCACCACACACCATATGGGCTGTGATATGGAGAGGCTATTGAAGTGCTTTGAAATGCCCTGTGATGACAATCACACAGACATCACACCAGAGCATCACCCCTCTGCACCAGTGACACCAGCAACACCCAGAAAGCTGAGCCAGTAATGGCATAATGTTGACAGGATGACTGTAAACAGTCCCAGGTTTTAAATGCATTAATGTGACTCTTCCTTGCATATTTTGTTGTCTTAATCAAGGTTATAAAACAAGCCTTAAACTCCTGAAATTCAAAGATTTGAGCGGGGCACGCGAAAAAAGCAAATTTTCTGTCATGCTGAGCCGAGTCCTCACGTGAAAATGATGCCACATCAGAACCAGCCTTGAGGTTCACAGAGAATCTTCTGTGTCATCTCTGCAAAGGTGAGGGGTGTTGGGAAAGAGGGCTCTGCTGGGAGAGGGGTCTGTGCTGGGAGAGGAGACTCAGCTGGGAGAGGGGCCTTGCTAGGGTCTGTGCTGGGAGAGGGGTCTGTTCCTGCTCCTCAGCTCACAAAGATTGGCATGTAGGGGGTTTTTTGTAGTGTAGGGGATGCTTTGCAATTCTTTGAAGAGCCCTTACTCTTTTAAAGCTTTTTTGTTCAAAGCAAGCAGAGGCACTGGGTAATAACATTTACTTTTTGTATGGTGTTCCAGCTTCCAGGTCCTGTACTGAAATCACTGCCTGTGCCTGTTACACAGACACTTTGATTTTCCAGAGTCACTCAGCCCTTCTCCAGGGCCCAGTCCCTGCAGTGAATGATGCCAGGAAAGGTTTTCCCAGGCTCTTACACTGCTGTCCACCTGCCTGCACCTGCTGCTGGTGCTGCTCGCTCGGTGCCTGCATGGAAAGAATTCCAGCCTGAGCCTGAGGAGCAGAGCCACATTCAGGATCCATCCAGCCTTACCATATCAAAGTGCCGTCGATCCAGGGGCAGGAACCTCCCTCCCTTCCCCAGGCACGAGGTGCTGCTGAGCAGAGCTGTCTTAAGCCCTTGTGCCCGGACACACCGAGCTGCTTCTGCCATCGTGGGGAGCTGTTTCATCATCTCAGCCCAGATCAAGTCCCACAGAAAAGAGTCCACTGGAACACAGACATTTG
This sequence comes from Pyrocephalus nanus, assembly GCA_038380795.1. Classification (NCBI taxonomy): domain Eukaryota; kingdom Metazoa; phylum Chordata; class Aves; order Passeriformes; family Tyrannidae; genus Pyrocephalus; species Pyrocephalus nanus. Next base: position 8,522,778 of record CM076278.1, read on the forward strand.
CCTGAGAAAGCAGAGAAACCCCAGGAATGATAATTAGCCATAAATGGTTTTTAAGGAGGGATGAAAATAAAGAGTGGTTGGGTGGGTAGGTGGCCTGATCATCTTATCTCGCTGTCCTACTTCCTCTGGCAGCAGAAGGCAGGCAGGGGATCTCTCAGCTTTGCCCAAACAAACAAGTGTTCTCACAGTACTGATTCTGCAGAGGCAGCAGAGGACATAAAGGGCTGATTTTGGGAAAGGGAAAGGCAGGGTAGAGACAAACATTGACTGACTGCTCAGCAGGCAGGGGAGGAACCTGCAGTTTACACTGAGCTGTTTCAGAAGGATATTATTCCAAGAGGATTCTTGCTCTGTGTCCCTGGGGCTTTCGTGAAGGAGCCTCTACTGATCTGAGAACCATCCCTGGAGACCACGGTCTCCATCCCTCCTGCCCATGGATGAACTGACAGCCAAAGCCTCCCAGCTGCTTCCTGACTCTGATTTCTCACCTGGGCTGATCCAAGAGCTGTCTTGAGATCAGAAAGTTATGAAAGAAGCTGATGGAAATTAAGGCAAATTCGACGCCTGCCCTGCCCGGGTACCAGGGTGATGGTGGCAGTGAAAATCTGCCCTGCTCAGACAGCAAGGCTTCCTAGATGGAAAATCCAGACCTTTCCAGCACAGGATTTCTCTTCCAAGCTCCTCTTTCCTCACTGAACAAGCACAGCATCCCATTTCCATGCAGCCAGGAAGCACAAGGAGAGGAGAAAGGGGGATTGGCTTACAATCTCAAAGCACTGCTGTCCCAATTCCTGCAGGAACTCCACAGCTGTCAGCTCCCCTCTGGAATACCTCTGGGAGGGACTGTTCTCCCCTCCAGACAGCAGGGCTTGCTGGATGGTGCCAGCTGGAATACAACTCTGGGCCTCCCAGTCTACAGGGAGAGAAGTGAAAAAGCCAGGGAAGAGCATGGAATGGCATCTTCAGAACTGGGAAATCAGCTTGGAACCCTCCATGGTGGATCCATCGCCCACGAGGATGGATGTGCTGGACTGGGGTGATGGACCCAGCACACCGGGAAGAGTTTGGGCATTCCAGGAACTGCAGCTCCCCATCCCTGATTGTGGTGTGGTGTCTTTGGAGGGTTCCTAAAGGTGCTCAAGGACTGCACCAACCATGGGTGGTATCAGCTGGTGGCACCACAGGACAGTTTTGTTACCAGGTGGGGTCAGGGTGGGCACTGTCACCTCTATGACCTGTGATGGCACAACAGGTCCCATCCTCATCACCTGGGGTGTCTCACCAGAACCAGGGCAGGGTCAGGTTGGATCTCAGGAGAAGGTTCTTCCCCCAGAGGATGGTTGGCACTGAACAGGCTCCCCAGGGAATGGTCACAGCCCCAAGGCTGCCAGAGCTCCAGGAGCATTTTGACAATGCTCTGAGGGACAGGGGGGGATTGTTGGGGTGTCTGTGCAGGGCCAGGAGCTGGACTGGATGATCCCTATGGGTCCCTTCCAACTCAGGACCCCCCCTGAGCTCAGCACTGGGAGCACACACACACCTGTGGCTGTGCTGGGGGGGTCTGGGAGCAGGACCCCGCTCTCCTCAAAGATCACGGCCCTGTAACGGCCCCATCTGGACCCGTGGCACCGGATCAGCCTCTGTGGGAGCTGCTGGATCCTGACACAGAGCAGGGCACGGGCACAGCTCCTCAGGAACATCCTGGCACATGGGGGGACTCCAGGGAAACTCACAGCTGGCCTGGTCAGAGGAGAGAGAACAGGACACAAATAGAGAATTAGAGGGGTGAATGTTTGTTTATGGAATCGTTAGGATCGGAAGAGACATCCAAAATCAGTCCAACCTCTGACCAAACCCCATCAGCCTCACTCATCCTTATGGCCAAGTGCCACCTCCACTCGTGTTTTGGGCACTCCCAGGGATGGGGACTTGGGGACTCCACCCTGGGCAGCCACTGAGCTGTTCCCTAATGACTGACACACACTAATTGCTAATCGTTAAGTGGAGCAGGTGGGGCTTCCAGGGAACAGGGACAAAAGGAAGCAGCCTCAAGCTGCGCCAGGGCAGGTCCAGGTTGGGCATCAGGAGGGATTTCCCCATGGAAAGGGTGGTCGGGCATTGGAAGGGGCTGCCCAGGGAGGTGGCGGAGTCCCCGTCCCTGGAGGTGTCCAAGGAACGCCTGGACGTGGCACTCAGCGCTCTGGTGACAAGATGGTGCTGGGTCCCGGGTCGGCCTCGACGCTCCCGGAGCTCTTTCCCACCCCAAATTCCCGGGATCCTTCCCAATCCCAGCCCCGCCACTGCGGGGGCTCCCCCGTCTCGCGAGAACATACCCGCCTCTCGCGAGACCCCCCGCGGCCCCTCAGCCCCCTGTCTCGCTCCGCCGGTGCCGGCCCCGCCGCCGTGACGTAGGGGCGCCGTGACGTCACGCGGCGAGCGGCGCGGCGGAGGCGGAAGCGGCGGCGGCACCGGTGCCGGTGCCGGGCCCATGAGCGTGTCCCGGTGCTGATCCGCCCGGAGCTGAGTCCATGAGCGTGTCTCGGTGCTGATCCACCTGGAGCCGGGCCCGTGAGCGTGTCCCGGTGCTGATCCGCCTGGAGCCGGGCCCATGAGCGTGTCGCTGGTCGTGATCCGCCTGGAGCTGGCCGGGGCCTCCCCGCTGCCTAAGGCCTTCGCCTACAGCGCGGCCGGTGCGTGCCCGCGGCCCCCTCGGGGTGCCGCCGCTACCGGGGCCCCGCGCCGCCGGCCCGGCCCAACGCCCGGTTTGTGCCCGCAGGTCCGGACATGGCAGCGGAGAGCACCGGCGCGGCCCCCGCCGCCGTGCCCGCCTGCCTACAGGGGAAGGGCCCCGGGGAGCGCGCGGCCATCCTGCACCAGCACCTGGGGCGGCGGGAGATGACCGACGTGATCATCGAGACCATCCGGCCCCGCGCAGGTACCGAGCGACGGGGCTGGGGCTGTCCCGGGGCTGTCCCCGCCGCTCACACCGGCCGGGGGCGCTTGAGGGGGCTGCGGGGTTTGCGGGTCTGGAGCCGGCCTTGCAGTTTGGAAAACAAGCTGAGGAGTTCAGGAGTGTGCGCTGGGTGCGGGGGCAGAGCTGGTTGCTCCTGGCAAACACTTCCCACTGAGCTCATCCCGATCCAGCACTTCCTCAGGAGGGGCAGCTCCTCTGCTCGGCATGAGCAGAGACAGGACCAGAGGAAACATCTGGGTCAGGTTGGATCTCAGGAAAAGGTTCTTCCCCCAGAGGGTGGTTGGGCTCTGAACAGGCTCCCCAGGGCAGTGTCACAGCCCCAAGGCTGCCAGAGCTCCAGGAGTGTTTGGACAACACTCTGAGGGAAAGGGTGGGATTGTGGGGGTGTCTGGACAGGGCCAGGAGTTGGACTCGATGATCCTTGTGGGTCCCTCCCAGCTCAGGATATTCCCTGATTCACTCCACAGAGGTTTAGTTCCTTTCAGGCTGTGCCACAGCTGGCCTGTGTTTTGCTCCCCAGCATTGCTACTCCGTAGCAACGAAACCATTTGCTCTGTAAATGTTTCATTTCCCTGGCAAGGAGGGATTTAAGGATGGGAGCACCAAGTCTGACACACATCCAGGGTGCACAGCAGGAGCTCCCACTCTTCCCCTGCTCAGCAAAGCTGCCCCAGTTGCTTTGTGCTCATACTGGTGCCTGTTGGGATGTCACTGGGCACGGGACAAATGTCCTCCAGCTCAGTCCTGGGGCTCCCACAGGGTGTCTGTAGCTCTGGAGTGTCCCTTTCATCCAGCAGGGATGAGGGGAATCTCATCCTGCTGCTCCCCAGGTCTGTGCTTTGTGTGAACACAGGCTGTGCTCGGGGCACAGCAGCACCTCAGTAACCAGGAAACTCTTGGTTTGTGAAAGATGAAGCCAAAGCTGCCGTGGAGGGAAGGAAATCCTCGGAGGCTGCGTCTGCTGAGGACAAAACCAAACAGGAGGAGCAGAGCAAGGAGCGTGAGGCTGCTCCAGACTCCCCCTCCAAGCAGCTCCCTGACCAGATCTCCTTCTTCAGCGGGAACCCCTCGGTGGAAATCGTCCATGGAATTATGCACCTGTACAAAACAAAGTAAGGCTGGATTCCTGGGAAGGGTGAGTCTGTCACCCCGGGGCTGTGGCTCCTGATGGGGACAAACAGGAAGGGTGACTCCTTCACAGCGTGCCTGGGGTTAATGGTGGAGCTTGGGTGACACAGCTGAGTGGGTGACACTGGGGGTGTTGGGAGCCCGTTCTGGGGGCTGTAACAGCACAAGACAAACACAGATTCCAAAAAAAATTTCGTTTGAAAGCAGCTTCCTGAGGGATCCCACGAGTTAATCGTGATCTCTGGCGCCTTGGTGACAGGCCTGGGAGCTGCCTGAGGAGCAGGAGGTTTCATCCTGTAATTCCACTCCATTCCCCTCTAATTGTGGGAGAACTCCCATTTCAGGTCTTCCTGGAAGCCACCAGGAGGCCCCAAAAGGGCACTGGAAATAGTTTCTCCCTTGTTCTGGTAGCAGTGCTGAGCACCTGGGGCTGGGCAACTTCAGCTGCTTTTATAGAGAAACAGATGTCTGATCATTCCTGGCAATCCCATTGCCGTTGGAGCTGCCCAGTTCAGTCCTTGGCTGAAGGATGGCCGGGCCTGTTCCACGTGGGGGGCCCTGGGTGTTCACCACAACCCCTCTCAACATTTACAGAAGAGAGTCAGGGTTGATAACTCCTGTAGTGACTGCAGCAGTAGGAATGGTGTGTCCAGCTGTGCTTTCCCCCTCCCTGAGGTGTCCCTGTTGTGTCCCCAGCAAGATGACCTCCCTGAAGGAGGATGTGCAGCGCAGTGCCATGCTCTGCATCCTCACTGTCCCAGCCACCATGACCAGCCACGACCTCATGAAGTTCGTGGCCTCCTTCTATGAGGTGATTGAGCACATGAAAATCATCAGAGACTCCACCCCAAACCAGTACATGGTGCTGATCAAGTTCAGCTCACAGGTAAGAGCTGGGAGCCCCTTGGCTGGGCTGTCACTGTTCAGGGGGCTGTGTGGCTTCACTGGTCAGATGTCAGCGAGGATTGCACTCACCCACGGGGAAACAGCCCTGTCCCTGTTCCCTGGGAATTCCTGGGGCTGCTAAGGTCAGTCCCACACCTGGAGGAGAGTACCTGCCCTGTTCTCGCTGTGATTTTTCTTGGTTTAGTTCTTGCTTTGTCTTGGCAGGATATTTTATTAAAAATAGCCCAGACAGGGAGTTCTCTGCTGTCTCACAGCTTACTCAGAGGAGTGTGTTGTGCTGTGCTGAACTGAAAGGACCAAGCCACTGGGGCTCCCTGTGTTTTAGGAAAGACCTTTTCTGAGGAGCTGGGTGGTGTCCCAGCCACCGCCAGTGTGGAGAGGACAGTCACCCCCAAACTGAGAGCCCCTGGGGTGCTTTGATACCCACATAACACAGTTTGCTGCTTACAGGTCTCCCGAACTGTGTGGCCTTAAATTCCCCCCTCCAATTCCTGTGTGGACTCTTCCACTTGTACATTCTCTTCTCCCAAATGCTAATTCCATATTTTGGGGTTCAGGGAGAGGTTTCCCCCAGCTGTGAATGCTGCCTGAGATGCTTCCCATGCCCCTTGTGCACGTGGAATATTTGTGTGAATTTGTGCTAACTGAAGTAGTTACAAAGTTGATTTTTGTCCCTTGCTGTACCACATTATACAGGCAAATACCTAATGCTGCAAATCCCTAAACTTGTGCTCAATTCACCCTGAAATTCCTGTTTCTGAGGAAATTCCTTGGAGCTCTGTTGACCCCTAATGGCTGTGCCTGCAGGTGGCAAAACAAATCTCCAGGGCCTTGATGCTTCTGGCTGGAATGACCAGGAGTCTGGGAATGTGGCATTCAGCTCATTGCCTCAATCCTGTGTTGAGAAAGGGTTTGGGGAGTTACTGAGTGCAAAGGGATGATGGATTTGACAGGGTTTGGTTTGGTTCTGCCTCTTTTGCTTGGATTGTGGGTGGTGACGTGGACTCTTTCCCACAGTTAAGCTGTTGCTCCCTTCCCTGTCATCACCATCCTGCACCGCGTCCCTCTTCAGTTTTTGCAGAGGCCAAATCTGCTTTACAAATGCCCTGAAATTGCTGACAAGGGGCAAAACAGATGTGAAGGGAAATCCCTCATTCCTGCTGAATGATCCCATATCAGCATTGCTGTCACTGCCCTGGACTTCACTTCGTGTCTTCCAGTGGTGATGCCAAAACCCAGTGCCTGCAGCCGAAATCCCTCCCCTGGTGTTACAGGGCTGGGTGAGGGGAGAAGGGAGGATACAGGAGGTTCCTCCTCCTCTTCCTGGGTTGTGTTAGCTGTGAGTTTTCCCTTTTTAACTGGTTTCCCCTGCTCTGTGCCCAGGCTGATGCCGACAGCTTCTACATGGCCTGCAACGGCCGCCAGTTCAACTCCATCGAGGAGGATGTTTGCCAGCTGGTGTACGTGGAAAGGGCTGAAGTCTTCAAATCAGAAGATGTAAGTTTGGTCTGGTTTTTTCTCTGCACTTCAGAGGATGAATTGGGTGATTTGGACTGGGGCAGAACACTGCAAGAACAGCTCAGCTGCATCAACCCAAACTCTGCTTCCCGTTCCAGTGTCCCTGGGAGAGTCTGTGTGGTAATTCCGTGGGTTTTATGCCTTGTCTCTGACCTAAACCTGCCTTGTGTTGTCATTTAGTGAACCCCCAGAGCACAGTGGGGCTGGTGGACCTTCACTGTGCCCGTGGCTGTGGCCTGTTGAATGTTGGGGATCACTTTATTTCAGATAAATTTCCACCCACTTTGTGTTGCATTTGTAATCCCTGGTGCCAGCAAGAGAGAAGCTGGGCTTGGTTGCCGGTGCTTGGCAGGTGCTGAGCGGTCTGTTGATGCCTTGCAGGGAGCCAGCCTGCCCGTGATGGACCTCACAGAGCTGCCCAAGTGCACCGTGTGCCTGGAGAGGATGGACGAGTCGGTGAACGGGATCCTGACCACACTGTGCAACCACAGCTTCCACAGCCAGTGCCTGCAGCGCTGGGAGGACACCACGTAAGGGGCTTTGCTTCGTTCCCACACCCAAAGCCTGCTCTGAGCGTGAGGGGTTTGTGCTGACAAGGCACTGCTCATCAGAGTGGGGGCAGGAATTACTGCAAGGCCCGATGCTCTTGTTTTCCCATTAAGAGACTCCCAGGGAGGAATCTCCTTGCCAAAAGTAATTGAACAATGATTCCCGAGGGCCTCGCTGCTGAGGCAGGGAGGGAGTTGTAGAGTAATGCTGATTATTTCAAAATACAGGATAAAAGTGCTGGGGTAAACAGCACTGAGTGCACACACAGCCCTCTTCACTCAGCATTGTCAGTTCGGTTATCCCTAAAAAAGATGGATCTGCACACCTGCCTGGAGCTGAGGGGCCCTTTGGGCAGCCCTGCAGGTTTCTCTCCTGCCTGGATGCTGGGAGGGGAGGAGGAGGAGCTGGGCAAGAGCAGGTGTGCAGGGAGACAGCACTGGGAAGGGGAAGGCAGGGAAGGAAGGAATGATGACAAGGTCACTCAGTAAATCAGGCAGGGGAGGCTCCACACAGGCTGCTGTTCCAGGTGGGTGTGGGATGAGGGATGGGGGGCCATGCCCTGCATGTGGAGACCCTCCATGGCACTGGGCAATGCTGGGGGCCAGACCTGAGTCTGTCCTTAAAGCAGCTCCTCTTGCTCCCTTAACCCATCCCTGTTCGTGGTCCCACCAGCCCTCACATCCCTGGGGAGGGGATTTCAGCATTCCTGGAGCCCCCAGCTGGCACCCAGTCAGCTGCTCAGAGTTGGACACGTTTTGTATTCCTCTGGACACTGTTTGCTGCACCTCAGGCAGTCACAGTTACTGCAGCAGGAGGCTGCACATCTTCCCTGTGCCTGCTCTGTCCCTCGGACCCTGATGCCTGATTCTCTGATGGACTGTGAGGAAGATTTTACCTCCCTGTCCATCACTCGTGAGCCAAAGCAGCAGAACCCCAGTGCCATCGATCAGATGTGTAGCTGTGCAAGTTGATGGGCTGCTTTGCTCACAAATCAAAACCAGTTTAAATCTGAAGCAATGGAGCTTAGCCAGTGCAGGGGCAAGATCCAAAACAGCACTTAAACATGTACTATACAATTTAAGCAGAACTTATGCTCCACATCTCAGAGAACCATAAAGGAAAATCCCTGTCCTTGCTCAGGCGCCACAGAGGCTGTAAATGCCTGAATTTGCACAGAAAGCTGACTGCAATCCAGTTGCCTCCTCCCTGGAATAGTTCTGTGGCTTATCCAGCAGCTAATGAAAAATACATAAACAGTCCTGGCAGCAGATGCAGCCTCAGCTGCCCCGAGCTGAGCTGAGCTGCTGGTGCTCCGGGTCTGGACAGGTTCCTTCTGCTCTTGGGTGTTCTGGCAGCACTGAGGTACTTCCAAAAGGGATAAGAGACCTCCTGGATCTTTGGTGGATCCAGAAGGAATGCCTGCTGCTGATTCCTTTAGGGTACAGTTATGGGATGTTCTGCCTGGGAAGGCTGAGACCAAATCCCTTGGGTTGGGGTGGAACTGAGGCATCTCCTCAGGGTTGTTCAAGCACTAAGGTGTGTTTGTGGAGTGTCACTTGGCTCTTCTCAGCAGGGGGTAGCTATAACATGCTCGTGTTTGCAGATGTTCTTTGTGCTTGGACTGCAGCTAAGCCAGATCCAGCTGAACCTGTGAAATGGCTTTGGGAGAACTGTTCTTTGTTCTTTTGTCACTCACCAGCCTAAAAGCAGTGGAATGGAGGTCGATTTGAGTGGGTGAATGTGAACTGAGAGATGGGGGATACGGGGCATTCCCTGGAGCTCTCTGGCTCTGCTTAATTACTGGAAGATGAGGATGGAGCTCCCTGTGTCTCATCACGATGCTTTATTGCCCCCCAGGTGCCCTGTCTGCAGGTACTGCCAGACACCAGAGCCCGTGGAAGAGAACAAGTGCTTTGAGTGTGGAGTTCAAGAAGTAAGTAGGTGGGTGGATGGTGAGTGAGATCTAGACTAGATCTGACTGCACAGCTTCTTGGGCTGCTTTGGGGGGGTAATTCTGTGGCTGATTTTACCAATCAGGGGGATATCAGCTTTCCTTTTGAGTTATCTCCAGTGAGCAAGGCCCCCCTTCTCTTTGGCCTTCCAGAGGAGCAGGAAAGGGAAAGCAAACCCTGCTGGTTCCCCAAGGGAGAGACTGCCCAGCACCAGCAGGGCAGGGGGGTGGGATCACACTTCCCCAGGGTGCCCCAGGTGACTGTGCTGTACCCACAGAGCTTTCCCTGTGTTGGCAGAACCTGTGGATCTGTCTGATCTGCGGGCACATCGGCTGCGGGCGCTACGTCAGCCGACACGCCTACAAGCACTTCGAGGAGACCCAGCACACCTACGCCATGCAGCTCACCAACCACAGGGTCTGGGACTACGCTGGAGGTGAGAGCTCCCTGTCCCTCCTGCGGGGCCACCTGGCTTGGGGACAGCTCTTGGGACCCCTTGGGAAGAGGAGCTGAGGCAGAGTTTGCCCGGAGATGAAGGAGTTTGTGTCTGCACTAATCCCTGTCTTTTGGGAACATCCATCTCTGCTCTTACAGCAGCTTTAGTGGGTCTGGAGCAGATGGAGGAGGGAGAACATGACTGGAATGTGTTTGTCACTCCCTTTCCACCCGTTTTCCCTGAGGTGTGGGAATGGGCTGAGTTGTCTGGGAGAAGAACAAACCCATGTGAGGTTGGCTCTGGGCCTCCCCAAGGTGCTGGTGCAGAGCCTGGGGGGTTAATTGTGCTGCAGGACTGGGGGCAGCCTGGGGGGGTTAATTGTGCTGCAGGACTGGGGGCAGCCTGGGGGGGTTAATTGTGCTGCAGGACTGGGGGCAGCCTGGGGGGTTAATTGTGCTGCAGAACTGGGGGCAGCCTGGGTGCCCCTCAGCTCCAAGTGCTTGGATCTCCTCTCCTCAGACAACTACGTCCATCGGCTGGTGGCCAGTAAAACCGACGGGAAGATCGTTCAGTACGAGTGTGAGGGGGACATGTGCCAGGAGGAGAAAATTGATGCCTTACAATTAGAGGTAAATATTTTGACGTGCTGGGCTCTTGTGTGGGGAAGTGTTTCAAACCCTGACACGACCACGGTTCAATCCCCATCAGCTTACACAGCAGACCTTGCTCCCTGCCTGTAGGGAATCATCTCCAGGCAGGAGCAGGAATGGCTTTACTGCTTTTTTTTTTCTTCTTTTTTTTTTTTTTTTTTTAAACCTTCCCTGGCTCTGCAGAGCTGATGCAGCGCCGTGTGAGCTGCAGTGTTGTCCTGTGGTCACTGAATTGAAGATGAGCTGGTTGTGCTGCTGCAAACACTCAGGTCACTGGAGGGAGAAATGGGTCTGAGTCACTCCCCAGACCCTTCCCAGTGGATTTGTGACCAGGGTTCAGAGCCAGGATCCGTGTGGAACTGTCAGTTAGAGCAGCTTAGCTCCTAAACTGAACCAGGCTGTAGGAATCCTTGGCCAGCAAAGCTGACAGGCTTGTCTGACACCAGCACTGTTCTGTTGCCTCCTTTTGAACAGATAATGATTGATTTATTTTCAGTACCTGTTGCCCAGCTTCTCTCCTAACTAAAGGAGAAATGCCTGCTTCACTGAGCAGGCACTGCAGCACCATTTCAGCCGCATTAGACACGAGGGGATGTGAGGAGGAACAGCCCACAGGGACCAGACTTGAGCAGCTCATTGCTCAGATAAATATTTGGTTGCTTTTCAGTGAATTTTCTGAATAACACTCAGATGCTAAACCAGCTAATTTTAACCCTTTTTTTCTGGGAGGTTGTTGCTTAAAGCACGTAAGATCTCTCTGTCTTAATGAGATCTAAATATTTGAGAGAGAATGAATTTGGCAGTGCATGTTGGCACTCAGAAATTACTGAGAGTGATCAGGGCTTTGTGCATGTTTAATTCCGCAGTGAATGGCTAATTTGGTGCTTATTAGCCTGATGATAAGAAATGATCAGGTTTTCTGACCTTCTCATAACACATTTGCAGAACCAGCAGGGAAAAGATGGGATAGAAGGCATCTATCCTTATTCAGATGCCAAAATGACATTGGAATGGGCCATCCATGTTGGAGATTGGGAATATTTACACAGAGTTGAGAGTGCTTTCCCAGAGAGACCTTCTTACAGGGAAGCTGGGCATGTGCATTGACCCTCCTGCCTTGGATTTGGGGCTGTGAATGGGAACTCTGCCCCTCAGCCTTTGGGATCTCAGACTCTCATGACAGGGTTGGGTGAAGCTTCATTTTCTTGTAGAGATTTATTGCTACTCCCATGAAAACAATCTGTCTCCTCCTTCAAAAGTTCTTACCTTGATAATGGGTTCAGCTCAGCAGAACTTTCACTTGATCCTCGTGCTCTGAAGGCTTTCCTTGATTTCGATAAAACCCAAGTGATTTGATTGTGAAATCAAACCGGTGAAACCTCCAGCATCAGCTGGAGGTGCAGTTGGGATGTGTGTCCAGAACCTTCTCTCTGCTCAATTTCATCTGATTAAATTGATTTGGGTTTTGGGGGCCTGTGATCAGCACAGCCCCCCTGACTGCTCTGTGTCCCTCCTGTGTTTGTAGTATTCCTATTTGCTGACGAGCCAGCTGGAATCACAGCGGATCTATTGGGAAAACAAGATTGTCCGGATAGAGAAGGACACGGCTGAAGAGGTGAGCTCTGCCCTGGGCAGGTGTGCAGGGCCCTGGACACAGGGAAATGGGAGAGGGAAGGAGCCGGTGGGTCCCCGGTGTGTGACGTGGCCTCGCTCAGCCTGCCCTGCTCCCAGCTGGGAAAATTGGCTCCGGGATGTGTCTGTCCCTCCTCTGGCTGCTCACAGCCAGCAATTTGCTGCTCAGTGGTGCAGAAGCAGGTAGATTGCACCGAGATTGAAGGGTGATTTAAATGTGCTGCTGGGGAAACTGCAGCAGAGGGGAGGGCAGCCCGTGGTGCTGCAGGATCCTGGGCTGCCGGTGCCATCCGTCTCCCTGACGCGGCTCTCCGGGGAAGGTTGGTGTAGCTCAGACAATATGACTTTAATTTGCTTGGCTGCAGGAGGTGGGAGCTGTCTCTCTGCTCCAAATGCATATTGATTTGCCCTTTCTTTTTGATCCCCTCTCTCTCTCCACCTCACCCTTTGGGAAAAGTTCAGTCTCCTCCTCTAAAGCATCCTGGAGGCAGGACTGCTTCAAAATGTCACCGGCAAAAATCCAGAGAGGATATTTTGCTGCTTTTTCACTCTACGTAGATCCTTTGAAGTAGATTTAAAGTGAGTCAGGATTTAGAACTGAGTTCTTAACTTAACTTTCCACATGACTTCTACTTGACCATTTAGTACCTGCAGTTTAATAAACACAGAAATTGTGACCACTGAAATAGTGGTCACTGACCTTGTCCTAAAGAACAGTCCCGGGAATCTTAAGGAGAACCTTATTGAAGGAAAATATATATCAAAAATAATCTTGCACAGAAACATGATCCACGAAGAACTTCAAAGTGAAATTACTCTATTCCATTCCCCAAATGTGGTTTCACGTTTAAAGATCCCAACAGTTTTATTCATGGCACTTGCTCCATGTAAGTCTTGTCTGGATTGGTGCCACCATGCAGTGTATTCCATTATCAGTGCTCAGGCTACTTCCCCAAATTACCCATCAGCTGCACAAACATTCCCTGATTAGGGCTGGAAGGCTTAAAACCTGCTCTGCATCCATTGAGGCACCGGTGACTGCACCGTGTGTGCTGACACTGAGATGGCTCCACACTGCTCCTCCAGGAAAGCACTTTTCCTTTAAATTCCTGCCTCCACTACACCACAGCGTGCTGTTGACACTGATATGGGGGAATCAAGTATTCCTGACTCTAAATCCCTTGGAAGTGTCATCTTGGGGGTTTGACACGCTCAGGGCTGCACCTGGAGAAGGAGAGCTTGGCTTTGTCCAGCAGCAGCACCTGGAGTGGGGCAGCAGAGGAAGAGGAAGCTGGGAAAGGAGTGTTTGTGTTTGTGTTTTGCATGAGTAAGATATTGGTGTCAGTGGGTCACTGCCTTATGACAGCACTGCTGAGTCAGTGCTGAGCAGGGGAGCCTGTTCATCTTCACACTTTGACCACATTTCCTTGAGGTTTGGTTTGAAATGAGCAAAAACCCGGCCTTGTAACACCTTGAGGTGGAAATGTGAGTTTGCTGGTGGAGCCAGAAACACGAGGGAATGGCTGGAGGAATGGCTGCTGCAGGCAGGGAGAAGTTCAGGATCTGCTGCAGCCTTTGTGTGATCCTGGCACAGCTCTCAGCCCGAGTTGCTGCTCTGTGTGAGCAGCTTCCACGGCAACGTGGCTCCTTGTCTGGGCTACCAGTGGGACACTGGGGGGTCTCCAGCACAACAAAGCCTGGACTCAGAGCTCCCCTCACCTGGGGAGAGGAACTGGCCAAAGTCTGGAAACCGCTCGAGAAAAATGAGTGTCCTGACGAAAGTGCAGCGGACTTTGAGCTGGTTGAAATGCCTGTGTTTGTTTTTACAGATTAACAACATGAAGACCAAATTTAAAGAGACCATTGAGAAGTGTGACAGTCTGGAACAGCGGCTCAATGACTTGCTCAAAGAAAAGCAGTCTGTGGAGAGGAAGTGGGTACCGCTGCCAGGTTCAGTTCCAGGCAGCCATTAAAGTGCTGCACACTGCCATCCAAAAAGGAAAAACATCCTGCTATTCCTGGGCAATTCTGAGCTGTTTAAGCTGGAATACTGAGAGCATGGCTTGCTTTAAAAAAAGCTAAGATTTCTGTAGGTGTTCCCAAAGGGGAAGTGCCTGTTTTGTGAGCAGCTTTGGGGTTCTCAGCTCCTTTTACACACTCTGCATATTTAGCACTCGGGGATCCTTCCTCTCCCTGCTCCAGGGATCCTTCCTCCCCCTGCTCTGAGGTAGATGCCAGCCTGTCCTGCCCCTGGCAGATGCATCCAAAGGGATGAGAGGCAGCTCAGCAGAGGCACCACCCAGCACAGAGGAAAATGGAGATCTTGGGAATTGCCCAGAGGAAGGATGTCATGCACAGGGACTGGGATCCATGTGCTCCAGCCCCCTGGGTGGGACTGTGTGCCCCGTTCCTCCCAGCCTGGCCAGCAGTCCTGGCTGGAACAGGGAGCCCAGGCCAGGGAGGTGGGGCAGTGCAGCTCCCCTTGCTGGGTGGGAAGGGGTTGCTGTAGGATGCCAGCAAACTTCCAGGGTAAAAGCAGTGAGTTGTTGGGAGCAGGAAGTGTGTGAATCACAAGGCTACTGATATCCTTTTGGGAGCATCTCGCTTCCAAGTGAAGTGGCATCTTCAGGGTCTTGGAGTGTGGCAGGAGCCAGTCTGGGGGTCCCTGACTGCCCTCAGCTCTCTCAGGGTCCTGTGTAATCTCTGTGCCCTTTTTGGGACCTGTTCCAAAAGCTTCAGGTGTGTGCTCAAGGTTAGTCCCATCTCCCAAACACCTCCCTGTTGCCTGCACTGCTGGCATTTGGCATGAGGTGGAATTGCCTGACTGCCCAGAGAAGGGATTCTCCTGAGTTATGCAGTTAAGGAAGGAATTCTGCCTCACAGCATCCTGTTCCATGTGCAGGTAACACCCAGGTGCTGCACACAAAATCCTGGGGGCGTGGCAGAGTCTTTCATTGCCTTCCCTTGCCCATCTCTGCCAGAAATCCAAGCTGCAGGTGGTCTGAGGGGGGGCTGGGGGCAGTTGCCCAGTACAAAGGCTGATGTGGGGTGTGGGCTGGGAGTGCTGCTCTCCTGACTTGTGCTTCTCCCTGCAAGGTGTTCCCAGCTGAACAACAAAGTGGCAAAACTCTCCAACGAGCTGAAGGAGGAGCAGGAGCTGAACAAGTGTTTGAGAGCAAACCAGGCCTTGCTGCAGAACAAACTGAAGGAGGAGGAGAGGGTGTTAAAGGAGACCTGTGAGCAGAAGGACCTGCAGATCTCCGAGATCCAGGAGCAGCTGCGGGACGTGATGTTCTACCTGGAGACACAGCAGAAGATCAACCACCTCCCTGCCGAGACCCGGCAGGAGATCCAGGAGGGACAGATCAACATCGCGGTGGCGTCTTCTGCCAGCTCCTCCACGGCAGGCACAGGCAAACCTTCCTCCAGGAGAGGCCGTGGCAAGAGAGGGAAATGAGCCTGGGAACGCTCCGCTCCCACCCTGGAACTGGCCGTGCCGGCGTGGGCCCGGCTCACCTCGGGACTCCGGCTGGGAACGCCCAGCCCACTAAAGCTCAGCTAGAAATTGTCTCCAGAGCTGCTCATAAAACTGGCTGCCAGTCAGTGGAGGTGTCTGTGGTATTTAAAAGCATTTCACTGCACTATTTAGCTGTTTTTTAGGCAGATCTTGATGACCATTTTGCCTTCCCACCTTTCCAGAGCCCCTCCTGTCGTGCACTTGACTTCCTTGGAGAGGGTTTTGGGGTGGGGAGGGTGTGTCCATGTCAAACATCCCATTCCCTGCAGGGATGCTGTAGAGTAGGCTCAGCCCAGTGTGTAAGGCTTCTCCAGTTCTTCTCCTGGATTAAAAGTATTCTCAATTAAGAAATTATTTAATAAACAGTGTAAATTAGACTATATACATCTCCTTTTTGTATGGGCAGTCGTGGCACTGCAGAACTGCTAGTGCAGGAGTAGAACTGTAGTTTGGAAATAAAAAGGAGTGAGGTGTGGAAAATAAACCATCTTAGTGGTGTAAGAAACCAGGGGAGTCCTAAAGGCTCGTGATCTGGGAAATTAAATGCTTTAAGGGACTTTGCTATGATCTCTTTCTTCGTTTTGCAGGTGGCCTTTGAGAGGCCAGTGCTTGCTGTGCTGCCTTTGGGGCAGAAAGGGTGGAAGTTTTGTGTTCTGGATGCTGTTTAATATTATTTTATAGGTATTTCTACAAATTAAATCGAGTCACCTGTGAAGATGGGAACATGCTTCCAGCATTCCAGTCCTCACTGGGCTGCACTGGGAATGTTGGTACCCTCAAAACCAGGTGAGGAGAGGGATGAGCTCAGCCTTTTACAAACTCTCTTCCCACATTCCTGTAGCTGCCAGGCCGGGTCTGTGGC
This sequence comes from Pyrocephalus nanus, assembly GCA_038380795.1. Taxonomy (NCBI): domain Eukaryota; kingdom Metazoa; phylum Chordata; class Aves; order Passeriformes; family Tyrannidae; genus Pyrocephalus; species Pyrocephalus nanus. The sequence continues at coordinate 8,538,902 of CM076278.1, forward strand.
AGAGCTGGATGTGCTGCCCACTCCTGGCCCCTTGCTGTGAGCTGTTCCCAGTTCCTCTGATCCTGCTCCCAAATGTGGCACTGTCCAAAATCTCAGCTGGCAGCACTTCTGAGTCACTTGCCCCGAAGGTAGGCAGGGGGAATTGGTGGACAAACCTCTTTTGCTTTGTTTTTTTGTTGGTTTTCACTTAGATGCTGAGACTGGATGCTCTGCTCAGCTTTCCCCTGGCTGGAGAAGTGACTGTCCTGGTGGTTGTTGTGCTCAGAATGGGAGTGTTTAAAGGCTGATCTGTTGTCAGAGATGGCAGGACAGTCCCACACTTGTCTTTCCAGCCCGTAGGATGATCCTTGTCCGTTGGAACAATCATGATCTTAGTGTGGGACACTGAAACAGCTCTGGCTCAGCAGCTCCAGCCTGGACACAGACATGAAACAGCCAGTCCTTTTTTGCTGGAGGTGGTTCTTTTTTTGGCCAGTTGAAAGGGATGAGTTCCAATCAATCCATGGAATGACTTAGGAAAGGCGAGTAGTTACAATGCACTTCCTGACTGGATGGACTGGAAGTGTGGAATTTTCCTCACTGGAAATACAGGGCACGTGTTGGTTCACTCATGGCATCCCTGCTTGGGTGTGGAGATCTGCCCCAACCACCTGGAATCTGGACCTTTTCTAACTTTGTAGCATGAATGTACACTCACTTTTCCGTGTGTGGATTGTACAGCCCGGCCTCTGCCTTCTGTAAATGACTCTTAAGGACCGAGAGATGATGTACAGCACGGCTTGCTCTCCTAGAGAAACTATTTTATTTAAGATATATTTTTACACCATTAAGATCCTCTGACCTTTTGCTGAAGGCTTGCTTTGTGTAGAACACTAAGATGCTGTACTGTATCTTGGAATTCCTTTTCAAAAAATGTGATGGAAAATTAAACCAGTGTGCAGTTCTTTGTGTGTATTTGACTGGAAGGAGAGGGAGGGGTAGGCAGGGAGGACCACAAAACATGCAACTTGTTATTTTTGAAGTCTTCTGGTCTTTAACTCGAAGGCAAAGCTGTCCAAACGAGCTCTTTGTCATCTTTGGGCTGGGGAGTTGGGCTCAGCTGAGCTGATCTGAGCAGATAAGGCAGGGCAATTATCTCTGGGCAGCTCATGCAGAAAAAGCAAGAATTGTTGAATACTTGGTGTTAAACCAAATTACTCTCAGTCCTCGAGTCCCCTCCAGCTTCTCCTACAATCACCCCAGGTGACAGGACAACCTGCAGTGTCTGTCTGGGTGTTCAGTCACTGCTGCAGATCAATGGGCTCCCCCAGGCTCCTGAGAGGCTTCCCAGGAGGAAGTGAGGCTTGTGGTGAAGGGAAAACTCCCAGTGAAGGCCATTCCATGACTCTTCCTTACCCATCACCCGGACACCCAAGCGTCTGGAAAAACTGTTGGCGCTCGGGACTTCAGCCTGTGGGCAAGTTTTGGCATCTGCAACTGGCAGAGCAGGTCAGCTCTGGTGACTCAGTGACACCGCAGCAGGAGGCTGCAGCACCACAAAGCTACAAAGCAAAGGACAGCTGAGACTGGCCAAGCTCCTGCTCTGGTTAAAACCCTTAAAAGAGACCCTTTTGTTCTTAAATGATGAAAGAAACAGAGGAACAGCAGAGGGGTTTTGCTGTCTGCACTGGTGCTGCCGTGGGTGGCTGGAGTGGGATCACAGAGGGGTAGGACATGACCTGCCTGGGCACGTGCTCCGTGGGCTCAGTGGCAGGAAGGGACAGGGGATGCTCCAGCAGAAGCAAGAAATGAGGGACCTGCTCTCCCCAAAGGGCTGCTGGGAACTTCACTGGATCCTGCTGCTCCCTCTGCAGAAGGTCCCTGATTCCCTGGGAGACAGAGGGAGCAGGACAGCAAGAGTGACCGGCTGCGTACAGGGACAGGACAGGGACCAGGAGCCTCCTCTGGCACCTCTGTGGGGAGAGAACCCACCTGCCAGAGAGGAGGCTCAGCAAAGGCTGTGGGGTGTAAAGGGACCAGGGAGAAGCCCAGATGGAGCAGGGTCACAGCCCTGGCAGAGTCCTGAGGATGCTGAGATGATTCACTCTGGCAGCTGCTCCCGAGTGAGCACTGCGGAGAGGAGGCTCCAGGGGGTGACAGGGGACAGCAGGGACAGAGGGATGTGCTCCCGTCCTGGGAGGGAAGTGTAGGGCAGTTTGGGGTGAGCCAGGGCTTGGCTGTCACTCTTCCCTCAGGGATGTCCCCACCAGATTGGCAGGTGCCACGGTTTGGGGTGAGACATCTGACACTGCTCTGTTTCACGTGGTCTCAGGGACTTGTGCGTTTTTTTGCCCCTTGGGAAGAAACTGTCCCTTACTGCAAATGAATCCCCTTGATGCCACTGGTTCTGCTCCCTGAGGAGCTGAGGTGCTGGGTGAGGTGACATCCCTGGTTTGTGCCCAAGAAACACGAAGTCACCTCCAGGCACAGATCCACAGGTGTCCATCTGTCCGAGCAGCTGGAGCACCCACAGCCACCCTCCCTGTGCCACAGCCAGCCCAGGTCCCTCCATGGGGCCACACTGCTGTCCCACCACCTGCTCTCTGCTCCTTTACCTTTTCACTGGAGCCCAATTCCCTAAGGCCAGCTGGAAAATTCCTGCCTTGATCTGCACCAACCGACTTGTCTGTTCTCGTTTCAGCTCTGAGAAATTCACAACCATTTCTCCATGGCCTCCTCCCCCCCCCCCCCCTTTTTTTTTTTTTTTTTTACATAAAGGGTCATTTCGGCCTAAAATTGTGTTTTAAAGGTAGACTCATCCAGCAGGTCCCACACCAGGACAGCCAGAGGTGTTTGGGGGGAGTTTTGCAGCACAGAAGGGACACCTAAATATTGATTCCCCACCTGAATTCCTGTACCCATTCCCCAAGGCAGGAGCCAGCTCTGTGCTCTGCTTCTCTCCAGCCTTTGAGGGGCAACAGCAAAACAGGGACAGGTTTGCCTGGAGCAGGAAGCAATTGGTGATATTTGCTTTCCCTCCAAGCTAAAGCCCCACACCTCCAGCTTCCTGCTCCTGCACCACCCCTGAGCAAACATTATTTATAGCAGCAAGCAGCAGTTATAGCTTTGCCCCTTCTTGACCTGGAAGTAATTGGTTAATTGAGTTAGACAACAAACCTCAAGACACTCACATGGTTTCCTTCCACCTCCTCCCAGGGAGCTGCAGAGTCAAACTCCTTCCACTCCAAGCTGGTTTAAAAACATCAAACACCTCGGACAGAACAATGTTTACTTCCCCACCAGGAAATTGGACCCTGGTGAACCTTCTTCAGGGCCAACAGCTCCCATCAAGTTGCTGCACCTGGGGGGGTTGCTGCCCTGCTGGAGCTGGAGCAGGTGAGGGTTCTTTGGGAAGGTTTTCCTGAGCTGTGCAGAGGGTGGGAAACCATGGAAAGCTTTGCTGCTTGCTGGTGGGAGCTGTGCTCTGAGCAGAGGTGGGTGAGCTCACCAGAAAACGGAGATTTTGGTCTTTGCAGGTTCAGTGATGTGCTGATTTTGTGGTTGTGGAGGTTCTCTGGGTTTGTGGGCCCCAGGGCAGGGGTGAGGATGAGCTGAATTAAGCACATGCCTTATTCCCAGCCTGAGATCTCCGGGCTGTGCTGGTCTCTGGTGCAGGTCCTGGCACGTTCCTTGGGTGGCCGTGCTCTCAGAGGGGCTGGAGTTGGGCTGTGAAGGTCCTGAGTTTGTGCTGGGGGTGTGCAGGGGCCTTCCCAAACCCCAGAGCCAGCAGTCAGGCTGTCTCTGTGCCTTTCAGGAGAATTTTCCTGGATGGAGACTGCAATGAGCTATTTTCTTGTGTATTTTCAGTCCCTATGTGATGGCTTTGGGGGACAATGTCAGTCTGGGACATAATTGGATTTCTGGGTGCAAAGATGATGATTTTGACACCAATCCAAGTGCCTCTGCCTCCCAGTCTCCCTCTGCCCTCGTGTCTCTTTATATGTGACTAATGTTTATGAGTTTCCATGGATGTGTGACACTCTTTGGGAAGAGGAGCCTCTTCCCATGTCCAGCAGAGAAGTTTAAACACATGAGGGAAACCCACCTTGGTGGGCTCCTCTTTTGGGGTGATGGGAGACCCCCACCTACAGGTGTGAGTGAGGTGCCAAGGCAACTCCACATCTCCATGCCTGAGCTCTGTAGAACTCAACTAAACCCACAAGAAATCTGTTTAGCACCCAAAACGTGCCCAGATCTCCCAGAACAATCCCTCCACACGACTGGTTATCTCAAGTGCAGGCAGAATTAACGTAGGCTGGAGAAACTCCTGGTGCTGCTGGCTTCAGTCCATGGTCTGTGTGGAGTCCCACTGGGAAAAGCTGTGAGGGCTGGAGGAGCCGAGTGGGATGGGTGAGCTGGAGTTATCCATGGACACAGGGACGCTGCTGCAGTCAACACACTGACCAAGAAGAAGCTGGACAGTCCTGTCCAAGCAAGTGCAGGGCTTGCCCAGGGAGCAAAGAGGACTTTTTCCAAGCAATTCTCCTTGGCAGCTTTCCAATGTGCTCTGGTGAGGAAGGAATCTCAACTGGATCCTGCCTGCTCAGTGAAGGAGCACCAAGGGCAGAGCACAGCCTGGGAGTTCCTGGCCTCCACCCCTTCCTGAGAAACACCCTCAGCTTCATCACAAGGAGCCAAACACCTTCTCCTCCTTCCAAAGAATCAGCGTGGAGGAGTGAGCAGCGGTGCCAGAGCCGAGGTTTCTGTGGAGCCGTGTGGGAATGCAGCAATCATGGCATTTTCCTCTGCAGCACCGGAGTCAAACTGCAGGAGCAGTTATAAGAGGATTAGATGGTTTTGATCATATTTGCAGCTGCACTTGCTGTAACCGAGAGGAGAAATCCCAGTGACTTGGGAGGTGAGTGTGGGGCTGGGAGGGAGCATTCCCTTGGGATCTCACAGCTGGGGACGTGCTCAGACCCCACTGTTTTACAGAGCCACCGGGAGCTGTCGTTCCTGCAGCTGGAACAGTGACACTTGGATCCTTTGAAGATCCAGGCTCCTGTGGAAAACTCACTCGGTTTGAGCCAGCCTGGATGCAGACTGAGCTGCAAGGATGGCTCCAGAATGTCATGGAACCTTCCCACATGGAAGGTTCACGTCTCCCAAGTGCCACAGCCATAACAAGGAATGCTGTAGGAGCCCTGCCGGGTTCAGACCTGAATATGAGAGGGGAGATCCCTCCCTGGACATCACTCAGGATTTCTTTAGCAGTGCTTTGGCACAGAAAACTCATTTCACTGCACAGTCACATTTCAGAGTCCAGTTCTCACACATTTAGTGTTGTTGCAGTCCCAATAAAAATACCTGCCTGTCCCCTGTGAATGGGCCCTGCAGAGGCACTGGTGATGCACTGCCAGCACTGCAGTGGGAATCTCCCCTGCTTTTCCCAAGGGACACCTCTGATGAGCCCTTGGCCCCCAGGATGGGCTGGGGGGAGTATGGAATCCATTAATCCCTTTTTCCAATCCTAAATAAAAACATGGCCTTGTGACCAAGGCAGAAGACATCGCTCTTTGAGCCACATGGAATTGCTTGGCCCTGCTCACTGAAGCTGCCTGGGGTTCTCTTTCTCCATGGATGGAGCCTCTGGTGATGCTCTGCCTGGGATAGGTGGGTTCATTCTAAAGCCAAAATCCCAGATCAGAAGCCCAAGTGTGGTATCTTGGAGGAGGGGAAACGTTTCACATCTCGCTCCCAATTTGCCTGATGGTTGGAGCACAGTCTAAGTGAAGAGGGGAAAGAGCACCAGAGGTAACAAATTCAACCCTTTCCAAACACAGTCATGTGATTGTCATCTGCCGAAAACATAAACCGAGATCATAATCCGAAATTTGTCCTTTGAATGTACCTGTGCCTGCTCTGAAGTAGCTCCCTTCTAATCCCCAGGGATTAATCCTGAAGTGCATTGAAACATCTGAGGTGAAGGGGCACAGTGGAAATTCCTCGCGGGCTGGTAATAATAACTGAGAGCTGCTCTGTGAAGCAAACCTGAGGCTGACTTGGGTTTTAATGGACATCTGTCTGTAGGGGGAAAAAATGCCATGGCAACTGGCTTTCTTGTTGGCACGCCTGCCTCAGCACAGGGCTGGGAGAGGATGGGTATTGGAGGGGCCGTGGAGCTGTGCTGGGAAACCTGGAGGTACCGCTCGGCCGGGCTGGGAGGCAAAGGTTGTTTATGCTCTGTGAGCACCAGATCTTGAGGGATTTGAGAGCTAAATCTTGGCATAACGATTGCTTTGTGTGCTGCTGCTGCTGCTGCTGCTGCTTAGCAGGAGCCAGGCTGGGTTCCCCCCTCCCTTTTCTAAAAATGTGAAATCTAAAAGAGTAAAGGGCTCGGGTGACGATTTCCTGGTGCTTTGCTGGGCACGGTTGGTGTCTCCCAGTTAGCAGCTCTGTCCCCAAGCAACCCCTCTGAACCCATGGCTTTGTCACACAGATCCTGGAGCTTTGCTGCCCCAGGAAGGAATTGCCTTTGTCCAGTGTCCTGAGGAAACTGAGAGCGAGGGTCACTAAAGAGTTGGTTAAAGGTGAAACAAGCTCTGGCACTTCTACGCTTCTCTCTTGAGCTCCATGGACATCAGGGATGGACATCAGGGATGGACATAAGCATTTTCCTTCATCTGCTGCTGGTTGCAGGAGAAGCAGCTGGCACACATGGCTCAGCAGGGACATCCATGCCCTGGCTGCACTGACCTGGAGGGGGATGCTGCAGGGCTGAGAATTGGGAGGAAATAGCAGTAAAACCACAACTGTGGATCAAAAATTGTACCTGATGGGAGCTGAGCTCTGTCTGGGGCTGAGGTGTGAATTGTGGGGGGGCTGCAGGCAATCAGAAGACCCTAGACAGAGGCTGGGGTGGGGAGGAGAGGCAGAAGTGGCAGCAGTTGTCCCACCTGGTTGGTTTGGGGCTTGTGCTTTGGTTTTGCTCATGGTCTTGTCTGCACCAATTCTGGTTTGACCACTGGTGTGTCATCAGTTAAAACTCAGGGCAGCTTTGCTGATGAGCTACATCCCTTCTCTCTGGGAAGTGCTTCGTGTGTCAGAGCACCTGATTTGTTCTCCTAATATCCCTCCAAGTGTTTGGAGATCCCCGTGCTCACAGCACTGTTCACAAAGCTTAATTCTCCAAGAGGAGGGTCGGGGATGATGGGACTAAAGAGCAAGAGTGTGCAGGGAAGGGAAACACGTGTGTAGAAATGCTCAGTTCTTTGAGCTTCTCCAGCAGCTGATTTTGCTCCAAATAAATCCCTGTGCTGCTGTCCCTTCATATCCAGGCGTGTTTTGTCTTGCTGATGCTGTTGAGGATCACCCTGGGTAGCTCAAGGAAAGGAGCACAAGACCCAAGAGCAGGTTAGATCAAGGAAATGTTACATCACGTAGCACTTCCTGCTCAGTAATGATTTTATCGGGCTCATTCATCTCCCTATGCAAATCCAGCCTGCACATGTAGTCACAGATCTGAATGGAAGCTGGAGGCTTGGAAAAACCTGGATTGTGGACAGGAAAGGCAAAACAGGACATGGTTCTCCATTAGCAATTGTTGCTTTTCTTTTTTTGACCACAGAGCAGGTGATTGAACCCTGAATGTTTCTACAGCCAGACCGTCATGTGCACTGTTGGCTGTTCTTTGTTACATCACTGACAACCAAAATATCAGCTGTAATGGTGGGGAAGAGATAAAAAAAGGTGAGAAATTGATAAATACAGAATATTGGGAATGGTGTGCAGGGAGAAGTAAAGGGAATTGTGTGCCCTATCAGCAGTAAAATCCCATTACACTGGAAATTTGGGTGATTCAGTGTACATGTGCTTACCACAGGAAGCTGAAGAGCTCTGTCCATGCTGGTGGTCACTGGAGAATCCCACTGCCACTGGAAACCAACCTGCAGGTTCTCTGGTGGTCCTTCCTGCTGGAGCTATTATTTGAAGTGTTCGCTTCTGTATTTACTTTTGAGGTGGGTTTTTTTAATGAAGATGCTCGACAAACAGCAAAGGGAGGGCACAGTGAAAGCCAAACAGAGCTTAACAAAACAAAGAAGACATTGAAGGAGAAAACAAGTCAAACTGCAACTGCACTTGAGTCATTACTGCAGAGTGAACACCAGTCCATTCATACCCTGCTTTCCCAGCACGTAATGGCCCCCTAAAATGTACTTTAGGGTGTTCATATCACGTCTTAAAAACCATCCCTGCCTGTGGAAACATATTTCTGCCTTTTTTTTTGAATATCAAGGGCTCTCTCTTTGCCAGCAGGACCCCACAGCGTGGCTGCCTCTTCAAACCACTGCAGGTGCTTTAATGGTTCTTAACCTTTAAACCTTTAGCCTCATAAATAGTCACTAATTGCTGGGAGCTGTAAACATTCTTGGCTGAAAAGACATTGAAGTAATGTCCCCTAAAGAAAAAAAAAAAAAAACAACCCAACGTGAAGTGACCTGGTTGTGTTACAACCCATCTCTTATCACACTTCCTCCTGCTTTCTGTTGGTAACTTGCTTTTTAAATGAAAACTGATGAAAGGCACTGAGGGCAAGTAATCTTGGCTGTTCAAGTTCCATTCCTGCTGCATTTCCCCCAGTGGGGCAGGAATCAGGGAATGCTCCTTGCTTGAGGTCCACAGAAGCTGTGGAAGAATTTCTGAACAGCACCCTAAGGAAGTTGGTTGATAGAATCACGGAATATCCTGAACTGGAAGGGACTCCCAGGGATCATCCAGTCCAACTCCTGGCCCTGCCCAGGACACTCCAACAATCCCACCCTGACCCTGGGAGCGTTGTCCAAACACTCCCAGAGCTCTGGTAGCCTCGGGGTGGTGATCACTGCCCTGGGGAGCCTGTTCAGAGCCCCTCCAGACCCTTCAGCATCTTTGTAGCCCCTTTGAGCACTCCCTAACAGCTTTACAGCTTTATATCTTTCTTGTATTGTTATATATTATGATGGTGATATACTAGTTTTATATTGTTATGTATTGTCTTCTATTGGGTAAGTGTTCTTTATGCTAGTGGATTTTATATATATATATATATATATATATGAAGGTCTTTTCTTATCTGCTCTTAGGTAAAGTCACTTATCCCATCATATGCAGTGAACCAGACTTCTGTTCTTGCAGTGAATGGTCCCCAAATTTCTGCCAGTCAGTGGGAGCACGAGCTACCTTTGGCTCTGGCAGGTGTTGCTGTCTCCTAAACTCTTGGGCAGCAGAAATCCTCAGTGTCCTTCTCTCCTGGTTTTGTGGCTGTGAAGTAGCAAAGTGTCCTGTGAGCTCACTAAAATGACTGAAAAATGTACTTTCCTTAAATCACTGGCTCTGTTTAAGAGCATTTTCAGGGGGAAAATTTTTCATGCTGAGCCCCTTTTGGGTAGTATCTGGCATTCAGCTCATAACGTGTTAACCACAAGGTTCCTTGGGCCTGTGAGGTAAAACAAAACAATGAGTTCAACAGTCAAAACTGTAGGGAAAATGCTAATTTAAGAAAGCTGTTCAGTATTTGTTATCTTTTCCCCATTGTGTGCCACCCACAACTCTTCCCAGTGCACGGGAAAGCTGTTGCTTTAGGAGCAAGGTGTATAAATAATGCCTGCCTAAGAGCACTGCTCCTTTTTATTCCATTGGAATCCTGTGGGATTTCTAGAGCATTTCTATGAATAGATTAAACTCGGAGCATTTCGAGTAACCATGGCTATAAATCAATTTAGCTCTTGGTTTTCAAGTTGCATCTGCTCTTACTAATCCTGTACGCGCATAATTTGGTTTTTAATAGGACAGGCCGGGCTTTATTTTTGTGTATTGGGATGAGTTGGTGAAATTACCACTCTCAGGTTCCACACACAGCTGCTGCACTGTGGATTCCTGCAGGGAGCCTGGTGATGGTGGACAGGTAACACGGAGCATCTCAAATATTTAATCTGTCGGTGCAGTGCAAATTTTAATGTCTTTAACGTTCGAGGAAGCCCCCTCTGCTCCAGAACCTGTAAGATGGAGGGGCACTGCACGGGAAGCAGCCATCCCTCCGGCCCCATCTTGCCGTCCTCCCGGAGCAGGGCTGTGTTTGGCGGCGGTGGGATGTGTTTAGTGGTGGCGGCTCGGGATCTCTGCGGCTCAGGGCAGCGGCCGCTCTGCAGGGCCTGGCTTCTCCCCCGGCATTTCACAGCCCGCGGGGGCTCGGCCATTTTTCCTCCATTTCGTTGTCTCTCGCCGCCTGGTTTCTTTTGAACGATGCGCTGCGGGCCGAGCCCGCCGCCCTCCCCACCGCCGGCTCGCTGGGGGCCCGGGGTGAGGGGGCGAGCGCGGCCGGGCCGTGCCAGGCCGCGGGCCTGCGGGGGCTGCAAAGCGGGGGATCGCGCGCCCACAGGGGCCCGCACCGGGAGGGAGGGGCGGTGGGACCCTCTGGGGTGCCACGGGCGGGGCGCAGGGGGGCTGAGCGGGCTGGGGGGGACCCTCCCGGCACCGCCGGGGGCCTCCCGGGCAGGGCCGGGGCCGGGCGGGCGCTGCCGCCGTCCCGCGCGCCGCCGCCTCACGTGTCCCCCCTCCCTCCTCCCCGCCCCTTTCACCCGCCGCAGCACCGCCGCCGCGCGCCCTCCGACTTCCCGTAAAGAGTCCCGCGCCGCCCCGCCCGCCTCCGAGCCCGCCGCCCGCACCACCCCCGCCTCCGCCCCGCCGGCTCCGCGGGGGGCAGCCCTCGAGCCCGCGGGTGCGGCTGCCGCGCGCCCCCCCGGCCCTGCTGCTCCCCCTCAGACAGCGGCGCGGAGCGGCCGCCGCCCGCCCCCCCCCCCACTCCATCCTCCCCCCCCCCGCCCCCCCCCCCCCGCGGATCCCTCCGCGCCGCGCTCGGCCGCTCCCTCCGCCCCCGCTCGCACTGTTTTGGGGAGCAACCGGCCGAGCCAGCGGCGCCCGGCCCCGCCAGCGCAGCGAGCGCGCACCGGCCTGAGCGCACCCACAGCCCGGCGCGACCCCCCGGCGCGACCCCTCCCCTCCTGCCTCGCCATGTCCCCTCAAGCAAGCGGGCGGCGGTCGGCGGCGCAGCCCGCCTGGCAACAACCGCAAGCCCCCCCGGCGCGGCGGCGGCGGCGGCCCCGGCCTCCCGTCAGCCGCGGGCAGGCAGAACATGGGCAGGTGGTGGGTGCGCAGTGCCGCGGGACCGGCTCCCGCTGCGGCCCCCGGCGCGGGGCGCCGCTCGCCCGCCCGCCTCCCGCCGCCCCCCCCCCACCGCCCCCCCCCGCGCCCCGCACCGGCCTCTCCATGGGCGGCGGCGGTGCGGGCGGTGCGGGGGGGGCGCGGGGCCCGCAGCATGGCGGGGCCGGGGCGGGGGCCGCGATGGCGGCGGGCGCGGCCCCGCCGAGGGGGTTCCGCAGTGGCGGGGCGAGGCCGGGCCGCGGCCGGGTTGCCCTTCAGGCGCGGGGAGGGCACGGCGGGGGAGGCTCCGTGGCGGGGGGCGCCGACGTGACCCGCCTGCCGAGGCGGCGCGGGGGGAGCGGGGGGCGCGGGGCCCGCACGTGCCGGGGCCGGCGCGGGAAGGGCCGCGGGCGATGGCGGCGGGGCCGGGGGGCGGCCCGGGCGGGGAAAAGGGGGCGGCGATCCGGGGCCCCGCGATGGCGGCGCGGCGCCCTCGGCTCACCCGGGGCGTGTGTGTGTGTGTGTGTATTTATTTATTTAAACATCTAGGAGGTATTATTATTTTAAATTATTTTTATTAGTAGTTTTTATCGCTATCTCTTATTTTTATCATTCTTATTTTCAATATTCTTTATGAATATTATTTATTTTTTTTAAATGGGAAGCGCAGTGAGATTCTCGCGGGAAGGCAGGCGAGGCCGCGCCGCTGGATGGTGGCTCCGAGGCCTCGCCTTCTCCCGGATTTTTGGGGCAGGGATCCTGCAGAGGATGAGCTCCCACCTCTCCTCGCCTCCCCTCCCGTCCTGCGCTCGCTGCCCCTGGAAGATCCATCCCGCTCCTTCCCATGGCATTACCTACACAAACCCACACCGATCTTCCTCTCCCTCAAATAATAAACTTGGTAGTGCTGTGAATTTTTCCGGGGCTCTGGGGGTCATAACAAACGATCAGAGCGGGACGGTAACAGTTCTGAAGGTCACAGTCGCTCAGAGCAGTTTCATTTCGAGTTTTATTCATCTTCCTCCTCAGCTGGGCGTTTATTCCCGCTCAGTTTTGGGGCCTGGCAATAAAACGGGAATTTTCAGTGGCCCCATTGTGTGACATCACTGGAAATGGGGTTTTACTTTGTTCCCAGCCCGTGGAACTGGAAGCGGAAGAGCTTTGGAAGGGTTGAAAAGGACAAAATAAATAACAACAACAATCCCTGGGTAGCTCAGGGCACCCACTCGGTGGGTTTTACGTGTGGCATTGGGCTGGAGGTGATGCCTGCTGTGCTCTGTCCCTGCCAGCACGCAGTGGCACTGTAGAGGTTAACGTGAAGGGCAACAAAACCCACAGCTGATTTTTTTTTTTGGAAATCAGTCTGATGGGGAGCACTTACCCCCATAGATTTGGGCATTTGATCTGCAATTTCACTCCCGAGTTTAATCCTAAAGCCACTGGATTTCTCCTACCAGTGTTGCCTTTTTAGTTTTGCTGGAGAAATCCCACCTCAGAACTCCTTAGGGGGTTCTAGTGGGGCTCCTGAACAACTGACATGTTCTCAGAGGTCTTCCTGCTCTTTTTTGTTAATTTTTCAAGTTATTTCTGAATGAGGGGGGTCTGTAAAATCACAGCCCCATGAAACACCTTAAGAGAACTTTAATCTATTGCTTTCCTGAAGAGAATTCCTGTCTTTTTGGGAGAACAATTTCAAAGACAGTTCATTTTGCAAATCTGTCCAGGTAAATGAAAAGCTGAGTGGCTTTTCTGTTTGAAAAATGAAAATTTAGGTGGCCTGCATCTTCCTATCAGTTTGATGCATTGTATTATTTAATAGAAACTTCAAACATCCCCAATTTTTGCCAAGCTTTCATCCCAGCAGCTCATTTCCCTGCAGCCCTAGCATTCCCTTTCTTACCTTAAATATAAAAAAAAATGATACTTTTCATACCTGTGTTGCTTTTAAAAGCTTAGTTTGGGCAGAAAGCTCGTGGGTAATTAGCTGTCCTGGGCCTAATTTTCTGCTGGGAGTTTAGAATTGGGCTGAGTTTTTGGTCCTTGTACCTCTGATCACGAGTGGAGGGTGTTGGTCTCCATGGGCTCACAATGATGGACATCTCTGCTTCATCCTGGTTGAACAAACAAGGCACTCCAGGGGTTCTCATTGTACTGTTAATTTTCCCTTGACATAAGGGGAAGAAATCAGAAATTAAGGTGTCTTTAAGGTGTTCAAGAGAAAAAGGAGGATTAATACCTTTTTTTATGAAGGGGCCCCAAGAGAAATGCTGGGTTTGATATGGCAGATGGGCTGAAGGGGAGATGCCAAGAGCACAAGGAACTGTAATTAGGGAAAGTGTGGACCTGGTTCCCAAACCTGCTCCCTGTGCTGGTCACAACGTTATCTAACATCTGCTTTTTGTGTCTGAGTTGAGTTCTGCCCTTATGCAAGCCCAGGAGGGTTGGCTGCCCTCTGGTTGGAAGTTGTATCCATCCCAGCCTTCCTCCAAGCCCTTCGTCCTTTTTTGTTATTAATTTTCCCCATTGTTGTTTTGTCTGAAGGCAAAGACTCAGGTTTTGGTTACAATTGTGGCAGAAGGGATTTTTCATTTTGGTAACTTTCTTGCCTAACTGGACTTGGGGGGTCATTTTAGAGGACCCACAATTGCTACCCTTTAAAAATGGCTTTTCCCATTAAAAAAAGCTAAAACTGAAATAATCCCCTGGATAAGTCTCAAAAACGAGCCACACACGCTTTTGGCCGACATTTATTTTCTTTTTTTTCCTTGACATCCTTTTTTATAAGCTTAAGTAAAAGGGCAGGAGAGGTGTCAATCCTGTTCAGACTGAAGGAATTGGGAATATTGAGTGCCAAGGCACTGGCACATCATGGGAGTGACTGTTCTGGAGGGCTGATCACACGTGCCATTCAGAGGGTTTCTGGTTTGTTCTCACATCTTTGTGTGGGTTTTAGTGCAACTGTGCAAAACTGCTGAGCAAAATGCCTGGCTAACCTGCAGGTCTCTTCCCTCATCACTGGGAATGCACTTCAGCATGATATTATATCCCTGATTTTGAGTAACTTTTAATTTACAACTGATTCATGGCAGTGTAGATGAAGATGGTTCTACAGTGACTAAGCCCATCAACAGGTTACTGGTGTGCACTGGGTCAGACTGGAGGCAGGTTATTCCATATCCAGATGCTACAGAAGCTGTCATTTCTTGTGGAAACACGAATTGACATTATTGATGTCAGTAGTGGGGGGAAAAACTACCGAAAACAAACCTGCAGGACTTGCATAATCTTAATTGACAGCTTTGATTCATTTGACTTCATACAGCCAAACACTGCACTGAAATAAAACCTTGTACTTCTGATTTCTCCCTCAGAAGAAAAGCCTTCCCAGCTCTCTGCACTAAAATTCTCCAGAATATTCTGTAAATTTGCTTTCCAAGCTGCAGTAAGATCAGCCAGTGCTCCAGAAACATCCATTCACTCCTGAATTCAGCACTCTTTGTAGCTGCACTTCTGCTCTAGTCATTGATTGCAGGGTGCTTGCATTTATTTCTTAGTCTGAAAATGAAGATACTGCTGGAGAGACAGGCTGAGACTTTCTTTCACATCCAGGACTTTGTTTCCCTTGCCTTACTTTTTCACTTAACTGGGAAAATAGAAACGTGTGACCTTGTTTTGCTTATACAAATGCTCCACTTGGCATGTAAACACAGGGAGGAGGAGGGATGTGAGGAATAGGGTAGGAAATGCTCATAAAAATAGAAAAAAAAATGTACAAGTTGCTGCTGGGGAAAAATATTTCTTGTTCAGCGTTTGGGCCCTGCTGGAGACTTTTGACTCTTCAGGTGTCGGTGCTGGACTGGAGGAGTTGGCTGCTAAGTGTGATTGCTTGTGGATACTTTGTGGCTTCTGATTTTCTGTCTCTGCCACCCCAAAGCAAAGGGTTTCCAGGTTGGGTTTGCCAAGCTGCCCAGGTTTACCTTTAACCACATTTCTGCAATGCAAAGTGCATTTTTTTAAAAAATTTTTTTTTAATTTTCCATACTTGCTGTAATGAAAATGAGGTTTTAGGTAGCAGTGCCAAATTACTGCTGACCCTTCTGGATTCCCCCCATTCTTAGTTTTACTCTCCTGTTCTAAATTATGTTAAACTTCTGGCAAAACCCACTTGCTTTCTGCTTTTGTAAAGGTTTTAAGTGTTTTTTTCTTCATTTGGGACATCAGAGATGTGTCAAAGGGTAGTTTGAACTTGAGTCTTTGCCTATTGGAATATGAAACTCAAGTTGATGGCCTCAGTGTTAGGAGAAGACAGTTTTGACTGAATTGTTGAATTGGATTGGTGAATATCTTTGTTTTTTTTCATCTTGGTGAATATCTTTCCTTCTTTTCCAATGGTTTGTGTTTAACACAAGCTGGAGAACATGAGGCCGGGTCTTTAAAGGGATACTTTAGGTCAGGGTAATGTAAAGAATTTCTGCAGGTACCTTAACCATTGGCTGATGTAGAATTTGGCACCTCTTGCCATCGTGGATGTGCACAGGCAGTTTGTTTCCTAAAGAAATGTGGGTAGGAACAGTAATTTTGGAAATGTGGTAAGAGATGGAAAATCCAGAACAGTTGGGTTGATGCTTGGAGGGAACGCTCCAAACTTTCTGACCAATCTGGCAACCCAGTTATTTAAGTTCTAAGAATACTTTGTCACTAAAAATGGGATGGTTTCTGTTGCAAAGGCACCAAACTCTTTCCCTTTTGGCCATTTTTGTAGCTGATGAAGGAGGATCTAAAATCCTTGAGACCAACAGATGGAACTGGTGAAATTGGTTGACTTTGGCCGAGTTCCGTGGTGGTTCCATCTTTGACTGTAATAGAAGGACAGGTCAGAACTGGACTGAACCTCTTATTTGGGGGTCCATCATCTGGTGAAACAACTCTCAGAAACAGAGGGATCATTCCCCTGGATAGTATACAAATGGGCTGCTCCAGGCTGCCATTTAACAAATGGCAGGTTTAGGAAATGCTGAGAGTTCCTTGTCTCCAGAGCAAGCCCAAAGTTGTGAAGCTTCTGTGGGCAGTTCAGGCTGGTGGTAGTTAAGTAAAGGTTATTTGCATTAGAATTTTTTTTTTTTTTTTTCTGTGAGGTTAGGATTCTGCAATATTCTGAAAATGCCTGCTGGGCCCCCCAGCTCTGCAGGCCCTGCCATCAGCAAATGTCACCCGTGTGGGGGATGCTCTGAGGCCACATTTGGTTGTAGAAACTTGTTTTCTTAAACGAGTGAGGTGATAGTTTAGTGGTTTTTCATTTTTTTCTTCATTAAATCCTTTCATGGCTCTCTGCTGGCCTTTATTTCTGCAGAATTTATTGGAGGGTTATTTATGCTCACTGGGAGAAGTTCCTTTGATATCTTGACTGTCCCATGAACCTTATTTTGAAGGGCATGTTATTTTGAGGGGTAGATTGGTGTTTTCAAAAGCAGTTGAGTGCAGTTGACGTTCAGTGAAGGTGTTCAAGAGCTCTGAGCAACCTGGTCTAGTGGAAGGTGTCCCTGCCCATGGCAGGGACAAACTGAGATCATCTTTAAGGTCCTTTCCAACCCAAATCATTCTGAAATTCCATGACATTCAGCTGCATTTAGATTTCAGTGTTTGATTATTTTGAAACATGGACATGATTCTTTGTGTCTCTTTTTCAAAATGGTTGTGCATCAGTAAGGTGGTTCTATTTTAAAAATTGATTTTTTTTTTTCAGTAGAAGACTTAATTTTGCCTCACATTACACTGGGCACTCCTGAAGTTGTTATATAAATCTAAATCACTATGAGCAGTATTTGAAACTGGGACTTCTTGGTACAAGGAAGGAACTTTGAATTAAGCCACACCAGTGGATCTGAAGAACGGGAGCTGTTGATGCTTTTCCAGCTGCAGGGATGTTTTGGGACTCAGCTGGCTGAGATGGAGGGCACAGACTGACCCAGCTCAGTTTGCAGGGTATCCCGAGCATCCAGGTGAATGGAAAAGCTTTTGGAAGCGTTCTGAGTACTGCACAGATATTTACATTGAATGGAGTCAGTGTTTTTGAGGGGATGGACAGACTTAATGACTTTATCTTGCTGGGCAGTTGGAAACAAGCCCTGCAGGTAGATCCTCACAGCCAGGGCTCCTCAGTTCTTAGGGGGGCCCTTCATCTGACACAGTGACAGGTCCAGAGCCTCAAAGAAGGGCCCTGTTCTAAGCAGGGATTGAGCCTGAGCTGAGGGTTGGTTTTGTGTGCCAGTAAGGTTTGGAATTTGGAACAATGGCACAGGCTTGGTATTTTCTTCATTTTCTCCTTTAATTTGTTGTAGGTGACCCCCTGCCTCCTAAAGGCACTTGCTGGCAGGTCAGGAATTTGGAGGATGAACTCACTGGGCCTGTAATTGTCGGGTTCTGCTCTGTGGGAATGCTGGTTTTCCTGATCCCATTCTCAACTCTGTATTGAGATGGGGTTTGGAATTCTTACATGGTAGGAAGTGCAGCAGTTTGGGCAGTTGTTTTACTCACATCCCCTGTGTGTGTTTAATTCCAGAGGCCGCAGCAGTGGCAAAGGACCACCCCAGCCTACGGTAAGTGTGGGGTTTCTCCTCATTGTACCACTCCTGGTAGGAGGAAACAACTTAAGAGACAGAAGAATAGCAGATACTGGAATGTTCTCCCAGTTTTTATCCTTTGGATACTTTAACTGAGATACAGTTTTCTAAAAAGTAGCATCTTGCATTCATTAAAGTCTCCTGGGAGGGTGAAGGGGGGAAGGTTCACTTAAACTTTTGACTACACTTACATAAATATTCTGCATTTTCCTGCAGTTCTGGTTGTAGATGTGAGTAACATTTAGCTTAAGGCAGTGCTTTTTGAACTAGTTCCTATCTGGAGATTCTGACATTGGCTTGTCCCTTAAACAGGTTTAAGACAGCACTGAATTAAATATAAATATATAAATATAAAATAACTATAATAATATAAAAACTAAAAGATATACAACTATAAAATATAAAATATTTTGTTTGGTTTTACTCTAAAATTGCTAACTCAGTATTCTCCTACCCCCAATGCTTTTAGTTACTCCCAAGGTTGAAGTGTAGGTGTGGCTTGACTTGTGGAACATTGTTTTATCAGAGCTAAAGATGTGGATCTTTGAACTGCACCAATCAAATATTTGCCCATTTGTTGTTGGCCTGGTTTTCAAAGATGGCTCATTTGGGGGAATGGAGCAGAAGTGGGAAGGTTTAAAAGGGCCACAGTTTACTGACATTAATGTTCATTGAAGATATCAAGGCACTCGAATGAAAATAAAGAAAGCTTTGAGGGAATCTGGTGAAAAAAGGCCACATGCAAACACTGAACATCATCCCAGTGTTGCTCTTCTTGTGCTGAGCACAGGAGTGTCCTCAGAGGTGTCTTTGCAGCCCAGGGAAGTGGCTGGCACACAGCAGCGAGTGGATTAAGGAGCTGACAGTTGAAAAGATGTGCTGTCAGTGGAAAAGCTCAGAACGTGGTGAGGTCCCTGCTCATTTCACAAGCACGGAGTTGACAGGGAGAGATACCAGAGGTTGCAACAAAGCACAGACATCCTCACCAGAGAATGTGTCCTGCTGGTACCTGGTGAGCTCTCCCAGTTAGGCTTTCACATCCTGGTGCTGCAGTGAATTACTTGGGACTAATTTAATAACAGGGTTTGTAGCAGTTTGGCAGTCCACGATTTGATGACTTTGGCTCCTGTTAATGGGTGCAATCAGGGCTGGGAGATGAAAAGATGTGGTTCAGCAGCCTGAAAAACACCTTTTCACTTCTGCAGCGCTTGGAGTGCCTTGCTCTTGATGGTTCTTGAGGCAGAGAGGGATGTCAGCAGGGCTTTTCCAGGCAGAAAACAAAGCCCTGCTGACACCCCTTGAGTCTGTGCATGAGCCAGAGAATTTCAGTATTGAGTGACATCTCCTTATTTACTGAGTGGGATTTTTATCTTGTTTGCAAGAGTGTTAGATCTTTAGTTGGTTAGAGAAAGGGTAATGGTCCTCTGGAAATCTCCTGTGCCATATTTAATATTAATAACAATTAAATTCTATGTATATTGCCTGAGTAAGGCTTTGAACCAGTGTTTCTAGGAACTCATATAAAAGGCCAGCATTGCTTTGGGCGCCCTGAATTTTAGAATTGTTGCAAGTTTTGCTCCTGACTTCATGATTTCTTTCTTGTTTTTCAGATTTCTTTCGATGGCATCTATGCAAACATGAGAATGGTTCACATACTCACATCAGTTGTTGTAAGTCTTTGTGTTTGGAAGTTCCTGTAGTGACAGAGAATTGTTAACTAGTCCAGTAGTTGTAATAGGATGGAGTGAATATTAAATTTTAAGCACTTTCTGCCAGAATTGAACTTGATCTCAGTAATTCTGTATTTTTGACTTGGAGAGGTTCTGATTTGCAGAGGTCCAGCAGATTTCTTAGGTGAACTGGTCATATTTTGAGTTTTCTGTCTTTGGAGGGGTTGTGGGTAAATAAAATGGGTCTGTGTGCAGGGATTGGAACCCTTTCTCCCACATTCCAAAGGAAGTCCTGACATGCCAGAATTAAGTCCCACATCTCCTTGAGTCCAGGTTTATCCTTCTTTGTACCCACACATGCACACATCTTGGTTTCCAACAAGAACTTCTTTCTGCTTTAACTGATCAAGAGTCTTGTAAGAACCAAATCTGCTCCTGTGAGGATCTTTAAATCCCTCCAGAGCAGCCCATGCACAGCCAGCTGTTTGCAGCTGCAGAAAGGGGCAGGTGCTGGATGAGGAGATTTGACTGAAAATTGAGCTGTTTTTTTACACAATGCATTTATGTAAGGAATACATGCTTAAGAAAATCACTGAAATGTCATTTGCCTCGTAGAAAGTTTTATTTTCTTTTTTTTTTGCGTCCTAGGGATCCAAATGTGAAGTACAGGTGAAAAATGGTGGTATATATGAAGGAGTTTTTAAAACCTACAGTCCTAAGGTAATTTTTTAACATTTTGACTCTTATTTTCAAAGCTCCCGCTAATCAGTGTTTGATTAAAATGTGAATATTTTGTTTAATTAGAATGTTTACTATGAATCATTTCAACTGCTTGCACAAGCAGATTGTAAATGCCTGTTTTTTTTGCAAGTGGCTGAATTGATTGAGTAGCTGATGGTGCATTAATTCAGAGGCTCTCTGTGTGTCCCCCAGTGTGATTTGGTGGTTGATGCTGCTCATCGGAAAACTGCAGAGTCCAGTTTGGGGCCAAAACGTGAAGACATTCTGGAGAGTATCCTGTTCAAGTCTTCAGATTTTGTTATGGTGCATTTTAAGGATATGGATACCAATTATGCCAGAAGAGGTATATTTGTTTTTCAAATTGTTTGTTGTCATAAGATCATAAGTCAAGGGGTTTTTTTTCCTAAGTAGGTGCTTCAGGATGCAAAAATTCAAGTTCACATTGATATTATTAATGAGTGCAAAACTCCTGAAATCTCAGGTTTATCAAATATGTTTTAAATGGGTTGCACAACCTCTGTGAGGCCACTTGGCTTTGGTGTCTGGAAAGCAAAGCCTTGGTGGTTTTACAAACCATTTTGTAGATTGTGGGGGAGGTCCATTTTTTGGGGGTAAATATCTTTTTATGTTAAATGTTGTAGAAGAATCTACGAAGACACAAATTCTTTTTCAGGCTTGATTTAGATACAAAGCCTATATTGAGTTAACTTCTGTATCCAAACATGCATTCACAGAAATATTCTAAAAATACTACTGCAAACAGAGCTAAAAGATCTTTAAAAATCCTCCACTTGTGTTTTTAATTTCTGCTTTGCTACTTGTAGACTTGTAGGCTTTCCAAAATACAGAAGAACCTCATAGAGTGGCAGGCAGATCTTAAAATCTTGAAGACATGGCTTGAAACTGTCAGCATTAAATTATTTTACAGACAGTCAGGCAGTTTTCATACTCTAACTGTGTGACCTCCAAGCCCCTAATTATTTTTCTGGAACCTGAGAGTCTCATAAGTCAGACAGCTCAATTCCTGTGCAGATTTCTCTCTTTTGGGCAGCAAATTTGAAGGGTTTTTATGCTTTTGTTGCTGATTTGCTGGGATAAGGAATAAAAGCAAATGCACAGCTTTGTGTGGGGGGTGGAATTGTGTATGTGTACATTTACAGGTTGATTAACAACTCTCTCTGGGAGCTCGGTGATCATTGCAACATGTTTTATTCCCATTATCAGAGACTTAGAGATGTGTAGGGACAGAGGACATTTAATGAGATCTTTCTCTCCTCACCTTGTGTGGATGTTCTTGCCTGATTTAAAGCTGAAGAGTGAGAGGTTTGGTGTTTTTTTGGGGTTTTTTTTTGTTTTTTTTCCAAGGAATTTTGCTTTTCCCAGAAGATGATGCATAATGTCAGAGCGAGTGTAGCATTGAAATGCAGATAGGTTCCAGGTTCTGGATGGGGCTTGGAATTTAAATCACACAAGAGCTGTTTTATAATGGGTCTGCTGTGAACTTCACTTTAATGTTAATGCAAACTGGGCTCTGCCTTATCCAATCTTTATGGATTTTGAGCAGACTGAAGGACAAATAATGCTCCTGCTTCTAGGAATGGACGTTTTCTGGAAGAAAATGACTGCTCCAGGTTGAGCATTCCCTCAGTTCACTTTATTAGGTGGAATATCTTGGAATGTAAATCTCTTAAGTACCGGAGAGGAGAGTTGAAATAAAGCTGTAGAGACTTGGAGCAAGATAAACTGGGAGGCTGCAAAACTTGATAACTCATAGTGGGTAAATTAATCTGCTTTCCATTTTGTCTCAAAAACGTGTTATCTTGAAATGACACTTGAAAGTGTCACTCAGTCTCTGATCACACCTTCAAATTAGAGCAGTGAGGGGCTTGCTGCTTCCTGGGTAATTAAATAAGCAAGGATTCAAAAGAATGGAAGTGCACAGGAACTGCTGGCCTTCTGTTCATGTAAATAAACCCAATTCTTCATGGTAGTGGGTCAGATGAACCTGGGATTCACAGTGAAAACCGAGTCTAAACTCCTGGGAGAGGAGATGGTGCTCCTTGTCTTGGGAATGGTCACTGCCTGCTGCCCAAAGTGGGACAGGGACAAATACCTCTGAATTGTCTAACCCTCAGTGGTTTTTGGCTTTCACAGACAAGTAAGGAGACAATTTGGAAATAATTGATTGGAAAGGCTTTCTCTGCTTTAAAAATGTAGTCAAAGAAAGGGGCACTTCACAAACTCTCTGTTGAGAGGCTTTCCTGGAGTAGAGATTGTTGTCAGTCCCACCTGGAATAAGGTTTGTTGGGATCTCTGTAGTTTCTTACCCCTTAGGAGCCTGCAGGGCTTTTGGGGAGCCCTTGAACTAAACTAAATTTCTGCAGGAATTTGTGTTTTGGAAGTTTTAGTGCATCCTGGTTTCCCAGTGCAGTATGTGGAGTACTGTGGATTGTTATTGTGGCATTTGTTCTCTGCTGGGCTGGAGGAGTTTGGGCAAGAGACTCCTGAAGGTGTTCACTGGATTGAGTCACAAGTCAGGCAGTGGAGACTGGAAAAGGATTGGGAAAAAGCAGCAGGGAGAAAGGGAATGGAATGGGATGGAGAAGAGAGGAGAATACAGTTGTGTGTGAAGAACCATCCAGCAGAGCCTGCCAGGCAGCTCCCAGTGCTATCAGAGCTGTGCAGCTTTGGGGCAGGAGCTGATAACTCGTCCTGCAGCTGCATCAGAGTTCAGGGGAGGGAACACCAGGCTTGGGGTGGGTGAAATGGGGGGCAGCAGCAGTGAATTTGTGCCAAACATGACACTGCATCTTCAGATGCACCACTGGAGAAAGAGTGGTGTCTGCCCAGATTGTAGAAATTGGAAGGGTTGAGAGACAAACTCCTAGGTTTTTGTGGACAGGGGTGTTGTAGCAGTTACTGTTGAAAAAACAGATCTGTCCCCACTTCCCAGACCTGTACTTGCAGCTCTGTCAGCCTGCACAGACCTTTCTGCTTGTGCAGATGCTTGTTAGGCTTCAGAAGGAATGGAAAGGATCACCTGAGGTCTCTGTAGAGTTGAGGTTTGCTGCAGTACAGGCTGATGAATGACACATGCTTTGGAAAACTCAGGTGAAGTTGTGTTACACCCATCACCTCCTCTCAGACTTCTGCCTGCCTTTAACCTGGGACTGACACCGAGTTCTGCCTGTGCTCTGCAAATCAGCTGCTCCAAACCCGCTCTGAGGTGCAAGTGGAAGTCCTGGGCTGTGCATTAACACGTCACATCTTTCTGCTTCACCTCTGGAGTGCTGAGATCTCAGAGCTGCTGCCTGATCTGGTTTTCCAGAAGAAGCTCCCAGCAGTGTTTCCTGGAGTCCTGAACGCTGATAGTGCTGCTTTGCATATGATTCAAATTTCGCTGAGGCTTTGGAGTTGCCTTCTTGGCTTCTCTTGAAAGACAAGACAATTCAAACATCATAACTACTGTTAAAGTAAAAGATTTCTACAATGTTTTTATTGGGTTTTGGCACTGTTGCTGCGCTCTGAGAAAAAATATTACAAATGCAGTGAAAAACAAGGCAGAAGAGAATTGGCTATTAAGGCTTTTCCTTGAATTAGCACTGCAAGTGGCATCCTTCCAGGGAAAGTGTTGCAAGGGGAATAGCAGTAGGCATCTTATGAACAAAGGAAGGAAATGTTGGCTCAGCAGAGCTGGTGGTAACTGGTTTTAATGTTTCAAATCACTAGTAAGTAGTTACAAAACAAATGAGAGTTTACTGTTGAAACCTTGAAGGTGAAAGCTCAGTTTACTTTGGGCCTTGCTTAGGGGGCCTTGCTTAGGCTTGATCAAAGCTTCAATGTGAGCATCAACACCTCTGGCACCGATGGGTTCCATGGCATTTGAACTGCAGACTTGCCCCTAATTGCATATTTTGTTCTTCACCATTAGTAGCTCAAAATATGTTTGTGGGAACAAGCACATTGGACACTGAAGTTAATGAAACCCTGACTCCTAATTGCTCTATTCTGGCACTTTTTTTTTTTTTTTAAACTCATTTAGTGGCACATACTTGGAGAATTCATCCAAGCTGAGTTTTTCACAGAATGTGTATTTTTAATTTGTGTTACTGTGATTTTTCTCTTGTCCTTGGGATTTTTTTTCCCAGTTACCAGGCTTTAAAACAAGAAGTGAGGTCCTTGATCCCCAACTCCTTTCCTTAGGAAATGTCACATTAAGCAGGTACAGAGGCAGGGAGGGCTAATTGAGTGTTACAGCTCCAGCCCTTTGTTTCACCAGGTTTTTGTTTGATCTTTAACTTGGCTTTTACCGTGTAGAAAAGGGATTGATTAAAAATTTGGCCATGTCAAGGTGTCATGTGAATTGCTCCTTCAACAGCTCAGAGATAAGAGGCACCAGAGAAGGGGAGGCTGAGCCTGGGCAGTGTCTTGTCTGTTGTTACTCTGCCAGTCAGCACTTGGAGCAGCAGCTCATGTTTGAGCTCCTGCTTTACTAATAATCTTAAGAGCAGTGTTTTTGTTTTGGAAGCTGTTATTTTTAGAGTTTTTAACATACGTTCTCAATCCTGTCGCTCGTTAATTTTGGTGGAGGCTCGTTTGACTTGCTGGGTTTTTAATCCTGCTCTCCCGTGTGTCTGCCTGGCTGTTTGTTCCAGGAAAATAGTGATCTGTGCCTCGAGGTACCGTTCTGCTACATTTAAACTTTGCCTGCATGCTCTGGAGACCATCCTGTCTGACTGGAGGTCTGCCTTTGTAGCTTGGATTTCTCCTAACTTCGGATTTTCTTAGAGCTGTGGAGGTTAAACTGGCACAGCCTCGCTTGTGACTGTCATTCTAAAATGAGAAATGCAGAGCAGTGAAGGTTCCTGTGCCCCGTGATATGCTGGATTCCACTGGGAAGCTGAGCAGAGACTGTACAGACCTTACAGACCTGGAGCATTTGGTAGATAGTGGAGTTTTTGTTTTGACTCGTTGTTTTCCCCTCAGTTCATCTGTATCATTACAATAACAGCACTGCTGGATGTTTATGTGGCTGTTTAAATAAGAAAATTAGTGGGTTGAGTAGATGTGTCTTGTTAGGCTGGTATTTTATTCACTGTATCCAAAATGGCACAGTTGTTTGCAGTTTGCCTGAAGGAATTTAATAGAAATTAAAGAAACAGCCCTGTGAAACACAGATTGTCTCCATTAGGCCTCCTAACTCATATTTATCTAATCTCAATGGAGAAGAGTTCCCTCTACTCCCAGAGAGGTAGAAACAAAGTTCACAGTTTCCTAAGTGCCAGAAGCAGCCTCCAACTTGCATTTGCTGTAAAATGTCCAATCTGAGAGGATCAGACATGAAACACTGAATTAATGACGAGGCAGGAGCAACTCTGGTTTGTCTGGGTTAAAATAAAAGGTACATGTAGAGTTTCCAAATGAAAGAGCCTTAAAAATGTGCTTTTTAGCTACTGCTTAGCTGTGGATTGTAGCACTGTGTTACTGTGAATTTCCAGGAGACATTTGAACATATATATATAGTATATATTATAATATAGTATATTTTCAAAGTTGTTATGGTGAAGGGAAATGGAGAGGTATTTTCAAGTTGGAATAACTTAGAAATCTGTAGGTTATTTGGAGGGGTTTGGGTTCTTTTGTGAAGCAAAATGGAGCTGTTAACAGTGAGAAAATTGCTGAGGTTTTACTACGAAAATGATCTTTGCAAGGTGGGAGATGTTTGATTAATTCTGTGAGAGGGACTCAGGAGTTCAGCTCTGCCTGAATTCAACCATATAACAGAAAAAACTCCACCTGAATTTGTATCTGGTGTCTTCCCAACTCCTCCTCTATCCGTATCTCTTGTAGTTCCCTCAGAAACAGGTAATTTTTTGGCAGTCACTGTCTCTGCATCTTGCCTTTCGTAACATTTTTGTTCCCATAATTTACACCAGAAACTTAATCCCTTTGTTTGTGCATGTGGGACTTGGCAGGAGCACGTAGAGAATCTTGCAGTCAGTGGGTGATTTCTGGTGTCAGCCTGGCTTTTCAGCTCTTCTGGAGGGTTGAGGTGGTTGAAATTTGGGATCAGCACACAGGTAGGGCAGGGGCACGTTTTGTTTCCTATCAGCTCATTAACAATGTTTAATTGCTCCCCCATAGCTCTTTGTGCATGGGTTGAGGGAGCATTTCATGGGATAGTGCTGGATGGTATTAGGCAGACTCAGCACAGTTAATTTTCATGCCAGATCATACCAATAAATGCAGAACTTCACTGTGAAATTGGGTAAAACAGGAATAATAAGCAGTGTCAGCAGCCTCTCTTTAGAACATCCTCAGTGATTGTGTAAAAGCTGTTACATCAGTGGCCAACTTCATATGTTGTGAATTCTTTTCATAAGAGCTTTAAAGTCCATTTTTCTTAGGAAGATTTTTAGATCTTGCCAAAAGTTAATTTAGGCCATGTTTTTCCGTGTCTGGCACTGCCTGGTGGTTTGATTCCAGCTTTTCTAAGGGTCTGAAATGTTTACTCCTTATTTTATCAGTAAAGGATAATAGGAAATTCTAGATTGAAGACTTACTTAGATGAGGTTGATTTATTTATTTGTAAGCTTATAACAAGCTAATTTGATTTTTTGAAAGTTCTGCTTAAGGATGGCAGCTCTGAGATGTAGTTGCTTACAAATGTAAAAGCTTGGCTTCCTTGAGGAGTGGCTTTAAATATTTTTATACAGCACTTCCAATATTCTGGTATTATTCCTTCTTAAGTCTGGCTTGAATGAAACAGGAACAAGTAAAAAAATAGCTTGTGATCCTTTTTTTTTTTTTTTAATGTTTTCATAATTTTTTAAACAATAGTGGAACCTTTCTGGTTATTTATTCTCATATGTTGATGGGAGCAAAAGGGAGAGAGTTCCTGAATATATTTCTGTTGGTGTGTTGAGGAGTTGTGGAAATAGAAAAAAAATCAGATATTTGAAGGGAAAATTGTATTTTGCCCATTCAGGGAATGAGATTGGGTTCGTGCTTTTTTGATATTTGCACAGTGTTTTAGTTTGCAGTTGTGTGGGCTGGTTGGAAAATTGTATTATAGAA
Source organism: Pyrocephalus nanus (assembly GCA_038380795.1). NCBI lineage: Eukaryota > Metazoa > Chordata > Aves > Passeriformes > Tyrannidae > Pyrocephalus > Pyrocephalus nanus. The sequence goes on from CM076278.1 coordinate 8,566,167, forward strand.
GCCTTGGGTTTTCTAGAGGAACAGGGATCCTCAGTCTTTTTCTCTCTTTTTCTTTCCAAATATTCATGTATTGGTATAAAATATTTTGAAATAACTAAAAATAATTCCGTTCTTTGATGTATTAGAAGTTGGTCTGGACTTCCCTAGATATTTTAAATTTCAAGTAGGCACCTTTCTAATGTCCTGTGGAAAACAGCAGCTGCAAGGGAAGGGGAATGATGATTATTGAGCCTGTGATTGAGCTGCTATTTGGTTCTTCCTCAGATAAAACCAGGGTATTTACCAAGTGATTTCACCCCCATCCCTCCCTGCTCTGTTGCAGATGCTTTTACTGATTCAGCCATCAGTGCTAAAGTGAATGGAGAACACAAGGAGAAGGATCTGGAACCGTGGGATGGAGGAGAGAACACGGCGTCCGAGGAGCTCGAGGCGCTGGAGACAGATGTTGTGAGTGGTGCTTTTTGATGCCCCCTGAAAAGAAGCCTTGAAAGAATTCCTTGATTTTAATCTAGCAATGAACTTTGGAGGAAAATCGCTGTCCTGCCCTGTGATGGTGGATGTTCAGTCTCTGCCAGCAGCTGCCACAGTAGTTTTTACCAATTTGAATAAGAAAAGCTGGATTTCAAATGCCACTCGTGGCAAATATTGACAAATGGCAGCTGCTGTGGTGAGGGACGTGTTGGGCTCAGGGACTGGCTGAAAGAGCAGCTTTTGTTCAGGCCTCCAAATTCAGCAGCACACCAAAGTGATTTATATTTAATCAGAGCATCCCTGCCTGACTGCCACTGCCTTTGGAAAGGATGGGGAGAGCGTGCTCGGCTCGGTGTCCCTGGGCTTCACAGGGGGAAATAGATGGAAGTCTGACCAAGCACAGATACAATTTTAGTAGATTGTGAACCATTAGATGAAGAGTATGGCCTCCAATGCCATTTCTTTATAGATCATAGCCAGCTTTTACTCAAGGGTGCATTATTTTAGCAAGGTAGTCAGATGGCAGTGTGTTAAACAATGCTGCTGATTAGAGGAGAATCTGCTCCTGTTACTGTGGAGCACATTTGGGTAGAACAGTTCTGTCAGTTTATTGAGATTTATTAGAATAGTGAGTACTGTCAGTGCTTTTATAAAATATTCAAAACATTTCTCGTGGTGCTTGGGTGCTGCAATGGCAGTTTTACTGAAGGGGGGAGGTTGTGCAGATCAGCAGGAGTCTTGAGCCTGTGCTGTGTCTCAGGGAATTACATGAGTGCATTTCCAAAGTTGCAGCACTTGCCACAACAAGAGATGTTTCTGATAGTCAGAAGTGTCAATTTGCACCTTTTTGGAAAAGGCAAAAAGACATTAAAGTGTGTATTTCGTGCTAGCCAATGTTAATCTAGTATAGAGGGGGTAAAACCCCCTCAAAATGGACACAAATACACCCTAAAACTGGCTTTTGAAGGTAAAAATCTGCATCTTACAAGCAAATTTCCATAAAGTAAATTGTGGCTTTATAACTTGGTTATCTGGACAGTGAATTCACAGGCCCAGGAAAAAAGGCAGAAGGTTTTAACTTCTGCCATCAGCCCTTAATTTTAAGGGAATGTGTTTCCAGTGTCATTTTGAAAAACAAGCATCATTTTCTTCTAGTCTAATGGATGGGATCCCAATGACATGTTTCGTTACAATGAAGAAAATTATGGTGTAGTATCAACTTATGACAGCAGTTTGTCTTCTTATACGTAAGTTCCAAAATATTTTGTTATTAGATTTGTCTTTAATGTACTCCCTGGTTTGACAGACTTTACATTCTGAAGCTAATTCTGCATAGTTTCTGAAGCTGTGGACTCAAATAACTGAAAAAGCAATGAATGAATAGTGCCTAAGAAACCTTGCCAGCCTTCTGTGAATAGTTTGATGTAGAAATCTTTATATATTCCCTTAAATGGGCACAGCTCACTCCCATTGCAACGTTTGCTGAATTTAGGCATGTAATAATGCTTATTTATTCCAGGAATAGGGGGGAAAACTGGGAGTTTGTCTTTATGTAGCTGCTGTACCTATAGTTTGTGTTTAACCCAGCAGAGCAGTTTGACTAAATCCTAATTTTATTGAGACAATTGATCTGGAATGTGGAAAAGTTGCTGATAACCAAGGGAGGGGGTTGTGTGCTGGGGATGACTTGTTTAGCAGACTTGTCCAGCTCTAAACTAAAGTTTTAGTTATGGCATAATAACTGTAAATATAAATATAAATAACAGTCCTTACATATAATATAAATTATAAAATTTGAATATAAATAACCATATGAAAACTGGGATATAGAAGTAGTGTAAAGCCTGCTCTGGCTGCTCTGGCAGTGTGGATTTATTCCCAATAGTCTGCAGCTATAATGTTCACTGCAACTGCAACACAAATGGACTGCAGATGTTCAGCAGCCATTGTGAAATGTCTTTAGTGTCTCCCCACTCTTTTAACCCCCAAAGCAGCAACTTCTTTTTGAACATCAAGGAATAACAGTGAATATTTTGATTTTTTTGTTTGTTTGTTTGTGTGTGTGGTGCACTTTGTCTCCAGGTCTGTGGTTCAGCAGTTTGATTTTGCTGTTTGCTTCAGACAGACCTGTAACATGGTGATAATCAAAGTGTCCTAATCGGCTTATGTTCGAATCCTGGGGAAGCTGTTCTTTCCTCCCCTCCACTGCTCTTAAGTACTTTTTGTACTTTTGAACTTTAGTCTTGCATCTTTCTGCTCTCTGGATATTAATGGAAACAGATTAAAAAACATGAAGGTGGCTTTAAATTAATTCCATTTTTTTTTCCCCCCTAGTCAAACAACTTGCAAGTGGGAAGCTCTTTTCCCCATTTTCCAACCCTGTGAAGAGCAGCAGTGTAGATAAAGGCTTAGATGTGCAGCTGCAGGATTGTAAAGGATTTATTGTTTGATTGTTTTCTCTTCCTAGAGCTAAGCATTTAGCAGGTATAGTTTGTCAAACTGCATCAAGGTACAAGTTTGGGTTCAGTAAATGCATCGATCAGCTGCTTGTGTCATCACCAGGGTTCTGAACAACGTCATCGTGTCCATCCCCTTTCTCTCATCTCTTAGAAAACACAAAATCAGTCTTTACCTGTTTAGATTGCCACACATCCCTTCCTTTTTCTCAGTCACTTGAAATAAATGAGGATTGTTGGGTGTTCTCCCTCACTGTGTGCTCCCCACACGAGGTCAGTGAGGCCCCATGACCAGGTTTGTGATGGTGCAAACTTTATTTACGCTGAAGGGCGAGGTTTTGATTTCATATCCTTGCAGTTCCCATTGAGAAGGTCAATGGATGTCTTGACTGGCCAAAAATGTGCGTGTGGGGAAAAAAACTTGGGAGGCAGTGACCGAGTGCTGGCTTGGAATTTGGCAAAGCCATTTGTTTTCCTAGTTCTGCCACCAATACTTGAGTAATTTTGCATTTATTATTACATACTTGGCTGGTATTTCCACCTACTTTCTTTGTTTTTCTTTTGTATATAATACAAAAGATGAGCAGTAGTGATTATAGAATGCCCAGCAGAGCATGGGCCAAGCCTCAGTTGTTTTTATGGAGTTTATTCTAAAGGAAGGTTGGATGGAACACCTTTTGCTGCTCAAAATCAGGGGGAAAAAGGGGTTTTGTAAAACCTGACACTTGAACAAAAATTAGGACAGGTAAAAAACCAAGAAGAGTGGACAGGAGGAGGTGCCAGGTATGATCCCATCTCTGGTGATGTCTTTCAGTGCTCATTCAGTGTTGAATTTTGACTTGATGGCTTTCCCAAGGGATGCTTTGTGCAATATGCCATTGCCTGCTGTAGAGGGATACATGGAATGAGTGGGTTTGGGGTCCTGGGACATGAGAAGTCGTGGATCTCTGGTCCTGTGCTCTGAACTGTTGCACTCATCTTTTCTGCAGTTATTCATAACAGGAAGAGCTGAAAATTCTATGGCTGGAATTACCAAAGGATTAAGGATGTTACTCTCTAATTTCAGTAGGATTGTGTCTGCTGGCAATGTGTAAATAGCTAAAAAAAAATTCAAATTTGGGCTCTTGGAGTAACTTCCTATCCAGGCAACAGACTGATGCTTTTTATTTCTGATGTTCTCAACCGTGTTAAAACTTGGAGCCTTTGCCCAGCTTTAGGGACTGGGGGTTTTGCAAGTCATGGGGAAAAGTTCTGCTCTCTGACCTCAGCTCTATGGGCAGGTAAAAATACACTGAATTTGCACATAAAACCAAACCAATCCAGGAATATTGTCACATTAAAAAAGACAGTGAGTCTGCTGGCTTAAAAACAAGTGTGGGTTTTGTTTTTTTTTTTTTCACTCTGACTCGGTTAGAACTAACACTGTGTAATTTTTGTAGCTCCTTTGTGCTTTTGAATGCATTTCAGAGATTCTTTTCCTTTCCATTGTCTTTTAGGGTGCCATTAGAAAGAGATAATTCAGAAGAGTTTTTAAAACGGGAAGCCAGAGCAACTCAATTAGCAGAGGAAATTGAATCAAGTGCCCAATACAAAGCTCGGGTTGCCTTGGAAAATGATGAAAGGACAGAAGAAGAAAAATATACTGCTGTTCAGAGAAATGCTAATGAAAGAGAAGGACATGGTGTGAACACTAGGTACTTGATACACTATGAATAGTATTTTTATTTAAATTATGGCGCTGTTTCGGGACTGTGGCAGTTTGCTCATTGAAGCTGAGCTTTTCCAGCGGGGCTCATCAGGTTGGGAACCTTGTGTAAACAATCCCGTGCTGGTTTTGGCACCCAGGCTGACTTGTACACCTCTGCCTGGCCCTGCATTATCTCTGTAGGGAACAGACTTGCCCATTCTGATGTGTCACCGTGGTGAATTCGTACCAGATTACAGGAAAGGGCAGTGGTTTGGGTATGTCATGGAGAATTTCAGGCATTACAACCGAATCCTTCAGTGTCTGGGGGCTCATAAAGTGCACTGTGTGGTCAGTATCAAAAGCCAATTCATGAGGTGACTGTTAGGTCAACATCTGATAGTATTTAATGTTTTCCTTTAGCTTGATCTGAGAAAGATTAAAAAATACCAGCAGAGCACTCAATGGGGTATTTTTGGTGCCTCTCAGTTGTGTGTTAAGACTGATGGAAGTTTGCTGTGTTTCAGAGAAAATAAATACATTCCGCCCGGACAGAGGAACAGAGACGTCCTGTCCTGGGGAAGTGGAAGACAAAACTCACCAAGGATGGGCCAGTCTGGCTCAGGCCCACCAATCTCAAGGTCTGGATCCCACACTTCAGAATTCAGCCCTAACTCTGGAGGAGATCAGAGAGTAGTTAACGGAGGCAAGTATCTGAAGTTGAAATGAATGTACAGTAAAACATTGCAGACAATTAACTAATTATGCTGCAACTGCACATGGAGTGGGTTTAGGATGTGTATTCCATAAGCTAGGGTAGCATCCATCATTTAACACAGAGGTGGTGAGTTGGACTTACAGTGGAACTGCATTTAGCTGCACTGTGCTCTGCAGAGCAGAAATGTCATTTGTTTTCCTTCTCAGACACCTCTGTCTCAGATGATGGTGCAGAGTGTGGTTTTAAAGATAAAAAATTGCTTTCTGGATTCCACTGCAAAGCTCTGTGTGGTGGAGCAGCAGTGCTGACATCCAGTGAAAGGGGGGTGGCAGGAGGAAGCTTCCCTTCCTTTCTGGTGCATGGATCAGTTCTGTTTCCCATGGAAAAGAATAAAGCAACTTGCTGACTTATGATGGTGTGGGATGGGAAACAAGAGAAGTGTTAGGAAAAAAATCCAAAGCCTTCCCTCCAAATGGGTATTTGAGTATTTTGTGCTGTGCACGTGGGTAATAACTAACCAGGCATCACTGGGCACTGCGTAGCAGGAGTTGGTGTTCCATAAACCAAACACCATTTTTGAGGTGGATTTCAGCAGTAGCCCCTCCTTCAGGCATCATTTTTAGAAGTTAAAAACTCTGTCATGTGAAATTGCTGTGAATAAATGAAAAATGTATAATACTCAAGTGATCTGTCTGGAGAGGAAGTCTGAGAAGCATCTAAAGGTAAGTGAGACTTCCTTTTTAAAGACAGAGTCAGCTGTGTAAGGGATGGACAACTGAGCCTTGCCCAAACAGTGCTAACCTTGAAATTTGTCCGTAGTATTTGTGGTTTCTGTCATCCTGTTACTCTGCTGAATTAACATCATATACCTAAAATATTCAGAATGGCTTGTAAATTCACTTAATTCTGTTTTGGAAACCATGAACCCTATATCCTAGATTAAAAGCCTCCATTAATACTTGAGATAACTGATAAAGGCATAAATGTCAGGATTCAGACACTGAACACCGCTGTTTTTTGTAAAGATACAATTCCTAGCTGGATATTGCTCATCACTTGGTTTGCAAGTAGCACTTTGTGTAGTTACGCTGTTTGTGACCAGCTGTTTGAGACCCTCTGGTAGCTGTTAAGGACCTTGGTGAGTGCTGGGTGTGCTGTAGAGCATTGATATGCCAGGCTAACAGATCAAACTTTACTGTCTATTCCTTAGTAGTATTTGTAGATCCTAATTAACCCTTTGGGGAGCTCGTGCCGTTCCGACCCCAAATTCGACCCGAAGTGGTGGAAACAACCCCTCAGAGCCTCTTGCCAAACTCAATCCCCAAAGGGTTAAACATGCAAAATCATTTTGTCATATTTTTACTTTTTTTTTTATTTTTCTGTTGACCTTTTCCCCCCCCACTCCCCTTCCCCTTCCTTCCCCCAAACCCCTAAACCCACTCCCCTCCCCTCACCTTCCCTCCCCCCAAAACCCACCCCCCCCACCCCCATAATTTTTTTTCTTTAGTTTTTATACTTTCCTTCATATCATTTGTTCTGTCAGGTGTTCCCTGGCCATCGCCTTGCCCATCTCCTTCCTCTCGCCCACCTTCTCGCTACCAGTCAGGTCCCAACTCTCTTCCACCTCGGGCAGCCACCCCTACACGGCCGCCCTCCAGGCCCCCCTCGCGGCCCTCCAGGCCCCCGTCTCACCCCTCTGCTCATGGTTCTCCAGCTCCTGTCTCTACTATGCCTAAACGCATGTCTTCAGAAGGTACAATACCACAATTTGTTCATGGGGTGTTTTCTTTTTATTTTTTTTTTTAATTTTTTTATTTTTTTTAATCTCGTTCGTCTTCGTTTAGAACTCCTCCGTGAGTTTTAATTGACAAAATTTGTGTTTTTTTTATTTTATTTTATTTTTTTTTTCCTCTTCATTACTTAACCTTATAATTTGTGTTTTAACTTTAGTTGATCAGACTTGTTTCTATTAACCTTTTTTTTTGTTTTGTTTTGGTTCGTTTTGTTTGTGTTAATTTGAAGAGCTTTACAAAAACAAAAATATAAAAAAGGAAAGAAAGCTGTGAAATTTCCCAAGTTGGTATGAAATTAAACTCAGCTTTGGAAACGCTGCTCAGTGTCTTAACTTAACCTACAGCAACATGCAGGACCTGATAACTTTAGAGAGAGCATTTCTAGGACTAAAATTTAGGATAGATTTAGAAATTTACATTTAGAAATTTCCATTTGGGAAGTGACATTTAGAAATTTAAAATTTTAGAAATTTCCATTTGGAAATTGTCATTTAGAAATTTAAAACTTAAGAATTTTAAATTCAGGAATAAAATTTAGGACTACTTGTATTCTTATTTTATGACTATAAATTTCTGTAAAATATCGATTTTAACACGGTTGTCCCACAAAAAGCAGTTTCAGATTGAACTGAAATCATTGACTTACCAACAATAATAATGAGCATGTAACAATAATAATGAAGCATGTAAAACAGCCAACAGTAATAATGATAAGGAAATGCTGCATTCAGAGAAGTACAGTGTGGAATGGGATAGGATAAACTGCTTCAAAGGTGAATTTGTAGGGAGTTTTTAGATCTATTTGCACTGATCAGAACAATCAATCAGCTCCTTAGCGGTCAATAGTTCTCAGAAGGGCTGACCTGTGAGTCTGTGGTAACTCTGTGCAGAATTCTCTGAACTAAATTTCTCCTGTCGAGGTACAATAATGATCGTGGTTTATAATTCTGTTTTAAGTGCAGTTAAATAAACCCTGCACAGCATTGTTTAGCAAGCCTGGAAAATGCAAACTGGTTGTGGGAGAGAACAATCATCCCACTGACTGAAGCAGTAACGCTGTTCTGCAGCCTGAGAAATGCTCAGGGTGGGCCGTGACCAAAAAGGGGATGATGGTCACGTGTCTGGCCTCCCATTGTCCATTTGTTACGGCTTTTTATGTAGTCAGATACTGGGAATCCACCTGCAAACTCAATTATTTTCTTACCCCCTGGGGTTGATTTGTCAGGCCTGCACTGAACTGCTGCTTAGTGCAAGGTTTAATTCCTGCTGCCAGGAGATCACTGCTGGGAAATGTGTATTCTTTAAAATCCTCACCTGCATGGAATTTGGATTGAAGTGTACTTGAGATTCGTGGGTAAAATAGAGGCTGACATTTAAAGATTTATGTAACCAGAGAGGTGCTTGATATTGTAGAACTTGATGTGAAACCAAAAAGCCATTATCTGAACTTTTCCCTATTGACATACATTAAAAATGCAAAAAAAAACCCAAACCCAAAACAGATCGTGTTTTGTTCGCAAAGTTTTTCCTTTTGAAGTATCAACATTTGAGTCTGATCTGGTAAAGAAAACGTTTGTTAGGATGTCAAAACTGTATTGCTGCTTAGACTTGAGCTGAACTATTGTGTGGCAGCTGCAGAAGCTGCTCAGAATTCCTGTACTCACGTATGGCTTTGGGCTCCCGGTGTTAAACATGCATGACTTGAACCTCGGGATAACAAATCACTTGCTCAGTTGCAGTTGTGCTGACTGTGTGAATGAATTGTGAGCTGCTGCAAGGCCACTGAGCCCTGCTGCAGAGTGCCCTGCTCAAATCCCCCCCAGAGCACCGCTCGGCCAGCGGGGACTGTAAATGGTTGGGATCGCTGCCCCACCTGACAAAAAGCCTTGGAAATTTGTCACTGGGATTGTGCTTGTCCAGGGCGAGCTGGGCCACCGACCCTTCTGGCTTGGCTTGCTCTAAGCACTGCTGGATACTTGGGTTCAAATATCTGAAATCCAGGATTTGCACACCTGTTTGAAGGCTGATAAAGCTTCTAAAATACCCATTTAGAGCTGGCCCAGCGAGGTGCTGAGCGTTGGCAGCCTGGCTGGACCAGCGGCTCGGCCTTTTTGGCCTGGGGGATCCCTGGTTCTAGTCGATAGCAGTGTAAATTGCTTGACTTTATTACTGAATTCCTGACAGTTACGAGATGAAATCCAAGTTTGAAAACCACATAGCACGTTTTTGAGAGTTAATGAACTGAAACCCAGTTTTAAAAGCAGATAGTATTGTTTGGATGCTCTCAGTGCCGGGCTTCACTTACTGTGTGGGTTGTTTGTTTTTCCCCAGGGCCTCCACGGATGTCTCCTAAGGCTCAACGGCACCCTCGAGGTCACAGAGTCTCTACTGGTAGGGGTACAATTTCAAGTGGCTTAGAATTTGTATCTCATAATGCACCTGGGGAAGCATCTACTGCTGCAGTGGCACGAGGCAGCCCTTCAGGTGGGACGTGGTCATCAGTTGTCAGTGGGGGTAGGTAAAGCTTGGCTTATTGCAGATGGCTTGCAGGGGGACCTTAGAGTGGGAATGCTCAGCAGAATCCTGCCTTTCCAGACAGTTCAGGCTCTGAATAACCAAATCCTGGGCTGACTTAGCTTAGATGGAGTGGGAGAAGGATGTTGAGTTGGTGAGTTGGTCCTTGGAGTGCAGTGTTGTCCTAATTGCAGGGCCAGGTGGTGTGTGAAGAGAAAGGGAGGAGAAATGTGGGAATGAGTTGTTGGAAGGATTAATTCTGAGGAGAGTTTAGTGGAGGAGGCAGGAGGAGTTGGATACACTGCATGGCATCACTGAGTTGGGTCAGTGGCTGTGGCTGGGCTGTGGCTTTTTGAAGGAGGTGTTTGGATAGAGGAAGGTTGGTGTTAAAATGATGCTCAAGTTCAGTTGGATATATTTTTGGCTTAGAAATTACATGAATTTTAGGTGGTGGTGGTGTTCTTGTCTACTGTAGGAGCAGGTACAGTCAGTGTGTCCTTTTTTTGAATCACTTAATGGGGTTTTTTTGAATATTTGACTTTTTTTGAGCTTGTGACACAGGCCTAGTGTGGAGCTTTTAGGTTGGGGCCCTGTTCTAGTGGGCTATGAGCAGCTGGATGTTTCCTTGGGCAGGTGAGAGACAGTTTAGTCCTTTTCAGATCCTTTTTGGGTGTTTCTTAGCAGTGCAGAATTCTAGGGGAGTGTAGTGGGAATGCATTTATCAGAAGGAAGGTATGAATTAGACCCACATAGACCTGTTGCCTTGTGGTAAAGATCTAAACTCTTGTGTTCTGCCATTATTTCTGATTCATCTTTGCTCCCCACACCCCACTTTAATATATTATTAACGTGCAAGTAGGACTGTTAAACCACTTACCTCTCTTTCTCCTCATTCACTGGGGGTTAATATGTGACAAAGCATTAACTTACCACAGTGGGATGAGCAGTAAGCAGGAGGTTTAAACAACTTGTTCCAATTTCTTATTAAAAGAATACACAACTTTCCTTGCTGCTTTAACACAGGGGCAAAAATACCCATCAACTATTCCTTTTTTTTTTTTTTTTCAATAGGCTTTGTTGTTTTTTTTTCCAGCTGGCAAACCTCCAAAAGAGGACGCCGGAAAATGGAGGGGTTTTTTCAGCCCTTTAAAAAAAAAAAAAAAAAAAAAAAAAAGTGTTTTACATCTGATTGTGTGGAGACCTGCCCACCTTTTGTGTTCTGCCTGAAACTGTGTTAATGTGAGCTCTTGTAGTTGTACTTCTGGGGGGATTGGGGAGCATTTTGCAGCTTCCTGGTGGGACTGAGAGGGCAGTGATGTGTGTTAGGGGCCAATCTGCAGAGAAATCACCCCACTTATCTGAAATGCTGCGTTGTAAAGAACTAGGAGATGTACCTGAAAGGTAACCAGGTTTTCAGTTACTCTTAATAAGTATTTCAAAGCATGTTTTTTTAGCCGTTTTAGAAACTGTAGAGCAGCTGAGGAAGCTCCTCCTATAACTGTTTTTTCCTGTTTGTTTCTAGTTCCGAGATTATCCCCTAAAACACACAGGCCTAGGTCTCCAAGGCAGAGCAGCACTCCCATGGGACCAGCTCTGCCTTCCCCTCAGCCTGGGACTATTCCCACTGAATCTGTTGCCATGCCTGTTCCAGCTGCCTCTCCTACACCTGCCAGCCCTGCATCCAACAGAGCAGTCACCCCTTCCAACGAAGGTAGGTTGCAAAATGCATCCCTTTCCCTAATCCCTGAGGAGGAATGTGCCTTGAAAGAGCGAAACTCCTTTCTAAACACTGCAAAAAAAAACGTTGGGATGTGTTTAATTTTACTGGGAGTTCCCCTTTTCTGGTGGTGAAACCTTGAAACTCAGCTCGGAGAGAGGCTTTTTGATGAATCTGTGCTTAATTTCTTGTGCCTTTTAAGGAGGCTGGGCTTACAGGTGACTGACTTAATTGAGAATTTCTTTTTTCAAACTGAGTTCTTGGCTCTTTTCTAGTTTAAAGAAACGTGGGTTTCAGAGGGTATTTTGAACATAGCAAAAATAAGGGGAAAAAAGCAACATTCAAGGGCACAGTCAAATGTGTAAGAACTCTCAGATGTTTGTAGAATTCTGTCTGAAGAGCTTGGACTGTTGAAAATAATTTACTCTTGGTTTATAGTTTGTTCAGCCTAGTCAAGGTTCAGTGGATGATGAGGGGGATGAGTTTAACTGGATTTTATAATCTGGCTTAAAGACAGTTGGGTGGGGAAGGGGGAAAGGATGATCCTCCAGGCACCAACTAGGTATCAGAAAACGTGTAACTTAAAAGATTTTGGGGTTTTAAGCTAAAATTAAGCCTAATCTCTCTCCTGTTTCTATCTTACCATCTCTCTTTGGTCACTTTGAGTTGTGTAAAAGAGAATAACTGTGGCCATTTCTTCTGCAGCTAAAGATACCAGGCTTCAGGACCAGAGGCAAAATTCTGCAGCTGGCAACAAGGAGAATATAAAGCCAAGTGAGACTTCTCCTAGTTTTCCTAAACCTGAAAACAAAGGTTTGTATCCCAAGCTTTTTGGTTGTACTTGAGTGCTGTAGGAATTCTGCACATTAAACCTGCTGTCCTGGCTGCTTTAGTTGGCATTTTTAGGAAGACTTGGAGACAGTCTGGTGTTCTACAGCAAAAAATTTGGTCATGCAGTTGTCAAGTGGCAGGACTAACAGTTTGAAATGTTGTTTGTGACTCATTCCATCAACACAGAGTGTAGAGATGCTCATGTGGACGGTGTGATTTCACTTTTTTTTTCTTTTTTTTTTTTTTCTTTTTCCTTTCTCTTTTCCCAGCTCACAGAGCTGGTTTTTAGCTGCCTTTGGACTGAACGTGTGTTTCTTGCTCAGACCTGTGCTCACAAGAATTGTGAGCATCATGAGCAGCACAGTTTTTCTGACTGTGCCTTTTCCTCTTGTGCCCTAAATTTGTTGTTTTGTTGTTTTTTTTTTTTTTTTGTTTAATGCAACACTGCTTGTTCACCATTCTCAAAAAAATCTTCTCACGTTCTTGAACTTGGAGTCGTGGATTGATTCGTGTTGGAAAGACCTTTAAGATGGAGTGCAGCCATAAAGCTCACCTTGAGCAGTGTTTCTCCTTTATTGCTGTGTTTTGAAACACTGGCACTGTGTGTTTGGGGGGGTTTTGTTGCATTTTGCTTTGTGTTCAGTGAGTTCTGCAGTCCCTGCACCTCAGGGCTTCTGCCTTGGTGTGGTGCATTAGAACTGAAGTCAGTTATGTAATGCTGTGGTTCCACAGAGTGTTTCTGTCTGCTCCTGGAATTGTACCAAATTCCAAATGCACTTATATCACTATTTCATTTCTAGTTATGCAAACATTACCTTTCTGCAGAATTAGTAATGTGTAGGGGTTTTTTATATATATATATATATTTCTTGTATTAGAAATGCCTGGACAATGTTGGTCTTATGTTTGGCAGGTGTCTCTCCAATTGCTTCAGAGCATAGAAAACAGATTGATGATTTAAAGAAATTTAAGAATGACTTTAGGGTAAGTTTCTCTGTGTTAATTGTATCATAATTCTCATGTGCATCCAAATTATTTTCTTGAGTTGAAAGCACTACATATGTTAACATTTCTCAAGACTTGTTTTTAATTTATGAAAATATCTGTAAGAATTCATGATAGATATTGTAAAATCAATGCTGATTCTTGCTAGTACAATTGCCTAATACCCATAAATGTGAATATTGACTGTACACTGAAAATAGGACTCGAAACCTGTTTGATCATTAGGTACAAATAATTATCACACACTCCATATGGAGGAGCTGTTGCAAAATTAAATGAAGAGTTTTGCTAAAGAAAATTGAAGATGAATTTGAATTACTTGTTTCCTGACCATAATGGTTTATTAAATCAGGTTAACTTTTCAAGTGTTACTGTTAAATCACAGCACAGATGAGTCCAGGGGGTTGTCTTAAGCTTTCCTGTCACCCCCTAATCAACTTACAGGTCAGTTGAATGGCTGAACAGCCTCTTGCTCGGTGCAAGCTTAAACATTGTCAATGTTCATGGATTTCTTGTCTAGTAGAAATGGAAATGTATGTTTTAAAAGGTCATTTCCAGATGATTGAGGCCTGTGGGACTGTATTTTACTCTATGTATGTGACAGCATTAGATTGTCTCCCCACAGTTCTGTTTATCAATTTACTGAATATATTCCTTGGGGTTTTTTTTTTCAGTTACAGTCAAGTTCCTCTTCCGATGCAGTGGATCAGCTGCTCAACAAAACCCGAGAGGGGGAGAAATCAAGAGATGTAGTTAAAGAAAAGACAGAATCCACCCCTAAAGAATCTATCATAGAAGCTGGCAGTAACACCAACTCCAATGGTGGCAGCAGCAAACCCAACAGTCCCAGTATTTCTCCTTCCATAAGTAACAGCTCTGAGCAAAAGCGAGGGCCTGAGGTGACTTCCCAAGGTGTGCAGACATCGGGGCCTGGAAGTAAACAAGATAAAGAGGATAAAGAGGAGAAGAAGGATACTTCTGAGTGAGTAATTATGCCTTTTAGAGTAAGCACAGTGTTACTGGCATTTAGCCTTGTGTAGAAGAAGCTGGTGTGAATGTGTAATATGTTGTCTCAAAGCTTATTTAAATGTTTTCCTGGCTCACACGAGCTGTAGCATCAACAGCAGGAAAAATTTATGGATAAGTGTATAGTAAGAGTCCTGTCAATAAGAGTGGGGTTTTTTTGCATGCCATGTGGTGTTTGAGTTCTCAGAAATGTGACTCACAGATGGAAATGAGGTATTTCATACATTATTAATTGCAGATATGCTCGTCAGAGAATAATGCCAAACTTCATGTTTTGTTCTTTACGTTTAGGCAAGTTAGAAAATCAACACTTAACCCTAATGCTAAAGAGTTCAACCCTCGATCTTTTGCTCAAGTAAGTTGTTTGATGCTGTTTAACTCTGCCTTTGGGTAGATCTTCATAAGCAGAGCCTTTTCTTGGAGGATGCTCAGACTAATCTTGCCCTGTTCTTTGCTCAACCCTGTTTGTAGCCGAAACCTTCTACTACACCGACCTCCCCTCGTCCACAAGCTCAGCCCAGCCCCTCCATGGTGGGTCATCAGCAGCCAACCCCTGTGTACACTCAGCCTGTTTGTTTTGCACCAAATATGATGTACCCGGTTCCAGTGAGTCCAGGCGTGCAGGTAAAGTGCTGCAGACTCCTCCACGCTTCACAGGGATTGCCAGGAAGTTGAGGAGACTTCAGAGGTTTGGGTTGGGAGGGATCTGAAATATCAACCAGTCCCAGCTGAGGAGCTCTGAGTTAAAACAGTGAAATGGTACAGCTTGTATTACTCTTGTAAATATAAATGACGTTGTGGTTAAGTTTTAGCTGTGTCAATACTGACTTTTCCCGGTGCTCCCTCAGTCTGGATGTTCAGATAGTCTCAAACACTTCTAAATTCCAGCAGCTCACATTTGGTGTTAATCTCTAAGCACAATCTCACTCTCTTTAGGGTTTAAGCAACTACTTCTTTGTCCTCAGCTTCCTGCTGAGTCCCCACTAGTTTATGGTTGTTGTGGGGATCACTGGGATTTCAGTCTAGCTCTGTTGTCACAGAATATCCTGAGTTGGAAGGGACCCACAGGGATCATTCAGTCCAAGTTTTGGCCCTCCCCAGGACACCCCAACAATCCCACCCTGTCCCTGAGAGCGTTATCCAAACACTCCCTGGGGCTGTGACCATTCCCTGGGGAGCCTGTTCAGAGGCCAACCACCCTCTGGGGGAAGAACCTTTTCCTGAGATCCAACCTAAACCTCCCCTGACACAGCTTTATAAAAAGAAGCTGTTACAAATGTTTGACTTAGTCCACTGTTGCAGCAGTAGCGTTACTTGTCTGGTTGTTGCAAACCATATGGTCTGAGTTGTTTGTCTGGGCAGACTTATTGACAGGGGTCCAGGAAAATCTCACAGGTTAGGCAGAGTTCACTAAACCATGGAACAAAACAGAGTAAAACACATCAAAGCTGAGTGGGGCCCCCACCCCTGACACACATTTGCTTTTTAAAGAAATATCATAATTTCGATTTCTTGTGTTTCAGCCTTTGTATCCTATTCCCATGACGCCCATGCCAGTGAACCAAGCCAAGACATATAGAGCAGGTAAAGGTGAGAATAATACTGCCTGTTTGGTTCTCAGTCTGCATGCAGCATGGAGAAATTATAGAGCTGTTGGAGTGCTTTCTAATCCACGATCATTTGTTTGTGATTGATATTTTAAATGCTATTTTTAATGAAGGGAAGTGGAAATGCTAATGGATTTTTAGATAAACTAATTCAGCCGAAACAGGCTAAGTTTGAGTTATGGGGAGTTGCTTGGTTTGGAATCTGATTTGACAAGCAGGAAAACATCTCTTACTTGGAGCATTAGGGTAAGCTGATCATCTCCTATATTTCATAAATATTATAGGTTTGTTTAAAGGGAACTTCTGTACTGGTTTCCAGCACTGAATGGTGCTTCAATGGAGGAGTTTTGTCAACAAGCAAAGTCACTCTTTCTTCAAAAAGAGTGTGCTCTGCTGCTCTTCTGGAAAAAACTCACTGCTGGTTCCAGTTTTTTCCTCTGCATTCCTTCTGCCCCAGTAATGAACAGCTGGAGCAACAATAGCATGTTTTTAACAAGTGACACCCATGGCTGTGGAGACAGAACATGTGGGAGATGCTCCCTGTGCAGTGCAGAGAAGGAACAGAAGAGTGATTTTCTAGTCCTGTTTCAGGGAAGGCTCTAACTCTGCACAGTCCATTCCTTCTTGCAGTGTTAGCCAGTGCTTCCTGAGGATGGGATCCAGTGCTGCAGCTCCAGTCACTGGAGGGGGGGATTGTTTCCAAGAGCAGTCCTGCTGTTCAGAAGCGAACAAGTGGCCTTTATGAACGTGGGGAAGACAAACCCCTGCAATGTATTTCTGTGTTAAAACACAGTAACTTCACTGTGAAATCTTGTCATTGGTAGCACTGTTTTAATCAGAAATACACTGCTGAGTGCTCATTTGCTGGGTGAGGCAGCTCCGGTCCTGAATTCCTTTTTAAAGCTCCAATATTTTCTGCATGTCCATCTGTGTGCAGCATAGCCCTGAGGGAGCTGCCTGGGTTACAGCTCAGTGCCTTTGTGCTGTTCAAGTTGCCTCCTGTATTTACTTCTTTCTATTGTTGATTTGCAGAGTAAATACAACCATCAGTGAGTGAATTTACTGACATCTCCTTTCCTCTCCCTAAGGGGTCTGGCTACATTGCCCACTGCAGTGGAGTTTCCAGGTGCTTGGGGTAGTTTAGTTAGTAGTTGCAGCCTGACTGCAGGAGGCTGGAGCTCTGCTGGAGCTCACCTGGAGCTCTCAAGCCCAGTGCTTTGTAGGCTAAATTAGTTTTTTCCAAGCTCCTCACTGCTGTGGGTTGGGTGGTCACTTAGCAGGATGGTTCAGGCAGTCCCACACTACACTGCTATGCTTTTTGTCATCTTTTCTTCCCTCTTAATTATTCCTGCTCCTCTACTTAGAGGTTGTCTTGTCCCCTTCAGTGTTGTCTGTGAGCTAAAAGTTGCTTTCTGCTATCCTGAGGGGTAGCACGGAGCTCAAAAGATGCCAATACCTCAAACTGTGCCTGCATGGAAAGCTTTATTCTGCTCTCCTCAGCCATAAACATGAGTGACTTTAACAGACTCACATTTCCAGTTGATGGAACAGTGGCTGAGTAGTTCCCATAGAAGGTGAATTAAGCCTTTTGAAGGGGACAGGATCAAATTTATTAATGTAGGTATCCTGATATAACCTTTCTCCTTCATTACTGGTTCTTGTGAGTCTTTCTGTCCGTCCACCTTTCTTCCTTCCTTCCTTCACGATAAAAGCAGGGCTGGGTTTGTGGCCCAACATATGCCCCAAAGGCAGTGATGAAAAACTCTTTTTTTCATGCTGTTCCTTTCTGCTAGAGCCCTAATAGATGGTGAAAGGTGAGGGGTGAGGATCTCCCACGTGGTCACAGTGATGTTATAGTGTAAAACCTTTCAGGAAGATGAACTTTCTTCATCCCATGTTTCTAATGTGAGGAACTCTTTGCCTTTTAGTACCAAATATGCCCCAGCAGCGGCAAGACCAACACCACCAGAGCACCATGATGCATCCTGCCTCAGCAGCAGGCCCTCCAATTGTAGCTACTCCACCTGCTTACTCAACACAATATGTTGCATATAGCCCCCAGCAGTTTCCTAATCAGCCTCTTGTGCAGCATGTGCCACACTACCAATCTCAGGTAAGAGTCTTTTCGTGCACCTGATCCATAAAACCAGAAATAATGAAGTGGCTCAGACCTGAAGAGCCCTTTGTGTCCTGTCCTGAGTCACTCGGAACAGTTTCTGGGTTCTGGAGCACCCTTGGGGGTCTTGTAGAGTGCCTCAAAGCCTGGAACCAGTTTTAAGGTCAGAACAACTTCTAAGGTAGTAACAAATTCTCAGGACAACTTAAAAGTTAACATTTATTATTGATACAACTTTGTAGCTCTTTGAAGATTTTCTTTAGGTCATGGCCAGCACATCTCCTGGTTAAGTGCTCTAAAAATAACCTGCTTGGTGGACTCCTTACTTGAAAAGCTTTTAAATACACACGTGTACCTGGATAAATATACTGTGTCATACCTACCTTTGCTACATTATTAGAGTGGCAAAAATTCAATATGCAAATTTTTATCAGTTTCTAGGCCTTAAATTTGGATAATCCCAACAAGTGCTCTGCACTGAAGTAAGGCTGAGCTTTGGAACATCGCAGCTGTTTAGATGACACGAGTTCCTTTGTGATGGTTCCCCAGTTAATGTCTGCTTTTTTTTTCTTTTTTTTTTTTTTTCTCCTTTTGCCTGCAGCATCCTCATGTTTATAGCCCTGTAATACAGGGCAATGCCAGGATGATGGCCCCACCAGCACACGCACAGCCGGGTTTAGTATCTTCCTCTGCAACACAGTACGGTGCGCATGAACAGACACATGCTATGTATGGTAGGAAACGTTTTGTGTTATATGTAACTTTCTAAGTCCTTAAATTGTGCAGGGATGTATTTAATCTCAGCCTTCAAAACATGGGTATCGTTCAGTAGATGTGGTTTATGTTTCATAAGCTGATGAGCAAGGCCTTGAAAGCTGAGCCAGGCTGTTTCAGATGAAAACTCAAGTGTGCTGATTTCGGTAGGAGGCCAGTGACCAAGATGAGATTTCAACCTGGGAGCTGCTAAAGGATATCTGCTGAAAAGAAGTTTGTTCAAGTTCTCTTGATGTTCTTGATCCATCACCCCTCGTTTGTTCCTTGATGATAATTAGTACTTGTTTTATTGCAAGGCTACGACCTCAGTTTCAAACTTGACTTTAGTTCTGGCAACTAGTGAAATGCTGTCTTTTATGATACTTACTGGCATTATTAACAGTATGAACTCTGCTGTTTAAGCAAAATAAACCATGTGTTGCTTACCTTTCCTTTTTGGTAAGTCAAGACTAAGTCTATGGAACAGCTCATGTATTGCTCTGACTTTGACAATTAGTCTCCAGCATTATCAGATGGGCATATTTCACTTACAGTGAAGTGCTGAAAATGTGGGTTACCTTGTGACAAAGTAAAATGTGCAAGAACTTCTAAAGCATTATAAATGTATGATAAATCAAGGCCCAATTTGGAGGGGGAAAAAAAGAAAAACACCTCCCTGCAAAACATGCTATTGAAAGAGGTAGAGTCAAGGTTGCCAAAGGCTTGGGAATTGTCATAAAATGTCAAAACAGCAGATGGTCTCTTGAAAACATGGCATTTCAATACTTGTTATAGCATCTGAGGAAAAGTTTTATTGGGTCACATATATATTGACTTAGATTCTAATAAAAGATTTTCTGTACCTTTAGACATCTCTGTATGTGTTCAGTGCTTAGTTTTACCCTGATCCTTAATGCAAGTCCGTGATGTGTCCTGAAAACTTACAAAGTAAGAATCTGGAGTTTAGTGTGAAATGAATTCTGACTTCTCAAAAAGTGTCTTGCCCAGCTGAGAACATCCTGTCAGATCTCTGCAGTGGGATGGTAACAAGAGTTAAGAAACAAAAATAACAGAGAGAAACCTTTTTTTTTTTTTTTTTTTTTGACGCTTGGAGGAAGAATTTGAGCTCATTTGTGCTGAAGCTGAAATGGAAGTTACTTGTAGAGATTAATCTTTCTCTCACAGGTCCTTGCTAATTGTATTACTTTGATCTTTTCAACTCTTGTGCTTGAGGTGTCCCTGTAAACAGATCTTCTGTTGGCTTTTTCATTAGATTAAATAGAATTCCGATAAAGTGAACGATCAAAGGCTTTCAGACCTTTATTGGTGAAAACTCTCCTCTCAAATTCTAATTAAAATAAAACCAAACATGAGATAATCTGAGGTTTGATTCAGAATGGTTGCATGTGACTCCCTAGCAATTGTGCACCATCCTTATCTTCTGTAATCAGTGGGTTCTACAGCATTGAAGTACAAGCCCCTTCCCTTGGCTGGCTTTGATCAGATGTCTGTATAGTTTTTTCACTGATACTCTAATTTACAACTGTTAGATCTCATTTTGTGTTGGTTTTGCAGCTTGTCTGTTGTAGGTATGTGACTACCTACCCGTGCAAACAACTAAGTTGGGTCAAATTTGAGAATTCTTTGGTATTTCCTTCCATGTAATGAAATATTCCTTTCCCCAGAGCACGTAATTTAACAGAAGTGGCTTGTCCTCCTGTGCTCTTTCAAGTAGCTACTTGGTGACTCTTCTAAACATTCTCCCACCTTCCAGTAAATGATGGAGTGCTTGATGTTTTTGTTACTGAAACCCTTCGACCCAGCTGGATCAGGAGCTCCGTAGGATACACTTTTTGGTGTGTTTGGTGACCGTGAATTGAGCCAAATGCACCCTTTGACCCCCCGAGGTGACAGTTACCCACGGGATGGCTCCTGATGTTCTGCAGCGCCGTTTCAGTTCAGATCTTTGCAAGCCTTCCGTGTGCTGAGTGCTTGAAGACCTTGCCCAGATGGACTGTGCTTCCCCAGAGTGTGTCCAGCTGTGACATGTTCACCCCACCTTCCCTTCAGTGATATGTGAACCCTTGGGAAAATGCAGGAATGCCTGAGGTGATAAATCTGAGCTGCTCCTGGAGTTGCTAAAGAACAACTGGAACCGTTCACATCTGACTGAGTGACTGTGAGAACGTATCCATACCTTATGGTCTGTGTTTTGGGCATCTTAAAGTTTACCCACATTTGAACTAATTACACCCATTTGCTTTTGATTCTGGTCCTCTCTTAAAAATTATTTGAAAGCACAGAATAACAACTTCCTGAGAAACAACCACTACTGCTGCTTTTGATTTCTGGAGTGCTTGCTCAAACAGTTTCCCTTTTGGCTTTTTAAAATGGCTATTTGATTTAAAAACAAAAAAACATTACTACCTATTTTTAACACCTACCCCCCCCCACTGATGCCAGGATTCAGTGGGCCATGCTGCCCTTTTAGCCTTCATGGTACTTGGTGCTTGTTTGAGTTAATTCTTACAAAATGCACTCAGTTTTTTTCCTGCCTAAGTGGTAAAGAGAAGATGTTTGCAAGGACAGCCACTCTGAGATGTGGGGGTTGGGGGGCACTGCTTATCAAACTGTTCTTAAAGGTGTGAAATGTTTTGTGGTAAGATCTGAAACTCCACCTTCACTAATGGTTTAGGACAAGTTGAAAGTCTGTGGCAAATAGTAACAACCTGCCAGCGAAGAGAAATCCCTGTCGATGCGTTAACCTTGAAAAGTTTTGGGGGTTGTTTTCCTTCCCTGTCGTGTGGAGAGATGGCTGAATCCGAAATCAGTGACCTGCACTCGTTGATAAGCACTCTTCCATTTTAAGGAAAAGTATTTTTGTCTGATGCTGTTTAATGGGATGTTCTTGCACTTCTGGGATTTCCTTGCCAATCGTTCCAGTGTCACAACCCACTGTTGACAAGAGAGCAGCAGAGCCTGGTCCCAGTAAATCCAGCTAAACACAGGATGGAGGAGTGTTCAAATCATTGGGTTTTTCCCCTCAAAACACAGTGGGGAAGGACAGTGCCCAAGCAGCCTCTTCCCAGCCAGTCTGGGACACAGTTCAGCTCCGGAGCCGTCCTTGTCCAGGGAAGTTTGCAGTGCTGGAGCAGAGCAGTGCACACACCTTCACCTGCCACACTCACCCCCCTGAACGTGGAGGTGTTGTTCTTACCCTGCTCAGCTGTTGGTTCCAGAACGTTCTGTGTGTCTGTCTCACAGCTGTTGGCTCTGTGTGACCTCCCAGTGCCCCTGGTGTGGGGCTGGTGGAGTTGTTGGCCGTGGTTTGCAGTTTGGCTCCGTGATGTGTCACACAAAGACCAAACCAGTCTCCTGCTGCTGGTAGAAAAAATGTGGTTCTCCAAGGAAAGGGTAGATCTGTCCATACTTGTGTTAGTTTTCCATGTAGCTCTGTTGTTTCCAGATAACTGCTGGAGTCCTCTGAAAAACTTGACTTTTGTGTTTAAGAACTTGTGTAAAGCCAGGCCTTGGTTTTACACAGATGCATTTCCTGTTTTCTGTGCTCTCATTCCTGTCCCCATTCTCCCTTCCCCTTTCCCCTTCTGCATATGTTTTACTGGTCTGGTGTTGTCTCTAACTTTATCTGGTTTCTGTCTCAGCAGTAGAGTAAATTCTATTACCCTGATAGTACAATGGTGGATAAAATATAAACTTCAGAGGATTCTCCAGGGACTAAGAGTGAACCAGTCACCAAAGGTGTCTTGGAACTGTTCAAAATGACAGTGCTCTAGGTGAAAAAGCAAGGGGCCAGTTTCTGCTTTAGTGTAATTACATTTTAACCTTCTTATTACAGTGGACTGTAAGAGACCATGAGTTGCCTTAAAGTTTATTTTTGTGTTAATTAAGAACTGCAGACCTCAGTGTCACAGTTAAGAAGGAAGGCTTACTTGAGACTTGTGTTTCATCTCCACTCATTTGTAAAACTAAATATCTAGCTCTAATAGCACCTAAGTAAATAAATTATCTGCATGGTTCTACAGTCTTAAAAAAAAATAAAATTTAAAAATACCTAAAACTGACACTGACCTTTCCAGAGGACGGGAAGTATGCACGTGGCAAGAGGCTAATTTACCTTTCTATTTCCCAAATTCAGCATGTCCCAAAATACCATACAGCAAGGAGACAGGCCCTTCTTTCTACTTTGCCAGTGAGTTGGGTTTTTTGTACTAATTTTGATTGTACAGAAAAGCACTTTCTAAAGAACCAGATGTTAAAGGAGTGGGACGTGTTGAGGGAACAAGTTTCCTTGCACCAAACCAGGATGTGGAAAACGCAGGAGGGTTCCTTTCAGTGGACAGAGGGTGAAGCTGGAGGACAGATTTGTCTGATCACAGGGAACTGAGCTGTCAATTTTTAAAAAAAATTATTTGGAATATGGAATGATCTCTGAATTCACTACCCAGTCTTTTCATCTGCAGCCAGAAGTGAGCTCTGTTTGGGGAGGCTGAAGGAATTCTTGGCTGTGAGGGTGGGCAGGCCCTGGCACAGCTTGCCCAGAGAAGCTGTGGCTGCCCCAGCCCTGGAAGTGTCCAAGGCCAGGTGGGACAGGGCTTGGAGCAACCTGGGCTAGTGGAAGGTGTCCCTTCCCATGGCAGGGGGTGGGACTGGATGGCCCTTAAGGTCCCTTCCAACCCAAACCACTCTATGATTTTATAGCCTCTGATTTTTAAACATCAGCTTCCTAAAAGGAGAAGTATCTTGTGCCTCACCTCTTTAAAAAGCTGTGGCTCAAGTTCTGAGCCCCTGGGAGGAAATAACTGTAGTTGCAGCTGAGGTAAAGGAAATTTTCTGTGGAGCTGCCTCTGCAGGAGTGCTGGGAACAGCTTTGTCATGACTGTGTGACAGTGACAAGATGAGTTCTCCTTGCTGAGGCACCTCCTCCTGGGCAGAGGAACATGAGCAGTGATGTCTCCTGGCTCAGGTCAGGCTTTGCCCACCTAAATCACTGTCAGCAATGGAAGAGGGGCTGATGTTCTCCCAGCAGACTGATCCGGCTAATCCAGACTCAGTGTGTGTGTCCAGGGACAGGCTGAGAACTGTAAAACACTGCCTTGTGTGTTGGTGTCCATCATCAGCTTTGAGGGGGCTGGATTTGGGGGGGCTGTTTGCAGGATGAACTGTCACCCAGGACATGGTAAAGGAGGACCTGCAGTCCCAGAGTGTTTTGTCCCTGCTCCTGTCCTGCTGTGAGACTTGTTGCTGTGTCTGTCTGCAAGTCCATCAGCCCACGCCAGGATCTCTGTTGGTTTTGGTTTGTTTTTTTTTTTTGTTTTTTTTTTGCAGTAGCTCATACAAGAGGGATGTGAGAAAATCCCCTTGCTCCCCAAAAATCTCTTCTGGAACAGACTTCCTGTGTTTGTCGTGCCAAAATGTGCTGCCTGAGCAGGGGCTGGAGGTGCTGACCTGTCCTGTGTTCTTGGCTCTTGGTTTGGTGCACTGAAATCACTTGAATCAGCTCGTTCCTTTCGTGGCTAATCTTTGGAGTCCACTCTACCTGTGTAAAATGACTTCTTTGAAATGTTTGTGTGATGAAAGAAACATTTGCTATTTCTTTGCTTCCTACCATTCAGGTCTTTTAAATGTAGTTATCCTCACCATCTTACTGGCTCTGGCAATAGTTTAGAAGTTGTTTTCACTGGTCAGTTCTTGAAAATAGGCTCTTCAGTGCATCTTTGGACCATGACCAGCGCTGACCACCATTGGCACCACTGAAATTCCTGCCAGGAAAAAAAGAAAATTACATGATGTGGTTTTCATATACCCTTGTAGCTGGGAGTTCTGCCTGATTCCTGCTGCTCTGACCTCTTTTGATTTCAGCTCCTCCTGTGGCTTCTGTGGCTGACTCTGCTTCTTGTTTGCCTCTCAGAGAAATGGGTGCACTTGACAGAGCTGAATTCACTGATTAATCCATGTGGTATTTTTTTCCCATTCCATGACTGAATCGCTTTCCCTCACCGTCCCTGCAGGGTTAGTGCAGGGAAATACTTTATTTTAGGGACCAAGTTGATTAAAAAGGTGCAGAAGCGAAGCAGGTCAGCCCAAGGAGAGGCATTTAGGCATAAAGGGTGAGAAAACCGATGTATTTGTGCTGGAGTGAGCTGAGGTGACTTGCAAGGAGCTGGTTTGACCCTTCCAAGAGCTTTCTCAGAACTTTCTTGGATACTGGATGGCCATTTGGAAAATCTCCAAAATACTGACAACTGGGGGAAAACATTGGATAATTGGTTATTAATTTTTTATTATTCTTTTTTCTCCTCCTGTCTTGTCTTGTTTGCTGTTGGATATGTGCAGGGAGCTGTTTGGATGACCAGGCAGAAATTCTTTTTAAAAAAAAGCCCCAGTGCCATTTCAGTTCTGGCTGAGCAGGTGAATTTGTCCGGACTTTTACAGGACTCCTTTCCCAGCCCTGCTGGTCTCAGAGATTTCATGGGCTTGCCAAGAAATGTTACTTGCTAAACCTGGAAAAACCCTTACACTGCTGGAATTGCAGTTGGAGCTCTGGTTTTGAACTACCAAAGATCTGGGAATGCATTTCAGACCTTGGTTTGTTTGCAGTGTCTGCACAGGATTTCAAGAAGGGCCCAAATAACAGTTTTGAAAGGCACTTTTTAATATCACTATTAAAACATAATTTGCAGCAGCATCTGAAGTGGTTTTAAGCTTGACAAGTTTGGTTATTACAGTCATCTGTTAAAGACAAAATGGGGGTAGGAGAGAAATTAGGGAAATAAATATTCTTCAGGATAAAAAATTGCTTGAAATGCAAAGCTGTGGATGAAATATTAGGTGGTTATGGAAGAGCTGCCACTGTGACAAAAACTTGATCCTCCTCCTGCTTTACATCTATTCTTCAGGGTGCTGTTCCTTGGTTTAACTGGTTTCTTGAGAGAGAGAAATTCCTCCTTGTGCACTTTTATTGCAGAATGTATCCAGTTCAGAATAACTGGGTTTATTATTCTCCTGCCTATAAAGGGCTGAAAGATGAATTGCACAAATGGTTTAAGGGAGCCCCACATTCTTTCAGGGGCTCTTAACAAGGGATGTGGGAAGCCTTGAATATCTTACAACTTGGAATTAAATTTCATCTCCATTTTAAAGCCTCTTGAATGGAGTTGGAGTTAATTTGCAGTCAGCTCTGTGGCTCAGGCAGTGGGAGGATTGCTGGTGTAACGTGCCCTTTGGCAAGCAAGTAATCTCTCCTTGCATTTATTTCTCTCACTTTGGCAGAGATAATAACTTTTGGCCTTCTTCAGAGTGTGTATAATAACGAGGTTGAGATATTTTCCTCCTGCAGGAAGCCATAAACTTCATTTTGTAAAAATGATCGGTGTTGCCATTGATAATTTTCGGGTTATTGTAAGGAGAGATGTCTGAGAGTCAAGTAGGAGCACGGTGGGGATGCTGCTGCAAAATACATTTTAGTAGTGATAGGAAAAACTAAAAATACTTGGATTTAAAGCATAACAAAGTGCTGTGGCAGAAGATCCTGCAGTTTTGACAAGTGTGCTTAGAAAATATTGAGGTGTTTTTGAAACCCCCTCTCAATCAGAAATGCTCTCAGAGTGTACGACTGTGCCTGTACACTTGGATAAGTATTTTAGGATCAGTTCCAGACTGCAGGAATTGAGTTCATCTGCATTAATAGCCTGAAACTGCACATCACTGTTGGGCCATTTGCTCAGGGAAGATTTAATAGAGCTTTCAAGGGATTAAGTTAAATGTGGCAGGCAGTTATTTTCTAAAGGAGGAACCTTCCTAATGCACCATACTGGGGAGAAAAAAAATCTCAATTAGGCAAAAAGATACTGTCTATATGTATATATTCTGGTGAATTTGAATTTGTTAGAACTAGGATTTGTAAGAATTATGGCAAGGCAGACTGGAGGAAGGCAGGTATTTGCACAGGGTGGAGTGTCAGGGCTGTGACAGAGCAGTTGGAGATTGCTCGTGCTGGACATTGTTGTGCTTTCAGATGCAGCTGCATTTTAGTCCATTTTTTCCACCCATCTTGTCTCTCATATCTACACCCAGACAGTTCTGGTTGTTATGAACTTAGAGCCCAGCCCAGTGAAGCTCTGCAGAAATTCCCTGCAGGTGCCCTGATTTTCAGGTTTATTTATTAGGGCAAGAAAACCCCACTGGAAAAGCCATCCCTGCTAAAGGTGCTTCAGTGGCCACCAAGTTCTCATATAATACAAACCCCATGAAAAAAAAGCTGCAGACAGTCATCATTAATGAACTTCAGAACAACCAAAAGGTACTAAAGGAAATAAGAAGCAGCTACAGGGAAAATTCAGGAGCAGGTTAGTAGTTGTCTTTGACTGTTTTCTCAGTATTGTCAGCAAAACTAGCCTTGGTCTTTTCAGGCTGTGACATTGGAGGGCTCAGTGCCCATTGTCACACGCTGCAGTGGAGCTGCAAACATGGACTGGTTGTTGCACAAGATCAAAAAGAAACAGAGGAAAGATCTTCATTTTTTTTTTAAGATCTTGCTCTCCTGTTGCATCCTTTGCGTTTAAAGGAACGCTTGCTGTCATCATGGCTTTTCATACTTCCTCAGATTCCCTCAGAAGTTCCAAAAAAAAAAAAAAACCCACAATTTAGTGTGGCCTGTTTTGGAGCAGAACAGAGCAGGATCCAAGGAGGAACTTGTTGCTGTTGGTTTGTTGTTGGAGACTGGCACGGCCGTGGCAACACGGGTGGCTTCACTGGGGCGAAAGTTTCGTGTCGTTCACTTTCTTCCTTTTTGGGAATTTTGTACCTTATTCGCTACCGTTTCAAGGAATGAAGAATTCCGTGGCAGTGTTAGAAGCTCCCAGGATGGTGCTGATCCAGAACAGCCTGATTGGCCTTGAGGGCAGAGGCCAGATGTGTTATTTTAGCACGAGAAATTGGCTTCAACTAAGGTTTGATGCTCGAGCAGCCTCAGTTTTCTCAGCTGTGACGTGTTCCCTGGGTGTCCCTGGAGCACAGAGTTTGTACTTTATGAGCAATTTCCAGAAGAGTAGCATGGTGAGGTTAGCCAGGTATAAGGCCAAAGACTTTTTTTTGGATGGTGGAAATAAAAATGGCTCGTAACACCTTTGAAAAGTACGTTTCAGGAAATCCTAAATTGTATTAAAATTATGAATTTGGTCTTTGAAACTGGTCTGTTTGACAAAGCAAAAGATGAAATGCTGCTTTTCTCTATGTAGTATCTGTTACATTGTCAAACTAGGGAAGATGAACTGTCTAATTATGGTTATTTATAGACTTTCCTGCCAAACCAAACTACACAAAAGCAAGGTAAGATCCTCAGCTATTCGCAAGATAAATATTTCGCTTTAGAAGGGGGTGGGGAGCGTATTGACAGTCTTTTGGAGCTGTAGTGAAATCCTCGAGTGCAGGTGGTGACTTTGTGAGGTGCCTGTCCTCTGCCTGGTGTTAAATATCCTTCTTTTTCATCCTAGTTTCCACTGGCTCACTTGCTCAGCAGTATGCCCACCCTAATGCTACCCTGCATCCGCATCCTCCTCATCCTCAGCCTTCTGCCACACCGACTGGCCAGCAGCAAAGCCAACATGCTGGAAGCCACCCTGCTCCCAGCCCCGTGCAGGTAACGGGCTCAAACGGGACTGAACGGCTTGAAATTGGGGTTTAATTGTGTTCAAATGATTGTTCTGCTGGATGGGATCGCAGCTTGGTGTTAACGTGGTGATTTTTGGGGTTTTTTTGAGAGGGGGAGAAGAAGGGTTGGATGGAGCAGTTCAGAGTCCTCCCTGTTCACAGGGATGGGGTGTAGCTTGATCCATGTTGGGATTAAGGAATGATCATAGTTATGTCTGTGCTTTGATATGAGTGGAGTGGAAATAATAGATAAATGCTGAGAAGTGTTTGGTTGTATTTTGTCAAGGACAAGGAGCTGAAAACAAAATGGTCCTTGTGGTAGTGCTGCTTTCCTTAATTCCTACTGGGAATAACTGGGCAGCTGTGAGGCACATGCAGTTCCAGGGCTGCAGGTTCTCCTTGCTTTTACCTGGCAGTCTGGATTCTCTTTGCCAGACTTTTGCTCACAGGTTTTCCTAGAGCAAGGAAAATCCCAAAATCACAGGATTGTTTGGGTTGGAAAAAAACCTCTGAGACCATCAAGTCCAACCATTAACCCAGCACTGCCAAGCCCACCACTAAACCATGTCCCTGAGTGCCACATCCACTCAATTTCCACATTTTTAATAATCCTCCTTAAAAATGAGAGGGTTTTGTGCTCAGCAGTTCTCTGGAGTGATGCATGACCCATATCCTCTGACTGCCTCAGTATTAACAGCAAGTCTTAAAGACAACCCTCATTCACTCTGAGATCACTGGTTTTTCTCAAGACTAACTCCCTTGAATACCTTCTGCATCAACTAGAAAACTCATGTCTTGTTTCCCCTGAAACAGTTTTTAAATTAATAATTATTAACTGTTCTGAATCGGCGCTTCCCATTTCCATTTGAGCCCTTCCAACCCAAGTGATCCAACCGGAGAACACAGAACCAGCTCTGTCCTGAGCACCAGGCTGGGGGAGGAGGGAGCTCTGCACTTGCACAACGTGGCACATCCAAACTCTTGAGTTTAATGAGCCTGGTGGGATTGGAATGAGCTCCCTCACACCCAGAGGTGTGGTTTCCTCAGGACCAGAGGCGTGGTCATCCTGAGATTCTCCACCGATACTGAGAGCAGTTTCTCCCCCTTCCTCGTGGTAGCTGACAGGATAGATCTGTCTGATTTCTGAGGCATAACCTGAGTGTTCTCCTGTGTTTTGTTTTTTTTTTTTGCAGCACCACCAGCACCAGGCTGCCCAGGCACTCCACCTGGCCAACCCCCAGCAGCAGTCGGCGATTTACCATGCAGGTCTAGCTCCAACCCCTCCTTCCATGACGCCAGGCTCCAACACGCAGTCTCCACAAAATAGTTTTCCTACAGCACAACAAACAGTCTTCACCATTCATCCCTCCCATGTTCAACCTGCATATACCAATCCGCCACACATGGCCCATGTCCCCCAGGTAAACACAGTTTAACAACCTTCAAGACTTAAATGTCTTAATGCCACAAAGATTAGGACGAAAGTCGGGCCTGCTGAAGTGATTTCCATTCTGTCACCTCTCAGCGCAGACTTACCTGTTGTTGTTCTTTAGGTTTCTTGTCTGTACATTGCCTTTATTTAGAGTTTGACAAGATGTTTGGACCTCAGCTTCCAACACCTAGTGCATCTGCAACTGTAGTTTAATGAAGACATCTTAAGCTGGCACTGCTACTGAAATAAATTGAGCTCCATTCCCAGTTCCTGGCTCCCATCCTTGTCCCTGCCCCACCATCCTGCTCACGGGACCCTTTGGCCATGCAGCAAACCAGGCTGGGGACATGATCCATGAAATGTGCCTCTCCTACCCCCCCTTTTAGGCTATTTCTTGGAAAATCAGTTCACTGCTCAGGTGCATGACCCCAGGAAGGGCTGGCATACAGAAAGGTTGGAGAGCTGAGTGCAGGAAGGCTGAATTGCTGCTTTTGGTGGCAGTTTTAGGCTCTGCATTGTAGACAAATTTATCCAAGTACATCCAGAAAAGGATATTACACAGATTATTAGGGAATAGCAAGGCACTGCAGTGGGAGGGAGGTGAGGTTCAGTTCAGGTGACTGCAGGACAATCCTTGCAGAAGGAAAACCCAGTGTGTGTGTGTCTGTGGTTCTAAATGAACTGCTTATGCAGAAGATCCCCAAAGATTGTTGAGCAGCTTAGGGACAGTCCTTGATTCAGAATCAGAAATCCCCTTCTCTAACTGCTCTCTTGTGGTCAGCTTACTAAGGAAAAAAAAAAAAAGGATTTGGGAGGGGAAGCACATGACTGATTAATCAAGAGCTCCATGTAAAGCAGTGTTGCAGAGATTTCCTGATATTTACTAAATCTCCTGGATTTAGTGTCCTTTGTCAAGGAATGGACAGTTAAATGGACAGTAATTTCCCTGCACAATTTCTTCTTCAGACCAAGAACTTGATGTCTGGCTTCTGCCTTCTCATGCAGGTTATCAGTAGTTTTGGGATCTGCTGGCTGACTGTGATTAGGGAGGTTTGTCCAACAGGTGTCCAGTCCCTTGCAGAATTCTGATAAAACCTTTGCTTTGGTCCCTGGGACGGTCAGTTAAGCCAATAAATTAATAGTTACTTAGGAATTGTTTTACTGATGTTGAGTGTTTAGCTTTTTGATTCTTTTAGGCTTTTAATTTCTCTGCTTTTTGGGGGAGGATGAGGAGAGGATGTCCAAACTTGGTAATCTTGCCACGTCCTCCCAGGCTCTGGTTTCTGCCAGAAACAAGACTCCTGCTCTGCTCTGGTGTGATGGCACTGCTGGGAATGCCTGGGCTGTGTGTGGAGCTTCTCAGCAGGGTCTTGGCTTAGGGACACGTTCAGTGTCTTGCCTTGAAACGTGAAATGTGTTTGGTTCAAGGACACTTCAGGGTAAAGCTGTACCTGAAATGTGCTGTACACGCCATGGCCAGGCCCATGGATGCAGGATGTGACCATTGCCTTCCTTTCTGTGTGCCAAGCACTTATCCAAACCAAATTAAGCATATCAGATGCAAATTCGAGTCAGAACTGCCTGCTCAGGCGGGATTTTTAGCAATCACAGACAAATCCTGCTTTGCCCTTGATTTTAACTTCTACAGTCTCTTCTGTGAGATTTTTTTTAGAATGAAAACTACATTCTGTAGTCTGTGATATTTACACCAAACTAATTGACTTTCCCAATGAAGTAGTTCCCTCAGAAGATCTCTAGTGAAGGAGTAACTACAGTTCAGTCAGAAATTTAAATGCATGTAATTATTCCATCGTGGGGAAACCAATCACCGGCTTGAACAGTTTCTTATCAGCCTCATTTCCAGCTTCTGAACACAATCCTGAAATACCACGTGGTAAGAATTCCAGTCAGGCCAACGCAGGGGGATCAATCCAGTTTCCCTGTAGGTTATCAGATTAATCTTGAGCTGGTGGATATCTCACTTGAGAAACCAGTACTTTAAAATTCATTAGAGAGTTCTGTCAGCTGCCAATTTGCTAAATGTTTGAGCCACAGCAGAAAAATTCTCCCCACTGTGTGTCTTGACTCCAGCTGCTCCCTGAAAAGCTGCTCTACGATGATGCTCCTCCAATAGCATGTTTGTCAAAGTCAACGTGGAGCCAGCCCTGGGAGGTATTTCTGTTCCACAGCCTGATCTTCTAAACCTTTTTTTTAGAGCAAGAATGAGATTTGAATTGCAGTTCCTGCCTTTAAAGGCTTCTGGAGTGCTACTAACACGTGCAAATCTGATAAAAAGAGTTTGGGGGAATGTCTGTGATGAGTCAAGTAACCCTTTTTGTCTTTAAGAAATAAAATTCTGGCCACCACCTGCTATCTGTCTTTACTGGCATGGGAGACTTGAGAGGCTGCACTTCTGGGATGTGGTAGAAGGACAAAGCAAACCTTAGGTACAAATGGTATTTTTGGGGGGCTTTTTATTCCCCCAAGAGAAATCCACTGAGAGCTCTGAGTTCCTTAATATTTTGTGCTTTTAAGAAACTAATGCTTGCTAGGTTTTTTTACCCCAAAAATTAATGACCTCTAGAGAGCTAAAGAACCCACCAAGTTCCTGCAGTTGCTTGCCAGAGGTGATGAACCATTGGGAGAATTAATCTCCTTTTTCTGCTGAGACTTAGCCCTGGTGGCTCAGATCACACAAGAACTGTGATGAGCTGAACTGGAAGCAGAACAAAGGGATGGAATCGCTCCTCTCAGAAGGACTTTGCTGAACAATGTGTGGGCACAGGTCACTGGAGAGGAGAGGAGAGGAGAGGAGAGGGAGGTTCCCAGGGCAGGGAGCCAGGAGGGAATGTGGGGTTGTGTAAGGAGAGCTGGGGAAGGGATGCCAGACTCCCAGTGCCTGTGCAGTTCCTGTCTGTACCCTCTAGGAAGTGCTTTGATGTAGGTGACTAACAGAAATGTTTGGAAGATTTGTTGCTGAATTGTTATTTTTATTTTTATTTTTTTTTTTTAATATCCCCCTGTTAAAACACTGGCAAAATGGCTAAAACTGAGACTGTGACTCCGAGCCAGCACTAAGAATTCGAGCCCTTTTTTTTTTAATTATCATTTTTCCTTTTTTGTTCTTATTCCTTTTTTTTTTTTTTCTTTTTTTTATTTTTTATGTTCAAACCTGCCTTAAATCCCTTAAACGGAGTAAATCTCTGGATTTTTTTTTTTTCTCAGCCGGAGGAGGAGAGAAAACTTTTCGCCAGTCATGTGGCCAGGAGTTGCTGCCTCCTTGTGACCATGATACTAAAGAGCTCTTTGTTTCAGGCTCATGTACAGTCAGGAATGGTTCCTTCTCACCCAACTGCCCATGCTCCAATGATGCTAATGACGACACAGCCTCCCGGTGGTCCCCAAGCCGCCCTCGCTCAAAGTGCACTACAGCCCATTCCCGTCTCGACAACAACACATTTCCCCTATATGACGCACCCTTCAGGTGAGGAGTGTGTGCCCGGGACACCTGCACCCTAAACTGAGCCAGGGCGGAGGATCAGGACTGGGACAGACCAGATTTTGGGGGAAAAAAAAAAAAAACCAACCAAAAAAAAAAACCAAACGAAAAAACCCAACCTTAAGATGTCCTTGTAGAGCGGTTCGTAGTTGCCAGCCCCGTTGCCAGTTAGATAGGTTTACCTGGTTTAGGGAGTTTTCCTCCAGCTGGAGGGGAGGAAGGGGGAGCTGGGAGATGCTGTGGGACTGAGCTGTGCCAGGGTGTGCCGTGTGTTTAGAACAAGGAGAGGTTTTATTAACTTAAAGCGCTCGGTGTCGAGGACGGGAGCGAAAATGGTTTTGGTTTTAGGGCTGTTTGCTAAGAAAGTGACTGCTCATTTCAGTGACAGCTGAAAGCTGAACTTTGAGTCCAGAGTAACGTTCTGCAGCTTTACTGTTTGGGGGGAAAGTAGGTGCTGTGTGACTTCTTTCCGCTTAAAATTTAACCTTGGCTTGGGTTTCTCTGATTATTCGTGTTCAAACAGCCTCGAAATTCCTGTAGTGATGTTGTTTCTCGGGGGAATGTGTGAGCAGAAAAATGCTTTCTGAGGGCTTAGGCGGGGGAAAAATAAAACCATCCAAAGGACATCTTGATGTGCAGGGTTTTGGTTTGTTCTCTAAAAGAATAAAAGAAAAAAAAAAAAGAGAGAGAAAACAATAAAAATAAAAAGAAAGTTGAGCTCAGTAGTTGTCCTGTGACCACTTTACTAGCAAACTGTTGTGTGGCTTGCCAATTTATTATTTACATTTGAACTTTTTTTTTACAGTACAAGCCCACCACCAACAGCAGTTGTAAGGCTCATCTGGAATAACTGAAAGGCTGGATACCTTTTGTAGGCCAAATACCCTCCTTCTACTGCTTCTGCCAACTGGAAGCACAGAAAACTAGAATTTCATTTTATTTTGTTTAAAAAAAAAAAAAATTTTTTTTGATTTCTTGTAACATCCACTAGGAATGCTAACAGTTCATCTTGCAGTGGGAGAGATTCGGACTGAGTAGAGGCATTTAGGAACTTGTGGGCTATTCCATAATTCCATGCACTGTATCTGAGTCCTGCAAGTGCCCCAACTCTGCTTGCTGAAAACTGGAAGTTATTTATTTTTTAATGACCCTTCAAAGTTATGAACTCGTCAGCTAGCAAAAGAAGTAACAAGAGTGATTCTTGCTGCTATTATCACTAAAAATCAAGACTTGGAGATCCCTTTTACTTCTAACTAAACTTGAAACAGGTTCAGTAAAAGAAAAAAAAAAAAATTCTAATCGTCAAACGGATGAGTTATTATTTATAAATCACGTTTGATGAGAGAATCACTATCGTGAGACAGTGATGTAACTTTTAAGTTAAGAAAACTTTTACTTTGTAGATAATATAAAATAAAAACTTAAAAAAAAATTAAAAAATAAAAAAAGTTTTAAAAACTGACCCTCCTCGGTGTTCGTGTCTTGATTTACCAGTCTCTGGCTGAGCTTTTCCCTCCCGGGGTCTGTCGTGTTCTGCAGCCAGATCCGATTGTGGGGCATTGCAGGGACAAGGGAAAGGTTGGAAAATCCCAAGTTCTGCAGAGTTTTTTAATGAGGGTTTGTGTTCCAGTGGATTCCCTGGTGCCTCAGCTCCGGGTGGGGCTGCCAAAGATGGCCCAGCTGGGCCCTGAGGTGATCAAAACTACACAACTTAAGGTGATCAAATTATAGTCAGCAGTGCTGCTGGAGAAGAAAGGGAGGAATCAGGGTGAGAATTCCTTAGGAAAATGCCTGGGAAAAAGATGGGAGACAGGCTGATCCCAGCTCAGAGTGCTGTGCCTTCCTGACCCCTCTGTGGTGTCCTGTGGGGACAGGGCAAGGTGGTGCTGCTTAAACTGGGTTGTAGAACAGCTGCACTTCCCGGCAGGACAAATCAGCTGTCCAAGCTCCTCTCTGAATCCTTCCAGGTCAGCAGAGCTGGAAAATACCAAATTCCTGTTCAGGTGGGAATCAAAACCACGGAGCATCACCATCACCTGGGACAAGGCTCCTTCCATAAGTCTGTTGGCACAGGCTCTTGGCTGCTTTTTCATGTCTAAGGGAGCATTTCTGCCTTTTACACCCAGTGCCTACTCAAACACCCTCCGGGCACCTGGAGAGAATCAGACTGATGACTAAAAGTGAGAAACGAGTTCTAAAAACAGTTTATTAAGAGCAGATTTTTTTTTTTTTTTTTTATATTATGGTAAAATCGCATTATTCAAGAATAAGTTACTTGTACAGTACATACAGAAACAATATATAGAAAAAAATTACAAGAAGGACTTTTCTGTGCAGGTGAAAAGTAGAACTTTCATATTAATAAAGTCCCAACAGAATGTTGGCTTTAATCGTCCTGCTGCAGGCTGAGTTCGGGAACACACAGTCGCCTCCCTGGGAGTTGCTGGTGAAGGTTGGGGCTGTTTGGATCAAACAAGGTAAAATTAAAATTTGGAACACTGGTAACACCGGTGTTTGGTGGTCCAGATTGGAAAGGAGAAGCTTTGTCTTATCCCTGGATCTCTCCCCGTGAGCTTTGCCCCAAAACAGCGTCAGTGAGGTGAGGAAGTGGAAGTGTCAGTGTTTGGTACCTGCTGGTGCTGTTCCACAGGGCTGGGATGTGGGATGTGGGAGGGAGACATCAAATAATGCTTCATGTCACGGATTTGTGCAGAGCCTGACACCCAAAGGGACATGAAAAAGCCGCAGAGCAGGGGGGTCTGTCAGCAAACAGCAAGTGATTTATGAAGATGATGAGGGGGAGGAGTTGTGGCTGGACCCAACCCTTGGGTTATGCCCTAAGCCAGGTCCCTGCTGTCCCACAGAGAGAAGGCACTGCCCGGTTTGCATCCTTATTGCCCAAACCTGCCCTGAGTAGCTGCATGAAATGGGGTTCCCCCCCAAACAACCTCTCCTGGGAGAGGCCACCAGGAAAGGCCTCGAGTCCCTGCTGTGGGTCGTGGCTTTGTTAGGTTGGATCCAAGCTCATGTTCCATCTCCAGGGCCAAGGCACAAGTGGGGTCACACCTGAGACGTGGCTGTACCTGCATGAAGCCACCTGGGGACTCTTCCCTTGGCTTCCCCTCCTCCCAAAACTCAACACTGAGACTTCATAAACACCAACAAAAACCCACATGGGCTGAGGAACTAAACCTGCTCAGCCCTATCTTCCCCCAGGTCACAAGAATATAAAGATTTCTGCAAGTTGCTTACATTCCATAGGATGGGATGGTTAATGCTCTTTGCCCACTGCTCTGATCAAGGATTGGGTGCCTTGTGGAAGGGAGGAGCAGGGTGCTGGCAGGAGCAGAGGTGGGACTGCATGTCAGGCTCTGACCTGTGTCACAAACCAGGTGAAATGGGAGTTCTAGGAGAGAGGGGAGTTCAAACTCAGTCCCCAGGAGCTTGGAAAATAACCCAAAAATCATCTCAGGTGCTGGGTCAGGACCACAGTGGGTCTGAGATGGGGAGATGATGGAGCTGGGAGGGCTGGAAAACCCTTGGCTCCCTCGTGAGTGAGTTTTGGGATGGAAATTATTGAATAAAGAGAGTGACTTCCCCACTGCTCTGGGTGGGAAGAAGAGGAGTTTGTTTGCACAGGGGAAGCAGCTGCCAGGGTGACAACCCAACATATATTTTGGTGATCAAGCACAGCAATTTCCATTTCAGCTGCGGAGAAACCCCTTGCAATTAAACTGCAGGTTAAAAATACCACATGCACACGCATGTTACGGTTCTGGCACTGGAACAATCAACCCTGGAATGCCAAAACAACCCACCCCAGCAGCATCTGATTGATCTGGCAGGGATTTATGTGGATTTTCTGGCAAGGGCTGCACCGGCTGTGAACAGTGATCCCTTTTCCCAGCCCATCCTTTCTTTGCAGATGTGGGGAGATTCAGGAGAGACCACTTCATTTTTTTTTTGGGGGAAACCCCTTTGAACGCAGATCCCTGGTGCTCAGTGGGGCTAAAATCAGGAATCTCAGCAAGGTTTAGCACATGTATGTGTTTCCCAAGGCTTGGGAACCAGGCACTAAGCAAGGAAAGGAAGACAATTTGCATGTGCTTCCTCCCCCTTCCCTTCCCCATCCCTGCAAATGCAGACCACGGGGAGTTATTTATTAGGGAGGGAGGGAGCTGACTTGCCTGGCACAGAGCAGCCCAGAGATGTGCTCCTGCCACTGGATGCATCCTTTGTGCTGCTCCAGGCAGGGAAATGGGATGCGGATACAGCTGAGGAGCTCCAGGAGGACAGGGCTGCCTTTGTTTCCCCCTCAGCCTCTGGCAGTGCTGGAGGAGCTGGACCAGTGCAATTCGCTCTTGGTGCTCCAGTTTCAGCAGTGAGTGTGTGACAGCATGTGCTGAGTGCTAGGAATGCTGATCCCCACGGAAAAGTAGGATTGATTCCTCCCCGTGCACCCATTTTCATGAGAAAGGAGGGAAAAAAAAGCCTTTGCCTGCTCTAAATGCACAAAACCCAGGGGAGAGCTGGAGCAAGTGATGAGGAGGCATAAAATGCAAATCCTAAATGGTTTCTGGAGTTGATGGTTCCTGTTTCTCCCAGTCTCATCCTTCGACTGTGACTTGTAAACCCAGATTTGCTCTCATTGCCACTCCCTGAGCTGTTTTTGGCCCTGGATATTTCCCACAGCACCGGGATTTGCCCTTCAGCTCCTGACCTTGTCTCCTCAGGCTTTGGCTACCAACTGGGCTCACCAAGCCCGGCCTAGAGGCTGGATTTTTGTGAAATTCCCTAACTCAGCCCAATAAGGCTTTGTGTTTGCTTGTCTTCAAATTAATTCCTAAATATTAATGCTCCTGAGGGCTCCCACCTGTACTGCCACTTCAAGGAAAACAGAAACCAAAAGCTTTCTGGAAGGCAGTTCTCAAGGCAAGTCCTGCAGCCGAAATCCCGGGGGCTACGCTGGGAAATCTGGAAGT
The DNA here is from genome assembly GCA_038380795.1 of Pyrocephalus nanus. Lineage (NCBI taxonomy): Eukaryota > Metazoa > Chordata > Aves > Passeriformes > Tyrannidae > Pyrocephalus > Pyrocephalus nanus. The sequence goes on from CM076278.1 coordinate 8,604,440, forward strand.
TGAATGCTGTGAACATCCCCCCACCCGGCTGTCGCAACAGCTCCAGCCCTTCCTCATTCTTAAAATAACGGCAGCTTCGAAGAAGTGGTTCCTCTCCCACGGCTGCCCCAGCCCCTGGCAGGTGAAGCAGCACCAGGGCTTGGAAACAGCAGCGGAGATTGGGGATCAGGGGACCCTGAGACCCAGAGATTTGCCAGGACAGGCTTTTCCTCCAGGTGAGGAGGTGTCCAAGGAACCCCCTCTTGCCTGTGTAGCTTTAAATACCACCAAATTCTTGGTGACACAGTGTTTGGGGGGGAAAAGGCAAGTGACAGAGGGTGGGCTGAGCTGGTGAGGGTGAGAAAACGTTTGGGGGAAAAACTGACTTTAAATTTGTGCCTAAAACGCTTCCAATCATCGGGATAGAACGGTTCCATCACCGGGGTAGAACAGTTTCGTCACTGATTCCATCACCAGGATAAAACAGTTCCAACATCGGGATAAAACGATTCCACCACATGGACCGAATGTGCCCATCACTGGGATAAAACATCTCAGTGACAGGGATAAAATACCTCCCTCCCTGGGATAAAGCCCCTCCATCACCAGCAGGCGTGGTTTGCTGTCAGTCTCTGTGTTAGTTCTCAGCTGGTGACGCGATTAAGGATGGAGCAATTAGTGTTCACGTCTCAATTAGCTGGGCAAGCGAGGTGAGCGTTCCCCTGGCTGGTGCAGGGAGCGACTGTGGCTGTGCTGGGTTAAAAAAGAAGTGCAAGAAAAGCCAGGTTTTGCCTTATCTAAAAACAAAGCCCAAACTCTGCTGGCGCCCGTGGCGGGAGCTCCGCTCAGGCTGGGCTTTGCTGGTGGGTTTGGCAGCGGCAGCACATGCTGGGGTGGGAGGACAGGGCCCAGAGCAGCAACTTGTCAATGAATTTATGATCCTTTTTCTCTTGGTTTCCTTTTTTTTTTTTTTTTTTTACCTTTCTCCAGTTCTGTGGGTGTAGCACAGACCCTGGTTCCTTCGCTGGGACAGGCGGGAGGCCGAGCCCGGCGTCGCGGCCCTCGGCACACGGGGCACAGGCACGAGCGGTGTGTAAACAGTAATGAGAAAGCTTTGAGAATAACAACAAAAATAACAATAAGAGGCCCTTCAACAGGCCAACGAGAGGGAGCACACCCGTACAGGAGTGAAAAATTACCCCCTTCCTTGCGAAAATACAATAATCATCCCTAACCAGAAGGAAGAAACAGGTACATTCTTTCTCTCGATGGATCCCCAGAAAGTCTCTAGGATTTCTCCACCCAAAAGTGCATCCCAGTGCCGGCGTGGCGCCGGTCAGAGCGGTGTGTACTGGTTGTCGATGGCACGGACGTGGCCCCGGCCCGGCGCCTCCACCTCGTAGTCCGACTCGCGGGGCCGGGGCCCGGGGGCCGGGGGGGTCCTGCTGGGGCGCAGGCTCTGCGCCAGCTCGGCCGGCGGAGGCACCAGGTGGAAGATCTGCTCCGAAGGGGGGCCGGGGGGAGCCTCGTCGGCACTGTGGGGGCAGGAGGAGCCGGCGGGGGTGAGGCTGAACTCGGGGCTCCAGCCGGGGACAGGCAGCGGGAGAGGGACCGTGGTGCTGGAGCCGGGAGCTGCAGGCGGAGGCAGGAGTTGGGCGGTCAGGGTGCTGTTGGGGGGTGCGGGTGCATCCCATCACCCCCCCCCACTGACGTGGGGAGCAGCTTCTCCTTTCTCAAAAGAGGAAGCCGGGAGCTCGGGAGTCACCTTTTGTGCCGCTGCCCGGATGCTCCCACTTCCCCCCTCTGTGTGCAACCAAAGGGCCCAGCTCTGGGCAGCCCACCCACCCCGGGCACCCTCCACCCCTGCACCCCAGGGAACCTCCCCACCCCTGCACACCTTGGGAGTGGGACAGGACCACGACGTAGCTGGAGAGCCGGACGTCGCAGGCTGTGCCGCACTCCAGCGGGATGGGGTAGCGGTGGAAGTGGTGCAGCATCTCCACGATGGAGGAGAAGCGCAGGTGCTGGACACGGCACTGGCCCCGCTCCGTCAGCGCCAGCCGCAGGTGCTGTGGGGAGGAGACAGGCCTGTTACCCTCCCACCAGCTCCCTCCTGGAGCAGACAGCGGGGACACGGGAATATTTGGGATGGAGGGACACAAATGGCTGTAGCACGATGTGCTGAATCCCCAGCCTGCAGTTCCGTGGAGATTTTTGCCCCCCAGAAGCAGGGATAGGGCCACCAACCCACTACAAGCATCACGACAGGGAGCAGGAGAGCACCTCCCTGGGGTGGGATGTGGTGGCACAGGGACTGTGCTGCAGCAGGGGGGCTGCCCAAGGGGCTCCTGCGAGACTCCCCTCCCCATCCCAGCCCTCTCCCGCCCGTACCTTGGCTCTGCCCTGGAAGTTGAAGGTGAGCACGTACTCGCCGCGGCGCGTCTCGCTCTGCCGCACCAGGAACACGCCGTGGCCCTCCAGCCCCCCCAGCTGCACCAGCTGAGCCGCCTTCACGCGGGAGATGGGCCCGTGGAACCAGGGGCAGGAGGAGAGGAACTGCTCCATCTTCGGCCCCGCCGCCTCCCCCGGGCCCCCCGGCGTCGCCACTGCTGGGGCACAGGGATGAGTGGCCCTGGGAAGTGGGGACCCCTGCCCACAGCCCCCGTCCCCCTCCCCTCTGGCTCTGCCCCCCCCGTCATGCCAAAGGGGAAGCCAAATCAGCCCAGCCACGGCTGGACACGGTGACCCCCTGGCAAGGGATGTTGTGTCCCCAGGGTGCCCTGGGTGTCCCCCCTGCTCACCTTGGCCAAGGGGGTCAGTGCTGGTGGTGGGGCTGGCGGATGAGGGGTCGGGGTGCCGGCACACCAGGAGCTCGGGGTCACCCGTGTCGGACCTGCCGGAGACAGGAGAAGCTGAATGCCGGTGGTGGGGGCCAGCCTGTGTTGGGGGACATTGAGCCACTGTCCCCAGCCCCAGGCTCAGGGACACCCAGCAGGTGCTTACCCCCGGCGCACACACTCCCGGATCTCGGCCGTCCACGAGTTGAGCTGCTGCTCATCCCCGGCCTCGAACAGGATGTCGGTGGCGTTGGTGACCTGGGGACATCAGAGAGGGACAGGGGGGCTTCAGAGAGACACAGATGTGCATCCCCTCTCCCACCCACCCACGCTCATGACCCTGGCAGGGACAGACATCCCCTGCCCTGCACACCACATCCCTCTGTGCATCCCCTCCCGGGATGGGAAGAGGAACTGAAATTTGGCACGGGAGCTTTTGGGAGCCACGTGCGCCCCAGGGGGTGGGAAAGGCCTCGGGGGTGGCTGGGGACCCCTCCAGCTGGTCCTACCTTGAGGACGAAGGTGTGGAGGTTATCGGGCATCTCGAGGCGGGTGCACCTCCGCACCTCCTGCACGGCGGAGCAGGCGACGTGGAGCTTCGGCTTGGAACTCTGTGGAGGGAACACGGACACTGAGCTGAGCCCCAACATCCCCTGCATCCCAAAACACTGCCCCACACCCCACTGCTCTGCCAGGACCGGGAGCCACCCGAGGCACAGCAGCCAACAAGGAAATACCCAGCTCTCTGGGGAAATACCCCACTGGCAAGGAAATACCCTGTGGAGCGAGGAAATACCCTGTGGGACAAGGAAATACCCTGCAGAGCACTGCCCAGCCACTGTCAGGGCACCTCAGGGGGGGCCAAGTGACACCCAGACCCATCTTGGCAGCCCCAAGGACCCTGTAGTGGAGGGATGGGTGGAGGAAAGGAGGGAGAAGGGTATTCCCAGCACGGCAGTGCGTTCCAGGGAGGATGGGGAACTCGGGGTGCAGGCAGGGAACACCCCGCTCACGGGCGCAAGGGTCAGCGGTGGCGTGCCAAGAGCGCTCCGGTGGGTTTGGCACTGGCACAGGCACGTGACAGAATGCTGAGCAAACACTTCCAGAGAGGTTAATAATACCCCTCCGGCAGCTTTCGGTTCCTCTGCCGCCCCGCGTGCCAGCGAGCGAGAGGCGCTGACCACCGGCAGGCTGTGGCACGTGGCACCCTGCCCGCCACCAGGACTGGGCTGACCTGGGGTGCCAGGGGGCTGGAAAGCTCCTGGGGGACCCCTGCACTGATGCTGGGGGGCTGGAGCCATGGGGCTCATCCCTGTGGCCAGAGCCATCCCGTGCATCCCAGCAAAGCCCAGGCAGTGCCACCATGTGCCAGGCACGCTCATCCTCCTGTGCCAGGCTTGCTGCAGGATGAAATTTTGGCCAGCTGTGATTCACACAGTGGCTTTAGCATCCTGTGGGATGCTGGCTCCAGTGGTCCTCTCCAATCCACAGCCACTCTCCCTACACAGATGCCAGGCTGTGCTGCTTCACCCCACCACAGCATTTGCCAGCCAAACTGCCCAAATTCTGCCCCAAGCTTGTGATGCTCAGGGCAAATCCACACCCACCATGACCCCAAACCACCTGTACGGCCCCAAGAATGTCCCCACTGGACACTCTCCACGGTCACCCAACCAAACCATGTCTAGCTGTGCTTTTTTTCCTTCCATCCCCCCTCCTCCCTCCCTCTCTGCCCTGAGGACTTGGTGTACTTTGGGGCCGGAAATGCAGCGCGAGAGGGATCAGCCCTTATCAGCACCGAGCTGCGCAGAAAAGAAAGTTCTTAGAAGTCGCCCGTGTACGGCGTCATTGCAACCGGGTTGGTGACACCGCGGTGGCTCTGGCACCCCCGGGCCCGCTGGTGACAGTGATTGCAGCTGTGCTGTGCTGTGCTGTGCTGTGCTGCAATCACTGTCACCAGCGGGGCCGGGGGTGCCGTGAGCCGCCGCGCTGGCGCCGGTGCTTTATCCCCAAGGAATTTGATTTTGCTGCCGTCCTTGGAACGTGACCGTGCCCCGTGCAAAGTCCTGCACGGAGGAAAGCGAAAGGATCACCCATCCTGGCCGCCTTCCCGCACACGGGTTGTGACGTCCAGCGTGTCCCTGAGCGGGTTTTATCGCCATCCCAACCGCGGTGTGGGGGTCGGCTTCTTAGGAAAGCAGGAAATTCCAGGAAAAGGGAGTTCGGCGAAGCCCCCCGCGTCTCTCGGCGTGGGGAGCGCAGACGGGGAGCGTGAGGGGAGAAGGAAATGATGCAGCAGAGAGATACGGTGCCCGAAAAGCCAGTCTGGCTTCGGAGAAGTGCCAACCACAGGCACGGTACCCCCGCTCCCCGAACCGCCGCGCTCGCCGCAAGATGCCCCGTTCGATGGGGCCGGTACCAGGAAAGGGATTTCTCAGTAACCAAAACTGCACACTCAACACAGTATGTGTTCACCCAGCACCCACGGGCTCCTTCTCGGCAGGAGAGGTGCCCCAGCAGCGCTGTGGGGCTGGGGAACCCCCCATGCTGCTTGGCTTGGGGCGCTCAGGATGCTCAAGATGTTGCCCCAGCTCAGCCTCCAACCCCATCAGCATCAGCTCCCACGTGGAGACTTCACCTCACTGCTCCCTAAAGGATCCTGTGCACATGGGGGAAAGCCCAGCAGCAGGATCAGAATTCCCAGAATTGCCTGGAGACATGACACCCCTTGAAGGGTGCGCTCCCAAAGGCACCAGAACTGAGCTGCCACCGTGCCATCCCTGAGGAATTCCCAGTCCTGACACCTGGCATGCAAACTGGGCACCCTGGGGTGTGTCACAGGTCATCTCCAGCTCACAAAGCTGAAGGCAACAGGATCAAGCCTGAACCCCCCAAATTCCCTCTCCCTGTGGGAGCTGACAGTGGCTGAGCACTGCTGGGGACATCTGGCCACCGATGCATGTGACAGTTCCATAGGATGGGGACAGAGGAGCCACAGCAGCTCTCAGCACCTTCTGGAATACACCAGAATTTGCATTTTTGTTCTTTGCAGGGAATTTTTCTACAGACCAAAAATACAAAGCTTCAGCCAGGCCAGAGCTGTTCCCAGCACCAGGTGACATGGGACAGACTGGAAGGTGGAGGAAAATGCCCCCAAGACAGAATTCCCTCCTGAGCATCCCACTGGAGCCAAACCCAGGGACGACATCTCACCACACCCCCATTCCATCTCCCAACATCTCTGCCCCCAGCCATCCCCATGGGGTGCCACGGGGAGCACGAGCACAGCAGGGGAATAACCACAGCACAGGCAGTGCCACCACAGCACCCACGGCCACCACACACCTGGGGAGGGCAGGACAGCCGGGAGAAAGTGGGGATTTCCAGCTCCTGCCAAAGCTAGGAAGGAGCCCGATGCCAGCCCGGCTGCGAGGCCGTGCCAGGAGCGCGGATGGAGGTCAGGCCAAGGTCAGAGCCGCGCGCGGGCGGTGCCGGCGCGGAGCTGCTGCATTTCCTCCTGGCAAACCCCGCTCCCAGCCCTCACCACAGCGCCGGCACCAGCAGCTTTCTGCACTGCCTGTGTCTCTGTGGTGCCAGGGGCCACGGTGCCTGTGCCACCGGCTCCTTTCCTGGTGATGTCCCCCCAGCAGCCCCCACAGCACCTTCTGCTTGCCTTTGGTGGGGAGCCACTGCCCGGAGGGTGGGCCGGCACGGTGGGTCACTTCACACCTCACCAACAAGGATTTTTGGATTTATGGGGCTTTTTGGCAGCAAAGCTCCTCCCAGCTTGTCCACACGTGCCAGGAAAAAATCTCACCACGACACTGTGAGAAGCACAATCTGTCTGGATGCTCAGGGGACACTGTGGCTGCTGGGGGGGCTTTCTTTGCTCAGGTGAGGAGGGAGGCAGCCTGTTTTCCAAGAAGGAGACCAAAATCCCACTGCCAAGCTGCCCACACCCAGAGAGCCACCGGTACCTCTGTGTTTGACCAGCTGGTGGCATGATGGTGATGGCAGTGACACCGCGATGATGGCAATGGTGTGGTGACAATGGCAGTGGTACAGTGATGATGGCAGTGCAGTGGTGATGCTGGTAGTGCCACAGTGAAGGCAGCAGTCTCACAATGATGATGATAGTGGCATGGTGACAATGGCGGTGGCATGGTGATGATGACAGCAGCACAGTGACGATGGCAGTCTCACAATGATGATGACAGTGGCATGGTGATGATGACGGTGGCTGGTTTGTACAGAGCAAATCCTTGGAATGCAGCAGGCACTGTTGAGGGCCCTCCACGCTCCGGGATTTCCCCAGGCCGGCTTCCCCACTCACTTCCACTCTGAGTCACGCTCGGGAGGTGGGGAAGTGCCCGAGCCCTTGTGCAAGGTCCTTGACGGCGAGATTTGTCACTTCTTGTAAACCTCGGAGCCCACCAGGTCCCCCTCGCACAAGGGACAAACCTCAGCTGGAGCTGCAGCACCCAGGCCCCTCAGTCTCGCTGTGGGGGAGAGACAGACGGACAGACACCAAGATCCACAGCAGCCAGGCTGTGCTGGCACAAAACCACATCCTGTGCCTACAGCCCTGGGGAGTTTTGTGAAGTTTCCCAGGAGCTCAGAGGGACACAGCCCTGTTCGAGGGAATGCCAGATGAGCAGGAAGGGAAACAAATCCCGTTGTGCCAGCAGGGAGAGCCAGGAGGGTCCTGTGGGGCTATGAGGGCTCCAAGGGTCATGCTGGAGGGTGCAGGGTGACTGCTGCACCAGCCATTGTCCTCAGGGGTTTGCACCACACGTAATCTCAGAATTCATCCTTGGGGATTTTGCGTGGCAGACAATCCCAGTGTTTGCTCTTGGGAGTTTCACCATAGTTAAACCCAACACATCCTTGAGGACTTTGCACCACAGATAACCCCAGCACGTGTCCTTGGGTGTTTGCACCACAGTTAATCCCGGTGTGCATCCTCAGGGATCTGCAGCATGACTAATCCCTCTGTCCTCCAGAGGGTAATCCCAGTGCTCCAGGGGGTTGATAGCACAGTTAATCCCAATGCTCCTCATCAGACATTTGCATACCATGGGAGATCCCAAGAGGACTGGTCCTGTACCAATGCAGGGATCCCACTGATCAGGCCTCCAGCACCCACTGCAGGGACCCCCAGCTCAGCTCCCCACAATCCCTGGATGACACAGGCTGTTCACCCAAACCTACTGCCAGCAGTGGCACCATCACGGGCTCTCTGTTCTGAGCTTGGAGAGCTGGAGGTAGGAATTTTCCGGCCTCTGTTAAACAGGAACACAAGAGGTGTTCCCTGCTGATCAGGTGATCCTGCTCTATGAGCCCAAGTCCCCCAGACCCCGACCACTACCACCCCAAAACCCCTCTTTGCCCACCCCAAGCCCCCATCAGCATCCTCAACGCAACAGCAGCGGCACAAAGGAGTTGCCAAGACACCCTGTCTCCGAGCATCCCTGCAAGGCTGTGGCAGGGGACGGAGCCATCCCCGAGGGGACTGTGCTCAGGGTGACAAGGGGCCCCGTTGTGCCGCCCGCAGCGCTGGCTCGGGGGTGGCCGGGACACAAAGCTCCCTCTGTTCCACCCCAGGCGGCCGCCGAGCGCCGGCGAACGGCCACGGGAGAAAACACAGCCCAGACCCCCAGCACCACTCTGAGAGCCCCTGCTTCTTATCAAATTAAACCCCAGGGAGCTGCAAAACGACACCCCAAGAACCCATGGGGAGGGATTTGGGGTTCCAGGCAGAACCCCTGCCCTTCCCCAGGGCTGATTGCTCCTCTTTGTGCATTGAGGAACCTCCATGCTCTGCACGAGTGAGCCGACATTCCCAAACTCCCCAAATCACTGCAAAGCCCCCCAGAACCCTGCAAAGCCTCCCAAAACCAGCGAGCCTGGCAGTTCATGTCACAGCAGGGCTGAGGAAGACGGGCTATAAACAGGATCTGTAAACAGGTGGCGATCGCCAGCCCTTTGGTGTTGTTTTTTTTATTATTATTTATTTTAAGCCAAACTCGGTTCCAGCGTGGGCTGCTTTAATAATTTCCTGGAATAAATAATGAGCATGGAAAGTAAACAAGGTGTCTGCGTGCAAGCAGGAGCTGGCTGCAGCCAGGACTGAGTCACCCCAAATCCCAGCCCCAGAGGGATATGGGGGGTGGTCCTTCATGGACCCCACAGGCTCTACACAAAAATGTCCTGGGATTTTTGTATCATCCCGAGGTTTTGCATCACACAGTGGTTCTGCATCACCCAGGAGGATGGAAAAGGTTCAAAAGCCCAAATAGGAGTATCGATTCCCCCTGGATGGGTATTTTGGTTCCTGCCCCTTGCCTGGTGAGTTCGACCAAAATGATTGTTTTTAACATAATCCCAAAATAACACTGAACATCACAACGCTCATCATGGGCATCCCTTTGAGTCAGGACCAGCTGCCTGGTGGGAAGGAGCAGGGTCCATCCCAGCCAAACCCCCACCACTGGGATGAAATCCTTGAATCCTTCCAGACCCTGCGCTGCCTGCACAGGCTCTCATAAATATTTACCTTTGAAAGAAGCAGCTCTCAGCCTCGAAACAACCACATCCTGGGCCGTGAAAAGAGAGTAAAAAAAAACCAAAAAAAAAGAAGAAGAAAAAGGAAAGAAGAAAAGAGACAACCACCCAAAAACCCCCACTGGGCATCTCACATGGGCTGCAGGGACCCAGCACCCAGCAGCACCCACAACCCTTCTCACCCCAGCTGTGGGAGGCTCGGGGTGGGGGGAAGCAACACATTCCTTTAGTGCTTTTCCTGCCCCTTTTCCTGTGATTTGCTCAATATCTCCATTTTTTGCTCACTTCTCACGTGGTGCTTCCACCCTGAGCAGCATCCCTGTGATGGAGGCTGGGGGGGAGGGACACTTCAGTGGGACAACCCCCCCAAAAGGGGTGGATTTTAAAGGACGGGGTTAACAAGGATGTAACATCTCTGCAAACCCCCCAACCCCAGCGCCTGGGGAAGTGCAGGTTGGGGTCCATCCAGCACCCTCACACCCAGTCAGGCCCCGCCGAGCTCCATCCCAGCAACACAGTTTCCAAAATAAGAAACTCCGCTCTTCAGCAATTAACGCCGGCGCTGTGGTTACGCTGCTAAAAGTGTTTTTTCCGTGCATGACCAAGGATGGAAAAAGTTGTGGTTAATAAATGACAAATAACCTTTGTCTCGTCGCCCTCCACCCCTCCTGCCCCCCCCCCTCCCGCCCCCCCCTCACCCCGCAATACCCAAAAACAGAGATGGGGGGAAAAAATAGAGCAAAAGTCACCACCAAAATCTCACAAAGGCCCAGCCCTGGGCGCCTTCGAAGAACAGCGAGCGGAAAGCGGAGCATGAGGATGCACCACCCGCCCCGCTCACAGTGAAAGTCTGTGAGGGTTTCGGTGCAGCTCCGGCCGCCTTCGGGGGAGCTTTGGCCACTCCCAAGGGAATTTCAGGGCACCCAAATCCCTTCTGGTTTGTACACTGTGGCAAATTTCCCTGAGGATGCCAGGAGAGGGATGTGGAACTTCAGAGAGGATATGGAAGGGATGTGGTGCTTGAGGTTGTTGGGGGAGGGATGTGGTCCCTGAGGATGCCGGGAGGGGAATCACGGAATCACAGAATCACAGAGTCCTAGAAGAGCTTGGGTTGGAAGGGACCTTTAAAGGCCATCCAGTCCAATCCCTCTGCAATGAGCAGGGACAGCAACCAGATCAGGATGCAGATTGTGGAGATGCCAGGAGAGGGATGCAGTCCCTGGGAATGCCAGGAGAGGGATTTTCAGAGAGGGATCATAGAATCACAGAACAGTTTGGGTTGGAAAGGATCTTTAAAGGTCTAATGGGACATCTTCAACTGGCTCAGGATGCAGCCCCTGGAGATGCCAGGAGGTGAATGCCATGAGAGAGATGCAGCATGGCAGAAGGATGCCAGGAGAGGAATGCAATCCCTGTGGATGCAGGGAGAATAATGCCAGGAGGGGGATGCAGTCTCTGAGGATGCAGGGAGAAGGATGCCAGGAGAGGGATGTGGTCTCTGGAGGTGCCAGGAGAAGGATGCCAGGAGAAGGATGAGGCTCCTGGAGATTCCAACTGACACAAACGTGCTCTTCCCTGGACCAGGATGCAACAATGGGACACTGAGATGCTTCCCATCACTGACAAAACCCTTCTGACGGTGTCCCAGGGAGGAAAGCTCCCCTTTCACCACTGCCTCTCCAAAAATCCTCATCTGAGTCACCTAAGGCCATGTTTGAGCAGCTCCAATTACTCTTGGAGATACAAAGCAGCTCCAGGAGGAGCTGGGATGGGGATGGAGATCACAACACTGGCATGTCCCCAGTTCTGTGCTGGAACAGCTGCCACTCAGAGCTGCAGGCACCGAAAATCGGGTGCAGGACCTGCTGGCTCAGGAGGTGGCAGTTCTGAGAAACCAGATTCAGGTGAAAGGGGAAAAAAAGAAAGAGAAAAAAAAAAGAGAAAAAAAAAAAAAAGAGAAAAAAAAGAGAAAAAAAAAAAAAAAGAGAAAAAAAAAGGAAGTCAGAGCAGTCTCACACTGAGCAGAGATAAAAATACTGCTCCTCTCGCAGCCACGGCAAAGACGGATGAGCCGAGACACCGTGGGCTTTCACCGGAAAGAGTCTTCCCAGCTCATCCCAGCATGCCATCAATTTATGGGATGCACTGGATCTCATTAAAACACCATAAAGAAACCAGCACAAATGCAAATCCCATTTCCCTTCCCCTTCCTGTAAAAACATCTGGTCAACAGAAACGGCTTGGGACATTTCCGTTGCGAATCACGGTTTTCATGGAGCTTGGGATTTGGCCACGCACAAGGTATTTGGAGCTGGGGCTCAGCTGAGGAGAGGGGCAGTCCCAAAACACACAAACTTGGGTTTTTCCAGCTTTGGCTTGAATTTATGAAGGTGAATAGACCTCAGGGCTGCCCAGTTCTACAGGTTATACAGGAATAAATGGCATGGGAGAGGAGAAAGCCTGTTGTGCCTCCAAGGAAAGCAGGGAGGACTGGTGAACATCACCCTCCCAGCAGACATCAATGAGACAATCTGCCAGTGCTGCACACCCAGGACCATTCCCAGGGGTCTCCTTGTTGGAAACCGTACACATGTACATATACACTCACATATAAAAGCACTACAGATATTCCAGTGTCCCTCTGCTCCAGGTTCTCTTCCTGAGCATCATCACCTCACCTTGGCCCTCTTGCACCCCAGAACCCTCTGGAATTTCCCCAGGGTGGGGATCTGGGTGCCACCCAACCTATGCCCACTGCGACCCGCTCCCAGGAGAGCTCCAGATCCAATCCTCTCCAAATCCCTCCTTCCCAACATCATTTTTCCAGTGCTCCAGGGAGGAAGGGGCAAATGTCAAAACCAACCCAGCCGTGGCCATGAGCACGGAAAAGAGAGCTGCTCCCTCTCCCAAAATCCTCATGTCCTCTGGCACATGCCTGGGGAAGGGAATGACCCCTTCACCCAGCACAGCCACCCAAGCAGCAAATGGGATCAGGGCTCTTCAAAGCCCCCGCTCCCTTTGATGCCAGGCACGTTACGGGATTAGGCTCAGAGGCCCCATTGGAGCATCAGGAGAAAGGGGGAAAAATAAGATAAAAGCTGCCAAAAGCAGCACGGCCCTCCCTCTCCCTTTCCCCACACACCTGCCTTTTCCAAGGTCATTTCAAGGGGCTGGATATTTGGGGGATTGGCTGGATGCTGTAAAGTCCTGAGGCCAAGCTGAATTTCCAGTTACATCCTGTTATTTACAGGGGAGGAAGGGAGAAGGAAGAAGAGGAAGGGAGAAGGAAGAAGAGGAAGGGGGAAGAAAGAGGAGGATGGGGGAAGGGCGCTTCCAGGGAGACCATGAGGGTGACCAACCTCTCAGTCCTGAGGTCAGTCAGTGGTGAAAATGCCCCAAGAACTGGTTTTACAGTTGCTAATTTAAACCCATAGGTTTTCCATGATGATCAACATCATCCTCAAATCAGGAACAGATCCATGAGATGGGCAAAAGGCAGCAGCAAAACTCTGGGAGCATCCCAGGGCAGGAGGATGGAAAGGAGGGGGCTGTTGGTTGTTATTTAGTTATTTTTAAGGAAAATAACCCCCCAACGAGCTGTTCTGTTCCCACTGCTCCGTGGTTTGCCCCTGTGCTGAGTTTTGGGAGTGGGAGCCACCGGCACTGCGGGTGATTTTCCACCACCCCCGGAATCCAACCGCAGTTACTGGGAAAGAGTCTGGATTGATTGTGCTGGAGATGGGAGCTGGCCCTGGCCCAGTGAATTGGAAAGGAAGGAGCCGCCCTGAGAATATTTGCACAGGAAGCAATTTAATCCAGAGACTTGCAAAATCCAGCGAGGAACATCCCCCACTTCCGCAGCCCTGGCTGAGAAACCACCACTTGGGGCTCCGGGGGAGCGCAGGGGCTCCGGCCTCGCGGTGCTGGGGAGCACCAGGAAATCCCCATCCCATGGGAACTGCAAGGAATAATGGGGCAGAGCTTGGTAAATGTCTGCTTTTAAACATGTCCCATCCCCAGGTCAAAGCTGGTCAGGGGATGTGGGGAGAGGAAGAATGTGCTGGGCTTGCTTGCCAAGGGGGAGGGAAACAAATACAGAAGAAAGGGAAGAGAAAAAAAAAACAGGGGAAAGGAAAAAAAAAAAGGGGGGGGAAGAAAAAATGAAGAGGGGAAAAAGGAAAAAAAAAGGGGGAGAATTAAAAAGAAAAGAAGGAAAGAAAAAAGAAAAGGAAGAAAGAGGGGGAAAAGAAAAAAGAAAAATGAGGAAACAGAAAAAAAGGGGGGAAGGAAAATAAAAAGGTGGAAAAGAAAGAAAAAAGGGAAGGAAAGAGAAAAAAGGGAGCTAAAAGAGGATGAAGAAGGGGAAAAAGGGAGGAGGAAGGGAAAAAAGGAAGTGCTGGCCAGCTGCTGGGAGTACCCTCAAAGTGCCCCAAAACAACGCTGACCTCCCTGTGCCCCAGGATTGGGACACACTCCCACAGGGAAAACAACTGCAACCCCTGACACGACGGAGCAAAACCAGCTTTTACTTTCAGATGTTACAATTTTGATGTTGTTTCTTTTTTCAAATATTTAATATTGGAGCCGTTTGACGGAAATAGCAGGAATTCAGCCAGCTGCTCCCTGACCCCGCTGCCCCGAAGGCAGGGACGAGGCTCCAGCTCTACCAGAGGTTTCCTCCTTCTAAAGCACAAGTTTGTCATCAAAGCTAAACAAGCAATCAAAAAAAAAAAAAAAAAAAGGAAAAAAGGAAAAAGAAAAGAGAAAATTCATCCCATCATGCCTGCGTGAGACCTGCCATGTGGAGGAACCGTCTCTTTAAAGATTAAACACCCCAGCTCCCCCCACATCGCTCCCCACTCCCTCACATCCTGCATCATCTCCGCTCCAGCCACGTCCAAGCACCGCGGGAGCTCCCTGGGGTAGCCGAGAGCTGAACTTCCAGTCAAAAAACTACTTACAAAAAGTAAAATTAAACTCCTTTACAAGTCCCAGTGGGAGCAGAGAAAGGCATGGAGCCTAATTCTTATTTTCTCTTTCCTCTCCTAGCTTGCCCAGGCGAGCAGATGCTCAGGCTGCTGAAGCCACAGCACAGCAGGGACACAGTTAACTTGGGGTTCACTGAACCAGGTGACCCCTCACCTTGCTGGGACAGGTCCATGTGGCTGGGGATGAGTAGGATGGAAGCCACCAGCCCATCTGCTCAGCTCGGAAAACTCTGCTTGTAGCTAGAAAATGCAGGTTTGGGGTCCCAGCAGGGAAAAATGCAACGACATATTGACCAACTGCATTAATTAGAGCACAATCACCCTTTGGCACAGGGTCACCCCCAAAAACACCACCACAGAGGGGTCTGCTCTCCTTCTTCTCCCTTAATTTGATAGGGTGCAGCCTCCTGTGGCTGCAGTGCACAGAGAGTGGCAGAGCAAACCCATCCTGGTCACAGATGGGAGATGTAAGAAACCCTCATGCTGAGGGACACACCATGGTCCCTGCTCCTTCCCATGGGACACACTGGCACCCTGGCATCGTCCCCAACCGAGGGACCCACAGCACCACACCGCTGGCACAGGCAAGACCCTTGGTCCTTACCTTGGGCGGGTCGAAGAGCTCCAGCACAAAGCCCTCGGCGTCGGGCGGCCCCGCTCGCCGCAGTGCCAGGCGGCAGCGCTGCCAGCGTGTCCCGCTGTCCAGGGAGCTCTCGTCCAGCAGCCCGTACTTGAGGAGCCCCTCCTTGCGCACCTCGGGGGGCTGCTCCCTCGACAGCCCCCACGGCAGGATGCGCTTGCCCAGTCCCGGCTTGAGAGCCGCCTCGGCCGCCTCCCCGTCACCATCCCCGGTCAGGGCGTCCGAGGAGCGGCGTCGGAAGAGGCTGCGCCAGCTCCTGCGCAGCTGGCTGAGCGAGAAGGGCCTCCGCGCCGGCCCCGCCAGCTCCTCCGAGCTCCACGACTTGCGCAGTCCGGACGGGGCAGCCTCGGGGGCTCGGACGGGCTGCTCGGGGCGGGCGCCGGGCTCCGCCTCGGCTTTGGTGGCCACGGTGCCCAAGGAAGCGTCGGTGTGCCGCCGGTGCGTGTCCCGGTAATCCCGCGCCGGGCCGCCGGGCAGGATGCGGAGCTGGTTCATGGCGATGCCCTCCTTCACCTCGTGGCAGAAGTACTGCTGGAAGAGGTCGGTGAACTGCACCGAGAAGTTCTCGGCGGCCAGGAGGTCATGGTGCGGGTGCTCGGTGGCGAAGCGCAGGTAGTGCCGCGCCAGCTCCTTGGCGGTGCTGATGGCATGCAGCTCGCAGAACTCATGCCAGCCCCGGGGATGCGCTGGCGTGCCGGCCGGCAGCGCCTGCCCATTCATTGCCGTGGCTCCAGCAAGGTGGCCGCGCTGCAAGACAGAGCACAGGGGTGGTCAGGGCAGCCCCAGTGTCCCCATGTCTCCTCCAACCCCGGCAGCCCCTGGCTGGTGAGACCACATCCCAGTCTGGATGAGTGTCCGTAGGCTGGGACACGCTGTGGGTCCAGCCAAAGCTGCTTCACTCACCTGGGACACACTGCCCAGGGCCAGCCAGCTCCATGGTGAGCGGCATGGCCGTGTGAGCAACCACTATGGCTTGGCCTCCACCACCAGCAGGGGCCGCGCAGGACCCCGAGCCCCCATCCCCAAGTGGCAGGGCCGTGCCTCAGTTTCCCCACCTGCGAGGTGGGGTGCGGGCAGGTCCCGGTGCGGGGCGTCTGCGCGGCTTCCTGCCAGCACAGCTGCCGGCAGCTGCCCGCCCGCGGGGACGCCTGGCCCGGCCACATCCGCTCCGCTCCTGCCAAGGCTCCGCCGCGCCGATGGGTTTCCCTCCAGGGACCTATTTCAACGGAGTTGATAAAACTGGAGTGGGGGCGGGAGGGGAGGAAACAGCATGAAAAGCTGCAGAAATCCAGCGATGGAGCTGCCTCGCTGCCGGATCCTCCCGGCCCCAGCGGCCTGGGGAGACACGGCCACACCGCCGGCACTGCCCGGGGTGAGCGGGTGTTCTCAGGGGGATGCTCTGCTGCCTGTGGGATCAAGGAGCAGTCAGGCTCTGGCAAACCACACCGTATCTCTGCCTCCAGCAGATTTCACTGCGAGGCCAATCTGACGGCACCATGGCTGGCGTGCAGCCGCCCTGGCATGCCCGACTGAGCCCAGCAGTGGCATTCCCCATGGCTGGCCCCGCTGCTTACCACCCAACCTCGTGCTCACCCGTGGCACTTATCAGGGCCGTGCACTCCACTCAGGCAGGAAACATCGGCCAACCCACCCGGATTCTGCTGTGCCAGCACCGGCACCGCCGCCTCCCTGAAACTCCAGCAGCAGCACCCCAGCTGCTGGGAGGGGAGGAAAAGTGATTGCATTTGTCAGAGGGAGTAAAGCTGGAAAAAAAAACCACCTGAGGGACCAAGAGGAAGCGAGCGGGCGCTGAGGAACGTGCCGGCACAGGGGATGGTGTCTGCAGCCAGGGTGGTGATAATGCCGGGAAGCGGGGCTCTATCTCTGCCCACCCGCCGCCCTCCCGAGCACGTCCTCCGAAGGTTCTCGGCGAGGGGAGATGTTATCAGCCCCCCACCAGCCTCGCCGGGGCCTGGCTTCTCAGAAGAGCCACCCGAGGCTCGGGGCCGGCCAGCGTTCCGGCAGTGCCGGGCATGCGCCCGCCGCAGCCCGGCCAAATCCCCCAGCAGGGCCCCGTCTATCAGCACCACCAGCCTGCCGATGACTCAGCATCCTCTGCCGTGCTCCGCTTCCTCCCGGCACCCAGGAATCGCCTCCACAGCCACCCACGCCGCCGGCACGCTCAGTGGGACGCTCCCGCAAAACGCAGAGGGAAGCGAGGCGCCCATGCGGGTGGCTCCTCAGGCAGGTGGGAGATTCCCAGGACAAGGAATTTGTCTTCCAAGTTTTCAGGATGGCTTCGCACCGGCTTTGGGAGAGGTTTGCGGCGTGGGAAAAGCCAGGCTTCGCCTGTGCCATGCGGCGGGAAGCAGCCGAAGGCCGTCTTCGATGGACACGTGCTTTTCCAACCCGACGACGGGAAATACTCCCAGGGCTTCCTCCTCCCAGCACTGGCACAATGCCCACCTCGGTGCTCCTGCCCGGCGCACTTCCCATGTGGAAACAGCTATCCTGGATGAATCCATGCTCGAGTTACCACAGTAGCATCCCGCTCCTCCGCTCGGTTTTGGCAGGATATGTCACAGGGACATGAGTGCCCGCTGATGGATGGGTTTCTCCCTGCTCCAGCCTGTCGTGCTCCACAGTGCCAGAATCCAGCAGCCAGTGGCTTTAAAGCAGATTTTCCATTCACGTTCTTCATTCCCCATATGATGCTACGAGGGGCTTCCGTCCACCCCGCGGGTCAGCACCGAGACGAAGGACTTGTCACAACGATTAATTGCTTTAATTTGCTCTGAATGGAGAATCCAGCCCACCATCGGACACACCACAGGCTGGTTGGGATGGGGGGCTACCATCACCCCCGGATGCTGGAAGAGCCTTATATGATCCAGCCCACCCCATTTCAGGGTTGTTTGTGGGTGCTGGAGTTGTTTTGGGGTGTTGAGGTTGTTTTGGGGTACTGGGCCAGGAGCTCGAGGAAGAGCAGGACGGGACAGACCAGCCACGGGTGGCTTTGATGCGGGTGGGGCGGCAAGCTGGGGCTTGCACAGGATCCAGCCCAGCCACCCCGGGGAGCTTTCCTTAAACTCTTGCCCAACCTGAGCGTTGCTGCTGTGGCGGCGGGGCCAGGATGGCAATCCACGGCTGGATCCGGCAATGGGTTATTTGTCCCAGTAAATGCATTTGTTGTTTACTTGCAGCCAGAGGAGCCGGCAGCACCGAGCAGTGCCAGGGCAGCGCCGGGAGCCAGTGCCGCAATCCTGCCACCCGCTCCGGGAGGATGAGCATTCGGAGCCAGCTGGCTGGCCCTGCCACGGAGGGGCTGCAGCCACGCAGGAAGGGCACCCTCCAGCACCCAGAGCTGCAGATCCGGCCTCGAAGGGACATGTGAGGGAGCAGAGCGTGTGTGGCCGTGCCCTGCTCCGAGCGCTGCTCCCGCACGTGTGCGCGGGTGGCCCCGGAGCGTGTGCGGCGCGGCCGGCGCCGCGATCCGAAAATGAAACCGGCCCCACTCGCCGCCGCTCTCCACGCCAGGAAAATGCACGCCAGCAACAAGAATAGGAAATCAGATTGATGTGCCGGTTCTCCCAGAAATAACTGTTCCCAGCAGGAGGAGAAGCGGCCGGAGGCATTTTCAGCTCCCTTTAGAAGCACGAGACTATTCAAAGCTCACCCCAAGGACTATTTTGAGGAGAGGGTGAAGCGAGGGGCTGGGAGACGCCCTGGCCGGCCCCGCAGCTCCCCGCTTCCCAAGTGGCAGAGAGACAAAGTTCCCACAATCCCAAGAGCGGGGACATTGTTCCTTCCCAGGATGTCCTCCATGAAAAGAGCTATTCTGAGCCGGCTGCAGCCTTTCTTGGCACGGCCCCGCAGCCCACTCCGAGGCAGCTATAAAAGGCTGGGTTACAATGAACGGCGCTTTTCAATGGAAGAGCATCCGGCACGGGGGGTTCAGGGGGATGCAGGTCCCTGGGGGGGTTCAGGGGGATGCAGGTCCCTGGGGGGGTTCAGGGGGATGCAGGTCCCGGGGGGGGCTCAGGGGGATGCAGGTCCCTGGGGGGGTTCAGGGGGATGCAGGTCCCTGGGGGGGCTCAGGTCCCTAGGGGATCCAGCCAGCCAAAGGTGGGTTTGCATGGGCTGGATGGTGCAGAGTATTCCCCTGGGATGGGGGCAGTTCAGCCCCTCTGTGCGTCCCAGTCTTCCGAGATCAGGGTGGAGGATGCTGGAGGAACATCTGGATGTACCCCTGGGTTGAGGGGGGCAAGCAGAGCACTACAGCCATTTGGGGGTGGACATGGACATGCTGCCACTCAGCAAGGCAGGAGGGGCTGGTGCAGGGGGAGAGGTGGGAAAGGGTTTGGCTGCAGCCTCTGGATATGGGATACACCCACACATTTACAGCATCACTATAAAACTGCCAAGGCCATTTGTGCATCAGGCCAATACAATCCACAGCAGAAACTGCCTGGCACTGTTTTGCTCTTCCCTCTGGGGCAGCCCCCCATGGCCGTGGGGATTCTCTGGGGCCTCGTAGAAGGTGATGGCACAGCACCATCACTCCCTGTGACCTGCTGGCTGTTTCCACACAAGCTGGAGGATCCCAGGGAGTCTTGGGACCTTCCCTCTCTCTCCTTTGGCTGAACTAAACCAGCAAGTTAAAAAGCAACAGAGCAGCAGACTGGTGAAATCCCCCAATCCAAAGGTCCATACAGGCTGCTTTCTTAGGAAATCAGTTTAAAAGCCAGTTTGGGATGTTGGGGATTTTGCTCTCCTTTTCCCCCTTTCTCACAGGACATTCACACCCCTCTCATCTGACCTTATGGCACCACACAACTTTCAACATTAAAGGCCAAAACTGGCCTTAATCTGCAGCTCTGCGTGGGCTGAGCAGCACCACAGACCTCTGAGGATGAGTGATGTTATGGCACTTTAAAATCAGAGGGAAATCACCCCTTTGCCTTCCCCTGATCACTCCAACAGGACAGAGGGGATGGAGACAGCCCATCCCAAACCCATCTCAAGTCAAATACAAGCTCCACACTGGCTTGGCCCACGGGAGCTCACCAGGACAAGCCGCTGTGGCCAGCCCAGCTCCCCAGAAACCTTCTGTGCCTGCTTCCGCTGAGCTCCCATCCCCGAGGCGTCTGGCACCTCGCAGCCCGGTTTACACCGTCACACTCTCCTACACCCACCGCCTGCGGGGGAAAGCCCGGCAGCAGCGGGGTGGCCTCTTTCGACAGGGCTTGTTTTGTTGCATGGAATGAGTCGCTGCGGTGTGGGCGTGGGAGAAACCGGGTGCAGGGAGCGCTCCCAAGGGAGCAGCAAGGCTGGGGGTCGCTGAGGACAGCGGGGAGCAGCTCAGCTCCCAGCCAGCCTGGCTCTCCTGGCTCGGCACGGCAGTGCCCAAGGGCTGGATTGGGCCCTCTCTCCTTGCCAAGCCGCAGCAGCGCTGCCAGCACCACAAACCCTGCCAGCGCCGAGCTCTTGCACTTTCACTTTGTGTCACCCGCTGGGATTTGTCCTGACACCTACACAGCGTCCGTCCGTCCCACAGGTGTGTGGGTGGGGGAGGATTTGCTCCGGGTGAGGATGGAAGATCCCTCAAAAGCCACTAGCACTTGCACCCCAGTCTTTCCAGCCTGATACGGGGGGCTGGTAGACCCTCTTCCTCGGAGGCTCTGGTGAAACCAAGCCAGAGCTTTCCACAGACAATACATTCATAAAGGCAACAGAGACTATAAAAGCAGTATTGGGGTGAGGGAAAAGCACAGGGATGAGGCTCTCCTGCCCCAAAACCAAGTTAAAAAGAAATCCAAAACATTGTTCCAGTCCCGAACAAGTCAAAGCGAAACGTGCCACTAATTCCATGGGCCTTTAAACTCCAATCCCATATCCTGCCAGCAAATCCGAATGCAGAGGGGACATGCAGGAGCTGCCAGTGTCAGGTCCCTGTGCTGGCCACCTCTTCCTCTGGCTGCAGCCCCAAAGAGTCCCTGGGCCACCAGCCCACAACTCCAGCACATCTTGAATCAATTTACAACAACAATATTGAAATCGCAGCTCGACAAGTCATCCCGGTTTCCTTGACAGTAAATCCCAGCCCGGGCAGCAATGACCGTGTGATTGCCATGCTGGAGCCAGCGGGTTCGGGCTCTCCGCGGGTGACCCTGGTGGGGCTTGGCACCGGGCAGGGCTGTGCACGCCCGCAGGGCACGGAGAGGCCGCAGGGATGCTGACCCCTGGGGCATCGGCCTCATGCTCCGAGCGCCAGAGCCTGCCAAGCCAAGCGAGCCAACAAAGTCTGTAGGGAGCAGAAACTCAGAGGAGCCGCTTGGCAGGCTCCGGGTGGCACCTCCGCTTGGCACTAGCAGTGGGCACAGGGGCAGAGGAGAAGGGGGCAGCTGGGCAGGCAAGGTATGGCCCCCTCGGGCAGGGCAGCGCCCCACAGCAGCGGCTGGGGCAGGTGGGCATCACCCCACGGGGCCCTGCACCCTCTGAGAGAAGTCACCCCCATGGCAGGGGCTGTGGGGGTCCATGGGGAGGCGGAGGAGAGGGGCAGGGCTGGTTCACTGCATGCTGCACCCCTGGATCAGAGGTCCCCAGGACAGGGATGCTGGGAAATGGGGGACACTGAGGGATCCCAGAAGCTGGGGCGCTCTGGAGTAACGTGGCGCTAGGAAGATGGGGGTTCCCAAGACTGCGGCACCCACAGAGGAACAGAACTCCCGGAACAGGGAGTGCCCACGGGAAAAACGGGTGCTGGGAAGCCAGGGGTCCCCGAGGGTGAGCAGAGCCCCTGGAAAGAGGGAGCCCGAGGAAAGGGCAGGAATAAGAATGCCCCCCGGCAGAAACAGGGTGCCGGCGAGAGGGACGGGGGGAAGGTATCAGAGGGCCGGGGGCTGACAGAGAAAGGGAATCACGACCCCGGAACAGGGGCACCGGAGCTCGGCGGAGGGACAGGATCCAACCCGGGACTGCCGGGATGGCTCCGGAGGCTGTGCAGGAGGAGCGAACGCCGCGCTGCCTCCCCTCGCTGCTACTTTCGCTTTACAGCGGCCGCTTCCCGTCCCGGTCCAGCCCAGCCCAGCCCGCCCCGGTCCGTCCCGGTCCAGCCCATCCCAGCCCAGCCCGTCCCGGTCCCGCGATTACCTGCACGAGAAGGCGTCCGGCTGCCGCTCGCCCATGGTGGAGCGGCGGAGCGCCCGGGACGGGGCGGGCGGGACGGGGCGCACGGCTCGGCACGGCTGGGCTCGGCACGGCTCGGCTCGGCTGGGCTCGGCTCGGCACGGCTCTGCTCAGGCAGGAAACCGGGGCAGGCGGCTCCGCATTTCCGCCGGGCGGAGGCGCGGGGCGCGGACCCCGGCCCCGGACGGGTTATGTAAAGCGGAGCGGCGCGGCCGGGGGTGGAGGCTGCGCGGGGGCGGAGCGGAGGGGCCGCCCCGTCCGTCCGTCCGCCTGCCTGTCTGTCCGTGTGTCTCTCTGTCTGTCCGTGTGACTGTCCGGCTGCCCGTGTGACTGTCCGTGTGTCTGTCCGTCCGTCCGTCCGTCCGCGGGTGCGCACGGCTCCGCGCCGCCCCTCCCCGCCGCCGCCTTTATCTTATCGCATCCGCGCCCGCGGAGGCAGCGGCACAAACAGCTCAGCCTGCGCTCCCGGGGTGGATTTACTTTTCATTTATGTGTGTGTGTGTATAGATACATTTTTATATATATATATAGATAATATATAAATATATATTTATTATATATTTTTATATATTAGTTATTTTATATATATATATATATATATATTAGTTTTTATAACTTCTAAAATCTTTTCTCTCTGTGGATTTGGGGGTGTCTGCCCTGGCACCCCTGGGCCCAGCCCCCCAGGAGTCGGGAGGGAGCCCGAGCGTGGGGTCTCCGGAGTGGTGTGTGCAGGAAAACACCCCACTTTCCTGTTCCTGCCTGGCTGTGTCCTCCCACGGCTCCATGGGCTGGGACCCAAGGGACCTCTGCGGTGGTAGCAGTGGGCCAGGCACTGTCTCAAACCCCATTTCCCATCATTTTCCAAATTATCTTGCGGCAAAAGGCACCGCAGGGCACTGCCCACGTCCATCTGGAGCAGGTCAGGACACAGGGCCCACAGTTGTCCCACACCGTGGGCAGGGGTTTGTCTGTGACAGAGCTGTCCCTTTGGTCCCAGGCAGGGCTGGGGACTGATGTGGGTGGACACGGGTCAGGCTCAGCCATCCTGGTGCCATCCTGGTGCCATCTCGTCCCAGGGGAGCAGAGGCCCCATGGTGGAGCTGCAGCCGCCCACTCTGCCATGGGAACTGTGAGGAAAACAAACTTCCACTGCACCTTTTTCCAGGAAAGGGCTGGATTGTGGCCTGTACCGTCACGTCTGGCCCGCTGACAGCTCCCACCCGTGTCACCAGTTGTTTCAAGAACTCCTCTGCGGCCTCATCCTTGTGGAATGGCAGCAGTGCCAGGGACAGAGGAGCTCTCCTTGTCCCACAGACCCCCACACAGGGAATGCAAAAGTCACAGCAGAGCAGTCCTGCCTGGGGCTGGTGCCCATCCAAGCCAAGAAAACCCAGGGATGTGGCAGCTGGGATTTTACAAACACCACACAATGGATTTGTGGGTGTTGGCAATGTGGAAACTGTGGGAATTTGCCCTTGGAGAGCAGGTTGAGGCACAGTGAGCTGTTTGTGAACAAGCACGTGTGCCACCCCCAGTGGGTCCATCCTCAGCGATGCTTTAAAATACACCTCAGTCATTTACCCCATCCATTCCCAATCCACCTCCTTCCAAGGTGGGACTGAAATGGGAACTCCCTGCTGGTGTTGTGCCATCCTTGGGCCATGATCGGTATGGACACAGGCCTGCTGCCCCCCTCCAGCCTCACCAACCCCCTCAAATCGAATGAGATTTGAGACATAACCCCACAGAACCCTTGGGCATCGCCTGCTTCACGGATCCAGGAGACTCTGCATCCAAACCAGCCCTTCCCAAACCCCACAGCAAAGTGGCTGGGAGCAGCTGACATGATAAGATCTTACCTTAAAAGCTGCTTTTTAATTCCTCCTGCCGTTGCTCTACGCATAATTGCACCTTCTGGCTCTTTTCCTGAGGACGGAGGAGCGGCAGGAGCGTTCGGGTGCCTGCCCTCCCTCCCACGGGCGGCTGTCCCAGCTCCCAGAGATCGCACTTTCCTTTATCAACTTCATCTATGTCAGAAGCGCCCTCTCAGCGTCCTCAGCCCCAGTGGCCCGAGATTTCTGTTGTTTTGCTTCCTGTATGGATTTTCTACTGTCCCCAACTGCTAATTCAGTGTCCCGACTTCTGCTTTTTCTGTTCCTGTATGTGGAACTGCACAGATGCCCTTGCACACACAAACACACACACACACACACACACACTGCTGCTTCCCTTCCGCTCTGCACTGCCCTCAGCTTTTAACCATTGCT
The DNA here is from genome assembly GCA_038380795.1 of Pyrocephalus nanus. Classification (NCBI taxonomy): domain Eukaryota; kingdom Metazoa; phylum Chordata; class Aves; order Passeriformes; family Tyrannidae; genus Pyrocephalus; species Pyrocephalus nanus. Next base: position 8,628,903 of record CM076278.1, read on the forward strand.
GCTTTCTTCTCCTCTAAACCCCTTAATTCGGCTTCCAACAGTCCTTCCCACCTCTCTGTTTCATTCCCATGCTCTGGCCCATTCCACTTTCAGGATGCGTGGGGTGGTTTGGAAGTGGCACAACTGCATTTCTACAGCTGGGATGTGATGGGTTTCAGGTGACCTCTGCCATGCCACAATGAGATGAGCGTTCCCCCCAGCCAGCCGAGAGACGCTCTGGGGGTGACTTCTGGAAGTACTTGGCAATGGGTGTCTGTGCTGAGCTGGCAATGCCTCCCGAAAATCTTAGCCTGGCTTTTATGTGCCCATTCAGAGGGCTGGGTGGGGATGCAGGTGATAATGGAGAGGGTGATTGAGAGGTGATGGGGTGATTATGGGCTGGGTGGTGATGGGGATGAGGATCAGGGTGGTGATGGAGGTGGCAATGGGGAAGGTGATGTGCTGGGTGGTGGGGGTGGGTGATGGAGGGGGTGATGATGGAGGGGGTGATGGGGGCTGTTCCGGGGCTGGTTGCCCCCTCTTCCCCGCCGAGCCCCGCAGTGCTCCCGCAGCCGTGGCCGGGCTCCCGCCGCCCTCTCCCGGCCTTTCGCAGAGCTGCAGCCACCGCCTCCAGCCCTTCCCCACCTGGCTCCTCCTGCCACGACTTGTTCGCCTTGAACCCCAGAGCACGGCTTGGGGTCCACCTGGGGTCCCCAGGGACCATTCGCTGCCGGTCACGATGGAGACCAGCACTCCTTCTCCTCCCTGTGCCAGGGATACACACACAGCACTGGGCATCCAGCAGCCCCTTGGGAACCCCTGGCACCCCAAGATTTCCAGCTCTGGGGGTGACTCAGAGCTCCCGCTCACCTCGCTGAGCCATCCAGCACCCGCCACTGTGTAACCACACCAAGTCACCGGTCATGGGAGCAGCAGGAAGCAGAGGCCAAGGGCACCCCACGGCCAAAAATGCTCCTGGCACCCCTTGGCCTCCTTTCAGACCCCTGTCTTCTCCCTTTTCCCTGCTGTCGGGCAAGCTCAGCATGGGAATTCATTTTCCCATCTTTCTCATCAAGCCTTGGCAGGGGAAACTGAGGTGCAGGCTCTGGGTGCCTTGCTGGGACAACAAGGAAAATATGGAGCTGCTCAGAAGGGGAAGTGCTGGAGCTTGTGCAGCAACACGAGACTGTCCCAAGGGAGACTCAGCCGGAAGCAAGAACCCACAGGGGAATTTTGTAGCTGCTTTTTGAGGAATTAGGACGATTGTCCAAAGCAGCTTCCACAGGGCTCCTTAGGAAGCAGCTGGAGGAGGAACAACAACCATTGGAACAACCTCTGCTGAAGTGGCTGGTGGGGCTGCAAGAAGTAAATGTGGTTTTGGAGTCCCGGGAAAGAAAAGTAGAGCTGGGAGCACAGTTGCCTTTTTCCAATTACCCCAGCTGCTCTAATAGAGATATTGCTTCTCCCCACGGTCCTTCCCCTTCTAATCTTGCTACGTGAAAAGGCATCTCTCAGCAAGGCAGGGAGATAAGTGGTGCAGAGACCTGAGACTTCCCACCAGCGACCTTGAACAGAGCTGCTGTGCTCAGGAGGGAAGATAAAGCCCTGATGGTTTTAGTGCTGGTTTAAATCCCTTTTAATAGCCTGAAAGTGAAAGTCTGCAGGTGATAGGGAAAGCCCTCGGTGAACTGAAAGCCTCTGACACAAGCAGAAGATTGCAAAGCCTTGAGCAGCTGTGTAGGGAGGTGGGGGCATTTGAGGGGAGAGTGGTGAGGAACACAACCTGTGGCAGAGGTCACCGACAGCAGGGTTTCTGGGATGGGGACCTGTAAAATGGTCGCCAGCGGCGGGATTGCTAAAATATACACATGGCCATGGAGCAGAGCAGGAGGATGAAGAAACTGGAGGAAAGGGACAGTGATAAGGAGAGCAAATCCTTGACTCTGGTGTTTTTCTGGGACATGGTGAGGACAGCAGCACTGCCAAGGTGGTTCTCAGGCTGGTGACACTTTCAGCCTGGAAGGCCAACCAAGAGCAGAAGTCAGACTGGAGGTTTCTCCCAGCCAGAAGGTTTATGGTTGTCCTGGGACGTGGGTACCAGCAACAGGAGATCCAGCCCTGGCCCCAGCACTCGGCGCAGCCGGACCCGCTCACCCCTGGCCCGGATGGGGCAAGCGCTGGCCACCCATCCACGGGCGCATCGGCAGCTCCAGCGCCTTGTGGTGCCCGTGTGAGGGGGCCGTGGGCTCTGCCCACACAGTTGCACAACACCCGGCAGCTCCAGTGCCCAGCTCATCACTCCCTGCTCCTTGTGCCAGCTGTCACCTGCCCCCAGATGCCATCCAGCCCACTCAGTTCCTCTGCACTAAGGCACCCTTGCTTGGCTTTGGCCCAGCTTCTCCCAGCTTCTTGGAAGCTCAGGAGAGTAGACAGGACTTAAAGCCTGGTCCCCCTGCAGCATCTCCCACCCACGCAGGACCCTGCCCTGCTGCCTTCACCTCCAACCCTCCTTGTGTATTTGCACCGTCCAGCTCATCCACTGACCTCTGCTGTTCCCTGTCAGGTGCTCCTGGGATTTCAATTCTTTGCCCCAAAATCTGATAAAAAATTCATTGTGCAGCCACTCTCAGCACTAAACACCCGGGCTTCCCACCCATGAGCATACACACATGTACACCCTGTGTATGTCCATGTGTATATCCATGCCAACATTCCACACGTACATCCATGCATACATCCCTGGATGTGCCTCTCTCCCGCACACCTCGATACGTGCCCCCACCTCTTCCCGCATTCCTCTATCTCTCCCTGGTACTCGGAACTGTGACCGGCCGAGGGCCGAGCCAGAAGCTCCCAGTCCCGGAGCCGAGCTCCGGAGCGGTTTTCCAGCTCCTCCTCCCGCCCTCGGGCCGCGCGGGGCCGCGGAGATGGGCGGTGGAGGAGGCGGGCGGGAGCAGCGCTCCGCCCGGGGGCCGGGCCGGGCCGGCGGGAGCCGAGGACAAAGGTGACCGTGCGGGAGCAGGAGAGGGGCTTCAAAGCCCCTTTGCACCGTCCGACCCCAGGTCCAGCGCTCCCACGGCCGCCACGGCCGCCCGCGCGTCGCTGATGCTGGTGACCACCGGAGAGCTGAGGTAGAGGCAGAGTCCAGGTGGGTGGAAAGCCTGGCACGGCGAGGCCACGGGAGATCAGGGGACAAGGGGAGCGGTGGCCTCGCCCGGGTGACAGGGTTCACGGTCACGGCTCTCTGGAGCCGCAGCCGGATCCGCGGCGCCGGCCGAAACCCTCCCTGCGCGCCGTGGGGAGGAGCGGAGCCACACGGCAAACACGGCGCCGGCGGGAAGGTCACCTGTGCCAGGTGACGTGGGCACCGGGACAAGCCCTGCCTGGGGCTCCTCTGCGGGAAAACACTCTCGTGGGGAGGGAAACCTCCTCCCCAGCGAGCCCCAAGCAGCCGCAGCCCACCCAGCGCTCGCTGGACACAGCACCTTGGCTGGGGGCGGTGTTATCCCGAGTATCCCAGGGTTGTTTATTCACCACCTCCACTTCCTGGGCATCGAGTCTGGCGCCACCGGGAACAAAAAGCCGATGGTTTATTCCCATGCGATTAAGGCGCAGCCGCCCCTCGTGCGGCGGGCGCTGAGCACTCTCTGTCCCCGCAGGGCGCGGAGCCATGAAGCTGAACGAGCGGAGCCTGGCCTTCTATGCCACCTGCGACTCCCCGGCCGACAACTCCGGCTTCCTCTACAAGCGGGGCGAGCGGCACACGGCTTATCACCGCCGCTGGTTCGTGCTCAAGGGCAACATGCTCTTCTACTTTGAGGAGCGGGAGAGCCGGGAGCCGGTGGGCGTCATCGTGCTGGAGGGCTGCAACGTGGAGCTCTGCGATTCAGCCGAGGGCTTTGCCTTCGCCATCCGCTTCGGCGGCAACAAATCCCGCACCTACGTGCTGGCGGCCGAGAGCCAGGCGGCCATGGAGTCGTGGGTGAAGTCGCTCTCCCGAGCCAGCTTCGACTACATGCGGCTGGTGGTGCGGGAGCTGGAGAAGCAGCTGGAGGAGATGCGCTGGGGGCCGGCTGGTGGATGTGGGGCCTCCCGGGAGCATCCCGGCTCCTGGAAGCCGAAGCCGTGCCCAGAGCGGCTGCCGGCTCTGCCCGCCATCCCGCCGAAGGAAAACGGCTGCGCGGTGTGGAACAACGCCTTGGGAGTGGGCCAGCCACCAGACACCTCTGGCTGTGGTGGGAATGATGACGAGGGGACCCCGCGGCCACCACCGCTGCCACCGCGCAGGCGGGTGTCGAACGGCGAGGCCACGGTGGAGAGCCCGTCCACCTTCTGCCAGCTCCACGAGCGGTACAGCCGGGAGGTGGCCCGGCTGCGGCAGGACTGGCTGCAGAAGCAGCGTGGCCCCCGGCCCTGAGCAGCGGGCGAGCCCTGGGAACCCAGCAGGACCTGTGGCAGGGTGGAGGTGGTCATTCTTGGTGCTGCCCCTCCTCGCCCTGGGATGTGCAGCCCTGTCTGTGGTGGTGATGGACACCTTGATGGTGCCAGTGAGGGCCCAGCACCAAGTGCTGCTCCATGATGGTGAAATGGGCATCTCGGGCTAGGCAAGGGTGTACCCTCCAGTCACACCCAGATGTGGCTGCGGGGTGGCCCACTCAGGACAAGCAAGCTATGAACCGCTCACTGATGCCTCCTGGAAATCAACCACTGGGTCTGGTGGGGCCTACTGATGCTCTTGCAGTGCGATCATGCATAGGCAATACTTTGGGAGGAGGATTTTGATGGGATCTCGCCTGCCTGAGCGCCTGTGTGGGTGTTTCACAGCTGGAGAGCCTGTTACCGACTTCCCCTCCCTGCCCAGCACAAGGCTGAGGTCGGCTGAGCTCCGCCAGATCCCTCTGCTCCAGCAGGATGTGGTTTGAAATGAAAATATCAGTGAGTGCAGCCCTTCCTGAGCGGCAGCAGCAGCACCGCACACTCTGGCTGTCAGGGGGGCTGGTGACACCAGGCCCCGGGTGTTATGGGGCCACTGCTGCTTGCAACCCCTCCACTGAATTCGGGGGCGTCAGACCCCAGGGGAATGCAGCAGCTGCGGGCACTGCCTTGCTTGTGGATATTTTGGGACAGCACAACATCCCTGTTGAACATGCCAGTTCACTAAGGGGAAGCATTGCTCACAGTGGCAAATGGGAATGTGTGTGTCAGCAGCGGAGCGTGAGGGATGATTCATGTGCCAAAGCTGGTGCCTCATGCCAGTGTTTCTCTCTTATTTCCCCAAGAGACACTCAGGCTGCTGGCCTGGAGGTGGGGTGACCCACCCTGGGTCGGGGGGAGCGGTCAGGGTGCCCCAGCTTTGGGCTGGGTGGCTCCAGCTCCCTTTGCCCCCTTGGGACAGGCACAAGATTTTGCTACAATAAAAGTTGTTTCAGAATTTCCCTCCTGGCCCTGATTCTTGTTTGTGCCTTTAAGCCCCTGGGGAGGAAGGTCCAGGTGGGAATTAATCCTCTGTTTTAGTCTCCATCTTGTCCCCACCATGAGAGTGGGACTGGTCAGGGACTGTGTCACCCGAGGGGGCAAGGCACCCAGCCACATGTTTTGGCATTTGGAGCAGTGCCAAGGGCAGTGGGGGTGCAGCTGCACCCGCACACCCCAGATGGTTGATGTGGCCCTGTCCTTCCCAGCAGAGGAAGATTCCAGTTTCCATGGCAGCTGGCCCAGCTTCTTCAGACATTCAGATATTCATTAAAAATAAGTCCTTCCCAACATGTTATCCGACAAACAAGCTTAAACAGATAGGCAACATATGGATTTCCTAATTCATCAGACACAAACAGCCCTGCCTCGTGTTGGAGCTGCCGACTTGCCTCGGCTCCAAAGAAGAGCTGTGCTAGGGTGTGGTGCCACTGGCAATGCCAGGTTGGATGGGGTTTTGGGCAACCTGATCTAGTGGAAGGTGTCCCTGCCCATGGTAAAGGGTTGGAATGAGATGGGCATTAAGGTCCTTTCCAACCCAAAGCATTGACTGATATAATTTTATGATAAACCGAGCTGAAACTCATGCTGGAGGATACTGAGCTACCCATTGGAGCAGGAACAAACCTGCAGCAGGAATGGGCACAGGAATTTCATGGGGGAGGATTGCACCCTGAGCTGCACTAGCCCCATTTGTCACCCTATTTTTTAACCCCCAATCACTGGGATGTGTTTATGGCCACAACCCCAAAGCAAAGCTGTGGCTTCCAAGGGTGCCAACACCAGGCACTGGGTGAAGCTGAGTAGAGCTCCCATCCCACCACCTCCAGACAAAACACACCCTAAGGCCAGAGTCGTATCCAACTTCTGTATTTAGTGGCTCTTTACAGAACTTGTTCCTTCCAAAATTGTTTAAACAAAGTTCATCGATCTCATAGAAACTTTTGAAGTACAGAACATGAGCCTAACAAAAACGTGACCGGTATGTCCCGCTGGCTTTCATTCAACAGGATTGCCGTGTTCAGGACTATCCTAAGTGCTTCCTCAAATCCACTAAAGCTCCCACTAGCACACGACAGAGAAGGCAGTCAATGGTTGCACCTCGACCCTCCTCAGCGTGGTGGCAGGGAAAAGAGCGGCCGTGGGCACGCTGGGGCAGGGCAGGTGGGCAAGGAGAGCCGTGCTCTCGCTGAGGCGCCTTCAGCATTGCTCATCCACCACCACCCGAATATAAAAATACCTTCTATTCTGATAAAAATGTTTACAGTGGAAAATCAGTCAGTGCATAGCCTGGGAGCCTGACAGGGAGCCCTCCCGGCGGCGCGGGCCTTGGTGGGCGATGGCAGGGACAGGGCAGCCCGGCATGGACCGCTCTGAATCGTTTAAAGGCATTGCATCAGCAGAGGCCGGCTGGAGGTGGTGGTGTCGGGGAGGGGACAGGGAGCATGTCAGGATGGTGCCACCACTGAGCTGATCCTGCACAGGATCAGCCCTGGAAAGCCAAAGCTCGACAGTGCTTTGCCCAGTTCAGGGCTGAGCTTGCCCAGTTCAGGCAGGTGAGACATCCCAGGGCTCATCCTGGCACCAACAACAGCCACTGCCTCGGACACAGCTGCAGGAAGGGGATGCTCCTCTTGCCCGGGCGCTCTCCCTAAAAAAAGTGCTTCAGCCACAAGAGCTGGCTGGGACGCTGGAGCAGCCCCGAGCAGAGCAGGACTCATGAATTCTGGGTGCTCACCCCAAGCACTGCTGCCCCAGGCAGGCTGCACCTCTTTTCCTTTCTTAAACAGACTATGGCGGAGCACGGGGAACCGGGATGGGATGGATGTCCATCCCCAACAAGCCGGTGCCATCCCTGAGCATCACACCCAGGTACCTCTTCCCACCTCGCTCCCCAAATCCCAAGCACAGTTTGCTTTCTTTGCTTTTGCCTCATTTTCTCTCCTCCCTGGGGAGCTGCCGTGAGCCGCACCGCGCCGCAGGGGAGCTGCCACCGGTCGCCGGCTGGAGGAAGCGCGAGGGACGGCGTTGGGACCATGCTACATCTTGTTCCAGGAGGCTATTGCAGACATCTCTACAACATATACAACCACACGGGACATTCTGTGTTACAAAGGCTTCCAAAAACATAAACCACCAGAACTAAATACATACTCGATGGCGTCGGGGGGTCGCTTTAGAGTCTTCAGGGACTAGGACGCAGTCTCTGGCTGGGGCAGAAGCGATGCAGTGTCTTACAGACAGGGGTGGAAACTGCAAAAGTTTCTTAAATTTGGTCAGTCTCATAGTGCTTCTTGATGGCTTTGCTCAAAAAGTCTTTTCTGTAGGTTGGTTTTCGTTTGGTTTTTTTGTTTGTTTTTTTTTTTTTATTTGTTTTTAATCTCATCCAGTGGCAAACTACAAGACTTCAGTGTACATTTAATGACACGACTGCTACATCATCTTGATTTTATAGCTATCTTTAATATCAAAGCAGCTTAAGCTGTTAATAAATTCCAAAGTATCCTTTTATTAAAATATCTAAAAGAGGTCTATAAATATTTTTTTTGTTTTGTTTTTCTTTTCTAAAATTGTTCCCAGTTTTTCACATTTAAAACAAAGCCAGGGGGTGGCTTCATAGAGGGAACGGGGGCAGGGTCCCCCCTTTCTCCACGGGCGCTCCCCTCCGTGGCACCGGTGTCGCCTCTCGGTGCACACTGCATTTATCAAAATATATATATATATGTGGCTGTGTATATATATATTTAGGGCGGCGGGGGGGGCTCAGAACTCCCACTCGAGGGCTTCCTCACGGTTGGCAGCCCGCTCCAGGCGGTGGATGATGTTGTTGAGGTTGGCCATCTTCTCGTGGCGCCGCTGGACGCTGGTGCTGAGCCGGGGGCCGGGAGCCGGCGGGAGCGCCGGTGAGACCGGCCCGGCAGAGGATGGTCCCGGTGAGGCTGAGCCGGTGAGGCCGGGCGAGGAAGCCGCCGAGGGTGATGTCGGGGAGACCTCCAAGCTGCAACGGGATGACCCCGCGGAGGACTGGGAGCTGTCGGGGTGCGGCGGTGGCGGCGCTGGGGGTCCCCCGGCGGTGGCACTGGCACGGCCTCCCCGCCGCGGGAGGCTGCCGGCGCTGGGGGCGGCGGCGTGGGGGGCTGCCCCTCGCTCCTCCTGGGGAGGTCCGGTCCCCTCGGCCGGCCCGGCCGGGCTGCGTGAGTCCCGCCGGCGGCTCCAGCCGCCCGTGTCCCCCTGCTCCTCCTTCACCTTCACGGGCACAGCAGCACAGGGGTGCTCGCCCCCCACAAACACGGGTTTACGATCCTCGGCGTCCGAGTCGGGGCTGTGGGGGGCCCGGCGCCCGGGGATGGCCGTCCCACCACTCTGCTCTGGGTCTGTGTCGTTGTCCTGAGCGCCCTCCACCAGCATCTCCCGGCGCATCCGTGACCTGCCGGGACACAACAAAGGAGGGTCGGTGACCTCCACCCATCACCCCCTGTCGCTGGCACTGCGTGTCTTGAAAGAGCATCTCCAGCCAGGAAAACGGGAGGTGTCCACCTACAATACTGCCTAAGGATGAAGACTGTGCTGCTGGGCTGCTGTGGGGATGGATCCTGTGCTCCAGGAGCCTCCAGAAGGCTTTTTCCCACCCTATGTGGAGCTCTTGTTCCAGTGAGCAGGTGGACATGAGCATGGACACTGCTTTAGATGCTCAGCATGACTCAAGGTGGTCAGCACTCTTGAACACCCACCAGCCAGGGCACATGCAGCATTTTGGCTACAATCCCACACCTGGGAACCTCCAGTGACCACCTGGAGGTCTGCACTTCCCATCTAGGGAAGAAAGGCTGGGAAGGCTGGAAGAAGAGCAGTGACATGACTTTGGTGGCACAGCACCATTAGAAGGCCAAAGCCCAGGAGTGCCCATACCTGTAATTGTGGAACCAGTTGATGACAGTGTTGGTCTTGAGGTTGAGCTGGAAGGAGAGCAGCTCGATGGTCTGCTGAGAGGGGTAGGGCTCCAGCTGGTAGGCTTTCTTCAGGGCTTCCTTCTCCTCCGGGGCCAGCACCACCCGTGGCTTCTTGATCTGGAGGAGGCTGAGGTCCTGTGGCGGTGCGCTGGGGCTGGCGCACTCGGAGCGGGCGCTGGGGGACTCGCTGTCCGAGCCGGCGCTCATCAGCCCGTACCGGCGCTTCAGGTAGGCTGCAGGAGAGGACACCCAGCTGCGCACCGCTCGCCCCCCGGCCCGGGACCCCGTGCCCGGCCAGCACCCTGACCCCAGAGAGGCCCTGTCACCCCAACCCTCACCTTTCTTCTCCAGCTTCTTCATGTCACGCAGCTTCTCCACGTTGTGGGGGTCGTTGAGCCAGAGCTGCATCCGGACGAAGGGCTCCCTCCCCTTCAGGCTCAGCTTGTGCCACGGCTTGGGCCTGGAGAGGAGATCGGACACCGAGCCCTGCGTCAGGCCCAGGATGCTCTCCCCAAACAGCCGCTGGCCTGGCGGAGGAGAAGCACAGGTGGTTAGAGGGGGTAGAGCAGCGGGGTGGGCTCTACAGTCCCCCTGTGGAGTGGATACATCCCATTTCCCAGCCAGCATCCTCCCAGAATCGCCTTGAGCGAACTATGGGGGGCTTGCACCTACGGGAATTGGGGTGCTGGATTCATGCAGCCTCCCCAGCAGCTCCTGAAAACCCAGGTGGAGAAAGGGTCCGCACCTAGATTGTTGTCTGTCAAGACCTCCTTGACCTTCTTGGTGATGGAGTAGGTGTCCAGCTCTGGGGACATGGCAACGATCTCCTGGATGCCCACGGGTCCCTGGCTGTTGGGATACGTCTTCCCACCCAGCGTGGGCGTCGACCGGCTCTCGGGCTGCTGGTTTTCCTTGCTGCTCTCCAGGGCCAGGGTGAGGGGCTCCTGACAGCCCTTGTCGTGCTCGGTGGGGCTGGGGGGCGGCGAGGGGGACGGCTGGGGCTCCGCCGGGCTAGCTGTGTGACACCAGGGACAGGAGTTAGGGGGACAGTGGGAGGGACAGCAGAGGGACCCAGCAGGAGCAGGAAGGTTATTCTGGGGGACACCTCTGGCTCTGCCCTCCAGTGGCTATGACAGCAGGAAGTGCCAGTGGAATAATTAAAGAGAGAAAACGACACTAACATAAAAAAAATCATTACTGTTTTATGCCAGGCACAAAGCCAAAGATTTTTTATGTGGCTTTCATTTTTTTTTTGTTTTAAATTAAGGAGGCTGGGGATGAAAGGATCAGGGTGTGGGTGCTGGAGGTAGCAGGGACAGCTCTTCTAGGAGCTGAGATGGGAGCAGGACAAACATCCCGGATGCAGAGGATGGACACAGAAGCGCTAGGGACACTGATGGCACATGGGGACCACTGAGACGGGGGGACAGCAGTGTCACTTACCCTGGGATGGTGTGGGCTGCTGGCTGATGCCCTGGCCCAGCTGGTCGGTCAGCCAGAGCTGCATGCGGATGAAGGGCTCCCGACCCTTCTGTGTCAGCTTGCTCCACGGCTTGGGCCGCGACAGCATGTCACTCACGCTGCCCTGGGACAGTCCCAGCACCTAGGGCACCACACACATGTCACCCACCAAAGGTAGGGTGCACTCCCCCCAGCAATGGGATGGTGCCTGTCCTCCATCCCCATGTAAAGGAAGGGGAATTAGGCTGTCACCCTCTGCCACCCGCTGCCCCATGGCACATCTGGACCCCTTGTCCCCAGCCAGGGATGTTGATGGTGGGATACCCAGTGGGATGGGAGGGTGGTCCAAGCAGGGCTCTGCACAGGGACTGGGCATTCCTGGTGGGAAGTGCTACCAGCCAGTTAGTGGTGACCACTGGGAGACTGTTTGGGGTTGGGTCAGACCCTGAGGACTCAGCATCGTCCCAGGGGAAACACACTGGGGAGAAGGGAGATCCTGGAAGGACCTGATGAAGGCCACCAACGAGTCCTGGGCCCTGGGTTGTGGAGGGGACATTGGACCCCCCCTCTCCAGGTTGGTACCTTCTCCCCAAAGATCCTCTGGCAGATGCCGTTCTTGGCCAGCTTCTCCTTGACCTGCCGGGTCAGCTCGAGCGTGTCCACCTCCCTGTACATGTACATCTCGTACTGCTCTGGCGTCAGCGGTGGCACGGTGGGCTTCAGGGTCCGTGGCACGTACGTGGGATAGTAGGAGAGACGCCCACCGGCCGCTGGCTCCGCACCTGCTCCCTCCGCCTTCATCTCTGACAGCCGGTGGGGCTCCTCGTCCGCCGGTGCCAGCTCGTCCTCGTTGGTGCCACCCTCGCCGGGCTCACCCCGCGGCCAGCCCCGGCCATTGGCCATGCTGGAGTAGCTCGAGGAGGAGGAGGAGAGCGAAGGCGACACGGAGGTGTAGGGGCGGCTGAGCAGGCTCCGCTCCGACGCCCAGTGCTGGTCGAAGTAGGAGCCGGCATCGCCGATCTCCGACTTCACCTTCCGGATGATGCTCTGGACGAAGGCGGCGGGAGAGAGGACAGCCAGGGGGGTCTGCGGGGGGCCGGGGCTGGCCCCGCTCCCCTCCTCCTGCTTCACGTAGGCAGGGGTGACGTTCTGGCTGACGGTGGCCAGCGTGGAGCGCTCGGCCGGTGCTGGCTCCGCAGGGCGCCCGCTGCCTCCCGACTCCATGTCCAGCAGCGCCTGCTGCTGCGCCTGCATCTCCCGCCGCGCCTGCTCCAGGATGCTCTTGATGGCGTCCTCCGAGCTGCTGCCGCCTGCCCCGTTGGCCACCGCCTGCGACGCCGACGGCGCCTTGGGTTCCCCTGCGGAGAAAAGGGGTGAGGGGAGCCCCGAGGACGCGTTGTTCACCGTGTGGTCATAATTCAAAACGCAGGAGGAAAAGGGATTTATCCCGGTCTGGTTTGGATGTGGGCACAGAGCAGGACCAGCAGCACCCACGACTCAAAGCCAGCTTCTTTTTTGATGATTGCAAAATAAATCCCATTACCAACGACACGACAGACAAACATGTTTGTTTTCCCTGTCTGTTTTTCCACTGTTCCCGTCTAATTTAATTCTCCAGGATTCTGCTTTCTCAGCAGACTACCTGTTTTAATGTGTTTCATTTCTTGTAATTGACTGCGAGTGCAGCTGCTTTAATGATTCCTTGTGCCAGATGGATTGTGCATCCTCATTTAATCATCTGTTTTGGGGCAGGGGGGAGGAAAAGTGCATCCAAAGTTTCCGAAAGCCCAGATATGAACGCTGCTGCATGGGGACTCTTCCATCCCTGATGGTATTTCTTTCTTTCCACCATGCCCCAAAAATTCTCTGTGGATGCCAGTGTGTGAACACCCCCTAAAAAGGCCGTTTTTGGGGTGGGACCCACAGCCACACAGCACCCAGGGGCTCAGCCACCCCCTGGGGGTCACCCCACGCCAGCACCTACCTCCCTTCTGCGACTCGATCTCCTTCTTTGCCTGCTCCAGGATGCTTTTGATGGCGTCGTCGGAGCCGGTCTCCGGTGTCCTGATCCGTGGCGTGATGCTACCTGATCAAAGAGGCAGGATAACAGCTTTGTCACCGGCGCTGGTTTTACAAGCTCCACTTGTATGTCAGGAAGTATTTACTGCTCCTCATGTTCAGTTATTTTTAGGGATGCTGGTTTGAAGACAAATGTCACTCCCGATTAGTCGCTATCGGAGCCCCGGGAGCCCCGGGAGCCGTGGCTGGCAGCTCCTGCCTCTGGCATGGCACCTCCCACCACCTTGCTCATCCCATCCAAGGGCACCCGCTCCACACTGGCAGGTAGGGTGCTGAGCAGAGACATGGGCACGGGGATCACATCCTCATCCCTGGCACTGTGCCCTCTTGGTTGTGCAGGTGAAGGGTTAATGGTGGGTAGGACTTCCAGGCTGAAACCAGCAGATTCATGGACCATGGACATGCACTGTCCAGTCCTGGTACCACCACTTCAGTGACCAGCTGCCACCTCTGAAAGGGCGCCAGGAGTCGCTGTCCCTGGAGCCAGGAGCCACCATTCCGTGGCAGTGCCAACACCCGCCGAGGTCCCGCAGCACTAAAACTTCATTATTTTAACAAAATATTCCCGAGCACATTGATTCATACAGCACAGAACAGCCTAATGAATAATTAAATGGCACTTGTCAGAATAAATGAGTAAAGCACGTCCAGGGACGCAGCTTCCACAGCGATGGGTTGTTGTTAATTGCTGCTGTTTGCCAGGGCTCGTCCCAGCCAGCAGCTGGCTCCATCCCACTGGGGACAATCCCAGAGTGCCCCTGATAGGAGCAACATCCCTGCCCATCTTTCCAGCACATCATGGGCTGGTGAGCACCCCTTCCATGGCATGGGGCACCTCAGGGTGCTGCCAGGGTGGAGTGGGGTGCGCTGGGAGGGGATCCCACGGCACCGCTTGCAGCATCCCAGGGCAGGACCTGTTGGCCGGGGCCACCCCAACCACTCACCTCTCTGGCGCACCTGGATAGTCCTCAGGGCCAGCACGTTCTGCTCGTCGGAGAGGAACTGCTTCATCTTGATGAACGGCTCCTTGCCCTTCACCGTCAGCTTGTGCCAGGGCTTGGGCCGTGCCAGGATCTCGCTGACGGAGCCCTGCGACAGCCCCAGCACGTAGTGCCCAAAGACCCGCTGCCCGATGTTGTGCTTCAGCAGCTGCTCCTTCACCTGGAAGGCGATTTCAGCTGTGTCCAGCTGCTCCTCCTCGGCGGAGCTGCCGGCGCTGCCCTCGGAGGGCTCGGCGGGTGGGCTGGCGGCGTTGGTGGCGGGCGTGGGGTGCACGGTGCTGCTTTTGGCCCCGAAGAAGGAGGAGGGGAAGGGACCCCCGGCAGTGCTCTCGCTCTTGTAGGTGGGCAGTGGGAGGTGGGGGGCCTTGGCCTCCCCTGACAGCCGCTCGCCCCCCGGGAAGGGGGACAGCGAGAAAGTCCGGGGACCGTCAGGGGCCCCGCCGGGGCCGGGCAGCGGCGGGAGGGGAGTGGGGGATGCGGGTTCGTCGCTCGGGGCGTGATGGGGGGATGGGTACGGCTGCTCCATGCCCAGAGAATCCTTCCCCGACTCGTCTTCGGAGTGATCCTCCTCTAGAGAGCAATGAGAGAGGGAAACGCACTAGAGTCCCCCTGGCAACAGTCCCAGCACAGCCTCTCAGCTTCACCAGGTGACATCCCACTCCCCTGTCCTCCCCTCACCCCACCTCTGGCTCCAGGCTCCTTCCTGCAGTCAGCAAAGCATGTGTCCCAACTGCCCACATTCCCAGAGATGCTCCCACTAGGACTGGGGATGCCGTGGAACCCCGGGGGCCCTACCTGTGTTGGCCAGCAGGCTGGGCTTCTCCAGCAGGTACTTCTGGGAGGGATAGAAAGCTTCCTTCCCCAGCAGCAGGGCCTCCTCTGCCTTCGATATGCTCTGCAAGGAGCCAAGCCGAGATGGGAACGGGCAGCGGAGGCACCGGCGGCAGGGCTGGCACAGCCCGGCCAGCGCGTCGGCACGCGCCGCGGCACTTGCCTGGGGAAGGCTGCAGCCAGCAGAGGCCACCTTCATCGCCTTCAGGATGCTGGGAGGGAGACAAGGGGGTGACTCGGTGGCCGTGGTGCTTTGCTGCCGGCAAGCTGCCGAGTGTTACAGCTGCTGGAGCGTTGCCGTGGGTGCCGGCGGCGCTGCGCCAGCCGGGATACAGGCAGGCAGCCATGGATGCCACCCAAGCCATACCTCAGCTCTGTTTTGATCTCCTCGTAGTCTGCCTGTGCCTGCAGCTTCTCCTCCAGCTTCTGCAGAGGAGCAGAGGAGGGGAGTCCTCACAGCCGGCTCCTGGTGCACACCCGGCACAGCCAGACCCGCGTCCCCCATCCCCGGCAAGCCCCAAACCCCCGTGGGCGCACCTCGATGGCTTCGTTCTTGGCAGCCAGCTGCCCCTCCAGCTCGGCGATCTGGTTGGCAGAGGACTCCTCCAGCTCCTGCAGTGAGCTCTGGAGGTGCTGGACATCCTTCAGGAGCCGTAAGATCTCCCGGTCCTTGGCAGCCAGAGCTGCCTCCAGCCTCGACCCTGAGCACATGGAATAGTTCACTTTGTCCTGCTGGGAGAAGGGACACTGTCAGCTCCCAGCCACCCAACATGAGGACAAGGGCCACCCTTCCCTGTCAGACACGTCCCCTGAGGGGCAGGCAGTCTCAGAGCTCAGCCCTACGGGATGGGGACCCGGGTGATGGAGGCTTGGGGAGGGACAGACCTTTCCTCTGCCCTTAAAGGTCTCCCAGGCGCATCTGGGTGCTGTGGGAGGACATGTCCTCCTCCCCATGGAGGGCATGGCCAGCATCACCACCTCAGGGTGGAAACATGCCTTGGGCATTTTGAGCCTGCTCCCCAACATGGCTGGGTGCTCCTGAATACAAAAAGATGCTCCCAAGTGCAATGGGGCGGTCCTGAACACGTTAGGGTGTTCCTGAATACTGAGGGGTGCTCCTGGCCCCAAGGGGTGCTCTCACCCCAGCAGTGCCCGTCGGGGAGCAGCAGGCCAGGCGGAGGGAGCTGTTGACGGCCGCCAGCTGCTCCCGCAGACTCTCCACTTCCCTCTGCGCCGCCTCTGCTCGCTGCAGGAGAACAGAAAGGCCATCAGACCAGGCACTTGTGGCTCATCCCACTCCACATGGAGCAGAGTGTCCCCCATCCCAAGCATTCTGCTCCTACCACCATAAGCTCCCCTCCATGTATTTAAGCTTCCTGCATCCTAATGCGGTTCCTGATCCCAATCCCTGGGCCCTGTCTGCAGGCCATCTCCAGGACATTGCCTTTTTCCACCCAACAGGCTGTTTTTATTTTACATGCAAATTGCTCTTTAAGCCTCTTTTATTATCCACCTGCATTTATTTGTACCTAGATTTTCAGAATTAAATAAAACTAATTAAGAGGAATGGACAAGACCAGGATTAATTATACCAGAATCCAGCGCTGTGTGTGTTGTGCCCTAAAACACCTGGGAGAGGCCGGAGGTGACAAATGGAGCCTGGCAGGAGCTCAAACACAGCAGTAACAACCAACATGGGGCAGGGGGTCCCAGCAGGGGAAGGAAACCTGAGGTCCCCTTTGTAGGGGTCCCCAGTCCTGGCACCCGGCAACCCATTGTCATTTTTGGGGACAGACATCCAGCCCACACAGATGCTCTGGGTGCTGTGGTAGGTGGAGCACCCTGGGCTCTGTGGGGGGAACCCCATCAGCTCTCAGAAAGTCAGCTCCTGGCTCACCTGGTTGGCTTTTTCAAGGTTGGTCATGATCATGGCGACTTCGTCTGCCCTGCGAGGAGAAAGCAAGAGGCGTCAGCAGGTGTGGAGGCACAGACACAGCCCAGGGCCTGGGCAGGAGCTCAGGGATAAGGACCCCACAACTAAGGACGATCCTGCAGTGATTTGAAGTATCTCAGCTCCTCAAGCCATTTAGCAGCACCATGGGGATGTCCCAGTGCTGCCACGGACAGCTTGGATCAGCCTTGGACATGGCCCGGCACTGCCGGCAACTCACTTGGATGCTGCTTCCTCGTCGTATTTACACCGCAGCTCCAGCAGCTCCGTCTGCGTGGCCTTCAGCGCTGGGAGGGGGAAGAGGAGGGTGAGCTGTGGGGCAGGGGCTTGGGCCCTCATGGTCAGTAGCCCCATCCTGCCCCCCCTACCTGCGTGGAGCACTTTAATCTTCTCCTCTGCCTCCCCCAGCCGAGCGGCCAAAGTGACCTGTGCTTCCTGGAGGCCCCTGCGAAAGATGGGCATGAGGGATGTGCCGGGGGCCCCGCAGCCGTGCCAACCCCACAGCCCCCCAAAATCACACAGTCCTCTGACTGCATCTGCTCCCTGACCTCATCACTCACTGAATCCAGAAAAGACCCACCACTGGATACCAAGACACATTCAAGTTGTGTTACCCCCTGATGTTAAGGGGTTTGTTGCCCCAGGTCTAAAAAAAAATTCACTTTGGGCTGAAAATTGTCCCTGATCCCTGTGGCTGAAACCCCTCAGAGGGGCGGATGACAGCCCACCCCTCACCTGTAATTAACTGGAGGAGGGGGAAGCAATCAGGGAAAGTTATTCTGCATTATTTATAGCCTGCACTTGCCAGGAACTTACTCGCAGAGATCTGCAATTTAGGGTTTAAAGATTCCTCATTTGTTTCCCGACGCAGCGTGTTAAGGAATAACAATGAAGGCACCGAGAAAGCTGGGAGCCTCCAAATTAAAAGGTCATTTAATGAGGTTCATCCGGAGACCTGGGTTTAAGCCATTTGTCTGAGCAAAGCACACGGGGATGGCAGGAGGGACCTGCCCTGGCTCTGCCCCAAAACCACCTGGGACTGGGGGTGGATGGTCAGACACTGAGAGTGTCTGAGGTGGTGTATCAGGTTTCTGGGAAGGATCTGACCATTCCCAACCTGAAGAGAAAAGAGCAAACGGAAGGAGAGATGGACGGACACCCCCGTGCAGGAGCAGGGACAGAGCCCCATGTTCCCACAGTGCCCCGAAACGACCCCGTTCCTGGTACTCACGTACTTTTGCTTCTCTGCCTCATTTCTCTGCACCGAGCTCTCTGTGCTTGGTGCTCTGCTGTCGAGGCCGTCAGCTGCCGGCGATGTCCCCTCCCTGCGCTCTGAGGGGGGACACGTGTCACACGGCTGCGGAGGGGACGGCAGCGGTGGCCGCTGAGGACCACAGGCCGGGGGCCAGATCCTGGCCCTGGCACCCACCCTACAACCCAGGGGTGCTCAGAGGCACAGGGGGGAGCCCAGCTGGGTACCTTTTGTGCCGCCGAGCTCTGCGTGCTTCTTCCAGGGGCGGCTGAGATCCTTCAGGGGAGGCGGGTTGGGCTCGAGGCGCTGGAGCTGCTGCAGCCGGTCCTCCAGGCTCCGGGCAGCCTCCAGCACAGGAGCGGGGTCTGCGGGATGTGGGATGCAGGGTGAGCAGCAGGGATGCCCACCACCAGCCCGGGCACCCACTGCCCACCCTCCTGATCACCCAGCCCTGGGTAGCCTCTCTCCACACTCCGCTTAAAACAACCCACAGCGTGCCAGGTGCCGTGGGGACATCCCTGTGTCCTGCCTTTCCAGGTGCTGTGGGGATACCCCTGGGTCCTGTCTTTCCAGATACCACCGGGATACCCCTCGGTCCTGCCTTTCCAGTTGCCTTGGGCACACCCCTGGCTCCTGCCATTCATTGCCAGCCCCGAGGCACCCAAGGACGGGCAGGGGCCACGGGGGCATCTCCGGTGCCACCGGCACGGCCGGTTTGGGCACAGACAATGGCGGTTTGTGCCGAGGTAAGCAGGTGCATCCGGAGCCGTCCGTCTTCCCTCTGTCAGCATTACACCATCATTAGCTGGTGTCTGCTCAGCGGGGTGTGCCATTATGTCTCCCAGGGCTGATGTAATTATACATTGACATAATTAACCCAGCAAGCCCATTAAGCAGGCCAGCTAAAAATTCATCTATAATTATTTGTTGTGTGCATGCTAATGAGTCCATCTGCACTGCCATTGTACAACATGAACAAATTAATTTACAAGTCTGGATTTTTTAATAAGTTCAAGAAAATGCCTCCTATTGAGCCAGGTTAATATAGGTTTGGGGTTTGGGTTTGGGTTTTTTTTTATGTTTTGAAGAAAAGAAGAGGTAGGAAAAGAGATTTGAACTCTCCAGGGTGAAAAAGTTAGACAAACAGGCAAGTGGGATGAAGTTGGGTGAGCTACTGTACGGCACGGACACATGGCAGGCATCCAAGGGTAAAAGATAATAACTCTGATGGAAAAAAAAAATCCAACCCCTGGCTTTCTCCACTTGGAACAGGACACAGAGCAGCAGCTCTGCTGCTCAGCGAATCCCTGGCTGAGATGGAGGTGGTGTGGGATAAAGGATCTGGCACTACTGATGGCATGCTATGGGATTCAGGGCATCAACTGCACCAAGTGACTTTGAGGTGAACCTGCCCAAAAGACATGGCTGGATGGATGTTCCTTGAAAACGAGTGACTTGGAGACATGTGCCCCCCAAATGGGGCTTGGGGGTCTCTCACAGTGCTGCCCTCCCATCCCAGAGCACCTCATCTATGGGGTGCAGGACCCCAACCACAGCACCCATCATGTGGCATCCCTGCAGGACCAGGAACTGCCAGACCCCATGTGTTAATGACAAAAGCATCCTTCTCCACAGGGAATGTTCTCCCTTCTTTCTGCTGGGCATCAGAGATGCTCCATGGATGGATAGAATAAGGGGTTTGTGCCCAGATTCTGGCTGTGGGGTCCAGAAACAAACACCAAAATTTGAAAGGGAGACTCATCTCCAGCTGGGACCCTCCTGGGATGCTCATGGCATCCTTCAGCTCATGGCATTCCTCTGCTCAGCATCCCACAGGCTGGTTTCCCACCCAAGGATACAGGACCACACCACCAAAGGAGGTTGTGGTGATGTGGCACAGCCCGAACTGCACTGGCCGCTCCCAGAGCCATTAATAACACCCGTAAGTACCCGAGCAGAGATAACGACACGGGTAATTAAACCCTGTGCTCCAGGGGCTGCAGGGGCTGGGGGTCCCCCCCACGCTCCCCAGCCCTGGGGGTGTTGGCAGGAGGCTCAGTGACAGCCTGCAGATGCCTCTGTGGGGATAAACGCCAGGGCAGGCCCTGCTGGATCCGCACCCACAACTCCTCTTGTCTCCAAGATGAGAATTTATATGGGAAAAATGGGTCTGAGTGATAAAGCTCAGGGGATTTTCCTCAGGTCGGTGTTTTCCCTCCTGTGAGCTGCTTAAATACAGCCAGGGTGACCCCCCTCTGTGCTGCTCCCCATTTGGAGCCAACATTCCAGGATGAAGTGGGGGGGAGCAGAGCTTTGGGAAGGGAAAAGAGCAAGTGGCGCTTCGGCTCCGCTTCCTGCATCAGCCAGGGCAGCATGGGCACAAAATGCCCTGCTGGATTAATTACACTGTGCTAATGCCATGCTGCCCATCCACTGGGAAACTCTGCCCTCGGCTGGGGGGTCAGCTCTGAGACCGTGTGAGATATTGGGGTGCACCAAAAGGGTGCTGGGATGGGGTATGAAACCCACGCCAAGCTCATGCCATGCTCATGCCAAGCTTGTGCCATGCTCATGCCAAGCTCATGCCAGTGAACAAACCCTCCTGCTGCAGGGCTGGAGAGAGGATACACTCAAAACCAAGCACATCATCTGCCATGGATGCCACATACTTCCATCACACTCCAAGCGAAAGGAGCTCAGGACACTGCCCACAGTGCAGTGGACTGTTCCTTCCTCCATGGATCACATCCCCCACTGGGAGAGGTTAGACCTGACACTGCTGTAGTGGTGACTCACCGCTGGCACAGATGGGTGATGGGTGACATGGGAGACATATCTGCCAAAACAGGACCCTGGGGCACCACACACTCCAGGGCCATGGTGTGGCATCACCCACCAGTGGCACAGCCAGCTCCTGTGGGAAGCAGTGTGGCCCTGCCCAGCACACTTACCTATCTATTCATACCCTCACCCCTCATATATACGTATTTTTTAAACTATATAGCTTGAACAAATAAATAAATAATAAATATATATACAAAAATAAGTGCTGCCACTAGCTGGCGTCATTGGCCGTCCTTTAGTGGCACTGGCAGTGCTGCAGCAGGATCACAGAATCACAGAATATCCTGAGTAGGAATGGACCACAAGGATCACCCAGCCTTACTCCTGGCCCCTGCCCCAAAAATCTCCCCCTGTCCCTGAGAGTATTGTCCAAACGCTCCTGGAGCTCTGGCAGCCTTGGGGCTGAGACCATTCCCTGGGGAGCCTGTTCAGTGCCCGACCACACTCTGGGGGAAGAAAACCTTTTATATTTAACCTTTGCCTGAGATTCAACCTGACCCTCCCCTGACACAGCTCCAGACATTCCCTGGGTCCTGCTGCTGCTCACAAAGAGCAGGGATCAGTGCCTGCTCCCCCACTGCCCCTCGTGAGCAAGCTGTGGTTTGGGCTGAGGTCTTCCCTCAGTCTCCTCTTCTCCAGCTGAATAAACCGAGTGCCCTCAGCCACTGCTCACGGGGCTTCTCCTCCAGGCCCTTCCCCATCTCCAAGGCTCTCCTTTGGATGTTCTCTAACAACAACAGAGACTGGACAGAGGTCCCCCCTGCTGTCCCCAAGGGGAGTGGGGTTGAGGATCTTTCCCTGAGCTAGAAGGGCTCTCTCTGTGGGCACTGGAGCCGCTTGAGGTGCCTGTGTGATGACAGGATGGGACAGGAGGAGTTCTGGGTGCTCATCACCTTTCCTGAGCAGGCACAGCTCCAGGGGGCATCGGTATCCCAGGGGATCACCAGCTCATCCCTGTGTCAGGGCCACTTGACCCAGCTTTGGGTGGAGGTCTCCATGCCGGGGACTGAGGGGTGACATCTGCTCCGTGCTGCTGCCTGGCTTCAAGAGGAGCACGGGGCACCCGTGGTGCACCCACGGGACACCCACGGGACACCCATGGTGCATCCATGGTACCTCCACGGTGCTGTCACCTCTTCCATCAGGGCAGCATCTCCTCCACCACCCCATCCCAACCTGCTCAAACACATCCACCAGAGCCCTGCGAATCCCTCCACGAGTCAAAGTCAGCCTTAAATCAAATCATCCCCAACAACAATGACATTAATTATGCTTTTAACACATTTTACTGCTTCCCCCCCTTCCCTTCACGCCACATCTGTGTGAACAATATCCAAAAGATTTACGGTTTTCTCCCGTAATTACAGACACACAGCCAGATCACTTATCAAAATACTTGCTGAGCAATCAGGCTCTGTTACAGTCTCTGCCAGAGATTTGTGTTGACAGCAGCCATTCAAAGCAAAAAATGTCGAATCAGGACTTATGTGGCGCTTGGGAAGTGTTCCACAAAGAGTTCGCCTGTCGAGAGACACGCGGACACGGAACAGACAGGGATGAACCGTGGGCGGGAGGGTTTGGGGAGCAGGAGGGGAGCAAGAGATGTTGCTGTGGAGAACAGAGAGAGGAGAAGACAAGGAGGAGGAGGAGAAGGAGAAGTGGAGAGACCACAGGGAAGCAGTTTTGGGGTGTGCATGCGTGTGCATCCGTGTGCAGGCGTGTGTGAGCAGGAAGAGCGTGGTGGGAGAGCGTGGGGAGGTGGGGAGGGAAGATAACTGGGTTCTGGAAACCGAGCTGACATTTGGTTCTTGTAGCACAGGAGAAAATTTAATGAGGACAAAAATATGTCTCCCTAATTCCCCTAAGAAATCATTAAAACATTTTGTTATTCCTAAATGTCTGGAAAATGAATTAGTGGCCCTGCAGGAGCCTTTTCCGTGCATCTTCAGCCGTTTGCAGCTCTCTGTCCCCGCCGTGCCGGGGGACACTCCGTGCCTGGCACAAATAAACCCGCACCAAGTGGGGAGCAGCAGGAGGGGGGTCCATGCCCCTCACTTGTCCCTGGCACCAGCTCTGCCAACACAAACCTCAGGGCTGCCCCGTGCCTCAGTTTCCCCCTCCCAAGACTTCAAGCAACGACTTCAAGGCCGTCCCCGTGGCTCGTGCTGGTGCTTGGGTTAACTTACCATCAAAAAGACAACTGGGAATAGCCGCAGTGTTACTACACGGGCTGAGCAAATGTATTCCTTTCCTAATGTCAAGATGCATTTGGCTCAGGGGCTGAAACACAGCGATGGCAAAAGCTGCTTCCTCTCCTCTCTTCGGCTGGTATCTCCAGAGCACCATGTGCCGGCCACGCCGGGGACGGGTGCCGCGGTCCTCGCTGGCTCCTCTCGGCACCGGCGCCGGCGCGTGACTCGTTAGACAGCCAGGTCGCCACCGCGCTGCTTACCTGGAGCTTCCAGCAACTGCTTGTAAACGCTCAGGAAAGCCGTCTCAGCCTCCTTGCTTCTCTTACTAAGTGCAATCACCTGCAGGGAGACGGATAAACGGGTCAGGGATGGGCTCGGAGGAAGGAACCGGCTCTGCCGAGCCAACGGTACCGGTGCCACCAACACCGTCACATGGGTGTCCCTCCCCACCCGGCACGGCTCCGTGTCCCCTCCATGCCCTGTGCAGCCGCTCGCTGCCTTTGGCTAAACTCCTCATGCCGCTGCCATGTCACGTCGCCCTAAATCATTGATGTGCTCTGAGTAAATGAAAATTATAATTTAATGTCGGCGCTTAAATAAGAAATAAAGAAGCCTGGCCGTTGTTGTGCTTGCCGGGCTGGATCCGGCACACAGCCCTCCCCAGCCACCCTCCCAGTATGGTGCTGTGGGTGCAAGTGATGCTCACACTGGGACTGGGATATCTCCTCTTGCTCCTGCCCCTGCCCCCCTCGGCTGTTGGGGTGCTGGTGACGCTCACACCAGCCGGGTGGTGGGAGGATGGCACAGCACAGCCCTAATAACCCAACAACATATTAATCTGCTGCGTGTTCCCATCCAACATTTATGAGCATGAATCATTTACTCCCTTTAATTTTTCAAGGCACAATGACACCTCGGGGCAGGGGCTGCTGCCCACTGGGTCCCCTTGTTACCCCTCCCATCCAGGATGGGGCACCGGTGGGATGCACAGACCTCTGTGTCCCTGCTGCCTGGCCACAGGCGTGGGGGATGGAGGTGACCCATTCCCAGCCGGAAAATGTCCAGTTGGTTCCAAATTGGGTGGAGGAAAAGGCACCCACCCAGCAGACACAACAGTGGAACAGTCAATTAAACCGCTCTTAAGCCACTGATGGGCTAATTACAAAACAAAGCCTGAACTTTGTGCCTTAGCCCAGTGGCAGCTCCCACACCGGAGCATCTTTTCCCTCCTCCATGCCAGCGGAGTTCCCGGCTCGCCCCGCCAGCCCGGACTGCCATCGCTTGTCATTCCAACCCAAAGCAAACGGCTCATTTGTAATCCAGCAGCCACCTGAGCAAACCGCCTTCTCCTCCCGAGCTCGCAGGCACTGGAGCACAAAGATCATTTTTCTATTGTTAAAATTGTATAAGCCGGGCTTTTTATAGCGGCTCGTACACAAACCTACTTTCTCAGCGCCGCGTTTCCAGCAGAGGAGGAATCTGGGGGCTTTTCTCTGGTGTTCTGCAAAAATGCTTGGCTTCAGGGTGCTTTAAAATAATAATAATAACGTGGGGAAGGGAGGAGGAAGGCAGAGAGGAGCTGGCAGGAGGCACAGCCCGTGTGGTGGAGCAGGACAGCTCTGTGCCCGCCGGATTTGCCCGTGGTACATGGCACTGAGGTGGCACAGGGAGCCCTGATGGGGAGGGCAGTAAGGATGTGGAGACACCACGGTGCTCATGGCATCGGTCCTGGGTGACCCACACTTCCCAAACCCTTTGGACTTTTCAAGGGAGTGGCAGAGCCCACGAGCACAGCTCTGCCAGGAGGGATGCCTGGACCTGCCCGAGCTGCTCTGAAGAGCTTCATCTCCCCTGAGACAGCATCAACCAAAGGGTGCAGAGCAAAAATCCAGCCCAAACGTTCCCCATTCCCTCTCCATCCCCTGTGCCTGCTCCCTGGGCATCCCTAACACATGTCAGTGGTAAGGAGATGGCCCAAACTCCAAATCAAGCAACCATTTCACCAGCCCAACTCCTGCCACATCCCCCTGCCTTGGGCTCCAGCTCAGGCCGGCACATTCCAGCCCATGTTGGTGCCAGGGCATCACCAGTGTGGGCAATCAGCAGGATGGCAAGCCAAGTACCCACGTGGCTCTTCCAGAGCCCCACTAAACTTCAAGGAAATGTCAGTGGAAAAAAGATACGTAACATTTTCAGTGATCTTTTCCAGATGGGGATAATTTACTCAAATGCCACAGGAGATTCCCGCCAGAGCAGCTCCGAGCTCCACACAGGGATAGCTCACCCCAACCCTGAAACTGCTGTTATTACTAAACACCTGGGGAAAGCCCACATCAGCCCTAAAATCAAGGTTTTGTAATTAAAAACCCTAAATCCCTGCTTTTTTGAGAAGCAGGGACCAAACCCCACACCCGCATCCAAGAGGGCGACACCACCAGCACCCCGCTAAATAGAGGAGAAAACGGAAAGAATGAGGCGAGCTGAGCACCCCTGGAAGCAGCCCTGGCTCCGTGGGGTCAGGATGGCATCATCCCTGCTCCCCAAATCCCCACGGTGCAAATGCATCACATTCCCCCTCTGCCCACAGAGGCGCCGGCAGCGAGCTCTGCCTCCGCATCACATATCGATGGACTCTTAATTCCCATTTTTTCCCCCCCTCCGTCTCCCTCCGCAGCATCCGCAGGCTCAAGGTGAGGCCCGGCAGCATCGCGGGATCGCCGCCGCCTGATAAATTACATTTACGCGCCGGGTCCTTTTCATGGCTGGTGACTTTCCAGCAAAGCAATTATCACTGCAGAATGCGTAATAGCCTAATTAATTACTATTGTCAGGCTGGCCTCTGTGCCATGATTATACCTTCCGAAGCCAACTTTTTCAAACATTTGGAAGCAGAAATATTATTATAATTGACTGACAAAACGGTAAAACTCCCCCGGTGCAGCCGGTGCTCCTCCCGGCGCGGCGGCGAGGACCGACCGTCTGAGCGTCCCCGTTCCAAAGGCGCGGGATTTGCATCGCACCGGCGGTGAGTTTATTCTTATATCCATGAGATCAAGTGCAGGATAAGTAGTGGGTTATTTCCATCTAAATACTGGTGGCAGTAAACCACAAATGAGCTCTTTTTCAGCGCAGAGGAACAGCTGCCGGGGGAGAAAGCGGCAGCAGAGACCCCAAATGTTGAAGAAAACTGATGAAAAAATTAATTCAAGCCTTCGCTATTTTCCTCGCTTTTTTTTTTTTTTTTTTTTTGCTGATGTGTAAAGAAGTCGAGGAGAGAGGGAGGGTGGCAAGAGGCGGGGGGAGACTGGGAAGGAGCTGCTGTCCCAGGAGAGATCTGGGTGACTGGGATGGACACCCTGTGTGTTGGGGTCCTTTCGTGCCTCTCAAGTGTTTCGTGCTCGACTGACACCTTAAGTCCATCTTGGGTGTGCTCAGACCTGCCGTGCACCCACAAAGCCATCACGCACCCACAGACCCATCACACAAAGCCACAGACTCACTGTGCACCCACAGACCCATCACACAAACCCACAGACTCACTGTGCACCCACAGACCCATCATGCACCCACAGATCCAGCCCACATACACAACTCACCATACAAACCCACCACACACACACAGACCCCTTGCACACCCACACAAACACACCACACCCACACAAGCACATTGTACACACACTCACAGGCCCAACACACACGTGCAAACCCACTGCACACCTGTACAACCTCACTGCACACCCACAGACCCATCATGCCCCCATGCACAAGCTCGCTGCACACACAAACCCATCACATGCACAAAACCATCACACGCACCCACAGACACATCACACACTCATTGCACACGTGCAAACCCACTGCACACCCGCACAGACCCCTCACACATGCACAAACCCACCACACACGTGCACAGACCCACATCTACACAAATCCACCACATGCAGTCACAGACCCATCACACACACACACACAGACTCGTCACACGTGGTCACAGAACAATCCCGCCCACACAAGCCCACTGAACACCCACAGAGTCCCACCACACACCCACAAACCCACGGCACACTCATCACAGACACTCACAAACCCCTTGCACACCCACACAGACCCACTACACATCCACTGCACACACACAGAACCTTCACACAGAGTCAAACCCATCCCACACATGCACAGACCCACTGCACACCCATTCCACACCCACACAGACCCACCTCACACACTCCAAACCCACTGCACTCCCACCCCACACCCACACAGACCCACCTCACACACTCCAAACCCACTGCACTCCCACCCCACACCCACAAAACCCCATCCCACATGGCCAAAGCCACCCCACGCACCCACACAGCCCCACTGCACCCCCTGCTTCCACAGCTCCCCCCCACCCCGACTCCTCCAAAGACAGGAGCGGTTCCCAACGTTTTCACAAGGCCAAAAAGCAATCCATGTCAGGAAGATCAATAATATAAAAATAAAGCCTGAGAATTCTAGTTAAAGGGAACATCACAGAAATATGTTGTTCACATCCATGATTTGGAGATTAAAAAAAAAAAAAAAGAAAAAGAAGGGGGAAAAAAAGAGAATCAATATAAGTTCTTCAGATGATGTTATTTCTAATGAGAAATACACCGAGACTGCTGCAAATAACTGCTTAAAAGAAAAAAAAAATGCATTAATAATTTACTTTTTAAAGCACGGGATCCCGAACGCAGGAAAATTGCTGCTGGTTCTTAATTCTGTTGTAATAATTCCTGACAAGTTCAACGGTGCTTTGGCAAAGTTCTTGGGAGCAGAGGCAGAGAACATTCAGCTCACTAGGTTATTTTTTTACCCCGTTTTCCACAGCATCCTGACACTGTCGGCTCCAGGAGAAGGTGCCCAAGTTCTTCCCTTGCTCTGCCCTGCAGGATTTCTTGGGCTGACCCCCCAAATCAGCACCAGGGAAAATATTTCAAGCTTATTTTACCACCCTCAGCACCATAATTGAATCCACATTTTTCACTGACTGCTTTAGTTGGCTCTTAATTTTTTTTCTATTTTTTCCCCTGAATTTATTTTTTTAGTGCGTTTGCTGACAGTTGGCAACTCCAAACCATCTGCCACCAACACACACCCCAAAACCAAAGTCTTCAGCATCCAACCCAACGAGGACCAGGCTGATTCCTGACCATCACCAGGAGAAGGTGCCACCTGGGCAGGTTAATTCCCAGCAAGGCCGGATTTCTTACAAGCCCTCAAAATTATTTTCCTGGAAAAAAAAATTTCCTGGAAAATGACGTTCCTGGAATCGTATTTTCCTGCAAAAATACACAAAATTTCCTGGGCAGAGGATACAGGCACAGATGCTCAGGCTCTGCCTCCCTGGCACGGACGATGTGGGGTGATGAGGGGGTTCCCAATGGCCCCTGGATTTGGGATGGAGCCGGGATGGAGTCAGGATGGCCCCGCACCCCGAGCATCGCGAAGTTTCACCTCCCATTTAGCAGAACAAAACTTTTAATTTAGATGTTTTCATCTATCTATCAGAGTTAAAAAAAAATAAGTTTAAAATAATGACTGTAATAAATGAAGGTAATTAATTGTAGTTTGTTCCTTTACTGTCTAGTCAGCTTAATTTTACCTTTTCATCTAATAATGAGAAAATAATTTTTGTGCTCTGAGGGTTAATGATATGTAACTGCAAGAGCTGCTAATTGCATGTTGCAAACTATTCATCAAAATCCCCATCTGCGCTACTTGATTATGTTTGCTAAATTATTGCTTTGAATTATCTTTCATAAAGCAACTTTTGTAATTAGCAGGGCTTTCGCTCTGCTCTTTTCTCTGGCACAAGGATATTCAAACTTTGTCCCTCTCAAGCTGTTGCCATTAAACTGCTTTTGGGGAGAGAAAGGAGCTGCCCTTTAGCTGATGGAGGGGGGGAATAAAAGCCGGGTTTATCCTCCCTGGTTATCATTTATTCTCCTGGTCCTGCTACTCCTTCCTGGAGGAAAAAATTATATAGGAGCAGAAATATATAGGAGGTGTATTTGGGAATAGCAGAGAAATGGTCCATCCACTCCTCCCTCAGATTAATATTTAAAAATTATTTTTTTTCCTCCCTTTTTTACCTCCCCATTCAGAGGGAGAATGTTTGCCATTCATCAGCCCACTTTTATGGGCTCCTTCCTGTGATGCAGCACTTGGCCCTCCCTGGTGGATATTTGTGGGGAGAGAGGAAAAGTGGGATTTGAAGGGGAAAAATATGATAGGAGTGGGTGCGGATTTTCAAAATTTGCAAAAAAAAAGGGGGGAAAAGAGGAAAAAAAGGGGAAAAGAAGAGGGAAGGGATGAAAAAAGAAAAAAGGGGAAAGGAAGGGAGAAAAGGAGAAAAAAGGGGGGAAAGGGGGAAGAGGAAGAAAAGGGGGGGGAGCAGAAAGAGAAAAGAGGGGAAACAAAGCACAAAGAGGGGGAAAGACAGAGAAAGGGGAAAAGAAGGGAAAAGGGAGAAAGAAGGCAAAAGAAAAGAGGTGGAGGGGGGAAGAGGAAAAATAGAAGAGAGTGGAAAGAGGAAAAAGTGGAAAGAGAAAAGAGAGAAGAAAAAGATGAAAGGGAAGAAAAAGGAAAAAATATTTGAAAAGAGAAGGAAAAAAAGGAAGGGAAAAAAGGAAGGAAAAAAGAGGAGAGAAAAAGGTAAGGGAAAAGAAGAGGAAAAGGGGAAAAAGAGGAGAACAGAGTCCTGAGCCCCACTGAGCCTGGCTCCAGGAGCAGCACTCTGGTGTCCATCCTGCTCCTTCCAGAATCCCAACCTCAGGGGAGCAGAATCCACCTTTTGGGATAAAATCCTCCAAAACCTCCCGTGGAAAAAAATTCCCAGGGGGGAGGAAGGTGGCAGAGCTGGGGAAGCAGCTGCTGCCATGCTGGGAATGACATCCTGCTTTCCCTCACACCCCCATAAATCCAGAGCCACTTGGGCGGAGGGGCCGGCTGGGCTTCCCGAAGGACATTGCTCATTTTCCTGTAGCGGATCTAATGAAGACTATTGGAAAAAATGCAGTATTTAAAAGACTGAAAATGTATTCCTATTGTTATCACTCTCTTTTATGTGTTTATGCACAGAGCATCGGAATGAATCAATACTGGATTGCCCTATAAATAAATGAGCATATCCGTAAACCCAGTAATAAAATGAAGTGATGAAAAATATGGAAATCAGTCACATTTGTGTAAATCCACTTATTGTTTACTTTAATATTTTCTTATGCAGCTCCGGAGCTCCAAAGAGACAGATTTAAAACCAGGTAATGCTCAGCAGATGACAGATCCTAATGTGTCGCTGCCGGTGAGCTCGGAATACCGGCAGCTCTCTGGGGATTTCCATCCAAGCACATTAGAGGAGCAGAGGAAGCAGCCCCTGAAGAGAGCATTAAATTGCCAGGGAGAAAAGAGGTGTCCTGAAGTGCCACGTGACTCTTGAGGGCATCATCAGGGACCAAAGCCAAGGCATCTGTGGAGCCTCCAGGGATGTGCAGCACCTGGGGCAGGATGGAGGATGGAGGAGTGGGATGCCTTCTGTGGCAGGGTGGGGTAGGATGGGACCATGTTGTCCCACCCTGGTGCTCAGCTCCTCCTCAGATTCCCCATTGCAACCTAATCTGGGAGACCCTGGACACGTCACAGCATCTGCTGTGCTACTGCTTGGTCACAGCATGGCATTTCCTGGTCACAACAGGGCATCTCCTGACCATGCCATTGTCCCTCCCAGTCATGCCACGGCACCTCCTGACATCATGGCATCTCCCAGCTACACCATGGCACCTCCCGGACAGACCATGGCATCTCCAAGCCGCACCTTGGCATCTCCTGGCCACACCTTGGCATCTCCTGGCCACACCTTGGCATCTCCTGGCCACACCTTGGCATCTCCAAGCCGCACCTTGGCATCTCCTGGCCACACCTTGGCATCTCCTGGCCACACCTTGGCATCTCCTGGCCACTCCACGGCACACTTCCCCTGCTCCTTCCCTTGCCTGGAAGCTCTCCAGGCAGGACCACCATTCCCAGAGTCCTGCAGGGGACATCAGGGAGCTCACTGGCAGCAGGGCCCTGCCCACCCCACCTACAAGGCACACAGACCGGTCAGGGAGTCAAAGCAGGCGGATTTTATCAGCTGCAGAAACCCCTCAGGGACTGGGAACAGTGACCTCCTACCTTGGCCACACCACACCACGTCCAGTCTGTCTCTCCCAGGGCTCTCCCCACTTCAACCCCCCAAGAGCTGGTGCGTTGGGAAGGGTCTGGGATCACCCCCAGGACCGTGGAGGGGTGAGAGCAGGTCCTGCTCCCCTGCCCACCTCTCCTTTGAGCATTCCCACTACCGCTGCCAGCTTTCCCTCCCACCCTCCCAGGCTGGCAGAAACACCCCATCCCACACAGCCTCCAAGAAAAGCTATTTTAGAGTTGCTCTTTTTTTTTTCTCCCCCCCCCCCTTCCCCCGCCCCTTCTCGTCTTTTTTTAATTCATTTTTTTTAACAAACAACCCATCTCCCCCCATCTGGGCTGTGAGTTGGGTGCCAGCAGCTCCGCGCCGAGCGCTCGGCGTTTGCTTTTTATAAACGCCTCGCAACCCAAAGTTTCCTCCCTTGCTGCCAAGGATGCATCCAGGTGGATACCACACCCAGGAGGATGCTGCTGCATCCCCCAGGAAGACCCTTTCCCCCAGCTCTGCCCATCCAACCAGAGGCAGCGAGAACCAGAACCACCCAAACCCCAAAGTTAGGGGCTCAAATTTGTCTTTGTGGTTAATTAGCTTCTTCCCCTCTGTCAGTCACTTATGTCTAAAGATCCCAAAAATCTTGTTGCTGGGGAGGGAAATCCACCATCCTGCCGAGCTAATTCCCTACCAGCAAATTTCCTGCACCTCAGGTGCGTTTTTCTCAAATTCCCAGCTGAGTTCAATTAAATGTTTATGAGACTCCACCTTTTCCCCCTTTCCACTGAAGGAACAGCATCAAGCTCCTTCTGGAATAAAACAAAAACAAAAGGTGGAGGGGGAAAAAAAAAAAAAAAGAAAAAAGAAAATCAAGGTGGTTTAGGAGGGTTGGGGTTTGAAATTGGAGGAATATGATTCCCCCAGACCGGCTTTGCTCCGTGTTGCGTTGGCAGCATCGACGAGGGGGTTTATATGAATAATTGAAGAAATTCTGTATTCCCTGCAAAAGAAAAGGCAAGCAGAGAGGGTTGTTGAGATAATCAGGAGCTCGCTAATCAATATTCTCAGCCCCAGCCTCCTCCTCGCTTCTCCAAAAGGAGCAGTGCCATAAGCTCATCAGTAACTGTAAAAAAAACATCGCACTCCGAGTGTCAAAATAGTCAAGCACAGCATATTGTATTGCCAGATTTCCCTCCCGGTCCACCCCGGTGCCAGATTCCATCCATCAGCGGGGAGGGAAGCCGTCCAACGCTGACTTA
This sequence comes from Pyrocephalus nanus, assembly GCA_038380795.1. Lineage (NCBI taxonomy): Eukaryota > Metazoa > Chordata > Aves > Passeriformes > Tyrannidae > Pyrocephalus > Pyrocephalus nanus. The sequence continues at coordinate 8,661,371 of CM076278.1, forward strand.
CTTACGCTTAAGTGTTCATAAATAAGGTTTTTAAGATATAGATGGCTTTTTAATTTTGGTGGAATGTAGGAAAAAGAGAAGAGAGTAAAAAATGATGGGGCTGATGCGGTGGGAAGCGACCTCTGGGGTGCTGCCTGGTAAATCCTGCAGGCCGGGGATATCCCGGTGCTTATCCGGGTTGTACCGTGGGGGAAACAGCCAGAAAAAAATTTAGGCTGGCACCATAAACTGTGGCAAAGGCTTTGTCTGATGTGGAGATCTGGTGAAAGGACGTATTCCCGCTACAGAAACCTCATTAGACAGAGTCTAATTGCTGCCCTGCAGTCGGCGGGAAGACACAGACACCGGTAAACCTGAGTAGAGGGGTGGCCATTAATTGCTTTTTGATAAATTGGGGGCTGAGGTGCCGGTGCTGGAGGTCAGAAGGTGTTTGCTGGGGCTCTGCTGGGCCCCAAGCTCCGGCGATTCAATCCCATCCCCAACTGGCCCAGCTCCCAAAATGGGCACTTTTGGGGCAAATTTGCTTTGCCAGAGAAGGAGCTTCTCCCACAGGGATCAGCAGCCGGTCCAGGCTGCAGGACCCCCAGTTTGCTCCACCCTCATGTCCCACCAAAACCTCAGGGCTGGGACTCCCATGGAGCCAGCCCTGCATCCCGGTGCTGTGGGATTTAAGCAGTGGCTGCCTGGATCCTGAGGGATTTGGCTCCTTCCTCCCTGGCACCACCAAAAACCCACCGGGCCGTGCCACAGTGGGATGGGGGGCAGGAGACCCAGTGTGGGACGGTCACCCCCACCCCCTGCCAGAGAGGCCGTGGGTGACCCCTGACCATCAATCACCCCCTCCCCATATGTAAATCCCTGATGCCAAAGATGTATGGAGCCAATTACCAGGGGTCACTGCCGGGTGGAAAATTCAGACAACGGAGCTCCCAGTCTCCGATGAATTTGTGCGAGATTGCAAGTTACTGCCTTTTATTGGACAATATAAATATTTCACTGTTATATAAAAAAATATTGGCGAGAAAGCAGATAAAGCCGGGTCCTGTGTGTATACAGAGAAGCAGGGAGTGAAAAACGGCCGTCAGCATCTTTTTAACGGCTCTGGTGCAGCACAGGAACACGGGATGGGAAGGGTTTGATGACCACAAGGGTCATCACAGCGAGACCAGGGGATCTCAAGGACCCTCATTCCAGACCCACCAGGACCATGCTGGAAAAGGGAGCGATGCCAGGGGCACAGCCAGGACACACGGACAACGGTGCAGTCAAAGGGGTTGTGCCACGTTCCAGCCACGATGGAGAACAACACATGGGATGCAGCAGCACACAGGGAAACCTTGGAAGCTCGGCACCATTCCCAAGAAGTAGATGCTGTCCCCAAGCCTGTGCCCACCAGAGGATGCCCAGAAGGATCAGGTCAGGAACAGCCTCACCATATGTATCAATCCCAAATGCATTTTCCTAAGTCTCCCCCAATTCTTACATACATACATACATACTTCTGGGATCACACCTGTCCCCACCTGCAGACTCCCGTGCCAGCACAGGACACCCTAATTTCACGTTCACCAACACATCAGCCCTTCCCTGTGACAATAAAGCTGGAGAAAAGAAAAAAACAACAAGCCTTTAGGAATCAATACCTCTTTCTCTCTCTCCCTATATTTTATTAAAAACTTTAGCATCAATATTAATGTTTAAATCCTCACCAAGCTGAGTTTAATTACCTGTAAACTGCATCCACAGCTACGTGGACTTTGCTCCTCGCTGCAGTAAATACAGCTGAGAAGGAGCAGTGCCAGCACCTCCGAGAATCCCCTTCCCATCCCGCAGGAAGGGATGTATCCAACCCCCTCAGCACCATGGTGGGTAATGGAGCTGGAGCCACAACCTGGGCTGGGCATGGATGGAGCCAAAGAGAGAAGAGGGAGATGAGAAAAGGGGAAAAAATGAGATTCTTGGGAGAAAATGATGCATAAATATAAAATATCTGGGGCTCTTGCTGCCAAAAGGAATCTGCTTCCAGCCACTACATGAATCACAACATTTGGGAGGGGGGGGACGAGGGAGAAGCAGTTGAATGGAGTCCATTAGTGGCTGAGGACGATGAATAACTCGCAGGCAGCAGGAACGGCTCCTGAATGCCGGCGAGGTCACGGATGGCTGGCATGAAGGGCTGGGAGCTGCCGGAGAAACCAAGAGGGCTGGGACCAGATCCCACTTAACCCCCACCAGCAGCCACCTCCTCCCTTTGCCTGCTGTGCCAGGAAAGAAAAATACAAGCTTGTTGTGCTCTCCTGCCTGCTCTGGCACCCACGGGCACACAGCAAGTGGCACGGCAGCCGGAGGGAGCAAGGGAAGGTCCCCACTGCTGCCACTGGTCACCCCAGGGCCCACCCCAGGGCCACCAAAGTCCAGGGCACAGATGCCGAGCACGGGATTTCGGCATCTGAAATGGAATCAGGGTTTAGAGTGCGTTATCAGCGGAGCCGTAATGGGATCTCGCAGAGGGCAGAGATTTGAGACGCGCATCAGATTCCCATTCCCAGGGAGCCAGGAACAGGCTGTGTTTTTGAAAAACCCATCTATCCAGGGATGTTATCGCATGTGCCGGTGCTCCGGAGTTCTGCCATCCTGCTCATTCCTGAAGGCTGAAGAAGAGCTGATGGAGGGGGCCAGCCTGGTCCTGTGCTCCTGGACCCCACATCCCTGCAGCCCACCTGGCATCCCGCAGCCTCAGCTCCTCCCAGCCGGCCTCGTTAAGGCCCCTTCCCTATTAGATCCATCCCAGGCAGCTTCCCAAGGCCAGGGCTGGGACGGCGGCGGCAGCGTTCGAGGGCTACACTTCCACAATAATATTCATTTCCATATTCATTCCCTGTTTATCTCGCAGATGTACGGAGCCGTTACAATGGAGAAAAAAGAGAACTCGGAATTTGTTCTCCAAAGATATTCAAATTAGTTAATCAAGAGTCCTTTTATCACGTGTCTCCTGTACCAGCAGCAACTATCCATCGAGATAAATGATCAGCTGCTAATAACTGATTACACTGCAGCAAGTGTTTTCTTATCCCCATTACCACCATGTTTAAAGACATTTTATAAATTTCTAATTATTGTAAATTGTTTCTCCTTTGGAAAACATCTTCCCATAGTCATCAGCTGTCAATTTGCCCTGAAAATCTCTCCCTGAAATGAGCTCATTGCAGGATGCTCAGCTAGCAGAGAAAAACCCTTCCAGGCTCCTGGCTGGTGGGAGGCAGCCTGTACACGTCCATACTGGGGCAGTGGGGGACCAGGATGCTCCTCCACCCCCTTATATGTGGATCAGGCTTGAAAATAAAATAAAAACATCCATAAATTGGATCAGTTCTGGCTGGTGCTGCCTTTACCCAGTGCAGGAGGCCAAGGTATGGTGGAATGGGCTATTGCTCCAAATGGATTCACTCTCTGGAGAACCACAAAGAAAAAAAATAAGCAAACAGCTCTTGGCAAGCAGAGGCACCAGCTCGTACCCACACCAGCATCTGAGGGCAGATCTGGGCTTGGAGAGCCCTAAATAAGATCCTGCTAGCTTTGTGTGTATTTCACCAGTGAAAGCTGAAATAGTTGAGAGGGTTTGAAGCCAACCAGGACTTTAAATCCAGCAGCCTCGAGCCGCCGCTCTGGCTGATTTCTGGGCCCCATTCATTATTGTAATCAATCAGCTTAAAGAAAAACAACCGCAAAAACAACAATAAACCACCCTCTAAACTCTCTCAGGCACTTTAATGGCTCCTTCCATCTTTCCCAGCCATGACCACAGGGCTGGAGCAGTAATCCATGTGCCACGGGCCAGGCTGCAGCTGGCAGGGTCCATACTGGGGACCTCAATGGCACGGGCAGAGAATCCATGTGCTCCTGGAAGGGACCTGGGATGCAAGGAGCATTCCTGGCATGGCATCAGTCACCCATCCTTTGGTGATGGTGGCTCCACTGGTGACATTTGCCACCCAGGGATGACCAGGACAGGCACATCCCCACCATGCCCCATGGTGTAGCCAGACCCTGGAGATATTTGTCAGGGTTTGGCCAAGTTCCTCCTTACTGGAGCTGACTGAGCCAAAGCTGCTGGAGGCAGCGGTAACGTGGAGACACGGGATGGAAGGAGGAGGAGGAGGGTGGAGGAAGGCTGCTCAGGATAACCTCCCTGCAGAGGATCAGGGTGTCCAGCCAAGCACGTTCTCCGGGCAGAGCAGAGCCCATGGCTGCCAGGAAAGGGAGGAGCAGCCGGCGGGACACGGAGCCTGGCACGGAGCAGCCAAGGTCCTTCCCGGCTCCAGGGGGGCTCAGACCAGGGGAGGAGACGCCGCAGGCACCAGCCATGCCATTATACGCTTTATTGATGCTGTTCTGAAGAAAGCTAATCAATATATTAGATTTCCCAAAGAAAGAAAACACCAGCTGCCAGCAGCACAGAACTCCTGCGCCGCCGCGGTGCATTTTTCCATCAAGCCCCGGAGCCGAGCGTGTCTGAGCAAGATGAGGTCACGTTCAAGAGGAGACCTCCTGCTCCCCCCAGCCACCAGGTCAGGGCCAGGGCCACGGCCACTGCTCTGCCACCTGCCAAAACCTGAGGCCCCCGCCTTGGCTGAAATGAAAACGTGAAATTCCCCAAATATCTTGCACCAGCATCCGTGTGGGATGCAGGGAGGGAGCCCAGATCCAGCAGGACAAACCCAGCCTAGCCCAGCAGGGATCCCCAGGGAACCCTGAGTCCTGATGCTTCTGCATCCCTGTGAGGACCCACAGTTCCCAGAGCTCATTTGGGTTTCAGGAGGGTTCCCACATTTCCCTGCAGAGCCATTCCCACGACACTGATCTGTCCCTAAGTGGTCACTCATCCACGTGCCAGCACTGGAGAGAAACTGCAAAGTCTCAAACCAGTGGATGCACTTGGGATCCTGGAACATGGAACACCAAAACGTGGCACCTGGTGTGCCATGATCCCCACTGCCCCCACCCCACCACTGCTGGTGGTGACCATTCCTTAGAGCATTAAAGCCCATGCTGTGGCAGCTCCAGAAGCCATTTAAAAAGGGACAGAATAAATCCACGTTGGACCAGCAGGAAAGCAGACTGACGTCACGGGGAATTGATTAGTGCTTTAATAGAATTGGATCATCGGGAGGGCTGCAGACCCTGTTTCAGAAACCCAAATGTTATGCAGATTCACACTGAAAACCCTAAACCAGGGCACATTTATTTAACCGAGGCAGAGTAAATGTCCCACATTTCCCCAGGATTATCTGAACCATATCAGATATAATCCAATGATCTGTAAAGTGATTATACCCAACTGAATATACGAGATCTCTTCTGGTAATGCAATATTTCATCCAGCTGCAGACATTAGGAGGAGGCAAACAAAGGAGGAGATTTAATAAGTGGAAATAAAACTATAGGCAGAGATAGTTTTAAATTTTTCTTTTTTTTTTGTATCGCATCTAATTGCAATCAACAACAGACATCTGACACAGTGACAGCATCAGCAAAATTGCTGCTGAGAGCACAGAATCTTTGTCTAAAAATAATCAGACATTCAGCGCACCACTGTTTGTTATAATGGTAATCGATGCTGGAGGCTTTGAATTCCATCAATTTATAGATCTGCTCTGTTCTGCCTGGTGATTGTGTTCTGCACACATCCCCTCCCGCCCGGCGCAGGCAGCGCCGGGGCACTGTGTGATTAAGATAAGCTCAGATTCCTTTCATACATTCCTTATCAGCTCTAATTCTCCACCAGGCAGAGATGTTCACAGCAGTTAAAGATTAGTTCAGCTTCTCAGACGCCAAATTTGAGGGTATTGATCAATAAATCAAATCACGGCAATCAATCGCCCGATCCAGCGAGTCTAGCCGATGCATTATTACTGGCGCCTTCCAAGCTGAGGCTTTTTCATGGGTTTCATCAAAACGCGGCTTCCCTGGCTCCCCGCCAGCTCCTGGGCTGCCTAATAGACTCCGCAGCAGAGGAGCTCCAGCCCAGCAGAAGAGCAATAAATCTCTCATCAAACAGCCGATAGAGAAACAAGATGAACATCTGTTTTGCTGCAATGAAACTCCTGTGTTCTTCAGAAGCTGCAAACCAGGTCTGACAGACCACCCCAAAGGCAGCTTTTGCCTTCAACAAAGCAGCAAAGCAGAATATTTGCCGGTTATTTCAATCAGGTAATTTAAGAAGACTTTGCATTCTCCTCTCTGCAGCTGCCGGAGCTTTACAGACAGGATTCCTGCTCAGTCGATAATAAAAGCCATCCTGGGACCCCGCACTATGAAGGCAATTTTATGATACCCATTATGTGGCAATGTAACTTCATTAAAAGCTGTTTATTCCCTCTAAGCATTTTAAGCACTTTCCCTCACCCATAAAGAAGAGCCTCTCGGTGCACTGGGAAGGTTATTTGTGCCAGGAGCTGCTTTTGGGTATCTCTTAGTGGGATGAGGGTCGTGCCGGCAGCAGGATCTGGGCAAAGGGGCTTCTCAGGAGCTGCTGAGAAGCAGCTGTATATTATTTTTATGATACACTCCCAATAAGCCTTGTTTACTGGAGATCCATTCAGGTGACATTTATTATGCCACCTTCTTTTATAAATTAATATGCACAAGTGCCCCAAAAATCCACCTTCCCTGCGAAGACAGCTTGGCTTCTCTGCACACCCCTTTGTTCTTCCATTTGGGATAATTCAGGGTGTCACGGCCCTGAGAGCTTAATTTTCTGACCCAGTGTTATAATTTGGCATCCAGGGATGGAACCGTGGCCACGGCAAAGTGGGAGCCAGACCCCATCCTGCAGCCAACTGCATCCCTGCAGCATTGCTGGAGTCACTGTGCTTCAAAGGAGGGACAAAATGAAATCCTTCAAAACAACCAAGCAACCCCTAAATCTTAAATTTAATGCTCCTTATTACTGATGGAACCATTAGCGCACAAAAAAAACCCCAAAAAACTCTGATGGTTTGGTCCCATCCCATTCTTCATAAGCACGGTCAATAGACCAGGGATGGGTTGGGATCAACTCTCCCAGAAGCTGCCAAAACAAATCCCACATGGAGCTAAGGAGTTAATCTCCCATGGCAGGGAGGGGGTTTGCCTCCAGACAGGATTTAGGAGCCCTTTCACCTCTCCAGGTTGATGGAGCAGGTGGATCCTTGAGTTGCCAAGGTGGCCACAGTAACTGGATGTTTGTGCTCTGCTAATATTCAGGAGTCAATGAAACCACCCACGAGCCACCTCCCGGTCTAACGGTGCGTCCTCAATTAGCCAGTGGCCTGAGAGAAATTATCCCTAAAGCAGGGCAAGCCAGCCCATATTTCTAAATTCTACTTAAAATAGTGTGAATTAAAGGGAAAAAGAGGCAGAGGATGAGAGAGAGAGAATGAGGGAGAGAGAGAATGAGAGAGAGAGAGAGAGAGAGAGAGAGAGAGAGAACCAGTGACTCACAAAAAGGGGGTGAATCCCCAATTTTTTGCTCCTGGCGAATTTTCTCCTCCAGCCACCCAGGTTTTTCCCATTGCACAGAGGCTGTGATGTCTTTAGGCAATGGACTTTAAAGGTTTGTTTAGGAAGGACCACCATACATTGCCCCCACATTCTCCTGAGTTCATACTCCCCAAAAACACCTCCAGGAATGCACTCATAGGACCCAGCTGCATCTTTAGCAATTAATAATCAGGACAACCATTGGTATGAATATCCATGTTTCAAGGAAAAGAGAATTCCCTTCTTGCTACCTTCAAAAAACCATCACCTTTCTCCAAATAAATGGATGTAGAGACTTGCATGGCTTGTGGGAATAACATAGGGCAGGGCAGGATCCCATGCTCATCACTGAGCACCAAACCCAACAGCAACAGCTCAATATTCCCCCACAAACACACGCACAAACATACAGAAAATACTGTTAATGGCTCAGTATTTCTTTAAACACAGTCACCAAGGAAAAACAGAATTACTAGAATACATTTTAATTGATTTACAACAGCACTTAGTAACAGGGATAAAAGAAAAACTTGTTTTATTGGACTAATTAGCTGGACTGACTCTGGGTTGGAAAAGTGTATCCCTGCAGCCCATCATGACCCTAAGTGGCACCTAACACCAAACAGCTTTTAGCCGTGGAAATTCCTTTATCAGAGTCAGAGAAAACACGCTGCCAAATGGTTATTGCCAGGAGACAGGGGAGCAAAGGGCTGCTCCAGGGATGGAGCCACCAAACGGGACACACCAGCCCCTCTGGAGGATTTGAGCATCCCCTTTCCATCCATAAACACATCTTTATTACAACTTGGATATATCCTTCCCTTAACGACTTTTAAGGGCAGCAGATAAAGTCGAAAGAGGCGCACAAGCAACCAGCAAATGTTTAATATTCAATAAATGTGTCAATTTTACATACGGATGCAAATGGGGCTTTATTGAAGAATTGGTAAACTTCCTTGGAGGAAAGTAAGTGCGTTTTAGCCTTCAAGGGGTCCCCGAAGAATAGAAATGGAATGTGATTTGTGATAAAACTCAGCTGCTCTATAAAAGACGTTAAATAAATGTTGCTGTTTCACTAGGGATATACAGAATTGATTGCATTATAGACTGATTCCAAGATGCACATTCCCTGCCAGCCATCCGCTCGCCCCCGCGCGCCGTGCAGCCCCTTCCCATCCCCTTGCCAGCTTCTCATGTTGGCTCCTTAATTCCAGCACAGAATTTTCTGGAAATACTTTTAAATAACCCTTCCCTGTGGTTTTGCCTGCTGTGGCATCCCAAGCATCAACTGCAAGGGCACAGGGCTGGATCTGCCTCAGCCTCAGGGAAATACCTGCAGTGCAGGGCGAGAGCCACCACGGATCATGGAGCCACGGAATGGTTTGGGTTGGAAATGACCTTAAAGACCACCGAGTTCCACCCCCTGCCATGGGCAGGGACACCTTCCACTAGCCCAGGTTGCTCCACGCCCCGTCCAACCTGGCCTTGATCCACCTCCTAAACCGCAGAATATCCCCTTATTTTTGCCTCACTGTGGTTGACAGCAAAGAATCTGGAACCGCCACTGAACACGAAACCAATGGGGGATGAGGAGCAATTAAAAACATTCTCACCACCAACACCAAGCCAAGCCCCCCAACCGCCCCGAGCATCCTCCACCGGCACCGGGGGACCACTGGAGTGAGGAGCAACACCGGGAAGGGCAAGGCAAACAAACCAACCTCCGACAGACAAATGAGAGGCCAACGGTACCACCGCGGCGAGCACAAACTGTGATATAATTGTGCTGCTGCTACATCATCTTTAATCAATAACATGATTGCACGCACAGCCCAAATCCCGGCCTCCGCCAAGAAACAGCATGTTGTTAAAAAGCCCAATAGCTTTTTTTTTTTTTTCCCAGCTAATAGGTGGCTCGTTCCCTCAACCCTGCTGATTTTTTAAATAAACCCAAATTCCAATAATTGTTTAATGTTTATTTTTATTTAGCTCCGGTTCACCTACCCTGGCTCTCCGTGTCAGAAATTGATATTTTTGTACCGGTGACTGGGAGAAAAAAAATTAGGAAACTGTTAGTTATGCCTCGTCATAGTCGGACCGCGTCATAACCGCGGCTCAGAGAGGCTTTCAGGGTTGTCAGAAGCTCTGTTCCCCCTAAATTCATATTTGCTGCATTTTCCAGGGATCATCTCACCCCAGGACCCTTCGGTTCCCAGGACACAAGAGCTTTCCCATAAACATTGGATTGTTCTTTTCCCTTTTGCCTAACAAAAGCCTGGATTTAAGCCCAAAAGCTCTTGCTTTCCAGGTGGATTCATCCCTTTAAAATCCACCAGCAGTGCCGCTGCCTTCCCGTCCCCCACCCTGAGAGGGGGTTGAAGGTGATTCTGGAAAAGTACAGGAAAGCTCCAACCAATTCCTTTAGGAGATCCATCATGTCAGATTAGCAACTTAGTTTCTTATTAGCTATTTTCCATCCTATCATATTAATATTTGTTTTCACTATACAATGCAGGAGTCTTATCATATTAGCAACTTTCACATCACATTAGTGAAAACAAATCCTAATACAATACAATACTAATATGACATGATCTGATGGGAAATTGCTAATACAATAAGACTCCCCTACCATATTAGTACAGAAACACTGCGTGTCCCACTTACAGCCCTCTCTGAACTGGGTAAATACCTGGAATTTCCCAAACCAGCCACGCTCATCGTGTCCCAAGGTGCCTGCGTGGGATGGCACTGAGGATGCCCATATGGGATGCACGTGCACAGGATCCACAGCAGATGCATTACATTGCAATGAAATTCCTGATTCAGAAGTAAATCAGTCAAATTTGGGTCCCCCCACCATGGGACTAGGTGTCCTGGGTGTGGTGGTGGATGGAGATCCGAGCCAGCTGCCATGACCCGGGAATGCCACGCAGCTCTGGGAAACATCAAGGGTGGAAAACTCTTACAAGCAACAATAATTTGAGGGAGAATCCAATTAGACCAAGAGCCTCATAGTAGTTCTGGCATCAGCAGCTGCTTCTCCCCGAGCCCCCCGTGCTCCCCACGCTCCCAGCACAAACCCGTGGCCGTGCCGGTGGGAGCAGCCACGGTGCTGGGAACTGTCCCAAGGAGCAGGAGACTCCACAGCCAGTTTGCAGAAGGAACCAGTGTGGGGAGCACATCTGAAGTGCCAAAGAGGAATATTCCCAAGCAGAAATGTCACGAGGAATACGGAGCTTACACCAAGGAGAAAAGCTGGACTATAGGAAGGCTCAGTCAGTGGTCCCTGGGACAAGGATGTTCACCCAGAGCCTGGGCTGTTCATGCTGAGCACCAGGCCAGGAATGAGATACAATCCATGCATTAGGAAAAGCAAACACCTTAAAACATCAGCTCCATTGGGCACCCTCCTCTGGTCCTGGCCAGGAGTTCAGCCCCACCCACCAGTGCCAGGAGCCATTTTCCTTCTCTCCTGCTTCAGTTCTCCCACAGGTCCCGCCAAACATCTCCCAACTTTTGGCCATGAGCTTCAAGCTTGAAAACAAAGAGGGGTTTCTCGCCCCAGCTCCATGGCAAAGTCACCTCCAGAGCTGCTCTCTGGCTCAGCACCGGCACTGGCACACGTCCACGGATGCTCCGTGCCACCCTGGCCAACTGTGCCACAACTGCTGCAGGAAAGCGCTCCCGCATGGAGCGAGGCAGTCCATCCCCTCCGAGCCATGCCCAGCTCCGGCACGCTCAGCACTTTTCTATTCTCTCAGCAATTTTCTGTTCTACTGAATTAGTAGTTTGTATTGAATTAGTATTCATTTTCCCTAATATGATATATAAGCGTAATCACGTTAGTGACTTTGATATCGCATTAGGCTCTACCGTCGGCACGAATCCCGGCCCCCGCAGCGCCGGTGGGAGCACCACTGCCACGGAGGAATTCTGTGGGAATGCTCCAGATGTGGGGCTGGATCCTGCTCTCACCAACCCCTCCCAGCCCCGCAGGGCCGAGCTGAGGTCCCTGCCAGGATTTCCCCACCTGTGATGGCGAACCAAACTAAAGGATGCTGCATCCCGAACGAGGAACTCCATCTAAAATGAAGGATTCCCAAAACTGCAGGTGCACAGCATCAGCCAGCAGCACCCATGCTGGCAGCTCTGAGTGCTCCTCTCCTTGTAAGCCACGGAAATTTGGGAATTAAAGCTGAGCAGACAGCAGGATGCAGGCTGGGAGATCAGAGTAACAGCAGGGATGGGGGATGCTCGCTCCGCCGCAGCCAAGAGCTGGCATCTCCCATGGGAAAACCCCAGCCAGCACTGAGCCTGCCTCAGTTTTCCCATCAGGATGACACTGGGCTCTGTAGGGCCTAAGCCTTAATTAGCTGATGAAGTTGTAATGAGCAGAAGCAGCAAGAGGGAGATTTGGGTCTCAGGGAAGGTCCCTGTGCCATAGGGCACAGAGGGATCAGGGATGGAGGGAAGGGCACCAGGGCCAGCACAGGGCCACTGGTGGGCACAGAGAGGTGGTTCCAGAGTTCATCCCACACAGCTCCATGCACTTGGCAGCAGGACAGGAATGGGCTCTGTGTCAGAGGAGCAGCTACAGAGCTCCATCACCAGCACACCCCCCCCACTGCCAGCACGGGACAAGCAGTGAGGGTTGGCCACCTGCCACATCCCAAATGGCTCCTGCACGGGCTCACATCATCTTCACATCAACATGAAATCGTGTTTCTTTTAATCCACTGCCCACAAGGCTCCAACAGCATCGGGCCTGCACCTCCAATCAAGATTCCATCACCCACCGTGGGTGTGAGCAGGAAGGACCAAAACATCACCAGAGCCACAGCTGAGCTGCCCCGTGAGCATCAGTCAACATCAGAACAGTCACACGGTGCAACAGCAGAACTTCTAATACATATTTATGTACATGTTATATTTTTTAATTTATTTTATATATATATATTTATATAATAGATATATATTTATATACATGAATCCCTACCTGCAGATGCCCATGCAGACATCCCAGGAGAGCCGGCAGCTCTCGGCACCGAGCACCCAACCCAGAGCCCAGAGGTTTCCCAGGAAAAACGCTCCCAGCCAGGCACAGATGTGCACACAGGCGTGCAAACACACACTGAGGCATATTTTAAAATCCTAAGAAAACCCTGAGTCTTCACTGTCAGTGCTGTATATCACTTTGAGATATATACCATATTAGCAAAAAGAACTGAATTATATTGCATTCATGATGCAATTAAACACTTCACTAGGAATCAATGTAAAACTGATGAGGCCTGAAAGTAGTGCATATGGCTTAGAACATTATAAAACATTACCTTCACTCAAATCCTTTTCAGTAGCAATTTAAATCTTCTTACAGTTACTGCTGCCAATGGTAAACCATCTACTGATTCATAACAGTGCATGGGAACGAATGAATTTTTTTAAAAATTTATTCAACTACTAAATTACCCATGAAACCGGAATAGCTGACAGAAGTAATCTGAATTATTATTAGCTCTGCAAGTATTCTGCATTAGCCAATTTAAAACCACGGCTCACAGGCAGAAACCAGTTAGTACAGGCAGGGTGTTAAATGACTGCCATAGTTCTTCATTTTACTGCTGCTTACGTTTAAAGGTCAAGAGATAAAAATTACATATGACTGCAAACACAGAAAGGGTGTTTATCTTTTTTTTTTTTTTTTTTCCTACGAATCAGGTCAACCAGAAACTTTCAAAACATTTGGAGAGATGATTGTGTAAACCACGATGCCTCTGAATGACCCCAAGATTTAAGAGGGGGTTGTGGAGCTGCACCAAAGGGGGTTTTTGTTCTTCCTCATCCTCATAGTTTTTCGTGGCAGAACACAGGGATGACACGGTCCTGAACTCTAAAATATGGGTGTGGTGTTGTGATCCAATGCCCAGCTGAGCTGTGGATGTGGGAATGATGAACCCCACAGTGACAAAGGGTCCCCCTTGTCAGGTGAGGAGCAGGGGTGACTGGAGAGGCTCTCCAACCCCTCTCCATCAACTCCAGCACCGGGAACTGCTTGCAGGAGGATGAGCAATTCATCCCCAGCTGATATCCCTGCTGGGCTCCTAATCCAAGGGCTGATTAGTCAGAAAGGAAAACTACCTGGAGATTTGGGCACCAGCTGCTCCCGGCAGCATCAGACCCTGGTGCTCCTGGAAAAAAGGGAAGGGGGTGGCATCCAGGGGCAGGCACCCACTGTACCATAAATCACCCCATTTATAAACCTTGTCAAGGTGAGAGAAGCCCCTCAGATGCCACACACGCCACAGCTTTCTTTACCTCTTGCCAGGCAATTCAAACCCGTGCAAGCCTGGGGAGGGACGAGCTCATGGGCGCACTCAGGGTCCCTGGTGCCCATCTAGGGGTGAAGAAGGTATTTGATCCCACCAACCAAAGGCAGTGATGGGCAAAGCGATGCCCCACACACATCCCAGATGGATCTCAGTGGTCACTTTGCCCATTTTCCATGGATGAGGAGGGTAGGCCGGGGCGGGTTTCCAGGCAGAAGCCCCCGGTGCCCGCGCAGAGCAAAGTCGGTGTCTCTTTAACTGACCATAACACTGCATCATCCTTTCTCTTCCTATTTTCAGTTTTATTAGCAAAGCAGCACAATGTTTATACTAGTGGGTATTACATTTGCCAGAACAATTACGCTATGACAAATGGCACATCAATGTAATCCATCAACTCGGCCCAGACAGGAATCCTTTATCCTGGGCTGCCATTAATTCCCAGCCGGGTCTCTGGGGTCCCATGCGTCAGTAACCATGACAACCCGGGGGACGCCGGGCGGCGATGGCACCTCGTTGGGAGAGACGGGCACCTCGGTGGGGTGCTGGGAATTCACCTCTGGAGCCGGCATGGCACCCCTGGGATTGGACAGGGGAGGCATTCACAGGGTGAGACCCCTCTGTGAGGATGGGGACTGTGCACTGACAATGTCAGTGTGGGGATACCGGGAGAGGCCACAGAGGGTGGTGGCACGGGAAGGTGGTGACATCAGAGGGTGGTGACACAGCCCAGGCTCCAGCACACAGCTCCCATGTGGATTCTCCACTGTCTACCATGACACTGTGCTCCCATGCCCTCTCCCCATCAAGGACAATCGTTCAAGGTGGTTTTCTCTGGCCCACTTTCATGGAAGTTTTTGGAGGATCTCTTAAAACCGGAAATTGAGTTACATTTAACCAGAGGAATCCAACGTTCCTGAGGGGGATGGACACGGAGCACAGCCCTCAGCACTGCAGGAAGCCAGGTACAGGGGGATGGGACAGGCATGGGGCAGGGGGGATGACCAGTGTGGAACCCACCATGGTTGGACAAGTGATGAGCCAGTGGTGCTCTGACAGGTGGGAGCCAGCAGCACATCGTGCACAGTGCAAACACCAGTCAGGAGGTGCCAAAAGCACCTGCCTCCTCGGCGATGCCTGGGCAGGCACATCCTGCTGCCAGGCTCCCCAAACACCGGGAGATGCCTCAGCGCTCCCTCCCCACCCGTGAACACACAGCTTACAAAAAAATGAAGACAAATTCCAACAGGCAAGAATTCCCAGGAGCCAACTGCTGCCACTTGGGAGCCAAAACCAAGAGGAAAAATCAACCCTTCCCCGTGGCCACGCTCTCCGGAGCACCAAAGGGTTTCTCCTCCTCTGCCAAATCAACGTGGCCCTGACCCAACGACGCACGCAGACAATTCCTCACCCATCTCCCCTGCTCCATTAAGCCATTCCCAGAATCATCTTATCCCCATTTATAATGTTCAATGCATGGTCTGAAGACTTCTCTAATGCAGTAATTAGATGCAACGCTTTGAGGGATGAAATTGGGAGGGTATTTCACTCAATTACGCTGCATTTTCCAAGGGTCTGCCCCGATTCCATTTCCCACTAGAAATGGCTCGGCTCACTTTTGGGAAAGCAGATGGATTTGTGGGGGGATAGTGCTGCCACCATGAACTCTTCACCTCTGCTGGAGTTTGCCCTCATCCCACCACAGAATACAAATATCCAGGAATATCCCTGGAGCATCCCCACCCAGCACAGACTCATCTCTCTCCCCCCATCCACCCTCAAGGAGTGCTGAGCCGGGAGGAAAACTCTGTTTTTTCCCATTTTCTGTAGGTAACGCACTGGCTGCTGCAGCTGCCACAATAAAAGCATTTTCCCTCCAGCCTCTCCCACGTGCAGGGCCAGGAGACGGCTTTATCCCCCTGAATCCTGTAAATCATCTCAAAGCCATCCTCGCAATTTATAGGGAGGACATTAAACATTATGGCCACTGACGGCATCAAATTACGCTTGAAAAATTGAGTTCTGCCGGAAAATGAATTTAAAAACTAAATTAAATTAAAACCTAACTAAATTAAAATTAGGTTTCTAAACTAAAATGACTTTTTAATATTTTCAGGAGAAAAAAAAAAAACAAGAAAACAAAACCCCACCACCCTTCTGTCAACTAATAAAATTTGCCAGTGTCTTTTATAGCTGACAAGTCCTGTCTGAGAGCAATCCTGGTGATGCTGCATAATAAATAACCAGGATAGAAAAAATGGAGGAGGATGGGATGATCAGCTGTGCCATCTCAGCTCCTTCAAAGGGGGCTGGGAAAGGACAGCAAGACCCTCAAAGCAATTAAAAAATAATCATAATTAACACGATCCTGAGCAAACACCTGGACGGGGCAAATCCAGCTGCGACCGCTGTGTTCTGATGATGTCGGTGCCGCCCCAGTGCACTGGGGGAATGTCTGGGGACCATCCCAGCCCATGGATCATGCAGCATTCCACGAGGATGCTTGGCTAGGGGTGCTGGAGGGAGGTTTGCTGATGCGGGATCTGGGGATTTCAGTCACTAGGAATGAGGGCATTTAGAGACACATCTTTTCCCCAGGTCTATTCCTGCCAGATCTGCAGATCCTATAAATTCTGGTTGGTCTCATTAGGATGGGGATTCAAGGATCAGAGTATCCCAGCCATGAGCTGAAACATCAGCAACAAAGCACCATGAGATACCACCTGCTCATGCATCATGTGAAGATTCTGATGCAGTGCTGTTTATACACCTGGGGACCATCCCAGCCCACGGGTCACGCATCATCCCACGAGGATGCTCAGTCAGGGGTGTTGGAGGGAGGTTTGGGGATGCAGGACCAGAGGATTGGGGATTCCCCTGTTCCTAGCACTGGCTAGGAACACTAGGAATGAGGGCACTTAGATATGTCTTTCCCCCAGGTCCATCCCTGCCAGATCCACAGGGACTCATCAAACCCTACAAATTTCGGTTGGTCTCATGTGAATGGCGAACACAGACCACACCATCCTAGACTTGAAACACTGGCAAAGCACCATAAGACATCACCTGCTCAGCCTATATCCTGCTCAAGGCTCCAAACCATCAGCTGAAACTTCCTAAAGTCTCCCCCCGGTCGTTAATGGCGGTAATTAATTCATCCCGCTTTTTAAACGGCACTCGATGTATGAGCCTGCCCGCTCACATCTTGATCTGGCGCTGTCAGGGCTATGATAGAGGACATGCACAAACAGCCTGGGTGACCATCCGTCTATCGATTATCAGCGCAGGCAGATTTAACACCAGCGCCGTAATAGGACACAGCCAAACGAGCTTTAGGAGACGAGACGTCAGGCACGCAGCGGGCAGGTCTGCACAGCTCACCCAGCACTTCTCAACATCCAGGGCTTTGCAGGTATCTGGCCCTGCACAAGCATCCTGAGGGGAGCATCACCTGGAGGATGCTGCTGGATCGCCAAGGCTCAACAGTGACTGCAGCCCCTATTTAAACCCTTTTTAAAATGCTCTTTTTTATCTCTCCGTGTTATTTATCGCTCCGTTAAATTGGCAGTTCCCTCAGTGGGGGACATTTTCCCCCCCTTTCCCCAACAACCCCCCCCTACCCCCCCGACTGGCTGCTGCTTCCCAAGATGCCAGACTCGGGGGCCAGCCTGCGAGACGCCAACCCAACGGTCCTCTTTCAACAACATTAATTATCTCGAGCTTTCCATAACAAAAAAAAAAAAAAAAAAAGAAAAAAAATCTTGATCCCACTGGCTGCCAATAGTGGAGAAGCCGGCGGAGGAAAAGGCTTTTATCTCCACATCTCAGAGAAGAGCCTTGTGTTTGATCAGTCGGGGTGTTTTTTTCCTTCCCTCTTTGTACATTTTGAACTTTATAGACTGATTAATTCCTCCTATCGCGGTAAACTGCTGTGTATACTCTCGAGTGTTGACTTGATTTTCTTTCTATTAAAAAATAAATATCTTCATAAGAAATTAAAAGAGCTGAGCACATCTTTGCTCCGTAAGCAAGCTGGGAAGAACCTCAGCCTGCCGGAGTGGGATGGAGGAGGGGAGGGAGGCGAGTTGAAAAGATTTCTTTATTTTAAATTAAAGTTTAGGATTAAAGGCATCAGGCTTTCAAGAGTTATTGTGAAAGCCTTTTTAAAAGTCCCAAGTGCATAGTCCATAATCTTCTTTTAAATGGCTAAATTTAGAATGAGAAACCCTCCAGCCCTCCAAACTCCAGCCCTCCACGTCTGGCACCGGCGAGGGCTCCGAGGTTTTTTTAATACAATCCCTGTTTCACAAATACCAAACAAGATTTACACTATTTTTGTAAACCATGGCTCCACAAAGCCCAGCTTTATCAATCGGATAACAAGTAAGTGCCTGTCCCTGCTGCCCATCAGCACGAAGGATGGAGTCAGGAGAAAAAGACTGGAGCCATTGAGCTCAAAAGTTAATTTCTCCAGCTAGGCAGGGAAGGCAGAGGCAGGCACCAGCCCAAATATTGACAGGCCACATCAAAAATCCCATTTATTGTTATTTATTCCCTACCTTTTCATTTTGCCAAATTATCTTAACCCTTACCTCTTACCAAGGATCAACGGACCAGCTGGAAGAAACTCTGAGCTGGTCACAACAAAATAAGGTTTATGCTTTAGTCTCTTTGCATCTGAAGTTCCATGATTGTGTCCAACACATACAGGATTTGACTGAGTTTGGAGCTATTTGGGTTAATAAATGCTTCCAGATTTATGGTGGTTATTCATGCAAGGACCACATTACATATAAATCAATACCAAAAAGAACAATTTGCTAAAAATATAAATACCATGTTTAGGCTTCAACAATGTTAGGAAAGTGGGATTCTTTGGGGCTGTGTGTAAAATAACTGCACCTGTTCGAGTTATTAAGAGAGATCAGAACAGTGCTCGATGTTAGTCCACTCTAAAAATAGGAAATATCAGCAACTCCTGCTCTTCCAAAACAGCTCCTGAAGCCATGAGGGGCTGGGGGACCTTGTTTTCCATCCCCATGGAAGCTCGGTTACAGAAATCAGAAATAATTGCAAATAAATAGAAATTAATTGCCATTAAATGAAAATCAGTTTGTAAATAGATGCAAAATCTGCTGCAAATCCTCTTGGAAAAAAACACCAGTGGAGACCTGTCCCTTCCTGCCCATCCATCCATCCATCCATCCATCCATCCATCCATCCATCTCCCAGCAAACCAGAGCTGGACCCAGAGGTGGTGTCAGTGGTTTTTCCACTCCAGTCTAACCATCACCATCCATCTCCTCCTTTGGCTGATAGCACAGGAAGGAAGCAGAGCCTTGGAGTCCATTTTTGCTGCGGTTTTTGGTTTTCCCTCTCCAGTCACTCCTGGGCATCCCCATCCCATGGCAGGGCAGGACGTGCCACCCCCACCCAGGCAGGATGGGTGCTGTGGGAAGGCCCCTTTTCCCACGGGATCTGGGCTGTGCCGAAGAGAGACATCTCTCCCTGTAACTCCATAACTCAGAATAAAAAGCTGAAGCTCGAACACAGCGCAATTAATGCAGGAAGCATCGATTTGTGCGCGGCACCAAGCTGGCTCATTAATCCCAGGTGCTCCCACGAGCCAATTCCAGCACCGGCCTCCCCGCCACAGGAGCTGAACAGGAGAATATGGAAGGAGAAATTCCTCCCTACGCTGACCTTTTATCAGCTCAGAGCTTCAAACACCACACGCCCGCAACCCAAAACCCACGTCAGCTCCCGGTGCTGTGGAGCTACGGGAGTCACCATCCTGGGAAATGGGCTGTGATTCCAAGGGCAGCATCCCACCTGCCTCTGCCAGGGATGGAGGTGATGCTGGGAGGCAGGGATGACTTTCTGGATGTAAGGGACAAGCTGCCTCCACGTGTCTTGGCTCAGTCTGTGCCACAGCATCCTCACACAATCCCCCTTGGTCCACCCGGCAACACCTTCCTCCCCTCCAGCATGGATTCAGGAGTGGGGTGAGGGGAATCCCCATAGCTTTTGGGAAGCTTCTGGAAGTCACTTAAAGCCCCACAAACCACCAGAGACCAAGGTCGATGCCCCGGTGCCACCTGGCCAGGAGAGCATCTCCCCACACTGGGAGCCTGCTGGCTCCAACAGCCCTGGAATGGCAGGTCCTGGATTTAGGAACGTGGCTCAGATGGCTAAAATATAACCCCGAAGAGCGGTAAGGTCGCCTTTTTGCCCCAAATACCCCCAAGGTGGGGAGGCCTGGATGCAGGAATATGGCTCAGGCAGCAAAGAAATCACTTTGTGGGGGGGAAAAGCTGCCTCTTTACCACAAGGCACCCTGTTCCTACGCAGGGGTCGGATGCAGAAGCCGGCTGGGAAGGAAGGCGGGAGCATCCTCCCCTCTGGAACGAATGCCAAATCTGGTTTGCACTTGACAGAGCCTGACAAGAGCAACAATCACAGATTAGTAGGAAAACTTCTTGCTTTTCAACAAAGGTTAATAAATAGTGACAGCATTAAGTCTCTTCTGATTAACTATGCTGAAAGATATTATTGCCGTTTGGAACACGGAATCATTATTGGATTAACCACAGTGTATAAAAATGAAATGTGAGTTTTAATCTCCGACGCAGCCTCGCTGCGCTCCGACACACACCGGGCAATGCACAACTGCTCCCTCCTCTACATTCCCTGACTCTGCCTGTGCAGAGATTCCATCAAAACCTCGTCATCTTCCCAGTTTTGGGGGGATTTTTTTCTTTCCTTGGCCACGACTTTCCTTTCCTTCACCAGGGCTTGACTTGAGAGGCATCTGAAAACCAGGCACAGGTTCTGGCTAAAACTAAGCCCCAAATCCTCTGTCATTTCCGAATCCAGCATCTCCCAGGGATGTATTCCACTGGGCTCCAGCACTGGGGTCGCCAGTGCCAGGCATCCCAATAGGGATAAGGCCCATGGAGGAATGCCTGCGGTGACAGTCAAAGGAGATGAGATGGATCCAAGCTGGTGGTGGGGTGGGATGATCAGGGAGGCAACATCCCCAGTATCCCAACACTGGGATGAGCTTCCCAGGATGCCCAGTCACTCTTTAGGAGAGGGGATATGGACCCAGGGTGTCATAATGGACATCCCACTCCCAGTGCCAGGCTGGGCTCAGGAGGAGGAGACAAAGGGAGATGGGGACAGGAGACAGGGATGGTTTGGTTGGAAGTGACCTCCAACAATCATCTAGTCCAAGATGTTCAAAGGGAAGAGCTTTTCCAAGCAAACAGTTAAAAGGAAAACTCCCAAAGGCAGAGGAAAGAAGGCAGTGCCCGGGCTGACACCGCCCGTGTCCGAATGGCACAGAGGGCAGGGAAAACCTTCAAAGCCTCGGGATTTGTTTAACTTAACAATTTCCATACACCACCTCAACCCTCTTCAGCTGCTCACAGGGCAGTTTGTGCCCAAACTCGAGGCTCAAAATAGAGAGAAGGTGCTGCTGCATTTAATTAGACAAACTTGGGCCAAATCCAGGCATAGTCCAGCCTAACGCCAACACTGTGATGCTTTTACCCAGAGATGATTTTACCCATTTCTACTCAAAGTTGTCTATTGGAAAAAGAAAAAAGCTCATGACTGAGAATTTTGCCAGCTTGGGGGTGTGTTTGGGATTCCTCCTTCCAGCCCTCCCACCAGGACTTAAAATACCTCCAGGCTTGGCCAGAAGAGAACATGATAAATAACATATTTACCACCTTATAATAAATACCACGCTATAATAAATAACAGGTTAAAATCAGAGGAGAGAGAAGGCAAAGCCATGACATCCCCCCTAGGGAAAGAATGGATGGGGAGGTGTAGAAACCCTACAGATGCCATCCCAGCCCCAGGATCTCCTGGAGCCATCCTGAATGAGCCCATGGGGCAGGACCTGGAGTCCTGCAAATACCCCAAACCCCAAAGCCCCCAAAACGGTTGCCTGCCTCCCTCTTCCTTAAAGAAACCCCAAATTAGTAGTAGAAATGGTTCTTTTCCACAAAAAACACATCACTTTTATGAAAAACAGGGTGCATTTTCTCCAGAAAAGGTGTTTCTGATGGGGAAAAACAAACTCAAATAGCTTCCAAAATAGAAAATTTCTGTAGTTATATTTTAGGAGGATTCTCTCCTGTTTATCATTCCCACTGTTGGCTTTACACCCACCTTACTTCACTGCACAGCACCAGGACTAGTCTATAACACGACAAAACAGCTTCGCTATCCTATTATGATATTTTTTTCTTAGTTTTATTTTTAAAACCAGTAAGAGCAGCTGCTACTTAGCACCAACTGAAACCCCTTATCTCCTTTCCTGGATGAAAAGGGGGGTCTGTTTGTTGTCATGAAGCCGGTTTGCACCTAGATCAAAGCCTCCACTGTTTGCATCCTCGGAAAAGTGTTTGACACTCGTGTCAAAGTGTCAAACTATTTCATTACCACGCAAAGCAGAGACACTTTGACTAGAGGAGATAAGATGTTTCCGTCAATCAGCATCCAGAAAACAGCCTCCCCACGATGATTAAAAAAATAATATATAACAGGGTGGTTTCAGCCACAGCATCCGAACGGCGGCCGGGGAGGGAAGAGACGGAGTAATAAATAACAGCACCGAAGCAAAGCTCGACAGCCAGGCACGAACATCCCACCATGCTCCTTCTGGGGAAATTCCACTGATTCATGGGGACAAAAACCAGGGAAAATAAGGAACTGCTGCCCAAAGGGAGAGGGGATGCTGGTGCTGGCTCATCGTGCCGTCAGCCCCGGTGTTTCACATTTGAGGATGGAGTTTGAGGGATATCCCTGGCCTTGTAGCTGGGAAAAGGCTGAGAAATGTCAGAAAGTCTAAAAACAGCCCATCTCTCTGCCCATGGAAAATCAAATGTATAGGTGGGAAACCCCACAGGTTCTCCACCCTGCAGCCCAGGCACAGAGGAGATGAGGATGAACAGGGGATGGGGTGAACTGGGGGGACGTTACCACACCCGCAAATCCATCACCAGCACGATGAACTGCAGCCCAAGCTGACTTCTTCCATGGGGCACCACCAAAAACACCCCAACAGGCAGCACCAAGGAACAGGCAGGGCTTGGGGACTTCCACACAGTCCAGGAACACTGTGAAACCAGCACTAGGTCAGCAAAGCCCCGGGAGGGAGCTGGGACCCCTTGGATGTAGCAAAGGAGCATACTGGATCATGTCTTAAGAGACTCATCACACACAGAGAGTCCTTCCTATGGAATAGCCAAGAAACAGCTGCAAAATTTAATCAGAAAGGAAGATCTTTGGTACCATCAGCTCCATCTCCTCTGAAAGGTCCTCACAGGCGCTGCTGGTGGTCAGAAACCCTTTGGGGAAACACCCCTAAAATCTGTTGCTCCCTATTTCTGCTCACTCCTCCATAATCCATCCTTTAGAGCAACACTTAGTTGGGGTCCACAAGGTGACACAAGACAGGGGGACACTCATGCTCAGTGCCAGGAGGTGACACGGTCCCTCTGGTGTCACCAAGCTATGCCAAAACCAGCAAGGACCCCACAGGCATCTCAGGGGATCTTCTCAGCACTGGGTGCAATGAATATTTGTTCAAGGGAAAATAGAGTTGGAAGCAGCAACCAGCCATGGTGGAGATTACAGAGAAGCCTGCTTAGACCCAGTTACACCGGAGGAGCCGTACGGGAACACTTCATCCCTGTGTAAATACCGCCACCGGAATGCCGGCACAGCTCCTGCTCCGACACCAGCAGGAAGTTCTCAGCTGAGCAAATGCTGCTTGTTTAATTTTCTGTTGCCCTCAGGCACGTTCACCTCGCTGATTTTCCCCCAAATGCTCTTCTCCCCTCTCCTCTCTGGAAGAAGAAGTGACCCTCCCATAGGATCCATGTGGATTTCCAGAAGCAGGAGAAGAGTGGCTGCCTCCTGCTCTGAAGGATGATTCCCAGGTTAATTCAGGTCAAGCTCCTGGCCGGAGCGAGCTGTTTGGGGCACACGTGCAGATCCTCTCCGCCGACCTCTTTGCAAACTCCTCTTGCAAAATTGGTTTTTAGCAAAGCCACTTATCACCTTAACCATCTATCGATTCCCTGACTCCCGGCCAGAGCTCCCAGGATCCAACAGCACGGGCAGGAGAAGCAGAGGAACACGACTGTGAAGGAGGGAGCTACAGCACGTGGCCAAAATCACCCCAAACACAAGGCAAGAAGGTCAGAGGCTCACCAGGGACATCAATGGCCATGGGGCAAACACTGCTGGCTATTTTATTGCCACACTCAGCACAGGAAAGATGCAGGTGATCCTTGGGATGGATCCTTGGACTCCATCCCACCACGCACAAATCCTGCTCTTGGATGTGGCTCAACACTACAAGAAGGATATTAAGGCACTGGAGCGTGTCCAGGGAAGGGAACAGAGCTGGGGAAGGGTCTGGAGCGCAGGAGAGGCTGAGGGAGCTGAAGGGGCTCAGCCTGGAGAAAAGGAGGCTCAGGGGGGACCTTCTCGCTCTCTGCAACTCCCTGACAGGAGGGGGGAGCCAGGTGGGGGTCAGGCTCTGCTCCCAGGGAACAAGGGACAGGACAAGAGGGAACAGCCTCAAGAGGCACCACAGAAGGTTCGAGTTGGATATCAGGGAAAATTTCTTCACGGACAGCGTGGTCAGGCATTGGAACAGGCTATGAGGGCAGAGTTGGAATCACCACCCCTGGAAGCGCTCAAAAGGCACGTGGATGTGGCACTTGGGACAGGGTTTGGTGGTGGCCTTGGCAATGCTGAGTTAACGCTCGGACTCAGTGACCTCAGAGGTCTTTTCCACCCTTAAAGATTCCACGATTCCGCTCCACCGAGCCGGGACCTGTGCAACGCCAGGACCTCCATCTCCCACACGCCAACTGCGAAGGAGAATAAACAAATAACACCTCCCCACGAGCATCCCTCCCTAAGGAATCTCCCACATGACAGAGGAGCCACCTAAATCCGAGCTGGGCAGCCAGGCCTGGCTGGGGACAGCGGCTCCAGGCCGGGGGCTGGAGCAGGAGCCGCCTGCGGGAGCTGCTGCCTCTCGCTCTTCCCGGCAGTATCGATCCCCCAGCAGTAACAGCTGGTATAATTTTTGCTTAGCTTCAAATACCTGGTGATCATGAATTCTTTGGCCACAAGGTTATAAAGCATTCTCTAAAACATGAGAAAAAGATTAAGCCTGCTTATAGTTAATAATATACTGTACACTGTCTATCAAGCTGGCTGTTTGCTATTGAGAGCCTACTATTAGACACTTATTTAAAAGGCCTTTCAAGGCTTCCCAAGAAAGTGCAGTTATGCATTTTTTTTTCTGGCAAGAACTACTATAGATAAACATCAATTCGCTCCTGCGGATCACAGTCGCAGTAAATAAATTTTTCAGTAAGCTAAGTTATATACAAAGCCTCCTCAAAGCTCCCATTTCACACAACATCAATGTTTGGCCTCTGAGAAAGAAAAAGCTCGAAGGTTGCTTTACATCCAGAGCTAAATTATCAATTGTAGCTGCTTAAAAAAAAAAAAAAAAAAAAAAAAAAAAAAAAAAGAGAGGGTGCTTCGATGAGAAATTGGGGCGGGAGGTAAACAACACGGTGGGTAGATGGCGATGCCAGGTGGAGACAAAACGAGGAAAGGAAGGGTGATGGATCTGGACCCTCTAGGATGGCGTCTGTAGCGCTGAAATCATCGCTGAGGCGAGGAGGGAGAACCAGCTCCGGGCAAGCTCAGCAGCCACCGCCCGCGCCAGGCTCCTTTATAGCTTTTTAAAGTAGCAGCCTGGGATTATCCACTATAAAGTGTGTCACCAAAAAACCCCCACTCCAGTCGTAACCGTAAAAGCCGCAGCTCCTTGGAGCGCTCGCAGGGGCGGGTGGAGGCAGAGCTGCCCGGCCCAGGGCCGAGCCAGGTTTGCCAGCTCAGACAGTGGGAAGGAGTTATGAACCATCGGCGTCCTGAAGCGCTTTTTGAAGCAGCTCGATGGGATTCAGCCATGGGATGGGAAAGCTGGGCAGGAAAAGCATCTCAGCTCACCTCAACAAGGCCCTTGTAAGTTTGGTGTCCCGTGGGGTTGCTACCCACTGCCTTCCCAATAACACAGTCCTGGGGGGGGCACATCCACATCCCGAGCTCCAGGACTCGCTGGCACTGTTGGAGCCAGGGCCATGCTAATATCCAGGACACTCCATCTGCTCTTTAAATAAAGAGATGCTGGGCTCTGTTATTATGGTTTAATTATTAGCCTAAAAAAAGACCGGAGCACAGGAACCCTTCCAGGCTCAGCTTATGCATCCTGGTGGGAAGGGGAGTCCTTCAATAAGAGAAGGAGGGATGGGTGAGGAGAAGAGCACTGCTGCCAAAAGGCAAAATCCGTACGGTCCCCACAGTGAGTCCTAATGAACCCAAATTCCCTGCGGTGCCCAAAATTGCTGGAGCATCATACTTTGCTAAATGGCTTAAAAAATCAAGGAGAAAAAAGAAGAGAGTGTGAGCTGATCTGGGTAAGTCTGGATCAAATCAGTGCAGCTTTGGAACAACACATGGGACTGGCTGGGGTACAAATTCACAGACCCAAAATGAATCAGAGAATCACAGAATGATTTGGGTGCAAAGGGACCTTGAAGATCATCTCATTCCAACCCCTTGCCATGGGCAGGGACACCTTTCACTAGAACAGGTTACTCCAAGCCCAGTCCAACCTGGCCTTGGACAATTCCAGGGATGAGAACCCTGGAATAAACCCTGAGCTGTAAAGGAGCAACCCTTTTTCATGTCCTTCAACTGCAAAGGAAGTGGCAAACCACCATTTCCAGCCCCATCAGCACCATTTGCTCCCCTCACACAAGACCTGGCCCCACACGTGGGGTGCCCCGGCACCATTTTGGATCAATCCAGTCCAGAGCAATGACACTAAAACCCAGGGATCCATCAGCAATTAATTTACTCAGCTGCTAAACACAAGGGCAATTTTGAGAGTTAATAAGTGACCAGAGGAGCCAAGAACTGGGCAAATCCCCAGGGCAACTCCCCACTGCCCAACATCGCCACCTAAAGCCTCACCATCTCCATCAGCACTTTCTAAGCGCCCATTATCAAATAAAAACCAGTTCAGCTGCCCCTCTACTCTTTGTAAAACTGTTTTTCTTCCAACTCTCCTCAGAAAATAACCAGCAGATGCTCAATAGAAGAAGCACATTTTCCATCACTAAAATATACTTAATTTTGAAGTGGTGAACTTGTGACACCCATTGCTCTCCTGCAAATAAATCCGCCAGGGATCATATAATATGCATATTTAAACTTCTGATGTCGTTAATGTATTTAGGAGGAGTTGATATATTGCTGATGGGTGTGAGAGCAAACACCCACTACCTGCAGCGTTATTGCCAGGTTACAGGAACGAGCCCTTGGGATTATGGGGCTGTGAAAGCTCCAAAGGAGGCCTTGGAGTGTGGCTGGTTGTGGTCAAACATCAGCAAACACGGAGCACGTGGGTGCCCAGAGTGGGGCTGGAGGAAGTTACAGCACTCAATGGGACCAGAAGGCTCATCCCCATCGCCACATCCCCATCCCTGGCATTCCCATCTCCGGGATCCCCTGGATTTCCTGGTGCTTAAATCACTACCTCAACAAATCAAAAGAAAAACTACACATATAAATGCAGAAATACACCAAATTTTAAAGAAGAGGCAACACTTTCAAGGAAGAAATAAATAACCTGCCAGGAGCAATTCCTCACCCCCAGCCACGAGTTTAATTGATCCGAGGGAAAACATTTATTTAGGTTAAGGAGACTGCCAGAAGGCACAAGTTTTAAAGGTAAAAAATCCCAAAGCACCCAGGGCAAACCCATGCAAATTATTATCCCTAGGAGTTCTTGCCTGTATCAATATCTGCCAGCAACAGAATGTCCCCAACCAGCCACCACACAGCCATCATACCTTGGTGACACTCTCATATTTATGAGACTTTTACCTTTTCTGTTATTAAAAATCAGAATCTCCTTTTCAGGCAGCGCTGTGACAGTGCCCGCTAACCACTTAGTTGGCTTCAAGTCAAAATTTTGACCCAGTGGATTCCATTTAAAAAATAATAATAATTTATTATTAAAAAACCAATGTTTATTTTATGCAGGACTTTACAAAACGAAACACGTGTCGAGATGCAATGAAATAACATCAACTCTGGATTTTTGTTTGTGCCCCGGGTAACCAAACAAAATAATTATAAAATAAATAAACAAAGCTTTTGGCCAGGTCTCCACTCGGTATTTAACCTTTCATGGGGATCCATCGTTTTAACGATGAAATCAAAGCCATTCTCTGCGAAACTTTGCTCACAGGCAGGAATTTGGCCAGGATATTTCCACATCCCAAGACAAGGTTTGTCTCCTGCTCTCCCAGCAGCCACAAGCTCATCCTGGTGACCCTCAGAGAGGGGAGTTCCACACAGGCTGCTTGGGAAGGTGTGAGCCAAACACCCCCAAAACGCTTTTCCACACAAGACTTGGTGACTGATAAGTGTTTCCCATCGATAAGACGATAACTCAATCAAAGCTCCAGCGTGGCCTCGGATCTCCTGAGCAGCACCATGGATTTCCTACCCCATCAGCAGATGGATCAAATACCTGGCACGAGGCTGCAGATAATCCCGGCGATTTATTTTGGGGGAGCCAGGGCAAGGGAAGGCAGGGCCAGGCTCCAGCCCCGGCGAGGATTTGCGTATTAGTAAAAACAAACAATCCTGTAAATAACGAGCCCCTCGTCCTGTCTCCACCACGCTCCTCTTATTGAGTGAGTCAGATGTTCTGCTGATTAAAAATTGATCCATTTCAAAATCTAATCAACAGAATAGGATTCTTTCATATGTTATCAAGGCAGCTGCTGACAACAAAAACCAAACCTGTTATTAACCCATGAACCCCGATGACCTGAACCTGGCTGGGCTCTGCAACTGTAAATTATTCAGTAGTCCAAGAGCAATACCCGTAAGCCTGATGAATTTACGCCCCGACCGGAGCCGGTGGGGGTTAAAGCCAATATCACAGACCCGGGGGTCCCTGGGGACACGGTTCACGACACGCTGCCACTCCGTGTCATGCCTGGGAATACATTACAGGCATCTGCTCGCCTTTGCCTTGCAAATGTCTGGTCCTTTTTTTTTTTTTTTTCCCTTTCCCCCCCATTCTTTTTGTTGTTGTTGTTTTGAAATGACTTTCTGGATTCAGCACAACCGGCGGTGCTGAGGGTCTCTGCCCCAACCCCGTGTCACCAGCGCCGAGCAGAAATCAGGGAGCAAAGGGTTTGTGTCCCTGCATTGCTGGTTCGGCCACAGGGAACAGGAAAACTGGGGGAACAACCGGGATATGCTTCATTTCAATCGTTATTTTTGAAGTCCTGCTTGCAACCCTGGCCTACACTGCTCAACTCAGCGATGGAGACATCACAATGGGTCGATGCCACTGCTGGGGGGACCCCTTGGACCTTGCTTTATGAGGCTGCTGATGTTCCTTCATGGGCATGCCCAGCCAGGAGTCATTATCCAGGGAGGTTTTAAAAAAAGATAAAAACAACGTTAAAATGTCCTGCTTTCCCCAAAAAACATCCCCTTCACCCAAAAGATGATGCAGAGAAGCCCCGGCCTTGCTACAGATTCCAACCCCACACTGCTGCCAGCACCCGGGATCGCTGCAGGCTGAGCTACCACAGCATCACTTGCTTCCCCAGATCTCAAACCAACATTCTTCCTCAAGCTTTTTTGGGAAAATTAACAGTTTTAAGTGTAGATTTTAATGCTTTTTGGGAGCCCAACACTGCTGAACTCTTTATTTCCTCCCCCGAGCTGCCCAGGCAGCCCCAGCCTGGCTGATCCGCCTGGCTCCAACCAGAACGGGCAGAAATTGGCGCCACATAAACCAAGTTCAAAGATAACGACAGCTCTTCTCTTAAATCGTAATATATTTATAAGTTTAATGACTCTCTGACCTCTCCTTAAAGCCCAAATAACCCCTGGGGAGCCCCCTCAGACGGGCTGCGATCGATCCCGGCTGGGCTGCGCCTTCCCAGCCAGCGGCACCTCCCAGGGATGCTCCAGGCATCAGGTGGGAGGTGAAACCCCTCCTGCTCCCCCCAAAACCCACTGAGTGACAGCAGCACGTTGGGGTTGTTCTGATATTTAATACTGAGCCCGTCATCATCCTTCACCCCACAACCTCAGGGGGATCCAGGGGACCCCAACTGGCACCATGTGGCTAAAAACACCAATTATTGATTTTCCTCCCACCCATATTAAGTCCAAAAGGGCTTTACAAACAATCCAGAGCACTGCTGCCAGTGGCAGTGCCTACAGGGATGCTCCTGGACACTCTGGAGGTGAAGCCCAGGCTGTTCCCCAGCAGGGATTTTGGGGCACTGTGCTCTCCCCGGCACGCTGAAATCCCAACCCATTCCTACAGCCTCAACATCAGTGCACAGACATCACCTCCATCAATTCTGAATCCAAACTTCAGGTGAAGAAGTTGGGGCTGGAGGTGTGAGGGCAGAGCACAGTCCCCTCTTTCCAGGAGTGGGAGAACAAAAAAAAAAAACCAGCAGAAACTGGGCAGTGGGTACCAACCCCAGCAGCAAAAAAACCACAAACAGAGCATTTTTGTGCCGTTTTTCCCTATTTTAAAACCTCCCTGGATAAAGACTCCTGGCTGCACATGCCCAGGCTCTGCAGCCAGAGCAGGCTGGTCATCCACGTAACTCCTGGATTGGGGCTCTATGATCCACCCTACTATGGGGCACCTGGATTAAATCCCCAGGAGCACCATCCCCACATCCCTCCCTGTGCATCATCCTGCCCAGGGCTGTGTGGATCCCCCAGCCAGACTTCCCCGTGCACTTCAGCATCCTTCCAGGGATGCTGCCCAGTGGGATAACAGAGGGATTCAGACAGGGAGAACACAGCAAGGTTTTGTCTCTTAATAAACCAGATATTCCATAAAATTTCATCCTATTGCGAGGTAGATATCGGGGAGCGAGTCTTGGAAGAGAAACCTAGAGCCAGATCCAGCATAGAGCACAGCCAGAGATCCATCCCTAAAATCTGCAAGGATTGTCTCACCACCATCCTCCTCCTTGTGGCCAGGGCAGGCAGGCTCACCCAGCCCCAACCTCTGCTCCCTCCCCTCTATCTCATAATCACACTTGTGTGGAGCCGCTGCCGTACATAAGGAAGAAGAGAAAACATCCTTGGAGAGCCTCACAATCAGACAATTTTTAAGATCATGGAGCATTAAACCATTCCCAATAGGGTTTACTAATCAAACAGCCAAATCCTTCATAACCAACCAATCCCTACAGAGCAATTAAATCCTTCCCCTTTAAAACACTTGGCACGCCGTCTGGGGAGAAAAAGAAAAATTTGCAAAATTCATTTGATAAATTAACCAGGGAAAAGAAAGAAGTGAATCAAGCTTTGTTCTTTTCATTTTTTTTAATTATGGAATTCACAATGCCTGAATAATGTTTAATAAGAACTATGAAAATTCCTAACAGTATTACAACACAACACAAAAGAATTAACCTGGTTACCGTGAAAAATTGCATATTTAATTAAGAACAGAGAGTTCAAAACTATCCAGAGATTTCAAAAGTACCGTTGCCTAAGGGGCTAAATTACACGCTCGCAGTGCTGCTAACAGGGCTGGAGCGCGCAATCATTACCCAAGTGTCCCCATTAAGTGACAATGGGCAGATGACATCAAATTCATTTCAAAAGCAACAGGAATTGAAGCATTCGCTTGGGTAGTGGAAAGGAAAGCGACTACCCTGCTGGTATAAACCAGACCCCTTGTTGATAAAGGCAATAATTAAAGAATAATGTTAATTAGCTGCTTTTATTTGAAAGAAAAGTGCAGTGGCAGGAGACGGTACCTCTGCGGCGTGTGTCGAGCGGAGAGCGGAGCGGGGGAAGCTGCTGGCCTGGGATGCCTGGACACGTGCTGGAGCCGTGCCCAGGGCAGAGTCCTCTTGGCCTCAGGTACCCGCTGGCCCAGCCAGCCCTCAGCTCTGCCAGGGATGGGGCTGGGAGGAGTTTGGAGGCGGTTGGGATCGGCAGAGAACAGCCCATCACCGGCCTCAGAGAAAGGGAACTGGAGCGGCACAGCTGGAGTGTCCCACTCCAGCACAACAGACGTGACATCAGCAACCACTCAGGGGAGAGACCTCATAAACTGACAGAATCATGGAATAGCCTGAGTTGAAAGGGATCCACAAGGATTATCAAGTCCAGCTCCTGGCCCTGCTCCGGACACCCCAACAATCCCACCCTGGCCCTGACAATGTTGTCCAAACGCTCCTGGAGCTCTGGCAGCCTCGGGGCCGTGACCATTCCCTGGGGAGCCTGCTCAGTGCCAACCACTCTCTGGGGGAAGAACCTTCTCTGGAGATCCAAGCTAACCCTCCCCTGGAGGGAGTTCACCCCCACCATCCTGGGGGGTACAGGGAGAGCTACAACACAGGGTTCCCAACAGCCTTCCTCCTGGAGGGCACCATCCTCTCCATCACCCCATCCCAGCCGTTGTGCTGGGCATCACAGGATGGCTTTTAGCAACACTACTCACCTAAAGCACAGCCAAGAAACTGGGGGGGGACAAGAGGGATAATAATTACCCAGCTCCCAGGGATGCAGCGGTGTTTGTGCAGCGCTCCGAGAGCCGCAGACGGAGGCAGCTCTCCCTGCCGGAGTGATTAACAAGGAATAAATGTCCTCTGCAGCCAGGCTGAGCAATAACAGCCCGGCTCTGGCTCCGTGCTTACAGCACACATTACAAGCCCCGCTGCCAGCGCCAGGTAATACTTTATTATGTTATCCCGACGGAAGAAAACAAAGGATGCTCGAGGTCCTGACTTGGGTGTAAAACCACGGGAGCGTTACCAGAGGCAACGGCAGCGCGCTCGGAGCGGCTGACGCACGGCACAGCTCCCACCACAGGAGTATTTACACGGGGTTCCAACTGGTTATTTACTTTTTTAGGAAGCCTTGTGGCAGGAGGCCTGGCTGGCACAGACACCCCGAGCCATTAATATTAAAGCGTCCCTGCCATCACGATGAGCCGCCTAAACCGCAGCGAAGTCAACGCCCGGGGGGGGGCTGGTGCAGCTTTGGGGAAATCACTGAGGGCCACAACTAACTAGTCCAAAAAATCCCAATTAAACAGTAAGGCCATAGTAAAGAGTAAAAGGCACCAAAACCATTTTGGAAGGAGGTGTTGGCGTGTCCAGGGAGGCTCAGCTGAGAAAAAAAAGCCACCGATCGTGAGAATGTTGAATATCGCAAAGCAGGGCTTGGGCAGACATGGCCAAAATAATTTATATTAATTGTGGAGATGAGGTTGAAGGAGACCATCATCACACACTGCCCTTCTGATGGGGATCCTGGCTGCGGATCTGGGGTGAGCAGTTGTTGCCCCCCATCATCTGAGGTTCCCTCTCCATCCAGAGCTGGGATCTGGGAGCACCAGATGGGGCCGCCTGGGAAGGGGGACTGCTGCTGTGCCCCTGCTCATTAAAAGCACTCTGGCTCATAATGAGCACTCCAGATTTCAGGCTATCTTAGCTTTTTGGGTAGATTTTGCTGATGACCCCCCACAGCTTGCTGACTTTGAGAGCCAGCTCTTCACTGTGAGCCTGGACCTCTTGGCAGAGATGCCCCCTGAGATCCCCTGCACGGGAACACAAACGATATATGCAACCCTTCTGAGGGGCCTGTGCTGCAGGAGATGATGGATCAGCCCACAGCCACACACCCAGGCCATGGACACATCCCCACAATGCTGCCAGACCCCTTTTTGGGGTGATTCATCCCAAGGTGCTGGTTTGCAAAAATACTCCATCCCTTGTGCCCCAGGAACAGGGAAACTGAGGCACAAAGGCAGCTCCCAGGGCAGCAAGTGGGTGATGGGACAGAGCCCAGCCCAGTGCAGAGTGTCCCAGCTATTGCACTCCAACCCAATCCAGACATTTCATAGAATCATGGAATGGTTTGGGTTGCAAGGGACCTCAAAACTCATTTAGTCCTGCCAGGGAAGGGACACCTTCCACTATCCCAGGCTGCTCCAAGCCCCATCTAATCTGGTCTTGGACACTTCCAGGGACGAGGCAGCCACAGCTTCTCTGGGCAATCTGTACCAGAGCCTCTCCACCCTCACAGGGAGGAATTTCTTCCCAATATCTAATCTAAATCTACCTTATTTCAGTTTAAAGCCACCCCCCTAGTCCTGTCACTCCATGTCCTTGTCCAAAGTCCTTCTCCAGCTCTCTTGGAGTCCCTTTAGACACCAAAAGGTGTCTTAAGGTCTCCCTGGAGTCTTCTCCAGGCACCTGTGATGGGGAAGGGGACACAATCCCATTATTTCACAGTGGGCTGGGGACAGGCATGTTGAGTTTTAACCCCGCCAGAGAAAAACCCAATGCCCCATTGCTCAACCCCATCCTCCCCACCCACAGAGCCCTGAGATGATGGGGTGAGGCACCCACAGATCCCACTCTCCCCCCAAACCCAAGCCAGGAGAGTGGGAATCACAGCACAGCAGGGATCTCGAGCAAGCCAGACCCAGCACGGGGTCAAATCCTTCCTCCAAGGTTTTGCTGTCTTGGAAAAATACACCAAAAGCTGCAGGAAAACATGTACCACCAAAAAAGAAAAGAAAAAAAAAAAGGTAATCAAAGAAAACTCAGTCACGGATCCTGTTGCAACACGCAGGAGAAAGTGTTACAGAAGGGGAAAACTTTTTAATAAAGTCTGCAAGTATATATTCCTCCTTTATCAACCTCAAGATTTATTGACCCAAGGAGCCATATTGACTGAATAAATCTTGATAATGACCCCAGCAGAAGTCAATACCTGCTTATTATCTCCCAAGTTGGGGAATTACATCTTTCGGTAATAGGAGCAGGATGGTACAAAATGTTCTGCGAAACTTCAGCCAGGCTTTTTTTGGGGGGAATGGATGTCTCTAATGTGCCTTTTCCAATCTGAGAGGGAACGTGTTACACCATCAATACAGCAGGGGAGCCGTGGTGTGGTTTCTGTCTCGAGGCCTGGTGAGGGGGGAGCACAAACCGTCGCTTCCCAACCCTAAATTAATTCCATTTTCATGGCAGGATGCTGCAGCTCCCCATTGCCCTCCCTCCCTGCAAACAATGGCCCTGTAATTTCAATTTGCCCGTGTTGTGCTGGCAGCTCCCGGGATAATTCCCTGAAGTTTAGGATGGGGGAATTCCTGCAGGCAGGGATGTAGCTCCATGACTACACCAGCACCCAAGGGAGGAGAGGAACAGCAACATCATCGTTTCATGGGACACAGAGACTCCTCTGGGGAACCAAAATACACTGATTTTCTCCAACCAGCAAAAGCAAAGAGGGAAAATAGGGGAGCAGGCAGGTCCCTTGACCCCCAAATCCGTAGGCAAGCGCAGCCTCCTGCATTTAAAGATGGAGCTTCTTTTGCCAACAGTCAACTTCCCGTTGAGCAGAGAAAACAGGAGCCCTGGGACCGGCACACACAACAATTTGCCTGTATTTTTATTTCAAGTCTCTGCAGACAGCAAGAAAAATTAACCGAAGGGAGCAGCTCCTGAGCCAACATATGGAGGGAGACGAATCACGAGCTCCGCTGAGGTTATCTGGCTAAGCAAGTGCCTCCTAAAGGACTCACAGGCTGGGAGTGTACTGCCTGCTTAATCTGGTCATAAATAATAATTCAGATCACCAAACCCTTTAACATTCTGCTCCACCTGCAGCGCAGAGGCCCCGCTGAGCCCTGCTGAACTCACGGCTCGAGGCAGCGCAAGGTGATGCTGCAGCCCTGGCACCCCAAGGAAAGGGCTCCCCACTCACCACCATCGATGCAAGAAGCACCCCATGAGCCCCCCTCCACGCTCTCCCCCCTCTCAGTGAGCACAGCAACCCCAAGAGCTCCACTCACTGTCCCCATCCCCATCTCCAAGCTGGAAAACCCACCAGGAGATGGCACAGCTCAGATTTTTCCCTCCAGTCCCACAAAAATCAAATTATATTTCCGTCCCTGTCCCCCATTTGCCTCTTGGCCACAATCCCTTTTTTTTTCCCCCCCACTTCCAAGGCCATAGAGACAATCCACTAAACTGGATCAGGAGGCCAGCGCGTACATCTCTAATGGGCTGCAGCACGCACACAATTAATTAATGGATTTATTAATTAGGGAAGAAGTCACTCTTCGGGCTGGAATTGGGGTCACCAGTTTCTAAAGTGAGAGCTGTGGAGCTAAAGATAAACTCTCATTTTCTGCAGCTCTTCTTGTCTGGCAGTGTCTCAGTTATTCAGACACAAGAAAAAAAAAAGTAAAAAATCAGATTTCAGTTCAGGAACTTCACGGTCCAACTTTCTGGCGACACTCAACACAGACCTCACAGCAGGTGGGACCAGAAACACGGCCCTTCTCCTTCTCAGCTTCACATATGAATTGGAAATGGTAGAAATACCAAATGCTTGCTTCTAGTGAAGGATTTGGGGGACGTGGGATGGATGTTGCACCTTAGCCTGTTCCAAGGAGGGAGCTGTGGTGGAGGAAGGGGACAGTGACAGTGAAGTTCAGAGACACACAAGTCCTCCAGTCACCAAGGTTTGAACTTGCTGACGCTGTAGCATCAGTTACATCCCAGAACCTTCAGTCTCTAAGGAAACAAAGCTCCTGGGTGAAGGAAAGACACATCCCCAGCGTTCCTATCAACACATGGGCTACAGAGCACGGCCACAACAGGAGACAGCAGAGAATCCACACAAGGAGCACCATCATGAATGTCCTGGTCACTGGGAACCTCCCAAGAGGAGCACACAACTATCAGACCACAGACAACCCAACCATGAGACAGACATCTGCCAGAACAGCTTCGTCAGTGCCACTGCTCCCAAATTCCTATTGATTGGTTAAACCGGACGACTCTGCAGCCAACGCTGCCCACACCCCGATGCACCGGGAGCAGCTGGAGCCACTGGAAAGCACAAACCACGTTCCCAACCTCACAGGGCTCCTCAGCCAGCCCCAGGCACAGGCTGCATTTCCACAAACCCTGAGAATTCAGCTGGGAAAAACAAAATCCCCCCTCGAGATGGGGGCACCCAGAGCCCACTTGGGCTCCCTCTCTCTTTCCCTCGGGCACCATCCCACCCTCCAGCAAGGATGACGACAGATAATGTTGGGTGCTGGAAATGCTGGAGGAAACCAGAAGGTCTCACCAGTCTCTCCATAAGAGCCCTAAAAACACATGGCACCCACGGAATTTGCAGAGGTGAAGCTCCCCAGAAGCACCTCAGCCTTGCCCTGAAGTTATCCTGCTACTCCACAAGAATGCAGTTAAGTTTATTAGTCCAAGCTCCAGGAATTAAGCTCCAGCCAAGAGGACTGATAGCTTATTTACTGCTGTCGTCTATATAAAGCAGAATTTTGACACATTGTTAAATGATGCACATTTAGATAAGTCAAGCTGTCATATCATTTAATGGATGTCTAAACTCCCTCTGTAGCTGATATGTAAAATTTATGCACTTCAGAATATCATAAGGTTATAATATTTTAATCACATCCACAGTTGTGTGGGGTTTTTTTTCCTTTTTTTTTTTTTTGCCTCCCCTAAAGTTTAAACAGCGAAAACATTTCATCAAGCAGACCACGCTCCGCAGGCTCCCGGCTCACCACCATCCGGCAGAGCCGCCGCTGCCGCCGAAGTTTGTGCCCAACTCCAGCACAGGGAGAACATTTGCATTCCCGGGAAATAAAACCAAGAACATTTTATTTGACAAACCAAAGGCTCGAGCCGTGTAGCCAGAGCTCATCTGCATAATGAGATGTGAAGACATTTATAAAAGATGGCTCTAATCGCTCTCACTCGCCGTTGTATTTATTATCCCAAACCAGCAGCTCGCAGCTTTTCCCATTTTTTTTTTAATTTTTTTTTTTTGCTGTTTTACCACGGAACGGGTTGGATTCAAGCAGCACACGGATCATGGAATCCACACGGCGCTACCCGGAACGCAATAAACCCCCAGCAAATTAAAACCCCCCAAAAAACCAAAACCCACGAAGGTATGAATCCCACTCTGACTATTACACACAAGAAAGCTGTAAAAAAATACTGCATTAGTAATGTACACAATAAACCAATCTCATAACCCGGTGAAATACGTCTGGTATTATCTTTGATGGAATTTTATCTCTTCTCATTTCCGCAACTCTCTGCCGTAAAAGGGCTCAGCGCCGTTTCGATCCGAGCGCTGCCGAGTAGCACATTATCCCTGTGTTTTCCATATGCCCACCATTCATCAGGGCGGCTCAAACTCTGCCATTCCCGGCCAGCCTCAGGCCACCAGAGCTGCTCAGACACATCCATTAAAAAGGAAGGAAGAAAAAAAAAAAAAAAAGGAAAAAGCTCTTGGAAGAATATAAATGGATTGTTTCCCTTCCTTTTTCGTTTGGTTTTTTTTTTTTTTTTTTACTTCTCGTTTTCCATGTTTTTATTTTTATTGTATTTTTTTTTATGGAGGGCATTAGGCCAAGCTGGCACAAGGTCACCTTTCCCACCGTGATCCTGGCGAGGCGGCAGAATTGCTGCCTGGACAGGAGTCAATCCCCACTGCTCCCTCTCCAGCTCCGCACCCATCCACAGCCCCCGGCAGGCTGGGGAAGAAGAGCTGACACCTCCCAGCCCACCTCTCCCTCCGGCAAAGTTCACCCCTGAGAGACCCACGGCAAAGTAGCTGCCAATATTTATCTTTAAATAAAGGTCTGCGCGCACCCAGGAAAAGTCATTAGCGCGATTTAGCGGGGAACGCTTTTGTATCCGAAGCGCTTTAGAGCCGTAATCCCTTCCCTTCCACAAAGCCAGAGCGGAGCAGTCATGGCAAACCCACCGGCCGTGGTACCTGCGGTACTTTTCGGGTCGCGCAGCGCAGACGCAGCACATAATCTGCTTAAAAGCCAAACGTATTAAATGCTGGAACTGTTGATCCGGTACCGGAGCCCCATAAATCGCATTGCAATTTGTTTACTCCCCTCCGAAGCATGCTGCATTTTAAACTCCGGAATATCCTACAGGGATAAACCCGTTTAATATCCATGGAAATGAGCGTTTCGGCTGTTGTAGCGGCTCCAGGTTGGGTTTCATCCCATTATGTTGGGAGAGCCATTGTGTTAATTATCCGCCTCCTATTTAAGGTGTGCATTTAAGGTCACAAACTGTCAGCAGCCCCCGGCCGACCTTCCCCCGCACACGGTAACAAAGGACTTACCGGGAATTTCACAGACCGAGGGTACCACGGTGGGATACGGCGGCCGTGACCTGCCCGGAGCCACAAAGGAGCTGCCGCCCCCCCGCCGCATCCATCCCCGGCCCGAGCTGCACCGCCTGGCACCGACCGCCTTCCCGGCGCTCAGGGCTGGCCGAGCCCCCGCACCGGCCCCGCACACCGGCCCCGGATAACAATGGGAGGGCGGCGGGGCTCCGGGCAGCCCCGCTCCGCCATCCCCGCATCCATCACCGCACCCGCGCGGCTCTGCCCGCCCCGCGCGCACCGGGGGACGCGGGGACCGGGCTGCGGGGGGCACCGGGGACACTCGGCAGCCCGCGGGCACCTGCGGCTCCGCTCCGCGGGCGGGGACCGCCACAAACTTGGCGGGGCGGCGCGGGGGGCCGCGCTCCCCGCAACTTCATCCCGCGCAACTTCCCTCCCTCCCTCCTCTTCCTCCCTCCCTCCCTCCCGCCGGGGCGGAGCGGCGGCCGCCCCCCGGCCCCGCTGTCACCTCGGGGGCGGCGGGGCGGGGGCCGGGGCTCCATCGCGGCTCCATCGCCGCTAGCGCTGCTCCATGTTCCCGGGCGGCGCCGAACAAAGAGCGGCGGCGGCGGCGGCGGGGGATCAATTTCTGATACCTATCGATGGGGAAGGGCGGGCGGAGGGAGGGGGGCGGGCGCGGGGGGGGGGGTAGAGAGGGAGGGAAGGAGGGATGGGGGCGGCCGCCTGGATCACCCCCCCCCCCTCCCCTCCATCCTCCCGCTCCCTCCCGCCCGCCGCCAGCCCCGCGCCCGCCGCCGCCACCGACCTGGAGCCGGCGGACATCAAACCGTGTCCGGTATCGACACATCGATCCCACCTCGGCGGCCATCTTGGGGGAGCCCGGTGGCGCGGAGGGGGCGCGGAGCCGCGCGGACCGGGGGGCTCTGCCCGCCTGCCCGCCCGCCCCCACCGGGGGCGGCCCCGCGCCGGGGAGGGAGGAGGAACCCCCCCTGGTCCACCCCCCCTTCCCCTCGGGACCACCCCTTTTCCCCCTGGTCCACCCCTCTCCCCCCCGGGACCACCCCCGAGCATCACCCTCCGTCTTTCCAGGACCCCCTCCCGTCACTCCAGTAGCGCTCCCCCCTCCCGTGGGTCTCCGTGCGGGGAAGGGTCGCGGAGCCCTCCATGTGATGGGTGGTTTATTTTTTCTAGTCCAATGGAGGTTTTTAGCTGGAAAATCACCCGCCTGAAGCCGCCGGTTAAACTTTTCCAGGATTTTTTTTTTGGTTTGTTTGTTTGTTTTTTTCTTCCCCTAACCTGACCCATCCAGCACCTTTGACCTACCGGGAATGGCTACAACAAACATGCTCCGAGCGCTCCGCGGCCAGAAACACCCCGACTTCAGGCTGATTTAGGGCTGCCTTTTTAAATTTCTCAATGCGGTGGGCTCTGAGGAATCCCACCAACTTCAGCAGAGGAACAGAGCCCACCCAGCAGCTCCCGTCCCTTAGAATTCCTACTCTGCTTCCCCACCACAGGAAGAACTTTACAGTTTCAGCCCCAAGTTGTCCCATAGGCTGTTGTACTGACCACCCCGACATCCAAAGGGCTTGGATAATCAATTCCCGTTCCCCTAGGAAGCGGTAACCCCCCAGCAGAGCCGTGTTTGCACTGGAGGGACCCCAACCCCGCTGGCTGTGACTCGTTTTTGAGCAGGAAAGGACGGGGCTGCCCCTCGGGTGCTTTTTGCAGGCGGGTATTTGCAGACCAAGCAAGCGCAGCGGTTTAACATTCCTGCCAAGGAGCGGGTAACACCCTGGGCTGCTGTGCAGACACGTGCACGTCTCTGCTCGTGGAGGAGCCCAGGGGCTGTTCCCAGGCTGGGACACAAATCCACAGACCAGCTCCCCTCCCCGAGACAAGCTTCATCCCCCACCACCACCCCACGGAGGGGGATCTAACCCTGAAGCGTTCCCAGGGGTTCACAAGTGGCTTTGCCTCCAAAACAGTGGAGAGGATGAGGGCAGGGAGCAGCAGCCACCTTGTTCACCACTGTCTTACCTGTCACCTTCTGATCCCTGTACTGGAGGGAGCATGGACACCAGCAAACCCAGAAGTGCTCCTGCAGTGGTCACTCAGAGTCCTTCACTGTTCCCAAAGCCCTCAGCTCCTTTTGCTGCAGCGGATCATGCAGCGCTGGAGCCTCTCTCTGCACGTAGCTGGGGAAGAAACAGCCCCTCACTGCCCAGATAAAATCCTGTTGCTATTCCCTGCATTTTGCAGGACTCCTGGGATTCCACTAAAAAGCATCATTTTGAGTCCAGAGGACACCAAAGAAAAGGAACACCCTTCAAACTGCTCCCTGCTCTGCAGGTGCTTCACAGGGACAGGTCTGCTCCTGGGCCGGGAAAACTGTCCAAAAGGGTAAGGCAGACACCCAAAGTGACCTTGGCCCCACTCTGTAGCACAAACAGCCAGGAAATGATCTTGTTCTTCTCATCTCTTCCACTCAGAGAAACTCAGGAGTCGCTCACAATCCCACAATTGCAAAACGCCTCAGGCAGAAGAACAAGTGAACAGAAAATCAAAGTTCAAAGGAAGGATTTGCAGGAGCAGAGGCAGTTTGTGTCAGAGAGAGCCTGGATGCTCCTGCAAGCCCTGTGCCTGCCTCTTCTTCACCTCCAGAGCTGGCTGCAGAAGGGGTTCCCATGGCAGATCCTTCTCATGGTCCCACAACAAAAACATCCCCCTGGAATTGGGGGACCCCAGATGAAAATGCTGAGCTGAAATTTCAACCCTGTTGGCATCAACAGCAATTTTCATGGATGCTCTGAGACCCCCCCCCCCCCAACCATGTATGCTGCTCCTTCTTGGGGGCACCCAAATCAAACCCCCTACTTTGCTCAGGAAACCCAGGTGCCATAAATAGATTTTCTCACCTCCCCACAGTCAGGGAGTAGAAACCACTGGGAGTCGTTGAGGTTTGTAATGAGATTGGGGCTGCTGGTGGTACCAGGCAGCTGCTTCACCTCTGGCTTAATGAGGCTGTAATTAGCCAGGGGTGGGAGCACAGGCTGTGCAAGGGGAGGGCCCACGTGGGAATTAATTTCCATTCCTCCCTCAGGGCCAGGGGGAGGTTTGCTTATAGATGGGTCAGTAAACTCAGGTGGGCTGGGTGGTCTTTGCTGGGGGTGAGCTGGTTTCTGCTCTTTGATGCAAACATGTCCTCTCCGTGCCAGCAACAGGGATTACCCAGTCTGTCCATGACCAAGGTGCTCCAGGGATCTGCTGCAGGATCCCCTCAGGACAGGTCCCAGGCAGGGGGACTTTCTCCTGCACCCACAAAGCTGATCTCACACCCATAAATCACCTCCCTGCTCTGCTGCCCAGGGAACAGAGGAGCCTGCTCATAAATCAGGAAT
The DNA here is from genome assembly GCA_038380795.1 of Pyrocephalus nanus. Lineage (NCBI taxonomy): Eukaryota > Metazoa > Chordata > Aves > Passeriformes > Tyrannidae > Pyrocephalus > Pyrocephalus nanus. The sequence continues at coordinate 8,703,963 of CM076278.1, forward strand.
AAAACTAACTTGGCATCTTTGGTGAGCAAATTAAATTGTGGGCTTTGGAGGAATGTTTCTGTTTGGCCGAATCATTAATAAATCAATGGGAGCCATAAGGAAGAAGAGAGGGGCTGTGCCCTGTGCCACACGGAGAGCTGGGGGGTGGCACGAGCCATCCCCATCCCTGTGTCCCCTCAGGCAGTGCACAGTGGCCCTGGAGCACCCCGGGGAGAGCAGAGGGACCCCGATCCTACACACTCCCCCCCCATGTAGGGCTCACCCACCCCAGGGAACGCTGCGAGGCGCAGGTTAATAAATCAGTTTGTCTCCAGCCCGGTTTGCTTTGTGTGCCTGACAATAGCCCGTTGTAAATGGCAGCCCCTTGCCTCTTCTACTGAAAGGCTTTTAATTAAAATATGGAAGGGGCTTTTCTGTGTACTTAAAAAAAAAAAAAAAAAAAAAAAAAAAAAAAAAAAAAAAAAAGAGAGAGAGAGATTTCAGCACACTCCCATTCCAATTCTGGGCGTTAATTTATTCGTGCCTTCCTGGTGTTTGTGATCCACGTCTTTGTGCAGTGATCCAGCCCCATTAGGCAGTTGAGGGGCGATGCTGGGAACAAGAGTCATGTGCCAGTAGGGCTGGAGAGCCAGTGGTGGTGGTGAACCAGTGGTGATGGGGAGCCAGAAATGATGGTGGGCCATCAGTAATGTGAGCTCACTCAGTCGCTTTGTCCCAAGGTTGGGCAGAGGGACACGAGGAACCTCGCTGTGGGACAGTGGTGCCATCAGGGCGAGTGGGAATGTGTCAGGCCCTGGAACTGCCCAGGAGCTCAGGCCCAGCTTCAGCCCTGAGCACAGAGAAGAAAGACCCTCATGGGATGCAGATAGCTGCTCCCAGAGCTCTGCCCCCATCCTGTGTCAGGGAAGGCAGTGCATCCCCTGCCAGCTGTCACTGAGTAGGTTTGGTCCTGGGGTTCCAGAAACCCTGGCAGGGGTCCTGCTGCGTCCCCCATGCCACCTCTCTGGTTTGGGGGTCAGGTTTTTGCCTTCTCCAATAGGAAAGGCTGGGGCCATCCCAGGGCTCTGCTTTGCCCTCCAGCAGAGAGGTACGAGCCATCCCAGTGTCTCCCACATCCTCACAAATGATTTAGATTGTTCGATAGTTGTGGATGCCCCATCCCTGGAAGTGTTCAAGGACAGGCTGGACAGGGCTTGGAGCAAACTGGTCTAGTGGAAGGCGTCCCTGCCCATGGCAGGGGGTTGGAACAGGATGGACTTCAACAACCCAAACCATTCTGTGATAGCACAGAAGCCCATCACCGCAGGTGATGGAGCTTCATGGCCATCTCCCCTCTGCTTCCAGCCCCTCTCCCCCCCTGCTTTGCCCCCATCCATCCCTCTCTCCCCATCCCTTTCCCCCCATCCCTCTCCTCTCCCCCCCGCCCGCCGGGCCCGGGCAGCGCCCGCACCGCGCCCGTTACAACGTCGCCACCTGGCGGCCACCGCGGTAACTGCAGCGCGTCCCCGCGGGCCGGGCCGGGCGGACACGGCGGGGACACGGAGGGGACACGGAAGGGACACCCTGAGGGGGACGCTGAGGGACATGGGGGGCACAGAAGTGCAGGGTGAGGCCCCTCGGGGCACAGCAGCCCTCCCTCTCCCCTCGGTGCCCGCGGGATATGCACTGAGCTGTGCCCGGTCTCAGCTCTCGCTGCCCCCCAGGATGCCCGGGGAGGGTGTCCGGGCCCCTCCACCGGCCGCCTTTCTGCCACGGCTACTTCTTCCCGGGCACATTCTCCCTGCAATTAGCACATGCTCTTTAATTAATTTTCCTCTTTTATTGCTTCCCCCAAATTATCTCGACTCCGGCACCGTTCGCGGGTGCTCGGCAGATAACGCTGCTATTTATGGCCTTCCCTGTCAGTGCTGTGGCTCGGGAGGCCAGGACAGAGACCTCTCCCCTGGGCTGCATCCTGTTGCCAATGCAGGGCACAGCCCTGGGACAGGCCAGGAGCTCAGGGACGGGGAATCATCTGTCCTTGTCCCCATCCTCAGGCCAGCCTCCCCCTGGCTCTGTTTGGTGGGTGGCAGCTCTTCCCCAGACCCCTGGGCTGGACAAATCCTCCTGGCCACAACCACGGTGATATATCCTTCTGATGGAAAACAGAGCTGAATCAGGCAAAACTGCTGAATTAAATCTGTCTGGAAGAAGCTGTTAGACATGGAAACCTTCTGAACGTGAAAGGGGGAGGGATAAAACCCTTGGAATGCTCCTGAGGATGCTGCCAGCAGAAAGGGGCTGTGGTGGGGGGGGCGTGATGAGCAAGGGAAGGATGTTCCCAACACTCCACGCGGTGTGAACTGAGGTGCAGGGATGTAACAGAGGGCACAGAGGCTGAGGAGATGAATTCCAGCCACCAGCCAGCACTGGGACACACAGGTCACCCCGTGGCCCCCCCTCAGTGGGGATGGGGTGGCCACCACTGCCAGCTTCAAACTGCAGCTCTGAGCTGCACAGGAATCCATCCTTCTACCATTAATGAGCTTTCTCCCTTTGAAAATAATCATTACCAATAAACAAATACAGCAGGCAGTGTATATAAGCATCAAATTAAGTAGCTACATGCATTTGTTATATTTGATATAGCCTTGTTAACTGGAAATTCCTGGGTTTGGAATACGTATTGATTTCAGCAAACATATATTATTTTACTGTAAGTACCAACAGCCATTGTAGTTAATATACAACAGTTTAATTTAAAATGCATTAGTTTAATAAAAATGCATAAAACAGAAGGGAATTGCATTAGCTTCAATAAAAAATTCAATTTCATAAATATTATCCAGTGTTAAAATGCATTGATTTCCCGGGAAAATGTATTGGTCAGAGGCAATTTACATTGGTTGGGATGGGAACGTCCTGGTGTGTATACATATGTATTAGTTTAGTCAAATGTGTCTGATCACAGGAAAAAAAAATACCGGTTGGAGCAAGGGATATTCGTAAGGAAATGGTGTGGAGCGAGTGGCGGCACGGGCTGGCTCTGGAGCATCCTGGCACACAGATGTGGCTGTGCTGGGGCCTGGACACCCCCAAACCAGCTCTGTGCATGCTCAGACCGCCGGGATTCCCGGGACACGGGGAGCCCGTTATCGGCCCCGGGCAGGACTTGGCTGGGGCGCAGGGACATGTCTGGCTCAGGCTGAGCACACGCCTGGCAGAGAGCGGGGGTTAATCAAATCCTTTTGACTCCGTTTTTTATCGAGCTCAAGAGGGGCTGGCCTATTAATTAGAAAGGCTTTTTCATGTAAAACACAGGCTCTTTTGCAGATAAGAAGGGACTACGCTTGATTCTGCCTCGGCACGGGTACGTGCGTTATTCCCTGACATCCCTTCACTGGCTGCAGCCGCTTCCCACAGCTCTTTTGTTCACTCCAGGGCTCCAGAGGCACATGTGGACAGACAGACATATTTAAAGCACTCAGGGGTGCCAATAAGTGCCAAGTGCCAATAAGCCCCTGATATCTATGGTGGGAGAAGGATATGACTCCTGGAGATGCCTCTGTCCACAGGCTTGGATCCTCGTGGGGAGCGGGATCTGGCCTGTGCAGCACAGAGGATTGCAGCTGACAGCAAGCACTGGAGGAGATGCATTGTCTTACAAATTACAACAGAAATTCAGGCAGCCACCTGCACCCCATCCCATCCCAGATTTCTGTGCCCCTTCGGCACCACCGACCCCTCAAAGCCCCCAGTCACCATCTCATCCCAACCACAACCTGGGCAATGCTGGGGAGAGACCCAGCTCCGGCCTCTTCCAGGCTGGGCGGGCAGAAATGCTTATCCCCCAAAAAAATCCTGTTCTGGAAGATCTCCACGGCTCCAGGGCTGCCTCCTGAGCTGCCAGCCGTGCCCAGGATGGACACGGAGCTGGGGATGGGAGCGCCCAGGCGGCGCCAGCGGCTCCACGGCCAACCGGTCCCGTGGAACCACCACACATCACTTCCCTGATGCTTATGGATTTTTCCTTAATGCCACAAATTAAGGTAATTGGGCTCGGCTGGCCGATGGATCCAGCTGAACTTGGCAGGAGGAGGGATTGGCCGTGCCGAGATTGATCCCCCTCATCCCCGGCTGTGCCCAGGGCTGGTCCTGGTCCCAGCTCTGCCCCTGCAGCTCTCTCTCCTGCCCCTGTGCTCACACAGACCCCAAAGCACACCCTGAAATCCCTTTCCTGAGCTGCAGCTCCATCCAGATGAGCTGATCATTCCCAGATCAGGATTTTTCTCCTCTCCAGGCAATTTTCCCAACACATTTCCCTGCTGCCTACAGAAATCCTCCCTGTAATGCCATCCTTGCTGGCTCGGCCGCAGCAGCCGGGCAGCGAGGTGAGACGGAGCGGCGAGTGCCAGGGATTAAACACGATATTTGTGTCCTCTGGGAGAACAAGGGCAGCGTCTGGGCAGAGCCCGGAGCTCTGGGGATCTGGTTTCACAGTCCCTTTTGTTCCCAGCCTTGTCCCAGACCTCCAACCTCCTCGGCATGCAGAGGGGACGATGCCAGGAGTGAGGCTGGCAGCCCCCTGTGCCCAGCCACTGGGTCATGGCCATGCCAGGCACCACAGAGCTTGGGGGGGCTGATGGGCATCGTTGGGCTGCCAGCACCATTCCCACCCCAGTATTCCCGCTCATCCATCTCCAGCCTCATCCTGGGCAAGGCAAGAGGGAGGGGAGATAAAACAAACAGGCTAAAAATACTGAAGACAAAAGGCAACCACCCAATAGCCCAGTCCTGGCAGCCATCGATCCTGCTCCATGAGAGCAGTGCACATGGCAGGGGTTTTGTGGGATTGCTGCCTGCCTGCCGTGGGTTCCATGGCTCCTGCTGCAGAAATGCAGTCTCTGGACAGGGCAATTGTGCCACAGCCAGGGTGGCTGTGCCATGGCCGAGGTGGCTGTGCCATGTCCAGCTGGTGAGTCGTGCCATCCGGGTAGGGTGAGTGCCATCACTGGTGGGTGCTGCAGGATGTGTCCCTGGGACAGAGCCCAGCATGGAGAGAGTTAAATCTTTGTATCTCTGGGACCTGGGTGAGCAAGTGTTTGGCTTAACTGGGTGACAGGTGCCTCAGTGGGGGGTGACACTTGAGAGAGGAGCCCTTCGTGCCTGCCTGGCTTTGTGGGAGCTCAGCATCCACCTCCGGCCTCGTCCCGGATGGGGCTGCAGCAGGATGGTCCCTGTTCCGCCACAGATGGAGTGTCCAGGCAGCTGCTCCTGCTCTTGGAGCATCCCAAACGAGGGGATCCCAGGGCAGGGGGGGCTCCTCCACCTCCAGCAGCTGAGCAGAGCCCAGCTTTGCCGTGCCAATGCTGCGATGGGGCACCAAGCATCCCAAAGATGCCTGGCAGGACCGAGGGAAAACTCCACAAGGCTTGCGGGATTGTTGCTGGGAGTCCCCTGGGGCCGGGCCCTCCCTGCATGTCCCAACAGAGGGGACAAGCCCGGCCCCAGCCCGAGTGACAAAGGCAGGTGGGGCTGTTCCCGTGCAGTCCGGGGTCAGCATCCCCAGGGTGGGAGCCGGGGCAGCCCGGCACTTGGTTAACCTTGAAACCCTCCCGGGCTCACATGTCACGTCAGCCGGTGACAACAACAAGCTGCTATTCCAGATTAGAGAGAGAGAGGGCCAGAGAAAGGCAGAGACAACAGGGCTGGGGGCGGCCAACTCACCTATTACAGCCAAAAGTGGGCATGGGGCTATTTTTAACCCGGAGGGGGGTGTATTTATTGTTTGAGCCGGGGGAGAGAGCGACTGCCTCCAGGACACCCCTGGCTGCAACATCGGCGGCTCTGCAAGGCCATGGTGAGTACTGAGAGCCCAGAGCTCCAGTGGGGAGACAGAAAATCCACTAGATTTTTCACCAGGATAGTTTGAATGGAAAGAGAGTGATGGAGGCAGCAGGGATCTGAGGGGTCGAGGGTCCATCCTGCCCTGGAAAGGGGGTGAGCAAACTGGGGAGCATCTGGCTGGATCAGCAGCACCCCGGAGGGAACAGCGGGGTGTCTCCCGTGCTAGCAGAGCTTTCTGACTGGGGCAGAACTTTTTGGGTCCAAATGCCATTTTGCAACTTTCCCTTCCTCCATGCAGTGGGAGGAAGGGCTATTGTGTCCCCCAAAGCCCTCCTGCTCTCCCTCCTCTTGCAGATTCCCCCAGTGAGAGGGAACAGCTGCTGGAGCAGGCACTGAAATGAGGGATGATGGGCAGGGTGGGACAGTCGGGGTCTCTGTCCTTCACTCCTTTTTACAACACACATGGAGCCATTTCTGGTTGTTTCAAGCCTCAGTGCAGGAGGAGGCAGAACTTTTTATTAAGCAAATACTTCAATAAGTGCAAAACAGGGTAAGGAAGCACCTAGTGATTTCCCACCTCATCTTTTCTTGGACATATTTGGCTAAATTCATCAGGAGCTGTAATTTAAGCAGGAATCTTAATGCCCCTCAGTATCCCAGAGCTGCAGGGGGAAACCAGCAAGCCCCCAGGAAAGAGTCCCAGCCCAGACCTACCATGAAGGAGTCATGGCTAAGGGCAATTTCATGCTTTTATTCCACCCCATAAAAAGCCAGTGAGTTAATGATTCATCTTTGAACCCTTGCAGGCACCCAAGAAAGCCAAGAAGAGGATTGAAGGTGCTAATTCCAACGTCTTCTCCATGTTCGAGCAGGCCCAGATCCAGGAATTCAAAGAGGTAGGTGGGCGTGGTGGGAAGGACTGAGGGTCCTTGGTGTGATATGACCTTCAGCTCTTTCCTTGGTGCTCTCAGATCAGGGACAGCTGGTTCTCATCAACAGGCAGCACACCCATTTTTTGGATCATTTTATTTTAAAAATGAGAATAACAACTCAATGACGTTGTTAAATATGGCATTGACTCTGAGCTTCCAAGGAACCTGCACCCCACAGAGGAGCTGGCAGCATCCTGGAGAGCTAAAGCACATCTCCCAGCTAACTCCCACCTGCAGTGCCAGGAGCTCTTACCCCCTGCACAGCAGGCACATGGTCCTGGGTAGATTCCAGTTCCAGGGATAACCGGCCCCAGTCGGGGAGCTGATGACTCAGGCTGGCTTCTGTTGTTGGTCTCATACTGGAGTGAGAGGGCTCTGGCCAAAGAAAGGGTTTCTACAGCATTAGGGTTTGGGTTGCCACTGCCCGAGGCTGCAGGGGCCAGGATTGCTGCTGGATTAGGGATTGGGGTGGGTTGTTGCTCCCTCACTGGGTGAGGATCCCAAAGTCCCTCCCTGGAAGGGCTCAAAGGGCCCTTTTCCCATCCAAGCTGAAGGGAGGGGGAGAGTACTAAAGCCAACAATTCTCGCTTTCCCTGTGCTCCCTCCTCCTGTGCTTCCAGGCATTCACCATCATGGATCAGAACCGGGATGGCTTCATCGACAAGGCGGATCTCAGAGACACATTTGCTGCCCTTGGTGAGCCCTTTCTTAGCCCCCTCCCCTCCCCAGCAGCTTTGCCAACATTAGACCTGTTAAGTGAGAAACGAGGGGGGAGCCCCCATTTAACCAAACCCCCATCATTAACTGTATCTCCCGTTTTGCCAAAACCCTCCCGATCCAAACCCAGGCCTGTTAGCCCGTGAGATTCCATGGGTGACCCAGAGCAGCTCCCACAGCAGCACTGGTTTATCCCAGCAGTACTAGAGCCAGCTCCTGGATTACACTCAGCCAAATGCCTCTTCCCATGCTGAGGAGCACCTGGCTGTGCCCATCCCACGGCATCCCGGGCTGTGTAGGCATTAAAGGGGATTTACGGGATCTGGGGGAGGCTGTAATGTTGTGAGCTTGGCTCTCCCATCAGGGAGGTCACCATGAATCAGCAATGGGGCCAGGGAGTCCCAAGGACAACCCAGCCCCAGGAAAAAGGAGGGAGGCATTCAGTTCTGGCACTGGGGACCAGAGGGAATGCCAGTGCTGGTGGGTTTGACCCAAAACACCTCCTGAGGAGGGCTGAAGCAGGCTGATCTGTGGGGCAGTGAGGGAAGAAAGCAGCACAGTGTCCCTCTTTTCTGTGAACCTGGAGCCAAAAAAAACAGAGCTGCAGATGGTTCTCCCCCCTCGCTCCTGCTGCTGCTGTTCCTCGTCAGAGGTGGCTCCCCAGGGATGTGCTGCTTCCCTTGCTGGTGGGGGGGAACTCCCACAGGAAGGGTCCCATGGTGTGTTCTAGCCCCCAGCACATAGAGCAGAGCAGCCAAAGATGGACATGGAGTTGACCCAACACTGCTCTCCCCAGGGCGCCTGAACGTGAAAAATGAGGAGATCGATGAGATGATAAAGGAGGCCCCTGGTCCGATCAACTTCACCGTGTTCCTCACCATGTTTGGAGAGAAACTCAAGGGTGAGTTTGGGGAGCTGGAGGGGTGGTCACTGGGCACCCAGGGAGGTGGAGAGTGGTCGGTGGGCACCCACACCATCATCAACATCCTGTCCCAGCTGGGGAAGCCACCCAGCTCCTGGGACCCCAAACCCTTCCAGGTGAGACCTGTCAAAGGCTCCTTGGAGGTCCCCAATCTCACTCCATCTCACTCCATGGGGGGTGATGATCTCTGTGCCTCAGTTTCCCCAGCCATTTACAAAACCCAAATGGCTGTGATGCTGCTGTCCCCACAGGAAAGGGGGGGACAGGAGTTCCTGTAGTACCTCTGATCGTTCTGACACCAGCAGTGTCACCAATGGCCACGCTGGCCACCAACCACACTTCGACCCATTGCCCCATCCAGCTGCACCCTGCATCCTGTTCTTAACCCAAGGAATGCAGCCTCCTGCGGATCTCCAGGAGGCTACAGGGCCCCAAGGGCTGAGCCTGGAGCTCTATAAATACCCTGCAAAGATTAGATAAACGCCGGATGCCGGAGCGGTGGCGACACAGCCGGCTTTGTGCTCACACCACCACCCCACGTCTGCTCCTTTGCATGCCACCACCCGCACTCAAGTGTCCAGTTGCAGGGTCAGCATTCCTGCAGGGACCCTGCTTCCCCCTAGAAAGGCTGGGGGAAGCAGGAGGATTCCTGCTCTGACACCTCCGATGGCCACGGCTGTGTCACCCACAGGTGCCGACCCAGAGGAGACGATCCTGAACGCATTCAAGGTGTTTGATCCAGAGGGGAAAGGCCTGAAATCTGCCTAGTGAGTGTAGGGGTACCTGGGGCAGGGGGTGAGGAGGGGGTGTTCCCACCAAGACCTCCCCGGTGCTTACCACAGTCTCTCGTTTGCAGCATCAAAGAAATGCTGATGACACAGGGCGAGAGGTTTTCCCAGGAAGAGGTATGAGCTGCTTCCCACCCTATGCCAGCTTCCCGTGCCTTTCATCCCGACAGACCCCATCCCTTCTCCCAGCCCTGGTCCCAAAACCCTTCTGTGCCACCTTTTCAACCTGGCTCTTCCCTGGCAGATCGACCAGATGTTTGCAGCCTTCCCTCCAGACATGTCGGGCAACCTGGATTACAAGAACCTGGTCCACGTCATCACGCACGGCGAAGAGAAGGACTAGCCCACGCTCAGGGCTGGGGCTGCCACTGGGAGATCACCTCTCCCCAGGTCACACGGGGCTTCCCTTTCCTCTTCCCCTGGAGAGGCACGTGCCTGGGAATTTGTCACAGGAACGGCATCCCCATTAAACTGCCCTTTGGCAAGAGGAAATGCAGCTGCTGGCATGAGCAGTGCTGGGGCTCGTGTGGTGTGTCTGCATGGTGCGTCTGCGCCCCACAGGAGACCCTGGACCCCTCCCAAACCCCACTGCCCCCAGACTCCCAGCCCTACTGCACGTCACCCTCGTGTGCCCTCAAATCCCTCTGCCTTGCTGTCTCCCTGCTCCCACCCCACACTGGGCTGTGGCCATCCCGCCTGGTCCCACCAGCCCAGGACCAGCACTGAGCTCAGATTTACTTTAGGCAGCAGAGGGTTACCAGCTTAGCAGGGAACACCCTGCGAGCACAGTCACCCCCTGCATCCCACCCGCCATCCCTGGGCCCCTTGGGCAGGCACGGTTCAGGAGCAGGACCGTGGTCCCCAAATCCAGCTGCGGGAAGCACACTGGGCTGTGTGACAGGGACTTCACCCCAACACCGAGCAGCTGATCCCCACCGCAGTTGTGGGTCTGTCAGCAGCGGGTGAAGCCTGGCCAAAATACCACCTGGTGAGCTTTTGAAGCCTGCAGAAGGTGTTGGGAAGGTGGAGTGACATCCAGGCCACAGAAGTTCAAGAGGGAAATTGCTTCTTTACTTCGCCTGCGCTGGGCTCTTGGATGGGGATCTCCTCCTCTTCCTGCCCGTGCTGCGGGGCTTGGCCGCCTCCTCCTCGTGCCTCCTGACAACCATCTGACGCAGCTGGGCCTTGTCCAGCGGCTCTTCCACTGCCCAAGAGAACGACCAGCCCATCGTATCACCAGCTTTGTGCACCCGGTGGGGCAGGACAGGCTGGTTGGGGTTGACCAGGGAGGATGTGTGTGTGTGTGGGTGGATGTGTGTGGATGTGTGTGGTTGTGTGTGGGTGGGGGTGTGTGTGGGTGTGAGTGGATGTGTGTGGGTGTGTGTGGGTGTGTGTGGATGTGTGTGGGGGGGTGTGTGTGGATGTGGGGGGGTGTGGTTGTGTGTTGGTGTGTGTGGGTGTGTGTGGATGCGTGTGGATGAGTGTGGCTGTGTGTGGGTGTGGGTGTGTGTGGGTGTGTGTGGATGTGTGTGGGTGTGTGTGGATGTGTGTGGGTGTGTGTGGGTGTGTGTGGGTGTGTGTGGATGTGTGTGGGTGTGTGTGGGTGTGTGTGGGTGTGTGTGGGTGTGTGTGGATGTGTGTGGGTGTGTGTGGATGTGTGTGGGTGTGTGTGGGTGTGTGTGGATGTGTGTGGGTGTGTGTGGGTGTGTATGGGTGTGTGTGGATGTGTGTGGGTGTGTGTGAGTGTGTATGGGTGTGTGTGGATGTGTGTGGGTGTGTGTGAGTGTGTATGGGTGTGTGTGGATGCGTGTGGATGAGTGTGGCTGTGTGTGGGTGTGGGTGTGTGTGGGTGTGTGTGGGTGTGTGTGGGTGTGTGTGGGTGTGTGTGGGTGTGTGTGGATGCGTGTGGATGAGTGTGGCTGTGTGTGGGTGTGGGTGTGTGTGGGTGTGTGTGGATGTGTGTGGGTGTGTGTGGATGTGTGTGGGTGTGTGTGGATGTGTGTGGGTGTGTGTGGATGTGTGTGGGTGTTGGTGTGTGTGGGTGTGTGTGGATGTGTGTGGGTGTGTGTGGATGTGTGTGGGTGTTGGTGTGTGTGGATGTGTGTGGATGCGTGTGGATGAGTGTGGCTGTGTGTGGGTGTGGGTGTGTGTGGATGTGTGTGTGGGTGTGTGTGGATGTGTGTGTGGGTGTGTGTGGGTGTGTGTGGGTGTGTGTGGATGTGTGTGGGTGTGTGTGGATGTGTGTGGGTGTGTGTGGGTGTGTGTGGATGTGTGTGGGTGTGTGTGGGTGTGTGTGGATGTGTGTGGGTGTGTGTGAGTGTGTGTGGATGTGTGTGGGTGTGTATGGGTGTGTGTGGATGTGTGTGGGTGTGTGTGGGTGTGTGTGGATGTGTGTGGATGTGTGTGGATGTGTGTGGGTGTGTGTGGATGTGTGTGTGGGTGTGTGTGGATGTGTGTGGGTGTGTGTGGGTGTGTGTGGATGCGTGTGGATGAGTGTGGCTGTGTGTGGGTGTGTGTGGGTGTGGGTGTGTGTGGATGTGTGTGGATGTGTGTGGGTGTGTGTGGATGTGTGTGGGTGTGTGTGGGTGTGTGTGGGGGTGTGTGGGGGTGTGTGGGGGTGTGTGGGGGTGTGTGGCTGTGTGTGGCTGTGTGTGGGTGTGTGTGGATGTGTGTGGGTGTTGGTGTGTGTGGGTGTGTGTGGATGCGTGTGGATGAGTGTGGCTGTGTGTGGGTGTGGGTGTGTGTGGGTGTGTGTGGATGTGTGTGTGGGTTTGTGTATGGATGTGTGTGGGTGTGTGTGGGTGTGTGTGGGTGTGTGTGGGGGTGTGTGGGGGTGTGTGGATGTGTGTGGCTGTGTGTGGGTGTGTGTGGGTGTGGGTGTGTGGCTGTGGGTGTGAGTGGCTGCAAGGGTTGACCATGGGGGAATTGGGGAACGGCTCCTGCACAACCACGGCCCTTCCCTCCCTCCTCCCGTGCTCACCAGCGCCGGGGTCGGTGCTGTCCAGGCTGGGGGGCGGCGGGCAGAGCTTGTCCCGATCCAGCACCCAGAGGAGCCCCTCGTTTCCACTCGAGGGGCTGATGAAGGACTGTGACCGGTGCGCGCGGTCGACTGACGTGTAGCGCAGGAGGGACTCCACCGCCAGGAACTCGTCGGCCTTCTCCTCCACAGGACCTGGGTGGGAAGGAGCAGCATCCCACAGGGTCCCTGCACCGAGATCCTACACCAGGACCCTGCCCAACTTCCCCTCCCAGCCTTTGCAGAGGAGGGGATCCATTGGCTTCCCCAAGGGAGCAACGGTGGGCAGCCTGACTCCCCAGGGGCAAGGGACCAAGGCTGGGTCATGAAATCATAGAATCACAGAATCAGTAAGGTTGGAAAAGACCTCCAAGATCATGATGTCTGACCTCCAACTGAATACCCTCATGCCTACTAAACCATATCACAAAGTGCCACATCCACTCGTTATTGTTACACTTCCAAGATGGTTCCCTGGGGAGCCTGTTTTGACACTTGACCATTCTTTCAGTGAAGAAATTTTTCCTAATATCCAGCCTGAACCTCCCCTCGTGCAATTCCCCTTGTCTTGTTGCCAGCTATCTGAGAGAAAAGGCTGACCCCACCTCCCTACAACACCCAGGGGTGAGATTAGGGTTTGGGGGACCACTGGGATGTTTATACAGCTGAGTTGGCTCCCGAATTCACTGGGAATGTGATGCTGCAAATTCACCTTGGGCACACCCTGCCTGATGGGGCAGAGGGAAAAAAACTAGCTCAATTAAAACACAGAGGGTGGTGGACACACACAGCTCAGGCCACGTGGTTTGGGAAGGCAGGCCTACCAAAAAGTGGCATCAAGCTGCTCCCGAGTGGCTTCACTATCTTTGTGGTGTCACAGTCAGTGTCTTTCGAGATGGACTCAATGCGGGATTGAAGCTGTCCCACGAGTTTGCTGCTCTCTTTGCATTTGGCTTCATACATGTTGTCTTCCTCAGTGGCTTCTGTTATTTTTGCCTGCCAGCAAAGGTTTTGGCAGGTGTCACACCAGCCCCTCGCTGATCCCACCACCCCAGTGCTGCCCAGTTTCAGTCTGGATGCTGGAGACAGTCACAGAATCACAGAATGGGTCAGGTTGGAAGGGACCACACTGGGTCATCCAATCCAACCTTCCTGCTCATCTCAGAGCACATCTAACAGGATTGCATCCAGGCAGTTCTGGAATATATCCAGTGAGGGAGACTCCACACCCTCTGGGGACGGTCTGATCCAGTGCTTGGCCACTCACACAGCACTTTTTAGATATAAACTAAAGAAACATCCCAGGAGAGGCTGTGGGATGCTCCCATCCCAAGCTCCCCATGCCAGACCAGGGCTGGCAGGAGCCCCACAGTCACCCTCCCACCATGCACTGGGAGCTGCCAAAACCTTTGCAGGGCCCATTTCTACCCACACCTCTCCAGCCACTTGCCAGAGCAGTGCTGACAGGACCAGACTCCCTGGTACAAGTGCTGGGACAGACAGGGATTTGTGGCTCTTCCTGAGGGAATTCATGGCTGCCATACCTCCAGCTCCTGCATGACATGAAACCAGGCCCTCGTCTCCTCTTCTCGCTCCGCCACGGTGGCTGTCATATCATCCTGTGCAAACACAAGCACGTGGAAGGGGTGCTGATGGAATGATCACCAGACATGCCAAACAGAGACTGGGGACACCCCTCTGCCCTGGGAGCAGGGACATCCCTCTTGACTCCTCTGGGGACCACTGTCCCCAGGCCAGGAGGGCAGGGCATGGATGTCCCCACTTTTCATTCCAGCCAGCACCACACACTTCAAGGAAGCCCTTGGCTGTCCTGGTTGCTGCAGTATTTTTCCTGGGTACACGGTGGCAGCATTGAGACACGTTTAGTTCTGAGAACACAGCGTTGGGAATTGTATTTTTGACTACTCCTTTGCATCCCCTAAATCCCAGCCGTGTGGGAGCCAGCCAGCCAGGCTCTGCTGTGGGCAGTGACGCTGGACCCTCGGGAGAGGACAAACCCACTCCAGGCCAAAAGCGCTGTGTGGGAGAGGGAGATGTGAAGAGCCTGGAACAGACCTGAATGTCCTTGATCCTCTGTCTCATGCTCTCATTCCCAGAGTTCAGCCTGATGCCATAGGCGAAGAGGATGAAGAATCTCCTTCTCTTTTCCACGAACTCATCCAAGAACTGGTCGATCTCTCCGTCCGACATCTCCAGCAGGCGCTTGTGGGCCACCTCATGACTCTCTGCCTGGCTCTGCTTGGCCCACTCAGCTGCCTTCAAAGCTGAGAGAGACACAGAGCCCCGGCTGTCCTTCGCAGAGCCCTCCCTGCAGTGCTGGGGGGTTTGCTGGGGTGCTCCCCAGAGGGCCAGAGGGTGTCTTTATTTCACACAGAAACTAAGCAGGGAGCTCAATGTTCTCAAGGGAATGGAGCAAACACAGTGGGACCCCTTCTCAGGAGGATAAAGTGAGTACATTAGATTAGATTAGATTAGATTTTAGGAAGAAATTCTTCCTTGTGAGGGTGGTGAGGCCCTGGCACAGGTTGTCCAGAGAAGCTGTGGCTGCCCCATCCCTGGAAGTGCCCAAGGCCAGCTTGGATGGGATTTGGAGCAACCTGGTCTAGTGGAAAGTGTCCCTGCCCGTGGCAGGGGGTGGAATGAGATGGGCTTTAAAGTCCCTTCCAATCCAAACCAACCCAAAACATGACAAAGGGAGCCATGGCTGCAAGAGGAGCAGGTCCCCAAGGGCACCCCAAGGCCCTCAGTGCTGGGTGACCTCACTCAGATATCACTGTTCAGCCTTTTCCCTTGTAGGGTGAAGGCTGGGTTAGGGAGCCTGCAGGCAGGGCAGAGGTCCTGCCTTTGGGGTGCAGTGCTGTAAACCACCATAACCAACCCCCCCCAAGTCTGTGAACTTTGGGGTTGTGGTCCCAGTTGCACATATTCTCCCTCCTCTGATACCTTCTCTGTGTTTGGCTTTTTCCTTCAGTTCGGACAGATCTGTACGTTTGGTGACAAAGAAATTTTTCCGTTTGATCTCCTGCTGAAGGGCACACTTCAGCTCCAGCATCTTGATGTTGAACTTGATGGTGTGTTTGTAGCGTGCTTCCCTAATGTCCGAGATCTTCGAGAGACACTCCATCCTGCACACAGAGAGCAGCAGTCACACCGTGCTTTGTGTTCCTGGCCATTCCCATGCACCCCTGTGCCTGATCTAGCCCAGATCCCCCCGTGATGCTGTGCCTGTTCCTGGCTCTCATCTGGGGGTAGTGGTGTTACTCCAAGGCCAGCAGCAAACAAACACAGCTCTTGGTGGGGTTTGGCACTTGAGCATTGTGCCCAATTCAGGTGGGACTCAGAAGGAAGAGACAATTCACCCCACCCTGAGAAATATCCGGCATAGGTGGAATAAAACTCCCTGGAGGTACCAATCTCCCTGCACTGACCAGGCACCCAACCCTCAGCAGGCAGCTCTGGTAAGAGCAGCAACTCCTCTCTCTGAAGACACAGCTGGCCTCTAAACATCGATACTCATGGCTGGCACTGCCCCTCAGCACCGAGTTTTCCCCACGGGGCTGGCAGGGCCACGTACAGCTGCTCGTAGTCTTCTGTGGCGAGTTCAATAGCAACGTTCAGCTGCCTATTCTGCTGAGTCAGCTGCCTTTCGTACTTCCAGTAGTAGTTGTCAAAAATGGCTTTCTGGATTGTCAGGCTCCGGGTCTCCTCCCGGAGCTCGTTGTTTCGGGTCAGGATGGTGTTGTAACGCACAGTGGCCTGGGGAGAGCGGAGCAAAAGGTTTGGGACTGGTGGGAGATTAAGGGGCTCGGGTTTCTGCTTGAAGACCTTGACTAGGGCAGGGACAAACACAGCCCAGGAGATTTGAAGCTGGCACTGCACTGTCCTCCTCCCCGAGAGAGGAAAGGCAACAGAGGATCAGGGCAATCACAGCAGACACCTGGAGCTGGTGTTGTCCAAGGCAAGGTGGCTCCAGGCAGCTTGGTTTGATCACTAAACAGGTGCAGACCTTCAGGCCTCTTGGCACGGCACAGGCCCTGCTTTTGGGTCACCAAGCTTGAAGGAGCCTTTGAGATATTCTGGGAGCAATCAGGCTGGGGGAACCAGACTGGTGCTTTATGCAGCTTGTGCCAACCACAGGAATTTGCACCACTGCTCTTTGTCCTGACCAAGAAGGTCCCAGGCCCCTCTGTGGCCTCACAAAGGTCTCCAAAATGTTTGCTTACTCGGTTAAGCCGGAACTCCAGTCCATCGACCTTCTCCTGCAGCCGTTTGTGATTCCTCGCTTCCAGTGCCTTCGCTGTTATCTCTCTTTGCTTTGTAATGTGTCTTTCCCACTCTCTCACCTGCACACACACAGAGTGGGGAAAAAAGAAAAAAGGAAGTATAATCTCCACCCCTACATTCTGGACTCTTGTCAGGACGCGCAGCCAAAGAAAATACCCTCTGCTGACCTGAACTGCAGCAACCATGTCATTAATGAGCTCACACTTATACAAGCAGCTTTTATCCCAAAGGATCCCATCCTGCACGTGCAGAAACATAAACTGTAACTGGGAATGGGTTTATTTTTGTGTCATGAAGAAAGTGCAGCTGCCTCTGGAGGGAACTCCAGCAGGTGTTGAGCAAGGCACAGCAGCACTCTGTGGGGTGGAAGAGGCAACGAGGATGGGGTTTCGGTTGAGGTTATGTGCTGGCCAGGCAGGGATCCGTGGGGTTCTCCCTGGGAATCAGCAGAGGAAAATTTTGCCAGAAGTGGGAAGCTGTCAGAGCAAATAAATCCACAGGAAGAATGAAGTAGTTGGAGAACAGTGTAGAAGGGGCAGGTTGAGGAGGTATGACTGAGCCAAGAGATCCCTGAGTGAAAGCTGACCCTGTTGGGAAAGCTCTACAGCACCTCCAGCAACTGCAAACTATCCAAGCACGTTCCTTGTCTGCCATCACGGGCAGCTGGCTCAAAGCAGAAGGCTGAAGGGCCCTGTCTCTTCCATAGCCCCACTTTTCCCTTGGCCTCTCACCCCACTGCTGCCCAAATCCAACCAGGATGTCCTCAGGAGAAAGGATGGGACATCCCTCAGGTCCTCATCCCTCAGCTCGATTTGTCACATCTCAGCAACACACACGTTCCATTTTTACCTTTTTCAGGACAATAAAAAAAGTGAAGGGAGAAGCAGAGGGATGTTGTGTGACCCCAGGCAGGTATGTACCATCCCAGGGGGGCTGCAAGCATTGGTGGGACAACCAGTTTTAGAATCTGGCCTTACTTTTCCAGTCAGTGCTTCTGACTTGAATGGGAGTCTGGCTCTACCCACTTGTCACTGTCATGTGTCATTTGCCAGGAGGAATATTCCAAGGCCTGAATTAAATGTGTTTTACACTGAGGAGTTTCAGCCAGAGAATGGTCCAGATGCTCTCACCTGCTTGCTCAGGTCAGCTAAATGGGCTTTTCTCTCTTTGATCTCGGCCTCGTTCTGATTTTTGATCCGAAAAGTGTTTTCGACCTTCACACGATTTCTGTTTTCCAGCATCACATTCTTTGGGGAATAGATCTGGCTCAGCATTAATGACACGTGTCTGTGTTCTTGATTCAGATCATCTATTGCTTTTCTGTAAAAATGGAATGACAAATAACATTTAGCACATCCCAGCTGCAAGGCCAGGGCGGGTCCTTCCCCCTCCCCATCTCACCACTGTGGTCCCCACCATCGCTTTATAAAAAAGAGACAGCAACTTTTTACACAGTCAGATAGTGGTAAGAGTGAATGGTTTTAAACTGAGAGAGGAGAAATTTAGATTATATTTAGGAGGAAGTTCTAAGAATGAGGGTGGCACAGGTTGTCCAGAGAAGCTGTGGCTGCCCCATCCCTGGAAGTGTCCAAGGCCAGCTTGGATGGGGCTTGGAGCAACCTGGTCTAAAGTGTCCCTGCCCATGGCAGGGGGTGGAACTGGCTGAGCCTTAAGGTCCCTTCCAGCCCAAACTCTTGTGTGATTCTGCAGCTCATGGAGGAGCTTCCCAAATGAACTGTGGCCTGTGGATCTGCACTCACTGCTGAGCCTGGATTTGCCGCCAGATCTCGGCATCGTAAAATTTCCTCTTGCACGCTGTGTGATGATACTGTGTCTGCAGTTTCCTGATCTCCATTTTAGCCCTTCTCTCCTTCTCATGCTCAGAGAGCTCCGAAAGGTCCTGGCTCTTGGAGGGTTTTCTCCGCTGTCACAGAGAGGGAGGGTTTGGTCACTCGAGCAAACACAACCAGCACTGGCAGCCAGCACGTGGGGGAGTGGGTCAATGGCATCACCAGCCCCAGCCCTTCTCTGGCACCTGAGATACTCATCACCACCTGAAACCTCAGCTCCTGGACACATCTCCAGCACCAGGGAGGGCAGGGGATGGCAGGTTGTCACCTGTTTTGTCACACTGCAAGGGCCATGTCAGTCAGAACCAAACCCACTGGTGCTGTGGACGTGGAGGAACCCAGGTGACCTTGCCCACGAGTGGAGCAGGAGTGCTCCCATCCCTGGATGTGGGAAGGTGACTTCTACTGAGAACCTGCCCAACAGGTGAGCACTGAAACTGTGGCAGATCCACCACCACCCGTGTCCTCAGCTGACCCATATTGCCCAAACCTGCCTCTCCCACCACCCAAACCTCGGGCCACAGCCTCATCCCTGGTGCAGGAGGGCAGGCAGAAGCAAGGCTGGCTTTTCACTGCTGGACCCATATTCCCACGGGTAAGATCCCTATGGCAGAACTTCTGCAGTCCCTCCAAAGTTCAGCTCTGTTTGTTTGTGCTTCATTTTTACCTTTGAGCTCTTCATTTTTCCTGCCTAGCTCTGCGGGTTACTCCGTAGACGCCTCAAGAAGGGGACAAAGGAGACTCCACAGGGATTGCTGTCCAAGGGAAAAAAATGAAACGGGAGTAATGGGGTGGTTGTGTCCTCCTGCCCATCCCTCAGCACCCGCTCGCGTGTTTGGCACAGGAGGAAACCATCACAGATGGCTGGGAGAGGAATAAAAGGAGAGCATTTTTGGTGATGTCATCGTGAACTGATGGAGTTTACAAGTAGGGGAGGAACAGATGGTTTGAGCTATTCCACCCTGTTCAGTACCTGGGTTTCCATAGAAATTCCAGTGAGGTCAGTCCCCCCCACCCTGTGCCAGCGGGCAGAATTCCTGAAGAACACCTGGATTCACCCCCCCCACCCCCACCCCTGCATCCTGCTGCTGCCAGGGAGGGCTCTAGAGCAGACCCCACATCCCTAACACCAGAGCTGGTCCCCAGCAGCCACTCTGCAGCCCCCTGGGTCCCCCTGAACCCCACAACACTGCTCAGTCCCCCCAGGACTGCAGCTCCTCTCCAGCCAGGACACGGCACCGTGGTGGCAGCTGCGTATTCCCAAAGAACAACCCCTATCTCCAGTGGGAAGCTCAGGATAGGTGAGAACCTAGAAGGGGACTGATCCCAGTCCCATCCTGTGCCCTGCACTGTCCCATACCCTGTGGAACAATCACCGGCCTGGTTGCCATAGCAGCATCATCACAATGGAGTGGGGATGGTGCTCCAAGGATCACTAAGAAGGATGGAGCAAGGAGTTGCTGGGACCCCACATTACATGGACCAAAGGGATTTCCATGCCCCAAAACCAGCCCTGAACCACATGCTCTGATATCTCTCTGGCTTCACAACTGTCATTTTACCAGTTCTCCTCTTTACAGTGTTCAAACTGACCCATAACCTGGAGCTTTGAACCTCTTTGCTCCAACAGGAGCATCCAGGGGTTCACCATCCCCAGCAGCACTTTGGGGTCACAGCTGCTATTCCCTCCCCATCCTTCAAAGCTCCACATCCAGCTTTCTGAGCTTCCTGGTCTTTATCTGTTCCGCTCATGAAGAGGCAACAATCACCACACTGTTGTTGTCACCCTCATCATCCAGACCTCCTCGAGGTGCCCACTGTCAGGAGAGAGCAATGGTTGGCACTGCCAGCCCAGGGAAGGTCCCTGGGGACAGAGACCAGTTAGGCAGCTGATTAGGGGCCACACTGAGGCTTCATGCCTGCTTCTCTCCCTTCCATGCAGGGGAGCACACGGGACCCATGGACTGAGTCACGAGAGCCGTGATAATCCATTCCCTGTAAGCTGGAGCGCGTGGCCGGCTCCTTCCCAGGGACTCAAACACTGGGATTCCTGGAGGGCTGGAGCACAGGAAGCTGCCACAGGGCTGTGTTTTGTAGCCCTGGAGTTGCTTATTCAGCTGTGGGGTGAAGGGGAACAGAGAAGTGCTGAAGGTGAGCAAAGGGCACCCGTGTCCCAGTTTGCAGGGCTGTGGCGAGTTCAAAGCCACAAGCAAAATCCTCCACCAGCACATCCCTCCCAAGGCAGCACCTCCTCTCATCCCAGAGACTTTGATGAGCTAACAACCCAGTCACCAAGTGCCAGGCTAATTCCCAGCCAGATAGGCTCTGAGGAGGCATTTAATTGGAAATTATTTTCATAGCAGGGAGCAGAATGTGGTGTTTGATAAGAAAAATCACAACCGAGGGCAGAACGATGCTGGGAAGGCTCTGGAGCCTGAGGGTCCTGCTGGGGCCAGGAGAAGCTCCTGGAGCTTTCCATGCTGTTCCTGCATGAACAACAGCTCCATGGGATGATAAGAGCAAGCTCTCCAGGGCTGAGGTTGTCACTCAGTCCCGGTGGCCCTTGGCTGTTTATGCTGCTCATCCCTTTCCCTCACCCTCAGCAGAAACAGGGCCAAGCCTCCAGTTCTGAATAAAGGTAGAGGTGCAGGGGTGAACATCATTTTTCCAGAAACAATGCCACTGGGTGGCTTGAAAGCCTTTTTTTTCCTTGGCTTGGACTAGTCCAGCCTCAAAATACAACCCACATTGTCTGTCCCTTTTTGTGTCCTTCTCCATGGACCAATTCTCAATTGTTTAGCTAGAACAAGTCAGTAAATTAAGCTATTGAGGAGGGCTCTGATTTGGTCGAGTCTGTGTCTGTCACCCTCCTTGCAGAAGCATTGATTTCACTAAAGAGGACTGTTCTCACCCAAACAATGCCCGACTGTCAGGCTTGCTCTGAGTGGGGGTGACTTCACTGTCTGGATGGACCTTTAAGCAGAAGGTAATCAGAGCAGGATGACATCGTCCATAAGATCTGAATCCAACAAATCTCCAGCTTCTGGGAGAAACAGGAGAAAAGTGACTTTCTGTGCAATTTTCACCTTAAGCCATCTTCCCTAATTTAACAGGTACATTTAGCACTGATTGACGTGGAGAAATTATTCTTTCAGCTGCAGATCTGGGGGTAATTAAAACTATTTGTACTATTTTAAGGGTCAAATCCTGATCTGTGCAACAGTGCAAATCCTTCCTGATTTCAGCAGAGATTTCCCTGTTTCACTGGGTCCAGTTCCCAGTGGCAGCAGGGGATGGTCAGAGCTGGGCTGGCTCTGATCTGAGCTCCCACCTAGGAGTGTCCCATCGACGTCAAACAAAATCTCTGGGGTAAATTAGAGAATCAGGCCCATATTTTCATGCAAATGCAGTACATTCGTGTTACTTAATGCCTATTTATAATAAATCCAGAACTTAATTCTACTTAACCCGTCTTTAGTGTTTGACACATGAAATCTGTGAGTCAGAGGGCTAAATATGGAACTGTCAAAACTTTCTTTTTTCCCTCCTCTAAAAGCCTGGATTAAATCATAATCAAACTCCCGTCAGCTCCAGCAGCAGCACTGGGAGAAGCAGGAAGATGCCGACAACTGCTAAGGCAGCTGGTGATGGGGAAAGGTCCTCTCAGCCAGCAGATTGATGGCAGAACCTCACAGAAAAGGTTGTGAATTCAGACACAGGCTGGGTCCATCTCTGCTGGAATCACAGAACCACAGAATTATAAAATGGTTTGGGTTGGGAGGGGCCTTAAGGATCATCTTGTTCCACCCTCTGCCACGGGCAGGGACACCTTCCACTATCCCAGGTTTCCCCAAGCCCCGTCCAAGCCAGCCTTGCACACTTCCAGGAATGGGGCAGCCACAGCTTCTCTGGGCATCCTGTGCCGGGGCCTCACCACCCTTTCCTCTGATGAACGTTATCTTTACACGTTCATGAACCGTCCCAGCCTTCAAGACCAGTTTTGGCCCAGAAAAACCATCTTGCACACATTGAGAGTTGTGGTCCTGCAGCTTTTTTCAACTGAGTTTTCTCAGTCTGTTTCTTATTGAAAAGGTTTCTTTCAAAATACACACTTGTTTGGTCCTCAGATGCTGAGCTGTTCCCTCCCTGCACCGCATCATTCCTTCCAGCCTGCCCTTCCTGGGTGGGTTAGAGACGTCTCTGCACGGACACACAGCTTTAAGTTTTTAAGAGTAACTGGTATGAGAGAGAGGAGAGGAGGCTGTTGTCTGCCTGCTGGATTACAGCTGTAATTCCTCCCCCCACACGGAGGAAATTGTCGTCGTAATTTCCTGCAGATGGGTTTCTTCTGAACTGCTGACACCGAGCGAAATGCGCTTTCCAGCAGGGAACTGTCTCCTCTGTGGCATCACTGGGTATTATTTAAACCGTCATTTGAGGAGCAAGTTCCCCAAGCTTCGACTTTGGGAAAGTAAAACTCTCCCACAGCAGGTTCAGCCACTCCAGCAGAGCCCATTAACACGGATTTCATCCCCTGTGCTCCCTCCCAGCCACCTCTGGCTGCAGCAGGTATTCCCTGTGGAATTACTGCTCAAAGGCGCTGCAGGGGGGAAATGGAGAAGGGAAATAGTCCAGGATGTGCTGAAAGCAAAAAGAGACCTCTGAAAGTTTCACTGGCCTGAGGTCAAACCTGGCATGTAGGAGGCACACAGACACTGTGGGATTATTTTAGCTGAAGGAGGAGAACAGGGGACTCAAGGACAGAAGCTGATGTCACATGAGGTCATGCCTGACCAGGAATGGGTTCTCTAGGATTTCCCATCCCGGGAAGTGTTCAAGGCCAGGTTGGATGGGGATTGGAGCAACCTGGTCTAGTGGAAGGTGTCCCTGCTCACGGCAAGTGGCTGGAACGAGATGATCTTCCAACACAAACCATTCTGTGTTTCTATGATGTATTTCACTGTGATTTAGGCAAAGCTTCACAAAGTAACTCTCTTAGTGGGGCTGCTGATCCCTCAGCAGTTTTGGAGGCAGGAGGCAGGGTTTGCTGTTTTGCTGAGGGTGGGATATGCAGTGCAATAGCTCTCCGAGTCTGCCAGGGCTGTGGCTGAGCCGAGCTAATAAATTCCCACCAGGACCTCCCACATCCCGTTCTTCCCCACAGAAGTCTGTTGATAAATCCAGACGCTGTGCTGGCAACCCTCCATGCCAGATTGAGCTGGGGAGCACTGGGAGGAGGGGTGGGAGGGTGGTTTGTGGCTGAGGAATTGGCACATCACAGGTGAAGTCCCTTCCCCACTGATCCCCGTGGCTCCGCGTCAGCTCCGGGCAGAGCTGGGCAGGACGGGAGAGCACAGCAGGTACAGCCTGGTTTAGAAGAGCTATTTCCAACTAATCATTCCTGATTACTGTCCTGTGCAAGGCTCCTGGTCAGCACTAAGAATACCTTATTAGTTGAACGTGCTCTGCAAGTGGCTTAAGACAACTCAGGATCTGCCTGTACAAGATCACCCAGGGAAACTATTCTGAATTCACATTTAAAGGCAATTAATTAAACTGCTGTATGGCTGTTCTGCACCACCTGCACCCAGTTTATCTTCTTTTACTTTCTTCTCCAAACCAAATAAAGGCCAGTTGATCTCTGGGTTGGACACAGGAGGAAGGTATCCTGGGGGAACTCACAGGCCCTAAGGAAAGCAGGACAGCTGAAATAAATCTGCCTGGAGAAACTGCATCCCAGGTCCAGCCTGGTGGGATGTTGATACAGACAGTTCCAGAGCTTTCTGCCTCCCCA
Source organism: Pyrocephalus nanus (assembly GCA_038380795.1). NCBI lineage: Eukaryota > Metazoa > Chordata > Aves > Passeriformes > Tyrannidae > Pyrocephalus > Pyrocephalus nanus. Next base: position 8,728,113 of record CM076278.1, read on the forward strand.
GTTTTGGCTTTATGGGAGAGGTTTGGGCACTCTTGTTCCTTTCCAACAGCAACTGCAGCACTGGGAAGAAACCGGAGTGCACCAAGAGCTGTGGCTCAGTGACGTTAATGCCTCCCTAAGCAGGTGACAATGTGAGACAGTAAATGCTCAGCCAAGTGCAGGCAGAGGACCGGAGGTGGATCAGCAGAGTGTCCCTGCCCAAGATTATCCCAGTGGCTGGAGCAGAAAGCCGAGGACAGGGCAGTGAGCTGGTCCACGGGACAAGGCAGAGCAGCACAAACCTCCCTGCAGAGAAGTGAGCCCAGCAGAGCCACTCGGAGCCTCTCTGATTGATTTAGGACGTGTCTCGTAATAATTAGCCCGGCTGGGCCCTGCCATTTTTCTGAAGCAAGGTTTCAGACCAGCTCACGCCAGGAATAGCCGCTTTCCCAGCCTGCCACCGGCACCACAGCCCTGCTCTGGAGCAGGAACAGATTGTTCGGAACAGGCTGGTCCATTTGCCGTTCCCAGAGCTGGCTGGATCTGCTGTTTATTGCCACTCGCTCAGTGACTGATCTTATGCAAGATCACAGCTATCAGTGCCTCCCCTCCCGTCTGCTGCAGCTCCACGGCTCTCACTGTCAGTCCAAGGCTTTCTGAGGGACATCAGCTGATTTTTGTAATAGTTGTTACTCAAGAGTTCACTTAAATTAAAGCTTTAGGAAAGAAAATCCCAAGGGTTTGTGCTGCGTGTTTCTCTTAGTGTAAATCTGAAGCGGCTCCCAAGGAAATGCAGAGGTGACATGAATCAAAGTCGGGTTATAATGAGTCCTCCTGGGTGTTTTCCCACATTTCTGGGACTAGTTCAAAAAGGAGCTGCACAGCTTGGAGATGGGTTAGAAAAGAGAGTTCATTTCTAACCCTGTTGTTGAAGGAGTGGGTTGGATGTGCAGGGAGGTCCCAGGAGCATCCTGTCTCACCAGCCACCAGTGGTCCTTGCTTTTCCTACTGGTACCTTCCCAGGCAGGTGAAAGGAGGCTGGAACAGCCTGGGAATGCTGGGCTGGCCGGGGCAGAGGGATGCAGGGATGCAGCCATGCCCTGCTCACTGCTCAGAGGGAGGAGAGGCTCAGGAGGCGTCAGAGCTGTGCCAGTTGCTTGGCAACTCCCCTGCAAATCTCTATCCTGTCAGAAGACATTTTTTCCAGTGATTTGGATGGGTTTCACAGGCACAGGATCAGGCTGGGATGATCAGGTGGTTTTAAGAAACCACCCATTGCACCTGGAGAGGCCACACACCCTCTTTGGCCACATCTCAGCCACACAGCAGCTCCTGAAGTGCACAGCAGAGCAGGGAGGGCTGTGAGGGGATGATGAGGCTTTCTGGGGCTCCTACACCTCCATTTCAGCCTCTGCTCAGGGACCACGATGCTCTGCATCATCTGTGTCCCAGCAAACAACAGGGGATGGAGCACACCCACCCTCTCCCATCTGCAGGCAACCCGTGGATGGGATGTAAGCCACCTCTGGGGTAGAGTGAGGGGGGGATGTGAGCCCAGGTGAGCTCCTCCCTGGTCCCATTGGCTCTCTAGGCTGAGAGAGAAGCTGAACCAGGCTGATTCCAGCTCAACCTTTGTATCTCTCCATCACTGCAAGAGCAAGGCTGCCGTGGTATCACCCTCTGCTGATCCCAGCCAGCCTTTCCTTGGACACCCCGTGCCTCAGCCATCCTTCAGTCTGTACCTTGAGCCCCAAACCTGAGTGGTAAATCCTGACCTGGAAATCCATCCAGCTCCTCTGTGACTGCCCAGTATCTGTGGTCTGCACTTTGTGTGCAGAGAGGAAGGAGAAGGAAGATGGGCCGGGTTGTTCCCAACATTTGATGGAGAACAAGCAAAGCAGAACTCTGGGGGCCATGCTGGGTTTGGCAGTGGAATCTTAACAAAAAAGTGGCAAAACAGCCTTAAACCACTGCCAAAAAGGCTGGATCCTGGCACACAGAGCACCTCTGTTCACTTCTACTTCGCTCCCCTCCTACTTGCATTTCCCATGGGAGATGCTCCTGGCTTTGTCACCTTCGAGCTGCAGGAGCCCGGCATCACCATCACCATCACCATCACCATCACCATCACCATCACCATCACCATCACCATCACCATCACCATCACCAGCTGCCATCAAAGAGAGGAAGGATGAGCCATCCACAACTCCCTTTAACCCCCTCCGCACTTCAGCATGAGCCCATTTGTGTGGGAGCTGATCCTTCTGCTCGGAGCTAATGAAGAGGGAATTTCCTCAAGGGGAATAAAACGGTCTCAGCCTGAAAAGGCTTTTCTCGCCCGGATTTTTTGGTTGGGAACAGCGGCTGGAATTTTCCTCTCCGCTCTGCTGACACAACCCCTTCTCCTCCAGTGTGGGAGGGGAATTTGGCCCGCTGATCCTCTGTGCCAAGTTTAGATGGGGATAATGATATACTGTTCGGGTTTCTATAGATTCTCAGGTCACTTTGCAAACACGAATTAATCTTGACAACGCAGCTGCGAGGAAATGGAGGTTTTATTGTTCCTGATTTAAAGAGAGGGGAAACTGAGATCTGGGAGCACAAGCTTTTCACAAGGTTGCACAGAAAACAAGCAATGGAGGCTGGGAGCAAACCCAGGGTCCCGAAAGCCTTTCCGCTCCTCGCCGAGCTGCAGAGGCTCCTTCCCACACAAACCCGTTCTGGAGCATCGTTTTACACCAGCCCAAAATGTAACTCCCTTTTTTATATTTAGCTCCCAGGTTCTGTAAAGGGACGTTATGTAACAGACCTCGAGTGTGGCATTTTATAATTTACCAGCTCAACTTGTGCTGCCTCTCGAAACCCGCCTGTGCACTGTATTCGCCGGCTCCTCCTTGCCCATCTCCTTCTGAGCTGGCAGAACATCCCACTGGGCACCCATCTGTGGTTTTAGAGCCCCTTGGCGTGCCATCCCAGCCCTCCACGCTGGCTCTCAGGCAATTAGTGCTGTCGCCAGCTCCATTTTTATTGCCGAGTTCTTCGCTCCTGCAGGAGGAGAGGACGTCACTGGATGTGCTGCTCTTGGAGGGCAGGCACAGCCCTCGCTGGTGGAAAATCCTCTTTTGGGTTGCAGAAGGGTCCAACAGGCTCTAAAATCCCCAGGGAGGTGGGAGAGCACTGAGGCCCCTCTGTCCAGCTGGTCCCATCTTCCAATCTCTCCAAGGTATCCCCAAATGTGGATGTGAGTGAGGTGATGCAGCAGCCAGGCAGCATCATGCGGTGATGCCTCGCTGCCACACGGTCCCTGGATCCCTGCTGCTCCCACTGCCAGGCACACCAGGAGGGCTGTGGACCCTCGTGCCTCAGAAATCGGATCTTCACACCCTGGGATGCACCCCCAGGGAGGAGAAACCCAACCCCAAGCTCCGGAGGCCACCCGGTGTCTTTGACGCTCAGTGCTGCCGACAGCCTGTCTGGTCCCATCCAGATCTGCTGCTCCGGTCCAGCACAGGAGCCTGACACCTTGGGAAGGCCCTTCATGGCCACACACCTGTCCCCACACGTGTCCTCTCTCTGTGCCTGACGGGGAGTTAAGCACAGACCCACCGGAGCGGGAAGAGCTCGTGTCCTAATGGTGAGAGCTCAGCCTGCTCCCTCCACCCGCAGCAACCTCGTGCTCTGGGCTGGGCACGGAGATTTTCCAGCAGCTCCTCTGCTCTGGAAGCAAGATCCTGCCTGGACACAGCTGGGTCTGCCAGGGGACAGGAGCACAGAGTAGAGCTGGCAAATATCAAACCACAACCACACTGGCAGCCCACAGATTCCTGTCCCATCCGTGTACTGAAGCTTCTCAGTGCTCTGCATGTCTAGTGACTGATGAAGAGTTTAGAAATCTGGGCAGGAAGGAGGGAAACACCAGGGTAGCAGCTTTTAGGATCCGTCTCTGCCACCATCCAGCCTGGGAGGCTGTGGAGAGGCACTGCAGGTAAAGCACCATCGCAGGGCTGACACCTCCAAGGTGAGCTGGTGCTGCTGGCAGGACAAACATGACTGACAGCGTTCCTGGCTTCCATCCTCGCCTGCAGGCAGAGGCAAGGAAGCACATTAAGGAATATTTGCTGAAGTGGAATAGAGCAGGGAGCCTTGGCCCACCCTAACTCACCCCTCAGCCCCTCTGCTGCTGCTGGGGCCTGGGACAAGCCACCAGCAGCCCTGGGTGGGCAGATGGATGGACAGACAGCCCTGCTGGACGGAGAGACAGCCCTGCTGGGCTCATCTCCAAGCCAGGATAACAAAGTGACCTCTCATTTCTTTCAGCTGAGCTGAGCAATAACGGGGAATGGCCTTAAATCCTGTGTGTGCCTTTTCCAAGATATTATTTCTGGAATAATATATATCAGCTGGAGCTCCCTGGAAGTTTTGCCATAAGCTCTGGTGCTGATGAGCACCGAGAGCTCATCCAGCTGCTCTTTTCCTTCTCCCTCCAAAAGCCAGGCACTTCATTCCCAGGTTATTTTAACCCTCAACATCTGCAATAAACAGCAGAAAGGACTTGGTGTGTAACTCGGAGAGGGACAAGGAAATGACCAGAAACTTCCAATCCTGATCTGAAAATACTGTTTTGCTAAAAATACACATTCAGGCTGTTTGAGCTCACGAGCCTGTCCCTGCCCTGGGAGCTGAGTTTCAGTCACATCACTGAACATCACCATCAACCAAGTGAAACAGAAGAGCATTAATTAATCAAGCAGTTGACAGCACAGCATTTAAAGGCTGTGCTTGGGAGAACCTGGAGCAGCAAGCAGAGGATTTAAAAAATCACTTCATGCTCCCACTGCACCCGAGGGGAGATGGGGACACCCCACAGCCCAAGAGGCACTTCCAGAGCAGGATCAGTGGCAGCTCAGGGATGTGTTCACCCAGCCTGGGCATGTATGATAGTTTCCATATTAATCAGAGCACAATAAAAAACACCAAACAGAAACGAGCTCGCCAACGTGGCCGAGCTCTCATCACAGTATCGAGTGTGTTGTTATCCTGGCTCTTTGCACCCCTGGGATTCTCCCAATCCCTCCTTGCAGCCCAGTTTTGAGCCCCGGGGGAATTCAGCAGCGGTACCGCAGTTTCACCAAGTGACTCACGGCTCTTCACCTTTAGATTTTATTCCCTCCCCGCTCCCTGCTTTCTCATGCAAATGTTACTCTGCCAGGGTGCTGCGGCTCCGGGAGCGTTTCTGGCATCTCCTGCTGCTGCTGGAAGTCTGGATGAGACGGGGCAGGTCCCTTCAGTAGCTGGGGCTGGGAAGGCACTGCAATAGGCACGCTTGATAATAAGTCAATGAGTAATAAAAATAAGTGAAATCTGGAAAAAAATTCAATTCCTTAGAATGTGTCTGTGGTCAAACAGTGTAACACGGCAGGGAAATGCTGCTGGCTTGTACTGCCTCCTTCTTCCTGGATGGCACTGGGGACCGGAGAACCTGGTCATGGCACAAGGGACATCAGGCAGCATGGCAGGGGGACACCCAGGTCTGGAAAAGGTCATTTGAGCAACCAAACTTTAAAATGGTGCAGGAAGAAGGAAGACACAGGCAATGGTGGCTGCTTGCCTTGTTTTAACCTGTTACCCACACTTACACTGCTGTGGAAAGAGAGATGGTGTTGATTTAGGTTGAAACAGCAGCAAAGACTAATCAGAGAAGCTGTGGCTGCCCCGTTCCTGGGAGTGTTCCAGGCCAGGTTGGACAGGGCTTGGAGCAACCTGGTCTAGTGGAAGGTGTCCCTGCCCACGGCAGGGGCTGGAACGAGATGGGCTTTAAGGTCCCTCCCAACCCAAATCGTTCTGGGATTCTATGACTGGGAGAAGCAGCATGTGCTCAGGGGTTCACATGAGCTGTGAGGCTGTGAAGGCACCTCATCCCCAGGGCAGGCTCCATAGTATCCACAACAGGCATCTCCAGGGCCTTCAAGTCATCCCAGGGCTCCTGCACAGACCCCAGCAATGAAGGGTCAGCCAAGGGTCAGTTTGTGTCCACCCCAACTTCTTCCCCCATATCACTGGTCCCGGCACGTGCTGTGGATTTCCTTACTCAGCTGGGAAGGGCAGTGACCTTGCCTCTGCTCCTGCCTCCTGTGTGCCAAATCACATCTATAAAAGGGAGAAAAGTTCAGCTGAAAAATACAGCTCACCTTTTTATAGAAGAATATGGGATCCGTTACGTTCCAGCTGAAACCCTTCCAACAATCCAGGTGGGACTTTTTCTATATATACATCTAAATAAAACCATTTCTTTAAAAGAAAAAAAAAAAAAAGAAAGAAAGAAAAAAAGAAAGAAAAGGAAAAAAAAGAGCTCTGGCAACTATCTCACGCCAAGAAAGACATTTAATTGAAGCCACACAAAAGGCAGTCGGTGTCACCAGCAATTGCACTTCTATCGCCTGCAGAAACCCTGACGCACGGATCCAAACCCAAGGATGAATGTCAGCTGTCAGGTCCCTACGGCTCTGCAGTGACCTACATGCCACTCAGGAAAAAAAACACCCTACACTTGTTCGAGGCTGTGCTGGGAGAAGTGACAAAGGTAGCACTTGGCAGAGGAGGGGTCACTGGGTTGGGAGCTGGGGGGAGGCATCCCCCATGCAGGCACTGCCCGGAGAGAGGCCCCTCTCCTGGGGAGCTTGTGGTGTGAATCCAGCTTTCACTGGTTCCTTCCTCATCCTCTGTTAGAAGAGTTAAATCCACAGCAAGATATCTGCAGGCAAATGAAAGGGTTTTGGAGAAGGAGTGAGAGTGGAGCCCAAGGGCTGGAGGCCACCAAGGCATTGACCTTTGGGGGTGGCTGCAGAGAAGCAGAGTGTGCAGGTGCATGAGTAGTCTCTGATTCCCAGCAGGGTTTCTCCATCTCTGCAGATGTTCCTCCTTCACCTCCAGAGACTTGTATTTCAGGCTGAACCACGTGGGAAGAAGTGGTTGCGCTGGGAAGTGCCCCTCTGAAGAGGTTTGCCGGAGAAGCTACAGTGGTGGGAGTTATCATCAGATAACTTCAGGCATGCACAAACTTCCACAAACTACTTTCCTCCTAAAAGTCCGCCCTGTGGCCTCAAAATACACTTTTCCCCCTTGTGCACAACAGGAAGGGACCTGTCCCTGCATCAGGTTTGGCCACATTGCACATGCAGAATCAGTGGGAGCCTCAGGAGGTTGGTCTGATCCTCGTAGGGAAGGGAGACTCCTACATGGGGTATCTCTTCCCTGCCCAGATGGGAATCTGGTGACAAGATGTAATGATACATTTGAACCCTAATACATCCTTGAATCATCAAAGCTGTTCTGAACTCATCCTGTGATCTTTATTTTACCCTTTGGATGGAAGGAACAGACTGTCTGTGCTGACAGCCATTCACTGCGAGGCACAAGTTTAACATCAGCCATCCGTGTCCGACTGGTTGACCTGGAGTTGATGCAATGCTGAAATCTCACCCAGTCCCATGCACAAACATGCAGGGCATTCTTACCACAAACAAGGCAATCTGCTTTTAAAATGCAAAGAAATCATGTGCAATAAAACACGTGGCGGGAAAGACAGGGAAAATCGAGCTCCCAGAGAGCAGGGACTGGAACAAAAGTAGAAAGTTTCCAAGGCTCCCTCTTCCCCCAGATTAGTGTTCCCTACTCTCTGGTCTCACCTGCAGCCTGGCAGTGGATGTGTGCATGGAGCATTTATGTAAAAAGCCAATTTATTGGTTAAACCCCACCACTGTGCTCACAGCCATTCGCAGAACTCGGATTTGTCACCACATCCAAACCGAAACTCTCATGATTTGTCACCAAAGGCACTCGGCTGGAGACTGGTGTGTGAGAGAGCCCGGCTCCCTCCCCTTGGATCTGTCCCTGCCATCACCCTGAGATGGGATTGCAGCTCCCTGGGTTGTGTTTTCTTTAAGCCAGCTCCCAGCAGCACCCAAAGCACGTGGGTGCCACGGGCAGCCTTGCCCACCTTTCCACCAAGTCCACCCTCTCTGCTGCTGGGCTGAGCCCCCACAGCCTCTCCAAGGGCTTCCAGCAGTTTGCCTGGATGAGGTCACCTGTGACGTGGAGGAGAGAGAATCCCAGGAGAAGAAGGGATTCTTCAAGTCACTAAAGGCATCCTCTGGATGCGGGTGCAGGTTTCTGAGCCAAGAACACAGCTCAGCCCGACTCAGGCTGGGGATTCCAGAGGGGTTTAATCCGTTTCGTATGCAGTCCCTCAATCGGATAATTACCATTAATTAAACAGGCTTGAACTCTGGCCATGCTCTCTTGGAGACCTGGAGAACCTGCTCTTGGAAGTGGCTGCGTGCCCAGGAGAGCCATTGTGGGACCACGTTTGCTGCCACAAGGCAGCTGTGACAAAGGCACGACAGTGGGAATGTCCTGGACACTTGGTCCGGAGGGATGCCAGGGCAGAGGATACCCCAGCAGCTCACAATGGTGTGCCCAAACTGTGCAGATAAACCAGAAAGGAATCCAGGGATCAAAGGTGATTCCAGCCCCAGATGCCTCTGAATCCAATTTTGGCGCAATGTTACGTAAGAGCAGCCCGGCTCCTGAAAATCTGCCAGGCAAGGAGGAGGTGAGAATAGAAACAAATAAATAAGCACACGTGGCAGCTGCCTCCACAGTGGACCACGTTCCCAAATGCTGCATCTAAGCAGAAATTCCAGGTGTCCAAGGGTCATCAGTGGGCTTGTTCTGGATGTTCAGGAGCATAAGGGAAAACACAACGTGGATCAGCAAGCCACTGCCCTCTGAACACTTGTTACCTGTCCCAGGTGCACCCTCCTTCAGGTGTGGGCATGTAGCATTTCCCAGATATTTCACCTGCATTTCCAAATCCTCAGTGGAATTAGGGATCTCCAGGGCACATGGAAGATTTGTTTCTTGCTCCTGCATCTCACGTTCAGTGATGTGTCTCCTGCCAGGGTCTGCAGAGGCATCAGAGTCACAGCAGCTGTTTGACCAACAGCAAATCATCAGACTTTCATCTTATTTCCGCTTTCCCACTCCTGTGACAGCCCTCCTGATCCTCTTTTTTCATCAGGTTTAATTAGAGAAGCAGCTCAGCCTGGGAGCAGGGCTGTGTGCTGGGATAAAATCCCAGCCCTTGTCCAGGCTGCAAACAGCATTTCTGGCCAGTGCAATGAGGAACATCCACGAGGTGCCTTCTTCGAGCCACATGACCCTGCAGCTGCACCAAAATGTCCCACTTTGAGCAGCACTGCCTCTCCTTGTTTTGCAAGGTCTGCTCCACTCCCATCCCTCTGTGCCACCACATCCAGGTGTAGAAAGCAGCTCCGTTCCCCAACGCCGCCTTCCCCCTCCACCAGCACAGGGAAAAGGCAGATTGTCCTCACCCCACCACAAACCAGCTGGAAAAGGGCCAAGAAGGCCCTTTGCTGGGTGTACAGCACTGGCTGCTGCCCGTGTTTTATCCTTTCCCCTCAGCTGAGCCCCGTGGAAGCCCTCAAGAACTTTCTAGCCGGTTATGAAAGTGGCTTTGGCGGAGCGTGGAGATTCCTGACAAAGAGGGGAGGCCGGGGCTCCGCTCGGTGCCAAAGCGGCGTCAACTGATCCGCTACGGCTGTTCTGCACTTAAAGTAGGACAAAGCCTCCTTTGGAGCTGTTTCTCCTCTTTTTCTAAGCAATCCCCACACTTGCCAGGGATGCTCAGCCACAGACAGGACACGTCAAAATGGTTCTTGTGCCTGGTGTAGCCTTAAAAGTCAGATTCATATCTGAAGTTCACCAGGAGGGTGGTACGTGCTGTGTGTTCTTAATCCAAACAGCTGTAGCAGGAAAAATCCTATTGTGGTCACTGCTATACTAGAAAAAAGTGACTTATGACATTTTTACGTGAGAAGGATTTTATTGGTAGTACTTCTGCTGGTTTGAACCTTACAAAACTCACCGATTTTCCATTTGAAAATGCCTTTCTTCAGAAACTCATGAAGTACATCAACTTTTAATAAATAAAAAAAACACAGTAGGGGGGGAGGAATGGCAAATCATATTTCTCCCCTGTCCTAATAACCTGTCTCTAAATTTTCCAAGCTGAATCTTTTAACATCAGTTATCCAAAATTTTGACAAACTTGAGATGGACCTGTCATCGTTGTTTACAGTTGCAGGGGGGGGAGATTTTGGAGGGAAACCGTCTGTCGAGGCTGGGAAACGGTGGAAATCAAGGCCTGGCTCTGTTGTGCTGGGTACATCCATGAGAATAGAGAGTGTAATGGAGTCTCCAGCAGGAATCTTGTTGCTGGTTGTCTGGGAATGAGGCCTCATTGAGCTTCTGCACGTGGTTTGAGTCCTCGGGGAGCCCCAAGGCGATGCTGGAGGCTCGGGAGCAGCCGCCAGCCCCGAGCTCCTCACCAGGCCCTGCACAATCTCCTGCACAATCCACGGGGTTTGTTGCTGGAGGGAGATCGTGGCACTGTGTGTTTTGTAAATAAAACATGACACTAAGAAAACTCCAGCCCGTGCGTCATCAGCTCCCTCCGGAAAGGGACACGGGCCCTTCCATCTCCAGCTCGTCCTTACGGCTCTTCCAGCTGCTCCTCTTTTGTCTGACAAATTGGCACCCTCCACCCCCAAAACTCTGCAGCAGCCAGGATTTGGGGGGTGGGTAACAAAATATTTCGGGCATCAGAAGCAAGAAGAGAGTGTGGAAAGGCTTTATCTTGATTGTAACACCAGGTAATCTGGATGCAAACAGTGGGAGTTATGAAAACACTGAAGTGCTGGCTGTGGATCAGGTTAGGAAAAATAACATCTGACCCACAAGTCACCCAGTCTTGTTTTGGCAGTGTTTGAACAGCCCATGTAGATCTTTGTTTGAAATGTACACAAACACACTGAATTTCACAGGCTTAGCAAATATGTAATTTAAGGTGAGGGGAAGTGTGGATTTCTTAGGACCCACCTATGGACAGGGATAAAAGAGGGAGTGTTTCGTTATTATCTGCACATATATACATGTATGTGTGTATGTATATTGTAAATATGTATTATACACACAGTGTGTATGTATATATATATACAGAACAATAATGAAATCTCATTTGCCTCCTGCATGTAGGCAGGTATTATATATATAATATAGATACGTATTTAAACTTAACCAGCTTATTAGCAACCATGAAATCACAAAGAGGCATGTGCACGAGAGAGTGAGGACAAATCACTGGGGAAAGATATTTTACACAGAGATTTCCAAGGAATGTTACCAAAATGGTCATTTGAGGAATTTCAAGGGGGGAAAGAAGGAAAGGACACAAAGGTCTCAGAGCTGTGAGCGAGGCAAATCATACATCATCATGTATTTAGCAAAGCAGGATGAAAATTGTAGACAAATAGAAAGAAGGGGTGGAGATGTTGGTATATGAACAATGAGCTTCAAAATGAAGGAATGCTTAAAGCCCAGGTGCAGAATTTAAGGACAAAGGGATTTCCCTGAATGTTCCCTCTCTGGAAACAAATCTGTTCCCCCTCTAGAAATAAATAATTGCTGTGAGCAACACCAAAGAACAAAATACTTTCAGGATATTTATAACACCTTGGCTGGGTCCCTTCTCTAATCAGGGCATGGGGCGAGGCTTGTTTCTTCCAGCAGAGAGAAGTTGGCTTATTAAAAAGATAATTTTGTTGTGGTGTTTTAACACCTCTGGCTGTCCAGGGAGTTTATGGCTCTTAAGGAAAGGTCCTTGCTTTTTATGAGAACAAGAAAGACCCTGAGCAAAAATCCAGCCCCTCCAAACAGGACACCAGGCGTTGGCAGCTGCCGTTGGGACTCGGAGCTGTGACAAGGCTCGCTGGTTATCGAGGTGATGACAAGGCCTCGACAGATTCACATTTATGTGTCATTTCTCTTCTTCCCTCCTGGCTACGCCTCTTTTAACAAGAATTGACAGTGCTTTGGACCTCGCCTGATATGGTTCAGTGAGTGAGGAGGATTGTTTGCCCTCACCGGTGTCTTTTGAAGGGCTGGATCCTTCCCTCCAGAAGTACGGGAGTTTCCAGTGAATTCCTAAGTGCATCTCCTGGGTTGCACCTGGGTTGCTGAGCTCTCACCCTCCATCCCATTTCCCAGAGCACTGACAGGAGGTGAGAGCCACTCAGGACCCCACTAAAGGTGCTCAGAACCCCAAAGGACTTGTTCCTGGAGGGGGAGAACAGCTGAGAGAAGAAGAAGGTATTTTCAGCAGGGAAAACAAGGCCGGGAAGGTTCCTCTGGAAACACAGGACCAATTTTCCTTGTTAAATAATTCAGCTAAGTCCAAGAGAACAACTCGCCCTGCAGAATTAGAAAGGATTTGAAAGAGAAAGAAAGCATTCGGTGCAAGAGCCGGAGGGGGCCGTTCCTCGGGAAGGTGCAGCACAAAAATAGATGTAAATCTGCAGAGGCTGTCACGTTGAAGTAAATCTGAAGTAACTCTATTGTTTTCAACGGGGGTTACTTTGGGTTTACACCAGCGTGACTAAGATTAGCATATCAGCCTGGGCGTGCTCGCCACGATAAGGTTTGCCCCGGGGAAATCGAGCGTTGAGGTTGCGATGGCAAGGGGCAAGAGCCTGCGTTTCAGGTAGACTCTGCATCCTCTTATCTCCTTCCTCCCGCAGACCTGAGGTGTGCTGAGACTGCAAGTCCTTTGCTTTATGGCCCCGCCGGATCCAAACTCTGCTCCGGCCCCGCCACGGCAATAAGCCATAATGAATATTGTATAACTGGGGGCAGGAGGGACCCGCCGGGCAGAGCGGGAGCAATCCACCCAGGGAGGGGAGGGGAGGAGGAAAGAGCTTGACACGGCTGTCCCTGAGAATGAAAGCAGGAGTAAATAAAGCAATTAAACAATATTCAATCGGACATGCAAAGGGAACAGTGGGAAAGGCTCGCACAGCCCGTCCCCCCGGCGAACGCACTCCAGGTCATGAGCACAGCTCTGTTTAATTGTTTGTAGCCAAGCTGTAGCTACACACAGAACAAAATAGTAGAAGTGTGAAATGAAATAGCAGGCTGCTTTCGAACGAGGACACTGATTTCTTCGCCCATAAGGACTTTAAAGTGCTGTGTTTGTTTTCTGAAGTATTTGCAGGGCAGAGCCACGTGTCTGAAGGCGCTCTGGAGCTGAAGGGCTGCTCAGGCCATGTCGCCTCCATCTGTGAGGCAGTGGTGGCTGGGTGTGAGGTAAGGGATATGAGGGATGTGTTCCCCCTGCCCTAAAATGGGGTGAACAGCACCAAACCCCCGCCTGCAGCCGCTGTCTCCCTCATGGCGTGCAGGGACAAGGCGTGTGGGGCATGTGGGCCTGGGGGGAACCAGGTGAAGGCGATGGTGGCCCCTTCCAGCTCCCTGCACAGCCCAGTCCTCTGCGACCCTACATGGAACCGGCCTTTCTTCACATGGAGGGTGATTAGATATCGGAACGGGCTGCCCAGGGAGGTGGAGGAGTCACCATCCCTGGAGCTGCTCAGGGCAAGACTGGACATTGCACTCGGTGCCACGGTCTAGTTGACGAGGTGGTGATCAGTCATAGGTTGATAGGCCGATCTCATAGGTCTTTTCCGGCCTAAATCGATTGTGTGACTCTGTGACCGCCACCGCCGCCCCCACAACGCGACCGTCGCGACACCCGCGACAGGGGGAGGCGACATCTCCGCACTACTTCCCCTGCCGGCAGCGGAAGGATCCTGCGAATTCCCGTCTCCTCGCCCTCCCTTCCCTCCCGGCCTATAAACGGTTCCCGGGGAGGCGCCTCGCGCGCGCGTAGTATCCATGCGCGCGGCTCGATCGCGGAGGGGACGGCGGCCATTTTGTTCGGAGCTGGGTCTGCGCTGAGGGGGCGGGCGGGGGGGGGGGACGGAGAGAGCGAGGGAAGACGCGGAGTAGGAAGGGCAACAACGAGACGGAACGAGGAGAGAGACGTGGGGCCGGCCAAGCCGCGAGCGGAGCGGCGGGGAGGGCTCCGCCCGGCCACTGAGAGGCGATGGCGGACATAGACAAGCTCAACATCGACAGCATCATCCAACGGCTGCTGGAGGGTGAGGGTCGGGGGCGCCGGGGGTGCGTGTGGGGGGGGGCGGCCGGGCCTTGTGCGCCGCGTCCCGCCCGCCCGGCGGAGGCTGAGGGGGCAGCAAAATGGAGGGGCTTTGAGGCGCTTTGTCTGCCCGGGGTCGCCGCCGCCTCCTCCTCCCAGCCCGGCTCTGCCCCCCCAGCCCCAACTTTCCCCTCAGCCCGAGTGTTTCCGACGTGTTTCTGCCTCCTGATATCCCCCCCGTGCAACGCCGGGACCAGCGGGCTGTCCCCCTGCAGCTCCGAGGGGATGCTTAGTTCGGTTTTTTTTTTTTTTTTGTAGGAAGGTGTTTTAAAAAGCCGGGGGCGTTCTCTTTGCCTCTCGCACATGCACATGGGGTCAGGGTTTGGCTGGGCAGCCGTGGGGCTCTGGAAATAAAACCCAGCGTGTTCAAAGAGTGTTTTGGCAGCTTTTCCGCGAGTCGAGAGGGATCTGCTATGGGTTTCGGTGTACCCTGGGTTTAGCTTTGATTAGCTGCTCGCATTAACGCTGCCACAGGATTTTGGCTCTTAACTCGTAACGTATGGTGGGGTTTTAGGTGTGAATCGAGGGCTGGGTTTTGGTCTTTCAGACAGTCTGTGGAAGGGCTTATTGTCTGGTGTGGTTGGTGATTTGGGGGTGAAAAGAGTTGCCTGGGAGGTCCTAAATCAAAGGAAAACCTGGAAGTTGCAGGGGGTGTCTCCCACATCATCCCTTGCAGGGGTCAGCACTGGACTGGGATTGACTGATTTTAGGGCAAAAGGATGAGAAGTCGCCAGTGAAAAATTCTCTTCCAGGCATCAAGGAAAATCATAATTATTCAGAGGGGGAAGCTGTGCTGATCCAGCCTCATTTCATGTGTGTCAGGGCAGGCATCTCATCTGGGCTCACGCCTGAACAGCTTGGTCAGGGATTTAACTTTTTAACATTTGGCAGAAAGTCATCTGGGATGTTGCTGAGACAAATGATGTAGAAATGTCTTTCTCACACACTTTCCTTTTGCGGGATTTTGCTTGTGTAATGCTTGGATAGCAAAAGGTCAGGCAGAGGAACCAGACTGCTATTCTAGAAATTATTTGGAGTTAAAAATCCTGTGGATGAATTATGGGATTACTGAATAAGTAAAAGTAAATGGGGTTTTTCCTCTGATCCGTTTTGGGCTTTGCCTGTTACCAATTTAAACTGCCCTGGTTTCAATTATTTAAAGACTTCCCTTCATAAAGTTAGACCAGGATTTTCCTGCAACTCCAGTAGTACAACTTGTAAATGTCAGGTCTTGTATGTCATATGTTTGGTGACATATTAATACATGCCCAGTTTTACTGCAGGTATTGGTTACAGTTCTTACTGATTTTTCCCTAATGCCATTTTCTCCAAGTGTAAATTCTTAATATCAAAAGCACGGAATAAAATAATCCTAGAAAGAGATCTGAATGATTTTGAATTATTCCTCTTGCTAAGTTTCAAAAAGTAGTCAGATATACAGTGGCATTAAATTAAGTTCTTACCCAGTTTATATCAGTATTAGACATTTGGAGCAGATAAGAATTCATAAATCAGACTTCAGGAGGTTTATTGACATCTTTTAACAGATGCTTCCTTCAACTACAGATGTTACCTGAGGTTGCATCAGCTGCCAGCACTGAAATTAATTTTTGTCCTTTATTAATATTTCAGTTGGGATTTTGGATTCCTTGAGGCAATGATTGTCTTTCAATATTTAAAACGATTACCAGTGTCAGTGACCTGTGCTAGTGCTTTTTTTGCTTTTATTAAATGCCTGTTATGAACATCTCTGCCAGACAGCAGTGATTGACCTTTGTGACAGTCTGTCATTTTTATACTCTTTTTTTTTTTTTTTTCTAAAGGGATGGTGCATTTTAGCAAACACTGCATTTTTAATAGAGTATTAAATTGTGCAAGTTGCTGTGCAATTCTCTTGGGTTGTTTAGAATTAACTTGTCTTATCCTTTTCCTGAAATTACTGAGGTCTGGCCAGGTAGATGACAGGACTGAGCTTCCAAGGTGGAGCTCTGCAGGGTGTTAAATGGCAGGGGGAACAGTATCTGAAGCATGTGTAAGGATTCTCATCCTATTTAGATTTAGAGCAAACAAATTACACTTTTTCAGTGCAGTTCTGGTAGAACCACTGATTAATGTTAGTTTACAAAGTGTGATGTGCCCGTACCTGAGCCCTGTGTCAAGTGATCTCCCCTTCAGACAAGGCTGCACACAGATTAAAATCATCCTCCAGCATGAAAACACTGCAAAATCTGGTTTAATAATCAGATCACAAACTGAGCTGCCGAAATCCTTGTGCAAGCTTTAATTTTAGAGCAACTTGATATGTCATTTTAGCTCTCTTCAAACTTTAAATACTCAGATATTTCTACAGCAGTTAGCTTTAGGTGATTTTGCTAATGAAATGTAGAAGGGTATGAACAGGGGGCTTATCCCTTTTTAAAGGTAACAAACCCAAGCATTAAGGAGATTCTTGGTGGAACAGTGGAAAGAAATCAGTGAGCAAACACAAGCAGGTTTTTGTTTTATCATGTGCCTTAGCATTTCACTGGTGGAAGAAGCAGTGATTCTAATGGTTGAGGCAAAGTGAAGGGTGAATAATAAATTACTCTGGCTTCTGTCCTTAATGTGGGGTATTAATAATGTATTTGTGAGGGATTTGAGTTGCTCTCTACCCTGACTCCCCTGGTCAAGTGACGTTATTCCTACTTTTCCCTCAAACAGTGGATGTTCTCCCACCCACATTAAGCTGGCTAGCTGAAATGATTAGTTTGTTCTTTAAAAGGCTGGAAGTGTATGCTTCAGCTTCTCTTTCTAAGGTAAATATTTGAAGAGCCTTTCTTGCTCTGAATGTTGATAGTACAGAGCCGTTTGGCATTGAAATGTCACAAAAAGCATTTTTCACTAACATTGTTCTCAGCCTTGAAAAAACGTTCAGTTAAAACATTGAACATGCTGATCTTTTTTTTTTTTTTTTTTTTTTTTATCTGGAGTTGAATTTTTTATTTGTTCCCTTCTTTTCTAAGGAGGGTTGTGTTCTGCTGGGAGCAATCTCACCAGTACAGGGTGTCTCCTTTTGTCACTTTTAGTAACTGTAACAATCACAAGAATAAGGCCTCTAAAATATAGTAACTGATAGTATCCTGCCCTGAGTATTAAAATGTTTCCCAAGTGACCTTGAGAGTGGATAAAGGCTTGAATATTGATGGACAGAACTCACTTTCCTGAGGAATAAGAAGGGACAAACTTGTGGCAGGAGTGCTGTGGGCACCAACTGTGCCTCGGAGCTCGTAGCTCTGTGTGCCTGCTGAGTCAAAACTCCAGCAGACAAGATCCCAAACAAGCTCCTTGTAAGATGGAAAATCAGTGGTACCTGTGTGGTCTTGGAAAAGGTTCCAGGAAATGGCAGAATTCCTGCTCAGCTCCCAGAACAGAATGAGTGACAAATGCTGAGATTCCCTGAGCGTGAGCGTGGCTTCCTTTCCCTGTCGTGTCAGGTGGTGTTCCCAGAACCTGAGCCCCTTATCCACTTCCTTCATCGCCTGAGCTGGCAGCTTTTCCAGATAAGGAGGGTCTGGTTTGGGAGCTCATAGTAACATATTTAGAAAACAAGATTGAAGTGCATTACTCTTACCATGGTAACGATAAATAACAGGGTAAAACAACAGCGTTTCAACAGACACAAGTGAGCCCATGTTGGAATGTGCTTCTGAAATTCTTTCCTGTGCTGCATCCTCTGCGAGCACTAAGGGAAAACTAACTAATGAATGGAGCCACTCTGCAGAAAGCCATGCAAGGATAGAATGGTGGCAGCCATTCTGAAAGCTCAAATCCCAGTTAGTGCACTAAAATCAGCAAGAAGGCTCTGAAATCCTCAAACATTTCTGTTTATACACCCACAGATTTCTATTCCCAGTAAAGCCCGTTGTAGAGCTGTCAAGGAGATATTCTCTCTAATTTGCTTTAAATGGGGAAAGATTATCATCCAGCTATTAAAAATAGTTGAGCCAAAGAGCACGGATAAACTTTTGCTGACAACAGAGAAGACCATTTCTTAACAAATGCAGTTCTCTGAATTCTTCCTCACCTTTCTGCTAAGTACAGCATTAACTGGGCCTGCAGCATTGCTTGTTCTTTAGCTTTGTGTACTGAGATAAGAGTGATTCTCAGAGATATTAATCTGAAATGTCTCACATTTCACTTGTGGGTGAGTTGGGATGCTGTGAGGAGGTTTCTCCTGGACAAGCAGCACTTTTTGACCTCTAAACATATAATTTTCCATAGTTTGCATAGCTTAATGTTAATTGTTTCCTGCTGTGGTGCAGCAGTTTCTAAGAGTGGGAAATAGAAACTCTCAATTCCAAAACTGAGGATTAGATTCTTATCAATGCCACGGGTTCACATCAGTCTGTTAAATTCTGTGCTTCTTGCCCAGTCAGTGTAGGGGAGGAATTTGTCATCTCTGAGTGTTTGTGATCAGTGTTTGTGACCTGTTGCTCCCCATCTGTCTGATGGGGAAGTACATTACAAGATGAAAAATTTGCAGTCATGCAGAATCTTCCATTTGATAACACTGCTGTGAACTTTCGACATACTAGAAAGCAGACTGGAACTTTTTCTTTTTTAGAGGTTTTTACAGAGGAGTTGCTTTTCCGTTTCTGTTTTGAATTTGAAGTGATCTGATCAAAGCTGGTAGTGCCTCCAGTAAAGTAAAACCTTTTTTACATCAACCACTTTCAAGTTATTTATTCCCTTTGTGCCTGTGGTGCAAAACTGACTGTGAAACTGTCGTTGGGAACTGCTAAAAAGATTAAAACCAACCTGCAGTATTTTTGGAAATGTCACTGGGATTGCAGGCATCTTAATGTAAAATATGGTAAAACTGAGAGACTTGTTTAATAAGCCAAAAAAATTAAGAGACCTCAGATAGAATGTTTTCCTTAAAACATTTTCTGTAGGACAGGTTAATTTTCTCACTTCGGTTGGCAGCTTTTCAGCTGCTTCTTTTAATGCAGTACTGAAGGGAAATGAGATGTTTGGATTACTGAAATTGCTGGCATTTTTGAACTTTCTGCTATTTTTGAATACTTTCCTAATTATCATCCCTTTCATAATAACCTTGAGTGACGTAAAGGACTGTGGCACCACAATGAGGATTGGAAAAGGCTCGGGATGGGATGTGGGGTAGGAATCTGTGCTCTGTGGGATCTAGAACGTACAACAATCAATTCCTGACCCATTTCTCCTTCTCAAGGAAATGTGGAACAGTTCTCCTGGATGTCAGGTGGTGCTGTAACTCCTGGCAGCTGCAGCTACACTTTGTACTTGCTGTGTTTGCTCTCACCAAAATGACAGGGGTGCTCTAAATTCTTGCTCTGCTTCCTTTTCCTTCCTTTCCCCCCCTGCTGGACGCGGGTCGTACTGCACTGCTTATAATACCCTCATTTTAGAGCCGGGATCTGCTGCTGTTTTCCGGCAGTTTTTGTCCTTGTCTTGGAAACCAACATTAATTTTAATAGTGGAGCCCGTGTTCCAGGCAGAGATCCTCCAGGCTCCAGGGAGGGATGTTTTCTGTAATGTTTTCCAGCTAATGCAGAGCTTTATTTTTCCAAAGCTTCTCATATTTGTACAGTAGAAAAGATTTTGCTTGTTAGGAAACTGCCCAGACTGGACAGTGAAATTTAGGCTCTCAAGAAATTATTTTTAAGGACAGGAGCATCTCTGCCTAAAAGAGGGTGGGAATATTTTGCTGTCTGGAAATACTGCAGCAGTTGTTCAGACACAAATAAAATACTACTTGAAACGGGCTGACTTTTTCCCCCAGCTGATTAATCTTTAGCTTGTTTCCCTGTCAGCTCCAGACTGTTGTTTCTGAGAGGTTATTTTTTATGCTTTGAAAGAACAAATGTGCCTGTACAGGACTATTGACCTGCTCTTTTGACTTTATGACCAAGCTGTCAATTAGTATCATATCATCTGATCTCTGCAAGCTGCCTTGTTTTGGTCCAAAGCAGAGAAAAGAAACTGTAAACAAACCCAGATCTTTCACAGTATATTATTTGGGCCTTTCTTAGAGGGCCTAAGTAACTGGAAGACTCAGAGAAACCTTTTAAGAAATCATTAAGACTAAACATCCTGCATTTCTGTGCCAGCTCTTCCATTGTGGACGAGAAAACCTTTGCACTAAAAATACGGATTCCTCAAACCAACAGGCACTTCTGCATATTTGATTCTTCTGAAGCCAAACCCGCTTTATTTCCCAGCTTTTCAGGATATTTAGGTCAGTGTTGGAAGAAGCTGAACACACTCATCTCTCCTGTGCCAGTTCCATGTTGGACAGAGTGGTGACAGTGTCACTGGCAGGCAGAGCTGAACCAAACTGTCCTGTTCTTTCAGCCGTCTGCTGAGTTTGGGAACTGCAGCAGAGCACCATTTCATCCTGTCAAGGTTTTCTAGAAGCAGGTGACTAAAACTGCACGAGGATTATACCAGTTCAGTGAAAATGTAATGAAGAAACTTAGAAAACCTGCGTCTGAAACAGTTTTCAGATCCTCATTTAATCTTCGGCAAAAATTAATGCATATGCTTTATTCATGAGCTTTAGTGACTCAGTGCATTACATAGCCTGTGTAATATTTTGTACTTTTTAATTTATGGATGTGAAATACAGGGTTCAGTTTTAGCAATTTCTAACAAGACCAAAATCATGGAAAATTAGATTTTTGGCTTCTCGGAAAACTAAATACAAATATTTTGTATTATCTCAAAGACAAAGGTGGCTGGTAAAGTTTCAGATTAGGGGAAAATCAGTTTTACATTTATAATTCAGTGAGCTTAACCCTTAATTCTCAAAATTTCTGTTCGTTATTGCTTCTGGATATTTGGCATTTTGAGTGACTTGCTTGTTGCTCGTGAGTCTTTGGAAAATTACTGTATGGATGAAAAAACGACTGCGTGGATGAAAAGCCTCATGCGTGATAAACTGCTGTGACAAAGATTTAACTTCCATTTATATGCTTCATTACTTTGGATATTTTAATGGAAGACATGAAGTGCAGGGGTAATTCCAGTGCTGGAATGGCAGCGGTGGGGAGGGAGGAGTAAAGGAGCACAAATTGCTGGAGAGATAACAGTGTTAAAGCCATGACTTCTGACCTGCAATCGTGTCACTGTCGGTATAGGTTGTAATTTGAACCAAGGTTTCATTTGGAGGCTTGCTTGAGGGAAGGTGGGGTGCTTTAGGGTGTTGTGGTTCTGTAGGGCAGCTGGTGCCACCGTGCTTGGGGTCTCTGGGAGTCAGGGATAACACTGTGGGGTCGGTAGGGATTGTATCTGACACGTGATTTTATGTGGGGATATTGCCTAGTCATTATTTTATTCATGGTCTGGATAAGATGCACACTGACTGAACAATGATTTCTGCTCTTGAGCAGGGGCTTGCCTAAAAGTCAGAAGCTTCTGTGCTGATGAGAAATTGGAACACAAATGTGTCTGTTCTTGCTGTTCCTGAAACATGACCCGAGCACCCTCAGCCCTTCCTGCCGCACTTCTCACTTGGCTCCACACAGCACAAGGCCCACAGTGGCACTGCAGGGATTTGAGTCATCTGCACCTTCCACATCTCTCACGGGGGGTAAACAGTGCCCAGGGAATTGGGCTGACATGGTAGCTGGCTAAGTTTAGGAATTCAGGAAGATAATACTGCATAGGTGTTTGGAAGGATTCAGGCTTGTTGCTTGCTTTTTTTACAATTAAAACCATACTTTTTTGGATGGGCGTAGATTTTTCAGTCTCAGTGCAATAGGAGCTGCTCACAGTAAGTCACCTTAACTGGGCAGCCTTACCAGTGTGGTTGTTTTGTTTCTGGAGGTGTTGGCAGAGCATTTCCAGGCAGCTGAGGCTCAAGTTCTCAGCTCCTTTGGCTTTGATGCAGCTAAACCAGTGGGTTACACTGTGGGCAGTGACTGCTGCTCTCAGTGCTTTTTTTCCCTTCAGCTTTATCAGTGTTCCATGTTATCACTGGTTTTGATGCCAAATAAAAACAAGCTTCGCCAGTAATAGCATACTCAGAAATGTTTTTATTTAGTCTTATCCTAACCCTGATAAATGCTGTTGGGTGCCATTTGGGCCATAGTTACAGCACTGCTGCTGTAGAAATGTCCTCTGTATTTCTGGGCAACACAAAGAGGGGGGTGAAACTTGTTCAGGCCAATCTGGTGTCCTTGTCCAGAGCAGGAAGCTTTAATGGGTGTTAAAGGGAACCAACTGTTAGGAATTGTTGCAGTGGGGGAGATTGGAGAGGTGATGGAGGGGTGGGAAGGAGGGGAGTTGGGAGGGTGAAGTGGCCTGGGACATAGATCTGCTCACTCCTCTTACTGTGCTCAAAAGGCAGTGACAAGGAGAGATGTTTTGTCTTTGTGATCCCAAACTGTTTCCTTAAGGATAGTCCTGGCCTTCCAGTCGTGCTTCTTTACCTTCCACCTTTGCATCTGCAGTGTAGGATGGGGCAGTCAGGATTTATGGGCAGCTGATGTGCTGGTTTAGGGGAGCTCACACCTTTGAGCTGTGCTGCGGGGATTGAATGGCAGCCACCCTTTTCTCAGGTTCAGGCAGCTTTCAAATGTGTAACTGCTTCATTAAAGAAATAAAATATGTATAGTCACATTGTCCAAGATGGGTTTATAGCTAAATAGAACTAAACTGCTGCTGTTTAAAATGTGCCACTGAACGGGGGAAGTGTTGAGCCGTGGATTCTGTTCAATGAAAGTAACCCAGGACTGGAGGAGAACTCGCTCCCCTTTGCCTGCAGCACAGCCCTGCTGTTCCACCTCATCCTACCCTGGTGCCTTCTCCTGCAGTGCTGCACTGGCATTTACTCAGGCTCTTAACACAACCCTGGGGATGTTGCTGCTCTGGATAACTGACTTCTGACTCCTTCTGACAGTGCGGGGATCAAAGCCAGGCAAGAACGTGCAACTCCAGGAGAATGAAATTAGAGGACTGTGCTTGAAATCCAGAGAAATCTTTCTGAGTCAGCCTATTCTGCTAGAACTTGAAGCTCCACTGAAAATCTGTGGTGAGTACTGTGATTTTTGGTTTGGTCTTTGGGGGTGTGTCAGGTCAATGCAGGCCTTAGAGAACAAATACTGGATGCTACTTTCACTTACTAACAGTGGAACTAATAAATAATTGTAGCAAAAGGTAAAATAAAACCCTGCTGGATACACAGGGCAGAGGAATGGGGAGGAGGTAACCTGTGGGATTTGGAGCAGGGACCAAAATATTTCAAACCCAAAACGTAACTGGTCCAGTTTCACCAGGTCTCGGGGAAGGGATTCAAAGGAAGTTTTGGAAAGGAGTTTTCTATATCAATGAAATAATGTTTGGCCCAGTTGTGACTGAACAAGGGGAAACAGTGAAGAACCACAGTAGTTCATTGTAGCTGCTGTACAGAGTTGAACAGTGGTTTGTCAATATTTTAAAATCCTGCTGGAAACTTAAATTTCTGTCCTGTTTCTTGGAATGACTCTAGTTCAGTTTCACCACACTTGCAGACAGCACTGCTCATTTTCACACACGTACATGTCTGCTTATGCTGAAAGAATGAAGAATGTCAACATAAAAGCCTCAATAAATGCACTTTAGAAAGCTTCCAGCAAACAGTATTTTATCCTACTCTAACACTGAGGACTCACTTCAAATTGAAGCAGGTTGTTCAATATTTATAACATGAGTAGTCTAAAATCATGATTTAGTGTTCTGCTTGTCAGAAACAAACCCATGATTTAAACTAAAGGCAGAAATACCAATTTCATTTTTGATGCTACTTCATTGCTAGAATTTGAATTACTGTTTCCAGAAAACACAGTTGGTTTCTTGGAACCTTCATTTTGTTTTCTACAAGGGAATATTTTTACATAGCTACTTCTTTGTGCAGTTAACCATTGCACTGCATAGATGTCAGACTTAAAATGTGATTACTGTCCATGAACTGTAATTTTAAGGACATTATGGGCAGAATGTAACAGCAAGCTCTTTTCTTCCTGAAGCATCTTTCATTTGTTCTTTCTCTGGAATCAATCAGAGAATGCAGTGAAAGGTCACCTCTGTGTTGTGTCTGAATCTCATTGCAGGTGACATCCATGGACAATACTATGACTTGCTCCGACTCTTTGAATATGGAGGTTTTCCACCAGAAAGCAACTACCTGTTCCTCGGAGATTACGTTGACAGAGGAAAACAATCTTTAGAAACAATTTGTCTTCTGTTGGCCTACAAAATCAAATACCCAGAGAATTTCTTCCTCCTCAGAGGGAACCACGAATGTGCCAGCATCAATAGAATTTATGGTTTTTATGATGAATGTAAGTAACAGATCTGTTACAGTGACAGCCTCTCTGGCTGGTGACAGCAGGGGAGGAGGTGCCAGTGTTGCAGTGGTAGATGGTTCTCGCTGAACTTGCAGTGCCCCCTCACATGTGCTCTTCAGAGGGGCCCTTGGCCCATTTTAGGAGGGGAAGCGTGTCCTTTCCCTGGTCCTGTTGGAGTCTGATCCTCACACACAAATCAGCAACCAACTGGGGAATTTTATTTATTGGCTGCTATGTTAACTAACAGTTCTCAGTGGTAAAATCCAGAAGATAAGGCCATCTAATGAGAGATGAGAGAGTGTAACTCGATGTGTTATTCACAAAAGTTCATCTCCCTTTCTTTTCATCATCTGAGGGATGATGCTGTATCATTGTGAGGGCTGCTCTTGCTGTGCTTGTGTTGTGCTTGCAGCTCATTTCATCCTAAAACCTGTAACTGTAGTGTAGAAAGAGAACACCCAGAGGTGGCCCCTCCTGGTGCAAGTGGACCGTGTGCTCCTGCTCTGGCCAACACCAGTGTCCCCTTTCCCAAACGGGGCAGAGCTGTGCAGCCATCGGTGTGGCAGTGCTTGGGCTGAGCACCAGCTCCTGGGTGTGTCAGCAGGTGCCTTCAGCTGCGGGAGGTGTTGCCTGGAGCAGTGTGTCAGCCTGCTGATGAAGGAAGTGCTGGTGTTTATTTGGATCCTTTCTGAGCACACACTGTGGCTGTGCCGTCACCGGTGCTGGCTCCGCCAGGGGTGTGATGGGGGCTGTGCAGAGACATCACCAGAGCAGAACAAGCTATTTTGCTGTGAAATAAAAATGTATGTTCTGTTTCAAAGGATGTGACTTAATCCAGCTGAGGTAGAGGAGATGATGCTGTAAATTAATTGTGCACTGAAGCACGTCACAACTTGTGTGGTGCGACATACTTGGCTTGCAGCTTACGAGGTGTGCTCTCCATGTCTTGTTCTCCTCCAGTGAGGAAACAAAGATGTGTGTGGTATTTCAGAGATTAATCACAGCCTTAGTCATAGATCACAAAACGTTCAGGGTTTGTGTCTGTTGGGAGAGTCCTTTTGAAATTTGTAAAACTGTAGCAATTTCGTTTTTCAGTCCCTGTTTCGTTTTTCAGTCCCTCTTTTCATTTTTTCAGTCCCATTTCTTTGCTGAGAGTGACTTTATGTGGTAAAGGAGAATTTTAAAGAAAATGTGCTTTTCAAGAATTGCTTAAAAATTGTCTTCCCTTGAAGGAAACAGCAAGATTTTCTGAAATTCTCCAAGGGATAATTTTCCAATCCAAAGTTGGGACTGGAGATTTTGGCTGCCAACAGGGGAATGTCATCCCATTGAACAGACTTGTGCTGATCTCAGAGCCACAATGAGAGACCTTTGCAACTGTCTTTGAAGCAATGAAATAAGTCAGTGGGTGTCAGAAGATAAATTGTGTACAGGCTGACTTTTTGCAAGTCTCAGTAAACTTAAGGCAGCCATGTTAGGTTGGTTGTGGTGTTAGAAAAGCATATTGACCTTTTCTCCCAAATCTCTTCTAGGTAAGAGAAGATACAACATTAAGCTGTGGAAAACCTTCACAGACTGTTTTAACTGTTTACCAATTGCAGCTATTGTGGATGAGAAAATATTCTGCTGTCATGGGGGTAAGTTGAGTCCTTAGGTGATACTTGAGGAACTGGATACTCAGTATCAGTCCTGGCATTTCCATGTTTACATTGCTGAATTTACATTGCTTCAAAACTTTGGGGCTTTTTCTCTTCTTGGCCCCTGTATGAGGAAGGGTTGGGCTTGATGAGTGTCAGTTTTGTGAATCACAGAGCTGGGGACACAATGATCTGCTTTTCCTTTTCCACTAAAAGGCATGTTTAATAGACTCTCCTCCTGAGTAAAATATCCTTGTAGGGGGTTCTAGACTTGTGATAAGGAGTTTGTTCTGAATCAGAGTGGTGTGGGTTGGAAGGCACCTTTGAGGATCACTGAGTAGAACCCCCTGCCACAGGCAGGGGTGCCTTTTTCACCAGCTCAGGCTGCCCAAAGCCCTCTGCGACCTGGCAGGTTTAATTTGTACAGATGGGTTTGTGCCTTGTGGTACCTGCTTCGTGCAGCTTTCTGAGGGCACAAAATACATATTGCACCTTGAATGTTTCATCACTTGCCAGCCGTTACAGTTGCCCAGGGACACACATCAGTGAAGAATGATGTGAAATTGCCTTGATGCCATGTTTCATCTTACTAGGCCTGATCATCACAGTAAACATACCCTGTGATTTCTGGTGTAAATGCCTCTTTTACTTAACAGCTCTTTTATCAGACACTTGCCCAATATTATTGAGATTATTGTAATCCTGTAAAACGTGGAAATGGCTTTGCTTATCTTGCTTCCAGTAAATCTCCTAGGAAGTGACTTGTCTTCTGTTACAAATGCCTTCAAACCAACACTGGATTAAAAAAATGCCAGTTAATTCCGCCGTTGAACTGCGTAAAATGGCAGTGGTGAATCACTTGGAAAACAGAGTATTTTTGTCCTGAAGGAACACGTCAGTCCTGCAGAGCAGAGCTGGACTGACATGTGGACTCTGTGTGTGTTACCTCTGACAGGTTTGTCACCAGACCTGCAGTCGATGGAGCAGATCAGACGAATCATGCGGCCCACTGATGTACCAGACCAGGGTCTCCTGTGCGACCTCCTGTGGTCTGACCCTGACAAGGATGTCTTGGGCTGGGGAGAAAATGACAGAGGAGTGTCCTTCACTTTTGGTGCTGAAGTGGTTGCTAAGTTTCTCCACAAACATGATTTGGATCTCATATGTAGAGCTCATCAGGTATTTTCGTTTTGTACTTTAAACCAGAGAATAGTTTAGGTTCCTGAGGTGCTCCCCTGATCCAGCCCTGCACACACATGCTCAGCCTGAGGTGCTGAGGGTTTTGTCCAGCCAAATTGTAAATACCTGTGAGGATCTCTGAATGTGTCCCAGTGTTTAACAGCCCTTGTAATGAACATTTTTCCTTAATGCATAAAAACTATGACTCTCTTGAACAAGAGTTATGTCAATACTAATGGACTGTGTTGCTGAACTGGTTCTTGTGATGCTCCAGTTTTGGTGTAAAAGTTTGGAACTCGTGCTCCTTAAACACAGCCAGTCTTTCAGCTGCTGCCTCTGGTAAAGCTGCTTTGCACCTTGGCAGGAATAATCTGTCCAGACTGACACTGCTGCTTTTCTCTCTGAAGGTTGTTGAAGATGGATACGAGTTCTTTGCAAAAAGGCAGTTGGTAACTCTCTTTTCTGCCCCGAATTACTGTGGAGAATTTGATAACGCGGGTGCCATGATGAGCGTGGATGAAACACTAATGTGCTCCTTCCAGGTACAGTAGCTAAACATTTGTACCTCCTAGTCAGTGAGGTCACATGTTAAATTTGTGGAATTTTACACTGATGCTTTATTGTTAAAATAGAATAGTAGTTCCAAATAGATCTTCACAGCTGTCACGTGTCGCCAGAGCAGTGTTTGCAATCACATCTTCAAAAATGTGATAAGCCTGTGCTGGTGTGATTAAATGATCTCTTTTACCCTGGAATTAAATCACCCAGGCAAAGCTGTTGGCTGTCAGCCTGCTCCCATTAGTGGGGGCTCTGGGATCAGCTGCTCCAAGCCCTGGCCTAGCTCAGAGCAGGAAACACAGGGAATTCTGGGAATGTTTAACCTTGTCCAGAAGACCCATAAAACACCTTTGAGTCAATTATTGGATATGGAAATTTGACTGGAAAACAGCTAAGACCTTCTGCTAAATGACCTCACTGTCTTTTCAGATCTTGAAACCTGCAGAGAAGAAGAAGCCCAATTCCAGCAGACCCGTAACACCTCCCAGGGGTATGATCACAAAACAAGCCAAGAAATAGTCACTTTGGCTCTGCCTTGTTGGGACTTGTATCATAGTCTATAACCTCCATTTTTAAACCTGTCATGTTGTGCTGTTCAGCTTGCTCAAAATAGATAACGTGTTTGTGGTTTTCCTTTTCCATTTGATGAATGGCATTTGCTGGTTGTAACAGCGAATGAAAGACTTTTCCTCCCTCCCAGGAAAAAAAAAAAAGAATTTCCGAGTCCCCTTTTGTCGGTGTTACAGCTGCACAGCACCCCCTGCCAGCCGGGTAAGGCACGGCTGCTGGGACTGTACCATGAGTAGTGTGAATCTTGTTTTTTAGGATCTGAAGAGGGCACTCGTGTGCTGTGAGAGTAGAGGTTTGTTCCTGTCAGCGATTACATACTGTTTATACAAACCACTGTGAACTTTTTTTTTTTTTACGTTAAATTTTGTTTCAAAGGTTTGTTTTAAAGGGATTGCTTTTCTTTTAATGTCTTGTCTCTAGTTTTTATTGCTGTTGACATTAGGAATAACTGTCAACCTTGCCAGCATCACTGGTAGGATGTATATTTAATTCAGACACACGGTCCTCTCCTTATACTTCAAATGACAATTAAAGCCATTATTTTAAGTGTTTGTGTCTCTTTCCTGAAGCCAAAGTTTGCTTAGAAACCTGTTTGTACACAACCCCCCTGCCGAGTTGGCCGGGCTTCCCATCCACACCTTCCTCTCGGAGAGCAAAGGAAGTCCTGGCTGGAAATAGCACATAAACACTTGTCCATGCTCAGAGTGAACACATTTTGTACAGTTTCCTTGTGTTCCGTGGAGCAGATCGTAGTGCTGAGTCAGCAGTCCCGGGGCAGGGACAGAAATGGCTCAGGATCTGCCGGAAGGGGTTTGTGCATTTCAGCCTAAAGACTTTGTTCGACAAAGAAACCCAGAAACTCGATAAGCCAACCAGAGGTGTTGCTCTTGATCACTGGTTTATATAAATCTCTCACAGAATCTTGTTTTTTAAAAGCTGTTGATCTTTTTTGAACAGATGACAGTGTACAATACCATGTAGTGATAATCACTTATTAAATGATGAAATTGTTAAATCTTCTCCGTGTTGGTTTATCACAACTTAGACCCTGCTCTCCAAGGGCCTGACTTAGAGAAATAAATTGTTCTGGAAACCCACGGATTCTCGGTTTGGATTTGTCTGAGCTGCAAGAGGGGGGATTTTAAACAGCAGTGTTGGGTTTAGCTCTGGGTCCCCCAGGGGGTGCAGCTCCCCCAGTGACGCGTGTTGGTGACAGTGGTGGCAGAGCTGGTGTTGTCACAGCCCGTGCTTGTGGCACCGCACACGGGTGTGGGAGGCCACGCTGGGCTCGTGTTCCTTGTTGTGTGCTCTGAGCAGGGCTGGCCTTGAACACAAGGGCTGCTCTGAGAGGGGTAGAGCTGAGGACAAGATAACTTCTCTGGTTCCTAATTAGAGAACTGAATTCCCCGTGAAATGGGGAACTTGGGAGAACTTTGTCGGTGCCGGTGCGCGCCGGCTGCCGCGGGTGGGATGGTGGCGTGGGTGAGGTGTGTGTGCCAAGAACAGCCTGGGTCCCTTGTGGCCTTGTAGAAAATGGTGTGGGATGTTGAGCGCTCAGAGGAGGTGGCTTGTTCACAGCACCACAGCAGCTGCAGTGCTGCTGCATCCGCTGAGGAACAAGCTTGTCATGGGAATGCCCAGCTCACATCCCACACCAGCTCTGTCCTGCTGTCCCACCCAGATCCGCTCTACATTGGGAGTGAGTGGGACTTTCTCACCATTGATACATTTTCTGGCCAGTCCCCAACCATTGATTTTATTTTTTAATGTATTTCTCTGAATCAAAGAGCTGTTTCCCTGCTCTGAAGACCTTTCCCCCCTCCCTCTACAGCTAATTAATCAAAAACTCCTTGCTAGCCACTACGATCTCCTTTTATCAGGTGTCACAAACTTTCACCTTTTAAATCACATTTGTGGTTTCCTTTGGGGCTCTGATTTTTCTCCCTCCTTGTACAACGTCCTGTAGTCTGTTATTGCTGGAGTGAGCTGGGCTGTGCCTGGTCACTCCTTGCTCCCCAGCCCTGCTGTGCCAGCTGTGTCACACCTTTGTCCTCCATGACTTGTTTTCTCTCCTCAGAGGCAGTTTCGGTGACACAGGTGCCAATTCTGGGCTGTGTCCTCTGCCCAGCTGCATTCCCTGGGGGTGGGTCATGTACCTTGAGCTTCCCGGGGTGCAGGTG
The DNA here is from genome assembly GCA_038380795.1 of Pyrocephalus nanus. Lineage (NCBI taxonomy): Eukaryota > Metazoa > Chordata > Aves > Passeriformes > Tyrannidae > Pyrocephalus > Pyrocephalus nanus. Next base: position 8,758,693 of record CM076278.1, read on the forward strand.
GAGGCGGATGGGTCCTGTCCCACTGCAGGGCTGGGAAGGGAAGGAGCTGCTGGTCCCACTGCAGGTTGTGATGGACAGCTCAGGGGCAGGTTTGATGCCTATTTGTTGGGGTTGGGGGTGTTTTGATCAGTGGAGGGACAGAAGGAGGAGTAGATGCTGATTCCTGATTTTTTTTCCATAACAATACAGGTAGCTGGAAGTGGTGACAAACCCAAGTTCTCCCTGCTCAGTCCCTGTCTTGTGGCCTGGATAGAGTGGTAAGATCTGAGGCATTCCCTTGCTGTGGGACGTTTCTCTAATTTCTCCAAAATAAAGAGTGTCATCCAGCTGTGGACAGGCTGTTTTTCTGCACAGGTCACCTTTGCCTGTTCCTGGTTTGCTCTGGGATGTGTCAGGGCTGTTGATGCTTTCAGCTTGGAGTCGAGTCAGGCTGGGGCACTTCAACAACAAAACATCCATTTTCCTTGCAGTGACCTGTTTGGGTCTCCACGGGGGACACGGAGGGGGGTGGGTTTGGGCACACGTCCCTCATGGGGAAGCAGAAGCTGGTGGGGTTTTCTCCTTAAAACCCCCAGTCCTTACCCAAAAGGGGATCAGATCTGCAGAGCTCTCAGGTGCAGATCTTTCACCATCGGCTGATTGTGTTGGTGTTTATTGGACTCAGCTGAGACCAAAATGCCTAAATTCGCTGGAAACCCCCAGGATAAACCTCCCTGCTGCGGCTCCAGGGCTGTGCCTTTGCTGTTCCACTCCTGGTGCTCAGCTGAGCTCTGTAAGTGGGTGTTTTGGGGGGAGGGTTGAGGGATGGGGCATTTGGAGTTCCAGGAGGGTGTTACCTGTGCTCATTCCCCAAGGAGGAGGATGGGGATGGGCTTGTGCACTCTGGGATGAGGTGCTGGAAAATACTTGGGTTCCAGGAAAAGTTTTAGGTGTTCTCTAGGAGGAAACCCTTCCCAAGAAAGTGCAAAACTGGAGAGATGTTTATTCCTTGGAGAAAATCAGAAGTATTTCTGGTTTGTAGTAGCAGAGGTGCCTCAGAGATGGGTTCTTGGTGCTTTTCACAGCTGATGGTTTTTTCAATACATTTCCTGAAACTGCTTGATTTTGGAGGCAGAGAGGAACCCTAAACATGAAGAGGCCTCTCACCAAACAGGAGCCTATAAATGGAGGCAGATTAAACCAGCCCTGATTCCTGGGTTTTATATTCATGTAATCCCTGGAATCTCCACCAACTTCGTGGGACTGACCTGTGTCCCTACTCAGCAGCCGCGTTCTGAGCTCGGCAGAGACTCAGGACTTAACTTCCCCCCGTCCTGGATCTTTGCTCGCTGTGTCGGGCAGAAAAAAAAAAAAAAAAAAAAAAAAAAAAAAAAAAAAAAAAAGTTTAAAAACAGTGGGGAAAAAAAAAAGTTTAAACTCCATCCGGCGGCGTCTCCTGTTCCGGCAGCTCCCGAGCAGGGGAAAAAAGAAAAGCTGCGGGAAGGGGAAATGTCGGACGGGACCACCGGGGATGGATGGGGGGGACTCTGGGGGTGGGCGGGGGATCCGGGGATGGATGGGGGGACCCGCTGAAGCCCCTCCGGGCGCTGTGGGAGGAGGCGGCGGGGCCGGGCCGGGGCCGCCCCTGTCCGGGGGAGGCGGGGCCGGTCCGCGGAGGCCCCGCGGCGGCGGCTGCTCGGGCACAGCCGGGACGAGCACGGACGGTACCGGGGACCGAGGGGAGCGGAGCCGGGGGTAGCGGGGGGAGGCCGGGGCGCTCCGGGGGCTCGGCCCGGTGGGTGCCGGCCGGGGTTGGGGGTTGCAGCGGGGGCCGCCACGTCCTTCTCCCGGGGTCCCGCCCCGCCCCGGGGCTCCGTCCCGCTCCGGGCGGGCTGGGGATGGGGGAGGTCGGGCAGCCCCGGGGTCCGGGATGCTCCACCCGCCGGCAGCGGCTCCAGGCCCCGCGGCCGCCCCGCACGGGGCCGGGGGCGATGGCCGGGCCTGGGGGCGACGCCCGGGGCCGTTCCCCTCGGGGCTCCGCTCGGTGCCCGGGGACGGAGAACGAAGGTGCTGCCCCTGTGACGGCACCGCGGGACCATCTCCGTCCTCACGGCAGGTGACGGGGTGGCCGCAGCCCACCCGCCCTCCGGCACCACCGCCGCTGGGAGCGGAGCCCGGCGGGACCGAGGGCAGGGCGAGAGCCCCGGAGCGCAGGCTGGGCCGGGGGAGGTTGTGCTGAGCCCCCCGGGCGGCTCCGGGAAGGACGGGAGCGGGGTGGGGAAGGGGGTTCTGCTGGCGGCGGGAGCGCATCTCGGAGGGTTTGTGGGCCACACGGTCTCGCCGGGCTGCCCAAAGAGGAAGGGGAGCTTGGGGAGCTGCAATGGGAACTCAGGAGCCTCTCCTGTAGCCCTTCAGCCCATCCGTGAGACCCCCGGGTTTTGCACTCCCGGCGAACTCGGTGTTTCATCCGTGTGGTTTTCATTGCTGGACTGTGGCCTTAATGATTAGGAGTGGGGTTTGGTGGCCCTGCCCCTCCCTGGATGCCCACTGGGATGCCCAAGGGTGAGGTCGGCTCTGGAGGATGCAGGGAGAGGAGATGGGGATGTCGGTGTCACCCACCTGTCAGGCTGAAACCTGAGGATCACCTGCTTCATTTACTTGCAAAGGCTGAAATAACAGGGGTCCCCGATGGGAATGAAGGGAAACAATGGCTGTTCTTCCCCTTGGCTTCTGACCAGCAGCCTCTGTGGATCAGTGTCCAACAGACACACAAGGGCAGCTGCCTCCACCTGCATCTCAAGGTGCCAGATAAGGGCTGGTGCTTTTTTGCTCCTGTAATAGATGCTTTGTTTGGAGAAGTCTGGAAACAACTCGTGAGGAAGTTCCTCGTTGTGGAGCAGCAGACGGGGCACAAACAGGGCAGGGGAGGGCGGCGGGGGCTCCTCGTGGTGCCGGGGGAGGTGATGCAAAACCTGTGGTCCCGGCGTTTAGCAACTTCCCGTCAGCTGGGCCGGTCACGGTCCTGTCCCATCCCCGGGGTGAAACTGGGAGATTTGGCATCTTTGGTCAGCCCCGAGCAGGGAGATGACGCTCTGCTCTTGTCCCTCAGTTGGCAGGGTGATGCCAGCTTGAGCCAGAGCCATGTCCAAGTACCTGAAGCACTTCACGGTGGTGGGCGATGACCCCGTGCAGTGGAGCAACGACTACCAGAAATGGGAGGAGGAGGAGGACAATGGGGACAAGCAGCCGGACTCGGAGATCAAGGTGGAGCCCGCCAGGAGACAAATCTCCTTCCAGTACATGATGAAAAAGCTCTTCAGCTCCCACCGCTTCCAGGTGAGGCAGAACAAGGCCAGGCCGAGGGCGGGTGTGGGATGGAGCTCAGGGAGCAGGGCTGAGCTCGTGAGCCCCTGGCTGAGCTGAGCTGTGCTCGTGAGCCCCTGGCTGAGCTGAGCTGTGCTCGTGAGCCCCTGGCTGAGCTGAGCTGTGCTCGTGAGCCCCTGGCTGAGCTGAGCTGCGCTGGGGGAGCTGAGCTGAGCTGAGCTGAGCTGCTCCCATGGGTGCAGGTGTTTCCTGAGAAGGGACAGGCCCCAGTGCCTCGGGGTCACCGCGGTACCGGCATGTGCTCCCCCTGGCTCAAGCTCGGGCTGAGAAATGGTTGAGTTTATGGGGAGCCAGGCAGTTCCACAGGGGTGGGACTTTGCAGGAATAACCCACCATCCAGGGGGAGTGGGAGCAATGGAAAGCTCCGTGAAACACAACCAGCTGAATCAGGGCTGTGGGTGTTGGGGTGTGTTCAGCTGAAGGGCCACATTGGCTCCTCTTGCTCGTCTGTCTGAGCTGGGAGGGGGTTCATGTTGGTTCTTCTCCTCTGGCAGATCGGGGTTGTCTGGCTGGTGATCCTGGATGCCTTGTTGGTTCTCGGGGAATTGCTCATGGACTTGAAAATCATCCTTCCGGACAAATATAACATAACCCCAAAGGTAAAGTGTGGGGAAATGTCACCATGAAAAGCCATTTCCCTGCCTTTGGTGCCTCAGAGCCCCCCCTGGGTAGGCTGGCTGGGCAAGGCAGGACCTGGAGCTCCAGCCCTGTGAGCTGGTGGTCCCAGCACACAAAGGAGGACCCCTTAAACAGGGGTGTGTGGGGCTGACCTGGCTCAGCTCACACCAGTCCCTGCAGCAGCTTTGGGATTCCTGGGGCTGCAGCAGAGCTGGGTCACTCCCACCACCCTCCTCCTGCTGCTCTTCACAGCTCCTGGGCCAGTTTCCCAGCACCACAGGCTGCCACATACTCTGTCCTCTAGAGCAGAAGAAAAGTCCCCAGCTCTTCTCCCCAGAGAGCCCAACCAGACGTGCCCTCAAGCAGGGGAGGTTTTCCATCCTGCCCTGCTCGTGTGCACACAGGGGGGGTTTCCAGCTTCCCGCCCTCAACTTGTGCTGCCTTTTCCCAGGTTTTCCACTACCTGTCCCTGTCCATTTTAACCATCTTCCTGGTCGAGGTGGGGTTCAAGGTGTTTGTGTATCGCCGCGAGTTCTTCCACCACAAGTTCGAGGTGCTGGACGGGGTGGTCGTGGTCGTGTCCTTCGTGCTCGACATCGTCCTCATCTTCCGCGAGCACGAGTTCGAGGCCGTGGGGCTGCTGATCCTGCTGCGGCTCTGGAGGGTGGCCCGGATCATCAACGGTGGGTCAGGGGGTCCCCTGGGCCAGGGGCTGGATTTGTCACCTTCCCTGAATTACCTGGGCTTGTGTCTTTGTGCTCTCCTCACACCCATCTGTGAGACCCCTGCTCCTGCTCTCCCAGTGAACTCAGAGTTCCTGGTTTTCCGGAGTGTGACCCGACTCAGTCCTTTCTTTGGAGCAGGGATAGACATTCCCCCTTAAAAACTCCATAATCTATTCCTCTTCACACCTCCTGGACCAGTTTCCCAGCCCCACTGCCTACAACACACTCTGGTTGTCCATCCTGGAGAAGGAGGGCTCACATCCTAAGTTTCCACTGTAGGATCCTTCTGGCAGTGTTTTTTTAACTGTCTTCCTGCATCTGCTTCTACAGCAGAGTAGGATTTAATGCTCTGTTCTGCTGCTGCTCCCCCATCCCCTCCAGGGATGCTGCAGGGAATGTCCTCATCTCACCCTGGATCTTTCTTGCTTGGATTCAAAGGGTTTACCATAAAAAGAGAAATAGAAAAGAAAAAAAAAAGATAGAAATCAGACTTAAGTGACTTTGCTGTGGAAATTGGAAATTGTTGCAAATAGACGTTAATTCAGAGTGTAGCTGGAAACACTTTCTTCCTTCTTGGAGAAGGAATTTTGGGATTCCAAAAAATGTAGCAATGAGATTCTCCCTAATTCCTGCACGAAACCTCAGCCCAAGTGCTGTCTGTGCCTCCAGCTCAGGTTTGGGGAGTGCTCTGCATTTGGCACAGAGGAGGGGATGGCTGGGGCTGTTTTGAACCCCCCCAGTGCCCTTTGGATGGGGAGAACGTGCCTGGTCGGCAGCAGCTGGAGGGAGGGAGGGAGGATGTGAGAGCAGCTTGTGGCTTCTCTTAGTTCAGAGTGAAAGTCAGAGAGAAACTGGATTTGCCTGCAGCCCTGGGAGCCACGGGAAGCTCATCTTCCAGCAGAAAACAGGGCTACTGCTACAAGAAAATCCCCTTATCCTTGGCTGCTCCAGGTTTCCCCCCAAGCTTTTTGAGGAACAAAGGGAACGGGTGCTGTGCCTGTGCCTGGCACGGTTCAGTGCCCCTGACAGGGACTGGGTTACACCAGCTGGGGACTGTTGATGTTATCAATGCAAATAAAGCTTCGTGCTCTGAGCAATGAACCCCCAAACCCCAGACCTGCTGCCTGGAGCACGAGAACCAGGCCCCCCCCGGTGCCTCCTGCGCGTTGTTCCGTGTCGGGGAGGAGGAACGGGATGTTCTTCGTGCTCCCACCAGCCTGGTTTAGTTTTTTTTTTTTTTCCCCCTCAGAAAAGGATGAGAAGAAAATGCCTTCAAGTGTGGGGGCTGAGCTCACGTGTCATCACCTAATGGTGCTTGTAGAGAAGGGACACCTGCTGTGGTGAGACACGGCGGGTCCTTAGGGTGGCTGGGCAAGGTGAAGCCAAAACCTGCTGGATCTGAGGATGTGCCATGTCCTGATCCACTGGAGTGTTCCATGTCCTGTTCTGCTGGGTTAAGCCATGTCCTGATCCATTGGAGTGTTCCATGTCCTGTTCCCCCAGGCCACAGCAATCAGCTATAGGGCACGAGCCCCAGGCTGTGCCCTGCTGTCAGAGCAGGTCCTGACTACACCTAAAACCTGCTAAAACCCAGCAGAGCCTCCAGCTCCATCCCCCCCAGGCTCTGCCAGGGGACTACATTCCAATTCAGGATCTGAGTGACAGTCTGAGTGATTAATTCAGCTCTGCCTCTTCCCAGCAGAGTCTCCCCATCCGAATCCCTCGGGTGGCTGATTTCAAACCCTCCTCATTAAGAAAAGCCCTTGGGAAGGGTGGTTGGAAGATGACAGAACCTAAAACATGTTTAGCTCCTTGAGCACAGCCCCTGTGTGCTGTTAATCCTGCTCGTGGCTGCTTGACAATGTCAAGCAAATCCCCCGGGAATTGTTCCACAGGAATCATTTTATCGGTGAAGACCCGCTCGGAACAACAAGTGTCCAAATTAAAACAAGCCAACCTGAAACTTGCAACGAGGCTGGAACAACTGGAACACAGCTGTGTAGAGAAGGTAAAAAAAACCCCCACCTTTAATTTGGGTTTGCCTGCCTGGGATCCTCGTGCAAGGCTGGCACTGTGGGAACGGTTTCCTCACTGGGAGGTGTGGGGTGCCCTACCCAAGTTCCCTGAGCTGCTCCTCCTCCAAGGAGTGATGTTTCCCTCTGTCCTACTTCCTTTAGCCAGGTTTGTCCTGTTTTCCTGCAGCACTGGGGAAGATCTGTGGGAAGCTGGGGAGCTATTTTAAGCATATTAATGACTTGACTTTTTGTCTCTTACAGGAGCAAGAAATCGAGAGGCTGAACCACATCCTAAAGCAGCACGGACTCCTCAGCCTGCCCAAGTAGGAGGCCACTTTTCCAAGTTGGGAATCCTGCCTGGAGAGTGCAGTGTTGGAATCCACCAGCTTGACCTGAAAGGTTTTTCTGTCTCTTTACTTCCTCTTGCATCGTGTTGCCTATAAACATTTTCTACTTGACCACACTTTGATCAGACCTTGGGATTGCAAAAAGAGTTGTTTTGTTGGAAAATTAATCACACACGGTCCTTGTAAACAGCAATTTTTCTTCCCCTTTCTTGTACAGTTGTACAGTCAAATCTGCAAAATAATTTAATAAAGACACACCTTTACAAGCTACACCCCCACAGATGTACCACTTATTTAAAATAATTCCATTTTTTCTCTGATAACCTTCTTTGTTTGCAGCATCTTGTAGAACTTGCAGCAGAAATGATAAGAACTGGGGCACGAAAAGATCGTTTCTCCTCCACCAGCTGACTGTTCCTCATCAATACATCTCTTTGCCAACCATTCTTTTCATATTGTTGGTAGTTTCCTCATTTCTGTTGCTGCTTGTGCCGCTCTGTTATTTATATAACATTTGTTTCAAAACCACCAACAGGCCGCTCCTTCCCTCGACAATCAAATCAGCCCCAAAATAGAGGCCGAACATGTGCCCTCCCACGTCACCAGAGCCTTGTTCCACCTGCACATCCCAGGCCTGGCACTGCCTTTTCTCATCCCTTCTTCCCTTTTCAGTTCCCATCCCACTGGGCTACCAAGTTCTTTTGTTCCCACAGCTCAGAAATCAAGGTGTTCAAAGGACTGGAATGTGTCAGAGCAGGTGGAGGGGAGGGGAACTGCTGGGAGCAGTCAGGCTCTGAAAAAGCAAATTCTAAAGGAGCCAGGCTGGTGTTTGAACACAACGGGAGCATTTCCAGGTACTGGAAGGTGCCTGTGGAGGGACTGTTTGAGAGTGGGAGAGTCAGATCCAGGGAGTGGGAATTCTGAAGGGTGTCTCCAGTGGATTGGACCACACTCAGCTGGAGGGGTCACTGAGCTTTGCTCAAAACTGAACTGTTCAGATCTTTAAAGAAAGGTGATTAATGAGTGGTGTGGGGGAAATAGCCAGAAATACGTGGCTTATTCATGTCTGGTAGATAGAGCAGAGGCCTTATCTAATTGCACATGATTGCTTTAATTAGCAATTTAGCTCTGCTCTTATGGGATAATGGAGCTGTGCTGGGTCCCTTCCCCTCCTGCCTCCACAGGCAGGGAGCTGGGGATGGATCTGAGGAGCTGGGGATGGATTTGAGGAGCTGGGGATGGATCTGAGGAGCTGGGGATGGATCTGAGGAGCTGGGAATGGATGTGAGGAGCTGGGGATGGATTTGAGGAGCTGGGGATGGATGTGAGGAGCTGGGGATGGATGTGAGGAGCTGGGAATGGATGTGAGGAGCTGGGGATGGATGTGAGGAGCTGGGGATGGATGTGAGGAGCTGGGGATGGATCTGAGGAGCTGGGGATGGATCTGAGGAGCTGGGGATGGATCTGAGGAGCTGGGGATGGATCTGAGGAGCTGGGGACAGATCTGAGGAGCTGGGGACGGATCTGAGGAGCTGGGGATGGATCTGAGGAGCTGGGGATGGATCTGATGTGCTGGAAGGTTGGTGGCTGCACATTTGCTGACCAGCAAGTTCTTATCTGCACCCTTTTTTCCTCTCAGTGAGTTATAATTTGGAAGTTTCCACTTAAGGTGGTGGGTTTTTAACCCTCCTGAGAACCCTCACAAGGTCTCCCCCCTTCTCCCTTGGCTGATTTTTAGCCCAGTTTACCTACAATTTAGGTGAAACTCATGGCCCATCTATCACAGTGACTGGAAAAGCCTTGGGTGGAAAATCAGAAAAAGCAGAAATGTTGGTTTGGTTTTGTTGATTGTTTGGGTTTTTTTTAATGAATGCTTACCTTAGACAAATGGGTAGAAAAAATCATAGGGTAACTTGATGTTAATGGTGGGCCAAGCTTTATAGCCTGGCTCTGCAGGTGAGGAAATGTCAGTGAAAACAACAGAACTTGTTATAGGAATGGTCCTTTCCCTTCCTGAGGGGAGCTGCAAGGAAAATACAGACAGGGATTATCTTCAGCCTTCTGTCTGTATGACTGTTGATTTGGTCTGGGTTATATTTTCACCTGTCACTTGTACATTTATTTTTTTTCCCCACACACAGTTCCATGTTGATTTTCATTAATGATGTATAGATTTTTATTGAAGGGTTTTGGCAAGCAGCCACAGCTGTGTTTGAGCTGGAAGGGAACTGTTGGGTGGAATAAATGGGAAGTGCTGCCTTCAGATAAAGAGATTATCTGGGTCACTGGCACACAGGAAAACAAGCCCTTTGTTTTATCTGAAACCCTGTAATTTAATGACATACCTGCTGCAGTGTGGTGGTGGTGAGTGTTGCTGTGACATTCACTATCCTGGCCTGGGGATTGACCAGGGATCCATACTTAGTCCACTTCACTTCTATTCCAAAGGACACTGGAATTTGGCACAAGCTCTGCAAAGTGTTAGAAATCCTCTCATTGTCTGACTTACACAAAAGCCACTTCATTAATTAATTACTCTTGTTATTAAGGGGGGGAATCAGGAAGCTCTCTGGGAGGCAGCAGGTGCTGCAGCCTTTGCTGTGCCTGCAGATTCAACACAAAAGTGACTCTGTACCTGCATTTCAGCAGGACTGTCCCCCCTCAGGCAGGATTTTGGTGATTGTGCTCAGCTGGCACTTTTTTAGTAGGAATATTGGTGGGACAGCAAAAAATTCTGGACTCTGCCAGGGCAGAATTTTGAAGCCTGCAAGCTGAACTATTTTTAGGTATTTCTTCTTGAACTGTCACGTTTCTGGCTACAGAAATCACTCCCTCTTTTTGGTTGCAAAAGCACTCAAGGCACCTACACACAAAGTGTCATCTCCTGTTGTGCTTCAAGGGATTCTTGTTCTCTTTACCCTGACCTGGTGGAAGAGGAGAAACAGTGACTGTTACTCCACTCTTTCACCCTCACCTCTGGTGCTTCCCCCCCTCTGGAGTCATTTTGCACCCAGTGTGTTCCCCTGAGCCATAAGTGGGTAGCAGCTTGATTCAAAATCAACCCTCTCTTCTACAGCAAGAGTGAAACTCCTCACTTGTGAATATTCCAGGAATTTCCTCTGGTTTGTTTCTGCATTTTCACACCCCCCCCCACCCCATATTTTTAATTCTAACTGGGTTCCTGCATTTTTAGGCTGGTGCTGCATTTACAGGTACAGAGGAGGGAGGACAGTGAGAGGGAAGGTGGAGGCTGGTGTGACTTTTCACCTGTTCTGAGATGTGCAGGTGAGTTATTGGCACCCAGTCAAGCACATCCTGGGCTTGGGAATTCCCAAAGGAGGCCACATACTCAGGAAAGCTCTGGCCTTTCAGTACATCCAGGAGGGTCTGAGCCAAAGGCTGGCATTTCATAGCTGCTGTAATTCTTCCAGAAAACAAACAAAAAAACAAAAAAGATGAGTGACAGCAAAATCCATTGGTTTGGCCCAGGCATCATTTCCCATGCTCTGTTCAAGCCTTCTGGCTCCAGCTGCTAATGCCCACAGTCTTTTCAAGAGAAAGACCGTTGTTAATTAAATGCCATTTTTTTAGAATTAAATACTCCCTTCCCAATCCTCCTCCAGCTGCAGGAACAGCCAGGTCCTGAACAGAGCTCGAGGGAAAAGCTTGTCAGAGGGATAAAAGCACTCAATTAAAAAATAAAAATGAGTTCTTACCGTAACTTGCAGCCTGAGATCACGTTGTGACCGAATAACACGGGGGCTCTGGCTGCCTGTGCTGCCAGGCAGTCCTGGCTGGGTGTGCTCTGCAGGATGGAGAGCTGGCTGTGCCTGCTGGTGCTCTGAGTGATGCCAGATGTGACACACAGTTAAGGGCAAATTCAGCACTTCATGTGTTTCAGGGACAAAAAAAAAAGACTCCTTAATCATAGCCTTAAAATGCAGCTGAAAGTGCTGTGGTAGCTCCAGGCTCCCCTCGCAGGGTGGGCAGTGAAGGTCTAAACCCACCTCACTCCACAGTCCCAGGAGGCTGCAGTCAGGACTGAGCCATTCCCTCCTAAAACCACAGCCAGAAACCCACTCTTTTATCCAGGTGTATTTTACAGATGCCCAGGCTAGAGAAGGGTTTGTGAAGATGGAGCAGAGCAAGTGCTGCAGACAGGAATTCAGCAGGGAAAGGATATCCTGGAGGGCCGAACCCTGCCCTCACAGGCAGCCCAACCACGTACCCAGGACTGCCACTGACAGGAACTGGCTTCGTGTCTACCTGCAGGGCAAACACAGGGGATCAGATCTCACCCTGCCCTGGGAGGACTGGGAAACACAGAAATCTTTCAGTTATTTTAGGATTATTTATCATCTGGAAGGATGAGTGGTAAGGTATAAGTAAGACTTTGCCACAGGATGGGGCTTGTAAATGTGACATTTTGGGGGCCTTCACTGCCCAGCTCTGAAATGCTGCCTCCTGTGTGTATCCAGGGCAAGTCATACTTCACCTTGCTGCTCACAACTGTTCTGATTCAAGTTTAATAAGTTTTGTAATTAAATGTCTCTCAACGAGTCACCCACGACATCTCCACAGTTACCTGAGTGAAGCTGATTTGGAAGCTCTGCTGGACTGAAAGTGTTTCTTTGGTAATTGCCCCCAAGACAAAAGCAGCAGCTGCTTCTATTATTTCTCCTGTGTCTGTGTAGGTAATGTGATAACTCACCTGAAAATTAAACATTCTAGATGTTCATTTGAATAAATGCATAAGAGAAAAGAGGAAAAAAAAAAAAGGGGGGGGGGAGATAAAATTATTCAGGTGTTATATTTCTTCCTTGCTTAAGAAACTCTGAACTCCAGAGTGGGGATATGTTACACCCTCTAGAGCCTCTTCAAAACTGACTTCTTTAAGCATAAACACAATGCTCATCTACTTAAGATTAAAAAATGAGATGATGTGCAACATCTGTTCCTCTCTCTGTGCCATCCTGAAACCACCTTCTCCCAACCACAAAGCAGATTCCAAACTCATGTTTTTGTCTGTTTTGTCACATACACACAGTAATGACAGCCAAGGATTTCAGCCTTTCAAGGATTTCTCCCTGCTGTGTTGCACATGGTTATTATTTTGTTGCAAAACACTCTCTTTCATCCCAAACTCGCTGTTCCCCCTGTGACATTTGCTCTGGGGATGTCCCAAACCCATGGGAACTTCCAGGCCCTTCCTGACAGCTCTGCCACTCGTGAATTTTGTGCAGAGATTCCTCCCATCAGACACCAGGAAGGGCTGTCAGACCTACCCCAAGGACAACATTTAAGCACAGTTCATCCAAAATCAGGGGGAGCCTCAGGCCATCAGCACCCTTCAGTGCAGTCCTCGTTCCCTCCAGGGACTGGACAGTTATGGACTGCACAGAGATGTTCACCTGGAAAACAAACTCAGGTCACTTCTGAAGATACTGTAAATATTAAGGATTAAGTCCCTGTCCTGATCAAGTCAGTGAAAAAACTTCCACTGACCATAACTAAGAATTTTGCCCCCAGCTCTCCCAGCTAATTTAGAAGGGTACTTACCATCTGAGTTGATTTGGGCACCTAGGGAAGAATAAAAGGACAAATTAAAACAATAGCAAAGGTAAGACAGTTAATCAAAGCAGGTGAGGCTCAACTCCCTCATTACAAGAACTTTTCCACTGTGGAAGTCATTGGATACACCCACAGTATCCAGAGGCAGGAAAAGAACTGCTGTTCTCTGTGGCCAGTGGGAAAAATCTTAAAATCCAATCCCCTCCTTCCTCTGACTCCTGGAAGTATTCACAGACCTCCAGTTTAGGAAGTTGGCCAGGCTGTGCTTCCCAAAGAAATGCAGAGTTTGGTTGTGCTGTTCTGAGGGTGAGAATTCCAGAGTGGCACGGTCTTTAAACCAAAGAATGAGAGCCAAGTCTCCCTTTTATTATACAGCATAGAAATTTCCACAAGTATTTCATGGAAAAGCAGAAGTATTGGACCAAGGTCATCAATCAGGCCTGAAAAACACCCACATAAAGCAACATTTTCCCAAATTTCACTTTTCTGATTTCCCAATGAGCGTTTGAGTCACATCTCTGGGACAGGACCAAGAGTTGGACTCTGACCACGAAGCAACTGTGCAGGATTGTGATGGGACACAGAGGGCAGTGACTCATCCAGGAACACATTCCCAGGAGCTGGAGCCCTGGAGGTGATGCAGGCAGAGTCTGTCCCATATTTCTCATCCCAGTACAGCTCAGCCATCAGAACCAGCTCTGTGAATAAAGGTGCTTGGAAAGATTAGATTTGTCCTTCAGGGCATCCCTGTTCCTGACCAGGGCAGAGGGAATGAGCACCATTCCTGGGATTGTGTTTGCCCATCACTGGGGTGATGGATCATGGCTGTGCCTCCCACTGGCTCTGCTCCCACCTGGAAGGGAGCACAGGAAGGGCAGGAGCAGCTCTTTGCTGTGGCTGCTCCAAGTACCCACTGACCATGGTGGGAAGCATGTTGGGAGAGGATTCCAGGAATCCCCAGCACCGCTGGGATCTGCTGGACAGGCCAGGGTGGAGATAAAACTGGATACCACAGGTTGACTGCAGCGATGACAAGACATTCCTGTCGCTCCAGCTGTCCCTCCTGCCGGTGAGGACATCCCAGCCCTGCCGTCCCAGTGCTCCCAGTAAGGCTCCCTGGGTTACTGGTTTGCCATTTCTTTGGCCAGCAGCTCCACCTGCTGGCACTGGCAGGGCTCCTGCTCTGCCCCGTGGCCACTCTGTCCCCAACACCATCGTCTTCTGATGTCACATCCCACCTTCAGCTCCCTTTGGGAAGGGAATCTCCCTACAGAGGTTTATTCAGCCTTCTCTAGTTGCTGCATCTGATCCTTCCTGGCATCCACTGCCCTCTCCTGAGCTGGGCCATTGTCCTGGCAAGGTGTTATTCCTCACTGTTCCACTGAGCAAGGGCAATTCATCTTCAAATTCCAAACCACTCTACTGCTGGAGCCTGGCCTGGCCCTCTTTGTTCTCTGCTGGTCCTGCAGCCAAGGAGAACTCTGATTTTGGGAGGACATGGAAACACTTAAAGCAGTTTTTTTTCCACTTCTTCCACAGCAGGTTGATCAAAGCCAACATCTGTGAGCAACCCCTGCCTGATTCCAACAAGGTTCTCAACGAGCAAGGAGAATGATCCCTCCTGTGAAAGTGGTTTTCCTTTCCTGCTGGCAGCTTTGGAATCTGTAAGGAGGTCTTTAAGCAGTCACTCACTGCTCATTAAATCCATTTAAATAATCACATAGATTAAAAACACCTTAAGGGTGGAGAGGATGTTGTTTCCTGAAGGGCTTCAGCTTCTGGAAGGAGCCCTGGGGTTAAGGCACGACGTGTTCCAGTTCCAATTTTACAGGAGTGATCCCTTTGTCTTCCTGAATATCCTCCAAGGGGATTTATTTATCCATGAGACATCATCCTCCAGGTCAAAAAGGGAGGAGAAAACAGGCTTAGCTTGGAAAAATAACCCCAGGCTGGATGTGGGAGTGGGCAGATCCAAACAAATCTGCTGTCAGTGGGGTAAAAGTCACGTTCTCTGAGGAGCACAAGGGAGGTTTAGTTTAGTGTGCCATCAAAAACTGAGGCTTGGGGGAAAGGGAGAGATGCAGAGGATTAAACCTTAGTTTTACCAGCTCTCTAAAACTCAGATTTCTTGGAATTATGCACCCTGGTAACAGGCTTCTGGGAAAAGCCTGAACATGCACAGAAGCAGGAAAGTGCAGCAAGCACCAGTTCAGGGAGCTTGTCTCTTCAAAACTGTTATTTTGTACTTCATCTTTGACTGCATTATTTATATTTGGCTCAGCAGAGAACAGAAAATTATTCTGTTACCAAAGCTTGAAGTGCAAACATTCCCAAAGGTTTTCTGTATAAAAGTCTGTTGTAGAGGGAGATGGTTTTTTCCCCAACCCACAATTTAAAAATCCAATTAAAACACCATATCCTTTAGTAAATAGACATTACTTAATTCTGCAGATTCAAAAAGATCTGCCATATCAACAGGCAGCTGTACAACTGTTTCAACTCATACTTACTGCCAAAATGCTGGAGTTGATGTAGAACTGCATATTAAGTGCTTGAATGCTTTCACATCTTTCCACACTTACTGATCTGATGCATTTTGTGGCCTGGTTTACTAAAAACCCTGAAAAAACCCCCAAAACAACAAGTGTTAAAGGAAATGAAAGAGTATTTATAAAAAGCAGAAATAAATAACATCATAAGAGTCTTAAGCAAAAGTGAAAGTAAATGTCATCCCTGCTGTAGATTAGGACACAAAGAATGATACTTTCTTATATTCTCCCAAAATGCTGTGACATAAAATATTCCTTCTCAGCAAGTCCAGAAGCTTCAAAAAAGCTAGGAAAAAAAAAAAAAATTATTCCTTCTTTTCTGAGATCCCATAAGGTGTTTTTTTTTTGTTTCCCAAGAGATCTCAGCTCTCCTGCAGGTGACTAGGACTGTTGTGGCACCTGCAAGTGGCACTTGAGAAAAGGGAGCTCAGGGGACAAAGGGACAAAGGTACAAAAAATACAAGTATTGCAGCTGGCCAAGGCTGCAATACCCTCTTCCCTCGTGGGGTCACCCTTGTGCTGTTTGATTAAACCCAAACAGGAGGATTTACAGGTGGATCAACAGCCCATCACCAAGATCCTCTGGGCTTTACTTTGAACTGTTCAGCAGAGATGCAAAACTTCATTCTATGCCTTAAAAAACCCCAGAGAAACAGAAGCTGTTTGAAAATAAGCTGCCTGTTTTATCTGGATTTACAGTCTCAAGCCAGAGCAGGATCCTCTAAAGCAAAGCAAATGGAATTCAAAGTTTCCAACCTGCAGGATTGGCATCAGAGCACCAGGAGGAGACAACAGGACTGGGCAGCCTCAGAAATGCATCCTGTGTCTGTACAGGGACCCCGTACTGCCAAAGAAAACCCGGATTCAGGGGGTGTTTCAGCCCATCACAGTTTTTTTACAGCATTTCCATGAACAATAAAGATGAACAGAAGAAGTGCTTATTTCCACTGTATCTGTAAATAATTTATACTACTCTGTGCATCAGTTTTTAAGCCACTGCCACAGCTTTTTGTCTAACACAGCAACAACAACAACAAAAAAAAGCTACTTATTTTTCAAAGTCCTTAAAAATCTAGTTCACTGTCTCAATTAGCACAAAACACTTCTGGTTTTTACACTTCCATATTTAAAGACCAAGACAAAGTTTGTCTCTTCCAGAAGGACTGCATTATTTAAAAGCAGATGCAAACAATGCTGACTTGTTATTTTAGGGAACAAGCTAATAGTTATTGAATCAGGTCATTATTTACCTCATATCTCTGAGTTTCATTTGCATCAGGAGGGTCTGTGTCCACATTCTCAGGCTCAGCACTGAAAGTAGAACTCCCAAACTCATTAAGCAAATCATCAAAATTTTCTGGAGTTGGCATTTCAGGGGACCTGAGGTAAAGTGCTTGTTTATCTGTCCAAACATTTTAAAAAATAAGATAGCTTTTAGGATATAAAGGATTACAGAAACACTATTTAGAGACAATTTCTCCTTCTGGAGTGGTTAAAAAAAACTCTGTGATAGAAAAATACCAGTGCAGCCTAATCTTGAAGAGAAAACCTAAAGAGGATCTTAACTCACCTCACCCAGATCCATGAGAGCACAAATTTTATGATAGGGGAAGCCCTTTCCTTCCAAAATCCTGGTTTCTAACAGCGTGATTCCCAAACCATACATGTCAATTAGTGCCTGCAGTATTTATTTTTTCGAACAGAGATGAGTTAAAATATGAGATGTTTTAAGTCTGTGGTTTCACAAGTGAAAGGATCACAACATTACAGAATCACCAGTTTTCTGAGAGGTTTAATAAAATAAAAATAGTTTTAAATTCAGTCTCTTTCTGGTGCCTAAAGAGCTTACAAAAACAACACCACAATGTTCAATCCTGGCAGCAACTCTACTTACAGTTTGTAGCATGAATGCAGAAAATACTGGGGTTGACCTGGTCAATGAATTGAAATGTCCTTTCTGGTGGGTTTGCTTCCACATCAAGAGAATACACAGCAGCTTTCTGCCTGCACAGGTGGCTGTCACCCCTGCAAGCAAGAATGACAAATGAATGATCCCCTGGAAGTTGGTGCTGACCAGATTTTAAAGCTTTTTCCATGTACTGAGGCACAGAAAAAGAGCCTTTTCCTGCTGTTTCAGAGCCCACACAGATTCCTTTTGCTTGGCATCAGCCAAACTAAATAAATATGCAAATATACAAGAACCCAGATGTAAATAATGAGATCCCCAATAAACACTTTTCTTTGTGCAAAAGGAACATTTCCCAAAAAAAAAAGAATTTGGGGGGAAAGAAACACGACTTCATTTCAGGCCTTTGCAGCTGACAAAGAGAGAACAGTCAGCCCAGGCAATTAAAGTGTCACTCAGGAAGGTGTTGATTAGACCTTTCTGATAGATATAAATACCCCTAAATGGGTGGCAGGAGTCATTGTGTGCAAGAACAATAAGAAACCCCAGTCTGGCATGATTGCTAATTCAAATTTCCAAGCCCCAAGAAGAAACCCCCCAGTGCTCAGATTGGCATAATTTATACAGGAGGTGGGCTGAAAAGCTGCACTTATTGTTCCCACAGCTCACCAAGACATCTTTCCTTTCACATCAGGATTTTGAAGTGAGCTTTCTTAACTCCTTTTTGACAGGGTGAAATTGGGTGAAGGGGGGTTTTTAGAGCAACTAAACAGCAAAGGAACAACTGCTGGCTCTAGGTTATTGGTGCAATGTTATATTTTAGTGGTGTTGAAGTGACAAGACTGGCAGGGAGGCAGCAGGTTGGGATGGTCACTTTAAAATTAGGACCAGAACAGGACTCACACTGCTTCAAAAAGATCAAGTTTTTAGTTGATATCACAAATGTAATCAAAGATGTTACTGATTCATTGCTAATGACCTGCAGAGGTGGCCTGATGGTATCATTTTCCTTAACTTCCAGACACTTCATTATATTAATGGAAGCCTAAAGATACATCATTTCCCCCAAAAAAATATCACCAGCTGAGTGGCCACAGTCAGGAGCACAGGAAAAAAGCAAGGAGCAGGAGAAAAGAAGGAATAAGGGGAAAGAGAAAGGGGTCTTCATCCACAGAGCACTGATTGCATCCAGAGGATGGTTCTAGGACCAAGAGATAACAATGTGCTGTTTTATGGCAGCACCTTGAAGGTGAAGGTCATTGGAAATTTTTAGGAGGAAATTTTTAGGGCTCCCCCAAGCCCAGGGCAGGAAGCTCTGGAGAAAGGGGAGTCAGGATGGCAGCAGGGAGAAGAGGCTGGGAATGGGTGAGAGGGCAGAGCCCTGAGTTTGTGTTTCAGGGGGTTTTATCCACTCACCTGACCAGAGGGACAGAGCAGGCAGTGAAGAGGCTGAACTCCCGCGGGCTGCAATCGGCGTCACAGCAGCAGTTGATGTCACACTGTGCCACCAGCAGGTCACACACACACAGCCTGCCAACTGCAGAGAGATGGAATCAGAACTGGGGCTGGGATTTCAGCCTCACTCTTCACCTCCCTCAGTTCTGACAACAGGCAGATCCAAAATCACCTGCTCTTTTTTTTTTTTTTTTAAGTCATCTTTAAAAGCCATCCTTAGGGAAAAAATCTATTTGGGACACATGGATAAAACACACTAAAATCTGACAGCTGAGAAATAAAAAACCTCAGCCTAACAGGAGTTTTGAAGGTATGAAAATATACTCAGTAAAAAGAAAAAAAAAAAAAAAAAAGATACAAACAAGGTGTTGATTTCAATTTATTTGGGAAGAAAAATAAAACATTTTGAAAGAGGGAGATGTTTATAAGCACTGAGCAGTAAAACATTTCTCTGATGTGCCAACATAACAAGAGTTGACTTCTTTGAAACTGTTTTGTCTCTGTGTCTTCAGCTGCTGTGAAATATTGTAATCACAGAGAGGGGAATTGTTAATAATTCTGTAAACTGGCCACATAAAATGTTTGGTAACTTAGGACAGTCTTAGGTTTTCAAGTTTATAAATGCAAAGAACAGAGAGTACTCTACTGAACTGTTATGAGAGTTGCTTTCCTATAATAAATCTTGACACAAGAACAGCACAGAATGAGGAAAATTAAGGCCAGTGTTTTAGAGGCAAGACATTCAAAGAGTATTTTCATAATCAGTTCTTTTATTTCAGTTGGACTGCTGCCTGCTTCTCCACGGCCTCCTGGGTGTTCTCTGACCACCTGAACAGTATCCAGGTATTTCCTGGAATCTCTGAAGTTTTGCCTGTTCTGTTGGCTGAGTTTAGCCCTGGAATCCTTAGTTCACCCTGTAAACAAGAGAAGTTTAGACATGGATGATTAGACTGCAAGGTTACGTCTCCCAGATTAGGGATTTGAGTCTCTTTTCCCTAAGGATGGAGCACTGGGACAGGTTTCATTTGGCAACTAATCCACAGGAAGCTGAACTGATGGAAATAAGAAGTTGATTTAAAATGTAGCCAATAAAACAGTGGGAAACACCTTCCGAGAGCACAGTAACAACCATTTATTTACATCCTGCGATGACAATGTATCCACAGCGCTGAGGCTGAAGGAGGAGTCTGGGGGCAAAGTGGGCACGTGGAGCTCTCCAAGGACATCCAGGGACCCTCTGCGGGGTCAGGCCCTGCCGGGGGGGGTGCTCAGAGCAGGTGCTGGGGGGGCAGGAGCCCCTGCCCTGCACCCGCGGGCACTCACAGGGTGATGGTCACAAACATGACGGACACACATTGCCGCAGCAACCCCCGCAGATGCCCAGGGAGAAGCCGGGCAGTGTTCCCAGTGCCGGGGCGGTGCCAGAGGAGGGGGAGAGGCAACAAGGGCCCAGCGGCGACAGGAGCCGAGAGCGGGGCTGCCCTCGCCCGGCAAGCGCCGCAGTTCCCGCGGGGCACCCACCGTCCGTGACCGGGGCCGGCGCGCTGTAAGCCCGTGCCTGGGCGGCACCGCGAGTGTCCGCGGGCTCCTCGCTCGGCTCCGCTGCCCGGAGCGGCGGCGGGAGCAGGAGCAGGATGAGGATGGTGAAGAGAAGGATGAGGATGGACAAGGCCACGCTCCCGGGCGCCGCCATGGCGGCCGCCCTTAGCAACGGTTGCCAGGGGAGGGCGATCCCGCCTCTCGCGAGACTTGGCGGGGCGGAGGGGAAGGGCCACGCCCCGGCCAAGATGGAGGCCGGGCGTGAGGGGGAACGGCAGTTTCGGGGTCCGTCAGAGTCCTTGGGGCTCTCCCATCGCCCCTCAGTGCTGGGAGAGGCCGCACGCTGGGCTTTCGGCTGGGTGTGGCCGCCGTGGTGGCGTCAGGGAGCCGCTTGTGCCAGCCAGAGCCCTCAGGAACTGCCTGGCGTTGATCGGGTGGTGCCCCCTCAGTACCACAGAAAAGGTTTCTGGTGTAGTGAACCGCGAAGGAGATTTGGGGAAAAAAGCTGCTGGAAGCCCACACGCAAAAAAATATAAATGTGCGGTAAATGGTCCCTTGTGAGATAAAAAATTCTGGATTTCACTTTTTTCGCAACTGTGTTTTTAGTAATCTTGACTTAAACTGTAAAAAGTTTGAAAGTTTCTCCTTCAGAAAATACCCTGGGTCCTTAATGCTCGGTGTATATTCATTAATTAGGCTGGTTAGAAATTTTGCCATATACACAGGTAACTCTGAGGTCTTTTTTAACCTAAGTGGTTAATGATTCTAATGATTCTAATTTATTTTTATAGTAAATTGGAAAAATTGGGCTAGAGAGTGACTAATGATCAGGGTTACCTTATAGTTGTAGCATCAGGCTTCAGTTCAACAAGGAAATTAATTTTTAAAATGAAACTTGATGAAGTTTATGTTCTGCATTACCTGGGGTGAAACTTTTTTTCTTCATTTCCATTTCTTCATGGAAAAGGCTGTCCAGCATCAGAACACGCTGTCCAGAGGAATGGTGGAGTCACCATCCCTGGAGGGGTTCAAAAACGTGTGGATGTGGCACTAAGGGACGTGGTTTAGTGCTGAGTTGATGGTTCAGCTGTAAAAGCTCCAATATCCCACTTTCATCCATTGGAAATGGAAATAATTCCCCAGTGTCCCTCCTTTGCCCTGTGCGGTTACCCCCAGGGGTGTGATGAGTTGTACAAGAGCGTTGTCTGCTCACTCCCTGGGAAGCCACCAAGGTGCTCTGATGTTCTCCAGGAGCTGCTCACCTGGATTAGAAACAGCTCCATGTCATGTGGCAAAGCCCTGGAGACACCTCATTCCTCCAAGGATGTGTTGACGGGAAGGTGGGAATTCCCTGTGCTCTGTTGTACCTCAGCCCTGTGTGTGCCTTCCATCCCAAAATAACCTCACCTGGGTCTCCAGCCTGCATTCCTTGCTCCCAAGTTTTGGTCATCACCTTCCCCACTTGGGGATGAAGAACTGCTGTGTTCTGTCTCTTTGTTTTTTGCTGTTCCTGAGAGTTTTTTTGGATTCCATGGGAAGCATCCATGCACTTCCTTTCAGCCAGGTGGTCAAAATGATGTTACAGATGTTGGGTTTGTTGGGTTTTTTCAGGCTTGAAGAGCAGCAATGACTTCAAGACACTTCCATTTTGACAGGAAATTGTAAAAATGGCACCACAGGACTCTTTTTTTTTTTTTTTTTTTTCCCCACCGAGGCTGTGCCAGGACTGGCTGCAGCCATCCAAAGGAATATAGCCTGTATTTGAGGAAATCCTGGGGATCTTTAAAAATCCATCCCTTGCACTGTCCCAGAGCAGGGAAACAAAAAAAAAAAGCAATCTTATAAGTCCTTGGAAACTTGGAATTTGGATTACAGGTTTGGAGGGAGAGTGGTGCTTGATTTATTTATCACCACTGGTTATATTCTGTCTTCTTGTTCCCTTCCAGTGCCTCGAGATAATTAATATTAAAACTTGTTAGTTGACACGTTTCTGATGCATTTAAAACCAGTCAAAAAAGGGCTATTGACAATGCAGCGGGGAAAATAGAATTTAATACATTCTTTTTGCATCCAGAATTACTTGGCAAAGCTGATGGTGCACAAGGGACCAGACTCCAAGATGAAAAGCAAGCCTTGCTAGAACGTGAAAGCACAGATTGCACCCTGGATGAATGTGGGCAGGAGCTGGATGAATAAAGAGGTATTAATTCTTCCTGCATCTACCATTGAAATAGAGCTGGGCAGCTGTTCAATAGCAAAGTAGGGTGGAATTAATCTGTTTTACTCACGACCTTTTTTGTTTTCCTCAGAAGTGTTAGGGTTTCACTCAGAGCAACAGTTCACCCAAAAACCCATCTGCAATGTTTGCTGTAAGAGAAGAATAGGTCAAACAAGCTGATGTGTCACTTCAGCTCCCTCTTTATTGATGTTTGAGTGAGTGACTCTGAATTCCTGAGCTGTAGGATGTGATTGTTCAATAGGGTCATGAAGCCTCTCCAGAAATATGTCCTCACAAGCAGAATGCAAAGGCAAGACAAAAACCATGTCCAAGAAAACCCATTTGAACCCCCCCTACACACCCCAAAACCCACCTTTATGTTGGCCTTCTGAAACAGGTTCCAAAGAGCAACTCAAAGTGTGCAGGGCAAGATCAGGACATCAATAAATAAAGCTTGTTCTCCATCCCAGAGATTTTAATTTATCCTGTCAACATGAGTTGATTAATAATTAAAGAGGGCACTGTGATCCTCGTGTGGGAGGTCCTAGAAAATGAAAATTCAAGCAGTTGAAGATGCAGTTGGGTGCTGTCTATTAAAAAACATGTTAAGGGATTTACTGTATTAATATTTTACTGATCATTTAAGCTGCAAGATTTTGATATGCATTTAAGCATCACAAGGTGGCATTTGCAATGCAAGCATGGCAGGATTGAGCCCCACCAAGTAAAACCAGGGGAAAGTAACTGATTAAAAACACAAATAAAACTAACACAGATGTCTGATGAAATGCTAAGACTTAACAAAAAGCACTACTTACATTTTAGTTTCTCTCACCCAAGCTTATTGTCATAATTCACTTTGGGTTTTAACCATAGAATTTTCACCACAGGCCTTTCCTTTTAAAATTACTGGAGATTTAAATAATTTAATTGCTTTTGCACGGCTAAAATGATTGCTGTTCCTCAGAACAGAGGGCACTAGAGTTTTCAGAGCAGTGCACTGGGAGCTGGTGATCTTCTGACTCTGCATCTCCTCCTGAGTTTTCCACGTGGGAAGTCTGGAATTGTCCTTCTCACGTGAGGGTTTCTGTTTAATGCACTTCTGCTGTCTTGAACTTCATCTTGCTGAAGCTGATGTTGGGTTTGCTGTGTGACAGATCACTCCAAGAGTTCAAGTGGACAGGCAGTTGGAATTAGAGTCAAAACAAAGTCAAACCAGGCTGAAATAAACTGTGTTCTGGTCTAGCACAACATTAGCCCTTAAATAAATAGTGAGGAGCCCGGGCTGTCTGTAGGGCAGATGGCATTACAGGTAATATTTATCATGCTCCAATCTCAGGACTAGGACACTTGGGAGGGAGGATTGACGTCAGCTCCAAGTGAATCAGTTTTAAAACCAGCTGAAAACCTGCTTGTGCCTCCAACAGTTGATTATATTGTGCAGCTCTTGTGCATGTGTTGGTCTGAGCAAGCCCGGTAGGAAGAGTTCATTTTGCTTTTTTGCAGCTTAGATGGGCTGATGTAAATAGATCTTGGACTTTGAGGTGGGAAGATTCCACCCAGCTGCAGTAACCAGGGGGATGCCCTTTGCTCCAGTTTTTGTGCCAGATTTGTGCGTTGGGGAATTTTAAACAAATATCACTTGGCAGAACATGGACCCTCAGGGTACAAGAAAAACATTGGAGTGAGGCAGCAGGGCATGGGCTGGGAGGGATTTACAGAGAGAACCATCCACGCTGAGCAGGGGGAGAAACCAGTTCTGAACTGTTTTATTGAAAATAGCTGGGGGTTGTGTCACAGGAGCCCAGTGATCCTCTGAATGAAAACCAGGAGCAGTTTCTCATCTGGGTACAGTGTGCAGGAGTGTGAGAGAGTTCAGCAAAGCTTACTAATTATCATGTAAATTAGGAGGTCTTCTGGCTGTCTGGACAGACCTGGGTGGCTGGCCTGGGATAGAATCATAGAATTATGGAATCAATAAGGTTGGAATCCAGCCTTCAACTGAATACCCCCATGCCCACCAAACCATATCACAGAGTGCCACATCTCCTTGTTTTCTAAACATGTCAAGGAATGATGACTCCACCACTTCCTGGCAGAGCCTGTTCCAAGGATTTTCAAGGTTTTCCAGGGATTTCCAGTGATGGAGGAGTGTGAACTGCTCATGGTGTGCCTTGGCTGTGGAGTCCTGCTCTGCCAAATGTGTTTGTCAGCTCTGAGCTCACCCCAAGTTTCTCAGCCCTGTGAGTCAGGGCTGGTGGGCAAAGAGGCATGGAAAGCATCCCATCCCATCCAGCTCTGGGAGTTGGGATGAGCCATGGAGAGCTTGGGCTTAGCTGGAAGTGCGTGGAGGCTCCCAGGCTGAGCAGCACAGCCCAGGAGCTGGGGGACAGATCACATTGCACCACACTGAGCTGACTCAAGGGCACTGTGGGCAGAGCTGCAGAACAAGGGCTTAGGCCAGGCTGGACTTGTCCTAGAAAGGACCTGGGCAAGGAGGAGGAATAATGAGACTGAGGGAAGGGAAAGAATGATTCTGTGGGGGAAACTCTGAAGATATGTGCTTCCCTTTCCTGATAAAGTCACAGAGGGCGAGGCACAGAGGAGAACTACCTTCTTTGTCTGCTCTCACACCCTGACACGCCTTGGCAGCAGCACCCCCTTATCTCCACCACGTTGGCATTTGGGCTGTGTTCCCTCATCCACCAAACGGGGCCTGGGCTGCTCCTCGGGCTCTCCCCACTCTCCTTCTCCCTGTTCTAACAGGGGCATTAATTTTTAATGACTTTGGATACAATTTCAGCTCCAGCTGGAAAACTTGGATGCTTTGCTTAAGCCTTTAGCAGTGTAAGGGGAGGGATGAGTGAAATGCCTCCCGTGTGATAATGATGATGCTTCAGCAGCATTCCCATGGGCTGGCTCTGTGGAGTGTGGCTCTTCCTTTCACTGCATAGCTCGGGGTGCAGGTTCCACACCTGCCTCTGCCGTGTTTACACCCCTGTTTGTTACTGCAGTTATATAAGTGGCAGCACCCTCCTTATGTGTGTGTACACAGAGGAATTAAATTCATTTACAGAGCTGCCTGCTGGGAAGCTCCAAAGAGACAACAGGCCCCTTTGCACACCCACGAGCAGCCCGGAAAACCGAGCTGTGGCAAAGAAGGAATTGGGTCTTTTTAAACCCACTGGCTCTCCACAGCATTGAAGATGTTGAAGTTGTGCAGGGGGACAGCTGAGACCTTTGTGTCTCTCACCTACAATTAACTTTTTTTTTTTGTTAACACACCTACAATTAATGTAGCTTTAGTGGGTTTTGAGTGATGACTGCACGCCGTGGCCACGTCGTGAGGGTTTTATTTGGCATTTCACGTTCCTTACCCAAAATGGATTTAACTCCCAGCACTCCCGTGGATTTCCAAAGAAACTTATCACGCACTTCCACAGAAATCTCTCCTGCCAACTCTCTCAGGAGTTGGCTCCGTCCCCAAACCAACAGGGCGAGTCACCCTTTCAAACCCACATTTTTGCGGGGCGTGACTCCCCTCGCCGTCCCCGGGCACCCGGAACGCGCGAGCAGTGGCTGTGAGTTATTCGGGGCACGCGAGACACGCGAAGGGCGTGGAGGGGGCAGTATCTGGGTTAGACGCCGGGGCCGAGAACGTTAATTGGGATAATTACGGGTAAAAGGCGGCTCGAGCCCCGAAGCCGCGGGGGCGGCCGCTGTGAGGGGTGGGGGGGTGTCCGTGAGGGGCTCGCGGGGCCCGCCGGGAGCCGCCCGCTGTTATTGTCCCGCAACATGCAAATGAGGTGGCGCGGGCAGCCAATGAGCGGCCGCCCTCCGGGGCCCGCCGCGCACGCGCGCCGGGGGGCGGGGCCGACCTCCCGCGCCCCGCCCAGCGCCGGGCCCTCAGCTCAGCACGCGCGGCGAAGATGGCGGCGGCGGCGGCCGGCGGGGCGCGGGGGCGGCGCGGGCGGCTCTGACCGGGCATACACCGGGAGGGACGCGGGGGGCGAGCCCAGAGAGAGCCCGCGGAGCTCCGCGGGCAGCGGGGGAAGAGCGGGACCCCCCTCGGGGGGGGGAAAAAGTGGCGGCGGCGGTGCGGAAGAGCCGGGGGCGCTGCCGGCGAGCCCGGCCGTGAGGGGCCGGCGCGCGGGGCGTGAGGGGCAGAGTGAGGGGCAGCGAGGGCCGCCCCGCGGGGGACGCGGGTCCGCGGCTCGGGGCGGCACCGGCGCGGTCCGGCGGGCAGGGGGAGGAAGGCTGGCGCCCTGCGGCGGGCGCTCGGCGGGCAGGAGGCGGCTGCGCCGGTGGCTCCCCGCGTTCCTGGCGCTCGGCTGCTGGGCGCCCCACGCCATGTTCTCGGTGCTCTCCTACGGCAGGCTGGTGGCGCGGGCGGTCCTGGGCGGCCTCTCGCAGACCGACTCCCGCGACTACAGCCTGGTCACGGCCAGCTGCGGCTTCGGCAAAGATTTCCGCAAGGGCATCCTCAAGAAAGGCATGTGCTACGGGGATGACGCCTGCTTCGTGGCCAGGCACCGCACCGCCGATGTGCTGGGTGAGTGCCCGCGCCGGGGGGCTCAGGTGGCTTTGACCTCTCTCCCTTCCTCCCTCCCTCCTTCCCTCCCTCCTTCCCTCCCTCCCTGCTCCGCACATGGCGAGCGGCTCAGCCTCCGCTCGCAGACAAAGGAGCTGCTTCTGCTTGGCAGTGTCAGCGTGAGTTCGCTTTTTTAGCTTCCCGAGGAAGCTCTTTGCTGCAGCTCAACCTGCCTTTGGCTTGCGGGGTTGTGTGTGCCGGGTGTGTGGGCCCAGCCTGGACGTTTCACCTGTGGGCGCCTGTAAGGCCCAGCGGCTCCAAAAGTCGCAGAAACAGCTCCTGGTTCGTTTCACTTTCTGTCTGCCTTTAAAAGCTGACCGAGCCCCGTGGATATTCACCGCAGTTTCCCCGAAAAGATCACTGGAACAGACACTTCCTGATTTTAGCATGTGCTGTGTGTCCTTGTCAAGTGAAAGGCAAAGTGACATTGAGACCGGAATCAAATGTCAAACTTCAGTTTCGGTGTTTGCTCTGGCCTGATTGCGCTCTCTGCTTTGGCTTCACGGCTGAAATCAATTGTAAGGCTTCAAATATTAGAAGTAGTGAATAATTATAGATAACCGATGGAATCTTCAGTCCATGGGCAGCATTGCTTTTGACAGTGCTTGACCTTTCTCCTGTGTGCTCAAGGTTGACTTTGGCTGACTGACCTTCTGCACGAGTTACTTGTGCTGTAACTGCCAGCAGCAGATTTTCACCACAACTCTGACACTTAAAAAACTTCCTCCCCCCCTGCCTCTGGTTTTTATTTTTTTATTTATTTATTTAAAAACGAGGGGTTGCACGGTGGCATCTCCTAATGTGGGAGTGCTTGGGTGATTCCTGTCCTTGTAACTTGGTTGCCATTTACCAGAGCCGAGACATTTTGTGCAGGAAGCTGTAACCTGGAGCTGGGTAACAGTATTGCTGCTCATTCCCAAGGGAGCTGTTGCTGTCAGGGTGATGCCACAGCTTCCAGGGAGATGTGCAGAACCGGGCAGTGCATTTTTTAGACACTCTGCATCTTCTCTGCTGTGCCTGTTCCAGAGAAACGTTGTTTTTTTTTTATTAGAATTAGCTGCTGGACACCCTTCCTTTAACATGTGACCAACCCTGGCTGCCTTTAAAGTTCATGTCAGGCCAGCACTGATAAATAACTGAGCAATTGGTATTTGCCCTTAGGAGAAATGCAGAGTATCCTTCTACTTCAGGGTGGGCTCTTGGTGTGGGGAAGAGGTAGATTTAGCCCCATTTGATGATGTTTAGGGGGTTTTGGCCATATTTGGTAATTACTGTACGTGGACCTACAGCTTGTCTTGTCTTCCTGCTGGAATCAACAAAGAGTTGCATTTCTTAGTTGGGTCTTTGCATTAATTTTCATGGCAACTTGGAAACAAACAGAATTGTAGCTCCACTTAAGGATCAAACAGCAGAGAGGGCAGCAGTCCAGGATGTTTGAAGCACCAAGAAGGAAACATTTTAAATAGCAAAGCTGCTGATCTGGAGGTTTGTTTTGTTTTTTCCCTGGTACAGCTATTTTCATGTTAGTTCTTTATTTTTTAATGCACATACCAAAAAACCACCAGATCTTCTGTGTACATTCTGCAAAACCAGCAATGCTCAGGTGGGCTTTGATGCCTCTACTTTGATGCTTTTTCTTCATCTGCAGTTCTTGAGTTTACCAGCAGCAATTTTCTCCTGGTTCCTGCTGCTGTGATCATCTCTTTGCTCTCCCTCTCTTTTACACTGCTGCAGGGAGAGTTTCAGCACCAGAAGGGTTTTCCTGCCCTCAGTTCCTCCTACTCCCATCACAAATCTAAGGTTCCTTAAAGGTTTTCTTAAAGACCCTCATAAATTTTGTACTGACTCAATGCCTGCCTAACTCTGCACCTCCACAAAGCTGGCTGAGCTGAACTGTTGGGTTTCCCCCTGAATTTTTTGGCACGTAAGGAAGAGGCTCACGTGGTTTGAGCCAGAGGGAACACTTGACACAGTAAGTGCTTTTGGAGAACAGTAAATTTCCAGTGTCTCACTTGGAGCTCGCAGTCACCGGTGACAAAGCCGTGCCAGAGAATTTATTTGAAATTCTTCTGTGCCGGTGTTTTCTAGAACCGGTGTGTGGAGGGCTGGCCCGTGTGGGATGGACCTGGGTGCGGTGGAGCAGTGAAAGAGCTACTCCCAGTCCTTTGGCACACCAAGTGCTTGGGGATTCATTTTCCTAGGTCAGACAAAAGTCGACTTGGCAGTGTGTTTATAGCAGAATCAAAATGCTAAACACTCCTTTTGTTGTAAGTGTGCTGTGGAGTCCAAGGGCTGAACGTTTAGCAGTGTCTTCTGGTAAAGGCTGAGCTTTACCCTTTTACAGGAAGATCAGCAGAAAGCTCAAAGATGGTTGTTAAATGCTTGGTAAGGCCTATTACTGGTGTGCTTGAACCTTTGGGGGGTTTTACCTCATTTTTATTTTTGTCTGGGACAGACCTGTCAAATTTGCACGTTTTCTTCCCGTTCTGAGCCCAGGGAGAAACAAGAAGCTCAGAACCAGAGTTCAGAACCCTGAGAAAAGGAAATGGCTTTGCTGCTCATGTAAATCTGCAGAGCTTTATGATTCAGGCCTGTTTCCTTTCTGCTTGGACCGTGTTGTACCTTTTGGTCCGTTCACTGTCGGTGTCTGGGTGTTCAGACCCTCAGAACATTCAGGTATCTCCTGGAGATGTGGCAGCTGTTCTGCCTCATGTCTGAAGCCTGAGGAACTTTTGAGGACAGAAATGCTGTTTTTCCAAGCTGAAACCCAAACTCTTCAGGAGCTGACAGCTCTGGTTTCCCTCACTGGCACGAGAGCAGAATTTTTAGTACATGGGGGACAACCCAAAATTTTCAAAGAACTTGAGCAGTTTTAACACCATTTCACTTATTTACCCAGAGTAAACATTCAACCTTTTTTAGACATTTTGAGCTGTCCCCTGCTGGTGATTGGTTTTTTCCCTTATTGTTGGGCTCTGCCTTCTCTTGCTTATTCCTGCCTTATCAGGCTCCCGATGTCTTTGCTAGTTTTTTATGGATTTTCCAAGCTGTTGTGTGAGTCATTATTGAAACATTGCAGCAGCCAATGCTGCATCCCGTGACAGCATCACTTATACAATGTCTGTGCTGGGGACAAGGTTGGGTGTAGCCAGTGAGACTTCACTGGTCTTCCAAACTATTTCTGTCCCCCAGGAGTAGGACAAAACAGGCTGGCAGCAGGGAGCTGTTTGTCCACTGCAGAGTTAAAATTGGACAACTGCGAATCTTGATTTTGAATTTTTTTTTGGGGGAAGGGGGGGAGTGGGTGGGTGCTGCTACTTTAAACTGAGAGGAAACTGCACTTCAGTTGAAAATTCAGTTTGTCAGCAGCCTTTTCCAGGGTGGCAAAGCCCCTGGAATATTGTTGGTGTCACTGTCCTCAAGGAAAGTAAACTACAACACGTAAAAGGCTTTGGAGATGAAATGTCAAGGTTGTTCTGGCAGCTGTAGAGGAGGAAGGGATTCCTGCTTGGATGCCTGAAGGTTACAGGGGACTGTGTTAAGTGGTTTATTTGGTATCATACCTATTAAAGAGATTGCTGCCTTATCACAACTTATCACACTGAAGGAGGCAAATTGTCTGCCTCCCTCAGAGCAGCCTTTCACCTACTGCAGTGAGGGAGCCCAGGGCACCTCAGAGGGAGGGATCAGTGATTTGCAAACGCTTGTGGTGTCCTAATTTGTAACAGACCACGTGGAATTTTCTATTTAACACGGGAGCATAAGTGTAAGGAAACTACAGATTGAGAAACATCCCATTAACAGCCACGTTCTTGTCAATAAAATCCACGTGTCTGCAGAGCTGATCTTGAGTGGCACTGAATGGAACCTCAGGCTGCTTATTCCTCTTTTCCCCACAGTTCTGCAGGGATGTTGCACACAACGTTTCTCATCAGAATTTCCAGCTGAGCACTTATTTTAACTGTGAATGCTGTTGGTGCTTGCTGATAGCAGAAAATTTTCCATTCTTCTGTGGGTCTTGGCTGGAAGGAAAAGCAGGTTGTGTTGGAAATCAGGGATTGAGGCTGAGCAGGGTGCAGGAGGGGAGGATTAGTCATACCTGTGTCGCAGGGAACGTTGCAGAAATCTCCTGCTGTTTGTTCTGGTTCATCCTCACTGGGAATGCTGAGAGCCTGGGATGGGTCAGCCTGGCAGGGATTTCAGTGTCTGCCCCCCCTTCTTAGCAGTCCCCTCTTGCTGAACACCTTGAGATGAAATGGTTATAGCTGGGGAATTTTTTACTGAAAATAGTTTAATGTTCTCCTGGAGCTCCTCAAATGCACCGAGTGATTCCTCAGCCTTAAATAAAATAGGGAAGAGATCTACCTGGTAGGAACCTGTTCCAGGAACAAGTGGATGGTAGCAGGGGGGAAATAGATATAAGGAACTGTTGCTTTTTCTCAGGAGTGGATGCGCAGTTTAATGATTTCAGTTCCCTCTTTCCCCTTCGGTTTGTTGTTCAACGTCCTCACTCACTTCACCTCTTGCCTTTTGTTCCTTGTTGTCACTCACCCAGTTACTCTTCCAGAACCTTTCTCTGTCATGCAAGGGTAGTTTAAGGTTTACTGTAACAGTGTGAATAAGTAACCTTTCCTTTTGTAACTTGTTAGCAGTGCCACCCCCCCTGCCTTTAGGGAATTGTATTTATGGAGTTATTCCTCTCTCAAAACCCGAGGGCAGTGTGGACAGACCCCCTTTGGCTCTGCCAGGTGCCAGGGAAGCTGCTGGGGGGTCACTGCTGGCTGGGAGTGTTGGTGCTCTGGATGGAGAACCTGTCTAGGTGTGGGATTTATGTCACCACTGCTAAAACAGGAAATCTTATCAGTTTATCTCAATTCTGATATGTTGACAAATATCGGGTGCTGTATTTCAAACTTGTGTGGTGTGGCAGATTGCACCTTTTTCTACCATTTTAGCCTGCTGCTTTTGATGCAAAATTAATTCAGCCATAAATACATCCTTTTGGTGTTCCTTTATCAGTGATTCATTGCTATTTCAGGTGAGGATCTCAAGAAATGGAAAGTTCAGTAGGATGTGAGGAGTGCCTTAGCAAGTTAATTGTGGTTGCATGCACAAGCAGTTCCTGCTGACACACTTGTGCCTGCCTGGGGCTTCTGGGTGAGTTTTATTCTTGGCTGATGCAATGGCTGAAAGTATCCATCTTCCAAGAGATTTTTGGGGAACAGGGTGGTACTTTTGGACTCTGACCATATTTGCCAGAAAGCCAGAACTTCCCCTTGTAGCACCATTTATATTAAACAGGATTTGATCAGTGTGCTGGGTTTGTTATGAACTTTCAGCCTGTTCAGTTTATATTTCTATGCAGTTTATATTTCTGAATTAGGCAGAAGCACCTGGATCTCACCAAAGTGTGTGGTGAAAAGCAGCTATTGCTGCTTTCAGCACTGGCTGGGTGTCCTGGGCTCCTGCAGCGAACCTCGTGTGTGCTGGCAGGAAAAACAACTTCCCATTTGCATTTCTAGCTGGTATCTCATCCCAGGTGCTTTGAGCATGTGGAAATCAGCTTTCCCAAGTTTCCCTGCCAAGATCTCCCCTGGCTTAGTCAGTGCTGCAGCATCAGACACTTTGGGCTTTGTCTTGTAACTCGGTGACAAGTGCTTGTCTGGGAGAGATTTGGATCCGTGGAATCTTTGAGAAGCTGCAAAAAGCTTTGTTTTGGACTGACAAATGCAGCAAGTATTTCATCTGGCAGCAATAAATGTGTATTTTCCAGCAGAAGGCAGTGCAGTGGGCTGTTAACTCTCAGAGGTTCTGAAAGCTCTCCATTATAGAGTTAAATCCTTGAGAAGTATTTATTCTTTTGAAGTAATTTATTGTGAAATTTTCAATTGCTTTATTTACACTGATGGTTCAGCTGGCTGCAGGCACTGCTCTGTGTCACGTGGATGTTTGTGTAACTTCTGCCTGGGCTTGAGCAGGGAATAGCCACAGGAATGTTCCTTCTATAAAATTTTCTCATTTACTGAATAGCTTGAATGAAAAAACCCCAAGGGGTGTGTACAGCTCGATTTCAGCAACTGCCAGCCATGAGTTTGTGGGAAATGTCCTGAGAATTCCTAGTTTGTAACATGGTTAGTACTGCAAGGCAATGGTTTGTGCTTCAAATGTAAGAAAAGAAAAATCTGAGTGATCTTTTACCTCAGTTAAAAAGGTAATTATTTTGAATATTTACCTGTCTTTTTTTTTTTTTTTCTTGGATAAAAACAAGGATAATAGAAATAAATAGAGCTTGGTATTATTCCTTGGTAATGATCCTGCCAGTAGCAGTGCCTTTGAATTTTCCTTTGATGCCAGAGGGAAAACATGGTATTACATCCAAAGTTGAGTTTTTCTTGCTACTTCTGGAGTCTGAAATATCTCACAAGTAGTTTTGCTCCTTGTTTGCTGTCAGTCAAATACCACAAAGTTTTCTTAAACTTTATTCTCCTTTACATTTCCTCTATTTCAGCAGCAGTTTGCTCAGTTTCAGAATCATATATTCCTTTCCCATAGAACTGTTTATAGAGAACATTGAATGTAAAGATGCTGCTTTGATTTAAAAACCACACTGAAGGCGGGACAGGATGGCTGGAGATCTTGGGGAATGTAAAAACCTTCTTTTAAGGCAAAAAACAGGTGACAGGTGAGTTGCTGAGCAGGTGAGGTGTGATGATGGTGTGCCA
This sequence comes from Pyrocephalus nanus, assembly GCA_038380795.1. Lineage (NCBI taxonomy): Eukaryota > Metazoa > Chordata > Aves > Passeriformes > Tyrannidae > Pyrocephalus > Pyrocephalus nanus. The sequence continues at coordinate 8,792,312 of CM076278.1, forward strand.
GTGAACTCTTCCAGGGGCTGCTGGGCTGGGCTGGAGCAGGGATCCAGCTGTCCCAGGGATTGGGAAGCAGACAGGCTGTTCTCCAGGCACAGGAGCTGCCCCTGGATGTCCGGAGGGTGATTGCTTTGGAAGGCACTGGCAGAAGGTGCTCAAAGCTGTTAGAGGAGGTTTTGGTGACTCCCTCCTCAGGTGCTGGCTCAGGCTCTGTGGCACTCAGAGCTGTGGTGTTTCTGTCCCAGTGTTTCCCGACACCAATGGAAGATGTTTATGGAATGCTTGAGGGAACTCCAGAGTTTCTGCCCAGCTTTCTCTGTAAGAGCTTTGGGCAGCACTTGTCAAACAGCACCTTCTTGCATCGCCCTGCTGTCAGTGCAGCACTGCAGAGCCACATCTGGACTGTGTCCATCTTAAAGGGAAGTTAAAAACCCCCAAACTTGTGTGGTGACTTCACACAAAGCGCCATCATCGTCACACCTGGAGTTTCCGTTTCGGGTTCCAGGTCTGGAACTTTTCCTTTGTGATCTCTTACTGGAGACCTGTCCGTGTGGCAGCAGGAAGCAAAGGGTCAAGCCAGTATTAACCTGAGGTTGGGAGACCTGGAGGGAGAGGATTAATCTGTTCCTGAAGACTCCAGAAAAGGCGTTTCCCAGAATGCCAAAATCCTGCAGAGCTCCTTCCCGAGGGGTGAATGAATGCAGGGATCTGCATCCCTGTAATATTCTTCTGAGAAAGCAAAGGGACAAAGCAGGTGTCTGAAAGGTTGTGCACTATTTTAGGGAGAAAGCTGATTAATGTTGATGGGCTGTTCAGAATCCTGGCAGATTATAGTTCACCCCAAGGTCGGCTCCAGCCCTTCGGTCTCAGTTTCAGCTCGTGGCCCGTGTGAAGGGCGATGAGGAAACAGAGTTTTAGCTTCTCCCTCACATTTTCATGCCTTTTTTTTCTTGAGGAGACTGTCCTTGAGCACAATCTGAGCTCTGAAATTCCCCCTTTGTGCTTTTATCACGAACACATTTTAGCTTTATTACATTCTGGAAAGCTGGGCTTGAAATGGTTCGTCCCGTGCTGAGGATCAAAAAGATTTTTGGAGAGATTTCCACACAGTAACATTTTAATCTCAAATAATGCCTGCAGCAGTATTGCACTTTTATCATTTGGGGGAAATTCCAAGTTCTTTAGCCAAATGACCAGCAGAATATGAGTCTGCCACTCACCTCCCTCTGAACACCCCCTTTCCATGAGCACCTTCCCTGTTTTCCTCTGCAGCTGCTCAGAAGCTGCCAAAGCTTTGGCAGAATTGCTCCAATTTTCTGATATCCAAGTTTTTTTAGAATAACTAAATGCAAATTGACCGGATCATGGTTAGTTTTCATTCTCTTGCTTGGCTGGATCTCTAAGCAACAAACTCCCCTTGGAAGGGGTAGGTCCCAGCATTGTGTTGGTTACATGGATTTTGGAATACTTGGAAATGGAGATTACCAAATAGAAAGCATTGTTTTTCATCGGAGCATTGGGGAAAAACTGGGCTGCTGGATGGTGGGGAAGAGTTTCTTTATCATTTCTGTGCTGGCTAAAATCTTAGCAACCATCACATGTAATTGTTCCGTTCTAAGGGGCTAATCAAAGGTTAATGGGATTGAATCCCCATCTTCCCCACCCCCCCAAATTCCCTGTTTCCCTAGTGGAGTCAGCCTCCTCAGCATTAGACTTTTGCCTTTTTTCCAGCATTTCAGGTGATATTTATGGTTAGTCTGGCAGCTGATGTCAGCAGTTACCTTACAAATACTTACAAATTTCTCTGCTAATCCCAACTGTTTTTTTCAGGCAGGTGCCGAGTCCTACCTTTCAGTTACTAAATATCCTCAGTGCTGTAAATAATTAAACCCCTTGTTTTGGAAACCGTGGCTGTTGGTGTAACACTGGTTTTCTCTTCTCTTCCAGGGGTGGCAGATGGTGTCGGTGGCTGGAGGGACTACGGGGTTGACCCCTCTCAGTTCTCAGGGACTCTGATGCGAACGTGTGAACGTTTAGTGAAGGAAGGACGGTTCGTTCCCAGCAATCCCGTCGGGATTCTCACGGCAGGATACTGTGAGCTGCTGCAGAACAAAGTACCTCTGCTTGGTAAGGCACCAGAAATCTCTCAGTTCCATCTGGGTTGTGTGTTACCTACACATGGATTTAGTGAGAGTGGCTTGGATAATCTGCTGGCAGCTTCTGCAGCAAATCTGCAGGCAGCAACTTATTTCTGTTTTCAGTTCATTTGGAGGCATCCTTATTTCTCTTGTGTTTAGAAGCTGTTTTAATGAATTTAGTAATGCAGGGAGTGTTTGTGTATGTGTATGTATATAAAACAAAAGGCCAGCAGCCTTTCTGTGTGAAAGGTGAATTCAGCAGAGTTGGCAGAGCGAGTTCTGCAGCAGAACACGCTGTGGCACATGTGCTCACCCTGTGTTTTGGAGGTATAAATAACTGTTCTCTGCTGAAAACTCCTCATGGTTGGTTGTGGCTTTTTGCTTAAGCTCTGCAAGGGAAAAATATTTTCTGAGGATAACTGGATGCAGTTCTGCTCATTCCTGGCCTTCCTGCTCCTGTTGCCTTTTATGTCCAGTGAACTCAAAGCCCAATTGGTTGGTCTCAGTAGTTTATATCATCTGATCTCTGGGAGTATTATTTTTATAAATCTTTGTGGGGGATTCATTACAGATCTTTCTGAAAGCCAACTGAAGTAGATGCTTCACATGCTCTGTGTCAGACTTGATGTGAGCCAGGGCATTCAGCTGCCTTGGGAATGGGAGCAGATAGAGAGGTGCCACTCGTGCTGAGCTGCCAGCCCTGCAGAGGGGACACTCTGTGAAGGACACGAGCCCTCCTGTGCCCCAGGGAAGTGTTGCCCTGTGTGATATGTGCTGGGCTCACCTGACCTTAAGCTCCTGTGCCAGAGGAGTGCAGGCTGAGCTATATTTAACTTGTCTGCTGAGCTGGGAGCAGATGTTCTCGCATTAGACGCCTAAAGAATAGGTTGGAACCTCAGCAGTGACCTTAAGTGTCACCAAAATAGCAGAGCTCAGTAATTACATTAGGATTTGGGGGGGTTAATGGTGCTTATTTGTGCAAAGCAGATGTAGCTGTAAGTGATCTCCAAAGTGGGCCACTGGAGAGAGCTTCCCCACGGCTTTGGAGACGGAGGCAGCTCAGCTGGGCTTGACCTTTGCAGGGCTGAAAAGCAGCGTGTGCTGAGTCACAAGATCTGCATTCCACACATGGCCTCCTGGTTACACTCTGCTAATAGAGTTAGAATTTGAAACTAATGATCCTTAGTGTTTCTCCTTCAACACAGAGCAGTATTTTTAGAAGGAGGAATAAAAACCCTGGAATTACCACAGCAATGAGCATTTGGAGTTTATTTAAAATAAAGGGAAAGGAGAGGACTTCATTAAGGAGGATTCATTAGGCAGTAACTTTTCCTTGCTGTTGTGCTCTGAGCCTCGATAACTTGGTTCATCAGAACTGAATCCAGCAAATATTATAAAATAAAACTGAAATGGGAGGAAACTGTGCCAATTATTTAAACACTGTTGTGTTGCAGAACAGTCTTGGACAGCCACATCTCAAATGGGGGCTTTTCCTGAAGTCCTGTTTTGTAAGAGTGGAGAAGGTCCTGTGTGTTCACTGGAGAACAAATTCAGGGCAATTGCATTGCAGGGAACTCTCTGGGCTAGAAAGGGAAGTGTCTGGAACAGGCACTGCCTGGAGCCAGCTGGACTTGTGCACCAGCAAGGCTCACCTCATCCCGAGCTCAGCTCACTGCACAGCGTGGAGCTGTGCTTGGACAATCCTGCTGGAGGGAGGTGAAGACTTGGGATGTGGGGCAGGAGTCAGGAAGAAAGGCTCCAGCTGGATCCCAGTCTGAGGAGGGCAGTGTCTGCTGTGGATGTGCTGTCCTGTGTGCAGGAATGCAGCAGTTGCTGGTTGCTCTGCAGGACTCTGGATGTGTTTCTTTGCAACACGGTTATTTTTGTGGCCATTTCCCAGTGAATGAACCGAGAATCCCTCAGTGCCCTCAAGCATGGCTGGGATAGTTCTGAGCAGGGTTGAGGTGCTCCTGTTGTTACTTTAATCTGGAATAGGATTTGTCTCTGAAATGTGTTTTCTTTACACTTTGTAAATTGGTGTCCTGAAGATGTGACAGGATTATTGTCTGTTAAACCTGGAGCAGGCTGGGAAGAAAAGCTTTTTCATGTTCTGAGCAGAGAAATGCAGTAGGACCTAGCACTTAATTGCAAGCAGTTCTTTACTTGGCGTGGTTTATTTACAGCTGATGAGTGAAACTGTGTGGAGAGCACCTGGCATTGTATGGATGCTGCTGGAATTCTATTATGTCCATGATTTCGGAATTTCACTATTTTATGTGAGTTCTGTAAATCCAGTCCTATAGCAGAATGTGCTGACATATGTTGGGTTGGAAAACTGTAAATAAGCCAAACAAAACAGGTATTTGTCAGCATGATGTGTTTACCAAAATCAGAGCAGGAAAAGCGGGTCCTACACAAAAATCAGACTTCGTGTTTCAAAGATTTCTGGCGTTTTGCCGTCTTAATTTTCGATCGGTTGTGGCATCACTGAGCATTCCCGTTGGTTATCACGCTTTGATAAGCGTTGGAATGGTTGAGCTGCTGATGGAATCAGGGGGAGCAGCAGCAGTGTGAGGGAGCTGAGTGCTGTGCCTGTGTTTGCAGGGAGCAGCACAGCCTGCATCGTGGTCCTGGACAGGACGAGTCACCGTTTACACACGGCCAACCTGGGCGACTCCGGCTTCCTGGTGGTCAGGGGAGGAGAGGTCGTCCATCGCTCTGATGAGCAGCAGCATTACTTCAACACTCCCTTCCAGCTCTCAATAGCTCCTCCAGAAGCAGAAGGAGTTGTCTTAAGTGACAGGTAAGGTGGGGGAGGAACTCCCAGTTTTTAATCTGTGCTCCCGAGAAGTTGCAGTTTTGCTGGGGGGCTCTTGGGTGGCCTGGAGGATTTAAGCTCCAATCCAGTCAGGTCCTGCACCTGGTAATGTGAGCATTTAGCACCTCTGAACTTGTTGCAGAGCATGAATTTATTGGGCTAATGATTCTTCATGGTGGCCCATTCCCATAGTTCTAGGCCATGGGGAGGTGTCAGTGGCTAAAGCTGCTGCATGTGATGGTCATCCTGGACAAGTGGCTGCTCTTACCACTTCCAATCCCTGTCTGTGCTCCTCTGGGACTGTTTGGAGTAGCTAATTTAGATATCTTGGCACTGAGGTAACAAGTGCTTGAAGAATAAGAGCAGAGAGACATGTGACTGTAAGTTGTGTTTCCAAGTAGCTGTTTCCCTCAGCATATTGTATTTGACCAAAACGAGCAAAAAAACTGCTTGGCAGAACACCAGGCTGGGAATGAGAGGATGAGGAGAGGACAATCTGTTCACAGAAATGAGTCCTTTCAGAGGCTGGCTTGTTCCTGTGTCTTCCCCTGAGAATGTCAGGCTGATCCATCCTGGCTTGATGAAGACTCATCAGTAATATGAAATGAATTTTTTTTTTTTTTTTACAAAATCACCTTTCAAATTGTGTTGAATCAGTTAGGTTGGAAAAGACCTCTGAGATCACTGAGTCCAAATACCTACAGCTCTGAGAAATGGCTGTTCACTCACTGATCTCTCTCAGCTGAATCCAGGGAGATTGCAAAAGGATCCTCAGAGAGTGGCCCTGGCATCCAGGGAATGCAGGAGGCAGCTCCAGTCTTTGATGCAAGGTTTGGACTCAGTGATCTCAGGGCTCTTTTCCAGCCTGTGAAGTCTCAAGGCTGATGCAGTGAAGGTTATGGTTTCAGTGCCAAAATAGCTCTTTTTGAAAGTGTTGTTGAAACTCCTGACCATTCCTGCCTGTGGCTTTATTTCCTCATCCTACAACTGCCGAGAGGAAGCTGGGGTAGAACTCTGAAATTAAACCCCTCAATAATCCAACCTCTTTGTCAGACTAAAATTAAATGACATTTGAAATTCCAGAGCTGGAAAAGTCTTCATTTTTCTGAGGTTCTCTGTCATCCATGGGAAGAGCACCAAACCCAAAAAGCAGGAGGATAATTGATCATGTCCAGTGGAAGTCAGGGCAGCCAAGTAATCTGAGTCATCTCATAATAAGGAAAAGCACAAGATAAATGTGCTCCCACACTTGAGCTGTGAATCATGATTACAGCTTTGTGGCTGGTTCCTGTGCTGTTCCTGACGTTAATTAGTACCCATGGGCCTCACCGAAACGCTTCTCCAGTCCTTTTTTATTTGTTGTCCCAGTTCAGGGGGGAATTGGCTAAATATGGGCACAGGCAGGCAGGCTCAGCTCCATCCACCTTCCTGAGCCTGCAGATCAGTGGAGCAAAGCAGCTCCTCTGTGTTCTGGCAGAGATGCAGCAGTTTCTCCCTTTTAAAGAACCCTGAAGAGTCTTTAAAAAGGAAAGGTTTGTTGTTATGTTGCCTCAGAGAATCAGATTTTGCAGCAATATTCATGGCCAAATGGGGAGTTTTCTCCTCTTGCTGTTGTGTAATGTCTTAGACACAAGTGTTCCAACTGGCCGTGGTTTTCTGGTAGTGATTTCCAGGCACATTTCTTATTCCATTGAATTACAAAGTGATTCAAAATCCTGAAGTGCTCGGGCCATTATGAGCTGTCCTTTCAAGCATTGCTCTCTCACACGCTCCAGATGAGCAGAAGGAACCCTGAGCTGCCATTCTGCTTAATGGTTTCCATGGAGATACACTCACCAAGCAGATTAGTTTGCAGATTGCTCATCTGGGAATTGTAACTGCGAATCCTTGGAGGAGCAGCTGGAGCTGTACCCGTTTGCATTCCCAGTGCTGTGCTGGGGCTGCCGTGCCTGTCCTGGGGCAGGAGCTCCCCAGTCAGCGATTTCTCTGTTGCCAAGAGCCCCAGAGTGCAGTGAAGTGCAGGAGCTGTGGCTGTGCTGTTGGACATTCCCTGGGGGGGGTGAGGAGTCGTTTTTAACCTCTGTGTCCCCTCCTGTCCCCTCCCCAGCCCCGAGGCTGCCGACAGCACGTCCTTCGATGTGCAGCTGGGGGACATCATCCTGACGGCCACGGACGGGCTGTTCGACAACATGCCCGACTACATGATCCTGCAGGAGCTCAAGAAGCTCAAGGTGGGTGTGTGAGCCCTGCAGCCCTCACGGCCTTTGTGCTGCTCAACCTGAAGCCTTGAAAGCCTTTTCCCATCATCCCCCATGTGGCAGTGGGAAGGGATGCTGACCCCGGAGCTCTGTGCCTTGGATCTGCATCCAGGCTGAATCCAGAGGCGGCAGCTGGGGCACAGATTTCCCGAGTGGCAGCTGCTTCCATGGCAATAACTGGGAAGGGAAGGGAAGGGGGAGATGTTCAGTCCAGGCTCTGCCCTTGGCCAGCTCCTCACACGTGGCACCTGCAGCTTGTAGATGCTGCACATGAAAACAGAGCATCTTCTCCCAGGTTATTTGGGAGAAGAAGTTTCCAGCTTTTCTGAAGAGTTATAAACCAGGAATTCTAATGGAGTATGTGCTGTCTGAACTGTGGGTTGCACGTGCTTGAAAAGCTTTAATGTTCTGTTAAAAAAAAAAAAAAAATCCTGGCAACTTCCCCAGGTTAGTGACCACAAATATTCTTTTTAAATAGTAAAGATGCATTAAAATATTTTAATTTGGGTGAGAATATTTAGCTTAAGGCTATTTACTTCCAGAAAGGAAAGTGTACTTAGGGAGATATCAATATGTATAACCTCCCTGAGGAAACTGCTCTGCTGTGAAATGCAAATCAGGGTGACAGAGAGAATTAAGTGTGGTTTTCAAAGAACTGGGCCTGTCCTTATCCTGCAGCTACACAAGTCACTACCCCGTGTGGCTGCAGCCACCTCACAGCCCCGGCTGTGGCAGAGAAGGCTTGTCCTGGGCGGACCCTGGAGCTGGAATTCCCTTGTGGAAGAAGGCTGAGCTCCACCTTTTGGCGTGTTTGGGAAAGGCACTGGAGTTCCCCGAGGGGTTCAGCCAAAAGTTAATCACATAAACGCCTGCTAATTCCCAAACCTGCGGGGAAGGCTCCTGGAATGACGGGGCCCTCCAGAGCCCTCACAGATGAAGGAGCAGTGGTTGTGTCACGTTGGCTCGAGCGAGACCAGCCCGGAGCAAAGCAGCAGAGTTACCAAAACTGAACTAAAAACAGGCCCTTAAAATGCAGCCTGGAGAAAGTTTGTGCTTCTTTTGTCATCTGACTTTTGAAGTGCCCCTTCTCTCCAAGTGTACTCTTGGTGATTGGGGTAAGAGGGTCAGGGGTGCAGGAATTGCACTTGAGGTGAAGCAGAAACCCTTCAGCAAAACACGAGTGGGAGGTGGGTTTGGGAATGTCCCCTTTCCTCCAGGTGAGTCTGGTTTCAGTATTAATCTTCTAAGTGTCTAAATTGTGTAACCCCTCCAAACCCAAGTGCTGTAGCTCTGGTGGGGAGTTGAGGCCTGGCCTTGGCTCGTGGAGCTGCACGGCTGGAACCCTGATTCTGGAGCCCAAAGGACGGGGAGTGCCATAATTAGATAATTATTGCCCTGGCTCTGAGTGACCTCCAGAACTGACAGGCAGCAGCAAAGCACCTCCTGGAGGAGGCTTCCTGCTAAATAACAACCCCCTTTTCCTGCTGGATTCAGAACTCCAACTACGAGAGCATCCAGCAGACGGCGCGGAGCATCGCGGAGCAGGCACATGAGCTGGCCTACGACCCCACCTACATGTCCCCCTTCGCGCAGTTCGCCTGCGACAACGGCCTCAACGTCAGAGGTGAGGGTCCCCTCCTGCCACCCCCCAGCAACCGCAGCACAGGGAGGGTCTGCTGTCCCCAAATGCAGCAGCACAACAGATCATCAGCAGACGGGGTTGGCAGGAGAGCCCTGGGCTCGCGTGTGGGATTGGGAGTGGGAGCCTCCCGTGGGGAAGCAGCTGGAGCCCAGAGCACACACTGCACTGCTGGGTTATTTTTAACCCAGGATATACATTCCTGCCCCCGGCTCCTGGGGAAACTGGGCTTGGTTTGTTCTTGGATTCAGGTGTGAGGGTGGCTTTTGTTTAATTTTTTATTTTTTGAAGTCTCTTACAGCTGCAGTTCAGCTGAGGTTCTGCTCGATCTTTGGTAGTTTTGGGGTTTGTTTTTGGGTTGAAATTTGTGACTCTTTTGCCATTGGCATCCCCATCCTGATCTCTCAGGAGGTGGTTCTACTTCTGGGCTCTAAAAGATGCTGACACCTGGCAGAGCTCAGAGCCTGAGCAAACACCTTCCTTTTGTTATTTATTTCTCTAAATAACTCAATATTATTCTGCTGGCAAAGATGTTCTCATCTCTGTATCAGGAGGGCAGGACTTCCTGCCCCTTTCCCAAGGTAGAGCTTGGGCTCCCTGGTGGTCCAAGCTCAGTCAGAAATGAAACTGCAGATCCCTGGATTCTCTGGTGTGACTTCCCAACAACAAAATATCCCTTCTGAGCCCTTTCTGCAGGATCTGAGTGTGTTGCTCTGGCTGCTGAGGATTGATAAATAGCTCCTAAAATGCTAAGTAGCTTTTAGTGAGCCATGAGGTAATCCAGTGCTGGGGAAGATGCTAAAGAGGTGTTTGATTTGCAGTGGAAACTCCTGAGGAGATCTGACTTTCATGGCAGTTTCCTTATAAGAAAGCAGTGTCAGGTGCTTGGTGCATTTATTCAGCAGCCTGTAGAAAGCAGGCCCTGTGCTGTGCCAGCTGCCAGCAGCGTTCCAGGTCTGACCTCCTTTTCTCAGCCTGATCTCACCGGAGCTGAACAGGAGAGTGTTCTGTGCCGTGTTAGATGTCACCACTCCCCTCGTTTGGGAAGGAGCTGGGGAAGCAGAGTTGGTGTCGATGCTGAACAGGCTTTGAATATTTAATTTTGAAAGAACCTTCCCCGGGAAATGACAGGGATGACCTGAAGACGATGGGTTTGATGAACTAAGCGGGTTTTTCCTTCCCTGCAGGGGGCAAACCAGACGACATCACCGTCCTTCTGTCCATCGTGGCCGAGTACACAGACTGAGGGCCCTGTGGCGCTCCCGCAGCCCCGCACGGATTCCTGCTGGAACAGGATTGATCCCTCCTCCCTCCTGCCCCGGGCAGCCGGCCCTGACACAGCGGAGTCCTTGCTGACAACCACTCGTACGACGCTGGGCTCGCTCTGCCAGCGAGAGGTGAAGAAACCCAAGGCCCGGAGCGTCCGTCAGAGCTCATCCTTGTCCGTGCCGGGGCAGGATCCATCCCACGGCATCCCCGCTCCGGAGATGGGACTTTCCAAGGAGTACAATTGGTCGATCGTCTTTCAGAGTAGCTCAGTAGGTAACCCCTCTGCACGGGGGCATCTCGCTCTTTGCTCGGAACGTTCGCTGTTGTCGAGGGTGTGTTCCAGCCCCAGTTCCATAAAGCGTAGTCTTGTTCCAGTGGTAGCCGAGGTTTCGTGTTCCTGAGCTCCGGTTTTCAGGAGATTTCTAAACTGCTGTAAACATTCTGCTCTTGCCATCCATGGTGTCAGCCTTAGGAGCCTTTTCTAGTACGAGATTTCAAACAAACCTAGTTCAAGTTATATGGATGCAAATGTGTTTTGTGATTTCAGGTGCTTAACTGTGATCTTAAAAAAAAAAAAAAAAAAAGTTCTGCAGATCATTCGTCCATGATGGGCCTGGTTCTGGATGTTTTGGCTGTGGATGATGATTATTATTTTTATTAAACAAGACTTCTAGCTCGGTCTCAAACAGCTGAGCTGGCCACAGCTGAGGTCTTGGAGCATTTGGACCCATCTGCTGGTGGGAAATGCTCTGGTGGGAGGTTGCACAAAGAACGGCTCGTCCTCAACTCCCAACGTCCTCACTTGGGGTAGATAATCCTGTCGTTGATGAAGCCTAATTTGTGTTAATAATTGCCATTGCTTGTAGAACAGAATCTGCTGCGCCACTTTAAAGTCCAGCTGATCCTTTCTGACTCAACAGGCACCTCTTTGCTTCTGCTGCGGCAGCGAGTACGAAAACGAACCTTAACGAATAATCAGCAAAACTTCACATTTCAGTAACTAAAGTGTAGGGGTTTCAATGAACCTTAATGATGTTTACAGTTATCTTAACAGCCACTTTGCAATATGACATTTCCTTTTCAATGACAGTAGCTCACGTTTTTCCCCCCCCTCACTTCCAGCCAGCTTTTCCTTTTCCTTTCCCGAGGCTCATCCGAAAGCTGAGAGCTGTAAAGATATATATATTTTTGGTCAGTTTTTCATTAACTTTTTTGCCGGTAGAAAAGTCCGTAGAAATAAATTAAAGCCATGTTTTTATATATTAAAAAAAAAAAAAAAAAGTCGGGTAATGTTGCTGTTTAGGTGAGTGCAGTTAAACTTGGTCAGTAAGGAATCTTTCCTGCTCTCGAGAGGAGATTTTTACTACCTGGTTTATTGTATTAAAACTGTTTAAGTTTGAGGTTACCTCAACTTGTTTAAAGAATTTTTGTGGACTTGTACTGTATATTTGCGTAACTATGTCAAGCTTTTATTTAAGGTCATTTAACATGTACCATGTACATGTCATTTTACTATATTTCAATGCATCATGCTTGTAACAGGCATTTCATTTATAATAAGTGATTAATTTGGGAGCTCTTCAGTAATTTATCTGCTATTCCTCAATTGGCATAATGTTAGGGATCTACTTTGAATCACCTTGTAATTACTTGTCAAAATGCCTTAACTACCCTAACTTGACCAAAATGGGATTTTGGTGAGGGTATGGGGAGGATTCTGTTAATGAAGAGAAATTAATTAGTTTCGTGACACATGAGCAGTGAGTGGTGGAGAACTTTGCACAACCTGTCAGTGCTTGTTTTGAGCCGGCCCAGCTGTGCCTGGCTGGCAGTTCCAGGAATGTATTCACTGAGCACAGGGCTTTGTTCCTGTCCTGGGGGGGCCTTGCCCTCCCGATCCGGGTGTCTTCACGTTTTATCTGCCAGTATTTCCCCTCAGCTTCTGGCTTAGAGCAGATTTGATCAATTCTTGTGTCCCCCGACCTTCCCTTCGGGAGCCCTGGGCTGCTGCTCTGACCTCTCTCAGCACAGTCCCCAGCCCTGGGGTTTTATCCCCCCCTCAGCTTTCCAGAACTTTCCCTGGGGATGTGTGCGGGTCAGAGGGATGCACCAGGGTCTGGAATTCCCTGTGAGGCCAAGCTGTGCTCCCTGTCTGTACCCACAGAGCCCTTTGCCTCATATCACACCATCAGTTGTTTTTTTTGTTGTTTCTTTTTTTTTTTTTTTTTAAAGAAAGAACAAATTTGGATTTTGATTTACAAATTATGAGTTTTTCCCTCACCGGGCACACCAAAGACCAGTAAAGCTTTTAGCTTTTCCATCTGTTTATAAAGCAATACTGTATTATAAAGAATTGATATTTTTATCACATGCTTGATTGTGTTGGGTTTTTTTTAAGACGTGCACTCTGAACATATCAAAGCTGAGTTTTTCCTACGAACTTAATGCTGTCTGCGCACAAGAGATTTTGGGAGGAGGAAACCACAGGGCCCATCCTATCCAAGTAATTCCCAGCAGTGCATGAAGCAGCAACACTTGCTAGGGGAAGGTTTAGTGGGAATGTTCCCGAGGGGAATGGAGCGAGGAAGGGAGCTGGGAGCTGCTGCAGAGGCTTCTCCCTGGGGAGCTGGGAGCTCATGAGGAGTTTGTGCCCCGGGAAGCTGGGATTGCTCCAGCAGCACTGGGAGGGGTTGGGCTGAAGCAGGGCTAGGATGTGGTGAATTGGAAAAGCTCTGTGGTTCCTGCTGCTTCCCTGGCTGTCTGGGAGAGCTGGGAATCAGCTCCCCTCCAAATGTCCTGTGTTGTGTTTCTTAAGGTTGGGCTGAAAACGAAACCAAAAAGCAGATTTGGGACCAGACAGTTAGGAGGGAGTGGAGGAGAAGGGAGAGCAGAAGGTCTGGCAAAGGTGGGAGGATTTAGTGATGGGATCTCCGTGTCTTGGGAAGGGACATCCCCTCTCCAGGGGGAAGCAGCTGGTGTGTGTGGAACCCACTGTATGCAGTTCCTGCCAAAGGTGGCTGAATCCATGAGGCAAATGTGAGTCTGTACCTGAGGATGCTTTTTTGTTGCTGTTAAAATGAGACTATCATCTATGCTTACCTAAGAGGCAATTATGTGAATTTCATGTCTGAGGTATAACTTATGCAGGAATAGTTCTGTAAATACATTTAAATGAATTGTAAAGATATTTAATAAATATAGTATTTATACTAAAATGTGCTTTTTTTAAAGTCAAGTTGCCTGCAAACCCTCTGTTTGTTGCTGTGAGGACGTGGTTGGTGGTGCAGAGGCACAGCCAGTGCTGGGGGGGCTGGGGGCTGTCACTGTGACCCCCCTGCAGTGCCTCAAATCCACACCTGAGTGACACCCAACAGTCTGGCAGGAAAATAATCATCCTTTAATTGACCAAAAACTGGGAATTTTGGTGTTGTGTGACTCAGGAAATGCTGCACTGCCCTGACTTGTGGAAGAGACGTGAGGAGGGAAAAGAATAACTCAAATCTGAAACACAAACCTTTATTTCTTAAACTGTGGTGCTGTGACAACTTGGGTTGTTCAGTTAAACGCTGGTTCTACAGTTCCTGTAAAATCCTGAGTTGTCCTGGAGCTGGGCTGGGTCTGGCTGTGCCAGAGGGGATGGATGGGATATTTTTCCAGCACCCTTAACTAAAACAGCAGCTTCATTTGCCTGAAGTGGTAACAGGGTTGGAATTCAAACTGTGGGACTCTGTTCTGAGAGCAGAACCCCCAACTGTTCCCACAGAACTCGTAACACACAAACCTCAGCTGGGTCAGTTGTGCCCTAAACCTGGGCCAGTGCGAGAGCAGCAGCAGTTCTGGAACAGTCTGTGCTGCCGGGTCCCAGCTCAGGCACTGAGTGTGGGCCTGCCCTGCCCTCCCCTCCCAGGCAGAGCCCAGTCCTGTCCTGGGGCCCGGAGCCCTCGAGCTCTACAGCACCGGGGAGCTCTGCACAGGACCCAGCTCCTCCTCCGTGTCGCTGGCTGTCGCCAGGCTCTGCAAGCTGTGACCCCTGGCGTCCTTCTCCTTGTGGGAAACAGCTCCAAAAAACAAGGAGTGGAACTGGAAAAGGCAGTATTTGCACAGGTAAGGAGCCACGTGGTGCAGAATTGGGGTGGTAATTATTTGTGAAGCTTTTGCCGCTTTCAGTCTGCAGCGTTTCCCAGGGAATCCCACCTGGCCCGGGAGTGTTCCCTGTGTCACACACCACAGTGCTGGCTCTGCTGATCCCATGGGACACCAGGATGTGGAATGGGAGCCCAGCAGGGTGTGACACACCCTGTGCACGGGGTGCTCAGCTCAACCCCAGCTGTGCCTCCCCTGCTCACGGCACGGGGAGTCCCCTCACCTTCTGATCAGGAGCCTCCGTGGCCTCTCCTGCTGCCCCGGCCGTGGCTGTTCCTGCTCTTCCCGTCACGTCCCTCCCCGTGGCTCTGGGAACGCTTTTTAGCTCAGGTTCAGCCGCAGGGTTGGTGGCAGCGCTCCCATCCCGAGGGGGGTGTCTGGCAGTGTCTGTGCTGTTGGGCTCCTCAGAGGGTTTGTCAGGGGGTGTCTCTGAGCTGCACGGGGAGCAGGAGGGTGGGTTAGTCACTGGCTTTGTGCATTCTCCTCACAACATCCCGATTTTCTGCTCATGAAAAGATTATGGCTTTGGAGCAGATTCTCAGCAAGTACCTTCCCACCCCTCCTGCTGCACCCATAGCCTGTGGAGATGAGGAAAGCAGAGTTCCTACGGAACATTCCCTCTTGCACCCCTTTGATTGCTGTGGGTGCTGCTGAGATGTTCCTGGTTCAGGGTTTCCCTGGGAACACTCGAGGTTTTCCTGCCCTTACCTGCCCCCCTGCCGTGGGCAGCTGAGCTCCTGGGAATGTTCTTCCTTCTGAGCCTCGCACAGGGTGGCCAGGATGAAGCTGCCCTCCAGCAGCACGTCCTCCACGCTGAAAGCAATGGGCCTGAACACAAACACGGAGAGTGCACAGCCCGTGGAACTGCTCACACGTGGGAGGAGTCACGGCTCGTGGGGTTCCATGTAAGGATTACAAAGAGCCTGCTCTGGACAGTGGGAAATCCCCTGTGTTTGCTGCCCAGGAAGGAGAGGGGTCATCCCACTGCAGGTCTAATGCCCCAAGGAGTGAATGCTACACAGTGTCAGAGCCAAATGAGAGTCCTGAATGTGCAATTGTTACAATTATTTAGAAAATGGGTTGTTTCTTGAACTGCCAACTCACTCATTGCCTGCATTAGACTGGGGGTCTCCAGTGTCCAGGAACTTCAGGTAACTCAGCCAGGCTGCCCTGGCAGTGCCTGGGAGGAGCTTTCTGTGCAATTACAAACTCCTTGCTCTGGATCACAGGTCCCAAATGGTTTTTGGGATGGGATGACCATGTGTGGCTGCAGGTCAGTGTTCCTGAGGGGAACACACAGCCCTCCTGTGACTGCAGGGCTCCCCCCACGGGTGTCCCAACACCTACTTCCCACATCTGTCGAAGTGGATGGACACAGGAACACCGGTGGCTTCGGAAAATGCCAGCAGGCCCTGGAAGAGAAGGAGTGGGGGGTAAAGTGCTGGTTTAAACCCACAGGATGAATATCAGTATGTAAGTTTACCCCAGCTGTTGGTTACTGGCAAAAAGAGGGTAAAATTCTGCTGCTTCCAGAATAATTTTTTGCCTGCCCTGCCAGAGCTTTGCCAGAGGAGGCTCTGCATGGAGAACTCCCCAGGGCAGCTGTGTCTGCCCAGCACAGAAACCACAGTTTGGCTTTAGAAATGCTTTGTTTGCCCTTTAGAGGCTGCTCTGAGGGCTCTGCAGTGCCCTGAGGATCCTGGTTTTACAGCTAATCCTTGGCTGGTGAAATCCTGCTGCTGTCAGGGGGGCTGGTGGGACACACATTCCATGGGCCCATCCTGCAGTGTCCTGGTCCAGGCAGGCAAAGTAATGGGAAATGGTTTATTTTCCAGACAATTCTTACTTTACCCTCAACTCCTTAAGGCAAAATGTCACTTCAGAATCTACTCCAACTTGAAAGTAGTCAAATTCCTCTGGGCTGAGGTGAATCTCAGTAACCATCGTCCTGGAAAAGTCTGTTTGGGATAACAGCAAGGTCAGGGACTCACAGGAGTGAAGTTTGAACTCAACAAAACTATGGTTATAACCCCCAGGCTTTTACATCAGCATGGTTTGAATAATTGTGTTTTCGTAGTGATCAACAGTAATAAACATTTAGCTTCTCTAAATTTATTTCACCATTAAGTAAAACGGAATCCTCCATTTATTTACAGTGCCTTGTGTAGATTTACAGGGATTTTAACAGCACCCATTCCGTGCTCTGCTGTGTGATCTCACCCAGCACCTGCTGCTGTTCTTGCCAAGCTGCTCCATCCCTCACAAATCATATTCCCAGCTGTCTGTTGTTGCCTGGGTGGGAAGCCCAAAATGCTGCCTGACTTAAACTGATTAATCAAACTTGCTGACAATCATCAGAGCACGAAGTGGGGGGGGACTGGGGCTCTTTGTTTTAAATCCCAATCTTTTCCTGGCACGTGACTGGCAACAGGAAATCTGCTCTTCACTTGCAGGTATTCCATTGGTCATTACCAGCTGATTAGGCCGGGGCTGTTAATTGGTGTGTGAAGAGAAGGTGAGTGGTGTTTTCCTGCTGTGGAACAGTCTGAGACTCCCTGAACAATTCCAGAGCTGCTCCCCCGGGAAGGCCAGGCTGGTTCCAGGCTATTCCCAGACTATTCCCACACTATTCCCGGGTCATTGTCCTCAGCTTTGGTCGTAACAAGGATGAAAAGCACCCCTTTATTACACGATATCCAAGAACCTCCCCTTCAAAAATGCAATAAGATCTTTAAAATTAGTTGGAGTCACGCCCCAGGAATCTGCAGATTGTTCTCCTCCTCCTGCAGATGTGCCCGTGGCAGTGACAGCATGAGCCCAGCTGACACCCTGCACTGTCCTCAGCCTAAAACACACCCTCTAATGAGAGCAGTTCTCTAATTGTGGTGTTCAGGTTTAAACAGCTCTTTTTAAGCCCCCAGACCAGCCCCTGTTCCCTGGCAGCTCCTGCTTGCAGCACAGTAATTACCCCTTTCAAGCCTCCAGCGAGTGGCATCATTTATTTCAGTTGGCTGCTCAGCCTGGGATCTGCCACTGACACCCAGAAAATGTTATTAAAAACTCACTTTCTTAAAATACATTCAAACCAGAGGGTGGCAGCATGATTTCAAATCTCCCTGTAGGTGTTCCCTCTCTGAAAAATGTCATTCCCCACTTCTGACATCTCTTATTCCTTCAGTTCACCTGTGCTGAAAGTCCAGCTATGGGCTGATAAATCCTGAATTTCCTTACCAGTGTCTTCCTCGGTGTAACTCTTGAAAGAGACTTTCAGTGGAGTGGCTGATAAGGTTATTTCCTCTTGG
Organism: Pyrocephalus nanus; assembly: GCA_038380795.1. NCBI lineage: Eukaryota > Metazoa > Chordata > Aves > Passeriformes > Tyrannidae > Pyrocephalus > Pyrocephalus nanus. The sequence goes on from CM076278.1 coordinate 8,809,873, forward strand.
CTGGTGGGGAAGTGAATCATCACATCAGCCAGCAGCCTGTGAAACAGCAGCCAGCGTTGGGATAACCTGGCACAAGTGACTGCCTGGCATTTGTTCCTCCCATCAGAGGGTAAAGCTCAGCAGATGGTTCTGCATTTGTTACCTGGAGTGGACTTTCAGGATGTTTGGGCACATGTGCTTTGCAAAAACGGCCTGCAAGGGATCACATTCTTGAAAGGTCAGGTTATATGTTTTCACAACCCCTAAATATAGAGGGAATGAACACAAATCAGTGCTGCTCCATAATCTTGATGATTATTATTTTTTTAAAGTGTTAATTGTTCAGTAGAGAAAGTAACCAATGACTTGCTCAGCTATGTGGAAATAAATAGAAAATGGAATTCACCTGCCAGACAAGATTTCCTCCAGCCTGTAAGTTGTGCCCATCCAACATCCGAGTGTTTTAAGACTCCACAAGAAATAAATGAACAGCAAAAAGTGCAACAAAAGCAGAGGGGGAAAAAGCCTCAATAAAATAGAGAAATAAAATAAATAAATCTGATAAATAAATCAATAAAATAAATAAAGCTGGCCTAAATACAACTGGTAAAATCACACAAATGGGAGTGGAACACAAAAGGCAAACCCTGCAGAGCTCTGTGTGCTTCTGGGCAAGGCTGGGCCCAAGAGAGCTGAGCTGTCTGGAGACCTAATTCAGTGTATTACCCCATTATTAGTAATACAAGGTAGATTTTTAATAACATGAAGCTCTGCCTGTGACCCAGCACAGCTCTGGGTGGGCAGGTGAGGCTTCTTTGTGAGTTTTGCAAAGGCTGATGCTGATGAACACTCTAAGTCCTGCTCCTGTGCTGGAGAACTGTGTTAGAAGTGGGAAAACCCAGTGAATCCTGGAGTTCAAACACCTGCCAGACCAGGATTTCCCTCCCTTCCCACAATGTGCTTTTTCCCCCCAGAGTTTAATGCAGACTAATTCAAAATGTTGCCATTGATAAAGCCTGTTATAATTTGACTTTAAAAGTGATATATGATAAATAGTAACGTGACAAACATAAATTGTGATGTGAAGAGGCTGGAAGTGTTTGGCACAATGTTCCATCAGCAAAGTTCAGTCAGTAACTCCATTAAATATCGTGCTGCCCCGTGGTTCTAAACTGCTGCTGTCCCTGGGAAGCCACCCCCCGTGTCACCCACCGTGCCTGCAGAGCAGCTGGAAGGTGATGTGATGATCCCTGGGGCTGGCAGAGATGCTGCACTTCTCTACATTCCTCCCCAGCACGTTGGCACATCTGAACACAGGGAGAACTGCCTGGGAAAGATAAAAACCAAATCAATCCGTGCAGGGGCTGCTCACCAAGCACCTTCGCAGCATCATTTCCCCATTTTCGGGGGGTTTATCTGGAGTTCCTGCTCCTCCCCCTGGAATTCCAGCTGGAAATGCTGTAACACCCCACTGAGCTGTACCTTAACTCTCAGTTTACAGGGCAGGGATGACTTCTCCTTGTGACTGGGCTCAGACACGGCTGCCCAGCAGAACTGCTGGAAAAACACGGAGGAGAAGAACACGCAGGCATAGGCTGACCTCGAGGAATTCACCGACCTTAAGGCAAGCTGGAAATGGAATCACAGGGTCACTAAGGTTGGAAAAGACCTCCAGAGACCACCAAATCCAACCTTTGATGAGGCAGAAGGGAAATAATGTATTGACTCGAAGCTATTTAATATTGAACCTTACAAAGAGCCTCCTCTGGGCTTCAGAAGCACCAGGAAACCCTGAGAGGTACATCTCAAAATAAATACAGATTTATTAGGAACACAATTATGTTCCAGCTTCCCACCTTCATTAGTACCAGCCAGAAGTCAGGGGGGTAATATAGGGATGGGATTGCAATCTGTGGGTGTTTAAGTGGCCCCTGAAGGGTGAGTGACCCAAACACCCAGAGCTCAGCTCGTGTTTGAGGCATTTGAAGGCCCTGAGTTTATTCTAAAACAACCTTCCTGTACATGATCCATCCAAATGAGCAAAAAGCACCGCTCACTCCTCAGGAATTCTTCAGGTATAACATGGAATTATCCCCACTTGTGATTTTCCAGTGAGTGAAAGGAGAGTTGGTCACTTTTAGCTAAGAAACCTCTAGAGAAAAGCCTAATTCTGCTGGAAATTGTGTTTGATTAATCAGAGGCATTAATGGATGTGTTCTTCCTGTTGAGTCAGGGCAGTACAAAACATGTTGTTTAGAGGCAGCTTCTGTGGGGTACAAAACACAAACCTTGTGACCTGTGACAGCACAAATGAACCCCTTGGCATTAATCTGGATGTCCTGGACAAGCCTCAGCTTGGGCCATAAAAAAAACCCAAAGGATATCAGGGCAGATTAGGAAGGAATCTTCCATGCTGAAATGTGCATAGTTGCAATTACAGAAAATATGGCTTTTGTCCATATTGAAAGTGGAGGAAGCTGGGAGAGAGTGTAACTCAGACCAAAGGGCACCTCGAGGAAAACAACACAATGTCCAGCAACATAAATGTTGGGCCTCCAAGGAAGATTTTTAACTTAGAATAAATCAAATTCACTTACGCCTTTTTCCACGGGGTCAAACCAAAACTCATCACTGATACGTGCTATGGCATGGATTGCTCTTCCAAACACTGCCAGGGAAAGAAAACAGTGCACTAGGCATCCTAAATTCAAATAAAAACATTGTACTGCATTTCCCCCAGAATAATTTATGAGGCAACATTACAAATCTCTTATACATTTGAAAGAAAACTGATGGGGGAAATTTTTACTTTTTTTTTTTCTTTTTTAATTGGCACAAAACCCTCGATGTTTTGGAAGCTGCCTCTAATGAGGCACCTCAGTGTCATCCGTCCCTTTGCAGCACCCGGGGCTTGGTGTCACCATAAATTCATTCTCACCCCTTGGAAATTGCATTTTGTAGATGGGAAGTTTGGGAAGCCATGAGCAGTGGGGATATCTGTGGAGATGGAACCCTAAGAAACAGGGAAGAACCCAGCACAGGGGCCTGGAATTTGCCTCTGGCAGGGGCAGAGCGGAGTTTTGCACAGAAAGAGTTTTTGCACAGTTTTGCACAGGTTGTGCCTCTGGAAGTGCACGGGGAGATATCCAGGAGTGGACTGTGCCTCTGGAAGTGCACAGGGAGTTATCCAGGAGTGGATTGTGCCTCTGGAAGCGCTCAGGGACACACTCAGCCAGCAAGCTATGGCTCCTCCACCTGGGAGTCCCCAAATCCAGCGCTCTGCTCCCTAATCTGAACCATTTCCAGAGGCCGCCCGTTCCCCACGATCTCCCGTGTCCCGCGGGATGAGGAGGAAGCGAATCCCCCCTCAGCTCCAGGGCTCGTGTCCCGCTGCCGCCTCAGCGCCCTCGGGGCCGCCCCTGAGGGCAGCGCCCGCTCCCGGCGGTGCCGCGGGCCGGTCCCGCTGGCGGCCCCGATCCCGGGCTCCCTGTTTCCCGCACAGATCCCGGGAGATTGGCGTGTCCCGGGCTCCCTGTTTCCCGCACAGATCCCGGGGGATTTGCGTGTCCCGGGCTCCCCGCAGGCCGGTACCTCGGAGCTGCACCCCCCCAATCACGCACTTCATGGTCCCCCCGCCCCCCCACTCCCCTCACGGCCCAGGGCGGGAAACGGGGCTGGGGCGGGGCCGGCGGGAGAGCCCCGGATGTGGAAATGAGGGAATGAGGGAATTATGGAATGTCCTCAGCGGGAAGAGACAACAAAGATCATCGATCCGACCCCTGGCCCTGCTCAGGACACCCTAACGATCCCGCCCTGTCCCTGAGAGCGTTGTTCAAACGCTCCTTGGGTTCTGGCAGCGTTGTTTATGTTGTGGTGCCCAAAACTGTCCACAGAACTCAAGTGGAGGCCACACTAGCCTTGCAAATTGTGGAATATGTGAAATTTTTCTGAAGCAAGGACGTTCTACGATGTTTGATCTTTGCAACTTTCAAGACTAATTGACAAGAAGGGAGGTTTAATTGGTGAAACAGCAGCCAACAAGCTCCAAGTGAAACAAGCTTTAAGTGATGTCCAGGTGTTAGGAAGATAAATGACTTTTGGGTAGAATTGCCTTGTTAAGGTTTAGGACTGGACGTGTTCCAGTGATCTCAGACCTGGGCAAGGTTAACAAAGTGAGGGGAGAAGAATGAACCACTTTGTACCACTGAGAGCAGGCACAAGGAACGCAGGATTTACGAACCCACGATGACCTCGGCAGAAGCCCCAGGATAAGGAAGAAACTGATAAACCCAACTCAGCAACTGGGCTGAAATCAAGGCCAAGTGGGTCAAAAGTGATTCTGCCAGGGGGATCTGTGACCACCGACCCAAGAAAACCCCCGACCCCCAGGAGAAGAGAAAGACTGAGCGCGACACTAATCAGCGTGAGGAGCGAGAGGATCATTAACCAACGGAAGATAAATTAATAATCAGTAAGAGAACTACGCGATTTGTATCCAATGAACATGGATTTTCGCGGAGAACGCTCTTTCCACGTGTGTGAAACAGCCCCGTGGGTGCGGGCCGCGCCCCGGCCGCGTTGTGCGCTGTGTTGGCCGCTCGCAGCCACCGTACGGGGGCGGTGCCGGGCGGGTTCCGGGAGGGCCGGAGCGGAGCGGCCGCGATGGTGAGAGCGGGGGGACACCGGGAACCCCAACCCCGGGAACCCTCGGCATTCCCCCCGGGAACCCAAACCCCGGGAACCCTCGGCATTTCCCCCAGGAACCCCTCCAAGGGCACCCCCCCGATCACCTCCTCCCAAGGGCTGGCGCAGAGCGGGTGGGCGGCGGGTTCCGGGCCGTCCCTGCAGGAGCCCCGTTTATATCCTTATTAATTTAACCGTAATAGCTTTAATTTTTAATTTTTTTATTATTTTAATTTAACGCTTCTCTCATAACATCAACGATTCATTAATTATTATTTGCGCGTTCATTTGGCTGTGTTTTCTCTTCTGTTGCTTCCTCTCGTTTAACATTGATCATATTTTCCACCCCCCTTGTCTGCAATCAACTCCTCCATCCCACTCAGGCCGGGCACAGAGTAAGTCCCTCCTTGGCTTTGCTAATACCGGTATTAGGGGCTCCTTCGTGTTCCTCTGTGGCAGTGGCAGGTGAATTAGGGGCTGCTGCTCGACCCACACCCAAATTCCTGCTAAAACCCAGGGGGTTCGACACCCTCTGCCTTTGTTTTATGCTGCAGATCCCTGCAATGATTGAACATTTTGGGTTGGTTACTGTAGCTTTTTTTTTTTTTTAATTATGGGAGCTCAAATGAGATTTTTGGGGGAGAATGTGGGGCCTGACAGTTTGGGGTTGTGTGTTTTGAATGGCAGGATAGTTTTATTAAACATCAAATAACTGATATTGCATGTCTAAGACCCTCGGGTATCAGTGAGGCAATCTTATCTATTGCCACTTATTAATCAAATAATTTTGACTAATAGTATCAAAATCACTGTTACCCACTTTTAACTTGCATCCCAGTACCATTCCCAGGATCCATCTTGCATCTTGGGGCATTTTTCATTGGAAATTCTCGAAAGACCATCAAAAACGTGTCTTTTTTTTTTAATTTTTCCTCTCCTGGTTTGGTTTTGAATTGGCCACTTATTGATTAAAGAACTGTGGTGTTGCTTTACCAATTCTTCAGACTCTTTGTCTCCAAAATGGCTTTGCTGGCATTAAAATGTTCTTAATCTGAAAAAAAAACTCCCACCCCCAAAACCAAGCAAAAAAGCCACCCAAGTTCCTTCTGCCTTTTGTGGTGACTGTTAGCAAGAAAGTAGCTGCATGGCCTAAAAATAGAGAAAAAAATATTTAAAAATATCATTTTTTAGCCCAGTTATATTTATTTTTGTATATATAAATATATCTGGTCTGTGTCCTTTACAAATTGCTGGCTGTTTTTTTAGGAGCTGCCTCACTAACAAACATTTCTAATGTAGAGCCATTTATCAAGTTAACAGTGGATTTGGAAACCACCATTCCCGTTTTCCCAGTGCCATAACATCCCCTGCTTGATAGAGCTGATCTCTGCAGAATTCATTTGTTGCTGTGTTGCATTAAATCTTTATTTGCAGAATTAAAGCCTGTGGCTTTGCATCACCTGAATCTTTTAATTTTGAACCCCCCATCCCATTTTGATTCTTGCATCTGTTGTACTGAAGCTGTGAATAAATAGAAATATATAGAAATGGTAACATATCTGTGCAATAACCTGCCTTGGCTCCTCTGCAGTGCCCTGGTTGTAATTTGGGGTTGTTTTTCAGCCTTATTCTGTTCAGTGGTTCCTAAAAGGTGGACTCTGAACGCTCTTTCTGTCACCTATTAACATGCTGCAAATTTGCTGCTTTTTAATATTTTTTAATATTTTTATAGGGGAGGAAACAGGAGTTATTTAAAGTAGAAGGAAATTTAGATGAAGAGTTTTTTAAGGAAAGTGGTCTCAGTTGGGCCAGGTGTGTGCTTGGGAAGGTGTGCTGGAGAGGAAAGAAGGGGAATGGTTTGTGATGTCCCCAGTTGTGTGTGAAACACATGAAGTACTCACACAGTCCTGTTATTGTGCCTTGCCCAAAATAAAGATAATTCTGGAGCCTTATTTTGAAGGTGTGTTCAGTGACAGCCCTTGTTTTCCCTCAGAGCAATATTCCATCACCATCTCATTCTTGTTTAGTAGCTTTACCATCAAAATGCCGGGTTGGGAAGGGCAGGAGGTGCTGTTTGCTGATGACTGTTGCTTTAATTAGTGTGTGTAATGATCTCTCCCCCCTGGTGATCCCTGGCAGTTGGTGCTGGTGCTGGGAGACCTCCACATCCCCCACAGATGCAACAGCCTCCCTGCCAAGTTCAAAAAGCTGCTGGTCCCTGGCAAGATCCAACACATCCTGTGCACGGGGAACCTCTGCACCAAGGACACCTATGACTACCTCAAAACCCTGGCTGGGGACGTCCATGTGGTCCGAGGGGACTTCGATGAGGTAACTTCGACCTCCCTTGGGAATGAGGGGTCTTGTGGGTCTTTTAAAGCCCACATTTGGGTTCACCCAACCAAGAGCAGTGATGGAATGAGTTCAGAAACTCTCCCCTTGTTGTTATTAAATAGAAATCTTTAAATACAGCTATCAGTTTTTAGATATGACTGTATCCTAATGCTTGGTGTTTTATTTCCAGAACCTGAACTACCCCGAGCAGAAGGTGGTGACGGTGGGACAGTTCAAGATCGGGCTGATCCACGGCCACCAGGTCATTCCCTGGGGTGACATGGCCAGCCTGGCCCTGCTGCAGAGGCAGTTTGATGTGGACATCCTCATTTCAGGGCACACACACAAATTCGAGGCATTTGAACATGAGAACAAGTTCTACATCAACCCTGGGTCAGCTACAGGAGCCTACCATGCCTTAGAGAAGTGAGTGTGGGCAAAACTCTGGGAGGGTTTTTTTGGTAACAAAACTGAGCTGCAAACTCGTGGTGAGTGGTTAATGCTGCTGGTTTAAATGTCAGGGAGAGGAAGGGTTGATGCTTGTACTTCCTAAACCTCCTTGACTGACTAGATGAGAGTAAACTACTCCCAGCCTCAGATCTGATGCTCTGTGCTTTCAGAATTAATATCCATTTTCCTTTAAGCGATTTCTGCTGAGCACTGGTAAAAACACTGCTGAGGGGATTGGAGACACAATTAATATGAATTTTTTCCCTCTCTTTCCAGCAACATCATTCCCTCATTTGTGCTGATGGATATCCAGGCTTCTACAGTAGTGACATATGTCTATCAGCTAATTGGAGATGATGTGAAAGTAGAAAGAATCGAGTACAAGAAGTCTTAAAAAGGCTTTTGCTTGTCTGGTATTTTTACCGTCTCATTCTGAACTGCAAGTTCCAAGACTTGATTGCTAGTTTACAGCCCTGCACCCACTGCTAACAGCTCAACAATGTCATGAATTTAACCCAACATTGTGTTTGCTTTTCTCTGTATGGATGAATTTGTAAAATACTCCATTAAAATAACTGTCCAAATACCGTTCCTAACGTTGTAATAAACTCCACTTCATAGAAAAGCTGAGCTCTGTGCAGTGCTGGGGGAAGAGGCAGCAGTTGGGGGTGGCTGGAGGTGCCTCCTGCTGGGGTTTGGTGCCCACCTGCCCAGGAGTGTTTGAGGGCTCTGGGGCCAGGCTGTGTTTGCCTCAGAGTCCAGTTTACATTTCATTTTCTCAGTTTATTTAAAGGAATAAAATGGCTTGGTAGGTTCTGAAAGCCTCATAATTTCACTGTAGAAAGTTTGAGTCTTTAATGAATCCTCTCATTAACTCCAGAGCCAGTGAAGAGGCTTTCCTTTATTTGGGGCTCACATCTGCCACTCCTGGGTGTGCCTTTTGCTCCCTGTCCAGGGGCTCAGGAATGGAATCCCATGTGGAATGGAATCCCATGTGCCAGGTGCTGCTGCAGGTAAAGGTGGGTTGGTCAAAACAACTGGAACTTTGGGCTCGTCTGTTCCAGTGCCTGCAGGGAACTGAAGGGATTTAACAGCCCCCATCTCCCACCACTGCTGTAACTTCCCAACAAAACAGTTGGATCTTTGTTTTCCACAGCAGAACATTGAGATGTTGGCCTTGGGTTATGGCTTTTCCAGCAGGTAGAAGGGAAACTGCCCAGAGCCCTTATTTCTGTGTCATGAGCTGACTAAGGAACTTATTTCTATTCCAAATGAACCTGCTTTTCCCTGGACAAAGAGCAGGCATTTCAGGTGTCTCAGGAACCTCTGACTGGCACTTCATGCAGTGAAGCTCCTTCCTGGTGCTTTGTCCTGCTGCAGACACAGCAAAGCTGGGAAGAAAACCTTGGCACACCTCATTTAAGGGAGGTGAGTGACTGGAACATCAATTTACTGACAAACTCATCGTTAAAAAAAGGGGGTATAAAATGCTGTAAGGCCAACATTGATACAGAAGTTTATTTATGTTCATTATAGTTAAACTTATGGTTTATCTACAGAGTATTTTACATGAACTACAGCCCTGCCAGTTTTATAAAAGAGTTTAGCCCAGTTGTGCCAGGTCATGTGGTGGTGAATGAATTCAGAGTGATCCCACCAGCAGGAATGTGGGGAAACACAGAAGTAAAGGAACTAAACTTTCATCCTTCCTAAAATTAAAGTGCTGAAGATGAGCAGGATGGAGGAGAAACAGCCTAGAACAGCTGAAAAAGTGTGGAAAGGTCATGGAAGCTTTTGGTAAAAGCACTGAGTTTTTTAGTCTGTTCTTTTTGAGTGCTGTGAGTGCACAAATCTCCTCTTGCCAGGAGAGGGAGGAAAGAAAAGGATAAATCAAGACCTTGTCAAGGACTGTTCCAGGCCTCCTGTGATCCATTCAGGTACATCTGGAAGGGAAAAGAAAAATATTAACAGGTATTAATCTTAGGAAGAGCTGTGGAAGTAGCTGGAAGTGTTGATGCTCAGCATGGCCCAGACTTGGTTCAGGTAAAACGAATTATTTGAATTGATGAAGGCAGATTTTTATTACATTTTAGGAAAAAAAAAAAAAAGAGAAGGGCCTGCAGGAGGTGCAGAAGTGGCTTCTTTTACCTTCAGAAGATCAGGTGGTGGGATGTCTGCCAGGCTGGGGTTTCCACACCTCTTTTGATACTCTTGAATCAGGGCTGTTGCTTCATCGAGGCTGGAAAGGACAAAAGGTTCTCAGTTTTGGTCAGTTAAGCTCTCTCAACAATCTCTTACTTGGTCTTGAATGGCTGTAAAAGTCTTATCTTAAATCTGCAGGTGAGATTTTTATTTATTTAAATTAGTAAGACTTGAAAAATCCTTAGATGATAAGTACTAAAAAACCTCTGGGACTTGAAATAGATGACAATAAAATAAAGGAGAGATTCCAGTAATGCAGCAGCTCTTCTACCTTTCCTTAACTTACCTGTTCTTTTTGGCAAAATAATCCACCAGCTCTTTAATTCTGTGAGTCCTTGTCAGATGTTGCTTCAAGAGTGGGTAATACTTGGTTTGCAAGAATTTTTCATAGAGCTTCTCATTTATGATGCTGTCCAAAACCAAAGACCTGATCTGTAGATTGAAGTTTTAGTAATGAAAAATATTAATATTTTAAATGTAAGAAATTGTAGTTTGAATGACAAGAGCTCAGAGTTTTCCTCTTGGGCTCTATAGTAAGGTTTTGTGGGTTTTTGCTTTTTTCAGCTGCAGAGCAGAAATCAAAATGGATTTTACAAGTATTTCCTATTTTTTGAGCATTATGTCAGGTAAGGCTGGACAAGGTCAGGGGAGGGAAAAGGTTCTGGGTACAATTTATCTGTCAGAAAAGCCTCCAAGTCAATGGCAAATAAATTTATTTATTTATTTATTTACCTGAGAAGCAAATGCTACAACTTCCCCAGTGGCCATGTGCTCATCTATTTGCTGCAGCACAGTTTCTGTGTTACAAGTGGATAAGAAACCCTGGTGAAAAAGAGGTTACAAATCATTAATATTCTGTGACTGATAAAATAGAAACTCTCCCTGTTAAGTGTTTGATTCATTCAGGAACAAGGAACACGTTGATGTTACAGGTGCAAGGATGGAATTACCAAACCAGGAGCTGCTTTTAACCCTCCCAGGGTGTTTGGCTGCAGCTGTTACAGATTGTTTGGCTGCACAGTGAATGTCCTGCGCTGCTGCTGTCATTTGGGAAAACCTTTCTGAATGCAGGGACTGGAAGTGTGAGGGTTTCAGGTGCCTTCCCTGGTGCCAGTTTGCTCCTGACCAGTCTGGTTCAGCTGGAGAACAATGGGGAGCACCAATTAATGGGAACAAAGCAGAAGAGAAAGGGAATTGGATGGTAAGAATGTGGCCTTAAGGCAAAGGCTTTTACATCACAACCTGTGCAGATCAAGCATTTTTCTTGGAAGGCTTTCAGCCTTCTTACAATTTGTCATGGCTTGGGATTTGCTGGTTTTTTTCCCCACGTGTTTTATGGCTGAGATCCCATAAAACATCCTCAAATTCTCACAAGGCAAAAAGTCACCTGACAAAGCCACTGAGGGTGACTTGAAGCTGTGGGTTTGCTTGAAAAGGAAAGGGAAAAGAGAAGGAAGTATTCACATGATCCCTTGCAGAAGCCTTTGTGGGGGGGAAATGCTGAGCAGCTGCCAGCAGGAATTATTTAAAAAAAGATTTAAATTAACTGGAATCTAATAAACTGGAATGAAAAGTTGCCATCTTCTACAGAGCATTACAGGCATTTCCCTGGCACAGGCAGGGCACTAAATTGAATTTACCTGAATGTGCTGCTCTCTCTTCTCAGGCTGAGGGATCAGCAAGAGGCAGCCCAAGGCTAAAGCTGGAAGGTCCAGCTGGGAGTATTGTTTGGCAATTCCAAGGACATCCAGGTCAGCCAGGACAGGACACCTGCAGAGGGGACATCAGGAGGGAAGTTCTCAGCTGGAATCTCTGCCTGGATGGGTTGGTGCTGTGGGAATTTTAAGCCAGACAGGGCAATATGTTTTGACCTCATCCTAATTTTAGAAATGGTCAAACAAGTTGCTGAACACAAATCTGTGAGGATTTTGTAGCTTGAAAAAAAAAACCCCAACTCCAGTTTCACACACCCAAGGTCCTGTTTTGAGGGGATTTGTTGGCCAAGTGGCCAGAGCAGAACTTTGGTTCAGATGGGTGTGCTCAGGAGTGGAGGATCCCTTTCCAGATGATCTTTAAGGTGATCTTCCAACTCAAACCATTTCTAAATCCGAATTAACTCTTGGTTCAAGTCAGGCTCTCTGAGCTCTGGTTCTTTTGAGGATTGTGGTGAATAAGATAATGATTTCTTGTGCTTTTTCACCTTGTAGAGGCAATGCAGGACTGGTTTATGCACAGGATGTTTAGGAACTTTAATACCATAGGTTACCACACTTGCAGATCTGCAGCTTATAAATCTTTGTTGGGTCAGGTTTATTCTTTATAGGAAAATGAATTCTTTCTGCCTTGTACTCTGTGTTGATGTTCTAGGAAATGTGCAGGATTTTGGGTGAGACATTAACTGGACTTCCAGGGTTGCCCATGAGTCCTTTAAAAATATCAGGACAGGAACAGTCCTGGGGGAGCAGCTGGGCAGATCAATTGGTTTTCAGCAGCCTGTGCTGCTGATTCTCAGTCCCAGTTCAGAGAGCAGTTCCCAGCTGAGTTTCCCCAGCCCAGCTATTGAGTTACTGTCAGAAATTCTGGTTGTGTTTCTGTCCTGTCCTTCCCAGAAGAGGCAAACCCCAGAATCCTTTGGTGAGAAATCCCAGCTGGGCATTGCCACTAAAACTGGCCAGTGGGATGGATTGTCCACTTACTTGAGCAGCATCCCAAAGCACTCACAGCACTCCTGCAGCTGGGGGGGGCTGGGTGGACAGGCAGCTGAGGAACAGGGAACACAAAGTCAGGACAGAAGCAGGCACAGCAGGAGCAGGAGCAGGACAGAGCATCCCAGCCCTACCTGTGAGCAGGGGGGACAGGACCACGCTGCGCCAGGCCCGAGGGAAGGTGGGAATCTGTGGGCAACAAAGTTGTAAAGTCACAACCCCATCCATTTAGTGCCCAGAGTGTTGTAAACACCCCCCCTCAGCAGTGTTTCCCTCCCTAACTCTGCAGGAGTTCTTCCCTAACATTGCTTTCCTCATCTCAGTCTCAGATCTGGCCATGGTTTGACTGCTGGCAAAGTGGTTCTGTCCAGGGTTTGCTGAGTTGTTGCCTTGTACAGAAAAATGGTAGCTCAGAGAGGGTCTTTTCATGGCTCACACACACACACTGAATTCCTGGCAGGTAAGAAAAAAGATGGGAAGTCAGGGGATATTTGCTTACCTCCCATAAGGAATGAATCCCAGCAATTGCTGTCAAAACTCTTCTTAGATACTGAATCTAGAAAAAAAAATTGATTTTAAAATACTTGGGTGTTTTGGAAGCTTTGGCAATAATCTACATTATGCTTGTTTTGGCTGTAGGATGCACACTTGGAGTTCCTCGAGGTACCTTTGATACATCTGGAAATTTGCTTTATAGTTCAGTAAATTAAATTATCAACCCCATTGCCAGGTACATCTGTTACCTCCTTAGGCTGTAGCAACATTACAGAAAGGTTGACAATCAGAGGTGATTAAGATCGTGACTGACAACAATCAGGGTTGCTGCAATTATAAATAACATTTTAGGGGTCATGTTTTTGCCTGTGTATGTACACACACATGGAAATACATATCTGCAGAGTTTTGTATGTATTTGCACACCAAGTCAGGCATGTTATGTTATAAAATTGGAATAATGTGAAGGAAATTTTCAATTTGTTGCCACGGGACTTGCTCTTGCCATCCAAACCATTTAGGAGCAAAATTCAATGCTAAACCAGAAATCCCTCAAATCTTCCCCAGCTCAGCATCTCAGAGCCCAAAGTGAGTGTGTAAATTATCAATAACTGCTCACAGTAAGTTTAAAGTTCATGAATTTCTCCCCTTCTTCTGAAAGCAGGGGATAAACCCAGCCTTTTTCCCAGCTGGCTCAGCAATTCCTTACCATGTTGAAGGCCAGGAGTTTCTGGAGGAGGCCATTCCACAGCTGGGGGTCGTACACTTTGTAGTCCAAACTGAGTTCTGTCACCAATCTCACGGCCTGAGGGGACCAAGGACAGGCTGTTTTCACAAACATTCCTGGTCTTCAAACCCTTCCTGCCTGCCAGGGTCATTTGAGATTTAACTCCTCAAAAGCCACAAAAAAAGCCACTTTCAAAGTGAATTTACACACTCCCTGTGTGTGATGTCACTTTATTTTCTGATTGGAGGAAGGGTACAGCTTTTCTGTCGGTGCCAGAGGACATGGAAGCACAAAGGGGGCAATCCCCCCCAAAAAATCCCACTCCAAACCTCCCCAAGGGTTTACAAATCCTACCGTGGGTTCGTGGCTGTGGTTCTTCCACAGCCCTTTGATCATCCCCTCCTTAGGACTCTTATGGAAGGATTCGTAAGTGTATGGAATATTCAGGATTTCAAACTCTGCCAGGTAAATGCAGCACCTCAGATAATACCTGGAAAAAAAAGTAACCCCCAAGGCAGGAGTTAATGAGGTTTACAGGGAGAACTATGTTTTATTTCATGCCCTCAGCCTGGGGATAGTACTGACAATTGTCCTTCTGTTGCTTTAATATGCAACCTGTATTTATAATTATGATCCTAATGAAGTAAAAATCTTTCTGGTAATTGCTCAGGGAAAGCTCTTTCACCTGGATGATGGATGAGCTGGATCATCCCTACAGACAAACCAGTTACTGCAACTCTTGCAACTCCAATTTCATTCGTGCACGGAGATTTTTTTCCACCAAAATGTTATTATTGAGGGATGCTTTAGGGAAAGTTGATCTTACTTTACTGTCTCAATGGGCTTCTTGAAGAGGGATTCCACGGTGGTGGCATCTGCCAAGTGGAGCAGACACTTCAGTGCTCTGCTCCTGTGAGCAAATGTCAGCTGAGTGACACCAATGGGCTGAGGGGGGAAAAAAAATCAACAGTGAAAAGAAAATATTTGACTGTTTGTGATTTGGAGCATCACAAATACAGCTGGGAAGAGGGAAAAGCTGCAGGTTAAGGCTCTGCTCAAAGAGTGTCACCACTCTGCTTGAATTGGCAGAGTGAGCCAATGTCTTACACAGGCTTGAAGAAGGTTCTAGGATGTGGTTAATGAAGATGTTTTCTGGTAATATCAGTAATAAGTTCAGAAAACCCAGAGTTTTAAGGGCTGCTCTTGACAGTCAACAGCAAAATTGAGTGAAACCCACAGTTTTACCCCAAAGAGTGGTGGAGGGAGAGAAACAGAGCTCAGACAAATCTACCAGCTATTGAAATTGCAGATGAAAAGGCCTCAGGTGGGAAGCCTGTGCAGCTGAGCAGACAGCACTTGATTTTAATAAGAGGTAAAAATTTCATGAGGATCAAGCTAAAATTAGAATTCAGCAACTTACAGATGTGGTGGAAGTTGTGATTGCAAAAAGCAGCCTTGAACTGTAATCCATGGGGCAGGACTGAAGCAGGTAAATCACTCTGCAAAAACAAGGTTTGCTTTCAGTGCCAGCACATCCACTGAAACACAATTGTCATTGAAATGTAGATAATTCACTGCCACACAGAGATCAGGGATATGACATTCCAAGGATACAGGAAAGGAGGGGAAAACCTCCAAGCAGCTACTCCTAAGATGTAAGTTATTGGGAATGGCATTCCATGACACAAATAGGTATTTGATGGTTCAAAACTGACGTCACCAGAAGGTAAAAATAAGAGCAGTGAGTTCTGAATCACACACAACCTACCAAGGGTTCTTGACAAAGCTATTTTTAGCTTGCAAGTTAAAAATAATTCACCGTGTGAGACAAGTCACTCACCTTCGGATTTCTTCATCCTCCCCAAAGATTTCAGGAGTTTTCTGTAAAAAGAAGTGAAAGTTGGGAGTTTTCTGCATTGTTTGGATAAACAGCTTGGTCATATCCCTGCTTCAAGCCTACAGTCTCTTTAATGGGGCTGATGTATTTACAACTGCTTTAGGCTGGACACACAACCTTTTGGCAGCACCAAAGGCAGGTTTTAATCTCTGTGCAGAGAGCAAGGGAAGCATTTCGAGTCTGTCTCACCAGAGACATTTCTGGGCAGTGTCACAAAGGGACTGAAATCTCAAATAGATTCGTGGCTCTTAAAGGCAAATTCTGCCAAACAACCTGAGTTGTGAAAAAAAAAAAATCAAAAAAAAAAATCCCTGTTTTGTGTGAGTGGCCTGTAAACCTCCTGTGGTGACTTACTTCTGAGGGGGGTGTGCTTGGACACAGCCACTTCTCCAGCAGTTTATCCCGAATTTTGTTCATGTCCAGGTTGTTAATCTCAGCTATCTCCTCGGCTGCCCTGTGGATATCTGCAGGGAGAGGCAGAGCTGATGGATTCCCGAGCGCTCTTTACAGAGCTCCTCTTTGCAGCCGGCTGATGGATCCTCACCTGGATAATCCCTGCCCGTGGGGTTCTGGAACCTCTGCTCTATGCTGGGGTGTTCATACAGGGACACAATCAGCTGGGCTGGTTTCCCCACACACTTCAGCTGCTCCCCCGAGTGCAGGTGGTGAATTATCAGCACGTTCTCGGTCGCCGCTCGTTTGTACTGCACGTTCAGCTTCTTCTGCAGCGCCTCTGCCTTCTCCCGGGCCTCATCCTGCAGCAAAAACAACTCCCAGTTTGCCAGGGAACAGCTCCTTGTGCCCAAAAACACCAGAGAAAAAAGCACAAGAGAAATCATCTGGGCTTTCTGCTCTGCTGGGAAAGGTATCTTGGAACAAACGGCAAAGGTGAGTTGTGAAAAAGCCATGTAAAATAAGTGTGTAAAATGAGGATGTTTTGAGGTAAAATGGAGAAGGAGAAAGATTAATGTTGAGAGCTTGGCCTCTGGAATTACAGCTGAATTTTGTCACAATTCTATCTGAACAGAGAACTGTTTAGAGTTCATTGTGCCTCAGCAACTCCAAAGGTTGATGTTTGTACTCAGGGCTGAGATTCTTCTTCACCTTTCCCTCCCAGCCAGGTGAAAATGAGCCTGAGAATGGAGTCAAAGAAGCCTTTCCTTATATAGAACACTGCAAGGAGCTAAAGAATCTTGGAACTCAGAGTAAAAATTAATCTTGTTATTGATCCAACAGCTGGAACAGATTCCAACTCACTCTCCTGCAGCAAGAACAATGCACAGAAACAGAGGAAAGAACAAATTATTCCTCCTTAAGACTGTCTATTTTTTTAATCCAACCTCCAAGGTTGTGAGGAGGAGAATGTTCTAGAACAAAAAGGGTTCTCCTTGGGGATCACTTCCCTAAAAGTACTTCCCATATCAGGGTTGGTTGTGGTACAATTTACACACCACGCTCTCCCAACCATCAAAAATCCAAATCCTACCATAACAACTACCCAACAGCCCTGTTTGCCAGTACCTCAGCTGGGGTGTCCTTCAGCCACTTGTCAGCCAAATAGAGGCAGAATTTCAGTGCTTGAATATGGTCAGGACCTTTTTCAAGGAAAAAAAAAAAAAAGGAAGTAAATAAATTAAGTTTTCATGAATCCTTCCCACAGTGCACACCAGATCCATTTTAGTTCAAAGAATTCCAATTAGAAGCTGTTTAAAATGTTAGGGAAGCTCTTTGGGTTCAGATAATAGAGAAGGCAGCTTAAATTGGGCTGAAATATTTGCTTTTGGGGGACAACCTGTCTGGAGATTGTTTGAAAGTGCAGAAACTTTGGGCAGGACAACCAGGCCAGGTTGGACAGGGCTTGGAGCAACCTGCTCTGGTGGGAACGTCCCTGCCCAGGGCAGGGGGTGGGATGAGATGGTTTTTAAGGTCCCTTCCAACCCAAACCATTCAGGGATTCTATAAAAAGAGAGAAAAAAGGATTCAATGGTGATATTTTGATAGACAACTGGAGTAGGAGATGAATTAATTTGGAATCTCCGGGCTTGCTGAGGTCACTGCTCGACACTGGCCACGTGTTCAGTGCCACGCTCGTCTCATCTCTTCTCCTCCTGCTCCTCCCCCATCCCATTCCCTCACCTGCTGGGAATTCCTGGGCAATCTTGAGGGCGATGGCCACGGCCCACTGGGGGTTGGCAATGGCCAGCAGGTAGGACTGGATGGTCTGCACAGTTCTGATGGTTTCCTTGGTCACCACCGAGGGGCAGCCACTGCTCCTCATTTCCAGGATTTTCGGTTTCAGGTTTTTCTTGAAGACGTATCGAGCTGCAGACATGTGGAAGCTGTCCAGGGAAACCTGGGGAAATGGGATTAAGAGTTGGCAGAACTTCCCTGGTGAGGCCAAAATTGTGGCAAAGAAAGATGAAAGCTCCTTTTTTTTTTTCTTTGGGTGGGGGGACAATAATTTTGAAATAAATTCTTTACCTTCATTAGTTTGGCAATCAGCAGGAGGGTTGGCACAGATTCCTCACTGAGCTCTGGACCTGAAAGGAGGGAGAAAGTTGCCTGTGAAAGTGTCCCAGTCCATTTGCAGCTTTCTCTGTGGAATGAAGCACTTCTAGTTTATTGGTAAATGGGGACCCCCATTGGGAGAGAAGGAAAATGATCTTCATCATCCACACTGGGCTGGGAAGTGGGATATGTGGATTCCTTTGGTCTTTGAGAGGTCCTGAGAAAGAATTTGAGGATGAATTCTGCGTTGTTTCTATCACCTTAACTCCACTGGGTGGCAATTTGGGAGCACGGGTGCTTTGTTAACAATTACACTTAATATTCAACATCTACTGTAGAAATTTAAAGTAGTCAGATGGCAGAGAAAGGGAATTTTATATATATATATATAAATATATTTGTGTATCTAACCATAAAACCCCACTGAACCTACATATGATGTTCCAGAAGCACTGGGCAGTTCTGAAGAACAGCAGGTGGAAGGGCAGCCTGGTGTGAGCAGCTGGAGACAGGGGATTCACCTGCTCCAAAACGTACTGGTGCTCCAGCTCCACAGGGGGGGAAGTTCTTTGATAAGATCCCAGATGTTTGAGGAGGCTCAAAGCCTAGGAATAAAAAAAGAGAAAAGAAAAATAAACAAATCAAAGTCCCAGGGGCAATTTCTGGGGGTAGAGTTGGTAAAATATGTGGGTTTTTTTTTTTTTTTTTTTTGAGATGACTTTGTGGAATTCTGTTTCCTGAGGGAGAGCTGAGTACAGAGAATAATTCACTGCATTTTCACAGTGCTGAATAAATAAATAGGTGATAAATAGAGCAGAGCTGCCCTGTCAGGGTGCCAGTGCCACTGGGGCCATACCTGGCTGAGCTGGATGCTGGTGTTCTTCTCATCAGCGTTTTGGATCACCCTCAGCACGATCTCAATGGTTTCATAGTCGTAAGGATCCAGCTGTTCAAAACAACGAGTTTATTTTATTTATTTTATTTATTGCATGATTTGTCTTCATGAAAACACCCAAACTTGAGGAGATTTTCCTAATTTCCCACCAGCTGTTGTAGCCTCACTACTGTTTCTTCAGTAGCAATAAAAGCATCGTGACGTAATCCTTTGGAACAAAAAGATTTCCACTTCCTAGCCCTGAACCCTAAAAAAACTATCAGGATATTGCAGAAACACCAAACAAGAAGTGATGGGGGGAAAAAAAAACCTACAAAAAAGCCACAAAAAACCCTCCCCAAAATACAAAACCAAACCCCAACATATAATTTTTTTTTCCTCCCCGCCTGTTTTTAATGTGGAACTTTGATATTTAGAACTTTCCTTTTTTGTTTGCTTTTTGTTTCCTGGTAGTTTTTTTAAGGGAAGTGGGGGGATAAGACTCTACCTGCCCTTAATGCAAATTAAACCTGTTGCTGTAATTTTTTTTGCTGGAGAAGCAGAACCCCCAAACTTTACCCTGCTTTAGGAAAATTTGGGAAAAACCATAACCTTTCCAAAATTCCCGAGGAATTCTTCATCTGCCATTCAGCTGACATGCAGCGCTTGGAGTGCATATTCCAGGGATCCTTTGATGTGTGTTGGGGTTTTTTTGCTTTGCCTTTTTTTAAATTGTATTAATTTAATTATAATATTTGTTTTTTACCTGGTACAAGATGCCAGTGAGATTTGTGACCAGGGCTTTGGTGCTGCTGAGCAGAGGAGTGATCTGCAGGGCTCTGGCCAGCAGTGTGCAATGAGGTTGTTTTTCCTTGTGCTCTGCAGGACCCTCTGGCCCCTGAGTCGTGCTGGTGTTTTGGAGCAGGAGGGTTTCGATGCAAAGCTGCAGGGCAGCATCACTGTCCAGCTGGAAAGTGCTAGGGAAAATAAAAATGAAAAAAAAAGCAGGATATTTTCTCTCTGAGCTTTGAATTTCCTCAGGAATACAGTAATGCAAGACCAGGAGGTGTGTTCTGAATAGTGGGGTTTTTTTCTTGTAAACAAGAACAGTTTGCACATGATATTAATTAGGGTTTATTGGAACTAAAATCATTGGCAGTGGTCGTGGTTATTGGGACAGCAATAATTGAGTACAGGTAATTTAATAGAATCAGTACCTGCAGTAGTTCAAGATGAGATCTGTGTCTACTTCTGGGTTTTGGACCAGCATTCTGATGAGTTCCTTCTTCCTCAGTGGTGGTTGTCTGAATACAGTCTCAAAAGAAATCTGTAAATAAAGGAACAATTTACCTTGTTCTCACAAAATCTTTTAGACAAATCAGGACTAATTCCTTACCCAGTGAACCTTTTCTGTTGTTTCAACCCAGCCCCTTTCAGAGCAGGGAAGAGCAGTGAATTTGCTGACTGTTCCCTGGGCCAAATAACACTTCAAATCTCCAAAGCTCTTTTGTACCCCCCTCAATTATTGCATTGCAGTTTGGGGGGTTTATTTAAGCAGATTGAAAACTTAAAACCAAAATCCCCACTGTGCCTGCATTTGAATGTGAAATCTGTCTATACTGACATTATTAACTAATTAGTTAATAATAAATAAATAAATCAAATCAATCTTACACCAAATTTGCCAAGCTGGAGACCCCACTCTGCATCAGTGACCAACTCTTGGAATTTTTCCTTTTCTTTGGTTTCCCCATATTGGTCAGCGAGTTGTGCTCCAACCAGAGCGACTGCCTGGAAGGAGTGAGAAGGGAAGTGAACACAAGTGCAAGAAATCATCTGAAAATTTGGAATCCTAAGGTCTAAATGCTTAGAGGAGTTTCAAACAATTCATAGATGGTCACACAACTGTGTAAAATAAGAACAAACCTCACAGAAGGTGACAGGGCTCTCCCCCCTCCTGAGCTGGCAGTTCAAAGCTACTTTAAAATTCACTTTCTCCAACATGTTTCCTTAATGTTGTAGAAACTAATACAAAAGGTACTTTTTGGACATATTTTCTCCAAATTTACATCACTCTCCCTCCCCATTTCTTTATGCTTTACTTCCCACCTGCCTTTACATTTCAATATATTTATTTATTAATTCCATTCTTGACAACTGCTGTCACAACTTATCCCAAATATCACATGGATATAAAATGTGATGGGACTGAAATAAATGTTTCCAAGCTTTGGGATGAGTCCTGATGAGGTAAAAAACCCAATGCATGGGCTTAAAAATCACGTGAAGTATTGACAACAACTGCCTGTGCCCAACCTGTGCCCTTCAGTCATGAGCAGCTCCTGCCCCACCACACCAGAGGCTTGGTGGGTTTCGACAAAGAAACTCCTCAACATTCTCTGTTTGCTGAAGGGATCACAAGGATTTGGGAGTTTACCAGAACTTTTCTGTAGTTTTGCCAGGTGTTGTTTATGACATCCCACAGTTTCTTGAACATCTCCTCCTTGGGCAGGACTGTGCAGTAACCCAGGGCCAGCTTCTGGTCGATGGCACGGCAGTTGAACACCTGTGGTTTAGGGAAAATAAATGATAAACTCTGGGAAATTTATTGAAATACATCTCTTTCCGTTAAAAGGTAACTCAGAAAGTAATCTGTGATTTAGGGGTGTGTTGGGCCTTTAAGTTGGAGGGGAAAAAAAAAGAATAAAAAATGTATTTCAGGTTTTAGAACTTTAAAATTGAAATGTCCTGGAGCCAGGCTGAAAGGAAGTTCCCTCAGTCTGAAGTGCCTTAGAAGATGGTAGATTGGAGAGTTTGCAGAGAGCTTTTGCAAAACTCACTCCAACTAGAAAAAAAGTCTACAAATCTAAAATTAACTCAGCATTTAAAAGGAGACAATGCACCTACAGATCAAAAAGGCCATTATTATAATTTATAATTTATTATAATTTAGGACTCTACAGGATCCCCCAAAGTTGAGGCTCCCACTGTACCTTGGAAGCAGAGCAAGAGGCTCAATCTACACAGGCAGGGAGGGGCAGCCACCACTCTAGAGCTGTTTAGAGCATGTTTAGGTGCTCAGGTTTAGTGTGAACTTGGCAGTTTTAGGGTCTTTTCCAACCCAAATGATTCCATAGGGCTCCCTCTCACCCTTCCCAGAGCACTCTCACCTTGTGCAGTAAGGTCAGGGCAGTGGTTCTGATGACTGAAGAACATTTGTCTTTCATAGCCAGGAGGAAGCTCTTGGTCTCAGCAAGTGTGTTGACACTGTACAGCTATCAGAAAAAAAAACCAGCACATAATTACAAATAAATCCTAAACCTTCAACCCCTCCTGTCATTTACAGCAGGACAGACACTACAGTGATAACAGGTACTCTGGTAATTGTATTTGCTGATTTATTTAAGGTCTTGCAAAGATTTCTTCTAGACAGAAGAGGGATTTCTGTTTCCAAGTGCTGCTGAACTGAGGAATGTTTCCTGAATATTCTCCTCACCCACCTTTTCACTCAGGGCCAGGTCCATGGTGTTGGAAGTGCCGTGCTGGAGGCAGGACCCCAGGGCACAGAGCGTGAGCCTCAGGGCCAGCTCACACTGACTGCACTCCAGCAGGGTCTGCACTGCTGCACTCAGGGGAGCTCCAACTGGCAGCAGGAGGTTCTGGCCTGTCAAAAACAACCCCAGAAAAAAATTAGGATATCTATATTAACCACATTATTCTTGGAATTCCCGTCAGAGCAGATTTTCTGTTGCCTCGTTAAATTTCTGACATGGGATCAGCCTGAGTTCCCTTTGAAACTTTCAAGGCTTTAGATTTAATAGTGACTGTTATTTTAGTTCAAAACCCAGAAGTTTTTGACCAGAAGTCATCATCTTGGACAGGCTTTGGTGATTCCAGCTCACAGGCTGTGACATGCTCAGAATCCCAGGGTGGAATGGCAGGAATTACCACCAAACCGGTGTTTCCTGTGCCGAACCAAAATAAGGCTTTAAATGAACATTTAGGCACCTATTAAAAAAAACCACTCTGAGCTAATCATGCTGGTGGAGGTTGATTTTAAACCTCGTGTTTTCCAGTGTCTGCTTTGCACTGTCAGTGCCATCAGGGCTTGGAATGAAGGGATCTGGAAGGTCCCTTCCAAACCAGAGAGTTCTATGGTACCTTCAGCAAAGGCACGGTTTGCCAGGCTGGTGGACTCCAGGGGGTGCACCTTGTCCTCTGCAAGACAGACAAAGAACATCAGCTCTGTGCCAGGACATCAGCAAACACTGGCAAGTCTGGCAGGACCTGGGAAATCCCACAGGGACAGGGCAGAAAATGAATTCAGGCATTTGTCATTCAGATTTTTCCTGAGCCAGAACAAAACCCAAAGTCATCTTTCCATTCTACCCCCCCACCAGTAGATATTTCTTCTGTGAGTTTGTCTACCTGAGATTTCTGAGGTGAAAATTTCCACAGAATTATTTACATTTCTGGATAAAAATCAGTAAGAAATACAGACTCAGTGTTCAGGAGAGCAAGTTTACCACAGAGAGGCAGGACAGAAGAAATAAATTCATATGTGACTGGCATGGTGGTCTGTGCATCAAGGACTATCCCATCTTCAGTAAAGAAGTCACCAGAGGTCCACTCTTCATAGGGATCTTTATCTCCTCCAAAAGGTGGTATCTAAATAAGAACATTGTCAAAAGTAAATTCATCAGAAAGAAGAGTTAATAAGGCTACAAACAAACTGAGTGTTGCAAGGTTTGGAATACAGGAATAGAACACACAACCTTCTGTTGGAAAATGGGTTTTACTCTCCTGCTTTTGTTGAAAGGCCAGGAGCAATAAACACATTTCCTGCCTCGAGTGGCCCCATTTCTCTCTCATGTTGCAGTTCCTCAGCTGTACAGCCCAAATGCTTTCTTAATTAATTTAATGGAGGCTTTCATCAACGTTCTTGGCCAAGTATTATAAGCAAACATTTTTCAAATGGATCATTTTTTTAGAAGAGCCACATTCTGTGCACAAACAGTGCCCAGCTCTGCTCCACTCCAGCTGTAAGAGCACATTCATCTCCAGCAGCCTAAAGCAGTGCTTGTCCTAAACCAGAGACAAAGATGCTGCTCAAGGACTTGATCATCTTAGTTTTTACAAAACTCTTGGCAGTGCCTTCACACAATGCATGTATTTAAAAATCAAGCCCTCCCTGCCACGCTTTCAGGTCAGCTCTCCTGCAGCAGTTCAGTAAAATCACTCCTGTTTTCAGCAGGATTTATGAAGTGGGAAATGCTACTTGTGCTTGTCCCACAGCTCTCTTTAAGCTGAACACACATTTGAGGAAGTTTTTCTTTGTAGGGCCCTGTGTGGATTTGTTGTTGTTGTTGTTTGCTTTCTGATTAAATCTTGCTGGAGAAATGGGAGAGAAAATAAACACCTGGAGTGGAGGGTGCAGAAAATACCTTTGCTGTAAATCCCTCAGTGTCAATTTGGCACTGCCCGTAGATGTCCTTGGCAATCAAAGTGTACTGACAGAGTTCCAGACAATCCAACAGCAGATCTGTAAAAACATCAAGTCCCTCAGCATGGACAGAAGGTTCCCACATCCTGTGAGGAGGAAACAACTCTGCAGCACTTGTTTCCCAAAGAAAAGGCCACAGTAACTACCTGCACTGCACACTGTGGCTGCCTGGCAGGCCAGCTCGTGGATCACTGCTGGCAGATTCATGGCAGTGGGAAGGATCATTGCAACATCAGCTCCCAGCATGTGGCAAAGCCTCTGAGCCACTGAAAACAGGAGCTTCCCTGTTTCTTCATTACAGTGGTTTTCATAGGACTCCCTGGTAAAACAGAAAAGGATGTTAAAAAAAACCCAGTGGGCCATTCTGTTCTGATTATTTAATTCCCTTTATGCTCACTAAGTTACCTTAGAGATGCTGAAATGCATAAACCATACTAATAATAAAATATATATTTAACACTTTGATCTCTTTTGGGGGGAGGAGGCAGGAAGTTTAAATGAAGTGACAACCTAAGCATGAGGCAGAGCCCAACTAAAACCCATTCCATGGTGTGTGCAGTCATCACTTCCTTCTGCTCAGCCAACAACTCTCACAATGGTTAGTTAACATTTGGCCTTACTCTATAACAAAGTGGAGGGAATGTTGTCCCTGAGTAATCATGTCATGGCAAAAAGCAGTGGCAATTTTCAGAGGCACTGGTTTAATTCCACACTCAGTGTTGCCTCCAAACAACAAGCACGGTGCTCAAACTGCCATTTTTAGGAAAGAGAAGTAAAACAGAAAACCCTTTCCTTTGCTCTGCAGAAACAGTTCAGGAAAGCCCCTTAAAATTGAGGATCTTGAAAACCTCTGCAGTTTTACCTGCACATCTTTACAGCAACTTCAACTTTCCCAGCATCCAGAGCTCTCCAGGCCAGTTTTTGTGCCAGTTGGTGCCGTGGCACCTGCAGGAGCAAAGCCAGGCGGTACAACCTGAGCTGGCTGGGAGGGCTCTTGGCTCTGCCATCTCCCAATTTACAGTTCCCAGCCTGCACTTTTCTGCACTTGGAGGCACCTCTGGCACTTTCATGAGCGTTTATGTGCTGCTCCAGCAGCTCAGACATCAGGGCAGGGCTGCTGAATTCTTCAGCTGAGAGGAAGATGTCGAAATGTTCCTGCAACAACAGCAATGATGTATTTGTATTCACTGCACTTCCTTTAAAAAGGTTGAGGTTCTTCTTTTTTATTAAAATATTTTTATTACCTGTTTTATCAGAGGGATGTTTCAGTACAAAATTGGTTTTACTGGTTTCTATCAACTACTGATTTATGTAATAAATGAGAGGATTTTGCCAGGCAGTAGAGAAGCAAAATAAAAACACCTGAAGGAAACCCCAAGTACTGTATTAAATAAGTTTACCTACCAAACTAAGATCTTAAAAAAATATTACAACACTCTAATATGAAATCTTTGCACTGTTACCAATTAAGACTTTGGGAGAGTGTCTAAATTTTTGGTTCAGACAACTGAGTTCTAATTGGGAGCTTTCCCAGGCACTACTGAAATTGGTGGAGGAGTCTTGGAATCTCTTTGAAGTCAATACTAAACCCCACCTTTGCATGTAGGTTGTAAATAGAGTGAATTTTGAATATAACCCAGGTGGTAAGAACGATTTGGAATAACCACAGTAAATCAAAAGTGGTCTGAAGGTATCAATTACCCACCTGCAGGGTGGCAAGTGCCTCAAACATCTTCAGGTTTGCTTCGTGTTCATGTTCCTTCACAGGATTGTCTGTTTGAGGAGAAAACTGATTATTCCCTGATTCCACTTCCAAACAGCACAGGAGGTGTTAAACTTGTACCTTTTTGAGTGCTGAGCAGGAATTTTAGAACTTCCACGAGGGTCTTGGTCATAAACATTTGTGCTTTTTGCTGCAGGAAAGGAAGAGGTTTAATGGCTTTGGGGGTTGTATTTTTGGTCAAAATGTTGCTGGGAGCAGAGTGACTTTAACTCTGTTAAGACACTTTGTAATGCTCTGCAAACACCTGCAGCAACAGTTACCAAATCTAAGATACAACCAGTTGAAAAGCAAGGGAACAGCAAGTTATTGTAAATATGAATCCTTTAAAGAAACAGTAAATACTTTGCAGGTGTAATTCTGGATTTGCCCCACACAGTCTGTTCCTCTCACAGGAATTTGGAGATAAATCCACCCTTCTGCCTTTCTTTGGCCTTGCCTTGCCCAGAGTAGCTGCCCAAAATGACTGTTCCCAAAAACTTCAGGAGCTCCCCTAGTCCAGGCCCTTGCTCAAAGCAGCATCAGTTCATCCCTTTTTTTTCCATTTTTTTCCAAAGATAGTTTTTCCATTTGCATCCCCTGCCTCTTTTTAAGCCTCTGAGCAAGACCAGCATTTAGAAAAACTTCTTTACTGCATGAAAGACTTGGTACCTCCCCAGGATCATCTGGTTTGTTCTTCAACACCAGTTTTGCCCATATGGTCAATCTCTCTGCAACTTCCTCAGCTTCAGCAGGAGTCAGAGACTTCAGCAAAGTCAGGGATTCCTCTCCCTGCAGGGACAAAACCAAACAAACTTCAACCAGAAATAAGCCAGAGAAATGGGCATTTGCTTTTGGAGAAGCTCAGTTATGTGGATGTCCTTGCTCTGATACCCAACTGGTTATGATGCAACCATTGTAAGCAGAACCATTGTGTGAAAATATGTAGGGACTTCAGTTCCAAACTTGTCTGGTGTATTGTAGGTCACAACTTTCATCCTTTTCTGCCACACATGAAGGATGAAACTCTGACAAAGGACTCCTTTTCAAAGTTGAGTAAAGGCAGGGAGGTGTAGCATTACTACAATTTTAATTAAAAATAAATATAAAAAGTGCTTTTAAGATGTAAGGAAGCAACACAACTGTTCTGTAAACGGCTGTCACTGTCTCCAAATTCCAGAATCCCCTGACAAGAGGCATTTCCATACCCTTTCTCTGTCAATCAGGTCCATCACCCTCAGGAAGTAGAGCTCCCCAGGGGGCAGTGCATACGCTTCTACAATCTTCAGGGCATCCTCCAAACAGGTGGGGGTATCTTGTTTCAGAATGTATCTCACAAGCATCTGCAAGAAGAAAACAGGTCTGGACTTGAGTTTGTTGGTGTGCAAGGTAACAAAGGAGTGAGTTTGTCCACACTGCTTCCCCGTGGGACTGCACAGCTCACACCAAGCAAGTTACTTGGAAGCTTCAAACTTTTATCTGGAGAAAAGCCGAGTGAAGTGTGACTGGGACAAAACTGGGCTTGGGGAGGGGATTGACCTGGGAGCTCTGAATATTCCTCTGGCTCCTCAGGATGCCAAGGAACTTCCCCAGAAACACTCTGCTTTTCCCCTGATGAAGGGGAGATGTTACAAAAATAACAAAGTAAAAAATCAAGTCCTGTTCCCTGTGACAAAGCAGGCCTGAAGCCTCAGTGACTCACCATGATCATCTCATTGTCCCTTAGAAGATTGGTGTCCCTTATCCCATAGGTTCTCAACAGCTTCTTCATCTCCATCAGCCTGTAACTGTCCTGCAGCAACTTCACTCTGGGGACAAATCAGACTCTTCTGAATGTCTTTGCTCTGTGGTTTGACCATCCCATTACATCACAGACACAGTGTTTCCCCACCCCAGTGTAGTCTGGGGGTGTTTCTTACTTGCCATGATCCATCTCCAAGTGCTGTTTGACCAGCTGCTCCACTGCTGCGCTCCATGGCACTGTGGCACTGCCCATGAGCTGCAGAACTGCATCAAACTTCAGCTGGAAAAGGAACACAAACAACCTCCTTTTCAAATCAAAGCAGTTTCAAATCTCCTGGGCTGTTGTTCATGTGTGGCTGATTCCTCCAGGCAAGGGTTTTATTTCCTTGCCCGATCTCCACCTGCATAAAGGACACTCCTAACATGAGGTGTCAACTTGGATTACAAAATGCTCACAGTCATTTCCAGCACTGTGGAGCTTGATTTTCCTCCATGTTAAAGTCAGTGAGTTTTGCTTGTGATGACATCAAAAGTGCAATTTAATTCTCAAACATCACCACCTGGGGAATGACTAAAACAGAATAAAAGGACAGCACAGTGGTGTCCCCTCATAGCACTCCTGTAAAAATGCACCCAGATGCTCATGTAAAATTGATGTTTCAGTCTGAACTGATGTTTTGGAGTCACCTGATGCCTCTTTATAAAACAGACTTACATCTGTGTCAGAGATGCAGCCAATGACAGCAATGGCCTTTGCCTCCCAGGCAGTTTCAAACACTGAGATGGATCGTGTCCGACAACGTTCCAGCAAATCCTGCAGATACAAAGAAAGATTAGTAGGGTTATCTTAGAACAAAACTGTTTCCTGGACACTGAGGGACAGATTTGGATAACTCCCCTCATATCTTTTCTGGCCTCCCACTGACATAGTTGCTGTCATGAAGGTCACTGACAGGAATAAGCTGCTCTGAGAGCTGGTCTGAGAGTTCAAGTGTCAACAGAAACGGTCCCAGGGTTTGTTCTTTGCTCCCTCATGCTGAGCCAGCTCCTTCCAAAGGAGGAAAACCTGGGTACCTTTATGTACTGCAGAAGGAGTTCATCCTTTTGGAGGTTGTGTTCACACAGGTAGGGTTTGATGAACTTCTCCAAAATGGACGGGACGAGCTCTGGGGCCAAAATTCTGTCGACCATGCGGAACACGATGGTGGTGGCATTTTCCTGGGCAGCGACAGAACAATGCCATGTCAGAACATCCCACACCTGCTGAGCCTTTGCACCTCTGCTGGATAATTCACAGCCAGAGAACACCGAAATCCACTGAGTGTTTTAAAGAGCAAACAACCCTCTGTATCTCCAATAAAACCTTCTTTAACTAAGCCCCTTCTTGGTCAGTTGGATATTAATTTCTCTGTTGCTCTTTGCTCTTTTGTAATGAACCACAGGCCCTGGAGGTTGAGCCCCACCTTCTCACAGCATCTTGTCACATTCTATTTACACCCAGAGCTGAAAGAAAATTTGTTCCTAACTTTTGGAAGTGTCTGCAGATTTACCTTTTCAAAATCAGAGAGTGCCAGCCTGCAGTTGTATTTTCTGTACAGATTGATCAGTTCTTGTAAATCATTTACCAGCTTCTTTAACCTCTGGATCTCTTCACAGTCCCCACATCTCTGAAAGAGCATTCAGAGGTAATGGTACATTACAAGACTATTAAAAGGTGTCATAAACATTCTGTTAATCTTTAAATACAAGAAAATTTGAACTTGGTTCCTTTGTTTCTCTCAGCTAATTCTTACATTTGTTGCATTTCTTACCAAAGCAGTCGAGTGGCCAAGAATTGTCAGTCCCCTTTCGCCTTGATTTTTGCTTGTGAAAAAAATCTCTGCCATTTGGAGTCCATTTTCTGGCCAATTTGCCTGTCCAAAACAATTGACATTAGCAACCTCTATTGTCCATATGGAAATAGATGGAAATCCAAGACATGCAGAGTGTCTGCAGTGACTCACCTTGTCAGTTAACTCCAGGTTTCGAGCACCTTGTTCCAGCCACTTGGCTAATATTTTCTAAAAAAAAATAAAAAAATACAGATATAAGTAGAGTGATGCTGTTTATCAAAGCAAAAATTGCCCTTAGAAATGTCTTTCAAAGAAATCATTCGAGATACAAAGAGTAGGGAAAAGAATCCCTTTCAAAGACAGGAGATCGAGGGCCTGACATTCAAAAATAAACCTGTAGGTTGGACTCAGAAATTGTCTTGGCCTGAGGAAATGACATTTTGCATTAATTCAGTGAGTCTCACCTGTCCACTGGGCACAACTCTCCTCGAGAAGGGGATCACAACATTTTTAAGCCACAAACACAGTTCATGCAAAGGAACAGTGAAAGGGATGGCACCGAGCAAGTCCTTCAGCGTTTTCTCATCAAAGCTGTTTTCAAAGTCTGCCTAAAATATTGAAACAGAACAATGACAGACAGATAGAGTAGGTGTTTATAGAAATTATTTCACAAGGACAGAAAGAAAATCATTGACAGGCATTAAAAAAACCCAGCCCTGATCAGCAAAACTTCTTGAAAAAAGACCTAATAAAAGTAATTTCTTTACAAATTAGTGTCCTGTTACTTTAGAACTTGTTCTAGAGCTCTGTCTTATTAAGAAAACAACAGACAGGGACCTCCAATTCCTACATTTCAAATTCTACCAGCAGCCCCCAGCTCTGAAAGTGGCACTCAGTGAGGAGTCACTGGGGTGGTTTTTGGAGGATTTGAAGGTGGGCAGCAAATGTCCACGAAAACTTCTGAGAGCTCTGCTTGCAGGACAGTAAATGGATGATTAGAAGCCCCAAAAATTGTCATCCTTAAGACCTACTGCTATGTATTCTGAATCAGAAAGAGCATTTTAGTCCTAAATCAGTAAGTTCAGCCCCCAAGGATGCAGGAGAGCAGGGTGGTGATAGGTGAGACTCTGCCCCAGACTTTGCCTTCTCCAGCCTGATTTCACACTCCTCAGGAGGAGCTGTTGGTGTGGCTGTGAAATCAGGCTGGGGAAGGGAAGAGCTTTGACACCCTCCACAAATTCCAGAGGTGTCTGTGCCATCTCACCTGGTGCCTGAGCCACAGGTACTGAGCACAGGAGAAGTGTCCTTCCTGCAGCTCACAGAGGATGGTCCTGAACACGTCCGTGTTGTTCAGGAACTCCGTCCAAGCAATCCCACTGGAAAGGAGAGGGGGAGGAAGAAACTTGATTATATTTAAATGTTAAAGGACTTGGGGGAGAAATTCAAAGCTTTTCTGCCCAGTGTTATGTGCTGTAAGAGACAACAGATTGTATGTGTATAAAATAATTCCCCTCTATATACACTGAATTAAAAAATCTATTCAAGTGCACGTGCAAGAGATAATTTAGGGTTTCAAGATATAGGATGACACAACCTCTCTTCATTCTCCCTTCCAGCAGTAAAGGAAGGGTTTAAAGTTTCATGAACTCCAATTTCAGTTCAGGGGCACGTATTCAACCCTCAGGATTAAATCTGCTTTCAGCCCTAACAAACAAACCTGAATTTCTCTGGTCCAAAAGCTCCATAGAACGTTGTGAGCCTTGCCTGAGCTCTCAGCACCTGAGTGCAAACATGAGATTGAAGGTCAGTTTGGGACTTACCAAAAAGTGACACTGCAGGGTTAGAGGAACCATCACAAAGAGGAAAAATGGAGGAAAAGAAAGACTTTGCAAGAGTTTCAGTTGATTCTATTTGTGAGTTTCTTAACAAAGCATTAATCAAACATTTCAGTTGTGTGACACTTCACACTGATTGGCTTTGAAGGCAGGTGAGGCCTGTCCAGTTCCCAACAGGATTAAAAAAAGAAACAAAGTTTAACACCCAACAGCACTTTAAGGAAGGTTCTGCCTTCAATTTATGGAGCATCTGAAACTGTATCTTTCTATGACCAAAGGAATGGCTCATTTCTGAATCTGTCATCACTGTGGTTCACTTTCAGGCCACAAAATATCATCTTGTTTAGACTTTTCAGGAGTTCAAGAGTAAACAGTTTTTAAAACTCTACATTGTAACGGTTTCTCTGATGCTGCAGGTGCAGGAAGTTTGTCCTCACCTCGGTTATGGACACTGGAGCCCCATCAGAGGATGGAGCTGAGCTTCTTTCATCCTTCTTCAGGATCTGAAATACAGGAGGTGGTTGGGCTGACAGCTCACAGCCTGCCAGACAGAACCAGCAGTACAAGAGACACGAGGGAAATCTTTGGTGCTTCTGCAAACTGAGGTCTTTATTTTTAACTCTCTTTTTTATTTTTATTTTAACTCTCTTTTATTAGAGTTAGGTTGGGGCCTAACCTGGTCCAACCTAATCTGACTGGATTTCTGCATGACTGGAGGTCAGACAGACAATTGTGCATCCCTCTGATCCTGTTTGATAAGGCAGGAAAGGCTAAAATAACAATGAAGGTGGCCTATTTTAAGCTTCAGTTTGAAAATTAATATTTTAAAGGTACTTAAAAAGGCTGCTCCTCAAAAGGAGAACCTGTTTTCTGATGCAAAAATAAGACTGTCATTTTTTTGTCCTTGGGCAACAGCAAGAACAAGGTTTGGTAACATAGAGTATGTAATGCATTTTATTTTTTGAGTGACTGGAGCTGCTTTGTCCTCCTCTCAAGTGGCACAGAAGGATGGAACAGGAATCAGGGATAATCAGCAATTCCAAGAAATAAAGCCCCTTACTCTGACTTTGGCGTAGTTCAACATCTCCTGAGTGCTCTCATACAGAGGCCACGGGGCGTTGATGCAATAATTCACCACAAACTGCCTGTCCTGTTGGCACGAGAAAATAACTGAAATGAATCCCAAGATCCTTTAGAATTTGAATTACTTGGTGGAGGAAGAGAAATTAAACCAAACCTGAATTTTTTGCAGGTTTTCTTTGGCTTCTTTCACGAGATCCAGCCAGGCTTCCTGACTGTAACTGCCAGCAGAAGCTGAAGCCATTTTCTCTAAAATAATGTTTGCTTTCACCTGGTACACGAGCTGTTTAAAAAATAAACACAGTTTCAGTTTGATGCAATTAAATTTAAAGCAGGCATCCTTAACTGAAAAACTCTACACTTTTGTTTACTT
Source organism: Pyrocephalus nanus (assembly GCA_038380795.1). Lineage (NCBI taxonomy): Eukaryota > Metazoa > Chordata > Aves > Passeriformes > Tyrannidae > Pyrocephalus > Pyrocephalus nanus. Next base: position 8,842,852 of record CM076278.1, read on the forward strand.
TCCTTTCTTTGTTTGTCTTTTTGGTTTTTTGTGGTTTTTTTTTTGTTTGTTTTGTTTTGGTTTTTGTTTGGTTTTTTTTTTTTTTTTGTTTTTTTTTTTTTTTTTTTTTTGTTTTTTGTTTTTTAAGCAACAGTTTCCTGCAACCTAAAGGGACAAAAGTGCCTTGTCCTGGTGCAGCAGCAGTAATTTTGATCAGATGTATTTCTGCACCACTTCTCCTTGTTATTGTCAATAAAAACACAGTTCACCTCACAGTCAGCTAATTTGGAATTAGTTTTCGAGTTGTTTCGTAAAGTCACGTTTTATGCATTTGTAATGTTTTTAATATTTTCTGTTGGGTTATAGGGCAAGAATCTTATTAATTAATTAATTAAACTGTATTTCTCACTGAGCAATTTACCTCCACATCCAGTCCAAACTGAAGAGCAAAGTTCTCTGCCTCAGTGAATTTCTGTTTGTGCAACAAGCGACTCAGCCTGGGGGTGAGAAAGTGAAGTCAAACCACTCCAGTGGAAGTGCCAAAGATTTTTTAAAAAAAAAAAGGTCATAAAATAGGATTTCCCAGCAAACAGTACCTGTTTTCTGGCAAGGCTTCAGTTAAACTCCTCATCACAACTATGGAAACTGGATCTTGAGAGGCCCTGGGGATGAGAGGGAAGGAGGTTACTGCCACTCAGGGTGGGTTCACAGTTAATCATCTGCCATTTTCACACAATAATGATCTGATAAGAAACAAAATCTTATCTTACATCTGAGGCTTTTCCCGAATTCCTTCCAAGAAGTAAATTGTGTCCTGGAAGATGCAGGAAGGGAAGTCATGAGGTGGGGAAAAAAGCACCAATGGTAAGAATCGAGTGTGTCTCAATCTAGAACCAAACTCCTGCTTCTCTCTCAGGTGATTTTGTTGGGGTTTTTTAAAGGTCTTTTGAAGGAAGCTTTTTAAACAGTAAATGAAGGAATTCTCTCACCTGAACTGAAATACATTTCAAATAAATCCTGAGCATTTTTTTTTCTGCAAAGAGAGCTTAAAATTTCATACAGTTCTCAGCTGTAAAAGCAGCAAGAACAACTGACAGTACAGTCAAACATTGCAGCAGGCCTGGGCCTAAATTTAAACTGTTCATTTTGCTATATAATACTGTATTTTCCTATATAATACTATATTTTGCTATATAATACTGCATTTTTCCCCATCCTTTGAGGACATCACTTAAATTTTTCTTTCTATACTTCTTGCACCATTTCTAGCACAGGTTGATTCTAATCTAACAAGAACAACGTGGTGCCTTCTTCAATATTTCTGTGTATAAAGAGAATTACATTTCTTCAAACAGCAAAAAGAAAATCATCTAAACCTACTGTGCAAATCCCACTCTGAACAAGGCATGAAACAGCAGATACTTCCAGAGAATACAGCAGCTCCATAGTGGGCAAGGCAAAAACCTTCAGACTTCTCATCTACATAAAAAAAAAAAGGAGAAAACAAACAAAGAAGTCAGAATTACTTTCTTTTCTTACCCTGGTGGCAGAGGGAGGTTTGCAGAATCATTTCTGAATTGTGCTGGAGTTGGAGGGAAGACTGTTTTGGTAAGTTTTTATGGAAGGCTGATCTCTAGCCTGAGAAAGTTTGATGAAGCTTTAGATGCTGCCTCTCTCTCTCTCTCTCTCTCTCTCTTTCTTATGCATAATCAGACAGGTTTAACTTAATGTAAAAAAATGTTGGTAAAGACTGAAAATCACTTTTCCCCCAGGCTTGGGGGGAAGGGAGACAAGAGAGAGAGTTTAGAAGTGTAAAAACCCAGCCTGGCTTTGGCAGGTGAGTCAGACAAGGCTCGAGCTGCTGAGCTTTTTGCCCCTGCTGAGTTTGGACCTGGCAGAGTATTTTGTGTCCCTGCAAGGATGGGAAAAAAAAAAAAAAATCTCTTCTCCCTGAACCTACCAAGTCTCCCAGTGTATAAAACAAGAGTAAACTTTGCTGCTCTTCCTTATCTACTCACCATTAAAAAAACTCCCAAACAAATAAATCCCAAATAATTCATTAAAAAAAAAAAATCCCAAACAGTTGGACAGCTTGCCCTGCTCACATCCCAACAGCCCTCACTCTATATCCTTAAAATACAGATGGTCACCTTTCAGGTGGCACTTCAAGCTCCTGGGAATTCTGTGTACTCTCAATATTTAGCCATTCACCTCCTCTCCTTTATTTTTGTGTCCTGGGAGCAATTGCACAACACTTGAGGAACAGAATAAAAGACAGATAAATAGGTTATAAAGAGATTTGTGAAGAGCTCCTACCTGTTGGTTATCTGGTATTGTCATGACAATCAGTTTAAGGTTGGCAAGGCCTTCCCTACAGAAGGAGAAAGAGAGGAAAAAAAAAGGCAAAATATGAAAATATGCTGTATGAATCTCATGGCAAAAGTGGGAAATATTCTTGTTTCTGAGTTTTAGGAAATACAGTGTCCCATGGACACATGTACATTTAAAAATGCTGCAGTGCACCCAAAAATAGGTGGTGTAGCATGTACAGGTTATATATTTATTTTTTTATATTTTAATTCTTTGATTCTTTTAATTCTGATTCTTCTTGTTTCAAACTGGCACAGAGCAATAGGAAAAGCCAAGAGTCTCATTTGCTGATCTTAAATGGCAAGAAAATTGACAAGAAAAAGCTTAAAATCACTGAGTTTTCTTTTCTACAACACAAAGCTGAGGACACCTCCAGTCCAGTTATTTTGTCCTGCTGACCAGAAAAATTTCAGCAGAGGTTGCTAAAAAATCGTAGCCCCAGAAAACCAAATATTTGTGGCACATTTCCTGCAACTCCAGACAACTTTTCCCTTTCCAGAACTGGTGCTGGGACTCCCCACTCACCACGTGGCTTGAGCAGGATCTGATTCTGTAGTGAGAAGAAATTCCTCGATACAGATTGAAGGCCAATCCCAAATCAGAGTAAGAGAATAAACATCCCAGATGCTTAAAATGTTCTGCATTAAAAAAAAAAAAAACCACACACAAAAAACCAAACAAACAAACAAAAAAACCAAACAGGTGTGATTTCAGATTTTCCTCAGACAAGACTTTTTTTTGAGCAAAATGTTAATATATTCCCGAGCTTAAATAACGAACAGGAGTAGAATAAAAAACCAACCAAACAGGAAGATCAGGATACTCTGTAAATATAATCATCTTCATGTTGTAGAAACTCTATTTTAAAGCCATTTTTACCTTAAAAAATAGGTTTAGAAGCTGGTTCAAGAACATTGTAAAGCAAAGACTAAACAAAATCATTGCACACACCTCTGTATCTAAAACAAACAGCAGATTGTCAAGGACTTGAAGTTTTGCAGCACCTGAAAAGTAACAACAGTCACACACATTTGTTATTTTTCTTGGGTAATGTATTTGAAACCAAAACATATTCAAACATAAAACTAAGCCCTGGAAGCCCAGGGATGTTTAAGCTCCTGGAATTTCCCAGGGCTGTGCAGGGTTCAGCTCAAAGAGAATTGTGATTTTTGTGTCTCTGGGAATTTTGAGGCAACGTTTTGGCCGTTCCTTTACAGGAAATGTTCTCTTTGGTAAATGTGCATTTACTAAAAACAGGGAAATAACTGAAAACTGGTAATCTGTGCAATTAAATGTGAATTCTAAACTTGCCTATAAAATGAAAAAAACCTTTTTACCTTTGATCAGACTTGAATCAGCAAAACTCTGCAGAGACACCTGGGCATTGGTAGTGTCCACCTCCCACTTGGAGAGCACGTGATCTCCTCTACCCTGTGAGTGAAGGCAAAGGAAAATGGGGTCCTACAGCAGATATTTGACCTTGACAATTGCTCTTTAACTTGGAAAGCTGCAAAACAAACTTTATTCCTATATTGATGTTCAGAAAAAATACATTAATTTAGTTATTTTTTAATTTAATCTTTTCTCCTCTCAGTGTAAGGGTTGGACTCCATGATCCCTGTGGGTCCCTCCCAACTCAGCATGTTCTGTGACTCTGATTTTATTCCAGTGATTGTTACAATCAGCAGTTTATGGCTCTTCTAAAAACAATAGTTCAAACCCTCCACTTTCCATTCTTACAGAACATAAAAGCTGAATGAAATTACCCTGGACCCACTGAGAAAAATCCTATTGAATCCAACAAGCTTCAAAAAATAAACTTGTTTCTGGTCCAAAATAACATTTCAACATATGCCTGTACTTTAATTTTTTTATTAGTTCCTGTACTTAATCTATGCTCAAAAAGCTTTGCTAAATCAGACCTGGTTATTTTAGCAAGGCTTTGTTGAATGTGAAGCTGATTGGAAGATCCTTTCCAGCTCTGGCTTTGGCTCAAGGGTGAGGCTGGAAATGGCCCACTGAGTAGAGCAGGAAGGAGTGATTTACTGATGCAACCAGGGTGAAAATATTTCCCCCTCATCCATCCTAAAAAAACGATCTCTGAAATGACAACTTATTTTCTCAGCAGAGCAAAGCCCACAGAGAGGCTGCACAGCCGAGAGCTTCAATTTACAGCGAGGAAAACGAAAGGCAGAAGGGTCTCAGTGCCAAAAGCTGATGATCTTTTTTAAGCAGCTAAAGATGAATTTTAGGGCAGATCAAAGAAACACCCGCACTGCTGACACAAGGAGCGTTGCCAACACCCCCTGAGCTCTTACCCCAATGATCAGATGGATCCTGCTCACTGTGTTGCTGAGCACAAAGCCCTGACAGCCCAGGCCGTGATGCTGCTCCGTGGAAATGAAGGTTGATTTTATCTCTCCTTGTAACTTGGGGGGTGGGAGGTGAAGGGGACAAAAGGGGAAGAAAAGAAGCTGTTTATGCCATCAGTGGATAAATACCTTGAGCTTATTTCTGTGTCAATCACAGCTGTGAGCTGGAATAACAAACTGGTAAATAGTCAGTGAAATGTGCAAAGTTTTGTCCCAAACCCTGCACTTAGAACAAGGTACCAGTTTGCAGGTATTTCTTACTTTCTTTGCTGTGGTCATGTCCATCTTCTCAATTGCTGGATAATAGAAAAAAAAAAAAAAATAAAATCAATGTTAAATAAACTTTTTCAAAATTTAAAAAAGCCACTAAACATGATGAGGGAAAGTTTAGCCCTAACCTGACTATGCTGAGAAACCTTCACCCAGGATCTTGGGCAGTATATTGAGAATTAACTAATAACTATACTTATACAGCATGAAAAATTGAAATGATTCCTAATATTCTTAAGCACAGTTAAGATTATTGCTTCAAATCCTGCTCTCTAAAGCAGCGACTCAGAGATAAGATAAAAGAGTTACTGGGGAAAATACCAAAATAATTTTATTCCAGAGTTAGCTGTGTCTCAGTTCCCCCTTAAAAAACTAAGATGACACAGAAAATCCCAGCTCAGTAACTTATTCCCATCAGGAATGGTGTGGAAAAGCTTTTATACCACAGCTCTCCCTGTCCCAGGGAAATCCCAGGTGCTTTGTAGCTCGTCCTACCTTCCTGTGTTTTAGCAAGTGGGAGACACAGGATGCAGAAACATCCATTGCTTGTGAGAATGAACATGTGATAAACACCTAAAAAATAAAAAATCCAACACAAATATTTCAGATTTAAATATCCAAGGGTAAGGAAAGAGACTACTTGCTTTTAAATGCACTTTTCTTTGTGATTTCCTGTGTTATTTGTTTTGCAGTCTCTTTCCCTGAGAGATGTAAAAGGGGAATAAAATCAGACAAGGGGGGAAAAAAAAGTCATCCAATTCTTACCTGCATCTGCATGATCTTTTACAATAAAGAGGTTTAAGTAAGCCTTTTCCCTTGAAGAATTTTCAACCAAAATCTAAAATAGAAAGAGCATAAAGACTATTATTCTTTATTTTTAAAAAAAAAAGAAAATATTGATCATCAGTTCAAAATTTAAATTTTTTTTTCTTTCATGAAGGACTGGTTCTTGTTCATACAAGCAATTCCTAAATATTTTTTCCTTATTCATTACTCATGGGAAGAAAAGTGTCCCTTTTAATGTTTGATTGTGTGTTCAAAACACAGGAACGTTTATACTTTGACATTTGGAAGAAAGATTAAAAAAAAACAACCTGAAGAAAGTCTGAGAACAAAAGGTTTTCAGCAAAACCAAACACGAAAGTTCCTGTACCTTGGTCAGCAAGGTTTGTTTGGATGGAATGTGAATAAGATGGAAATTGCCACTTCTCTCACCAACCACAAGGAAGTGTTTTTCTTGACACATTCCAACCACATCCACGTTAGTATCTGGAAAGTTCCATGGCAAAAGGTCAGATATTAAGATTTGGGGTTTATGAATAGACATTCACACTTGAAACACAGGAATTGGCAATACAGTGTCCCAGATTAAAGGAATTACAGAAAAGGGGATACAGGGATCCATTGGTATCCATTATTCCAATTTCAATGAAAAATTAGGAAGCATTCTAATTAAATTGTGCAGAAATTCTTAGTTCAATGTGTTGAGAAGTAGAAATTTTTATTACTAAGGTACTTATTATAATATCTCCTTTTATGGGCTAGTTAGACATGCAAGACACTTGCTGTGTTTTCCTACACAAACAAATAGGTGTTTTCAAAGCCAGTTTTCACTTCCAGCGGAATTCCATGGGAATGAACGTACCAAACTGAACGTGGAGCAGAAGGGACAGCCTGGTGCTGTCCAGCAGTGCCACTGATCTGTCAGCAACAACCACCACGCTGCCATCCCTCGAGCTGCACCCCTGGAGCTGAGGGTTAACAGAGACCTGGGAAGGGACAGGGTGTTACAGTAACACTCCAGAAAACACCACCAAGAGGTTCTGCTGATTATTAAGGAAAATAAAAGCGCGGTTTGGGTGGGTTGTACCTTTTCTGAAGATGTGATTTGCAGCAGTGTATCCACCTGGTACAAGGCGGTGCCACATTCCTGTCCCAAACCCACGGGGAGCTGCACACTCCCTGTGTCATCGCTGAGCAGGAGCTCGATGTCATTCCACATCTTGCCCTGGGAGAAACATTGAGGGAAAGTGTTGCAGAGCAGACAGCCTTTGAGAGTTACACGACCACTGACAAATCAGTGATTTCATTATTGCCCGGTGACACCGTGCAGGGGAAAGGACAGCACGAGCCTCAGCAGGGTGAACTGTGTGTTTAGAACAGACACTGAACAGTGTGGATCCTAGCCCGGCTGGAGGCAGCTTGGTGAGAACACGTTTTGGGAGCTAAATTCAGGGCCAGAGCCCTCCCCGCCACGTCGTGGAGACCCCCACCCACAGGGATCCCCATCCCCTCATCGGTGACAAACCCCCGCCCTCAGGGACCCTCACCCTCTGCTCACAAGGACCTTCCATCCCCAGAGACCCCCATCCCCTGGCCTTGGGGACCCCCTGCCCTCAGGGATTCCCCATCCTCTGACTACAGGGAGCCCCTGCCCCCAGGGACCCCGATCTCCTCACTGGTGACCCCTCGTGCCCCCCGATCCCCTCACCGGCTACTCCCCCCGTTCCCTCACCGGTTAACCCCCCGTGCCCTCAGTGCCCCCCGATCTCCTCACCGTTAACCCCCCGTGCCCTCAGTGCCCCCAGATTCCCTCACCGGTGACCCCTCAGTGCCCCCCGACCCCCTCACGGCGCCCCCTCGGCCGCTCCCTCAGTTTTCAATTTGGCGGGAGCCGGGGCGGCCGCTACGGAAAGCGGCGGCGGCCAAACCTCCCTCGATCGCGATCCCTCCCGCTCCTCCCCGGCCCAGAAGGCACCGCGGCCCCCCCGCCCCTCCCACCCCTCGCTCCATCCGGGCACTGCGCTGAGGGCGGGCGGGGCCGCTCCGAGCGTTGTGGCCGCGGCAGCCGGGCGAGGTCGAGGCTCTCCGAGGACGTGCTGAGGGCCGGCGGCGGCCCCCGGGCGCTCGGTCATGGCGGTGAGCGGCGGCCGCCGGCGGGGTTTGGGAGCGAGGGGAGCGGGGAAGGGGCTGCGGGGGGGGGCCAGGCCGGGGAGGGCCGGGTCGGGAGCCGTGTGCGCGGAGGCACAAAATGGCGCCCGCCGCGCCTTGGGCTGCGGCGCCATGATGGGCTCGGGGAGGGGCGGCCGCGCCGCTGCCGTCCCGGGCTCCAGAACTTTCTGCCCCGGGCTCGGGGACGGGAGAAGAGCCCCTCAGATCGAGGAGCTGCGGTTCCCTGGCTGAGGGGAGAAGGAGTGTGGGGATACCGGCGTTTCTCGTGGGGACTGTGGGCGCGCAGGTTCTCTGTGAGGGGAGCGATTTGGTGTCTGTGCCATGCTCGGTTTTTACTTACTTTTTTTTCCTTGCCTTATTATTTGTGTTTAATCACAGGTCTTTTATGTATTTCCTGAATTATTCGCCCCTATCGTGCTTTCTATAAATAATACCGATAAGAAGCGCCTCTGCTGTAGTTAGCACTGCCCCTCATGTTCAAGCAGGGTCTGGGAGTGCAGCTTTATTCTCTTTTTAAAAAAAAATGATCTCTTGGTAACGTATAAAGATGTTCGACCCAGTAAGAACCAGTAAGAGCTACCAAAGAGTTATCGAACCTGAAGTGTTTAATTTTTTCGAAAGTTATTCAGTTGTCTTGAGTGTAAAAAAAATAAAAACACAGCCCAACAAACAAAGCCCGCTTGAAAGTGATAAAACTTTCAGAAGTTGACTTTGAGCATTTTGTGGCGTCTAACCTGGTAGTTAAAAGTTCTCGTTTTGAAAATTTGAAACAACTTTTTTCAGTTTGTGGTGAAACAGAAAGGGGAGGCCTTAAACTTCTGGAGAAAATCATTCCCTTTTTAATGTGATTTTTGTTTGCTTATATAACTTAAGATGTTTTTCTGTGAAAGGACTTGAAGAACTGTGTAGTTTTGCACTGATGGAAGGCGCTACCTTTGAGGTTCCTCTGAAGTGCAGGCAAGGGGTTTGTTCAAAGTAACAACTGAGCCTGTGGCCAAGCTGAGAAGTGACAACAATCTCAGTGAACTCTGGCAGCTTTTTTATTGCTGCTTTGGTTTTTGGTGCGCTGAGATTTCCCTCAGGTGCAGAGCACAAGAGCATTAAAGAGCAGCACTGTGTGTAAATAATGACACTGGGAGCCTTGGAGAAGGTGGCAGTGGGCTCAGTTTCAGCTGGATAATGTTTAAGATCCCAGCTAACTTACACTCTTAACTGGTTCTCTCCTTCTCAAGTGACTTAAAAATGTAAATTTATAGACATCTCAAAGTTCCTTTGAAAATTCTTCTGGCTGAGGGTTTTTGAAACCTTAGATGAGGAAAGGGGGAAGTGTAGATAAGCAGGTGATGGATAGGTGTGGAATGCCAGGTATTGTGATGACAAATAAAGATGTCCTTCCTGCTCTCTGTCTGATGTGTTAAAGTATTTGGGAAGGTGTGGGAGGCATCAATAATATTCAGAAGTGTCACTGGGACTCTAAAGTTCTGCTGCAGGTGCAATCCTGAGCTGTCAGTGCTCAGCTAGATCTGTGTGTACCATGCAGATGGAGAAGTGAACAGTTGCTTTGTGTCTGAAAGAGAAATGTTATTATACATGTAAATTGATAAAGAACTGGCCAGACTAAACAGGAGCAGCTGAAATACAAATGCAGATTTTAACCTGTTGCACATAATGAAGAAATTCTGCCATTAATACACAATATATTAATGGCAATCTCTTGAACTTTAAGGAAAAGTAGCTGCTTTGTTTTCAAAGTAATGGATACAAACCAAATTTTGAGAGGTTTTCACTTGTCAGTGTTCAGTTTGCAAATAGTTCTACCAGATGCAGCTGGTGGAAAACTGCAAGTTCAGGTCCTCTGCTACAATTCATTATCTTCATGAGTAGCATTTGTGGGTCAAATAATGCCCTTAGTGACATCTCCTGCAGCCACAGGATGCTCAGAAGGTTTGGTTATGACTGGCATTGATGAGATCAGAGCAAGAGAGAAGCAGTGAAGCTGTGAAAGCATTCATGGGGCACATCCACCTTTTCAGGGTGTCCTGCTTCCATTCCATTCCCCTCAGTGCACTCTACACCAGTTGTACTCATTTACCTCTCTTAGATGGAGTCACAGAGTAGTCTTGACTACCCAAGATAAGTTTCTGGGTTTAGTTCTCCTATATCAATGGAGGGAACATCTTGTTTTTGTTAGCCAAGAAAAATGTGATTGTTGGAGCAGCTGTGAGTGACCTGTGTGTGCTCGCACACAAATACTGATGTTTGCCCAGAGATACTGTTGAGGTTTTTCCTCAGTCAGAAATTATCTGTCTAACACACAATCCACCTGATTTTATTTCTCTTCAAAGTTCGTTCCATGCTTCAAAATAGTGTGGGGGTTTTGTGAGCTCACTTAGATCAGCAGTGACCTTGGGTAATCTTAATAATGAAAATGTTAAAAGGTGATTGACCTACAATCACCATTTAGAGAAAACTGCATCACAGTTTAGTCTTCCTGCTACTCTCAAAAGCACGTGGAAAAATTAAAGTACAGTCTAATGTAATGAGAGAGTAAAATGTGACTCTCTTATTAGTTCTCTGTATTAAAGCCTTAAAAAATCAAATCTGTATCCAGTTCCACAGTGCACTGCAAGTCTACAAGCTGCTGCCTGACTCTGGGATGGCTGATCACAGCACTGTCTTTGCAGAAAAAAAATGAGGTGTATCTTCAAAGGAAATACAAAGTGAATGGTTTTTCTTGCTATTTCAGCCCTAAGCTTCTATTTTTTTTAAACGTTATTTTCTCATGTGCAGGGTAGTGACACAGAACGAGATGGAGTAGCCCCAGAAAAATCCTCTCCAGAAAGAGAGAAGAAAAAGGAACAATCAGATGCCTCCTCTGGTTCTCCCCGAACATCCAAGCATCATTATTCCAGATCACGCTCCCGGTCCAGGGAGAGGAGACGGAAGTCAGGTATGGTTTTCATTGCAGCAAATGCCTTGGAAAGCTTCTCTCTTGGAAGCCATTTGGGAAAAAAGAGACAGACTTAGCTCTGGTAACCTGTTAGAATTGGGGGGAAAATTGAGCTTTTGAGTTTGTGTCTTTAAATGTGTCATATTGAAACTGCTGAGAAAAAACTCTTGTCAGTGCTGAGGGGGTTGGGGAGGGGGCCATGGTCGGATCAGAACCGGGAAACCAGTGCTGTTTTGTCTTGATTTTTGTTAGAAATGCTTAGACTGGGATACTTTTGCATAGCTGGAACAAAAATAAGGGGATCTGGTGTAAGAGGTCCCCAGGTGCTACTGGAGTAGCACATGGGTTTGTTTGTCACTGTCAGAGTTAAATAAATGCAAAGAACTGGCACTAACAGAGTTTGCAGAGTAGATACTCAAATAGGGCTGTTTGTGTCCTAACTCTTGACTTTGGGAGGTGGAATAACTGAGAGGAACTAGAAAGATCATAGCCAGGTAATCTGTTCTTTAACCTGGTAAATGACAGTAAATGTTTTCTCCTCCAGATACCGAAGGAAGGAAACACAGAAGCCGGAGCAGAAGCAAAGAGGTAATTAACACTTTGTAGTGTTTAGGTAATTGTACATCGTAAAAAGTATCTTGTAGTAATGCACATATGTGTAAACCTATAGAAATGACCTTATGGTAAGTACAAGAAATTGAGAACTTAAAGCTTAAAAATGGATATGGAGAGCCTTTCATAGTGAAGCATGATTGCAGCCATCATGTTGACAAGGTAATAGTTGGATAGAGAAATGCTTTCAGAAACTAGTAACTTAATTTCTTTCTTTTTTTTTTTTTTTTTATTTCTGTGGAAACAGCCAAAAGAAAGAGTTCATGTGGAGAAGTAGAATGGTGTTCTTGATGACTTTTCACAGAGCTTCCATTATCCAAAAGCCTTGGGTGGCTTTGTTCCTGGCCAATGTTCAGGACTTTTTCAATAAAACATACCCATCTACTTAAGGCTATTAAAAATAATTCCCCACCTGACTGAGCTCTGATTATTGCAGCCTTTAATTGTCACAACTGTCGTAACTTGACAGACAAGCTGAGTCAGCTGGAAATGGGACAGAAGCAGCAAAAATGTCAGAGGGCTCTCTCTTCAGTAAATGTGTGTGTGTGTCTAGAGGGGAGTGAGAAGAGACAGCATCAGTAACACTTTAAAATAACTGGCTCACACACCAGAGGAAAGATTAAACAAGCGAACCAGGAGCATCCAAATAGTCACAAAGAACCTTAAGCCATGTGGGGACAGATGAGGGACTTTTAACTTCTAACCCGGGTCAGGAACTTCTCCTTCCCCCCATTCCAATGGAAGCTCTGTTTAGAAAAAAAAAAAAAGAAAGGAGGAGAGAAAAGCAAAATCTAGGCGAGTTTTTGTGAAATTGAATAATCTCTTGTCCAGCTCACATGATAACATTTCTATAATAAATCATACTCAGCGTGCTAATGCGCGAAGAGACTGAACTGAAGACGCTGCAGACTCAGATAGCAAAATTATAAGCCTACTTCATGATAAGGTAACTATTAGTCATTCAAACTCATATTTCCCTTAAAAATACCTTAAATCCTTACGGGATGTAGTGGTGGTTTGGTACTAAGTGTGTGTCTGAAAGGTGGGAGTTGAAAGAGACATTTCTAAGCATCTCTGTAATGATTAAAAAGCCCTTTAAAATCCTGGGCAGTGTTGGATCTGATCTTACCCAGGTTAGTGAGCAGCTTCTGAGTTTTCACAGGGTGAGCAGATGAGAAGTGATGTCCCACAGTAGGTGTGCTGTTGTCACTCATGTGCAAGGTTAATAATGTCAGTAATTCCTAATATGTATATCAGAACAACTGCCTATGTAAATATATGGTTTAATTTAGTGTACAGGTAACCTGCTGATGTGTATTTATGTAATATTAAAGGAATTAAGAATAAAACACTGTAAAAGCAGGAAAAATGCCTAATGTTCTTGTTTACTTGGAGAACATATTTAGAAGTGGGTATGTATTAATAAGGAGTCAGCAAGACTTGGACAAGTGGGTATAAGTTAATTATAGCATCTTCTTTAGACTTCTTTTGAGAGTTCTGATTGTAGGAAGGGTTTTATGAGGAGTTAATAGGTTTAGATGAGTTAAAAACAAAAAAAACCAAACAAAACTCTGGAATAATTGGAATTTATCTAAAATGAATGTCTTGTGCCTTATTTGTGACTCAAAACGTTATTTAAGCATCAGACTTCAGTGAGCTTTGCTTTTTTGGAAGGGAGATTTCAGAATAAACTGGATATATTAAGAAAGGGTGTTGATGTCACGACTTAGTCTCTAAGGAAGACGTTGGCAAAAATCTGGCCTGACCTTGCTAAATATTTTTGGCATTGCAGCTATAAAAAGGAATCCTTTTTTTTTTTTAAGAGGCACTGCAGGAAGAAACTGCGGTGTAGTGGAGCAGCATATCTGTAATTTAAAACTGCTGGGGCAGTCTGAGGGATGCATGTTAGCTTTAAACACTAAAATCAGGGGATGGCAACCATGAAACTTAATACTTGGCTTTTTAAAAACTTAAAAAGTTACTGACTGACTGAAAAGTGCTTTGCTCTGAAAATGAATTACCTGATGATGGATAAATATTAGTGCTAAAAGCAAAGTAGTATGTCTGCAACTGTGTATGGATTTAAGGAACTTTCTGTCTGGAAGGCTTAGGCAAATATTAAATATTCCCTGCAAATGTGTTTATATCTATGCATATCCATAAATTGTTAGGATCTTATTATGTGCTTGGAATGGAGACAGTGACTGAAAATGACAGTTGTTTTTGTTCCAATGCTGTGAACTCTTATTTGGAAACACTGTAAAGATACCTTGATGGATGCTCTAGAAATCCTTCATAGACAGTGGGGAGGAGGGAAAAGGGGGACAAATTCGAGGGTGCATTTACAGCTTTGGGTAGTTGGTGGCATTAGGCAAAGCAGCCATCACTCATGATTGAGTCATGCTCCTAAGGTTACTAATGTTGCATCACAACTTATCATTTTTATCTTCTGATACCCATACTAACTCTCTTTGTTGCACTATTTTCCTGAAAGAACCAACTTCTTCTTAAAACAGGCAAGAAGACACGAATCCAAAGAGAAGTCCTCCAAGAAGCACAAATCTGAAGACCACAATGACAAAGAACATTCTTCTGACAAGGGCAGAGAGAGCTTAAATTCGTCTGAAAATGGCGAGGAGAGACACAAACGCAAGGACAGAAAGTCATCCAGGGGGAGGAGTCATTCCAGATCCAGGTCTCGGGAAAGGTGAGTGGAATTGTTCTGCAGGTGCATTTGCAAAAGCAGGGGTTGGAATTAGCCCAGGGCTCGTGAAGTCCAGCTCAGCTCTGCCATTGAGCTGCTCTAAAGCATCACTTTGGGTTGCACCTTTCAGCTCTCACTGCCTTTGCTGCTGGGTTTTTTTGCAGATGGATTCTTAGTAAAAGTACAAAATATCTCCAAGGCTTTATACAGGGGGTGTGTCTGATGTTTATACTTGGTATAGAAAATACTAACCAGAGCCTGCCAAATGTACCCTGTGGTCGGTGACAGGAGAGCCAATGCACCTTAGCAGTGATGTGGCTCTGTGCCTCCTAAATCACCAGCTTTCCAGAGGCAGTGCTGGCCAATCCTCCTCGCTTGGTAGCCCACCCAGCACACTCCAGGGACAGGAGAATTCCCTGGGACAAACAGATTGCTGCCAGCAGAACTTCTGGCCAGCTCTGGTTGTAGCTGAGGGATCTGCAGCAAACAGGATGTCAAGGAACCAGCTTCGGTTAATGATGGGCTGATGATGTGACTCACAAGCTGAAATTTGGGCATCTCTTCCTGTCTTAGAATGCCATGGGGAGGAGCAGGGGTTTTGTTGCCCCGAATTTAAGACTCCTGCATCAGATTAGTTTGGCTTTGTATTTGTTTTGAGAGGTACACTTTGGTGAACAGTTACAGACAGCAATACTGGAGTGTGTTTGTTGACACAAACTGGGTAACTCCCCCATTGTGGCCGGTGGGAGCCTTTTGTTCCTTCCCCATTTCACCCCTTAACCTGCCCTAGGCAGGAACCCTTGCATGTGTAGCCTGCAGTCTCCCCACCCTGCCCTGGTGCATTTTGCCCTGTGGTGACAGACCTGTGTGTCCTGAAGCAGAAGTTGCATTTCGAGCTGGCACCATCTGTAAGAACTTGGGCCGTGTGTTTCAGACGTCACCGCAGCAGGAGCCGCGACAGGAAAAAATCCCGTTCCCGCAGCAGAGAGAGGAAACGGCGGATCAGATCCCGCTCCAGATCCAGATCCAGACACAGACATAGGAGCAGAAGTAAAAGCAGAACTAGGAGTAGAAGCAGGTGAGTGTTCCTTCCATCTGTGCTGGGGGGTGGTGTTTGGTTGGATGTTCTCGGGGGGCTGATGGATTGGAGTCTGATGGATTGGCCAGTTCGAGTCTGTTCGGTGCAGCCGAATATGTTTGGCTTTTTCTCAGCTGTTCTGATACAGTGGGGGAAGGGCTGGGTGTTCTCTTCCAGAAATGTTTGTCCTGGATAGCTCAAGTGTCTCAGACTCCCAGCTTTTCATAGCAGGATTTCTTGTCAGCAGTTAAAAATGCTTAACTAGTTATTTTGGGGATATCTTCTAAAACACCATTTTTTAGAGCTTTTGGCTCATGAAGTAGAAGGAAAGTAAATAGTGTTTTGAGTAGTAATAATTGGCACAGCTCAAGCTCTTCTTGGTTTCTTATATCACAACTGAAATTAGCATTTCAATATCCTACTTGAAATAGTATTTAAGTGGGAAAAACTGAAGAATAAGATCCATCTGACCCTTTCCTGTGTTTGATACAAGAGTAGTGTGGTTGGTGTACTGCTGTATTTAACCCTTTAGTATGTGAGTATATCAGAAAAGGAAAGTTTAACTGGGGGTCCTGGGCTGTCAGAGCAGATAAAACGATCAGAAGCTGATCCTGATCAGCTCCACAAGGTTGACTTAATTTTTCTGTGAAGTGGCACAGTGAGTGTGGTGTTACAGTGAATTTTGAGTCAGGTGGACTATTTCTGAACTGAATGTACTCTTCCATGTTAATGATTGACTCCTCTTTGTCAATTCAACTTGAGAATATTTATGATGTTAATTTTTCTCCCTATCTTGGGTGCTTCCATTTCTTCCTGAAATTGTAGAAGCACAGATTGAAACACTCAGCTAGACACATGGTGGCTTCTTGTGGGTCTGTTTGACAGAGCTGACATTCCATTCCTCACCTGGAATATGCCAGAGTTGGGGTTTTCTTCACTGAACAGAAGGAAATGGTTTCCAGTGTTGATAAATCAGTATTTTGGAGTAGAGTTCTGAGTCTGTCTGTGGGTATCACCTTTGCATTCTTAATGCCCTGTGGGATTTTCTGAATGACTAAGCTGAAATAGGACTCAGTGACTACTCCAGATCTGGTTTTTCCCTCCTACTCACTGGAAGTAGTTGGAATGCAAATCAGTGACCCTTCAGAGCTCCCAGGGAAGTGTTGACAGTGTTGACAGCGTTCCAGTTCGTGTAGCAGTGTTTGGAATTGCAGATTTAGAGGGTGTAGAACTTGGTTGTGACTACTGAGCATTACAGTGGATCACTGGAGAACTGACAATCCCTCACACTCGTGTGATGCTGCAGCATCACTTGGGAATTGTTGAGAAGACTTCTCTTTTGGGAGAAGTTGAATTCCGTGGCTTGGGTCATATTTTATTTTGACTTTCACTTTCTCCCAAACTTCCAGCTGGGGTGAGTAGAGCTGGGTCTGCAGATGGCACATGTTAGTTGTGTTTAGTGGGATTTGAGCCACCTTCAGCACGTCGTTCAAGGCTTCAGCTCCCTGTTCTTTCCAGTTGTTGTTGGTAACGAGCACTGACTGGTTTGAAAAGTCATTTTGTGTTTAATGGCTCCAGGAAAACTTCACAGCCCACAACAGATTTTGCTGCTGCAATGGAATTCAGATTACCTGAAACAGAACATCAAATGTGGGAAGAGAAAGTAAGAGAGAGAATCATAGCTTAGGAATTTCTTCAGCTGGAAACAGGCCTTGTTGGACAGTCATGGTCACTGCAAGAATCCTTGGAAGTGCTATTTTTGTCTTGTAAATCCTAGAGAATTCCAGTAAGAGGAATAAGGCATAAGAGGATGTTTTTAACAGTAGGTTGAACACTTTGTCAAGTTCTGCGCTCAGGTGAAGCTTTTGGAAAGAGAATTTTGGGCAAACCTCAAGGAAAACTCTCCACAAGCCAGATACACATGGTGTGGAAAGCTGCTCACCATCAGTTCCCTCAGTCCTGGAATGCAGTGCTTGTTGTGTTGGGTTGCAGGCTGTGACAGAAGCATTTGCAAACAGTAGAGCTTGATCTTCTCTTGATGGTTCTTGGCACAGTCTCCAGCTCAGGTTTTCAGGTGATTTGTCCTCCCTACCATTTCAACTCAGCTTTTAGTGCAGACCCTCCTGGCAGTTCTTTGGTGCTGTGGCTCTGACTAAATGCTAGGTGGAAAACATGACACCATCTGCTTGTTTCAAACGGAAATACTTCCATACAAAAGCTCAAATATTTATTTCCTTGATGTTTACCAGTGCAATAAAGCATCAGACCAAAGACAAGACCAAACTCCAATAGTCAGCACGGCAAAAATGAAGGTATCTTTGAAACATGCATTACATCTTATCTCAGGAATGCAGATCTGTCACTTCCCAGTGCCTGAATCTGCATCTTGGCATCCTCTCTGAAAAGATAAGTCTCGCCTCCTTTGTATTCTACCAGATTTGTCGTGTAAACAAGGATCTTTTTGTAACTTCTTGGTGTTTGTAGATGCTGCCCCAGATGCAAACAGAAGTACGAGAGTCCCTGACTGCAGTGTGAGGTGGCTGTTGTCATTAACCACTACCTCCAGTTAGCCCCTCACTAAAATCTGTCAGAATAAGTGTAAAAGTATAAGTATAAAATTGCAGAAACCTCTTTGTGCATCTCAACTTACTGTTTATGGCAAATCTGGGGAAAATGTGAATGGTACCTCCTGTAATTTAAGCTTTGGTGAACACTTAGAGCATCTCTGATTTCTTTGTTTGAAACATCAGCGTCAGAGGCTTAAACAGGGATAAATTATCTCTTGTCATGCAGATGTTGATGATCCTGGCACAGACAGCTGCTCTAATAGTACTTTATATGTGTACTTTGAGTGGCTGTTGTTCAGATGGGATGAGGTGTAGATGTCCTAAGAACGATTCCTGCTTGGGATGAGGTGGGGAGAAGTCTATTCAAGGAGAACTGAACTGAGAGTATTTTTGTATTTTGCTTAAAAAATACATTTTAACTGGGTGCCTTTCTGATGGTCAGGCTGCAGATAATTCATGTTCATAGCTCTCTGCACAGTCTGGTCTCCTCAAGAGCAAATCTCCCGTTTAAAGCAGGTCTCCCATTCCCACTCAGCCTGGCAGCCTCTTGCCCAAAGCACATTGAGGGAGAGTAATAATAACTTCCCTAAGTACCATTCCAGTTCTTAACCTGGGCCTCTTCAAAATGCTCATTATTAATATGCTTTGAGGTCTTTTATGCTTTTAAAGCATTCTTCGAACTTGATTATTTTTAAGTTCTCTTGCAATTGACTTTACCAGAAATTAGAGTTTTCTTGGTAGGTCTTAGAATTTCTAGAGCAGATCTGTGTGTCCTAAACACTAATTTAAAGAGGGTAAATGAATGTCCAGCATTAGACACTCTGTTCCAGTTGGAAATCTTGAGTTTTAGCTCTGTGCTACAAGGAGAGTTTGGCTGTACACTGCTCAGGCATAATCCCTGGGAAGGCTCTTCAGAGCTCTCCACATGAATCATTCAGCAAATTTTTAATGTTATGATCAAATCCTTTATGCAATGTTAAGCTCCATGTGTACTTTGATTGTTTTATCAACTGTCAAATTTGGTTCCAGGGAGAGAAAGAAGAGACTTGAGAAGCCCCGAAGGTTCAGCAGGAGTCACAGCAGGAGCCCCAGCCCTCCCCCCTTCCGGGGCAGGAACACGGCTATGGATGCACAGGAGGCGTTAGCCAGGAGGTCAGGAATTGTTGGGATTGGGGACATGAAATGTGCTCCTGATGTTGATTTTGCACGGCTCAATGTTTTTTATTTTCATGTACTTCTAGACTGGAAAGAGCAAAGAAACTGCAAGAACAGAGAGAGAAGGAAATGGTTGAAAAGCAGAAGCAACAGGAAATGGCTGCAGGTAGTTCATGTGTATTATATTATATTATTCATTAACAGGAGTGGGAGTGAAGGATTGTAAGGGTAGACTTATTGGGAGTATCTTATTATGAGCTGAATGCTACAGTCCTGTCCAACAAATGTGCAGATTGTCTTTGTATAACCTTAACTTGATCCGTATACATGAACCACAACCAGAAGGAGGAAATGTTGGAAAAAAACCAAACCAAAAATAAGAAACATAAAACCCCAACAAAAATGATCAGGATTTTTCTTATCACTTGCTGAGCATACAGCAGAACTGTTGTGTAATTCAGCTGGTACATGATTTTGTGATGGTCATTTGCTCTTGTCTGCTCAGGGCTATTTAGAACCTCAGGGTACATTAGTTTCACTTCTGGTTTACTAAAACTATCGGAGATGTGTTTCTTAATTTACAAACAACGTGTATTTGATCGTGCATTTGTTATTTGTGCACTTCCAACTTATTTCTGTCAAAGAGAAACGTTTAGAGAGCTTGGCTTTTTTTTGTTTGGTTTGGTGGGGGGGGGGGTGGTTGGGATTTTTTTCCCTCCAAGTCCAACCTTACTTACAGCAGTTCCCTTTCCTGCAGCGGCTGCAGCCACCGGAGGCTCCGTCATCAACGTCGCCGCTCTGCTGGCATCGGGGACACAAGTGACTCCTCAGATTGCCATGGCAGCTCAGATGGCAGCCCTGCAGGCCAAGGCCCTGGCAGAGACTGGCATAGCTGTTCCCAGCTATTACAACCCCGCAGCTGTGAACCCCATGAAATTTGCTGAGCAGGAGAAAAAGCGGAAGATGCTTTGGCAAGGCAAAAAGGAAGGGGTAATGGTGGCTTTTCTTGCCTTTGGGAACTTGTTTAAAAGCCTCTTGCACTCAGTTTAAAGATTCTTATTAATGTTATTTCCAGCAAAATTACTTTCATAGCTGTCAGGAAGTTGTCCTGTTTTAACAGCAGCCTGAGGTAAAATTTTAAACCCAAGAATTGGACTCTTGATCCTTGTGGGTCCCTTCCAGCTCTGAATATTCTGTGATTTTAGGATTGGAAGGACTAAGATAATTAGACCTCCAGTGACAAATGGTTGTGACAAACCTCAAGGAAACCCTGAATGTCATAAAACTTTAGGGGTATAATTAGATCTCAATGTTCCTGTTGTCAGTTTGCCTACAGCTTGTAACTAAACATTGAGTGCAGATGGTGTCCCTTTGCTGAAAAGTGATGGCTGAGGTGTGGAAACTAACTGATCATTCCTTTCTGGGACTGGAGAGATTCTTCATTTGGTTGTGTCCTGTCCAATTCCAGATTACAAAACCAAGTCTGTAGATCTTGCTAGTAATTTGTCAAGAGCAGAGCAGTGAATTACTAACCCTAACAAGAATTATAAATACAAATAAGCCTTCAGGCTTTCATGCTGTGTCAGATGCCCTTGCAATTAGTGAGGTCAAAAAGGCTGCTGTGTCAGTTGGTTTTTCAGAAAGCAGCTGGATTTAAGGACAGGTTTTGCTTGCTGATACTATGGGAAAAGTGAGGAAAATTTTTTTTTTTTTGTCTTTTGACACTGTGCAGACACTGAGGGGTTTGTTTAGGTGTTACCACCTGGCAGCAGTTACATAACCAGCTGCCTTAGCTCGTCACAGGCTGTTCCATGAATGGGAGAAACTGGAAGTGCTTCCCATGGCACTGATGGGGGACAGGAGGGAGGGAAGGACACCCCTGAATGCCTTCAGGCAGTTCTCCCTGACCTGGGCTGTGTATTAATTAATTACAATAAGCAAATTTGTTTTTCCATAATTCACTTTGAGCATGAATTCTGACCAGCTTTCCAGACCTTTGGAAAGAAGTTCAGTGTTCCCAAGGAAGGAACATAGCCCTGTTTTTGACACTGTGTTTGGGGAGACTTCCCTCCCAGAGCTCCTGTCAGGATGCTGCAGGAATGTCACACTTGGAACCCTTTTACTTCCAGCTGTGCTTCAGAATGGGCTCATTTTTAACACTTTCTTTGCTTGCTACTGTGTTGTGATATTAATGGGAATTTCCCTAAAAGTTGATACATATTTTTTTTTTTTTTACCCTGTACAGGATAAGTCACAGTCTGCAGAAATATGGGAAAAACTAAATTTTGGAAACAAGGACCAAAATGTCAAGTTCAGAAAACTGATGGGCATAAAGGTAAAGAATTCTGAATGTAATCAAGTGTATTAATTGTAGCATAGAGATTTCTGTATTTATTTTAAAGTTTACCTTAACCAGTAAAGATACTGAGTTAATACTACATGATGTAGTTTTGAACTTTAGGTATTTATTAAATTCAGAAGTAGCATCTGGATCTGATTCAGTTAAAATTGTAGAATATATCATCATGTTTCTGGCTAATGAGACAGGCCTCTGTTTCTTGACAGAGAATAGAAGATTGCAGCAATAAATTCAAATAAATTTCAATATGCTTGAATAAATCAAATACTTGAATTCTTCCTAATCTGATTTTTATTAACGAATAATTTTATTTAAATTTAATTTTCCATTACTATTGAAAAGGGTTATTATTTTAAGAACAGTCACGTTTAGGACACATCCCCTGAACCCCTTGAGCTGATGGTTGTGTTCTCCCTGTTCCCAGAGCGAGGATGAAGCCGGATGCAGCTCCGTGGATGAGGAGAGTTACAAAACCCTGAAGCAGCAGGAGGAGGTGTTCCGAAACCTGGATGCACAGTACGAAATGGCCAGATCACAGACTCACACACAACGAGGAATGGGCTTGGGCTTCACATCTTCCATGAGAGGAATGGATGCAGTTTGAGAAAGGAAAACAAACAAAAACATATAAAGCAGTTTTGAAGTTTTGGGACTGTGGAAGGTTCTTGTTCACATGTTGGGTCCTTGTTCACCAAAAAAAGCTAGCATGGGTGTTGCATTGACTTTTAATTTATTGAAAAATACAATTTTTTTTGTAAATATCAGATTAGTGATACTGGTGTTAGTGTTGTAATCAGGTTATACCCACTTCCATTAAACTTGACAGAACTAGAGAAGGACAGTATTTTTTAGTTAAAAGTTCTACTTTTCAAACAAGCAGCAGATGGGATAAACTCATATATGGATATTTCGTGTCCACTGTCTTGTGTACTTTTGTACTTTAACCTTGTACAGTTATTTTCAATTCTTGAAACATGAAAAAGAAACATTGTGTAGATGTTATTTAGCGGTCTGGGCCAATAGGCACATAATCCAGTGCAGAAAAACTGGTTAATAATAAAGACATTTTTTTTCTCTAAGGTCTTACTTTATGTTAATTTGTATTGTGGACCAATCTCCAGGAGAGGTCTGGAAAATCTAAGGATTGTCAGTTTTTTGCTTTGGTTATTTCGAAGTGGGGCTTTAGTGTAGGAAAACCTTGAAAATGCTCAAGCAGCGCCTGCTTAGTCTTTGTCTCCCCCCCTCAGAAGGGAAACCGGCGCCAAGAGCGGCAGCGCTGCCGGTTGTGGCGGCGGGAGCGAGTGCTGCGTTCCCCTCGGGGCCAGCCTACAACTCCCAGCGTGCCCCGCGCGTCCCGCAGTGCCCCCGTCGTGCCGCGTGGCCGCGGTGCACGCTGGGAGTTGTAGTCCCCACCCTTCGCTTCCCGCCGCCCTTCGCCCCCGCCCCGCCCTTCCTGCGGCGGCCCAAGATGGCGGCGGAGGTGGATTTCGGGGACCGCGAGCTGTTCGGGCAGCTGGAGGGCGAGGATGGGCCGCTCTCGCCGCCCGCCCTGGGCGTGCCCGAGGCTCTGCTGCAGCTCTACGAGCGGCTGCGGGACCGCGACGAGACGGTGCAGCGGCTGCGGGCGGAGAATATCCTGAGGGGACAGGCAGGGCCTGCGCCGGGCCGGGGGGAGGCGGGAGCTGCCGCTGCCGGTTCCCTTCCGGGCCAGGCGGGCTAGGCGCGCCCGGCCCTCACTGAGGGTCCGGCTTTTCCGCCGAGAGGAAAGACCCCTCGATGTCTGCCGGGGCCCAAGCGCGTCCCGGAGGGTGGTGAGGGCTGATCTCCGCCCGAGGGAGCCGTGCCCCGTTCTCCCCGGCTTCCTCAGAGGGAGCTTTCCCTCAAAACTTTCATCCCCAGGCCCGCGCCGGCTCCGCCTCAGGAGGAGGCTCAGTCCTTGGGTCCCGGGCTGGCTGTTGAACGGCTGTCGCTGAACTCCTGCTCTCTGCCTTCCTAAGGGAAGGAAACATCTGTGCGTTCACTTGGACAGTCCGTTTTTAGCGTAGCTACAAATAACTTTAAATTGTTAAATTGTGATGGGTTCCTGAAAGGGATTTTGGGTTCGCCACTGCAGCAGAGTGGGATCTGAGACGGGTATTGTCGTTTATTCTTCATTCCTAAGTACGGGTGTCCTACTGTTGCATCTTCTTTTGTGGTGATAACAGAGTGTTTAAAAATAAAGTATTCCAAATCTGTTAATACAACCCTAGTGCATAGTGCATAAATTGCACTGTTGGGATTGTCCCAGCTGGTCTGCTTTTTCATATTTTTTTTTTTTTTTTATTATTGTGTTTCCTCAGCAACAAGTGGATTTGTAAGTAATCCCCTGTGTGGTGAAAAGGAAGGTCTGAAATCCTGTTTGTTATTCTGAGAAGTTTTTCTTCGGTGTTTTCTCTTTTGGTTTGGTAATTAAGGTGTGGGGAGGTGTCTCCCAAAGACAATCATATTCCTTAACCATAACTTAACATCAGGAACTTAAAAGGAAGCTGAATATTCTGACTCGTCCCAGGTATGTTAAATGCTGATATTTATATGTATGTATATATATCTATATGTATATATAAATAGAATTTATCACAGATAACAATCTCCCACATCTTTTTAAACCTTGTTTCCGTGTCCCAGTCCCTGCTCAGTTATTGGGCTTCTGAAGTGCCATTTCAGTTCTTGAGAAGTCTTTTGGAGTTGAATACCAAGGACTAAGTTGGTGTCACTGTAACTTAATTTATTTGTGTGTATCTGTCTCTGTATGAAATGTGGCCTTTAGGGAAACACCTCTAGAGTAAAGTTCAATCAAATGCTTGAATAAATAGGAGATGTCATTTATAAGTTTAGTGCAGTTATAAGAGCAGGAATAGAGTTCTCGTCATCCAGAATATGGGTATATTTGTGGTGTGATGTTCTGATTTGTTTTCTTTCCACCTCACACCAGCCAACCTGCTTAAAAGGAGGGTGGTTAAGTGGA
This sequence comes from Pyrocephalus nanus, assembly GCA_038380795.1. Taxonomy (NCBI): domain Eukaryota; kingdom Metazoa; phylum Chordata; class Aves; order Passeriformes; family Tyrannidae; genus Pyrocephalus; species Pyrocephalus nanus. The sequence goes on from CM076278.1 coordinate 8,867,224, forward strand.
TGGGAACTTGTTAAAAGGATAAAACTTGTACTGGCCAAACCCTGTGGAATAAAACAGGTGGGGAGTATTCCCTGTGACAACTGTCTGTGTCTCTGTTCTGTCCTAGTGGAATCTCAGTGGAAAACTCCAAAGTTGATGGGCCTCTCTTGCAGATTTTATTTATGAACAATGTCATTTCTAAGTAAGTATTTCCAAGAAAAAACAATCCTGACAGGAAATAGGAATTTTTTTGTTAATTTTGGATATATTAGTGTAGTGCCCAATGGATGGATGCGCTTTTTATTTAATAGCATAAACTTGTTGAACTTGAAAGGGAGAAATAATGGGCAATATGAAAACAATATTACTTTCATTAGCAATATCTGCAATTATGTGAATATCTGGAACTATCATGAAGTGAAGTGTGAATTCCAGGAGCTTGGAGCGAGCCTGAAGAGCAGTTTGAATTTCAGGAATGTTGTGGGTAAAGGCAGGAAATGAAATTTTCCCCCTGCCTGAGTTGATTTTATGCCACACTCAGGGTGCTCCCAAACAACAGATTGAGTTCCCCTTGGGTGGGGTTGGGAATGGGGCAGAACAGAATTCCACTGCCTCTTCTGTGAGTTCTTTAGGAAGTGGGAAATGCTTTTAAAAACAGCCCTGTGGCTTTGTTGGAGCCTTGCTGGTGTCTGATCTGTCTGTGCTGTTTCCTTCCCCCTGTCCCAGGCGCTACCACCAAGAAATCGAGGATTTTGTTTTTAGCTTAGTTCAGAAATACGAAGAGCAGAAGAAAAGTGAGCAAGAGAAAACACACCTGAATGCCAAGCCACAGGTACTGCCAAATGCAGATTGTTCTGAGCTGCTCCTTCTCCCTCACCTCTTCCTGGGGGGAACCTGGCAGTGCTGCCCTGTTAAATGGGAACAGAGCTCAGGCCAAGGAACAAACCAGTGCTGTGGAACCATTTGTGCCAGAGATGGAGCCCAGGGTAAAGAAAAGATCCTTTCTGCCCCTCAAAATGCTGCTTTGAAATTTCACTCAGGGCAAATTAAATAATCAAGAAGAGACTACAAAGTATAAACTTGAAGCATCCTCTTGTGATGTGTTTGGCCCAACTCTATGTTAGAGGATATCCAGCAAAATCTGAAAAATTACACTTTCTTCTCCTAGTTTAGAACTTTGAGTTGTCCTCAACATTCAGTTTGGATAAAAGGGTGGAATAGCACATTTCTCTCCATCTTTCCCTGGGCTTTTTGGTGAGAATAAAGATGTTGTTGTGCAGCACATCCTCACCAAAGGAAACCCAAGAAATGAGCTGTGTCATGCTCTGGACTCTGGAGAGCATCATGGCCAGTGTGGACATCCCAAAGGACAGCAGCTGAACTGCACATCCTGTGCCTTTTCCCAGCTTCACTAATTCAGGAGCTCTTCCATTTAACTGTTATTTCCAATTCATTCTTTCTCTTTTTGCTTTTCCTGCCAGCCCTCCAGTGTTGTTTTGGAAGAGGACTGTAAAACAGCCAGCTCATCTTCTGCTAAAAAAATGAAAGAAGCTTTTAGTGTAAGTTTTTGACTGTGCTCTGCCACGGTAGGTCTGACTCTTCATTCTACCTATTCAATAAACTGCCATTAAAATAAGATCTGTGCACTGCTATTACACTGATAAATCAGATTTAAGTTCAGCATGTCTTGGCTACATCAGTGAAAAAAATCTTACTTGTCCAGGTGTGGGTGTTTACTGTTTGTAAATTCTTACAGAACGGGGGAAAAAAGCCTGCAATTGTTTCAAGCAGTGTAAATGTATAGAAATACTACAGATCTCACCTGAATGCTGCCACGTTTCTGACAATTCTCTGACTTTTTCTCTGCAGGTTGTAGGAAGTGTTGTGTATTTTACCAATTTTTGTCTCGATAAACTGGGACAGCCCATATTAAATGAGAATCCACAGCTGACAGAAGGATGGGAAATCCCAAAGTATCCTGTTTGCTAAAACATCTTGATTCTTTCTGGTTGTCAAATCCAAAGAGTTCCAGCTGGTAAATTGAACTCCAGTTCTCTTCAGTAGATTTTATGTTTCTATCCAAACCATATCAGTCATTAGAGATGGAAAGTTTTAACGAGTCATTAATGGCTTTTTGACTCAAAGAAGTATTTTGATGTGATTGACTTATTGATTTTTTAGGCTTGTCCTTGGGAAGGTTGAATGCCTTATGCCCATAAATAAAAAATACAACTTGGGAATTTAGGAATTTCCTGGGCCAGTCCCTAATTAGGTTTGGAATGCCAACTCTTTGCAGGTTGAACAAGTTTCCTCCCTCTATAAAAGGGAGAAGAAAAGGGTTTGGCAAACTCAAATATGTGCTGGAAGATGGTTTTTTATTAAAATAGAGTCATGGTATGACAGGGTTTGAGGATCCAGTTTAAAGGTGGTTCCTGACTGTTTATTAAAGCCCCAGTTTGAAAGGTGGAGTTGAGGGAAATGTTGAAAAAAGTTGGGAAGTGTTGAAATAATTTTTTAGTGCTGTAGCCTCCCATGGCAAAAAGAAATGGGACAAGAAATTTCCCAAGTGACCTCATCTTCCCAGTTTTCCAGTCTTGCTTCAGCCCTGGAAATATTCAGGACAAGAACCAATTTCACAGCTCATTTCTGCAGTATCTGCTTCTCAGGTTTGCAATAAAGGTCATTTTTTGTGTTAAAAAATTGCTTGTACCTGAAAAAAACCTGCAAATTTACAATTCCCTGACCTCTGGCTGAAGGGAGTAGATCCCTAACGGGAATTTCTCCTCAAATGCCAAGTTAAGGGTGGAAGACTTTCCTGTCTTCCAATTTAGCTTTGATGTTGTTCTTTAAATGTACTTTTTGCATCTTTTTTCAGAGCTCCCAGAGCTGATATTAACCCTAAACCAGCCCTTTTTTGAGGGAAATGGTGCATCAGGTGCTTCTGAAGGACCAAAATACTCCACTCAACAGGCAGTTTTTTCAAGCTTTGACAAAATGTTATCTTTTCATTAAGACTAACCAAAATGTTGTGTTTTTAATAAGATTGCTGGGAGGCATTTCAGAATTGTTACCTTGAGGTTCCTGCCTATAAACAAGAGGGTTTTGGGTTTAGCTGAAAAAAGAGCAAAATTGGGTTTTGGGGTACAAACTGTGCAGGAGGAAACAGCATAAGCTCATCTTAGCAGATGGTTTGCAGGAGGTATTATTTTAGAGTTTATACTCTGGATTTCATATCAAGGACCCATCTGTAACTTCATGCAGAAAAGTCAGGATTCAGAGCATTATGAAGGTTTCACTGATATTTTAAACAAAACTGAAATTTTGCTTCATCCAGTAGCAGTTCCTTATTGAAATCTAAAGATACCAGCAAGTTTTCAGCCAGATTCTCTCCCTAGATGGACAAGAAATACAAGTCAAACCCAAAAGGTTTGTATTCCTCTTAAATATCAAGTTTTGAGCTGAAGAGTTCACGTGTCCTCTGTGATTATTCCCCAGTTAATCAACCCTTGGACATAATTTAATGGGTTTAAATTAATTAAACCAGAGCTGAGCTTTGCAGTCTGTGGGTCTTTATTGGCTTTCTTTAGGAAGGGCCTAAAACCAATGTGTGAAAACTGTGAATTTTATATCAGAACTGATCTCAGAGGGGATTGTGCAGTTTTGAGGGGAGGTGAGAAGCAAAGTGAATTCAGTTTCCACCTGACAACTGGTTTGGTCTTTAGAGCAGCTTAAAATCCCTGATTTCAGGTGCAGAGAAGACCAGGAAAGCTTTTAGTGGGAATTTCAAAGATGGGGGGAATGCTGAGCTAAACTGGTGTGATTATTGCTGTTCCTGAATGGAAAGCAGATGGAAGGGTCATGCTCAGGGTATGGGCCAGTGATGCAGTACCCACAGAAGGTTCCTGTGCGAGTGAAGATGCAGTACCCACAGAAGGTTCCTGTGCGAGTGAAGATGAAGCACAAGACACTTCAGCTGATTTGGGGCTTCAGGAGGTTGGAGTGTTGGGTGGGTGACACTGGACACTGATTCTGGTGCCACCCTTTCATCTCCACTTCTGCCTCCTGCCCTAATTGGGTCAAAATGAATGTTGAGAAAAGAAATCTTGGTTTCCCCCCAGTGACATTGCAAATGTTTGCTGTCATGGCATGAATTCAGAAGGAAGATAAAAGCTGAAGGCAGCTGCAGTTCCATCCCAAGTTTTCACTGTTTTCTTCCTCAAGAAGTCTCAACCTCAGAATCTGTCAAGAACAAAAATTGCAAAGTGCTTTTATTGAACGCTGCAAAGTTGCTTTCAGGCTTAATTTGTTGTGCATTTTTTAAGCAGGCCCAAACCTCACTGTTTCAATTGTGGTTCTGAAGACCATCAAATGAAGGACTGCCCAGAGGTAAAGTTCTCACCAAGTATTCCCAAGATTGCTCTCCAAGGAATGTTTAATTAAAAAAAAACACACAAAACATTAGAGGTGCTGGGGTCAGAATGGACAAGTGGTTGATTAGATTATACTGCTGATATTATAAATTCTGACATCCTCAATCAAAAGGGAAATTCATGCTGTGCATCTTTTTATTTGTGGGGGAAACAAACTTTGCTCCATCCAATATTGAAATCCAAAGGTATCAGCAAATTTTCAGCCAGGTTCTCTCCCCAGATGGACAAGAAACACAAGTAAAACCCAAAAGGTTTTAACTTTGAATATTTTCAGCTTGAACAATCTGGTTTAGAGCTCTCCAGCTCCATTCCACCTGGTTGTGTCTGGGCTGGGAGATCAACAGCTGAGCACGAGGAGGGCAGGCAGTGCCAGCTGCTGTTGTCAAATATCACCTGAATATAAAATAACACACCTAAATTGTGAATTTACCTCTAAACTTGCCAATTTTCTTGTCTTTAAGCCACGGAATGCAGCTCGGATAAGTGAGAAGAGGAAGGAGTTCTTGGAAGCCTGTGGGGACACGAGCAATCAGAACTTCCAGCAGCGTTACCACGTGGAAGAAGTAGAAGAGAGGTTTGGAAAATTTAAACCAGGAGTGATCAGGTATCTCTTTTTCCTTCCACTGGAATATCTTCTCGACCTCTGGAGTGCCAGGTTTTCAAACTGGGGGTTTATTGTGTTTGAATTTGCCAAATGGAATCTTGCTCAGTAAATGGCAAAGATATTTTTCAGATGAAAACTCATTGCCAGCTTGCTGGTCCTCCCCTTTCCCGCGGTCCTTTCCCTAATTTAAGGAGATAAATGTTCCACTTTGACCTCTCAAATTGCAGATTTAGGATGGTCCTAATAAACTAAAAAAAAAAGCATGCCAAATTGTGAGAGGTTGGAGCTTTGAGTGCCCCTTCCTCTCTGTTCAGAATGTTTAAAAGAATCATAGTTTTATGTGGCAGTCTGCAAAAAAACACCTGTCTGTTGTGAGAGTGACATCAATCAGAAGTAGCAGGTTAAGTAAGTTGTTCTTGGTGTGGAATTAATTCTGTTAAAGCATGTGAGAAATGCAGAAAGTTAATATTGAATATCAGAGGTGCTTTGGATCTAAAATGGTTACAGCTTGGGATGGGGTTGAAAGGCAGCCCAGTTGGAGCTAAAATTCAACTGTCTCAACTCGACAGCGTGAAATGCAACAAAATGTTCATGCCCCTTTTTGCCAACAGTTTCAGAATTTGCTGTAATTTTGGTTTCTGTTTGTTCTGTGTTTGTTTTCTGGCTCAGTGGGGTCCTTCAGGATGCCCTGGGGGTCACGGACAAGAGCCTCCCTCCCTTCATCTACCGCATGCGCCAGCTGGGCTATCCCCCGGGCTGGCTCAAGGAGGCCGAGATGGAGCACTCAGGACTTGCTCTTTACGATGGCAAAGGTGAGGAATGTGGGGCTGGAAAGCACCCTCAGTGCTCAGGAGGCAGCAAAGTGGCTGGTTTGTAAAGCTTCATCTTCCTCGTGCAGGAGGGAGAAAGTTGCAAATCAAGGGTTTTTTTCAGTCATGTAAAAACAGTCCTTTTTTATCGAGCTGTGATGTAACAGTGAGAGCAGTTCTGTAGGGCTTGGGTTGCACAGATGAAGATTGTCCATGTGATTTCACTGTTAGAACCTGCAGTTCCTGTGAAACTGTGCAGGACTTGCACATCACAGAATCCCAGGATGTTCTCAGTTGGAAGGGACCCACACGGATCACCGAGTCCAACTCTTAAGTGAATGGCCCCTGCTGGGATCAAACCCACAACCTTGGTGTGATTTGCATCATTTCCTCTTCCTTTTTCTCTTCTTTATGAAAGAAACACCTTTTGCAGCTCAGTAACTCAGTTGTTTATAGGAAGACTAAGAAGACCAACCAGCAAACAACACATTTCTTGAAACCCAACTTGTAAAGTAATTCATCAGCTGTTTGCTCTGACCAGTGTTTATTCTGCACCTCAGAACTGTCCTGGGGCCAAATTCTGGGGGTGGTACATGAAGAGCTGTAGGTTTAGGAATCCCCAGTTGGGTTTCTGGGGAAGCTTCGTGCAGGTATCTGATGGATTTGGTCACTGTTACTGCCCTTATGGATTATAAAATCTCCTAGCAGTACTTACATTCCAAAACTCTGTTCTTACATCCTGTGGATTTTTTTTCAGTACCTCTCAGTTCTTAATTAACATCACTAATAATTATATTTCCCTGCAGGTGAAGGTGATGCGGAAGATGAAGAGTCTCCCCAACACAAACGTATCACTTACGATGTCTCCAAGTTGGTAAATTATCCAGGCTTTAATATATCCACTCCCAGTGGCATCCCAGATGTAAGTAGCTGTTCTCTGCCTTCTAAATATCGTGCTGAGTGACAGTAAATGCTTTTAGTTTTGTATTTTTGCATCTGGCAATTTTCATTGACCAGTCTCTTACTTTGAAGCCCCTGGTTTGGGGCTGGGGACTGTTAATTAATGGGACATGGATCTGACTGATACCTGTCCTGAGTCCTGGGGGTGGGTCTGACAGTACTTTTTTGGGGGTTAATTCCATTATGACACCAGCAGCAGCCCAGCAGGATAAGTCAGTGGTTTTTAAACACAAAACTTCCCCCATGAATGGCTGTTCCTTCCATACAACGAAATTTGCTGAAGGGGGAATATGAAAATTAACTCCACCAGACCAGGAACTGCCCAAGCTCTGCAAAGCTTTCCAACAACCTTTGTGTGCTCTCCCAAGCTCAGAGCACACCAAAAAATCTGTGGGTGCTGCACTTTGATTCTCTAAAGCCTCTTAACCTGCTGGTGGTGAATTTGATCTCTGATGTAATGCCTGTGCATTAAAAAGAAGCACTTGGGCACTTTACACTTTACATTTGCCCATTTAGTGTTTTTTTTTCATTCAGCATTCTTAACCAAAGTTCTCAAGTTTTTTCAAGTTTTCACTAAAAATGAAGTTTTTGCAAAATAAGCCTTTTTTTGCCTGGACAGTTATTTCAAGGGGAAGTTTGTAGATGTGCCACAAATGTTCAAATCTAGTTATTACTTTGATTAATGAGGCTTTTGATGAGAAATTCATCTTGGCCTGTTAATCTCTCGGTGTTTCCTTTAATTTTTACTGGAGTGTTATTAACCAACCACCTGCAACATTATTTCTCTTTTTTTTCTCTCTCTCTTTGCTGCAGGAGTGGCAGATCTTTGGTTCCATCCCCATGCAGCCATCTCAGCAGAAGGATGTTTTTGCTCACTACCTTTCCAATTTCCAGGCAGTGAGTAAATTTCCTTGTTGTTATAAACACAAAGGGTTGTCCTGCAGTCAGTGCAGGCAGTGATTTCTTGCTTAAAATCTCCTTTTTTTGCACCAGGGGACAGAGTTTCTTGTTGACACCAAAGGGGTGTGAAACGCTGCTCTGGCTTCTCTTGTTTTACCAAAACTGCTTCATGGTTCAAATGAATTCCATTATTTAGTTAATAGCCTGCACTGATTTATAAAGAATTGGGAAAAAAGGTTGCTATAAACTTTTACAGCCTAAAAGTTATCTTAGTTCCAGATTGCCTTAATAATGAAAAGCTTCTTTGCCATGGTCATGGCATCCCTCAAATGTCAGTGGGTATTTACACTCTGAGTCCCTAAATCTTTATATACTTATAAAATCCCTTTAGGGAGGTTCTTCTAGCTGGAAATGTTACCCTGTACAGTTTAATACTAATTCTTTTTGCTCTCTTGGATAATTCCTCTTCAGCCAAGTCCCAAATCCAGCAATAAAAGGGCTGCACCTCAGTCGAAGTCTCATCACTCCAAACGACCGAGAGAAGACAGTTTGGAGGTGGCAGCAGCTGACATGGACCTGGACTCTGGTACACTCCCTCTGCATGTTTTTGGGGTTTTCTTTTCTTAGTTTCAATTTTTATTTTCAAAATAACTTGCTCTGCATTAAAATGCCAGAGTTCAAGGAAGGCAGTGTGTTAGTGGTCATGCTGGTGGTGATTAATGCCAGTGCATTTTGGGTTGCTGTGACTGTCACAGGGACTGGCAGATCCTCCACCCCAAGGAGGTTTCAGGGCTGCTCTGTTAGGTCACAGATTCTGATCTCATTACTTCAGGTATATCCTAAAAAAACTTCTAAACAGAAGACCTGTAAGTATTTGGATGAAATAACATAGAACTTACAAGCTTTCAGCTCCTTAAAGATGAGTCCATCTCAAAGGAGGGCTTAGTGTTGTTTAAATGTTCAAAGAGCTGGAGAAACTTCTGGGTTTCCTTTTGGATCTGCTGTGAGGAATCCTTCAGAGTGCAATGAGTTTGTTCTTAATATATTCAAGAGTGATTTTTTTCCTTGAATGAGTAGCAGAGTAAAAATTCCCCAAACCATGATTTTGGTGGATATTAAAACCTTCACAAAGTTTGCTCTGCCTCAGCTGAAAGCCAAGGATGAGAAGACATAAATCAGGTAGTTAATCAGTCCTGGTCTCAGATTTCAGGTTCTAACAGGTGTCTTTTAATCTCTTCCTAGATCTGGAAGCGGCACAAAGGTCCCAAACTCCCAACAGTTTTCAATTCCAACCTCCTCTGCCACCTGGATCTCCATCCATGTCCACCCCTCCTCCCATACCCCGGGGAACACCCCCACTGACCCCCCCTCAGCCCTCAACCCCCACCCGTTCCCCTGCGGCCAGGACTGCTCCACTGAACCCTTCCAGTGATATCCCTCAGCCCAAAATTGTGGACTCTGTCATGGATGAGGACACCCTGACCCTGGAGGAGCTGGAGGAACAGCAGAGGTTGATCTGGGCAGCTCTGGAGCAGGCAGAGAGCACCAACAGTGACTCTGATATCCCTGTGGACACACCTTTAACTGGCAATTCCCTCACATCCTCACCGGCCAGGAATGAGGTGGATCTTGTTGCTGAGGGCAGGTCACCTGAGAAGGTGATCCCAGTGGAAACTGGGTTTTCTGACACGAGTGACCAGATAGCAGAAAATGAACATTCTGTAACGAGTCCTAATCCAGGAGACACTTTAAATGACTTGAAGGAAAATGCCGATAATGCCGTTTCGGAAGGCGTGCTAGATAACCCCGTTCCTGCTCCCAACCCCCAGGAGGACGATGGGGAAAGTCCAGGAGGGAATAAAGTGACCACAAGCACTGAATCATCTGCTAAAAAATCCAGCCTTGTTCCTGACATGAGCAAATTTGCTGAAGGAATAACACCCTTTGAGTTTGAGAACATGGCAGAGTCCACGGGGGTTTATCTACGGATAAGGAGCGTGTTAAAAAATTCCCCGAGAAACCAGCAAAAGAAAAAGACTTAAACCTCACCTGGTCTTCCCTTGTTTTCTTATGTCCAAATCCCAACTTCCTTCTGTTTCCTCCTCTGGTTTTACAGACTCAGATGACCTTCCTCATCCTCTGGTGGGAAAGAGAAAATCTTGACAAATCCATTTCTGCCCCGTTCTTCCTTGGAACTGAAGTCACTGCAGAGCTTCCACATTGACCAGGCCCACCAATTGCAGCCAGAAAATATAGAATTTTCCCAAATTCCACTAAGGAATAACAGGCCTGTTGATTTGTTAAGAGCATTTTACTTGCCAATACTCAAGACTCTAAAAAGAGGAGTTTGTGGTTTGGTGTCCATTACTTTGGCTGAGATTTTTATTGTCCTTGAGTTTCAGGTGGATTGGTGATTTTTTTAATATCTGTCCTTTGTACAATAATCTACACTTTATACATTTTGCTAATTATCCTGTAGATAAGTTTAATATATTCAGAATGTTTTTAAAAAGGTTTAATGTTAAGATTTCCCACATCAAAGTCCTGGCAATTGGATGAAAATAATGGGGGATTACAGTGCTATTTTCACCAGTTGGAGTATTTTTATAAATTATTTATGTGGGTCTGTTTTAATTACCACTGTACCTTTTGTACCATCATCCTGCCTGTAAACTTGCTGTACAGACATGCTCGTGGTTGTGTACAGAGGTTTAATAAATGGGCTTTTAGCTAAAGAGCTTTTCATGGGAGTCCTAAACCAGCCAAATGCTGAGTTTTGAAATTCAGCTGCTAAAGATAATTAGAAAAAAAACAAGCTGATCAACATGAGAGTGAATAAAGCTAAATATTTTCGGAAGGGCCACAACTGGTGGGGTCAGATTTTTATAATCAAGGAGCTGCTGCAATTATTTTAGCTATTAAATAGAGCCTCACCACAAAATGCAGTTTCTGTAAGCTGAAGAGTTGCCCACTTTTGAATCTTAGAAGTGTTACAATTGTGCTGATTTTCCCTTTTTTTCCCTTCTCTGTTGTCTTCAGAGGGATCTGTAGGTGAAGTGACTGTACTTGACTCCCATGGCCAAGAGAGGGAGCACCAGATCCAGGAAACTTCCTTGGAGCTGGGAAAGCGTTGGCAGGAAAAGGCTTCCCGAGTGAAATGCCACTTCAGCCCAGGGAGATGCACCATAAAGCAAAGGAAAGCAGAGTAAAGCAAAGCATTTTCAAGTAGCTAAGAAAAAACTTGTGAAGGGGGGGATGTGCAAAGGTGGTTTTTATCTGATAACACCAGAGACTGAACCCAATTCTTTACAATTCTCAGCATTGCAGTTGGTGCACATTGGCCAAAGCTCCTTTAAATGCAGGATATTGGTACACTCTGCATTTCAGTGTCTGAGGAATCCCAGACTTTTTGCACTTAAAGCCTTGAAATTTATTTTTCTTCCCCTCTAAACTTTCCAGGAAGGTAAACCCAACTTGCCTTTATATGTGACCAGCTTGTCTTCTGAGAGGCTGAAAAACCCTTTTTGCTCATTCCCCAGCTGAGTTTACGTGGTTGCATTTGGAGAGCGAGTCGAGGTAAATGTTCTTTGTACGTGCTGAAAGGAAAGGCTTTTCCCTCACAGCTGAGAGGAGAAAAAGCATTTCTGGAACAGGAGACAACAAGCACCATGTTGCTTCCAGCTCCTGCACACCCCAAAAGGAGCCTCTCTGGGGAAGCACGTGCAGATCTGGCACTTCCCTCCAGGCCTCCTCCTCCTGCCTGGACTGAAATCCAGTCATTCCAGTTTGCACAAACCCTGCTGAGCTCATGTGCTGCGTCACTGCCACGTGGGGACAGAGGGATGTAGGGCATGAGGTAACAATTCCAGTGCACACACCTTTGGGGGGGTGGAGCTGCTAAACAGCCAGTCCTCTCTCCACACCTCAGAAGATGGGTTTTTAATGGCTCTTATGAAATGCTGCTGTAGTAGCAGGACAGCACTCAAAGATTCTGCCTTGCCCCCAGGAACCACAAGGTGAAAATCATCTTTATGGGCCCTCTGTGTTCACAACGAATTCATCCTCAATCACCTCATTATTGGTCACAGTAGATAAAGAAACCAGCTGTGACTGGAATACTTCCCTTTGCCTTTCAAACTGTGAAGAAAATTTCTCTAGAAGTTCCTGCAATATTAATTTTTTCTTGAAATCAGATTTTTGTGGTGCATGTGTTGATCATGGGCAGCCTGTGGCAGTGACTGTGTAACTTCTGGCGTTAATTTTAGAATTAATTTGAGGGGTAATCATACAACATTCTGGGCACTCAGAACTCTTCTAACTTGTTCTTTTAAATCTTCTCTTTTCAATGGTCCTTTCTGTGGAGGAGGCAGAGAGAGCAGAGCAGAACCAGTAAGTAAAACTCCCCCTGTATTTACCTCTGCTCTAAGGCAGGGTGAATGAGGGATGGGGAGTTATCCCTCTTGTGATTAGGGATGCATTCATCTCCATCCCTTCCCATTCATCTGTAATTCACTGTTCTGTCAAGGGCTCCACGTCGTTGCTCTGAAGATGTTGGTAATTGCTGAGGGTTTTAATCTGTCAGCTGCAACTCCTCCAAGGGGGGTTGGATATTGAAACTGCAATCAGATCACACTGCAAGTTCTGAGGCAAAGCTGAATAGCAAAGTATTTCTGGGCCTTTTAAGTGCCATTCCCATGGTGATGGGTGTGGCATAATAACCTAGATTAGGGTTGAAATGAATGAGTAATAAAATCTGTGATGAGGTGGGTATAGTGTGAGCAGGCATCACTCACATTTTCCCACAGATCCCTGTTGGCAGAGTCCTGCTGTTTACCTACAGCATTTGGAACAGCAAAAAAAATGGGTTTAAAAACGCTCATGCACATTTAAAAAATCAAATCTGCCCAGTCTTCTGGGGATCAGGTGGGAAGTTGTCCCTTAAAAAGCTTCCAGTTTTTAACTTGCATTTTTACAACCCAATTCCCGGTGCTTGAAACGTCACGAGAGGAGAACGAGCCGAGATTCTAGAAGAGATCTGAGAGATGGGGTAGCTGCTAAAAATAACTATTTGCCTGCAAAATCTAAAGCAGCAGAGCTGGGGATTAAAAAAAAAAATTAAAAAAAAAAAGGGAAAAACGAAGAGGAGGCAAAAGCTCCAATATAATTAAAGTGTTCCACATGCCTTGGAAGTTGCCATGGCATTCGTGGTACCTCCAGTCTGCTGCAGGGCTGTGGTGCTGCCTCTGGGAAGCAAAAATGCCACTGGAGATTGATGGTGTTCCTGAGAACCCCGTCACAGCCCCATTTTGGGGGTGGCACAGGGTGAGTCAGAGGTAGGAACTGGTGGTGATCACTGGAGAAGCTTAAAAACAGGATGGATTTAATGACATGGTAATTACTGTGTGGCAATTGGACACTTCCTAAACTTTGGGGAACTACAGGCAGCAAAGAAGTTACATAAGATTTCTTTACAGTGTATATTTATGTGACTGAATAAACATTTCTTTGCCCTTTCTTTAGAATTCATCACTCCATAGGAGCAAAATCCTCCTGCTTTGCTTCTCTGGAGGTGAGAATTCAGCTTTTGTTGGTATTTCCAGGAGGGGTAGAACGATCTGCATAGCCCCTGTTAATTAACAGACTGGCTTCTCAGTTACCTGTGCAATGAAACACATCAAGATGAACGTTGTTGTTAGTTTAAGCACCTCGTTTAACCCACCGTGCAGAAAGGAGTCTTTTTTTGTCAGTTTATAAATACTGTTTGCTGTTGTTTTGCCCACACAAATAATGCAACATCGGAGAAAAGCTTTTCGTGGGAAACAACAACAGAGAACGTGGGTTTAAAGAGCTTTTTTGTGCTGCTGCTGCTGGTTGGTGTGGCTGATGTAGGGAGGGGAACCAGTAAATTCATGAGGTGAGTTGACCTTGGCTGGAAATCAACTGCCCACCAAAGCCATTCCATCTGCAACTGGACAGGGGAGCCACCCCTGTATCCCCCCCCAGCTACCAAAACCTGGCACACAAACCCAACACAGCACAGCAGGAATGGGAACACTTTTGCAGGCTTTACAGAAAAGAAACTCCAGAAAACAGCAGAGCAAGTTCCTGTGCTGGGATTTTTGAGGCAGCACTTCTGTGATTAAAAAAAAAAGAAAGAAAGAAAGCTAAAGCAATTAGCTGCTTTTTCTGTAGCAGATGTGACCATCAGTTCTGTAAAGGAGCTGCCAGATGTACATATTGAAGAGTTCATCCAGATGGAATAAAAATCCTCTGCTCAAAATCTTCCTACTTGGGTGGATACATCCCAGTGAATAGAAAAATGGATTTCATAAGTCAAGAGATCTTTCAATTTAGTTCTTGAGGAAGAACAGTTCAGTGATTATTCACAAAGCTTCGACAATTTTGGACCCTTCAGAAATCTGAAAAAGGACAGAAACAATTGCAACTGGTGTTCCCACATTATTGGAGAGAACAATTTTCATTCTAAAGGGAGCCTTGTACTTGTGGCCAGGATGCCAGCAGTTATGTCAGCATCCTGAATATCCCTGGAGCACCCAGCAATTCCTGTTCCATAGAGGTAGGAAAATGCCTGTATATTATGTGTTGACTGATCTGATCATGCAGAACAGAAAATAAGAGCCACTGGGACTGGAATCAAAGATATTCCGGCTTTCAATCATATTTAATCCTTTATAGGAGCATGGTTTATAACACCAGCATCTTTTTTATAATGATTCCTCCAAATTGGCTGTGACCTACTGGTGCAGACTGGTACAGAGGGGCTGCCAACCATCCCTAATTGGGATGAACTAAGGTACAGCTGCTCTGAAGCTGCTTTTTCATGGCCTTGCAAGGGAGTAGAGTTGCTTACACATTTGAACCATATTTTGTCTGTTATTTCACCACTGTTATTGCTTCCACTTTATTACAAGTTCCAAATAACAGCATGAAGGTTGCAATTCTTTGCTTCCATCTTCAATAACTGACTTGTTGCTGTGCCCCGTTCTGGACACATCAGCCTAAAATTGCTTATGAAATGTTAGTGCTGTGCACTGAACAGCAAATGCTTGGAATGGACTCACATGGTGACAGATTACCTGAAAGCCAAACATTTCAAATGAATGATGGAAAATGCTGGCAAGCACAAAGGTTCACCCCTGTGGCTCTCAAGCCAGCAGATATTTTGGGCAAGTTTGCTGTAAAGTTAGTCTGACTGTCCAGTTCTAATTGCAGGTTTTGTGTTAGGGGTTATTTCCGTAGCCAGGGGCTACGGGGTCATTTTTAAAAATGCAGTTCTTTGCTGGCTCTGCACTTCTAAACACAACCCAATATTTAAATCCTAAAGTCCTTATTCAGCAAAACTTTTATCGAATTTTGCAGGGAGAAAGAAGGGTGGCTGTTCATGGATTCCAGTATCTGTTTCACCATCTAATGGCCATGACAAGAGATTCTATTTAACATTTAGGCAGTGAAATTCTAACAAACATTGCTAAATGCTGATGTAGTTGAAACCCATTATTTGGGGGACTGCGTCACACCATTCTGTGCTTTACTGTGCTGGGTCAGTGCCAGAGAGCGAAGCCAAAATGAGACACAAATTGCAATCAGTCCCCAGCCATGGAACTGCTCTCTCATCACCCTTTTGTTCGAATGGCATCATGCAGAAACCCTGCGAGCTCCGAGGCTGCAAACTGGGCTTTGCTTTGTGATGAATTCGGTGGGGACGGGCCAGCCCTGGCTGGGCTCTCCTGTTTGGAGCGGAGCTGTTTGATTCAGCCTGGAAAATCGGCATTAAATGCGTGCTGATGGCGTTGGAGCCGCTGCTCCAGCTGTTTAAACTTCAGCACCGGGATAACGCCAGCTTCCAATGTGTTGCTTCACCAACACAATGAAAACACGACAGGAAGAGAAAGGACGACAGATCTCTGGATGACAAATTCCCAGGCGTCCAAAGGACAAAAGGAAAATGGAGAGAAGCAGCAGACAGTGAAGTTATTCACCCACCAGAGCTCTGCGCTTCACACCTCCCTGTCTGCGCCCACCCTCCCTCCCCCTCCCACCCAGCCCGCCGGTGCCGCAGCGCTCCCCGGGCGGGGGGTCCGGGACCCCCGCTCAGAGCCGGGGCCGGGCAGAGCCGCTCCTTCCCCTGGGGCGAACAAAGCGGGGGGCGGACAAAGGGGCCCGAGGGGCCGCGGGGGGATCTCGGCCCCGCCGCCGGTGCCGCCGCCGCTGCTGCTGCTGCTGCAGTCCCCGCCCCGGCGGGCGCAGACGTTGTGCCCGCCCCGCTCCGCCTCCTGCGAGCCGGGGCGGCGCCGCTGCAGAGAGGGAGCCGGGCAGGGAGCAGGAGCCGGGGCAGGAGGAGACGGAGGCGGTGGAGGGAGCGGTGCCCGGCGCTGGCGGGGTGAGGTGGCGGTGCGGGGCCGGGGGAGGCCGCCGGCGGGGCCGTGCGGGGCGGGCGGCGGGGCGAGGGCGGGGGGAGCCGCCGCCGCCTCCCGCCCTGGGGCCTCCGCGCTTCCCGTGCGGGCGCCGCGGGCGGGCGGGCGCGGGGCGGGTCTGAGGGGACGCGGCTCGGCGCTGAGGGGGGCTCTGAGGGGCCGGGCGGGCCGAGGGCTGTTGAGCGGCCGCCACACGTGCTGTGCCGCCCGGGCCGCCCCGCCGGCTCCGAGCCCAGCGCCGGGGCTCGCCCGCCTCACACCCGTCAGCCCCCGGCGGGACGGGGCCCCGGCCGGGGCTGGAGCCTCGCCGGCCTCGCCCCCCGCCGCCCTCAGGGGGCTGTGAGGGGCAGGTGGGGACTCGAGGGGCTGAACGCCCTGCTCGGAGCTCGCCCTTGGAAACTGCGGCGCTGTGGCTGCTTCTTGGTGGCGAGAGCGCGTGATTCTGGGGAGGAGAGGTGGGAATATTCCTCATATTCCTCGGTAAATGCTGACCTGCAGTTCCCAGCATCCTGCACTTTACATCCTGATATCTCACCGATGAACGATTCGCCTTATAATTTACCTTGGCTTTTAATTTATTTTTTTTTTATGTGGTTTCGTTTTCTGCCCGCTCCCCATCCTTGTGTCGTTCCCAAAGCTCCTGATTTCCAGGTGAGCTGCCCTGGCGTCCCCCTCAGGTGGCTCAGCAGAGTTCGCTGCCATGTTCTAGCCAACCTTAGAGCTGCGGGGTTCCCGGGAACAGGCGCTGCTCCAGGCCCCTCCTGCTTCCCGCTATAGCACTCGAGCCGCTTCCTCAGGCCATGCAGTGCTCCCTTTTCTGTGCCACAGCAATGGGGCACAAGGTAATTGCTGCTGTTACTCACATGGTAATGTGGCTCCTGCCGCATGAAAATCAGCAGCGAGTTTTCCCTTTCATCCCTGACATCTTTGTTCTGGTCCCGCGGTTTAAATGATTTTTAAAAATATAAACAAACAGAAGCCAACGCCACCGGAATGCCTTCCAAAGGGAGGGAAATTTAGTCTGGGGTTGTATATATTTGAAAATATGATTATGAAATGAAGTCTTGTCCCTGCCCATCCCTTCACTTACCCCGTGTGCTGCATGGGCAGGGCTTTATGGAAGTTCACAGGTTGCATTTGAGCTCTTTGAGCAGAAGGATTTTCAAACATGTGACACCTGCGTTGGCAAGTAGGAAGAAGAAAGGAAAGAGGTGCAAAAGAGGAAATGCCTTTCTGGTGGCTGCTTTGCAAAGAAAGAGCAGAAATATGGGTGTAATTCTGAAACCAGCAGCGGCAGAGAGAGGTTTTTGTGACGTGTGTGTCTGTGTGCACCTGCTGCAACATGTAGGGAGACAGCAAAGCAAATCCCTCCCCTCCACCCAGCAGCAGCATATCCTTGTCTGAGGAATGTGTGACTGCTCAGGTACAAAACCTCTTCGTTCACGTGCTGAGGATTGTTAGTTCTTGGTGTAAAAGGATGAGATTTCAGGGTTCTCTTCCAGCCCATACGTGCTGGAATGTTTTCTGTCTGTGCTGAAGTGCACTAAAGCTTTGTGTGTATCCAAGGATGAGTTGGCTGGAGCAGAAAAGCTTGGAGATGTGACCTCAAATGGCCGTCTCTTTAGGGATCAAGAGAGAGGTTTTATTTGGCGGAAGAAATAGTTTTATGTAATTTTTATGGTTTCTCCTAAAGAGAAGATCTCAGCTTTCTAGGGAGGGCAGAAAAGCAGCTGTCCTGTATCCTCATCCCAGATGTATCCTGTAGGGAATAACAGCCTCTCTCCTCATGTGATTATACTGTAGGAAGAGCTCTCTGTGCTGATTGCTGTGACTTCCTAGAGCTCCTGGAGATTTCCTCAGTCACATTTGTAGCTCTTCACCATCTTCTGAGTGTGTGAATATCCAGGGTAAATACTTGCCTTTATTTGCTCAGCCTGGGCAGGTTGTATAACTCCTTCAGTGTTCCTCCTTTTATCCTTTTAGCCCTGTGAAAATTTTCCTCGGGAGGGACTGAGGCCGTTCCAAAACAGATCCTCCTTAAAAAGGAGCGGAGCTGCCAATATGATTTTTTCAGAACTGCTTTTCTAAAACACTGGGGTCAAATGTGAGCTCTGTATGTTGAATGTGAGTCTTCCACTGTTTGAACATGAGGGCCATGAATGAATGCAGCTCTTGTTGAATCCTCTGGCGTTCCCTGGGGACTGCTGGCTCTGCTGGCACGTAGGAAAAGTAACTCGCCAGAATCCTTCTTGGAGCAGCATGTTTGGAAATGCCTCAGCTGGCTGGTGCTTTGTTATTTAATGAAAGGCAATTATAGACTGCATTAGCTGTAATCTCAGCTCCAGTTTCTGCAGGAGCAACCATTTCATCCTGGCCCAGCAGAGCTCTGCCAGCAGCTCCCTGATGATTCAGACACCTCCCCTCTCATGTCAGTGCTTGTCCAGGTGTGTGTCCTCCACACAGCTTTATTTTTGCAGTGGTGTTGCTCTCGTGTGCCTGACCCTTCAAAACACCCCCAAATTTGGGGCCTGGTTCCAGGCCTCTGAAAGGCTGCAAAGGATTTGGAAGATGGATCTCAGAACAGGCTGTACAAGTTTCTTCTTTAACACCCCACCAGAGTTTTTCCACCTGGAATGTCTCATCAATTGTTTGTACAAACTCAGACAGAAGACTCTTGGGTGAATAGAATGCATTCTTTTAATTCATTTAATTCCAGAAGAAACACCATTAAAAGCTGTTCATTCCCCTGATCTTTATAATCTCACTGTCTATATTTTTAACTTATTATGAGAGGAAATTGCCAGGCAAAGAGAGGAGCTCAGTATTTTATGGAATCAGCTTATTTGACATTCTCATTCTGCTGCTCTCCCTGGCAGCAGCATCCACTCAATCACAGCAATATTTATCTAAGCTCTGAATTTGGGCTTGTACTTTGTTCTGTGCCAGCCCCACAAGCAGTCATGGTGCTAATTTAAAAGGCTCAGAACATGGGGAGCTAAAAAGGGACTGCTGACTTGCTGCTTTCCCCCAGTGTGAAACAGTTACAGTTCCACCCAAGTCTGTCAAAATGAAATCCTGCCTATAAAAAGCAGCATCTTTGTTTCAGCTGCTTCAGTTGTAATTGTTGTATTAAGGAGAAACCTTTGTGTCTTTGAATGGTTTGAGGCTGAGATGGTCTTTTCCTTCTCAGGGTTTCATTTGGACTTTAGATCCCAAAGAACTTAAACCTGATGCTTCACTATTCCGAAATCATCCTTTTATTGTGAGTGAGGTTTTTAAAGTGATCATTTTATTGATGCACTTGCTGAGATGGTTGGAGTGTTTTATCACCATCAGAGATCAGCGTGAACAGTCAAATCACTCTTGTTGTTATCAATATGGAGGGGCTTTGGGAAAGGGAAGAATTCCCTTGGAAAAATATAGGAAAGATAGTAAGTGATGGCAAGGGGCTTATCAAAAATTATTTACTTTCTCAGTTGCAAACTTTCTCTACTCCTCAATCCTTGATTCATTCCGTGGGGAATGATGTGCTGAGGAGGATCATGTGCTCTCTGAGCTTTTAATAGACCAGAGCAGCGATGTTTTTATAATCCATGTGTGCAGTGGCAACTTGAAGTGTTAGAGTTTGCATCATCTTAACAGCCATCAGCTCTTCCTGATTAATTAACGATAGGAGGAATCATTTTATGGCAACTGCACAGACTGTGTTTGAAATAGCAATAGGTTGGGAAAAAATTACCTGCAAATTGCCAGCCCAAAATAGGTTGGGGGTTTTTTTTGCTTTGTATTCAGCAGTCTTTGTGTTCCAATGGTTAATTTTTTTACCAAGGATCTGGTGGCATTCAGGAATGTGAATGAGCAGAGCAGGTTCTGGAATGATAAGATGAGGTGACTTAAAATGTCCTTTGCTGCAGAATTCAGATCCACAGGCAGAGCAGAAGGTTGGCTGAATTACCTTCCTCACAGCACTGCTGTAATATCTGACTGATGCTTTCAGCTCCTAACTAAGCCTCTTACTATCTCTGAGCTGATTCATCTTCTTCTTAGGGCAGTTTCTTCCTCACAGGAATTTGCCCCTCCTTCCCCCTTTCCCAGGCATGTGCTGGGAGGATCCTGTCTGGTAGAAAAGGAGCCACGTGTCTTATTTACCAAGGGAGCAATGTCCCTAAAACCCTCTCATTTTCAGTGGGTTTGGGTCCCAATAATGGTTGTTTTCCTAACTGTATTATATTTAAATTTTGTGTTATCTCCAAACCTAAAAACTAACCAGAGATGCACTTCTTCAAGGATCTGTGCCCTGTGAAATTCATATTTCTGTTAAAAACACAGTATAAAAGCTGAGGCTTTGAGGTTCATGTGGGATGAGTGTGTGCCTTTGGGAAGGGTTTAACCTCTCTGCAGTTCCTGTGATGGTTATTTTGGAATGAGCTAAAGAATGTCATAAGGATCCTGTGTGAATTAGGAGGCACTCTTGCTTATTTTCTTACTAAATTTTTATTTCCTGTACCAGTATCTGCAAACAACAGATCTGAAAGGTCTGGACTACTTTTATTCTTTTTTTCCTACCTGATCAGCTGAGTTTTAAATGCAAATTTTTTTTTCTGCCTTTAAAAGTGAGTACAAACCCCTGGTTTGATGGGCACATCCCAGCCCACGTGTTTGGATGCTGGCAGTGAGCAGAGCATCCAGTAACCCAAATAAATGTGATTTGATGGCACTTGACACGATAAACATCGAATTAAATAATGTCTTTTCTCATAGTAATGATGAATCTGAAAACTATATTCAGGTCATCACAATACTTGATTAATTGACATAAAAATCAGTGGTTTCTGGAAAGCAAAATAAAACCGAAGTCGTGTTTTTAAAATGCTCCCTTTCTCTAATTGCTGTGCTGAATGAGTAATCAAAAGTCAACCCTTACTCTGGTGAAATCCTAAATTCTTAATTCATTTGATGTTCTGGTTTCCTGGCCTGGAACAGCAGGTGTGCTCATCATTCCAGAGGAGCTCTGGAAAGTTCGAGCAGGGGAGGCTCCCAAATCCAGCCTTGTGGTTCAGCAACTCGGAATTGTGCAGCAGTGACTGTGCAGCTGAGACGTTCCCGGTGGATTTTGGGGGGATGTTTCACTGGGCTCTGGGATCTGGCACGTTTGACACACACAGAGGAATATTCCTAAAGAGGCAGCAAACACCCAGCAGTGCAGTGAGAAGGCTTTGATTTGGTTCAGTGCAGAATTGGGGTTGTATTTCTAAACTGTGCGTGAATAAATCCAACTAAAGGCATGAAGAGGTTTTGTAATTGTGTAGATTCTCTTTTTGTAGCAGTGTAAGAACAGCCCAGGAGACTGCAAATACAATCTGGGGAGCTGTGGTAGGAACTGGATCTCAATCAGGCAGGAGGTGTTTTATGAGCTTTGGTTTTAAGAGTGCAATAATTTTAGGAGTTGTGTTTGTGAAGGGTCAAAGCTCCAGGAGTAACTCATGGACCAGAGGAAAAAACTTTCCAGGTTCAAAATTCCAAGTTGCTTTCTCTCAACTCAAAACACTTGAGGAATAATTCCTGAGCTCAGCAAGGTGGCATGAACAGTTGGCAACAGTGGCACGAACAAGGGCACCAAACAGATACTTGAGAGATGCTGCTCAGATGTTTCCAACGTGGTGCTCCTTGTGGTGGGTTTGTCTCCCAGGAAGGTGAAGTTCCTGCACTGTGGTGGCCTTTGGAATACATTTCCCATGTAGCTTTCCCACATTTTCTGTTTTGGCCATGTCACCTTGATGGGATGGTCAGAATTTGATTTTTTAGAAACCTGCTGTTGATGCCCCGGGGATTGCTGATGGGCTCTGGATCCCTGGGAGATTGTTCAGCAGTTCTCTGTTCTACAAACCCCTTTTAGAATATTTACTCTTTATCTTTTTATCTGAATCTTTATATATCTTTTGCAAAGCACCTCTAATCTCAGCACAAGTGATGCTTAGAAATGCGTTGGCATTGCCAGGCACTTTCCATCCATATTTAGCCTGCTAATGGTGTTAACAAAGTTAAATATTAATCTTTTAATGTGAATTGTTCTGGAGAAGTTGTGCACGACCCGTGGTGGGTGATGATGGGTTAAAATAGTTGGTTTGTGGTTTGTTTTCTTATCCAAACAAACCATGAGTGGCGTTCCTGTTCCTGCCCAGGGTCAGGCTGGTGTGTGTGCCCTCAGAAATGGGAATTAAACCCTGTCCTGACTCCATCCAAACATTGGGCTGCTCCTCTTCTGGAATATCCTCCTTGATCCTGCACCAAAGGGATGAACAACCTGCTGCTCTCCATGGAAACACCTCATCTCTTCCCTGGGAGAGAGTGGTGAGGAGGGATGTTGGCAAATGTCCCTTCCTTAAATTGTCATCGCTGTTTCAAATATTTCCCCAGTTTGCTTTAATTCCTGCACTGCCTGAGCTGAGCAGGGACAGAGTTGTGGCCACGAGCTCATCAAGAACAGCTGGAATTAAAGATTTTAGACATCTCCAGCCTAAACTACTGTGATTCCACTGCTGCTCTTAATTTCTCGTCACGACTAGAGTGTTAAGTTAGGTTAGACTTTAACTTTTCTCCCTGTTTTCTTAGTTAATTATATTTTAGTTGCGTTTGGAGTGCTCTTTGTTGAAAATAGTCCTGAAAGAAACGTTGGACAGCTGCTTTCTTTTTATTATAGGAATTCCTTTTTTAGCAGTTGGGAAATACTCTGCTTTTATAACTCAAGCTTGTGTGGTTACAATTTGTTTATTTATTTTTAATATCAACTTGCCACCAGAATTCATATCTGTTATCACATTAGTAGGATTTATTTACTTGCACCAGTGGTTCTCAACCTGTTGCTTATGGATTGCTCTGATCTGTGCACTTTGAGGTCTGTAAAAGGTAAAAAGGAATATTATTAATCAACTAAAAGGGCCAATGCAAGGGTTCTTGCTTGCACTGGATAATTTTTAATAGTCAACACAGACACAAAAAAATCTCAGTCAATTTGAGAATGTGATATTTTCATGCTGTGTGAAATCCTGTCTTTCTAATGATGGCACAAGTGTAAAGATGTGTTTAACATCCTTTTATGCTCTTACTGATTGGTAGAGCTTCAGTGGAATATTTAATCACATCTTCCTGCACCTTTCCTTGGGTTCCTGAGATGATGTTCTGAGCCATTCACAGTTCATACTTTTGCCTGCTGGTTACAAAGATCCTTTCTCAGGAGAGCTGAGACGGATTCGAGGAGGGAAAGGGAAGGAGTGGGGACAAGTGGGGAGCTGCTCTGTTTGAACTCAAATGAGATCATTGACACTGGGGCCTGTGAGGAAATGCTGGAGGGTGTCATTCTTAAAATGCCTCTGCAAATGTCTGTGTTTTCAGTGTTTTATGAGTTCATGAGGCAATGCTGCTGGGAGGGTCCTTCTCTGAGACCCAAATTGCATTTTAGCTCTGGAAATAAGAGAGCCATTTACCAAAACACATTGCCTAGAATTGTAGCTTTTATTCTGTTGGAATTAGGCTACAATTCCAGGAACTCTGAAAGCAGGGCACAGGGGTTGTGTTACCTCTGGCCTAGTTGAAGGCCTGTGTGTTGAGAAGAGCAAATGACACAGCAAATACAGAACCCATGAGTGGGGAGAGCAAGATTAAAACACCAGTGAGTTCCCTGAGCCAAGAAAGGCAGTGTTAGAACCTTCCAGCTTTCTGCTGAGCAGAGGTTTGTTAATAAATATTAATAAATAATTGCCTGAGACTAGAAAAATGTCATTTTGGGTGGTAATATAGTGTGTGTTTTCTTTTGCTGTACCTGTCCTTGCAGAGTGTAGGTGGTTATTACCTGTGTGGTGCTGGAATGCTCTTTTTTGGGCAAAAAAAGAATTAGAGTATGGAAAAGAATGGTGGAATGCTCCAGGACAGTCCCAGCTTCCTGGCTTTGGGAGAAATCTTCCCTAAGGGAGCCCGAATTTCCATCAGCTTGGTGTTTGGCACTGACAGAAAAGACCATGAGCTAAAAAGACCTGACCTTGATGCTTCTTGTACGTCTGTTATTTGTGCCAAATCCTTCTTTATCGTGGACAGTTCTTCCATTCCGTGGATTTGGGTGGGCTGGGGAATGTGAGGAAATCCTGGCTGTGGAGGGATCAGGGCCTGCAACCTGAGGAAGGACAGTCTGAGAGCACATTTAGGAGACAAAAGGAGGCTTTTTGAGTGCTTGGCACGTGAGAGCAAAGTACGATTTTAGAAGATTCCTCAAATAAAACGTGAGGAAATGTGATGCTCTCAGACCATCATTTCCATGGAGCAGAACTGGAATTGCAGACCCACAAACACTGTACAAGCCAGGTTAAAATATCACATTATTGCAGGCTTAGAAAATGCCTCGAATTTGGTGTCAGGTGTGGAAATAGCCCAGGGAATGTTCCTCTCTGGTTCCCAAAGCAGAGCGGGCCTGACCCTTCCCTTCATTCTTTTGAAGGTGGGGCAGAATCCCTGCCTTGAAGTCGAGCTTTGAATTCGTAGCAAAGGGGAAAAAAAACAAAACAGATTTTTGGCTCTAGGTGAAAAAGCCTCTCTGAAGCTCCTGGGATCAGAGGGGAGATGCTTCTGTGGCAACACACAGTTCCCTGAAAAGCTTTGAGCTGCCTTCCAAGTTGGAGCAGGGCTCTGTCCCAGCGATGTTGGGAAGAGTCCCTCCTCCCAGAGCTGGGCACTGGGAGCCAGAGGATCTTGTGATCTGAGCTCACACAGCTGAGCTGGTGTTTGCTTTCCACTTGTCATCATCCAGCTCTTGATCAGTTTGAGCTTTGCAGTTCCCATCTCACATAAAAACCCTTTTTAACCAGTTCCTGGCTCCCTTGATTTCCCTCGCAGTTCTCCACTCTGGAGTTGCTCTTGCTGGGATATTGCAACACTTGAAAAAATGGGACTTTAAAAAGTCGGTGTGTGGAGTGATTAAATCTGTGTGTAATGTTTGTTACGCTGTTAAGGGCTTTGTTTTTCCTTCTTAAAAAGGAAAAGCAGTTTTAGTGTAAATCTCGAGATGAGATTTAAACTACTTTTAGTTTGAATCTCGAGATGAGATTTAAACTACTTTTAGTTTGAATCTTGAGATGCAAACAGCACCAGTCAGCAAAGTGAGTTATTTTGATGCTTTCAGTTCAGACTTGGTGTGTTTTAATAGGAAATGGCCTTCAAAAGATGCATTAAAAACACTTCTGGTTGTTACTGTAAAGCAGCTTTTAGAATGCCTTTCACACACAGGCTTTGTGTATATGGAAATTCCTTCTGCAGGAGTTAAAATACTGATTTTTATTTCATGTCTGCTTTTTTGCATACAGGTTTATTCCAGAGGTGAAAAAGCTTGAAGAATATATTTTACCCATGTTTGGGAAAAGATAGTTGCTACAGACTGGGATTGATAAAAAGATGAGTATGTTAAAACCAAGTGGACTTAAGGCTCCTTCAAAGACCATCAAGCACGGGGGCACCTTGCTGAAAACACCTACACCTGTTGCAGCTGGTAAGGAACAGTCAAATATCTGAATTTTCCCCTCATCTTCTAACAAAAAGTACCTGGAATGCTGTGGGAATACAGTATTTTTACTCATTACACCAAGGGGTTTTTGCTTGTATTGAGGGTCTAAAAAGTTAAATGTACAACTTGCAAAAAAATCTGAATTTTCTAATTGGCTGGGATCGGGTTGTCCTTGAGGAAACCTTGTCGTGGCAAAAACGCTTGGGTAGTTTTTGAGGTAAGACTTGGGATTTCCACGAGATTTTTACCCAAACCTGCATTAAATGCATCCGGTGTCTCTGTGCTTAGAATTTGATTCATGGCATTCCAGAGTTTACAGAAAGTCTGGCTTTGTGCTCCTCGTGCTTTTCCAAATGCGTTGACACCGAGTACCGATGCCCTCTGGGATATCCGGGTGTTGATTCCCGCTGTTTCTCCTGTTCCAGCTGCAGCAGAGAAGGCAGTTCCCAGTGAGAAGCCCCCGGGCACGGCCCCTGCAGATGCCCACGAGGAGTTTGTGGACGATTTCAGGGTCGGGGAGCGCGTTTGGGTCAATGGGAACAAACCCGGCTTCATCCAGTTCCTTGGAGAAACCCAGTTTGCTCCGGGCCAGTGGGCAGGGATCGTCCTGGACGAGCCCATCGGCAAGAACGACGGCTCTGTGGCCGGAGTTCGCTATTTCCAGTGCGAGCCCTTGAGGGGAATATTTACCAGACCATCCAAGCTGACCAGGAAGGTTTTGGCAGAAGATGAAGCCAACGGTACCCAAACCTCCCACCCTTCAAGAGCCACCTCCCCCACATCCACATCGGCCGCCAGCGCCGCCTCTGCTGCTGCTGCTGCTGCGCTTCCCCCGTCAGGGATTCCCCAGAAAACCTCCCCTCTCGCTGCTAAGGAACACCCAACTCCTGCTGCCATGAGCAACCTCTCCAAGACTGCCAGCGAGTCCATATCCAACCTCTCCGAGGCCGGATCGCTCAAGAAAGGGGAGAGGGAGCTCAAAATTGGAGATCGAGTTCTGGTAAGATCCCCCTGCAGGTCCCTCTGCAGCCTCTGGGGCTGCTTGGCATTGATTCAGTACAACTTCTCTCCTGTTTCCTGGTCAAGGTGATGGCAATTTACGCTCTGCTTTTCTGTTCTTTACCTGCTGTAGGAAGCTCTTTGCAATGCCAAGAGAAAATGATTA
Organism: Pyrocephalus nanus; assembly: GCA_038380795.1. Taxonomy (NCBI): domain Eukaryota; kingdom Metazoa; phylum Chordata; class Aves; order Passeriformes; family Tyrannidae; genus Pyrocephalus; species Pyrocephalus nanus. Next base: position 8,894,053 of record CM076278.1, read on the forward strand.
ATTTGGCAGTTTTTAATCTGTTGTGGTTTGGAGTATTTAACAACATATTTGTAGCTTATCTTTCCATATCTCAGAGAACAACGTGCTAAATAATAAACCAGGCATGTGAGGCTTCCATGCAGCTCTTTTGCCCTGTCCAGGGCCGTGTCTTTCGAAAGCAAACTGGTCAATAATTGATTGTTCCTCAGTGGTGATGGGCAGCAACAGGAGCAGTCACATAATGCCACTGCTCAGTCACATAATGCCACTGCTCACCCGGGAATTCCGTGTCTCCTGGTGATGTGCCACGTTACTTGGCTGCCCTTCCCAAATTCAGAACTGTGAATGCTTCTGCTGATGTCTCATTTCACCTTTTTAAAGAGGGAGCTGAGCTTTGGTGACCGTTTTTATTTAAATGCTTAGCCCAGAGGGGTGGTGAAAGCCTGGAATTTGGATCAATGCTATAGGGCATATGGAGCATTTGTGATGATTGATCTGATACACACCAAGAAAAGTGGGAAACCCTGCCTGAGAACAGTGGGCTTTGCTGAAAGGGGCAGTGGAAAGCTGGTGGTGTGTTGTTTTGTGCTGGATTCTTAATTTACAGACTGTGTGTGTAGCTTTTGATGTACCTGGAATGACCCTCGTGTGCTCAGGAGATCTCTGATCACCAGCACACATCTGAGTTGTTTGATTCACTGCCACGTGTCACTAAGCTGAAGAGTTGTCTCCCTGTTATTCTGACACAATCTCTTGTGATTTACAGTGTCATTTTAAAATCTCCAGTCGGTAAAAGCAAGGGCAGGTCCAGCTGTCCTGGCACAGCAAACATTTTGGGGTTATTGGGAAGGACGTTGTGAAGAAAAATCTCTCGTGGATTTTTATTGTTTGTCCTGCATTGCCCCACCAGACAATGACTCAGCAGTAAAGGTGGATTGATATTTAAATTTTGTGGTATTTTCAAAGGAAGAATTTGACTCCTCTTTCTGTTTAAAGAGAGTTTAAAACACAGGGCCAAGTTAAAGAAGGAGACAAAGGTGAAGTGAGGGCAGGGGTTGGCTGACAGCTGGATTGGGGCTGAGATGTGTTTTCTTGGATGCCAATGGAAACAAAGATTTACCCTTTATCCCTGGCTATTTCTGGCAGAGACTCCAGCCCTGGTGTCCTCCAGACAGCATCAGGGTTTAACCACTTGTTGGCCTTTTCCTCGAGGACCTTTGTGAGTCTTTCTCAAGTTTCTTTGTTTCTTGGCTCCTCTGGGGTGTCCTCCTTGGGTGGGACAATTCCCTGGTGCCTGTGAAGGCATTGCTCCAACTTTCCTATATCTAATTAGTGCAAATTCCAGAAAAAGCACATCCTAAGTGCCACAGTTTGATAATAATAATAAGGTCCCAAATTCTGTTTGTTAAGTAGGACAGGTTAAACTTAGTATTTCATCCTCTCTGCTACCTCTGCTTGCCTTAAATATTCCTCTTGAGTCATCAAATGGTAGCTTGAGGTGTGGAGGCAACAGCATGTTGGTGATGCACATCTGTAATTGCTGTGCCAAAGTAAAACACTCAGGAACAGGAATGTTAAAGGGACAGGATCCTTTTCTGCTGCTTTTTAACACTTTGGGGCCTTGTGCTAATTATTTGTAGTAGATCCCAGACTCTGCTCTCACCATCAACAATAATCCAGATGTAAATATATTAAATCAGCAGGTTAGTGCAGATAATGCTGAACTTGGCTGAGTAATCCATTCATCTGTTCATAATTTTATTCCCTGCCACTGAACCCTTGTCCAGTACTGAGGACTGGAGGGTTGAGGTGTCACTCTGGAAACTGTCCTGGAGCACTGGGTGGTGGGAAGGCCCTGCCTGTCACTCACTGTAACTTGCTTGGCCATTCCTGCTCCAGCAGGGGTACAAATGCAGCTGGAATGCTGGATTGCTCCATGTAATTTGGGTTTAGTTGTGCTGACAGCAGTCACTGTGCAGGAAGATGTTCCACAGGAGGAGGAGAGGCTGGATGGAGTTGTGTCCTCCCCTCTAAGTGACATTGCAGTGTCACAGCCACAAGCCATGGTCCAGTCTGGCTGTACCATTGCAGGGCTGGAGTGACTAAATCCTGCAAAATTCCTCAATTCTTCCAGCTTGGAGCAGCTGCTGGTGGATATTTCGTGAAGGTTCTTGGTAATGATGATTATGGGCACAGGGGGGAAAACAAGAGCTGGGAATTCCACCTTGGAAATGGTGACCCTCCAGCTGTGCAGCCCTGCAGTTCAGCAGAACACTTGGATTCAGGAGAGACAGGAGCTCACTTGGGAGTCTTATTTAAACAGCTAAATGGAAAATGGTGGCCTTCAGGGCACATTTGTAGATGGGAAGATGTAGCTCCTAAGCCAAGATTACATTCCAGAATGGACTTCAGATGTGGCTCAGGGTTACTGATCTCGGTGTGTGATCTCAGGGTGGGGAGTGCTGATTGTTACACCAAAGTATTTCAGCCTGTTAGTTTTTCCCCTCTAACTTGGATTCTAAAATACACTTAGGAGGAGTTACCTTGAATGGAGCAGTTGAGTTGTTTCAAGTTTCTTTTAGTTGTCAGTAACTGGCTGGTTCTGGCTGATCATTGAGTGGGAAAGGTGAAATCACAGCTGGTTTGCTCTGCCCACTCGGGGTTACCAAGAAACCAGAGGCCATTCTGCCAACATTTACTGATTTCCATCTCAACCTGCCTTCCTTTTGGCTTTGCCCAGATGTAAATGTGGCACAGATTTGAACCTGAAATGTTGGGTTCAGAGCATTTCAGGCTTGGCCAGCTGATGTTTCCCAACAGCTGAGCTTTGCTGGGACATTTCCCTGTTGCTCCCCACGAAAAGCATCTGCCAGCTCCTCACATTTACTCCTGTGTTGTCCCAGCAAAGGCTGCCTCAGTGCTGTTGGGCTGAGGTATTTTGATGAAATGCTGAGGGTTAAAGCTCTGGTGCATGTTCTGAATTGTTTTCTGTGGGTAGAAAAGATGTCTTGGGCTTGTTTTGTTATTTCTTTGATCTCCAGTTGTTTCCCCACTGTTTAGTGCACTTAGAATTACCTGATGCTGCTTTGCTCCCATCTTGAAGCCCCCTCAACTCATGTCTTTAAAAAATACAAAGATATAAATAATAAACTCCTTTAAACACAGGAAGCTTCCCGTGCACTTATCCCTGATTTATTTGGACACGAAGACAGGTGCCCTACATGAGCTTTCCTTAATTCAGGCAACTTAGGGAAGAATAGTGGTTACCTACAGATTGTTTGGGACACAGAGGGAAAGAAATCCCAGAGAAGAAAAGGAAATCAAATTTCCAGATTGGGGGGGGAGGGGGAGAAAAAAAGGAAAAGAAATGGCAGAGAGAGGAAATTCCACTGCAAAAACCAAATAGAGCTTGGAGGTGATCACCTGGACATTCCCAAAAGCAGGCTTAGGGAATCACACGTGAGGCTGTGCTGAGCAGTGTGGTAGGTGTGGAGATAAAAAAGATGGAAAAGCAGCAGCCTGGCTCTTTCAGGGAGCAGAAAACCTCTTTTCCCAAAAGACTTTGTATATTAAAGCAGAAAACTTTCATTGCCATGAAAACAGAGGGTGCTCCAAGGTGTGGGATGTGTCAGCTGAGCTCTCTGTGGATGCCTGTGGGAAAACACTTGTAGATTTGCAGCAACCATCAGCTACAGCTTTCCCTGGCTTTTCCCCTCAGTTTGAAGATGACAATTTCAGTAAATTGGCTGTTAAACTGAACTGTAAACATCAGAAAAATAACTCCTGGGAGACATCAATGCCCCTGAGGGAAGTGTAACAATCGAGGAGGAATTCCCATTGTCCTGTTGTCTTAGGATTTCTCTTTGCTGAGATTCCAGAGGAGTCAAAGCAAATCAAAACCAAATCAAACTAAAGGAAATACACAAGCTGAAGTATTACAGCCCCAAAGTGGGAAGGGAGAGATCCTGTGATTTCTGTAGTTTACTGTCAAAGATGATTAAGTTGAAGCAGCACATTGTGCTCTGCTGTCTTGGGAGTCTCCCAGGATAAATCTGTCTCCCTCAAATCCCAGTTTATCTGAGCCATATTCAGCAGCATGTGCTTAATTTCCCTTTCACCAACAAGAAACTAATAATGCTTCGTGTTAATGCGTGGAAATGTTGGTGGAATAAGTGGACATTTTCAAGAACTGTGTTTTATGACGTGGAACTCGTTATTGAGCTTTTCATTTGGTGCAGTGAGGTATGGCTTTTACTGGAGAAAAATATGATGAAACCAGAGGAGAGTTATTAATGCAAAGAGTCATTCCAAGAGCTCTGTATTAGGCATAATTTCCATTCCTAACATATGATGTATGTTGTGGAATCTGGATGGGATTGAGCTGTTAGAACATTAACTCTGGGCAGGCTGAGGGGATTCTGTAACACAGGAAATGTTGATGTGCAAATCTGCACTCCCCTCCTTGCCCTGAGTTAATGACACAGGGCCGGGTTGATTTTTTTTGGTGCTGAAAATGAGGCTGCAGTGGCAGCACTTGAACTTGTGTGAATAAGAACTGCCAGTGGCAGTGCCTGCTGGTGCTAAAGCAGCTGGGGAAAGAACAACAGGCAAGCAGTTCAGAGAACAAACGACTGTCAGGCTCAGCCAGTTTGGCTTTCCTGGCTGAGCTGCAGCCAGAGAACCTGTTTGCCCTGGTGTTGGGAACACGGGATGCCTTAAGAGCCCAATGCAAAGTTGATTTCCAAAACAAACAAACAAAGCAACCCAACCCCGCTGAACTTCCCGATGAAACTGTGGAATCAAAGGGGAAAAGCTGCCCTGCACCAAAACTTGGAGCAGCTCCGAGAGCTTTTTCCTGAAGGGGGCCAGATGCTGCATTTAAAATAAATAAATAAATAAAAATCTTATCAACCTAAGGGGCCTGAGCCTTCTCAAGGGATTAAAGTGCTTTCATTCATTTAACCAGTTACAGCTTCATCCCAGGCTGCCAAATCTGCTGCTCCTGGAGCTGAGCTGTAAAGCTGGGCCTGGGCCTCGCTCCATATGGTCACCGACCGGGACAAACTCCATTTACAGGCCTTGCTGCTCTGGCCTTTCTGCAGAGTTCCAAAGTGACATGGAATTTCTCCTCCTTCCCTGTGTTCCTCCTTGCTCTGTTATTCCTTCCCGAGCTCTGTGGGGATGGCACAGGCAGGGGTTGACAGCAGATTATTGGCAGATTTGTTTCCACCCCTGTAACCTATCTGGGAGTAAACATGACGTCAGGCTGCTAACTGATTACATTCCAGGGCTCTTAAAGGCAGGGAAGGGAAAAACAAACTTCAGATGGAGGGAGGAGTTTCTCCCTGTAGCAATAATCCTGTTGGCCACGTGGAGCTTTTAAAATCTCCTTTTTCTGTTGTGGGTTGTTTTTTTTTTTCTTTTGTAACATCCTGAGTAGAAAATTCACTTCTGAGTTCAGCCTGTTTACCAAATCTCATCACTGTGAAAACCCACAAATATTCACTGGTGGTGGTGCAGTTAGAGCAGGGCAAAAATCCCCTGCACAAAGCACATGAGGATGGAAAAGGAGGAAAACCGTGGAAGTTGGGAATGTGTGGTTGTTTCGAGCTGGTGACTGAGCTGCTCAGTCACCTTTTGCTTTCTCCTGGAGCTGGGGTGGCTGTGCCAGGGGTTTTGGTGTCTTTGTCATGTCAAGTCAAGATGAAATAATTCTGATATTTCTGTGTGTCTGCTTAGGCACAGCTTTTGGGTGCTGAGAAGCACAGTGTGGATTAGTTTGCCAAGTGACTGCCACGGCCTGAAAAATGGGAATATGTCTGAGGGATGAAGGGTGTCCAGAGGCTCTGTCTGCAGCTCCTCATGGGGTGATTTTCTCTGGGCAAACCTCAGCTCTCTTTAGTGTTACTTGTCAGCATTTTCCAGGAGACATTGGTACCTGTGCTCACAGATAAAGAAGATGTTAAATTTCTCTTGCCCAGGGTGGGTTGTGTTCTCCTGAGTCATTCTGTTGTGGCAGCTCCTCCTTTAACTCCCAGCTCCACCTCAGTTCCTGGGATGTCACAACAATCCCTGATGTTTCCACGTGCTCTGGGAATAGTTAATTCATTTTTGTGTGTGTTTGGACTCCTTAGCTTCCCTTTTCCCAGCCTTCCCGAGGGGAATGAGATCCAGGAACATGTTGTCCTTGGTCACTTCAGCACAGGATGGGCGAAGGAACAGTTTATTTACTTCATTTCAGCCTTTGCTTTTGCCTTTTTTTTTTTTTTTTTTTTTTTTGCTGAATTCACTCGTGGCTTTTGTAGTATGGAATTCCTGTGAAGTTTTGGTTGTTTTTTTTTTCTTTCTTTGATTGATTAAATAACTTGAATCTCAGCTGGACATCAGCTGTATTTGCTGCCCTGTTTTCTTGGGGGACTGAAGGGTTGTGTGGTAGCACAAGGGTTGTGTGAGTGTCTTTATTTTGACCTCACTTTGGAACTTTTTATTGCCTGCAACCAAATTGGGCAGAAATAGAGAGGTTTTAAAAAGTTCTCCCAAGTTCCATGGAAACAGCCCAAGAGAAGGTGGAGGCTGGAAACCACCAGCTGTGGAAAAGCTGCAATTTGCCTTCACAGAATGTTGCACATCAGAGAATCCCCGTGATCCAGGCTCTGCTCCCATCAACAGAAACAGCATTTTTAGGGGCTGAGGTCACTCAGACGTGATCTCTGATGCCACAGGACAACTGACACCCTTAATCCTGCTGTTCACAGAACTGCTGGGCTGAAAAAGCTGAATTAGGGAGGCCAGTTGGAAGTTCAGGAGATGCTCTAGCACTGCTCAGTCGTGCCTGGATCCAGTGTCAGATGTTATGTAGAGATTTTTAAAGGAAACAGGAGAATCTGAGGCAAATATCTGTCTGATAGGTGTCTAATCTCAAAGAAAAAAAGACTGGCAAAAGCTGGCAGAGGAACCAGGTGTTGGCAAACTAAAACATGGCAGGTTTCTCAAACACATTTTGCTTCCTTCTTTGAAACAATAGATTTAATGGAGAGAACTTTATAGTGGGATTATTGTTATTTTTTAACTTTTGAACACTGTCTAACAGTAACTTCCAAATTAATTTGACCTTTATTAATATATTTAAAACTCTGTGTAGTTACATCCTTAATTATTTGAAAAAACCCCTTGGAAACATTGGCCAGAATTCAGAACAGAGCTGCAAAATGACTCAGACAAGAGAAAGGATCTTGAAATAAAAGATTGGAGGAACTTAAGCTGTTAATTTACAAAGGGAATAATGGAGGTGCCCTGCTTGGAACATGTGAGGACCTGCTGAGGAGCTCTGTCATCTCCCAGCTCAAAGCCAGGGGCTGAAGGCCACGGGCAGATTTGTTTTATTTGAAATTTAAATGTGTTTGCAACAATGGAGAGATTAACTATGAAAATATCCTGTCAGTGGAAGTGTTTCCTGATGGGTATCAGCTCTGGAATCAGTCCCACACAGAGCCCAGCACAGTTGCAGGGTTAATTTACAGGTGGAACTGGTGCAATGAGGGATCTGTTCCAGGAGAACCTCGGCAGATGATCCTGGGCCTCCCCCTGGCCTGGAATGGGGGAACAAATCAATTCACTGCAGTTTCTTTTGCCAGCTGGGAAAGGTTCTGCTCAGTTGTGAGACCCAGGAGAGAGATGACTCTGCTCACAACCTGCTGGGTGGATCCAGGCAGCACGTGGTGGGGCTGAGTGGGTTTTGCTTTTCCAAGCCTGTTACGGGTTCCAGAAGCTCCTGGAAAGGCAGAAATATCCAAGTGATGCTTTGCAAGAGTCACCTCAGGCACTTGCTCAGGCGAAAGGGGAGACAGAACAATTTCTGTTCACTTTTTTCCCTCTCTCAGGGTGTAAATGATACTGTTATACTGCCAGTGTTCCAGGACCTCTCTCCTTTTTTAGACCATCTCCCTCTTTTTCCCTGGATTACACTGGATTGTTTGTGTCCTGCTTCTCCTTGTCTTTGGAAATGTGGCTCTGCAAAGGTTTGCCCAAGCTTTGACCTGTCCTTTCATCAGGCAATTTTTAACCACTTCAGCTTTACAAACCCACTTTGCTACTTCACTTTACCTTGCAGCAAATTAACGTTGGCTTAGTTAGAACTGAGTAAATGGAATTTAATTGCTTTTTTTTAATGTGTTTGATGTAACACTGGTGAATTCCAAGCAGATTCCTCACCCCACAGTGACCTGTGGTCTAACCCAGATTCTCTGCTCTCTTTATTGATTTATATTTTACAACTTTGTCTGCACTGAGTGTGGCAACTGAAAAAAAACCTCTGGCAGTTCTTTGTTATTCAGAGGAATGAAGGTCATGGAAAACTGTCTTCATGGTAGTGATGGCCCATTTTTTTATAACTTTTAGGAACTTTCTAATAAACCTTTTTTCCCCTGTTTCTGTTAGAAACTGGGCTTTTTATTTTTAGCCCTTCATGGCAAGTAGATCAGTTGGCAGATACAACCAGTTTTTGGTTTGAGGTTGGGTTTTTTACCTTTTTTTTTTTTTTTCTCTTTTCTCTAATTCTTATATAATTTTAAAATAATTTTTCTATGATCAATGCTGCAATTCTGTAAGTCTACTTCTCTTTTCATATTGGTAGGAACAATTCATTGTCATCAAGTCATAATCTTTTTTTCCCCTTCATGGCACTAAAAAATCAATATTCCAGCAACTTTGATCATAGAAAGCCTTTACCCTCCTGTGTTGTCCAGCAGCCCCTCCCATTGTCCTACCCAGGGAATAAATTCTGATTGTTGTGTTGTCACATGCAGGGCACTAATTACAGCTGGAGATAATTAATAAATACTCTGGGAATGATTGGAAACCTTCATCAGTCCTAGCAAAACTGCATTTATAACCCTTTGCTGATGCTCGTGGTGAGGGTACACAGAAAACCAGCAGAAAATGGAGGAGCTGGTTATTCCAAGAAGCAGGATTAGGTTTGGAAAAAACCCCAACAATTCCTTGGCTTCCTTCCTTGCATCTTGCTCTAAAATAAGGCCGTGCCGTGGGGACAGGAAGAGTCACTCGGCTCTGCCTCCCAGGAGCTCCTGCTGGGCATCCCCATATGGTCTGGGCCAGAATTCCTGCATTTCCTCCCTCCCACCAGGCCTTGGCTCACAATTCCAACCTCCAGGCAGGTCCAAGGGCACTGGGAAGTGCTGATTTCTTCCAGGCCATTTCCCAGTTTGGGGTTGGACCGGAATATCTTCCAACTAACACTGGGCATTCATTGCTAAATGTGGGAGATGAGCAGGGCCAAGGGATGGAACCCAAAGGGGTGAATATTCTGCCCCCATGTTTCATCTGCCTGGTCCTGGAGCCAGCATTCCTGATCCTGGAGCCAGCATTCCTGATCCTGGAGCCAGCATTCCTGCTCTGGAGGTTGATTTGCAGGGTGGGTTGGAGGGAACAGATTGCAGCCATTTTTCCTGTTCCTGGGAATCTCTGCTTGGAGTGATCCAATTCCAGGGATCCTCTTACCTTACCTGCCCAGGGAAAGGTGCTGAGTGGGTGTCTGTAGGTAAATAATTTATGTTCTTTATTACAAAAAATCACCCCAGAACACACACTCCACAAAACAGCAATAAAATTCCTTGGCCTGGCTCAAGGATCCTGGAAAAGGAGCTGAGGAATCCTCTGTGTCACCCCAAACCTGACTGTTGTTTTTGAGGGAATGCTCCTTATCTGGGCCATTGTTCTGGTTTTCCTGCCTGGTTTCTTTAATGGCTTTTTAGAGCTTATTTTGATTTAACTTTTGGGGGTTTTTTTTCAGGCAGAAAACTGTACAAAATTGAGCAGGGGAACAACATCCAGCCAGTCTTTTTACCTAAAGTTGTCTTCCAAATTCACCTGCAGAGAAAAAACACCTAACAAAACAAGACAAAAAAATATTAAAAAACTGCCCAAACTTACTAGAAAAGGAATAAAGGAAGGGAAACTTGGAAGCCCCATGTTTTTCTCTCACACTACTCAGTTAAATGTTATTTTTACCTTTGTACTTAGGATAATGATATTTATCCTCCAGAAAAAGTCGATGATGTCCGATGGGGAATAACATATCCCTCCATTTAAGGACTGGTTCTTCCCAGGAAATCCTTTAACAATATTCTATCTTCCCTCTTCCCACTGTGCCACATTCTGGGGAGCTCTTGGGCTGCTTACAATGCTCTCTTTTCTGGTGCTTGTTTTCCAAGAGGGGAAGTTTGTGTGTTCTGTGCCAAGAACACCAGCTACCAAAGGTTCTACGAGTTACTATATTAGGCTGAGTCATGATAACTGTAAACTTGGTGTGTTTTTATTCCATGGAGAGTAAGAATTTGCTACAGAGCCACTTAAAGCTGAAGGTTGTTTTGAAACGGTCTCTGATGAAACAGAGGGAGCTGCCACCTTAACCAGGGACAAGAGGTGCCTCTGTCACCTTTGCCATTGGAGTCATGTCAAAAAAGGGGAATTATTCTCCCTGGTTTTCTGGGCTTTGTATGGAAAAGGAACTGCCAGACGTCCCAAATGCATTTGTGGGAGTTCTCTGCTGTGCTGTGATCACTCCCCTTAATTTACAGCACAAGCAGCTCCTCGTTCTCCTGTAATCCCGGGAAGTTCCCCCCAGAATAGAATGTCCATGGAAAAATGCTGGGCAATCCTAATTCACTTTTTAATGTCTCTTTTGGTAGCAGGTTTCCAGCAGGCCTCACAACATTCCTCACTGGATAACGTGGAAAACACAAAGGGACCTTTCCAGTGCCACTGCTGTGCTTTCCATGGGGAATGCTGGCAGTCTCTGGAAGACTTTTCCTGACCTTTTTCCCTGTTTTTTCACAGTGCTGGATTCAGGCTGCACAGATTGCCATGGATTCAGGGCACAGCAGATGGTCAGTGGGACCTGCAGGAGCCCTGCAGCTCTGGCTGCTGGCCCTTCCTGCCAAGTTTTGGCCACAAAACACCTTTTTCCTCCTTCACCTCATTTCATTCTTCCCTCCCTGCGTGTTTATAAAAAGCTGCAGCTCAAAGAGACTGCAAGGAATTGGAATTGCTGGAATTAGTTCAGGTTGTGAGTTTGACACCAGCTGATTTTGAGTCTTTCCTGTAGGAGTGTTTGGGGTTTTTTTAAGTAAAGAAAAGACTAAAGAAATGATTGTTCCCTTTTTCAGGATTCACAAGGTTTTGTCTCCAGTTTTGCCAAGTGCTCTGCATTGTGTATTATATCAGATTTAAATACAAGAGGGTTGTTCTGGGTATTTTATCTGAATTATCCCTCAGAGAAAATATGAAAGAATTTTTTTCTCATTTCATTTCTTTTACTTTTCCTCAGAGACTTTGAGTAAGAAATAAGCAGTTCTTAGAAACCCTTATCTGCTGATAGAAATTTATGTGCCTCAAATATCTGCTGTATTCAGTATATTCAGTATTCAAGTTCTGCTGGGTCTTATTAAATGTATTTTTAGTCTTGTAGACCTATCAAGTCACCTGCTGGAATTGTGGCCGTCAGTCATGTCAAACTTTGAATACCGAATTGGACACAACTAAATGCTAAGAAAGTGATTTTTGTTTAATTTTTTTCATCTTTGACCAGTTTGATTGTGAGGATCTTTGTTTGTTCAACATCAAAACAAGCTCATAATTAAAAAAAAAATAAATCTGCATTTTGAGATCAGAACTGGTCACATGATTGATGTGCTTTGTGCACGTGGTGACCCCATAAGCTTTGTCCCTGTGTTTGACTTTGGCAGTGCATTAAATGCTGGTGTGTTTTCCGCTTCAGGTTGGGGGGACAAAAGCTGGAGTTGTGCGTTTTTTGGGAGAGACAGACTTTGCCAAAGGCGAGTGGTGTGGAGTGGAGCTGGATGAGCCCCTGGGAAAGAACGATGGAGCCGTGGCCGGAACCAGGTTGGTCCATCTTCCATTTACCTTCTGAGGTTCTCCTCTGTAGTCTCTCTTGGTTTTTAACATCTCCCTGAGGCTCCCAGTGGAGGCAGAGAGGCTTCAACCCCCAGGGTCTGCTGATGGATGGCTGGAATTCTGTGCTGCCTCCACCGCTCCGAAAATCCGGATCAACCCCCCATTCATGGGATGAGCTGATCTCTCCTACTCCCATGTGGGTTTTATTCACAGCCTGGGAATGGAAAGCCCAATTTCCTGCATTTTGAACACCTGCTTGGTTTCTGAATGCTCAGTGGAGGAAATCTCTGGATAGCTGAGAGCTGTACTGGAGGGAAACCTCCCTGAATCTCAGGAGCTTTGAGCTCCTGGACAGCAATTGCCTCATTGCAGAGGTTGGGAGCAGTGGAGCTGCTTCCTCCAATAAGTCACACTTAGAAAGCATTAATTCCCACCACAGGGGACTTTCTTTCTGCTTTGCTACAAGGAACAGTTTTTTACCTCCTTAAAAAGAGGTTTTACAAGGATTGTGCCACCTTTACATGGGGGATCACAAATTAGAATTATCAATGGTGTTTCTTTATATGTAATCGAAGGTATATATCTGTATAATCAAATATGCATAAATGGTATGCATGTAATATAAAACTACTTGATCTAATTAAAATCCGCTGCTTGTTTCTAACTCTCAGCCATCACGTATTGTTGGCAGCTCAGAGGGAGAGGAAAGTTAATGCCTGTAAAACTGACTCTGAATGGAACTTCTTCAGGAAATAGAGCTACAGCTCAAGTGGAATTTCTGAAGTCTGATATAATCAACCTTCAGCCTCTCTAAGTCCCTTTTCCAAAAAAAACCTGATGGCATTGTAGTGTAGATGAGAGACACCAAATGTCCTGCGAATGGATGCGGAATTCTCTGTGGAGCCCAACCCGTGCGCGTGAAAAGAAGTCGATTTACACTCTCATCTCTCTCCTTTGCTTTTCGGAAGGTACTTCCAGTGCCAGCCCAAGTACGGATTGTTTGCCCCGGTGCACAAGGTGACCAAGATCGGCTTCCCCTCCACCACCCCTGCCAAGGCCAAGGCCGCCGTGCGGAAGGTGCTGCCGACGCCGCTGAAGCGCAGCCCCAGCGCCTCCTCCCTCAGCTCCCTCAGCTCTGTGGCCTCTTCCGTAAGCAGCAAGCCCAGCCGTACAGGACTAGTAAGCTCCTTTTTCTGTTGCATGCTCCCCATCCCCTCAGGAATGCACAGGGATGCGCGGGAATCCACGGGAATGAATCCACGTGGTGGGCGTCGAGACGAGAGCACGTTGATTGTGCTGGTTCCACCCAAAGCATGCACGAGGGAAGGAAATCTTAGCTAGCCCTGGAGACTTGAATGTCAGCTGAATGTTTGAATGTTTAATACCTAGAGAAAATATTTGGAGTGTTTAATTCAGGCTAACGGAGTGATTGCAGTAAGAAAGGGGCTTATATGGCACCAGCAAACCAATCTCTGGCTGGAATCTCCATCAATTGCTCATTTCCACTGCCTCTCTCATAAGAGGTTTGTGTTTGAGCTAAAGCTTCCATGGATCTCACTTATTTTATTAATCAGGAGACTTCAGATTGTCTAAAATGCTCCAAATTTTAATGGTAAAGAAAGAAAATTTCTTTGCAAAAGAGATTGAAGAGATGAGTCAGCTGAGAAATGCAGAAGTAGCAGTTGCTGGGTCTTTGCTGATGAGAAGCCTCTTTCTGTTCTTTTAGGTTTGGTTTTAATCTGTGAATTCATAAAGGTTAATGTTGCCAAGTGCAGTGGCTCAGGTGAATTCTAACAGTACTAATTCCACCTAATACACTTACTGTGGGTTCTTTTGAAGTTGCTCTGTTACATAAATGTTCTAATCTTGGGTTGCAGCAGGAAGATGGAAATCTGGGAAAGCTGAATTTTGGGAAGTCTCTTTTAAGGCAACGAAAAGCATAGAAATAGTTGGGTTTTTCCACAGTCACCCGAGATTTTTTTGTTGTTGATTTTTTTTGAAGCCAAAGTCCATAAGTGCATCCAGTTAGCAGGAGGTGACTCCCAGTGGTGTGGAAGTAGCTCTCTGGGCCAGTGTCCCACTGACCAGCAGGTGCAGACTTACGCTGGTCCTGTGGGACTGAAGCAGATTACAGAGGTCAGCAGCTGGTCAGGCCACTGGGGTTAATACTTGACCACAAAAAGGATTTTTATTTGGCACAAACACCGGGACTTTGTTTCTTAATCCCGTGTGGAAGTTGCACTTGCAGCTGCAGAGTGCCCTCTAGTTTGGGATCCCTGCACTGACACGTGGAGCTGCCTCAATCCACGAGGAAAAGCAGAAATATGGACTTGAGTGTTCTATTCCATATGCTGTGATCCTCTAAGTTACACCCTGTAAAGGTCTCAAATATATTTGCTTATTTTGCCTCCGTTGTGCTCCAGGGATTTTGCACGATTTGGCCCATAAAGCACAAAGCTTCTGTAATCCATTATTTCTGGAATTCAAATCCCATCTTTCTTCCAACTGTTTCTCTCAGGCAACGTGAACATTTGGTGGCCCTTCAAGTTAAAAGGATTGTCTGAATAATTCAGAGACTTTTCCTTTAAAAGTTAAGCTGCTGAGGAAACAAGATTTCCTGAAACCACCTCTGACACAGCAGACTTTTTGTGCACCAACTTTTAAGAAAACTAAAACTTCCCTGAAAAGTGCTGGACTCTCACACAGTCTGCTCAGTTATTCAGGGCTCTTGCTGTTCTTCCCGTGTAAGAAAAGCAACTGTCGGGTGATTTAATGGTAAACTGGGGAAAATAAAGTCATTTAGGTGGAAAAGGAGGAGGCACAGCAGGTTATTTGCTTTACTAACCCTGTGTTTGGAGAGCGTGCAGAGATATCCCAATTTCCTTTCCCTGAGGCAGAGGGGCTTGTAATGCCTTTCCTTTGTGAAGTTGACAGAAACCTCTTCCCGGTACGCCCGGAAAATCTCGGGAACCACGGCCCTGCAGGAGGCCCTGAAGGAGAAGCAGCAGCACATTGAGCAGCTCCTGGCAGAGAGGGACCTGGAGAGGGCGGAGGTGGCCAAAGCCACGAGTCACGTGGGGGAAATGGAGCAGGAATTGGCCCTGGTTCGGGATGGACACGACCGGGTAAGGGGACAGGGCTGCTCCTGAACAGGGAGTAAGAGGGGTTGTTCTAAAAGTAAAGTTATCCATTATATCAATATCTATCTAAATATCCATCTACACCAACATGATATAATAATTACCCCCATATCTCCATAATCCATAATATTCCTCCCTGTTGCTCAGCACGTCCTGGAGATGGAGGCCAAAATGGACCAGCTGCGGGCCATGGTGGAGGCAGCTGACAGGGAGAAGGTGGAGCTCCTCAACCAGCTCGAGGAAGAGAAAAGGTACCCACAAATGTCTTCAGGAATTATCAATTCTGTTAAATCAGACCTTGCATTGGTGACTTTCAGATGGGAAACGAATTTTGAACACTGGGCAGTTATTGTGTAAAATCAGACTGCAGTTTGGTGAAGTTAACAGAGGAAAAAAAAAAACACCCTCCAGTTTGAAGAGGGGAAGCCAAAGAAAGTGGCTTAAAATGATTGTTTATAACTGATTTTTGTGCAACTCAGTACTTGTACTATTGTTTTTAGCCATATTTTATTCCTCCTCCTATGAAATTAATGGCTGGTGCCTGATCTTTTTGAAACACTTTTCTTCCACTTCCAAATGAAAATGTTGATCATCTCATTTCCTGACAGTTCTGGATTAGGAATTTACATTTAATTCTCTTGTGAATAATTCATTACTGTTAGTCATGTCTGTATAGGGTCTGCCTCTTGCAGGAAAATCATCAAAGCCATTAATTCAAATGCCTTTTCTAATTCCCTTTCATAACCATTAGAGGAAAGAACTGAGATTATCAAATAGGTGAGGTGGGGTTGGGAAGGGAAATGGTCTGATAAAACTGTGGGGTCAAGGTTAGGTGAGGAAATAGTGATAAATTGATTTAGTGGGTTTGGAATGCTTTTGAAGAGTAAAGCCTGTTTAGAAACCCCTGTGAGTGTGTCCCTGGAACCAGTCAGTGTTGGCCTCTCTGAGGGGCCTGAAACTGGAGGTCACAGATGAGAAAATGCAGTCTAAAAAGGGCAATTCCTTTACAATTTTCCTGCTGCCTTTTCATGGGACCCAATGGAACAGAATCTGCAAAACAAGCAGTGGAGTTTGGTCTGGAATTATTTGTATGTTCTCCCAACCACTCCAGGCTCATTTCCTGTGTGTTGTGAGTTTGGGTCAGTCTCAGCAGTGACCTAAAGTCAATCTTTAATCCCCTATTTCCCAAAGCCCTGCTGAGACCACTCCCAGTCCCAAATCCTTATTCTTTTATTTTAGACTCCCATCACTTGTAACTCTGTTTGCAGCAATGATTTCTGTATCTGTCAGCCAAGCTGTGTGTGTCATTCCAAGGAAAGGAGGCATCCTGGGATATACCAGAGTCAGGGGAAGGGAGCAAAACTCCTTACAGATTTGATTTTAAGTCAAATTTTGGCTTCTCTCCTCCATGATCCCGTTCTAAGACTCCTGTGTGGGCAAAGCAAGGCCTGTGCTCCCCTTCTGCATCTTGCAGTTCATCCTGACCCCCAACATATTCCCCTATCCTGGAGATTGGATTCAGTGTGCCCAGCACACAGCCAGGCCTGTGGATATTTTGGATGTGTCCTACATTTCTGCCTGTTTTTTAGATGAGTGGTAGAATACACAGAACATGAGACCAAACTGCTCATTTTGGTCACCTCTTTTGAGGACGTGCAGGAGGGTGAAAGGATGAGAGAACTAATGATGATTTAAAAGGTGAAAGAATGAGAGAACCAATGATGAATTAAAGGGTCAAAGGATGAGAGAACCAGTGATGATTTAAAGGGTGAAAGGATGAGAGAACCAATGATGACTTATAATTCCTCAGAAAATAGAACAAAATACATTTTCCAAGGCTGAGGCCCCCCTTTGGCAGCGAGGGTGTTTAAAGGACGCCGTTTTCCCTCCCTCTGCTGCTCCCTGGCAGAGATTTCTCCTTCATGTTTTGCTGGGGTGATGTCCCTGTAGTTCTCATTTCCACTGGGAGTGAGTTGGAAAGCATTTTTCTTCCAAAGTTTACCTGGATTTTAATGAGTTGTCCCCACAGGAAAGTTGAAGACCTTCAGTTCCGGGTGGAAGAAGAATCCATCACCAAAGGAGACCTCGAGGTAAAAACATCTCCAGCTTTGTAAACAGGATATTGAGGAGGGGCACAGAAATGCATTTAGTTTGGGTTAAGAGCACTTTTCTCTGGAAGAGAAAGGCAGGAATGATTAAAAAAATGCAATGCCCAGTTCTGCAGTCCTTGAGTAAACTAATTGTCCTAAAACTGCAGGATTGCACCCCAAATTCCATGCATTTCTGCAGTGGCTGTGCTGTGCAATGGCTGTAGCTGTTCAGAGTAATTAAATTAATTCCTAGAAACTTCAGCCTTTTGGTATTAAACCAAACACAGAGTCATTCTGAAGTTCTGGAATTACAAGTTAATATTTAGGCCTTTGAAAGTGAATATTGAAGACTTAAGTCCTGTTTGATCAAATTGTTGAGTGATCCCTGTGCTTCCCTTAGGGAGGCTGGATTGAGGAGGAGTGTTTTATCTTGACAGGGTTGCACATCAAATGTAAACAGCAATGCATGTGTGCAACTTTCATCCTCCTGCTGTTGGTATAATTATAATGTTGGGCCAAACATAGTGTGTTATTGCACAGTCAGAAGAGAAAACATTTCATAAGGGATTGCTCTCAGATACTTGAACACTGCCAGTTTTTATCCCAAAATTCAAATTAAAAAGCAGAATACTTTTTAGTTGTTCTGTTGTTGTCTAATTAGAAAAATACAAGAACTTTTTGCACAGCATAAAATACAAATGTAATTAACTTGTGTTACTGTAAAACATTTCTGATTTAAGTGAAGCCGTATGAAAATTACTCATTTCATATAACATTTCTTTTATTTTAGTCTTCCATTCATTTTAAGATACCTATCTAGACTCTTCATAGAACACTCCTTTTATTGTTTAGTCCATGGAGATATTTGAGTTTTTTGTTTTCTGGTAAACCACTCGATAGTTGTGACAAACCATCTTAAAGCCTCTGGTTTGTCAAGGTGCATAACTGGGAGTTGAAAGTGAATTCAGGCTGATGAAATGTGTCCTGTTGCTTGTGTTGGAATGTCAGTGCTGAGTCTGCAGGTGAAACATTTCTGTTTGTTTTTAATTTCACTGATAGCGAAAGAGGCAGATTTCGGAAGACCCTGACAATGTAAGAGGGCACTTCAATGTGCAGAGACATCCCCTGTTAACAGATTGTGTGCAGAAAATGCTTCTACTGATTCACTAACTGCATAATCTGTTATTGAAACCTCGGCTCTGGTATTTGTGTGCATGTTGTTGCTTCCAGAGCAGTTCTGGCATTTACTGGAAGGGTTGTGTGGAGTGACTAAACCCCCATTAACTGAGGCTGAGCGTGGCATTTGGATTCTTTAGGGTCCAACCTGTGCCACCCCCTGGAGAGTGCAGGGCCATCACTGCCCAGGAACATGAAATAACCTTCATTTACATGTAGGCTTGCAGGTGTTTTCTTCACAAGCCCTGCCTGTTTTCCTCTGAGCTCCTGCTGCTGCTCAGTGGATGTGAAGTGCAAGTAGCCAATTAATTGTCCTGTCCCCACCTCCCCTTAGTTGTGTTCCCTTTCTGGCATGAAATGCCAAAGGGGAGAGATGAGAAAAACCACCTGAACCATGAGTGTGCAAAGCTGTCTGATTTTACTGTAGATTCTCTTGAATTCTGTAGGAAATGGCCTTGCCAGGCCCCTTTGCTGCCACAGCCCAGGAGAGAGAGGAGCTTTAAAGGAAAGTTTCTCCCAGGTGCCTCCTCTGCTGCATCCCCAGCCAAGATAGGAAGTTCTCAAGGCTGAAATTGGTTTTCTGGGCATTCTTAGTGTTTTAATCTCCACTAATGATGATGTGTCAGGATAACTCTGCATGTGCCTTCCTCTCTGTGCACTCCTGGATTAATCCTCTCCTGATTTCACTGTCCTGATTTTTCCATCAAAAATGGACAGCTTTGTCCTCCAAAGGAGAGAAGTGGGTGATCACTTGGTTTTTTTGGCTGATCCTCCAGGATCTCAGTGATGTTCTGGGACTGATGTCCAGTCTCTGAAGTTTGGGTGGAATTCTTTAGGATTCCAGGCAGAGAAAAGCTCATCCCATTCCCACATCACTGATCCAGCTGCAAAGGCTGGAAGAAGGGGAAGATGATTCCTTTGCTTTTGCTGTCTGAGTTTTTGTTTCCTGGTTTTCTTTGCCATCAAAGTTAAGGGTTTTACAATCAAATTCTTCTCTTTCTACTCTTCTCAGTTCACTGTGCTCTGGGTTTCCTCAAGGAGAACCATAATCAGTGGGAATTCCTCTCTACATAATGATCATTAGGAATGATTCCAAATTTTGCAGTGATTTTTACCTCAGGGAAACTGGAGCCTGTCCCTTGGGAATCAGACGTGATTAAAGGATCATCTCTCATGCTCTAAATGGGGGAAAAGGTGTCCAGCAAAGATCTCCAGAGTATTATTTTTTTCAACCTTTTATTTCCATTTTGGTAGGATTTTTTAACTTGCTTCCATTTGTAAGAGTCTTAAAAAGGGCCCAGTAATCAGTAATGGTGGATCTGATCTTTGCAGTAGTAAAACACTGTCTATAAAATTACTGATCAAAGTGTTTGGGTTTAATGGAGCATAGAAAAACATATTGAGGGAGAATTCTACAACTATCAGGTTTGGGATTTCTTGGCTTTTAGTAGATCCTTTGAGTCAGAGCAAGGAAGGTACAGATTTCCAAGTTTTAAAATAGATTACTTTTCATACTTACCATTTTGGTGTGGATCAGAACTAATACTGACCTGTGTCAGAATAAAAAACTGAATGTAGCCACTTCCAAAACAATTATTTCCCTTAGAACACTTAATTCCATTTTCAAAGCCTGTGAGCAGCAAAAAGAGGAATTTGTGTTCTTGTGGAGCATTTTCACCCCATATCCACTGAAGATCTTCTGAGAGAGAAACAGATTTTCATAAAACAGATCTAAGAAGCAACTTCCAGTGGTTGTGGATTTTGGTGTCTTCAAGTAACCAAGTAACTCCATGGTAACACAGCCAACTGTTTCCAGCTGGGAAAAAGGTTTAAAGAATTAACTCCCCAGATGTCTGCATGCCTTGGGAAGGAGGATAACCTGCTGCTGTCAGAAGGAATTCTCTCTTTGGAGAACAGGCCTGGAGCAAAAGAAGAGGCTCCTCCCATCCCATCCCATCCCATCCCATCTCACTTGTTCTGCAGGGCCCACAGAAGGTCTTTGGCTGCTGGGCCTGCTTTGGAGGCAGCACTGATGAACTTTTCCCTGCAGATCACACAGCTCTGCAGGGTTTGGTGTCACTGCAGAGGTGGGAGAAGCAGCAGGTCCTGCCATCGACCCACACACAGCTGCCTTTGGATTCCTGAATCAATCCTGTTTGGATCCATGCGATCCCACGCTCCCAGTTCAGGTTCCAGGGCTCTCCTCTGTTTATCCTGGTTCAGTTGTGAACTGTGTTACTTGTTCTGCAGTGAATCACCTGGGCAGTCCAGCTGTGTGGACAGAACCTTCATCAGCACCCATGGGTGCAACTTCTTTGGTTAATAAACTTTTCAGCTTCACTCATTCTTCTGGAAATCCACCTTGTTCCCACCGTGGCCAAGCCTGGAAAGCTGCTCTGTTTGCAGAAGACCCTGAGAAGCATCAGCAGGTTTCCCCAATCCTTTTCACTTGGGTTGTTCAGTAAATTTAAAGAAGGGACAGTACTTGAATCTCTGCACTTCAGAAATAGGAGGCTCTTTCCTCTTTATGTTCCTCTTTCCTTTTTTCTCTTCCCCACTTCAGAGGTGCAGATCAGCTCTGGACTCCCTGCTGGGCTTCACCTGCACCTCCCAAACCTCAGGCTCCCTTGCAGGCCTCTGGCACTCTCTGGATATCAAGCCAGAATATCCAATATTCTGTATTCTTGCTCAAAATTCCACCTGCTGCTCATTTAGTCTCATCTGTGTCCTCTGCTCCTCTTTGGGAACCTCTTAAAATTCCAAAGGTCTTCCTTTCTTTTTCCTTATTCCACATCTCATTGGATATGTTTAGACTTCTGTGACTGCAGAGCAACCAGGCTGATTCTTACCTGCTTTTGGGGAAATCTTGTGACTTAAACAAGTACTTGTTACTTGTTTCCTTCCTGGAAGAGGAGAGGGAAAAAGCAGAAGGGGTTTGGAGTTCTAGACACCCCCTCTCTTTCTGTTTAAATAATTCAAACCATAGTGGCAAATGAACCTTCATGTCCCCAGGTCTTGGCTAAAAGCAGTTTTATGGCTGGGACTTGAGAGACAGCTACTGTTAAAAACCCCAGAAAGTTAAAGTTTGGATTTGTCACATGAGCTTCAGTGTGGAATTTGCATCCCCTGGTTAATAAATAAATTATTAGTAAAATAAACCCAGCATGTTAAAAGGGACAAGGAAAGGGACTGACCATCCTGTTAGAACAGGCAGATAGATATGCACATATATATATATTTATTACATAACTACTCTAATTGATGCTGAAAACCTCCTGTACTGATAAATAACTCCTACTCAGCTGCATGAACCCTTCTTGTCCCCGTCCCTCCGTTTGCCATTGATTTCCGTTTGCCATTTCCATTTACCCATCGATTGATTTTGCCACCGTCCATCCATCCGTCCGTCCATCCACCCACCCCTTCCGCCCACGTTCCTCATCCGTAGCATTTCCCTCTCCATTCTCTCCACTGCATCCTCTCTGCTCATCACTGGTAGAGGCCTCTGGCAGCACGGCCTGCATGTGGCTCCCTCCTGTCGTGCTGGCATGTGATGGTGGCACCGTTGTGTCTCTTCCTCTCCCTTTTCACTAACAGACGCAGACCAAACTGGAGCATGCCCGCATTAAGGAGCTTGAACAGAGCCTGCTCTTTGAAAAGACCAAAGCTGACAAACTGCAGAGGGAGTTAGAAGACACTAGGGTAATGGATTTCACTCTTTGGATACCGCCACTGCTCGGTGTGGGGGACGTTGCTGGTGGCACGTGCCGGGTGTGACGCTCGGCCAGCTGCAGGAATTAGCTTTGTTCTTGGGGGAAGGGGTGGATGTGTGTGCCTGTACACGGGGTCTCTCTCCTGGAGGAGCTCAGGTAAGATGCCTTCCCACTGCAAAATTCACACTCAGTTCCAAATGTAGCAAAATGGGACCATGAATTGACATAAAACAGCAAAATAAAACCGTGAACTGACATAAAGGAACCTTCACTGGTTCATTTGAAGATGTAGCAAAATTCAGGAAACCCCCCCCTGTAAAAGTAAGATTGAATGTGCCAATCCTTTTAACACAAACTCAGTATTTGGGGCTTGGTTTCTGAGGTCTTGAGGAGTTGCTGTACTTCTTGCTTGGCTAAATCGAGGTTTGCAGGGCCTTTTTAGCTCTTTTTTTTTTCCCCCCAGTGACATAATCTCTTAATGGATATCCCAGTAGCATTAGTAATACTGCTGCCTGCTAAAATACTACTGGATATTCTTTATCCCAAGGCAGAAGTTCAGCAGATGTCCATTCTAAAGGATATATATGTATTTACACACACAGAGAGATCTGTGCTCACACATGGGGATTTTCTTGAAGTTGAGGTAGGGTGAATAAAAACCCTCAGGATGATTATAAACCCAAGAACATACTCTGAAATAAGTACTTTCAAAGAGCAATTGCAGGTAAGTAATTTTTTTTGTCAGGGTGATGAAAAAATTATTCTAATTATATTATAATTATTATTATAATAAGGTTGAAACAGTAACTTTCTAATTAGAGTTAGTTGTGGGAGCTTTGCTGTGGCACAAAGTGCTTCGACAGCCAGTGGAAAGCTCAGATAGTGAGGACACTTTTTCCAGGACAGTTAAGTTGATGTGGAAGGAATTTCAGAGGATTTATAGGCTGAAGATGTGGTTGTCATTTTCTGGGATGAGATTAATTTGGAGGCCTTATTCCAACAAATAAAGACCTCAGGGTTCTGTGTTCTTTCCCAGTCTGCTTAAAATGGTTCTGAGAGACACTTTGCTAACCATTGCTAATACACATCAGTGCAGTGTGTAAGTTGTTCAGCAAGTTGACTTCAGAAAAATGGATGTAACTAAATTGTACCCTTGGAGAGAACATAATCTGTATTTAATACAAACTTGTGGCTGTTTTTCCTTTCTCGAGGCAATTTGCCACACTCGGTGGATTCTTTGCAGCGAGGCCTGGTGAGGTCTTTGTGTTCAATGTATCTTTGATAATTCTTTCTCCTTTTTTTAAAACACTGTTGATCACAGGTGGCCACGGTGTCGGAAAAGTCCCGTATCATGGAGCTGGAGAGGGATCTGGCCCTGAGGGTGAAGGAGGTGGCCGAGCTCCGGGGCAGGTTGGATTCCAGTAAACACGTGGATGACGTGGACACTTCTCTGTCCTTGTTACAAGAGATCAGTTCTCTGCAAGAAAAAATGGCAGCAGCTGGCAAAGAACACCAGAACGAGGTGAATTCCCTGAGGGAGAAGTTTGGGGTGAGTGAGGAAGCCCTGCAGAAAGAGATCAAATCCCTGTCGGCCTCAAACGAGAGAATGGCCAAAGAAAACGAGTCCTTGAAATCCAAGCTGGATCACGCCAACAAGGAGAACTCCGAGGTGATCGAGCTGTGGAAATCCAAGCTGGAATCTGCAATTGCCTCCCATCAGCAAGCCATGGAAGAACTGAAAGTGTCCTTCAGCAAAGGGGTGGGGGCTCAGACGGCAGAGTTTGCCGAGCTGAAGACTCAGATCGAGAAGATGAAGTTGGACCACGAGAGCGAAATGTCCACGTTCAAAGCGAAGCAGGAGAGTGAAAGGTCCCACCACCTGAAAGAGGTGGAGGCCCTGAAAGCCAAACTCTTGGCAGTCACCGAGGAGAAAGAGCAAAGCCTGGAAAGCCTGAAGAGCAAACTGGAAAGTGTGGAAGATCAGCACCTTGTAGAAATGGAAGACACTTTAAACAAATTACAGGAAGCTGAGATAAAGGTAAAGGAGCTAGAGGTACTGCAAGCCAAGTGCAGTGAACAAACCAAAGTTATTGATAGTCTTACACCACAGATCAAAGCTGCTGAAGAAAAGCTTTTGGACCTTGCTGCACTTCAGAAAGCCAATTCTGAAGGTAAATTGGAAATCGAGAAACTTAGCAAGCAGCTTGAGGCAGCTGAGAAACAAATTCAGACTTTAGAGACTGAAAAGGTTGATGGAATTAGCCAGGTTTGTATCAACATCCATCCTTTTCTTTTGCTTTTCCTTTTGTTTGACATCTGCACCATTTTAATCTGCAAACACATCACAGGAAAAAGGAGTTTTGCTGGTTGTGTATCTTGGTACCATCTGAGGAGGTTTAGGAGGGAGCGTTCCCTGGGTGGGGTCTCAGCAGGTTTTTAGTGCTCAGCAATGAGCAACAGGAAAAATTCCCTCTGCTCCTTCTTGCTGCAGGCTGGAAAACTGAAAGCTTCCTGTTGTGGGAAAGTCACTTTGTTGGCTTATCTGGGAGGAGATCCCACACATCCTGAGGCTCCAGCTTCGGTGACAGGGACATTCAGAGTGTCCTGGGGCTCAGTGGGGAATGTTCCCTCTCATTCAGGGAATCTCACCAGGTGGTGGAAGAGCTTGTTAAAAACAAAAGGAAGCAGAAAATATCCTGGTGCAGCTTTTCCTCCAGCCCAGGGTGTGCAGGGATGTTGTTGGCCCTGGTTCACAGCAGTTTGAGCCCCAGTCTGCAGTGAGATGCATCTGACCATTGACCATCTGATACATTGGGATGGGTGAAATCTCTCCTTGAAGCTGAGTGTCAATGCCTGCAAGTTGTCCCACCACTGGAGCCAGGGACAAAAGTGCTGAGACACCACTTAATTTTTGGGGTTCCCCCTCAATCTGTTCATGACCCAACAAGCTGGAGCTTTCACTGTCAGAGCAGGGGCAAAGTGACTGAGAAAAGCTTTCCTAAACCTTCACAGATGGTTCCAAGATCCCAAATTTCTACCTTTGACTCTCCTTTTTCGAGGTCACACTGGGTTTCTGCATCACCCCTGGTGATCAGAAGCCCTTGGAAAAATCCTATCCCGCTGTGTGGATTGATCTGAACAACCAATTGAAGCCCAAATTAATCAGTTTAAAAGAAAAATCAAAACAATAAAGAACCCAAACTACTGATTGAACTGATGCTCTAACTTTGGTTTGAAATTTTGAATGTACTCAAAAGCATCTGACATTAAATGTCTTTACTATTGATTCCAAAAAGCCACATTCTAATAATTTGAAATCTCTTCCAAGATCCAAGTGCTGTGATGTTTGTGTCATCAGTGGAAATCAGCTCCACTCAGTTATCACTTTGTTTTCTTTTTTTTTTTTTTAATTTTTCATCTTAAAGTGATTTTAATGTTACAGTTTCTTTCTTTCAGATTCACCTTTTAATTTTCCTGAGTTTTCACTCATGTTTGTCATTTTATTTTGCTCCATTTCACCCCCTTTGTTAGGCCAGTAATCTGGCCACAGAACTGCAGGGCAAAGAGCAAAAGCTTCTTGACCTTGAGACAAACTTGAGTGCAGTAAATCAAGTTAAAGATTCTTTGGAAAAGGAACTTCAAGTTTTGGTGAGTAAAACCCCCCAAATTTTGACTTTACTCTTTGAATTTTGGGTTTTCCTGCTGAGAGTGGTGTGGAAATCTGTGGATCAGCTCAGAGCAAAGCCTTTCCAAAGCTGTTTTCCTCAGGGAAAGAGGGCAAGGAAAGGGTTCATGGATAATGGGATCTGAAAAGAGCATTTCCCCTGAGCCAGGTGTTTTGTGTAAATAAAACTCACCTATTTATGGATTGCAGAATTGAACTAAAACTAAATCAAAAGCAGCCTGGAGTTCTGGACTGCTTGTTAAGGAACACATGGCCCTTAATTATAAGTGTTTTAATGAGCGTTACACACTTCTTACAAATGGTTTTTTAAGACATTTTTCATCTGATTTCTTGTTTTATGAATTTATCTAAATTTTAAAATATTCTTTCCCTGGGTGGGATTTTCCTGAGGAACTACACTGGAGTAGTAACAAAAAAATGGGCTTTTTCTTTTTACTTTCCATGGCCAATGGTAAAATAATTCACACTTGTCTTCCTCAATATCCCCCTTTTTCTTCCCTGTCTGGCATCAATTCTTGCTGGAAAACCCTGGTGGGAGGTGGATCACAGATGTCACTCTGCAGCCTGTGAGCAGCAAGGATAGAAACCCCAAAATGAGATTTCCTACCCCGGAGAAGTTGCTGGAATGTCCAGGGACTCCCCTGCAACCAAGGCAGGGGAAGATCCTGCTTTGTGTTGCTGAACAATCAGCTTGAGATCTCCTTGTGCTGGGAGCAAACACTGTTCCATTTTGGACCTGACAAACACCTAGAATGAATTCAGTGGTTGAGCTGTGCTGTCCCCACCAAACCTCACCCTGGGTTTTTATCCCTTTTGCAGAGAGAAAAGTTCACCAGTGCAGCTGATGAAGCGAAAAACGTCCAACAAGCTATGCAAGGTACGTGCTGCTGAAGTGACCAGAGCCACAAACCTGCAGGGATTTTGTGCCAAATAAAGAGGATTTAAAATGCTCTGATTTACACCTGCTGGCACAGCAGTGGCTGTGGAAAGGCCAGGGTTACCTGCAAGCCTCTAAAGAGCAGCAATCCTGGCAAGCAGGTGGAATCCTCTGCATCTACGCAGTTATTTACTAACTTTTGTTCTCAAAATTTGCCTTGGCTTTAGAAACAGTGACAAAACTGACCCAAAAAGAAGAGCAGTTTGCACTCATGTCTTCAGAACTGGACCAGCTCAAGTCCAGTCTGACAGGTAAGGGGGGCTACAATGGGATTTTTGGAGCAGCTTTGTGCTCTGTGCTTCGTGCTGTGCCTCCTGGAGTTGCTCAAATGCTTTCCCAGTGCCTGTGCCTTCCAAGGAAGGGCTTTCCTGTGGGCTGTGGGGAGTGACCCAGCACTGATGATGCCAATGCTCAGGAGATGGGACAGTGAGGCCCAGGATTTGCTGCCTGGGTGTGTTTAACTCAATCCTTCAGTTCTTGTTTGACATCATTGCAACAAACCCACCCTGTGGGGATGTTCAGACACCAGGCAGAGGCTCAGGGAGCAGCCTGGGGGGTTCCAAACACGAACAGTTCCCTCTCAGCCTTGTCCACAACCCCTGTGCTCTTTCTGGGGGCACCAAAGCACCAGCTCAGCCTGGTTGTCACCTTCCCCTCTCCCAGGAGGCCTTGCTGTGTCCTTGTCACTGTAAAACCAGCACAGAGGGACCTCAGGCATGGTCTGTGCCCCAAAGCAAACCTTGCATGGGACTGCAGGAGGGACCCCAGGGGTGGGGGTGGCAGTGCCTGCCCCACACTGAGTCATTTTGTCACTGCAGCTTTGTGTTGCCTTCACTGTTCATGCTGTGCTGCCTTCCCCTCTGGCACAGCACAGCCTGTCCCCTCCTCTCCTGGCCTGATGTGACTCCCTTCTGAAGCAAAGAGTTCATGACCACTTGCTCTTTACTGTTCCTGAAGGGTTCTTAACCTTTTGCTTCAGTTCAGAGAGTCACAATTGTTACTTGTAAGGGGCGATTTGCGAGGTCTGGACATCAAAATTGCAGTTTGGGGCTCTTCCCCACAACCACCCTTCCTCTGGAATTTCCCAGCCTAACAAGCTTTGTTTTGCCCAGAGATGGAGAGGAAGCTGAAGGAGCGAGAAGAGAGAGAGCAGCAGCTGGTGGAAGCTAAAGCCAAACTGGAAAATGATATTGCAGAGATCATGAAGTCCTCGGGGGACAGCTCTGCCCAGCTCACCAAGATGAACGATGAGCTGCGCTCCAAAGAAAGGTTTTCCCTGCTATTTCCTCACTGCCAGGGCTTTGGGACATTAATTCCTCACTCCCACACTCCCAGCTCCTCATCTGATTTTGCTGTAAATATCTGAACAAGCTGCTGCCCAGTGTCACATTGATATGACAAGTGAACTTAGTCCAGCAAGCTAAATTAATCAAAGCAGGCTCCTGGGAGTGCTTTGAAGAGCATCAAACATTTATAATTCCAAAATTCTTATGGAATGTCTTCTCATTGCCCAGAGTAAATGACCTTTTTAGTAACCTAGACTGCTTTGTCACCGTGCTTCAGGATTACTTGATTACCTGATGAGCTCCATTTATTTGGATATATAAAAGACCTGGGTCACATTTTTTCTAGCAAGACAAAACGTGTTTTTTTCCAAAATAGAAGTTGTTGTTCTTTACCTTTTCTCACCCCCAGACTGGGAGGTTGCTCTGGCAGCTGCTCTGCACGTGAGTGAAGAGCAAGTGCTTGGTCTCTCCTGTGGATACTGAATTAAGCAAAACATTTTCTTTATGTTAAATAATTAAATCTCTTTTCCAAGTGCTTGGACAGGATATAGAACTTCAGCATAACTCTGACTCTTCCATCTCTGTGCCTGTGGTGCTGTCAGCAGCAAGTGATGTCCTTTCATTTGGCCTTTCCAGGCAGTTGGAGCAAACACAACTTGAGCTCACAAAAGCGAATGAAAAGGCTGCTCAGCTTGAGAGAAACGTGGAGCAAACAGCCCAGAAAGCTGAGCAGAGTCAGCAGGAAACTCTCCAGATTCATCAGGCAGAACTGAAGAATCTGCAGGATCAATTAACAGACATGGTAAGGACTCTGAGAGCACCAAAGGGTGCGGGGGGCATTGTCCCACTGCTGCCTGACCTGTGCCTGCTTTGTCTGCCTCCAGCAAAAGCAAATCCAGAGCAGCCAAACCGAGTACAGAGATCTCCAGGCCAAGTATGAGAAGGAAAATTCTGAGCTGGTGGCCAAACACGATGCAGAAATCCAGGGGTTCAGGCAGAACCTGCTGAGTGCGGAGGAGGCTCTGAAAACTGCCCAGAGGAAAAACAGCGAGCTGGAAACACGGACCGAGGAGCTGAGGAAGGAAGTGGAACAGGCCAAAGTAGGTGGATTTTGTTACTCTGGGAGTAATTTGGAGTTGAAATCCCTCCTGTCTCAGTGAATCCCTGGGGTTTTTTTTCCTGCTTCAGCCTCTCATAGCAAGAGTTTTGCAGTGTTTTCCTCTTTGAACTCTTCCAGGGTAGTGGATATGGGCTGGGGAGGAGAAGAACACAGGACTAACTGATTGTTAATTCTTCTTTAAATTACACAAGAATTGACAAAATCCAGTTGTTTGATGTTAACAATTTATGTTCAGAGATATGTGGCTCAGCACAGTCACTTGGAGCCAGATGTAATTCCCTTCTTTTTAAAAGTTGAATTTGAAGATAAATCATGAGCTGTTTCATTCAGAAGAGCTGTACCCCTGCACTTTCATTCTATAGTCCCATAAGGTCTGCATCTGTTTAGTGTGTAGCTTGACATCAGTAATTTTAATTTTTCCTCCTGTTTCTTTGACATTTACTGCTTGCTTTCATCCCTCATCAGTTATTTGCTATCATCTTTGGTTTATGCTTTAGCAAAGTATTTAGTGTATAAATTGACACACAGTGTTGCCACCACTGTGGGGGTTTGAGTTAAGGGGGTTTTGATGATATGTTTTTGAGAGAATCATGAGAATTACCTACAGAAATTGAGAATTGGAATATCTAATATCAACACCGAGATCTAATAAAACTCCCTGCATTTAAATTATAATTCTGTGGCCCTTCTTTCTGAGTAATTTACATTCAGATAGTTTGTTGAGAGTAGTTTTAAAAACAAGATGAAACCTTGCATGGAGGAACTTTTAAACCATAATATTTTTATTATTGTTATTATTATTCCACTGAAAGCTTCTCTTGTGGATGGGAGGTGTTCTGTGAAGTACCAGGGGGATCTGTCAGCAGCTGAGTTCACACAGGGACTGTGTGTCAGTGTATACACTTTTCAAACTTGAATTAAAATTGCTCTATTTGCCCTTAAAAGCACATTTCTCATTTGTCTGCTTGACTTCATTTTTGTTTTCCCTTCTCCCTGACTTTATTTCTTTAGTCCCTGAGCTCTGTGTTAGCATCAGCCAGAAAAGAACTTGAACTAATGTCAGACCAGATGAGGGGTTTGATGGCAGAAAAAGAGACCTTGGCACAGGAGGGCAATGCTTTAAAATTAGAGAGAGGTTCCTTGTTATCAGAACTTAAAGAACTGGAATCAAAGATCTCATTAATGCAACGAGACCAAGAAGAGCTGAGGTCAGAAAATCAGAGAATCCTGGAGCAGAAGGAAGAGGCTGAGGCCAGAAGGCAGCAGGAGAGCACAGAGAAGGGAGCGCTGGTGGGTGAGAAAAGCAGATTATTGTGTGAACTGGAGGCGGCCCAGGGAGAGCTCCTGAAGGCGGCTGAGGAGAACGACGCTCTGCGCTCCTCACAGTCAGCTTCGCTCCTCCAGCTGAGACAGCTCGAGGCCAGCAGAGATGCCCTGGCTGTGGAATGTCAGAAACACACCCAGGAATGGGAGGAGCTGGGGAATCACCAGAGGAAACTTCTGGAAGAGAAAGACGCGGTTATAAAGGACAAAGACGATGTCATTCAGAAGCTGGGAAGCTCCTGTGAGGCCTTGGCCCGAGAGCAAAGGGAGCTCCAGCAACAACTGTCAGCAGTGACTGCAGAGAGAGATTCAGCCCTGGGGGAACACTCAGCCCTTCAGAATTCCCTTGGAGCCCTCAGAGAGGAGCTGAGCAGTGTCCTGCAGGCCACTCAGAGTCTGCAGGCGGAGAAGGAGACGCTCCTGGAAAACTTGGAGGAGCTGAGGGTGAGTTTGGACAAGGCGGTCGGTGAAAACCAGGTGTTAAAAGTGAGAGAGAAAGAGATGCAAGCACAGCTGGAGACAGAGCACAGGGAGCTCACAACCGTGAGGAAAGACAACGTGGAGCTGGAGAATTCCCTTGGGAATCTCACTCGCCTCCTTGAGGAAACGGAGGCCTCGAGAGAGACGCTCCGTTCGGAATGTTCTCGGTTACTTCAGGAGAAAGAGGCTCTTTCTTCATCAGAACGAGGGCTTTTGGCTGAGAGGGAGGAGCTTCGAAATGAAAACAAGGCAATTGCTGAGGAGCTTGTGAAGGCCTCAGCAGAGGCTGAGCTGGCTCAGAGAGTCTGCACTGAGAAAATAAAGGAACTGGCCTCAGAGAAGGAATCTGTCCTTCAGAAGTCGCTGCAGTTGGAAAAGCACAATGAAGCTCTTCTCCAGGAGAAGGAGGAATTGGAGAAAAAATACTCAGAGCTTCTTGAGGAGAACAAGTCCTGTGCAAAGGCAGTTCATGATCTGAGGAGAGAACACGAACTGGGCGTCTCGTCCAGGAACGCTCTGGCCCAGGAGAACGTCGTGCTCCGAGATTCCATTGAAGCCCTCAAGGCAGAGCTCAGTGAGAAGGCAGTAGAAAATGAAGAGCTAAAAGCCTGTAAATGTGACCTTTCCAACCTGCTGAAGGAGGCCCAGGGTGCCAGAGGTGTGTTAGAAGGTGAGCTGGCAGCTGCATCCCGGGCCGAGCAGGTCCTGTCGGCCTCCTTGAAGAGCTGCTCCTCTGACAGGGAAAAGCTGAGCAGGGAGAGGGATGAACTGCAGGAGAAGTGTCAGGAATTACGTGCAGAGGTGGCTGCTATGAAAGAAAACTTGACCATGGAAAAGGAAGCTCGAAAACTGGACAAGGAGTCGTTCCTGTTGGAACGCGTGGAACTTCAAAGCACCGTCAGCTGCTTCGAGAAGGAGCTGGAATTGCTGAGAGAGAAAAATCAGGGATTTCTGGCTGAGAAAGAACTTCTAGTTCAGGAGAAAGAAAAATCTGATATTCAACTGGTGGAAATAATGAAGGAGAAAGAAGCCCTGTGTGCAGAGAAGGAGCAGCTTGGTGCCAGCGTGGAGCAGCTGAGGGGGGACTTTGCTTCCGTGTCCAGATCAGCAGCAGAATTCCAGGACCTGCATGGCCGTGCCTGCCAGAGGCTGGATGAGCTCCAACCCAGGCTGGAGCTGCTGGAGGAGGAGAGAACAAAGTTACTTG
Source organism: Pyrocephalus nanus (assembly GCA_038380795.1). Classification (NCBI taxonomy): domain Eukaryota; kingdom Metazoa; phylum Chordata; class Aves; order Passeriformes; family Tyrannidae; genus Pyrocephalus; species Pyrocephalus nanus. Next base: position 8,926,120 of record CM076278.1, read on the forward strand.
AGGAACTGGACAGTCTGAGGGCTGAGCAGAAGAGTCTGGTCCTGAGTAAGGAAGAAATAGGAAAGGAGAAGGAGAAATTTTCCCAGGATTATTTTAAGCTGTGTGAGGAGGTTACGCTTTTAGAGCAAACTAACAGTGAGCTCTCGGGCAAATTGTTGGAGTCTCAGGCTAAAAATGAGATGCTGCAGGAGGAGATGAACAATCTGGCTTTGAGACTAAAAGAAATTGAGACTCTCCAGGCCCAAACAGTAGCACAGAAACTGGAGGTATTGCAATGTAGTTAAACAGTCAAGTTCTACTAATCCTGAGCACTAATCTGTGGTTTCCTCTGCACCTCATTGCACACTCAGCACTTCACTGCAATCCTGGGCTCGCTCTCAGTAGGTTACTTTGGGTTTGTCACAAGTTGTAACCGTGAGCCTGAAAGACACTTTATTATTATTATTGTTTTTTTAAATATTTTAACTACAAAAGCCTCTTTTGGTGCTGAAGGGTGCAAGAAACAACGTGAGCTGTGAATAAAAGGAAGGTCTGTTCCCTGAATCGGGGAGGGGACACCGAGCAGCTCCTTCTGCTGGAGGACTCTGCTGCTTCAAGTCCAGAGTAGCAACAGATAAGGTTTAGATTAGATCTTTATGTTAAATTCCAACAAACTCCAAATTTGAGTTACTCCAAAAAATATAAACCAGTGTGCTGCTCCTGGAAATGTAATTGGATTAAAAGCAGTGGAAGGGACTGGGAAAGACAACTCTGGTGTTCTTTTATTCACAGAAGTGTTTTGTATTCACCACCAACAAATCGTGCAAAGGATTTTGAATGGCAGTTTGTGTGGCTTGAAGCCCAGAAAATCACTTTAAATACAAATTGGATATCCTATAGATGATACCTACCTGAGTATTTTAACACCCTTGGGAAGTGTTTCCTTTCATTAAGCCATAATGAACAACAAAATAACTCCCCAATTGGCTTTATCTCCTGGTCCATCATTGCCCAAATTGTTGAGGTTTTGTAATTCCATATTTTCTGAAAACACACCAGACTGTTGGGAGTGAATATCTACTGAACTACTGCTGCCTAAAGAGGTCAGAGGGCTAAGAGCAGCCCCAGTGGTGGGAGTGAGAAACCCAGGAATGAAAACAGGGAACGGATTTCCTCAGTGCTGACACGAGCATGGGGTTATGATCTGTCTCTGCATGGAACTGAACCTTCTCCACTGAAATTTATACTTTATGCAGCTTCAAAATGCAAATAAATTCCCAGTTGAAGTCCTTATTTAACTGGGAAGGAGCTGGCAAACCGTGGAGCTGTGCATGAAGTATTGGGGTTCATCTTTTGCTGTCAGAGTCCCTTTGGTAATAAATGCTTTTTTTTCCCCACTGCCCTTTATTTATAGGCTGCCAAAATGGCAGAAGATGTTTTCCAGGCTGTGGAGCAGGTGACCAAGGAGAAGGATGCCATTCACAAAGAGAAGATCGAAACCTTGGCCTCTTTGGAGAACTCGAGACAGACAAACGAGAAGCTCCAGAATGAAGTAAATCACATTTAAATGCTTTTCTATGAAAAGTTTGGCCTGGTTTGTAAGAACAACTGAGAATGAGGTGGGGCAGGAGAGGATTGTGTCATCTGCAGCTCCATAATTGTTGTAGGGAACAGCTGGGCTGCCCTAAGTGTGCTGAAACAGGAACGGTTTCCAGCGAGATCTGAGGGCTCGAGAATTAGAAATGGTGACGTTGATATGGGAGGGGTTCACTTTCTGGATTAAAAAACAATCCCCAGGGCCCTGTAATGCCATGAGAATGGCTGGAGATTATCTGTTATATAATATCATGTGTGGCTGGATGGGAACAAATCAGGTTCACAAGCTTGGGGTGTTTCCCTGGTGGACACCAGCCCGGGGAATAGATGGACCACGGTTTGTCCCGTTCTGCAAGGAATTCATTTCCTGGGCTTGCAGGAACAACACCCACCCTACTGAATCTCAGAAATTAAGGTATGGAAAAGCAGAATTTGCTGGTTATCTTAGAGGAATAAAGATCAGGGGACAGGTAGTTTTAGCAACAAGCTTTGCATTTCAAAACCAGCGATGCTTTGAGCGGTGCAGCTCTTGGTGGAGCTGAGGGGCTTTGGGCTTTACCTCTTTACACCAGGTTCCTGTAAACTGCTCCCCAATGGACTTGGAATTCTCTGTGCTGCTCCATTTGGATGCAGAAATTCTCCTAACATGCAGGCTGGCTGAATTTAAGGGCTAAAGATGGAACATGGAGCAGCTCAGGCCCCATTTTGCTGGACATCCCCTCCTGGGAACTGTGGGGTTTCCTTGGTGTAATGAGGGTTTTTTTCCCCCTGAAGTTGGACATGCTGAAACAAAACAACCTGAGAAACGAAGAGGAACTGCATAAATCCAAAGAGCTGCTGAATCTGGAGAACAAGAAAGTGGAAGAACTTAAAAAAGAATTGTAAGTATTTCTGTGTCGGATCCGTTAATTTTGGGGGTTTCATTTACCTTCAGTTGCTTTAGGAGTTGCCTCTCTGGGATCCTCACTACAAAGCAGATATTGGGTCAGAATTAAACAGCAGATTGGAGTGTGTAAAACTTGACATCAGAACGTGGCTCTTGAATTGCTGAAGGGAATTGAAGCAAATCCTTGGAGCTCTGTTTGAAAGAATTGGTTTGTTGGAGGGTTCTGCCACCTGAGGGCACGAGATGATGTTAAAATCTTTATTTACAGGAGAATTGTTTGATTTTGTCACAAGGTGCACTCAGAGTGTTGTTTTAAGTGGGTTTGTTTAGAGAATATTTGGGTCTACTTTTATTTTTCATTGGTGGCTTCATGCAGTTTATTCCTGTGCATTTGTTTCCTGACTGGTACAAAACAAATGCTATAGATAAAAATACATGTTATGTATTTTACATATATATATACACATCTTATGTATTTTTACTATATATATATATTAATGCACACAATATATATAATAGATATTAATATAAAATGTATGTAAATACATGTAAAACAGGAGCATTTCACAGCATCTCCACCTGGTGGGACCAGGTACAAGAAATGGCTGAAAAATCTGAGTCACAGGAGATGCTGAACTCAGAGTTAATCAGAATTGTGTCTAAATGTGCCCAATAACAGACCACAGATCCTTGTGTTTTGAAGTGCTTGATTAAGTTAATGACTTAAGGGCTCTTCTGCCTCCCACTGTTATAAAAGTATTTTTACTATTCCAGTCAGGGTTTAGCTCTGTGATAGTGGCACACAGGAGTGTTAGAAAAACAAAACAGTCACAAAAATTACTGTTCAGTGAAATGAAGGGGATCTCTTGTGTTTTTTGAAAGATGTCAAATCTAAAAACTCGTTTTAGTCACTTGTGTCAGAGGCAGCTTGCGAGATATTTCCAAAAATTGGTTGAAAATGAACTTCTTTTAAGGAAACCACGTTTAGTAGCAGCACAGGCTGATGGAAGCTGCAAAGCCTTTTTTTTTTTCCCTCAGCTTTTGTCTCATTTTCGGGTTTGTATCTGTTAAAATAATGGAATAGATGAGAACCTTTTCCTGGTTTGCTTCCTGTTGTCCTGAGTTCCAGCATTCTTGAACATTTGGATATCAGGGAGTAGTTAAATCAGTGGAACTGGAAGGCTTTTTCCTGTTCCCTTTTTTCTAGCTTTGTTTTCCTTTTTCTTTTTTTTGCTTTTTAAGCAATTCTGCTGTTATACCTCTGGCTGCAAAATTCCCTTCTGTGAAAGCCCAGGCTGCAAACCTTGCCAAGACTCTCAGTCCCTCCCCTGTGCTCCCAAATCCGAGCCTTGCTGGCCATGGGAACGCGCAGGACGTGGAACTGGAGTTACCTCCCGTTCCTGAGAGCCCGACACAGAGAGGAAAAGGTGTTTTGTGCCGGGCTTAACCCGAGCCCTGGGTTCTCCCGCTGTCCCAGCTCCCCTCCACACGTGACCTGGCCGTGTTTTTCCAAGCTGTGGAGCTGCCTCTCTCCCCCAGTTTTCCCTGCCTGGCCCGTTCCTATGGTAACGATGCTCTCTGTGTCCTCGCAGCGAGGAGCTCAAACTGGCAGCAGCTCACAAGTCCCAGCAGCTCGAGGCTCTGCAGGAGGAGAACGTGAGGCTGGCCCAGGAGCTGGGCAGGAGCAGGGAGCAGGTCACGAGCCACCAGAAGGTGAGAGGGGCCGGAGCCTCCCCGGATCCGGGCGGGAAGAGCCGCGCGAGCTGTGAGTGCCGGCGGGATGAGCCGTGCTGGGAAGGGTTGGGATAAATGTGGAAGCCACCTGCACGGGGAGGGTGGAAGTGCAGCTGACAGAAGGTTATGTAACCCCGGAGGGATCCTTGGGAGGCTTGGGAATGAGCATAAATTAAACGTGCTTTAGCCAAAGGAATTTACAGGCACTCGCTGTTTCTGTCAGGAGGGGGAATGGCCATCGAGCAGCACTAAGGAAATGGGGCTGGTTAATTCTCTTATTCCTGCTCTTCCCACTAAAACGAGGAGTATTTGGGATGTGCTTCAGGATACTGTTTAAAGCTGCTGGGTTGGACTCTGTCTCTAAGAAGTGCTGTGCCTGTGTCTGCTCAAACTTCACACCGTGCCTGGACTGTGCTGCAGCCGGGCAGGGGGTGCTGGGGCACTGCAATCCATGGAAATCCTTTCCTGCTGGCAGTTTATGGGGAGAAAAAGACTCTCTTAAGTTTACATTTTTAATTTTTGCTCTTCTATATTGAACATGTTGTTGGAATCTTAAAGTATGGGCTTCGTTACCCAGCTTGGATCACTGGTACTTGCCAAAAAAAACCCCAGATTTACAGCCAGCAATGTGGTGGGTTTAATCCTTGTGCAGCAGTTCCAGTGACAGGCACACTTCGAAGGAATCTTTGGAAGATCTTGCTCAAAAGGAAGAACATGGAAGACAGGGCTTTGTGAACTGCCTTTCTGAGGTAGCAGAGAAAAGCCAAGAGGCTGATGTTTTTCCCCAAGAGTACTGATTGGAAGTACTGAGGATCAGTAACTCCAGATCTGGCTGGTTCCTAAATCCTTTGAACTGCTGACAGGAGTAAAGCTCAGACTCCTTGATCCTCAGGAGCTGTGCAATGATGAGCAGAGTCCCAGACGTGTGGGCTCAGCACTGACTCATCCTGCATCTGAGCAGTGGGGTGCTGAGAGAACGTCCTAAACAGCCCGTGGGAGCTGCTCCCCACTCCCACAGGCTTTCCTAAATTATTTCAGGATCTTTGAGGCCACCTTGTATTTTTGGGGAGAGTTGTAACTGGGCAGCACCGGTCACATCTTTGAGCGTTTGGAACACAGAAAGCCCTGAGGGAAGGGACCCCCCTGCCCCAAAGCCCTGGGCTGGCAGCTCAGTCCGGAGCCTCCCTGCTTTCCTGAGCTCCAGAATCCTGTGAGTGCATCCTGTGAGTGCATCCTGTGAGTGCATCCTGTGAGTGCATCCTGTGAGTGCATCCTGTGAGTGCATCCTGCTGCCTGGGGATCTGTCAGCAGGGCCCTGCTCTCCCTGCCAGGACAGACAGCTGGAATCTGGGAAGCACGGGGATGAATCCATTGCCTTTCAAACTGGGATAGTGTCGGTCCAGCTGCACCCCAGCCTGCTGTGCCTGGGAGGAGGTGGCTCCAAGATCTGCTGGAGCTGGAGACACGGTTTCTTTGCCTTCACCTGTGAGGAAGCTGTAATCTGGATCCTGGGATCATGGGAATGCTGCCTGTTGCATTTCCTAGATGTGCCCTTTGGGCTGTGGTGCCTTCAGGTCTGGTGAACAGCAGGGCCCCCCAAAAGCCTGGGAGAAGCCTTTGGGGTCCCAGATATCCCAACCCCTCCTGTCACACCGTGCTCGGGCACAGGCTCTGGGCTCCCTGGGTTCCCTTCCTGTGGGGAGCAGGAAAAGCGTTGCCATGAAAAATGGGATTGGGAGGAGGGGTGGCCATGTGCCAGGGAAGGGTTCGACACAGCAGGATGGCCCAAAGTGAGGGCAGTGAGGAGGAAGCAGAACCCAGCAGAGCTCGGGCTGTGCAGGTGCCTGTAAAATTCATCAGGAAGGGCCAACCGTGGGTTTGGGAATTTTGAGCCGTCGCTATGGGAACCACATAAATTCTGGCAAGTGCGTTGTCGGCTGGGTTAGGGAATGGGTGGCTGCATGTGACACACTGTGCAAAATTAATGAGTCCTGTGGCATGAATGATTTATCTGCACATTGAAAGGTTAAAGTGGCTCCCTCCAAAGAAGCTTTTCTGTATTGATCCATAAATAATTAGCTGATTGTAATTAGTTAAAGATTCGCATTCAGGCAGATACTGAGCTCAGGGAACTTTGCTGGCTTCAGATTGTTTGTTGTGGCATTTTGGGAGTTTCAGACCTGCCCAGGCATTTGAAGTTCATGGGAGAAAGTGTAGAAATATCCATGTTTTATGACCGGTGTGTGGGGCCTGCTCTGAGGGGACGAGTGAGGGAGCAGATCCTGGGAAAGGCTGGAGACAGAAAGGGGGTCCCTTCTCCCACAAAGCTGCTCAAGACTTGTGCCTCCACTCAGCCAGGGGTGTGAAACTGCACAACTGCCCCAATTAACTGCTTTAAGAATTTTTTCTATTACGTCTCTCGACACCCTTCTGGTAGTTCTGTCTCACATCACCAAAGTTGGGTGATTACACCCAGCAAAATGCTCAGGGCTCATCTCAAAGCTGAAGGTTTAAGAGCTCTGCAGCGCAGGAGGGGAGAAGGTAAATTGTCAGAAAATGTGGAGGAGAGGCTTTCTCTCCGAGAGCTGCATTTAGCTGAGAGCTGGAGGCTGGAGACAAACCCGCCTGCTCGTGGGAACTCGTTTAACGCCTTCTGTGCCTCCATCTGAGTGTCTGCAAAGGACTCGGGAAGGGACCAGGGGCTGTTGTCAGGGCTCTGAGGCTGTGAATGGATGTCCTGCTGACCTCGTGGATGAACCCTGCAAGCTTGTGAAATCCCACCAGAGCCCGTTCTCAAGTCAAGGCTCAGGGACATCTGCTGCAGACAGTGCTCAGGGCTGACTTTGGCCACTGAGTGAGAAGAAAGGAGGAGATGGTGAAAAAGAATTATTTGGTTTGGAAAGCACTTCATTTCTTCAGTTGTGTCAGTGTTTCTGGGCAGTTTGGAGCCCAGGAACCTCTGCAGCAAGAGTGTTTTCAGCTGAAGGCCTTGCTGGCTGTGAGGGCTGAAGGGTGGCCTTGCTGAGTGACAGGGCCAGGGCATGGTAACAAACACCCACAGCTCTGAGATCAATAATTTAGCTGTAAATAAAATAAGGGGGCAGTAACAAATACAGATCAGGGGTACAATTATCCAGGTCAGGACAACAGCAAATCCAGGAATTCCCCAATACTGGCCAAGCACACAGAAGGTTCTCCTTGGTGTGTGGGGGGCCTGGAAATATCCTGTATCACTGATCTCACACACTGCTCTGTGCACAGGGCGTGGAAATACTTTATTTAATTATTTTCATTTAACAGTATTAGCCCCTCACTACCTGATACTCTTGGTCACTGAACAATTTCTGCTTGGGTTCATGTCTGTGCCTTTAGAAAATCTGTTACTCTTAGGATTTTGAGCTCTGCAGCCTCTCCCATGTTTGTTTTATGATGATCATGTTGCTCTGATTTATTGTAATAAGGAAACCATCCTTGGTGTATTAACTGGAGTCTGTTTGTACTTGTGTTTTAGCTGGAAGAGGAGAGATCAGTACTCAATAACCAGTTATTAGAGATGAAAAAGAGGTAAGTTGTTCCTCCTGGTGTGTGTTTCACACGCTGTCCCACAGAAAATGTAACCCAAAAACCAAGAGCTGTTCTGTTCTGTGGTGTCCTGGTGAAATGCTGAGGTTGTCACACACGTTGGGTTAGGGATGGAACTGTCCACGTCTCCTTTAGTTCCACACCTCCCCACTGTGGCAGTTTTGACCTGCAGTGCCCAGTTGAGTGTTTGGTTTCAGTCTGCTCTGCACTGTTGGATTGTCCCCCAGTGTGATAAACTCTTGTTTCCAGCTCTGACATGTCGAGGTCTAAAGGAACAGTGAAATGCAGAGGTGCTGGTTGGAAGGAAAGGGGAAGGAGGAGGAGGACAAGCAGCAGTTGCTCAGCACTGCCTGGCTGCTCTCCTGCTTTTGTGCAGCTCTTTGTGGCAGGGGGTTATTGCAGTTCATTCAGCACTGCTGTTCAAGCCCAGGAGGGTTGTCCTGGCTGACTGGGGCATCCCTTTGGAAGCTGGAACAGGCCCAAGTCACAAAACTGACTGTCCCTGCAGGGGCCAAGTGCCACAGTGTCCTGGGGAAAATGGGGGCTTTTCAGCAGCAGTTACATAAATCCTTAAAAACAACAGGGCTCCCCATGACACCTCCAGTGTTCCAGAAAAAACAAACTGTTACATTGCCTGGATTTGCAGTGGTCACAACAAAGAACAGTGAGTGGTGCTTGAGTATTTATGCCCATCCTTGGCTACTCACTCATCCCTTCTTTATTCCCTGATTGTTCTCTGGGAGGTGGATTGTGCTCTGTTGTCTCTCCCCCTGTCCTGAAGTGCTTCCCAAGCTGATGCTTCCCCAGGGAATGTCAGAGTTAGATCAGCTGTACCCCAGTGAAGAGCTGACCCTCCAGCTTTCACCAACCTGCTGAGCTGCATCCCCAGCCTGTTCCTGGCCACGTTCCAAAGTGTGTTCCGAGCAGTGAAACTGCTGGAAGTTACTCGAGGAAAGGGAGGATGGAGGGGGCACCAAGAATCCTTCAGTGCTTCCCAGCAGTTCTGTTTCACAAGGGACATTTTAAAAGACAAAGCCTTTAGTAAGTTCTAAAAAGGAAGGTCTGTGGCTCTGATCTTCCTCTTTTAACTCAGCTGCCTGAAATAATCCAGACAGTTATGAAATAACTGGAGTGAATTTTACCTTCAGTGGGTTACACTGAGATGGGCAAGTTTGTGACGTGGCTCAGCAGTGGTGAATAAACTGCAATAAAGGGTAAAATGAGGAACAGGAACAGCCTCCAAGTGCAGGCCCTGGGGGTCAGAACATGCCAGCACATGGCATCAGTTGCTCACAAAAAAAGGCTGAATAAAGAGCTAATTAAATAAAAAGAATGGGAGAACTCTCTAAATTCCCAAATTCCACTGAAGTTGGTGGCAATTTCCTCCTGGTGTCTGAAGAATTTGAGGTGAACCAGAGCCATCTTTGTGTTCCAGTCAGGTCAAATCTCTAGTGGTGGTTTCCTCACCTTCCTTTCACCCCCAGGAATTCTCTTCCCCTATTTTGGCATCTCCTTGTCTGGAACAGCCCAGCTGGGAGTGACAGGAGTGTGGTGTTTGTGGCTCTGAGGGGGTTCTGTGTTACTCAGCTCTTGGGCTCACTGTGGGTTGATGTCTGACTGTCTTTGAGCTTCGCTATTTATCGATACTCATCTCATTCCTCTCTCTTCCCTTTCCTGCCCTTGCTTCCCTTGCTATATCTGTGTGTCTTTAATGGTAAGACTCAAGAAAGTCTATCCACGTTACAATAAATAATTTTCTTTTTTTTTTTAAGTAAAGTTGTTGTACATATTTTGGCTGCCTTTGTCCCTTGGTGTCTTGCTTTTGTTCTGTAAAACACTCAGCTCTATATATATATATATATATATATGTATTATGAAAAAAAAAAGTCTATATATTTTTTATCAAAACAAAAAAGCCCCTGGGTGCAAATTTCATTCTTCCTTATGGTATTTTGCATTTCTACTCCATGTTTCTAACGTGGTTCTTGTTATCTTGCATTTTTAAAGCTTACCCAGTAGCACTTTAAGGTATTTGCTTCATTCTTAGAATTTCTTATTTTTGTAGTAAGGGAAGAATCTGGGTGACTTTTTTAATGTTTAAACAAAACAAAACCCTCTGCCCCACGACTTCCACACACTGCTCAGAACGTGCTTCAACCTCCTCTAAAAAGTGTGGGTTTAAAATGGCATCTGCAATGAAAAACTCATTTTTATTGGGTTTTCTTTACATCCCTGCTGGCAAGAGGATGGTTTGGACTGGAATTGGCAGGAAAAAAAGTTTAAGTTCCCCAAATCCATTTTTTTTTTCCTAATAAAATAAAGTTTCCACAAGGTTTTCCTTGCGAGCTCAGTTATTTCCCCAGCAGCATCTGCTCTTTAACAGTCACTGTCCCTGTGAGTGCCACTGCACGTGGTGCTGCCAGCATCGTGCACTTCCAGCACCGGTGAGGCCTGGCAGTGGACTGTGCTCCCTCCTGGATCAGTGAGTAGTGCCAGGCACCTGCTCTGCTTGGAGCTTCTGCAGCTCCAGCATTTTTGGGTCTCCCCCCGGAGCGGCGTCCTGGGAGAGGAAAAACCAAAGCTCCAGCACAGGGAGCTTCTTCCCATCTTGTTTTCTCTCCTCTTTTCTTCTCTCGTTTCTCTCCCCTTGTGTTTTAGCACTGGAGGCTCCTGTGCTGAGTTTGGAAACCTCTTCTTTCTGTCCTTCCCAACTGTTGCCTTTTTCAGCCCCTCAGTCTGTGGTGCTGAAGCCAAGCCCGATAAATGGCGACTGAACCGTGTTTGTGCTTCTGTTTGGTCCCGATCTGTCCACGGGGATCTGGCCAAGTGGAAACATTGGCTAAATCACAAGCTCTGGAGCAGGAGCTGAGTCACTGGGCTTTCCATCTGCCGTCCCACAGCTGTGTGTTCAGCACAGGGGAGCTGGGGAGGAGTCTTGGGGACGGCAGAGCTTGTGAGCAGCAGCTCCCAGATGTGCTTCCCAGATGCACTCCCAGTTTACTTCCCAGTAAATCCTGGGCTTGCAGCTCTGTGGCTTGGAGGGGGCAGTTCTGCTCTGTCAGCAGCAGCCCTTGCACTGGTGGCACATTCTTTCCCACAGCACCACGTGCCTTTGATCCAGCTCAGTCAAGCACTGCAAACCAGGGGTTAGGCTGGAGCATGTTTGGAATTCTGCTGAAGGACACGCACACGGCTGTCCTGCTTTCGTGCTTTGCTGACTCAGGGTTGGCAAAGGGGATCTGTTCTGTGCCAGTGCCCGCTTGGGTTTTATTAATGGGATGATAAACTTGGATTTGAAGGCGAGATTGCTCAATCTGCAAGTTGTTGTGTTTCTGCTTCTATTGATTCTCTCATTGTGAAAATGCACCAAAACCAAATCAACCAGAACCAAATCAACCCTCTGGTTCTTGTTTGGTCGCTGCCTCAGCTTTTCTAAACCCCAGATTCTCCACTTGCTGCTTCCATTCCCGAGTACAATCTGAACAATGAAGGAATTGCATTGATTGTGCTCTCGTTGTTGAGTTCCCCTTTCCCTCGGGTGGGGGACGTTTGTTGTGTTCCATGTCTGGGTATCGTGGCTCTCACTAACTGTGGGTATTGTAGAGGTGAAAACGTGGCCATCTGAAGTTGATAGCTGTGCCCTGAGCATCCCCCCCAGGATCCTGATCCCTGGAGAGAGCAGAATGCTTTGGGATCCCTGCCCCTGTGCTGGGAAGGAAGTTTCTCCTGGAGAAAAGTAAACTGAGTGTTTGAAGGAACTTTGGGGGGGCTGTTTTAACCAAAACTGTTCAGCTTGTAAGGAGTTTGGTAGTGATGCTCCTCACATCAGAGGACAACCACTCACCCATTGTATTGTGTCAGGAAGACTCACTTGCACCAGTGTGGGGATGTCACAGCCATGGTGCCTCGAGGCAGGAATTTTAGGCAGAACTCGATTAGATCCATGGAAAAGGTTGGGAAAACTGGACACATGTACACAGAAGGGGGTTGTGCCTGCTTTGGAAAATTCCTATTTAACCCTTATCCCACAGAGTAAGACAAGTCCCATGTGGTTTCGTGCTGAAACTGTCGTTGTTAAAGGCCCAGAAACTCTCTAAGTGGGCAGGAAATGATGATGTCACTGAAATTAGTGAGGACCAGCTGATATTTCCAGCCTCATCCATGCTTTGCATGACAACTTGTACAATGAGCTTTGCATGCCTGTTTTGTTGCTTGTTAATAATCTTCAAGAAGTAACAAAACTCTCAAGTCAGGTTTTGTGGAACATTGTGCAACGTTTGTTTATCCTGTATCTCCCCAGTCTGTTAACTTGCTCCTTTAAATTCAAATGGATACAGTGCTATGCAGATTCTGGCATGTACTACCTAGGTAAAGTTTTTGCTTTGTTTCCACAGTTGTAACATCTGAAATGTTTATACATATTTAAAACCTTAGTCAAGTAGAGAATTGTAATTTCTTTTTTTAAGAACCACTTCTTACTAAACACAACTCGTTTAGTATTTGGAATTAAATAAAACCACTTTAGGCCACTACAGTTATCCATTCATTAGGTGATTTCTGGTTGTATTTGGTTTTCTTTTAGAGAATCAACTTTAAAAAAAGAAATCGATGAAGAGAGAGCATCCTTGCAGAAATCCATCAATGTAACTAGTGCCTTGATCACACAAAAGGATGAGGAACTGGAAAAACTCAGACATGAGGTAAACAGGGAACAGCGAATGGTTCCTAATTTTGATCAAGTCCCAGGCAGAGGCTTTGTGTGCTGCCTGATTGTTCTTTAATGTGGCAGTTGGGTGCTCCTGGCAGGTGTTTTTGGGGCTCTTTAGCCCTGGCTGTGAGGGCTGTGGCCTCGGTGCTCTGCCTTTGTGCTGCAAGGCCCCAGCCCTCCCTTCACTCCTGCAGATCACGGTGCTGCGCGGAGAAAACGCCTCTGCCAAAACCCTGCAGTCGGTGGTGAAGTCCCTGGAGTCTGACAAGCTGAAACTTGAGGAAAAAGTGAAGAACTTGGAGCAAAAACTCAAGGAAAACAACGAGCAGCCTTTAACTGTAACGAGCTCCTCAGGTAAAGCAAAGCCTGCCCCGCTGTCTGTGCCTTCCGCTGGAAGGTTGGGACCAGAGACTGGGACACCATTTCAGTCTCTGCCTGAGCCACCCCCTGTGTCCCATCACACCTGGTTTGGTTTTTTCTCTTTAAAGGGGACGCTGCAAATCTACTTCAGGAGGAAATCGCAAGAGAGAAGCAGGTACTGGATGGGGACATGAGATGCTAAACCAGCAGTGGGGCCATAGGGGAGGGAAATACTTTTCCAAAGACAGTTCCTATCAGGTTTTGTCAGTCGGGATTTTAATGGGCCTTCAGCTTCTGCAATGCCAGTAAATATTAAGAACGAAGGGATGAGTGGAACTGGAGAAACAGTTCAGATTATGGGAATGTGAGGAAGCAAGGAATCAAGGGTGGCAAGGGGTGACCTGTGAGCGAGGTACAGCCCAGCAGAGCACACTCACTGCTCCCTGGCCTTCTTTCCAAGGGTTTCTTGGATGGGACTGAGGGAAAGGCGTGGGCCACCTGAATCTGGTGCTTGCCAAATCGGAGAAATGGGCTTCCTGAGCTCCTTCTAAGCTGCTGCAGTTGAAAATGTTGGCCTTGGCTTGTTCCCAACTGCAGAGCTTGACTCAGAACGCGGGTTGGCTGCAATGGACAGGGAAGGTGCTCATTTGGCACGTGCTGGGAGCAGGAGAAATGTGATTCATAGTGTGGTAGTCACAGTGACCACGTGAAGTGCTGCTGTATCACAGGGGCCCATGCCAACAAATGCCTAGGAAAGATGGTTAGAATAGAATCACCTTCTGTTGTTATATTAGATCACCAGTGTCAGTGCCAGTGATTAAATGTCCTTCCTAGCTGTGCAGTGATAGGAGGTGTCATGAACATGCACTAACCACCACTGTTTTTCTGGTTTTCTGCCTCCCTGAATTCACCTGCTGATGGCAACCCTTCCTTGCACCAGGGCGAGGTTGGTTCCACTCCTTGGCTTCCTTTATTTCCTTCACTGTTGATTTGCCAAGTGCTCCTTGGTGACGTTCAGCAGTGCTGAGCTCTGGGCTGGGGCTGGGGGAGGTGCCATCCCCCTGCTCCTCTGACTGTCCTTGTCCTTGGCTCTCCCAGATCGACTTCCTGAACTCAGTGATAGTGGATCTACAGAGGAGAAACGAGGAACTGAACTTGAAGATACAAAGAATGTGTGAAGCCGCCCTCAATGGCAACGACGAGGAGATAAATAACTATGACAGGTATAAATCCCAGAGGAAACCCGGGCTCGTGTTTTGGGAACTGTTGGGAGACAGAGATTTCTCTGGAGTTCAGTGGTTGAATCCAGCCTTCTTTTTACACTGGGGTGTTCTTGGTGGTGCAGGTGATTCTCTGTAGTTTTGGATCACAGACACTCACTCACTGTGACATGTTTGTTGTCAGGCTTAGTGGATCTGCCCTTCCCAAGTGCAGGGGAAGGGTCTTTGCTCTCCAGGGGCCGTAGCTGTGTTGGGATGGGGAGAGAAATAGAACTAAATAGAATAGTCCAGAGAAACAGAACGAAAGGCATTTGATACCTTGTGACTTGAGATCCCTCCAGGGAAAAAGGAAACTACTTTACATGTGTTTCTTTTAAATGTCTGTGTTTGTGCAAATCCTTGCACAAACAGCGGGTTGTTTAGTATAAATATTGCAGTGTAGGGGACTGTGGGGCACTGCAGGTGGTGGAGCTGAGATCTTCAGGAGGGGTTTGGACTGCTGTTTGGTGAGCTCTGTGGCTCAGTAATCATGGGAGCTCAGTCTTAGTAATCACAGGAGCTGGCAGGGCAGGGCAGGACCACAGGCCTCGCTCCTGTGTGAAGGAACCGTGTCCCCTGACCTGTGCTGCCCTTGCAGTGAGGAAGAGAGCCTGTCCAAGAAGAAACCGCGCCTGTTCTGCGACATCTGCGGCTGCTTCGACCTGCACGACACCGAGGACTGTCCGACGCAGGCACAGGCGCTGGAGGAGCCGCCGCACTCGGCTCACCACGGCAGCCGGCGGGAGGAGCGGCCCTACTGCGACACCTGCGAGGTGTTCGGGCACTGGACGGCCGAGTGCAACGACGACGAGACCTTCTGATGGCAGGGGAGGGCCCGGCCCTGTGCCCCCCCCACGGACCTTTCCAACCACCAGCAGCTGCGTGTGCTGAATGTCAGGGAAAGGGACAGCGGTTCTGCCCCTCCCGCTCCCCCTGCCCGTCCGCTCCACAGGCAGCGAATGGATAAATATTTTGCTCCTCCGCTAATAAATAACCCCTGTCCCTTTTTAACAAACTTCAGTGGAAGGTAAATAAAAGATTTAACAAGTGACTTTATGCTGTTTTTTCCCAGGTTCTGGGTTTGTCCCACCCTTAACAGGAAATGCCCCCGTGCTGTCGCATCTGTTGATGGGAAAACGTGTATAGGAATGAAGCACTAGAGTTATATTAAAGCTTATTTAAATACCTTAAAAATATGCTGTTAATTTTCATATTTGCACTAAACCATTTTAAGGCTGAATTTGTACATTTAGATTTTTAAGCTTTTTTTTTTTTTTGACACTGGACTGAGTTGAGAAATATTTCATCTTTATTTTCCTTTACTCCTTTGACTGCGATGTTGCTCGGTGCTGTGAGCTCTGGGTTGTGGTTTGGTGTGAAACATGGAAACCCTGCGCAGGTAAGGAAGGAACAGAGCTGCTGGGGGTTTTTTGGAACCCGTATGCTGTGCACACCTGAAACAGTTTGTGGGACATCCCTGGTTTGCATTCTTTCTGCTTCTATATAGTGAGTGTGTGGTGTGTGTGTATATATGCATATATATAATAAAGTTTTATTTTGGAAAAAAAAAAAAGGTGTGTTTTCTTTCCTACCTTTCTGTTCTGTTTGGAGTGCTAAGGGGTTCTGTGTGCACTGTAAATCACAAGATCAGTTAGGTTAAGAAAGATCTCCAAGATCAT
This sequence comes from Pyrocephalus nanus, assembly GCA_038380795.1. Classification (NCBI taxonomy): domain Eukaryota; kingdom Metazoa; phylum Chordata; class Aves; order Passeriformes; family Tyrannidae; genus Pyrocephalus; species Pyrocephalus nanus. The sequence continues at coordinate 8,941,903 of CM076278.1, forward strand.
CGAGTCCAACCTGTGCCCGATCCCCACCTTGTCAACCAGACCAGAGCACCGAGTGCCACATCCAGCCTTTCCTTAAAACCCTCCAGGAATGGTGACTCCACCACCTCTCTGGGCAGCCCCTTCCAATACTTGATCACCCTCTCTGTAAAGAAATTCTTCCTGATGTCCAAAGTAATCCTGCCCTGGTGCAGTTTAAGACTATTTTCTCTCACCCCGTCCCTTGTGTCCCTTGTTCCCTGGGAGCAGAGCCCGGCCCCCCTCGGCTGCCCCTCTTGTCAGGGAGTTGCAGAGAGCGAGAAGGTCCCCCCTGAGCCTCCTTTTCTCCAGGCTGAGCCCCCCCAGCTCCCTCAGCTGCTCGTGCTGCCCCAGACCCTTCCCCAGCCCCGTTCCCTGCTCTGGGCTCGCTCCAGCCCCAGTGTCTGTCTTGCATTGAGGGCCCCAGAAGCGGACACAGCACTCGAGGTGTGGCCTCTCCAGTGCCGAGCACAGGGGGACAATCCCTTCCCTGGCCCTGATGTCGCACTGTTACTGACACGGGCCCCATGTAAATCACCATAAATTAACACACGGGCCTGATGTAAATCACCATCAGTTAACACCCAGGCCGCTCCCGCTCCCTCCCCTCACGGCGGGCGGGGCGGGGCCAGGCCATGGCGGCTGCGCGGCCCCGCCCCGCGGTCACGTGGACGGGGCGGCCATGGCGGCGCACCTGAGCTCGGGCAGGGTGAACCTGACGGCGCTGAGGGAGGCGGGGCGGCGAGAGCTCCGCGAGTTCCTCGACAAGTGCGCGGGCTCCAAGGTGGGAAGAACGCGGGGACCGGGCAGGGGGAGCGAGACCGAAGGTGGGAGCCCGGGGCCGAGGGGAGAGCGGGGGCGGGAGGGGGGATCTCGGGGTCTGAGGTGGGAGAGCGGAGCCGGGATGGGGATGGGGATGGGGACGGGTCGCGGCCCCCGCTGTCCCCGGCTGACCCCGCTGTCCCCTCCCCAGGCCATCGTGTGGGACGAGTACCTGACCGGGCCCTTCGGGCTGATCGCGCAGTACTCGCTGCTCAAGGTAAGCGCCGGGAGGGTCGGGGGAGGCTCCCAGCCCTGCCCCGCTCTCGGGTGACGCCCCTGTCCCCGCACAGGAGCATGAGGTGGAGAAGATGTTCACGCTCAAGCCGGGCCGGCTGCCCCCGGCCGACGTCAAGAACATCATCTTCTTCGTCAGGCCCAAGCTGGAGCTGATGGACATCATCACCGACAACGTGCTCAGGTACCAAGGACAAGGGAGGGAGGCCAGGGGACGGGTGTGATCTGAGCCACCGTGTTTGTTACACCTGGACAGGCAATGAGGAATCCCCTGCAGACACCAAACTGCAGCACAGCCCCTCGGGGGCTTGAGTGGAGTGCAAGACACGCTGGGGAGAGAGAGGGGCTTCCCTTTGGCTGCCATGCAGAGGATCTGTTCCTCCTTATAAGGACATATATTCCTTCTAATTAGCTGGAATGAGTCGTGCTTGGATGGATGCTCCATTTAGGAATTGCAGGACAACAAAGTCCATTTGCCCTGGTGCCAGACCTGTGCCTGCACATGGCTGGGTTGTGCATCCTGAACACATGCAAAGCTGGGAGCTGGCAATAATGACTCAGTGCAGTGCTCCTGCTGTGGCTCTTCCAGGGAGGACAGAGGCCGCTCTCCCCAGAGGGATTTCCACATCCTGTTTGTGCCGCGTCGCAGCCTCCTGTGCGAGCAGTGGCTGAAGGAGCAGGGCGTGCTGGGCTCCTTCATCCACCGCGAGCAGTACAGCCTGGACCTCATCCCCTTCGACGGGGACCTGCTCTCCATGGAGTCCGAGAGCGCCTTCAAGGTGAGCACTTGGAGGGAAACCCTCTATGGTTTTGGGTTGGCCATTGGTGTCAGTGCAGCGGCTCTCAGAGGGTTCATGGGGGACCTGCACAGCACAGAAAGGCCTTGCACAGCAAATGGGGCGTGATCCTGAGGCCTGAACTGAGCCTGAACTTCCCTGTGTGTTTTCACACGCTGAAGGAACAGTCACTACATGGAGTTGCACCCAGTCCCTCCAGCTTTACCTGCTGCTGTTGTTACCACAGATGGGGCATTCCTGAGGCTTGGAGCACTCAGCTGTCAGGAGGAGCCAGCACGGTTTGTGTCGCTGCACAGTCAGGGATTCATGTGAAGGTTCATCCTGCACTGGGCACTAACAGCTGCCACATCCCAGCTGTGTGTCCTGTGTTCCCAGAGTGCTGCATCTGGGACAGGATGGTCTGGGAGTTTCTTTGGCCCTCTCTGCCACATGAAGTGTAGCCCAGAGGACATGGCAGGGCTTGCAGCTACCATGAGGTGTTGGGTGCTCAGATTGGCCTAATTAGCAGCAGAGGTTCCTTGCACTCACATCCTGGCTCTCTTGCCCCATCAAACTGGGTTTGTGTGTGGAGTTCAGAAATACTGTAGTGTCTGGTCTGGCCAAATGATTTGCTGTAGTGATGGCACAAATAACGGGGTCCCTATTTGCCAACAGCCATAGTTTTTTCCCAGCTTATGTCTCGTCTTAACTGTTCATGTGAACCTCACTCTGCTGTGGAAGCAGCTGTGTTGGATCAACTCCTCCTAAAAGAATCCTCCTTGTTCTTTAGGAATGTTACCTGGAGAGTGACCAGACCAGTCTGTACCATGCAGCAAAGGGGCTGATGACACTGCAGGCTCTCTACGGAACCATCCCGCAGATTTTTGGGAAGGGCGACTGTGCTCGGGTGAGGATGAAAAAATGCATCTTGTTCTTTTTTTAATCCAGCCACGACACTCACTTGTCCTTTTCCTTCTCTCTGATCAACCTGTGGTTTAATTGGTACCTTTCTGTGGTGAGGGAGCAGCTCAAGGTGAGGGCAGTGCTGTGGCCAGTTGCTGTCTCACCAAGCTGCAGAGAGCAGCAGAGAAGGACTTTGTTTTCTCTGTCTCATCCTGCCCTGTCCATCAGCCAGTCTGAACCTCCAGCCATTCTCTTCCTTTTTACCCAGGGCTGTGCCCACACTTGCACGAGCATGTGCTTGTAGGGCTCAGAGCTCGAATCCATCTGCTGCAGCCTGGACTGTAACCAGGCTGATGTGCCTTCCTTTCAGCACGTGGCCAACATGATGATCAGGATGAAGCGGGAGTTCCCTGGGAGCCAGAATTCCATATTTCCCGTCTTTGATACCCTCTTGTTGCTGGACCGCAATGTCGATTTGCTGACACCGCTGGCCACGCAGCTGACCTACGAGGGGCTGATAGATGAGATCTATGGCATCCAGAACAGTGAGTTTTGGGGGGAAGGGGACTTTCCCGTGCCCTGGGGGAAGTTTCCCGTGCCCTGGGGGAGGTTTCCCTACGCTGGAGGGTTGGTTCAGTCCCAAGCTGGAGCCCATCAAGATCCACTCTGGCTCTTTTTGCCTGGGAAGGGGAGCTGAGCAGTGTGTGGTTATTGAATGGGCACATTTTGGATGCTGGCTGGGTGCAGACACAGAACACATGGTGTACAGGTAGAAATAGTGTGTGCCTTCTCCCTGCAGCCTGGCTGGATCATGTGTCACACTGAGGGGACAGAGACAGTTTTTGGTGGCCATTCAGAGTGTACTCTTCCTCTTCAGGAGGTAATAGGAAAACTCCAGAGAGGCATTTACGGGCTGTAATTCCTCCTGCTGGACTGGACTGGACTGGACTGGCTGCAGGGCTCATCCAAGCCTCTCTGAAAGCAGGGCAGCTGGCACTTGGGTTCTGATCAAATGTGTTTGTGTAGGTCCCTGGGTGAGTGCAGTGAGACTCTCCTTAATTAACACCCAAGCACTGAGGGTTCTGGGTGTTTGTATTTGCCCTGCTGCTCAGAGCTGTTTCCAGCCCAGGGGACGTGTTCCCACAGCCTGCTAATCATTACTTCTGGTGGTGAAGTTCCAGTCCTTACAGGGGTAATTTCTCTGCATTTGGCAGCTTATGTGAAACTCCCTCCTGAGAAGTTTGCCCCGAAGAAGCAGGGTGAGGGTGGGAAGGATCTCCCCACGGAGCCCAAGAAGCTGCAGCTGAACTCTGCAGAGGAGCTGTACGCCGAGATCCGCGACAAGAACTTCAATGCTGTGGGCTCAGTGCTCAGCAAGAAAGCCAAGATCATCTCAGCAGCCTTTGAGGTGAGGCCTGAATGCAGCAGTGTGTATTTGTCATCAGCTGTCACAGTGTGCCCTCAGCAGGGCAGACTGGCAGCTGGAGCTGCTGCCAAAGAGCATTGCCCCGGCCAGAGAAAAAACTGTCTTGAGAAGCCCCTCCAGTCTGTTCCCCTGCCCTGGGGTGAGCTCCCCTTGGACTGGGAGGGGTTGGTCAGATCTCCTTTGAAGAGTCCTGTAGTAATGTGGATCCTCCTCCCCTCAACAGGAATTGCTTCCCTCAGTCTGCAGTACAGTCAGGTGCTGCTTCCCTCTGCAAGAGGCCAAAGTTCAGTTTTAGTGTGCTGTTCAATTCCACTTTGCTGCTCTTGGTACCTGTTCACTGAAAGGTCCTTTTCCTTTTATACTTATATTTAATACTATATAATTAATACTATATATTTAAGCAATAAAACTCCAGAACAGCTTATTATGGCTGGCATAAAAAACAATAGGAATATGGAAAGTACAGTTGCCTTGCAGAAGTTTTTATTCATGCTCACGTGTCACCTTAGACAGAGCTGGAAAGTTGTGTGGGGCGTGTTTGTGGTTTTGTTTGAAAACATCCTGTTGATGATTCATAAAGAAACTGAGACCCCATATCTCGGCTTTCAGACTTCATGGGGATTCTCAAGAGAACTCATTACACTCTTTGATTATATTTTCTTAATGTTTCTTTTATCCTTTCACCTCTGCCACATCTAAGATGAGGTACCTTAACTGAAATACTGAGTGCTCAGCCTCATCTCCTAGTACATGTTTGCTTCTGCAGTGCCAGTGCTGGAGGAGATAAAGCTGGATTATTCCTACTGGCTGTTAAAAAAAAGGAGAATTTTAACAAATTGTCAGTGGTAATAGGTGATAATAAAACAGCAGCATACTGGCAGCAGAGGACTTCTTAAATTGCAGGCTCCATCATTATCACTGTCCTGCCTGCACTTGCCCATTTAAATCCTTCACATATGAGTCAAATTAGTATTATTTTTATTCCAAGTTGCATCAAGAGGCAAGTGGCCCAAGTGCAGTGCAGACCTCTGGACTGCTCTGAGAGCTGAACTCTGCAGGGGCTCCAGCCCATCCTGGCTCAGAGCCTGAGGTCCAAGGAACCCATCCAGGTCCAGGGAACAGCAGAGCCTGCCAGCCCAGCTCCCAGCACCTTTCACTCCTGCTCCCAGGAGAAATGTCCCCCAGCTCTGACAGCATTGGCCCAGAGCTCCAACTCTCCTGGCAGCCAGCAAAGTAATTCCTCTTTGTGTGAAAAAGGCAGTTTTCCCTGGTAGGGAAACAGAGGAGAGCAAATAGTGATGGCTGGAGTCAGACAAAGGTGGATAAAGCAGTTGGCAACACTGGTGTAATGGAAGATAACCAGTCTGATGATGCTGTTGTGTCATGTCCTGCCTCTTCCAGCGATCCAGGTGCTGTTACAGGTAGTGCTGCAACTTTAGTGAAAGCACTTAAAGCCTTTGGTCTAAAAGGCCACGTATCTCCAACTCCTGCAGGTGCAGTGAGTACAGTAAAACAGCTTTCCATGACAAACTGACCTGAGCAGTGTTACTGCTGTGCACAAGGCCTAACCTCAGCGTGGGTTTCTCCAGGAGAGGCACCACGCCAAGACGGTGGGGGAGATCAAGCAGTTTGTGTCGCAGCTGCCCCACATGCAGGCGGCCAGGAGCTCGCTGGCCAACCACACCTCCATCGCAGAGCTCATCAAGGACATCACCAGTGAGTATGTGCTCAGCAGTCCCTCAGGCTGCTTTAAATACAGCCAGAGGGCAGGTGACTTGATGGGCATCGCTCAGCCTGGCAAAAACTGGCTTTGCTCCATCCAGTGCATCTCTGCTGAAAGGGTCAGAGTAGAAAATAAGCTGTCTGTTGCTGTTGGGTTGATTTTCATTTTCTTCCCGAAGCATCTGAAGATTTCTTCGATAATTTAACAGTGGAGCAAGAGTTCATGTCTGGAATAGACACAGACAAGGTAAGTAGATAATGACAATTAGTGACTCTTACATCTTCAAAAAACGGGTTTTTTCCCCTTTGGGTTTTTTTGAGAGAGGAATATCTGATGCAGATGATGTCTGGTGACGTGTCTCGCTGAATTAGCTCTCCCTGCCCACGATGCAGCTGTAGAGCCAGGGGGTCTGACCGGGGCAGGGGCACTGTGTGCTGTGAGGGGTCAGTGAAACGTTGGAGATGGTTAATAAGAACTGTTCAGTGCAGCAGGTGAAGTCTGGCTGCTGACTGTGGAGCTGCCATCCTTCAGGGACAGCCCAGGTGGAACCTGGGTCACTGTTCAGCAGATGGTCCTGAGCTGTCTGGAGAACAGCTGGACCCTCTTTCTTGCTGTTTTGGAGACACTAAGCAAACTAAATCTTTCTTTCCAGGTCCTCTGGGCACTTTAACAGTTCCTTAAATAACAGTTTGTGTATTTTATTTAATAGGTTAACAATTATATTGAAGACTGCATAGCTCAAAAACATCCGTTAATCAAGATCCTGCGTCTGGTTTGCTTGCAATCCGTGTGCAACAGTGGATTGAAGCAGAAGGTTCTGGACCATTACAAGAGAGAGATTCTCCAGGTTGGGCTCTAACCTTTGGATCAATAAATTCCTGAGAAAATCCATATCACATCCTCAGCTCTACAACACTTGCATTCTAGGCAGACACATCTTAAACCAGGGTAGTGTTGAGTTCCAGTGTGCACAGAGGGAACGCAGGGAGTCAGTCTGGGCTGACAGCAGTGAGTGGGGGGATGCTTGTGTGTGTTACAACACGTAGATACAGAGGTTTATATCACTGCTCTTTTTACTGTTATATTTTAAACACTCTAAATGGGATACACTCTAGAGAGATCTTAACCAAAAAGCTTTTTTAAACAAACACCCTTTTTAAATTATTATCTACCTTTTTTTTTAACACTCTGGTCATGGGTTACTGACATGGTATTAAAGGGGATTTCTTCATATTGCAGACTTATGGCTATGAACATATATTGACCTTAAACAACCTGGAAAAAGCTGGACTGCTGAAACCTCAGACAAGCGGCAGGAATAACTACCCCACGATCAGGAAAACGCTGCGCCTGTGGATGGACGACGTTAATGAACAGGTAACACCAGCCATGAGCGCTCCATACAACCACAGAACTACGTGCAGTGGGGAAAACCCTTTTTTGGTTTCCATGTCATTTATTTCCGTGGCCCTGCTCTGACCTGCTGCCCCCCCGTGCTCTGTCCCGCAGAACCCCAACGATATCTCGTACGTGTACAGCGGCTACGCCCCCCTGAGCGTGCGCCTGGCACAGCTCCTGGCCCGCCCGGGCTGGAGGAGCATCGAGGAGGTGCTCAAGATGCTGCCAGGGCCCCATTTTGAGGAGAGGCAGCAGTTACCCACTGGCCTTCAGAAAAAGCGTAAGTTTTGCCTTGTTTTTCCCGTGTTTTAGAGGGAAATGTGTCTCTGTTAGGCTGGAACGAGGCAAACTGAAATCAGGGGCCTCGGTGTCTCATCTCCCTGTCCCACTGCAGTATTAGACCTGACTAACCATCCTTTGATGAATTGTTTGAACTTCCCATCAGAGTACTAAAATAAACTCCAACTTCGATTTTAGTATGTAAAATCACTTTACAAAGAATGTCAGCTTCACTTTCCCAGCATTAAAACTGGTCAGGCAGACGCACATCTATAAAGAGACTCCAGAGCGGGAGCAGAGTCTGGATTCACCCAGTAAATCTGCCCCCTAATTCAGCTGCTCTCTGTAGTTTAGTTTGAGGTCATTTGAGTTTGACTGACCGATGTAAAACCCTTTCCCTGCTCCCAGGTCAGCACGGGGAGAACAGGGTCACTCTGGTGTTCTTCCTGGGAGGGGTGACCTACGCCGAGATCGCCGCGCTCAGGTTCCTGTCCCAGATGGAAGATGGAGGCACAGAGTACGTCATTGCCACTACAAAACTCATCAATGGAACAACCTGGATCAAATCCTTGATGGAGAAACTGGAGCCTGCCCCTTTCTAGGGTGTGTGGTGAGAGACAGCGAAGCGAGAGGCATTGTGTGACACAGGCATGGCTGGTCCTGGCTCTGCTGCTTGGACACTGGAGGAACACGGCAGTGAAAGGAGCTCTCCTGAGACCAGCTCGTGATCCAGTGACCCTTCATCCCTTCTGCACTTGTGTTCCAGCCCTTTGTGGAACTTCCTATTAGACAAGCAGTGCTGGGAGGCACTAAGGATGGAATAAACCACGGGAGAGAATGAGGAATCCCTGCTCGTGCTCTGACCTGGCAGCCAAGCCCTGGGGGAGTGGGGATGTGCCCTGGTCCTTCTCTTTGGCAAATTGCTGCTTTTTTTTTTTCTTTCAGTTTAGTTTTGGTGGGAGAGGGAGGGAGGATGTTTTCTGTTCTTGATTTCATAGCAGTATTCCCAGTCTGTCTCTCTCTGGTGCTTGGTACATTCCATGGCTGCACTGGCTGTGTTTGTCAGAGATCTGTGCCTCTGACCCTTGAGCCTTTCACTTCACTTGCTCCTTGAAGGGATCGTTGTGAGGTTGCTTGTTTGTCCCAGGTGCTCCCACCTGACTGTGGAAAGCTACTCTGGGGTATGAATTACATCAGCGTGGCAGGAGCTGATGGTTGGAGACACACAAACACTCCCCAGGGTGGGACTTGGGCCAAAACCAGCAACAACAGGGGCCCAGTAAACAGTGGGTCGAAAACAGACACTTTTTTCACCCCCCTGCTGAGGTTCTAAACTGGTCCTCGCTGTCACAAGGTGTTGTAGAGCTCAAACTTATAAAATGGAATTTTCCACGGGCTCGGTGACTGCGCCCTTGGTGTTGCTGAGCCAATGTGTGTGCAAAGGAATCTTCCAGGGGCTGGGAAGGAGGGCAGGGGTGGTGTTGGTGCCTGCTGGGCACAGTCACTGCACCCACAGGCCTTAACAGCCCCCACAGGGGAATCCTAATTAGTTAAAGACAACAACAACAAAAAAACAAACCACAACTTAAATCACTTTCTTACCAAGCGTTTCTGCTTTTAATTACCCTGCATAATATGGCCAAATAAACCCTTTCTTTTTTCCCAGTGGTCACAGTTGTGACTGTGAGTTTTGGCCTGTTGTTTTATTTTCTGAGTTCTGCCAAATGAAGGCCCTTCATGGGCTCCCTCTGTCTGCTTAAACCCAGTTATTAGAATAAAATAAAGAGGTATTTGATCTTTTTTTGGAAGTGTTTACACTCTCTGGAATACGAAAATAAATAAAACAAAACCCTGCACTGTGGTAGCTGTGTTCTTCAGCCCCTTCCCTGAATTACTTAAATTAAATTAAATTAAATTACCTGAATTACTTAAAACAATTTTTTTTTTAATATCTGAATGTTTTTTTCTTTACACTCATTCAAAATTTCATTCTATTTTGCCACCCAACATACTACATCAGAAATATCTGTGGGATTTCTTACTTTTAAAGAAAAATACAATTTCAGTCTTGGGAGACTTTTTGCTGGACATGGATAGGGAACATGCAGATTAAAAAAAAAAAAAAAGAAACTTTGACAATGGTGCAAGGAGAAAGTGTGGATTGCCTTGCTCTGCATTATTTCTGCAGTTCCGTTTGGAGTAGCTGATTTCAGAGTATGTAAAAAGAAAATTGAATGAGCTTTGGATCAAAAATTAGATGTTACTGTGCAAACAAGAAACTGTGACTCAGTGCAGTCCTTAAGGTGTCCTTGGCCTGGCCTGGGGGGTCTTTGTACTATTGAAATTTCCAGGGTTTTTTTTTTATTTTATTTTATTTGTTTTTAAATTTTAAAAAGTGAAGCAATCCTGGGGAAATGTCTAGCCCTGATCAGGCTGGTCTGTGAACTAAGGCCATGCTGTGTAAAAGCTGCACCACAGGTGAATAAAGGAAACCACGCAAAGTCCCACTTCCCCAGCTGACTTAACCTTCCACCTGGACCGGCAAAACATGTTTGTTTGTTAGTAACTCTAGAGGCAAAACCCGAGACACTTGGTAAAATCTGAATTTATCAATCACCAACTGCTGCCTGGTTTTTTGCAGACTTGCCCCAGCACTGAGCTGTGTGGCCACTCCACCTAGAGAAAGTCTCTTCCTGGAACTCTTCAGCAACAACAACAAAAAAGAAAAGCCATCCTGACATTGATAATTCCCTGGAGGAGCAATTACTACTTAACAGGCTTCCTGAGCAGCTGATTATGTTCTGCTTCTGTCCAAGGCCCTGCTGACCATGTGGATAATAATTTGATAACAAGGGAGCCTAATTAAATTAAGGGGCCATTTTCTACATCATAATATATTTGTAGGCAAGAGATTTGATCTGCAGAACATGATCTTCCTTCTCTCTGCTGTCTGCGTTACAAGCAAAAAAAAAATAAACGCATTACCCAACCTCTCTACCCCCAAAGACTTTCACTTTTCATACAGCAATATCAGAAAGCGGTTTTGCTAAAAATCAACATATATCCTGGCTCCCTTCTCCCCTCACTGCAAAGGGGCTGCAGTGCTCGTGCTCTGAAAGGTCAGGGTGACACCCTGGGAGGGCAGGGGACAGCAGAGCAGTGACCTGGTGACAGTGCAGGATTAGGATGCCCTCAGCCCAATCTTTTGGGAAAAGAGCCAGACCCAGCCAGCCTGCACAGTCCCACCCTTGGGACCAGCCCCAGCCGTGTGTGAGCATCCTCCTCCTCCTCCCCGAGTGGCCCACAGAGCACAAGGCTCTCAGGGAACAGAGCAAGAGGCACAGCAGCCTCCCAGATAACAGAGCAAAAAAGTGTCAGATGACACCTTTTTGCTGGAGATAAAAACCCCACAACTAAACCAACGCAGGTTTTGACCTGGTAACACCGAGCCCTGGTGCTTAAAGCCAGGCAGTGCTGTTGGCAGCAGCCCCTGGGGAAGGGGAGCTGTTTGGCTGCTCCCAGCACGACGCGCTGTGTCGTATCATAACCGCCCTGACCACACCTAGTCCTGCACACACACCCCGCTATTCCCGGCTCCAGAGCGCATCACAGCGGGATCAGCCCACGGCACAAACCCCCGGGAAGCCAGAAATCCAAGGGACAGCTGCAGAACAAAACTAGACAGAAAGAAGACCTTGACACACCAGAGCCCAGGTAAGCAGCTCATTTCTTTATCAGTATTAACTGGGGATCCCGTAAAGCCCACGGATAGAAAACTTCAACGCCTTGAACAACGGGGAAACCACGGCTGGTTTAAAAATGAAATGATTCCTATACTATATACATGTGCCTGAGCTTAAAATGACACAACTGAACTCTTTAACAACAGCAAAAAGTGAACTCTCTATCAGAAAACCTCTTTAAAAAACATTCCAAGTGTCAGGATGAGAATTCAGTTTACTCTGGCTGGCTTTAGACAGCTTAGAAGAGAAATAATCCTTTTGGGTTTGCTTTATCTGAAGTCTCGTTTTAAACTCCATTTATGAGCTTGACCAAGAGCATAGATATTTTTCATCAGGCACAGCTGTGATCAAAATTTAAAAGCACATGTAAATTGGAGAGATGATAGAATTTTTTAGGTGGGTCTTCACAGCTTTAAGGAGCCAACGAGTTTTGTGAAAGAGTTTAGATTTAATTTTAAACTATCGAGCAAGCACTTCCAAAGCAAGTGCAAGTATGACTTTAAAATAAAGCTAGAAGATGAATTCTAAAGCATTTTGCCCCATGTCTCCCATTTAAAGGTTATTTTTACCGCGAGATATAAATATTTGCCTGTTCAAACTTGTATTTAAGCCTCAGTTTTCGTCATTCTTAAACAAAAGGCTCAGTTTGTGCCAGTATTTCCATTAGATGCAATTATAGCATTAAATATTAACGGTGGCTTCCTTGGAGGAATTGACCACTTTGATCAGAACACGCTGTTGGTAATGCACCATCAGTGGCCACTCTGATCCTGAAGCTTCCTGGATACCCAGGCACTGCCACAGGGGAAAGATTCCAGGAGCCAGCTGGACTCTGTAAGAGCCTCTGGCCTCACCCACACGGCCATACCCACTGCCTGTGTCTGTATTTCCATCTGCTTCGTTAACAGTCCCAACTGGGAGACTTTGATCAGATTCCAAACTCCCTTTCAACACTGCACAGCTCAGGAGGACTGTGAACAGGCACACGAGTCCCACCGGACACCAACACCACCCCAGGTGGGCATCAACCCTCCCGATCACAGGCTTTGAGACTGTGAATTACAGTCTCCCTGCTTGGGAAGACTCACCCTGTCCCTGTGCTTACAGGCCGGGGAGAAGCAGGAGCGTCCAACCCCAGGGATCCTACCTGCCGGAGAGCGCGATGCCGGAGTCCTTCACCATCCACGTCCTCAAGGTGCTGAGGGAGCTGCTGGCCTTCGTGCTGTTCAGCTACACGGTGCTGCTGGGGGCACTGCTCCTCGCTGGCTGGACCACCTACTTCTTGGTGCTCAAATGAGGGCTCTGCTCCTGCTCTTGCTCCTGCTCTTGCTCCTGCAGAGGCAACCAGCTCTGCAGCGCCCGGTACGCGGGATGGACGGCCCTTCCCCCTGTGCCAAACCTGCAAGCGTTTTGTGTCCTTCCAGCCTCACCACCACCTTATTTTCTTATGTAAAAACAATAAAGGTTAAAAGGAAAGGCATCCGCCTGCATGTGCTTTGCTGATCTCTTGTGGCTCTTGCAGATTCTTTGTGTCTCCCTGGGTATTTGCCTCTGTTCCCTGAAATGTTTAAAAGCCTCCCAGCAGTTTTCTCCTGAGACTCCCACCCTGCCTAGAAAGGGACAGGAGGGATGCAACACAATTCCAACACGACCAATATCTCAATAAACAAGTCCTGCCTTGTCCAACTCTGCCTAATTAAGGGTGTGAAGGCAGAAGAGACAGAAATTACTTGTCGGTTTATTTAGAAGTCCTGGAGAAAGGTGTTTCAAACCAGTACAAGGTTTCCCTCTCCCTACTGTTTTGTGAGGTACAGCGGTAAGGAAAGGGCAAACAAAGGAATTAATGTTCATGGGCTACAAGCTTCATAGTTCTCTCATTAATTAGTGTTCTACCTTCTATTGTTTAATGATTCTCTTATTTCTCATGTGAATCAGTGCCATGCTCAATCTTTCTCTTGTTTTGGGTCTGGGGGTTTCTTGGGTCAGTCAGAATCACCTTTTATCCCATCAGAGCTGATTTCAGCCCAGTTGCTGAGCTGGGTTTATTGGTTTTTTCCTTCTCTTGAGGGTTCTGCCTCGTGTCTTTGTGGCCTGTAAATTCTACATTCCTTGTGTCCACCATCAGTGGAAATCCTTCTCCCTTCACTTTGTTAACCTGCCCCAGCTCTGAGATCACTGAAACACGTCCAGCCCTCAACCTTAACAAGGTAATTCTACTCACAAGCCATTTGTTTTTCTAACATCTGGACACCACTTAGAGCCTGTGTGCTGCTGTTCCACAGATTAAATCTCCCTTCTTGCTTGAGGGAGTTGAAGGTTGGACATCTGGGATCTTAAATTTCTGGCCCTTCAAAGACATGTTGGAGTAACCAGGAGATACAAAGGGGATTAAAAAAGGCAGTACAGCCTGAGAGTCAGAGACTCTCCGTCTGAAGAATAATGATAAGAGGACCAAAGAATGCTGACCGAAATAGCCAATAAAGGATAGAACACTAATTTAGGGAACGGTGTGACTTGGAAACAAAACTTAAAATTTTAAAGTGTACGTGAAAAGTCTTAAAGGGGATGTACGTGGCTGGAACGACTCTCTACGCATCCCCGGCCGGAATAAAGCGATTCCCGGCTCACTAACACTGTAGAAGGAGGCTCCGGGACGCTCCCGGTGACTCCCCTGTCCCTCGGTGACTCCCGTGTCCCTCGGTCCCGCCGCCGCCCTCACGGCCCCTCACGCCGGGCCCCGCCCCGGTGACGTCACCGCGCAGCACGTCCCAAGATGGCGGCGGGCGGGCGGTGGGTGCGGAGCTGCTGCTCCCTCCTCAGGTACCGCGGCCGGGCCGGGAGGGGCGGGGGGGACGCACAAGGAGGAAAACCCACCGGTCGCTTTTTTTTCAGGGAGATCGCTGCATCATAGCAAAGATTACCGCGTTACTCTTTTTCTTTCTCTGCTCGAGTGTTTCAGTGGCAGGCCCTGGCCCCCGGGGGGGACATTTGCACGGCGTGGGATGTGAATAAAACTGTCCCCAGGAGTGTCTCTGGATTGCAACAAATTCCCTGTCACATTTCTCACCTGCATGTACCGACCACCACTTTCAAGCATGTTTTTTAACCTGATGTTCAATATTACTGACTACCAGCAGCGTGCTCATACTAGATAAGATTTCTTCTCTTAGTAATGCACTAGTTATTGTGCTTGTCTTATTTCCTTGGACTTAAATGACCATAATTCAGTAACAGTAATTCAGTAACAATGCAAAATTTGAAACAAGCTTACCCACTCACTGTTATGCAGCTCCATTCCAGAAGCCTGGTTCCCCTAGAACAGCTTCGAGGGGTTGTTGTCCTCTCAGATCGCTGTTCCCCAGCAGACAGAGGTTATTTCTTGTGCTGAGCTTTTCCCCTTGCATTTCCAGGCACGCTTTCCCAGTCCTGGCCGGGGTGAGGAGACGAGGCCTCTCGGGTGCCAGCGGCCGGTGGCACCAGGCCCTGGGGCTGGGGGTGGCCCTGTGTGCTGTCCCCGTCGCTCAGGTAATGTGGGAGGGGGGCACCCCCTCCCTGGGAGCAGTTTAATGTCCAAAAACACTTGATTAACCTTGTACAGACCCGTTTTCACCCGCAATTGTATCCTCTGTGAGCGCTTGGCTCTTAACGAGCAGTGAGGCTTTGCCTTAGCTTTGTCTTCAGCTGTAGTGGATGTGAAGGTCATGGAAATGCCTTGTGTTGCAGCAGCAGGGATCGGTGTCCCTCAGCAACGATGCCCTGATCAGAAGAGCCGTGTCCCTGGTGACAGACAGCACGGCCACCCTGCTGTCCCAGACCACCTACGCGCTCATCGAGGCACTCACAGAGTACACAAAGGTGAGCTGAGCGAACACACACCTGGCACCAGTCACTGCTGGAAATACTGAAGGATCTGGCACTAACTGCACCTCTTAAACCATGCTTAAAATGCACTTCTAAAAGTTAATGTAACCGAAGGGGAGTAGGATGGAAGATGTCGGGTCCCTCGGAAGCCGTGGGCTCACTATTCAACACCAAACGTGGAAATTACTTTTAGCTTTGGTAAACTGTTGCTTTTGGGTTAAATTGAGAGAATCATTGAATGGTTTGGGTTGGAAGGGACACCTTCCACTAGACCAAGTTGCTCCAAGCCTTGTCCAACCTGGCCTGGAACACTTTCAGGGATGGGGCAGCCACAGCTTCTCTGTGCAGCCTGTGCCAGGGCCTCACCACCTTCACTGGGAAGAATTTGTTCAGTATCCAACCTAACCCTGCCCCCTGTCAGTTTGAATCCATTCCCCTTGTCCTGTCACTCCACGCTCATGTAAAAAAAGTCCCTCTTTTTACTGAAGCCAAAATGACCCTGGAACTGGGGTCAGAACTGGGGCTGAAGAAACTCATAAC
The DNA here is from genome assembly GCA_038380795.1 of Pyrocephalus nanus. NCBI lineage: Eukaryota > Metazoa > Chordata > Aves > Passeriformes > Tyrannidae > Pyrocephalus > Pyrocephalus nanus. The sequence goes on from CM076278.1 coordinate 8,957,623, forward strand.
AGTTATTTCTATTACCTGTGCACTGAATTCTCTATTCCTGGGTATTTTATTTCCCTTCTCTGCCTTTCTCAGGCCATGAACTGAGTTTCATCAGAAGAATGGTGTGAGCCACATTTAAGCCTGAAACAACAAGATACGGTTTTAATTTTATAAATTAAAGTGCCAATTTGAGTAAAGTATTTGCATTCCAGTTTATGCCCTTATTACTACAGCAAGCACATGAAGAGTAATTTTGTGAGACAGCATCAGAGCCGTTGCAGACTGTGTGAAATGATTCCTCTGCAGGCAGTTTATACCCTGGTGTCTCTCTACAAGCAATACTCAAATCTCCTGGGGAAGATGAACTCGGAGGAGGTGGATGCAGTGTGGCAGGTGGTCATAGGAGCCAGAGTCGATGTGAGTGGCCACCTCCCTTCCCTCGCCCTCTGCAAACCCTGCTCAGCATGTTCTGATCTCTCTCACCTTTTCACAAGGGTGGGAGGGCACTTGGGGGCTGTTACACCTCGTGATGTAACACCTTGTTTTCCCCCCCAGGTGAAGACAAAGCAGCAGGAGTACCTGAGGCTGGAGTCCAGCTGGATGACGGCGCTGCGCCTGTCGGAGATGGCAGCAGAGGCTGCCTATCAGTCGGGTGAGCCCTGGCACTGGCACTGCCTTTGCCCTTTTCCCTGGGAGAACAGGATATTTTCTCAGTTAACTGGCCAATCCACAGCTCCTGCCTGGTTTTCAGAGGGGCTCAGAACTTACATTCTGTTTTTGGCTGTGAGTCCATAGAAGCGTTCTGAGAACCAGGCTTGGAAAGTTCACATGTGGTTTAGGTCAAGACCAAACGTGACCAAAGGTATTTGAGGGAAGAGTTTCGTCATTTTTAAATGCAGGTTCAAACACAGTTGTGGGAGCCAAAGAAATAAGGCTGACTGGGGGTCCAGCAGGCCTTTCTAGCTGAATTCAGTCATATTAAACAAAGAAAAGAGGTTAATTTTGGTCTTTCCTCTGTAGAGATCTGATAGCTCTGAGGTGGAGTTATGGGTTGATTTATGGTAAACTGGCAAAGTTACTGGAGTGGAGAAAGGGAGGAAAGCACTGAATATGCAGGGATACCCTGACTTTGGAAGTGCCTGAAAAAGACACAGAACCTGTAGGAGAATGGAAGGAGAAGGGATTCCGAGTTCAGCAGTGCCACAGGAATTCCTGCTGCTGTAGGTGCCAGGACAGGACAATGACTGAAAGGTCCTGGCACACTGGGCTGGCCTTAGTTCTCAAACCCACTGGCACAACCTGATCACTCTGATCCAGCTCCAGCTGCATCCCAGTGGGGAGGGAGAATTCAGGGGAGCAATGAAATCTCAGAGCAGACCAATTGTTTGAGGTAAATGCATTGAGCATTCATACATCCCAAGAGCCATCCAAAGACAGCAAAGCAGATGCCAATTGCAGTCATTTCCATAACTGCAGGGTTACCCAGTGCCCCTCTAACCCAGGATCTCCATTCTTACCCCCAGGAGCAGACCAGGCCTCGGTGACAGCCCGCAGCCACATCCAGCTCGTGAAGTCACAGGTACAAGAAGTGAGGCAGCTGTCCCAGAAAGCAGAGACCAAATTAGCTGAAGCTCAAACAGAGGAGCTCATAAAAGCTCAAGGAGAGGAATCTTCGTTGCCACAGGGGATTTTAGGAAATATGGATGCAGGTGATGACCCTTACCTTCGGGAGGACTGAACAGAACTGAACTGTAGCATATCTGGGAGTCAATCACAAATTGAACGGTCCCAAACTGTTGTGTGGGATAGTCTAAAACTGCTGAAATACGCCCATGATTCCATTTTTTCCCCAAGCAGGATTGCTGTAGAAATCAAGTCACTTCCAGGTATTTGGAAGGCCTCTATTTTGTTTGTAACTTACCTTGTTTGTAATACTTTTGGATTCATTTATTTAAACGTTTATCTATGCAAATGTGAAGATTGCTATCAAGGACAGCCCGGTGTTCATTGTGTCTCTGCTGGGAAGTTCGATGTGTCTGTGGGAGCTCATTAGGGATCAGCCAAAGAAGTGCATTTAAAGAACCTTGTTTTTAACCTGTGAAGTAAATGATCTGTGTGAGGATTATTAAACTGTGCAAAAGCATCCCACTGTGACTATGTCACCGTTTGGGTGAGAGATTAAACCCTTTTTTCTGTTTGAACTTCAAAGTTTTTAATGTCTGAGTTGACAGCTGCACCAAATTCCACTGAGCTGCATTTGGGGGAAATATTTGCTGTAGAGCTGAGAATGTCCATGGAGTTCCTCAGGATCTTGGTGAAGTGTTGCAGTTCAGCACAGCATCCTCTGTCACCAAAGAGTCACCACACCTCAGAAGGTTCCCCAGGAAGCAAAAGGAGGTTTGATTGTCAAGATAATGTGGTTATAAACAAAATTATTTTGGCAGCTGCCACGGACTTCTTTAAAAGGCAGCGAGCAAAAGAGTTTTACTTATTTGAATGCTTTTGAGCACAAGCTTCAGGAAATAATCTGAATTCTCTCTTTTGCAAGCTTGATGTTTCACTGCAGGTTTCAAAACCACAGCTGTCTTTCACTGTGCTCATTTTCTAACTCCACAGCTAATGTGAAACTGGTTTTGTAGAACAGTATCCACTAGAACTTTATCACTGCTGGCTGGAATCAGGTTTTGTAAGAAAACACACATTATTCACAGGTTTTTCACAACAAATTGCCATCTGATGCACTGCATCTGTGTCGAGGTGGCTGTTACTAAACTGAAGAGGAATTTTCTGTAGCATAAATTGTCTCATTTTGCCTGCCCTTGGAACAAGTGCAATCTCAGCTGCACAGCACTGTACATTTACAGATTAAGCAGTAAAAGAATTAACAAACCACCTTTCCTTGCTCCTCACTGGGTGGGTGCTGCTGTATCCAGGGAGGATGGCACAGTCTGGAATTCAGCTCACAGGGAGCTGCCAGCGTCTGCCGTGCCAGGAGGCCCCAAACTCAGCTTTGGGCAGGAGCATGAGTAAAAACCCCACTATGACGAGAGGATTATTTGAGCAGTAGCACAGCCAAGGCCTCAGGAGCCAAATGCACCCTCAGGTCAGCTCTAACCACAACTGCTCTCATTGCAGAGCAGTTGGAACATCTGCCAAGCCCCTGACCCCAGTGCACACACAAGTTGTGTTCTTTCAGGGTGCCACAGTAACTCCACTCTTATGTTTGCGTGGCAGAGACGGCTGAAGGCAGATGAGCACTGCCAGGAGCCTGCAAAGCCAGGGAACTCCCTCTTCCCCTTTTCTTCAGAGCCTGCTCCCAGCCCTGTTGTCACCCCACTTCTTGTTTCACTGCATGCTCTGCACTTCCCAAAAGCTGTTCCCACACACATCCAACCTGACATGACAGAACCAGCCAGTCAAATCACAGTGGGAGTGAGGAGCGTGAACAGCTCCGCATCACCCCCAAAACAGGGCTCAAGGGAGTCCCTCAGCCTTTATTAGAAAGTGAGAGCTGCCAGCTGGGGATGAGCCCGTACACCTAAACCCACAACAGACATGACATCACACTCTGTGTTCCTGAGTTTGCACTGGGAATCACTGAGTGGATCAGGAAAATGCTGGCACAGCAGCTCCCAGGGCACCACGGCACCCGCCCCGCCCGCTCTCTTCTCCAGGACAAGCAGCAGCACCCAGAGAATTGTGCCCAGAAACTGAGTTTGCTGCTGAGAGTTGGCCTTGTTTACAAAGCCAACGCACCTGGAACTACACACAGGGAATTTCTCAGATACAGGTAATTAATCCTTGTCAGGGCTGCAGCCAGAAGACACAGTGGCAACTTGCACAGGACCACACTGAGGATAGGCACCCACACATCAGCAGAGCAACTCTCTGAGGCAACCCCTTACTCACAGCTGGCACAGGGACAGCTCACCTGAGAGTGGCACCTTCTGCCCCGAGAGCTGGGTCACACCTGGGGCTCAGCCAGACCTGCACTGGGTGCCTGGGAAAGCCAAGGCAGCCCTGCAACCCCCCTGCCCTGAGAGCTCCCCACACCTCTGGCCTCGGGGTGTCCTCAGTGTCCCTGTCTGTCCCACAAGCAAAAACCTCCTGGAAGTGCTTCCCAGGCACCTCTGAAAGCTGCAGCTCCCATCTGGTGGGGTGAACATTGGGCAGCTGGCACTGGAGACAGCAATTACAACAGCACAACACAAATGGCTTTGGCTTCTCTAATCACACACTTCCTCTCCACCCATTATATTTTTTTTCCTAAACCTTCCAGGCTGCTTCCTTGCTCACACACAGCACACCAGTTCTGCTCTAGCAGCAAGACACGCCGGCACTGAGGAGTTCCACAGAAGTATCACCAAATCTTAGTTCCATATTTGATATTTCCTCAAATTAGCAGCTCCAGCACATTCAGATGAATCACTTTCGTGTCAACGCATCTTGACAGGGCAGAGAACAGCAGCTGCTCACTGGAAAGGAAGTGGCATTTCCGCATAATGACTCCTGAATGCAAACACCCAGCACCAGATCTCAGCCTTCCCTGGCTTTTAGGGCTCTTAGCTTTCAGGAGACTCGAGAATATTCCTGTAAAAACACTTTTCAAAACTGTATTTTATTTGTACCCACCATTACAACAGCAAAAAACCAAACACCTCCTACACAACGGGACACGCTACAGCCCCTCTTCCTACCACTGTGATTATTCAAGACACATTGCTCCTCTCACACCTGATCAGAAAGTCTTTGTGCAAAAGTTTCCAGTGCAAGTAAACCTGTAATGACCTTCTGTAAAAGTAAAAGTCAGAGCCCAGTCCTTTGGCTCATCATCACTGCTGTGTTAAGGCAATATATTTTTGAGGATTTTTCTTACCCACTCCACTCCCTTTCTCCTGCTGTCCAGCAGGAGCTGTGGGATTGCTGCCCTGGACAGTGGACCCAGCAGCACACACTGGCCTTTCTTCCATCCCTTCAAGTAATTTCAAGTGCTCTGTCACTCATCAGTCATCACTGGCCTCCCCACACGAGCCTGAATTTGGCCGACGGTCAGACACCGATGTTGGGGAGCCTCCATAGCAGGTGGCCCCTCACTCACATTCCCGTGGCAGTTGTGACTTCCCTGGGAGGAACTGAGCCAAGCCCCCAGTGCTGTGTCTCACCATCCCCACCCTGTGACAATTCAACTGCTTCAAGCAACCCCCCAACAGAAAACAACTCACTGCAAACCAAACCCCGACGGCTCCAGCGCAGTCTGTTAGTAACGGGCATGGTTCTACCACAACCTGACTTTTAGTTTAGTACCCTGTGCCTGCCACCAGTCACAACCCCGCTGGGCTCAGCAGGAGCTCCTTTTCCACCGACACCGCACACCGAATGCTGTCGTCCCTCACCAGCGTCCACATGACCCACATCTCCGTGGGGTTGAGCTTGTGCACAACCATCAGCCCTTTGTACAAGCACGGATCAAAAGCATTGAAAGGTCTCTGGATCCCAAAAGTCTTAAAGCCAGCGTGGTTCTTTGGGGTCACTGCCATCTTCGCCAGACACATTCCCACAAACACGTCATCTATGGGGAAGAGCTCCGTGCCCTCTGCGGTGCTCTGGAGGCGACGCACTGTCTCTCTGGACATCACATACCCCCCTCCTCCCGCATAGTGAGGATAAAAGGAGGCTCCATACATGGCCTCTGGGATAAAGTATTTGACCTTGGTGTTCCTGATGGGCCGGGCGTTGGCGATCACGTCCCCAACAAAGAGATCCTGTTCAGGGTCCAACTCTTGGAGGAACTCGACGATGTTGTAAGTGTTGACGAACACGTCATCATCGCCCTTCAGCACAAACCTGGCGTGCAGACAGTCCTCCATGAACCAGCGGAGGAAATGCAGCTCCTTGAGGGTCAAGTTAAAGAAGTTGTCAATGAAATCCCACTGCAAGATGTCACCAAACTCCTGGCTCTCGTAAGCCAGCAGCTGGTGCAGGGGCTGCACCTGGGTTTTGGCCTCTGAGCGCCCCAGAAGGAACACCAGCCTGATGTTCTTGCCCCTGATAGAGATCTCCTTCCCCCACGTGTTCCTGATTGCCACCCTCCGGTCCACGTTGATCGGGGAAGACTTGACGGCCAGCAAGAGGAACATCTCTTTGCCGCACCTGGGAGGCTTCAGCAGGACTGGGAAGCTCCGGCAGTGCTTGTATGTTAAGAAGATGCGGTGAAGCTCCGGGAGGGCGAGAGAAGAATTGGCGAGGGTCAAGTTCGGCAGACACTTGGTGGGTTCAGCGTTGTCCAGAACCAAAGACTTCACTTTGTGACTCACTACATCCCTTTTCTGGTTCGCTGACGATTCCGCCAGCTTTGCCTCTCTCCTCAGGTAAAACACGCAGGCGAGCAGCGTGATGGAGAAGGTGTAAAGGGCGAGGTTCCTGATCCTGGGATACATGGCAGCCTCCGGCACCGACCGGCCCCGTACAGAGCAACACGAGCCCTTCTCTGCCGGAGTGTCCGCGGGCAGGGACGGGACGCTCCGGCCGCTCCCCCCGGGCGGGGCTCGGTGTTTCCCCCCAGCCGGGACCCGGTGCCGCCGGCGAGGGCGGGAGCGCTGCGGCCGCTCCGGAGCCCCCGGCCCCGCTGACCGGGCTGGGAGCCGCCGGCTCCCTCCACGGTGTCCCCGGCACGGCAAAACCCTCACCTCGCTCTGCGGAGCTGCCGCCGACCCACCGGAGCTGCCCCGCCCCGCTCCGCCCCTGCCGCTCCCACCCGTGGGCGGGGGATGAGGGGGCAGCTGGCACTGGGCAGCGTGTCCCGGTAGCTGCACACCCCCCCCTAAACCCCGCACACCCCCCTACACCCCGCACATACCCTCTTTACCCACACTTCGCGTTGCACATCCCGCACCAGCCCCTGCCCACCGCAGCTCCGGCACAAGCTCAGCCCCAGACAAACCCAGTGCGATCTCCCAGCTCTGGCGATTCGCCTCAACCAGGATCCACGCAGCGTTCCCGTGTGGTTTATTTCCCACTCGGCTACGGACACTTTACTGGGTTTTCTCCACCTCCACGGCTGTGGGCACCGACTGCCAAGGGCCACCGAAGCAGCTGCATCTGGAATTGAACCACCAGTGGCACCGGCTGGAGCTCTTGACCTTCCTCCAGCTCAGCAGTATCTTTGTTTTTTCCTTTTCCTGTGGAGAGAAGTAAATCTGTCACTGTCTCGAGACAGTAAATCACCCTGAAAGCAGCAGCGTGCAGGGGGACTGCCCCTGGTGTCAGCACTGCCTGCTGGGCCTTGAGGGAAATCTATTTGAATATGACTTCAGATAAGAAGCCCAAGAAGCATCTTTAGGCAGGCAACTGATCTGGGTGCAAGCTACGTATTTGTCGTTAAATTCCCCTGGGACAAAAGAAAGACACAGAAATAAACAATTTCAAGGATCCTGCAAAATGGAGAGTGGGGTAAAATGAGACGTACGTGAGACTACTTCTGAAGACATCCTTCAATGTCTGGGCAAACTGTTCACTCGAGACAAAGCTCGCTGCCTTTCCTCTTTGAGCCGTCTGGAAGTGATCCCAATTCCTCTGAGAGGACTTATTATTTGTGTGCATTTGCTGACTGAGGGATGCAAATCAGCCCCAGCTCCCGGCTGGGAGAGAGCCGGTCCCTGCACAGCCTGGCCGGACACACGGCCAGGAGCCGTCTCCATCCCTTGGAGTGCGGCCTCTGCTCCTGCTCCAGGGTGGCACGTGGTGTCCAGGGGATGAGCAAGCACCAGATGGCCACGGTGCACCCTGGTGACTCACAGAGCAGGCAGGAGGTGCAGACACAGCCAGGATGTGCAGAGATGCTTGAGCTGCCCCCCCAAGCCGCAGTCGGGGTGTTCCTGTGAGTCACATCGGAGCACGGGGCCACGGCACACTGAGTGGAGCAAGCAAGGGGGGGGCAGCTCATTTGTAGGCACTGTGAATTTTGCATTCACACTTTGAAAGGCCCTCGGTGGGCCTGCGGTGCAGCCAACCGGCCTCCACCTGCACAGGCACGCGGGGACACCAAATTAACCACGAGCCTCTAATCGCTCTGGGCTTCCTGTGTCAGCTGTGCATCCAACACCATCTCCGGCCACACAACCCCCCACACAAAGGGTTCACCTCATTCAAGCTGAAAGGAAAACCTCCTACTGACTGCAGGACAGGGGTGGAGGAAGGAAGAAACACCAGTGCTGACACTGTTCAGCTGTTCGACAGCAGCTGCCTGCTGTGCTTCAGCAACAGGCTGGGTGTATATTGCAAATACACATCTTCTTGTGGGGAACAATAACTCAAAGGGTTTTCTTCATTTCAGGTAGCTGGGAAGCCCTCAGGCTTCCTCTAGTGCAGACACTACAGGGCTCTGAGGTCCTCCCCAAAGATGGGGACCTTGCTGTGGGTGATGGGGCACAGAAATCAGCCTGGAGCTCTTGGGAAAGGGGGTTAATTGCACTCTTAAATCTGATGCCAGAGCAGGGAAACAAGGCTCCTTTGGTAGCTGAGTAGTGCTGGGGAGGTCTGGCCCTCTCCATGATCTCACTGACCCAAGAGCAGCTTTTCAGCACTGCCTGACCACCCTTCCCTCCCCCACTTCCTCCTGCTCTTGCATTACCCCTCCAAAGTGCTGTCACTGCTATTTTTGCAGTCAAAAACAAGGAAAAATAACCTGCAAGCAGCAGGGTGAGTTTTGTCTCCAGTGGATTAAGCAACACTGCTGTCTGAGCAGCCTGTGAGCTCTGCACTGGGGAGGGGACGCCCATTGGGGTCAGGGTGGTCCTTCACAGGGAACAGCAGTCTGGGGCCTGTTCCCAGCCCTGCCATGGGGCACCTGGGGCTCTCTGTGCAGCTCATCTCCAAGCCAGGAAGAACAGTAATCCCCTCTGCAAAGTGCTTTGAGATGTGAGTTGGAAATGGATAAGGAGCTTATTATGCGTCCCAGGCCGCCCTCCCCCTGCTGCCCACGCCAGCTCTCACACCGTCCACACTTGGCAGCCCACCCAGAGGGCAGCACATTTCTCACCCACAAATCAGCTGTGCCCTTGTCCCCTGGCACACGGTGCTGCTGGGGGGGTGTGTGTGTCTCCCCCAGGACAGCCAGCAGCCCACCCTTGGTCCTTGCTCAGACACTGATTCATGAGGTGTCCAGGCGCGTGTCCATCCTGACGGCCCCGCAGTCAATGTCTGCATTCACAGCCCGAGGCTCAGGATGTGAGTAAGTCCCTGCTCCTGCCAGGGTGGCTGTGCCCTGTGGCTGCCTCTGGCTGGGCACTGCTCCTGTTTGCTCTCACACACCCCCCCACACCACCCTCTCCCCCCACCAGCTCCAGGCTCCATCACTTGGGAGACCCCGAGGTTTTCTGGCCAGCCTGACCTTCTGCCTTTTTCTTTTTGTTCTTGTCTTTGCCTTTTTTCTCATCCTGTGGAGAGAGACATTTCCAAAGTTAGGCTGTGTTGAAATCCAGTGCCCTCATTCAGTCCTGTGACAGCCATCACCATCGGGGTGCTGTCCCTGGGATTTACAGGGCAGGGGAAAGAGGTGAGGGGGAGCAGGAGCACAGCAGAGGGGCTGCTCTGAGAGGAGAATCCAGGAAATAGAAACTGTTGGCACAGCTGGTACGTGCTGCCATGCTGAGAGAGAGCACCAGAGGAAGCACGAGTGGTTGCTTTCACATTCTCAAATGGAAAAAATCAACTCATATATTTTGCTAAGCCCATAAAAAGCAGCAGTACTGCTTGCTAATATCAGTTAAATAGCTATGCCAGCAGGGATGGATGGTGGTTAGGCAGGGCTATTTCAGCCCCATTTTAGGGAGGGGAGAACTGAGGGACAGATGGATGGATAGGATGCCCAGGCCAGTGAGGACAGAGCAGGCTGCAGGGCAGGACATGCTGAGCCTCAGCCTGCAGCACTGCCCATCCCTGGCAGCCCTGCCTCACCCCCCTCTCCGGGGACATGTTCCTTACCTTCTCCTCTGGAACTGGTGGTTCTGGTGGTTTCTCAGTGATCAGGACCCCAAAGTCACACACAGTCTCCACCAGGTCCTCAGTGGCCAGCAGGGCCTCCAAGGTCACCCTGGTGGTGCCCAGGGTTCTCAGAATGGGAGGGTCACTGCGAAGTTCTCGGGGCTGCTGCTGCTGCTGCTTCTTTTTCTTGTCCCTGGAGGGACGACGCTGCAGGACACCAGCACAGGGACAGGCCTCAGCAGAGGGTTGGAGTCCCTTTATCAGAGAGAATCAACCCCAACCCAGCCCCTTGCCCACCCCTGCACCCAGGCCAAGGTGTGTGTAACCAGCTGCTGCCTCCCTCCCTTGGCAAGGGGGGACTTTGGGAGAGGTCTGGGATGGAGGGATGACTCTCTGACACACCAAACTAATCCAGGTTCTCTCATCACCACTCTTGCAACTCAGATATATAATTTGGCCATTGTTCTCTCCCAGCACCCTACCTTGGTACTGTCCTGTCCTTCCTTCTTATTGTCTTCTGGGTCAGCATCTACAGGCCATGAGAGCACCTGCCCAGAGAGAGGAGCTGCTGCTGCTGCAGGGGCTGGGAGGGCCCAGGGTCACTGCCATCCCAGCCTGCCCCCCAGAGGGAACGTGGTACCACTGCTGGGCCTCCCAGCAGCATTTCCCCCTTCATCCAGCTCTGCCACACACTCACCTTCTCCTCCACAACTGACACAACCGTTCCAGCTGCCAGGTAGGACTTCAGCCCCACCAAGTCCCTGACAATGTGCTCCTTTGTGTAGCTGCAGTCGATGGTGTCTGCCCAGGGCTTTCCAGGGGTGGCAAACACTCTTGCTGTGTAGGGACACAAAAAAAGTTCTGAGGAGACCTTTCCTTTGACTGGTGCCAGTTCATTACCCATCAGTCCCAAGCTGACACTGTGAGGGACATGCTGATGCCACCACAGGACAGGAAGAGCCATAAACTTGCCCTGAGTGGTGGGACAAGGGCTTTACAATTCCTCATTACCAGAGGGAGCCTTTGGCTCCTCTGTGGCTGCAGGGTCCTGCTGGTTCTTTGTTTTTCCTGTGCCCTGAACAGAGCTGTCCACATCCAGCATGGACACCGTGGGACTCTGCTGGGTTTTTGTTACCTGGAACAGAAAGGGGTCTCTTGGTCAGGCATGTCTGGTTTTGTTTGCATTGGGACCAGGGGACAGAGGTGCCCCTGAAATCTCATTCCCCATCCCACCCTCATGGGAAGAAGGGGCACCAAGGCTAGGGGAGGGGTCTGCCACAGCCAGAAGGAAGGGGGGCTGTGAGAGCACACCCATGTGCAGAGCTCTGGGCTCCCCAAGAGGGACAGGGAACGTGGGCAGCAGGGACTTGTCCTGCCAGATGCAGCCCCATGGGAATTCTGTCCCCAGTACTGCTGCTGCCCCTGCCACGTCCATCACTCCATAGCCTGGAGATGGATTCTCCCTTGCTGTGGCCTGCCAGGCCTGTTGGCTTTCAGGAGCACGATTAAGGACCAACCTCAGCGTTGCTCTCATCCTCCAGCTCCTCTTCCTCCACAAACTGCTCCTCTTCCTCTGCAAACTCCTCCTCTCCCTCTGGAAACTCGTAGGTCACAAAGTAGCTGCAGGTGATCACCGGGGCCTCGGAACCAACCTCCAGCTGCTGGAGAGCGCTGGGATCAGGGACTCCCTTCATTTCCCCAACACTCACAACCACCCGAGCTTCACTCCTGCTTAGTTCTAAAAGAAAGACAATCTTGTCGTGGAGCTGCCGCACGTTCTTTCCAGAGCGAGGAAGGAACAGAGCAAGAGGAAACCTCCAGGTCGCAGTGTCCCCTCCGTGCCACCCTGTGCTAATGCTGTGACAAGCCACTGCCACGTGGGGTCACTCCAAAGCCACGCAAACACCTCCTGGCTTGGCTGCTCTGCCTCCCTGGTTAACATTGCAGTTTCCAAAGAGCACATCCAGCACACAGACCCACTGAGCAAGGGCCATCAAGAGGGGCTTCCCGCCCCGGGTGTGTCCAGCCCCCCGGTCCCACACTGCAGAGGTGGCACCGCTGTGTGCAGGCACTGCAGCACCATGGGAACACCTTCCCCAGTACAGATGTTCCTCCTTCACCAGCTCCACAGGGAAGCACAGGGTATGAAACCAGGTGGTGTCTGGGGGCAGGCTGGGATGCAGAGGCAGTGCTAGGACTGGGGGGGGGGGCTTTTTTGGGGCCTGACTAAAGCTAAAACTACCTCGACTGTAATTACACCACTGCAGGGTCCTCTGCCTGTCTCCTCACTTGTACTAACAGGGTAAAAAGGCACAGAGAAGGATCTCCCTTTGAGGAGAGGCAGAGTTTGCCCTGAGGGCTCTGAGCTCAACCTCGATGAGAGCCCCTCCTGAGTGCCAGGGTGGGGTTCGAAGGTGAGGGCTCACCTGGCTGCCTCGCCAAGCCACGGAACTGCTGCCTCTCATCAGGCCCTACATAGATGTCATCGAGGAGGGACAGCTTGGGCAGGCTGTCCACGAGGAAGCCTCTGTAAGTGGGGATGAGAGCCAGGGGGTTCCCTTGGAGCACCAGGATGCGGAGCTTCTGCAGAGTGGTCAGCTGTGACACCAGCCCCAGCAGATCTGTGAGGCTGTTGAAGCTCAGGTCAAGGGAGATAAGGTTTGGCCTGAGGAGAGAAGCCAGGGAAGAAGGTAACAGGCAGCAAGCACCTGTCTGAGGATAGGGAGCTACTGCCCTGGGGCAAAAACAGAAACAAAAATCATCCTCCTCAGCACAAACTGGGTCAAACTGGGGAATCCAACGATACACTCCCAAGAGGCCAATTCCAAATTCCTGAGCCATATGGTCCGATGCCAGCCTGCCCCACCACTCAAAAACATGTTAAGGAAACATTAATGACCCCACTGCATCATTTGGTGATGCAGCCTAACCTTTAGATTTTTCCCTGGGCAGAGTCCCAGCAGGGGCTTTGGGGAGGATATGGAAAAAGCTGCCCAGGGATATGGGAACTGTGGTGGGCAGGGTGTCAAGGCAGTTTTCCTGCTGATATCCCCACTCCACCCCTTGGCCATGGACCAAGACAACCTCAGAGCATGTGACAGCAGACACAGACCACTGTGCAGAGGGAGTGGACAGAGCAAAGCAATGCAGTGACCCTGCTGAAGGGCTGTACCTCGATGGCTTGAGGTCACATCTGCCCACCTCCCTTTCAGGAGCCCACGTTCAGCCTGTGGCATTACCAGAAATCCCCAGTGAGGAACTTGTCCTGGGAAGGGCCACACAGCCTGTTGTGTCCCAGCCCCAAGTGCTGGAGCTTGGGAGGAGGCTGAGAACACAAGTCCTGCAGATCGCCCACAGTGTTGCAGCAGAGCTCCAGGACCTGCCCAGGACAGAGGGAACAACAGACACCTTTGCAGTGAGCTGTTCCTAGCACCTCTGGAGCTGTTTGGCTTGCACTGCATTCCCAGATGGGATCTCCTTCCCCATCCTGCACGAGGCGCTGCTCGCTCACCTTCAGTGTCCGGGGCAGGTTGGCCGAGGTGATCCTGCTGATCTGGTTGGCACTGAGGATGAGCTCCTCCAGCTGCTGGAACTGCAACACACCCTCATCGACCTCCTCCACCTGCAAAGAGCGGGGTTTGGCCAACGTGTCCCTGAGACACCTCAAGGCCAAGGAGACATGGACACGTGTTGATCCAGATGACATAGGTGTAAACCTGGGTTAGCACAACATCCCGGGGAGGGTGGGGGGAATAGCTCTATCCCAGCAACAACAGTGGCATCTGGGAAGGCCATGGGATGGAGAAGGTGTCCTTCTTCCCAGGACATTTTCCCTCCCAGCAGACAGACAGGGTTTCCTGGCCTACACCTTCACAGCACCAGCAGCTGCACTTACTCCCTTGTCGACCATCCGCAGGGACTTGAGGACCTGGTAGACTTTGGAGCCATGGACGAGCTCGGGTGCCAGCACGGCCACCTCCCTCAGGAGCCGGTCCTGGGGGCTGCAGTCCTGTGGCAGTGCCCAGGGGCTGTGCTGGTCCCTCAGCAGCTCCAGCAGCGCCTCAGGGGTCTCCTCATCCAGCACTGCCTCCTCCTGCCCGGGCTGGACCCTGCAGGGGCTCCTGCGGCCACTGGGGCAGGATTTGTTCTGCGGAGGGGAGAGAGGCAGTGATAGCCCCGCCACCCACAGGCCCCGTGCCACGTCCCACGCTGTGCCACCCTGTCCCTACCCAGCTGCCGAGACCGCAGGGGAAGTCCTGCAGCCCCAGGTGCCGCAGGTACTCCTGGAAGGAGGCCGAGAGGCTGCAGCAGCCGGGTGCCGCCATCCAGCCCGGCCTGACCGGGAATTCCTGGCGCAGGGACTCGTTCCCTGTCGCTAGGAGATGGTGGTGACGCGGATGCTGTGGAACCGAGCACCAAACAAACTCTCCAAGGGGAGCGTGGAGTCAGCCTGGGACAGCACTGAGCTCCCCAGGCTGGGAGGAAATCCCTGGTTTTCTGGATCCTCCCCAGGTTCTGGGGGGTGCTCCCCACCAGGGGCCTCGTGCGGTGCTCGCAGGGTACTTCGTCAGCCTTCTTCCCTGGCCAAGGAACTGTGACATGACACTTGCCATTTCACTCATCTATATCCTGAGAGTCACTCAGGTTCTGGGGAAGAAACAGAGAGGTTTCCCAGTCAGTTGTGAAAGCCCAGCTCTTCACTCATGCCGAGGGCACTGAAACCACAACCACATAAGGCCATCAAAGTTCACAGCTGAAAATACCAGCTCACACACTTGGAAAAAAATAGGTGAACTCCAGGACCAAAAGCTACAGCCCTGTCTCAGGTCAGCATCAGGTCTCCGTGCCCTGAGATTGATTTCCTTTTTCCAGAGATAGGTGTTGAGGCAACGGCTACAAATTCTGTTTCAGGGAGCTGACAGAGCAGCATGTGTCAGCAGAACTTCACCAAATGAACTGCAGATGTTCTATGATATTCGATGGTTGCGTGGTGGAAAGCTGAACTCCTCAGGTGGGGTTTTACAGGACGGATGCTGACCTGCTCCCTTGTCAGCTCAGCAGCTTTTCACAGGACAGGAAAGGAGAACAGAGTATGCACAGCTAAGAGATGGTGGCATTGTTTGGAGTGGAATAACCAGGCAACCTGCTGGTTAAAAAGTCAAATCTAACAACCTCTGAAAGACCATTAGCAGTAGCTGAACTGTGTTTCGTGGAAAAGCCAGGATGTAAAAGTGCTGCTGCTTTCATTTGCATCACTATTTAAAATAACTGACCCTGCTGTTTTCATTGCTGCACAAAGAGATATTCCTGATCTCAGAGGAAGAGCAGCTTCCTGTCTGTCCTCCCTGGCTGTATCCATCTGGGAGAGCTGGAAGGGGACTGGCTCATGCACCTTCCACTCATCTTCCTGTGGGGCACTGGCCAGCTGCATCTCTGCTTTTTTCAGGTAGAAGGAGCCATCTGCACTCACCACTGTCTTTGTAGGGATGTTCCTAAAGAATGCCCTGCACAAAGAAACATCTCTCTTTCTCCTTTTCTCCAATTTCATCCCCCAATAATAATAATAAAAATCTCAAATAAATTAAATACCTGCTAGAACCATCCTTTTCTAGCTCTCCCTCAGCACTCTGCTGTACTGTGTGCTGCCCACGCTGCAGGCCATGGTAACTCATCTCTTTCTTTGCATTATTTAGCACCTGGGAACAGAAGAAGAAAAGCTTCCCAGATGGCTGCCTCTGCTTGGCTCTCAGTGCTCCCTCAGAGCCACCTTCAGTTTGGGAATCTCCTTTGATGGGGCCTCAAGCAAACAACCGAGGGCTGAAGGTACAGGCTGGTGGGACCCCAGTGCAGAGCTGCACAGGGGAAATGTCCTTTCCCATTTCCAGCCTTGGGAATCAGTTCATCCCAGAGAACAGTTCCTTGAAGCAGTCCCAGTCACTTCAGAAGAGTTCAGGCACACACCAAGCTTTTTATTTTTGGAGAGGGCTACTTCACATGAAAATCAGACAGAACTGATTATTTGGATAGCAAGCTGTTGATCCTTGAAAGTCTTCTGGTGACTTGACACATACTCATTTTTGAACTTATGACCACCTTTCACCACACCTGTAATTACAGAGGTGGGAAGTTCAAGTGTGGATGTGTCACAAAGGTAGATCCACTGGGGTTTCCTCTGCTCTGATTTCTGACCCAAACCATCAGTAGTTCAGCTCTCCTGAGCTCATGCTTGCAAATCCTGAGGACAAATTTCCTCTGTTTTGGTGTATATGAGAATTTCCTGCATTTAGTTACAGGAAACAGAAAATAACCTCAGGGGAGCCAGAGAGATGGGTAACAGGGATGGGGAGGTGTGATCCTGGGCATCCTCTGCTGGGTGACATGAGAGGGTCCCACCTTGGGGAAGGGTCTTCCAGACATGCAGCAAAAGGATTTATACACTGAACTGGAGGCCTGACCTACCTTGCACACAAACCTCCTGTGGCTTTTCCACTCCCTGCATCAGCCCACTCCTACACTGACCCTGCAGGAGAAGGTCACTGGCTTTGGGCAGCAGTGATGCGCTTGCAAGCCCCAACCACGTTTATATTAAAAGCACAACAGAGTTTATATCCTAAATCCTACATTTTGGAGAGCCCGAGGACTTCGATATGAATGGCTATGCCAAGCATCCCAAACTCCTCATCGAACAGATGACACAGGGCACCATCTGTGTCAGCTGGAAACTGCACCTAGATCACAATCAGCGAAGACGCACTTGAACCAACTTTTGATGTAATCTGTCGAAAAGGGAAAAAACCCCAAACAATCACCGGCAAAAAAACCGAAAAGTACCGTGGGGGAGCCACTGACGCAGGACTCCAGGGTGCTTAAATGCAGCCTGGCTGGGCCCAGCCCAGCACTGCAGGCACCAGCAGCTCCAGGGTCAGCTCCCAGCCAGCAGCTCTCCCGGCCAAGCCATGGAACGCCAAGCAGGTGAGTCTGCCTTGCCCTCGCTCCACGCTGTCAGGGGGCACTGGCTGATGTTCATCACCAGCTGATGTTCATCACCAGCTCAGCCACTTCATGCTTTGAAAATGTATCACGCTGCACAAACCCAGAACGCTTTGCAAAAGTTCTGCCGAGGGTTGAGCCCCATCATCGTATTCTTTCTTTTCTTTCTCCTTTCGTCTCTCCGTTTGAATGCAGAGATCAACAGCTTTGCCATCTTCCTCTTCTGTTTACTGGTTCCTTTGGGCTCCTCAGCACCAACAGAGATATCAAAAGAAAGCAAAATGACTACAGGAGAGAGGCAGACGCATTTTACTACTGAGATAAAGCCTTTGGTATCAGTGATAGAAAAACAAGCAACTAACCTGTTGGGATACTATGTAAGTACCATTTTGCATGCGCTGTGTCTGTGGAGAAATCTCTTGAGTTATTATAATAAGGTTAGAAAGACCATCAGAAAAGAAATGTTTGGGTTAGAAGCTAAAATAGCCTCTTCTCTGTATTCCATGCAAGAGAAAAAGCACTGACATTGCATTATTTGAGGGCAGAGTCGGAGCAATGGCCAGGGCAGCTCCAGAAACTTGGCTGACTTTGCCTCAGGTAACTTCCAGTGCTCCTTCTCAGTCTCCAGTCATGCTGGGCTTGGAGCAGGCATCTTTTTGGAGGAACTGGAAACATGGCAAGAATTGCCTTGCTCTTCAATCTGATCCTAGTGCTTGAGCACTTCAGCCAAAACTCCTGCTCGCCCATCCTTTCCCTGGAGATGGGGTGAAAAGTGCACTGAACCCAAGTGTCAGTGCCTCAGACAAACTGCAGTTCCTGGGACCGCATTTCCGAGAGTGTGTTGATAAAAATCAACATTGATTTTTAACTCTGAATTCACTGCTGAGGTTAAAGCCATCTCTGCCAAAAGAGATGAGAACACACTCGGGCCAAACCAGATCTCTGGCACAAGTAAATTTTGCCCACACGGCAAAGAATAAAACCCAACACTTAGAAAAGCTGCAGCCAAGGCAAGCAGGGCACGAGGAGAGGAACTTCACAGCCACAGCCAGTGTGCAATACCTGCTCGATCAAAGGGGTGTAGGTGTTGGTACAGCTACTGAGCCACAACCAAAAACCCCCAGTGCACCCAAGTGAGAATGGAAACCAAAGGGATCAATGACCTCTCTGCTCTCCCTCCCTCCCAGGAACGTTGTGTCTCTCCAGGGCTCCAAGGTAAGACCTGGCTGCTTGAGAAGTCCGAAGTCAAGGACATGGTGAAGACAATACCCGATTGCCCAGCTTTCCACGCCAACTGCTGTGCCCTGCACCACATTTACAGCACCCTGCAAACCCTGGGGAGCGACATGGAAACCATCTGTAACTCCACCGCCCGCACCATTGTCCAGACCAACCTGATCCAGCTGCGCAGCACCCTGAGAGAAAGGGCCGAGTTTTACACCTGCAGGAGCAAGGACCTGGCACAGGCACAGCCCAGCCAGGGCCAGCCCATGGGCGTGGCAGACACCATGAGCTACATCTGGTTGTTTTTGAAGAAATACAAACAAATCATGCAGAACACAAGAGAAATGTACTGGGAAGCAGCGGTTTAACACGCCAGGATGAACAGGCACATGAACAGGCTGAATGTGACCTGTCAGTGGTTATGGGATCAGTTTGCCAGAAACAATAACTTGGTACTCTATATAACTATATAATCGAGTTTAATTTAATATTTAAAGGACGAATGCCTTAAGTTATATTATTTATTATAAAACTATTTATACTATCCTTTTCGCAACAGCATAGAAAAAGGATGGGCTAATGTGAGTCAGGATGATTTAATTAACCAATCCTGGCATAAATAAGCAAAAAACAGGAAAGCATAATTTTAATGTTATTTATATTTTTTATCTTGAAGGGTTTTTTTCAAAAGTTGATTGTCAGTAGTTTTTTTACTTCTCTATTAGTGAATTTTATTTATAAATTTATATAGAATCTATTTTTATAAATCTATTTAAGCCATTATATAGTTTATATAGATATTTATTCATATTTTTAACTCCTATTTTAATACTGAAAGGGATGAATGATGTATTTGCTACTTAACAGATGCACAGTTTTACTCATTTCCTGTCATTACCTTTGGATGGAACCTGGAACGGACAGAACCTGAACCTAATTAAAATAAATTAAATAAAATCAATGTCACTGGATTCTCTTTTTACTATCTAATAATTTTTTACACTATTTTTTGCACTGAAAGCCTAGTTGTTAAAAGACACTAGAAACAGCACCTCTCCTCCTTTCCCATCCACTTTTATTCCTAAAGCTTTCAGCTTTGTCCCTGAAATTCCTGGCTGGTTTCTTGTTTGGATGAACCAGCGGTACTGGAAAAGCACTCGTGTTTCCAGTGAGGAACAGGGGGACCAAGCTCCTTGCTGGAGCCAAGGGAAGAATTCCTCCCCAGTGGACCCCGTTCCAGACACCGCTGTGGAGATGTCACAGTGGAGATGTCACACAGTGGTGACAGGCAGCAGGTGCAATTCCAGCCTCACTCCCCTCATTTGTAATGGGAAAGGATCATTGCCCAGGGGCGTGTTTATCCCCAAGGCAGAAACAACTCCTACTGACCTTTCCAGGTGGGGTCAGCAAACCCTAAAAGGCAGGAGAGCATTTGTATCCTGAGGGCATCGACATCACCGCTGCCATGGTTGACTCAAGCCACTTAAGCACTGGCTGAACCAGGGGATTATACAGGGCCGCTCCCTGTGGTTTCCTCTCCTCTGCACATCCTTTCTCTCACCTTCTAAAGATAGAAATAGCTCCCCAGAAGTGTTTTCCTTGGAGAGGGAAACATTTTCTCAGAAGCTCAAACAAGGTGTTCAGGTGAGTCAGATGGTCTGTCCCAGCTCGCGTCACGGGAAGAGCAACCTGAAAGAGAAAACTTTCAGGGCCTGTGAGGAATGAAGAGTTTAATGGAGGAGCCACAGATGGGCTCTGTAAGAGGTGCCAGAAGGGCAGGACTCGGGGATGGGATGAGTCTCATCTTTTGTGGGGTTGTTTCCATTTTGTGATGGAAAGGCACTGGGGTGTGTGACACACACACCTGGTTCTGAGACAGGAACATGTCAAACATCTCTCTGGATGACAACAGGGGCTCTTCTGTGTTTGCACAAGACCAACAGCACCCAACCAACCATTCTCTGTCTGCCCTGTCACCTCCTGGAGAAAGTCTTGAGGGACAAGAACAGCAGAGAAAAGCTCCTGAGGGCAAATATAGGTTAAAATAAATTAAAAAAAAACTCTAGTGAGCCTTCCCTTCCCTTCTTTTACATACAAAGAGAGCCCTGAGCTGTTTGCCCACTGGAGGGCCAATTCCTTTACAGCAGTGATTTCATTTGGCACCATTTCCAGCAGGTCTGCTTTTGGCAGCGTTCGAGGATTAGCAGAATCAGCCACAGAAAGAAGCCACTTCAAAAACGGTCGTGTGGCACCTCAGCTCAAGTTACAGCAGCCTCCCTGAAATCACCACTGAATCAGTAGTACAGAAAATTTTCTCTCCAGCCACAACTTCCTCCCCGAGAGCTCCGACAGCATCGCTGCAGCAGCTCTGGCATTTGTAATGCTTGGTCAAGAGAGGAGTCCAGCTCAAGTGTTGGTTTGTCACTGGTTAAATAGCTCTGCTCTTCACTGCCTATTCCTATGAAAGTGCTCTGTGAGATCAAGCTGCAGATTTCTGAAAAATGAAATGCAGAGTTCAAAAACTGCTGTACCCTCTGGAACCGCAGGCCTGACTCATCAGGGGTTCTCATAAGAAATATTAAGTCAAAAGGCACCACTGCCAAGGATAAGATCAACCAGCACAAACTCTCATGCGGTGATTCTAAAATAAAATCCTTCTTTTCACTCATCTGTTACTGCCTTTTACCTCAGCTAGAGCCTCAGGCACTCAATGCTGCTTCTGCTGGGCAAGGAAATCCAAAATACCAACGAGGTGACAACTTCCAGCACAGGGAACTGGAGTGTCCTACCAGGGAAAAACAAAGAGCAGTCATTAAAGACGAGGGTGAAATGTCACTAATTTCATTTTTTAAATAGGCTTAAGCAGCTCAGTGCCCAACACTGCCACCAATCCCATGGGAATGCCGTGTTATCCAACCTCAGAGCTGCTCTGCAGACTCCACTGTCCAGCCAATGTGTCAGACTCCAATCCAAGCCTGCAAGAAAGTAAGACCAACAGGACTCAAGGCATTGGTGCAGCACCTACAGGCTTAATAATTCCTTGGAGAAATACCAGGGCTGCCTGGGAATTACTGCCTGTTAGAAATGCAGAAATGAAAATAAACTGTCAAATGAGCTCACTCTCACTGTTGTGCTTCACAAAATGAACAACAATAAGGGTCTGGTCACTTCAGGAATGATCAGAATGAAAATTATGCTTTGCAAAAGGTGAGAGAGCAGCTCAGGGGGTTTTTAGGGCTCTGCACACCCCTGGACTTGCAGAGATAGTGCTTCAGCCCCCTCTTCATCCACTGTCTCTTAAGCTGGTTCAGTGAAATGGAGCAGAGATGACTAAAAAGGGTTATTTTCCATTTCTGCTGATCTGGTTAACGTTGACTCTGGTGAGACAGGGAACAGCCCAGCACAGAGCAAACCCAGCCTGGGGCCAAAGCACCACGAAAAGAAATCACTTGTGAGCTCCAAGTAAGCTCAGAGCAAGTTGATTATTTCAGTCTAGAAGAGCCCAAGGGACACCAAGTTTCTTACAAAGAGTCCAAACTCCAGCAGCTCCACAGAGGAGAGACAAGCCTTGCACTGCAAATGCCAAACACACAGATCCAGAGGGTAACTCCAGCACTCTTCTTTTCCTGTTCACAGAGAAAAGAGCTCCTGCCACCTTTTAGAGTCACAAAAAGACTGCCAGGTGCTGGCCCTGGTCCACGAGCAATTCCATTCAACCATTTCCCCACCTCCAGTTAGAAAATAAAGGCATTACAACCACTTTCTTCCAAAAAATATCCTTTATTGTTTTGGTTGTAAATATATATAAAAAAAAATGCATTGCACAATTTAACAGACCTACTGGAAAGTGCTACATATCAACAGCACAACAGAAGTTGTGTCATGCAACAGAACAGGAAACCTAAGCAAAGCAAGAGCACAACCTGAAGTCCTCATACCTTCAAGCATTTTTTTTTTAACAAGAATGAATTCCATTCACTGAAAACACATTTAAATACAAGGTTAGAAGAAGAAAACGAGCAACTTATTCATTGTATTGTTAATTGAAAGGTCTGCTCCTAACGTGGATGTCTTTTGATTGATAACCTTTTTCGTGCTGGAAAAGTTCAGATATGAAAGAAGTTCAGACAATTGCTAGAAAGTAATTCTATGACACACCTAAGGTGTGTTTCTTTGTAACTGAAGTTACTGTGGAACTCAAGTTTTACAGATAAAGCTACAATTTGGTACTACCTCTTCTGCTCTAACACAGTAAGTGAGCAGGAAATCCAACCAAGAATGAAACAAAAGGAAACTTGAGGCTTAACTGAGGTTGTGGGAAAAATATTGGGGCTCTATAAAAGAAAAAACCCAAAGGATCTCCTCTGAAACTCAAGTGTATAAACTGAGGAGTAACAGAAAAACTCCTGTTGTTTCACCTAATTAAAAAAAATTCCTATAAGTTATCAACAGTTGTCCATAATCCTCCAAGAGTGGTATGACTGAGTCCCTAAAGCAACCTAAACTGGGTGTCATCAGCCTTTTGTGGGTGTTTTTCCATGCAATAAACATGAAAAGGAACCAAAAAAAGAGAAAGAAAAAGGTGAACACAGTTAACAACATTCTATTTTCAGCTGCATCTTCTAGTTGGCAACATCAAGGCAAGAATTATTCACTCCAGAAACTCCGAAAGTGAAACAGCCTTCAAATAATTTGCACTACAAAAGCATTACCTTACTGGATGCTTTTGCAGTGAGCTTCTCTCTCTGTTCTCAAACTGTTCTTCAGGAGTTTGGGGTTTTAAAAGCAAACAAAAAACCTAAATTTCCCTGTCCCTGTCACCTCTACCATGCGTGCACAGACACACACACTCTCACAAAGGAATGTAAAAAACCCTGAAGATGCAAAGGGGTGATGTTTTCTCAGTACAATTTGACAGCCCTTTGCCTTTTTCAAGCCATTTCAGACTGAGAGGTTTAAGCCCTTGCATATTTTGTGGTGGCTGTCAAGCCTGTGGTGTGACAGCCTGTAGGTGAGTGTGTGTGTGCTCCTGTGCACGGGAGAGCAGAGTGGTGAGTTCAGCAGGAGAGAGGCAACTTTTCCCATTCACACACACAACTACTCACCACCCTCAGTTTGAAAGGGACACAGATAAAATCTTCTTAAAAGCCAGGGAAGCCCCACTTTGTCCACTCACAGAATTTTCCACAGAGCACTGCACTGGGGGGAACAATGCATGAGGTGACAAATCAAATGCATCCACGACACCAAGACCTAAGGCACGGATGGAAACATTCTGGTCAGCCTCCCTTCAAGGAAGCCTTCCCCAGGGGTCTAGAAAAGCATGGAAGAACATTCCAGTAGGCTCAAATGGTAGTAATCAAGATTCCTTTGGTTTTGTGCAGAGATCAGACTGTCATGATGAAGTGTGCACTTGTCTCTGATCCTACTACTCATTAATTCTTTCAATCCTAGTGTGCTCCTGGAGTTTCACCACTTACTCCTCCAGCTAAGAGGAGGCTAAAAACTACAACACAAGCTAAGAACTACACCAGATAATGCCCAGAACTTGTGTTTGGGGTGGGGGCCACCTACAATATCCCAATTAACACAATTCAAGGTCAGAGGAACCACTACACAATCCTAGTTTGACTTTGTGCATATCACAGGCCACAGATAAATCATTTAGCCACTCGTTTACTCAGTGAAAGATGTTGGATTTGAATGAATATGACTTGCATTCAGTTCTGGGGAGGGTCTGTGAAAGTTTAGCACCAATTCACTGAAGACAGAAAGCATCACCTGTAATTCTGTGCAGATACAGGCACTGTGTGTTTGGCTTGCTTTGGTGACACTGAGGAAATCAGAGCCCTTAGATTAGGGGAGAAAGTGTTACTATACTTAAAAAAAAAAAAAAAAAAAAAAGGAATTGAAACTCCTCAATGGGCAAGAAAGACAGACTAAGGAGTTCAAAGTGGAAAACTGTGCAGGAACCAATACATACGTGGTCCATCTCTCCTCATACCAGTGCTCAGTAGTTCCACTGCTCAGATGTGAGCCACAAAGCAGCTCTTTCCTCCTGTGTTTCCACATGAAGTGAAATCACTCTCCTCACAAGGCTGACTGATAAAGAAAAGAATTCTGATTTGCAGCAGTAAGGGGACAAAAATATATCGAATCACTGCTTTGAGGAGCAGCCACATCATTTCTGGTAATTGCACTATGTGGAAAATATATTTTCACTTTTCCTTCCCTCCCTCCTACACTCTTGCCTAAGTAAGCAATCTTTGATTTATTTTTTTTCTCTTTACTATGTTAAGATTTGCAGATTTTCAATAGTGCTTTGAACTTGTTTCTCCACCACATTTTGATAAAATAAGCACTTTCCCTCCAATTGTAACCAGCTCGTGACGCAATGAGCTTGATGGTTTTTCCATCCACATCCAGATAAAAACCGTGAATCGACAAAATGTTCAGCAACTCAGTCAAATTACCCCTTCCTGCTCCTTTAAAGCCCCTTTCAGCTTCCAGTCCAGTGAGATCTGGGACGTCAGGATCTGAGCTGCCAGATTTCCCTGGCCCTTGAAGCATTTCTTGCACTGCCCCTTTGCTCGCTGAGACAAAACTCCAACGTCATCGATACCAGAAATAGCAAAAATCACACACAATTGCTGCTGACAAGCAGGAGACCACAGAGCAGGGGAGGCTCCACTCTGAAAGCTCAGCAAAAACACCCTTTCTTGGACAGTGTGCCCACTGATTTCTTGCTAGAAAACAGGAGGTGTTTTTGACATGCAAACACCCACGTGGTGTCTGTGCATCTCAGGGAGATTTTAGCCCCCTGAGGGAAGGATGGGAGGGACCCTTCCCAGCCCATCACAGTGTTCAGTGACTTCACTGGAATGGAGTTTGCAACCAGTGATAAAAACGGGAGGATTTAAAGCACTGGTTTAAAAAAGAATTTACCTGATCAAAACTTCTTACCCAGATGCATCCCAAAAAGTATTGCTTAATTAATTACAACATTATGTATGGAAGATCTAGGTATGGATCCCTCCAGAAAAATCTACTCACTATTTAATTTCAACAAACCATTCCTTAGCTGAGGCTTGGGTTTGTATTGGTTCTGTCACAGGTGAAAACACAGGTTATATGTCAGATTTGCTGTAAAAAAAAAAAAAAAAAAGATAAAAAAAGCATCTCCTCATCTGTCTGCACAGCTACAGGGAGGCATGATGGGATTCAGCTTTGCCTTCCCCTTCAGCTCCCAGTTCCTCAGCCCAAGGTACCTCTGCTCATGGAGAGGGCCCTGGGGTTCACCTTCCGTGTCTCCTCCTTGCACGTTCCTGCTCACACTGAAGGGAACTCTGCAAGGAAAGCCTCAGAACAAATTGGCTGCAAAACCTCAGGACAAATTAAAACCAAACCCACCCCCTGTGCTTAGTCCCACTCCCCAGGATTATTGTTTCCTTTCAGATTTTGGCCCACCAAGTGGAGGACAGTGGGGATAACGCTGAGAAAAACTCCATCCCCCAAGGAGGACCCTCTGAGCCCATTTCAGAGTGTGCAACCCCCAGATGTTCCAGCTGCTCCTCATTTTAGCACTGGGAGAGGCTGCAGATCACCTCCAGCAGCCTGATCTTGGAACTGGAAGAAAACTGCTCAGAGGAGGGAAGAGATCCCCACAGTTTGCACAGCTCTGAAGGGTCAGAGTCAAGCCAGGAGTGGAATTACAAGGGTCACAGGATCATTCCAGACTATGAACTATCAGCTGGAATGACTATCCCAGTGCTGCCTCAGGATGGACAATCCCTGCTGTAACTCAGTTTATCTGCAGCAGAGCACAGTCTGTGCTGAGACTGCAACAGAAAAATGTTATGCAGTGTTTTTGAGTTTTAAAAATATTTTTACATGTTCTATAATTCATGCTGAACATAACCTTCCCATACAGGTTTAGCAAAGTCCTTCAGGTTTTTCAGGTAGAAGGCAAAAAGAAGCAGCAAAGAAGACAGAGAAGCAAAAAACTGACTACAAGTCCGTGTGGTTTGATATAGTTTGAGATAATAAAAAAGCCAATTTCTTACCCTTACAAACTCAATTCTTGCCTCTGAAGTGCTACTACATTTGCCTATGGGTGTGTTTTATATGTGCACATTTTGTGAGGATGGCAGCTGAACTGTGCAGAGGGCAAGAAAACAGCTCATTGATTAAACTAGTATGAGATTCATAAATTTATCCTAATTGGAGAATTTCTGCAATCTAAACCTGCTTTCTTGCACTTACTGCCCAGCCTGCTACCCCCTTGCAATGGCTGTATCAGGAAAAAGAATAAAAATCAGCTACTTTATTTACTAGAAAATAAAGCACGTCTGAAAAATGATCATATGCAATGACACACTCATTAAAATAAAAAAGACACAAAACACAGCCTGAGATTTTAATTCTAGGATTCTTGCCATGACATCACTGACGGATTTTTCTTCTCCTTTGGTTTTGTCGTGTGATCCTGCTTAACAATTTCCACTATTCAAGTAAAACAAATGGAACTGAACACCAGAAAACAAAATAAAGAGCACGTTTCGCTTCATGAAATCAAAAGTATTTTCCCCTTGAAGAGCACATTCCTTGGTGCACAGGATTTACCCTTCAGAGTACTCGAAGGTGTTTCTTAGAGATCTGTTGCATACAGATGAAAATGCTGCATTGATGGAGACATATTGCTGCCTGCAGGACTCAAACCTGCTGAGTTTACCTGAGCTTGGTGTTTTTCTCACTGAATGGAGCCAGCACAGCACTGGAGAGGGGTCGGAACGTTGGGACAACGCTGCGTCACCGACAATGTTACGTCGCTTTGCACGCTGGCTGAAGGCAGAGCCGGACACCCCGAGCGATCGGGGTGATGGAGAGAACCCTTTCTAAAGTGCACAGGCTGACAGGAGCCTCACCAGGCTGGGGCTGGCAGGTTCTGCACCCCTTGGACAAGCACCTCAGTGTCTTTGGTTGTTAGGTTTCTCCAGCTCTCTTATTCAGTTTGATCACGGCCTCCATGGCTTGTTCTGGCAGGCGCGACGGGTCCGACAGGATCGACGTGGTTGTGCTGAGGTGCCGGAGGGTGTTCAGCACCACTGCAAAAAGAAACCAAGCAGAAAAGCAGCAAGAAAAGCCATTAGAGTCTGATTGATCTTTCTTCTGCAACCCTCAACAATTATAAATGTAAACTGAATACTTGCTGAACTGCAAGGGGGAACAGAAGGTCATTCCAAAGCTGAACACAAATCTCACATGATAAATCACACTGCCAAACACTTACTCCACCTAGAGCTGAGTATTTGAAATTTAAATGCAGTTTAAGGCTGTTTAAATTCTGGTATATTCAGCAATACAGGTTTTTTTCCTGTTCAGTGTTAAACATGGAACCAAGTGTCTTCTCACTCAGAAGAGGTTCTAATTTTTCCCCTGAACTAACAAAAAGGAAGTGCAAGTCATATTCATCATGTGCTTTCTTTGTCATCCTCTGACTTTCCAGAAATGATATTATATATGGTCTCACTTCTTATGATCTGGAATAGCTGCAGGACGGAACTTCACTTACTTGGCCTCAGAACAGGAAGAGAACAGTGCTGATCCAACCAGGCCAGTGCAGTTTCATTCAGATCCTTAAAGCTTGTTGTGGAAACCATCCCATTGAAGGACTCAAACAATGGCTTAATAATAATGCTGAACTGCAAACCAACAAATGTTAAGGGAGATAACAAAGGAGCAGTTCAAGAACATTCTGTGGGAAAGGCGACTACACAAAAAACACTGCATTTCTTACCAGACTCAACTAGCAGAGGGATTGCAACATTTCAAAAAATATTTGTTCAAACCTATAACACTAAGACACAGGAAAATTGAACCTCAGTTCCTAATGACACTTATTACATTTTGCACAATCTCTCCATACTCACCTGAAAGGGGAAAAAGGCAAGGGGGGGAAAAAAGGAAGGAAAGGGGAAAAAAGGGGAATGTACAAGTTTGTCATTTTTTTCCCCCTGAAGTCTTTGCTATTTTCTGTGTAGGTTTCCCAAAAGACAAGAGCTTCAGTAACAGCAGAGTCCTAAAGATTTCTTGCAGTACCTCACCTTTGTGTTGCATTTCACTTTCCAGTTACCCCCCATACTTTAGGATGAACAAGTTGTGCCTCAAGGCAGCCTGAAGGCAAGGATTCATATCCAGGCACAGATGTGGATGAAAACTGAAGACACTTGTTATTTAAGTAACTTGGCTTAAAATCACAGCATCAGAATCCCAAGTTCTCGGCTCTAAATGTCCCAGTACCAAACTCCAAGTTCAGCAGGTTGATGTAAAAGGATACAATCCAAAACTTCCAGTTCTGCAGGGTCCTGCTCCTCACATACTCATCAAACATCCTCCTCATGTGGTCAAACCTCTGGCGCGTTACGGGAACCCCGGTGGCCGGGAGCTGCTGCTGACAGGAACTGCAAAGATGTTCCAAGGTCAGAGTCCCACTAAAAAGGGCACAATTCTCTTCCAGACTAAATCAGAGCATGAGAAATGTGTGTATCCCCACTCTCTCGGATCAAGGAGCTTCCCAGGGCATGAGGCTGACAAAATGTAACTGTTCCAGTCAGGAACACAAACTGTTCTCCCATCAGTTTTGTCTGTGTTCAAAGTGGTTCTCAAACTGCTACACACACAATTCTTGTTACAAACAACAAAACTGAAAACAAAGTATAACACAGGACAAAGTTTTGGGCATCCAATTAGAAGGCACATTAGGAATCAAGGAAATATTTACAGTTACTCCTGAGCAATGTTACAGAAGAAAATGTTATGGGGATTCTGAAGGAACAGATCAATTTAAAATAAAATTAAACAGACTCCTTCATACTTTTTAAGAAAAATAAAAAGGTTTTGATTTGCTCCTAATTCTAATATTATTCCTAAGCCTAAAACTTCTGGAGGTGGAAGTAAAGCCACTGGGGTTCTCAAGGTGCTTTACAATAGTAGTAACAATCATAACCCCACAGAGCAAACTGAGGCAGCAGGAAGGTGAAGTGATTTATCAGAGTTATATTCAACCAGTCCAAACTTCTGGAGTCCAAGTCCTGTGTCTTATGTGCTCAATCCTGTTTTCCTGTGAAAACTGACTGCATTTGAGAAAAAAACTGCAGCAAAGCCATTGAGAAGAGTAAGAGTGTTTGATCACCAGTGAGCACAGCTTTATAAAAGCATCACCACTGCTTTGTTCTCAGAATTTTTCTGACCTGACACATCTTCCCTGGTGCTGTCACTGCCGTGCATTTGCACTCAGAGCTTGCTGAAAACCCACACAGTTTGTACCAGTGCCCATCCCACAGGAGCTCTGCCTTTAGTCTGGGGCTGACAGCAACTCCCCTGCTCTTCAGCACCCATCTGCTGCGTGGTGTGACCCCTGGGCAAACACTCCCTCTGCTAACCATGGCAGGACACAAAGCTCCCCAGGGCTCACATGATCGTGGCGTTCAGCTCCTCGATTTCCTCCCGCAGGCGCTTGGTTTCCTCCTGCATCTGGGTCCTTTCCTGCTGCAGCTTAGCAATGTATTCCACTGTCTTCTGGAGTGTGATTGCATGGCTGATCTAGACCAAACACAGACACAGAGCTCACCTTGTGGAACACAGGGAGACACACAAAGAGCTTGCCCCTAACCTGCAAAACACTCACAAAAGCACTTCAGCAACTTCAGTTTCAGCGCCTCAAGTTTCCTTCACTGTGGTGCAAAAACACACGGCCAGGCCAAGCAAAACACTTCAGACACTCAACCCTTCATTCCTCTGACTCCTCTTTGAACTCCACTACAGAGAAATGTGGTTGCAGTGGTTGCTTTCTTTCCAGACATTACATTTCTGCTACTTTGTTGAAAGAAGCATTTTAATAATTTAAAATGTTTTGTTTTGTTATCTGTCCTCTTAAAAATATTTACAATTCTTACTTAAGTACTGAAGGCTGTGCTACATCTGCTGATAGATTTATAGTGCTGGTAGAAGCGCTGTTTGAAGTTGACAATATAGATTATTTAGTTTGGGAAACCTGAAGTTATTAAACAGAAGGCAACACGTCCCATTCCTTTCAAATAGACTATTCTAGTCAGGAAGTGAAATTCTGATGACATATCACCTCGAAAAATTATGTAAACAAATCAAAACGCTGCAGAAAAAGCTTTCCTATTTTCCAAACTATCCAGCAGTGCTCATAAATACAGGCATTAACTCAGGCCCAATGGCAAGGCACATTAAACCAGGCCCAGCATCACACCAGCAGCATCTCCCTGGCTTGTGGCTCAGGCACAGTGAGCTGACAATCCTGGCTGCACAAGGATTGTGCCTTCCCAAGTGCAGCTCTGGGGACCAGACCCACCCAGAACAGGTGTAAGAGCCAGCGTGTCAGAGGACAGGGGACACCACAGCAAATGCAAAGTCAGCTTATGCTGCAAACACGACAAACGGCTTCAGTACTGGGGTCCCAAGATCAGTTTTTCTACAGTCCCTGTTGGCTTCAAAGCTGCATTATTTCATCAGACAAGAGTCTGCTGCTGCACCAGAACAACAACATCTGACAGATGAAGTGCTTGCACACAGTCCTGCTGATTATAACCCCTGGATTTCTCCCCTTCCCTTTCCAAATCCCTCAGTTCAAGTATCTTCACCTGATATGCCAGCAGACCAGCATTCTCAGTCAACGGTGAAATGATTAAATCTATTAACAAGTCTTTCAGAATGGCTCTGTTTTACATTTCAAATCAAGCTGTCAGTGCTGCCCAGGTACTCACCGACTTGGAGTTGGCTGACACCAAACTGCTCAGGGCATTGAAACCAATCTTGATATTCACCCTTCTCTTCTGCTCCGACAGATGCTTCATCCTTCGATTCTGCACAAAGAAAACCAGCTCAGTCTGTGCTGCTCTGCTTTACTGTCTTGCTGCTGTGACTACTTCAGCTATTCAAAATCAGTCATTTTTGTTGAGCTGTGGCATTCACAGCCTCCCCAGTCAAAGCCACAGCACTATGAATTTGCAAACAATGATTAAGGTTTTTAAAAAGGACCTTTCAGTGTTTTAAATTCAATTCCAAACTTTGTAGGTTTTCTTTCTAAAGTAAAAAATTTTTATTTACACCATTTTCTGAAGTAAAATTCCAATTTTTAAGGAATGCAATTAGTTAAGGTTTTGTTGAAGCTTTTCTGTTTAAAACAGTCCATATCACTTATTCCTAACACACACGGAATGCCTACTGATATAACAGACAGCCTGACAAAATGAAAAAAAAAGAAATAAGAATCCACAACTCCAGCCTACCCTGAGGATGAAGGCTTTGTCAGAGATGAGCATTTTTATTTGTAGCCTTAACAACTTAGTTTCCCTCAAAATTCTTGTGAATTAAGTTCAGTTAAAGTCTGTTAACAGCATACTTTTGTCTGAGCAGTTTTTTTAGCATGAGCAATAAAAGTTGCTGAATTCTTGGGCCACAAGCTGCAAACTTGTGGGAGACAGAGAGCAGTGCAAGTTGCAAGATAAGGAAGCTGTGACTGTCAGCAGAAGCTGCAACCAGTCCAGATAAATGAGCTAATGACCTGCCCAGAGATAGGGAAAGAATCCAGCAAGGAACAAGAAGATCTTGGACCGAAACCCACCACTGGACCAAGGGCCACGGCAAGGTGTGTCAAGAGCACGTGAAGAAGGTGCTGAGTGTAAGGGAATAAAAGCTCAGGGATTTCTCAGCTCTGGGTCTCTCTCCAGAGGCACCAGCTCCAGCTGTTCCTACAAAAACCTCTACAAAGAACTTCAGCTGCAGCAACTGTGAGTGATTTAACCCAGGAGGCTGCAGAGCTGTCTCTGCACCACCCTGTGCTCCTCCCTCTGTACTGCCTGTTGATTCCTCCTCCCAGTTGCCTCTGCTGGGCCTTACCCTGTGGTTTCTTATCCCTGTTTCTCTTACACTGCAGCCAGTGGTGGTGGTGGGGGGGGGTGTATTTGTGTGTGTAAAGTTCCTCCCCCACCCCCAGTGTTCCATGTACACACTCATAACCTCAGGGATGTGGTTATGGGGGGAATCAGATGATCAGGTTAAGGGAAGATGCAGATTGATGGGCACCATTATTTCTATTATTTGTTCTGTATATCATCTATCCTGGGCCAATGTTGACCTGTTGGGGGAGATGCTCTGTCCAGTTGAGCAGGATAAGACAGTTAAAAAGCACATGGAGTTGGCCCTACAGGCAGGGGGAAACTGCACTGCTCGGTCTCAGGTTGATCCTGGTTGGAATTGCAGTAACTGGAGATGATTGTCAAATGTGGTTGGAGATCTGATGGATGCAATTAGAACTTGTGAGGACGTAAGAATAAATTGAAATAAAGTACACAAATGTATTCAGAGAGGAACACCCCAGCAACTACTGGGGAAGATTTTAACAGGCTTCATTGACAGAGGGAATGGCTCTCCAGAATTTTAATGATGAATTGGCAGCAAGTGTGTTTGTGAACCAAGCCACTTTTGACATCTACAACTGTTTTAAGCATTATATGCCAGGTTGGCAAGGAGGAAATTTGAAAGATATTACATTACCTGGAGGTTCAAGGCTTTTACAGCATGTAAATGATTTGGTACTTGCCAGCAAGGCACATGAAGGTTGTTTGAAAGATACTATTTGTCTGTGTAGAGCTTTAGCAGAAAGAAAAGGTTACCCTGCATCTCTTTCTAAGCTCAGCTGTGTTGTCAGGAAGTAAAATATTTAATATTTCTATTAACAAAAACCCAAAGATTGATAGACCCAGAATGGGTCCAGGCTGTGATAGAAATACCTTGACCAGTAACAAAGAAAACACTTGGCAGAATTTTTTAGGCACAGGAGGATTTTGCAGCCCCCCAGATGCCCAGGCTGCAGAATTAAGTAAACCATTGACAGAAGCTCCCAGGGCAGAGGAAGTGGAGTCTATACATTGGCACCCAGAGAATGAAAAGACTTTCCAAGCTGCAAAAGGAGCCTTAGTTTCTGCTCCAGTACAGGGACTGCTGGATTACTCCAAGCCCTTGGAGCTATTTCTACAGGAGGACAAAGGAGCAGCGAAGATCCCCTCTCAGAGCTGGCCCACACCGCCACCCTGTGGCTTCTGCTCAGCTCAGCTGCAGCAGCAGGGAACACCTCCTGTGTGACAGCCAGGGCAGAACAGCCCTCCTGAACACCAGTCACCCACAGCCTGGAGGCAGAGAAAGAATCCAGCATGGAACAAAACAGCTCCAGACCAAAAACTATCCCTGGCCCAAGAGGTGAGTGCCAGGAGGGTGGAGAGCGTGTGAGGAAGGTGCAGAGACCGTAACGGTACAAAAGCCCAGGATTTCTTTGTTCTGGGTTCCTCTCCAGAGGCTCCAGCTTGCGTTGTTCCTATTGCTGCACCCCTCAGTTCCTATTCTTTTCCTGGAATTGGATGCCTGGAACTCTGCTGCAGGAAACCTGGGGTAAAGAAACTTCTTTGTAACATAGTTTGCCCTTTGAGAACACATTCCTGGCAGAGCGAGGCTTTCCGGTGGGAGATCACAGTCACCCCACGCTGGAAGGGAGGAAAAGAATGTACTAAAGCAGTGAAGTGGCTGCTCAAAACCACAGAAAATGCAGGTTCAAGAGCAGAACTGCTATTTTCAGTGCCCTCTATGCTTTTCCAAACTGAAATAACAATGGTACCTAGCAATACAGAACTGTTGAATCTAACTAAAAATGCAGAGGAACAAAAGCACACACACCTAGAGACAGGCAAAATACCATTGCTTCTCTCTTTTCTTACAAAAGAGTTACTAACAATACACATCCAAAGTAATTCCTGTCAGAGCAGGTGAGTTTAAATGGCTATGAAGCCTATTTCGCTGCAGAATTCTTACTTTTAGGAACACTCCTCCATCTAGTGACCCCTTTCCCACCATCAGCTAGCCCTGATAATCTGTACCTTTGTTAACTTGCTCTTTAGCAGCAAGAACAGGCTGTAGCTACTGGTTGTGGCATTCATGCCATGGAAATCACTGCAAACTTTTATAAGTAACTTGTAGCACGGTCAGCAAGGACCAGTTCTGATTCTCCTCTGCAACAGAACTAGAACTAAGTGCAATCACAGGCTGCAGGTGTTAAACTTACCTTTCTACCCTGGGAGTAATCAAGCTGGTATCAACTCACAGCATAAACAGAGCCAGAGAAGCCAGACAGGGGTTGGCACTTGCAAACCAGTTAAGTAACACTCCCTTTCACAACAGAACGAATGAGAGGGTTGCAGCTGATTGCTCTGCATTGTTTTTTTTGTGGATAGGTTTTTTTTGTGGATAGGATACCGCCACAGAAAGTGTTCTGACAAGGTCAGCTCGTGTGTGAGGCGCAACCAGCATCAGGTGCTGCCTCTAGACCGCCGAGTTCTTACCCCAGTAATTCTCGAAGGGTTTTACAGGTGTAACTCGTAGAGTCTGTGGAGCTGCTTCTCTGTGGAGCAGCAAAGCATCACTGGAGACATGTAAGTAACTCAGCAGGTCAAGAACTTCCCCTCCAGCGATGGCCAGAGCCCTGCAGACTGAAGAGCCCCAACAGAACAGTGGCAAAAAGCCATGGTTTAGAACACTAAGCCTGAAACCTTTGACCAAGTAAACTGAGACCTGTCACAACACTCCTGTGAGCCACAGCAGGAACTGCTTCATGACCATAAGGACCTGCAGAGGTACAGCTAAGCCTGGCCCCTCTGGTGACACATCCCTGAGGAGCAGAGCAGATCATTAAAGACTGACATTTTGAACTGAACAGAGCAGCACAGATGCAGCAGCAAGCTAAGCCCAACACACAGATATGCTACTGCCTGAAGCACAACCTTCTCTAGTCCACGCTCAGAAAAATAGCTCCAAAGGCAAAGGAGAAAAGCCCCTCAAAGGAAAGGACACACACCTTTAACGCAGCCATGGTGGGGTCAGTGGCAGGTTTTCCTGAGCAGCTGTTCTGAGGAGATTGAGGGCTGGGGCTCTGCTCAGAGGTGCAGGGGGAAGCTTGGCCTGAATTCTGGCAGTCCCGGCCTTCATAAAGGAAGAAACACAAATCACATTAACAAACAACTTCCTGTAGCAAACGTAACTGCTGAGAAGTTTCTACTCAGAAATGAACTGAAATGCAGTCGGCAACCAAATTACACTGTTTGATGCAGCAGCCACATGCTAGAAAACACCAAGACTGCTGGGAAAGCTTAGAATTTCATGGCACAAGCATAATAGAGCCCAAATAGCAAGATGTAATACTCCTTTCACAGACACATGGTTCAGCAAAGGCAAGTTGAACATGTAGGCTGCGACTCCATCATCCTGCTGGACTCCCCCATTCGACTCCGACGGCCGGGGACACGATGGTGACACTTCACAAAGCCATTTACCACCAAAACCAGCTCCACCGATGCACATGCAGAAGGATCTTTGCACTTACCTACTGTGTCTGAGATCCTCCAGTCAGAATTAGGGTTATGACACTGAACAACAAACCTATTCAGCACTTCCTACACAGATGCCTTTCAGCGGGTTTAATTTCTTGGTGACTACGACAGCACATCCTTTTAGAAAGGAGCCACTTGCAGGAGGCACAAACCCACAGTTTGTGGGAACACTGCACAGTCATTTAGGACAAAAATTGCCAACAACTGGATGCAACTGAAGCTGCAGGGTAGGAGGGGATGATCCAGGGATCCTCAAGGCCCATTTATACCCTGCCTAACCAACAGAAACACACTTACATGTGCAGGGCAGAGAGAACGCTTAGAGCTTTCTAACTTACTGGGTGTAGGTGAGGGAACTTGTGAACTGCAACTGTGGGAAGGGATGTGCTCTCCTTTCACCAACACATCCTGGACTACACTAGGAGAGAAGAGATGTGAGACTGTGGACTGGCTTTGTTGGCTACTTGGTGCTCGCTGTGCTGGACCAACCAGAATGTTACTACGGAACTCCGTCACCCCGGGAGCCTGGGAACAGCACAGAGACAGCACAGAGAAACACAGAGAGAGCAGGGGGAGTGTGGGGGCACAGGGAGAGGAGGGGTGAGAGAACGGAGAAAGCAGGAAGAGAGAGAGAGATTAGGAAAGAGAAAGAGAGAGAGAGAGATTTGTTACCTTGCCTTTCACTAAAAGGAGCAAATTAATACATGATTAACAATCTGACGACAAGA
This sequence comes from Pyrocephalus nanus, assembly GCA_038380795.1. Classification (NCBI taxonomy): domain Eukaryota; kingdom Metazoa; phylum Chordata; class Aves; order Passeriformes; family Tyrannidae; genus Pyrocephalus; species Pyrocephalus nanus. Next base: position 8,993,987 of record CM076278.1, read on the forward strand.
AACAAGGCCTTATATATAAGGAATTGGCAGGCACCGAAGTCAGGCTTCTGGCAGGAGACCAGTGTCCTTTCATAGCTTAAAGCAGCATTATAACACATCAACAACATCATATACTACAATCTATTTCCATCTTCCTGCACGCAACATATTGGGGAAACCCACTCACATACTCAAGGCATGCTTTCCAATATGTCAGTGGAAAGGTGACTTTCCTGGCTCCTTCTGGCTTAAAGCACAAGCCATCCCCATCCACAGCACTGTGGATACAGGCCTCCTTGGAACCTTACTGTTGTGTGAGACAGTTTGTGAAGACTATTAAGTGCTTCCAGGCCCACAGTGTAACTAAATTAAAGATAAGCAAAGGTAATGCTGGGTGCACAAATGCATACACGAGGTAACAGGTCATTTAGTGGACTCGTTACCCTCCTGAGCACGTTATGGCTCTCACTACTTGCAAATAACAGGCCTAGAAAACAAATATATTATTTTTTGTTCTTCTCCTTACTCTGACAATTCCAGCTGGTGCAATTGCAACATTAGACTGAGACGTGGCTGGCGTCAAAATCCCCTCTCTTTTTAAAGGTGCTGGAGTTACAATCACAGCTCTGGACTGTCCCTGAAAGGCAGCTGAAGAACAACAATTCAGTTAGAATAGTTAATGAGACAAAAAAAAAAAAAAGTGGAGATTATTATGTATGAAACAACTTGTCATTAAACAGGGGGATGGATTAATGGGCACCTATTTGGTACTGTTTCACTACAGTGCAAAATGCCACCAGTTTTCCATTAATCTCAACCCCCTTAATCCAGTACAAAGGACTCCAACATATCATTTTTCTTCTGAGGTTTTTAGCATCAGTGTCACTGTTTCCAGGGGAATTTACAGAGGCACACAGTAATTCAGGGAGCTGCAAAGTGTCTTCATTCTGTCAGAGCTGGGTTGGACAGGAGGAGGATCATCTTCACCTCTCCTCTCACATCCACACTTCTTGTTCTGCTGACCCAGGAGGGGTCAGTGATCCAACACTTCATGCCTCCTTCCATACATATTGAATCCTTTTCCTCACCACTTCATTCTAGCAGATTCTTTCACTATCTGGTTTTACAGCTGCCTCAGATGACACACAAGCACAAGACAAACAAATGTGATTGGGAATCAGCACCAAAAATCCAGAAAACACGCTAAAGAACCAGGAGTTCTGTTGTACTTAGACAGCTAGAGAGAATTCTGACTAGCAGCGTTTCCACAAAAATCTGTGAAGATCTCCATTTAACCAAGGCAGATGTGCAGTTGGTTCTTGCCCAGAGTTCAGAGAGAACACGATGGACCCTCCTATACTGTTACTAAGGGAGGAATCAGGCAAAGACAAAACTTTACATCTGGTTTTTGAGAAAACTGACCCAAACTTCCTCAGTTTCATTCTTGCCTCTATTGGATCCATCCCTCCTTTGGACTAACACAGTCAGGATGCACAAGGAGCATCCCCACAGCCCAGGCCCTGCAGTTTAGCATCAGGACTCTGAAGGGCACACACACCAGGAGAGGGAGACAGTGCAGGATTATCCACTGTCCCCTTCCTGACCGATCATCTGCGACTGTGCTTTGGATCAAGGGGAGTCTCTGCACATCCTTTGCTGGAGAGGAGTGCACAGACCTTGTGCCAGCCCTTGGGTGGGGCTGTGGGGCACAGAGCTCTGTCACTGTGACACAGGGAGCTCATTCTTTGAGCATTCCCCCCATTTAAAGGCGGAATCACAGCCCTTCCACTGTTCACTGACGTTCAGCTGGACTCAGGACATCTCTATCGAGCTCAAGAGCCTACTCTTAGCAGTGCATTAATGCTGCCACACAGGCTTGGCATTCCTGACTTCGTATTTAGGGAGCTGTAACCATCAGCAATAATATTTACAAGTCAATTTACATGTTTTAGTTTCTGTCTTACACATGCATCTTTTGCAGCCTTTTCTCTCAAAATCAGCACATTTATCCTGAAGGGGTGATAGCAGACTTCTTCCCCCTGTGAAGTCTTGTACCTGATGAGACCACCTGTACAGATTTTTTTGAGTCCTAATACCACTAGGTAGTAAATGTGTTACATCCCTTTCTAACACAAGATATTATGGCACATCAGGAGATGATTTGTTTGTCCTGAACACAAGTGACAGGCATAAATGTCTCAGTGACCAGTACTGATATTTATTCTGTTGCCAAAAATAAAGCTCTAGTCTTTATATAAAGTCTTGGATTTTGTCCCCAGAGCTTGGTGTCCCAGTACTTTAGGAGCACTGTGATCCCCAAACACCACCACTACCAGGAATGACAAACAGCAACAGCTTTAAACCCAGATGAGAAACGAAGTCATTGGTTGTGATGGTCTAGAAGCAACTGGTAAAGTATTGGGAAAGTGATATATGGGGTGAGGAAAAACCCAGGAAGCACTAAGAAAGCCAGAAGCAAAGGCTTTCTCACAGTGAGTTGCCTACAAAGTTTTACTAAGTGAGAAATGCGTGTCTTGACTGCTGGAGGTACATGGGCTCTTGGTTTATAACACACTATAGACAGGACCAGTGCCATTAACACCCTGGAACGTTAATCATGGACCAACCTGATTCCAAGTGACGTGTTAGAATTAGATCCTTGGGTATGTTATTCTCCTGAACAGTGACTTTAATTTTTTTTTTTTTTTTTGGTGGGTAAGCTCAGTATCAGGCCTTGGCAGACACACCTACTCCCTAGTAAAGCCTGTTTAACAATACTCCTCCAGGCAGGGTTTTTCGTGAATTATTGTTGCTCATTTCAAGTGGCTGAAGTCACTTGGCCCCCAGCCAGCACAAGTCTAAAAACAGCCTGCAATAATCCCAACTAAAAGCTTGCTGTCTGTCCTGCTCTGGCCTTGAGCTTTCCCACAAGAACCACCACAAGCAAAACTCCCTCTGCTCATCCTGCTATTCTTAGCCTTGTGCCAACGGCTCCAGATAACACCCAGTGTGGAGGTCCCAGCACATCAGTAGGTGCTCGTGCTCTGACCCGAAACCCACGTGCTGCTGATGGCATCTCAGGAGTCTGTAGATTGCTCCAGACAAAGATCTCCAGTTCCCTCAGGAGATCTCCTGATCTCTCCTAGGGAAGAGCAACACTCTCTCCCTACCATCTCCTCCTCCACAGTGGCCAAATGCTCTGAGGGGCAGAGTTCATCACAACAGCATGGCCTAAACCTGAGCTTTGCCTGGGCCAGGAGCACAGAGCCCACGTGCTGATGCAGATACAGGCCCAGCACTATTGTTACAAGGAGAGACCCCCTTTGCAGGTTGGCTTTTCACACTCACAGCCAAACTGCTCCCAGTCCTTGCAGTGGTCCAGGGCATCCCACTGACTGGTGTGGTCACACCCCAGTGCATTCAGGGGTTCCATGGACACCCTCAGCAAGTTGTATTTTTACTTATTATGCAAAACAAGAAAAGCAAGGTGGTCTTTCCCTCCTGCTGGTCCCACTCAGACAGGAAACCCACGACCCCCCCAGTGCTGCTCACCTGGGGTGATGAAGGCATTCTTTACCAATAAGGACACTGTTTCAGGCTTCGGAGCAGGCACTATTTTTTGTGACTGTTTGGGCCTTGTCCCAGCACTGGCCAGAGGAACAGCTTTGGGGAGTGCAAATGTCAGCTGGGACTGGAGCTGGGGCCGGGGCTGCCCCTGCACAACAGCAGTCTGGAAAGCCAGGTTACAAGGCACTCCCGCCCCCGGCTGCTGCGTGGCCAGGACGACGTTCTGGCTCTGGCTGAAGGTGGTGGCGGGGGCGTTGTGGGTCAGCGTGGCAGAGGCCGTGTGTGTGATCACCGTGGAGTCACAGAGCCCAAACTTGGGGGTTTCTGGTGCAGCAAAGGCAGCCGGGGCAGAGCTCAGGCTGGAGCTCACAGGCGCCGCCGGCAGCGGGGACTGGTGCTGCGCAGTCGCGGGCTGGAGCAGCGGCAGGGGGGGCTGGAACACTGGCATGAACGTTTGTGGCCCGCTGCTCAGCGAGTCTGGAGGGAAGTCCGGAGGCTGGATGAAAGATCCCCCACTTCTAATGGTGGAACACTGGTCAGTGCCAACGTCAGGAATGACAGGAGTAGGTACTGAGGAAGCGATCAGTCCATCATCGATGTTCCCTGCTGGAAGCGTGTTGGGCAACGACCCCGACGGCAGGACAGGAGACTGGCAGGAAAGACAAATATTACTGATTCAGACATGTCTCAACTCCTCCTGAGGAACACATGGCTCATGTCAGAGCCTTCTGTTTTAAACATCAGGAATCTCTTACCTGGGAGGAGTGGCTGCTGCTGTCTGTTGTGGCTGAGCTGACAGCGGATGCAGAAGGGAAATAATTACTGGAGCGACTGGGCGTGAATAATTCTGAAATAGGAAAGGTCCCCTATTAATTTTCTACTTTTCATACTCAAGTTACAGCATTGCTAAATCCTAAAATTCACAGGAATATTAGTGTTCTTTAACAAATAATAAAACCAGGCCCTTTTTGCTTCATACAACCGCTGTTAATTAAGGAATGAATTGATCTCTTCAGGGCAGATTTCAGCCTCCATGTAGGCTGGAACAACACAAAAATCAGCCCTCTGCTTAAAGTTCACCTACACACAGACAGCCAAGAGCTGGTCCCCAGTGCAGTCCCACAAAGCTCAGTTATGTGATGCAGGCTGCAGGCAGGGCCAGAAAACAGATGTGACTTTTGACTTCCATGGAGATCCATAACCATCAGAGTCGTCAGTAGCAGTTTAACGTCACGTGGAATTCTCGACACTACCATAAAATGTTTGAAGGCAAACAAAATGTTAAATCTCTTCATCACTAAGAAGTGTTAAATGGGAAAACCTTAGACATCTGCAACATAATTTATCCTTGTTTGAAAAACTAGTTCACCAATCACTACAATTTTAAAGAAATTACTTGACAATTTATTATTCTTACCCTGAAAAGGCTCAAAAGTATCCATAAAATCAAAATTTGGCTGGAGAGGAATAAGCCCTGGTTGAATCATATCAGCATTTCCTAAGTGTCCTGCAAAATTCAGGAGACAGATTACATTAGCTTCCCATCACTCACACAGAAACAGCAGCAGGAATAAAGCATTTGGCTAAAACATGAACACACTCCACAGCCAGGCTTGGCCAAGATATCCCAGAAAAACTGCTGCTGAAGTGAACTGAGCATCTGCTTCTCTTCAGAACTACAGCACAGTTCTGAAATCAAAACCACTGGGGAATGAAACTTTCAGCTACTAAAATGGAGGAGGTGAGACATGAAGGCTCTCACTAACAACTGGGGATTGCCAAGCTTGGATGTCTCCTGCTCCCAAACCTGTCCTGCCCCTGCTGCACAACACAAACTTGCTGGGAAGCACAACCTGAACCACCAGAGCACAGTATTTTAAAGTAAATCATCGTGCAGCTCATTTGCCTCGAGTACAATTCATGTAAACCACAGTTGCTCTGCAGTTTCTCAGACATCCCTGCAGCAAGGATGGTGCACAGTTCCCACCAGGCAGAACTCTACAGCTCTTGGAATTGTTTTTACAGATGGGACTTGCACTCATTTTAAGGGACAAAACCAATTTAAAAGACCCAAGTGCTCCCTCAAAAACACACCCACAACTGTGCTCTGAGATAAATAACAATGCCTTCACCACTGACAAAGGGAAATACTGCTCATCACAGATTTATTCACAGCAGCATCAGAAGGCAAAGCTGGGAGCAGCACACAAGAAGCTAAGATAGAAGTTAAATTTGGATGAATAGCTGGGATTCCATAACCTATAAAGCATAAGACAGACACAGGCTCTGACCTATTTTTCTCTGTGTCAGCAATATAAGACAGATTTCTTAGGCAAGGCTGCGAGAGCAGCAAAGCAACAAACCAGAGACTTTCCACAGAGGTTCTCACTGCAACAGAGCTACAGCCAAGAAATACCTATGTCCCTGGAATTTGGCCAGGAAACCGGCTGATGTGAAGACAGTGTGGAGAAGAGAGTGTCGGTGAACTCGGACATGAGCATGTCTGCATCCAACAGGCTGCCTTCCTCCATAGGGACTGGGGTTTCCCTGCCATACCTTCTCTTTTGCCAGAGAACCACGTCATCATCCTGCCAAAGGAAAGGGAGACAAGTCAGGCTGCCCAGACAGTGCTGCAGACCTGTAAAAACACTCCTCATTCTTCACATTTTTAGTGATAGAAGCTCTCTTTGAGGAGTCATCAAATGGACTGAAACAGGTCAGTGGTGCTTCTTACACACCAACAACTTCAGCTCGCTGGTTTGAGCAACAACAGAAAACCTCTGCAGAATAAATACCATGACATGCCAGGAAAGGTTTTTGCCCAAAAAAACAGATGTTGAGTAGAAGGACATAAGACAAAACTTCATCAACACCCTCTTGTTTGATTCATTACATGTGTATTTTTGTACCTACACTTTAACAACCCTTTGGTTCGAATAAAAATTAAAAATAACGTGAACAGCAAGAATGCAAAGCAAACAATTCCTGTCTGGTGAGAAGTATCTGGAACTCTGCAATGCAGTGAAGTGTAATTGCACTCTGACTTTGCACAAGGTGTGCTGATATTCCTGTGGGCATTTTTAGCCCATGGAAAATACAAAATAATGTGACTTGGCTTACCCATCCCTGTCTAAAGGCTGAGCTAAAATGCTTTGCCTTGTAAAACAGAAAAGAGAACAGTGCTTCTGATCATCAGTTTATATGCCCAAAGCAGCTCTCATGGGCTTGAGGGGACACACTAAAAGGTGACACCACTGTTCCTTCAAAAATTCTGTCTTTTTTTAGGATCCTGGCACAATATCTGCCCGAGCTGGGCACAGCAGGAAGATCTGCAACATGTAGCTCACACATCCTCACAGATCCAGTTACACAAGCAAGGCAGCAGCACCAGTTACAACTCAGTAACAAGATGAAATCATGTGCCAGCCCTCAAAGAGATTCATCTCTCTGGGCACGCAACGCTGATTCTCATTTCTTCTGTCACAGCACTTCACATTCAACCTCTCCTCCATCCAATCTCAGCTACAAACCTTACATTGCTCTCTAAGGCACAGAACATGAAGGTGTCTAACCTTAATTAAGGCTTAAGCAAGATGCTTGTCTTAGATTTGAATCGAAAGCAAGCTACTGCACGTTACAGCCTCGTTATCTACTGCGGGTTCTACAAGCACAAATGCCATTACCTACCCTGACCAAACTTGAAAGATCTTCATCTTTATGTTTCTGTAGCTGCAAAAGGAGAACAAAACAGATGGTAAAGTCAGAACAGGGCCTGTACGTGCCAGGAGAAGACCTGATTTTGCAAAACTTTTAAGGCCCAATCATGCACAATCAGTCCCAGCACAATAATTTTTAGTTAAGTGGAACTAATCAGATGAGCATGTCTGTACCAGCTTATCATCCGGCTCAAGCACTCCTGCATGCTAGAAAAAGTGATAGAAAAACCTCAGAAAGCAACAACACAGTGATGGAGCTCAAGTGAACCAACAGACCCTTTTCTTGAAGTATGTTCTCCACTTGTGGTATTCCCTGATGACTATTTCGATTCTTCGCTTCCAGTATTTCCCTTCTGTCGCAATGGCCTGAGAACACAAACACATACCACGAATTACACGGGATCACACGAGGCCTGAATGTTCAACATGTTTCCAAGCAAATATTCAGGCATAAAAAATGCAAAAGAAAAGCATGCTGATTCTGTTTGAGCTCGTGTATCAGCAGCCCACACTGCCCCGGAGTTCAGCTATCACAGAGCAAATCTGACAGTACCAACTTCATCTTTCCCACAGAAACCAAACACGAGATGATGTCTGGCTGCACTGTCAGCATCTCCCACACCAGCTCAACCACAGCCAGTAGTTAAGAAATGGCATAAAAAAAAGTAAATTAAACTTAATTTTCTGAAATATAACGTATAAAGCACAGAATATCCTGTGAATGCCACCAGGTTACATGCACAGACACACACACACATAAGCAAAAGCTGCTACAAAGGACACAAAGCAATATAAATTTGATGTCCAGCTCAGGGAGGAGTGTGACCCTGCAGGCCACACACTAATGGCAACAAAAGGATCAGACAACATGGTCTTTGATGTGCCACAGAGAGCAGTGTATAAACTGGGGAGAGCAGACTAATGAGAGCCTTAACTTTGTGTTCGAGGGTCACTTTCAACACAAACATCAACACCGTTCTTTTGAAAACCTGAGACAGTTCCACAAACTCATCTGGAACTCCTTTGAGTTATAAATTATTCTAGAGTTATGCAGTACAGAGAGTCACACATTGCCACATCAAGGGCCTCACTGGTTTTCTGCAAGGAGCCAGAGGGCAGATGTTAGAGTTCATTTACGATTACAAGAGCACAAAAATGAAAGAACACAAACTCGTATTTGCTCTTTCTGTGAAGTTACCCTGACACAAAAAAAGAAATTGATTGTTGTCCTGAAACCACACCTCACCACTTACATCAAATACAGAAAACTCTCACAGGGTCACTCAGATTCAGTCCTGAAAAGAGTTGTCACTCTGATTTCCCACCAAATTCCAGCCAGAAGGCACCTCTGGCTGTCAAAATCCTAACTAATCAAACTTCACTTCTTTGACTTACATTTCATTACACTGGATCATTAACATAAGTTACACAGATAACAAACGTCCTTCTGATTGCACCTTGATCACCTTAACGTGATAAACCTACAAAAGCAGGTTCAGTCTGCTTGTAATGGTTCCTTCTAAACAGAAACAGAGCAAAGATTTGCTCAGCTGCCCTCACTTCTAGCAGGGCAGGAAATGTCGTGGAGCCCAGGGGTCAGTGGGCTGTCCCTCGGGTGTCACACACACCTCTGGCCGGCGATGCTCGTCCACGTCCACGGAGCCGTCCAGCGGAGTCACGAAGTGACACACGGGGTTCTTGCGCTTCTCCAGGTCTGGAACGAGAAACCAAAGGGTGAGTGCTCAGCACGGGAAGGGTCTGCCACTCTGTCACCTCAGTGGCAACACGTGAAAGGGAGTCTGGCCGGGGCTCCTTCCCAACAACAGGAGACAGGGAGCGCTCGGTGTGTGCTCGGAGCGCTCAGTACATCCTCTGGGACCTCCCTAGGAAAGCCCTGATCCAATGGCTCTGCCTCTGAGACATCAGCCTTAAGCACAGCTCTGAGCTTGTCACTGCACAATCATTTGCACCCTCCTGTTGTGACATTTGTCTCAGGGAAGCTGTGACACACGAGCACGGTACTTACACTGCATGTACCAGGCCCTCCAGATGGCGTTATTGAGACGGATTTTATCTCTCCACTGAAGTTTCAATCCCTTAAAATTTTTCCATTTTGGTGAAACCAACCTTCCACTGAAACAAAACAGACAACAAATCATTCTGCTTTCAGTTTTTCTCTCCTTTCAAGACAATATATCTCCCTAAAACTGCCAAACCATCAGTAGAAAAAAATTACAACAAGTCACACTTGGCCAGTGACAACTTTTGCCATGTGCTGTCCTCGGCTCACTGAGCCAGGAGACAGAGATTCATCCAGTTTTCCAAGACTCCTTCATGCTCTCATCCATGAGAACTAAGAACTGTCACAACTGGTCTCACAAGTATCTTCAGCAGCAATGAAATTCATTTCACCCACTTTTTTCTCCTTGCCATTATCCCAGCTTTTCAAATCTCCACCTATGAGCTTCCATCAACTGAGAACAAGGGTACTCAAAATTAAGCCCAAAACCTGGCCTAGAGGTTTTTGAATGTTTGGTCACATATAGCTGTGGCTTGGATTTTTGAAGTTCATTTCTACAGTTCCACTCGGTTTTCCAGGCTGGTAACACTGGAAAGGAAGAATGAAATGGCAGTTCTGGCCCAAGAAAAACCAAACCCCAACAATTCTACAGTGCTGGCAAACAAAGCTGGGCACAAAAGATCATGAACAGGCTGGAAATAGTAAGTTTTCTCCAAGGAAAGGCAAGGCTGGAAAGAGAAATGGCTTATACGTGAATGATCTTGGGAGGTAGAAGGGAGATGGAAGGGAAAAGGAACAAGTAACAAGGATTCCAGTCAACACTGTACAAACACAAACCACCCAGCCCTCAAAACACACCTCTATGAATCATTAATCCATCCTACTGACAGAGCAGAGGAAGTAGGAAATATTTATAGCACAGTTAACTTAAAGCCAGAGACTAAAGCACAGGAACTGTGCCTATCCCAGGTTCTCCCTCTCGTTTTTTGTGGGTTTAGCTGCACATCTTCCCAGGCAAAGGAAACAGGTTCATCTTGGCATGAGCATCAGGTCATGGACATCTGCAGTGAAATGTGCACAAGGGAGTAACAGAACAGTCACCTCTAAACCCTGTGCACTCTCAGGGGAGATCATTGGGCACCTGGGCAGTGATTTCTGCCATGAACTGCAGTGGCACTGCAGGGATGCACCAGCACAGGCAACCTGCCACCACCCACTCTACACAGGAACTCAGAGATGAATTATTTATCCTTAAAAGCCCCTGTTTTACACATAAGCTCTAAAATCACTCTGCAATTGGAAGTACATCCTACAGAAGTGCCAGGAACTTCCCTTGGCTCTCCCAAGGCCATGCAGAGGCAGGGCTGAGGCTGGAGAACTGATGATTCCCACTTTCCTATTTGGTCTGGGAAACCTCCCGACAGCAGCTCTTTTTGAAGAAAACTTTTAATAAAACTTGCAATGCTATAAACAAGTAAAATGTCTTCACAGCCTAAACAAAAGCAGCCAGAATGCCAGAGCTGCCAATAGCAGGATATTAAAATAACACTTTCTTCAAGTATTTGGCTCACCATTTCTTTCCTCCCTTGCAAACACCACAGCTGCCCTGGCCACTCCAGTACTCCCCCAACCCTGACAGTAACAGAACAGTAAATGCCAGACTGCAGCCAAGTGACAGGTAAAGAAAACCAACTCTGCTCTTTCATTTGACTACTGAGTAAAATGCCAGTTGTAGCAACGAGCTGTAGAAATGCACCATCCAGGGAGTCGTTGCCCGACAGTAAAAACTTAAAATACGTCTCCCCAAACCCCATTTCCAAGTTTCAAGACTCTTTTAGTTTATAGAAAGATCCTCAAACTAAGCATTAATGTCACTGTTCTCCAGCTGCTGTGAGTCAGGGCAGAGAGCAGATCTCTCCACCTGTTTAATATTTCCCCCCCTCACCTTCGGTGTTCACCGCACACCTTGTCTTATCTTTCCTTCTAAACCCAGACTGAAGCACATCTTTTCCTATTTTTCTCTCTGTATATTAGTAGTTTGGAGACAGGAGATTAACTGATGATGCATCACCAACACTGACAAGGTGCCCACATGCCTTCCACTAAGAAATCTGTCAACTTAATGTTCATCTCTTCGGGGCTCTGTGTGACTCCACGGTTTGCCAAAGCAACCAAACTCTAATAATCTGCACTCAGAATAGCAAGAGCAAATGCTTTTCTATAAAAAGACTAAAAGGAACTGTAATCAAGTCTGCTACACTCCTTGCATCTTCAAAGAGCTAATTAAAACTGGAATTAAAACACAAATAGTTTAAAATATTTTCTATTACATTCTTAGAAAATGTTAAACAAAAGTAGTGCATCAAAAGAAGGAAGTGATTAAGAACCTATTCTTAAAATAATTATTATTTTTAGTTCCCAAGGGAGCAAAACACAAGTCCAGCTTGAGGTCATAAGTGAAACGACTTCAGGCTCAGTGGAGAGGAATCAGCATGAAGCTGACAACAATGTTTAGATACTACTCCAAATTCCAAAGTCAATGGAAAGTCAATTACTTCGGACAACACTGGGCCTGAGAGCAGCTGCTTAACTGAAACCAGCCTTCAGATTTTAAAGCAGCAAAACAACAAGAAAAAAACCAAAAACAAGGAGCCCCTGGGGCTGCTGCTCCTGCCAGCTCGGTAAGAACACACCAACTCCTGCAGGAAGTGCAGAGCAACCTGCCCGACACCAGCACGGTCAGCGTGTACCTGGCAGTGGAAATCGGCACACACGTGGTCCTGCCTCCCTCTGCCACGGCTGCTGCAGCTCTGCAGAGGAGCTGCTTCCAAGGAGGGGAGCAGGAGAACATCCCAAGGGAGAGCTGGACCCACCAGTGCCCGGCACGAGCCAGGACAGCAGCACCCACAGCCAGGGGCATGGCCTGGGGATGCTGGGGCTGCACAGGGGGGCCCGGGCAGAGCAGCACCCAGGGAATCAGGCTGTGGGCACAGCTGATGTACACAATGCTGGGGGAAAAGGTGACTTTCCTGTTTTCCTCACTGTCACACACACACATCACATCAAAGCAGCTGAAAACCATCTGGTAGGTAAATGTGCAGTGCATTCCAGCAGCTCAGCTCAGTCTCCCATGAAGAAATCTCCTCCTCCTCCTCCTCCTGCTGAGACCAAATGTCCTCAAGTGATTTGATTCCAGTAAACCAGCTAAAAAAGCTTCCCCTGCACAGCCAACAGAGCTGGAATTCCCCCTGGACACAGTGGCCCCAACGTGCTTCAGAGAGTCACAGGGCTGCCAGCAGAGAAGCTGCAGACACCCAAGGCTGCCACTTCCATGTGCTGCAGCTCTCACCTGCGAGTCCTGGATACACCAGGAGAGCTGGAGTCCCTTCCCAAGTTTTTTCACATACTTTTTCCCAGCTCAGGAACCACCTGAGCCAACAGAGACAGGCGGGTTGGCAGATCTGTCACAGTAACACAACCCTCTCCATTTTTAAAATTCCAGGTTAAGCAGCTGTGTTTTAGAAACAGTTACAAACCTTCAAATACCACAAAATTTGCAGCAAAGTACAAGAAACAGATGTCCATTGTGGGAGAGTGACCTGATTCCCTTCAAGGTGTTTAATTTTTTTCTTCAGTCAACTGAAGTGTAATTAGGAGAAGATTTGTATTCAAACAGCACAAAACAGATTTTACCCTGGCAATATCTACCTACATGCAAGGTTTTGCCTCTGAGAACCTCATCATTTTGTTCTATATTAATAAACCCAGCTAATAAATGACCTTGCAGGATATTTTAGCCGTGTTTTTGACTCGGCAGGGACAAGGCAGATGGGTGACCTTCTCTCTTAGCAGGTACAGGCCACATGAGATGCCACTCACAGCTGTTAAATTGACTTCAAATTTAAACCAGCAGCTCTTATAGCACTGAAAAAACGTCCAATTAACAACCCAAATGAAAAAACTCCTTGCAACTTCTGCAGAAGCACGATCAGGCTCTGATATGAGATGACTCACAGCAGAAGAATCCCCTGTTCTCCTCCCTTAATCAGAGGATTTTAAGAGGGACTTCACTCGGCATGAAACCATATGACACAAGCACCCTCCAGATTTGGGCAGAAAGGGACATTTAGCTGTGTCCAAACCCAGAAGAATCTGGTTTGCTTTGTTTTGTTTTTGTTACTGATCAGCCTCAAGGAACACCAGCATTTTAAGAAATTAATTTCTACAAAGAACACTGAAGGGACAGACAAGGAGATGTCAAAATAAATTCTACCCAAACCAAGCCAACCTCAAAAGGCTGGTCTGGTCAGCTTAGATATTCTCCACGTAACAGGTGGTTTGAATTCCTATTGATTCAATGGAAACTGTAGGTATAGTATGGTAGAACTTATGGTTTTCATACAGCTCAAATGCTTCATTAAGCTGGTTCTGGTTCCACTTGCTGTTCCTTCATTTTTTATCTCCCTCAGAAATGCTCACAGCAGCACCACAGCCTTGTGTTTAAATCCCCTTCTAACAGAAGGCAACAGGGAAGACTTTGCTGTGAACACCAGCCTGAGAAATCCCCTTTCCCCATTCAGAAAAATGTAAGTTCATTCTCCACACCACGACACGTAAATGTTGCTGAGCAGGACTTTCAGCTGGCAAGGGAGCTTGGGATCGTAGTGAACTTAATGCTGCACAAAGTCAGAGCTCTTTCAAATGCCCTGGGAGGGATGAAATGAAGGATCTTGTGCTTAAAAATAAGGAAACAGTGAATTACATGGCAAAGGCTACAAAGTGGGACGTGGATTTTTCTGATGTCCCACTGTACTCTGCACATAAAGTCCTCATTTCCAGCCTCTCATCTTTCCCTTGTTGTGACTGCAGGAACAAGGAAAATCTACAGCTGGCTCTCCAGCTCAGGAGGTGTTATTTCTTCTTCTGCACTCAGAGAGCACCTGGCCAAGATCTGCAGATGGAATTTAAACACAAACCTCCCAGCGCTGCTGTTTAGATTCCATAGGCCTGGCCCTGCTGCCCAAATATGTATTCCCAGCCAGCACAGCACATACCCTGGAAAGCAGCTACTGCAGACCTGCAGGAATCACTTCTACAGACCACTGGGGTCTGGTATACTATGGCTGTAAATAAATTACTTTGTTTACAAAGCTGAATTTTGTAAATTCCGTTTACAGGAACGAGCTGCAGAAATGTGTCATGTTTCCTGTTTAGGTAACAGATTCCCACTGCCCTTGTGCTAAAACACCTCTTTTTTGCCTTGTTAACCCCTGGTCAAAACCCACTTCCTTTGTGCCTCCCCCCTCAGTTCCTTCCTGTACAGGATCATGCAATTTAAATAGACTAAGAATTTTCCTTTTACTACAGGTAATGGTAACGAGGCTCTTAATTTAAGCAACAGAAAGAGAATCTGATTTGACAGTACAGTAGCTAAATAGATCAGCTTTTTCAGCAACACAGAAAAGGAACTGTTTGGCTTCTCCCCAGCATTTTTTTTTTTTTCGAAGGCGTGGTTTTAGTTTGTTTTTTAATCTCTGATCTGTTTTGTTGGGGAGTTGGGCCTGTCAGCTCAGCTCTCCAAGAGCCAAAACTAACAGTATTTCCCCAAACAAAGGTTCATTCAGAGAATCAGATTATATGCATTGTGTACTGGAGCAAAGAGGCAGGGCAGAGGAACCAAAATATTTCTACACCGAGTGGATGTGTAGGACTGGCAAGGAGGGCACACTGGAGCATCTTCCTATTTGCACCTACAAAGTTAATCCCATCTGCAGCCCGAGGATACTAATCCCAGCCAGAGCTCATTTTAAAAGCCAGATTTAGGGCAGGTCATTTGCTTGGTTACCTGGTTCATCCTCTTTCCTGAAATCCTCCCTCCAGGGATGTGCAAGGGGAAGGATGTTCTACTGCCCACACTCCACACAGGAGAGGAGGGAGCTCCTCTGGAGTTACAGCAAACATTTTAAACCAACCAAACCATCCCCACCGTTTGATTAATCTCCTTTTAAAAATAACACTTCAATCTTGAAGACAGAGACACTGGGAGAGACAAACGATCTCCCTCTATCACGAGCGTTATATGTTAAGAAGTGCCAGAAAAACAAAACCAGAAATCAAAGTCAGCCACTGGCAAATGGAAATTGCAACACCTGCCAAGGAACATGTTATCTCAACTGATTTCACGTAGGCAGGCTCAGGTATGCACCTCCTGAGATGGAACAGCAAAGGGAAAGGTCACTTGTACACCAGAAGCAAATACTCCTGCCCCAAATGCACCATAAACCTTCATTTATTCATATTATAAGTTCAACACTATTTGAAGCAAAGTCTGGAAGTTTAAATTCATTTGCATAAAGGAAGGTTCACAGTGCCTGGGCTCTTGCTCTGATAACACCCAGTCTATGCTGGACTCACAAATGGCCAAGCAGATGTTGTGCACACCAAGTGCTCCCTGTGCTTTGCCAAGGAAATGTCCTGCAGCCTCCTCAGGCTGAAGCAAGAGCTGAAAAACTCCTGTTCTGAGAGTGTTATCACATCTCCCCTGACAGCTTTTCATACCACCACCACTGAGTCAATCCAGGAAAGGAGTCTCGTGCTCCAGCCAGGGCCTGCTGTGTGCACAGGGAGCCTGCTGGGAAGCACCTCTGGGAAATGCCTGCACCAGCTGCAGGTTTCATACAAGTTATGGAAGGGTGAAAAGAGCACAGGGCAAAGGGGAACATAAAGAACAGTACAAATATCAAGGAGACTTGGAGGATGGAGTGTTCTTTAGACAGTGGCTATTTAAAGACTCAGAATATTTAGAGAGTTTCTCATTTCCAGTCAGAAATCAAAGGATATTTCTAGACATGTTCCTGCTTTTCAGACGTTTGTCCAACACTGACTCACTTTACTACAGAACTGAAACAGCAAGAGAAGAGAAAAAGCTTCATAAGAAATGCCACTCATATGTCAGTCAAAAGGCTGAGAAAGGAGCCTCACCATCACCTCTGTCACTGCTGACCCTCCCCAAAACCTCCCCCTGACCCCTGCTGGGCTTTAGTTTTGTAGAGGGACCAAGTCATACCTTTGTAACTTTATACATATTATCACTTCAGAAAATGGCACACCCCTCAAACATCAAAAATCAGGACCTTCAACAAAGAACTGCCAGAAACATCATTATGAAAACAGGTGCTGACACACAGGACTAACACAGTGTCATTTTTAGAGCAGCTTCAGTACAAAGGGAAGTGATTCCTACTCACTTATTTCACACTGTCTTGAAATTTCCCACTTCTTCCTAAAACTTTCTTTCTGCCACTGGCTTTTCATCAACCTTCTCAGAATCAGAATATTCACTACAAAGAGCTGTTTGCCCATACAGATGATCAGGAACTGCACCTTCCTTCTCATTTAAAGGGATGGCTGTTGGCAAGGTCCCTCTTGTACAGAGAGAGAGACACGTCAGAATCTTTTTGAACATGAAGACCTCAGCCCAGATTAATGAACCGATCAAGATGTGACGATCTGGGGCTTTTGAATTATGGTTCAAAGATTTTTCACACACAGAGCTTCTGAAAAACCCAAACAAACCCTATCAGTGTGACAGATCAGCACAGCTCTCTGAGCAGCACACACACCACCGAGCCCAGAGCTGTTTACCGTGCGGGAGAAACCCGAAACCAGCTCTGTCCGCAGAGGATAGTGTAACGTTCTCTGAACAACATTACAAGCCTATAAATACACTGCAAGACTTCAGGGATCTTATTCTGAAAGCCCCTTAAGGGTTTGCAGAAGCAGAGATGCTCCCCCAGCTCTCCCCTTGTGACACAAAGCTTTCATACCAGCTGTCTGCAGCCAGCTCCCCGCAGCTTGAAAAACACCAGGCTTGTTCCCAAATCCACTTATTACAGACTCAAGGCTTCAGCAACACATACAGTTTATTCAAAGTTTACATAAAAGCTGAACCAGAAACTACAGGAGAGACAGAAGCAGGCTACAGGCACCCATGTGTTACTACTGAAGCCACTGAAAGATCGATCAAAATCTCATGGAAAGGTAATGGAGGGAGAAAACTCCTTCCAGAATTAACATGAAACGGCCTGGAATGTGGGAAAGGAGTTTAGGGAAAAAATAAAATCACTTCTAAAAGGTCATGCATGCCTCTCAGGAAAAGCCTCTATTGAGAGCTTTGTTGGATCCATGTGCAAAGAAATGCTTTGGCAATGCCTTCACCAAAACCAGCCCTTCAATTTGAGGGGAACATCCCAGGGACCTGAGAAGTGGCAGCTCCTGCCATGGGAGCAGCCACATCCCAAACAGGGCAGTGAAAGTCCCTGGGATTCGCTATTCCAAGAGCACAGCCTCTGAGGAAGGGGGAACATTCAGAGAACAAGCAGTGGAAAACAAACCTTCGCCTCTGGGTCAACAGCTCAAATGGGAGCTGTGAGATTTGCAGCAGGAAAGGCTGGGAGTGACCCTTCCCTGGTTAACTGGGACACGAGGCTGGCAGGGGAGCAGCAATGCTCGTGCCACTCAGTGCTCTGCACGCTTTTCCCAGACAGCTCTTGTTCCCTGTTTAGGATTGGACAGGCCAAGGGCCATGCCTGGTTCCCACACACAGATGGAAAGAAGACCAGCCCTGTCCTTAGGGAAGTGCCTCCAAGTCCTGCTGAGCTGCTGAATCTGTTTCTTTATAATGATGGTGGTTATGGACACCACGCACAGGGCTCTGCCAAGTGTTTCATGGCAGTTCACTTTATAAAGCAATACTGAACCTCACTATATGTGGGGAGTGTCAGAGAAAGACCTCGATTTTATTGCATTATACCCTTGAGAAGTCATTCCAATGCTCAGTGACTCCCATGATTAAGTATTTAGCAGCAAAATCGTTCAGAAATTCCCAAGCCATCCACCTGTGCAGCAGTTCAAAGACACAGCTGGGCTGATGCAGCCCCGTTCCTTACCAAGGACACACTTCCAAATGGACCAAGATGGTTTGTGCCCCAAAGCAAGCGGTGACATCACCGGTAAAACCTGTAACAATATCAGCACTTTCCTGAATCTTACTACAAAAAAAAAGTCACCAAATGACCCTCATACGAGTCTCTTCCAACCACATTTTCCCCATGTGCCAAAATCACAAGAAAGCAGCCTCAATCTTCACTTTGTAGTGTCCTTTAGAAAGCTCACATGACAGGTAAATAACACTTCTTACACATTCATTGCTATAGAGAGAAACAACCCCTCAAAATTTCCTCACATCTGTCTCCCCATTTCCCAAGGCCTTGCTCCATCCAGCCAGCCCATAATCACCCCATGCCAAGCTCAGACACCAAGCCTATTAATGTGCTAATAAAAACTGCTAATAAAAGTTTTAGGCTCCTTAAGCTCTGCTAAGATTTTTACTGGAGATTTGAGGCTTGCATGACTGGATACTGGAAACAGATGGGATCCATGCTGGGTTCCCAAACAACAGCCTTCACACCCCAAAAGTTTATTAGAAACAGCAATGAATTGGCTTTTATTGCAGAATTCTGAGCATCCACTTGCAGTCTCCAGGCTGAGCCGTGTTCTTCAATAACATTTGCTAAAGCAAATGAGTGGACTCTAATGAGGTTTCCCAGGAAGGGTGAACTGTGTCACACAGCAAGAGACAGACCAGAACTCAGGAATGCCTCTGGTTCCCATGCAGTGTGATTAGAGATGACCCCTCCTCACAGGAGGAAGGACTCAGATCACAGTGTCATTCCAGTCACAAACATATTGGCTCTCTGCTTTCACAACACCATGGAATATCCAGGATATTGAGGCAGATGGTGAGGGAGGGCAGCAGCACCAAACAGGGCTGATATAACAGAGCAGCAACACACACTGGCCTTACAGCTTCCAGGGACCAAACACTGCCTGGAATTTTTTCACAGCTGATACCAAAACATTGCCCGGGTCATTCCAGCACTTGGCACCAGAGCTCTCCTGCTTTAGCAAGAGCTGCAAGAACACCCTCCAGGCTGGCCACGAGTCCTGCCCTCGCAGCACTGTCCCCAGCACTGCACACGAGCAGCTGCTTGGGGAGGAGTCAGAACAGGACCAGCACGTTCCTGTGACTCTCCTGCCAGCTCCAACAACCAGCCCCCCTCAGTTGTGAAGGAAAATGATGTTAACAAGTACATTGACTCTCTCCCTAACAGTGAATTGGAATAGCTACATAGCTGCCCTTTTTGCTGCACTTATAGACACTTTTCCCCCCATATCTGTGTGAGTTGAATATGTCCACTGATTTAGGAGGTGTGTGCTTTGAAAAGGGAGGGATAAAGACATTTTTAGTAGAGAACAGCTAGTGTGGTGACCACTGCAATGACTCAGATGCCCCAGCTTTTGGACAGATTGGATTCTCAGCTATTTCACAATCTCTGCTTTCTATTTTCAGCAGGGTTTAGGTGTCAAACGTGGCTGCTGATTACCCAAAGTGAATGCAGATTCCTCCTCGAGAATATCTGTATTCCTGATCAAGTCAGTTCTCCCATCCCAACACTGAGTTCATCTGAAATAAGCTGACAACATGCAAAGAACTCCTCTGGCTCTGCAACAGATCTCAACGTTTCACAACCACATCCAAATCCCTTGACTAAGTCCTTCCTTTCCAAAAGTTTCATATCCTCAAACCCAGAAAAGTCATTTCTGTGTGTGTTTCCAGGTCACAAACCTGTTCCCCCCCTCCACAACCCCTCCACTCAATCTTCTTTCCCAAAGGCTGTGTTACAAAGAGCAAAAGCAAGTTTCTTGCTTTCCCACATCTGGTACACCACCACCAGGTTTTTTATCCAAGTTCACTCAACCTCCATCCCCAGGGACAGATGTTTACCAAGCAAACAGAGCTGGACTGAGCTGTGCAGACACCAACATGCAGGGCTTTATAGAGGGAGACAGTTTCACCTTCTTTGGACACTGTACAGACCAAGCAAACGGGAGAGGCAGGACATGTAACCAGACCTGTACGTGCTGCTGACAGACCAGCAAATTTCAGAGCCCGTTCCTGAATCCACAACACAGCTTAGCAGGACCAGGACTTCAGTGGGCAAATACCAGGAGTTCTCCTGATGCACAGCTGTCACTGCAATTATTACTAACAGAGCTTGACTTGCCATGGGGAAGCTTACTCAGACCACAGCTCCCATATAAACATGCAGAAATTCATCTCTGATGAGCAGAGCCCAACCATCCTAGAACATAACAAATGATAACATTCTTTGCTCTGGGAAACATGGCAGCAGATAATAGCCATATCCAGTGACTGGCAGATCAGGAATGCAGTAAGATCTTCCCTGGCCTCTTCCTGTTTGGCACTTCTTCTCTAACAGCTGCCAGACCTACAAGCCCTTTTTAACTTCTTTAATAAGTTTTCCTTTTTTACCTGCACACCTTTCCTTTCTTACATTGCTGATCACTTCTGCCTCCAGCACACTGCAAAGTAATGGCTTTCAATAACTAACACAGGCTACATCAAGGGTCACCCCACAGCACCAAAAGCAAAAGCCTGCATGATAAAAAGATAATCAAGAGGAGTCGTGGGCTTCAAAGAAGAATCACAAAGATCTGAGAAGCTCTTCCACAATTCCTGCTCCATTTGGTCTCTGTCCCTTTGGGAATGGTGTCAACAGTGAGGACAAACAAGATTTTATAGCACTCTAAAATCTGGATGCAAGATGCAGCAAGCAGAATTTAGCAGAGCAACCTGTGCTGGCTCTCAGAGCGTGTTCACACAAACATAACGAAATGCAGCGGGCCCGAGTTATTTTTAGGACTATTGTGAAACCCCAGTGTCACTTCATTCCAGCTGCTCCAAAGATACAGCAGCAGCACAACACAGCCTGGGCTCTGTCTCCTCACTCCTGGCTGTATGGAGTGAGTCTCACCCTTGCCCTACATCAGAATTCCGATGCCAAGGCAGTGAAGTCCCTGGCACAGACAGGACCATGTGGACGAGAAGGGTGTTTTGGACAAGGAGCTCACAGGGGCTGGGGAAGGGTCTGGCTGTTGGATAGAGGAGTCCCTGTCTCTGCAGCCTGGCCAGAGGTCTCCTGGCCATGCTGGCCAAGGTCACTTCAGCTGTTGTTGAACTGCTGAAGGCACAGCACCAGTTACTATGGGACCTTGAGGGAAGAGGGAGTAAACAGAGGGAAAGGACAGCCAGGATTTCGAGTAAACACCCCATGCTAGAGAGTTCTGAAAACAACAAACTTGACAGATCCCAGAAGGAAACCCTTCTTGGGGCCTCTGCAATGTTTGATCAGAGCTTGTTACGCAGACAACAACCCCATCTCTGAGGAATAACAGGCCCCACTGTTGGAAGGATCAGTGAGAAGAAAAGGCCTCATCCTGCTTCCATGTGCTGCTGCAGTTCTGTCCTGGGCAGTGGTACAAGATGCACCCAAACCTTTCAGGACAAAACAGTTGTACACTCTCCTTCCTTTGCTCCTCCAGCCTGGCAGGACAGCCAGGCCCAGGGCCCTGCATTCAGCACAGCCATTCCAAAGGCAGCAAAGGCTCTGGGGTTCACACAAACTCCCAGCACAGCTACCTCCGTAGCATCCCCATGCACAGGATTCTCTTGGAATACCAGGACAGACACAGCACAGGAGGCAAGGCAGGCTGAGGACCACAGACACACCACACAGAGGGGTCAGAGCAACACCTGCAGGCTGCCACCTTCCCCCCAGGTCTGCAAGACCCAGCTATAAACGATGCAGCTGCTGCCTCGCTCCCAAACCCAGTAACAGCAATCCTCTTTCTCAGGAAGGGCAAACTTACTGCACAAGAGCAAGGCTATCTGGGTCTTCTCCTCACCCCTCAGTCACCCTTCAATTCTTGTTTTTAGTCACAAGCCAACCCTAGTACAAATAAACCCCAGCCAACACCAGCAAAGACGAGAACACCTTTCCATCTCCCAGCTGAGATGGAAGAAGCCCTTTCAAGCTCAAGCAGAAACAAAGCTGAAGCAAACATCAGATCCCTGTACTTGGATAAGGACAGCTCTTTAGAACAAAAGGAAGATCTCTCAACCTTTCTTCCTTTGCTCCTTTGGCTCAAAGCAGCCTCACTTCTATTTCTGCTCTGAACTGTCCCCCTCAAATTCTCTCCTTTGCTTCCCAAATCACTGGAAGAATGCAGAGGGACATATTGTTAATCTGTAATAAAACAGAAGCACAAACACCACAGATGTACCCTACCCATTAACCTATCCTCTGCTTGCTCTGCTGTGGGATAATTGAGCAATAAGGATACTCTGGAAATAAAGAATCCTCCCATTATAATTAAAAAAAGATAAATGTATCTCTGTGTGTAGAAGACATTACCATATATAAAATATTACAGTAAAAAAGGACATTAAACTTGCATCACACAATCAGCTAAACTAGAAGTAGAGAGAGATGAAAAGGCCTCTAACTGTACATTAATATTATAGATAATGTGTTGCATGAACACAAAACCAAGGACAAAAAGCTCTCTAACAAGTCATTAAAATCGTTCTGTGCTTTTCAGGAAAAGTGATCAATTCATTAAGCACCACGGTGAGCTACTTACACAGCTGAACCCTTTCCTCACATCACGGTACGTCACAAACCCTGTCCCGGCCAAGGGTTATCTGGGGGTCAGCAGTGGCCTGGCCAAAACACACCGACATATCACTAATTGGAGGGAATCAGATTCTTTCACTAACACCCTGCTACAAGATAATCCTCACAGTGGCCTGCAAGCTCTTCCCATCTGGCCTGTCACCTTTTGTTTTACAGTCTCAAAGGTGACAAAGCAGCTCCGAGAGCCACTCCTGACACCCTGGGCTTTGTACCTTGCAGGTGCTCTGGATAACCAGCCAAGGGAAGGAACTTTGTCACTGGGCATAAATGGCTTCCCATTTTCTATTATCCACCTGACAACACAGCTGACAATCCAACTAAAAATACTAGTCTTCCACAAGCTAACTGTCCCTGAGCTTGCTCTTAAGTAGCAGACAGTTTCCATAGCTTAAGGCACAAACTGAAATCCGCTTAACAGAGAGGGAATGGCAATCCCCCTGCAGCCAGTCATTCACACCACACAGAATGGCCAAGGTGCCATCCAGGCTCTCCTTTAACACCTGCTCCTCAGAGGCATTAAGCCTGCAAGGGACCTGTAAGAGATTGTCACATGTATGGGAAGGGCAGTAAGATCAACATTATCCCTGCGGGAGTGAACATCTGCTCCATCCAACACTCCATTTACCCAGGGAGGCAGAGTCCAGAACTGCAGCACAGGCAGGAGAGCAGACCAGGAGCCCTTGTCACTCCTGCTGGCAGAGTCAAGGTGGTCCCTTCACAGGCAGGGTCCTCCTGGGGCCTGGAGCAAACCTCTCCTGCAGAAAGGGGTCGTGCCTCTAACGCGATCAACCATCTGACAGCTCAGGGAAGCTGACACCATTTAGACTTCCAAGGCCAACAAAACACCTCTCCCCATGTGAAAAATCTGAATTCCTCCATGCAGAATGCAGCTCCCGCTGTTCTGAAAGCAGGGGGGTTTTCTGGAGTCTCCAAAAGGCCACTATCAGCACCAGACTCGTGAATCCAGGGTGAAGTTCCAGACACTGAAGCTTCCTTGGTGACTGCACCATGAGAGCAATGAGCCTCTCAGAAGCACAGACACCAGTCCCAGCAGGGAGCAGGTGTTTTTCACAGGCAGTTCCATGAATGCCCAAGGCACTCAGCAGAGCTCTGCCTTCCAGGAGCATCAGGATTACCATTAAAATATCAGCCTGGGTTTATTACCCTGTGATTTGTATCTGTGGGGTTCCTCATCACTTACAGTAGCTTTTCTAACAGAGGTGTCAAGAAGCTGCACATCTTCCTTGTCCCCTCCTAAATCTTTCTTCCCTTTGTCTCCTTTCCTTTATTATTTAAGTTTGTAGCTGAAGTGTCATCTCTGATATTGCTTCCTTTCAGGCTCCTGTGTGAGCTCACTTCCAAACCTCCCGCCTTTGTTTCCCCCTTTCAGAAAGGCCAGCACACACATCTGGGGCTCTGAAGTGTTGAGACTGTTTGGGTCATTTCTAGAAGGGAGAAAGGGAGGAAAAAGCAGTAGCTGATTTATCTAAGATCAACAGCCAAGAAACCAAGGGCCAGTGAAGAGCTTTGTGCTTGTGTCACAAAGTAAATAAGCTGTGGCAAACGCACACTGGAATGCTTCCGATGGCAATTGCTCTTCACTCACAAAGGGATGGCCACATTAATTATATCAGGAATGGCACCAAGTCAGCCTGTTCTACGTTCAAAAACAAACAATCAAAAGTGGCCTTCCAGCTCCCATTTGAGCAAACAAACAAAAAAATTATTTGAAAAGACCATGTTTAGAATTTCTATTCTAGTAGCAAAACTATTGGAAGCCATTTCTGGAAAACCTTGCTTTTCCTAACCCCATTTTTCAAGCCTTCCTGCTTCAGAAACTGTGACAATAGTGTAACCCCAGCTTGCACTAAAAACAATCAGATTCAGGTTTTTCCATCACTGTCTGAAACACAAAGAACCAACTCTATTTTCTTTGGAGGCAACTGAAACAAGTACTTTTCCTAATCATCTTCATAATTGTTTTATGGGCACGTTAAAGGTTTCCTTCCCAGAGCCAGAGGAAAATCATATGAAAGCTGTAAAATCTTTCTATAGCCATCAAAGAGTTTAGAAAGCTCGCCTTTTTCCTCAGAAGAAGCTTAGAAGTTTTGTCTTTAAAGAAACTGCTCGGGCCAATGACATTAAGATATCAAAGGACAGACAAGGAAAACTGTAAATGCAATTAATGTCTGCATACAAAGAAAGGAAGCAGCATATAGTCTGTAGTCTACTAATTAAAAATAAAATACCAGATTAAACCCAAACTGGTCCAAGTTTCTAAACTGATATGGATTTTTGCTGCTGTTGTTGTGTTTTAAAAAGACAGCCCTTTCTCCCTAATAGGAAAAGAAAGCAAGGCAGCATGAGAAGAGCCAAAGCAGGAACCCCAGCTCTCCTACTCCTATTAGACTGGGTGATCATCCATGACTTCCACATCCGGGTCCATCCAGCTCATTCCCTCCCTTTGTCAGGCACACCCTCCTGAAGCGATTCCTATCCAGGTCTCCCATCACAGATCAAAGCAAGGGGAATAAAGGCTGGACTTTTCTAACTCCAAACACACCTTCAATCATCTACCCTCACTTTCCATATATTCTTCCCTTTCATGCCTATTTCTCCTGCCCTGAACAGCACACCACCCACATCTTTTTTCCCCAATTCATCTCATTCACCTCTGTCCTCTTCATCAGATCCCAAGTACAGGTCCAACCTCTTTTCTTCTCCACAGTGTCCCTACCATCCTCAGAGACTTCCCTTTCCTCCCTGCCACTCCATCCACCCCTCCTGCAGAATGTTTCCTCACTCACACGAGTTCAGGGAGTTTGTAACCCAGGCTCAAACCCATCCAGTCAGCTGAGACAACCTTTGTTTGACTTGAACTTCACAGGATCTTTCCCACCCCCCTTCCTGTTTCCATCCTTGTGACCTCTGTCAACACCATCCAGCTCATCCTGTGGCTTTACCTCGGCCCTTCGAATTCATTCAGTGCATTCCTCAAAGATCCTCTTAAGTTCACTCCAAATCTCAGTGAGTTTCCACCCTCATTCCTCACCCTCTCAACTCTTCCTGCTTTGCAACAGATGCGAGTCCTGTTATCAGGGGGAAAATCCCCCACACACCAATTTACAATTTACTCTCTACTTCAAGCCTGTGACATCCCAGAAATGCCCAACCTTCAGCTCAGTATGGCCACAAAGCTCCCTTTATTCCTCCTCACTCCTTCCCAGCTCGCAGCATCACCAGATACCCCTTTGTTTGATTAAGACTAATCATAGCTTAAGGACACACAGTCAGATAAGCAGCTGCTCAAGTGACTGTATATCAACTCTGCTTTCCAAAAGAATGGAAAGAATGGAATTTTTTTTTTTTTTTTCCCACATGGGAAAGTAACAAACAAGAATGATTCAGTGACCTACTAAAGGGGCGTGTGGAAAAACATGAGTAAAGCTAAGACCTGAATTTCGGGTTTCTTGGCTTCAATTCCTCCTGCCACACGGTAGAAAGAAATGAAAAAGGGGAAAGGGGAGAGGACTGGAAATCAATGTGTTAATTTCTGTTGCCATCAAATGCCATTCACAGCACATCATAAACATGCAGCACAAAATCTTCACTAAAAGAAATGCCAAATCTCAACAGTTCAGCCAAGTTTTTTCAGAGCACGCAACAGTTACTGAGAACTGGCAATCTGAGGACAGAGCAGCTCCCTCTTCCCTGTTTCAGCAATCCATCAAAAATGATGGTTATGAAATCCATGCTGTATTTAAGCCAGGAAATAACATCTGTTTACTGAGTGAAAACACCAGATGAGAACTACAACAAAACATGTACATGGTAAATCAAAAGATGATATCAACAATATGCTTTTTTAATGAAAAATGTGACTACTGTGCACATACCTCTGCAGTACCACCCTGCACAACCAGGCCCACAGGAACCACTAACAGCTTGGGACCTGCAGAACCACCAAAATAGCCAGGAGCAACACGAAAAAACTGTCCCTGTATCCAAACCTCTGTCTGCAGAATTTGGCTGTTCTTCTTTGAGTCATGTGTAGCCCTGAAGACACCAAGACCTTAATTTGAACCAAGGCCTTCTCACACTACCACTACGAAGTGTTTGCTTTGGCAAAGAAATGCATCTTTGAAAGGAGAACAGCTCAGCAATCGTTCTGCAAACTGTCCCCAGGTTCAAGGTTGTCAAGGTGGAATTTCCAAGTGCATCTTACTCAGAGCTTAAAAGCTTGTGACTATATCAAGCATTTGACATAAGCAGGGTAAGAGGCTCAGAACCAACGTCCTGGTTCATACTGCACCCTGAATACAGCATCCTTGCTTTGAAGAGAGCCTTGTTATGATTAAAAAAGACTCATAACATGGCAACTCTGTTTAAGTTTGGCTTAATTCACAGGGTGAACACGGGTGTTTTTATCAGAGTAGTTTCTACGAGTGTGAAAGACAGAACTAAATTCTGGAAGTTTTTAATCTCTAACTTGCCATCAGCACTGCTAAGAACTTCCCCAAACAAACACATGATGCATTAACAAAGAATACGTGGCAAAGGTGCTTTGGAAACAAGCTGACCCCTAACGTCAGGAAGGGAATATTTTTGGCTTATATGAAGTGAAGGGGTCATATTGCCAAAGAGGAGAGATGAAATCTAGAAATGACCTGGCAAGCTGTTCACAAGGCAGCCTTTGTCCCAGTTCCCAGACCCCACTCTCCTGTTCCGTGCAACTTTAACAGGCAGGACCCAGAAGGTTTTAGACAAGTATCTCACACCAAAGTTAAAGCTCTTACCTCAAGTACAACACCTGGCACGGTGCTTAAGCTCTTATTAGGAGGCAAGAGAACTCTTGAGGCTACTTAGGAATAACTGAGCCCACAAAGTCATCTTCATCTACCCTATCAACCCTACCACTAAGGTAGGCACAGACTGACATAATAATATGTAATAGAAGTTTAAAAAGAACATCACCCAGTGTGTGAGTCGTGTTGTTAATAATTCCTAAAATAAACCTTGTGCTTTGTTTATATGATCTACATGACCACACACAACTGAGAACTGTCTCTACTGCAGAGATTGTCTCCCAAGCAGTGCACAAGAAGGGAACTTTCATACAGAAAATTAATAACTTACAGGGGTCCCAGAGCCTCATCAACCTCTTATTTCTTTACAGGGCATGAATACAACATGCTGGGTAAGGCTGACTGGAATCTGCACTGTCACTTATCTCCCTTACACCCAGAGAAAATAACGAAAGAATTGTCTTAAATCTACTGTTTCCAGGAGCAATAAGTTGTATTTCCTACTCCCTGCAATGATTACATTAGTTATTCCAGCAGGATTTACCTCTCTGTCCTAGAGACAAATTATCACAAGGTCATTGACTCCTAACACACATTTTTCAGAGCTCCACATGCAGTTCAGAATATGCAGATCTGCATTTCCAAGTGCCTATCTCAGGTTTTGACCATTAGACAAACTATACCTCATTGTTCCCAAAGCAGAGTTTTCCACAGGGAAATCCAATGTCCCATATTCCAGCCTCTTAGGGCAATAAATGGTTTACAGTGCCCTTTTGTAAAGCACAAATTTTCACTTCACATGAGCCTTCAGCCCACACTCCACATGGAGCTGAACAGGATATTTCCACTGAAGACAAGAGGCCTCCAAAATTAAGAGAAAAAATTCTTCTGTCCCAATCTCAGGAAAAAAGCCCTTCATGATACGCCGTTGCTGGAACGTTTCCGAACACAGTTCAGCTTTGGAAAGTTATTTCTGGGTAATGTAATTATTTGGATAATGGTAAAGTTACCATTAAAGGCCTTTACTGAATTAAATATCAAGATGACGAATCATTTTACTTAATTCTGCACATTGCAGGTCACACGACCGTGAGCACAGTTTGTCACCAGAATGAGCAGTGTCAAAAGCTCTTTTTCATTTCACAATGCACATTTTTTAAGATCTTTTTGCCTTTACAGTGGCCTGCCTGCCACAGGGCAATTCTAGCTACCTCCACACACCAAGGTCTGCAAGGTCACCTTGTTTCAAAGAGCCGAGATGAAGAGGGTAAGAGGGGAAAACCAATGTCCTTTCACCTCTGTGAGTGTGGAACAGCTCCCCCAATCAATCTCGGGAGAAAAACGGGTGACATTTAGATAAAGCCCAGCCCGCGTGATACCTGTTGTAAACCCCGGTGTTTATAAGTAACTTATTGATTTGGAAAATTGTTTTTAATCTGCTTGCTGCGCAGGGGGACTATGCTATAGGCATGTTTTTCCCTGTGGAACTGGCTTGTCTGAAATGAGACTTTTCAAGCCGTGCAACTGGATACGTGACCGAAACAGCTGTGATGAACATTAGAGTCAGCTTGGCTTGTACTGCTCCAAGGCACAAGGGAATCGCTTCTCTGGTGTTCAGAAAAGGCTTTTTTTTAATCATAGGAAGTCTGACAGTTAACAGCAGAAAGCTAAATGAAAAAAAAAATAAATAAATTACATCACAATTAAGAGAGCCCAGGCTACACCACACATCCGTGATTCAGCATAAATTTGGTCACTTCCAAACGTAAACCACCCGAGGTAATGACCAAGGTAATGACCGAGGTAATCTAGAAAAACTCTGCTTTCTAGTCCATCAGTGAAGTTAATGGATACCACGCGTTTTACTGCTTCTCTTTAAAACTTTAAACACTGAAACACTAGAAAGGGGTGTCGTGTGTAAATAAATATTACACAGAGAGCTCTGTTACAGCAGCTTCCTTGGGATTGTATTTAACACAGCTCTGGAAACACGGGGAGTCAGCTCATGCTTCCATAAAGCAAAAAAATCCACTTCTGCACCTTTCTGTGCTACAGTTTTGGTTTCCACGCCCCCCAGTTCTTTCTAGAGTGAATTTCCATCCAGCACGGAAAATGTTAACCCAGAATTCGAGTGTTTTGTCAGTGCTGGATCTGACATAGTGGGAAAGGTACAGCTGAGGCAACAGCCACGAAAATATCCCCATAAACGGACCAGGATCAAACCTAACCTGAAGCACAGCACAGAAGGCAGTTGCTGTTTACCTGAGGAGGACATGGACAGAGACCTACACCCTACACACTCAAATTAATCAATTGTTAAACAGAGATAACTCCTCATTTCATACCTACATTCATCACCCGAAAACAGACTTCCCAAAGTTATTTTAATCCTTTTTAGACCCAAGTTCACAGTCGGTTTGTTGAGCAGATTTAAAAAGCCGTCGAGTAACCAGGCTGGATCTGGGCAGGATGTTTCAGGGCTGCAGCTGAGCAAACCCTAAGGTACCCAAGCACAGAAGCATTAACAATGTGCTCTTCTCTGGCAGCCTCCAAGAAGATATTTTCTGCACCTTGTCTCATACCACCACCAGCAAGCAGGGTAAAATTATTTCTTCTAAAATAGATTTAGTGCTCAGTTTGTGCATCTGCACCAGAGTTCAGTACTGTCAGTTGGTGTGACAGATTTACTCCTTTGCATCAGATGTGATCCTTAGTTTCAAAATCCCAAGGACACACTAGTGGAAGCACAAAATAAAACAAAGCTGGTAGAGGCCGATGAGCAGCTGCACATGAGCAGTCTCTTTATGGCCCTTGCAATACTTGTGGTTCCTCTGCAGGTTCCTCCCAGCTTGTTCAATAAAGGCAGACTAGTTAATTTTCCATTAATGTTTACATTTTTATTCCCTTTGGAGGTGCAAAGTATTTACGTCCACTGCTGTACACACCTTATCTGAGGTTCCCTCTCCTGCCAGTAACTAATAACGTGTTCAGCAAATATTATCAAAATCTGAAGATTACTTACATTACACTTTCTCAGTGCTGTACAGAACAGATAGTTCTATTGTTTCCCCTTCATTGAGCAATACTTAAATAGAGGAATTTGGGGTGGGCAAAAGTTAATTTTCTTTAAGCAAGCAAAGGTGGTTCCTATAAATGGAAATAAATATTTCTGTTAATATGCTCAGAGGCATTTTCCATCATCCTCTTTAATCAACTTCCAAAATACGCTCAGCAGAGAACATCAGATTGGATCCAATTTCTGCTATATCACAGGGAACAAAAGGCTCCAGCAGACACACATCTTTCCAAAACACTTCTATTCCACAGCTCTGCCTCCATTTTGGATGACAGACAAAGGGGATAAATGTGAATATAACGCCTTGTAGAAGAGATGAAAAGCACAACCCAAGTCGGAGCAGAAGGTGCAGATAAAACCCAGGAAGTGCTGCTGCCAGCTGCAACCACCACAGGAACAAAGGAAACGGCGACAGAGCCCGCTGGCTTGAATTTGTTATAAAAATAAAATTTGGGGAGGGGAGAAAAAAAGAAAATTGGCCGGGGGTTTCACACGGAGCGGGCCACGAGGGTTCACTCTGCCCTTTAAGGGTTTCTCCAGGGACTGTTCAGCACTAGAGGCTTCCACTCGCTCCCAGCCCGGCCGGGGGATGCTGAGGGTTCCCGGCGGCACCAGGAGCCGGAACCCCTCACCCCTCATCCCCCAGCCCTGATCCCTCATCCCGGGGGGCGCAGTGACAGCCCCCCCGTTCCCTTCTAAGCCACGGGCCTCAGGCCTAAGGAAAGAACCCACGAGGATCCCCAAGTTCACCGAACACAAAAGCAGCCCCGACTCCCCACGCGTGGCTCGGCTCGGGTCCGCTCGGGGGGTCCCCGCCGAGGGGCGACGCCCGGGCCGCGCCCCCGCCCCTCACGGCGGCCTCGGGCCCCCGGCGCGGTGCCCCCGCCCGGCCCCGCCGGGGCTTTCCCGCGGCCGTGCCCCGCTCCGGGCGGTACCTGTAGGCCAGGGACATGCACTCGAACAGCTTCGTGAGGGACGCGTCGATGCTGAGGCGGCCGCCGGCGCCGCCGCCGCCGCGGGCCGCCCCGAACTGGTAGGTCTGGCAGGTCTGCTCGTTGACCGTGTCGAAGTCGTAGCCCTTCTTGGGCGGGTGTTCGCTGTGCGGCGACGAGACCATGAAGTGCCCCGAGTGGATGATCTGCGGGCCCGGGGGCTGCCCCCGGCGCGGCCCGCACCGCCGCCCCCCGCCCGGCGAGGCCCCGCCATCGTCCGTGTCCGACGAGTCCTCGTCGGGCTCGGTGCGGGGGGACAGCGGCCCCGCCGCCCCGAGGAGCCGCGCCGGCCGCATGAACACGTCGGCGGCCATGGCCCCGCTACCGCCCGGCCGAGCCCGCCGCCCGCTCTGCGCCGCCACCGCCCCGCTCCGCCCCGGCCCGGCCCCCGCCGCGCTTAAAGGAGACGGAGCGGCCCCGCCGCCACCGCCCTTCCCCTCAGCCCCCGCCCCGCCTGAGGAATCCACCCGCGTCACTTCACCCACCTGGCTCATCATCACCCACCCGGGTCATTGTCACGCACCCCGGTCATCGTCACCTCCACCGAAGCCCACGAGGGACCCCCCCTCCCTCCCTCCCTCCCTCCGGGGTTCCACCGGGATCACCAAAAAAAGCAGAAGGTATTGGGGTGCAGCTGCGCTGTCCCCGCTGCGGTGGTTGTTTTGAAAAGTTTAAATTTTTTTTTTTTTTTTTTTTTTTGTGCTTAGGATAGCCGCAGTCAGAACGCCTTGCTGGGAGATGGCAGTTAATGCTTGGTTTAATTAAGCCCTAATTAATTTAACCCTGACCCTAACCCCGCTCCTGCTGAGGATAACTGGTATAAATGAGCCAGCAGGGCAATTCATCCAGGAGGTCAAGGAGTTTAAAAAAAAAAATTCCCATAAACAAAAACACAAGAAATTTCGCCTCAACATGAGAAAGAACTTCTTTCCGTAGAAGTAGCAGAGCACTGGAACAGCTGCCCAGGGAGGGTGTGGAGTCTCCCTTTCTGGAGACATTCCAAACCCACCTGGACATGTTCCTGTGCCACCTGCTCCAGGTGACCCTGCCTGGGCTGGGGGGTTGGACTGGATGATCTCCAGAGGTCCCTTCCATCCCTAATCATTCTGTAAAACATTTTTAAACTTACGGGACTGTGAGGAACATGGAAATATAGAACAGCCCAGAACTGGCTGAAGAATGTTGATGAGATAGCAATTGTGCTAGAAATATCTAATCTAAACTGTCTTTAAGACACTATATTGCTTATTATTTTCCAGAAGCCATGGCACCTGGAGAAGCTGGAGAAGTGCAGCAAGCGCTGCTGGAGTCACAGAGAGGGCAGGACACGGAGCTTCTCCTGCCAGGCTGGTGGCTCACACGCCACAGTACCTGCTCGGTGGCGCCTGTGAAGGAACCACGATTGTTCCAGGGGAAGGAAAGATCGGATTTCATCCTTCTCAAAAGCATAAAGGAAACAATGGATCCTGCAGGTCAACATGAAAGCACAGCAATAGGGCTGGTGTGGGGAGAGAGCAGCATCCTACATACAGCACAAACCCCTATACACGTACCTATGTGTTCCCAAAGTCAAGAGGAAAGGCCTTGAGTGTGCCCTGTAGAGCAAACCCTACATCACCAGGACAGCAATCCTACATGCCATACTCCAAAGCATTGATACTAAATTGTGAATATTATTTCAGTTCTAGGACCTCATACTTAAAATGAAAAAGCAGGCTTGTCTGCACAGCCACGCTCAGGAGGGGAAAAACCTCCAAATGCTACTTCCTCTGCTTTGTAAAACCAGAAATAAGATCAAGGGAAGCTCAAGAGATTGAGAGCAAGTCTTGGGCATGCAAAGAAGAGCATTCCTGCAGTATCCCAATTACGCCCATGCAATGATCCAGCGTTCCCCATTAGCATGAGATCAAGGCTGATCACTGTGTTTAGGGGAGGAGTGGTAGGTCAAACACTCCCCCACACACGAGAGCAGCAGGAAGGCAAGGCCACATCATGCAAGGGCTCTCTTAGAGATCTTTAAAAACCAAAACCAACGTTCAGTTCTTACTTAGCATCACCTACCTCTCAAATTCTGAAGGCCAGTCATAATTAGCTTCAAATCTGGTTATTGCTACCTTATATTAACATTTGCTTAAAAAAAAAAAAAAAGAAAAAAAAATGCTATCTCCCAGCAAGGCATTCTGACTAAGAATATTTTAAGTATAAAAGAAGTAAAACATTTCAAAACAACATTTTCAGTTTTACAGTACCTATTTTAAGTCTTCCATATAGTTCAAGAACTAAACCTGAACTAAAAAAAATCATGACACCTCAGCAACAGCACTGTATAAACACTTCCATGACAACAGCCTGTACATTTACCTCAGTAAATTCTAAGCAAGCCACACAGGCTTCATCCTGTAGGAAAAGAGGGATACTTTGTCAAAATGAATTTAGGTAACAATGCAATTTTCTAGGAAGAGTAGCACTACATCACTTTAAGCAGAGGCAGCAGCCTTAAGCTACAACTAACATTTGATAAAGTTCAAGTCCTCTAGTCAGGTGCAAAGATAGGGACATCCCTTAAAATAAATCCAGTTATTTTGGAAACAGACCTCTTGGTTTGCCTTACAATGAGCATTTAGCTGATCAGTACCAGGTCAAGCCTGCCTGTTCTCCACTCCTCCACGGTAAGGAATTCCAGGAGGCACAGGGAAACCCTAAGAGGCCCCAGCAGCATCTTTGGAGTATGTTTTTTCTGTTTCTTTTCATCAATCCCCAGTGAGAGGTGAAACACAGGCCGCTGTCTTCTGATGATGTTCCTTCAACAAGGAACATCAATTCCTTGAACAAGGCTTTTAGCACAGGAGGAGGACTTAGCACTGCACTGCAGCACACACTGAGCACAGACATTCAAGCTGTTTAAAGACATACCCACAGTGTATTCCACACCACTTAGTGGTGAGAGATTATCCTCCTAAATCTACAGACAGCAAGATAAGCATTCCCATACTGATGAGGGAATGAGCTCAGGGAAGCTTCCTCCCAGCCTCAGACAGGGCTGGCTGCAGGCTCCGAGTCCAGCCGTGCCACCGGCTCTGCTGCCCGTCCTGCTCCCAGGAAAAGCCCGGGGACAGCCTGTGTGTGCCCTGCTCCAGGCTCCTGCTGCTCCTTCGCCCTTCCCTGGCACAAACCTTACCTGTTCAGAGGCCTTTCCTCCCGGGACCCATCTTGAGTTACATCCTTGCTGCTACCTGAGTTCTCTCTCTCCAGTTCCACCCTGTATGTAACTCCTTTATATATCTGTTGGTTCAATTCACTGATCTGGAGGAGTTAAAAAAACATCTACACTGTGGTTTCCTTCCCAGGTTAGTGAACCGTAGGGGTTAATGGGAATGTTATGAGCACCCCAGCAAATGCAAGGGAGGGAACAAACCCAACCGGGAGCAGGCAGGCTGGGCTCGCCCCTCTGGGAGCAGCGAGCCAGCAGGGCAGACCAGCTGCCTGTGGAACCACAGGCCACTTTGGGACAGAGCACATAGAACACTAAAAATAAGCTGGACACTTTATATCCACCTTGAATGTAAAGAATCTTTCCAAAACTCCTCAGCAGTTTCACCCTTGCAAGCATCAGACTCGAGCTTGTTTCCAAACTGAAGCACATTTCCACTCTCTGGGCTCTCTCCTCCCTCCAGTTTAAGTTACTGCAGCACATTAACCGAGTACCAAATGAGGAATTTGGAACTTAAATTACCTTAAATT
Organism: Pyrocephalus nanus; assembly: GCA_038380795.1. Lineage (NCBI taxonomy): Eukaryota > Metazoa > Chordata > Aves > Passeriformes > Tyrannidae > Pyrocephalus > Pyrocephalus nanus. The sequence goes on from CM076278.1 coordinate 9,029,502, forward strand.
ACCAAATTACTCTGCAGGTTGCTGTAATTACATCGGCCATATCTATTCTGTCTGTTGTTCTTACAACCACCACCTGCCCCACCACGCTATCAAGACACCTTTGGACTGCTCAAAGGTGAATCATTTTAAACATTACCAAACAAGACACCACCATAAATGAACATTTAAAAATGCGATTAATAAAAACAGAAATTTACTGTAAATTTAAAAAACAAAACAGAACAACAGACTGAGGCTAAGTTTCTTAATAAAAATTATTCACACAGCATTCGTGTTGTGATTTTTTATTTTATTTTTTTTGAAATGAAACCATTGTACATTGTACAAACCATAACTACCGATGGAATAAATAAGTGAAAAATTATACTGCTGTACAACACACACACACACAAATCATAAGATGGAAAACGATTAGGTATTGAAGAAAACAAAATTCTTTACACCTTCTAACAGGCCCTTAGATATAAAGAACATTCCAAAACATGACAATGTTTATGTATGAAGATAGCCACCCAAAACCGATATTTTATACTGCCTTGTTGATTTTTTATTTTTTATTAATTTTTTTTTGTTGTTTTGTAAGTGCCAGCACTTTTTGGAATGTTTTAACAACTACTTTCCCAAGCATAAAAATTCCAAGGAATAGTTCTGCTATAAAATGTTTGGCTGAGTAAATCGCTTATCCCGGAAGGCCTTCCCACATGTTCCACAAACTCAGCTAAGTTACTTGCTTGCTTCTAGTTTCCTTTTTTTTTTTTTTTTTGGTCTTTTTTAGTTTTTTTATTTATTTTTCTGTAACTGAAGCTCCAACATTCAGCATTGTAGCAAGGAAGCACTTCTTGATATTTGCACTATTTCTAAAACATCAGCTGTATGAGAACTTTCAGTCATCTTGAAGAAAATTACATCTCTCCTCCTGCTCCACCTCTCAATGCTTTCAATAAACCCTTTTACAGTGAGTTCATAAAACAAGTTTCGGGTAGAGATAGGTCCAAGCCAAAACCAGCTGGATTTAGATCTGGTTTCAAACCTCAGGTGGATTTGAATTCCATATTCTGGTTTGGTCCCATCTGTACTTTCTGGCATTAAAATGTGTTTAATCACATCCGTTGGCCCATAAATGTTATCAGGCACTTCAAAAAAAGACTAATAACAGTCTTATACACTATTTTGGATTTCTTCATACCAGATAATGTCAAAGTCTCTTCCCTCAGAGACTGACAATAACAGGTCTAAGGAACCCAAATCTATCTGCTTGTTCAGTTGTCTGTTGTCACTAGAATCTCTGGTTAAAATAAAAGATCTGAATGTATTCTGTGTAAGCTGTAAATAAAGGATTCCTACCTCAGAAATAAAGCCTCTAGGGAAGATGGTTATGATGCCTTGTCTTGTAAGCCACAGAACAATGAACAGTTCTGAGCAGAAGCCACAGGAGAGAAAAGGAAGTTTATAATTAAACCTGTTGATGTCAATAATGCCAATAAATGCTTCTATCTAATGAAAAATTTGAGGTATTTTTTAGTGCTATTTATATATTTTATTTCTTCCTAAAGTACAGGAATTAGTTCCTAAATGAAAAGTCTATTTACTCCCTTGGAAACATCTACAAAATGAAAATTAAAAACTTGCTGCGATGCACCTGAAGAGAGGGATTAGTAAACACGACTACTTGTCAAAGGTGGCATCAGATTTGTTTTGTTTTAGCATTAGAAACAACGAAAAGTTAGTAAATCAAAAAAATATTTTAAAAGTTTGAATCTTTCTAGATTTGCCCATTTAATATATCAATAGAACTTCTCACAAAATATCACTTAAATCTGAATGTAATATACATACAAATCAATCGTCATGGACCAGTTATCCACATTTTAGGCATACACACAATTCAAGAGAGAATTCTACCGTTTCATTGCATATATTGTGCAAATTCAGTTTTTGGCTCCTCGTTTCCTTATTTTCAGGATGTTAATGGACTTCATGATCAGACCAGAAATCCCAAAAGCCTATTAGGGAGCACGCTGTTTTCAGGAATGATTTGCAATCCGGTTTTATTCGGTTAAAAATCCAAAAAGTTTTATTTCAACAGAAAGGAAAAATTCCGAAACTGAGCGTCATAGGTTACGTGGAGTTCAGTCCTACAAACATCTCCCGGAAGGTCAGTATTGGCTCCCCGCTCCTCCCTCCCCCTGCTCCCTCCCCCCAATTCCTCATTGCTTTTCCTAATAAAGTGGTAATTGCGAATGTAATGCAGTAGTCTAAGTGCAAGCCATTTTCACTATTGGAGAATCCCAACCTAAATTAAGCTTCATGAAGAGAGCTAATTATGAAAATGTATCGACTGGAAGCGATTTCATCCTTTTCACCTTAAAAAAGTATTTACAGGGTTTTTTTTTCAGCTTACAAACTACACGCAACCATTTCCAGAGCTGTGAGATCGTAGTTTAAATTACAGGTTCCATCTCCCACACCAAGTGAGGACAGAGTCAGGGCCTGATCTAGCAGTATGGACGTATGGATGGGGGGGTGTGTGTGGGTGTGTGTGTGTGTGAGCAGGGAAGTGGGAAAGGAGTGGATCCACCGACACCGGGGGTTTATTCCCTGGAAGTACAAAGCCCACTGGAAGACCAGACCCTTGGGACCTGATGCAGATGGTTCTGCTCGCCACGAATTTGAAGGGAGTTGCACCTACCTCGTGCCTTTCCATCAAGTTTAGCATAAGCACACTTGAGTTGGGAGAGAAGGAACATTTCTAACTGATGTGGGGACTGTGGAGACAACAAGGCTTATTTACAAGACTTGCTGAAAGAGAGAAGGAAACCCCCAATACAGTATTTTCCTGGAACACAGAAGTAAACATCTCACAATGAAACAGTACAGTGAAATCCAGTTCAGTGAAAACATGATATCAAAAAAGACCAATTGAAAATAAACTGACTGTGCATCAATCCCTTTGATCCTATTTATGTACATAGTGGAACTTTGCTGTAAAGTTGTACCCAGTACAGAGATCTGGACCTAATACGTAAGTATTTTAAGTGCCTGTGTTATAGAATATATTCAGATCTGGACTATAAATGGTAAACAGATCATGTTAACTTCTGATGAAGTTAAGTATTTAGAAGACCAAATTTACAGTTGCGAATGCCATGCATTCAATAAAAGATCTCCACTATAGCTGCTAAAATAAAACATCAAGCTCCTTTTTCTCCTTGGACTCCAAGAGTGAAAATGGCTTCCTGATCTGTAGTTGTTTAAAAATTTAAGCACCAGGGATTTAAAACTTAAAAATGAAAGAAAAAAAACCCCAAACAAAACAAACAAACAAAAGAAAAAAAAAAAAAGAAAGAAAGAAAAAAAAAAAAAGCCTTTCTACATGGCATTATACAAACATAGGCCACTTTGCAAAGGAGACAGTTGCAAAACAACTTTTAAAAGTTAGCACTGTTTTCAGAACACAAGGCACAAAACAAAAGCAGACATCACGCCAGAACAATGAACTTCACATGAAAGCTAATACCTGACCTGTACCATCCTTAAATATCTTACAATGTTAAATAGAGAAATGAAAAAAAAAAATACAGCAGCAACATAATTGTAATTTTGACTTTAGAAACAGTGCGTAGACCCCTCCTGAGTTGTTTACTCCAACCATTTCAGAGACAGTAACTTAAAAGTTCTCAATGTTTGTTTCACAGGAAAAAGTTTTCAGTGTCTGAGAAGTTAAACCTTTGTTAGGCTTTCTTGGATTTTTGCTTGGTAACTTGAAAAGTTAGGAGTTCTGTCCTCATCCAAGAGAAGATGCTTAAGTAAGGTTGTTCTATAATTAAGCCCACTGATGTACCTTACATAAAATCTGACCAGAAAGATCTATAGTCTAAATCTCTTCAACATTTTGTTGGGAAGCCTCTACTTTCATCTTTTTAGAAGGTGGCACTCCTTCAGAGTCCTTAATGAGGGGGGAAAAGAAAAACAGCCACGTTATCATTGCACTGAAGTTGAGGCACCGTAAACATCAAACAAACAGCCCGAAAATGTCCCGTGTGACAGCCAAAGCATCCCTGGATGCCAGAACAACACTCCCAAGTGCATCTGCTTCCTGAAATCACTCCTCTACTTACATCTCACCTCCACATCTTTACACTTGTTGTCGTCTACAAAGGGCAAAATTCTAGTTCCGGGCTAAAAACCACAGGGAATATTCCATGGAATGCAGGGTTATCCCTGCACCAAGCACACAGGGATCTCCTCCTGCTGCAGCCAGAGCAACCTCTACAGGATAGAACAGGCAGGTTTGGGAAGTGCCAGGTGTGCGCTGGAACAAACCACTGACCCCCAGGAGAACCAGTGGATGAGGATCTGGAGTTGTCCTGCCCTGAGAAGGGCACACCTGAAAGGATAATTTCTTTCTCCCACCTACTCAGACTTTTTCAGTGTATCAGAGTAAACAGTCAAACATCTCATCCACTGAATCTTTAAAAATTAACTTTCCCTAACTGCCTATGCATTTACCTTTATAGAAGACATTTTACCTGTGAATGGTCCTCAAAGGGGCCCGTTCAGTAGGTTTGGTCCAAGTAATTTATTAATGTAAAATTTTATTCCATTACAAAACACAGACTGGCTTTTAATAACCAAAAAATCGATCAGACCAATCTGGTCTTACTGTTCCAATTATGTGAAATTCAAGCAGCCAGTCACCTTCGGAAATTATTCTAAACACACAACTGGCCTCCTTATATATATATATATTTTTTTTACTAAAAATACTCTTTTCCAAAATCCAAGTAATTGGGCTTTTGCTCTTTAAGTTACCTGAGAGTTTTTAGATGCCTCTGTAATTATATCATTTTCTCCAGAGGACTGAATTTCTGCTTTCTCTGAACTATTCATGGAATTTTCCATTGAAGACTGTGAATTCTGTTCATCAGAGGTATCTGAAATGTCAAGAAACAATTTTAAGCAAACAAATGAAAGCGTTCAGCAGGAGCTTTTGGGATGTCTTCCCATCAGCAGCATCCCAAGCACACGCACTTCACCCACATGTAACTGTTAATGATCTCATAAATAACAACCGTGTGAACATCATGGATTAAGCTCCAAGTCCAGGATCACAACCCGGCTGCTGCCACAGCTTCTCCTCCCCAGTGGAGGCAGCAGAGCCCTGGGATCAGACCCTAGAGGGAGCCAGAATCCCACACACCCTCACCCAGCCAGCAGCAAAGTCTCAACACAAACTGACTGCAAACAAACTTCCCCCAAAGCAGAAGGAAAAGGCTGCTACAGAAAGGGCTCAACTGGGATAACTAATGGATCTAAAACCGTGTGGCCACGGAGAGAATAAAATTACCTGAATCAAAATTCAGCCATATAATTAAAATCCACTTTTTTGCTTGATGCTACTTTTAAGATAGAATTTAGAAATTCAGATAACTAGCTTCACCAATGAGGAATTTTTAATTTTGGTGCATAGCTGTGGAAAAGTCTTCCAGCCTGTTATAGCTGTTCCTGCTTTCAATTTTCATCGGGATTTTTTTATTGTTGGGTTTTGTTTTGGTTTGGGCTTTTTGGTTTTTTAGTTGTTTGTTTTTTTTAACTCTTCTGTCTCTCAAAACATGACTCACAGAAGACTCAAGGTTAAAGCATCCATTCACTCAAAAGAGAGGCCAGAGGCACTTTAAATATCTTCACAGGTTAAAGATCCCTGGAAGTTTAACACAGTGTGTCCAGAAGCAGGGAATCAACAAAAAAACCCCAACCAAACAAGAAAAACCACCACACAAACCCCTCTGACTGTAAAAGGTCAGTTATAGTTCCTCCATATCCACTTCAGGAACAGTTTAAGGACCCCATTCTTTCCTTCACCTCATATAAAAATCCTTTTTGACTTTGATTCTCACAAGTGTGGGTGAAGTTTTATGTAGCGATCCCTCCACAGATCCCTGAACCAAGAAACTTGAAGTTATGCCAGGTGAAGAGAAATGCAAGATCAAACCAATTCTGGACAGCTCTGGTTAACAAAGATGACATAAGCAGTGAGTGATGGATATTTCTGTGACACACTGGATAAAAAGCATTTCAGAGTTCGAGATAAAGCGATGCCCACGATGAGCATCTCAAAGATCACACTCCACAAACTCGCTCAGGATCCTCGTCCTGCCCACGTCTCACCCGAAAAGCATCTCCATGCTGACAGAGAAACAAGTCCCAAGGGTCAGAAGACATTTCAATTTGAATCTTTGCTGTGCCTGCCTCAGCAGACACCGAGCTGAGGAGCTCTGCCATGTGCCCATCTCCCCACAACAGACTCCTCGTGGTCGCTGTTCTCTTCCAGGAGCTCCTGATACACTCAGGTTGCTGCTGACCCTTTGGTAAGGGGACCCATGTTTTAAACAGCCAAGTCCCAATGCCTGCAGTGAATTGTTCACACAGCAAACTGTTTGGAGTGCACCTCTTTTGTTTAAGAAGTCCTCCTTGGGCATTTCTGCCCACCCAAACTCTCCCCTGGCTTGAAAGAACCTCCCTGATTTCAGTGGAGCAACGTGCAGGGTCCTTAACCCTGTCCAGCTAAATAATGTCACAATTCCAGGGCTCTGACTGATCCCTTTGGTAGATAATTGTTTACTAAATTGTACAACACAGCACACAACCAACAGAAAAAAACCCCACATTACCAACAGGTACTTTTTGCCATCATATCTCCCTTTCATTTCACAGTAAGTGGCTCTGGAGCTAATCCAGAGGACTTGGTGTGATTTTCCCTCAACCTAAATTTAGCCAGGGGAGCTTTGTAACAACTTCCCATCACCAGGTTCAGACAGTGTTACTCCTGGGAGTAAATCCTTACCATTTAATGTGGCCAAATATGCAAGCTGGGATTTTCTTTGAAGGAAATGGTGCTCTGATTTATTTCAATTTGGTGACAGTTCTGTTGTCAAATTTTAACCCCAGTTAACAATGACAATATTTAACATACTTCACCACAGGCATTACCCAGATAAAGGCTCTAAATTTAAATTGGTCATTGGATCTGCTGAGTGAAGAACTAAATCAGGAGGGCATAATTTAATTGCTTTGCTATGGGAAGAATTCTGCAACCAAATCATTAGAATGGTGTTAAGGACATCTTTTATCTGTTATAACAGGACGAAGGAAGTTATCTTTCCAAGAATATAAACACAGAGCACTTTTCAATTACCCAAAATACCATTTAAAGAGTGAGGTTCAGAACAATCTCTTAACCCACATGTATTTTTAATCTGTGCACAACTGCAGTTCCAATCTTGTAATGCTCTTAGAAAATTAGGACAGAATTCAGACCTTACTTTTGAATAACTAATTAGCAGGGTTAAGAGAAAAGAAAGCTTGCACTATGGTTTAGACAATTTAAAAAAATAACTTCAAATTTTCTCACCTCTATTCCACTTTCTCACTAGATAACAAACATTCACAGACCTACACAAAGTAATACCCTCCAGGGTTTGTGTGATTACATGGTAGCAGCCATTTCAAAGATGAAAAATTTTTTCATTTATAAATTATTTCTTCTTTCAAGGCTGAGATTATGACAACAATAAACCAAGTATTTTGTCTCTCTCTGAAAAGACCCTGAATGTCAACGTGACCTTTCCAGCTGTATGAAGGATCACCAGGAAGTCAGAGAGACTCTGGCCCATTTTCACAGAAATGCTGAGAATTCAGCAACCATCTCTTTCAAACTGCTGGTTTTTTCAGTTCTTAAAGTGGATAATCAAATAAATGACACACTAAAGGATAACAATTCTTTGTTTGGCTTTGAAGGTGGCCTTCCCAGCTTACCTTCTGAGCCAGGCTGCTCCTTTGCCTCTGCCTGAGTTTCGTCAGACTTGACTTCAGTGCCGTCTGCTTGTGTTGCCAAGTTCTGCTCTGGTGCTGGACTTGAATTGCTACTGTTTTCCTGTTTTATTGGAGAAGCATCAGCTATTGAACTCTGGTTGCTATTGTCATCTGTTAACAAAAGAGTGACAAACAACCAAGTTTAATGTGACAAGACACGAAGCAAACCTTAATTCCCCCATATTTTTCCTGTGTTATTCCCTGGTAACACATGGCATAATTTAGCTCATTAGGGATCAAGTCCAAGCATTCAGATTAACACTACATTTAACTTTTTTTCCACACCAGCCTAAGGAGTTTTCTAGCAGTTGCTAAAAATCAGAAAACTTCAAAACCCACGTTCTAACTAATTTTATACATCAAAACCAAGAGTGTTTTACTCAGCTCTCATCCAAAAGAACCCAGGGTTTTGCAGTATAAATAAACCAGACAGACTGAAGTGACAGTCTCATTAAGGGCTAATTAACTGTTCATGCTGCAGATTTACAAATACCCACCACTCCACTGGTCAGATGAGCAGATGTTTTTTGAAATGTGTCCTGAAGGTCAAAAAAAACCCCAACCCAAAACCCCTCAAAAAAAACCCCATCAAGATAAAATGTAACATCCAGTCCCAATATCAACAGTTCCTAAGTAATAACTGTCCAGGATATTCCCAAACCCTGGATCACAATAAGTTTCTGCAGCACAGATTTTGTCTCTGCAGTCAGAGATGAGATTAAGTTTATCATGCAATTGTACAGCATGGCTTAGAAACATAAATGATATATGATAAAAAGGCAAGTACTACATTCACCTTGTGGATGGGAGCAACAAGACTTAAAAAAATTAAATCAGCTGACCAAGGCAAAAAGCCCCGAAATTTGAAACAGATGAAAAATTAATCCAGATCTGTGAAAATCCTGCTCAGTCCTTTAATTGTAAGACCACGCTTGCTGTGAACACTGCAAAAACCAACCAGGAGGCAACAGAAATGCACATAAAACTGAAATGAAAAATTTACAACCCACTAAAGAGTGATCCCCTCTTATCAGCTCAAATAGTGTTGCTTTCTCGGCCATAATTGTTATCCAAACACCCAGAAGGTAAAAACTTGAAACAGAGCTGAGCTGTGCAAACTCCTCTCTAATAAACACCAGGTAAACACTCAGCAGTCACACTTTAAAAAAAATTTAAAATAAAATAAAATTGACCTTATAGTGCCTAACTGGCAAGCCAAAACATATTTCCTTAAGCAGGTAATTTCATCAGGCTGAAGGAGAAGGAAGACAACACAGAACCACAGCTTGTTTTCTTGGCTTTTGCAGAATTCCTTCGACCTTAACCAGTTACAGAGTTAATAAGTACAAAACCTGCACAAATTGTAGGAGGTACCACTGAGGCTTTGGGGGTCTTTGGGCTCTTCAAGCAGCAAACTCGACAGAGTTACTACTTCACCTCAGTGTAGTATTTGGAACAGTAGATATTTCTAATTTTCTGTTTAGCTCCACTAACAGTTTTTTCCTCCCACACTCCTAGCCCAAATAAAAATGTCATTAAAACAACTGTTAGTACATCCACAGAAGAGAAGTCCAAGGTACCAAATAAGCATCTGATGCTGTTTTCCCTTTGGCTCCATCACACTGTCCATGCACTGGAGCAAGGTTGGATCTGATGCTGTTGGCAGTGCAGGAGGGGAATTGGGGCCGACCTTCTCCCACTCACCGTGCATGTCCATCATCCCTGGGGAGGAGCTGTTCTCTGGAGTGGTCACCTCAGAGCCACATTTTTCATCTTTGCCCTTTTTCTTATTCTTATTTTTCTGAAAAACAAAAGGCATCACGTGCAAATGAGGTACCACCACCACCAGGAAGAGAAATCCATGTTGCAGTATAAAACCCTCATCACTCATTACTTCCATAAGCACCTCTTAATTTCAAGTGAGAAATAAAGCCAGTGTGATAATAACTGCCATTATCAATAATGCATTAGTCCCAATAACTGCAGGGCTGTTTTTCCATTTGTATTCTTCCTGACACAGAACACCAGGATTTATGGGCTTTTATCCAGGAATTCTAAGAACAGCACTAAACATGATCTTAAAGCTCTTTTCCAACCTGAACGATTCCATGATTCTGTTCTTCATCTTCAAACTGCACCATTTCTGTAAAAAGCACAGAAGTTCTCAGAAACCCTCCTGGTTCTACACCCAGGAATCTGAGGCACAGTGATTAAAGGGTTTGCTGCAGACTCTGAGAACTTGGCAGGTGCTGCTGCCAACTCTGTACTCAGCCCTGAGAGCTACAGAGGCAAGGTCAAAGGAATCTCTGCTACACCGGGAACAGGCAGTAATATTGCTGATCAGAGGCAGGGCTGAGATCCACCAAAACATCCCACTTCTGAGCTCCCAGCTCTGCTCTGCGAGGTTTATGTCTATCAACACACCACTACCCGACCCACTACATTGTCCCTTTCCTCTCAGGAAGCTTCAAGAGCACACCAAGACACCATTTACCAGAGGAATGACAAAGATCATGAATTTTACACTCAAGAGGCAGCTTTTTACCACCTCCTCAAAGGCTGCAGAGACCTCCTCCTTCCCTACAACCAGTGCTGTTTCTTCATCCTAACTAAGAGATGGATCAAGAGAAGTCAGGCTGGCCTAAAACAAAGAGCACAAGCACGAGAGCCCCGTGTGAGCAGCAGGTGCCAACCTGCTCAGGACCAACCCCCAGCACAGAGCACGGGCACTAAAACAAAGGGAGAGCCCTCGGATCCGTCACGTGGGAATCTGCGGCATTTCCAATGAGGAGGTGACGCCATCAGCTCCCAGGAGAAAGAGCAGCTGCACTGCTTTTGGAGGATCCTGCTGAGGACACAATGGGAAGCCTGACTCCAGGAAGAACACTCTCAACCCATCCTTTTGGGCAGAGAGCGTCTTCCAGCAGGGGAAGGAACTAAACCACAATCAAACATTGTCTGAGACTGCAGAAGAAATTCAACAAGTGATATCTGGGAAGGAGTTTTGTCTTTCTTTTAAACAGATTATTTAGGTTATTTCTAAACTGTATTTTTACTTCAGAGAAGCCAGATTTTACTCCCTAACAGAGGTGAGAGTACATGGACTTCTTTACCTTTGCAAAATGAAAGTTCAGAGGGGTCACAATCTCTCTCAAGGCTTGGGTTTGCTATTTTTTTAAAGGCAATAAAGACACTTTTTGCCACAAAAGAAATACTGAAAATGACAGCAAGCAATTTAAGCTGAAAAGTGCTTTACAAAGGTTTCACCATCAAAGTGGTGAGGCTCTAAAACAGCCTTCCAGACCCAAGAGGAGGAAAAGAGCCCAGCTAATTGTAGTTCAGAGAAATGTCAAACTGTCTTTGGAACAACACATGAGGGGGGAAGAAATCTAATCACTGTTCACTAAAATCAACGACAACTTCCATTTGACAAAAGGAAAGGTCCCATTCTCCTACTCTAGTGAAAAGCAAATACCCTGTCTGCTCCTTCCCAGTGGGTGAAATTGGATATAAAGGGATGCCCACAACAAAATCAAATAGCCAGGATTAGCCCTGCCTGGTATTTATTTGTAAAATACATGCACTTGTTTTATTTGTGAGAACTTCCAGAGCAAGATGACAGAAACCTTGTGACATCAATGCTGCAACAACTGCAGCATGAAAAGAGAGTGACTGTAGGACACCAAAGTAACTGGTCTTGAACAAGTGTCCCAATTTCAGCAAATCTGGAGCCTCAACCTACAGACGATGGCTCAGAAAACACAATTAAACTCTGCACAGAGACCATTATATAAACCCATTCTTCATAACAGGGAATCTGACTTCAGGTACCAGTGACCTTGAAAACTCATCCAGAAGCTCACTTAGAAATTCTATTTCCAAGTCCCACAGCACCCATCCTGCAGGAAAATGATCTTCAGAAGCCATGAACCTAAATATCCTGAACCTTACACTCTGTCTCTCACATGGATAGCACACTTCTCCCCCCATCCCAATTATTATAAGTTAAAAAAATCAAGACCAAACATTTGACAACCAGAAAGAATGAAGAGATTTCTCTAAAGGAAGTTTCCCAGTTCCTAAGGGGTTACTTCACAGAGATGCTGCTCAAGCACTGGAAGAACCCAAGAGGTTTCCCACAACTCTGACAGTCACTGATTTATGTGGGACAACCAAAGGCACAGGAAGAAACAAAGTGAAAGCACGTGAAGCCCAAGGAAGGAGCACCAAACTTAGCACATATATTCTATTGTATCATTATTTTACTGTGATATCGGGGATTAGTTTTCTCTCTATTACATTACCTCAAATTTTAAAAAAAGCAGTGTTTTGAAAATCCATTTGTAAGTCCCACCCACTTTGATTTTTACAGCAATTTTTATGCCACATGAAGAGTGCACGCTGAGAACACAAACATGATGCATACACAGAACATTTATGAAGAGAAAACACACATTACAACACAAGTGTTTGTGCTGTATTACGTGGGCTGGACAGCTTAACACAAGCCATCTCAGTTCCATAGGGTTTTCCTGCCCTCACATCAGCGTTTTGCACTTATTTTTGAGCAGAACAGAGAATACTCTGCCTGGTTCCAAACCACTTCTTTCCTCTAAAACATCAGGTAGAAGGAGGGAAAATGGTCAATGTCTCAACTTTCCCTCCCCGCTTCCCAGTCATTACATTAGAGAAAGGTTTAAAAAACCCAGTTTCAGGCTGAATATTTAACAGTTATCTGAGAGCTGATCCCAGCTGACTCCAGGAAGATTCACCCACTGACCCATCAACATCACTTTCCGTAGAGATCAACATCTCCCTGGAGCGTGCAAGACCCACACCAGTCTTAGCTTGAAGGCTCAGAGAAGATCAAGAATATTTCTTTGGATTTTCCCTAAACACAAAGGAACAAGCAGAGACTGCAGGATATACTTACATCATCGACCTTGGGCTCTGTTACTGGGACCCATTTGTAAATCCTTAGGGATGTGTCGCCAACTGTCACCCACTTCTTCTCCCTAGAAAATTACAATGCAGGAGAAGTTAAACTTCGAATTCCGAAGACAGTGATCTCCTATTGTAAGTTGTCAAGGATTTAAACAGGCTATTAAGTAGGATGATCTCTATTACATCGTCTTTAGCACTGCATTGTGCAAATTGTTCTTTGCATTTCACAAAGTTGTTAGAGCACTGCTACCCTCCAGATTTCTCAGGGCTGTTACTTGACTGGGTGAGTAACTGCAGTAGCAGTAATAAGCTCTGGATTAAAGGTACAGTTAAGAAAGAACAGCAATTGAAAATGCAGATTTAATGCCTACAATTTTCACTTTGATTTCTAGAGAGCAGAAGAGGGTTTAGACAGACCAGTGTGTTTTGATCATCATGAAGCTCTTTAATGGCATCAGAAATCTAGATGCATTTTGACCATCTGAGGTTTATTTTGGGGCAGAAATTTGCTGCTGGCAGTTTAACATTCACTCCACGCCCCTGACAGACAGCTCTGCAATTCCAGCCGTAGGACCAACAGCCTCTCTGGAACCAACGAGTGCCGTGATGCAGAATCCAGGCTCTGGGGAGCCCAGCTCCTTGGAAAAAAGCAAGGCTGGGGCTACCAGAGAGGGAAAAGCATAACCTGGAGCGCTGAGCAGGCCCTGCCAGCCGTGAATGGTGACACTGATAAATTGTGAAGGAAACGTGGCTCGAGGGCGGCACCACCTCGGGGGTCAGAGCGGAGAGCGAGGGGACGCTCAGCGTGGGGGTGAGGGATGAACTCCCTGAGCTCTCTCCAGCAGGGTATTAAGAGAAGGTCCACAATGGCAGAGAAATTTCATCCCCTGCCTGTGATCAGTTTTCAGGTCACAGATTCCCACTGCTGGTTCCTGGGTTTGCAAAGCAGCTCTGCAAATGGATCGATTGGAAGTTAACAACAAAGAGCGATTCCATTAAACATTTAGGAACATCTGAAATTAATTTGGCAGCAGATCTGAAACGTTGTGGTTTTTTTTTTCCAAAAAAACCCCCACATTTAAATCATAGATTTGGGATCCAGTTCTAGGTTAAAAAGATTTAAAAAAATGTTTTTTGCAAGATGGGAGAAGCTGGATGTGACTCCAAATATCTATTTCTATGTATGTGATAGCTTCATTTTTAGAAAGGACCTCCAGAATCAAAAGCACCCACAAACATCCTCCTATTTTTTTAGCTACCAAAGCCAATCTTTTATTTTCCCTTTAGAAGAGATATTGTTTTGTTTAATTAAAAAAAAAAATATATATATATGACTATTTGATACATTTTGGATCTAAAGAGATTTTAACTCCAAAACTATTTGAGATTTATTTCTTTCCCACTGCTCTTCCTGGAGTACAATTTCCCCTCATTTCGTTTGGATACAACCATTTGGGTACACTAGGTGGCTAAAGTATGTCAAAATCCAATTTCACTCTAATTTGGAGCTCTACATGAGATAAAAATGACAGTGGAGATGAGGGCATGTCAATAATGAGAACATACTTAATTGTGAAGAGATGACCATGACATAATTTGGGGGTTTTTTTAAGGATATAAGACAAACTAGGTTTACTTCTACTTAGGAAAACCTTTGAAATTATGGAAATAAAACCAGCTGGGGTTTTGTTTTGGGTGTGGGGAGAGGTGAATAAATGTTTTTTAAAAAATCAAGGTTTTAGTCTTTTCCTACAGCAAAATATTACTTAGAGATGCTGCACTGGAAAACCAAAAGTTCAAGATACCTGTTAGCATCTCAAAGCAGCCTCACACAGCATCTTCACTGGACAGACTGTAGAACACAGGAGGAAACCTATATTAGTAACTTTTTCCTTCTAGTATTAAAGTTAGCCCTGACATTTTAATTCTCTTGAGCTTCTTAAGTACCACTTTAAGTTTTGGTAACCCTCAGCTACAGGGATTTTTTTTTTTTTTTAACTGAATTCAATACACAGTAATTCAGACAACAATGGGAAGAAGGATATTTTGTGATGGAAGTAACACCAACATCCCAGTCCTGCAAACACTCAGGGCTGAAAACAAAACCCAACATCACACTGCTAGTATGCAAATATTTTACACCTGTGAGCATTTACAGTATTGAAGGTTTAAGATACATGAAAGTATCAGTAGGAAACCTCCTCTAAAACGCAATAAAATCATCTGCAGCACAAACACAAATTTGTTAACAAAGAAACGCAACGACTTTGAGACACTTGAGATCAACAGGGTAAAATAACTGAAAGATTAAAGATGTTTATTGCAAATTAAGCTTGGAATATTATGTGTAATACTGCCTTTCCACTTCACAAGAAACCCCAAAATCCAAACAAGCAAACAAAAACCCCAAACCCACTTCTGCTCTGACCACTCTTTTTAATCTTTCGTGCAAAGACACCATCCCAGCCTGCTGGTCAGGAACTGCCCTTCTCATTCCCTGAGAACTGACAATTTACTGATGCTGCCCCATGGCAGCAAGTTTGGGAAATGCTGCACAAACCACAAAATACCCTCCTTGACCCAGCCCTGGAATGGGAATGAGGAATTCTGAGCTCCTGTGCCCAGCCTCCTGGGAGACTTTAAATAGTTTCTCCCCATTTTCCTGGCTGTTGCACCCACTCATCCCAAGATCCTGAGCAGAATTCCTGAGATCCTGAGCAGAATTCCACCTTTGGTAAGTGATCACCAGGCAAAATACGTTCTCACACCACCCTCTGTTATCCCATATAGGTTGGTCTCTGTACTGACTGGTGGACTGGAAAAGGTGTCCAATGGAAATCCATCAACCTGACAGTTTCTCAGGCTGAAAATGTGGCAATGATCAACTTTACTTGTCCATGTCTAGCTGATAAACTCTGCACCTTCACCAAAAAATACTCATTTTGCCTGTTTTAATACCTCTCCTGTTCCTCCATGAATGACTCAGGAGTAACAACAAGAAAGTGGCAAAACTTAAAATACATACCAAAATGCTTTTTTCTTTTCATTTTCCACACTGAAAAGTACCTTCAATATTTTAGTCACAGTAAATCCAGAAACTAATCAGTGCAACAGAAACAAACCCTTACATTTATCTGAAACTGTGTTAAAGCATTTTTAAATTCTGAACTGTATCTGCACAGCATTTAAAGGACAGCCAAGGGTACATAGGGTAAGCATTAGTATCAACACTTCTTCAGTGCTGATGCCTGAGGCATACTAATATCCTAGAACTTACATCATTATACACTCAATTCCTCACTCTAAAGAGCCCAAGACTCTTAAATACATTTATATTTTGTTTAATAACACTGGAGCTCCACAGATGAGTATCAGATTCCACGTAGAAAAGTACTATATGAGTGAGCAAAGACAACAGTGTACGTTACACTTGCACAGAAAGTGTCGAGGCAGCTTCTGCAGCAGCAGGGAGTGCCAGAAACATTTGATGGCACAGGCACAGAAACCCTTTACTGCCAATATATCACTCAAGGAAAGGCTTTCCCACTTGTCTGGCCTTTTCCTGTGGCTCTCATCCATCACAGTGATCTGCATTTACACACAGATTTGCTCCCACATACCCCATCTTCTGCTGATGGTCACGAAGTGACGTCATAATGCTGAATTTATCACATCACACTCACTTGCATTGCAACAGAGTTTGGTGAAAATCACAGAATTATGACCTCCCTGTGGGATCAAGCAAAAGAGAGAGGGGAATGGGAAAGAAAATGCCATTATTATACACAAGAAGTGCTGTGAGATGCACAACAACTGACTGCGAGAGGCGCAGGCTCGCCCTCCCGAGCACACCCACAGCTGTGGGGATGTTTGTCTAGTGACTAACCTGAAGGAGCCCCAGACACACGTGGTGTTTATTGACCAGGCTGCAAACACAATAAAAAGCCATGCAGCATGACTGGCAAGGACAGGTGGCTACAGACACCTTCCCTCTGAGTTTCCCTAAACACGACACGTTTTGAGAGCCCCCTGTGCCTTCCATGGGCCAGCGAGTTTTAAAGCAAGCCCTGCTTGGTTCCACGTGGCCACAAGCATCTTTCTAACAGTGGAGAGAACCATTTACACGTGCCAAAACTCTACCTTCAACCTCAGCTTCCACTAAAGTCAGAGAGCACATCCTGGCTCCGAGAGAAATAATCAAAGACAGAAAAAAACGTTTCAGAATTCAAGCATCGTAACAGTGTGTTTGGGCCACTACAAAACTTCAGTACATTCCTGCACATACACTGGGTATTTTTACTTCAACTGCCACTACTTGAACTAAAATCTTAGCAGGAAACCCAAAAGAGCCAACACAGCCAGGCTGAAGCAGGGTGGAGGTCCAGGAGTAGCAAACAGCCTTTTTCCAAAGACATCACGTTAAGAAGTTCTATGTCATAACTCCTTTTCAGAGCAAAAGCCTATTTTAAGAAGGAAGCATGAGCAGCAAAACCTGCAGAAGCCCAGTCTCTGAGCATTACATACCACAGGAAAACATTTCAGCAAGTCTGAGTGGAGACAGTGAACAGAAAAGCTACAGCAGCATTGCCCAGAAGTTCTAAGCAGCCACAGCCAGCGATCCCAACCACTGGCAGCAGGTAACACAGACAGGGGGGACTTTGCTCCTCAACTTTCTCCAAGTACTTTCTTTCATCACTTGTCCAGGTTCACCTCCCCTTCCTAAGGTGCCACCACTATCCCCAGATTAGGGCTTTGATGGGTCAGAGAAAGGTTAGAGGATTCTGCAAAGATACTGCAATTCAAAGACAAGGCAGTGACATTTCCTCATTCCTGGTACCCATTCCCCCCAGTATTCCAGACCTCCATCCTCACATGTCTGCACAGCTGTCCAAAAGTCCAGCAGTGCCACGTACCCATGCAAGTTATTTCACTGCCTCACAAGACATCTTTCCACTTATGCCTCCTGCCCGTTACTTGTCTTTCAGTAAATGTTTGTATTTTCCTTCATTTAATAAATCAGACTTGGATAAAACCCAAGAGTGTTTCCAGTATTTTTCTACTGCTGCTTGAGGGCACAATAGTTTTTGCCCCTCTCATCTTGAGAGTCCACTTAGAATTTACAAGTACCCATCAACCTTTAAGACAAAAACCAACCCTGTACTTCTCACAATCCAATGAGACAGAGTAATCTCAGGATTTTTTTAAGACAGACTGGAAGAAAAATTGCAAGTACTGTTAAAAAAAGCCCGAACTATTCTCTTACTGTGGAAATTTAACTTTTCTGCCACACAAATACAACGTAACCACGAATTCCCTAAGCCACGTGCTGTGTGTTTTCCCAAACAGATGCTCATTCACGAGAGTGGTTTAAACAAAGGAGATAAGGTTACAGTAATCTCAAGATAAAAACGTAACAACTTCACTGTTTACTACTGAGTTCCAGTAATAACCAGAAGTGCCACGTGCTGCGGGTGGACATGAAAAGAGGGGACCTGCATCCAAGGGCTTGCTGTCCAAGAACACTAATTTCCCAAGGAACAAAGTCTGTCCTGGTGGAAGCTGCTTCCCAGCAGGCCCGTTCACAGACGTGGCAGCGCAGGGATTCAGTGATACCGCACAGCAAGGTGCTGCACACCTTCCCAGGGGGATAAAGCTCTGGACAAAGCCGCTGTCTGCTCAGGTGAGTTCACAGCCCCACCTGCCTCCCTGCTCATCCCGGGCACGCGGCACTCCGAGCACGCGAGTCGCACAAAACTCTGTCCTAGGAAATGTTGGGTGCAAGGTATTTTAATTTTCAGTGGCTGCATTTCCACAGAAGAGCTGTGGATGGCAACAAATTGCTCCTATTATGCAAATGAAACTGCACACTTGGAAATTGCCGATGTGGCTCTTCTGAAGATGCAGGAATTGCCAGTGTGGAAAGTTCAATTTAACAAGCCAAGTCTTCTCAAAGCACTGAAACCACAAAACACAGAATCTCTCTTGCTAATTTCCCACTGTACTTGACTGCAGGTGTAGGGGGAGAATCATGGAATTCACCTTCAAATTATGATTCCTTTAAAAATAAGGAAACTGGTTTATGTAAATCCTTGTGGGGTGCACATGCAAGAAGCCATATCAATACATCTGACAATAATCATCAGAAACATTACATGATTACAGGAACCCTTTAAACAAGTTGTCTCTCATAGGGTTAGCATGTAGAAAAATCTATTTATACCATAAGATTTCTGTTTTTACAGAGAGAGAGCCATAGCAACTGACATGATGACAGAGAGCCCTTGCCAAGAAAAAATAAATAAATTAGGTATTTTGTTGAATGGCCAAGCTGCTGTCTGTACTGCTCTCTGAATTCTGCAAACAAGGATTCAAGGGGAGCGTGCTGTGCTCATGAATGAAATACCTACAGACAAAACAGTCCCACACACCCAACCACGCTCCTGTTGGAACAAAAGTCCTGTCATACCACTGGACATTGTTCTGACCCTCCAAAGCTGGTCCAGCCGTCAGCAAACTGCACTTAAAACACCACCCGAGTAGAAGAGAGTTCCTGAAAGCACCCGAGCTGCTCCGGCTCCCCACACAATGGCTGGATTCTTTGAAATCCACATCTCGTGCCCGGCGTTATTGGACACACGTCCCGATCCTTTGTCCGGCTCACGCCAACGGGCCCATTCCTGTGCTCAAGGCCATTTAAAGCTTAAACAATCCATTTCACCCCAATAACGAGCACGTTCAGCTCTGTATTTCCCCTCTTCTTCTAACGCAAACAAAGCGTGCGCTGAGGATTGCAACACAAGCGTCCCCTGATTTCACCAGGTACAAACCAGCTGAGTGATGCAGATCAACGCTAACCCAAGGGATTTCCCCGTGGATTCCGTATGTTTAAAGAAAGTATTTTAAGGTACACACGCACAAAAACTACCGAACAGTCACAACTTGCTGGAAGAGAGATTCACTCCTGAGTCACACTGGCACTGCTCTTTATCCCATCCCAGATCCCCGCACCGACAGTGCACAACACGGTAGCGACCGCTTCGCTGTATTGTCTCAACACCTCGTGAGGCTTTTTTTAACAAAAGCCGAAAAAAAAAAAACCAGACAAAAGCGGGAAAAGGCCAGAACACGCTGAAGGCCTAACAAAAAGGAATTATTCAGACGGGGTATAACCTTTCATTACATGATTTAAGGGAGGTTCCAGGGGCAGTTTCGCGCTCTCTCCCGGAGCGCCGGTGGGAGACGATCGCGCTCGGCTTTGCTGCACTTTTACGCGCAAACCTCGGGAACTTGAGAAGTGAAATAAACAAACAAACAGGCAGCGATTAAAAAAAAAAAAAAAAAAAGAAAATAAACTCTCAGGAGCTTTACGAGGGTATTTTTAACATGTTTTGCGGGGGTTTTTTTTCTTCCTAGAACACTTCTTGGAGCGCTATTTCCCCCCGGCGCGGGCGGCGGGGCAGCCCCGGGCCCGCTCCCCGGGCCCTTTGTCGGGGCGGGCGGCGGGAGGTGCCGGGCCCGACCCTCCGCCCGTCCGCGGCCGTGGCGCCCGGCCCGGGACCCGCGGGGGTGTGCGGCGGGCCGGGGGGTGCGGGGGGCACCGGGGGGCGGCGGGGAGGGGGCTCGGCCGCACAATGGAGCCGCCTCTCGCCCTCACACGCCGCCGCCGCCGCCGCCTTCATGTGACTCGCGGAGGAGCGAAATGGCTGCTGGGTGCCGCCGGCTCCCCGCCCCCCGCGGCCGCCGCCGAGCCCCGACCCCGCGCGGGGCCGGCGCGGGGCGCGGGGAGGCGCGGGGGGGACGCGGGCGCGGGGGGTCCCGGCACGGCGCGGCCCGCTCACCATTTGCGCACTTTCTCGATGGCCGCCATCACCCGCTTGATATCATCCTTCGCCCGGCTCCGGGTCTCGGCCCGCACCGACCGGCCCGACATGCTGCTGGGGGAGGAGGGGGAGGGGGGCGGCGGGCTCGGCGGGGAACGCGGCGCTCGGCGCGGCCGGCGGCTGCGGTGCGTGTGTCGGGGCGCCCGCCCGCACAATGCCGGCGCTGAGCGGGGCTCGGCGCGGCTGCGCTCGGCGGCTCCGCTCGGCTCCGCCCGCCCGCCCGCCCGGCGGGGCCGCGCACCGCGCACGCGCGGCGCCCACAGCGAGGGAGCGGGGGGGGGGGGGGCGTTGAGGCCGCCGCCGTGAGGGCACGGCGGGTGGCGGGAAGGGCGGGCGGCGGTGCGAGGGGACAGAGCTCGGGCTGCCCGCGGGGCTGGGGGGACACTGCGGCCACGACGGGCCGTCCCCCGGCGGGGACCGGCAGAGGAAGCGCCCCGGCGGAAAGGAGCCCGCGCGGGCGGCGCTTCCAGAGCTCCCGTGGCTGGTTTTGAACTCCACGGTGTTCCCTTGGAGCGCAAGGCAAACGCTCCTTTCCCCACTTCCACCCGCGCTCAGGCCGTGACTTACCGCAGAATTAAAAAGTTTGTCCAATTTCAGGTCACCTCAACACATCGAGGGTGGTTAGATACTGGGACGGGCTGTCCAGGGAGGTGGTGGAATCACCGTCCCTGGAGGTGTTCAATTTAAGACTCGATGTCTGGTTGACAAGGTGACGATCGGTCACAGGTTGGACTCGACGATCTCGGAGGTCTTTTCCAACCTAATGGATTCTGTGATAACCCGGTGCAGTCTAACAGCATCCTGGGCACAACTAAATTTTACTGCAAAGTAGAACTGGAGGGGCTTTCAGAAAGCCCAAAGCACTTTACACAGAAATATTGCCTGTTTTCGTGCAGGGCAGCCCTGGGGCTCCAGCGATGACAGACACACATCCCTCTCTTGTCCCAGTTGCTGTGGCAGGCCCAGAGTGCAGGGATGGGTGATGCTCCCTGTTAGTAAAACATCCCTGCTTGAATGGGATAAATAAATCATCATAATAATATAAATCTATAATAAGCAGATTTTGATTCCCCCCCCCCCCCAGTGGTTATAACGTTTCTCAGCTGCCTTAAATAATTCCAGTAATTTCTGTGGAATTAGACTGCTTTTAAGCAGTGGAGGATCAGCTCCAATACAGGTCCATGGAAGTACATGTGCATAAAGGGTAAATGGGCAGTTACATGTGAGGTGATGCTCTGCAGGACGTTTGTCACAGACCTCTATTCTCTGCTGCTATTACTGCTGGACTCCCGCATTAACTTCTCCCCAGTGCACACCTTGCTGCTCTTGCTAATTGTACAATCACAGATGTTCTCAGTACACAACAGCGATCTCTGTTTAAAAAACATTGCCTCTGAAAAGAACGCTTCTTAAGGGCCTACATTATTATTCAAATTGATGCCGAGGATGATGTAAAGAAGGAAGCGTGTTCAACAGCACTTCACTGATCTTTCTACAGCAACTTGTATCAGCCTCATTATGCTGTTTATACACACACAGTGCGGTGCCGTCCCACTGGTATTACACTACTAATTGGAATTACTACTTTCAGAAAGAAAAAGTCAGTTTTAAAGGCCAAAAGGGAAACCTGATTTTAATGTACACCACAGCGTTCCTTTCTTTACCGAGGTCTGTTGGATTTATAATTACAAATCCATTCTAACCCGTCCAAGCATTTATCAATGTATTTAATCAATACAGTACTTTTACATCGCTCTTCTGCTGTCAGGTTTCACAAATGAACACTGTCTTAACATAATGAAAATAGACTGCATCTGGCATAAACCCACCTGAAATAAATTCTAGGAAGGTTCCAGCCAAGGCTGGGATGGCCACCTGCTTCATTCTACAGTGTTTCCGTACATAGGTGGAAAATTGCAGGTTTGTGGCATGTGCTAAACTGGGGGTTTTATTCTAGAGTTTGACTGAAATGCAACTATGTGACCTTTACTTCGTAATAAATACAAAACACAAATTTTGCAGATATTTGAGGAGAGGAGTCTGGAAAGAAGGAACAAGCAGAAAACCTTGTGGCAGCTGTGATTCTGAATCTTAGTAGATCAGAGGTTCACCTCTCTCCTTCAGTTCTTTCTTTCTGGTGCAGCAATAGGTAAGCCAAGGATGTCAGCAGCAAATATCTCTGCTGTGATTTCTGCTGGAATTTCTTCTTCAATCAAAGCTGCTGCACCTGGAGAGCAGTAAGAACACCACAAGACACAGAGTAGTGATTTAAAAATGGCTTTCCAGGTCAGTAAAATTTGTTAATAAAGTAATCATGGGAAAGTGATGGTTTACTCGCCTAACACTTTATGTGTTTATATCAGGAACCTGTCAAACCTGCAAGTCTCACCTTGCAGCAGGTCCCTGCCTGAGAGGGGTCATGGGACAACTTTTACACTCCAGCAATGCGATGTGATTTTAGGACCTTAAGGAATCCAGGGATTTCAAAGTTGCTTTGCAGCACCAGGCAGTTCCCTTTGGGAGCTGCACCTTTGCTGCATGCGGCCCATTCCAATAACCCTAAACAGATGCTGTTCCAAACTGGGGGGGACTGGGACACAAATCATGGGAAAATGCAGTTCCAACTACAATGGGCAATTAAATACAGCCACTTGGCTGAAATCAATGCTGTAATTTGCTGTTCCAGACTGGCGTGGACTGGGACATAAACTGCAGACAAATGCGGTCGTTACCAACAGCTCTGTTACAATGGGCACTGCTGCCTGGGTGAAACCAGCTCTGGGATTTCCCTGCGAGTTTCTAATTTCAGTTCTAGCCAGCAGATAAACAGCAATGTAATCTTGTCAGGCCCCAGTTATAGTTCATTGTCCATTTATTTTTAGATACACCCGTGTGATTGCTGCGTGGATGAAGGACAGTCTGTAGCTCTGTGACTATTTTTGCAATCCCATCTGAGCACTTTTGACAGCTCTTGGCCTAACGGGGTAAATGGGTTTGAAATTTAAATTGTTCCATTTAGGAACTGAAGCAGTCCTGCTTCTGTGCTGTGTGGAATGCTAATCCTATACCTGAGGGATCAGAGGTGTCTGGTTCAGATCCTCGTCTTGCGGGTCGCCTGCCCAGCAGGGTGGTCAGACACTGGGCCAGCTCGTCCTCGGTCATCTGCTCTCCTGTACACAACAGAGCAAGGCCAGCCCATGGGTTATGGGGTCAAGAGCACAAAAAACTAGAAAGGAACTCGAACAGGAACAGTGCACAAACAGAACAGGACAGTTCGAAAGGGAGTTCGGCCTCTGTGATAGAGAGATGTACCAATACACGTGAAAATGTTGTTCCTAAGGAAAATTGTTCTTCCCTTTTGCATTTTGGGAAAAAGTGTTAATCAAAGGGAGAAATTCTGATGCAGACAGCTCTTTAGGCTACATTGCACTTGCAGGGGCTTGAGCTTCTCTTCCCACTGGAGAATTCCTGGCACAGACCACAGTCCATGTAGCCATTTTCACACAGAGGAGAAAGAGGAAGGTGGAGAAGTCTTGATTTAGTATCTTGGAATAACGTGGACATGGCACTTGTTCCCAGTTAGTGGTTGGCTCATGCCTTGCAGCATGAGGTTATAGATCTGTTATGAAACTGTTCTATCTGATGTATCTATTTATGGATGTTCACACCATCCACATAAATAACTAACCTTTCTCACACTGGCTGAATCCTTGGTTTCCAAGGATCTTTGTGTCAAGGAGTCTTGCCAGGTGATGTACTGAGTCAACCAGCATTTCCCTTTACCTGTTTTAATGCTCAGCTGCACTTTTACCCCAGGAGTAAGACAACAAAAGATTGTTATTTACCACTCTATGGCACTGGACACAATTATATTTATACACACATTTACAATGTTCTTCCCGATTCAGCTCAGCTAAACCATCACCTCTTTTCAGTCTTTCACACAGATTCAGTTTAGGACTGACTAATTTCATCCCTCCTTTCTTGTGCCCTTTTTATCAGTTTTGTACTACCTTGCCAAAGCCTGCCTGGCTGGAACAGAGAACAGTGACTCAGATAAGGGTATACTGGAAGAAGGATCCATTTTACCAAGATCCATACTCATCATTTGACAGCCAAGATACCTCAGGCCACCAGAGATTTCCAGAGCAGTAAAAGAAGAGCAGCTGAGACAATAGATGTGATTATTCAATTTAAAATCTTAAAACAAGTGGCTCCCCATGCCTGCCCTGGTTACCAAACCATAGTTCCAGATTAATTTTTTGCTGCAGTGAATAAGTTCTGAAATTGCAGGCAGAACTAGCAAGCATAAAACTAATATTAGAAGAGAAATAACTCACCTCTGCACTGAAGCAGAGACAGTAAGTCTCCTCTGTCAATAACTTTGTCTCCCTTCTCGTTATCATAACCAAGAACCTGAAATGCTCTTTGTAGGCTTTTCATCGACAAGCCAAGCGCAGGTCGATGATTTATATAAAGTTTGATAAAATCCTCCAGATTGATTTCTGTCACTTGTTCTCCGGTGTCCACGTACTTGCTGAATTTTACCTCATTTATCATTTCTTCAATCTAAAGATCAAGACAAGAGAGATTGTTACACATTTTTTTGCAGAGCATCGGGCCAGTTTCCGATCTGGTGAATGCCAGTGCACCAGAACCCTGCACACACTGGTAGCACAGGTGCCGTGACCGGATCCCAGTGGGAAGCTGCACTCGGCAGCTGAGGACGGGCACGGCCAACAGTTACACACTTGCTGACATGATGACATTGGGTAAAGAGGGGAGTTGCACATACGTTGTCATTTTGGATTTCCTCTCTCAGGGCAGGCACTCGGTGACTCCGCAGCTGTTACCGGTACCTTCGCCACAGCTGCGTCTCCACTCTGGGGACAGCGGGCGGGCAAACCACACACCAGTAAAAACACCATCCCTGCTGCAGGAGCACGGGCAGGAGAGTCCCCACATAACCAGGCTGCACACCCTGGCTGGCACAAACAATCTTCCCCCCCTCTGACACGTGTCTGGTGAGGTTCAAATCCAAACGTGCTCAGTGCGGCTGACAGCCTGCGCTCTCCTCCCGGACAAACAGGCAAGCCCTGGCCATGCTGGGTGCTAGTGGTTTTCCTGAAGTCTGGTGCTGTGAGTCAGCACCGTTGGCAGCTGTGCAGATGTGTGTCCAAAAGGCAGCATCTGCTCCGTGCCTTCATTGTACTCACAGCCCCTCTGGAGGTAGAGGGGCAGCAGAGAAATGCCGGGAGAATTCCCCGTGCCAACACGTACCAAGCCTGCTGCTCCCCGGGAAAGAGAGGCTGATGCAAGATCTCCCTGGGGAGGACTTTGCATTCGGCCTTGGGCCTTTGTCCTGGTGTCACAAGTTTTTCCACTGAATGAAGCCTGGCGAAGAGGGAAATCTCAGCCTTATATTTTTCCTGTAGCGAATGTCACGCCAAGCAAGAACAGTCATTTTCACTCAGCCCTGGCTGAGCTGGGATTAGGTTTTATATCAATCCCACTGAACTACAAAAGAAAAACACCAATTCCCAAAAGCTTTGCTAGTCAGTCCAAGCTGCCTTTCCTCCCTCCTGCTTTTCCTATATTAAAACACTCTAGAGAGATGAACTCTCTGGATTTTATTGCTGTCCTGCCTGCCTGGAGGAGCAGATTGTAGGTTGCCTGGTTTCACAACAGCTTAGCACCTCTGTTTCCATGCCTGAAATGCTGTTTATATTTTAATTTGGGGTGGGAGGCAGAGAGGGGTTATCAATTATTCTTTCAGAGACATGTCCCAGGGGATTATATTCTCTCTGTCCCCAAGAGGCAAAAATGTAATAACCCAAGGAAAAGCTCTAACACAGTATGAGGGGATAATGCCACAGCTTGACACCAGGGCAAAGCAGCCCTGGCTCAGACAAACATTTGCTGGTTGTGCGGGCTCCAAAGCACGTCTGTTAGATGGTGGCTGTGACAAAGGTCCTGCCTCCCATCTGCTGGCTCTCCTGGCAGAGCATCCCTGGGCAGATGGGGTGGCACTGACTCACAGCGCTGCCTCAGCAGCCCGTGGGTTCCTGTGCCATGGCAGAGACGAACAGTCTCCCCCGCGGGCAGACGAAGGGAGCTCAGTGATGCACCACTCCCCTGGGGAGAACTCCCTGCAGTGACTGGGCTGTGGCTGCTGCAAAGAGACCGTTATTTAAATCTCCTTGCATCAGATTCAGTAATTTTTTTGATATGTGCTTTAATTACCCTTTTGTCAGGTTACACATTACAAATGAGGTTTGTATACTATACAAACTGCCCTGGAGAAACAGCCACAAAAGGGGAAGGAGCAGCACCCTTATTAAATCAGTTGTATCTGCTGCTGAATTTGAAGATAAAAAGCTCTTGAGAAATGTTTGATAGGAAGCTCTGCTGTTGCAACCTTAAAGGCAACCTAAGAGAGAGCTTCTGCAGAGTTTATCAGTTTGTGGAAGAGCTCTACATTCCATGGGAGTAAACACCGCTGTCTCCATCTAAAATCATTCTTTCATCAGTCCCAAGCAGAACAAGAAAGAGAGGCTCTGTCAATGTCCAAGTGAGTGATTGCATCGAGCTGGACATTCCCACCCACACTGGTAACTCATATATAACACTCTGGTTGAGTCTCCATCCAAGCTGGAGGGACTCAACCACATCCTACCAACCACATGCTGCTCACCCACTAGTACAAGTCACAGAGGGATCAAAGCACTTTACCCATGGACACTGGAAGGTTGGAGGCTGCTGCCCTTGGGAGCCAAAGGAAGATTCATTCCTATAATTCCACCTTCCAAAGAAACCCACCTCTGCAGTGGTGGCAGAGCCCCCAGCCTCCAGAAGACCCTGAGGTTGTCCTGTTGAACACTTCTGAACCGTCAGGCTCCAGGTCGGCTCAGCTCCTGTGGTTTCCCAACTTTCTAACAAGGAGTCATTAATTTTTGAGGAATTTGCTGCCGGATTCTGACCACCACTGTATTGATGCAGACCAGTTAAATACATTGAAAGCCAACAAATATGCCCTGGAGCCATCCAGCACGGCAATGGTCAGAATATGGCCTCTGGGACACCCGGTAAATACAATCAGTCTTGCTCTTTTTAACTTTAATAACAACAATGAAAACAACTGACCAACCTGTTCCTCTGATGGATAAAATCCTATTGCTCTCATTACGGAAGGAATTTCCTCCAAGGGAATGTGCGTTGACACCTGTCTGTTCTCCAGTGTGTTCATACCTTGGCTGCATATCTGTGCATAGTAAAAATAGTCCTCCAGTTCCTGCCAGGGATTCAAAAGAAGACTGTGAAGTTCAGTTAACAACAGGCATGGAAGATAAGGCTCCTTTTAGGATTTACTAACAGGCATATCAATGGGATTGCTGTCACAGGCGAGCTGGACAAAAAATAAAGGAATGGCAGGCCTGTATAAATGAATCTTAAACTCCAAGCAGATGTGGCCAGGCAGTGTTCACCGTGAGCATAATTACCCTGAAGAATTCGCCTTCTCTGCCACCATCCAGGAGGTTGTAGAATGGGATCATGTCCTCCCCACCCAGGAAAGCAGCAGCATCCAAGGCACTGGCAGAAGCAGAGAAAAGAAGGTACAGGAAGGGTTCGTGTGAGGAGAGCATTCACGGCTCCCTTTCTAGTCATTGTTCACAGACACTTTCAATAAATAAAATCCCTGGGCCTCAGAATTCAGAAGAGAAAAGCACTGCCTTGAACCATGTGCTATTTTATCATCAGCTGCACTTCTACAGCATATTTCATACCCAGGTTTTACATACAATAGCACAGTGTGGGAATTAATTATTACTGAATGGTCCTCTTGTTTAGTGGAATGAGTACAGGGCCAGGAGCCAGGAGCTTTTCCATGGACTTGAACTTGGTGTCTGGCATTTAGCTTTTCTGCTTCCTTATAGAGACATTGAGGGAGATGAATTAGCTAGATCAGCATTTTGAACATGCAGAGAAGGCCGGGGCTTGGTGTTTGCAATAAACCACACAAACCCAAGCTCCCTGTTCCTTGATCTAACACATTTTTCCCCAGTAACTCAGCGCAATCCATTACCCCACTTCCTGAGCTGCGGCGGGTGACGGTGTCGCAGGTGCAGTCGGCACTAGACTGAAAGCGCCTCAGCAGCCACCTCTTTGTTTCAATTTCATAGGCAGTTGGAGCCAAAAGAATCCGTTTGGCTTGTGCAGATGTAAAAAGAAACCAAGCCTGGAAGTGCAATCGTGCATTGCCACATGATACCCCACGCCTGGCAGCAGGGCTGCAGCTCTCACACACCTCGCCAGGGCTGCTTCCACTGGGGTTTTTTTGCAGGCTTCATGCTTTTTTTTTCGTAATTAAGTTATTTGGGTATTAAACACAGTGGAGATGCACAAGATGCCAGAAGCAGCAATAAAATGATAATTAGCTCATCAAGAACTTCGCTCAAAAAACAAATTACACAGAAAGTCAATGTTGCCTGGACCCTGGCCAACCATTATAAAGAAGGATCATTTATATTCTATTGCCTTCCTTAAAATGTCGCTTATCCTGACCCCCGACTGCTTAAGCCACACAAAGTGGAAAAGAAAATAAATAAACCCGTTGCTTTCCCAACCAGGTTTCCTTTGTTCTGGCACATGAAGGTGAGTTGGCTCAGCACCCTTTGGGCTTTCCTCAGAGCGAGCGGTACCCGTAAGAAGTGTTTTATGCAGGACCAGCACATATCTTAAGCACAAAGCCTTTGTCCTAGGAAGGGGAGGGTTTCACAGGTGCACACCAAAAGGCAAACGTAGGAGAGAGAGCTAAAAGCCAGCTCCCATGGGGCTCATTTGCCAGAAACCAGGAGATGTGCTCTGAGTTAGCAGGGTGATGTGCAGGATTTAAAAGAAACAAACCAGCACAGACTGACAGAGATCAT
Organism: Pyrocephalus nanus; assembly: GCA_038380795.1. NCBI lineage: Eukaryota > Metazoa > Chordata > Aves > Passeriformes > Tyrannidae > Pyrocephalus > Pyrocephalus nanus. Next base: position 9,059,125 of record CM076278.1, read on the forward strand.
GCCACCCTCTCCCAGCTCTGCCATGGACTAGGCTCCCTTTCCAGTCCCTGAAGTGTGAAGTCACTCCATGCTGGCCTGGAGTTTTCCTGTCATTCACAGCTCCCTTTCCATGTCTCGTGTATCTCCTGGGCCCCTGCAGCCATGCTCACACAGGGGAGTCCTCTGCCCTGCACAGGCACTACAACGAGCAGCTTTGGTCCTTGACATGCAAAGAAACCAAAATATACATCCTGCCTTTGCTGCCACATGGGAGCACACGTCTGGCACTGCTGCTGAGGGAGCTGGCAGAGGGAAACTTGCAGAGAACGGGGGGAGAAGCCTGGCAGGGTTCATCGGGGATGCTTCGGGCCAGAGCCTGGAGATCCTCATTTTTCAGAGCTGCCTTTTGCTCTTCCAGCCACCCCATTTACTGCAGCCCATTTATTCATGTAAGCAAAGCTTTATAGGATTAAGGTGGCTTGTCTAAATCCAGTCTTCAAATGCAGGAGGGATTTCCCAGCAAATGCCTATCCCATTTGGAGACCAGACACTTTTGTGTGAGCAGTCACCCCGTGTACTCCTCCTGCAGCCAGTACTGCTGCTCTGGTCCTGGCCTAAACCTGACAATCCCCCACCACACTGGCCAGGCCCTCACAAGGACCACAGAATGCTCTGCCCAGCTTCTTACCATTTGGGTACCACTTCCCAGATTGGAACATTTTATATCTTCTATGGCCACCCACTGTGAGGTTTGCTGGCTTAATCCTCCACTAGGACTACACAGATGCATCACATGGAAGGGAACAAAACCCTCCAAAAATGTGTCCCTCCTGTTTTAGCTGCCACCCCACACAGCTGTTTGGGGCCCAGCAGGTCGTTACAACATAGGCTGACCCCACTGCCATGCCCCATCCCCGGTGTGACACATGCCCACCATGCTGAACTCTCACTAAGCTACTCATGACCCCATGTGGGATCAGGTGTCTGGGAGCTGGCAGCCCACAGCACTGAGCAGAGATGCTGCCAGCCTTCACTCCTGCTGCCCTCAGTGAGTGGGGGTTCTCCTGCTTCCACGAGTGCTGGGACCTCTCCCCCACCTCATGATCCCCTTTGCCAATGCAGTTTGTTGGCCTGGTTGCAGGCACGTGCTGTGGAAGGAGAGAGAAGCTGCAGGGCTTTATCACCTGCCCCCAGACGACCCATGTTCAAGAGAGCCCTGCAAAGAAACTCTCCATGACCAACCACCCTGCCTGCTTTAACTCCTCTGGGCACGGAGACCTGGCACAAAAATGGGACAAAAGCCCCGTTCTCAGTGTAAATGCCAGGGAGCATTTGCTTCAGCTGTGGAAAGTGGTAACAGGACTCCTTTCTCCTTCCTGCCATACTCACCTTAGGTTGACCTTCCATTTCATAACAGTGCAGTCGCTCCCCCCTGCTGTGAAGATGTGACGCCCATCGTAGGAGCTGGCAAGGTCAGAGGCACCATCCGGGTGGCAAATGAAGGCTGAGGACTTGTGGGGGTTGCCATCAACAGGCAAAATCTGCAAGCCCACCTGTAGAGAGAGAGAGAGAGTCTGGGAGGGCTGGGGGTCCCACAGGAGGCCTGGGGCACTGCACACTGGGGCAGCGCTGCCTCCTCCTCCCGGGAGCTCGCTCAGCTCTCAGGCAGGACCAACCTATACATGGTTTCATCTCCAGTGAAATTCCTGAAGGACCACCAGCCCTGCAAATATTGGCTCTTATACAGCTGGGGCAGGTGGGGCTCCATACCTTGTCCTTTGTAATGTACACCAGGTAGTGCTGCTTGGGGTCCGCAGTGCTTGTCGTTGGGAGGATTTGTATCTTCTCCAACGGGGAGCCGTAGGTTGGTCCCAGAAGGGTCTTTCTAAAGGCAAACAATGTATTTATCCATTCTAGGGCTCACAAAAACATATTCCCTCTCTAAACAGCTGCTGGGTGGAAGGATGGGTAGATCTGGGAGGTGAGGGGGTGCAAAGGCTTTGTACTGCTGGCTGAGAGAACAGGATAGGACAGGGTCCCTGGCTAGAAGGGACCACACTGGGAGCCAGAAATTATTTTAGTACTCAGGGATTATTGTGCATTGCTCATCTGGACTCCTGTCTCCTTATCTGATGCTGAACAGCCATGTCTCAAGTCCAACATGCTGAGCAGGCCAAGACCCACCTGAAGCCACAACCTTACTAGATGACATGGCAGTGAACAGCAGAGTGGACACAAGTGACTAGGGGTCCCTAGAGCCATCCCAAGATCTGCGTCACAGATGTACAAACACATTCTCATGGTGGGAATAGGGTGGTCATTAGACCAAGAACACGGACTCAGGATGGGACTCCTGGGCAGGTGTAGGCCTGAGTCAATCCTCTACCTGCACATCTTGGTCGTCGTGTTGAGGAGCTTCATTTTGTAGCAGTTGTTGGCAGTGAGGATGAAGGACTCGGTGCTGAGCTGTGGGTACCAGGCCAAGCACAGGGGCACCGCACTCTGCTCCACCCGGTCCCTGTGTGTGACCACCAGGTGGTCCTTGATGCTGCTGCTCAGGTCATATTCAACCTGAAGGGAAGACAAGGACACAACTGCGGTCTGCCAGCACCCTGGCCTTGTGGATTACCTGGATCTATCATCTCTTGGAGAAGCCCAGAGTAGCAGAGCCTCAGCCCTGAGACCAGGCTAAGAAACAACCTCCAGCAATGGAGCTGGTGGGGAGAGGGTTGGGAGCCACAGAACCACACGTGGAGTCTCCCTTGATGTTCTTGTCCAACCCCACCACTTTGACCACAAATCTTTACTGCCCATTAGACTTTCACATCCACCCACCAGCTGCCGGTCCTCCCCGAGGCTCAGGAGCCTGGGCTCTTTGCTATCAGCCTGGACCCCAAAGAGGATGTTCTGGATGGGTTTGTAGTGGGATTCCAGCCCTGCTAGGTGTTCCCAGCATCTGCGCCCATCTTGCAGGACTTTCTTGTAAACGATCACTGAGTATTTCTCATCCTGCAATGACAGCACAAAGGTCAACCAGCCACGATCCCCACACTCATCCCCTGGCTTGGGGCTTCCCCTCTGGGCTTAGCTCAGCCCTTTCCATTTTGGAGTCCCATGAGGAGGTTTAGAGTCACAGCCAGGATAAAACTCTGGGCCAGATTTGGGCATCTGCTCCCAAGGGCAGCACCACAGCAGCACCACAGCTGGCTGGAGCATGCAAACCATCCCCTGCTGTGCTCACACGAAGGGGCAGTAAATCAAGTTCTGTCATTCCCCAGAAACCCCAAGGAAGATGCTTCCCACTGCTGTGTCCCAGCATACGTGCAGGAAAGGGGAATCTTTCCTTTGAACAGATCGTCACCAGTTGCTACAACCTCTGTGCCAAACTGCCTCAACACTGCCTTGACACTGAGACACGCCATGGAGGGAGCAGCCCCCCGCACAGAGCACCAGCCAGGAGGAAATCCCTGCTCCAGCCCTTCCTACAGATGGATTCAGGGCTAAGACTTGTCACTAAAGTTAGCGATGGGACGCTGCCAGCAGCGGCTCTGCAGAGCAGCTGGGACCGGTGACGTTTTTACAGAGTGACTCTTTGAGCCAGGAAAAGCATTTCAGAGTCACGAAGCCCCGGGGGTGGAACAGCCCTCCGTGCCTTGCAGGACGGCCAGCAATTCCCAGTCCCTCCCAAAGCTGCGGGACGAGCAGCGCGTGTAAATCACCGAGCGGAAAAAACAAGCTTACAGCGGTTGCGAGGTACTGGGAATTGTGAGAGAAGCTGATGTGAGTCACGGGACCCTGCGAGAACCGGAGTTCCTTGCAGCTGGACTGCAGGGAAATCGCATCGAGGATGTGAACGCTTCCATCGGTGAAACCAGCGGCCAGAAAATAACCTGGAAAACACACCAGAAAACTCTCACGGCACTGCGGCTCCTCCTGGGAAGCCCAGGGCTTGGCACACGGGGAGGTCACGAGGCCAGGATACCTTCAGGGTCGTAGGATAAGCACTGGATGCCGGCCTCAGGGAATATCCTGCTAGCCAGGTACTTGGTGTGCTGATAGTCCCACACCTTCAGCAGCCCACAGTGACTCCCCACGGCCACCAGTGTCTGCTGCGGGTGACAGGCGATGGCACTCACAGCTTTCTTCGCCTCTTCCAGGACTTTTTCAAAGTCTGCGCTGTCTGTTGCAACATGGAACACGGTTGCATCAGAGGTTGAAAGGATAAAGTTCCTGTTTAGTGCGAGAGAAACAGAATTTGATGAATCAGACTCGCTGGCTCATGTCCCTCCAAGCTATATTACACATCAGCCTCTTTTTGCAACTGAGTTGGATAATCCTTATATTTTGTGATATGCAATAGGCAAACGCTCCTCGACCTGGAGGGCAGGTGGTGCTTTGTATTCGTGACCTGGGAAATTGCCACAGGAAGATTCTGGAGCCAGGTCCATTTTCTACTTGGCTGGGCAAGACAGAAGATGAATGACATCTGGGGAGCTTTTGCTGTTTGCAAGTTACTGGTGTGTGAGACAGACAAATGAGCGATTGAAGATACTCTGAATGGTCTTTTCACGTCTCCACGCCACCATTGTCACTGGCTCCACGTTGACCACCCTGCCACTGACAAGTTTCAGTCCCACAGTGCAGACGGGGTGGTTCCTGTCTGCTCACCCAACACAGCAGAGAGGGTCTCACTGTGGGACTGGGCATGTGTGAAGCAGACATCTGCTTAATTATGCACAAATATGTATAGTTTCAGTCTGGCTGAGGTCTGAGGGTCTGGACCCAGTTAAAGGGACAAGAGAGGACCACACAGAAATCCCAGACCGGTTTGGGTACGAAGGCACCTTAAAGCTCATCTTATTCCAGCCCACTAGACCAGGTTGCTCCAAGCCCCATCCAACCTGGCCTGGAACAGTCCCAGGGATGGGGCAGCCACAGCTTCTGTGGACAACCTCTGCCAGTGCCTTACCACCCTCACAGTGAGGAATTTCTTCCATATATCCAACCTAACCCTGCCCTCTGTCAATATTAAGCCATTCCCTCCTTGTCCTGTCATTCTACACCCTGGTCCAAAGTCCCTCTCCAGCTTTCTTTGAGCCCTTGAGGTACTGGAAGGAGCTATAAGGTCTCCTTGGAGTCTTCTCCAGGCCAAATCGTGGAGCTGCACAAACAGATGTGTGGCTGCCTGAGTGGGCAAAAGCAGCCTCTTTGCCAGCTGGCCCGTGACAGCCATCACTTCCTGCACGTCTGGCCCAGGTGCTGATGGACTCTGTGCCTCTTTTGGGCCTTAGTTGGGCTCTCCAGCCACTCCTGATCCCACCAGCCTGCTGAGATGAGCAGGCTCAAGGTTTCCCCTTTGATTTTCTGCCTTTTTCGCTGCCTGGAGCAGCTGCAAGCAACAGGAGCCTCCAACCCAGGAGGAGGGATGAGACAACAGAGACCAGAAAGAGGGAAACCAAACCATTCCCCAGGGCACTGCTCCAGGCTGGAGAGGAATCTGTCCCACATGGCTCTTTGGAAAACACGTGCGGCTGAGAAAAGACCTTGCCAGGAGAGCCTGAACAGGAGTGACAGACATATGGTTTGCAGGCTGGATGGAGCCACACAACAGCTTCATCTGGCCTGCAGACTCCCTGTAACTCCTCAGGCACAGCTACATCACAGGGAGGGACAGAGAGGGACTGGTGACCAGGCTGGGGCTGTCCCAGGCTCTTGAGTCGAGGTGGTGCAACCCAGCACTGGTGCCACTGCCCCAGTCAGCTTGGCAAGCCATGATAAAATCCAACTGGATATAGCCATCCATGGGAGGGGTTTAAAGGGGGGATTAAGGGGCCCAGAGAGAGCTGGAGGCTCGGCATTAGCACTGCCTGGTGTGCCGGGTACGTGACAGAGAAGCTGATCATCACCCTGCCTGCACTGACACCGTGCCTGTGCCAAGGCATCACATCAAGTTCAGAATTTAGGATGTGCTGGAGCCCACCTGGAGTTTGCAGCTGCTGGGAGATACCTGTGATCTGCAGGCAGAGAGGGATGCCCAGGAGACACTCCCTGCTTCTCTCTGGCAGGCAGGTAGGACAAAAACCCCAAATGAAAAGGGGAATAAAGGGGCACGTTGCTTTCCATCCTGCCTCCCTGTCCCTGTCCTGCCCAAAAGCCTGGGCACAGGGTTGAAACCTGATCCAGACCAGGCAGAAGCCCACAGAGCAGCTTTCACCGACCATCTCCCCAGGTCTCACTGACACCTCCCCAGGTCTCACTGACACCTCCCCAGGTCTTTCAGCTGCAGGGCAAACACAGGAGAGGACCTGGGTTTATAAAGAGACACTCACCTGGCGAGGAAGGGCCGGCTCCTGGCTGGCAAGGCATCAGGAGGATCACGAAGGGTTGTGGAGAAGGAGAGGGACCGAATGGGCCCCACTTTGCTGTGGCTGTAGAGGCTGAGCAGCAGCAGCTCCCCATTGAAGAACTTAACCTGCCCTTTCACATCACCTGTTACTATACAACTACAAGGAAGGGAAAGTTATTAACCAACACACTGACTGACAACGGACAAATGTTTCTTGCCTAGCACCCTTAGGCAGAAGGAAATCTCTTCCCCGTTTCTTGGCACAAGCACACGAGCAGAGCCCTGCACTGAGGTGTGGGGGAAAGCCCAGGGCTGTGCAGAAACCAGCGGCTCTGCTGAGACCCTGCCGTGTCCCTGCCCTGTCCCCAGGGCTGTCGCGGTGTTTGGTGGCTGTCTGCTCCCTCTGCCGGTGACGGCCAGGAGGCTGAGCCAGTGTCTGAGCCACCCCAGCAGAGCTGGCATCACATCACCGTGACTTTTCCACCTTATTCTTCCCCCCCAGCCAAATCCATTGCTGGAAAATCACACGCAAACCAGCAGCACTTTCCTCCACAGTTTTCCTGGTCCTAGCATGCTGCCAAGTGAGTTAAAACTCCAACACTTGGCTGTAGTTCATCAACGTTATCTCTGCCTTTGCTGTGGCTGAGACACACAAGGACTGTACCCACAGCTGCTGTAAATGGCCTCCTCGTTACCTCTCCAACACCTGGAGCACAGTGAGACTCTCCTTCTGCACAGACACCATTTTGGTGGGGGTCATTCCGAGAGGCCTGGCCTGCTGCTCATGGGGGTCAGTTCGGGGATCGACCGTATCCCACACCACCACCTTCCCGGCCGAGGTGCCCGTCAGAGCTTGGCAGTTGTTGAAGTGGAAAACCGACTGGCTGAAGCGTCCAACCGCACTCCTGAAGGTCTGCGGGGAGAGCAGCGAGGCCACGGGTTCATCCCGAGTGATGGCTCTGCCCTCCCCAAGCAGAGATGCTTTTGCTTGGCCCTCACGTGACATTCCCTCCCTGTCCCACAGCAGGACCATCAGAGACAAGAGCCCCAGCAGAAGATGCAGTGAAACATCCTGACCTCAGCTCAGGCAACCCTGGCTTGTCCCTTCAGGAGATTGAGAGGGACAGGCTGGTGGTTTTGGTTAGGGAGATGGGAAGGGGCAGGGCTGCTGCCAGGAGGAAAGCCAAGAGGGGGACATGCTGTGGTCCCCCTGTGCTCACCTTGTTGCTCAGGGAGGGTGCTCCGTACTGCAAACCAGCATCTCCCTGGGGAAAGGAGAAAATCCAGGACAAGGATTTGGGAGCTGTGCCAGCCTGTTCCCTTTCCCTCTTCTGGGCACTGGCACCGCACTGTGGTGATCAAAGCAGGGCTCTTGAGGCAGAAAGGCTCTCCAAGACCTTCCAGAGAGCACAAAAACACCCTCTCCCTCTACCTGCTCCTCTTCCAAAAGCTGCTGACTGGCACGAGGCACATGAAGGGCCCACAGGAAAGCAGGGTGGGAGAGGAGGAGAGCATCCCTGCCACAGCTTGGACTGACCCAGTGTGGGAATAGAGAGAGGGCTACACTCTGCCAAGGCCACCCTGGAGTCTAGAGAGGGCAGGGAGTGGGGAGGGCAAGGTGGGTGAGGGCAGGGGCAGATCTGCAAAAAGCAAAGTGTGACCCCAGTCATGGGCAGACACGTGGCCCCACAGCCCACGCTGCCTCTCCAGCGTGTTCCACCCTGCCACCTCCTTTCTGGCACCAGAAACACGACTGCCCATGTCCCTACTTACCCACAGGTAAAATATCACCTGGGTTTTGCTGTTGCTGAGAAACTCATGGGGATCCTGAGGGTTAAAAATTACATAATCCTGAAATTCAAAGGTGAGAATCGCATTAGCACCAAGCTGAGTGACGTTTTCTGCTTATTCTTCCATGCAAAACATCTGCTTTTATCCAAAACCCACTTCTCCACCTGCCCTGGACTGAAAACAGAGGCCAGATTGCCTGTGCTCCCTACTCTGGCAGTAGGGACACCCCCTCGGGGTCCCCTCTTCACCCTGTGTCTGTCCGGCATCAGAGGAGCAGGGATAACCCTCTGGGATGCTCCACCACATTGGGTTACCCCAGGGATGGGGTGTGATCCTCCCTCCAGTACCCAGCAGCAGCCCCATACTGGATGGGAGCAGGTGGGGATGGGGCTGCCCAGTTCTGCCCAGTTGTGCCCAGTTGTGCCCAGATCTGCCCCCCTCAGCCGTGGTCTCTCACCTGATAGCCAAACTCAGGCCTCAGCTCTGTGCTGCACAGGGGTTTCTCTGTGGGCAAAGTCCACCTCCAAACACAAACTCTCTAGGAGAGAAGGGAGGAAAAGCCCAAACAACACATGTGGCTTTCTGGGAGCTTGGGGGAGCCAGGTGAACCCCATTATCCCCCTGCTGCAGGGGATGGTGGGGCATAAGGGACTGGAGCAGAGTAAAACCTAGCATGGCCTGGCACCAGGGAGATGAATTTCAGGAAATAATGCTGGAAATTGCTTCCATGAAAGTGATGAAGTCAGAGGCTTTTATCCCAAATTAAGATGCATTTTCTCAACTCTGCAAGCATTCACTTTAATGAAATCCAGGTTTGTCTTCCAATGGCTCAGCAAAATCAAGGCTTCACTCTGCAAACCTCCTCTCCCCATCTGAATTCCCCCTTCCCCTGCGCTGCACTGGGAAAAACTTCCAGGGCTCTACCCTGGAAAGCTGTGGAAGAGGAGATGCTCTCTGTACCTGCACTGTGCCAGCACCAATGGTCACCAAATACTTTGCATCCTGGGAAATGGCGATAGCACAGACCCCGTCCTCTGGGTGGCTCTCGAAGATGGTGTGCACAGGGACCCTACAGAGCAAACACCTGCTGGGGGCTCAGACAGCACAGGGGGTTCAAGGCAATCACTTGGCAAAATCTGTGGCGCAGCCCACCCTGTGTGGAGGAAAGGATGTAGGAAGGGAGGGAAGGAGGGAGGGAGGGAAGGAGGCTACAAACACCAGAGCTGCCATGGGAGCAGCAGGCGCCGTGGCTGGTCCTCAGTGTCCCCTCCATCCCTTCCTACCAAGTAAGTGGTGCTGGGAAACAACTTACTAGGGATTTTTTAAGAAAATACTACAGCTTAGAGATGTGATGTACTTAGTCTGGGGGAGTTCAGCCCCGTCTCATTGCCCTGTGGGTGTGGGTGATATGAGGACAATGAAGCCCTGGGTTTGGTTTTGCTTTAGCTTTAGTCCACCCCTGTGTTCTCCCATTTCACTCTTAGCTGAGGCTGGAGTCAGTCCTAAGTGATTTACTGGACATAGGGGGTTTCCAAAGAGGAAGTTCCTGGGAGCTTACCCGGAGAAGGAGTCCCACACAATGATCAGAGCGTTTGGCCCTCGGTCAGCAGTCGCAACCCAGCGCTTGTCCTCGCTCACACACAGGCAAGAAATGACATTTGCATGGCCCTGGGAAAGGGAAGCAGCAAAGTGCCTTGGAGGCTCCAGAACTGGGGCTGTTTAAAGCATCCATCAAGCTGCTCTGTTCGTGAGATCACTGCTGCAAACCCCACACAAAGTGCCCTCCACCACCACGTGTTGGCAACTGCAAGAACCGCGTGAGCAAACCAACACACCCCTTTGCACAGGAAAAGTTGTAGGTGACCCCTGAGCACCAGGAAAGAAAGGGAGGGAAAGAGACTGGGAAAAGGGGAGGAGGAGGAAGGAGACACATGGGTTGTGTGCCAGACCTGCAGGTGGTACTGCCTGTTCCTCAGGACATCGTGGATGACCACTGTGTGGGAGGAGATGTACAGGAGCACCTGGTCCTCCCCGTCCATCAGGCTGTGCACAGCCAGGCTGCTGTTGTAGCCAAACACCCAGGACAGGTTCTGCAGGGAAGAGGGAGATCCTGGCTCTTAGCAAACAGGACAAAAAAGCCACACAAGGTCTATGGGGTGGTAGAAGAGAGCGAGGTGGGAGCACCGAGTGCCCTGTGGATCGTCACGGTGGCACTGTGCCCGCTGGTACTCACAAGAGAGTGAGGGCTGCTCTCCCTGTCCTTCTGGAACAGCATCCCTGGCTTGGCTGCCCACACCAAGCTGGCAGAGCCATCACGCTGGGCGTCCTTACTGCTCCTCTGGTGTGTGTCCTGCTTCCTGCAGCCTGAGTGAGGGCTGGAAATGGCCCCCTCCGGCTCAGAGAGCGCTGGGGGTGTTTTAGGGGGCCCATCACCCTTCAGGCATGATGTCCTAGCAGTGTCTTCCCCCAGGGCATCCTGGCTCCCAGCCCAGGTGCTGGGCAGGGTGTCTAGAATCCCCATCCCTGAAGGAGGTGATGGGGAACACAATGGTATATCTGCTCCAGCATCCTCTGGTGGTCCTTCCTTCTCCTGTGCAGCAGCAAGGGGATCCTTGGAAAGGGAGAGAGATTTTGGTGGGTGCTGGCTCCTGGGTTGGTCTGGCTGGGGACCAGTGGTGGGAATGAACCCCAGCACATCTCAGATCCAACCTACACCATTCTCAGGGCAGACACAATAACAAGACACTCCTCTGCTCCTGTCCAAACTGCCTAAGGATTTGTACTAGCAGAAAAAAAATTCCATGGAAAGTTTCCCAACAGCTGCTGCTTCTCTTTCTGCACATCTAAGCTCAGCCTCTTTGCACCTCCTCAGCATCCTGTGCCTCACATCAGAACCTCCTCAGGGAGCTCCTATCACCTGGGCTAAGATGCCAAGGTTTTCCTCCAAAACTAACCTGTAGGTCCTGTGAACTCTGTCCTTTCTGATGTCCATCCCCTGACTATCCCCCAGCAATGGTTATTCATTGCTGCAACAGGGCACACATCACGGGTTGGAGAGGGAGCAATGGCAAACTGAAGTTCAAAGCAGAGGAATCAGGTCCTGGAACTGGGGCTGAGCTGGCTGTGAAGGGCTCTGCAGCAATTCCAGACAGAAAGACAGGCTAAAAATCCCACCACCACCTTCCTCAGCCCCTCACCAGCCTGGCAGTAAATGTATTAACCAGCCCTGGGGGGTCAGAGCTGGCAGCAGCCCCGGTCAGGGGTTCCCCAGTCTGACCACTGACCACTTGATCTTGTTCTTGGGATCCACACCAGCTTTTGCCTCTCCGCACTGGACTCCTGGATTTCCCATAGCAATCTCTCCTGCAAGGTCTAAGCCCCCCTTGGACAGTTCCAGGTTTGAGGGAGGTGAGATAACATTTCATTCAGCACAGGGAGGAGCTGGGTTCCCTCCTGCTCAGGTGGCTCCAGGCAGCTCAAGTGTCAGCAAATACTGATGGCTGGACTGAGGCTACACAGAAATGGTACCTCTGCCAAGCCCCCCAGACCCCTCCCCTGGGATGTCTTGGGGTAAACCACATCTGGAGACACTACCCTGGAGCCAGAGGCTCTGTTTCCATCATATTTTGCCCCAGACCTTGTCTTGGGCAGGACTTCCCGTGGCACTGCCCTCACCTGCTCACCCATCTCCTGAGCCGTCTGTCTGTCCTGGGACATCCTTGAGCTCGTTGCTTATTCCTGGTCTTCCCTCAGTGGGCTCCTCCGGTGTAACTTTACAGGAACCATCCACCTGCACCTGCTCTCTCCTTCCAGGGAGCTGGGGTGTGGAGATTCTCTGGAATACTCACACACACAGTCCCCCAGGGTCTGGCTGCACCACAGCGACCTGGAACTGTGCATAGCAGGAGAAAAGGGCACCTGTGAGGATGGGAATCGGGTCCCAGAGGCCCTTTTCAGCTCAAATAACACTCCCACTGAGCACAAGCAAGCCCAGCACAGCTCCAGTTATTCCAGCTGAGCCCAGGGTCCCTCCCCATCCTCCCGAGCCGGGTGGGGACTTTTCCCTTTGGATGGGGTTTTGTCCCAGTCCCCATAAGCAGCCAGACAGCTCCTGGACGGCAGCTGCTTCATCTCCAGCTTCACGGGTCTGGATTTGAGCCAACAACCAAAACCTTGAGCATGGAAAACTTTCACGGGAGCGGGAAGGGGCCCTGGGAAAACCCTCCCCTGGTCCCGGCGGGAGCTCGGGAACAGCCGCTCGGGGACCCCGCGGGTGTCACCGGGGTCACACAGAGCCCCTTCCAGGCCTGGAGGCTCCGCTGGGACCCTCTCGCTCACCGACACACCGATCCCCGCGTCCCTTCGGCTCCGGCCGCCGTTCCCAGGCAACGGCCGCACCGGCGGCACCGGCTGCGCCAGCGGCGGCCCCGGGAAACAGCGGGGACAGCGGCTGGAAGGGGAGACAAGGGGGGCTCTCCTCACCCCCCCCGGCTGCAGGGAGAGCCGGCACTGACCCCCCCGCCCAAGGCAGGGACCTGGAGGGGGGACACACCGAGCCCTTCGCCCTGCCCGAGCCTAAATCCCGCTCGTGGCTGTGGCAAAGCCCCTCTTGGCATCGCCAGAGCCCTTTGGGATCAAACCCTCGCCCCGCCCCACCCCAGCAATGAGGGATCTTCACCCAGTAACCCTCCAGGGAATTGTAGGCAGCTGTGCTCCCGCGGCTCCTCTGAGCAGGAAATTCAGAGTCAAAGCGAGAAAAATCATTCCCCATCCCCTGCCAGGTCCCCCCACCATCCCCAACTCTCTACCAGGATGGCATTTGCACGGGGTACCCTGATCCCAGGGATCCCTCCAAGCTCTGGCCTCACCCCCGGAAGATAATCAGCTCCAATCACTCCCAGCCTTGCTGTTAAGCTCAAATAATAACAGTTTCTAAACTTAATATGTTTTTCCTTCTGCCCAGCAAGAGCCTGGCACCCTGCTGAGAGCAGGAAGGACTTCTGTTATCACCTCCCACTATCTCCCCCACCTGGAGAGGCTGCTCCAGCCCCTCCTCTCTGGCACAATCAGGGAGTTCTGCAGCTTCAGGAGGATTTGGTCCCTACCAAAGCAGATTTTGGTCCTTACCCCTCCCTGGGTAGGGGGAGAGTGGGATGCACCACCACAACTCCCCATCTCTGCCATGTGCAAGGAGGCAGCGTGCTCAGTGCATCAGGCTTGTTGAGACATAGTGCTTTTATTCTCACCTTTTAAGAGTCAACTTTTTGGGTCTGTTTCAGGTCTGTTAATCATTACAAAATTGCTCCTTACCTGTGATACATTACTCATGCCCCAAGTAGTTTATGAAGCACTATTGCAGGACTTGCACCTTACCTGGGCTCTGCAAGGTCAGGAGTTGTTATTCTGTGTCTGTGCAGGTTTGCATTTAACCCACCCAACTCTGACCCAAATAATAACTTCTAGGAGAATAGAGAGAGGCAACACTCAGTTTTATTGTTTTGGGAGAGTATTTTGAATTTCCACTGGAAACAAGCTTAAAACAAACCAGTCATCCCCGAAATCCCCTCAAACCTGCCTTGGGTTAGGAATGCTATTCCCCAATTTACTGTTCCCACTGAAAACACCCCAGGGCCAAGCACCTCTCACTCCCCCTGTCCCCATGGATGGAGAGGAGAAAGGGAAGCATAAAAAGGTAACCCCTGTCCTGGCTGGAACCAGGACAACACCCCAAAGCAACTCCCACAAATAAATAAAAAAAAATTACAAAAAAAAAAAAAAAAAAAAAAAAAAAAAAAAAAAAAAGACAGAGAGAAACCAGATTAGGAGCACTTTTACCCTAACTACATGAACTACTAAAAGTAAACAAAAGTAGAATTATAACCCCTATTCCTTATCTTACTGACTTAAAATAACTGGGTATTTCAAAAATCTTTTCAGTATGTTCAGTGACTTTAAAAATTGTGGTAATGTGGGGGAGGTAAAGTATCAAGTATTCCTTACCTGTCATCTACTATGAGAGGCATCAAAAAGTGCTCCAGAAGTTTTTAACAAATATTACAAGACATTCGGTGAGGAATTTTACAGGTGGGAAAAGGGAATGTTCCACTATCACCAAATAAGAGCATTTCAAGCTCTTCAGAGCCCGTATCAAGAAAAGTTTGGGTCTCTCTAGAGCCTTATCCTAAAGTGCTACAAGGTGGAAGAGATGAGAAGCGACATCTTGCAACTCTACACTGACAGCCAGTGCAATTCTGAATTGCAGGCAGGCCCTGCTCTGCCAGAACCCCTTCAGGCTCTGGGACCAGAGGTCACAGCAACAACTTGTGGGGAAGTTCTCAAACCAGATCAGAGTCCAGAAAGCAGGCACAAGCTTCAGCTTTATTGTTTTCCAAGCAATGGTCATCTTTGCAGGGGAATAATATTGCAGCTGAAAAAGAAAAGAGTAGGAGGAAACATGAAAATCTCAGTTCTCAAACAGGAGATCTGACATGGGATGAATCAGACCCTCCATAGTTCTCCTCCATTGGTTTCCTTCACCAGACAAACCAGCCCCTGAGACCTCCCCCTCCCATGGAACTCGACTCCCTGCGCTCCTGTGCAAAGCCTCCAGCTCCCAGTTTGTCATAGGGCACAGTGTCCCACCGAGGGCAGCACCCAGAGCTGGCCCTGCTCAGGAAACGTGTTCTGAGCTGCTGAAAGCTTCATCCCCTCTAGGAAGTGAAACACCAGCTCACCCCAGGAGGCCCTTCCCAGCCCAGCGCTTCGGAGTCAGCCCCACGTGCACCCTCCTGCCACCACGGAGCACAGTCACGCTCAGGGGTCTCTGAAAGGGAGGGAAAAAAATTAAAATTAAAAGAAATATTTCAATTTTCCATCAGCAAGTCAAATCTCTTCTTCCTTCTTTTCCTGAAGCGCCAGAACGTTAAGCCCAGGGAGCTGTTCTGCAGGAGCACCCATTCCTACTCCTGTGGCTGTAAGTGGAAGAAGAGAGTGCTTTGTGTGGAGACATTTCCAGGAAATTTCTCACTTCCACTGTAAAGCACTTGAGGCTGTGGCAGATTCTTTAGCCAGACCACAAGGGTGGCACAGCAGCGCTGGCTGCTGCTGCAGGAACAACATGATGCTCACAGCTAAGAGCACACACCTCTCAGCTCTCCCATCCATCAGCAATTAGCTCAATGAGAGAACAAGGCTACAACAGCACAGACTGAATCTGACACTGTTTCTGATGTGGAAATGATGATTCCAGAGATCCAAGTTCCATAGAAAAAGCTGTGGCTTACAGAGCCAGGCAGAGAATGAAGTCATGGCAGAAATGAGCTCACCCCTTCACTGTGCTGCACCACTGTGGCAACGTTCTGTAGGTTCTGGAAGTTGTTTGCGTTGACAGAACCAAACTCCACGATCTCATCATCAACCTGAAGTCCCTGGACAGAGAAAGAAGAAAGATGAGCATCTGCATTCTCCAAAGACATGTAATAAATAACACTGGGGGTAACACAGGAGCATCCCTTTCACCCAGCACAGAGTGCTGCTACAACACTTCTCACCACTCGGGCAGCTGGACTACATCACCCCCTCCCCATGTCCATAGGAAGAGGGAAGTACTCATTCCTCTGTCCTATTTTATGGGAAGAGAAATACTGAGGCTAGAATAATCAGTGAGGCGTGGGATGAGCTGTGTGGTGCCACAATACAGCTGAGAGAGCACTCCCCTTGTTCCTGTACAGCAACTATATTCACAGGACACCTCCGTGTGACCAAAGTGGGGACAACCCTAATCAACCCTGCAGCTTATTCCCACTAACTGACAAGAGACAGACCAAGCCATCAGCTACATTTTCTCTCTGGCTCCAGACAAAGCCTTCCCCAGGAGTTGTCCCCAACCTACCGAGACACTGGCAGGGGATCCCGGGGTCACGGCGTTCACTTTGGCAAAGGGCTGTGGCAGGCTCTGGTTCTGGCTCATGGCCTCTGCCAAGGCCTCTGCCTCATCCCTGGCTTGCTTCTCCTTCTCCCGGGCGTGCAGCTGGTGCAGAGCCTCCTCCACCTGCTTCATCAAGGCCTTGTGATCATTCTGCAGACCTGTGGGTGACAGACACCGTGAGCACACGAGGAGCAGGAGTGGGTTCCACCCAAGGCTTCTCAGCCCCTCCGCAGAGCCACGTTCTGGGTGTCTCTCTGAGCTCAGCAAGAACCTCTGCTGGTCCTGGTCTATCTGCTGGGGCCTCCTGCCAGCCCAGCAGATGTTTATCAGCCAAAATGAGACGCTGAGAAAACCACTCTACAAATTTTGGTAAACATGCAAGGGCAGCAGGGATGGGAGTGCCACGATCCCTGAGTGAAAGCTGAAGTTGTTTTTCCATCAAGTCACCTACTTTTACCTATGAAGAACAAAACCCCTTCCCAAAGACAGGGCACAGGGATGAAACAAATGCCAGGCTGTTTCTTACTCAAAGTTTATCCTACAAACACCCCAGAAAAGCTTTGCTGTACTGCACAGATCCCAAAGGGCTCCACAGCAGAAGCAGAATTTCCACGCTGCTGCCACAGCAACATGTGGACAAAAGCGTTCTACTGACTCAGCCAGATCCGGCAGCTCCGGGCACTGAGCAGAACCCCTGGGAAAAAGGCTCAGTGCAGAACCCCTGGGAAAAAGGCTCAGCGCAGGTAATTTTGAGGAATTACAAGGAGCAGGCTGGAGATGGAGGGGGTTGAGAGAATTAAGGGTGTAGCCACCGTTCTGGGGTGTTTACCCAGCGCAGGGGCCGGCACAGAGCTGAGGCCCTCCCGGGTTCCCGCACACCCCCCGGGTTCCCGCACACCCCCCGGGCTCCCGCACACCCCCCGGGCTCCCGCACACCCCTCGGGCTCCCGCACACCCCCCGGGCTCCCGCACACACTCCGGGTTCCCGCACACCCCCCGGGCTCCCCGGGCCCCCCGCGCCGTTCCCCGCTCACAGATGATGTTGTGCCGCGCGGTGCGCACTTGGTACAGGTCGATGTCGCTGCGGGGGAAGCCCTCGGCGTCCACCAGCGGCTCGTGCATCCCGACGCCCTTTTGCTGCGAGGGAAGACAAGGTTGGGATGGGGCCGGGATGGGGCCGGGAGCGCTACCCGGCCCCTCGCTTCCCCCCCCCCGTCCCGCCGCGCCCCCGGCACCAACCCCCTCCAGCAGCTCGTAGCAGGCCTTGATCTGCGCCTCGATCTCGTCCTTCCTGCGCACCAGCTGCTGCACATCGCTGACGGTGACCGGGCGGCCCCGGCCGGGCTCCGCCATGGCCGGGACGGGCGGGGCGGGCGGGACCCGCAGCGATGGCGGCCGGGACGGGCCGGGGGGCGGGGCCTGAGCGGGAGGGGCGGGGCCCGAGTGCTTGGGCGGGGCCAGAGGCACGGGGTGGGCGTGGCTCCGCGGAGGGGACAGCGGTGTCACCGTCACGGGGTTACACAGCGCGGGTGGCGACATGGCGGGACACTGCAGTGTCACTGCCATAGGGCTACACAGCTCTGATGGTGGCACGTGGTGGCACAGCAGCGTCACTGCCACGGGGCTACAGAGCTGTGGCGGTGACAAAGGGGTGGCACGGCAGTGGTGGTGACATGGGGTGGCACAATGGCACAGTGGTATCAGTGTCGCTTGGATTACGCAGCTCCGGTGGTGACGTTGGGCAGCACAGCGGTGTCACTCTCATTGCGTCACACAGCTCTGATTGTGCCATGGGGTGGCACGGCGGTGGTGGTGACACAGCGGTGTCACTGCCATAGGGTTACACAGCTGTGGTAGTGCCACGGGTGACACAGCAGTGGCAATAACACTGAGTGGCACAGCTGTGATGGTGTCATCTGCTGGCACAGCAGTGTCACTGCCACTGGGTTACACAGCTCTGGTGGTGGTGACATGGAGTGGCAGAGCTGTGGTGGTGCCCTGTTGTGACCCTGTTCCTGCTGCTGGCCCTTCTCCAGCTGGTGCACACGTGCCGAGGTGGTGCATGGCATCCATGTCCCCCAGGGAGTGTGGCAGCAGGGGACAGCCCCACCACTAAACTCCTCCACCTATCCTCCACACCACTGGCACCCACCCAACTCCCCCATGCTCATCTTCCCTGGCCCTGCTGGTGGCCTGACTTGCCACCACTTCCAGCTGTGGGGTGTTAGTACACTGATATCTGCCCCAGCAGGGCCACCTCGTGTCTCCTCCTCCTGCTGCTCCCACATTTTGGGGCCCCTGACAATGCTGGGCTCACTGGAGACGCAAGTGGCACCCCACGCCCCTGTGCCCAGGCACCACACACACAGCTGGGCTCTGCAGGCTGTGCTGGCTCAATGCTGGCCGGGATGACACGTCCCCCCGATGGGGTGAATGTCCCCAGGGGCAGCAGGGGGGCAAGGGGATGTGCTGCTGTGGTTGCATCACCCACCATGGCCCAGCACCCACGGGGGCAGCAGGTTTGGCTGTGGGGTCATCAGAGCCTCACGTGCTGCACACCCACACCCTGCACACCCACACCCCTGCACACCCACACCCTGCACACCCACACCCTGCACACCCACACCCCTGCACACCCACACCCTGCACACCCACACCCTGCACACCCACACCCTCCACGTTTAACCAGCTGTGCCACAGCCAGAGTCGCACAGGACCCAGTGACATGACCCCCGTGTGTCACCCACCACCCCCCAGCCGGTGCTGGCAGTTCCCAGCCCAAACCAAACACATGCCTGGGTTGGTGGTGGGAGAAGGTGGAGCCGAGGAGGAGCCTCCCCGTCCCTCAGTATATTAAATGCCCTCCCAGACTTGGGCTCTCTCTGCTGCTGTCACATCGCCAGGTCACAAAAATGGTGAGGGGGAAGCAGATGGGAATTCAATTAAACATTCAGGGCTCCGTGGTGTGGGATGTCTCGAGAGCCTTAATCTCTACTTGATCTGGGACTTTTCAGTGACTGTGCTGGAATCAGAGCTGCTCCTCACTCCCTGACCTTTGGATTCAGCTCCCTGGGGGCTGCAGTACCTGACCTGTTAACGTCTCTCTTTTCTGATTCTCTTTCAGACGTCTTACACAGACAAGGGAGAAAAGGTAAGAGCTGAGTCGTGCCCCTGTCCTGCCCCACTGCCTGGCATGTTATACCCATTCGTTACTCTTTGATTACCTGGTAAAATCAGAAGTAAAACTGCTCTGGCTGGGCCTCACAAGCTCCTTGTTGTAAATTAGTATTAATAATTGAAATTTTTTTGTTTTCTTCTTGTTTGGGATAAGAGTGACAAATTGGAGATGATGAGTATTTCACAGTCAAATCAAAGCTTAAGCAGAATCCTCATTTCAACATTTATTTCCAAATGCTGCACCTTTTCATTGCCTTTTTCCCCTTTGAAGTGCTTCTGTCCACTGGTGACCATCACGGCTGGGTGGTGGTGAGCAGAGCAAAGGGGAATTTGTCCTGGCGCTGGTGGTTGTTTAAGAGCTTTTGGGGCAGAATCAATCTTTGACACAGAGGGGTTCATGGGTGGGCAGCCCGCTGGGATGACCACTTGTGGGGAGAACTGGGAGAACTGGGACCGTGGCTGTCGCTCCAGGCGAGCTGGGGCTTTGTACCTTCTACCTGCAGTGCAGGATCCTGTGGGACTTGACTGTAAAGCAGTCGGGGAAAGGGCTGTTTCAGGGTTGTTCCACCCAGTTAATTCAGAGGTATTTGCAGGAGACACATTTGTAGGGTCTCAGCTGCCACTTCTCCCTGCTCTGGAGCCAGGCAGTGCTGCGGGAAAGGTGGCGGTGGCAGCAGCAGCAGCAGCAGCAGCAGCAGCAGCTCTCAGCCCTGTTTCCCCTTCCTTTTAGCACGCACGAGGCCGCTTCATCCACTTCCACTCCATCACCTTCTGGGTCGGCAATGCCAAGCAGGTGAGAGGCGGTGGCTGCCGGGCACGTGTGGCGGGGGCACCTGCCCCAAAGGGACGGGGTGGACACTCTGGTATTGGCTGTCAGGGGGGCGGATCATCCCAGCAGCCCCTCTGGCCGGGATGTGCCGCTGTCCCGGGCCAGTCCCTGGCTCGGCGCCCGTGCCCGGGGCCCGTGGCCTTGGTGGCCCTTGCGCAAGGCGAGGGGCGGCTGCCGGGGGTGTGCGGGGCAGGACCTGGGATGTGCAAACCGGCACACGTGGCCAGGCTCGGGCTGTGGGCACCAGAGCCCACAGAGCTGTTCAGCCTTGTGGCGAGTTCAAAATCCCTCTGCTTCAAACTTGAACTGAGGTTCACCCAACCTTGCACAACGGGAGATGGGCAGAAACGTTTCCCCCTTGGTGGTGGATCTTGGTTGGGTTGGGCATTGGGTTCAAGAGGCTCTGGAGGCAGCGCTTCCCCCTGAATTTGGGAGTTTTCCTCAGTGTGGGCCCTTTCTTGCTTCAGCTTGCTCCCCTTGGGCTGCTGGAGGGACGCAGAGAAGCTGGGCTGGTTCTGCACACACACACACACACACATACACACACACACACACACACGTGCACATGTGTGACCTGCACATGTGTGACCTGCACATGCTGCAGTTGCTGTTCCCTGTGGGCTGTTGTCACTGCCCTGGCCATGGGGAGCCCTGTAGGAAGCAGGGGGTGCCCTGTGGGAAATGGGGACCACCAGCACCACAGCTTCATCCGGGGTGGCTCCCACCTGCCCACAGGCTGCATCCTACTACTGCAACAAGCTGGGGTTCGAGGAGCTGGCGTACCGGGGGCTGGAGACCGGCAGCAGGGAGGTGGTGTCACATGTCATCAAGCAGGACAAGGTAAGGGGGCTGGTACACCTGGCAGAGGTGCCACTGCCAGAATGGGGGAAGATGAGGTGGCGTTGGGCATGTGGGTGCTGCCGAACCCTGTTTGCACCATGAAACCCATCACCTGTTGAACCTCAGCCCCGGGCTGGGGCTGCAGCCCCACCGCTGCAGCTCCATCCTCACCTCTCCTCCTCTTCCTCGCCAGATCATCTTTGTTCTCTCCTCCGCTCTCAACCCAGGGAATGAGGGTAGGTGTCCTGGGTGGGGGGATGGAGTGGGAAATGGCCGAGGGGGAAGCAAAGCAGCCCTGCTCACCTGTGGCTGCTCTTGCTCCGGGCAGAGATGGGGGAGCACCTGGTGAAACACGGAGATGGGGTGAAGGATGTCGCCTTTGAAGTGGAGGACTGTGACTTCATCGTGCAGGTAGGCAGCCCCTCCACTCCCTCCTGCACAGCCCCCTGCAATGGTGAGGGGAGGCAGGGAAGGGCCTGGAGATGTCTCCCCCCAGCCCAGGGGAGCTGTGGCAGGAGTGGGTCTCTCTCCTTCTGTCCAGAAAGCCAAGGAGCGTGGAGCTGTGGTGGTGAAGGAGCCCTGGGTGGAGCAGGACAAATTTGGGAAGGTGAAGTTCGCGGTGATCCAGACGGTAAGCGGCAGGGAGAGTGGGGCCCATGGGGCAGGCTGGGCCTGAGAGGTCCCAAAATAAACAAGGCCACCACACAACCACTTTCCCCCCTTGCAGTATGGTGACACCACCCACACCTTGATAGAAAAGCTCGACTACAAGGGCCTGTTCCTACCCGGGTATCACCCCCCCCTCTTCAAGGATCCCCTGCTGGCCAAGCTGTGAGTACTTTCTAGAGGGTCCTGCCTGGCTCTTTGCCACCGTGTGCTGGTGGGATGGATATCCCGCTGAGGAGCTGGACAGGTCCCCACTGCCTTGCCCTGGAGCCCCTCATGGCATGGGGTGCCCCTGAGCTGGGCTGAGACCCCTCCCCGGTTTCCCCCCACAGACCGAGTGGCAAGCTCAGCTTTGTCGACCACGTTGTGGGGAACCAGCCTGACCTCCAGATGGTCCCAGTGGCGGACTGGTAAGAGTGGGGAGGGCTGGTGGGAGGTGGGATGGAGCGACAGCACCGCTCTGCTGCTCTCACCACTTCCAAGGAGTGGCTGAGGCTAATTAAGCCAGAGAGAGCTTCGTTAGTGCAGGGATGGGGCGAGAGGTTGAGTGTGCCCTTTGTGGCCTGGGCAGGTACCAGAAGAACCTGCTCTTCCACCGCTTCTGGTCGGTGGATGACAAGCAGCTGCACACCGAGTTCAGTGCCCTGCGCTCCATCGTGGTCACCAACTACGAGGAGACCATCAAGATGCCCATCAATGAGCCGGCGCCTGGCAAGAAGAAATCCCAGATTCAGGTGAGCAGATGCTGGTGGTTGATCCATCTGGATGCCTCCATCTCTAGGTGGTGGAAAAGGGACCAAGGGTCAGTGATTTGGAGCAGATCTGCTGTGCTAAGGTGGTTGCTGAAAGGCAATCCTGGCTCTGCCCAAACCCTGGGGGAGCCACCGGGCAGAGCCAGTTTACCCCTGATCTCATCAGCAGTGTCTTGCTGTCATTTCATGGTCCCCCCAAGCTGATTTTGCCTTCATGTTTTAGAGCCCACACCCATCCCTTTGCAGTTGCAGCTGCTCTGTCATTAAAATGTTATTAAAATCCTTTCCCTGTAGGAATACATCGACTACTACGGAGGGGCCGGAGTGCAGCACATCGCCCTGAACACCTCCGACATCATCTCGGCAGTGAGTGCCCCCAGGAACCCCCTGCCCCAGCCTGTCCTGCCCCAGCACCTCTGGGCACAGCCCTGGCACAGGGCAGGGGTGGACTGTGACCCCAGCAGGGTGTGAGGACATGGGCAGAGCGAACTGGCTCTGCGCCGTGGTTGTTTTACAACCAGGATTAACTGCCCAGTGAGTCCCTGCAAAGGGGCCTGAGTGCAGCTGTGAGATGCTGGCAGACACCCATCCCTCCGGCTTAAAGCAGTCGGGGTCTGCAGGGCCCCCAGTCCCATCTCCATCCCTGGGCTGGGGGGCCTGTGGGAGCTCGGGCAGCCAGGGCTGATGGGCTGAACCACCAGAGCTCAACACCCACCCTCAGCTGGGGCAGGGGCACATCTGGGTTGAGCTCTGCTGCTGCTGAGTGGGGTCTGGGCTCCTCTCCAGACCAAAGGGCCCCCAGAGGTATGGAGGGTCAGGTGGGATGAAGCATCTTTGCTTGCTGGTCAGCTCCCTGCATTGCCTGGAGAGGGCAGCTTGGGCCCTCACATTCCTGGTGCCCGAAGTGAGATGATGAGGTTGACTAAAATCATGGGAAAGCATCTGGCACCAAACACTGCCTGTCCCAGGCCATCCTCCAGGCACAAACCACTCCCAAAGTGACCCACGCCGGGTCTCCTGTGCCTTGCAGATCACCAACCTGAAGCAGCGGGGCATGCAGTTCATGGACGTGCCCTCCAGCTACTACCAGGTGCTGCGGGAGAGGCTCAAAACTGCCAAAATCAAAGTGAAGGAGAACATTGACAAGCTGGCGGTGAGTCAGAGTAGCCTGGGAGGGAAAAGGTCTGCTCAGGGCTGGACTGGATCCTCAGTGTGTTTTGCAGAGACAGGAGTGATGCAGAGACACCCCCTCGCTCCTCTGTGGGTCTTTGAGCTGTTGTCCTGTTCCTTTTCTCCAGGAACTGAAAATCCTGGTGGATTTTGATGAGAAAGGCTACTTGCTCCAGATCTTCACCAAACCAGTTCAAGACAGACCCACGGTGTTTCTGGAGGTGATCCAGAGGCACAACCACCAGGTGGGTGCGAGGATCTCACGATGATCCTGGCCGGGAGCCCTCAGGGCCATCGAGCCCCATCCCCAGCCGGCTCTCAGTGCTCTTTCCCAGCCAGTTCCAACCCCCCTGGTCTGGAACGCTGTCGTCTCCACAGGGCTTCGGCGCCGGGAACTTCAAGTCTCTGTTTGAAGCAATAGAAATGGATCAAGATGCCAGAGGAAACCTGACCATCCTGGAGCCCAACGGGGAGACCAAGCGCATGTAGAGGGTGTCAAGCAGCGCTGCCCTCGTCCCCAAAGAGCTGATTCCCAGGCAAGCTGGGAAACAGCTCATGGTTTGGGAAACAGCCCAGACCTAAGTGTCACAAACCCAGGGAAGCCACTGCCAAGCTGGACATGAAAAAGGACTCAACGCCGACCCCGACCCAGCCCTGGCGCTGCCCTCCGGTGACTTCCTGGGAGACGGGGCGTGGGAAATAGAAAACACGCTCTGAAAAAGCAGCTTAATCTGATCCAAACCATCGAATTCTTAACAAAAGGCAGATTTAAGGCATGTGCCAAAGACACTCAGCTATGGAGGGAGCCAGGAGAAACAACTGAGAGGGCTCAAATTTAGGCTATCCAAAGTTTTAATTTTAGCTCCGCGGGAAGCTGGGAAAGCACAGAGGTGTCTGCCTTTCTCTGCATCTCCTTTTGTAACATTTTGTTTTAATTGCTTTTAGATTCAATCTTGAATTTGGAGAATAAACAGTTTTAGGGTAGCTAACACACCGTGGAATGAGAATTAATCTAATTTACATATTTCAGCCTTCCCAAGGCAACAGACTTGCTCTAATACCTGCAAATTCCCAAATTAATGAAGGGTTGGGGTTTCTCCCACATTTCAAGCGGTGATTGCTGGCATTGGCAGCAATTGCTTGGCTCAGATCATGGCTGCACGTGCAAAGTGCCCTGTGGGCATCACTCTGGTGTCATCACTGTCCTTTGCACGGCACTTCCCTCACTGACACAATAAACCCCTTTTCTGGCACAGCCCCAGTGCCTGGAGAGTCCACGTGAGGGGCTGGAGCCCCTCTACCCCTTAGCTGGGGCTGCAGGTCTAGTGCTCCCCAAGGATTCACAATCAATCCAGAGCTGCTGAACATCCCGGGGTCTCCAGGGCCCACAGGTCTGCCCACTGTTGGACATCCTCCCTCCAAAGCCCTGCTGCTCCCCGTTTCCCAGCAGGGAAGCTGCTCAAACCCCGAGCCCTCAGCTCAGAACGGGCTCCTCAGACGTGAATCCTTCCACCATCCCAATCCATGCCCTTCCAGGCTGAGCCCTGCTGCCTCCTGCCCCTCCAGCACTGGTCACCTATGGAGTCCAAGAGCTGAGCTGGGAAATTCCCTACAGCCCAGGCTCTGTCCTCTCTCTCCCATCTCCTCCCCCACCAGCCATTCCATCTGTCTGCTCCAGGCACTTGTTTTTGCAAAGCTCAGAGAGGTCACTGTGACCTCCTGTGCCCAAGCTCAGCAGCTGCCCCTGCTCCCCCCTCCCACAGACCCCAGGGAGCAGAATTCAGTTCAGATTTCCCAGAATCATGGAATGTCCCGAGCGGGAAGGCACCCACAGGGATCATCGAAGTCCAGCTCCTTGCAAGTTGAATAAACTGATTTAAAAAGAAAGAAACCCCTGGCCCCAACAGCCTTACAGCAATCACCAACAGCTCGCTCATGGTTAAGGGCTTTTGCCTTCATAAAGTTAAATAAATAAATAAATAAATAAATAAATTAAAGAGGGATATGAACTCAGAGAAATCCAAGGCAGAGGCTGGAGGAGCAGGGACCCCTCGCCTGCCCTGAGGTCAGATGTGTCTGGCACTCCTGGCAGGGGGGCTGTGCTTCAGCTCTTCAGGGGTTGTAAGGATTTTTAATACTGGGAGGTTTTTCTTTAAGTTTATAGACTTGAATCACTCACATATTTCTTTCATGCAATATAACGTTGCTTAAGTTCCTTTCCTGCTCACCAGAACTGGTATTTTCAGTAAACTTTGCTGAAAACCAGTTCTTCTCACTGTTCTTGTTCTGGATCTGCCTCCTTGAGCTCTGACAGTTCCCAACACAGGTCTAAGAGCAAAAAGCTGCCCTGGCTATATATTAAGCACAACATGATTTTTCTGTAAGAAAAGTCAGTATATTTATGGTTTGCTTTATAAAAGTTACTATAATACAATGGTACATAGTATTCAATTCACAAAAATATGAACAAATATATACAGCATGACACATCCACAACAAAAACACTTTCTTCAAAACAAGATACATACTGGTGACAGATTCTATATGCACAAAACATCCCTAAATTCTTAAATTTGCTTAACGAAAGAAAAAGCAGAAATCCTAAATTTTTCAAAGCAGAGTTGTTGTTGTGTTGTTTTTTAAGAAACTTAAAAAAAATAAGTTTGTGGTTTGTTTTTTTTTTCCATTTATTGCAAACATTTGACCTGCCTACTTTTAAAGGAGGCCCTTGATTTCCATGCTGGGAATTAAAACAACCAGAAAACTGCAGGGATTGGGAGCTGGGTGTTCTTCCACTTTTAAAACTGCCCCGTTGTTTTAGAGTGTCCGTCTCGATGTGTTTCTTTTCACTTGGACAAATCCTACAGTGGCAATTAAGGAGGAAACTCATAAAAAAAACACAAATATTAAACTGAAAAAAAAATCCAGTTGCAAACCTGCTTAAATACATTTTAGGGTGTCTATTAGACTGTACACATTTCCTCGCTTGAAATAAATAGATTTTGCACATTAGGTTTCAGACTGAGGGGTCAGGGGAAAGAAGAAGCCTTGACTTGGCAATTTTTTGACTTCAGTTTCTTAATGCTTCTAATTTCATCTATTTATTTGACAAAAAACCCTCATATTTATACAGAATTTACATTATACAAAGCTTGACACAAGCTGTAAATGCCACCAGCTCCTTTGCTATACTCAGTCCTCCTTCCTCCCCACCTCAACGTGATTTAGAGCTGGAATCTGTTTAAAAAGAACTCCAAATTACAATAGTCACTTTTAATAAACTATTTACATGCTCTTGAAGTACAAAGAAATCAGCAAAAAAATTTCAACATGTTTCTACAAGAAACAGTGTTTGAAGAGAAGATTCTTGAGTTTGCTTATGTACAGAGGATGCGGGTTTTTTTTATACTTCAAAATCCTTTTTTTTTCCTTAAATTTTTATTTTATACAGAAATGCACTGAAATGATCCCTGAAAAAGGTCACAAAAACCAGAACTGAAACTACTGTATAATTTGTTGGAGTTTAAAAATGTTGGGTTTTTTTCTTTTCCTTGTAGAAATAAGCTGCTCTATACAATATAAATAACTGCAAGATGAGCCCCTTCCCCTCCTGGACCCCCGAGAGTCACAAATCAACTCTGGGACCAACCTGGGACTGCAGGTGGGTGTGACCTGCACGGATCCACCGAGGTGCTGAGCAGCACTTCCTACGGATGCCAACGTGGAGGCACCTGCACCCTGAACTCACATCAGCTTCATGTTGGGAAACTAAAGGTTTAAGCTCCTTTTCCAAAGTTTTGCACTGTTCTCCCGGGTGATTTCTCCGAGTGAAGAGGAATTTTGCAGGGAGCACAGTCAATGTGTCTCTCTCTCTCTCTCTCATCATTGTCTTAGGCTTCAATTTAAGTGACAATAAACTGGGGATGGGCCTTTCAGTGAACCAAACCACTCCAGGCTCTCTGAAAGCAGCACTGAGGTTTCCCTTTAGTCCTTGGCTGGGTTTCCATGGGGTGCCCGTGCTGAGCACAGGAAAACAACTCTGGGGGTGACCCAGGCTGTGCGTGCACCACACACCTCCTGCCCTCCTCTCATCTCAGCACAAGCCAAAGGACCTGGAGGGATCAGGGGCATCTCCAGGGGTGCCTTCCCAAACCACATCTGTGGCTGGAGGGCTCCCCTGGCCCAAGGAGACCTCGCAGGGACAGGGCAGCCACAGGCACCCACAGCACTCATGGAAATCACTGCACCAAACTTGCAGCCCTCACCATAAAATGATCTGTTTTGGGGTTGGGGCAGCTTCCCAGTCCGAGACAAATATCCCAGGTAGGACTCTGCAAGCCAAGATTTACAGGGAAGAAAAGAGAAGCCTCGAGTTTGGCTTTGAGACCGGACCAACATGATTTTTCAGAAGTGCTATGGATCCAACAGCTCTGTTCCTGCCTGGGGAACTACTGGGAGCTCAGCTCTCACAAAAACTTACATTATTTGTCCAGGATCCTAAAAAGGGATGGATTACAGGCAGTTTCAGAAGTACCCAAGTGATTTAGGTGCTCAGGGACTTTGGCATCCAAATCCCTTTGGTGCTCCTGAAAATGCAGCGAAGGTCCTGAAGGTGACTGTGACCTTCCTCCCCGCCTTCCTCACCTAAGATTAAGGCAAACTGCAGGGGCCTGATCCCATCCAGAGCACACAGATATGCTGGGAAACACAGAACTGCCACCAGGTTCTTGGGGCTGGGCCTTTTGAGGTGTCCTCACCCCCACAAATCCACTGTTCCTGCACTGGTTGGATGGACCAGAGAGGGAGACGGCCAAGGCCAGGGGCCAAAATGCCACACATAGGAGCTTCAGTTCTGAGACACAGGAAACTTCTGTGCATTTCCAAAGCTTTGAAAGTCAAAGGCCAAGCTGTAGAGATGCCAACTGGAGCTTCAACACAACAAGATGAACCTTATTAAAAAAACCCAGAAACTAAACTAAACCGAGCAGCTGGTTTAACTCCTGAACGCCATCACTGCAGTTACAACCGACAGTCAGTGACAGAAACTAGTTGTGCTTCTCACAATTTTAGGTTCTGGGTCACCAATACCCAATTGCTGGAGAGATTTCTAAAGAAAGGGGAGAAAGAACAAAACCAAACCAAACCAAAAGCAGAGATGAGACTATGGACTGTCCAATCTCAGCAACAATCTGCTCACCCTCAGACAGAAATACAGGAGGTATTAAGGCAGTTTGGAGCAGTCTGTGTGTTCCTGCTCTTTCAGGCCTTTAATCTGAAGAAGAGATTCAGATGCAGAGGTCTAACCTACATTACAAGCTCCACTCAGCAGTGCAGGCCTGGCAATTCCATGGAACAGCTGAAAAAACTTCCAGGAACCTCTTTTGCAAGGTTGTAACCTCTGCTCATGGAGGTTTGAAAGGCTACAAGAAAACAGCTGTGCAATTGGTTCTGTGGGGAGAAGATGTTTAGTTATGCAGATAATCTTCCCATTTCATAATGACATTGCAACTTCCCCTTATAAGCCAATTAAAAAGGGTTTAGTACGACTAATCTCTACTTTTAAAGCAGGAGAAATTCAATGCAAGTTGGAAAACTGATCCTGTCTATACCTGAACGGTCACATAACGTTTCCAGATCACATCCAAAGAGCTATTTCTTTGGTGTGTTGCCCCATTTTGAAATGGAACCCCTTGAAGAACTGCAACCTTCACCTCAGCACATCTACAAGGACAGAATATACCGAAAACCACATCAAGACATGCCTTCCAAATTTGGAGAAGCATTCATTTCCATGCTGTAGATGGAGGGGGGGGGAGGAACAGGATTGTTCTCAGGGACACTTTTACCATGATCTTACTGGAGGGATGGGACCACCCCCAGGCCAAGTTACTGAGTAACAGAGGGAGGAGAGCGGCACAGCACAGCTTGCTCCTATCACAGGAGGATCTCCCACATTCAAGGACAGAGCAAATACTCCACGGAAAACACTGGAAAGGGCAGGGAAATGCAGATGAAAGGGAGAAAACTGAACACGAGACACACACATCAGCCTGTTTCCCATCCTCAGGGAGAAAATCCTGTTCCAAACGTGGGCCATAGTCTTTGCTTACAAGCAGGGCAGGATTTCTACAGCTGAGTTCTCCACTTAATCTCAGCCTCAGCCTCTTCTGCATGCAAGACAAACCCATCTCCAAGGAATGGGCATCCCCAAAGGCCACACGCTGTGCCACGATGCTCCAGCTACACACCTGGCTGCAGCTCTCACGGTGGTTGCAGTACCCAAGTGTTTCCCACGCAGGGGTGCAGAGGTTTGGATCCCCCAGAGACCAGCATGGCATAGAAAACGAGAGACGAGCCCAGGGCGGTGAGTTGAGGTCTGTGCTGACCTGACTCTGCCCCGGGGGGGTCTGGCTGAGGGGACTTGTTCAGGCTCATCCCTAACAAAAAGGCAGGACAGTTCACCTCTAGTCTCATTGTGGACACATCTACACACACACACCCCCCCAAGCACACTCACACGCTCATTCACACACCCTCAAGCCTCTGGCTTGCTCTGTAACATCAACCTTACATTTATTTACAGCTTACTCTGAGAAATCTGTGCAATTTCAGCCAATCAAGCTCCCAACAAACCCTATATGGCATTTTCAGTCTCTGCTTCACATTTAAACGTTGAATGTCTTTTTCAACCAACAAAACTGATGAGAAAAAGGTAGCAGCATTTATGAAAAGATGAAGGTTTATAACAAATAAAAAAAAAAAAAAAAAAGGTACCATTATCCCATTACGGAGCATTACTGTGGGGACTGAACAGAGAAGCTAGTGTTTGGATAGACCACAACACAAAATGGTTATCACCTTTTTGTGTGCGTGTTGGATCTGAAAAGGAAAGAGCACCTGAAACATGAACAGTCCTCGTAAGCATGTGCGCTTTTTGCTTTCACTCGTGATCCGGCAGAAGTGCGAAACTTGCTTGGTTTTCTTCTTCTCTTTTTCCTCTCTTTTTTTTTTTAAAGTTTTTTTTTTTATGCTTTTAAATTTTTTTTTCTTCCTTTTTTTTTTTTTTTTCTTTGTTGTTTTTTTTTTCCTCTTTTTTTTTTTGGCAAAGTGCAACCACACCTGGTTACCACAGTTTTGACATGGCCGAAGGTGCAAGTGTGACGAGAAACCTTGAGATCAGTTCAGGGTTCCCCTGCAGTTCTCAGAGCCACAGAGACATGGGATTTTTACATCCTCAATGGGAAACTTGTAGTCGTAGGTAATTTCCTCGTTTACATTGATGTGCTGCTTGGAGTAGATGACGATCTTCTTTTGGGACTCCACTGTGATCACTTTAGCGTAACAATTTGGCTGCAAGGGTGACAGAACAGGGTAAGGATTTAGGTTCCCAGCCTCCACGCAGTTATTCCAAGATAAAATAAAACAAGGCAGTCCTTCCCCTTGACAACCTCAGCCATGCTTCCAGAGCCTGGACCCAAGGGGAAGCCTGGAGAGGGAGGCAAGGAGCCAGACAACAGAGCAGCCCTCCTTGTGCTGCTCCAAAATATCCACATTCCACTCATTTGTGGAGCAAAGGAGCCTGGATGATGCTCCACCAAATCTGTCACAAGTCAAGAGCACCTCAGTGCCCTGCAATCAGGGCAGATTGCAGCACAAAGGAGAGGGGAAAGCAGCTTCTCTGCCTGCTAAGGCAGGGAATACTTTTCCCAAGTGGACACTCTAAGGAGACTCTTCCCACAGAATAAATCATAACCAAATAAATTCGGTATGATTTAAGGAAATACTTATTAGAGATCCTTCCTCAGCATCCAGCAGAGACAGGAGGACTCTCAGTGCTCTGTCTCCAAGTTTCATCTCTTTACACTTCTTTAGACCCTGCTCTGATCTGCTGCAGCTCATTAACATTTAATCACAACCCTGTGACCCCCAGCCAAAGGACTGCCCAGATTTATCCGTGTGCCAGGGCACAGCCACAGGCAGGAACACCACACTCACGTTGCAGCTGTGATTGATGAACCGGGCGAAGTTTCCGCATTTCGTGGCGTCGATGATGGTGTCGTGATCGACCCTGAACATGTAACTGCTGCCAATGCCCTCGTCCTCGTAGCGCTTCTCACGCATGTCAGCAATGACCTGCAGGGAACCCCGGGGGTAGGGTCAGGACACGCCACACAGGTGACCTGTGAGTGGTGACCTGCACAACCCGAGCTGTGCTTGTGCCAGGCAATGGGTGTTTAATATGATCACAGTCACCCCAAGAGAACACAGACCTAAGTGGAAACACAGCTCAGAGTGGGCTTCTTAAGAAGGATTCTCCTGACTGCTTAGTTTTTATGGGCTGTTGGAAGTCCCACCCTTGTACCTCCAAACTGTACGTCAACCTCTGTGCAGCCCAAGGAGCTGACACCTTACAGCAGAACTCCAACCCCCCATGGAATACACTTCTTCCAGGGCTGGATTTTGCTCACATTTCACCCACAGTCCAGCTTACCTGCCTGATGTTCTGGCCCACATATTCGATCACCATCTCATCAGCTGCAATGGGCTCCATAGCGAAAAGGCCCCAGTCGTGAATGTGGCTCTTACAGAATTTTAGTTTTTTCTTCCGGAACTGCATGAAAGAAACACCCCAAAAACCCAACCCTGCATTAGCCACAGCACAAAAAGGGAAAGGATGTCCCCGGGTGCAAAATCTGCAGCATGGGGTGCCCTACCTTGAGCTGGTTGAACTTGAGCAGGTCGCTGTCACAGCTACCAGTGAAGGAGGAGAGGAGCCTGCGTTGCTCTGATCGCCTCTCGGAACCAGCCCGGGTGGAAGCGTGAGGTTGGGCAGGGATGCTCATACCCTGAGAGGACAAACGGGTGATCAAAGCTGACCCAACACCCTGCAGGCTCCCTGTGAGCAATGCCTTGTGCTACAACACATCACACGTGGCATCAAACACTGACACCTCCCACGCAGCTCCCGGGGGATCAGCTTGACACAGGCACAGCAACAGCTGCCCCCCTCTCCCTGCCAAAAGGCAGGAAGCACCCACTTGATAAAGCCCAAATCCCATTCACAGCCGGCCCTGAGCGGAGGATTCCTCACCTGTGTGTCAGCTGGAGGCTCCTCTGCGAAAGCTCGGCTATTGTTGAGGTATTTAAGTTTGTCCTTCTTATCGATTTTGTAATAGCCTTCACTTCGTGCACAGCCCGTCACGTGCTCCCGCATCCCATCGTCCCGCTTCTTTTTCTTGGGGGTAGAAAAGCTAGTAGGTGGGAAGGGGTTAAGGAGGAACACAGCCAGAGCTGGACATCAGACTAAAATTGCTACAGTTACACGGGGCTAACGCTGGGAGCTTGGACAATTAGGAAGGGTTTGGAGGGGGGTTGCAAAAAATAACACTACTAAAAAATTAAAAAAAAAACATCATCGGAGCCCACAGGAAAACCAAACACCGTCTTTCCTTCTTAGTCATGTGCCTTGGGAAACCAAAGTAAAGAAACAGTGAAAAATTTAGCTTTTTAAGGTTAAGCTGTCAAGAGAAACCTGTTTGAGAAAGGATTTCCCCACAGCACCCACCACACATCCAGGCAGCAGTTGGATGTACCTTTTGCTCTGGTCTGAGTGATTTGCTTCTGTTCCACCTCCAGGAACTCCCTGCAGACACCCCAAGCCCTGAGGACACCACATGGACCCCACAGCAGCAACATTCCCCTCTGAGCGGGGCCAGGAGCGGCACAAAGGGGCAAGAGATGCTCCTCAGCCCAAAAGGCTTGGAGAGATCTCAGTAAATCAGCTCCTTCAGACCCTGATGGGAAGGGCAAAACCCTCAGCACATGTTTCAAACCTTCAGGTTTGAAGGCACCCTCAGGGTTTTGGCTTCTGGAAGGACTACGAAGCAAAACTACTTCCAGCTCACCCCAAAACCACAGCCATGAAGCCTACGATGACTGAGATTGACCCAAAAATGCTCCCTGTGAGGGAAAACATATCCTTTAACAGCACAAAATTGAAGCAGAGCGACCATAAATAGTAAGAGGTGATGGCCTCAAAACCAGAGTGCTGAGTGTGAGTTTGCTGCAAAGCAGGTGAACCTGCAGGAACTTTCACACCTATCACACAGTGTGGCACAGGATGAACCACCAACTGGCTGCAGGTGATTTTTAAAAGGTTCAAAAAGTGACTGCAATTTTGCTGTTACAATAATCCCTATCAACAGGGAAACAGACTTAAAGTATTTTCACTAACAAAACTGTGGGTTTTGTTAGTTATCACTGACTATTTTAAGGGCTTCGGGCTTTTTTGGTTTTGCTTTCCTGTCTTGCAGGGAGCAAGGGATGAGGAATTTGAACTCCACACAATCTCTAGCAACACACGGGGTGATGTGTTTGTCTTCTCCAACACATAAACACCTGTGTTTACTTCCTAAAAACAGTACTGGAGAGTTCTGAGGTTTTTAGGACAGCCTTTAGGCTCTGCTCTGGAGATCACTCCTGGTGGTTGCATACACAGAGTCTTGTTCTGACACAGCCTGTGTGTCCCAAAAATGCTCCCAAAGGTTCAGAGCTACAGTCCATGCTGCTGATTGCCAGACCAGGAGGAGGGAGGGAGGGGATGGGGCCAGACCTTCCCCACCAGCACCGGCTGGTGCAACATGTGCTCCTCACTGCAGCACCAGCAGCACATTCCCCATCCATCCTGGGCACGTGTCTGGTCCTAATGAGCCACTTAGAAACCACAGATTTTATCAGTATTTCAAACCCAGTGCACGTTAAAGCTGCTAGAACCACTCTTAACGCAGCATTGTGGGCACAGATGGTGGAGATTATTTTTACAACAAGTTTTAGCCCCAAGTTAAAGCTCTGTATGTGCAGACTAGAAATTCCACTGCCAAGCTGGAAAAATAGTCTGGTTGTGTGCAGACAGAAGCTTCTCAAACTAGGAAGGAAACCTCCCCAGCAGAGGTGCCTACAGACTGCCCCTGCAGTCCCAGCCTGAACGTGCAGCGACAACAGCCACTTGTGCAGTGCTTTCGTATTTCAGCTTCGCAGAATAAACAGCCCAAAATTCCCTTTGCTATTCCTGTAAGCAAACTGCTTCTCCCACCAACAAACTCAGTCCTTTGCATTTGGAGTCCTACCCAGCGACCACCTCGTGCACCTCACGCGCGCTGCGCGACGCCGAGAAAGGATATAAGGATGGAACACCCACAGGGTGTCATTGAGCCAGTCCATGCCATTGTCCTGCTGCAACAGGCGGTCGTACGTGATACACATGAATTTGATGTCTTCCTCGTCTATGCCCCCGTTCCAAATGTCGTACAGAATGGTCATCTCCTCAAACTCGGAGCGTGGCCGGAACTGAGGCCGGGGTGGGGAGTACTCGGGGGAAGGGATCACCGGGAGGTCCTCAGATGTTTTCTTCTGCCTTCGCCACTGTCTTTTAGGCTTAGCTTCTTCTTCCTTGAAGTCCTCGTTCCACTGGTTCTCCAGTTCCTTAAATGGCAGTTTCTCCGCAACTGTCTCAGCTGCAATTTTCTCATGGAAACCGTCATTCCTGAAGTCCAGGGGGACGGCTTCAGGGTCTTTCAGTCCATAGTAAGCATCAGGATGTCCACTCAACAGCTCCTTGCCCACAGGACCTTCCACCAAGGCCACTGGCACGGGAGGAGGTTCTATGGGTTTGCCTGAGTACACATCCAAGGAGAGGACAGAGGGCGGTGACCGTCTTGGCCGACCCGGCCTCCTTTTGGGAAGAACAGAAGGTGGTGGTGGGGGAGGAAGAATAGAAGCCCCAGGGGGTACTTCTGGTGAGAGCAAACCAGATTTTACTTCTGCCTTGCATTCCTCAAGGGGCATTCTTCCATCTCCGTGCATGCAGGGCAGGGCTGCTACAGGTATTGGCTCATCAGGTGGCAAACCCATGTCCATGTGGAAATCTGCCTGGGGGGGGCTGGCAAAGGGGATGGGGGAAGGAACGCTGTTCATGCTGATCGTAAGGGAAGCACCAAGAGGCTCTTTAAAGGGTTTCTCGTCCAGCTCATCCTCTGACTGTTTCTTGCCAGACAGAAGGCAAGGAATGGTAGCACCAGCCTCTGGGAAAGTGGGCGTGAAATTGAAATCTCTCCCAGGAGTCCGAGGAATGCCACTGTTAATGCCAGGAGATTGGGATGGGTAGGAAAAGGGGCTCCCTGGGACTTGAGGGGAACTGAGGGTCAAGCTGCTCCCTGTAAGGGGAGCGTCACTTCCTGGCGTGGCTGGAACAGTGTCCGTGCTCTGCGACTTCGCGAGGGGGTGTGAAGACTTGGCCAAAATGTCCCGCCCAGGAGTCCTCGGAATCTCCTCTTCCACAGACGTTTTGGTCACCATTAATTGTTCGGGGAACTTTTCTGGAGGGACTAAAGATTCCTCCTTACCGGGAGTCGATGGCAAGGGAAGCATGGAGGATGGCACCTTGTGGGCTGGAAGCAGAAGAGTGTCGGTCTCCGAGTGGATCATCACCTCCCGTCCCGGCGTGCGGGGCAGCCGCTCGTCCTCCTCCGCTGCCGAGGGCAGCTTTGGTTTAGCACGAGCTTCTGAGCTGCCGTCGTCAGGTTTGCCGAAGAAGCTGCTTTGGTTGGGCAGAGGTTCTCCAAAGACTCCCCCGGGAGTGGAGACACAGAGCGTCGCCTCCTCATCCGGAGATTCAGGCTTTGGACCTTCCTGGACCTCTGGCTCCAGCATGGAAGTGGGTTCAGACTCTTCCTCTGAAAGGGGAAAAAGAGAGGAGAATCAAGAGCTTTGCCTCCACTTGCCAGCAAAGGCACGTTTAAGATGCCAC
Source organism: Pyrocephalus nanus (assembly GCA_038380795.1). Lineage (NCBI taxonomy): Eukaryota > Metazoa > Chordata > Aves > Passeriformes > Tyrannidae > Pyrocephalus > Pyrocephalus nanus. Next base: position 9,095,407 of record CM076278.1, read on the forward strand.
AATTAGAGAACAGCTCAATTCCACTGGGAGGCTTAAAAACTCCAACGCTTTACATTTTGGAAGCACGGAGTGTGGAGTAATTAGACACTACCACAGGCAATCCTAATGGACCATAAAAAACCCGCACTATTAATTTGAGGATTAGCTACAACACAGACCAGAGCGAAGGTTTTCTGCTTTCAAAATCCCCGACAACCTTTTGTGCAGACATAAAAAAGAATCAGTGGATTTTGGAGGAGAGCTCCCGGAGCCCCGAGCTATCAGCTTGTCTAATGTGGGAAGGTAAACTCATTGCAAGGCCAAGGAGCACCCTCAGCTCTGCAGGGAGGGAGGGGTGAAGGGAGGAGCTGAACACTCTTGAACAACACATGAAGGAAACGGGAAGCCCTTGTGATGAATGAGGAGACACTCAGATGGTATCAATGAGGCAATTTATATGCTGCTCTCCCTGCAGCAGACTCATTTGTCTGGAGTTTATTTACCCACTTAGGGCCAGGTCCAAAAGGAATCAACGGTGAATCTTGTTAGGCAGCTCAAAATAACATTTTCAAGTGGGAGAGCAAAAGGAGGTGAAAATGCCTGGAGAATTGGAAGGGAAGAATTCCTCATTTGTGCTGAACGAACCAGAGAGCGGCTGGAGAAGAGTCTGAGCCCTTCTCAGAAGGGTCTGGGCTGCTCAAGAAGAATGTGGCAGTTTGAGCTTGTTCCCACAGCTTACCTGGAAAGCTCAGTCCACATCTCAAGGTGCCCCAGTGCAGGTGTTCCCAAATTTATGTCCTTTCTGCACACTGACCTGTTCTGGAAAGGGTTAGTGCAAAACCAGCCCCATGGCTTCCCAGTCACAAACTGCTTTGATACAAAACCCCAAAAAAAGCCAGTAGTGACACAGTAAGCACAGATTCCTGTTCTGTTTTAGCAGCCATGGCTTTTCTATCTTGAGCTTCAGCCACCACCCGATCCGTCGCCCTCGGACGATGACAACTGCTCAGTTCCTGTAGGACACTAAACTGGCTCAGGATAAGATTCTGGATACTGTAACCACAGTATTTTTAGTAGCAGATGGCTTGTGTAAAGCTCCTTACTAGGAAGGAAAATTCAGCACGGACCTTTTTCCCTGTACAGATAATCCCAGCCTAGAGCCAAGAGGAAGAGAACAATGGAAATACAAACCCATGCATTTTGGACACTGTGAGAAAATGCACTTGGAAATGTGGTAAAATGTGCCAAGGCACATGGAAGGGCATACCTGGCCCACAGATGGGAGAGAGAGAGAGTTTTGTCTCCTGGTCTCTTTCCATAACCAAGTGTTTCAGAGTTTCAGCAGCAAGAGGTGCCCCTGGGATTTGGCCACATTCGCTTTCCCCTGCCTTGATTTCTTCATGGCCTTCATCTTTCGCTGCCAACGCTGGCTCGGCGAGTCCCAAGCCTGTTGCATCCATGTAGTCATCCACAGCATACAGCTCCAAAATAGTCTCCCTCTGGTCGTCAGGAATCTCAGGACCAGCAGGTTCATGCTCTGTCTCAGCAACCATGGCTTCTCTGTCTTGATCTTCAGCCACCTCTTCCTCCTCTTCCTCCTCCTCATCTTCATCGTCGTCATCATCCTCATCATCATCATCTGAGTCTGAACTTGACTCGAATTCAGAGGAGTCCTCACTTTCATCGGATGATTCAACTTCAGCCTTGGAAGACGAGGGACTTGCTACATCTACAAGAACAAATTAACATTAGCTCTGCTTTCTGGCCTAAACAATCAGGGGCAAATATCCCTTCCACATGGAAACAGCAACAACAGCAGCGTGTGGGTTTGAAGGAGTGGCCTCTCCATTTGGTTATTTTTGCAGAGATTTATAAATCCTGCCTTTGGATGCTTACAACCATACAACAAGCAGTTCCAAGAGCAGTGCTGCCTGGCACCTTGCCCACGTGGATTGTACCTTTTACTAAGATTTTCCACTGCCTTTACACACAGATTTAAAAAGTAGAAACTACCACCTTGCAGAGCAGGAACTGATTGGTAGGACAGAAAGTTACTAGTGGCCAAATTATCCCTGTTTGAAATCCAGTCCCTTCTCCTCCCAGCCACTCACATTTCATAACACAAGCACACACTTAGCTGATTCTGAGACCTCTGCCCTCCTGCCAGGCTGGGCTGAAATCACTCCAGGGCTGGAGAGCTACTGCAAAGGGACCCACAGGCTGAGGGATCGTGAAAGCCTTGCAGGTAACAATCAAAAATATCTGTTATATCTTGTATAAAACTGCTGTCAGTGAAAGAAGGTGCACAAGTAACAGAATCAGCTCACAAGTGCAGAAGGGAGACCCCAGCTGACCCTGCTGCTTCCACTGGAACTGCTCACCCTCCTCGGAGTCCTGCTCCTCCTCCTTGTCACTTGTGTCGATGCCTGTCTCCTCCTCATCATCCTCCTCCTCGTCATCGTCATCTTCATCCTCGTCATCTTCATCCTCCTCCTCCTCCTCTTCCTCCTTTGCAAGAAAGCATTGCCAAAAATGAACAGCGCCTGAGCCTGTGACCTGGCTGTCACTGTAGTAGCCCCCAGTGGTTCCCAGGGAGGCTAATCAGAGAACCTGAAGAGGGAATGACCTTTACAGAGGCTCTCTGAGGACAGACCCCAACAGGAGCACTCATCTCCTAGAGAGGGGGATTTTGGCATCTGGCATTACCAGGGCCCCTATTAATGACGGACAGCATGGAAAGTGCAGTCACAAACCAACACACCTTGCCAGGGGCTGCTTTCACCAAGGCTCCCTCTTCTTCCTGCTCCTCTTCCTTCTCCGAGGAGGACTCTTCTTCCTTCCCTGATGTCTCATCTCCCTCTTCTCCCTCACTGTCGAGCTCCAACGGCCTTGCTGGTCGCCGCCTCAGCCCCACTGCTTCTCCGTCCTTCTTGGACAGGTCAGATGTGGCATCGGAAGCATCCCTGTCCCTCTCCGACTCTGAGGAGCAAAACAGGATGGAAACTGCCATCAAACACCCCACAAGGGAGGGAAAGACTTAACTACACAAAGGAAACTTTTTCTCTGGGAAGATGGAAGTGACGGTCCCCAGGCTTACAGGGACTTGCTAATGTCACAGTGCAGGGGTGCAGAGTGCTGATGGCAAAATGTGAGTGGGCAAAGCTGACACGCTCTGGGCAGAGCAGCCAGGAGACACGGCACGACTGAGCTCAGGACAGGTAACCTGAATTTAATGCCTTTTTATTTTAAGTGTTTTACAAAACCCTCCCTCCGTACTCTGGCTTCAAAACCAGTTGTTAGTCTGAATCAACTTTAACTTGAATCCGTGCTTTTATGCAAAACAAAAGGGTATTCAAAGTTTTATCTTCTCTCTACTCTTCCCTGGTTATAGGAAATAGTGTTAAGATATTTTCAAATAAGTTTTCCTGGCAAAAAAACTTTGTTTTCTTTTAAATCAAATGTGGAGAAAACTGTTCCGTGCCCCAAGCAGTTCATGAACCCACCTGAGCTCCCTCTGCTGGGGCCCAGCAGAGAGAAAAAACGTTACAATTTGTTCTTAAAACATGGGTCTTAAATTTCCCGCCAGTGAATTTAAGGTAACTGAAGCCAGAGGAGCCATCTCCCAGCTCTCAGAGCTTTGTGAGGAGCAGAGCTTGGCTCAGATCCCTGACTCTGTGTCTAACTGTAAGCAAGGACACTGCTGTGAAGTTTAAAGGGATTCAGCCTGTGTGTGGTTTGCATCTGCTCTTGTGTTCCACACAAATGTGCTTTGCAAACCTTCATCTTCATCATCCACAGAAGTAGAAGGCCGGATTCTCTTCTGATCTCCTGCTGAGGCAGCTTCAGGTGGCTCCTTTCTTTTCACCTGAACAAAGGACACAATTAACATTTCTGAAAGTTTAGGAACAGCAGAAATCAACTTCTTAAGCAAATTACCACTTCTTTGCTTTGCCATGGTCACTTACACTCACAAACCAAGGGCCACTTCCCAGCTCTTGATCCCTTTATTTGCTTGCAAACAGAATTTCACTGTGAATGAAATTCTACCCCTTCAATTTGCATCAAAACACTCTGGATACCAGCATGGGGCATGTCATCACCAGGTACTTTGAGGATGACAGAGAAAAACTCTTGACAAATCCATGTGTCTGAGATGTAGCAGAACAGAAAGAGAGCCTAAGCCTAAGGCATCTTAAAGAACCTCAAAGCAAGTTTTATGCTAAATAAAGACTGCAAAACTTCTCATTCCAAATCTTTACTAGCACCTTCTGTGCATTCAAAATCCTAATTTCAGGGAAGCCCTCTACCCTCTCCCACCCCACACATCTTTTTTAAGGTACTTTGAATTTTTATGCAAATGCTCTTTAAAATAGGTGACTCTATGCTTGTGAGTCTGTCTGCAAACTCACAGGAGACAGAGTTTAACCAGCTTCAGGTGAGACTCAGCTGCCAAACTGCCACACATTCCAAACAAAACAAAACTGTGTAAAGCACCACAAGCATAAGGGTATTTTTACAACCTTGCTGAAATGCTGTGCCCTAAACAGGCAAATGTCCCATTTCCCTTGTAGAGCAGGGAAATCCTCCACAGACAATTCTCACTGGTGGAAGATGAAAAGCAAGGCTGGGACAGAGGGTCCTTGCTCTGGTGCTGGGGGGTTACGGGGATGTCAGAAGCAACCCCGTGAGTGAACACAGAGCAGCACGAACAGCCTGAGGGCTTTGGGGCACAAACCCAGCCAGGCCTGTCCTCCTAAGGCTCTTCTAGGGAATGTCAGCATAAGGAGGCCAGGTCTCTGTGCTCACCTTGAAGGATGGCAGCCGGATGGCCCCTCGTAGCCCAATGCCCAAGCCGATGGCCTCGTATCCCAGGCCTTCTCCTTTGTTCCAGTTCTCCAAAAGGCAGGATGCGATTCGATCCTTCGGCTTTGGTTTCTCCTCCACTTCTCCTCCAGACTTCACTGGAGTGAGAGACGCCTGCAACAGAGAGAGCACACTTGAAGGGGAGGTTTCCTGGGAAGGACACACACCCTAGAAACCATTTAGACAGTCAAAATTTGGGAAATATCACTGCCTTGCCCAGGCACCCATTTCTTTGAGGGTACCTGAAGATGCCCCACATGGCCACACACACTTGAAAGGAAACAGAGCTGCACACACACCTCTTACAAGCAACTCCAGTGGGCTTTAGGCAAGTCAGCCCAACAGTGTGTTATCTACCTTCCTTTCATAACCCACACAGCTGAAAGCAACTCCAGACCTTCCAGTGGGGAAGTCCTTCCTCCTTTTGAGTGTAAGGCAAAATATAGTGCGTCAAAAATCACACACATCCCTGTGTTTCCTTAGCAACCACAGCCCAAGTCCACAAAACCTGCCAGAAGGCTCCAGTGCTGGGAACGGGAAAATCAAAACATTCGGGTGAAACACCTAAGGGTCTCCAAAATTTGGTCACTGGACATACAGCCTCAACAAATCCCACTTCACCAGAGGTGAGGTGGGAAGGAAGAGCAGGAATTCAGACCCCTGCAAGCTGTGGAGAGGCGGCTGAGCCGGCAGAGCGTCACACGTGGTGGCACATCACGCTCTGCCACGTCTTTCTGAGGGAAGGGCACTGGAGGTAACGCTCATTTGCATCAGCCCATGGCACAACACCATCTAACGAGTCGGTTTCTCTTACACACCAGCAGAGCTCGTGTGCTGGAGTGGGCTGTAATCACCGAGGAGGCAGCCTGAGCTCAGCTCTCCCGCTAATAAGGGATAAGACTAATGGGAATACCAAGCGGAGAATCCAAGCGGCGGCACTCCGTGGCCAGGGATGACTGGTTATTCCTGGCACTCTGCTTAATGTGTTTGACTCAGGCTTTCAAACCCAAACCCATCACTACATTTGGGAACAGGGACAAGCTTTCCCTCTCTCAGGCAGACAAGGTCCATGGAATGTGCTGCCTTCCTATCAACGTGCTCCTTCACAGCCTGCGCCCCGCACATTTTCCATTCTGTCTGACACGGGACACCAGCTTTATCCTCGAGCCTTCCCACCTTCTACCTACGGCAGGATACCTCCTGGCAGTCAACCAGAGGCCTGAGTTGATTCCTTTGATAGAATGTAACAGCCAAAATCAGTGTGATGGCAAAGCACGTGGGGACCTGACCTCCAGCTGCCACCAAGGAGCCCAACTGGCTCATCCTCACACACATACAGAGAGAGGGGGGTACAGTTTAAGTTGAACACTTGTATTTAATTTTCTGCAGAAGCAGGCAGCTTATGGCTGAGAAGGAATCCTATCCCAATGCAATGCCAGGGGTGCCCAGTCCTAGAGAAAGGAGGCCCTGAAACCTGTGAGGTTTTTCTCCACACAGCAGTAACATGTGGCCTGGCAGAAGCCTTTCCAGGCAGCTCCCTGGGGCAGAAATAGTTCTGGCATCTCTGTTCCTGGACAGAAAGCACACGTGGTTTTCCATGCAGCAGTTTCCTATTTTCAATTACACTGCTCACATCCAACATAACCTGTGGCAAGGACTGTGGCGAGTTGCTGTGGTACTGCCAGCTTCCCTTCCCAAAGTGGGTTACAAATTCCAGGTGAGGGAGGAACATGCCAAATCCAGCCATAGCTCGGGGTGTAAAAGAGCCTGAAGATCTGCCTTGACTTGCTTCTACTCCTTCACTGCAGATGTCTGGTTTAGAACAATTTTTTGAGTCTTTTAGTCGCTGCTTTTGCAACTATGTACTGGATCTGTTTCCTTCATCGCCCTGGAAACTTGGGGGCCTCCTCCAAAACTGTCAGCACACGCTGGCTGGCAGGGGGAAAAGCTCTGAGCATTAGTCAGGAGAGGGATGGGGTTTCTTGCTGCATGTCACACCAGCCAGCTCTGAGCCGGAGTGAATTACACTGTCATAAAACAGCTGTTAAGCAGCAGCATTACCAACCCTCCAGAAAGCCAAGGAGCTCTCCCAGGCACCAGAGTTAACATGCAACTGGTTTACAAAAGCAGGTGGGGAAGATGCTGCTCTGAAAACCGACATCTGAGACACAAGATCTATCTGCAGGCTCTGGCTTGGTTTGTTGTTATTTTTACAGTAACTCACTGTAACAGTGATTTTGAGGCTTGCATGAACCTTTCTGCAGTGTTACTTTTTTATGGGTAGTGACAAATTCAGCACACATTAGATCACAGAGCTGTTTCCTGGCTGAGGTTCACTTCAAATTGGGTGAGAAAGGATCAGATGATTCATACAAAGCTGTTTTCTTAACTAATCCCTGGAACTCCTCACGTATTTGGCCAATGCTCAGCTTTTGAGTTAATTGCTGCCATGTACATGCACTGGGGAGGTGGAAGAACTGGAAATACCCACAGATCTCATCACACGAAGTGTGGAACACAAAACAGCAGCTTGGTGGTTTCAAACACTCCTCCTGCAACTGACTTTAGTTTTTTGGAGCTAAACTTGGTTCTGATGGCAAAGCAGCATTAAACACCTGCATATACAGAGTGACACAATGGAAATAAGTGAGGTTCAATATCCAGGTGCTAAGCTGTCCCCAGGCAGGTGCCTGTAGTGACTTGAGCACCTTCCAGATACCTGCAGGCTGAGTCTGGTGCTGCTGCCTGCCCCAGCATGCAGACCAGCCCCACGGGCAGGAATGGAGCCAGGTGAGGGATGGGGACACGTGTGTCTCCCATTTAATTTCAGCAGCCTCCAGCAATGGGGTTTCTCACAGCAAAGCTACTCCCTGGCTTTGTTTTTTTCTTCCGTTTTAGTTACCATAACAATTTAGGGTTGTGGGTTCTTTTAAAGCCAGTTGCAGACCCCTGCTGATGCATGCCCTGGCCACAAGCACTAAGAACAGCTCAGGATCCAGCAGAGAACATGCCTACCTTTGCCAGACGTTCCTTCTTGTCCCACCAGTCATCGAATGCCCGAAAGGCCACCACTTCAACCATCTTGCGGTTCAGGTCCCTTTTCATGATAGCCTTCAGTTCCTTCACTATGACCAGGAGGACTCCATCCACAGTGGCTTTGTGGGGATCCTCCTTCTTCGGCTCGTAGCCCGGCGGTGGAACCGAGGGGTCAAACTTGGGCAGTGGCGGCCACTGCTGCCCACGGGCGAGAGCAGCGCCCATGGAGAAAGGGCGGTAGGGAGGGAGGTTCACAAACTGCATCCGGCCCGTCACGAAAGGGGGATACTGGTACGTGTTCTGCGCCTGCATCATGCGGCTCAGCATCTGAGTTTGCATCTGGAAGGACATGGGCATGCCGCCCCACTGGTTGCCCAGGACACTTATCATATCCACCTGCATGACGGGGAACATGCCGGGATGGAAGGGAGGGAGCGGAGGCAGGATGTGCGGCGGGGGGACCCCGGGAGGCGCCGGGAGCGGAGGCGGGGGCACGGTGACCGCGGGGTGGGTGGGCGGAGGTGGCGGAGGCAGCGGGGGAGGCATCGGGAAGCCCGGCTGGGGAGGAGGCGGGGGAGGAAGAGGAGGGAATCCCGGTGGTGGCAGCGGGGGGATCGACGGGGCCATCACGGCCGTGTTGCTGACGGAGGAGTTCACCACAATGGTTTTGGCACATTCCGCGCTGGTGATGGGCGCTGGGTTGGTCTCGTCATCGGAGATCTCCATGTCCTCCCCTGAGGAATGCTGACCCTGCAACAAAGGAGAGAGGAAAGGTGACCAGCACATTCCTTATGCGTTCAACTCCACAGGGCGGGAATGCTTCAAACAAAAGCTAAGTTTAACACACAGTTTAATTGGGAATGGAGGAAAGCGAGCGATGCCCTGAAAAGACAGGCCCTCGAGCAGCTGGTGCCTATTGAAGCTTTTCTCTTCCATGTCAGACCTCAGGAATCAGTGAGGTAAAAGCTTTCTAAAAGAGCATCAGTATCAACTGAACAAAACCCTCAGCTTCTTTGGAACAGGAGGAACTGCTCCCATGCTCAGCAAAATACACACAATCCAAATGTCTTTCATTGGAAGACACATGCTCTCTCATTTGCATCTAATATTGACAGGTACATTACACCATGATTTTTTTATTCCTTGGTCTCCCCCTGCACAAAGAATTATCCTGTTTTTTAATTATAATCCCTGGCTCATTTGCTGCCAACTCTTAATCTCTAATTGAGAGAAGACAATACTTCCACGTGGTTGCTGCTACTAAAAGTTGTCTTGACTGGACCACAGCAATTCACATGGGAAAGAAAGAGCCACAAATCTTGTTAAATTGCTATCAAAGTGATAAACGCTGGGATTCAAAGACATAGCATATGTTGTGTTTTGGGGCAAAAGGATTACTTTACTAGCCACAAGAAATACAGAGGTATAGAAAATGCTAAAACTATGTCCCACCTCCTTTGCCGAAGGGATGGGAACTGGACTGAAGCAGAGGGTTCCTGCTTGCTCTGAAGTCTCAAAGCTGCCTGACTAGGTCTTATAAAACAGAAAAGCCTCAGGAGCCCAACAGCACATGGTCACACCTGCACTCTATGTCCTACAGGCAGTTCAGTCCTCAAGGTGTCTCCAGCACCAAGAATCCACATGCACAACTGTCACATCCCTCAGGTACTGCTAAAACAAACCCCAGTAAGAAACACAGCAACCCAACACTGCTGGAAGACATATCCACACACTGACAGTTTATTTAGGAGACAGGAATGGGGCTGCTCTCTCACTGGAGTGATGACAGCAGACAGGACAGGGTCCCAGTAACCTTCTCCAAAAGCATTTCTGGCATTGCTGATCTCAGTAAGACCATCTTCATGTCGCCAGAGCCCTCCCACCTGCCCTGGGAGCTGCAGGCTCCAGCCCAGCTGAGCCAGGAAAAGATCACCATCAAGTGGTCTGCGAGTGCCTCTCTCTCTCACAGTCCTGGCAAGAGTTTTCAAAGCTGCTGGCTGCCTTCAGCCAAATCTGACTGTAGATCCTGAAGATATTAATTATTTCCTCCATGTTTTGTGCCAACAGGTGCCTCTTCTGTCTGCTCTCCTAACAGTCACCCCACTCTGAAAGGAAAGAGCCGTGTCAGACACTGGAGAACCTGGAAGTTCCAGGAAGAGCTGCTGGGGAAAAAGCCTTTAGAGAATCATGGAATATGCTGAGCTGCAAGAGGACCCACAAGGATCGAGTCCAACTCTGAGCCCTGCACAGGGCACCCCAAGGGTGACACCACATGCCTGAGAGTGTTGTCCAAATGCTTCTTGAAGTCTGTCAGGCTTTGTTGGCAGTTTTCTCCCTGAAACTGCTGTGATTTGTTTTTTAACCTGTGAATCCTGCACTGGGGCAGAGGAACAAAAACAAGAGCAGCTGAGTTGACTCTGCTATGAACTGCCACTGGGTGAAGCTGAGCAACCACAACTACCCAAATCACACCAAACACTTCACGTTTTATCAAAGGTCATCTCTGCTACGGCAGCCACCACCAGAGAGCAGGCTGAGCACGGCACTTGCAGCAGCAGCTGCTGTGCAAATCCTCCGTCCTGGCACCTCCCCTCGCCTGCCTTCCCCGCATTCCTGCGCTGCAGCACCAACCCAGAGCCTCGGGGAACGCGTGGGGCATCCCCAAAAAGCCTCTCGTGATTTTAGTGGTCTGAAAATGCCCAGCAAGGACACTCGTTCACCTGGCAAGCCCCGAGCGAGTGCTGTCGACCCCCTGCTAATGGTGACAGAGAGGGGACTCTCCCACAGTCACAGAGTCACTTCAGTGCATCTTTGCGTGCAGGGAGGACTCCGAGGGCTGTTCTGAAAACCCTGAAATGAACAGCTGAAAAAATGAAGCAGAAATAATAATCCACTGCATTTCAGTGTTTCCAGAGCCCGTTTGTATCGTGCCCTCGAGGTGTCCACATCTGGCTAACACTTCCCAGTGGGTGTCACACCCTGCATCCTCGCCCCAGCTGCTCTATGGCAGTCACGTCCCACGCCGAGGATGCCGGGGAATGAAAGGACATTCTGCAGTTTCAGCTACTGCAGCTCCAGTGAAAGCAGCAAAGGAAGAGCAAAGACGACTGTGGCAGGTGTAAACAAGTCTCCTGTGAAACAGACCCCGTTTTTCAGTAAGTGAACACAAAAGGCCCTGTTAAAAGCACTGGCTCCAACTGCAAAAACTGGATGGTGCTAAAGGTCAGTGCTGAACAGAAAGCCTGGAGTGTTCAGGCTACCAAAGACAGACAAAATCAGCTTCAAATTCACATTCATCTCATCTGCTGGGGTATGGAGGACAGTCACCTCATGAAGCCTCAGGGGAGCACCAGGCAGTGCCAGGCCACAAGTTCTCCCCAGTCCCTCGTGTGGGACCCTGCAACCTCCAGAGCCACCCAACACCAATGAATCCTGCCTGATAAACGGGGCTGGTTTTCCCTCTTGAAGGAAACACCACATAGAAAAAGCCAATCCTGAAACTGCAGAGAGGTGGCAGGACTAGCAGGATTCCACGCTGTAGGGCACAGAGCTTCCTTCATTCATACAGGCATTTATTTTTACTTAAGCTGAAATGAGAACTGCTGAAGCGAAAACCAGCACGTTTGGAAAATGGAAAGGTTTTTTTTTTTTTAAATTCTTCTGGTGCTCAGATGGGTGTGCAGGAAGCAACACCAGATTCCCTGCTTCCTACAGTGTCGGGCTGACAACTCACCTGCGCTTGCACTCACACAGCCTGTGCTCCAGTTTTATCCCAGGCAAGATGGAAAGGGAGAGGGAAAGAGATAAAGTGACAGGGAGAAAAAGATCAGAAAAAGGCACAGGGGGGTGAGGGGAAGAATCACAAGGTTAGGAAAGAGGTCAAACCAAAAGAAGATCATCTACAAGGAAGTCTTTAAAGAAAGTTAAAGAGGAATGAATATTTAAAGATGACGAGCGGTTACAGGAAAGTCATATCTAAGGGGGAAAACGTAGGCACCAAGTGAAAGAGATCAAGGTAGAGACAGAAAGCCAATGGTAGACATAGAAATATCTTCTGTTATATGAATTTCTTTTCATTCACCCGTCTGAACCTGGATTTACTACAGTTACTACTGAATACCTCTCAGGGTAGAGCTCAAAAGTAGCTATGCTGTCCTCTCAAAGAAACCCCTTCTAGCTGGCCTCCCTCTTTGCTCTCACAAGCAGAAAAAAGTGAGCTGATAGATGACACATGTAGTGCCATGAGATGTCACGGCCATCACTGTCAGAAAAACTGTGTCAGTCAGTCCTGCAGTTCACCCGCCTGTTTCTGAGGTCATCTGGTGCAATGCCACCAGAAAACCTCCTTCAGCCCACTGAGAGAAAAGCCATTTCCAGCTAAATTAATTTGTGCTGCCGTCTTTGCTTTGCCTTAATTAAATTAAGAGTTAGCAAAACAGGTATTTAATTATACGCATGACACATTTTTCCAAAGGTGTTTTAACGATGCAAATTTGTTGGGAGAGATTCATGTCAGCGTAACTGGTTATAAATGGCCTCATTCACTGTTCACCCAAAATGCTAATTGCCACCTTTAACACCAGCACGGTGTGCAGAGCCTCTTGAATTAAATGAGGGAACATCCTGGGATGCCACTCCTGGATCAGCCTGCACAGTGACAGGGCAGAGCCACTGCATGCAGGGTATTGATCTCACCTCAGAGCAGTACCCATTTTGCAAGCAAATGTTCATACCTGCAGAAAAAAGAAACTGCATCCTCACATTTGCATGTGTACCTTCACTGTACACACTGTTCAGTACCTTTCCTACAGGCACAGGAACTTCACATGCTTCCATTTCCTTTTAAAAGGCCATCTGATAGAGAATTTACCCAGAATTTCAGGACACATTTTGAATACCATCAGCTTACAGCCAATCTCGGTTTAAAATTCTGCAGGGTACCAAGTTACTTATATTTGAGGTAAGGTAGCAACTACTCTGACACTGCCTGGCTGAGCTGTGGTGCACCAAAATAATGAAATGCAGGATCAATGGCATTCAGCACAATACAAGGGCATTAGCTTTAATGTTTTTCAATAAAGCTAGAACTAAAATCAAAAGCGACTCTCGGACAAAAAGTTTTCATAACCTGGTTAAACACTCATCACTTGGCTTTGGATTGAGTCCATCGAAGGGTTGAAACAATTTACAAGTGAGCAAGTCTCACCCTGCATTCTTACAGAAAAAACAAGGAAAGAAAAGAAAAGCCTCCAGAGAAAACAACTGACCAAAGAGGGTCACACACCAAGTCACTACCGGAGTCAAGAACAGACTCCAGGTTCCTCCAGATTTCTATTCCCCAGCTCCAGCTGCCTCCCTATACTGGCTCCTCGTGGCCTGTGCTCTGCATCTGACAAAGGAAATGGCACTACTGCCTTGATTTCTGGGTGAAAGTAGCCCAGTAACTCACAGCTCTCCCTTCCCAGACTTCTTACAGAGAACGAGGCATTTCAAACCTGACACGTTTCTTATGCCACCAACCAGAACAAAAAGGAAGCCTGAGGACATCAACCAGCCACCTGCAACTCTTCCTCAAAGACACAATTTCAATTAAAAACTCCTTCAAAAAACTACAAGCTCACACAAGATTGGCCCAAAGACTCTCACCATTCACCCTGATAACAGAGCAAATACCTCTTGGCTGCCCAAAATCTACAAGCCCGGCGAGGGCTTCAGAGAGCGTCGCTTGGCTCATTTTTAATCCACTTTTAGCTTGCAGGTTCCCTGTGTTCTCAGTAAAGCACATGAAGAGGAGCTGTGGCTCTGAGCTGCCCTCTTGGTTTGCTGGGACAGCAGCACTGGGCAGGATGACACGGCAGGGGCACCGTGCCGAGCACAGCTCGTGGTGGTGCCAGGTGTGAACTCGGCTTTGCCAACCATAATTACAGCTCTGCCCCCCAAGGGACAACACATGGGCGGTGCTTTGCTGGGGGTTGCAGGGGTGGAGGGCAGGAGGGCAGAGCCACCCGAGGTGGTTTGCCAGCAGCTCAGCTACAGCAGCAATAAAAACACAGAGCAATCTGGTGCCTGCACCGCCCTGGGTGAGCTCCAAAGCTGCTCAGGTGGCTGTGCTGTCACCAGCACCCATGGGGGCTTGTGTTAGCCAGCCCACCACCACCACAGCCTGGACTGATGCTGGAGCTGGGTCACTGCTTCCTCCCCCTTGGTTAGTCTGGTCTTTCCACCTCCTCTGGGCAGCTGAGAGAGCTCCCATCCTCCTGCTGCTGTCAGAGCCCTCTGTGGCAACCGCAGCAGCTTTTAATTGGGACAAGACAGCTCTCAGATGTGTTTGCACTATAATAAAATGCCCAGCTCAGTAAAAGGCAAATGGAAAGATTTACATATTACAAATCAGTGATTATAAATATCTCCAGCAACATGCATTTCTGTCTGCAGAACAGAAGACTGCAAGGCTTTTATACAGCCATGTATTTCTACAGTGCTTTGTAAATTAACTCAGGGGCAAAGGCTGCAAACACACAGGTCAGAGCGATGGACTCAGCACTGTGCCCCACAAAAAGGAGCACCAAAAAGGCTGCAATGGAGCAGGGATTTCTCACAGGACATTACTTGGGTGTTTTGGTTTCTCTGTTACCAATTGCAAAAGAACCTCTCCTTACTTGAAAAGAAGAATTCACCCTCTCTACCATGACAATGTCCCACCTGACGCACTCACCGCCTTGGCTCAGGTTGTGTTTTGGTCTGGAACTTACTTGCAGCACTTCTTTGGCACAGACAATCCTCCCCACACCTACAGGGCTGCCCAACGAGTAAAACGAGTGACAGTAATATCCGAGTGCTCACTGTAAACAAACAGCACTGTAAACACCAGGCCAGCTTACGCCACTTACTTTTCCTCCTAATGCCAAGAGGGAACTTTGAGTTGATACCTCAAACCACAGGACAGTGGGGGAATCCCCCCGAAGTCTCTGCCAGTCCCAGAAGAGGGAGACAGGAGTGAGGAAATGCCAGCAAGATTCTGTGTTTGTGTCTCACAATGTGCTGCCTCAGGTGCTGGTCCCTAATTAACCTCCTGCATGTGGAGAGATGCCACAAGTTGGGATTTGGAAAGATGCAAGGAAGGAGCTCGACTGGGCTTTCAGTTTACAGCAGGACGGGCTCTTGAGAGGGGGAAGCACGTGGGGCTAAGTGCTCACAAAGAGAAAAGGTCTCCTCACTCACTTCCAGCACTTCCTGACACCAGGAACAGCAGTAAATTGACTTGTGTTTTAAGGACAGCAGGAGAGCTGGAAGGCTGCCCGACAGTCCCATGCCATCACCAGAAAATCTAGTGAATTAGAATGACAAAATGAGCTAAAATGTACTCCTGCAGGATGGGTAGGAGTGCCAAACACAGCATCCCACACTCAGGCAAATCCACACCTCCAGCTTCCTGCAGGCCTTCGTGTGCATTGAGCAGCTGAGATGGATCTTGACACTTCAAGGCCCTGTTTCAGACACCAGAGGGGATTACCCTCTGTCTCCTCACAGCACAGTGGAATAACATTAATGTCTCCAAGGGAAGGAATGGGGCAGTAGCTTAAATCAGTACTTCCCAAAGGGCATGAAATGGTCCACACCAACAAAACATGAAAAACAGGAGAAAATCAACACAATGATTGAACAGGAGCAAGAAACACCCACTTAGGCAGGTTCTAGGCATTTCATGAGGCTAACAACTTCTCTCATTCAGCAAGCAATCCAGAGAAGGACAGACAACTCCAGGTGAAGCAAAGAGGACAGGGATGGGAAGCCCATGCAGTGTGGTCTGAGATAACCAGATCTTCACTGATCCAGAAACAAAACGACTTGAGATATGTGATCAGAAGACTCATGTGTGAGAAGACCCAGCCACCATTCAGTACTTTCAAACATCCATTCTCTTGGCAAGACAGCACCATAGTTCAGTTTTCAACGTGAATTCCTGGGACAGCAATCCTCTGAGCCAGGAATTAAGCCAGGGGGAGAACAACTGCCAGATCTGCCTCAGCAGAAAGCCTGAAGAGATGAACTGGCAAAGAGGGCCATAACTCACTGAGGGGGTTGCCCTGTTTGTTAGCAAGTGCACTGCCTTCCACAAAAGGGATGGCTTAACTCAGGAAAGGGGAAGGAGGCTCTGAACTGCAAACTTCATGGCACATGATGTGGTTACACTGTTCCTGTGGGCAAGGTCACCAAAGAAGGGACATTTGGAGAAGCCAGACGTTGCCCCTGGGCTTCCCACGCACAAGAGACGCTCTCTGGTGTCCGCTTGGACAGGCCAACGTAACATCCTTTGGGTCCACATTCAAATGGAAACTTCCAGACCCCACGGACTGCACAGATCTGAGATGAGACCAACGTGAACACACAACTGGGCAGATCACAAAATACAGTGAGAGTACGAGTGGGGAGTCAGCGGCTCCCAGCCCGAGCTCAGGCACGCCTGGGCAGCCCGGGTGTGCCCCGATGTGAGGCTGGACAGTCGCCCCTCCTGCATTATGTGAACAAATCCGAACTGGCAGGGCGAATGTGTGCCAATTCAGGGGCTGCGTCATGCGGCCGCTGTGTTTTTCATCACATATGAAACACCCTAAAATTGGATTTACCATCTCACGGAACCATGGCCTTTTCCCTCAAGTCTTAAGTAGATCTTATTAAGGGGGAAAAAAAAAGGTTTCTTTATGGAGGGGGGGAGAGGAGGCGGTAGGGAAAAGGAAGGAGGAAAAGAGGGGGGTGTTAACATTGGGGAGCCATGTAACAAGGCAGGCTCTTCCCACAGCGATGGTTGTTCTGGTGTCCCTGTTTTAGATGGGGGGGAAGGGATAGCTGAAGAGCTATTTGCAATCTAACTTCAAAGGCTTCAGTCGGCTGGGAAGCTAAGTCATGCATAAAAGGATGGTAGAGTGGCAAGAAAATACCCCCTACAGATAAATTAGTCAGGGAATGTTCTCTGCTTCTCCCAAAGACTTTCATGAAGCCAGACTGGCTTTTACTCAGGTAAAGCCCCTTTCAGACACCAGGTTCAGTGATGCAGAGTCCTGGGAACAAACCAGCCAAATCCAACAGAGGAACTGAACAGTGTCTCTGAAGAAGAGAAAGGCGGTGGTAAGCATGCAATGGGCTTCCCTGTCATTTTCTGCCACCTCAGCTGTTATCCACAGATTTTATTCTAAGGTCTGTCCCCACACAAAAGATGAAGAGCTTGAGGCAGCATCTCCTTCCCTAAAGATGCAAAGAAAAGCAAGTAATTTATGAGAAATCACCCTGTATACAGAGAACTCATTTCCCAAATGGTTCTGTAATGCTCTGTCTCACTCCTGACGCTGGTGTGCAGAAAAGCACCCACATTTCCACAGAGCAGAAGGTACTTTGCAATCAAAGATAAAGGGAACTGGCAACATTAGATCAGAGTCCACCTATAAGTAAAAAATAAAAAAACCAACCCTGCAATAACTGCATGTGCAGAGTACACAGATACCTCACAGTTCAGTGCCAGGCAGGAGCTCAGATGCCACCCCCCCTGACCTCACCCTCATACTTAAACCTTAGGTCAAATGGAGCCATGAATTCAGATCTTGCTACCAAGAAGACGATAAGAAAGCAGATAAGCTTGGAAAACAGTCTAGCAACCCAGCTGATAGCAGCCTGTTGAAGAATAGGTTGTACATATACTGTATTTAAACAAGTTCTAATCAGCAGAACTAGGCCAGTTTGACACTGTTCCCCTTTTACACAGTATTACTACACCCTTGAGTATGTGAAATCACGTGGCTATCACGGTTATGGCAGCATTTTCACTGCCCTGTTCAGTGCTCTCTGCATTTCAGTGTTAGCACCAACAGCGGCTTCATCTGCAAGACCTGGGTGTCCCCAACACAACCTGTGCAATGCTGAGTCTTCTCAGAAGGGAGGGCAGAAATGAAGGAATCGAGGATTTGAAGGACAATGGGTTAAAAAAAAAAGAGTTTTTGTCAGATCATTCATCAGTATCACCTAATGCTCTTCTGCTCACTGCCATCCGCCCTCAGATCCAGGTGCCATAAGTATATCCCGTGGCAGCAGTTCAGTCACCTGCCTTCCTTCTCCAGAGGCATCCCAAATGATGAGCCTGGCTTCTCCTTCCCCTCTCCAAGAGCCTGAGCCACTCTTACCCTGAATTTCTCAGCTGCAGCCCTGATCTGTCCACATGGCTGGGAAGCAAAGAAGCCCAACTGGTTTTGGCACCTGCAAGAAAACCCAGGAGCCCACAGCCCATGGAGGGAGCCCAGAAGAGCCCTTTCCAAACAAGTACAGCTTCACTCTCCAAAAATTGTGCAACGAGCGAGGGGAAAGAGTTAAAGTCCTGATTTTTATGTGAACCTTTCCTGAGCACTTTTGGTGAGATTTCTTGAGCCCTCCACTGCTGGCCTGGGAGGTCACACAGACTCAGCACTTCTCTCCTTCCAGCAGCTCTTTTGTAGCCCAGTACCTGCTATTTGAAAAGAAATAAGGAAGCTGGAAAGAGGGAACATACTGTTAATAAGGTCTACAGGACCTTGTTATCATCCTGACTGCAGCCATGGTGGCTACACAGTATGGTTTCAAGTAAGAAAACCTGTAGCTTTCTGTTCTGGAGACAGGCACTGCCATCGTCCCAGACAGGACAATGGGACATCTGCTGTGTTTCTGAAATTCCCAGAAAAACTGCTGCAGAGAAGCCGGTTCAGCCAATCCACGTGATCCTGAGTGACAAAAAGCATTCACCCACTCTGGATGAGGCTCCCAGTGGAGGTGGTGGAGGTACTCCAGGTCTCTGGGACGCAGCCATGGAGTGAGAAAGGCACAAACCCTTTGTTTTGGGGAGGCACAAACCCTCTCTGGCTGTGGCCAGACTGTCACAGCAGTGACCACAAACGATGACTGGCACCCTAATGAGCTTAGCAGGCTCCTCATTTTCTGAGCATTACTAACAAGTCCTTCCCAAAAGGCTGTGGATGCATTAAAACCCAGCCACACCACAGGAGACACTTCACTCCTATTTCCAGCAGCTGAGTGGGGAAGTTCTTCCTCAAAAGTAAGGGTGAGGCCAGCAGGAAACAGTTCCCCTTTGGTAACATTTCTCTTCTCTTTGGAGGCATCTTGAATTTTTCACTGCTTTAGTTCCTGCTTAGATTTTCCCTCTCTTCATTGTACTCACATTTAACTAAGGGCAGTCAGAGGGGAGACAATCAGGCACATCAGCTGAGGAAGGTAACATATTAATTAAAACATTAAAAAATTTCCTTTTTGTAAGACGAAGCCTGGAGCAATATCCAGCCAGAAATACCTTCAAGTTGTCCCTGTCCAAAACCTGCTCAGTGAGGGAAATGCAAGTTTTTCCCCATACCACTCCTCTCAGGTGATGGAAACATAACCCTTGTGGCTGCCAACTGCTGACTGATCCCTTAGCAAAAATAATCTCCGTGCAGTAGATGACATTTCTCATGGCCTTTTAGAAGATACCAAACTTTTACTATTAAACTATCCCCCCTATATGCAAAATAAATCCTGCAACCACAGCTGTTCTAAAGCACCAGAGTGGAAACACCCCCCAGCTGGGCTGCATTCCCACTGCCATTTGTGCAGGCATAAAATATGCAAAGAAGAGAGGAGAGGTAAAGGATGCTGATTTCCCCACCTGTCCTCTAATTAGCAAGCAGGAGGTTTAAACAAACACATGGAAACACTTTGCACCTCGAACAAAACTGAGCTGTGCACCTCACTGCCACGGGACACTGCAGGCTCACCAGCGCAGATGGGATGAAAAATGGATTAGATGTTTGTGGAAGACAGGTCCACCAGCAACTACTGAACAAGATCACTGTTGATCTGCTGGTCATGAGCAGATGGGGCACCCCAGGGGAGCATCACCACGCACAGCCTGGCTCTGGGGGGCTTGTGATGGCACCCACTGCCCTGACCTCCCACTGAAGGACACCAGGAACCCAGAGGAAATGACCCCCAACACACACAACCAAGGAGAGATAAAGCTGTGCCTTTTCCTTGCTAACTCATGAGTTAGTCCAAAGTCTCTCCTGTTCTCTCTTGCAGCAGAGCTGTAATCAAGCTCTCCCACGGGTGACTGCTCAAGTGAAATGACTGCATGTACACGGGCAGAGCCTTTCAGCAGCAGCCAGTGCCAGGTGATCCATGTTCTGCTCCTCAGACCCACCACTCCAGCCCTCAGGCTCTTTCAGGCCTCCTCCTCACGTTGTGACACTCACACTACTCATTTCCTTAACACCTGATTTACAGAGCTTTGTTAAAATACTGGAAATGAGAACAAAGCCCTCTAGAACAGCCCCTCTACAGCCCATACCTGAGCAGACACATCTAAACCCCTCTCAATCCCACAGGTCTCACTTAAAACAGCCTTCCCATTAGATTGGTTCATATGAAGTCTCGAAAAGGGATGTTACTCATTTAAAGAGTTATGTGAAAGAGTTGTGAGAAAGGCACAAAACCAGCCAAACACAGCTCTGTGCTCGTGCACTCCATGCCCTGCTCACTGATCCAGGTGATCAGCTGGAAGGCACGGGCATCTTTTTATTCTTTAAGCAGTTGTGCAGGAACAGCTGGCTTGGTGGTTTGCAACTAATAATTACTACTTAGGACAGTTTGGCCTCAGCACCTTTTGAAGCACCAGAGCTGCACAGTGGTACTTACAGCTCAAACCATCATCAGTACATCTCACTGGACGTGATCCTAAGGTTGTGCCTCACTAGAACAACTGCACTGTGCAATGCTCTTGATTCCAGAGCTCAGTTAAAAACAGTAAAAATACTGCAAAACCTGGGCCATAACCAGAGTCCAATGTTCATCCTTCTTAACAATTCAGTTTGTAGGTTTAGCCCCAAATTCACTTACAATAAAACCCAGTCCTCAGACAAGCTCCATCCCAGCTCACAGTCAGACTCCTTCAGAGCTGCCCTTCTGAGTTTTGGATTTTTTTTTCTTTTAAGGCATGGTACCATCTAAAGCTCCACCTGGACATTGAAAGCAGTTCCATGTAAACCCTTTCAGAGCAAGAACAGAAGCTACGTGGAAGCTTCACCTACTGCTCAGTGACTGACCCCAAAAACCAGTGCAAACCCACATTCCTCATGTTCCCTTGCCTGCCTCCCCCTCTCCAAGACCCCACAGTGATACATAATCAGTTGAGCTGGGCTGCAAAAGCCCCTCAGGATCCCCCCCAAAAGACTGTGCCCCCACAGCCACCGTGCCAAAAGCCACTTCCCTGCCTGCAGCACATGTGCCCCAGCAATGAGCCAAGACAAAGTCATGCAACAAGACCTCCTCGAGCTGAAGCCTGAGCCTCCAACCCAGCAGGGATCACAGCTTACTTCTGGTGCCTTGCAGCCAGGCTGGGTGCTCCTGGCATAATGCCAGCTCCCAGGGAATCTAAAAGCAATTCCAGCATCAGGACACCCTCCTCCAACAGGGCTCTGCAAGGGCCAGGCTGCCCCTCACCACCAAACCCACACCACCCACCTACCTGCCTCTCATTGGCCTGGAACACACCTGCAAGACCATCTGCTGTTAACACTTTTCTGAGGTTAACTGGGAGATACACCCCACCTGACACTGTATTAACAAGCAGTAAATTTGTTGAGATTCCCTTGTCAAAGTGCATCCTTCCTGCACATCTCCATGGCATACATTCCACCAGTAGACTGGCCTTTGTGTTTTCTTGTAATTTGAATAATTTCATGCGGTACGAAGGATTTTCGCATTTTCCGAGTATTTTCCTTTTCCACGACAATAGCAAAATGCTTGTAGCACCATGATAAGAGTTGCTCACATTTATCTGCATCCTTCAAAGACAATATTTCAATTATCTGCACTGGAAACTCTCGGCCACATCTGCCGACCCAAATGCCACGTTTGGCGACTGCTTAGCAACAAGGACTGGACTGGGAAACAATCCCCAGAGCCATGTGCCAACATCACACCAGCTCCTGCTTCCACCAAACAACTGCCATCACCTGAAATGGATATGTTTTGTTTTGCCTGGGATACACAAGGCACCAAAAATAACAAGCTCCTTTGGGAACAGGGAAACCTGGAAAAAAGCCGCCTGCTTCAGCAATCCCTCCCCAGGCTCCAAAGGGAATGTCTCCCTGGTGTGTGCAACACATGTTAATCCTGCACTGCTGGAGGAGGACACACCACTTGGACACAGCACAAAACTCTATCTGCTCGCTGCAAAGCACAGCTCTTTTGGAAAAAAAAAACCTGGATGTAAGAGAGCAACTCCCACTCCACACCACCCACAAAAGCAGCAGAGATCCAATCCCTCGGTCAGGCCAGCAAAAGGCCCAGGAAAAACAAAACTCCATCCGTCCTTCACCTCACTGACACAGGGAATCTGGGCAGTGGTGAGCCTGAGGACATCCCACCTGGAATGGATGAAGGTGCAAGGAAGAAGGAAAGATGGGAAGGACTGCTGAGACCATCTTTACTTCTCCTCTTCCTCCTCTCTTCACCACCCTCAGAGCCTTTTTCCTAACTGTGTCCCTGACTTACTGCCTGATATGGAGAGAGAGAGAGATTGGGCAAAGCACAGGCGAGCTGGTCAAAGGTGTGTGATAATTGCACCTGGTAAACAGTTATCAGCTCCCCACAAACACAGACTCCAAACACAGCCGTCTGGAGCAGCCGGAGACTCCAAGCACTGCTGAAAAGCGCCGAAGTCGGAACACCCAAGTTCTGACGAGTGAAAACTGGAAGTTGAGCCCCAGCTCTCTGTCTGACCCTTTTGCAACCAACCCTCCCAACCATAGATCTGCTGCCAGCTCTGTGTTTGAGCAGTTTCAGTTCCCCCCTGGGGCCGTGCTGCGCAGGCTCCCGGTGTCCCCCCTGCACAGGGTGATTGCCGGAGCCCAAGCCACCAACAACTTCCTTTACTCAAACTGCTCCTGGAGCAACACTTTTGCAACAGCCAGAGGAGCAAACCTATTCCACCTACTCAAACCCGGAGAGAAATGAGAAACCCCAATGTGCTGTCTTGCTATTTTATGTATTCATATATCTTGACCTCACAAGGCCTGTCTGCACCACTGGAAATGTGTGAGGCAGACACTGACTTTATTTCAGTACTATGCAAATAAAAAACTATTTTAGAATACTTTTTTCTCCTTTACCATTTCTTTTCTGTTTTTTTTTTGTTGTTGTTGTTTGTTTGTTTGTTTGGTTTTGTTTTGTTTTTTAAAATACTTTGTTTTTAGGAGCACAAAATCTGAGCAATCTTTCATGCCTATGATGAATGGGCATTTCCAAAAGCAAGCACTGCAAATTTCATAATAAATCCTGAGACAGCAGTAGCACGTCTGGGTCAGAGGAGCCCTCGTGGGCAGGTACGTGATGCGCAGAGTTAACGAACTCACGAGTTTCATTTTGAGTTTTGCCCCATCTTCAGTAGGTACAAACAAGTCCCCCCAAACTGAAAATTAAAATTAATACAAGGAGGGGGTGGGCAGCAAAGTCACGGGACTCCAAATCGGTGCCAAATGGAAAAAACATTCTACTGCTGAACTGCATCTATTGAGAGGACTCCAGGAAAGGCACCAGCCAGCAGAAATTTGAATAAGCGCTCGTCTGCTCAGTGCTCTGTGTCAGACACAGACACATATAGAACACAGCGGCTGCTCCGGCTTCTGCAAAACCAGACCCAGAAATTAGTGCTGTTCTGGCGGCTGCCAGCACAATATGTTAACAGCAATTATCTCCTCAATATTTCTACTGATTACCTAACACACTGGCACGTTTTCTCAGTGTCACTGCATGTTGCAACACACGCCGCCATCCAGCAACTTGTCTGCATTCCCTTGGTCACTTTTCACGACCATTGGATGCGAAACACAACTGGAATGACAATGGGCTGGAGAAACCGTGAGGAAAACGTGTCACTTCGATGTGAGGCTTCACAGCCCGCATTTATGACATCTGAACATCCAGTATCGTCACTGCTAAAACCTGAGCGCTGGAAAGAATAGGAAGAACTCTGCAAGCAGCAAAAGGAAGATGCCAAGGGCTCTCTAACTGTGGAGGGTGTGCAGAGCTCAGATTTGCAGATATTATTCCAGCTATATGCTGTGGTTAAACAGTGTAAGTTGGATCTAAGTTTCCAGTGCAGCAGAGCATCTACAGATTACACAAACACAAAACAAGCAGTGCTCTGCCTACTAACAAGCAATTCAAGTGTACGCAGCCAGCCCACCAGGAACCGAAAATTTACAGAAAGTCACTGGTGGCAAAACAGAACAAGCTGAGGTAGTGGTGAGAGCATTGTCAGCAACAGTGATTTATATAAAGGAATGGCAATGTCATTTCTATCAGGTATGCAAAATGCAAAAGCCTCAAAGCCTTGGCCTGGTGTGAGAGTAAAAGAACCACTCAGCCTCCCAACCACAGCCTGCTTTCTATTTTTCAGTTACACTCCAGAGCATTTCACCATTTTCAGCTCTGTTATCAACAAGAGGCATGTTCTCTCACTCTACTGAAGTTGTTAAGTAGCCAAAAAAAAAAACAAACCACAAACAGTCAAATATTTTTCCATTCAGGTTTTTCCCCCTCCCAACAAGCAGACATGTATGAGTGGGTGTATCACTAGGAACACCAGGGGAATCCTCTGCAATCCTGGTCTGAAAAAGTGACTTCAAAACTCCTGCTTCCTCAGCTGAACACATTTGGCTGGTCAAGCCCTCTGCTCTGCTAACCACTCTGCAAGCACTCCAAGAATTGAATCTGAGCCAAATAAAAAAAAAAATCAAAAGTGAGACAACTTAGCAAACACAACAGACTTCTCTACTTTCTATCAAATTCTGCAGGAGCAGCAAGCTGTCATGTGGTAAATGAACCACTGAAGAAGGAAGCAGTCCCTGCCTGGGGTCTTCCAGTATCAGCTCTGAAAAAAAGGTAAGATAACAACACCTTGCACTTCCAGTGCTTCGGGAGCCTGGATGTCCCTACCTCGTCCAGGTTGTACAGGAACTGACCCTCAGCTCCGAGCACCCCGGGAGGACACAGGGCTGCAGTCCTGCCCCAGTCTGCTCCCTCCTCTGGACACAGGGGCTGAACAGATCTCTGAGCTCTCAAAGGGGCCAGTGTCAGTGAAGTGTCACATTTATATCACCTTTTGAGGGATTTGTGTGCTGTCTTTCTTTTCTGAACAAGCTTAAACTCTGAAAGATCCCCTGAAGTCCCTGTGGCTTCTCGCTGCTCTGTGCAGTGGGTCAGGGAGGGCAGAGCCGAACCCACAGCTTAAGTAGTTCACTCTCATTTTAATTTCACAGGTTGAGCATGGCTGGTGTAATTCACATGTAAAACCACAGCAGTCATCCAAATCTCTGCTGCCTGGGCATTGGCTGGCTGCATTTCTGGAAAGTCATGGTCATAACATACACCTATTTTTTGAGTTTCCATTAGGAACCGGTTCTGTCAGGCATGATCGCATTCGCAAGAGCTCAGGAGGCAGGAAAATTTGAAAAAGTGTTTATGAGACTAGGCATAAATCACAGCTCTCAGGATTTTCTCCCTTCTTCAATTAAAAAACTACATTGAGAGCAACCATTAGCCACATCTACTCCCCCCCATCTCCCTCCAGGAATGATGAATCCCACTCCAGCTGTAAATTGGATCCCAGGTGTACCCATATATATTATACATACATAACAGCTACTTATGGGCATAAGGGCTCTTGCACAGTTACTGTGGAAACGAAGGTATCGAATTTCCTGGCTCTTAAGGATCTACCTTCACCACCTTAATGTGCATTTACCTTGAATAAATTACTTCTGCACCATCCAGCCCAGAAACATCCTTCAGAAGGGTGCGACTGTGTTCATCTTTAGGAGGCTCCAGGTAAGCCATCCCCAACATCCCAGGAACACAGGGCTGCCTCTGACCCCCACAATCCATGGGTGAGAGCAGGGTACAGAGGAGAACATCCTTCTGCAGGCACAGACAGATGTGCTCCTGCACAGCTCAGCTCCAAGGGGCATCGACCACTGCTGGGGCAACCACTGCAGGCACTGCTGGCAGCGAAACCCCGGCAGCTCCTCTCGCTGCCCAGATGGCACTGGGGCACTGGTTTGTCTCACAAGTGCTCATGACAACTAAAGGTTGAATTTGGCCCTGCAGGAAAGGGGAATCATTTACCAGCTACTGAAATACTGCCCAGTCTGGATGGGGATGCAGTAGCAAGGAGCCACATAAGACACGAGGCAGTGTCTTGAGGAGAATGTCATCACATCCTGCTACGGCTCCGGAGGGACAATGTGACACTTCAACATAAATTTCTTCCAGTTCTGGCCGTGACCACACAAGAACCCAAAGACACTTTTACAACAAGTGCAAATTTAGCCCAGATGTAACCTCAGGGACTTCAGCAGAGCTTCCTGTAGGGCTGAGCCTGACCCACCTCATCTGTGTGTGAGCCCAGCTCAGAAATTCTCCCTGGGTAACCATGAGAGGACCCTGCTCGTCACAGGGATGCTGACACTGTCCTGCAACAGGCACTTCAGCACCCAGCACGGCACTAAAAGCATTCACAACAGCCGGGTGAGACAGCTGGTGACAGCAGTGGCTTTTGGGGTCTCCAGGGCTGCTGTGCACTGTGTGACTTTCAGTTCATTCCCCAACCCATTTGCTAAAATTCACAGCAAACAGCAGAACTGCTCTCGCCTCATTCACGTTTCAGGATCTTTATTTTTATGATGATCTTTGGCGTTTTTAAGGTGCCCCTCCCTCCACAGTAACTCACTGCTTAGCCAAACTACCAGGAAGACAAGAGACTGCTTATCCCTCAATTAAAAAGTACTTTTGTACTTATACATCTAGAAAAACACCACTGTCAACCACGCAGTCTTCCTATTACACGCTGGCTATGCACACAGACTGATACATTCATAAGCTGAAACATGAAAGACATCATCAATATACAACAAAGTGACTCGCTGCAATCCTGTCACCCTCCCCAGCACAAAGGCAGGGCCTCTTCCTGTCACAAGCCAAGCCAAAACAAGACCTGGCTCAGATGGGATGTCAAAACGTCAAACTGTACGTACTTAACCTTTGCACTTCTGAAACAGCCAAGATCCTGTGAAGGAAAATTATTACAATTCTTTCCTTTTTATCTTTTCAAGCACACAGGAAGGTAAGTTTGGACATTGCTACCCTCAAAAATTCTCCTGATATGCAGCTCAGCTTCTCTTTCCTTTTTTTTATGTACCACCTTCTAGTTTCTTGAAAAAGCCCTCTCTGCCCCGTCTTCCTGGCTGGCAGGTTGTGCTGTTTGGAAATGATCCTTTTCCTTCCCTCACTTCGTACTGCCCACATCCCACTCAGTTCCACACCTCGGCCTCGTCCCTTGGCGAAGCTGAGCAGGACTTTCTCTGCAGACCTTCATCACTGCTCCCAGATTAGTTGGGGTAGGTGTTGCAGACAGATGCACAGCCCTTCCTCTCCCACACCCAAACTCCCTGCCAAACTCTGGCTTAGGAGTATCATACCGGATCTTGAAATCAAACTCCGGGCTCTTGCAAGATAAATCAGAGCAATTGCTGGGGCTGGGCTGTACCTCCTTTACTTATGGCGAGTTGGGAGGGGGTTAATTTGCCTGATGATTCGACAGCACTTCACCTCCAGAGCAGATGTTACTGTATTAGCCATCCTTGACAAAAATCATGCTTGTTTGATGGGAAACAGGATGAGGTCCTCAAGAAAAACTTCCCTGCAACTTTGCTGGCACCTTTATGAATCCTGGGATTTACCCAGCTACAGCACCCGCCCAAAGAGAGCTGGCCTGGGGCTGCTCCGACCCCTGAAGAGCCAAATATGAAGTAAATAAGAAGTTCAAACTCTCTGCCCTTTATTGCTTCCTTATGATACTTAATGAGCCCTCCCTACACTAATATGTCATTCCTGCTCCACTCCCCAAGCCACACAGTCACTAGAAAAGCTCGGGTCTGCCTTCCCTCTGTTTTGCTGGAGGATTCTCTGAAGGACTGGAGTTGAATAGTGGTATCACAATAGGCTGAAGCCAGAGGTTCAGCTTTCCAGCCCTTAGACAGACTCAATGCCCCTCTCTAACTCGGTTGGAAAGCTGCAGCTCAAATTTCAGCCTATGTTAAGACACTGCTCAGCTCTGCTCCTTCAGCAAAAGAGAGGAAAGCCAGGAGAGCCGTTTTCTAGAGCAAAGAACTGTGGGGGAGAAGGGCAGGCAAAGGAAGCAAAAACACATGGAGATTGTTTTTTGTGCATCACAAGGAGCAATGAACGGCACAGGCAACTTTTCAAACATGCCAGAATAGCTTACTGTGATTTGTAACCAAGAGGAGGTTTGAATAAACATCTCAAACATCAAACATCAACTTTTTTTGGGGGGGGGAGGAGACAATTAAGGCAGCAATGACCTGTACGGACTCTTTGCTATCACCCTTCTGACTTCTGCAGAGGATTGAGGCATTTACATCATTTTGTATCACAGAACCAGCGATGTGAACTTCTGACACCAGCATCTCATTAAGGAGAAACAAAGACTTAACGAGGGCTCCAACAACAGCACGCTGCTGCCCCACATCACAGCCTACAACATCCCACCCCAGCCGGTCCCCCAACTCCAGTGTCAGCTACAGAAAGTGCCTGACCCCACACACCAGCCTGGCGTCCACCCACCTTCCTAAACACACCCAGAATTGGCTGCAACCCACTTGCACGAGAGCAAGGACAGCAAATACAAACCCAGAAGGGAAGCAGATGAGAGGTGTCTTCTTATTGTTTTTTAAGCAAACCAACAGTATCCCCCCTCACGCCTGCCAGACCGAGCTCAAGGAATCAAAACTCCATTCCTAATTAACACATCATCAGGCCCCACGGGCCAGGGACTTGCCTCCCAAGAGGGGAGCCTGGGCCAGCCCCGATGATGAATGAGAACTCAAGCAGCTGAATTGTTTCAAAGGCTAAACTGGCAAGTGCGAGGACAAGAAGGTTTGGAAAGGCCCACGAAAAAAAAAAACCCACAAAATATCCAGCGCGGTCACACTGTTTTCACTGTGTAGCACCGAGACCTGCCCTCTGTTACTGCTGCAGAGCTTTCCCTCCAGTCTCTGCAAAGCCCACAGCTACGGGAGCAGCTCCTCCTCTCCCAAAATGCAGCTGCTTCTCGGGTGAAAACCTCACAACTGCAAACCACTGGAGGGAAATCCATTCTGCCAGCTTAACCCCAGCAAACTTTCATGAGTAAATTAAATTGATCTACCACGCTTGGGACATTTAAAGGAGACCAGCCCTCTTGACTGCAGCGTTCTTGCACGCCGGGGACAGCAGTTTCATTCGCCTGCATGACCACTATAAATGCTGAGGAGAAAGGGCCTGGCGTTTGCAGAGATCTGTATTTTGACTGTTCCTTGACACAGCAGAATAGGACCCACACGTCCACTGCAGTGATAGTCACATTTGTTGCAACAGACTTCCCAAACAGACAGGCCATGCAACATAATTCCTCTGTCTGCTGGCACCACTCCACACTGTTCAGCTCTCGCTCTCCCTTCAGCCACAAATGCCCCGGCAGAGGCAGCAAGCTCTGCTCTATTATTGGAAGACTCAGTGGAGCACATCCCCCACAAGTCAACTACCTCCCCCTTCCAACCGAGCAAAGGGAGTATTAAAACCCAACAACTGTCTCCCGTTTGAACCAGATGGCAGAAATAGCTGGAGAGCTTTCAAACATCGTATGCACTCAATACTTCAGTGCAACATGAAAGCCCCGTTAAGCAAGAGCGTGGCTACATACACACCCCTGCTCAGGGACCACAGCAATGGCAGAAAGTGCTTCATTAACTCCTCTAGTGGCTTAAGTGTCTGTCAACACTCAGGACATTCACACAGCAGGGGCACTGGCCAAACTTTGGGGGCTCGTGCAGTCCTTAAGCTCTCCTGAAGCTATAAATTGCAGCAGGCTGGTATTATAAACATGGAAAGCTGGAGACTGGCAAGTTGATTAAGACCATCACTTTGTGTCACATCTAACTCATTTCCAGCTGCCTTGAGCAAAAGAAAGAGCCACCAGAAACCTCATGCTCTGACGACACAAAGCCGAGCTCAATCCCCTGCCCTGTCCAGCTCCAGGGACAAGCACGGAGCTCCACAACTCAGTTCCAGCTCACTCACCTCGTCCATTTTTTCTGACGTTGGAGTCTGGTCACCAGGCACCATCTCTTTAACCTCCGAGGTCTCAATTTTGGAGGTCCTGCTCAGCTGATCAATGGGAGTCATGCTGGCCTCCGATGTCCCCCGGGAATTCTGACTCAGGGAAGCTGTCCCGGGGATGGGCTCGTCGTCATCAGAGTCAGGTAACGGCGTTGGGCTGATGTCCTCCAAGCCCGTGCTGGAAGGGCGTGAGGAAGGCGTCTGCCCCCTGAAACCGGGCTGAGAGTTCGAACCGTACGTTGGGATGGGAGAGAGCTGGGAAGAAGAGGAGGAAATAGGGCTACCTTCCATTCGGATCTCGTTATCCGAGTCGTGCTCGTTAAGAAAGGGTAACTTTGTTCTCTGCTCTTTTAAGAGCATCTCAATCCTTGAGTCTAAACTGTTATGCTGCATTTCAGACTCCATGGTGGGGGTGCCAGGGGTCTCGCTCCTCTCTGGAGTCTGAGAGAAGGATGCTGTGCTCGGTTCAGGAACAGAGTTCGAGTCGGGCAAGGGCGGAGGCTCCTCTGGTTTCTCCTTCACTGGGACAAAATCGATGCTAGGGGCAGCACTGCTTTCCACAACCATCTCAGTGGGAGGGGGCGCAGGTCTCCGGTACTCTGTTTCCCTGGAAGTCTGGGGAAACTGCTGCTCGTCGGACTGGGGAAATACAGCTGGTGGTTGGTAGGGAGAGAAGGCAGATTTGTAGCTCGAAGAACTAGAGTGGCTCAGGGGAGGAGTGTGAGAGAACTGAACTGGCTCCTGCTGATGGGATTTGTACGTGCTGAACTGATGCTCCGTGCCTCGGAACACGCCCGCCGAGTTGTGCACGTAGTGGTGTTGATGTCCCGGGCGGCGGTTGTACGCATCCGTAAATTTTGTTTCGTGTCTCCTGGGTTTGTACCCGCTGTCCTGCCCAAAATGGTACACAGGCGTGGTCTGGCGGCTGGAATAGGTGGAATCCTGGGAAAAGGGCGTCCCTAGCCGTGGGGTGTGAGGTGTTCCTTGGGACTGCGGGGTGAATTGGCTGTACGAGTTCGGGGTGTCCTGCCGACAGCTGGAATAGGCTGTGTCGTGGGAGAAGGGCGTGCTGCTGTTTGGGGTCACAGAGGAGCCCGTGGAAGAAAGGTTACTGTCTTTCAGGCGCTTCAGGGAATCCGTCAACTGTGAAAACAGAAGAGAGAAAAGCACCTAAACACACACTTTGACAAAGGTATTTGTCTAATCCGTTTGGTTTTCAGAGGAGCTGAGTACCCGAGAGTTCGCAGTGATTTCCAAGACCAAAAAAACAAATAGGTTACAGCATCCCTGAAAACACAAACCATTATCCATTATTAACAGTTCCCTTTGATTTAAAAGAAAAAGGCAAAGAGGAACTTGTCTGCAAGAGGAGGAAGAAGAAAGCAGACAGTTTTCCTCAGAAGCTACACTGAAGTGCATCAGGTGAACAGGAGACTTGCACACCACTTTTATCTGAAAGAATTCCAATTTCTATCAACTATGTAAGGCTTGTCTAAATTGCATATAGGAAAGAAAATGAAAAAAAGTCTGAGATGTGAAATTACCAATTTATCTTTTTATGGGAACAAATCAAAACACACAAAGCAGCAAACTGCCAGCCTGCAGCCAAACCTCTGCAGCAGAGCTGCCCCACCACCCTCTCTCCCAAACATTCACCCGGAACAAGGGGAAGGCTACACATATAAAAGGCACAAAAAGTTCTCAACTGCCAAAAGCACCTTTTTAAAACCCTTCCCAAAGATGATTGCTCAGGTAGAGCACTGCTGATTATGGCATTTGAAACTGAAACCCTACAAACCTACAGAGCAGCCAAGGAACTGCTCTGCAACTCACTCCACAGGCACGTTCAGGGGGTTTCTGGGAGCAGCCCTGCTCCGACTCAGACTCTGCTGAGTCATAACAGTGCCACACTAATCATCAGCTCCGGAATCAATTTTCCATAATGCAAAGCAGGAGCTCAGTGAGAATCCCCCTGGCAGCAAGAGAGGCAGGACTGAGCTCCAGCTCCCCAAAAATCACACCAGGAGAGCAAACTGGTGAGGCTACAGGCTGGCTGCTGCTCCCTCAAGCACAGGCAGGTAGAGAGAGCTGTAAAATGACCTGCTTGGAACATGCCAGCAGCAAACTCCAGCTGAGCCCTCACCTGCCTGCTATGCTCACACACGTCTCACCCACTCAACAGTGAGGACTTGCTCTTGGTGGGACCCCCTAGAGACCATGGCCACAGGGACACCAGGAAAGTTTTTTCCTCAACTGCTCTAAAACCCACAGAAAGGAGCAGGAAGCACGTGGCTGCTTCTTGACAACACCCACATCTCTGCACTTTTGGTGTAGATGTGCTGTGGACTGCCTTTCAGTGGGGTTTGTACATGGCCTGGAGGCAGGGACTCCAGAACTGTCAGGTCTTTGCTGCTCTGCATGAGGGGGAAAGCAATTGTCAGGAGCATTTTACTAAACTACAACAGCAAACAAGTTTGTTGGTGGATTCTAGAGTAAAAAACATCAGGCAGAACAGCTAAAGTTACCCACAAAGCAATAATTTTGGTGATAATTGGGAAAAAAAACTCAATTCAGGATAATAATACACAAGCACAGCATCTAGAGAAACAATCTGAAAGATAAGTACAGCAGGGACTACTTTGGGGGATACCATCAATTTGCTGCTAACCCCGAAAAAAGAGTAAGAACAAATCTGTCTATTTTTATTTGAGACATGGAACCAGCAGAAATGAACAGCCAGGCCCTGCTCATAGCAGGACTCCCAGCAAAATCATTACTTGCCTCCCTCCTGCCTTTAAAAGCACCTTGCTGGGAGGTAAGGAAGAATCAACCTCTTTATGATTTTATTAAAAAGATACTGAGATTTTGCCTTGGTGGTGGTTGGGATGGTTGGTGGGAGAAGAGGAGAAATTTATTTTTTCAGATCAATGACATTTCCATGTTTGAGGTACAGATCTCACCTGTCCTGAGAGTGCCTGATCTCAAAATTAATGAAATCATGACATTTTAAGAGCGCAGAGAAGTAGAGAAAAAAAAAAATCCCTGCCAAATCTCTTTCAAATTTGATGTCTTAAAGTGGGTTCTTAAGTCACAATGAGGAGGCAAAGTACATTTAGACAAGTCAAAGAGGCTGACAACTTCACACAACCAGGCTTCCCTTCCCCCTCGCCCTCTCATCCCAGTGGGGTTTGCAGGGAAGCAGGTAATCGTACAAAGCCACGCAGAGAATTGTGCCCTAAATATCGAGGGACCCCTGGAAGCCCTCGGGAATTCTGCCCACTGCTTTTATTAACAGCTGATTCCAGCAACTAATTAAGATTCCGGAAAATTGATGCCACTATTGAAGCTCAGTCCCCTTCCACCTTTTAGCCTTTAAGCAAGGCTGAAGCCCGTGAGCGCTGAGATTACACACCACAGACACCAGGCCAAATGTACCACTGTAAATCATTCCCCTGACTTCAAGGGAATAATCTCATCTCAGGGACAGATCTGATCCAGTCCTAACTGCAGGAATTTCTGATGTTAATAGGGCACATTCTGTCGGGTTTGGAGGCATTTTTCACTCAGAAAGACAAAAAGCACTTCCCGTGCGATGGAGGCACAGATCAGCCACATGCTCTGATTCAGAGGTACATTTGCTAAGGCAATTATGAGCAAGTTATATTTAAATGTGAATTAGCAACATCCACTGGAACTATGGCAAGACACGAAAAAGAAGCTAAATTGAAAGCGTTAAAACGCTGATGTTGATGTTTGGACTTTCCCAGAAAGTTATTCTTAAATAAAAAATAAAAAGCCAAGCACTCCTACCTGGAGAGCTTCATTCCCAGTTGGGGACACGTCCTGTTCGGTGCCTACAGGGAGGGTCTGAGGAGTGTAAAGACCATTAACGAGCAGTTCGTAGAATCGCATGCGGGTTTCACCTGCACAGACCACAATGCAGGAGTTAATTAAACACAAATAACGTAATCTTTGTGAAAATACACATTCTTGACACCCACATGACCCTGCTACCGCTCCCAGCCCGCTGCATCCAGACAAGAAAGGAGCAGTTACCACCTCTGAGCTCCCAGGGATCATTTTTAAATAATCTGCTGGGCAAGAGAAGTCAGACACTCCCTTCTCCAGCCAAGACAAGGAGGCTTCTAAATCCTTTTTCCTCTTCTCAGCCTGCTTGGCAGCTCTGCTCCTTACCATGCTCTCTGGAGCGCAGCCGTTTCCCTCCTCTCCAAAGTGCCAAGCAAATAGCTTGCAGATTTGAGAAGTGAAACTCTCACCCAAGGGAGAAGCCTCTGCCAACACCCAGAGCCTCTTCAGAAAGCTCTCCCCGCACACCTTGCTCGTAGAAACTGCCTGTTACTAATGCAAACACGGTGCATGGGAATGCTGAGGACAAAACAGTTCACACTGCCTTTCCAAAACACACCAATTAATCCTTCCCTCCCCCCCCCATAGTTTAAGGAATACTCAGTAACATCCTTGGAAGAATAAAGCCAAAGAAGCAAACTGTCCCATGCAGTGTTACTGACCCTCAGCCTTTTCATTCCCAAAGTCTACAAAGACCCAGTTTCTTAATACTGAATTTTTCGTTACTACAAAAACTTAATCCTACTTATTCTGCAGTCTGTAAGAAATCTGTCATCAGCTTCAAAGGCAACCGAATCAAACCCTGAAACTGTCTGAATTTTGCACTGAAAGATAAAGAATAGGCAGAAAAATGGACAGACCCAGCACCTGAGCCCAGAAAATGAATTTAGGCAATATCTCCCCAAAACCAGGACTACTTTCAGGCAGAAGTCCTGTAGGATCAAACCCCAAACTCCCTGTGAATCACCCCATGCAATTCAGAAGCAAATCACCCCTTAGCACAATTCTATGTACTGACTTATTTATCTTGAACAAATGCTGCAGATGAGGTTATTTGGGTATCAAATCTCATCTCACTAAAGTCCTGAGCCATCCTCAACTACATAAAATGTTTTACTTCAGCTGAAGTCGTGACAAAATAGATCTTTTCCCTGCAAGAGCTTAAGATATGCATGAAATATTAACACACACCACCCACACATAACACTACAATGCCATGCATATAGAAGTGTAGGCTTATTTTCATTGGGTTTCGAAAAAATATACAGCAATTGTTACAAAGTTTCCTCATTCTTTCCGAATCCTGAGTTTAATGCAGCAAAAGTTACAGTTTCAAAAAGGTTTATGAATGTGAAATGAGCTCTCTAAGACAGGCAATTATGAATTGTGTCCAGCCCATAAATGGATAAACTGAAGCAAAGAAGTTGCTTTAAACAAGCCTGTCTTAGATGAGAAGACTGGATTTATTAGTTTCAGATTCCCAGGCCTATGCTCATCCCAGATAGATAAAAATGACACTTTCACTCCTAATATTTATTTTTCTACACTATGAAAACAAAGTTTTTAACCAACTTTTCCTTCTCTTGAAGAGTGAAATACTAGAGAGAAATGTTAAAACCAATACATATATATATTTTAAGTATGCCCTAACCTACTGATGCTATTTTAGGAATTCCATTTTTACTTGATTCTGACAGATTATAGCACACTGACAGTCCTACTCTTTTAGAATGAAAGAGAAGCAACTGTGTGAAAAAAAATACATCAGAAGCATAGAGCTGGCAAAAAAACCCAGAAATGCAATTTAAAACAGACTTCAGTGTTTTCTCCCAGGAAACAGAAGACTAAACCCCCCTCATTTCCCTGATGTGCTGCAAACTTTCTGGAACAGCTGCCTGGTCAAGACTCACAGAGTAGTTTATAAATGGAGAACAAGGAGGAAGGTAGTACAATCAGCTTGTTTAAAAAAATTACTCTCATTAAGACATCCACCACTTATGAGCCAGCTTTAGCTTACATTACTAAATCTGCAAATGGTTAATTTGTTCTTAAATGTGATTTTTACCTTCAAATTTCAAAGCAGGGGAAGGAGCCTGTCTGTAAAAATTAATGATACTAGAATTTCAAAGTATACACATGTAAGGTCAAGCTCACAATAGAAAATATTATACCACTGCTGTGATTTTTCTTCTAACAGTGGTCAGTAATGTCAATAAACATCCTGTTCTATTCTGTCACATGTGGCACACCGACTGCTGTGCCGGTCTTGCACTAAACTGTTGAAACCTTTTATTACAGAACAAAAATAACAGCATTTTTAAGAAAATGGTGTTAGCAGTGTCCTCTTCCCAAGAAGGAGTGCAGCGAGTCAGTTTTAAACTAGAAATGCCACCTTTAGAAGGAAGAAGTACAAGCAGCAACTGATCTGCACCTCCTCAGCTTTAGATATTTTCTAAAATTCAGGCAGATTTCAGCAAAGCCCTTCCCTAACACGCCTGGAGGAGAGAGAACAGACAAAACACAGTGCCCTTCACACTCCCAGGAACTTTATTGGGCTCCCGAGGGCTCGGGTGTGGGGCTGGGAGCCGGTTACTCCAGGACAGGGAGCTCCTGTCACTTTAAGAGCCAGTCTCACACTTACACACTCGCACACCCTGACAAGTGCTGCGTGTGCACTCTGCTGCCCCAGCCTCCAGTGTGCTCTAAGTATCAATGAAATGCCAGGCACGCAGAGGACAGCACCCAGCCCTGCTGCCGCTGCCAGAACCCAGAGATTCGGGTCCCAGGATCCACCAGGACTTGCCCAGAAAGCCCAGGTTTGCAAAAAGCAGGTGCCCCGGGGTCTGGCAGCCCCGGCAGGAGGCCGAGAGGGGCCAGCCTGGGGCAGGGAGATGGGGGACATGGGAGAGCAGTGAGCGGGGACAGGGACGGGCAGGGGACAGGCAGGATGGCAGCATTTTGCAAATTACAGGGCTGTCTCTTAGCAACAGACAACACATTTGGCTCCACGTGACTCGCCCAGGCCCCAGACACCAGACCTTGCCGGCTCCCTTCGTATTTTTAATCACCAGGATCCTGCCCTCTGCAACAGCCTCCGCGGTGGGAGCGGGATGGGCAGGGGCTCTGCAGACCCCAAACGCGTGGGGCCGGAAGGTGCCCCCTCACCTTTCGTATCCAGCTCCACGTGGATGATGTTCCCCATGACGGAGGTGTTGTGAAGGTGCTGGACAGCCTCCCGGGCACCCTTGACAGTGGCAAAGATGACTTTGGCGATGCCCAGGTGCTTCTTGTTCTTGGGGTTGTAGAGAATCTCCACCTCTTCCACTTCTCCGTATTTCTTGCACATGTCGGCCAAAAAGTTTTCACGGATGTTGTCGTTCAGCTTGGCAAAGGTGACCTGCTTGGGAGGCACTGGCCCCACGTAAAATTCATCAATCTGGAACGGGCACAAGGTGGGAAGTGATAAAAACAATCATCATTGTTTAGTGAGTGTGGGGGAGGGCCTAAGGATGGCACGGGAGGGAGAGGGTTAAAACATCCTGCAAACTTTGAAGGGGGGGGGAAACACTTCCGAGGCTCTGGGATGAAGCTCAGAGCTGAGCAGAGGATCTGCTGCTGCAGCCATTCATTGGAACTGGCTCTTTTCTGGGCTACGAAGATGTATTTTGAGCAGCACTGTGAGTGGAGAGCCCCCTTCCACCGCCCCCTGCCCAAGAAGCCCCAGCTCCAAAACCTTCAAGCGATCTTGTTAGATAGAAGCATTGATTTCTCCTTATCCTTATAGAGGAGGATTATTGTTAAACAGTTTGCTAAATAACAATGTTAATAGGAATATGACTGTCATTTAAATGGTCCATTAAACTATTCGGAACTGAGGCTCCACTCCCAGATAAACAAGAATACAGAGCTAAAGCCAAAATTCAGGGCAGTACCTTGAATTTGGGGACAGACAGCTCCAACTCCTTAGTTTTGGTCCATATTCGCCCTATTCTGGGATCCCTGACACAATCCACAGGAGCGATTCCCGAGTTCTGGGAGGAGAAGGAGGAGGAGGAAAGAAAACACAGAAACAGCAATAATAAGGCTTGAAATTTAAGGCACAAATAAAAGAAAAAATAAACCCCCAGGAAGCACGGGCTGTCTCAAGGGAAGGGGAAAGCGCACACACATACACACGTGTCAAATTGCAATACTGCTGGGAAATGCACACAGATTGGAAACACAGGAAAAAGCCGCAGGTTTGGGCTCCTGACAGTTGAATACACAGTGTCAGGTGGCGGTAACTTTGGTGGCTGTGCGTGTCCCCAAGACCCCCCTCCCGCACACGGTGGGGATTACCACGATCCGGAGAGACCCCCAGCCCCCAAAATGCCGGTAAGACAGAGGCTGGGGGGGGGAGACACAACACAATGAGGGAAACCCGGGAGCCCCCCACTCACAGGCATGCTGAAATGTTGCCCATCGTAACGGTAGAGTTTGTGCTGTCCTTTTTTCAGAGCCGGGTCAATAATCAACTTGTAACTTCTCCAATGGTGATTTCTTTTCTCGACAGAAGTGCTGGCTTGCGTGCTGTTCTCCATTCCGTTGATCCAACCTGGACGGGGGGGGGGGGGGAGAGAAAGGAAGGGGGAATTGGAAAAGAGAGAAAAAACCCACACGGAAAACCATAAAGTTAAAAAAAATATTCAACAAAGACCTCTTCGTTTCGGTGTGTGTTTTTTTTTTTTTTTTTTAACGAGCCGCCCGCTCTACACACCCAGGCAGGGAGGAAATCCACCGCGAAACGAGCCCCAAAATGGGGGAATTGCCAGCCGGGTCCCCCCTCCACCCCAGCCAGACAAGAGGCAGAGAGGGAGGAGGAGGAGAGGAGGAAGGGAAAAAAAAAAAGAAAAGAAGAGAGAGAGAGAGAAAAAAAAAGACCCAATCTCACTTGAACTCTGCTTTTTGCCATGATCTTCAGGGTGCTTGGCTTTTTCCCCCGCCTTGGTCTCTCGGAAAGACATCGCGCTGGGCGGCCGATCGTCTCCGGGCGGCGAAAGGCGAGCTCCCGTCTCACATGGGGCCGGTTACCGGCGCGGGCTGCCCGCCAGGCTCCTGCCTCCCGTTTTCGCGAGCCACCACATATTGTGTGTGCTCGCTGCTGGCGGCGGCCGGGATCCCACAATACACCGCTGCGAGCGCCGCGAACGCCTCTACCCGCGCTCCGCCGCCTGCACATTCACGGCGGCCGCGCCGAGCAGCCCCCGGCCCGCGGCCGCCCGCCGCCGCCCCGCCGCCGCCGAGCGCCGCCGCATGGGCCGGCGCCGGGACGCACGGGTTTTTTTCCCCTCCCCGCCGCGGGGCTAACGGCATGCGGGGGGGCGAGTGGAATCTGCCCGCTGCATTTACCTTAGCGCAAACTGTTTCTAAACAAGATGGACCTATAGGTGGGACAAGTTGGTCGGATTTTTTTTTTTTTTTTTTTTTGCTTTGCTTTCTTTCTTTTTTTTTTTTTTTTTTTTTTTGAGGGGAAGACTTCGGCGAACCCGGGAGACCGCGGGGGCGGGCGGAGCGCGGACCCGCCGCGCTGCTGCGGCGGAGGGGTGGCGACACACTCAAGGCGGGGAGGAGGAGGAGGGGGGGTGTGATGGAGGATGAGGAGGAGGGCGGGGGGGGGGGAAGCAGTTTTGCTTATTAAAGGTCCGGAGCCGTCGGCAGCCAATCAGCGGGGAGGTTCCATTTTGTTTTCGGTGCGAGAGGCGGGCGGGCGGGCTGTGCGGTGCCCCCGGCGCTCGGCGGGCGCGGGGCCGGGCGGAGCGCGGCGGGCGCATGGCGCGGCCGTCCCGGGGCGCGGGGCCGCGGCGGCTCCGCGAGCGGCCGCGCCATTGGCTGCGGCCGGGGCAGCGCGGCGGGCGCAGCCAATGGGAGCGCGGCTTCCATGGGGCCTGAGCTATTAGACGGCGGGGTAAAAGCGCCGAGCGGCAGACGCGGCCAAGGAAGGGCCGCGGGACCCGCAGCCATTTTTCTGCAGTGGAGCGAAATGGCCAAACCGGGCTCTTCCTTTGTTCCACAAAGAGGGGGAATCCGCCATGTGAATCCGCACCGCGCGCGGTGGTGGGAGCCTCCATAGCGCGGGTGCCAGACGACCCACTGAAGAAGGAAGATTTATAAAAATAATGCCAAGCCCTTAACCAAAAAAAAAAAAAAAAAAAAAAAAAAAATTAATGCGGACTTTTTTTTTTTTTTTTTTCCTCTCTCCTCCCTTATGATTCGGGATCCATCTTTGTCTTGTGTAACTAGGTCACGGCACACCCTATGTCAGCAGTTAACAATTTCGATTGCCAACCAAAAAAGAAAAGTAAATACATGATTTTTATTTTTTTTTCGTTGTTTTGGGAGTTTTTAAGCTTAAAGCAGCTCTGATGGCTGAACAATAAATTTGAGCTCCTGTGTTAAAACACTTGATTCCTGGCCATTTCTATTAACTCCTTTGGTGCTTAAAAGGTAACGTTTTAAACATAGGTATAGGAATGGTAAATTCTGGCAAAAAGGCAATTTTACTATGATAAGCTTTTTTTTCCTTTTCTCTTATGTTGTAAGTACCCAATCCATTCTGTCCTTGCTAAGTGAAGTTTTCATGTTAATGTTACTGAAGTGGTCCTTATTGCTAAGCCTTCATTTGCATGTCTTATGTTTTTGTCTGTTTAAACCAATTTATGCTTTCTTTGAAATATTTTACTTATAAAGCAAAATATCTAGCTAAGCTATGCTTAAAAGCTGTTTAGAATCAGTAAATGTAAACTAGGTGTTTTCACACTGACATGTGCAGCCTAAATCTATTGAGGAGAATATTTTTAGTGTCTGCGTGCTCTGTGGAAAAACACTGAACGTCTTTTTTATGTAC
The DNA here is from genome assembly GCA_038380795.1 of Pyrocephalus nanus. NCBI lineage: Eukaryota > Metazoa > Chordata > Aves > Passeriformes > Tyrannidae > Pyrocephalus > Pyrocephalus nanus. The sequence continues at coordinate 9,136,283 of CM076278.1, forward strand.
AGAGTAAATCTGCCACAGGAAGGTAGATTTAAGCCTTGAGCAGGAGTCCTCGCTGCGTACAGTCAGTCAACATAGCTGGACAACTTTTTCTATAGATTTTTTTCCCCCTTTTTTTCTGTTTTTTTGATGCTAGACCACTGCCACACAAAGATCCGTAACTTATCTTAACAAGATCCGCTTTGGCTTGCAAACTTACGAGAGAAGTGGTGATACAGATCATATATACTTATAGCCGTTATTTTAAAAAAGAGTAACAACTTCACCTTCAGAGCTGCATTCAACTATGGTGCGCGGGTAAGTAAGTAAAACCCTTTTGCCCTTGCAGAGGAACATATAGCCCAGGCCTGTGGCTAATGGTATTGTCCTGGGTGGAAAGATCCCAATGGTCGTCTGAAAGCGGTGGCGATCTCCTTCTCCTCAGAAACATCTAACAGTGCCTCTGAAACGTCTGTTCTCAGGGAGGGATTTGATTTCTCTTTCTGCACAAAGCTCTTGGTCCGTCCTCAGCCCTGGGTGGTTGGGTTTTTTTATGCAGAGAAACGCTGTGGATCCATTGCAGGCGTTACGTGGCTGTTAACTTGAAAGCACCAAAAAAATAAAAAAATCTGCCTGTGAACAGTAAGATGTTAGTGAGGTTGACGTTAAAAAAGGCGAGAAGGCGGTGGTGGTGGTGGTAGGGATCCCTTACATGTTTTATCCGTCTAATTACAGAAGCTCGACAAAAAACAGGCAACAAAATGGGAGGGGGTGTTTTTCACGACGGTGAGTCTTAATGGCGGATGTCTCACTAGAAAGCACTGTAAAATCCTTCATACCGAGAGGCAGTGACTTGGAGAGAGGGGGCAAAAAGGAGGTCTGGAAGTAAATCCAAAATGAGGGAGTTTCCTTCCAAGTGAGGGACCCTTTGCAGCCTGAGTGTTACAGATGGAGGAGCCGTGACGCAGTTGATATTCACAAGCAGTTGTGCTTTAGTGCCGCCACCCAGCCCACGAAATGGCCTCCCCGCCGAAGTCTGGTGGGTTTATTATGTGAGAGGCTGCGGCAGCACCGTGTCCCGGGCGGCGGGAGGGGCGGCCGGCGGGCGGGCACGGCGCTCCCGGTCGCGCTCCGTGCTGTGTGGGGACAGCCGCCATCATGGCTTCTCCTTCCCTTCGGCGTCCTCCTCAGCGCGGCGCGGCGGGCTCTCCCCCGCTGCCTGGCGGCGTCCCGAGCGCTGCAGGGAAATGGTGGGTTTGGGGTGGTTGTTGTTGTTGTTGTTTTGGTTTTTTATCCTTTCTCTCCCCTTTCCCGCCCCCCCCTCCCCTTCCCCCAGCGCTTTGTGAGGGGCTGTGGAAGGCGAAGCCGGGGAGGGAGCGGCGGTTCTTTCTCCCCGCGCACAACATGGCGGGAGCGCCCTGCGGCAGCGGCGCTGGCGGCGCTCCAGCCGGGCCGGGCGGGGGGGGAGGCCGGCCGGGAGGACAAAGGCAACTCCGATAAAGCCGGCGCAGCCCCAGTGCTATAAATAACGCCGCCCTTCCCCCGCTGCAGCCTCCCGCTCGCTTTATAAACAGCAAAAGATGGAAGTCGCCTAGTGCAGAGGGGAGGGAGGGGGGGAGTTAAAGAGGAACAAACAGCGGCTCCCCACACGCAAGAAAAATAAAATACCAAAAAAAGGCACCAAATTCAAAGCCTGGGCAGTGTTGGGGGGACGGGGGGCAGCAGAAGCGCTGGCCGCGGGAGGGGCCGGACGGCGCCGCCGCCTCCCCGCCCGGAGCGGGTGCGCCGGGGGAGCGCGGCCGGCGCTCCCGTCACATGGCTCTTTGTTGTTCTCCTTCTCTGCCCCTCCTGGGCTGTTCCCCCCCCCCGCTCCGCCATCGCCGAGCCGGGGCAGCCGCTGCCCTGCCTCCTCCGGCCTGCAGCGCCGAGCTCGCGGGCCCGGCTGTGCTGCAGTGGAGCCGCCACGGCCCGCCGAGGTGTTACATGTGCCGTCTTTTTTTTTTTTTTTTTTCTTTGCCTGCCTTTTTTTTTTTTTTTTTTTTTTTTTTTTCGTCTCCTGAGCAGATTCTGCTGCGGCTCAGCTTTGGGTGGAGGCTGGGGGTTATCTCGGAGCTTCACAAGCCTCGCTGTGCTCTGCGGGGAGTTGCAGCTCGTGCTCACTGCAGACCCAGAGTAGGTGAGCCAGGAGAGCCTGGCTCGAGCAACCACTTCAGAGGGCAGGACAGGGAGGAAAAGCAAACACTGTAGAGAGGTGGCCTCCCTGGTAAGGCTAGAGCAGGACCGTCCTGCGGACCCTAAGGGAGGGAGAAGGTAAGTGGCTGCTTGGCAGAGGCTGCCTGCGGGAGCGGCATGTGCCGGGCAGGGCGCGCCCTGCCCGCAGTTCCTGCGGCTCAGCACCAGCCGCTCCGTGGGTTTGTACAGCCTGTGCTGTGGTATGTGCCGAGACTCAGGGCTGTTCCCCTGCGAGGGAGAGCACTGGGTGCTGCCGCGAAGGAGGCACCGCAGCCCGCGCCTTTCGCAACGACTGCGCTCATCGCTCCATTCCTCGCTCCCCCTTCTCGCTCCTCACCGGGTCAGGCTCTGTCGAGAACAAGCGACAAACCGTCCGCACAAAACAGAACACGTTTCCATGGAGGGGGAAAAAAAATACCAACAAAAACAACCAACAAAAGCGTTTCCGCAGTGCCAGGCTGGCTCTGAAGCGCTGCCTCAGCGCTGTGAGCCCCGTCGGGGGCTCCGGGGCCGGGGCCGCCCGAGCCGCAGCCCGGTCCCTGCCCGGCCGCTGCAGCCAGCGCTGAGCCTGGGTCACAGCGGCTCTCAGTGACCATCTGCCAGCAAAATCGGAAGGAACGGTGACGTTATTCTTAGCAGAACACCATTGAAATGCTCCTCTGGTATTTCTCAGTAGAGGTGAAAAGCATTTCAGCTTCCTGGAAATGGCCGAAGCTGGCGACGTGTAGATCAAAGTACGGCGCAGAGCTGGGCTCGGGTTTGCAGGGGGATTTGAACTGTAGTGAAAACGTTTCTGCATCTTCTGTCATAGTGAGTTAAGTCAGCACGTGAAGCGATTAAAAAAAAAAAAAAAAGACAATTTTTGAACAGCATCGGGCTGTTAACTTTCCTGGGATTTAAAATTTATGTTTAAATATATATTTGGCTGTTAGCAATACCTGCATTTACGAGTAACATTGGTCTGTTTAACCCTGAAGCAGACCAGCTCTGCCTAACGCAAGGCTTTGAAGCGACACAGCCAGACCATAATACTGTGGGAGCTTAGACAGCTTTGTCTGTACTTGCATCTCTCTGCATATTTTTCCAGGACTCTGATCTTTGTCTGCGATTAATCATTGTCCAGGACGGCTGTTCCCGATGGTAGGATCCATGAAGTGCTCCAGCTGGGAGAGGTCCTAACGCCTGTGCCTGGCTCTGCGTACGTGCAAACCAGGGCCAGAAATTGCTGGGGCAGCAGGGGCTGGACAGCGAGCCCGCCGTGCCCCCCCAGTGAATTGTGTGGGTCCTCAGCACTTCTGGAAATGGTTTTTGTAAGTCTGAGCTGAAAATTTCTTTCCGTTTTTTAGAGTTTCTGAATGACTATAATGTTCAATGTAGTTTAAAAGTCGCCAAGGCAGTTGAGACCGGTTGTGCTCTCAGAGTGGGTGGTTTCATGGCTGCTGAACCTCGTATCTGAAAAGCAAAATGTTCTGGTACAGCGTGTTTAAATCCCAGAAAGGTCAAACCAGACTTTCATTCTTGGGTTAGACTGACCCTGGTGTGCTGCATGAGACTCTTTAGATAAAGAAAGAGATCTTTTAGGGAAAAGGAGAAAAAAAAAAAAATGTGGGTTTTTTTTTTTTTTTTCTGAACAGCTTGTGGTGACTCTGTGCACAGTCTTGAAGCAAAGGGGTTTGTTCTTGCCCAGTGTCCCTCCCCGGCATTGTTGAGTGGAAAACTCTTATGCTAATTATATCACTGTCTGTTATCAATAAGAAGTGATTTAATTTCTTTGGCAAAGTGTTGCAACAAGAGCAAATTAGATTGAGAGGCAAAGTGAAATAAAAAATATGCAGCTGTTCTGCCAAACAATGATCCTGACTGTTTACAACATTTTGGTTTAGACTGCCTTGTACACAGAATCCTTTATATTGAAGCTATTCAAGTCACAATCCATTGCTTGTGCAAGGAAACTAGATTAATAGATTATGAAAGACAAAAGAGACCAAGGTTCATCTGGTTCGACTTCCTGCATTATGTAGGTCTCGGGATTTTTGTGAATTTGTTGCTTTTCCTCATTTGAATGAATTTAACTGCAGCATGCCTGCATCTTAGATGAAGGTCAGATTTTCATTTTAAAATAGGCTGTGAGAGGGAGTAAAATAAGAGTAAATTTTCTCCATCAAAATCTACCTGCCAGACTAGAAATCAAAATACCTTTTTAAACTTGTCTAGTTTTCAGTTTCTGGATGTCTCTGCCCCTCAGTCTGCTTGGTGGAGGAATGCTCCATGGCCAGATTTTCATCCCTGTGTAGCCGTGCTCAGGATGAGCATTTAATACTCCATTGCAGACCGCAGAGCTCCCCCTCGGGTCCATCTTTACTAATCCTGGAATTGTTCCTGCCTGTGAACACTCCAGTTTGTCACCATTTTGATCTGGGCAGAAGGGGACGGAGCCCTCGGCAGGGATCAGACCCGAGCCAACAGCGCTCCTGGCTGAGCTGTCTCTGTCAGGAATCCAGGGATTACACCAGCCCATGTTCAGCTGGTTTCCCAGCACGGCTCCTAAAATACTCTCAGATCTGCTCCTTCTTAGGATGACAACCCTGTGCTGTAGGTTTGTGCTCTTTGTTCTGCATGTATGGCTTTGCTCTTGCTCCTCCTGAAAAGGACAAGCCCTTAGCGTTGTTGCTTGCAATAGGATTTTTTTAATTATTATTTTTATTTATTCCTCCCCCCCGTGCTACTGTTAAGCGTCACCTACAAAGTTGGTTGGTCGTGATTTTGTATTTTCTCCAGATAAACAACTGGTTCTGTCTGCACTGTGGGTGTTTCCTGGTTCCGGGTGTGTGTACACACACCTCAGCCGTGTCAATATTGTGTCAGGAGGAGGGCTGGTTGTACAACATCCCTTGCCACACCCCAGTTTCATGGGAAGAAAGCCCAGCTTAGGAGCTGGAAGGGAGCCAGGAAGCACACTGCAACATTTACTTGCCGTGGTGTCTATTATGTAGCCATTAAATAACCTAAGGCCCAAATCAGGTGGACTCGTCAAGGAGGGAGGACACCTCTAGGACACGGTGGTTACAAAGTGCATTTTGAGACCTTCCTGTCAGAGGGGGTTTTTCAGAGATGGTGCCTCTACTGTGTATTCTCTACTCAGCTGTTCGTTCAAGATCTAAATACACTTGAGACTCCTTCCCCAATGCCAAATTTGATTGAGATTGGAGGGGGGGGAAATGACATAGAACTTCACATTAGACAGTTTTATTTTTAGGAAACCAGGCTAAGAATATCGAAGGAATATTGAGTAGGAATATGGACATGGTATTTGCCTGTTCAGTTTTCCTTGCCATGAAATTTTCCATTTTTTTCCTGAGAACAGCAGATGATCTCTCTAGGGAATTGTCAGCCAAAATAAGCAACCTCCTGACAGATTTCACCTGTGTCCCAGCATGCTCTGAGGGTACATGGGATGTGAGCCTTGAACAATGACAGGGAATCACTAGTTGGCTGTGTTGTTTGGCTGCTGGGGTGCAGAGATACATGCTGATACCCAGTAGTGGAACAAACATCTACTTTTTTTTAAGATCCAGACAAATTTTGATGGGTATGTTGGATATTTGCCAGAGATGTTGGGTTTTGGGGGTTTTTTTGTTACTTTTCAAGCTGTATCTGTTCTTTCTATACCTGCTAGTATTATGACAAAGGCACCTCTGTAAGGTAGGGAGTGAGTGCTTTCAGAGATCTAATCATTCTTGAGCTATAAAGGAATAAAGAGGCTGTTTCAACACCTGACTTGCGGAATGTTTTGTGTCGCTTCTTGCCCATTGAAATGCAGCTGCTATTGAAACACCGTGATCCCATCGGGATGTAGAACCGGTTATTTTTTTAGAATGCTTTCAAGCTTGTAAAAATCATGAAATAAATCAAGAAGGCTGGCAATTCTAATCAGCATTCTAAAGCCATCAAATTACAAAACAGTTCAGTGCTTCGTGGCCTCTGAACAGTACAGTTTTACAAAAAACAAAGAAAAAAAAAAGGAATGAAAAGAATGAAAGAATGTGCCATTTAGAGAAGCTGGGTGCTTACAAAGTTTGCATCAAAAGGAAATGAAGATACAAATAAGTTATCTAAAAGGATATTTATGCATTAAATTACTTGTGTCTCTGGACACGTCATTAAACAGTCTGGATGCGATGGTAGCTGGGGACCTGGAAGCCTTTTTAACACATGCAGCACATACAGGGAATGTTCTGATTCCGAGTGATGGAGTATAAAACGTTTTAGCCAGAAACCGATGACAAAGATCAAATGGAATGAGTTGAGCTTACAGATCAGAGCAGTTCCTTGTCGCTGGTGCGATGTGACACAAGACCAGGACTGCTTTGCCCTTGACATTGTCACCATTGCTCTCAAACCTGCAGTTAAGGATTTGCATGTTGATTTATTGTCTGACAGGGCAGTTGGGAGTGCCCCAGCTGCTCCCCAAGCCCTGGTTTGCAGCCGAGTGGGCCAGAACGGGCAGGATCGGGGAAGGCTGTGCCATCTATCGCCTTTCTGTGCCGCTGCATCACAGCAGCTCTCAGTTGCTAAGCAGCTGCAGAGCTGTCTCTGTGCAAGGGGAGCAACGTGGGTTCCCCTTGATCAGTGGAGAGGAGCCGGCAGCATGGAAATGGGGAGCAGCAGCCGTAGGAAAATCATTCCTTTCCTGGCTGGCCTCTACGCCGGAGTGAAGCGAAGGGACACTCGGTGGCCCAGGAGCAGGGAGGGGGCAGGAGGGGAGGGCAGAGCCAGCATATGTGCACAGCAGAGGTTACAAAGACAGCAGATCCTGGCAGAGCAGGGGGCACACACCGAGGAGAAAGGAATGGGAGAGAGGCCAAATGCACAGTTCGGAATAAAAAAAAACCCCAGGAGGAGAGTGTGGCATATGGAGAGGGGAAATAAAGCAGAACTCACACAGCCTGTGAATAATTGAATAGAAAATACAGGAAGAGAGAAGGAGCTTGATTCATTACTGCCCTTCACCTTGTGGAGACAGCTACACCCAGGAAGAGGAGGTGTGGAATACAACAGCGTCCTTCATGTTTCACAGTGAACTGTAGGTTTTACATTTCAACCCCTGCCATTTGTGGTTTTCTCCTTTCACAGCCCCTGCCTTTTGTTCAGACTTGATTCCTGCAGGCTCCGTTCTTATCTTTGTTTTCTGATTTATTTTTGTACTTGCTTTAGCTTTTTTGGGGGGGTTAATTTTTTTCTTAAGGTAAGTTTTAAAGTAAAATACTTTTCTCAGATATTTTTGTTGGTTTCGCCTCCAAGAGGGCAGGCCATTGCTAGCTCCCAACTGAAGTTAGTTTCCACTAAATCCACAAAGCCATCGCTGCTTTTCTCCCCCCTCTCTCTCCTGGGAGCTGCTGATGAAAGACAGGGTTCTCTTTGCTTCCCAACACCTTCCCCTGCTCGTTGTCTTTCCCTTTCCCAGCTCGGTGCCTGCCAGCAGTCCGGAAAGGCTCGCGGCTCACAGCGTGCAGGAAGCGGTTCCTGTGGCTGTAAATTATCACAAACGCCTGACGTGCTGCAGAAAGGGGAGTACAAAAGTGTCACGAACATCTAGGGGGTGGTTGTGACCAAAAGAGAGCCTTGGTTCCACCACAGCTCCGCTGCTCACATGAAAAAGCGCTTTGTGGTGTCGGCGCCTCACGTGCAATTGGTGTGTAATAGGAAATGCCGGTGGAGCTGGCAGGGAAGGAGGGGAGCTGGACATTCCTCCCTCTGGCTCCTCCAGGCAGAAGACTGAGGGGCGCGTTTGGGAGTGTGGGGAGAGGAATTTAAACTCTTGCAGCTGTTGCTCTCCTCTGTGACCAGCCCTGGCTCGCTTGGAGGCCTTCTGACTGAGAACACTTTTCCCCAGATACAAAATTGAGTCCTAAAAGGAAAATGGAGATGCCCACCCAGATCTACAGTGGAAAGGAGTTGCTGTGAGCTCTGTGTGTGTGTATGTGAAGTTCAAACCAATAAAATACTTGACAAATACACAGCCAGATACGTTTTGTACTTGGAATATTTTTGTCTAAGATGTCTGATTCGGGGGAATGTTATATTTGCTTCCTTCTTCCATTGCCTGGAGCCCTTATCTTTGAACAGACACTGTCTATACTATTGTTAGACTCCAAGACCATTAAAGGTCTTTGGACACTGATGTTTTACGAGCAGATTCAGCTGCCTTTCACACGGGGGCATTTTTAGCATTATGAGAGATGTAAGTTTAACTATAACAGTTTTAACCAGGAAATCTCCCTGCCTTAAGAAATCAGAACCACTGTGTTAATCCCAGCAGGCAACTGGGAACTTGACAATGTGCCTGTTGTTAGGATGAGAGTCAGGAAGGGTGAAATGTGTGTAGGAAGGGAGAAGCGCACAGGAAATGTGCCATCAAGGACAGCCGTGTGGGGCTGGGCAGGGCAGGGTGCCAGACCCGTGGGCTGGAGCTGCACTGTCAGGTTGCTGCTCTCTCTGTTCCTGACCTCACCACCCCAAACCACTGCTGTGATTGCTCCAACACCTCCCTGACCCGCTCTGGTGGCTCAGAGTGAGGACATCCAGCCAGGCCGCTCTGCACGGTCAGCCTGTCCAGCTCCCACAGCTCGGGCACAGGCCAAAAATCGCAGCTCTCAAGCAAACATGACACGGTTACAACCATTTCCAGTGCCTCTAGTTATTAATTAGCCTGCTCTGAACATCACTCTTCCTGTGCAGGGTTAGCTCTGGCTGGGTTATGGCTGCTCTCAGGTCTGAGGGAAACTCAGTCTGGGCCTGTCCTTTGCCTGGCAATGCTCTGACAAGCCACAGGTCCCTCTGGCTCCTGCCAAAACTCCATCTCTAGGTATGAGCTGGTTCCCTGCCAGATAACTGCAGAGCAAGCTTAGCTTAGCTCTCCCCATACATCTAGCACTCCACAAAAAACAGGCAGAAATTGTGGTGTGTCCTATTGGGATAGAAACAGAGGATTTTATCACCTCTTCAATCTGCCCTTGCTGCCTTCCTGTGGGAAGTTTGCACAAATATCGGGGGGAGGATGCACACTTCATATGTTAACTGCCTTTTAATGTCAGTGCCATGCACTGCTCAGCAAAACCTGCCCCTACTTCATCCACGGTCCCTTTGCCATCTTTTTTTCTCCTCCGATGCATATTCCCAGTTTCTCCACATTCTTGTCCAAAAGATTTGAGAGCTTCCTGCCTGAGGCAGGTGCAGGAGTGATGGCCATTGCATAGCCAGTGCCATTGCATAGGCAGTGCAGGAATGAGGTGTTGATCAAAGCCTGGCTCTTCCAATGGCTCTGAAAAACACACACTTGTTCAGGCTGCCCTGTAACTCACATGGTGGAAAGCATGTCTAGGGAGCCAAGCCTGGGTTAATTTAAACTTGATGTTCTCAAAGCCTCACAAAAAAAGTACAACTCCACGTATTTTAGGTTTAGTGGAATCCTCCAACTGATTTTTGGGGATTGTGACCCAGATTTGGCCATCCACAGTTGACTCACCTACTCCATGTTAATCCCTGCCGTGTAAATTAAAGAATCTGAATGCAACTCCTGCCCTGGTGCTGTCGTCATCTTAATTAACATACACTCCTCTTGGATTCAGTCCTCCCTTGACTCTGAATCAGCAGGAACATTAAAAGAAAATATCTCTCTCTGCAAGGGATTACATAATTTGGGAATGGGAGAAGAAGGGCAAAGTCATCTGAAGAAAGGAGATGCTGCGGGGAGCGCTCCAATCTTGAAAAAAATAACATCTCAGTGTTTGCTGGGTCAGGTGGAGTGTTGGGTAAGGAAAACACAGGGAGGCACAAGCCAGAGGAATTTTAGGGGTATACACTAAAGGGAGTGGTCAGATACTGGGTAAAAATGCATTGTGTTGCAACAGCCCCTTTCCCTGAATTTCCCAAAATTACTTCCTGATGGGATTTATTCTCTGCTGCAGATCTGGATGCAGAAGAGCACCCAGTGGTGACTGATTTCCTGCAGATCTGTAGCAGAGCCCTGTGCTCTCTCTGAGCCACGAGCAAGGCTTTGTCTCACTCCTGAACCCGCTGCCTCTGCCTGTTCCCATGGTAAAACCAACCCCAGCTACCAACACAAACACAACTGCAGATCTCACCTGAGTAAAGGTGGTTTGAATCCCTCTGTCAAACCTCCAGATTCAGTTCTCAGCACAGAGGTAGAGGATGAGATCCAGCAACTCTGCAATGGCTCTGCCAGCCTGTGTTGTCAAATTCCTCCCCATGGCTCAGGGAAGCTGTGCCAGCACATCTGGGAGACACACATCGCCCAGCTCCGTGGGGGCAGAGCCAGGGAGGTGTTGGCACACACAGGCATGATCATTTCATGCTTTTCAGAGATCAGTCATTGTGTTTGATGTTCCAGAAAAGCATGGGATGATCTTAACCTTGTGTTACCCGTTTTTCACAACAGAATCTGGCTTGAGAGTTCACACTTTAGCGAGCAACAGAAACTTGAAACTGCCCCTAAGCCCCTGCAGTATCAGGCTGAGACTTTACCACGTTGATTTGCACACACTTCACTTTGTAAAGTGGGGTGGTTTTTTTTCCCCACAGCTGCAAAGCCAAGAACTCAGTTTCAAATGAAAGGTGAGACTTTAAATGCAGCACGTTGGCCATGCCTGTATCAAGCAGGCCATGTTTGGCCCACGTAGTTGGCACCCCTGATTTAAAGCACACCAGAGAGAAAACAACCCAAGAAACAGTCTGTGTTCCTTATAAATAGCTGCTCTCTAGGTAGTCATCAGTGTGTGGTTTATGAATAAAACCTGTCCAAACTACATCAAAGTGCCTGAATATTTGCTGCCTGATTTTGCTGAGTTGTGTGTCTTAATTCAGCTCACACCTCCCTTTGCAGACCCTTGTCCTGTTTTGTTTCACAGCCCTCTGAACTCTCTGGTAGCATTTGGACAGATTTTATTTAGTTTATCGAAAGATTTTTGCACTGATTTAGTGCAGGGGCTACTTGAGCCAAGTGAAACAGGAACTATTTCTGAGGCATAAAAAGGCAGAAAGGAAATTTTCTTATTGAAATATCATTTTTCCATATTACTTAATAGTCTAGAAAGTTAATGCCTTTCTGGCAGCTCTTCCCACTGGGAAAAAAAATATAGTTCCTACTCAGCCAAACAACAATGTAATAATGTTTTAGGTTGGGTTAAACGTCTTAGGAACTGGCAGGTGTCACAGCCACCTTGCCTTCAGTGAAAAAAGCAATTGAGAGCCCTTATGGAACAAGGGATTTACATCAGTAGGGGCTACTACACAAAAAAAACCAGGCACATGGCAAGGTTTGAATAGATGGTGAATCATGTGGCCCAAGGGATTTTTCGGGGTGGGGGCGTGTGTGTAAAATATCAGGCCGTGAGGACCAGATGGTAGAGCTCTGCATGTGCGAGGGAAACAGCAAGAAGCTGCAGAAATGGAGACAGGGAAGCAGCTGAAAGTGAAGGAGGCTGGGAGCTTTGGTTCTGAAAGCTGCATTTCCAGGGTTTACCGAAGGTCAAAGCAGTGCTGGCACTGCGAGGAAAAGCACTGCTGAAAAACAATTTTGTACATTTGTTCTGTAAACAAAATGGATCACCTTGAGTGTACACCTGCTTTGTCATGGCCCTCTCTGACACTGGCACTGTCACCCTAACTTTGTGTGTGCAGGTGCAGTTCAGCTCTCCTACATCACACTTTCCTCTTCCCTCCCTGCCCTGCCCAGGCTGAACTCTGTGGGGCAGACCCTCAGGAAGGGTCTGTGCACATGACAAACAATTGCTGGCCTTGTGCAACATCTGAAATGGATCACTCTACTTACACGGTAAGTCCCGTTCCTTAGGGTCTGTCTTTCCTACTGTAAATATTTCAAGGCGTTGCCTCTTGCTCCCTGTGTACATGCTGCAGTGTGAATTCTTAGCTGAAAACACAAATAATTCATATCACTGCTAATGTTAAAAAATAAATATTTCAGGCTCTGTCTTGTTATTTACATTCTTAACTAAGTTCATTAATATTTCCTTGGACATAATTGGGGCTACTTGTTCTTCTTGTCAAGTTTATGTTGAAGTCTTTGTGACTGGGGTCTCTCTTACCAAGAAAAAATTAGGTGTATTTCAAAAACATAGTTGTGAAGATATTTAGGAAGAACAGGTGCCCATTCTTGTCCAGTTTATATGACCAAAGAAGAGTATGCAGCAGATGACCTGTGCAAACTGTGGCTACAAGAAGTACCAGAAGTGAGACCTTGCTGGTGAGCTAAAATACTTGTGTTTTTCATTACAAATATTACTGCAAACCATGCTGCTTAGCCTAAGGGCTTGCACTGTGCTAGAGTTTGATTGATTGGAAACCTAAAACTTCTACAGTATTCAGAGTTCCTCTAAACAGAAGTATGTAGCTAACCAGAATATTTTGTCAATGTTTATTATTTAACGTATTTGTTGTTAAGATATTTATAATTTAAAAGTGTTTTTTGAGCAGAAAGGTTTACATTTATGCTTCTACTCCCTCACCTGACTCTCTGTAGTCGCAAAACTCACAAGCCTTTAATATTATTCTCAATTTGATTCATTTCTTCAAGAACATCACAAGGGACAAAGTGAGGCAGCAAAAGGCATTGGTGCTGTTTCCTTAGGTCAGACTAAGGACATGGCTGAGGTTCTTCCATGGTGCCAGAATGGTCCAGGAGGTGGCAAGCACTTTTTTCCCAGGCTTGGTATTTTGAAAAATAGGATTATCAACTTCTTTGATCACCCTGTTTTGTTAAAAAGCTTCAATATTAAACCTAATCCATGAGTCCTTTTTGGATGTTCTTATAACTAACCTGAGTTGCCCATCAATACCATCTAAAAAAAAAAAATATCTTAAAAATCATAAACTCCCAGCAGTTTTCCTGAGCAGCGTGCTAACCTTTCACTCCTGCCTGATTTTTTCCCTGGCAATCATCAAGCAACAAATTGATACCCAGACTGGAACACGGGTATTTGCCATAGCCCATTAAAGCCTTGATTTTGTTGTGCTCTCTGTGAAGCTCCACACACGTTTATCGTGTAAGGTTTTGACGAAACAACTTGTGCCAAAATCAATATACAGGCCAAAACAGAAACAGGAGAAGGACACTTGCAATTAATAATGATTAGATTTGAGTTTTGCTAATAGGAGGCTGAATCTTCTTCCATTTAAATCAGTGGCACAATTCCTAATTAGACTTTGCTTTTTCGGAGTCAGCAAATTGTGTGTAGCTTTGACATAGTACTGGAAATGCCCAAAGCACTGCACACCTGGTAATTGAAAATAAGTAACTGAGACACTGAAATGTTGTATTTCATCAGTAATAAGTTGACTTGTTACAAATAGAACATCCATTCCTTTAAAACAGTCTTTGGAGTGTTTACAGTTGATTTTATCATCTGCTCGTTTCATACTGAATCTAAAGGTGTACAAATCTCAAAGCTTCCTTAACAATAAATTGGAAAAGGAGACAAAGCTGAGAGAAATGTAAAAATTGTTTTGTGAGACTTGGGGGAAAACAAACAAACAAACAAACCCAAACTCAAAAAAAGCCTAACAATGGCCCTTAAATTACTTTTATTCCCCAAAAAACCCTTTTATTGTAATAATGGACTTGAAAAAACCCAAACCTGAATTACAGTCCTCAGTTACAGAAAGGCTACTAACTCTGCCTGCTGATTGTGTCATACATAGTGTGATGCTGGTTTTGAGCCAGGTCCAAATAAATCATTTCAGGATACAACAAATTCTTCCCTGGCCCATCCATTCCTGCGCCGTCGGAAAGCCCTCAGCCATTACAGCCGACAGGAGCTGATGGCTTTTACTATGTTCCTTACAAGATTTATAACACTGTGCTCCATAAAGCATCTTTTTGACAGATTCTACATGATTGCATCAACTTTTTCCTCAGTAAAATGGCGAGTTTTAAATGGGCGTGACTTTGACCGCCTCTTTATTATTGTAGTTTGAATTATATGACACTTTGTTGGCTTTTTACGGATCGCTGCTCTTCCCTATTGCCGAAATATCCTCTTCTAGCTTTTTGTTTGCCCTCCGCACAAAGACGGGTCTCCCTCGCCCGAGCTTTGGAGCTCGGTGGTGTTTGAGTTGGGTCTGGAAGGCCATCTAGTGACACAACCGTGCAGGGGAAACGCAAAGCCCTGCTAGAATTGTGTTGTTGGGTTTTTTTCCCTTAGCTGAATGAAACGATCTTGCCGCCCTCGAGCAATGCCCTTGGGGGGTTGTTGCTGTTCCCACAGGTGGTATTTCAGAAAAGAAATTTAGAGGAAATTCTGATTTCTTAAGAACTGTCAGGGTTTGTTTGAGACAGAGCAGCACACTGTGAATCCCTGCTCGGAAAGAAACATGAATTTTTGGGTGTAGAATGGTGGTGGATCAGTGTCTGAGCTGGTCTGTCACAAATTCAGTGTCACTCCCCTGACCTGTGTATTGGAGCCAAACGTATCCAGGGGTTGTGATCCCCTTCCAGAACCAAACTTACCCAGCTGTTGTGATCCCTGGCTTTCCACGGTACAAAACCCCACCGTGTGGGTGCCTGAGGCCACCACATCTCTGCAATTAAAAGGTGAAATTCCGGTTGTTTTCATCGAAGCTCACCTTGGATGGTGAGAAGGTGATGAGCAGATGATGAGCAGATCTGTCAGCTCCTGCATCAGCAATAAATCCAGCAGAAGTCAATCAGTGAGTCGCTGCCAGCACCGAGGAACCTTTCAGGGGGTACCTCAGGGGTCTCTGCCTTCCCCACTGTGGCTGGCACCGCTCTCCCCTCGGCCCTGGGGACTGGACAGACATCGGGGCTGGACTGGCAGCATCCTCTCAGCGCTGGCAACTCGGGGGAACCAGCACGGCACCGGGGGGGGTGAAGGTGGAATAAATGGGGATGGGGTAGAGCACCAAGTGAGCGTGGATGGAAGGGCAGAGGGGACAGGCTCTCTGAAGGTACAGGGTGGGAGCAGCCCCGGTAGATCTGGGGGAGACGATGCTGAAGGGGCTCCCGTGGCTCCCACCCGGGCCGTGCCCGTGGTGACCCCTCACGCCTGAGGGTGGCTCCGGACGGGCGGGGGGGGACTCGGAAACCCGGGAGAGGCCCCAAGGGCGCCCCGGGGGGACCCGGGCGGGGCCCGGCGGCACCTGAGGCGGCGGCGCGGCCAATCCCCGCTGTGGCGCGGGCGGCTCTGCCCGCCCCGGGCGCTGAGGGGCGAGAGGAGCCACGTCCCGGCCGCGCCGCGCCCGCTCCCCGTCCCCGTCCCGCTCCCGCTCCATGGAAGCGGCCAACGGGGCCGTGCCCGAGGGCGCGGCCGGGGAGCCCCGCGGCAGCGCGGCCGCCCCGTCGGGAACGAAGGAGGTGAAGGTGGTGATCGTGGGGGACGGGGGCTGCGGGAAGACATCGCTGCTCATGGTGTACGCCAAGGGCTCCTTCCCCGAGGTGAGGGGCAACCACCCCCGCGGGGCTGGGGGGCCGCGGCCCGGGCCGGCCCCGGC
Organism: Pyrocephalus nanus; assembly: GCA_038380795.1. Classification (NCBI taxonomy): domain Eukaryota; kingdom Metazoa; phylum Chordata; class Aves; order Passeriformes; family Tyrannidae; genus Pyrocephalus; species Pyrocephalus nanus. The sequence continues at coordinate 9,152,036 of CM076278.1, forward strand.
TCCTGGAGCCCGCCAGAACCGCTCTTCGGAGCCACGGGATCAGCGAGGTGGGAAAAGGCCTCTGAGATCACCGCGGTCCTTCTCCCTTTGCAGCAATACGCGCCCTCCGTCTTCGAGAAGTACACGACGAGCGTGACAGTGGGGAAGAAGGAGGTGACTCTGAACCTGTACGACACCGCAGGTAAGGGGCTTTCACCTTGTCCCTTCCATTTCCCCAGTCCCGGTCGGGCTGCCGGAGGCGGTTCCTGTGAGGCCCCGGGATGGGAACACTGGGGCACCGGCCTGGGACTGAGCCCAAACCCAGCCCCGGCCTTTCGTAACTGCAGGCAAATAACCAGAAACTGCGCTTATTACTGTAAAATGTTGCTCCGGTGAGCGTGCCCCCATTTCTTTGCTTCTTCCTCTCCAGCAGACTTTGCTGTGTCAACTTAAACCAGACCGACATTTAAGGACTGTAAAGCTGGACAGATTTTCAGATTGCTTCTCTACCAGCGTGCTTTTAACATAATATCACAGTTTAGACGGGTGGAGATTAAAGTACAAACAAAACAACCACCGTTACCTGTTGCACACAAAAATGTGCCTTCCAGAAAAAAAAGGGTCGCTTGTCTAATGACAGCTCTGGTCATGGACTCGTTCATTATCTTAACAATTCAGTTAATTCAGAAACACACATCAAATAGCAAACATATCTGAGGGTATTAAAACCCAGTTCCCAGATGCAAAGCATAATACAATCAACCAGGAAAATATTTTAATCTGCTGCCATGTGTGATTGAATAGGGAAGGAGAAAAAGGGCTGGTTTGTGTTCAAAATAAAAAGGCCGTGACAGTAAAAGTTATTTGAAAATGCTGATAGTCTGTTCAGGTTCATTTGAGGAACTTGTGAAATGGTTTGTGTTCAACTTCACTCAAAGTTCCCAGACTCTGTTATCCAGCTGCGCTCCTAAATGAACCCTAAAATTGACACGTGCTCCGTTTCAGCTCATTGTAAATCATCTGTTTCAGTTCAAGCCTGTGGAATTGTTCCAAATTTACACCAAGACAAATAAGAACCGAATGCAGTCCATTCAATTTAATAGTAATAAACCACACTTGCCATCCTGTATACTGCATGTGGTATCTGAAAAGATAATTTTAAAGGCTTTTCATCTAAAAGTGAATTTTATTGCTAATTTTTACTACAGGACAGTAAGATGCTGAGCACCCAGTTTGTTGTTGTATCTTCTTGTGTCAACATGACTGCTCTTGAGCGCAGTAGCTTCTATGGAATGGCCAGGGGTTTGTTTTTAAGTCCTAAAGGAAAAGAGGAGGGCTGAAATCTGGTGTGAGCAACCAAAGAGGGATTTCCTTAATACAGTGTGTTGGCATATAGAACTTTCTGAGTTTTGTTTGCTGTCGGTGTGGAGTGTTTGCCTGTCACACAGTTCCTGGCTCTCATTTAAAATGAGAAAAAAAAATACCATGCTGTAAATTCCAACATGTGCCTTTGGAGCTGGATCTGGGGATGGCAGTGGGTAGGGCAGGTCCAGGATTGCAGCACTGAACTCCCTCCTGACCTAAGGGCCCACTCCTTGCGTCACACAGAGCCCAGCTCTGCGCAAGACCCGCAGCCACCAGCAGCCCAGGGAGTGCTCCCTGAGCCTGGTGCTGGTGGCTTATCACAGAATCGGGGTAGTTTGGGTGGAAGTGAGACCTTTAAAGGTCATCTAATCCAGCCCCCTTGCAATGGACAAGGACAACTTTATCTACATCAGGTTGCTCAGAGCCTTGTCCAACCTGACCTTGAATGTTTCCAGGGATGGGGCAACCTGTGCCTCATTGTAAAAATTCTTCTTTTTATCTACTGTAAATCTACCCTCTGTTAGTTTAAAACCATTACCTCACATCCTAGAATTTCCCTGTTCATGCATGTAACCAGCAGGCAGTGTGTGCCTTCCACATTTGGTTCACAGCTCTAAAAATTGTCCTGGACCAAAACACCGCCCCCCTGGAGAACAGAAGGGTGTACTTTGTGTCTGGTGAGACACTTTGGGAAGTGGAGCTGCCACTGTTGCCATGAAAGAGCAATTGCTTTCCGTTTCTCACTTGGAAACCTTGAAACCCAACATGTTTCACCTCCCAAAACTGCACCATGGCCACAAGGCTACATGTTTCTAGAGGCTGCTGACACTTGTCTCCTCCCTTCCTGTTACATTTCTTTCGCTTTTCATGAGACACAGCAAGATAATCAGGTGGAAAGAAAGCAGAGAGATTGTCACCTTGGTTAAGGCATTTGATTGGGAGGGGGAAATTTGGTTCCGTGTCAAGCTGTTTACATAGTTTAATGTTACATATCTGTGTCATACTCTAATTCAAGCAGCTTTTCATCCTCTTTCTATAACTGGAAGTTATGCTAGAGGAAGGACTCACTTGAGTACACATTTTAATCCCATCCTGTTTTTAAATAATACAAAACTGATGTTGAGTTTCTTAAGGGTTAGACTAAGACCAAGGCTTGTGTCCTGTCCTCCAAGTTCAAAAAGTGCAGAGAGAGAAGAGGAAAGGGAGGGGAAGGCAAAGCTGTTCTTCTAAAAAAGTGACACTGGATCTTCATGATTCCCCCACTGCAGAAAAGACTTCAGTATTTATAGGATCTTGCTCAGAGCAACACTAAACAGAGCTGTGTGTTCTTCAGCATCATGGGAAGGTAAAAGATGAGTTCAACTCAGTTTAAAGTTAGAAGGGTTCTTTGTATTGTCAAGCCCTGTGCAGCTTGAGCCTTTGAGCTTGTCCTACTTTCTGGAGGAGGAGGACACAAACAGAGTGCCTAAGAATCAAACATTTCAAGACGCTTTTTGTTGACGAGAATTTTGGTAACAAGTGGAGCGAAGGAGTTTGTCTAAAATATCACAGACTAACAATTTTTGGGGAGACTTTTCTACTGTGCTGCTCTGTCTTCCTCCTCAGGCACCGCTCGCTGTTGCAGGAAGTTGGTGGTGCACACACGCAATGGGTAAAGGCTTTGTAACATCACTTGCCTCGTCTGCAAGCAGGCTTTGTAACATCACTTGCCTCATCTGCAAACAGGCTTTGCAGCTGCTTGTTCAGTTAAAAGCTTCCATTTCAAGCTGTGCTCCTCAGAGCCAAAGGCGCTGAGAGGTAAATGAACTCTAATTTTTGCATCCTAGGGGAGCAGTGTCGATGCTGTAGCTGCAGTTCAGATATAGGGCTCAGTTCCTGGTGCTGCTCAGTGCAGGACTTTCTCACTTTTTTCACGGGGCTGTGCTGGGCTGGGGAGGCTGGGGAGGAAGTAATGCCTCATCATTGTGGGTGCTCGCTCTGCCTGACAGGAAGCACAGGCAAAGCCTCCAGCGGGGTTTTTCAGGTCTGCGATGACAGATGCAAGACAGTCTCAGGCCTTCAGAGGAATTCTGAAAGCCAGTGAATGCAAGAATAAATTTTTTATAACTTTGAAAGGGAAGTCATGCCTGAATAAGAAAAAAACCTCAACTTTTTGATTGCAGTGTGCCCCTCCCGCCCTATCTGTCCTCTTCTGCTGGTTTTCTTCCTGTCAAGAATGTCTGTTACCCAATTTTTATTTTTTTTTTTTTAACTGAGTAGTGAAAAAAAACAGCTGGCAACCTACTAACCATGGCATTCCCATGGAAGAACAAAGCAAAGAGCACTGGGTGCATTTCTGTGTGCCTGTGAGGGCTCACCATTGCAGGGTTCCATGTGGATCCCAATGAATGTGGGATAGTACAGACAATGCATGGCCGTGTGTAGGAAGTGCTTGGCTGGGCTGGGCTGGGCTGGGAGCAGGATGTGACATTATTCCTGACCCTCTAGAGCTGGACAGCACTGCTGGACGTGAGGGCAGCACGTACTGGACACTCCTGGGCTGTCAGGTCTTGACTCTCTCATTTACCCTCTCCTGGCGATGGGTGCTGAGCTCCTTTATGGACTGAGCAACACCCAGGCTGGAATTTCCTTGGTGTTGAATTGGCAAAGGGGTGAGGAGGAGCAGACAGAGGTGAATGTGCATGTGAGACCAAGACCTGTGTTTTCACTTCTCCTGCTCACCCTCACCCACCCCCTGAGCTCCCACCCCACTGCAGGGCCCGACTGCAGTGATGTGTGTTATGCAGCATCTCCCAGAGGAATGCAGGAGTGGGAGGTTTGCAAAGAATTAGAAAATTTTAGGTGAATTCAGCTAGGTGGAGTTTTTTCTTTAAAAAAACTCCAAAGTCTCTGATGCTACAATGAATTGACAAAGGCAGAGGAGTCACAGATGTGCTCACACATATGCAGATATTTAACCAACTCCTCTACAGTGTGCTTTTTGTTACTTGGGGAAAGAAAACAGGTACCTGTGTTTGAGGAAACACACACAGGGGCTTTGCATATACATTCAGTTATTGCTTATTTTCAGCCCTGTTCCTTCTTTCTGAAACTATTCTAGTAGAAGACCTAAATCTGTGCCAAATTAACTCTCACCACAGTCTGAGCAGCTTTAGAGACAAAAAGTTTCCCAGGCCCTTTCTTGCATTTCATCAGCAGCACTTGAGGACAGGGGATGGAAGGGATTGTTTTCAGTGAGAGGGATGTCTATGTTTAGGCACAGCTTGATCTGGGTCCCGTTACATCCTCAGAACTGAAGAGCTGCATCTGAGCTCTTAAAGAGCAGCTTCCTCTCCTTCTGCATGAGCTGCAACCACCCGACCATGACACGGGGGAAGCAACTGCCACCTCACCTTCCCCTCTGCTCCTTGCACTCTGCCTTGCTCTGTATCCAGCAGTCCAAATGCACATGGAGGTGTGTTTTGTGCAGCAGCATTTCCCCATGCATTTGTTGTCTCAGTCTGCTTCATAACCCCCGTAACTGTACAGCTGCATTTGAAGGTGGAGGAGCAGTTCACCAGGGCATGTCTATGGTTTTTGACTCACAATGCAACATAAATCACATCACTGAAGGTGCTTTTTCAGCTGTCCCATCCAGGAGAGTATGAATTTAGCTGGGTGTTCTGATTCCAAGCCAATGAGTGTGTTTCTCCCAAGAGGACAGTCCTGTCTGCCTCACAAATTGCCAGCAACTTGGAGGACCTCTTGATTTTACAAGCTACGTTGGTAGAAGCTCAGAGGCCTGAACTTGAACAGGGAAAACCATACACAGCACTTGAGAAAGTTGGGAGAGGGAGAAAAGTTTGGCACATGATGTGTTTAATGCATTTAGAGGATTATCTCAGCAGTAAAATGGTAAATCAGCTGCAAACAAGTAGATGGATTGGGAGAATAAGAAGGGATAAGCAGTATGGTCTTTGCTCTGTTTATACAACATGCATAATTTTGTCAATTATTTCTGGATTAAACCTTGAGGAATCAAACCCTCTTTGTTCTGCACCTCTCCATGGAACACACTGCTCTTGCAGAAGCTCAAAGTGGTCCAAACCCAAGATTCCCATTTCACAAACTTCTCAGGCAAACTGGGTAACAGCTTATCCAGCAGGGATTGCCTTGGAATAACCTGCATCTCAACCGATCATTTAAATTAAGGAAATGAGGAAAATACTGTGGAATCATTGGCCTTTTGGTATCTGCAGTTCTTCAGACTGGAGACAAACATGCTGGTAGTGATGAGTGACTTGGGACTGAGCCGGGTGCCAGGGCAGGAATCGTTTCTGTAAAGGTGGGGCACGCTGAAATTTTCCACATCCCTTGGTTTGAAATTATCAGTGTGAAGATTTGAGATGTGTAACTTCCCTGTAGGGCAGTTTCTCAGCTGTGTGTGGATTGTGGCGATCATGGGAAGGGACAGCATTCCCAGTTCTCCTTTTGGAAATTCAGTTCATTACAGAGATATGCCTGAATCCAGCAGCAGCATTCAGGTGGCAAACACATCTTCTCACAGACTTTCTTCCTTATTAAATGAAAAAGATTAGGGTTTTCCCCTGAGCTGCCAACCGTGCCTGGGAATTACTGCTTTCCTGAGCTTAATCTCTCAAGGCAAGACACCTCCAGACCCCAACACAGCGATTATTGCACGTTCATATGTACAGCAAGGGGAAGAGCACAGGTCTGAGGCAAATCAGCTTCCTCTTGTCACATCACGTGCTAGAATATCCCTAATCAGAAGTATGGCAAATCCCCTGCTTTTCCAGACTGCAGCAGAATTCCCTAAGATCTGCTGGGGAGTCCTGCTTCAAAGGCCAGTTAAGCCTGGCTTATGCTGCAGCACGGCTTGTACAAGCACGGCTTGTGCAACCCTGTGCATGCTGCTGCAGCTGAAGGCACTATGTGTAATCTCTGCTTCCTCTCATCCCACCAGCCTGGGAAAAGAAGGTTTGCCACTTTTTTCTACTTCAGCATTTGTGTCTAGCAAATACAGCGTTTCCTCTCCTCACAGCATCACATGTGCAAAATATATTTGGGAGAATGCAGCCACTGCCACACCACAAATGTTTTAATCCATAACTGTCAGATTCCTCTTGATGACTTTGCTTTTGAGCAGCAGCTTGGCAATCGGTGTTTGGAACTGCTTCTAAGTCCTTAGCAGGGGATAAAGCAGGCTTTTTATCAAAACCTGCCGAGGTTTAGTATTACTGATATGTGTTTCATATTGTAAACCATCAGCTTTGTCAGTGAAGCTCCTGTACTCAAGGGAAGGAATTTTAAAAGTATGTGAAAGACTTGCAGTCTGTGCAATTATAGTGCCATTGTTCTCAGTCTCAGGTATGTGTCTGTGCATATTTCCCTCATACTGCTCTTTCAGGACAGAGATTTCTTTTATCCAAACCATTCTCTGTGTCTCAGGGCAGGAGGACTACGATCGGCTGCGACCTCTTTCTTACCAGAACACAAATGTCGTGTTAATTTGTTACGATGTCATGAACCCCACTAGCTATGACAATGTAGCAGCCAAGGTAAGAGCCTCTCCTAATTGCTTCAGCCTTCTAAATGAATTACAGACGCCTGATATATGACAAGATGTCAGATTAAAAATGCTGATGTTTTTAGTGTCCTGTACCCTGGGTGTGTGGATGCACAGATCACTCATGGTGTGCTGAGCTCCAGGTCACAGACCTTAGACCTGGAGCTCAGCTCTCCACGGCTCAGAAGTGCTCAGAACTGGGGTTGACACACACTAAAAAGATCAAATAGCAGTGGTGAAATCACTGCTTTATCTGTAGTGATGTCACACGACCAACATTGCACACCAGCATTTTAGAGTCAAGTCTGCTTCCATCACATGCATATTTAACACAGGAGAGAGACGAGAGCAACCAGCTGTCCCTACTGGGATTTCTGTAACGCTTCAAAGCAAAAGTTAGGGCTCTTGTACACAGTACCAGCAAAACAAAGCAAGACTTGGTCCAAATTCTGTTTTAAATACGACTTTAGAGGATCTTGTCTGAATTTAAACAGATGTTAAATAGGGGTTTTGGCCCAGTGACAGATGCCACTGTGTTTTTATACAGCAGCTGACTTTGGGTAGGACTTGTAAACATTTCTGTAATGTAAATAGTGCATGTTGGGCCCCCACCAGATAAACCACTCCGAAACCCTGAAATTGCGGCTTATGTTAAATGCTCTTTGGCTCTGCTCTTTGGCTTTACTGTTTTGATTTCAGGAAACAAACCCAAAAGCCAGATGTAAAAGTTTTGTCTCTCTACCCCCAGTGGTACCCCGAAGTGAATCACTTCTGCCGGGGGGTCCCGCTCGTGCTCATCGGCTGCAAGACGGACCTGCGGAAGGACAAGGAGCAGCTGCGCAAGCTCAGGGCTTCCAAGCAGGAACCCATCACTTACAGCCAGGTAAATGCAGAGGGATTCAAAGGGGTGGCCCCTTAGCAGGAGGTAAAGCACACAGTAGTGGCACTGCTCCTCACCAGGACGATCCCAGACACTCCAAAATTGGGTGATCACAGCACCCAGCTAAAGGAACGACTGACAGCCAGCACCAACAGGGGGTTCTGTAAGTCCTTCTTGGAAGTGGCCAAATCACCATTTTTGCTTTGCCAAAGTGAAGAGAAATAAGAGCATATTCCATATTGTGGGGTGTCTGAAAGGACACTACTGTCTGCATATTTTATTCTCATTACACGTCGTTCTTATTTCCTTTCATGGCTGGGTTATTACCCTTACAAATTTGTAAGCCTTAACAAGTTTGCTGGACTCTCTTCATAATTTTTATTAACCTACATTGCAGCCATCACTGCTGCTTTGATCAGGGTTGGGATAAAAACTGGAGATGGTAGAATACACATTACAGGATTAAATATACTGACTGCTCTGGAATAAATGTGGTTTGCAAACCCTACTTAAAAATAAATCCTTGCAAGGAGAACAGCGAGAACATCTGCAAGGCTTCTCTAACACGAGAGGTTTCTTTGAAGTCTCTAAAGTAATATTAAAAAACCAGCATATTATCAAGTGTTTTTAAGTATTTTGAAGCAGTGAGACTAGTAACTAATGTTACATCACCAGTATAGCTGTCCTAGGTACAGAAGAAAGTGATGGAACAGCTTGTCCTGTGTCACACAAGACCTTTCTGCTCTGGTCTTCCACTTTTTCTTTTTTTTTTTTTTTTTTTTTTTTAAACTACAAAGCCACCCTTCTCCTTTCACCTCAGAGCAGCAGCTTTTGGACTGTTTGAGACACACGTCCAGGGAACAAGGTCAAGTGCGCTCCGACCTTGGATGAATCACCACTTTTGCTAAACAGCATGAAAATAAACTGCTACAGCATCACCACAAAACCATGCTGGGCCTTTCAGTTCTGTCTCCCTCGCACACAAGATGAGATCCCACCCTGTCACTGTGAACAGCTGCACATTGTCCCTCATTGGCACGAGTAACTCCCTCCACCACCCTCACACGTGAGGGCAAACAACAGACACTTGTGGAGAGTCTGCTGAGGCTTCGTGCAGTTGAATTCAAGGGTCCACACGATGTACAGATTTTGTCTCCACCATGAGCCCTCCCACTTCGTCCTTCTCCCCTGAAATATGCACTACCTCAGTCTTTTACAGCTGGTGGCATCTTGAGTCACACGACATGATGCTTCCAATGCCAGGCACAGAGGAGCTGAACAGTCTCTGCCAGCACTGCAGCTTGCAAACAACTGGAAGGAGACAAACTGCTTAAATATGAAGACAATTCCCCCTATAGAAGCCCAAGTGCTCAAGTGACTCCACTCCCAGGGCTTATAATGAATAAATGCAGTCTGTGAGTCGTGGGTTGCAGACCTGGAATTCACAGTGAAAGGCTCACAAGCATTCAAACCTGAGGGCTGGCTCTGCACTGACAATAAAAGGATCACGAGCAAAGTAAGAAATCGCTGTGTTTTGTCTGTAGTGATTTCACACAGCCAGGATTGCATGGAAATGTTTTAGATTCGAGTCTGTTCCCATTGCATGCATTCGGGTGAGGCTGGGAAACACAGGCTCCCATTTGTGTACATGAGGATTTTGGCTGAGCCCTTGTGATGCTTCAGAGCAAAAGTCAAGGTTCCTGCATGTTCACCAGCAAAACAAGGCAAGGCATCAGCCCAGACTCTGTTCTTGCATGTGACATTCATTATTCAAGGTGACATCACAGAGTAGTTAAGGTCAGGCCTGAAAAAAATATCGCCATGTAGACATCTTATCCTCACTGAAGTATCTACCTCAGCAATTAGTTTAAAGAAATTCAATACTGAGAATATTTTTGTGCTATCAGGACTCTGCATCTTAAGAGTCTCCAGTGCTCTGAACTCTTAGCCCAAGCTCTGGATCAGCACAGTGGAAAAACCCCAAGTTTATTTACAGTGCTTCAGTATTTTACTAATACCACTCCCTCTGGCACTGCACTCAGAGGCAGCTTCTTTCTTCCTGACCCTGAGATACAAAGATGTGCAAAATAATTCCCATTTCTTCCCATCTCACCTTCCTTCTCTCACCCACCAGGTTTACATCTTTTCTTACCTTTTTTTTTTTTTTTTTTTTTGTTCTTTCCAGGGAGAGGCAGCTTGTCAGGAGATTAATGCAGAGGTTTATCTGGAATGCTCAGCAAAATGCCGTGAAAACATAGAAAATGTTTTTAAAGAAGCAACAACCATTGCACTGAATGCCATGAAAAAAGCCAAGCGCCGCAGGAAAAGGAAAGTGTGCTCAGTGTTATGATCTGGACTGCACAAGAGCCAAGAGATTCAGGTTTTATAAATAGTTTAACTTTAAAGACCTTTTTTTTTTTTTTCCATTACACGTTTGTATTCCTAGAACAATTTTTATTTTAAAATTTTAATTATTTTTAGTATTTTTGCACTTTTGTTACGTTGTTCTCCAAGTTTTGGAAGCTCTTTGTCACAGTTAACTGATGCTGTGTGCCTCTGCCCATCTGGCTTTTGCTTCTAACTGCAAACAACTCCCTATTTAAATTGCAAGGAACAGCAACTGCTACTGTATGACTTAGTGGCTTTTTTATTCCTCTGCAAAATAATTGTGGCATGTTATGGCTACAATTTGCTGTCTTTTTCAAGCAGAAAAGCTGTAAACCCACATATTTTAGAAGTAGTGATATTTAAAGCAGTTTATCAGGCACCTTTGAAGAGACAGAAATGAAGTTTTGTTTAACTGTTACTGTACCTTGTACAGATTTTGTACAACTTTATCCTCTGCTGGTTATATGAGCAGCTGGTGAAGAACTCTCTTTTGGAGCAAGCCATCATTTCTGCTTTACATGCAGGGTAAAGACATCTTGATCCTTGAAAAATCTTTTGTTTGTTCCTCTCTTAACTTGATTTAATGAAGGCTTGTAAATCCCTACGAGCTTAAAATGGAAAATTAAAAAAAAAATAATTGCAAGTTTGTGCACATGTTTGACTATAGAAAAATCTTGAATTGTGCAGCCTTTTCTCCACAAGAAGACATCTGTCAGTAAAGAAACACAACCACCCCTCACCTTCCCCAGTACAAAACTGAAATACCAACGCACAGGAAGTGACCACATTTACCATCAGCTCCCGTGGAAACCTCTCAGAGTTTTTAATCTGAGTTTCTTGTGCTGCAGAACCAGCTCCACACCTCAGATACAGCAGGTTCCAGCATCGCTCTCAAAATAAAGCAATTCTCCTTGTCAAAAATATTCAAATTGCAATTCACTGCTCATGCCCACAGGACAGTGACATGGCAAAGGTAATCTTGCTTGTTTGCAGCAACAGCACTGACAGAACCACTTCCCATCTGTGCTGTGTCCCTGTTTCCTCACGAACATGTTTAGGGGGAGAAGCTGCAGCTGGCTGAGGATGCACACAACTTACAGCACCCAAAACATGGTGTTTGCATGAGCAAGTTTAGCTTCAAGCAGCACAAGGAGTTTAGCAGGATGGCAGGCACTGTTTGTCCCCTGCCACCCTCCTGAACCAGTGTTTACAAGGGCAGCATCTGAAGAAAGCATTTAATATTTCTGTCCTCCCCTTTCCAGAATGCTGTTTCAAAAACCAACCCAAGGGCAGTGTGTGTGTTACTAAAAAGGGGCTGAAGCAGCTGCATATTGAATGGTTTATTTTAGGTCCTTTCAGGCCTGGACAGATGACTCGGTCTCCCTGGAAAAGGGATAGCAGACTTCCCTGCCATTTAAAAACCACTTTTGCTTGGCTTGATTTTGTTTTCTAAAGAGGATTTCTCTTCTTTAAACAGCTTTTTAAAAGTGTATATAGCAGCAGTATGGTACAAAGATGAGCACTTTCTTTTCACAGTACACACAGGTTTAGTATTGCCACTGAAAATATGCTTTAAACAAATGCCTTGAAAAACAGCATTCGCTCTGTACTCCTGATCCACCCAGAGTGTTCAGAACCCTTTGCAAATTCAATTACCAGAATTTAAATAATAAAACTGGAAAGTGTTAAATATCATTCCAGAACTGGAATTACAGTAGATCCCACATTCTTCCAACGCTGGCGCTTTGCCAGGCAGGTGCATGCTGCTCTATATACAGAAAAAAAAACCAGAAGCAAACATGTTTTATATTAAATATACATAAATAGCAGGACTGCAGACTGGAGAGCCATGCTTGAGATAATACTGAGTCTGTGATGGCAGAGTCCTTTGCCAAACATGGGGACAGACGAGTCCTCCCGAGCCCATCCATCTGAGCTGGGCTTTAGCAGGATCTGTCCCAAACCCAGCCCTGCTGCAGGCAGAGGGATGCACACTATAAATGGGGGGGAGGTTTCACAGCTTCTTCACTTTGTCTTTGTTTTTCTGGAGTTTAGTGTGCACCACCTTGAGAGTAGTGAGGAAGTTCCCGAGGAAGAGCAGCAGGAACGTGAAAGCCAACACAAAAACCTGAGAGGGGAGAAGCAGCTGCATTTACTACCTTTTACTACTACAACATGGATTACATTCAACACTGCTGGACATAGAACAGGCCCTGTGCTGTGTTATCCTGAAATATTTAACTGGGGTCAGATGCCCAAATGTCTCTCAGGATGTGGTTAAACACCCCCTCTCCCCCCGCTCCGTGCTTTTTCCGAGCAGAGCCAACACACACCTGCCATTCTTTGCACTCCTCGTGCCTTGACAATCCAAAAAGCGTGATTGCATTATATAGCTGCCAGAACTGCAAAGGCATAAAGAAAAAAAAAAGGCAATTTCATTACTAGAAAAGAAAAAAATAAGAAACCCTGGAAACATTTGTGGTGGGTATGTGTGACCCAAAGCACCCTTGCATGGTGCTGCGAGGCTGCACCCGGGGGAAAATGGGACTGTCTGACTTACATGCCCAAAGAACAAGAAGGGAAGGAGAAACGTCAGCCCCCGCCACATCCAGGACTGAAATCCTTCTGGAAAAGGTTGACAGATGAGGCAGAGTGTGAGCACAGAAGAGCCAGGACTGGAGCTGCAGCTCTTCCCCACCCAGACCATCCCCTAAGGGCTGTTCCCGTCCTGCTCTGCAACAACCAACCCAACTGAAGGTGTGATAATGAAAGGAGGATGAAGATGGGGATGACCAAAACCTCCCTCTTGACCCCCTCAAAAGCTGACAGAAATCAGATCCCTTGGCTCACAACCCTCTGAGGGTTTATCCCAACTCCCTGAGGAGAGGGATAAAAACCTTGAACCCTTCAGGTCTTGAGCCACAGGCAGCAAGGCAGGGGGGCAGCTCTGCAGAGCTCACTCTTGAAGGCCACACAGCCCTCTCCCTCCCTATCACTGCATCCAAAACCTGTGCCAAAACTGTGCAAAGGAAGTGTTGCAGCAAACCTCACCTACTGTAAGGTCCAAGTGGTTTCTCTCCCCCAAAGCCCGGAGCCTATAGAGGCAGCCCCTTTGGTAATAATACTGTAGGAACTGAACACAGCCTGGAGAAGGAGAGAGAAAACATCACTGCTTTGGCTATTCTGAAGTATGATAAATATCAAACTACTTTAATAATGCTTAATCCAAGAGCATTTAATTATTGCTTATAGTTGTAGATTGCATATTTGTACACTATCTTTATATTCCTACAGTTTAATACTCACAGTATTTACCAAACAGGAGTGTTTTCTTCTAAGCATGTAAGACACAAAATTACTTTATCCTGTGAATTAACAAGGTAAGAAATACTCACTCTGAAATATTGAAAATGCTAAAAACTGACTGCGAAACATCTGATACATGAGTCCATCCGGCCTGGAAGCAAAACCCAGGGGAGGTGCATTAGTTTGCTAAAAGCACATGACACGGTGCCCTTCCCCTTCACCACCAAGCCTCATCCCATTAGCAAACGAACCAGCAGCTGGTGCCCAGCCCATTCCACCCCACTGGGAGCCCAGGGAGGTGCTACAGCCACACAGGAGACACTCTCAGTTGATTAGGAATTTGGAGCCTTACAGAGGCTTTGCTACCCCCACCCCAACTACATTGTAGGGTTTGTGTTTCTTTCTTTCCTTTTTTTAAACCAGCAACATAAATACAAACTTGCAGCGCTGTATTTATCACTGGAAACATCTGTAACATCAAACAAATATTAAGTCTGACGCTCTGCCATGAGCCCAAGTGGCCACAGCTTCCCAGTCACGCTGCATTTGAATGCTCAGATGACATAAACACCGTGAAACAGGCTTGAAGCACCTCGAGCAGGCGAGAGCAGACTCACCACGTCAACATCACTCCAGACAGGAACGTGGAAACGTAGTGATGGGACACCCACCAGCCTTTGATCCTGAGGGAAAAAAACAAACATGGCAGTTAAGACAAAAAAAATGGATTTCAGCACTGAAGTCCAGCTTGACGGACAAAAATGATCCTGCCTTGGGGAGGAGGGACAGGGAACAGAACAGTCAGCCCCACTCAAGCACAAGGGATGCTGCAAGAGCACCGTCCTGGCAGTGTGGCTTAGATGGGGACACAAATCCATGGCACTGGAGGGAGGCTCAGGACCAGGGCACATCTCCCATGCTCCCACGGGCTCTCCAGCACATCCAGCAGTCCCTGCAGCACTCCTGGAGGCACCTCCATGGCTAATGGCACACAAGTGTCAGCCCACACACCCTTTTTTTCCCTGCTGTGGAATTAAGTGATGTTTCCAAGGCCTTCCTATGAGGTGGCTGGTTCTTTCAGACACGAGCACTAAAGGGAGCTCAGGAAACAACAGTAAAGTGAGCAAGGGCTACAGTGGAGCAGAATCAAGAGGTGAAGAGCTGCTCCAGAGCCAGAGCTGCTTTGGAAACTAAGCCAACATGGGCTGATTTTGGGCATTTGGCCATGGATTGATTTGGGGCGTTTCTGACCAGAAGTGTGTCACCTCTGACACAGGGCAGCACACTCACAACCCAGGCCACACCTACAAAACCCAGAGCTACCACAGACATCCAACACTTCGGACCAAGAAATTAGGGACTTCTAGGAACTGCAACTTCTCCCCAAACTTCAGGTGGCCACATCCGCCCTTGGAATCAACAAGGGGAGGGGGATGGAGACAAGACCCTGCAGAGAGGCATCAGCATCTCTTATTTGCTGTGCTTCAGTGCCAAGCTGAATCCTCTTTTGTTTTTTTTTTAAGGACATTTCATGCTCTCCCTGGGTTTTGCAGGTGGCACTGTACCTTGATCCATTGCTAATGAGAATGCTTTCCCGTATCGTCAGCGTGCAGTAATACCACACTAACAGGAAGTTAAACACTTCATCTGTCACCCTGTTAAACAGAAAAAAACACAGAGTTATAAGAAAAGAAATCCTGTCCGTTGCAGAGATACATTTTAAAAAGCCCTATTTTTCCTTCCTCCCCCTGGGGGAAGGAAAACCTGCCCGAGTGAGGCCACAGACACGAAGGCCCAGGTCTGAACATCTCTAACCTGCAGGCAGAACTGCACACACACAGCACTTGAAGGGTTCAGAGCCTTTTTCCCCCTCGGGAAGTGCCCTGTGATATAACACTGCAGATCCTGAGCTGATAAGCAGGTATGCAGGGATGACATTAAGTCCTTCTGAAGGAGAGAAAGCACCATGGAGGCAGAGGATGATCCAATTTGGAAAGGCATTTCCAGGCTAATTCAGTGAGGAGATTTCCATGAGATCTATCTAAATCCAATCAACTAAAAGAACGAAGAGCATTACGCTCTGAGGGAGGAAAAAAACAACCCACCAAAACTTTATTTTGCCATTTTTAAACCCCTTGAAGCCAAGGGGACTTGGGGCAGTCTCTGTACAGGGCAGCACCATTCCTGGTACAATCCTGCATTCACCCAGACCCACAGAGACCTCAGGGAAGCTCCTGGCTCCAACATCTTCCTGGTTTTTAAGCAACACTGAATTCTGGAAGCTTGTTGGTGCTCAGACACTTATCACAGCCTAGAGAACACGATTCAGGTCTGATTATTTCATGCAAATCCTCTCTCACTGCCTTTGCAAACCCAAAGCTGCAGCACAGGGCCTGGGACTACCCATGAGCAAAAGCAAGTGCTTGTTCCCAAGCACAGCATCATGCCAGAAAAAAAAAAGCAGGAAACATGTTGTTGGACTCCTCTCATTACAAAAGACTCCCGAAAGAGTTTAAAAAGGCAAAACACCTAAAACACAGATCCTGCCAGAGCCCTTCTCACTGTCCTCAACAGGACATAAGTTAGTTCCAACCCAGCAAGTTTTTATTCAAAATACTTGATTAAAAGTAAAAATGTAGCTTACCTATAGTGCAGAAAAAACCTGCAGGCAACAGCCCCAAGTAACAAGATTATTGTCAGATAAAGTTTGAACTTCTCATACTCGTCCTTGTAGGCAAACCTGGAAGGGAACAGACACTGCTTATGGACACAAATGGGCGTTTGACCACAATGGGGCTCCACTTTTTTCAAGCCAGACACAAATCCACATGCCAAGCCCAGAGACAGAGATTTTGCTGAAGCACTTAGAAAAGCAGCAGAAAGGCAGTGTTCTGCCTGCAGGGAGAGTCTGTTCTGCTGCAGGACAATGGCTTAACTCCACCAGCTGGTTTCTGGGTTTAAAATATATATTTAAAATATATACATCTCCATTTTCTGCCACACTGTATGCCTAGAAGTCACAATACCATTTTTCATTTCAAAAAGACCACCACCCTTACAATTAGACCACAGGCTGGGCTGGGCTTAAAAGCAAGTGATGGACAAATTCAATTGTAGCTACATGAAACCTTAGCTTGTCCCCATGTCATGGTCCAACTTGCCCACCCCTGACATTTCACTTCTCAGATCTGAGAGAAACCCATTCCCCTCTCTGGACTTCAGTGCAGACCCACAGCTGGCCCCAGGGAACCCAAATCACACGTGTGGGAACACACACTCACTTTGCTTGGTTACTCAGGAGAGTCACATTCACATTTCCCAGCACCAGATTCAAGTACAGGCTGGAAGACAAAAACCAAGAGCAGACCCAAGTAAGTTGTTTTATTTGAACACCCCAGGATGACCCAGACTGAGTTGATGAGACTCCGTCTCTGCCAAAGCCACGTTTGCTGGAGGTTTTTAATTAAGGCAAACTGGAGGGATGAACCACAGAAGAGGATTTAAACATGGAAAGATCAGTCAGCATTTCCAAGAAGTTAAAGAAGAGGTTTATTTTCCTGGTCCCTTTTCTAAGGGCAAGATACGTAAAGTGCACTCTCCAAATCCTAAAATAACAGGGAGGAACTGGAAGAAAAGTTTCTGATAGAAACTTCTGAGGGGCTGCAGCATCACACAGCGCTTGACAACTGTCACAGGTCTGTCCTGGCAACCCCGCTTGAAAGGAAGTATAAATTTAAAGTTAATTGGAAATTTCATTTAAAAAGGAGAACATTCTTGTGCTGATTCAGTCTTAAAAAAAAATCAGCCCAGGAAAACATCAGTGTTGACCAGTGAACTGCACAATCCCTCACCAATGCAGGTTATTTTCACTTTAACAGAAAACCTGCACTGCCCACACACACAGTGCATTTACATACACTCGCAGCTCATGAATTCTGCGTACCACTGACACAGCAGCTCGGCAAGAGATTTATGACTAATCCAATTTTACATGTCTGTCTTCAACATGCACCTTCTCCTTCAGGAACAAACCGCTGAGAACCCTTGAAAAATCAGCCTTCCTGGAGCGTGTGGCTCCCCGGGGAGCACGTACCCGTTCTTCTTTGGCAGGTAGGCTTCCATGTCAAAGAAGGCATTCTGCCTCTCCTTGATCTGGCTGCTGATCTCCTGAATGAGAGCAAACTCCTCGGGACTCGCTCTGGGCTTGCACCTGCAAGAGCACAGAAACAAGATATTCCTGTTCACGCTTTCACCTCCTTTTTATTTAAAGGGAAAATAATGTTGTCATAAAATCCACGCTGGTAAAAGAGCTGACTGTGTGAGGTGATGCCATCGTGCACTTTGCTCCTGTATTTCTGCAGCACCGTTTGGTTCGCCACGACTTTATTTCACTGCCAGGTTTATGGTAGTGAAAGTTACTTCAAGCAGCTGATTTATAAATCAGCTCAGTGACAGGACTGTGTGCTCTTCCCAAACAGAGCGCTTTGGGAATTTTGTGCTTTTTTGCAGAAACTCCTTCCACCTTGGGAACTTGGGAAGTGGTTTCACACACTGCCCTTGCCGAGGCTGCAGCTCTTCAGGTATGAAATACTGCAGGATGTAACAGGACACAGAGCTGATGATTTACTGGCAAACTGTGGTTTTAGCAATTAATGTAAAACAGAGAGCAATGTGCAGCAGAGCCAGCAGCCCGGGGTGTTGGAGGTGCTGTACTGAGACCTGCACACCAGGAATTCAGCCTGTGGCTCCTGGGGATCAGCCAAGCAGCCAGAGACAGCTCCCTCCTGTAAATCCACCCAGGGGTTAAGTTACACCTACAGGTTTGAGGACTGATGTTGCTCCTCCAGTTGCAGCCTATGGAACAAAGCTTTGCTCACCTGGCAAAACCCACAGACCAAGAGCTGCAAGGACACACTGCAAGGATAAAACCCACACTGGCTCCCTCAGAATCCTTTGTTTACAGGACTCCATCTCTCATGCAGTTATTAATGTTTTACCTGGCTATATGGAGCAACTTTAGCACTGCAACACACACTGGACATTAAAATGCTAAAAATCCAATCATTTGAGCCCTTTGGGAAGGAGGAACACCCCAACCCAGCCTCCTCCACCCTCCAGGTCTCCCTTTACCTTTGCAGGCTGTGCTTCAGATCTTTCAGTGTCTTCTTCTGCCTGTGTATGGAGCTGCTGCAGGCTGTCTGCAAGCTGGTGACTTCTTCCAGTTTCTGCCTGTAAACTTTGTGTGTTTCCTGCAGAAGAGGAGGCAGGTGGTGAGGAGAGCCCTTCTAGGTTACTTATAACATTTGGTCCTCTCCTTCAAGGGAAGCAAGCAAAGCCCTGGTTTTTGGGAGTCAACAGGCACCCCTGCACACAAGCAAAGAGGGGGCACTGCCAAGCCAGCACAGGTCCAACAGGGCTTAAATGGACACTGATGAAATTCCTGCAAGAGGAAAAGCATCTACACTCATCTAATTTCCTCTTTCTAATGAGCTTTCCCACTCAGGAGCTCCTCACTCCTGTCCCACCCTGCAATGAAGCCCCTAATCCTTGAATCTCCTAATCCTCCAATCTCCTAATCTTCCATTTGATCCTGATCCATCCCCATCAAATGGGTGGCTAAATCACAGAGCAGGCACTCCAATTTCACAGCCAGATTAAATCTGGAGGGAAAAAGATGATGTGGACCTAAAGGGGAAGAAAAACAAGACACAAATCCAGGCCAGGGGGTTTAGGCACCTCCTGGCCACCACTGCCATCCCAACCCTATGGATGTTCAGGCAACCTACTGCCCCATACTCTGGTTTAAGAGATCTCAGGAAGGGCTCACCAGGCACCAAGCAATGACCTCTGGACCAACTTTAAGTTCTGTAATGACTTGGAAATCAGAGTTTGCAGAGTTAGTGCCAAGAGACAGCATGGGTAACACGGCTGTTGACGTGGCTGCTTCATCTACCAACACATCAATGACCACAGAAAATTCCCACTGCTTTTCCCAGAGCATAAATATGGTGGTAAAACCACACAAATCAAATCTTTGCTCTCCTTTGTCAGGCCCCAGCTGGAAGATGTTCGTTATTTACAAGAACAAACCAAAACAAGCTCCTGTATCAGATTTAAAGACCTTAATAACCAAACTAAGCATGTGCAGGCACTGCAGCTCTCATGGTTTGTGGATCACTTTGGCTTTGCTTGGCATGGGCAGGACTTCAGAGCTCCCTGGATTGCAGAGTAACTCACCTTGCTTCTCTAGATATCACGCAACAACATCTTACAAAAGGCTGATTCAAAGGGCATAAA
The DNA here is from genome assembly GCA_038380795.1 of Pyrocephalus nanus. Lineage (NCBI taxonomy): Eukaryota > Metazoa > Chordata > Aves > Passeriformes > Tyrannidae > Pyrocephalus > Pyrocephalus nanus. The sequence continues at coordinate 9,171,817 of CM076278.1, forward strand.
AAGCTCTTTGCCAAAAAAGGGTTCAAGTATTTATTGAAAACACGAACAGGCGAGCTGAGAGCTGGTAAATTCTACCCCCAGCCAAAAACATCAGGATAATGGTTTGAAAATGACACTGTTGTTTAGAAGAACATAACATTTGCTACAAGTGGGGTTATTTATTTGCCAAGAGAGACGAGTGCTTACAAGGAGACTCACTGACAGCAGGGTCTTCATCCAAATCTGGTGACATGTTCATACTCAGGGTTTAAATTAACAAACTGTTTCAGGGCAACTTTCATTTTTTCCTATGTCCCTGCCCCAAAACTGAAACACCCCACAACCCTGAGCTCTGTCTCAGAGATGAGGTGCTGCCCTGGCAACCCAAACAACAAAAACCTGCAGATGTGGCTGGTTAGAAGAGCTTTGCAAAGCTGGATGTCCCCAAGCCAGTGTTCAGTGCTGCTGTCCGGCAGCATCAGCCCCCTCAAAGCCCCCCAAGCCCAAACACAAGTGCAGCTCCCAGTGCCCTGTGCCAGCCAGCACGGCAGGGCAGGAGCTACAACCAGAGTCCAAGGTCCTCCTTGGCAGGAGGAAGACCAGAATTTACAACACAACTATAAAATATGGGACAAGGCAGGAGCGCAAAGAAACACAGATCATTCCGCCCCATGGGGACCAGCACTGCTCCCGACACCCCCCAAAAAATCTGACCACCACAATTTATTTTCCCTGCTGGCATTGCAAGGGAGATGCTTTTAGTGGGGTGACCAGAGTACCTTGGGAAATACCCACAGAGAGCTCCTTCATGCCATGAAGAGCAGCTCTGCACGGCCCTGGACCAGCATTTCCAGCTGGAGAGGAGAGTCAGGGCAGCCAAAAAGGGTGCTGACAGGAGGAGATGCAAGCATGGAAGGGGGTCAAGCTGCTGCTGGGGAAAACAGGATTCTCAGGAGCAAGAGATGCTGCAAGTGCATCCAGAAAGCCACATGCAAGGGCAAGTAGGAGCGGACACCCAGATGGAAGTACTTTCTTACTCCAGAGTTGGGTTTTGACTTGAAGCTGATTCAGGAGTACGGGACCTTCCGCCAAAGCACATCTAAGCACCACCAGCATCTCGTGGAGCTGGAGCAGAGCCATGACCTCTCTGTTCCCTTCTTTTGCAACACATAATAAGTCCCTGATTGTAGATGTTATTCCAGCTTTTCACCTCTACGGTGCTAATCACTGGCCAACTACACCTTGTGCCACCAGCAGCTGCCACCCCACTGAGGGGCATTTCTACTTTCCTTTCACAGGTGAGGAAACTGAGGCAGGGACAAGTTACTGATATTTTGCTGTGGTTTAGGTCAGACTCGGGTGATTGGTGAGGACAGTCAGCACACACAGCAAACAAGTGACCAACAAAACCACGCCAGCTGGTCTCCCCCAGCACCCAGCCTTTCCTTCTGCTAACAGACATGCAACCTGAACTGACTTTTAATTAAGACAGCAAGCTAAATCTGGAAATCACACTTTTTTTTCTTGTGTGCACGTTCTGTTTAACAGCCTAAAAGAGGCTAAAACAGCCTCCAGAGCGAGAACAGCCGGTTGTACTTTAAAGCAGGCTTTAAGATTTAAAGCACGTGTACAGGTGCAGCACTGATGACATGCAGGGAGAGGAAGGCTTCTGGAGGTAAAAGCATCTTGCAGAACAGCTCTCGGCCCCTGCTCTGAGGCCCTCCTGTCCCTTAGTGCATTTTTGCGAGATGGAAAAACATCACTTGAACCCCTTGTACCCCATCACGGGAAATCAAACTGTGCAAGAAGCTGGCGGGGCAAGCGCTGCCTCGGCTGTTCTTTGTGCCGTGCCGTGGGTGCACAGCCACACCAGGTCCCCCTTTTCCATCCTTGCTCCGGCCGTGGGAAGCGCGGCACCACGACCCCTCGGTGCACCCTCAGAGGTAGCTGGGGCATGGCCATGGTTTGGACCGGGATGTCCCAGATGTGCTCGCAGTACCTGCCCGGGGTACCGGGTGTTTCTGCCCCGCAGGGATGCGCATCCCCGCACCGCTGGGCATCGCGGGGCACCCCGCGGCCAAACCTCGAGCACGCGTGGCCGCCCCGGGCGGGGCGGGGGCGACCCTGCGGGGCTGCCCTGGGACTGGGGGTGCGGGGGGACCCCCGGCCCCCCTCCTGCCGGGCCCCCTTCCCAGCCTGGGAGCGGGGGGGAGAGGCGGGGCCGGCCCCGCGCCAGGATGCGGAGCAGAGCCGGGGAAGGGCAGTGCGGGAGAAGCCGCAGACGCGCGGCCGGGCGAGGCATCGCGATGCCCCCCGCATCCCGCCGCCCGGGAGCCGCGCCCCCCGCGGCGCCCCGCTCACCTGGAGCTGCCGGAACTCCTCCTCCAGCTCCCGCCACTCTTCCCGGCCCCGCTCCAGCTGGTCCCTCATGGCGCGGGGCCCCGCCGGCGCGCGCCCCCCGGCCCGCGGGCCGCGTGCGCCGCTGACGTCATCGCGCGCTCACGGGCGCGGCCCCGAGGCGGGCGCGCGCCACCCCTCCGCCCCGCCCCCAACCCGCGCGCGCCCGCCCCGGGGGGAGGGAACGGGCAGGTGAGGAGGGATCGGGCCCCGCGGAGAGCGGGAACCCCCGGCCGGGGCTCCCTCTGGGCAGGGATCTCCTCAGGTGGGGGCTTCCCTCAGGCCCATGCTCCCCTCAGGTCAGGGATCCCCTCAGATGAGCGACCCCTCAAGGGAGGGATCCTCTCCATGAGGGTTCGCCTCAGCCAGGGCTCCCCTCAGCCAGGGCTCCCCTCAGCCAGGGCTCCCCTCAGCCAGGGATCCCCTCAGCCAGGGCTCCCCTCAGGTGAGGGCTCCCCTCAGTTGCTGCCACCCCTTTCCCTGCTCACCTCCTGGGGACCCTGAGCCTCTCCCGGGTCCCTTCATGCTGTGGCAGCGCCTGAAGTGCTCCATGAAGCATCTTCCTTCCCCTTCCTTCCCCTTAGGGGTGGGTTGTCACACACGGGGCTGAGAATGGAGACAAACCCCTCCATGCACAGGGACGGCCCTCTCGGAGGGATCTGCTGGCTGAGGTGACCACCCAGCCCTGCAGTTGCCTGGGGTCTGGCCACGCATCCTTAATATCAGAAAAAAGGCAAGAATATTGCTGATCTCTTTATTATTACAATAATAACCCACTTAGGGGCTGGGCTGGCCAACTGGGAGCACCGCACGGTGCTTCTTGTCCTGTAGGTTTGTTGTGAGAGGGTGGAAATAGGTGAAGAGGAAGAAAAAGAGAAGGGGAAGGAAGCAATTAAAAAAAAATGGTACAAGGGGGAGGGGAGGAGTGAAGCCAAAGTAAAAATACAAGTGAAATGCTGTCTTTTCATGGACAGTGCATGTGGGATCCCGTTTCCTTGGATTTGGCGTAAACAACCAAAAACATTGGGTGTAGAGACACTCCTCAGTGTTCCTGCTGTCCCTGGTTCTTTTCTAGGTCTGTATTCACACTCTTTGCTTGTTCTATGTCCTTTATGCATGTTCTTTTCATATGTGTGTGGGTAGACACCTGAAATGCAGTCCATGACCTGTTCCCTTGTTTCCAGAGAAACCTGCTCAGAGCTTGCAGTGGTTGGGGATTTCTACTGGTTTAGGAACCACCAAGGCCAGGGATGTTCCACTGTCCCTGCTGCTCCTCCAGTGAGGCCATGATCATCCAGGGATCAAGCACGTGTGTTGTGGCTGTGATAATCCTGAAGTAGAATAAACAACTAATCAAAGCAGTAAAAATGTCTCAGGAATGTGTTATGCCTGCATTAAATTTTACCCGGATTCTAGCATTTGTCCACAACCCCATGTAACAAAAGTTTGTGTTACAGGAAGCCTGGATTTTGGATTACACAATTTGGAAGGGAAAGGATCACATCTCGGATCGCAGCTTTGATTCCACGCTGGATATGTGACGAAACTTTCCAGTTCACCTCAAGGTTAGAGTACTCCCTACCAGCCAAATTATTTCTCCTTCCCTCATGAAAATACTCCCTCCTCCTTTGCAGTTACTTTGTCAGTTCAATTTATGACAGGGTCACCCCAAAGATGTAGCTGCATCTTACTCCTGGCTGTTGAGGGGGGTTGGGGTGCTGACACCCTCATGAGGAGCTGGGGGAATCCAGACTGGACCTTATTTTCTTTAAGTAAAAACATTTAAATAGAAACACTAACACTTCAACTGCTTGTGTCAGTCCTAACATTCAGGGAAAGTTACTTCTAGGATTCATCATAAATTGTAAATAACCCTTAAAACTCTCCCTTTCACTGCTGAGCTATAAGCCTCAAAAAGGGCTGAAGAAAGCTCTTCGTATCAGCCATGAATGTTTGCCCTGGGTGTAATTCTGCAGCCTGATGACATTTCTTTAGGGCTGTGGCAGGTGCTGTGTATACAAAGGCAGGAAATGTTGAGCATTTCCCACTCTGAGCTGTGCTGGCCCTGGAGCTCTCCCAGAACACCAAGGGATCACCAGACCTTTATTCCAAACTTTCCTGCCTCTCCCCTACACCTCTTGACAAGGAACAATTCTTATGCGTGTTGTGGCTGTGTATAATTATAACCTCAAAAGATTTCCTTCAACTTTTTAACTAAGACACACTAGTTAATATTCATTCAGGAGATGTGTATTTTCTTTAACGCAGAAAACATGAAAGAATTTCACTAAACACCAACAATGTGAGTGTAGCACAGTTGGCCTTGCAGCTGGTTCTACATTATTTAGTGCTGCACCATCACAAAAGATTTCAGAATTACCTGTAATCTCTCTCCACCTCCTTGGGAGATTGCAGTTGTTTGTTTAATCTCATTATTTCAATCACATCTTTGTGAGTAAAACCAAAGCAAGATAAGGTAACAATGAGCTTTTTTTAACTGGATCTAGATAAGTTGTTTATTATAGTGCACATAATTTTACTCAGTAAGAACGGAAACTACAGATTGTAATTAAATTGCAGACCTAAGTCTTATCTTCCCAATCCCAAGGCTGGGGACACGAGGAAGGGATGCTGGAAGGGCAGCAGGGGTTGTGTCTCATCAGGCTGTGCTGGACAATGTCCCTCTCTGCCTACAGCAGCAGCTCCTGCAGAAAAGCCATTTTAAAAAGTTCAGTCTTTGGGCATTACATTTCCAATCTGAATTAAATGTTTATTTGGGGGGAAAAATAATTTAAATTCTCTCCTTCTGGAAAGATAGGAACAATAGAGTCTGAGGTTTCATTTTCTATCTGACTAAAATGCACCCCTAAATATCTGCACCCATTACACTCAGTGGGCAACCCCAGACCTTATTGGACTGTTATAGAAGTGCATCTTGGTATCTTGTCCTAGGTATCTTGGCACCTTTTAGTGGCTGTTTTCTGCTGCCAGAGATCATGTAAGGCCATCGCACAGCAGATCTACAGACACGAAATCTCTGCTTTGCCTTTACCTTAATTAATCCCCAGCTCATCAACCATTCACTGCCAGAGAACATATCAAAGAAATTGAGTTAATAAATCAAGTTAAGGATCACAGTGAAACTGTGACTGTTTGTTCTTTTGGTGTTAGACTTGGTTGAGTCCATGTAGTTATGTATGTACAGTCACATGTGAGCTCCTTCCCCTCACCTTCCTCCACCCTGAACGCAAATTCCATTCATTCTTTTCTCTTAAGAAAACTGAGGCTGTTTCCTTTGATGCTTTTTCCCTGTCCTAGAAATGCAGATTCTTTCCAGCACAGCAAATGGGAAAGGACAAAACATAAACGCAGACGAGTCCCTGTTCTGCCATCAGGTGACAATAAGCCATGATAAATAAAATACTTGGCTCATGTTTCAGCTGGAAATTGATACTGCTGATTCATCTTGTATTCATCTGGAGTTATTTGTCACTTAAGGAACAAATTAAGGACTTCAAGTGAAGCAGTAGCTCAAGTATGGCCAAATTTATCTGCCTCCAGCAGGACTGAGAATCCTGCAAACTGCTCCACAGTTGCACAGTAAATAATTTTCAGCTTTGTGTGACTTCACTAATTAACATCATAACTCTACCTTTGAACCTCTATCTTGCTGCAGGTAGTTAAGTAGAGACCATTAGCTGTAAACCTGCAGCAACAGAAACTCCTGGGGAGAGGGTATCTGGTGTCAGCTCCAAGGACTACAGCCTTTCACTTTGCATGACTATCTAAGTGCCCCAACATTCCAGATAACCCAGGGCTCTTACTTGGGGTTGTTTTGCTGTAAAACCAACATGGTTTTTATCTTGAGAGAGCTGCTCCCAGCAAAAGGAAGGGAAGAATTTTAAAGAAACACTTCCCCACAAGGCTGCCTCTTAAGCCAGAGTCAAACAGTGAAGTTTGCACCTCCACCCTTTCACTTCAGTCCCTCCTAAATCCTGCTGATAACAATTCTTAAAAGCAGAGTGGTGGGGAAGCTCCCTCAGCACTGCACCCACTCGTGCTCATCCGGCTACACCCGACACAAGCTTGGTTGGAGTCCAAGACCCTCCCACCTCTTCCTCTGGCTTTTCTATTGAATGTACCAGCAGTAAAACAGGCATCTGAGCATCCTACTTCCACAGTATGTTGTTGTCACATTCTTCACCTTTAAAGAATTCCAACATATGTTTCTCTGCATGCTTTTTCTCTATTTATTCTACGAAGTTCCCGGAATAAATTTAAATTATTGATTCTGACAGTTTTCAGTTGGTTTGGGCATTTCACTTGGGTGATTCCCCAAGCTTTGTGAGAGCAAACTCAGCTCAGAGCAGCTGTCTCCTTTCAGTGCAAAAATGATTGGTTTCTCATGTGGAATACTGAGGGCCTTTAGTTTTATTGGTTTTGGGTTTTTTTTAAATTTTACTCTTTAGAATGAAAAATATGAAGGTGCATCATATGTCCATCAGGTGTCACAGGGCCTTGCTCCAGAAAGGTGTGTTTCCAGGTGTTTCCACACACATCCTCCCAGTGCTTGGTTTGCTCTTCTCTGTATCCATTCTGGAAGCAAGTGGAGAGCTGAAAGACCATGGCAACGAACTGTGTTGGCAGAATAATGGGCTGAGTTAGAGCATAATTCACATGGATGGATTTAACAGTTTCCTTTCAGTCTTAATAAATGTAAGGTTTAATCAACTGCCAGACAACTGGAGCAACGATGGTGCCAACAGTAACAGAACTGAAGCCCTGTCATGCCCTGGTGAAGGAGGCTTTGCTGGTGCTCCTTGGTGTCAGTGACCAAAGTCTGTGAGAGTGAAACAAGAAAAAAAAACAACACACACACACAAAATAGCCAAGAAGGGGATTTGGGGCCAGATTTTGCTGGAAAAGCCAAAACAAGGGGAATTGGATAAAGGAAAACCCAAATTCTCCTCCTAGTAAATTATAACTTGGATTTTGACCCTGCTTATCATAGTGACCACAGTGTTGTGCCTTGAAAGGACTGCTCTTGGGAGAGGGAGAGGTTTGGTTAGGGCATTTCTGGGGCAGTTCAGGTTCAGATCTCACTGTCTGACTGAATTATGTATTCTAGATATCTGGCACCCCTCAGGAAAATTATGCCCACTCCCTACTTACTAATAGGGTTCCTTCTCTCATAATGGAATGACATTTTCTAAGTAAATTTTCTGTTCAGTGAGTCAAAAGAACTTTCTGATAAAGCTTCAAATATCACCACCTTCTCTTCAAGCTGGTCTAATTTTGCCTTTTTTTAATGAGAATACCCTTACATTTCCCCACTCTGTACCCTTGTAATACAAAAAGGTACAGAATGATATTAGCAAGTGACACAATAATTAGGTGTGATTCAGATGTTCCTACCTGGCCTAAGAAAATGGGAATCACACACAGCCTCTTCCCAGATAAATGTCTCTGTGAAGCCTCCTAGGTGGGATCAAGAGGGTCTGTGATAACCCACTCTGGGACCATGGAACTAAAATAACAAACACTCAGAGACCTGGAGCAGAAGGATTTAAAATAAGTGACCCAGAAACTGAGGCATCACCAACCATTTCCCTCCATCATATCCAGACACAGGGGCAGTTTTTTGATCCCAATTTGTGCATTTTAATTTTGTTGCTAAAATGTTTTAATTTTTTTTAAAGCCTTTATTGGTTTCAAATGTATATTGAGTTTCAAATATGTCTATCACTTCTGGTTAGTAAAAGCCGTGGTTCAGTGAGGCACAGTTTGGACTTGCAGTTCAAAAACCTCAGACAGCCTGTGCTGTTTAAAAATAAACAAGCAAAATGGTCTGAATTAGCTAATTATCTTAATTGCCAATTTCTCAGTTAAGTGCAGTGAAATATAGGGGCTGAAATATTAAAAATAATTAATACTTTTCCAAGAAGGGCTATTTTTGGTTGTAATTTAAGGCTGTAGCTTTTGGGCTGCAATAAGCATTTTTTCTTCTCCCTCATGGGTTTTTCTCATTTCCTCCCCAAATCCCTGTTCCCCACTCCAGCCCTTACAACTGGCCACACTCAAACACAGGAATGATTGTCTTCAGTAATTCTTGGGCTTTGCCCCAAACCAGAATGTGTTAATGTGAATGAGTGGCAATAAATCCTTCCTGAACATCTTCATCTCCTTTTTAAAACCAGGAAACATTTTCTCATGGATAAGTGTTTCCTAACTTCATCAACTTCCATAATTTTCTTTCTGGTTCTCCTGCTATAAGTTCCACCTCTCCTACATCCCTGGATGGCAGCTGCCATCTTCCCAATTCATTTGATCCAGCACCAGAAATTCCATGTTTGTCTTTTCCCATGGTGCAAATCTCCCTCCATCATTTCCACACCAGCTCCTCTGTTGGCTGTGGATCACCTCTTCCCTCCAGCCTCTTCGTTTTCCTTCTCCACCTGATTTCCCAGGCAGTGACATTGTCTCCTCTGGCTCCGTGGCCCTCACATGTGTCATGGGAAATGGAATATTTCAGTCACACTCACATTTGGGATAAGCCCATCCCTCTGTCCTGTCTGGGCATGGACACAACATTCAAGGCACGTTCAGTGCCACATTCACTGAAGATGGCAAACAAACACCAGGCTGTGTCTCACCTCCATGGAGACGGCTGCTTTGTTTTCATCACAAGATTTCCCACCTACCTCAACATTTTAACCATCCAGCCTGCAGAGCTGTGCACAAAAAATGTGCCAAAAGGATGGAAATCAAATGCATTTGGCTCAGGGGAGTCATAGGAGACCTTTGGTTTTATAGTAGAAATGTGCACAGTTAATTACCCATTAGGGAAGATTATTACAGACACCCACAAGGCCACGATGGCAATCCCTGCTCGCTGTGGCTGTGGAAGAAATGTAATGGATGAGGGAATTAGTGTCAGGTTTATTCAGATTTCTCCTTCAAGACCTCTGATGTGCATTTTCAGGGGGTTTCTCCTTTCCTCTGACATTTTCAAGGCTGATTTATTAGTTACCCATCAGTGCTGTAATCAGTGCTCTCGTTCCCAGCCTTCTGCTGCCGGGCGTATGAATTAAAACCAACCGGAGGTGAGACACTCGTTGCTTATCAGCACTTTATGTTCTGCTGGAAAATCCTGATCTCAAGACACGTAGCTCCAGAGCGCGGGGTGCGCTCCGGCTCCATGCGTGGGGAGCACGGTGTGACCGCTCGTGTCCCTGCTCCCTCGGCGCAGGAGTTTGGCACGTTGCTATGACGACCCCGCCGCTGCAACAGGCAGCACCCTGCGGGCTCCAGCACAGGTCGGTGCCCGCGGTTTGGCCCTCGCGGTGGGGGCGGCGGGACAGCGCGGGCCGAACGCGGCTGGCAAAGGGACCCCGGAGCAGGGCAGTGCCGTGGGGCCGGCTCACCGCCAGGGCTGAGCTCAGCCGCTAAGATGTAAGGCGGGGAAAAAAGAAAAAAAAGATGTATTTGTAGCTCGGTCGCACTGCTCTGAAGTTCTGCGAAGAGCCAAGGGAGAAAATGGGCTTCCTGTAGGGCCGGGCAAACTAAAGCTCCATTTTAGCAGAGAGCAGACAAAACTCTCAGAGCAGGGTCTGGAGGAGGACGCGGGGGTCTGTAAGAGCCTCAGCCCCAAGCGCAGCGGAGGCGGCAGAGCCCCTGACCCCCGGCACCGAGAGCTGCAGCCGGAGCGGCTCCGCAGCGCCTGCCTCTCGCTGCCTGGCCGCGCCCTCGGAGTAGGTGGCTAAAACATCCAGGGCGGCGAATACCGACTGCGTTACCACTTACGCAAAACTGGCATAGCTGACGTAAATTTGGAAGGGGATTCAGCAAATAAAGGCAGGTCCCGACAGCCTGCATTACCCCGGGTGCTCTGCGCGGGCTGTGCCTCGGAGAGCCTGGCGAGCAGATGGAGGGGTGCTGGGACTGCCCCCGCAGCTGGGAATCCTCCCTGGAGTCTGTAAATCCTAAGCTTTGAGCTGAAGAAGTGGTTGGATGCGATGGTGGGAGAGTGATGCTCCCATCTGGCAGGGGTAATGAAAAGACTTCTCGTCAGAGCCAGTGTCGGGGTGGGTGCAAGTAGCTGTATCTTGGCTTTTCTCCCCCAGCAAGGGGAGGACAGATGCAAACAGGCAACGTGTGGCTCTGTATCCTGCAAACCCTCAGCCCTTGGCAAATACCGCCAAGAACCCCCCTCTCTATGGGCTGCAGCAGACAAAGGCAAGGGAGGAACTCAGCAGTTGTGGTGTATCCTTGTTTGTATTGCTGATAAACCATCCTCTACAGTGGGCTGGGACTCCATCACACCAAGTGACAGATCCTGTCCTCGGTGGCCTCAAAACAAGATGCTCCTCAGCCCCTCTCCTCCCACGGCACCCTGCTTGGAACCTTTGGAACCTTTCCCCCTCCCAGGTCTGAGCTCACCCTGCAGTGCCTGGGCAGGTTCCCCAGCCCTGCCTGCTCTCCCCACAGCCCCACGGTGAGGAGCCACATGGGATGGGCACTGCACAACTCGGCTGCGTTTTGGGTGGGAAGGCTCATCCTGGACACATAAAGTACTTTCTTCAGCAATGACACCTCACCAATCAGCTATCGAATGACCATTTCCCACAGCTGTGTGGAGAGCTGAGGATGGACGCTAATGTATTTTCTTAGTTATAATTTCTAGCTTTGATTCCCTAGCAATGACCTGAAGTACCTTTCTTTCCCCTCTCTTCCCAAGTTCTACACTTTTCCCCACTCCGGGCTCCCCAGCACCCCCAGCACAGCAGGAACCAGAGCTTTGCTCTGCCGAGAAGGGAGAGACGCAGCGAAATCACTCCGAATGGCTCAGTCCAGCGGATCAGGACAGAAGGGGGAGCCCAGGAGACAAACTCGGAGAGCATCCCAACCCGCCGGGCCCCAGCCGAGCTCTGGATGTTGACGGCATTCCTAGAAACTTGCTTTTGTTTCTACAGCCACCTTTTGGCGTTTGTTTATGGTTTATAGGAGACCACTCTCATCTCCGAGTCTGTTCCCGAATTCCCACTGCACTGAACGGTTCCCAGGAATCACCACCATGCTGCACTCCAGCATTCTCCTCTCTGTATTGATAGGCCAATACATCTTCTCCCTCGTCTTCCCACATGCTGATCCTTTCCCTCTGGACCTCTGACACCTGAATCCCCTCCCTCTGTACCTGTCATCCCCTGCCTGCTGTTCATGCTTTAACCTCATGTCAAACTCAGAAGTCCCCTCCTTGGCAGCCTGATCAGCTGGCGAGTGCTTGGCCTGCCCTGGGCGAGTCTGCAGCCTCCTGGGAGACAGAAACGTTGTGGTTTCAACCCCTTTTAACAGACCCCTGCAGGACAGTTATTTTTAGCAGTAAAGGAGCCTGAGCTGCATTACTGCTGGGGGATGAAGTGTCCCAGCTCCAGGTAGGCCTCTCCCTGACCCATTCCGCCCATTCTACGGAGAAGGAGATGCCTTTCCCTGCACTCCCCAAGACCTCTGGCAGGTGCAGAGACCAATGCCCACCACAAACCTGACCTGCTGAGGTTTATTTAACGTTTCCTGACAGGCCATGCAATGCTCCAAGCCCATTGTCACATAGTGCTGGTTTGTACTTCAGTATTTTTAGCTCCCTCCTGTTTGTTATATCTGTTTTACCCCTCCAAAGCCAGGCATCAGTTACTGACTCATCTGCATCTTAAGGCATAGCTCATAAATACTGTTCTGCCCATACCTAACTTAGTAATTTCTGTCTAATTTATTTCTGATAATCATTTGTTTTTTGTTCTCCAGACACCAGCAATATGCCCATTATAAAGTACCCCAGGGCTAGAGAGCCCCTCTATTATGAATGGGACAGGAAGGCCCAGAAATGTGGATTAAGACACACAGTTTTTGCTGTAAATGGGGATCAGTATACTGGAGAATGGCTGAACAACCTGAAACATGGTAAGATACATAATTTTGAAGAAAGGTACTGATTTAGATGTCCTTAGAAAGGTTCCTGGGGGCAGGGAGCAGTCAGTGGTTCTATATGCTCCTGGAAGAGTATTCATTCTTGTATGACTATATATATATATATATATATATGTCTTTGATATGTGTAATGTAAAAATGCACTCAGAGACATTTCTAACAGGTAACTTCAAGAGCTTTTGCATGCACTCAGGGCAATTACCCAAAATATCTCTCTTAAGGATATTTAAAAATCCTCTCCAAACACATCAAACTGCAGTGAGCTCCATGCCCTGGGATGTGCCCTGGCTGCACAGTCCCTGCAGCTCTCTCAGCTCCTGACTTGGCTTCAGGAATCTCAATTTATCCTCAAGCTGTGGTGGGTGCTGCAGGAGACAGAGCAGGGGAAGGAGACCCTGACCGAGCCCTGAGCAGCTGGAGCAGGACAAGACTTGTTTACAAGCAGTAAAACGAGGTTTGGAAAGATTTAAGTGCATTCAGCAAAGGCCACACAGGAAGCCCCCGATCAAGATTAACGATGGTTCTGACTTGGGAAGCTAAACTGAATCCCAGACATGAGCCTGACTTGGTGCAGGGATGGAACAGGAAGGCAGCCCTGGACACCCTTCTCCTAAACTCCCCAGCATTCCTCTTGTTTGTTAAACAGGTAAAGGCACCCAGATATGGAAAAGCACCGGAGCTATTTACAGCGGTGACTGGAAATTTGGGAAGCAGGATGGTTATGGCTCATACAGCATTCCTGACCCTGTAACCAAGGAATACAAGAGGGTGTACACAGGCTGGTGGAAAAACGGCCAGAAAACTGTAAGTGAGATTTCCTGCACGTGCCAGCAGTGAGGCAGTGTGACCCAAAACATGGGGAAGGGTTGGGTGCACCCATGCAAAAAGATCACTTCAAATCCTAATTTGCCCAATACTGAGGCTGAATTGAATGGTCAGGAGTAAAAATCCATGATTTTTGTGGGAGTGCCATTTCCCTGCTGGACTCATCCCACTCATACACTGGTTACCGGGCTACAGCCCCAACCAGCTGCTGCAAAGCAGTGGTTACTGCTCAGACTCACCTGCAGCTTGGCCAAGCAGGATGAGAGGCTTTGCATCCCATCTCTTAATCCTCCCTACCCATCCCTTCCATTCCTCTTATCCTTGAAGCAATTGGAGGAACCTGTTTTATAAGCGCTGCAGGAAAATGTACCTTATTCTGTGAGTTTTACAGCATATTAGACAAATAACATGAGTTCTTTTGGAAATTAGGCCTGTCACGTAAATCACTGTTTTTTCTAAAAGGAACACAATGAGAAAGTCATCTGGTACAAATGACTGCAATCTCATGTGCAAAATCCTTGTAGGAACGTTTCTGGATCTGCCAATGGAAACCTTGTGCTCGCCTTTGTCTGCTCTTCAATTAAACTAATTGCCACCAATGCCTGTAATTGGTGTGTGGCTCCAGTCTCTCAGAGGGAGCTTCCCCTCCTATTCTTTCAGGTTATATTTTGGATAATTGAGCTTGGGTGAAATGACATCCCAGTATCTCTAGGGTTGGTTTTTCTTCTACCAAAGTTTTTCCTGTACATTCGTGCAGTTTAGTAAAATCAATACTCAAAATCAGTTATTTCCAGAACTGATTTTATTATTTGCTCAGAGATAAATTAATGCTTTATTCCTATGGGAAAACTCACTAGTGATATGGAAATATTTCTTACTGGTATAACTTCCTGGTATAGGGGGTAACTCTGGACTTCTCTTAATGCCAAACACACATGTAAGATAAACAAGGGATGGAGTTGCTCAGGTGGGACACTTTGGGCTGTAGGAAGGAAGTGTCATAAGTGTTGAAAGGGATGAAATCCCCATGTTGAGAGACACATCCTTTAATGCTGCCTCTATCCCCAGGCTGGTTTATATACTAGTAAAACCCGCTTTTAGCTAAATATTAGCAGCAGTCATGCCAATAAAAACACACTTAGATATAAACCCAAGATTTTTTCATGGGAATAAAACCATTTGCCAAAAAAAATCCCATACTACCACCTCTGGTTTCCTTCAGCACACGAACAGCCACTGAGCTAGGCCGCCACATGTGTAAGAGCAATAAACAAAGGAACTGTGTATCCAAGAGATGTCCCAAAACTGGGACATTGACCCCTTTCAACAGCACAGCTCCTCACCAGCCATCTCTGTGCTGCTGTCCAGGGCCAGGGGGTGTGGTTTTACCCCAACGGGGAGCGCTACGAGGGCGAGTGGAGCGGTGGAGTGCGGGGCGGCTGGGGACGGATGTTCTACCAGGATGGATCCAGCTACGAGGGACAGTGGGAGGCGGATCAGCCCAACGGGCAGGGGATGCTGCGGCTCGGTAAGTGCTGACTGCCCTCACCCCGGGCACCCGCCTGCCCCCTTCCAGCTCTTCAGTTTGTGCTGCTCCCCAGGTGTCTCTGCCATCCAGATTTCTGGATGCCCCATGCATTGCAGCAGGGCTGTGGCTGCTCCATGCCATCCCTCCCCTCCTGGGCTGGGGCTGGAGGCAGCACAGGCTGTGTGAGGGCCCACCCAGAGGAAAGCTTATTTTTGCTGTGATTTACATTTAAATGACTGGGATGGTTCGGGTTAGAGATAATATACTGTTGGGTCAGAGAAGAGCAAATCTCTCTTTTCAAGCCAGGCACTTTGCCAGACAGACTTTTTAGCTCTGCATACCAAAGAGGAGTCCAGTTTCCAGCACAGGAAAAAAAAAAAACAACAGAGAATTTTCTTGTTGAGTTCACTCCATCCCCTCTCTTACTTCCGACAGCAGCTCACGTTGAATGATCACAGGGGTTTCATTAGTACACAATCCTTTTCCATAAATAACACCAGGCACATCATGGATTTGGAATGTTAGGGGCAATCTCTGCATAAATATAGAAATTTGAAAATTTTTCCCCCATAATTTCCATGGAGTTCAACACACTTTTCCCTGAAACCAAGAATCCCAGTCCTTTGCAATACAAGGCATGGCATTCCAAGAACATTTGAAGAAATATTATCTCCATGTTAGTATTCATCTATTCTATTTTTTTTTTTTTTTGCTTGAAAGTGATCTCAAGGCTAGTAATTAGCTGAGCAAAGCAGCTGGGGGGAATGGGCATGACCTTCACTGCACATCACAGGCTCTTTGGACCAATGGCCCATCTGGATGAAATCAGCACCTGCTTCCAGGGAGAAACCTTCCACTGATCTGCTGCTCTCCCGTCCAATTCCACATAAGTTACAAACCAACAGCCCCTGCGGGCTGAGCCGCAGCTGATGCACCATTTCAGAGCCCCGTTGCCTCCAGCGTTGCCTGCAACCGACTGCAAGCTGGATTCCTTTTGGTTAAAATTAGCCAGAGCAATTATTTCATACCCACAAGCCTAATGCATTCGGCTCCGTGCTGGAAGGGTGCCCACGTGCCGGCAGCTCTGCAATCTGAAAGAAAAGGAGTTCTCCAGTGGAGGTCACGATGAGCTGCAGCTCCAGATTAAATTGCTTGTAGTGGCAGCGTGCCCAGCGAGGGTGAGCTCGGCTGGGAGCACCGCGCTGCTCTGCCGCCTCCACCACAGCCATTCCCGAATGGAGCATGTCCACTGGGATCACAGCAGGGAGCACACGCCTCTGAGAGGGGATGGGAGCAGCTGGACACCACAGTGCAGCCTGGGCATCCCCTACCCCCTCCATTAGAGCCTGGGCTGTGATTTTGGTGCTTTCCCAGTTGTCGGTGGCTGGAGTGCAGGAGCTGAGCTGCTCCTACCTGTAGGCAGGGCGGGCTGGTGTTGAAGATAAGCACAAAACCAGATCAAAGTTGCAGATAACCACCACCACAGCTCCAGCCCATAAGCCAGACCCTGCCTGAGCAGCCCGGCAGCCATGTGCCCCAGAAGCACTTTTGGTTTCTCCTCCTCACAGCATTCAGGTAGGCCCCAGCTACCTCTGCAACACCAGGCAGGGTGCCCTGGTATTTCAGCCACTTCTTGTCATGAAGAATGGCAGAGTTCAGCTGAGACTCAAAGGCACTTTCACTAATTTGATCAGAAATCCCCACGGTTTGGGGCTTAGAAACACTATATGTAGGCAAAGGGGAGAGCAGAGGATTCTTCCAGTGAGTCAGGATGGCCTTGAGGTATCCCAGCATCACTGTGGTTATGATGCCCCTTCTCAACCAGAACGAGGCTTCTCTCCTCTCCTTGCAGCTCTGCTTTCCCTGTTGGTGATGGATGGATGGATTCCTGGAGAGCAGCATAGAGCCCAAAAATAACTTCTCTCAACTTGCAGAAAATTGCCAGGAGAAGCAGCACAGCTGGAAAAACAGTAACTGACTGCCTGAACTGCTCAGACACTCAAAGCAATTCTCAGCCTTAATTCATTGAGGAAAAACTAACTGCAAGTATTCTTTGAAATCAAGATTATTTTGACTGGACAGCAGTCAGTGCTCTGTTCCTTGCCCAGACAAGCAAACCTCTCTCTTCAAGCCAGAGATCCTGTGTGATTTGTTGCAGTGACAAATCTTAAAGTAGTGTCCTGTAATTTTTCACGTTGTGAGGAGTGACTCAGTGACCAGTCCCTTACCCTCAGCTCACCTGCTCAGTGTGTCAGCAAAAAATGAGTATCCCTGTAAGAACAAAGCAGGTGAACAGAGTTCTTGTTCCAGGTGGGCAAATATGGACTCCTTCCAGAGCCTCTTCTCCCTCTGCAGCGCAGCAAACAGAGCGCTGCAGAAGCAAAATGACACACTGTGCTGCAGCCCCTTGGAAATTACTGAGAGAAGCCAAATACATCATCTCCTTCTCTGTCAGTTTGCTCTGTTGATTGTTTTCATTTGTAGCCCCTTCGTGAAATGGTCACGTATTTAATTGCAGCAAACGGAAATCGGTACGAAGGAGGTTGGAAAGATGGAAAGAAGCATGGCCCTGGCAGATACTTCTACGTGGATAAGGGACAGTTGTTAGAAGGCACCTGGGCAGAAGATATAGCAAAGTGTGGAATTCTGGTTGACTTCGACAGAGACAAAGCTCCAGCCCCTACTCAGTATCCAATTCCAAAGGTAATTGCTTGGAAATGTCAGTGTTTGCATCCATTAGCACTTGGGTCAGCTCTCCAGGTAGCATTTCACTCCTCCTGTGATTGCCCCCGTGGGATTCCCCACTCACAGGGTGTGTGCTCAGTGCCTTTTGGCCAGCAGTGTCCTCAAGGGCCCCATAGGGACAAACAGCTCATCCAGCCTCTGCTGGAGCCTCCTAATCACCTGCATCTGAAAAAATGCAGTTCTCATGCACCAGAACTGCTCAGAGACCTAAGGCAGCACAAAGGAAACGGGGACAATAGAGGCAGAGACAATTGTGGGATTTGCGTCAAACCCAAATGATTTCCCCAAGCCCAACTGCAGAAGCTGAGCAGACCCTGCAGAACCCCGGGCAGCTGCAGGGCTCACAGCAGCTCTTTCCTCTGCCTGGGCACTCCAAGTCAGGAGCTCACCGTGTCCAGCAGCCCTGGAGGCAGAGGGGTGTGTGCAGCTTCCCACCTGGTCCCAAGGTGGGCAGATGGAGTCCCAGAGCTGACATCCTCTGCTCCCCTTTCCCATGTCTGATACATTGCTGAGGAAGAGTCAGTGCCTGTCCCCGTGAAACACAGAGGCATCGCATTTCCAGGGGATGGTTACTGCAGGAAGGGGTGGGGAAGCTCCTCTTTGCTTGGAGCCAAGCAGAACCACCCTGGGTAACCACAGCACACTGCTTTGCTCCAGGAACACTGGGACTAGCACAGCCCCACAAGCAGGTAAAGCCACCCACCTTCCTCTGCCCTGGGGACAAGGCTGTTGCAAATGATACCTGGCACGTGCAGCCTTCCAAAGCTCACAGCTGCTACACCTTCACTGCCTCTCTTTTTTCAAATCTGGTTTCTGTAGCAAAGGGCCCTTTGAGCAGAGACAGTTTTGACAAGCCAGTTAATCCTGTAAGTACCAGGCACACCCACAGCAGTGCAGAGTAATAAACCCCAAATACCCACCAGGGAAAAACAATCTCTATTTTTCAAAAAGAGTGAAAGGAGCAGCACTTCTGTAGCTAAAAATATTTACCTTATGTGGTTTGTCAAAGGTCACCCAGAACAGCCTCAACAACCCATCAGTCTGGGATGAACTGCGCTGGTAGGCTAAAGCAAGATGTTCAAGTCTGACTGTTTATTTAACTCCCTGAAGACCAAGTGATGACCCAATTCTCTTCTGCTCTAGGGGCAAAAAGAAAGCATCAACTTTCATTGCTGTTATCGTGCTTTCAATCGGTAGAGATGTGTTGATCTCAGAGTACGAGGGAAGTTAACAGATATTCATAAACATTTTCGCCCACACACTCCTTAAAAATTATGAGCTCCAACAGGCTACAAATCAAAGCCATTCTTATTTTGTCCAAGAATGTGTTTAGTTAAAGGAGACTCAGCCACTCCACACAGAGCTATTTCAAGGAGATGAAGGGATGTTCAACACACTAATAAAATTAAGGAAGTGTAGCAGTGTTTCTAAAACAATAACTGAAAGGCTGCTGTATGAACTAAGTCCTGATACATGGGAGACTCTCCGCTAATGCTCGAGTAATCAAGATCTATAAAACCTTAAGCTTCTTCAATTACACTGCCTAACTGATTTGTATTCTTTTTATTTAGATTGAACTAGATGATCCAGCTGGTGTTTTAGCAGAGGCCCAGGCGCTGCTTGATGACAGCGATAATTAATAACTGGATGCTGAAGAAAAAGACGTAAGATAAGAGCAGTGCTGGGTTATGTATTCATTCCAGTGTCAAATCCTCACTGTGGTGTATCATGGTCTGCTTCACTCTTCCCTCAAGGCTGTTCAGGTACACTTCACTCTGCAGGTGGCTTTGCTCAGTAGCCTCCTCCTACCCCCATTATTTCGGAAAATAAAAGAAAAAAATTGAAGGGGAAAATAAAAAAGAAGAACCACGAGCAGCAAAATGCTGGCAATCAGGGGGACTCTGCTCAGCTCCTCTGACTTACCCCTGCTGTAAAATCACACTCCTGGTGGTTTCAAGGTCTTTGCCCTAGAGAATGAGGGATTTTAGTATCTGCTATAGAAGCAAGGCCCTAGAAAAGTACAATCAAATAACTGTGTCTCCCCCTACTCCCCCCCAACTTATCCCAATACATACCTGTGACCCAAAATGGCTTCTGAAGTTCCACCAGATCATGTTTCAATTAATAAGTATACTTTAGGCCTCTAGATAACAAACAATCAGCAACAATTAAGTAGATTTTATTTCATGAAAGTATTTTATATCTAAACAAGTGATATACAATAACCAATGTTTAAAATGCTTGAGGTAAATGCCTCCTAACACCGTTAGTATAAATAAGGGATAAAAAAATTATTTTAAGTGCACTCTTAATGTTTAGACCCACGTGTTTGTGTCTGGTTACTGCCTGGGCACAAGTGACAGAGGTACCCAAGGTGTAACTTTCATGACCATTTCCACAGGTGAAAAACGAGAGAAACATACTCGATATCATGGCTTAAAGTGCAGCAAATAGTCAGAAAAGCAGCTGTAACAACAGCGCCATTAGCTCAGAGCCTACCAGTTTGGGAAAGTTAAAAATAAGATTGTCTCCCTAGCTTTTAAGTCTGTATCTCTTAAACAAAAAACAACCCACACTTCTCTGTCACTTTGCAAAAGATTAACAAAACAATGGGAAATTCAGCTACTTATCCAGGACAGCAAGTAATTTTACAAAATAAACTCGGAAAATTGATGTTCTGGACTTCATTCAGAACTATGTCACTTTTAAATACACAATTTACTGACAGAAGTACAATTTTTAAGCCTGACAGCACCCTTTGCTCAAGTGTGAATACTGAGTCAGGTTTTCTTCCTTTACTGAGAGGTTTTAAGAGTTTTTCCCCAAGACAGGAGCAGTATTCCAGTAAAGGATGGGAAAATACATTTTGTGCCTACTGCCAAGACTTTCTGTTTTGGAATGCTGCTTCCTTAATGCCTTTACTAGCATAATCCTTCCAGTGCTCCATGAATGAGCACCTGTGGGACTGTAGTTACAATCCTCACCATCAGATTTACATCAGGAATAGGATACATTTGAAGCACAACGTAATGGCAGAGCTGAGAAAATCCAGTTTGGCCTCTTTATGCCAGAAGGACTTGTGAAAACAGCAAGTGCAAAGCTGTTTGCTGCTTGTGAACAGAGACTGCTGCTGAAAAGAACAGCCCAGCAGTTTTTTTTTTTATAGTTGTTTGTGACAATACAAAGGCACCACGGGTGACCTTGTCAACACGTTGCACTGCGGTGCTGCTGACAGGAGGGATCAGCCCCATCTGCTTCAGAGGCTCCTGCAGCAGCAACCACACAGCACCCAAACCCCACAGGCACGTCCTGCAGTTTGTAAATATGTTGGGATAACCCCAGGTGGAGGTTGGTGAGACCACATTCAGCCCAGGCTGTCAGGTACAAATCCACTGTCGTGTCACAGTCACTCCTGTCTCAGGTCAAAATCCCAGGTTTCCATTCCACAGTGACAGCTACGACAGGGAGGTCAAGATTTTTCCCTTAGACTTGAAACCTGTCTCTGTGGGTTTAAAAAAACAGCTTTAACCTATTAAATCCCAGAGCTACTCCCTAGAAGAACTGTGTTCCAAAAAATCCCACTCCTAGACACAGCCACAGTTACTGAAGCAGCCCAGGACAACTGCTGCAAACTTTCTTGGACAAACCTCTTATCTAGGAGACCAAATGGAAGTTTTTGCCTTAAGAGGAAATAAAGAATGACACAGCAGCTTTGCTGTCACAGACGTGTCTGAGAGTAAGCAGCCAATATTAATTACAAACAATCTACTTTCATAAATAAATATACATCCACAAAAGTTGCCTTCCAGATCCTCTGGAATAAAAAAATGTATAAGGAGTTATTAAATATACAACACTTCAGCAAGAAGACTTTTCTAAACAAGGAAGACCAAGGCATAGCTAATTACTTGGGAATCCAACGCAGAGAAAGCACCTTTTGCTGCTTGTATCTGAGGATTTATTAAAAATATATTTTCAATATAAAAGTATAAAATAATTAGTACTTTGGCTTGGAAAGAAAACAGCAGTGGTTCTGATTTTCAAGCAAAAAAAAAAAAAAAAATTATCCAGTGATAATTTCCATCTAGTTCCTTCTTTTTAAAAAAAGATTCCTAAATGAGAAACAGGCAGATCTATCTCTCCAGATAATACCTGCCAGGTCATGAGAACTTTAAAAACAGTTATTGCTTTAATTTTCTTCCACGGAAGAGTCGAGTCTCATTCCTACTCATGTGGCCACACCACATCACAGTTAAGACTAGTCAGGGGGGTTTAGCAAGTTACAAAACGTGTAAGTGCCACGGGAAAAAGGCGCTGGAGAAATCAGTAAAGGAATAATTACTTGGCAGCAAAACATCCTGGGGAAAGTGGTGGGAAAGCTCTCGCTCCTACCATCTGTCAGGCTTTCCAGGGAGAGCAGCACTAGCACCGAAACCAAGTGCTAATTGCTGCATGTCCCAAGTAATTTGTATCATGCCATGCAATATGGATTGGACAAGCAGTATCTTCTAGTAAATGCCAACATCAAATAAACAGAGAAAAAAACAAAACAACAAACCAACAACTTCTCTATCCATTCCTAGCAAATACCCAAATGTACAATGTTATTTTTCCATGGATTTATACAGCCACCATTCAGCACTAATGAGAAAATAAGCGAGACAGTGTTCACAGGAGGAGGGCTGCACGCACAGTGCAATCACACCCCACCATCCCTTCCTTCAGACAGCAAAAACTGTGCGAAAGGAATATATTTTTTTCCTTCTCTAAAGGGTTAGAACAATATTTATAATTTTTCTGGAAACAGTGATCAGCAGTTCAACCCGTTCATCCACAGGGGTGTCAACGTAAGGCAGAAGCGGAACAGCGGGGTCACCTTCCTTCAGCACAGGTCTACGCAAAATTGGTAACGGCTGAGGACACGGCATCGCCTCTGTGATCCAGCTGATCCTGGAGCCGTGCAAATTCAGCAAGTTCGTTCAGCTCCTGGAACTGCCTGTCTGTTTTATGGCTCACCAGCGACCGGTAGAAGTGGACTGCAAACACAATGAAAATCAATCCAAAGGGCACCATGATAGACGTGGACGCAATGGCTGCCGCCTGTCCCGATGTGATGGTAGAACTGTTGCC
The DNA here is from genome assembly GCA_038380795.1 of Pyrocephalus nanus. Lineage (NCBI taxonomy): Eukaryota > Metazoa > Chordata > Aves > Passeriformes > Tyrannidae > Pyrocephalus > Pyrocephalus nanus. The sequence continues at coordinate 9,194,402 of CM076278.1, forward strand.
CTGCGGGGTACTATCAGTTTTCTTCTTTAAAGGAAGAAACTTCACCCAGCACAGTAACACCACCTCAGCAAGGAAGAGCAAAGTCCCAATGACAGTGGAAAACGCCCAGGCGAGCTCGATGTGCCGGTGCATTCGCTCGTGAGGAGATTCCTTGACAGAGTTGAGATTGTGCACGTTGCTGACAGCCTCTATGTTTGGAAGAATGCAGGTGCTTATCATGAGTGCAAACAGGTGAACTGCAACAAGGACAGTAGTGCAGGCACTGAAGGCTATCAGGAGCCCTTGAGGGTAGTCGTGTTCTGCGTCGAGCTGAACTTCCACCATGGCCACCTGAAAAGGAAGGGAGAGAGGGATGCAGTTACCTACATTACATACTATTTGACTATAGATTATTTTGAGTTTAAACCAAAATAAGTCTGCATTTACGTTTCTCTCCATGTCACCTGCACCCTTTTCCTCAGGTTCAAATTTAGGTCTGAGCAAAGGCCACCATTTTCATACTCACTGTTGTGTTGTAGAGCAAACCTTCAATATGCAGAAAAGCTATAACATAAAAGCCTGTGAAGGCAGCAGGCTGCCCACCACAACCTTGGTGATTCCCTTTTCCTTCAATATTTGGGTTTAAGCCTTTCATGCTTTCACCTTTCCGTGGGGCTCTCAGCTATATTCTTTCACTCCAAGCATTTAAGCAGACTGAAGAACACAAATTGAAAACATGACAGTCTCCATAATGCCCATGGCAGCCAAACAGGCCTGTCAGAGGCTGAAAAAAGACAATGTCTTGACAAAAGATAATATAGCAGTCCCAGGACTCACAAGTTCCTCACTCTGGAGGCCACGTCACTGCCCATCCAAAGATGAGGCTACTCATGAAGATACTCCACTATTGTATGAGCCACCCCCTTTTATAACCTTAGATGTCCAAGTATCCTGTGCTTCAGGAGCAGAAATCAGCAATAAATAACATCCCTAGGAAACTCATAAACCCAGCTCAGAATAAGGAAAATGAGCTAGACTGCCTTTTAACAGGTTTTGAAACTGTCAGGTGGTTTTATGCATGTGCGATTGATGAGTGGCATTAATCCCAGCAGCTCTCCTGAATAATCTTTCCTGATAAATTTGACTTTCAGACAAAGCACTGTTCCAAAGAGGGAACAATGCACCAAGTCTCTATGTTCTATGTACTTTCTCAAAGGAATTCATTAAGCAGACAAAATACATTTAAAGTGCAGAGGAAAAACACCTAACAGTAATCTGAAATATAAGCACATCAAGCTGATAGGAAAAAAATTCTTGTAGCGTGGGTAACATGGATGCAGGGAGGCATGGAAACCAGGACCCAAAGACAGCTGCAAAAGCAGCAAGAACATTTCAAACCTCCACTACTGTGCAAGAGTTGAGCCAAGGGACACCTAGTCCTGGATCCCACCTTCCTACGCATGTTCCAGGACACCAGAGCTCCTGATCACTAATGCACCAAATATATTAAGGCAACCAAGGGTTCTGCTCAGACATGTTTCAACAGGCATTCAAGGCCATTTGCCAATTTTTTAATTCCTTTATTGAAAGCTTTTATTCTTATAAGCCTCACCACTCAGTCAACCAGTGAACAGTTTCCAAGTGTTACAAGAAACTCAACAAGAAATCATATTAATGCATATACGATTCTTGCTCGAAGATTTAAAAATACCATTTTTTTAGTCGTGGGAAACTTCACATTTGAGAGGATAAACATTTGGTTGTCAGGATTGCTTGTTAAGTCCCGACGTACTCGTGGGATGTTGGGCTTCCTGTGTTTTTCACAGAACAATTGCAATCCTTCACCACCAAGGATTCATTTTCATACTTATCAAATATTTTTCTTGTAAGTCTTCTGGAGTGTCTAGACTCAAAACCATCCAGCATGGCAAGGCTCTTTAATTCTTCATCCTAGTAGTATGTTAACATAACCATGACACTAAAAGAGATTCATTAGATAAAGTCTTCATTTTCTTTTAAGAATTGATGTATTTAATTTGCCAGACATCGAAGACATATTTCCATTAATCAATGCCTCCATGTAGAAATGATATCAGGCATCTGATTTTGAATTCCTCGTTTTCACGTCTGGCAGAGAAACCCCAGCTTGACCTGCAAGTGAAAAGTCAGTTCATGTTTTCTGTCTCCTCAAACTCTCAAGAAAGCTAATTTGGGAACTCTTTCACTGTAAACAAGCAGAAAAACTGCCAACTCTTTTCAACTGCAAGTTTACTTCCTGGGCCAAGCTTGAGCCAGGCACCTAAAACAAAAAGCTCCATTTTTCATCATGAGGCCCTGTGCCTGTTTTCTAACAGTGATGCGAAGCGGCAGAAGTTCTCCCCTCCTTTGCCCATGCTGCAATTCCAAAATAAACAGCTCCCAACTGCTCCTGTAAGGTAACACCTGCAAGAACAGGGCCCCAGTGAGGTCATCTGACACGATCCCAATCCACGCAAAGCCTCAGCTCACAGGTACATGCTGATGTTCCAGGCAGGATATTTTCCTGTTCACAAGACCTGCTCAGGGCTGGGCTGCAGTTTCCAACACAGCACGTTCAGCACCTTTCCCTTCACCACTTTTCAAGCTCCTCTGAGCACTCGCTGCATGATCTGCACCGCGCAGCTGCCCCGCTGCGTAATCACGGTGTAACATGGGTTGGAAGACTCCTCAAGAGGTCATCTGGTCTAATCCCTGGTTCAAAGAAGAGCTAACTTTAACTTCAGATCATCCTACAGATATGACTGGCAGATTTACTACAGCTCTGGACAAAATTAAAGGACTCTCATGACATTAAGACTCAAGACTGAAGCTCTCATAAGCCTACAAATGGTGGGCATTCAGATGTTCTCAGAAGATAACTGAATTTTGACACACAACCACGTTAAACCTTCCACAGTCTGGCATTTCAGAGTCATGGCAGCCTGATTACTACCATATTGCAAGAAATTTAACAGCTTGCCCTCTTGAATAATCTGCATTTTAATTTTTTTTCGGTTTAATATCCTGACCAAGTTCATTTCACTTATTTAAAATGCTCCCATGTCTTATTAGAGCAGAGGGGCTTAAATAAAGCTCCTGCTTTTAAATTAAAATGACATATTTATGTATCTTTTGAAATCAGTAGCCAGGGCTGTAGAGGAAAGTCAAGAATGAAATGGGTGTCACAGCATCAGTGGAAATCAGCACTCCTGGCTGGCTCCCTGTTTCCCTGACAGGACTATTCACCCCAGAGACAGAGGCTCAGAGCCAGGCTCTCACAGACTGTCTGCACCATTCATAAAGAGTTATAAACAACTCAGAGTTGTTGTGCATGAGCCAGAATAACTCACCGGAAATTAAAAACAGATAAGTCAAAATAATGATCTTATTTCTGGTTTTATACAGAAGGGAAACTAAGCATCATTTATCCTTTAGTCCAGGATCTCAGGTCTGTAATTGTTGTTATGTTGCAGAACGACAAAACACATTAATATTTGCTGACACCAACAATGGAATACAAATAAGGATTTCATTTCATTTTGCAAGCAAACGTGAAAAGGCAATACCCAGATGACTGGAGTAAATGCATCCTGAGGAGCCAGTACCTCTGCACAGTGTAACTTGCATTCAATAAGCACAGGGGCACATCAGCCAGAGGCTCAGTGTCACCTTTACATCCTCCAAACTGGGACAGAACATCAAGAGCCCCAAGTGCCCCACACTGCCTGCCTTGCTCATCTATAGCCCCGAGACAGGAACCTTCAGAGGAGCCACAAAACATTGTTTCTGTGGCTGGAACAAAGGAACTTTTAGTGTGGGGGAAGATTCTTCAGCACAGCTTTGACCTGTGAGTGCAACAGCAATATAACAGTAAGTGGTGGCAGAAGCCACAAAGCTGGGCCTGTAATACCTTCCTGCAGGTTACAAAATGCTGCTGTTTCATGTTACTCTACAGCAATCCAGTTAAATACAAATAGCAAACTTCTACAGAGGCTATTTGAGTATTTAAAACTGCAGAGTGACCTGTACTAGACAAGGGCTGTGCTGCCTCGAGCACCTGAACAGCTCTGACAGCAGTGGGTCGGGTCCTACCCTGCAGTACCTCAACACCAACTGTTGTTATGGAAATCACTTTCATAAATATTTATCACTGCAGTCAATCTTCTACGGAGTATGACTGGAGCTGCTTTCAGACGACCATTCTGGGTATATTTCAAAGACAAGAGTTGACAGTTCTTTGATGACATTCAATATTTGAAGTGTATACATTCCCATCTAGACAAAGCCCAGCCAGCTTGAAGCACTCGAAGTATTAAAAAGAAATCTGTGGTGTCTGGTAAATAACTTCCTCCAAATCCTACTTATAAAGAAGCCAACCACAGTGTACAATTCAGACCCCTAGTTTTGACTCAGCTATTTCCACAAAGCTGTTAATTGGTGGCAGGAGGTGACGTTGAGTTTTCCACTTTGATGACTATCAGGATCTAACAACTTCCCTATGATTCCTGACTCCCATATCATGACATTGTCATACTACTGCGTGATGCATCCCTGGTGACAAAATTACACCAACAAGTCAGATTAATTGTTCAAACAAAAATAACAGGCCAGCAGCCTGTCTCCTCTGGATCTCTCGATCCTGCTGCTGTACATATGGATGAGCCAGTGCTTGCAGTGTTGGATAAAATCTGCAAAATATTTCCTGCATTCAAATTAACAAGACTGGGAAATAAAAACAGATAAAGCCAGGTGTGAGGGGGAAAAAGATCCTACATCAATATCTGGGGTGAAAAATACCTGATGCCCCCACCAGCGCATGGAAGGAATCCTCCATTCTTCCGTGGACTGCACACACCCTACAATCTCTTTACCTTCAACAGTTTGGGGGGTTGATATTATTTGCTGGTCCCATAAACAGGGAAATTGCACTAAATAAAGATAAGGCTCATGGATTTTCCCTCAGACATATGGCACTGGATGACAGCATCCATGGAAACCCGCACGGAGGAAATGCTCGGGCTCACTGGTGGGAGCTCTGCTCTCACATCAGTTGCCAACACCTGACCCTGCAACTGCTTCTTAAGTTCACACAGGGTGGCAAATCCTCATGCACAGCTCTGAAACAAAACCAACTGTAAAACAGGTTTTTAATCTTCTCTGAGGAAATGTGACACTTCAGGGTTTGAAACCTGGCTGACCCAGGCAATCCCGCGCCTTTGGCATGGTTCATTTCCCCACGGAACGGAGAACCAATCCTGAGGGAATGACCTGTGCAAAATGGCTGCAGTCATACACAAAAAGGGAACTGTTTAGTGGGGATAAACTCAGCTCATACTACAGGATGCAAGCACTGTTTAATCAAAGAGCAAGGATCAATAGGGCTGGCTTGGAAAGCAGCACGTTCCACTCCTGACAATTCCCATCAATTCACTGGGTGGTCCTGGATGTGCCATTAAAGCTCTTTTTTTCCTTGTGTGATCGGGAAAATAGAGGAACAGTGAGGCTTCCTTGCTGTTGTAGCTTTGATCCAAGACTAGATTGTACTTTAGCAGCATTTTATCCAAATATCAGGTGCCAAAGAACCTGTTGCAGTCAGGAAACAAGGCAGGTGTGACAGCAGAACTGCTTTTCCAGGCAGAAAGACAACTCTAAAAGATAAGGAAAGTTTTTAAAAAGAAATCTAAAAATACTTGAAAGTTAACTCATCTCTTCTGAAAACAGACTAGGAAGTCTCGGCCAGAGGACTGTCCATCAGAGCAAAACCAAAAAAGCTGCAGGTGGACTTTCAGTGAGGTCTTGTAGAAAGAAGAAAAAAAATTGATTTTTTTAATGAGGAAACTTCATTAAAATTAAAGCATTAACGTTCACAAGTAACATTCCTGGACAATGGAGATTTTGCTAATGGGAACAAAATGGCTTTTTCCTGAAATACCCTAAACAGCAAATTGAAAAGCAGCAGTTTTCAGCAGAACTAGAATTATTCTAGAGAATCAAGAAGGAAGTAAAACAAGCCTCACCTCATACATCCATGGACTTCGAGAGTCCACACAACATATATCTAGAGAAAACCCAAATGAATTTAAGACATTAGGTATAACTTTAAAACAGTAGCATTTACATTGAGATGCAACCTCACTTAAATGAAAAATCATAAAAACCAACAAACCACAGGGTTTTTTTCCATGTTCTCTCTGACTCGAGCAGCCACCCTGACAAAGTGCTCTGACACAGGAGAAGGGATGTACAACAAGGAAAACTCATTAGGCAGGAGCGGCGCGTGAGCTCCCGGCCGGATGCGTTTCCCAAAGAGAAGCAACGCCACACGAACACAGCCGCCTGTCACTCAAACCAGAGCAGTTCCACCACCTCCCCGAAGAGCTGTGGTCTGTTTTTAGCCATTGAAGGAGGACAGTGACATTTATTTGACCGTCAGCGGGCTGCTGCGTTTCCCGACAGCATCACTGGAACAATGGCTCTGGAGCAGAGTAAATCCGACGGCTGACAATACCCACTTTGTTAAAAGCGGGACAAAAAATTGAGACAAAGCAAGTCAGAGCAGCGCAATTCGGCATTTATAAACCATGAGGCATTTTTAACAGATGCATGAAGGGGCTGAGGGCAGAGTTTGCAGCTTGGTACGTCTGAGTACTGGACAGATGAGGAAGTCTGTAACAGCACTTCGACCTATATGGAGCTTTTATCTGAGACAATTCGGCTTATTACGCTGGGTTACTTCACATCAAACCCGAAAGCAAAACAATAAAAAAAAAACCAACACGTTACTAAACCATGCACAAAAATGCAAAGTAAGCAACACTCTGGTCTCCTTAACTAAAAAATGAGAAAGCTCGAAACTGCACAGGGTTGATAATGGATGTAACGCGCCGGAGGGAGACCGTCAACTTTAATCAGTTCTTTTTCCTAATTTATCTAAAAACAGCTCCAGCGCAACTGCTGCACAAGGCGTGCGGTCCGGGAAGCGGAGCGGGAAGGGAAGCACCGCGACCCGGGCAGCGCTGCGGGGCTCCAGGCTCGGCCCTGCGCACCTGACACCGGATTGAACCGAAACCCCGAAATACACCCCGGTGACCCCGCGCTCACCGCCCTGCGGGGCTGCACACCCAGCTTCTCCCCGAGCATCCTCCAGGGGGAGGATCCGCTACGATCCAACAAACCCCGCACTGGCCGGCGGAGGTAAAAGCGGAGAGGCAGCTTCTAATTCATCGCGTGGAGCTCTGCAGAGCAAACGAACCCCCAGGCACCCCGCCCGTCCCCGCTGCTCCCAGGGAAGGGGCTGCAGCGCCCACCCCGCTCCCCAGGGAGCACCCACCGCGGCGGGGGCAGCGCCCGGCCCCGGCCCGGCCCCAGCACAGCCGCGGGCAGGCGGCGAGCCCCGGCCGGCACCAGGAGAAGCGGCGGCAGCGCTCCCCGCCTCGGCCCCGAGCCGCCCCCCCGCCCGCCGGGCCAGGCCGGGCGCTCACCATGGCGAAGCCGGAGAGCAGCGCGGAGGTGCGGCTGGAGGCTTTCAGCTTGGCGCGGCTCAGGTAGAGCTTCCGCCAGGACAGCGCCTGCATCGAGTGCTCGTTCAGGCTCATGGGCTCGGGGCGGCGGGCGGAGGGGTGCGGCGGAGCGGGGCGGAGCGGAGCGGGACGGCGGGCGCGGCTGGTCGGTGCAGAGCGGAGCGGGCCGGGCCGCGCTAACACCCCATGGCGGCGCCGCGCTCTGCCGGGCCGGGCCGGGGCCGCGCCCGCCGCGCGCCCAGCGAGCCTGCGCGCCCCGCCCGCGGCCCCGCCCCCGCCGCGCCATTGGGTGGAGTGCCTGACCGCGCCCTTCGGACCCGCCCCGCCGACATCTGATTGGCCCGCGCCGAGGGGCCCGGCCCCGCCCCGCCCTCTGCCGCCGCTTCCCAGCAGCCTCGCGGGACACGCTGAGGGCGGGCGGCGCGCGCCGGGGGCGCTGTGCGCTGTGGCCGCCAGGGGGCGCCACGGGCAGGGGGCACCGCCCCTGCCCCTGAGGGAACCACGGCCATGAGGGAGCCCCGGCCATGAGGGAGCCCCGGCCATGAGGGAACCCCGGCCCTGAGGGAACCCCGGCCATGAGGGAGCCTCGGCCCTGAGGGAGCCCCGGCCATGAGGGAACCCCGGCCATGAGGGAGCCCCGGCCATGAGGGAACCCCGGCCCTGAGGGAACCCCGGCCATGAGGGAGCCTCGGCCATGAGGGAGCCCCGGCCCTGAGGGAGCCCCGGCCCTGAGGGAGCCCCGGCCATGAGGGAGCCCCGGCCATGAGGGAGCCCCGGCCATGAGGGAGCCCCGGCCATGAGGGAGCCTCGGCCATGAGGGAGCCCCGGCCATGAGGGACCCCCGGCCCCTCAGCGGGTTTCACGGTCGAACCCCCGCGCGTTCTCCCGGTGAGCAGCTCGGTAGAAGCCGGAGTTGAATCTGAGTAGTAGGGTTGAATCTGTAGCTCTGGGGCAGGGTTCGAGCCCCCCAGCCCCGTGCGGGGCCCCTGCGCTCGGGGCGGACAGGACGGGGTGTCCTCCCCTCAGAACCACCACAAACCCGGGTCTCCACTCCCTCCTGCTCCAGACTACCCTCCTGAAAAGCTGAAACATTTAACCTACGTCTGTCCTGGGATGACAATCCACCCTCAATTCCAGTTATCCTTAATCCACCTAATCATTTGTCACATAGTTCAGGTCTTCACGTTTTGTAGGCCCAGAGCTCCTGATAAACCCCTTTTTATCAGCAAGTGGTTGATAAGGTTCATTAAGCAGAACATTTCAACAGATACACATGCCTGTGTTGAAAGATGTTTTATTACCACGCTCACATAAAAAATCTAAACCCCAATTTATTTTTTCTGTGTTTTACAGAGGGAAAAATGAGGTGTAGAGCAGAACTCCCCAGCTAACACATGGCATAGTTATGAAGATGATTCCTGAAAAAGTGAGTCCATACAGTGCTTGAGCCACATCAAATTTGTGGGTCAGAAGTCAGAAACAAACCTGTTGCTATCGATTTCCAGTAAGAAAAATACAATTCTAGCAATAGAAATAATACTGGACTATTTACAGGCACATGGATGGTAACACAGAGCTGAATTCATGCTAGTTCCATTAGCGACCAAAAGCACTGGTTATTTTGTATTGCCTTGACATTTAAAACCGTGCAGATTGTCGTTAACATTTTTGCTTTGTTCCTCTCTTCACACCTTCCTGATTTGCAAGGTCGTTCATTTACTTAAGCACAGCAAAGGGAAGGACAATCTGTTCCAACAAGGTCAGTGGGTGCTTTTCATTTACAAGGCATTCTTTCAAAAATATGTAGTTGAAGCATCCAAGAACAGTCTTAACGGTTTGAAGTCTTAAGAGGCATTCTGAAACTACCATTTATTACCACTTAGATTTGATCTCGTTCCCTTCTCAGGAAATAAACACAGTCGTCTTCTTGTTATAAACAACTTTGGGTGAGATTTTTATCTACAGAGGCTTTAAAACACCTCTGTAGAAGAACAAGCCTTCGCTCTTCTATCACTGAGTCCATGGAGTGAGGCCACCTTCTTTCTCCTTTAGGGTGACAATTCTGCTGTGGAGGATCCATTGCAGTGAAAGTCCAGCATTAAGTTGGTATTTAGGGGTGGATTTTGGCACCGTTAGGTTTGTGGTTGGACTTCATGATCTTGGAGTTTTTTTCCAACCTGGATGATTCTAGGATCATAAAATACTGCTGTTTCTTTGGTGTGCTTTAATTTTTAAATGACAAACAAACAAAAAAACACCCCCAGAAGACCTCACCCCACAATCAGCGTTTTCTGTGTCCCCCACTGGTGCCTGAGGCTGTCTGAGCATCACAGTGCAAAGCAAGGAGTAACAAATTGTAATTTCTTTACGACTTTTTCTTGGGAGACATGATAATTATCAAAAAACAGTAAGGTACAACTCCATATCTCAAACAAACATTTTAGCCTCCGTCATTTAGTTCCCACGGAATCACCAATTTAAAAATATTATACATTGCTGCTCATAAGCCATGGCATGTTTATGTACATGTACATAAACAACACGAATATTTCACTATTTCTTCTTGTTTCTGCACAAAATTATGGTTGAACTGTTATGTCACGGGCCAGTACTTCTGCACTAATAACACCTGGGTCTTGATCTGTTCCCTAAAAACAGATTTTTGTAAAGAAAAAGAAACAAACCAAAACAAAACACCTGCAAAGAGACATAAATCTGAGGACATCGTGTCTTTCTAAATAATTGTATTAAAATAGGCTTTTTGAACCCACTGTTCCACTATTTTTCTGTCTATCATTCTTATTCCTGTTTACTGGGAAGGGTTTTGAAAGGTACAGCAGCACTGCACACTGATGTACTGCTGGGTTCATATTTCATTCAAAGAAACGGTATGGAAAAGGATTTACAGAATCAGTAAAGAAATCTCACCTCATCTCCTTTTCCAGATGAAACCCATGTGTCATTTTAAGCTTCAAGCCCCAGTGCTGTAGCTTTGAAATGAGCATTTCCTTTCCTATATGAAATTTAAAACTGGAAAACACAAATTAAGGGTCAAGCCTTCCTCTGCAAATAAAACACAAGGGCTGTAGCAGTGCACCCTTTTCCCACTTTCTGTTCATTTTACAGCTCCACTCTGAGGTACAAACTACACAGGAGACATGATTTTATTCCCAACTCTATTACTCAGTATTACACACCTCTCCACTGCCACTCTAGAGTTAGCTGAAACTAAGAGTCAGCCATGCTTAATTAACTCCTAGAAATGCATCAGCGAGTCCTTCTGAAGCCATGCTGGGGCTCAGAGCCGGGCTTTGCTGTCACCTGTGACCCGTGCAATTGCAGAAGGCCACCAAAAGGGTGTAGTCCTGCCCTCTGCCTTCATCTCACCCCTCTCCAGCCTGTGGATCACACTCAAATGGCTACTGAGCTTCAGTGAATTGACCTAATGCAAGAAACATATATATTTTTTTTCCTTAATGGCTGAGTTTTCTGCTGGATCAGGTCACTGAACTGACTTGCCTCGTGGCTCCACGAAGGAAAGCAGGAGGAGTGAGGGATGTACATGCAAGAGAAAGGGAATGGGCCCTTTCAGCAGCAGGCTGTTATTACCCCTAATTAGAGGTAATGTCAACCCATTCTCTGGATCATTTATGCATGAACACAATCGGAGCAGGTGGCAGAAGTCCAAGTTTCTTTCCAGAGAGCCTTGAGAAATCTGTACAGTGTCACAAGGATACTCATAGTTCTTTGCTTTTCCTGCTAAAAATGTACTTCTGTATTTTCTGTAGGAGGCTGAATAGGTTCTCTGAGCACCCTGTGATTAATGTGATCCGGTGCTGAGCACGCCGTGGTGCTGCCCTCGGCAGAGCAGCTTTTCTGAAACCTATCTCCAGCTTCACAGGCAAATCAGCACTTCCATTTGTTCCTGTTACTGTACCCAAACCGAATCAGGGCACCCCGAAGTGGAAATCATGGTAGTTCTGCATTAAAACCGACACATTTGAAGTTGCAAAAGGCAAATAAAAGGTTTGTCAGCAGTGCCAAGGAGGTTAAGGCAAACATCTCTGCAAATCTCATCTGAACCAGAGCTTAAAGTTTAGTTAATGGAATTTCTGCAGGGGAAAGATTTGGATGTGTCATATCTAGAAAAAAATGTCTTTTAACTTCCTTCATAAACCAGTGAAATAGTTAAATATCTCATCTTCCATCTCAACCCAAGGTAAGGTATTGAATGGTAGGTCTTACAGGATAAAAAATAATTTAAAGAATGTTTTAAGATTAGTTCAGTCTATTCTACCCAATGGGAAGTAACTATGTTTTAGAGGTCAGTGGGGTGAAATGAACCCATTTCTTCATCCAGCCTTCCCAAGCACAGCACTTCAGTTCTGCTTTTAGCAAGAGCTCTGCAGTACAAGATTAATTAAATGACAGCTCCTAGTTTCACAATAACAAGGTTAGGATCCAGGCCTTAGCGTGATTAGATCTTAAATAATTTAAGTTACATTAATATCCAGCAAAAAAAGTTTTATTGCTTTTTTTCAGAGTTCAGCCCAGCCCCTTTCCCAACAAGCACTGCTCCCTCTCCACAGGATCGATGCTGTGGTCTTCATACTGCATCACAGTGTTGATGTGAGTGGTTTTCCCATAGTTTTGACTGTGAAGAAGGCCAGGTTTGTATCAGCCCTGGGCTGTCCCATTCCATGTGCTGCCTGATGGGGCCCAGCTCTGGGCACTGTTGGAAAACTCTGGCATGATCTCCTCAGAGGGGAGACCAGCCCCCAACTCTCATCAGCCAGCACTTGAATCTGGGTCCTGCAGCACAGGGGTTTAATAGTGCTTCTAAATGCTTTTACCCTATCTAATGCAGCTGTGGATATGGATATTCTCATCATCCACAACCTACCCCCCCCTTTTTTTCCCTAGATCTTTTGAGGCATTTTTTTGGTAATTAATACACAGATTATTTCCATGGTATAATGACCTGTAGTTGACTAGGAATCATTTCTGTCTTAAAACAAGGTTAAACAAGTGTTTTCTATTTTCGGAGATCTATAGATAGAAATTGTGGTATTTCTGAAACATTTACTTCCACACTTCCATAATGTGCTCTGGTGTTTCCAGGTGTATGTGATGGATATAGTCCTTGATGGGTTTGCTTGATACACCAAGAGTCTAAGATTGTTCACGTCCAAAAAAAGAATATTTAGAAAAATGAGTTGATTTTCTTTTATGTCTCTGTTCTGTCTCTTTTGGTGGACTTTTGTGGAATGGATGGATGATGTGTTTTTTGCTGATGATTCTCTAGAAACATCCATTTATCTTGTACTCTGGCCTCAATCCTACAGATGTACACGTGTATTTAATTTTAAGTTTGAGTAATCTTGGCTGAAAGGTCGAGATATGTATATATCTCCTCAGGATTATGGATTAATAATGCACTTGCTCCAACAGACATCTGGAATCCACACTTCAATATATAGCCTATAAAACACTTCCATACGATAATAAAGTTCAATCATCTGCAAATAGGGAGATGTTAGGGAAAGATTACATGATTTTTCAAGATTCTGCAAACAGTTCTTGGCAGAAGCAGGAGGAGAAGCTCATTCCCTTAAGTCCTGTTAGAACTCTGTCCCCTCCTGCCTTTATCCACATGTCATGGATCATTAAAATAGGGATCTCTGCAGACGGATGAATGGCAAGGCCTGCAAAGTTGAATTTTAATGTGCTTTACATTTTGCATCATACTCAATGTATTTCATACAGCACCTAGGACGTTTAACTGGTTGCAAAAAGCAAACCAGAGGAGCACTGCCAAAGCCATCAGCCCCGGCCCTGGGCTTGGGTACCCTTTGATGTTCCCTTTCTTGGGAGGTGTGGAGGGGAGGTAAAGGATGTCACTTCAGAGAGGAGCCACGCTGTGGAACCTGGAGGCTGTTTAAAACCTGCACTCTGACCCTGCTATTGCAATCAGATGGCCCCAATATTTGCTCAGCATCAATCTGGAGTAGCTGTGAGTGGGTGTTGTAGAAATGAGACCCGCCAATACTTTTAGGAACTGCAGCATCTCCATCCTGCACACTTTTTGTATCAGCGGCTACTTCATAGCGGTTTTACCTAGTTTTTCAGGGGATTTCTAACTACCTGTTGTACATGCTTATTACAAAGGCAATTTTGCTTTATTTAAGACCTATTTAACACCACCTCTAATCCATTATAGGTTTTATGGCCGGTTCTCAGCAGACACGTGGGTGCAGCGCTGGGAGCGGTGCCGGGGCGCGTTACCGCCGAGCCGCACGTGCGGCAGAGACACAGAGCGAGGCCACCGCCACAATAACCCCAGGTCTGCGTACTGTAAGATTATTTTCAAGCGTTTTCAACATTCACTCGCCACTCTCTACCCAGGTTTACGCCGTTGGGGCCGGACACCGGCGCGGAGCCCAAATTCTCCCCGGTTAAGCGGAACCGCTCAACTCTTGGGGCACGTCCCGGGCGCTGTGGTACCAACCCCGGGACCATCCGCGCCTTTGTGGGGCCCCGTCCCCGTCCCCCCGCGGCCGCTCAGCGCCTGCGTGCCGAGCACTCGTGACCGAGCCCCGCACGGCGGGGCCGGCGGCCAGACCAGGGCTGGTACCGCCCCGGTACCCCGGGCATTCCCCCCGTATCCCAGCCAGCCCAGCGCCGGTACCGCCCCGGTACCCCAGGCATTCCCCCAGTACCCCAGCCAGCCCAGCGCCGGTACCGCCCCGGTACCCCCGGCAACCCCCCCATCCCGGCCAGCCCAGCGCCGGTACCGCCCCGGTCCCCCAGCCAGCCCTGGGTCGGTACCGCCCCGGTACCTCGGCCAGCCCCCCATCCCGGCCAGCCCCCCGCCGGTCCTGTGCGGTGCCCCCGGCCATCAAAGCCCGCAGCGCCGGTACCGAGCCGTGTCCCCGGTCCGCCCCCCCCGTCACCCCCCCGGCCCCGCCGCTGTTTACGTTCCGGGCACTGCGACGCCTGCGCCCCCGCTCCGCACGCAGCGCCTGAACATGGTTCCTTAGGACTTTGCAAAAGGCATCGCCGCCGCCCCCCTCCCCTTCCCTCCCCCTCCTCCCCCCCCCCGAAAAAAAAAAAAAGTGCTGGTGCAAAATTGCAAAACTTTAGCGAGCCCTGGATGGCTTTTGTTTTGCCTCCTCCCCATTTGGGCCAAAAATGCAGGACAGGAACTGTTGACAAATAAGTGATGAAACTCTCAAAAAAAATGGAGGCAAAGAAAGACTCTGGAAGAAGATTGGTGTGTAGCTGGCTTCGGTCTCTTTCCTATTCGTGCCTTTTAATTGATTTTGCTTAATTGTTTGCAAAGGGAGCAATGCATGCGGGACGTAGGCAGCGGAGCGACTTAGTTTGCAAGCGCGCGGCTGAGGCAGCGGGGAAGGGGCGGAATGGAACCGAGGGAAGGGCAGGGTGGGACGATCACGGATTATTATTATTATTTTTTTTTTCCGGTGGGTGCGGGTTTGTGCTGATCCACCGCGCGTGTCCGCGGGGCCGTGCGGGGCGGGAGAGCTGCCGGGAGAGCTGCCGGGAGAGCTGCCGGGAGCGGGGGCAGAGCCGCCGGCGGCAGCCGGTGCACCGGGGTCCCCCCGCTCCAGCGGGGACCTACCTTGTGCGCGGCCGGTCCCGCCGCCTCCAGCCGCGGCTCCGCGCCCGCCGCAGCTTCCCCGGGGCAGCGGCACCGGCCTCGGCCGGGCCTACCCCGCCATCCCCCGCACTGCACTCGCTGCAGCCCCTCGCCCGCGGACCCCCGCGCTGTCGGGCGTGCGGGGCGGCGGGGGGGAGCGGGCGGGGGCTGCGCATCCATCGCAGCGTTACATAAAGCGATCTGGTTTTTAAATCGCCGCTTCCGGTGTGACTATGGAAACACTCGGATTATGTAAATACCGAAACCTGGATGCTGGGCATCATCAGATACGATGATTCGCCCCCCTTTCCTTCCCCGGGGAATTAGCTTGCGCTCACGTGCAAAAATAATAATCATAATAAAAATGATCCGGTTGCTAACGAGCGTTGGCCTCCGTTCACGATTTTTTACGGGATTGCAAAACGCATCGGTGCTGTAGCTTGTGAATTGTCGGCGAGTTACGTGTCCCCCGCTCGCCTTTCAGCGTCAGCCCCTGCTCAGCAGCCCAAGTTTGAGTTTTCCTGCAGCCAAGCACCTGTTATTCCTGCCGAGTTCCGTGTCACGAGATGGAAAAGGTTGTGCATGCAGCTGTGTTGGAGCTTGTTTGGGTTCAGGTTTTGTTCAGTTTGTGTCTTGCCATCTTAATTATTTCCCCCAGAGCGTGTTTATCAAACCCTTTTGCACGATCCGTGCACTTTCCTCGCTTTTTTTTCCTTTTCCGACAATGTGTTTTATTTTGGGGGTTTGTGTGTCTTTTCTAGCGCTGCATCGGCCGGAGGCGGTACGATGAGAACGAGGACCTCTCGGACGTGGAGGAAATTGTGAGCATCAGGAGTTTCAATTTGGAAGAGAAATTAAAGAGTAAAATGTACCACGGGGATTTCGTGCACGCCATGGACGGCAAAGGTAACTCAGCCGGGCCGCGCTCGCCGCTGCCTCCACGTGCAGCTCGGCGCCGGCTTCGGATTTCGCGCCCGTGCCCCTGCCCGGGGATCCGGTGACGCCGCCGGCCCGAGGGGAAGCACGGGGAGGCTGCTGTGCGGGGCCCTGCAGCCCGCACCGCCCCGAGGGGGCTGCCCCGGCCCGTCCCTCCCGCACCCAGAGGGCGGCTTTAGCCCCGCCGCGGTGCCGGGATGAGCGCGGTGATCCATGGCAGCTCCCCCCGCCCTGCCCCGCCACCGTGACCCCAGCGCACCACCGGGATCTTCAGGAATTAGGTCCTGGCACGGGAGAGGCCGAAACCCCAACCCCCACTTAGCCGGAGGTGATTCCTGCTCCCCTTCCGCCCCCTCTTGAATCCAGGACCCCTTTTGCGAAAGGGTGCGACTGATGAGCCTGTTGGCCAGGCTCGGAGACTTTAAAGTCAATAACTTCTTTGTGAGCCCATCATATATTAAATTACAGCGCTGCCCTCCCAAAGTGACTTGCTTTGCTGAGGTGACTTGAATTCCGGAGCGGTAAGCAGAGCCAGACAGCCCAGCTCTGCCTCACGGCTCCCTGGCAGGAAGGCAAACGGGAGAGGTTTGCCCGGGAACCAAACAGGCCGGGGGGGATTGCGGGTCACCTTTATTTACCGCTGCACTGTTGACACGGATCCCCATCCCAGATGGCTATCACTGAAACTGCCGGACCGAGGACGCCTGTCTGAGCTGGCTTTCTCAGCAAAGAGAAGTTTGGGCTGTAATCCTCCTGAAATTGCTCTGAGTGCGGAGCCACTAATCGAGTTTAGAAAATTTCCTTTTCTCCCCTAGGCTTAGTTTTGCATGAGCATTTTAAGCTCCTTTTAGAAAAGTTGATGTGGTGGAGAAATTAAATACCTATCTTACTTAGGAAGATATTTGTTTAGGAGATAAGCTCGACCCTGACCTACCTCTTCCTCCAAGCAAAACACAAACATCTATTTTTTAGCTGGTAAATGTTAATTAATTTTCCAGAAAATGATTGCATTCTCCCCTCAGCTTCCAAAGAGCCCAGTGGTTGCCATTGCTCCATGCTAAGGATAATACAATCCACAGCTTCCCTGGCTCAGCAGCTCCAAAATCTTTGAGCAGCTTTCTCCTTTCTAGGGAACTTGAAAATAAATGAGTGTCTTTTGTTATTTTGTTGTGGTCTGTGTCGGCTTTGTTCAACCCCACAAGGGATTTAAATGCTTTGTTGGGGCATTATGAAGAAAAGATCTGCCTTCCTATTTGCTCTGGTTTTATTTTTACTATTGGTTTAATTTTTTTTCTTTATAAACCCAAGAGCTGAATTGAATCTGGGCAAAACAATGACAGGCGTTGGTAAGAATAAAAAAGTCAGTTTGTATGAACACATGGAATTAGTTGAGCAATATATTTATTTATTTTTATTTCCCATATCCTTGTATTTATTTTTAATGATAAGTCTTGCAGTGGTGTGATTTTTGGATTGAATGCAGTTTGTCATAGCTCCTAGTCTGCAAGGCTGTACAGCTGCCTCTGCTTCTTCCACCCATATTACTCCTGATGTTTGTTGACTTTCTGACTTGGGTCAGTGTCCATAAAAAATCTCTGTGGTTTATTTATTTGCTTACCTTAAGCCCTGAGCTTTAATGGGAATGCCTATGGGAAAGGAAGACTTCTCTAGTACACAAATATTTACTTGGTAACCTTAGTTAAATGGAGTATTCATTACACTTATTTTAAGACTAGTAGCAATAAAGTGTCTGTAATTGTAATGTTTCTGTAAATGGATAATTACAGTGCTCTGATTTGGTAACTCTAAGTAGGAACATTATATCCCTACTTGTCATAATTACTAACTGAATACAGCAAAGAAAAAGTTGTGCAAATAGAGGGAAGTACACGTGCAGGCGTGGGAGCTTGGCCTCAGGGTCCCGTTTTACTTTCAGTGTGGGTTTTAGAGTGCAGAAAGATCAGGGATACAGGCTTGGGCTGAGGTGTTCCTGCTCTCTCAGGATCGCGGGTGGACATTGCTGGATGAATCCTGGAGTTAAATTGCTCCTGTGTACCCGAATATAACCCAGGGTACAGTGTTTGGCAGTGCAGTGCATTTTGTAGACTGAAGAGTCAAGCAATATTTTCCATTTTAAGGCAGTGTATGGACACTCTGTAAAAGTCACTTTTTCTCATAAGGAAGGGAGAATAGCAGAGCCATAGAAACAGTTCGTGGCCACTGCAGGAATTCCTCTGCTCTCTGTGGCAGAAGGCTCCAAATGGAGTGTGGGGTTTTGGAGGCACAGCTCACCCAAATCGCTGCCTTGTAACTTCCTCTCTAATCCCCAAATCACTGCTATTGTACCAGACAGCACATAGAGAACCCCCCAGGAAAGGCCAGTCCTGCATAATCCTTGGAGTGAAGCAACAGGGTGATGCTGGCCAGGGTTAACATGACAAATTTATGTTTGATTTTCAGTTTGATTGTGTGTTATATTGTGACTTCCTGACTTCCCACAAAAACGATTCATTTTTCACAGATTTACGAAGTGCCAGGAGCTGTATAAATTTCCTGACTATCAGCTCCTAAAGTTACATTTCTGATTAATTAAAAGTTTCTCTGTTGAAATTAGAAAAGAAATTACGTTTTCACAGAATCAGGGCTTTCTGTTAGAACCAGACAATGCTCACAAGAAAACATGTAGAAATGCATATCAGAAAATATCTAAACTTACACATACAGTTTAAACTACACATTTGCCCCAAAAGTACTAGACTGATTCACAGTAAGTTAGTCAGGATTATCTTTTAACTGTTAATTTGGTATTTCATTACAGCCTGGGTGTTTCAACCCAGACCTTAATTGACAAACTGACTGGATTCTATTTTATGTGCATCAGTGAACAGGAAAAATAGGGAGCAGCTGGGAGAGCATTGTCTGTCAGGGGGTTTCCGGTTTAGACTAAAATATGCATTCTCTTTCTGTTTCTCTTTAGGTGATAGTGGAGTTCTTTGGTGAGAAAAGGGAAATGAGGAGCGTTTGAGAGAATGTAACCTGAGGTGCCAATGCCATTGTAATTGATTTGGGATCCTTTTTTTAATTCATTTTCACAGATTTTACTTTTGAGTATGTGCAAAGAGAAGCTCTCAGAGTTCCCCTCATCTTCAGAAATAAGGATGGACTGGGAATTAAGTAAGTTGCAAGCAAATCTTGATGATTAATAAATGCTTTTATAAAATAACCGTAATGCTTTCCACTTGTATCTGATATTTCTTTTGATGATCTCAAAATGGATTGCAATTAGTCTGACTGTCAGCACCCTTGAGAAGAGGAATGATTATTTTCTGCTTATAAACAAGCAGATAATGAGGTCTATAAAAGTTAAGTGCATCCAGTGTGGTGCTGCACAATCAAAAATAAGTCAGCAGTGAAAGTTAGGAATATAATCCAAAGGTTTCTGCACCCAGTCCATGCTGTAAGGACAGAACAAACTCCCTTCAATTTTTGACCTCTCAATTGTTCTCTGCATTACAGGTGGAATGTCTAATGATGCCTGTCGTTTTCCATTATAATCATGGCTCTTCGGAGTGTTTCAGCTTTGTAAATATTTAATAATGTCTGGTTAAATGTGGGATTACTGGAGTCTTTTTGAGGTTGCATTTTGTTAATATCCACTTACAAAGGATTCGGTATTTTAATAAGAGAATCCTGCAGGTTTGTTTGTGAAAGTGACAGTGTCTAAGAGAGAAATATTAAAAGGATAAACTTTATCAGCCACATACTCCATTGTTTAGATAAATGTTTCTTGATACTTCTGGAAATTAGGACTGTGTAACTGATTATAGCTGAAAAACAGACAAACAATTTTTTTGAAAGCATCATTACTTACTTTGCTCAGGTTCAGCTGGAACACCTCACAGTTTAGGGGGCCGAGGGGTCCCAATTGCTAATTAAAAAGAATCAAGCCATCCCAATATAATTTAAAGAGAGAAGGAGAAGAAACAGTGTTTTGGGGTATTTGACAACCACATGTCCCTTTACTATCAGAGCAAACAGGAGCTGCTGTGATGGCTCTGATGACAAAGTAAAATAGTTTTATATGTTGAACTCTGAACAAGAGGTGCTTAATGGGCTCTGTCTGTCTGCATTGGTTTTAAACTGCTGCTCCTAAAGGGCAAATCATAAAATCTTGGAGTATTCCTCCTGAAGAAATCAGGAGCCAGAGGTGTTACTGCACCTTCCCAGCAGCCACATCCTCCTGTGTGTGAGGAAGTTCATGCGAAATTCCTCACAGTTCAAGAAGGAAAGTGGGGAGATGTTTCAGCTCCTGCTGTGCCAGCAGTCCCAGTTCAGCTTGTGCTCCAGCAGGGGAGAAGTGTGGAGGTGAGAGCTCATCCCAAACACGAACATTCCTGGGCTTCAGATCCACAGCTGCAAATGGCCAGGCATTATCCAGGATGGAAAACCAGTCTCCCAGCCTGGGTCAGTGCTTCCTGCAGCCACCTGTACCCACGGTGATGCCTCCAGGCTGCCTGACGTGCTGTGGGTGCTGCACAAGATCCTTCCCAAAGATGCTTTGTTTCTTCGTGACCACTGGATGTAACATCCCTTTCTCCTTCATGCTCACGATTCAGGATTCTGTAATGAGGCAGTTTCAATGAGACATTTCAACACTCAAATCTCAGCTCACACATCATCGTCGGCTTCCTTGTTGGTCCTGTGCCCAAAACCTGGAGAGCTCCAACTTGGCACTCCCCTCCACTTTGGGTTGGCCGTGTGCTTTGCCTGGAGACTCCTGGGGGAATTCTGCCTGTGGAGAGGGCTCTTTGGTCTCTCCTGGTCCAGGGGTTCAGAGACTCCTCAAGGCACAGGATCATGTAAAGAGGAACCTGGATTTTGTGTCGTGTGTTGGCTTGTTTTTCTTCATGACAGGTAACCACACCTCAAAGAGACCACTGAACATCAGATGCCTTGCTTTGTCAGCATTATCAAAGCAGCCAGCAAGATGGAAATAGGATTAGCAGCTGCCTAACTGATCCAAAATGGGGGGAACCTTCAGTCTCTGAGTGGTTTCTGGCACCACTGTCTCTTGTCCTGAGCAGGCTCTGTGCATTGTGGCATGCATCGTGACCCACAAGTGTGTAGGGGGACTTTTGAGATACAGTGGTCTACAAAAGATATGTAGTATATGTGTAGTAGATATGTGTAAGATGATTTTTTGAGTAACTGCTGATACATGCTTCCCCTTGTGCTTGCTGCTAAGCAGTCAGCTGGCATGTCTGTGCCTGGCAGATGCATAACACAGAGCTGAACAGTTTGGTTACTGTGCTTGGAGGTGCTCTGAAATGGCAAGGAATGAGAGGAATGAGGAAAAATCATTATGCTCAAACTTTGAAAATTGCTTTCCTCTGTGTCTCTGACCGTCATGAGCTGCTACTCCTATGGCTGGAAGCAGGAAAGCCCACCTGTGATCTCTCAGCAGAATGGAAACTGTTTTTCTTGGAGGGCTGTTTGACTGTTTCCAGGATTGTAACTGGGAGAGGGAATGCTGTTTGGAGAGATGTTGTCTCTTATCTGAGCAATGGCCATCTTGCATTGTAATGTGGTTAATCCCATACCTGTGCTGGCCAGAGCTCATCCTCATTAGCTTTTGAATAGATTCTCTAGCACATCTTTAAACCTTTACCAAAAGGCACCCAGTGCACACTGAGGTGTCTGCATTTCTTTTTTGTTTGAGGCAACAGGCGACATGGCTTGCATATTCCAGACTGCTGAAAACCTCAGATGCAGTCAGTCATATTTTGGAGTTAAGTCACCCCTCTATATTAGTATTCACTTATTTTTTATGATATTTGAAATCTTCAGAAGCATTCGTAGTGGTTTTACACAAGATGCATTGTCTGAAAATTGCATGACAGCAAAGAAAAAAAAGAAAGTATTTCTGGGCTGTTCTTGCATTGTTGCTGTTCTGGGTTTATATGCAGAAAAACCAACCAACCAACACTGAGTGAGTGGTACAGGACTGGTGACGTCCAAGAAAACAATATTTATTTTTTTTGCCTATCCTAGTGCTGTAGCAAACCAGCCCTGATTGTATAAGAGTGAGTGCACAGGATTGTATGGGAGCTGTGTGGTGGGGATGGAGCTGAAGTACAGCCACCTACGGCAGCACAATGGGATGGAATTCAAGCTGGACCTCCCAAGGCAACCCAAATACAAAATGGGTTCCTGTACTTGAAACCTGCTGTTTTCAAGCCTGAAATTATTCTGTGTTCTCTTTCTTTATCATGTCACACAACCTGAGACTGCAGAGAAAAAACCCCCAAGGATTTGCCAGGTGTACTCTCCAAAGAGCTAAACGTGCAATTCCATTGCCAGGGAGGGTTGTATCCTTCCAGTCTGAGTAATGCTTTTTGTCAGCTGCTGCTGCAGCTCTTAGAAAAGCTGGAATTGCTCATATCCATCTGGGTTAGGATTGTTCTTTATCTTGGTGGTCGATTTTCGTTTTGATTTATAGGCATGTGAAAAGATTGCCCATCTAATTGTTCTGCATTTCTGACACCAAATACAGACAAGCTGTGCATTTGCAGACAAACATGGCATATTCTTGTCACCCACAAATAGTTCCTCCTTTCCCTCCTTCTGACTTTCTAGTGCTTGGAAAAAAAGATGAGCTCTGAGTGAACCCTGAAGGTCAGTAGATTCAGGCTGTTTCATTCCGGAGAGGGAGTGAATTCCAAAGCTGTGGGGCCCTCACAGCTAAATGCAAAGATGTGAGGGTTGGCAGAGAACTAACAAAAGATATTGTCCAGCCTCTGCATCCCACCAGAGGAAGGTGATAAGGGTAAAAGAAAGTGGACCAGCAGAATTTGGCAAGTGGTTCTCAAGATACGTGCATGCCAACAAATGCAGTTTTTAACTTGGCCTGTTAGTGTTTTCTTAATAGTAAAAATTATTGCTCTGAACATTTGCCCATGGGCTGGATCGCTCTGATTTCTAACTAAATTGTGTCAGAAGTCCAGAAACAAGTTGTTTATCTTCAACCTGGGGCACTACAAGAGGGGCAGAGCACTGAGCTGGCAGGTCCCACTGGGCTGCTTTTCATTCCAATTCCTTAGTCAGCTTTTGTGCAATGTGCAGTGTGAAATATTGTCAGTGAGATGAAGTCAATCAGCTCTAAACCCCCATTACTGTTTTTGTTTTCTTTTTCTATCCAGTCTATGTGCTGCAGAATTTTAGCCTCTCCTTTACACATAGGACTTGCTCACTTGCTGTACCAGGCTACTGTCTAATTACATTAAACCTAAAACACTGCCTGTGTTAGGAGTGATCCTATAAATGCATCAACATCCCAGAACCAATTATGCTACCATTTAATTTAGCTCTGAATTAGCCCAAATTGAATTGAACAATTTCCCAACCCACCAAGTACAGCCAGGTTGTCTTCTGCCAGACAAGGAGGTTGGAATAGCCAGTAACACAACGGGGCTTTAATTCATCTTTTTTTTTTTATGTTTCATTTCCAAGCAATGAATCCAACCTGTGATGGTGTGACTGTGAACAGATTGTTTTACTGCTCTGTCCCTCACTTTGGCAAGTGTGATAACGTTCACCTTGGGGAATACACAGGAGGCACCACCAGTTGCAAACCCCCAGGAGTTGCTTAGAGCAAGCCACAAAAGTTTAGGATTTTATTGAAATCCCCCCCAACCCTTTCCCTTCCCTCCCCTCCCACTCTAGTGCTGATAAGAAGTGCTCGAAAAGACACCTCTTTTCTTTCATTGTGAATAGAGAAACTGTTGTACACTTGTCAAGGCAAAGATGTGCTGTGTGTCTTTAGAACTTGCACTGTCCACACTTCAGAGAGGCCTTGCTTGATTCCACCTCCTGCACCGGGGACAAAGAGCACTCTACATTTATTTCTCTTTTATTATGGTAACCAAAGTGTACCCATACTTATCTTGACAGTATTTAACGTTGCCTTCTTTGCTAATTACAGGATGCCTGACCCGGATTTCACTGTCAGAGATGTGAAGCTATTAGTGGGTAAGTTATTTTGAATGCACTGGATTAGCTCTTTACAGAACAGAATTGCTTTGAAATACTTGTCCAGTTGTGTTTGTAGACATTTGTGGTAACTCTCAGAATCTGGGAGAAGGCAATGGAGAAGCAATTTGTAAATTAAAAAGGCTGGGAGAACCCTAATTAGTCGTTGTGCTGACCGGACTCCGATCTCATGCTGGATAATTGGCCATTTGGAAGGGAGGGAATGCTTTTGCCCTTAACAGGTGTTCTACACACACTTTTGTGATCCTGGAAAGCAGCAGCTCTATTGATCGAGTTCCTATTTCTTTTTTTTAAATCTGTTGTAGAGCATCTGTTTGTGAAAGGTGAGATTGGAG
The DNA here is from genome assembly GCA_038380795.1 of Pyrocephalus nanus. NCBI lineage: Eukaryota > Metazoa > Chordata > Aves > Passeriformes > Tyrannidae > Pyrocephalus > Pyrocephalus nanus. The sequence continues at coordinate 9,218,899 of CM076278.1, forward strand.
CTGTATCACCTCTTGCCTGTGCTCTCCCCACAGTATTTATCAGTGTCAGGCCAGGTCAGGGCTTTGAGGGAAGGTTGTGAAGAGAGGCTGAGCACAAAGCCTTGCAAACTGCCTGGCTTTTGATAAGACACAAACCAGAGAAGTGGTGACTGTCATCATCAAATGTTTCCTAGCAATCTTTGCAAAGTAAATGTTGTTTAACTCTAAGAAAAGCTACATTTTGAGTAGGAGATTATACTGTGTGTTTCTTTGAAATCTGCTTTTATTGCTGATGGGTGTGTTATTTATTGTTATCTGAAATTGTTGCTGAACAGTGATCCTGCTCTCCATGGAACAAGCTGGGTGTTGGTTGTGTTGGCTGCAGTCCTTCATTAAGATTTTAACTGCATTCCTGCTAGTTAGAATTTTATGGGTTTATTTACCTGTGTTGTGGCAGGAATTAATCTTTCAAATTAGCTCAAATGCTGCATTCTGAAAGACCGATTTTTAAAGAAATTATGCTTTGAATTTAATGATCAATAGGAACACCAGGTCTGGAAAAGATGTAGCTAAGAAAAACAAAGGAGAGGAACTTGTGCCTCATTTCTGCTCACTTGAGGTTATCAGTGAGAGAAGGGGTTATCTCTGATAACCTTCCTTCACAAACAGAACTCAGCAATGTTGTTTAATTTATGGCCATTTATAAATTCAGGAAAAAAGCCCCAAACCTCTGGCAGAAGATGTTGGGGAAGTGGTGTGGGAAGTGATATTTGGTAACATTTCTCTTGGTCACTCTGAGTATTTGAAGTCCTAAATGTTGTGGATTTCCTAAATACCTGCCTGTGACATTTGTAGGTAGAGAATCTCTCTGTTTGCTGCAGAGGAGCCTCGTGCAGAAACCTTGTAATCACCTGGACCTGTTTGCAGTTTTCTGTGAATTTGTTCCATGCTGATAAACTCCATTTCTGTCTCTGAAGCTGAAGCTGAGGGTCTGACGCTGAGATGTTTTGGAACAGCGTAGTGTTGCATAACAACATTGTTTTTCCTGTATAACAGTCAAAGTGTGGGAGTTGCATTTCCTCAAGATTGATGTCCTTTGAAGTATTAGGGGGTGGAGATTCCTGTGTACATGGTGAGCAAAGCAGGAGGATATTTATAAATAAAATCACCTTTAGGAAACAATGGAGCAGAAATAACATTTGTAATTAACCTGGAGATTGAGTTTAATGTAAAAGTGTGCAGTTCCTCACAGCTGGACCAGCAATCCCTGGATGTGCTCTTGGCCAGACACCACATCATGGGGCTTTTTTTATCATGTTTGGGCAAACTCCCTTTGGAGTCATTGTCCTGAGCCTGTGACCTGCTCAAGAACATTGTCACCTGCTCTTTTTGTAATACAGTTGATGACTTTTGGCACCACAGGTGGAAACTGTGATTCAAAAGATCTAAAATGTTTGGGAAATGGGCTGTAGGTTCTACTGAAAAATCACAGGTTTTATGGCAAACCGTTTTTGTGGCTGTGGAATTTGTGCTGGATGGAACGGCCCCGCTGACAGTGAGAGCACACGGGGGCAGTTCCTGTCTCCAGGCCAGGTTTCTAAATTATCTACTAATGACCTCAGGAAACACCAGAGAGCAATTTTTCTCTTGCATATCATTGCTGATAATTTTTTTCTGGTTTTAGGTTAACACATATGTCACACTGACAATCTAATGCTCAAATAAAGCAGATGAAAAGTCTTGTTTTATTAAGATCTCCTATTGCTGGAGATGTTAATATGTCATCACCCCTGCACTTTTTTAGCAGACCCCTCTGATATCCTGAACATCCAGGTTTGTGTTTCTGACATGTGGTATTTTCAAAACTTATTCAGTCCCTTGCTGAACCTGGGAGGGAAGGATGTTTGGGAATGTGAAATGGAATGATCATAACTCTCCGCATCTGATCGTGCGTGGGAGTCGACAGAGAGAGAACATGGCTTGAAAAATGTTGTGTTCTCTGGAAACTTGTTGGGTTTTTAAGTGCTCATCATTGTAGTGTGCTGGTGCTATTTAAGCCTATCATTTGTTCTCTCTTCTCCTCTGAGTCAGGGGAAACACATTAGTTATAGAACACTTTAAAGACATGATGCTGGGTTTTTCCAAAGCACATAAATTCCACGGGAGGTTACTGAGCCTTTGGTCTGTGAAATTTTACTTTCTATGTCTAACATGACTGTTGTACCACCTCCAGAGTGGAGCACCTGTAAGTCACAGGGAAATAACAACAAGCTTTTAAATCTCCCTTTGAAAACTCTGGTCTGTGGCAATATTAAGGAGCCAAAAAAGAGATGGTTTTTTTGATCGTTGTTTGTGTTTACTTGAGCTTAGGTGTCTTTTTTTTAGTGCTTTGTCAGACTCCCAAAGAAACGTTGTCGTTGCTTTATGGATTTTTTTTTATTTTCCTTGTTTAAAAAATGCAGCTACCAGCTGTAATTTAGTGTGGTGATGTTCATGACCCCCTGTTTCTGATTGCACCTCAGTGTGCCTGACTGTGCACCCATGTGTGTGTGAAACACTCTTCCCTACAGCAGCTTTAGAGCCATCCCTTTAAACCACACAGTTGGGATAATGGTTATAACCAGACTCCCACCTCCACTCCAATGATATCCTGGATGCTCTTTAAAACCTGAGACAATGCATTAATTTCAGCAGTTGGAAATTGTCTGATGTCTGGAAATGGCTGTGAGCCAAGAATACAAATGGAGAAGTGGAGAGGAATTCCTGGCCTGCTTAGGAACTTGAGACAACTCTTGACAGAAGTAAAGCTCTGTTGTAATTTAATAACTCTTAAGCTTTGTCATTTCCTTGCGTAAGGTAGATTTGACTGCCAGCTTTGAAGGGCAGAGTGTCACTGTCATCTCTTCATAAGCTGATTTAAAATTTGATTGAGGGTCGTTGGCCCCCTTAAAGTGTCCTTAAACATCTGCCACACCTGCACTAAAAGTTTGGTGTTATTTCTGCAGGGGTGTCGTACCTGGGTGAATGTTTTGTGCCCCCTGCTCTGCAGAACAAGTGAAGTGACTTGCCCAGGGCAAGGGAGAAAAGTGACTGCCTTGCTCAGCAGGCTGCTGACAGTCAGCATGGTCCCTGTGCATCATCTCCAGCCTTTGCCACTCCTCAACTCAAGGACCAAATGCAATCATTTGCTTCAGTCTTTGATGTCAGAAAGCCAAAGCTTCCATTTTGTCATTTGTTTGATTTTTATCTTTATATTATCCTTCATGGACATCACACAACCTGAAGATGTAGTGGTAGTACTACACTGAGTGGTTTTGGGAGCTGTGAACCATGTAAAGGAGAGAGAAAGAGGGAGCACACGTGGATGTGTGCCTCAGTCTGGCAGTCTGAGCTCCTTTCTCTTTCTTTGATTACTTTTCTGTGTTTTTGTTTGTTTGGGGTTTTTTTTAATTGTTTGCTTGAGTTGGCACTGATTGAATTTAGAAGCATATCTGCTTCTTGTGGCATCTGCAGTGCCTGTGACTGGTCTGCACTGCCTTTGTCTCCCTGGGTCGTCACAGTCTGCCCAGAGCAGTCCCTGCACAACCAGTGTGTCTCTCTAAACAGTAACGATCAGTCTGGATGTATTTGCTTTTATTTTTAACTTTTAGCTGACCTCTCTTCAGTTTGCTCGCAACAGGCTGCCAGTCTGTGGCCATTGACCAGTTTTTACACTCATACCCAAATAAACTAAATAATCCTCTAAACAAATCAGAGTGGTGCTGCTGGGTCTGTGATGTGCTTCACCTCCTCCCTCTCTGGGCTGGTGTAGCTTTGTGTGCCAGGGTAGGTATTTATTGGACATCCCCACACAGTGGAACTTGCAACCCCAGCCAGTGGCAAAAGGGGAGATTTCAAACATGCTGAGGATTGTAAGAAAGAAAAGAGACTTCGGGTTATTGTGATCCCTGGGCTGAAGAGGTTAAAGTTGTGACCACAGCGGTCACTTCTGTAGGATCAGCAGCATTGTCCTATGGAATTCACCGTGCCCAGCCAGGCATTGTATCAGTGGGAACAGTGCAAGTACAGGACTTAGACTATTCATGGGGTGGTCGAACAACTGACATCAACTCACTGATTGATTTTATTCAACCAACACACTGAGGGTTTATTTATAGAATTCAAAAAATAAGTGTAGGAGCAGTGAGGAAAGTATCATCTGTCATGGAATTTGCCATTATAATCTGATGCTGCAGACTGGACTGGGCCATGATTGTTACATGGGTAGGAAGTGATTGGTTCCCTTCATTTGGTTGCTGTGTTCACAAACTGTTGAAAGGCTTTGGTGTTCCTTGTACAAAGAATCCAAGTAAAGTTGAAAGCAGCAAAACTTTTAATTGTGCTAAAATGTGTGCATTGAGGTATGGCAGTAAAAAGCAAACACCACCAAGCTCCAGTAACTGTTGCAGAGAGCAATTTCATCTGGCCCAAGAAGATGATGCACAAGATGGGACCTGATAGATCATTTCAATATTTGATTTCTGAGATTCTGTCAAATCTTTAAAGACCTGGCAGCAGGCTTTGATCTCCAAGACAAAGGGTGAAAGGAAAACCCAGGCTCTACATATCCTGTTGCTTTCTTTGGTGGGAGTAGCTGAGGAGATACCCAATTATTGCTGGGGTTTGCCTTCTCGTTAGAAATACCACAAGAGCAGGAGCTGAGCCAGAAATTTCAGTTGCAAATTGAGTGTTTAAAGAAATACGTGTGAAGGTCTGTGCCTCAGCTCTGAGTTTATAATCACGGTGTCAGTGGAGAAAGATAATAGAATAAATTACATCATTAAATCCCAGACATTTTCAAGGGAAAAGTCCCATAAATAGTGGGGGTTGGCCCTGCAAGTGCAGGTCAGCCTTCCCTCGTGCTGCTGACAAGTTCTGGGGGAGATGCTGTGTGTGCTCTTACACATCTGCTCATGGTTTATTCACTAAGTGAATAAGTGATTAAGGACTTCATCATAGTGTACTGAAGTGAACAGCTGAACTTCCTTTAACTGCAGTGGGTGAAATCAGAGCTGCAGATGAGTATTTCCCTGGCTGCTCAGGTTTTTTCACAGGGGAGAGCTCTTAGGAAGCTTTGTGAAGTTTGGTGTCGCAACATTTTGCTTGTTCCAGGAGCAGCAGCAATTGCACAGTGTAACAGTGCACAGTAAATAGTGGGACCTTCTTTTCCCATATGGAAACCAGGCTGACAGGAGAAATGATCTGCCCAGGTGCTACAGACAGAATTTGGGGAGTCTCGGTTTCCAGTTTTCCTGTAAAGTGTAAATGATGTAGGGAATGTGGTGAGCTGTGGCCTCTTCTGTGCAGGGACTGCAGTGGGGAGGAACAAGTTCCCTGCCTGGTTAATGTAAGGCTGATGTAAATAATTTAAATTCAGCTGGGACAGAAAGGATTACTGCCCATCAAGGGTACCTAACAGCCATAAGCTGTGTGGGGCTCTGCATCTTTCATCCAGCCATCTTTGTTCTTTTAACTATATACACTGCTGTAGTGCCCAGGAATTCCAGCTAAAATGAGAATAAAAGTGCCAGGCACTCCACAGAAATGCACAGAAACCCTAAACTATGCTTCTGCAAGTAGGTGTTATTGAAAGGGGAACGGAAAGAGATGCAAATTTGTAGGTCATGATTAGTCTGGGTTTATATCTGGTTCTTATATCTGTTAAAAGCTGTACACACATCTATAGATGTATCCATATATACAGATGTATAAATTTCATTCAGTACTGAATCAAGAATCATAAGTGGTGTCTCCAAGGAAGAGCAAGTCGTGGTGGTGGTGACTGCAGGTCAGATGGGTAAAGGCAGGAGGGAGGGCAGAGACCATGTAAAACACTCCTTTGGCATTAGCATACATTTCTTCTGGTGTGCCAGCACAATGGTCCCCGAGCTGGCTGTGCAAATGCTCAGCTTTTTGTTAGTAGCTACTCAAAAACTCTGAAAGCAAAGCAGAGAAGTGTCCCTGAGTAGCTGCTTTCTAGTGATTTTTTTTTTCTTTTTTTTTGGTTCATTCCTCCTGCGTGTTTGCTGCCCCTCTCAAATTGATCTGTTCTGAAAATTGTATCATGGTTGAATTCACATCCAACTACAAAGCAAGTCGAGAGGCTCGTAGTGTGGTCTGTGGGCAAGTAGGGGAAATTTTGTCTTAATCAATGTACAGTTCTCCATCCTGTGAAAGAAAATTAGCCATGTAGATACAAAAGAAGGACAAAGCAGCCACACACTGCAGCTCAGAAAACTTTCCATCATTTCTGCTGAATAGGGACCCAGTGTGGCTTTTTCTATAGAGCAACGCTCCATTTGTTTCAAGGAAGTTGTGAAATTGGAGAAGGAGAGGAGTTAGGAGGGAGCTCATTAGAGAGCCTCTGTTGTAAGGAGCACTTCCCAAAATTAAAGTGGCTGCTCAAAGGAAGAGCAAAAGTCTGCCCCCAGACTTGCATGTAAGTCGTGATTAAGATGTATGGTCCTCCCCCGGTGTGGGGATTTGTCCTGTGAATGGCAGTGCCACGTTGGGAAGAGCAGAAGAGCTGAGTCAGGAGTCATTAAGCTGCTGTGTCTCCAGGAGCCTTGTGTGGAGGGATAAGGAGGAAGCAGTGAGGGCTGTGCTCTGTTCCTAGGGCCCAAATAATGCATTTTTTCAAGACACAGCGGGCCAGGCTCTTCTAGGGGAGAGGAGTCTCATGGGAGGGGAGGCACTTGGATGAAATATTTTCATTCCTTGTTTTGCTTATTTCTCATGGGGGTTTTGTGCCCCACGGTGTGATCTGTGCCTGGCCTGCTTTTTGGGTTCTGCTTTTGCTCTCTGGGTTCTGCTTTTTTCATTTTTGTGTAAATGGGACTGTTGGAATATTAACCAGGACTGAATTAATGAAACATCCTCATTGTTCTCGTGCTTGGGAAGGCCAATGTCTGTGTGGTTTCATAAGGAACAACTTGTGAACACATTCTTGAGGCTGTGAGGATTCAGAGTGAGGGTACCTCAGTCTCTGGACCCTTCAGGTCACCCCCTAAATTCCTCAAGGGACTCAGATCCACAGGAGATACATCTCTCCAATAGCTGAGAGGAGCAGGGGATCCAGGAGCACTTGGAAGGCGGGAGATAAGGGTGACTCCTTGCAGGAGGAGGCTGAACTTGGATGTTCCTCACAAGGGACTGTGAAATAATTGCATGTCACTGCTATTCCCACTGATCTGAGGATACAAACCCAAAACCTGTGCTTTAAGGGAGCTGAGTTATGTACCTGCCTACAGACTTTTTCAGGGGGAAAAATGAAGAGTCAGAAAGCAGCTTGTGCCAGGGCCCAGTGATTTGTCTCAGATGTTACACAGCAACACGTGTCTGAGATCCAGTCCATAACAATAGATTGTTCCTCCACTATATTGTTTTGTGACTAAAACTTGTTTTAAAAACTCCCTCTATTTTTTAAAAAACACTTTGTTTTTAAAATCAAGTTCCAGATGTCCTCACAGTCTTGTTGCTGGGACTGTCAATGCGCTTCATGCTCTGAATTGGGAAATCTGCAAAGTCAGACCTCGACTAAAATCAGCAGACAAATATTACCACTGAAAACGATAATTTTCCAGTGCCTGTAAGGTCAGATGGAGTCAAACCAATGGTCTGTCAGCAGAGGAGTTCATATGTACTGCTGGTGTGAGCTGGCCAGGCTTCTAGCTGCTGCATTGCTTTTCAAATTTGAGCACTACAAAGAGGAAACATCTGAAAAATAAAATAAAATAAAATAAAATAAAATAAAATAAAATAAAATAAAATAAAACATGCTGATTTATAGAAGTGATAGATTGCAGTTCTGTCCAGCAGGTTCCTCTTTCCCAAGTACAGCACCGAAGATTTATTGGCTCATCCTTTTGTCTTTGTCCTTTCTTCCTTTCTTTTCCCTTGAGCGACCTCTCCTGTTTTCCTGTCTCCCTCTCTCTTTGATGAGGCTGCTCTACTGTACAGAACTCATTTTACTCCCTAATCCCATAGCAGCTTGTGAGGAAGTACAGATAAATCCTTCCAGACTTGAGCAAGTGCTGTTAGGATAGGATACTCCTGCTGACCCCGATCCAGTAATGATAGAGAGGTGAACACACTTTGCTTTAAGACGAAAGGGTAGGACTTGACAGGTGGGTTTTTGTTTGGTTATCATGGGATCTGTCCTTTCTTTGTGGGACACCAGCAGTCCTGTCTGTCAGTCAGACAAGGTAATGTCATGTCTGACCTGCCCCACCTTTGCTCAGGGCTCGGAAGAATTACAAAGCTGCACTGTGTTCTCTCCTGGGCAGAATTAAAATTAGTGACCAGACTTCAGGGTTTCTGAATGGGGTTTTTTTCAAGTGAAGGTTCCATTACTAATTTTCCTCCTGAGTCTGAGGGCTCTGCCTAATTTGTTGAAAATTGAGGCTGTTTGTAGCAGCTCTGGAGGAAGCCTTTGGGACACCGGCATCCAGCAGTGTTAAGGTGGAGCAGCCAGTGCACCTTAAAGTGGAAATCTCTTGCCTAATAACGTGCTGTGTTGCAGACTTTCCGAAGATGTTGCTTCTTTTAACACTCACCGAGTTTGTGCCTCTTAAGTAGCTGATTGTGTGAGAAGAAAAGCTCCAGTCTGTGGTAGCAGGAGGGGGCTGGGGCTGTGGTTGGTGTCCCCGTGGGATTTCCCACAGCGCTGGTGCTGCTGCACATCCTTCCCCTGAAGTTTGTGGAACTGTGCTGGGAAGAGGCAGGGAGCCGACCCTGCTTAAAAACATTATTTAAGCCTCATTGGTTTCTTGACTATTGGTGAACAGTTTGTATCATGAAACCGGGACCTGGGGCAGACAGAGGTTAAAACTTACCCAGAGTTCCTGAGAGACTGGAAATAGAAACTTCTCCCTCTAATTCCAGTTCTGGGCTCTGGTGCCAGACCGTCTTTTTGTCATCTAAACTGGCATTTGGTTTTTGCTGTTGCTACCCATTACATGCCCAGGGGTAGTGTCTCTGTTCCCTGTGCTGCCCATTGCATCCAACAACTTGTTTTTTTTGCCATACCAATTAAGCCAGTCTGAACTGGTGTCCTGCTCCTTCTCTTCCTTCTCTCCCCACTTCTGGCAGTGCTCTCCCATCCCCTGCCTTTGTGCTGGCAGTGAGGTGGTTCAGAAGGTTGAACTGGCAGAAAACTCATCCTCCCTCACAGAGAGGGGGAGGAATAGATATATATACATATTTATTATCTTTACATTTCTTTAATGTTTAGCTCTCAGCACTAACCATTTCAGCACTTCCATCTCTGTCACGAGTTTCCACTGGGGCTCTGTGCATCAGAAGTGCCTGGTGAGTGAGCCTTGAGCCATGATTAGGGCTTCTGTGCAATAAAGGTATTTGATGCTCCCTCTTTATGCCTTTTTTTTTGCTCTTAGAAGTAAAAATGAAATATTATAACACTCGCCTATGTTTAGCACGTCCGCTGACTTGCCATTTTGGAAGTAGAACCAGTTCTATTTTTAGAGCTCAGCTTCCTGTTTGAGTTCTCTTTAAGTTTGTCCTTTGCACAGTCAAACTCTTTAAAAAAGTCTTAGTTAAACTGGGACAGTTTCGCTAAAAACAGTCATGTTCGTGTCCGGATATAAACAGCAATAAACCCCCTCTGAATGAACGTTACAATAGAAACACAACCTCTCAAAAGAACGTTGTTTCCGTGATGTCAGAACATGAAAGTGAGATTGAACTGATGTGTTACGTGATCACAGGCCTCTCAGAGCCTCTGTCTACAGGTGGATTTAAAGATGAATTGTCCATATGGGAAAATTAGGCAGAACAGATATTTTAGAATAACTGTTCTTGTGCAATAACCATCCTCTGCTTTGCTCACCCAAACTAGAAACGAGCTGTCTTATTCTGGAGGAATAGCACCCAAAATCCGAAATATTTTATGGTAGTTGTTATGCTTTAGTGTTATAATTTACCTTAGTCCAAAATGACCTTCAAGTTCAGGGCTTTTACCTAAAAATATGTATTATTATCAGCATGTTTTGGACCTGGGAACTTTGGAATCATCTCAGGCATCTCCCCAGACCTCCCCTGGATGGAGAGGAGTGCTCCATCCCTGGAGCTGGGCTCTGTCCCCCTTGCCAGGTGCCCCAGGCACAGCCAAGCTCTTCTTCCCACCGTTTGATGTTGCTGGTGGGGCAGAAACAGGCAAGTAGGGCTTGAAAGTACAGTGTCAGTGAGGCCATAAAAAACTAAACTGGCCTTTCCTTGTGGGGTGTGGTGCTGCCAGAGGCACTTTCCTAAAAATAAAAGGAGAATGGATTGCACCGATCCAATCAATGCTCCTTTCTACTTGTGTTTGGGAAAATTAAGAACTCAGCCATTGCCAGATTAACAGGTCACTTGACAAAATCGTTTAATTCCTGTAGGATTCTTAGGATGCAAAGATGCTCTTGATAGTGTAGAATACAAAGACACCAAAAATGTTTTAAACATGAAATTATTTAATTTTTATTGACGGCTCCTAACATGGGTTATTGCAGTTTGGCAGCTTTATACCAAATGATAAAGCTGCAGAGGGGAAGGTACCGGTAGTTTTCCATCTCCGTAAGGAGGAGATTGTCTGACCCCCCTGAGAAGGCTCCTGCTGGAAAGATCTGGCTGAGGGGGAAAGGAGGAAAGGCTCAGAGCACTGCAGAGCCGGGGGGGGGATGCCTTGGGGATCCTTGTTTTCCTGGTGGACCAGGCTGTGCTGGGTGAGGTGTGGGGAGAGCTGTGAGCAGTGTCCGAGCTGGGCTCCTTTCCCTTTGTTCTTCTGTGCCCTCTGGTGGCACTGGGAGCGATGGGATCGGGATGTGTCTCTTAAGTTGTTCTTACCCTGGCTCTGAAATGCAGGGAATGTCGGGAATAGCTCCACTTGAGCAAGGACTTTCTGCTTGGATTCACATCCCTCCCAGTTAGCAGGGGATATCATAATAGTCTCCTGTGGGTAGCAGGAGAATACAAGCTTTCCATCTCCGGGAGCTCCGGGGGGATTAACTGGGATGCAAGTCAAAGCTTTAGTCTTTAGGTACAATTAACCCACTAGTGAAGCAAGCAGATTTTCTGAGGCTCTGCCAAAAATCCTGCTTTATAAACCAAGGAATTTTTGTTCCTAGTAAGAAGCATAAAGATTAGAAAGGAGCAGTTCCCTTGGCATTTGGGGTTGGTTTCTGGTTGTTGATGCTATATTGTACCTTGAGCACAGACCTCAGTTCAGTCACAAAGGGTTAAAATAATTCCCCAAGGTAGCTTTATCCTCTTAATGGACAGGCTTGGTAATCATTCTTACAGAAAGGACATTTCCTCTTTCCTCTGCCGTGGGGGAGTTGCACCTTTTCCTGCCGGTGCTGTGCTGGAGGAGAGACCACAGCCTAGAAAACACTGGTGTCATTTGCAGCTCTGATTCACACCTTCTGTGCATTTCTCATATTCCACTGCGTGGTTCATGTTTGCTTTGCTTCCACTGCTCCCAATATCCATGCTAAATCCACCTCAGGGCAAGGATGGGCTGGTCTGGCAGCTGGGATAACCTGAAGCTGTTTGAGGTCAGGGCAGGGGAAGGCAGTGCTTTACCTGGTTGGAAATGGGAAATGGCAGCTGTTGAGCCCCAGAGGACACGAGGAATGTCCCAGCATTTCCCATTCACTGTTCCCTCTCTGGAAAATTGTTACAATATTCGAGAGGTGAAGGAGAGTTTGGGTGCAAACTCTGCAGGGGAGATCAACGAGAGCTTTGCTGAATGACTTGGGAGCTGGCGCTCGACACTCCTGGAGTCTCTGGGGTGGGATGGGCAAGTGTGATTTGTGAAAGTGTTTGCTGATGCAGAGAAGGTGCCTGTGTAACCCGCATTCATGAAGCAGAGTTCTGTCTCTGATGAGGGGACAAGGTTTCGCCTCAGTGCTGTTCTTGAAGTATTTTTACCAAGAAGTCTGGAACAGAAAGGAGAAAATCTCTGTACCAAACCAACTTGGCCAGGATGGGCAGTGGCAGGCAGGGACTCTGCACAAGTTGTTTTCCCTCCAGGTGTTCATTTCTGTGTAAAAAAATAATTATTGCAGCATATAGGAATGTTGTACAATTCAATCTATTTGGATCTTCACAGCATCTTGGTCACTAGACCTCCAAATAAAGGGAACAGATACTATATATGCTATTCTCCCCTTTAATTTTAATGTGAATTTGACTAATACATGATCTGGGGTAACTTGATATGTTTTAAAGGTTTTAAGAGAAGCACAGCTCTTCTATAGCTCTTCCTGGTGGATTTTACTTTCCTGGATCTTACATCCCTGCAGCTGATTCTTCCCTCTCCTCCTTGCTGTCGTCTGTTCCCCTTGTCAAAGGTGGCACTAGCTTGTTTCTTAGTTACTGTCTTTGTGATCCTTTGGGAATCTTGTGCTCCATGAGCAAGCAGCTGTACAGGAAGATGTTTCTTTAGGCTGTAAAATCCCTTCCAGTGAACCCCAGCATCACCACTTTGCCTCTGAGTCACATCCTCTGCCAGAGAGGAAGCCTTGCCTCTTAATCCCATACTATGGGATTATATTGGAACTCACCCTGAGTTACTTGGGAAAAACATGCAGGGAAGGCCAAGGGTGAGGTGATGTAGGGTGCACATGGTCAGCAGTAGGAGGTGCTCTCTGCCAGCGAGGGATAACACGTGCCTGTTAATCCATGTCAGCTGAAGTCAGGGATAGGATTGGTACCAGGGCAAGAGGCTGCCAGGGACACTGAGATCCTGCTGGAACCTGGAGGGCTGCACCAGGCCTCAGTGAGAGAGATCCCTTCTCAGAGGGACAGGCTGAGAGGATACCTAGGAACTGTTAAAGAGAAATGGTAAAATGTGTGTTGGAGCTGTTCAGAACTCCAGCCTGACCTCAGATCTCTCAGCCTGCCACCGCTTTTTGGAGCCTCTGTGTGCTTCTTTCCCTCGCTCTGGGTGATATTTTTTTAACCTTGTCCCAGGAACAGGGGATAGAAGAAAGAGCTGAGTCTTTTCAGGCCAGAAGAGATAAAGCTGGCAGGAAGCCAGAGCTGCTCTGCAGTGGGCAGTGAACACCAGGCTGTGAACCTGTAATTATACATCTCAAATTTTGTGAGCAGTACTCCAGGAATCGTTATGTATGGGCTTGTTTGACAGTACTGTGGCTTAAGAGAAAAACATCCCCTCGAATTACTCTTTAATTTGGAAGTCAAGAGACTGTCAATTCAAATCTTAAGCTCTTCTGCCTGTAATTGATAATCGTGCGCATTTAACAAACCTGCTATTGAACTGGGCCTCATACTCTTAATTCATCAGGTAACTGCTGATTTTTCTTTTGGAAAGGATAATTGAGAGGCTGTACAAGGTCGCTTCCTGCAAAGCTGAGATCAAACCTAGACTATAATATGGCAGATCCCAGGCTCTGCCACACAGCCCTTCAAATTCAATTTTTCAGTATCTGTGTCCTTAACCCCTCTGGGCTGGAGCCATTCCTTTGATCCCCAGGCTCTGGAAGCAGAGATCAGGATGGCTTTTATTCAGGGGATGTTCAGCAGCACTTCACCCCAGTTGCTCACCTGTGGAGTTGAAAACCAGACCATTCCCTTAGAGAGTCAAGTTAAGCCTTAAAGAAACAACAAAACCGAACCAAATCAACCAGCCAACCAACCAACCCCGAACTAGATTTCACATATGCTGTTTTAAACGTGTGAATGCCAATTTTAAGGATTCTTGTGCTTTTTGACACATAACTAAACTCTCCCCATCCTGCCTCAAGGTGGCAACACTCCGTACAGTCCCGAGCCCAGCCTAAGGATGGGATCCCGTTCCCTGGCCTTGGAGTGAGGAGTTTGATGGGCTGGAGGGACTATTGCAGATTTACACTGTATACATTTTTATCTTTGATTCCAGAGCTTTATGGTCTCGAGTTCCTCTGCAGAACCATTATCACATCTGTCACTGTCACTGCTAGCAGGGGCTAAGGAGGGTTTTAGAGGAGCAAGGCAATCCAGGCTATCACTCTTGCTGAAATACTGCTCCCAAGCCCACGATAGGCCAGGTGCTGTAATTATTAATAATTTCCTCTGATGGTGCCTATCAGCCTCCATTTTGTTTTAATGCAATTTATTTCGAGTCATTTCTTCGGCGGTGAAAATGGGTTTGGAGTGATTTTTTGGAAACGTTGCAGATTTGTTTGCTGGAATCCTTCTCTCCTGGAAATGAGACATGTCTCTCATGGGCTCCCGTCCGCTCACACGCAAATGAACTGCTAATTAGGATGATGAAATTGCTGGGAGAGGTGAAACCTTCCAGTTGGCCGAAGAGAAGATTGTGGATTAATCTGTGTAAAGCTGAAGGCTCGACTAAAACTGCTGTTCAACATTCTGGTGCTAATGAGACTTGTATGTCTGCCACTTGAGGAGCTGAAAGTATGTCCTGTAGTTTTTGTTGAGACATTCAAAGTGGGGGCTCACTCCTCTGTGGCATTTAGTGCTTTCATCTCCACCGGTGGTGACTGGAATTGGGAATATTCAGCAATCTGTATAAGGTGTTCAGCAATTTACAGTATCCAGTGATGCAAGGCAGTTTGCTCTTTATAGATAATTTTGGTACATGAGTAAAAGCATCTTGAGAGACATATGGATATTTAGAAAATTGCAGTATGATTTGGAGAGCTATTTGTCTTGCCTGCCCCCTGCTACCATATTATATCACTTCTTCATAATTTTTAATGTACTTCTGCTCATGTCAATTCGTGTAAAGGAGCAAACTGCTCTCTCCATCTCTGAGAAGCAAAGGGACACCAGGTGACCTGTTCGGTGTCACACTGGGTGAAAAGTCCACTTCCAAGTTAGTTCCTTGCTTGATGTGCTTGCTCAGGACCTGTGCAGGGGCTCGTACTGGTGTTTCGTGCTCTAATACCAGTTTCCCTGCAGTTATTGAAAATTTATACGTATATATATAAAAATATACATATATATATAATATACATATATATATAATATACATATATATAAAATGTACATATATCTGGGTGTGTATATACGCATATCTATAAAAACAAAGCCCAGGCAGCTGTTCTGAGGCTCCTCTGTTTCGCAGGAAGCCGCAGGATTGTGGATGTGATGGATGTGAACACGCAGAGGGGGGTTGAGATGAGCATGTCCCAGTTTGTGAGGTACTACGAAACCCCCGAGGCCCAGCGGGAGAAGCTCTACAACGTCATCAGCCTGGAGTTCAGTCACACCAAGCTGGAGAACATTGTCAAGCGTCCCAACGTGGTAAGGGATGCTCTGTGATGGGGGCTGCTTTCAGCTTCTTCCCCAGGAATCAGCCGTGGAGTGGTTTATTTCATCACCAAGGTGATGTGAAGGGCCTGGAACTCCTGTCCCTTTAGTGTCAGGAGCTCGTTTTTAGCCAAGTAGAAAGCTGGGCTCCTTGACAGTGGAACTTAATTTAATGGAATTAGGTACCTGATGAGCTGTTAATCATGCAATTTGCACAGATACACAGCTCCTCTCAAGGTATTTAGGGGAAATTCCATCCAAAATTAAGTACCTTTCTATTGTTTTTCCTCCTCTTTAAGGAAGCTTAAACTATCAGGAAGCTTGAATTCATTATTTATGAGCTCTCCTACTAACTAAGAAATGTTCAGGGGGCTCCAATGGGAAAAAGTTGAAAACACCATTATAAAACGTAGAAATCCAGACATAATTAAATCAGCATAATCACTGCTATGTCAGAATTGGCAGTAAAGTAAGGGGGTAGATTTGTCCATGGTTTTTAAAGGTAGAAGACTCCTGTGATTTTATTCCCAATAGAGTCACTGGCAGTGAAACTGTGCCCTTATTGGTAAAGATGGTTTCATTTATCACTGAAATGTAGCCATGTGTAGGTGAGGGGTAGAGCATCAACTCAGTCACACACAGGGATGGAGGAAATGGCACTGGAGGTTTCCAGGTGTCCATCAGGACACTCAGCAGAGAGTCTGGGCATCAGTGCTGGCTAATCAGGGAACAGAGGGACCCCTCAAAGCACAGCACTGCTGGCTGCCCTATGATGTTTTATTTCCAGACACTTTTCTCCTGATTTGAAAGTCCTTTTCTAATTACAACAGCAGCTTTTTTTGCTGGGGACATCTCTTGCCTATGCAGACAATATAAACACCACACTTCTGCCTGAAGAGGCCAAAAATAGATGGCAGCTCTAACTGCTGATTTGTCAAAGTAATTCTTAACTTTTGTGTTCTGTTACACACAGATCACAGATCGAATATTAAACACATATTTAGATGTTTATTCAGATTTTTGCTGTTGTTCATTCCTATGGGATGAGAAGAGAGGGTGTTGGGGAAGTCCAGCACATAAAGTCAGCTCCTAGTTGAATGCTATATTTGTCTAAGTGGTTCTCTTGAATTCTGCACAGCTCTTTGAGCCCACTTAAGGCAGAAACACTTGATTCAGGTTCCCTGTTGTGTAAACTCTGGGTTGCAATATCCAGATGTGGGAATTGTTTCAGAATCAGGGCAGTAACCAGCAGGTTTGTTTTCACATACAATTGTGATATTCATGGAATGGGGCCTGTTTCTCCTGGCTGCATGATCTTATGCCTCTTCTCAAAATACCTTGTGTTATCAGCAGTCCCTGGTGCAGAGGGAGAGAAAGGGCTCAGCCCCAGAGTGCAGGAATTACATGTGTTAATTGCCCTATTGTGAAAATCCTCAGGGAATAGGAACAGTTGAGTTGACTCACACAAATAACATTTTTGGGTAGGCCTTCAAACAGAATTAGCAGTCAGGAGGCTAAACGGCTGAATTGGATCTTTCTGGTCTTGCTGCACACAGTCAGGGGACAGCTCTGTCACCAAGGCATAGGACAGGTCTTGAGTCCTCTCTGACCCCAGCCTGGAGGTTCAGTCCCACACGAGGCGTTTCTGAGCCACGCTGTGGCTGAGCCCAGCACTGCAGCCTGCCAAGGGCTTCCCAAGGCGCCTGGTGTTTTCCCCTGTTTTGAAACCTGGCACATGTGACCCACTTGCATAACCAGCAGGGAGTGTTACAGATATGTAGCACAGGCTCCATCACAAACAGAGCGAGGAGTGAGTCACAGGCTCGTCCTTGCTGTGGCTGTGATGGACACATCGCTGTCTGTGCTCCCACCCAGCTGTGCTTCCATGGCCCTGAGCTACCTTCGCTTTCCAGCTCTTCCTCATCTTGCAGGATGTTTCCAATTGCTTGGCTCCACTGTTTTCTCCTGCCCACACTCTCTAAAAGTTCGGCTTTTGAACAAAAACTTCTTGAACAAAAACTTCTTTGGGTCAATTTTATACCCCAGCAGAAGGATGGAGGAGTTCACAGTAGGAAATCATTTAATTACTCAAACCAGAATTTGGCCAGAGCAATGGTGTTAATGTTCCTTGAAATGTAAGGTGGTGGGATACTATAATCTCTTTTAGGTTTGCATTTTAAAGTTTATAAATGCAATTCCTAGGCTGTTGGCTACAACAGTGCATTTGCATACAGACAGAATAGGAGAGAAGGTGCTCACAGGTGCCTGTGGGACAGAATTTGCACCCAGGTAAATTGACTGCAAACCTCTCCTTCCTCTGGGTTGCAAAGGGCTGAGTTGTGGTGATGAAGCAAGTTGGGTTCATGGGACTTCTGCTTAACAGCAAGGCTCTCCCTGTCTGTGAGCATCTGCTGCTGTCATGGCAGGAGTTTTAGCCAGCAGGAGTATGTCCTACTACATGTTCAGTAACTAACAGCTGATTCTGGTGGGCTTTCAGGTGGACTTGGTCGACTGGGTGGATAATATGTGGCCACAGCATTTGAAGGAGAGACAGACGGATGCTACCAATGCTATTTCAGAGATGAAATACCCCAAAGTGAAAAAGTAAGTCTGTTTAAGTCTTCCAAAAAAGTCTTGAAATCTTCAAAAATCTCTGTCCTTGACTGCCTTGATTAATTCCTTTTACAGTCTTGAAACAAATCTCTTTGAAAAGTGCATTTTTGTTGTTCAGTTTTGAGCAACTCGGTTTTGAAAATGGCAGACTGACCTTAAATAGTGAATTCTCTGAAAGTGCTGCCCAAAGAAATCACTTCACAGGATGCAGAGATGTCACACAGTATAGTCAGAGTCCTCCTGTAAGCTGGGCTCAGATCCTTCCCAGGTCCTAAGCCACTAATTGCTGAGAAGTTATCAGCTGAGAGATGTTTTATGAAATGAACTTGAAGACTGTTTTCAGTTAGGTGTGGGACTCCCCAGAAACTCTGCCACTGCCCTTCATGACAGTTTACTTTTCTGTTGATTTTTTCAACAGCAAGATCAAATACTGGACTGACTGCACAGGCTGTGTCTCATTTCAGAGGACCCACTCAGGGCATGTTTGAGACCAAAAATGAGCAGTGTGTCCTGATTCTGCCTGATTCCAGCTTTTGGGCAAGCATAACCTCACCTCACTCTTTCTTCTGTTTGAGTGTCTTTCTTGAAACTTTTCATATGATGATTGGAAAAAGGAATTATTTGGGGGCCTCAAAATGTGCACTGTAAACTTCATAGGAGTTAGTGCAGCTGAGACAGGGGTTCCTGTTAATGATGTAATGACCTGTATGGCTGATGAACAGCAGGTAATCCTGGGAGCCCTTCACTGCTGCTCCTGGTTTAGAGGCATTTTCTATTGGCCAGACAAATGCTGGCAGCATCCCAGGCCCTGCTGTTGAACCGACCTCTGGTGTTCTGAAAATTGCTCAGGACTCTTTCCAAACTGTAAAATACACTGGTACTAACAGATACAAAGGAGTGTGCAGTCAGCAAGTGATACACAGCACTTACTGCTGTTCTCTGAAAATAAACATTCTGGAAGGTAAAGGTCTCCATAACAGAAGACATTGTGGGAAGCCTCCTCCTACCACATGGTCCAGTGCCTGGTCCAGTGCTCAGCACTACTGATTTCTCTGGAAGCTAAAGATACTCCATTATTTTGAAAGGATCAAACTGCTTGTTAGGGTAACTGGATATGGATTGGAGTGCCCCGTTTCACATGTGCATTTGGAAATATCCTCGGTGACTTGCCTGAGGTCACACAATAAACCAGTGGCAGAGCAGCATTTGCTTCCCAAGTGGTTAGGTGGTTAGTCAGCTAAATAACTTTATTTATAATCTGCTAGAGCTAAGAAACTGAATCATGATTCAGGGCTTCAGGACTCATGGATTGTACAAGGTAAGAAGTAAAGAAAACAATCTCTTTCCTAGAGAATTGTTGTGGTTTTGCACACTCCGGATGCTGAAAAACATGGAGCGAGTAAACAAAGCAAGGCAGAAATGGTTTAAAGGATAAGGTAGCAACATGACTAACAGAACTTTGCAGAAAAAGCAGAGTATGTGCTTGCAGTTCACTGCTTGCATCACAAAATGCCAGATGGTAGGTTTCAAAGAGATTTTAGAGATGTAGCAATTCAACAGATTTTGATGTGGAGTTTTTCCTGATGGTGGAGGGTGGCCTGGGAGAGAGGAAGGAGGTGCCTGATGAAGAAGCAGACACGGAGCCACTGAGGCTGCTGTCACTGGCAAAGGGAAGGTGGAGGTTGACAGCTTGATAAACTGGTAGATGTGATAGGTACAGGGAAGCTAAACAGTGAAGGATTGTGAGCGCTTGAAATGTGACAATAGAGTTTGATGTGGGAAAAGGAGTTACCAGGCGTGAGTGTTAAAGGCGAGGGTGATGCAGCTGGAGTGATGAGGATGTTGCTAGTGAGCACCATCTCACATAAAGACTAGAGAAGGATGATTTACAGCACTGTTGGCACAACCCCCTCATCTGTCTGAAGAAGCCACAAAGATAAAACCAGTAACAAACAGTGATAGTCTGGGAGCACGACAGAAGCTGTACCACATCAGGACAAAGATCTGTGGCTCTCAGTAACCTGTCTGCTCTTGGATGCTGGCATTGATGCCCTGGGAGGAGTGTAAGAACAGTGTGAGCATAAAATGATGTCACCCCTAAAAATTATCTTCTGAGCTTCCGCTGTCCGCAGATCAGGCAGGGGCCGTCCTGAGGTGGACGTGGTTTCCGTGTGCTTGGTGACTCTCAAGAGATTTCTCTTACATAAACTTGCCCAGTTTAAAGGTGAACTCCTCGATATCAGCTTTCTCCATCTTTGGGAATTCCGATTGGCCCTTTCCTGTAGAGATACTGGTCCCAGCTATTGCTGTGAGTACCCGCAGGATATAAGCCCTTATTAAGGAGATCACCTTCAGTTGTGGAGCTGCCACTTGTTCCATGCTGCCCATCCTTTCATGTGAACTGTCAGTATCCTTATGCTTTATTAATGAGTGTTGTTGCTCGGGAATGGGACGGTTCCATTTCACTCTTGCTCTCCGCATTCCCACAATGCCGCGAGTTTGCAGCGTGCCATCCCCACCATTAAAGTGTTCCCTACAAACACAAAGCACTCCAGCGAGAGCGCTGCGGTTTCGCAGACACAGATGGCACTACCAGACACAAATGTCTGTCTTGGCTCCTGCACGTCGAGTTCCGTGCTGGGAGTGAAGTTAGAGAACGCTCCATCTGCTGCGCTGCCTCGGTTACCAGGAGCCCTGTGTGCGCTGGAGACCGCCCTGCCTTCCACTTGGACCTGCACCATTAACTTTCAAAAAAACCCCTCTGGGTAACGAGGTTATTTTCCTGTCTGTAGGTAAGTGACTGCTTACCTTGCAGGAGCCTGAATTGAGTGGAAAAGCGGTTTATGTCAAAGAAACTTTCCAAGTGCTACCTCACAAGCAGTAAGGCAACGTGAGAAATGAAGGGGGATGGCTTGCTGAGGCGGGAGTGTGGCAAACTTCAAACTGGTATAAGCTGGCACTGCCCCTGCAATAACAGTCCCCTGCCCACACCGTCCCATCCTCGTTGCTAAAACACGTCGTGCAGCTGCAGAGCAAACTGGACTGGGGACTGCTCTGGCTGAAAACTGGCTCAGAAATACACAAAAATTGGTTAGTTTTCAGGCCACCCAAACCACCACATGGCTGCATAAATGCTTATGCCAACAGAAGGGCAGTGCAGAAGTGTGAAAACAACATAGAAGTGGGATCACTCCGCCAGGTGACACCGGGTGAGCAGAGCGAGCAGCTCACTGCTGCCAAGGAAACCTGTTCCTTCCTCCCCTCTCTCACATTCTGGGGTGCAAGTTGCTGAGAAAAGCCTTGCAGACACAGGACTCTGGATGAGAGTGGGAACACGCCGTGTAACCGGGAGCCGAGGCAGCAGGAAAAGGCAGTGCTGTTGTAACATCAGCTTTTAGGTGCAGAAGCTTGTATAGCACCATAACCATTCTCAGGTGGCTCAAAACAAGGTCAGATTTAGTCTTCTGTTTAAATTCACCCAGGACTGAAGCAATCTGGATACAGCTGAACCCAAACCCACCCCCCCCAAAAAAATACTAATTTGATTTTTCGTTTATCAAAAGAAATAGCCCTGCTGAAATTATTATCCTCTTTGTTGGGTTTTGTGTTTGTAGCCTTGCAAGATTATTTGCAATACAGTGGCAGTGAAAATAGCTACAGCGCAGGACTTGATGGCTGTAAAAACAGTAACAGGCACTTCTAAGAACCTGATGTTTGTGCCAGGGAATGAATGAAAGTGAAAGCTTTTGTCACTACAACACAGCTTTTTGCCTTCAAAATTCTTATTATTACTTGAAATATCTAAGCACTTTTATAATAGGTCTTTATATTGCTGCTGTCCTTCAACTGAGGATGGGGTATCTTGTGTGAAACATCTACCTGTTCTCAAAAGGATGCTGCTGCTCAGTTAGCATGTCCTCAGCCCTATTTTCCCTCTCCCAGGCTGTTATTCAGCCACCCGTTCCTTTCTATTCATTCCTTTACTGAGCAGGGATGGATTTAAACAGATGCTAAAATGCTCTGCTGAGCTGTGGTCTAATTAGAAGCTGAGGGTGTGCCTCTGGAGACAGCGATTGCCATTTGAATCCAGGGAGCTCACAGGTCCCCCAACACTCTGGTTTATGCATGTGAGAGACTGGTGTGCACTTTGCATGTCATTGGTGAACTGCTTTTGATACAAAACTGCTCTATAAGTACAGTTCAGTGCAAAAAATCAGACCAACAAGTGCGAGTTCTCATTAAGACTTTCCAGGCTCGCAAAATATGTAAAATGTGATGCCTTCACATCATTTCATTAGTCTCAAATCCTCCTTTGTGTAGACATTGGAGGACTTGCAGCATCACACATGTAACCCAAATAAGCACCAGCATCTGTGTGTGAGTTTGTGGTGACCCTGGATCTGAACAGCCGTGCCACAGGATGGAGAGTGAGTCCTGCCCTCACAGACACCACAATGCTGTTCCAGGGGCACATGGGCAGCTTGGTTCATTTCCCTGTGGTGGTGGATGCCTCCTCAGAAATTTAAACTTCCAATCAAAAAAAAAAAAAAAAAAAGGAGGCCTCTTCATTCTTAAACTTCAAAGGTTCCAAAAACGTTCCAGCTCTCACTAACACACTTCACAGCCTGGCATGGAGGGTAGCTGGGCACCGTGCTGCTGACCACCTACCCGGGTTGTCAGTGCCAAAATCTGGGGGCTGGAGGTCAATCTGGCCCTTTGAGCCCACCCCACACACTCTTGGTGTTCCACCTGGGCTGGGACCGGGCAAGGGCGGGACGAGGGAAGTGTTGTCACGTACTTCGGCCCCGGTGTGGTCTCTCAGTGTAATTTGCAGTCGCTTCACAAACTCCTCGGTGCATGGCAGAAAACAAACTTCTCTTATCTCGGGTGTTGTTTCTGTGTGACTGCTCGGATCGTAACCCCCTCGGGGCAGGGGCTGGGCCTTTCATGTGCGTTTGAAGTGCCCGGTGCGCGCACGGGGTGTGGTGATGGCGGTGTGGGGCGGAGGGGGGTGTTTTCCCCCGGGCGGGGAGCGCTGGGTATCGCTGCCCAGGAGGGCACGGCGCGGGTCCGAGGGGCCTTCCACGGGCAGGGCCGGCCCGGCGGCCACGGGTGGGTGCTTGGGGGGCCTCTGTGAGGGGGGAGCCGAGGTTCTTCATCCCTGACGGGTGAGCCGGGGGGCTCATCGCTGGAAGAGATGCTGGGGCTCGTCCCCATGGGGGCAGCCGGGGCTCATGCCCGAGGAGATGCTGGGGCTGGGGTGCATCCCAGAGGAGAAGCCGGGTTCATCCCCGAGGAGATGCTGGGGCTCCTCCCCGCGGGAGCAGCCGGGGCTCATTGCAGAGAAGCCAGGTTCATCCCTGAGGAGCAGCCTGGCCCTCCCGGCAACGGCGGGGCCGGGTCTCTCCCCGGTGAGCCGGGGATGGGGGCGGCAGCCGGGCCGGTGCCTCCCGGGTGACAATGGTTTCTTTTGTCTTGCGGCGCAATTTTTGGCTTCTAGTTGCAGGGCCCCAGTGTGGGAGCGCTGTCGGTGCGGGCCGAGGCGCCCCGAGGTAGCTTTTGTTCCTGCCGTCTCCTTCCAGCTCCCGCTCCCAGGCCCGGCAGAAGGGGCCCCGCGGTGCCGGGATGCTGCCGGGGCCGCCCTCCTCCCACGGCCGGGAGCGTCTCTCCCGCGCGGGGATGAGGAGCCAGGCCCGCGCCTTTCCCCGCGCTGGCACTTGCAGTTGGCTCATGGGTCTGTGGTATTCGGTTTCAGGCTCAGGGATTTCAACCAGCCGGCGCTGCTCCTGGGAGGAAGGAAGAGTGAGCTATACTTTTCTCATTGGCCCGAACAAAAAACAGAAGCCTCTGCTGGGGTTTGGGAGTGGTTTATGGGCTGAGCTCAGTGGCAGGGGAGCCCTCGCAATGCCAGAGGGAATAGAGCCGTATGGTGCGCGGTGCCTATTGCGGGAGAGAAGGAGCTGAGCTCAGGGTAATGCTGCTGCCTGTGCGTCCGCTCGCGTCTCCCCGAGCCCATGTGCATGATCGCTGCCCGCCCTGCCCGGCCGTGCCTTCGCATCCCGGCGCGGCTCTCGCTGTCTTTGTTTCTCTGTTTGCTTGCGGGTTTGTAGCGATGCGTGGCGAGTGCATTGTGGGTTTGCCTGGGAGTGTGGTCTCTGCGCTGGCTTATGGAGCGGTGTCTGTGTTGTTTCTGTGTTCCCGGCTCGCTGTGTTTGCTTAGTGGTTTAGCTTCGTTTGTATCATCTCCCTCTCTCTCTCTTTTTTTTTTTTTTTTTTTTTTTGGATCTCTGTGTTTGTTCTTCCCCGTGAGTTTGCAGGTTACTCCATATTTCTTCGCATCATTGCTCTAACAAATTTCCCCAGATGTTTGTTGTTTTTTTTTTTTTGGGGGGGGGGGGCGAGGGGGAAAGTTCTCCATTTCCCCGCACCACAAATCCTTCCTTCAGAATAACAATACATTAAATCAAACAATTTCAGCCTTGTGGAGAGCATAAACCAAACTCTTCGGTGGGGAAGGGAAGCTCCCCCACAACAGATTACAAGCAGCTGCATGTTTTAAAACCCTGACTGAGGCTGTGCAGGGAGATAAAGTGGAGTGGGCAGGGATTGGATGTGGTAGCAGTTGTGAAAATATAAAGTTGGGGCATCTTTTGCATCGCCTGTGTTTTCAGGGTGTAACTCTGGCCAGGTTGTATCCCCATGCCCCATGTGGAATTGGGTTCCTGTACCCACTGTACCTGCTTGGCCCAGAGCTCTGCGACCACAGCACGCAGTGGGATGTAGTTCCTAGATTTCTTTCAACATGGATGCTGTGTTATGGCTTTTTTTTTTTTTTTCTTTCCTCCTCCTTTTTTTTTTTTTTTTTTTTTTTTTTAAATCATTTTTATGGAGAACCCGAAAAAGTTGAGTGGTGTCCCCCAATCAGCAGCTGCTGGTGCTGAGAAGCCACTGGCCGAGGCTGGAGCAGAGCGGTGTCTGAGATTAGCTGTGGCATGGAGCTGTGCTGGGACCATGTGACTGCGGTGTACATTGGAAGAGGAAGCTGTAGAGGTCAATGCAAAGGCATTGTGCCAGACTCTGGCAACCAGGGGAGTGCTGGATGGCGGAAGATCCTCCCGCAGGCTCCTGAGCCGCCCGGGAGCTGCTGGGCTGGGACAAAAGCAGGCCTGGGAGATTAACAGCAGAATTAAGGCATGGCTCGTTTGTGGATGGAAGGCGAAACTGGTTTATTTTCCAAAGGCTTTGTAGGTTTTTCTTAATCACCATATGTGGCTCTTTTCACTAAAACCATCTTTATTGGAATGGTGATTGTGTTTAGAGGAGTTTCAAGCAAACAGAGGGAAAATGAGGGAAAACATGGACAAGAAAGAGTTGCGTGTTCACACTTATACCTGCCTTGGTGTTTTCTCACAAAACTAAATTTCAAGCACTTTGATTTGATGAGATTCAATCCTATTATTTCCTCTCTGAACACAAGCAGATTGACTGCTTCAGGTTTAGATTGTTGACTACTGAGGAATAACTAAAACCAGCTAATGCTCAGGCCACGTTTGCTCTTTCAGAATATCTTAATTCAACGGGTGATTGTTGGTAGGTAGCACTGTCTAGGAAATTTTTGTTGGTGTGATGTATTTTACATCTGACCTTTTGGAAACTGAAAATAATTGACTCCATGAGGATTTGAATTTTTTTACTTTAAAACAACATGAACCTCTAACACTCAGCACTGCCCACAAACTGAAAAAATCCATGTTGTTTTTCCTTTTTTTTTTTAATGAGCAATAATTATTCAATCTGTGACTTTTTGCAGTTTGGCTGGAAGAAAGGCAACTTCCTTTCTGGGCTTCTTTTATTGTTTTTAAATTCTATCTGACTTGTAATCAACAACATCTTGGTAGAGAAAACATAAAAGGAGAAATTAAAAAAAAAAAAGTGTTTGGGAGGGAAGGACTCATATTTTGAAATGGAGCATATTGAGAGTGTAGACAGCTTCTTGGCTAGCTGTGATTTTTGAAGCATCTGAAATACCCCAGGGGCAGCAAAAGCTTCTTCCTGCTTCTGAAGGATTAGGAAAAAAAAAAAATTAAAAAAATTCCAGAGTGGGCAAGAGGAGAGACGTGTAATTGCACAAGGAGAGGTTTTAATTGTGAGATGAAGGCGCAGGACCTTTTTTGAAGCGCACAAATTGACTGTCTTCATGACAGCATTGCGTATCATTCTGTCAACTCCGGCTCGGGATGTGGTTGCTAGGCAGCGGCTCTTATGGACCCAGAGTGGCTCTGATTTGCCAGCCTTCTGCAGACACATGGTAAGGTCCTTCCCAGCCTATCATCTACAGGGACTTCTGCACGCCGGCTGCATACTGCTGAGCTTCTCCTACCTGCCTGTGAGCAGAAAAAGACACACTTAAATGAAACCCTCTTTTTTTTTTTTTTCTTTTTTTTTTTTTTTTTTTCGTTTTGTTCCAAATCCCCTTCCGGTGGTGTTTCCATAACTCCCCTTAAAAACCAAAGCAAAGCAAAGCAAAAACAAACAAACAAACAAACAAAAAAAGCCATGAAACGGAGACCGGAACAAGGAAAAGAGGTTAGTGGGTTAAGTGGTGTGTGTTTCCTGCGTTTGCAAAGGTGCCTACAGTGAGGAGGGCGGCTGTGATTCGGCCATTAGTTACAGATGGTGGCTGGAGGCTGGAGATTCCTGCAGCCAGAACACGGCTCTTGTGTCTTTTTTCCAGCAATGCCGACTTTAAACGGCTCAAAACCTGTATCCAGACGGCATAAAAAATAGTGGATTTGACCCTTAGCGTTGCTGCCAGCTGGGTCCTTTGCATATTTTAATGCAGAAATGCCTAGAAATGTGAACAAAAAGGAGTTAGTTTGCCAAACGAGGTTTCTGTCCCCCAGTCCTTGCAAAAATGGCATGAGTGGCAAGTAGGTAAAGAACATTCAGGAGGATTTGTAGGCAAATTAGATTTTTGAAAACTTTGCTCTTTGAAGCAATTTGTGTACAACTCTTGGTGCAGGTCGTGTCTCTCGAGCGGGGACGGAGAACATTAAACAGATCACCCCAGGGACTGGCAGGGGCATAAGAAATATTTCTGAACAGCCTCACTTTTAATGTTTTTCCATTCCTTAACACTGAAGGCTTTAGTTCCTCTTGTGTGAACAGCAAACTCAGACGGGGAGATTCGCGTTTTTCAGCAGAAACCTCGTTATATTCACGAGACAAATCACTGTACTAGAAATGCAGGAACTTAATTGGTGGAAGCAGCACTGCACACACAGTTAACCTCTGCAAATTAAGACGTGAAAAATACTGTTTCAGACTGATTCATTTTTGCCCTTCACTCTGCTTGCAGGTACTGTTTGATGAGTGTGAAAGGATGCTTCACTGATTTTCATATTGATTTTGGTGGCACTTCAGTGTGGTATCACGTTTTCCGTGGGGGGAAGGTAGGTGAACCTTATTTGATATTTGTTTTTATTTGTCTGTGCCTCTTACGGAGGGGAGGGGTTGCTTTCTCTCTTTTTTCTTCTTTTTTTCTTAGTCTATTTCAGCAGCTTTGCTGATACTGATACAGAGTTTGCTGAACTAGAAGGACATCACTCACCGTTATGAAACAAATGAGTGATTTATTTGAAATACCAGATGTGTTATTTGTGTTGGTGGTGCTTTTGCTGTGTGGTCCAGAAGTGTCTTGCAGCGAGATGTGGCTGTGTGTACCCTTGCTGGGTCAGAGTGCCCTCACAAGTCTCCTTCTGTAGCTAGAGCTTCTGTTCCTTTCAGAATTCCATGTTCCTGTAGTGTGCACAGGCGCAATGTGCCAGACCTGAAATATTACAGGATGCAGAAGAGTTAAAATACACCGTGTGCATGGCTGCATTCACCCCTTCCCTGGTTTAGGATGTTTTCCCTAATTGTAGTATGGACAGTGTATGGTGGGAACTGAAATGAATCTGTGGTGCAGGTGCTGTAGTCCAGTGAAGCAGAATCTCTGTAGCCCAGGGAAGCTGTAGGGCACCAACACACTGGTCTGACCTGCAGGTAAACCCCAGGCATCTTCTGAGTGAGATGTTTCTGGAAGAGAGGTGACAACTGACAGTTACCCAGCCACTTCCAGCACATGGACTAATTGCTGCTGCTGTCTGTGTGTGTGCCTCTGTGTACAACACCTGGAAAACCAGGGTTTTACGCAGGAAGCTGCTCATTTGTCTAACACGGGATAACCTTGGTGGAACCTCTCAGCTGTTTATTTTTGTTGACTGTTGCTAATAGTTAAAATTCTCGTTTTATTTTTAGATCTTCTGGCTGATTCCGCCTACTCTGCAGAACCTAGAACTTTATGAAGAATGGGTTCTCTCAGGAAAGCAAAGTGATATCTTTCTGGGAGACAGGGTGGAACGGTGCCAAAGAATTGAGCTGAAACAAGGCTACACGTTCTTCATTCCTTCAGGTATCGCTTGTTAACTAACTTCCTGGAATCACTGGGGGTGTGTTTGACCAACAGCTCTCTGTAAAGCAATTCTTCACACCTAAACCCCGTACTGACCTCCTTATTAGCTGTGGCAGAAGGAGGGCTAAGGACTGAATGCACTTAATTTTCCAGATATTAAGGCTTACGGAAAATGTGCTGTGAGGAATCTGTGCAGTGATCCCTTGTGCAGTACTGGGGGAGAGAGAACTTGGGCCCTGGGGGCTGTCAGTCCAGCACTCCTCCCCAGAGTTGTACTGACTGCTGTTGTAGGCTTGCTGGGGAAGATATTTTCCTCTTTTTGTGGTCTCTTCTGGCAGGTTTCACCTGCAGTTTTGTAATTGGCTTCTCTGCCTCTATCTGTACCCAGAGGTGGGTCTTGATTCCCTGATGGAACTCTAGGGAGATTCCAGTCCATGGAGGAGCAGGCACTGTGCTCCCTCAGGGTTGCTTCTTGGGGAAACAGTTTTACTGTTGTAACTCTTCAGATTTCTGTCGATGGAGATTGTGCTGAACCTGGAAATCTTCCAGCAGCCCAGCCACCCTCAGTTTTACACTCCTGCCCACCTCAGTAGCTGTGTTGCATGACCCAGGCTCGTCTTGCAAAGCCACCAAATAGTTGCTGCTTTGAAGGCTGGTGGCTTCAGCCCTTTCTGCTCCTGCCTAAATTGAATTAATGATGGTGGAAAGTGTAACACTCCTCATTTAAGGTGATATCAGACTTTGCTTTCCTTGACTGTTATGGGACCATAAGTTTGTTTATAATGGTTTAACCCATTGCCTCTGTCCAGTGGATCTTACAGGGAGATAAGTATAGGTAGACTTTCTACTTGAAAGAAAGATAGGTTGGTAGTTTTTCAGCTCTGTAATTAATTACTCTGTGGAGATAGGATTATAATTTTTTAGCCCTAGAGACAATGCAGGTCATGCAGAGACAGTGACAATGCTCTTCCCAGCTGGGGAGCATTGCTGGGATCAGTTGAAGGCCACAAATGTGCACATTTGTGAGTATTTGGTAAGAACCAGCCTGGGACTGACAGGCAGAATGACTTTGAGGGTGGAGGAGTTAATCCATTAAAGGAATTAGATCTTCCCTTGAAACAGGTCAGAATGTGCTGTTACTGTTTGAACTGGGTGTTTGAGTGTGGCTGTGCTGTTTGCTCAGATCCCATTACTGCATCTTTGTATTTTATCTTCATCCTCCTGTGAAAAGCCTCCTCCAAATAAGACTTTCTGCATGTCAGGTTAGTCATGCTCAGCAGCTGGAATACTGCAGGTTGTGGGAGCTTGGACAGGACACAGCTGTGACATGGTGGCTGACACAAAGTGATTCCAAATGGGTTTTTGACTGTAGTTTCTGTTTTCTTAGGAAAGCCTCAAGCACAGAAATGCCAGTACCTCAGACATTTTAGGCTCTGTGCCACATTTGAAAAGCATTTGTGAATAATTTCTCTCTAAGCACCTCATAGATTCAAGGGTTTTTGCTCTGCTGTATTTTGTTCAGAAAACTTACTTGCAAATCTCGTATTTATGTGAAAGAGCATCATTATTTTGGTCTCTGTTTTAAGAGTATGGAAATGCCTAATTAAAGGCTGTTCCAGGTCAGTGAATTGAGCACAGCTGTGTAAAACAGGTCAATTCCTATGACCTCTTTGCTCTGGTTTGTGCACATACCATGTTAGTTAATGTTTGGAAGTGTTTTTTATGTGCTTTAGAAGTGTTCACAGTGTTTAGGTTCTGTTTATTGGTGTCTGTAAAACCGGTGTGTCCCATATTTTCAGTTGAGCCTGATAAACTCTTGACCAGCCTCAACTCATCCACAAGGAAATACCTTCTAATTGCAGGTTTAGTCACAGGAAGTGGGGAGGAATTAGTGCTCAGCTGGACTGTGAATGGAAAACAGTTCAGCAAAGGGCTGAAGTATATCCTGCTCTGCTTCTGCTCTCAAGTAATTTTTGGGAGTGGTCCTCGAAATGATATTATACCATAGCAGTGTGAGGATGGAGTAGTTAGAGAAGACTGTAAGAAGGACCTGTGAGGGAGTGAGAGGTCACAGGCTCGTGGGAAATGGAAGGTTTCTCTGAGAATCTGGGATCAGCAGTAGATCCAGTAAATCCCTGAAACTACAAACCACTTGGCCAAGAATGGGAATCATTCTTACAGAAGGCATAATTACAGTGCTCACCAGGGCCTCGGGGTATTTTCCTCTCCATCACTGCCATCATCCTTTCAGCATTAAGTTTAAACCTGTGCTTCTAACCCTGCAAGGCTCTGAGAGGCACGATCTGAACTGTGGGATCAGGGAGGAATTGAGCCCAGTATTGTCAGCACATTGAGTTGTTATGGGCCAAGGTGCCTCTTGAAGCATTTGAGGAGTTCTTCCTAAATATGAGGAGGGGGAAATAAGCCGGGATTCTGAGGGGTACCGTGTGAGGGACCTCATCATGTAGTGCCCTGATGGCCCTCTAGGATGGCTCCACACGAGCCATGCAGCGTTACAAGTTCTCACCACACACTCTACTGGTTCCTACTGGTGAGTAAAGGATCATAACTCTGGTAAAGTCTGTGGCAAAGTGATAAAATCAACCAGGAGCCAGGCCTTTATCATTAATATAACGGGTGTCAGCCTAATTGTTGATTGAGAAATACACCATGTTGTGCCTTGCTGAGGTTTATGGCCAGATTAGATTCAAGGTGTTAGACCAGCTGAGGGTTCAAGAGGGCAGGAAGCCATGGTTGCTACCAGTGTCAGTGAAATCTGGTCAGGGTAACACATCTCACTCTGGGACAGTGGACAGTGGATGCTCCACGTCTGACTCACATTCCAGATAGAAGGGAAATGCTTTAAAGGGGCTGCTTTTCTTCAGGTGGAAACTGTGATGATCTGTAAGAGGAAAAGCAGCATCTCAGTGTTCAGTTACTGTCTCAAATTTTATCAGTCACAGTCAAATCTAGAGCTTGTCCAGTATTATTTGTGCTGTGACTTTCTTCTGCACCAAGTGATGGCTTGCAGGGAGAAGGTGTGAAGTGTTTGGAGTGTGTGGTGGTGGTGTTATGGAGAAGCAGTTTAGGCATCTCTCATCACCGTGCTAGGGACACACAGACCCATGGATAAACTTGGGTTTTCTCTCTTTTTGTGAAGACCAGTCTTGCTGATGTCCAAGGTGGTTGCCACACTGACCGTGGATACAAGTTGATTCCAGGGTTTGTGGGTTGGTCTCATGAAGTTTGCAAACATCCTGGTTTTGGTTCCTTTGGGAGGAGGCAGCTGATGCTACCAAGGGTTGTTCTAATCATCTTCTATTTCTTACAGCCCTTTTCTGAGCCTCTGCCAGTGGTCAGAGGCAGTGGGATCACGAGCAGGTGTGGGTTTGGGTTGACTCTGCTGATCTTAACGTAGGATTTTCAAAGATGTGGCTTTAAGTACATGAAAGTACATGGAAGAGATGAGATGTTGGACAGCTGTTGGATATTGTAGAAGACTCTTGCAGTGCTGATTTATTCAACATTCCTATGATCAAAATCCAGACAGGATAGCTGGCTGTCAGCTGGATGATGTTCCTTTCTGGTTCCTCCTCCAACTTCTTCCTCAGTTGCTGCAATTTTACAGCAGTTGTGTTTCACCTTGGAACTGGCAGCGTTCCAATGAGGAATAACTGTGTGGTTTACTTTAGTTTTCTTATGTTCTTTATACTGCACTTTGGGGCCTTTGGAATGGGAACATGCTGTTGTTGGAGTCTCTCTTAATTTCTCGAGAGCTGAAGGATGAGCCACAGTCTAACTAAATGCCCTCGCTGGTCCGTGGCGATGGTTGTGGTAACCTGAGAGTGCTCCACAGTTCTTATTTCCAGTCAAACGCAGAAATAATGACCTTTCTCAGATGAACGTTTTTGGGAAGGAAAGTGGACAGAAAGAGATGTTCTGTGTGGACTGCAGGGAGCTGTTTGCGAGGATTCAAAGTGTTTCAGATGCTGTCTCAGTGGATATCAGTGGGATTCTGCCTATTAGGAGTGTGTGGTCTTAGGTCACCTCTGCTGTGCCAGTGAGAGGTTGATGGATTATTGTGTGATGGGGCCAGAAGGTGGCACATAGTCTTTGTAGCAAGGAGAGTGACAGGCTATTAAAATCTGACTGGTAAATTTTGTGCAGGGTGTTGTGCTGGGGCTGCAGAGCTGCCTGGCTATTTCTGGTGGCTGTTCAGCTTTTCCCATCCTGTGAGCTTCCACTGACACTAATGGAAGCTCCATGCCTGGAACCTTAGTGAGGATCAAGTGATGAAGATCTGGAGAGGATCAAAGAGGAGAGAGTTTTTTTAAGGTGACAGGGTAATGTTGGATTTTTGGTTCTATACCCGGTGCAGTGCTCTACCTAATTCTTACAAATGGTTTAAGATTGAGAGTGCTGTATTACTTGTACTATTAGGCAAAATTAGTAGTTTTTTAACTTTAAAAATGTAAACATGATCTTTCCTTGATGTTTTGGGCTGTGGGCACTATTATGATGCAGTCATTCTTCTCTGGAGATGAGTGAAATAACGTTTCATTTACTGACAGTGCCCACTCTCAGGTTATCTCTTTAGTCACTTTTTATTTTTGAGGTGTACATATTTCATCTTTTCCGCCCTGAGTTGTTGTTGAATTGCAGGAAAATGTGTGTGACTTCTGTATCACAGAGGAAAATATCTGCTCAGTTACTAATGGAAACAGATTCACCATGGTTTTGGCTTGGAGCTCGTAGGCTGTTTGCCCCATAGCTTTGTAAGTTAATATTCTTTTTCATTATTCTCAGATGGATGATTGCATCCTTGAGTAGGAATTTGCAGCCCACTGAAATCTTCTAACAAGTTTGCAATGTTTAATAATAGTTGTTTTATAAAATTCAAACGATAATGAGATCATGTCTTTTAACTGTTCAGAAAAACGTTTGTTACTGTTAATTTTACCTTCTTGATTTACTAGAGATGATAACATCTAAATATTCAAGTATCTTAGGAGTGGTGGAATAATTCATAACTGTAAATCAGCTGAGAGCATTTCTGAGCCTCCTGAATAGAATTCCTGCTCAGTGTTGGCTTGGCTTCACAAACTAGGATTGTTTTGGGAAGGAAGGAGCACTTACTGATCACCAAGAACTGAAACAAGAAAACAGCAGCTTCAGAAAACCATAAGTGGATGGGCTTCTTGTTGAGGCTTGGCATGAGGGCTGTGGGCCGTGAGTGTGCAGTGTCTGCACTCCCAAATCCACTTCCCCCCTCTGGCTGAGCCTGGTGCTGGGGTGTGTGTGGAGAGCTCTGCTCCAGGGCAGCTCTAGCAGGAAGGACGGGCTTGTTCCACCTTCCCTCCCTCGTCACTGATAGCAGCACAGGCTGGTTTGAGGCTGCTCATCCACGAGCCACAGCTTTCTAGTTCATGGCTAGTCCTTGAAGCCACAGTGCACGTCTTTCATCTGCAGGATTTAATTGTAGCTTTAGCTGATGTTTAGCAGGTGCTTTTGTTTGGGGCTTTCAGCCAAAAAGTAACAATATCTTATTCCACTGACTTTTGACTTTTTCAGTCCTTAATCCATTTGTTCTGATATTGCTCCAATGATTCTTTTTGTTTTAGCATGAAGGCTAAAATTGAATTTGTGGCATTTTACTCTGTGCTGCTTTCCTTTTTTTTGTTTTTGAGAACGTTACAGTTTTTGAGACAATGACCAAGAGGTGAGGTGTTATCTCCCCTCAACACAGAGGGTTGTGCAGCAGTGCCAGGGTTTGTGCGAGCAGCACAAAGCAGTCACTGAGCAGAGAACTGAGGAACTCAGTGCAGAGGTGTCTGTGTTGGAGGCTCTGTGGTGAGGTGCTGCTGTGAGAGGTGGAACTCAGGCACACCTGAACAGACATGACAGGCTGTTCAGCACAGGGTGATGTGACCACACATGTCAACAGAGCTGTCAGTTCATCTGATGAAAAGCAATGGCACAGGTGAAGGTGAGGCAGGGGATGAGGTGGTGGGGATGATACCAAAGCAAACCCCTCGGCTGCTCTTTTGTCTGACACGTACATGCAGCTTTCTCCTGTTCTGGAGGTTTATCTTCCTCTTTAAAAACCTTGGCAGTTGGGGAGCTGAGGAGATGGGTGTTCTGCTTTGCAAATGGTCACAATGAACATTCATCCTGCTCAGTTTATTTCTGAGTCGTGCTGTATCTAAGCTGTGGGGATGGGTTGAATGTGCCATCCAAGCTCCTCTGTTCTCAGAGCTCATTTCCACAATATATTACCCTGATGGAAACTGTTTCCTGTTTTCTGCTCATCTCTGTTTCCTCCCACTTCGACTTTTCTGGTGCTGGCTCCCGGTTTTTCTCTGTACACAGCCTTGTTAATATTAGAACAGGAGATTTTAATGTTTGTTTTTTCCTTTGTAAAGCCTGTGCCAATCTTCCTGGGATTTTTCTGCCTTGTCAATTCTCCCATCATTTCTGTCTAACCTTGCCCATCCTGTCCTGTGTCCCTGGAATTCACCTCCTGGCACTTGTGCCTCTGCAGTTTCAATTATGCACGGACGTTCCTCAGGCAAGTGGAAGCTATTTCGGGATACAGTGTGACTGAAACACCCTGTACAGCTGAGTGGCCAAAATCTATTTTGTGTGCAGGTGACTCCTGTGACAGGACTGTGTCCTGGAGCTGGCAGAGGGGCTGTGAGCTGGATCCTGCCTGTGGGAGCACATGAACTGCTGGAGATCTGGGATTCCCCGGGACTGAGCTCTGTGCCCACAGGCATCGTCCATACCCATCTCTGAGCTGTGCCTGGAAATCATCCTATTCCATGCTTTGGCAGGGGTAGGAACTTGACTTAACAGGACTTTACAATTAATGATTTTGAGTTTGTTGCTTGGTCTCTGGTTTATTTTTATTTTCCCAGCTCTGGTGGATTTTAGGGCTGTGTTACTGCAGGGTCTTTTTATTGAGAACTGTGTCATTAAGAGCAGTGTTTTCAGTCTTGTTGTTAGAAATACTTGCATCTTGAAGGACCTTGTGTTTAGTTAGTTCAGAAGCTGTCAGTTGAAGGCACTAATTGTTTGTGAGATGTTTAGTCCTGTATTATCAATGCAGCCAGGGAATTAAAGATGTTATCCATGGAACCAGAGGTTGTCTCACATAATTCAAGAAAGACTTTCATTTTGCACCTGTACCAGCTCTAGGTAACAATAGATGTTCAAAACTATATTTGTGTTTGTTAATCTTTCTGCTGAGGGCTTGTCAGGGATGGAACAACATTTGTTGGAGCAGTGGCTCGAGCCAGTGATAGATCCTTTCACATTTCTCCCAGAATTATTTGGACTAGTGTCAAGAAAGTCTAGCAGTTATTAACACAAAGATCCTTGGCACCTGGTGGGGGCAGAGTCGAGAGGTCAGGGAAGGTGTGATGAGAGTGAAGCCCAGAG
Organism: Pyrocephalus nanus; assembly: GCA_038380795.1. Classification (NCBI taxonomy): domain Eukaryota; kingdom Metazoa; phylum Chordata; class Aves; order Passeriformes; family Tyrannidae; genus Pyrocephalus; species Pyrocephalus nanus. The sequence continues at coordinate 9,254,699 of CM076278.1, forward strand.
AGCAGGAGACAATGAAACCAACTGCACTCCAGGGTGACATTTTCACTGAGAAAATACAACTTGTAGGAGGAGGCCACTGTGTGATTGCAGTAGAAGCACCCACTCGAAGAACAACTGCACTGATGGGATTTCATTTTACTGGTTATAAAATGAAGGGATATCTCCTTTTAACCTTTCATACTGGACTAGAAACCCAGGTTTCTGCTGAGCTATGCCTTTTACTTATGTTGTAAATATTAGTTATCAAAATGTATCCTGAATGATGTTGATCATTCCATTAAAATAACTTGTTGCATCTGTCAGTTCCAGTGTGATTGGACATCGACTCCCGTGCTGAGAGAGCTGCAGTGGGAGGTGGTGCTGGGGGCTCTCCAGTGTTCTGATAACTGGCTGTTCCTGAGCTGTCTTCTGCCACCACTCACTTGTGTGGCCATGGACCAGTCATTGCACTTTTTCGAGCTTCATTTTGTTCATCTTTAAACCTGACAATTGAGGTGAATTGTCACACAGACCTACCCTGCGTTTCAGCACCGAGCCAATAAATTGCTTTGGGGACCCAGCAAGAGATTTGCTTCAGCACGTGGCTTCCATTCTTTCCCCCAGGCACAGAAATCTTTGATTACCCAGTGGAAGCAGTGGCTCCAACTTCTTTGACCTTGGATCTGCTTTCCTTCCCAAAGACTAGATCAGGAAGATAATTTATTTTTCTAGTAGCTTGCTCTTAGTACAGACAGTATGTGTTTCATGGGAGGTGCTGAACTCCTTCAGCTGTGAAGCTTTTATAGTGTTGACATGTGTAGTTGCCACCCTACCCTTACATGAAAACAAAAAAAAATTCCCTCTCTAGTTGGTCGTTCTTGATTTGGAAGTAACAAACAGGCTGGATCACTGTGAGTGACTCTGCAGCTGAAATGATCCTGACTGGAGCAGGAGAGATGCAATAATTCCATGAGCTGCCAGAGCCACGAGCCGCCTGCTGGTTTTATACTCGTCACGTGGAGCGTGTGGAATCAGACCTGGGAATCGACTGAGCCCCGGGACAGGTTACCCACAGGGGCTGTGGAGTCTCCATCCTAGGAGATCCCGAAGAGCCATCTGGACATAGTTCTGTGCAGCTGGCTCTGGGTGGTCCTGCTCAAGCAGGGGGCTGGACCTCCAGAGGTCCCTTCCAAACCTCTGCCACTCTGTGATTCTGAAATTCAGAAAAAGAATGCACCCAGAGGGATGGGCTTGTGTTTCCAGGGGGAAAATTCTAGTGCCGATTTTTTTTTTCTCCTTCCTATTTCTCTCCTACTGACATGCCCTTGAACGAAAGCCCCAGTCCTGCCATCTGCTGTGGACTTCTCAGGTAGAGCCTTGCAGGCCTTTATGGTCGAAAGATTGTTGTGGAGGAGCACTTTTGTGGCTGCTGGCTGGAGAACCCTCTAGGCTGAATGGCATTTCCCTGCTCCCTCACTGATTTGGAAGTGAAGGAAAGCTGCCACAGCTTTAATGGAAAGTACTGCACAGTCAGGAGAAAATTGACTGCCCCCCATGCTGCTTTGCTGTCTGCTGGTTTATAAATTGTAATGCTTTTCATTAAAAAAAAGAAGGGGGAAAAAAAGTGTCAGGTCTCTGTGGGTCCCAGATCATTAGCAGGATCAATTCCTTTTTCACTGCAGAGATCAGAGGCTACAGTCTTGCATAGCCAGAGCTTCAGCTCCTGACAGACCAAGCAAACAATGCAGAGGCAGAAGAGCTGGTGTGTGTGGCTGTCTGAATTGCTGTGCCTGGATTTTCGATGTGATAGAAGATTCTTTGGAGCCTGTGGAATGAATTCAGTCCCTTACAGGACTGGATCAGAACAGCCTTATCAGCTCCAGTAACAGAAATGTTAAATCCCTTATTTTGGGCTTTCCAGTCAAAAAGATTTCTCAGTTACTTCAGGAAGTTGATCACAGGAGGTGAAAGTTTCACCTCTCAGGGAGGGCTGGCAGTTTGACATTTTGGACACCTGAAGTTGTGAGTTCTGGTGCTGGTGTGAAGGAAGTTCGCTGTGCCTCAGTCCAGTTCCACAGCCCTTGGCCCCACCATGCTGCTGACATGGTTTGCAGCCCTGCTGGGGGTGCCAGGAGATACGTCTGAGAGCCTGAGTGTATCAAACAGACTGAATTTACTTCTTAGTCATGGATGTGGTTGAGTCATAAGCTTGAGTGTGCTCAGTAAACACTGTAACTGTTCGGTGAATAAATAGAAGAACCCGATTTACAGAGGGTTGTACGTCACAAGATGCCCTTCTGCTGTGACTGGCCCCGAAGTGGGGCTGTGAGCATCCCATTTAACCTTTCACTGCTTTACCCTCTCATCTCCTGCACAGTGGGGCTCAGGGGGTTGTTAAAATTTGATGATAAATTGCTCTGTAATGCTGAGTAGCACGAGGCATTCTCAGTTCTTTGCTTTCCCTCCCTAGGGTGGATACACGCGGTTTACACTCCAGTAGATTCTCTGGTGTTTGGTGGAAATATCCTGCATAGCTTTAATGTTCCCATGCAGCTTCGCATCTATGAGATTGAGGACAGAACAAGGGTAAGGACACTTGATTCTCTTTTTAACTGAGCAGTTCTTTGTGACTGTGATCTGTCATAGTCTCTCTCTCTCTCTCGTATTCCCTCCTGACAAACAACAACTGACGGGATCTCCGTGTCAGAGCCGTTGAAACAAGAGGTAAACACGAAGTAATGAGACTTTCAAAAATGTTGGTTTATTTTTAGGGAGATTTACTCATCTGTTTTTCCCCTACTTCCCGCAGATGTGTCCCTTCTGTGTCTTTTGTCTGCCTGTTAAACTTTCATAAAGCACCTTCCCTCTTGCACAAAAACACATTGCACTTCACATTGCATTCCTGGTACCAGGATTTCTGGTGACCCCCTGCTTATCATCCCTCTGTGCACTCCCAGGATAGCACAGCCTGGAGAACCAATGGCACTGGGATGGTTCTGCTGTCCACAGCTGAACTGACAAAGCTGCACAGAAATTGTGTGTGAAGCTGTGTCTGTGATTGGCAGGATTTGCTTCTCCAGTGACTCCATAATGTGCAAGATTTTCTTGGAACAAAGAGTCTGGGGTGGGACATTAATCTGAGCATTGTAATGTTCATGTGGCCATAGCATGGAAGGTTGGAGGTTACTGTGCCTCCTCTTTGTTGGGAGTGAAAATTTTATCCTTGGTTAGAAAACAGGGCACAGAGTCATCGTATCCTTTGCAGTTCCATAAAGCAGCAGAATCTGGAGGAAGTGCCACTGTTTTAGTGGGCTGTTAAAAAAGCTGTGCAAGGCCATTGTGGCATTCTGACCCCAAAATGGACCAGAGGCATGTGCAAATCCAGATGGGGACATTTTTTGGAGGCCTTGCACCGAGACAGTGCTGGTGAATCACTGGCACAGATGCCAGCTGTGGTGTTAATGGAGATTTGGGCTGGCAAAATGGCAGGAAATTGCAATTCTTCTTCACTAAAAAGTCTTAACACAGTGGACATCAGTGCAGTTCACTGTTGTGCACCTCTAAAGAGGGCACAGTTCTGGCTCCAAGTGGGCTTTCACCCCAAATTGCTTTCTTTGCAGTGAGAGCACATAGGCCTGAAACAAATAGGTGTTATTCTGAAGTACATCTCTGAGTCAGTGGGAGGAAGGGTGTCCTCCCTCCAGCCTCCCTGACTTTGCAGGGGGTAAGAGGCCTGGTAATCTTCACACTGCAAAACAGTGGTGGGAGCAGTTGGTTTCTTGGAGTGACTTTATTGAAGAAATATTAAGCAGAAAAATGGATTCTTAGTAGAAGAGACATGAAGACAAAAGCTGAAATTTAGGGGAATTAGAAGACAGGGAGAGCAGAGAGCAGAAGTAGAGACCAGAGTGGATTCAGCCTGGCTTTGAATAGGTGTTGTCCCAAAAAAGAGTATCGAGATCTAAGGAAAATGTAAAGGACCTGGACAGGGAAAGGTTACGGTGGCAGAAGCAGGAAGGGGCTCACTGTGGCCTGGCAGAGGTGCTGGGCACAGGGAGGTTTTCAGAGTGACTGTAAATAAGAACCAGCAATACCTGCTGGAAATACCCACTGCAGGTGTTCAGGGGAGGGTCTGTTGGTGCTGGGAAGGATGGGCACACAGGAAACTCAGATGGAATAGTCTGGGAGCAAGAATCAATGCCAAAAATTAGTTAATTCCATTGATGTCTGTGGGGAAGATGGGAAGGAAATGCTCTTTTTCCTGAAGTTGTATAACAGCTGACATTTTGTTCCCACAAGACCTGAGCAAGCCAAGATCCCACACTTTGGGTTGTAACTGCTCAGTTGTGCCTCATGTCAGGCCCCTCTCCTTGGGAAGTTGGGTGCAGCTTTGATCTTCGAAGCTTTTTACACCAGGAGGCAAAATTCCCTGTACAGTCAAATATTTTGGTAAATTTTAGGAACTTTCCAGCCAGGTCCACTTAAATGCCTCTTAAAATTTGCTGGCATCCTGATCCTGGGGGGGAGGTTCTGGGAGTTGGGTATCTGCACCTCTAAAATGTCCTGTCACAGGTTTTTTTGGAAAGGGATACTGCAACATTTGGAAATCCCAAATCAGACCTTTACCCTTGTGAATTTTAGTTTAGATTTTCTTTGAAGCCTGTGTAGTTCTTAATAATTTTCCTTGTAAAAATACTTCAAAAAAAGACCAATGAAAGCCAAAAGCCCAGAGGTTTCATGACTTCACAGAAGCAATGTTGGCACTTGGGTGTTGATGTGTGCTGGCAAACACGTTACACACAGCCTGTACCTGTGCTCAAAAACTTGTGTTCATAGGCAGGTGTATAATAACTGAGCTGTGTCAACAGCTGAAGAATAGCAAGAATTTCTGGCCAGAAACAAAATAGAAGCTGTTCATCTAAGGCAAACAGAAGTTTGATAAAAGAGGGGAAAATCAATACTGTTATTTAGAAATAATAACACCCTTCTCCCCCCCACCCCCCCCAAAAAAAAAAAGTCATGCAGGAATCTTGAGGGGGTTTCAAAACAGGATTCTGGTTTGTACTGCATTATTTGCTTTGCCAATCAAATTTTGTCATTTCTTTGCTGAAATAATTCCATTCAGCCACTGGCTGCTCTGGCAGACTCAGTACCACGCAGCTCACACGAATTTGCCGGTGTGAACGTTCTGCAAATGAGTTTCTCATCAGTATTGATCTTTCCATTGTGTATAGCACAGAAGTAAATTACATGATGTGATTGACAAAGTAATTTGCCACACTCAAATCAAAGTGTAATACAGGTGTGCTTCCCCTCTTCGTTTTGCACAGAGCAATTTTATGGAGGTTTCGCTGTGTTTAAACCTGCTGTGTAATGCTTAATCATCTTTGATTGCTGATATTCAAAGTGATTTTTATGCTAGGTGTAGTTATTGTCTTAGCAGCTCAGACAAGAATAAATACATGGTTGAAATGGTAATGCTGATTTACAGCCTGATAAAATTGCTTAGTTTATATACTTGTCATGCTTATTCTAGCTTAATTCCTCATACCCCTGGGAGACTTTTTAAGAGGCTTGTAGCCATTTAAAAATAGTTTTAAGGAGTAATAAAAAACGTGTCTATTGTCGGAAACAGCTCCTAATGTGCAATTGAGGTAAACAAATATTCTCCAGCCTTACAGTTCGTGGAGACTCTCATTTTGCAGCCTGGCTTTCCTGGAGGCCAATTAACAGGCAGTCAAACAGGCCAAGCTGTTCAGCTCTGCGAGCCCAGCTTGAGGAAGCGCAGAGCGGGGATTCATCCTTCGGCACAGGGGGGATTCAGCTCCGTGGTGCTGAAGAGGAGGAATGAGTCAAACTTCCTCCCAGCTCCTCTAAATGTAACTGCCTGCAAATATTTGAACATGAGCAGGGACAAGGGCGCTCCAAATCTATACGTAAGGTGGTCACTCACAGAGGATGGTGTTTGCTGTTCGTTGTGATTTCTGGAATGGAAGATAACAACATTTCAAGTGGATGGATTCATAATTTCGTAAATAATCATAAACTGTGCTTCAATATTGTGATTAGACTGATTAAACACAAGTGGAGTTTGTAATGATTTTAATGGGCATTGTGGAAGAGACTAATACTTCCTTCAGGAAAGCCTGTGTCTTTCTTGCTTAGGATTTTTTGTTTTGGTTTTGGAGGAGGATATAAGTCTCTAAAATAATTTCACTTTGAACTGAAGAAATGGATCATATTCCAGGGAGGATTTTTTCTTGCTGTACAGGAATAATTAAATTTTTTTTTTCAGTGGATTGTAAATTATTAATCACAGAAGTTAGAGCTGGAAATGCCTATTAGATGATCCAGTGTATTTCCCTGCTGGTGGGGAATTTAGTCCTCTGGCAGTGTCTGTATCAGATATTACACTTCAAACTCATCACAGAACATTTTTAATTTCTTTCCTTCTTTATTTTATTCCTCCCCCCCTCCCCATAAGGGTTCATTTGACTATGAATGTACAATGGAAAGAGGATGGACATGCACATAATGCAGTTCACATCCATTATAATTAATAAATGTCCAAGGATATCATAGAGAGCATGCTCTTCTATACTTTTCCATAAGGCAAACCTTAAAAGTTTTTAAAGCACTGTAAGAGTTGCTTTACTGGCAGAAGGCCCTGTAGATCTTTGCACCAGTATCTCTCTCTCTGCAGAAGCTCTTCCTTCTGAAGGTTGGTAAAAGCAGAGCCTTGTCGGGCAGCCCGTGGATTCCAGAGGCATGGAGGGATTTGCTGTGGGTTGGAACACTGATAGCGAGGCAATTAGGAACTCAAATTGAATATTAAAGATTGATATACATAATGGGAGCACTGCATGCATTACTGCCTTGTCTTTCACATTGAATTAACATTGGTAACAACTAAATTTGGTGAAGCTCAGAATCTTGTCAACAAATGTTGAGCAATGATGTCTTTAATATTCCCAGGCATGTGGCTGAAAACCTTTTGAAGGCTGAGGGGTGGAAGGCGGCTTCCTGTTTGTAAGTCAATTCTTTGCAAATTTTGTTTCCTGCAGTGCTCTCTTGGAAAAATTTGAGTTCCTTTATTAGCATATATTTTAGCATGGCTAATTTCCCCTGTGTTCCCTAATAGTGATAAGTGACTTGATCTCTTCTTTATGACAAATAACCAAACCAAAGGAAAAAATTTTCCCCGATGCAAAAAGGCCCTGGGGTTAAATGTTCTCACATTTAGGGGGTTGTTGTTGGTTGTTTGGGGATTTTTGTTTTTCCTTTTTTCCCTTCTTTTTTTTTTTTTTTTTTTTTTTATGTGTGTGCTTTGTACCAAACAGCCCAGGGAAGCGTTTGGAAAGGTGCAGCTTTGCTGGATGGATGATCCATAGCAACACACACAGACTTGCCAGCTGTGTTTGTGTTGAGTTGAAGAGAACTTTTGGGAATTGCCATGGAGTATTTAAATCCTACACTGTGATACATTTAGTGGGACAGGACAGCATATTTTCCCTCTGTTGCACTGCTAAAAGTGTTTGTGTTTCCTGTGAGCAGAGGCAAGTTCTTTGGCTGTCCACCTCGGGCACAGCTTTCAAATATGGGCATTCCAGTAAGTCACTGATCTGCTCAGGTGGATGCTTTGATCACCACACAGATGTTTGGACAGGGCTGAAGCTGAACTTCTGTGGTTCTTTTTAGACTTCAGGCTTTGGATGTTCTGAGGTGGTGTTTTGGTGTTTTGGTTTTGCTTTGTTTTTTGTAAGGTAATGCTCCTTTCTGGTGCAGTCCAGGTTTTCACTAAAGGTGGGTGCACAGCTCTGGGCTAGGGCAGAGTGAATGTGCAGGGAATGTTTTAAAGCAGCTCCTGTAATCCCAGGGCAGTGCATGTGAGCCTGCAAAATGCAGATTCCTGTGCCACCAGGGGAAAGAGGTGTACAGTGTAAGTACTAGTGCATGCAGGATGAGTGGCATCCATTTTTAACAAATCACAAGAAAAACACTCATCTTCCTGCGTTTTAGGAGCTTCCCAGATTCTTCTTTGGTACAGTGACCTCCCACAGATAGAAAACTATGTTGGAAAAGTAGGAAACCCACTTTGTTTTCTTTACAATCTGCAATACTCTCACAAATGCCTAGTGTTGGAGAATTAAGCTTTTTGTGTGAGTACAACAGGTCTGAGATGTAAGAAACAGTGCACAGCTTGACAGGGTCTTTTGTCAAAATCCTGCTTTTCTCTCCTTGTTCTGTTTGTGGCAAAACCTAACTTGTTATCAAAATACTCAATGTGAACCACAAAAGGGATTTTTACTTCAATGTGCAGTTATCAATAATCAAGAATTGATGTGTTCATTTGTTTAATCGAATTGTTGTGACGACCACAATTGCAAAAAAAAGGTATTTCCTGCTTGACTCATTTAGGTAATGTTGCCATTTTGATAAGAATCCTGTGCTAGTGTTCAGGGGATGGAAACCCCCGCCTTCACTTTGAGCTTTAGTGACTAACATCTGTATGTGACCACCCTGTGTTTATACAGCAGGTAAATAATTCCGTAGGGGCCATCCATCAGCCTCCTGATTTCACAAGAACACAAACCCTCTCCTCTCCCACCACCCCAAGAGGATACAAATTAGTGAACCAAGAAATGATGCTGTCATGGCAGGCAAGCAGGCTCGCTCCTCATTCCGTATGCTGGAGGCATTCAGCTCCCTGCTCCCACCCTCTCCCCTCCCCCTCCCGCACACTGTTTGTGCTCTTGATAACACGATGGCAATGATGGACTGGCCCTTGTGCTGCAAACTTCTCTCCCTTCCCCACGGGCTGACAGTGTTGCTCTTGCTTGCAGGTGCACGCCAAATTCCGGTATCCTTTCTACTATGAAATGTGCTGGTATGTTCTGGAGAGATACGTGTCCTGTGTGACCCAGCGCTGCCACCTCAGCAAAGAGTACCAGAAAGAATCAATGTTAATTGGTGAGTGAATCCTTTGAGTGCGTTTTCACCACTGGTGCTGCCACCTCGGGCTAGTTGCTGCTTTGGTTTCTGTAAAGCAGATTATAAACTGAACTGGAGAACTGCAGTAATTCTAATGAACTGTTTCTTTTATTTTTGGGGTGAGGAAGATTTTTGGCTCTTTAAGCCTTTCCAGGAAGTACCAGCCTACTTGGAGTCAGATTAGTTAAGCATTCCCTTAGAGAGCAGATCCTAGAAAAATAGTTTTTGGATGCGTTTGTTCCTTGGTTTCAGCAATGTTTGTGTTGAGATGATCTGCCAAACAGTTGAGGATTTACTGCCATGTTTGGCACAGTAGCTCAGTAGCCAGAAATGTGTGTATTGCAAATGTGCTCTGGTGGGTTGGATATTTAGTCCTTTTATAGAGTGTCTCCTCTGCAGAATGTGTTGTGGTCACTAAACCTGCCTTCTCTCTCCTCTCTTTTCCTTGAACTCTACTGTAATTCTCTCTGGTGACTGACTTCTAGTTGTGCAGAATAACAAACCCCAGAAAACACCTGCACAAATCTCCATGATCTATAACCCCAGTGCAGGGGGGTCGAAGAAGCCTTTACAACAAGAGCTGAAAAGGGACCAGAGCAGAGACAGATAGATGTGCCTGAAGCAGGAGGGCATTTCCTTGGCACTGATGTGAGCTTTGCATCAATGTGTGACAATTCCAGTTGTTGCCTTGCTGAACTGCCCTCTTTTTCCTCCCTTCCGTGGAACAAGGCCGTGGGCCATGCTGCCTCCCCGCTTTTAAGCACAGAATAGCTGAAAATAGCACAAGCACCAGCTAAATCTTAACTGATATGTGTTAAGTGTGGAGGAGGACTGAAGTATTTCTGTGCCTCCTGATCCCTGAGGTGCCACTTGAAGTGAACCTGGCATGGTTGGCACTGCCCTGAACACTGGGCAGAGAAGGGAAATGTTCACTTACGAGCATAATGCTTGGTAGAAGGGACTGAAGAAGTTATGGGCAGATGTCACCCTCCAGGGAGTTTTACTGACCAAGAATAACTGGAGGAAGTTTAATAGTCTGTGTGGATAGGCCAGGGAAATTTCTTGGGGTCGCTGGGAATTTGAGTGCTTCACATTTAACTCTGTGAGACCTTGCTCAAGAAGGGTTAGTTAGGCAGGAACTCTGTGTGGAGGAATTTTTCTCATAAGATCATCTTAGAGGAAAGGAGGAATTAGCCCTTCGGATCAGCTGAAGCAGTGACAAAAGTCTGATAACTGCTTTCATTGGAAAATAAGGAACAATCTCCTGTTGTCTAAAGCACTGGCACAAAAAGAGGCCGGTCCTGCAGGCAGGGCAGGGGTGCCAGAGCAGCGAGGTGTAATTTCAGAACAAACGGGATGTGGAGAGTGGATGGTTCAGGATATTGAGATGGGACCTTTTCCAGCTGAATCACCAGCCTGAGTTTCAGCCCAGCTCTGTAATTACTGATAATGGTTTGGTGATCCCCTCGAAATGTGCCTCAGTCCAGTCAGGAGCTGAGAGATATCCCAATCCTATAAAAGCTCATCTGGAGCTATGGATGTCCAGTGTCTGGAGGGAACAAGATTGTTTTGCATGACCAAAGAGTCCTGGTAAATCTCTGGCACTGACATCTAGGACCTTTCTCTCCAGGACAGACAGATGAATACCTTTGTTTTGTCAGAAACTTGGGTTCTTTTTATTTCTTGGAAGAATCTTAACCTTAAAATAATTATTGAACTGAGGTTGTGACCAGATCTAATATACCTACTGGATCTTTCACTTTGGCATTTGTCATATTCAAAGGAGTAAAGGTATATTATTTACCTTCACAAAGCTGCACTGCTTTGTTCTGCATGAGTAACACTGTTTCCAATACCTGCTTGTCTTTTAACTGGTCTGTGTCCAGGCTCTTGTCTCAAGTAAATCTCTATGAACTGTAATCCTTGAGTTAAACTGTTTTGTTCTGTGGTGTCTGTATCTTAATATTCACCTGCTGAGGGATAGGATATCCAAATGAGGTCAGTGTTCCAAACCCTGCCTCTTTGTTTTTAAGCTTTTCTTCAGAGCTGTTAAGGTCCTTAAATTGTCTCTTCCTTAGGGACTTCTCTATCTGCAAGCAATTTCTTGATTTCCCGTGAGGAAGTATCCCTTGATGAAGAATTTCCCATTATTCTCCTTAAAGAGTAATGAAGCAAAGTACTTAACTTCCCTCAAACCTCTCAGTAGATTTAATTGTCTTCTGTCCCTCTTGCTTTAAGAAAAAAAATTCTTCACATCCTTGTATTCATTTTCAAAAATTTCCCTTGATGGTCCTAATGTTTCTCCTACTTCGTAAAAATAATTTCCTTGACACAATTTGTTCTAAATGTCCACTTTCTACCTTTCCTTTTGGGTGCTAGAAGTGGCTATTTTTCACCCTTGAGTTGTGCTGCTTTCTTTTCTCACGTAGCTTCTGGATCTCAGAAGCTGAGCAGCTGATTCTGAGTTGAGGAGGACATGGAGCAGACAGAGTGCAGGGATGCTGCCCATGGTCTCTGGGATTCACCAGGGACTAGTTTGCATGGAATTGGTAGAGATTCTCTTCTCCTGCTTAAAAAAAAAATCACTGTGTTGATAAAGAACATCTTTGGAGAACACAGAAAGTTCATCAGCAGCTGCGTTGTAAGGATATCTTTAGACCTTTCCTACTGTGTTTTTATTACAGAGCATTAATTTGCTTTGACGTGAAGGTTGGTGAATTCAGAGTGACTCTTCCAAGTCGTTGCCTACTCATGAAAATGTGTTGCTGTGATTGTGCTGTGATACCTCTGTCCCCAAATTTGTATGCTACTGTAGCAATTTATATTGCTCTCTGTGTTTCTGGTTTCTAAATGTCTCCACTCACAAAACTTCAGACTGGGGAAAAAAATCCCCACCTCTGTGGAGGCAGGGCTGAAACCCTGAGTCTTCCCACTCCCTAAATAAAAACGTAAGTCCAACTCTAAATGAGCTGGAGGACAACGGCCGTGGCTTCCTTCCCCATTCTCCAGGCCCAGGATGAATTTTCAGTTAGTGTGTGAGGCTGTTCTTTTTCAGATCTCTCCCAGAAGGGCAAACACTCAGGGGAATGTCGACATGACAGCAATCACAGGCTGCTGCAAAAGCACACCATCTCTCTCTCTTTTTTCTTTTCCTTGTCCCTCTCAACTGTGACATTTGTCCTGCCAGCTGAAATCAGAAGGGACCCTATTTGGGTTTTGAACATGCGCTGTTTCGGGGTGGATATGTCTTCATTATTTTTACTCTTATCATGAATGAGTCTGTGCTGGATGTTTTCAACCACAATTGACCTTCAGTGAGATACAGATCTTGAGAGTGAGCTGACAAAGAGTAATTGGGAGAAGATCCTGGGCTATCAGAGACATGATTTCTCTGTAGCCTGCAGCTTTTAAGATTCCCATTGCTAAAATTTTAACAGGGTGCCTCTAACTGTATATTAAGCCTGATGGATATAGAAAATATGCCCTCTGGCACAGTGAAGGAGCCATGTCTTTTTTTTTCCCCCCCCTTCCTCTTCTCAGGGGATAGAATAGATTTGCTTATGATAGACAGGTACTAGAGTACATTGAGTGATTCCTGTGTGGGGTGCTCCATGCAGTGATACATTTCCAGTATGCTCAGGGTTTTTTCTGCTAATGAAAATGTCATTGCTGTCTTTAGCAGACTGATAGCAACTGCTGCTCCCAAGTCACAGTGTCAGGGATTGGAGCTGGGAATGGCAGGGTAGATATTACACACTGGACTGTTCTAAAGAGTTCAGGAAGATTTCATAATTATACCTCACCCCCATCCCTTTCTTTTAAGTACTGTAATACAGCAAGTTGTTTTTCAGCAAGGAAAGAAACTGTGTATAATTATTCTTCTTGTACAAGTGTGGGGAAAGTTAAGTGATTTGCCCAGAACCACAGGGAAGTGAACTGCTATAGAAAAAAAAAGATATTTCTAACTCTCTGTCCTGTGGTCAAGCCTGTGCCGCTCCTCCTCTTCACTGAGCCAGATCACTGACTGGTTTGTATGAGCTGGTTTTATTTGCTTCGAGATGAAGGGGGTGAAGGTCTTTTTGCACTAAGGTATGTGGGAGCCCAGACTGGATAACCCTTTGGAAACTGGGGTTCTGAACTGGTACTGGCTCGTGCATTTACTCAGAAGAAGAAACCACAGCTGAACTTCACGGGAGGGATTTGATAAACCAAAAACATCCAAGTCAGTGAAACCCTGGTAATACAGTGCTTAAAATACACTTCTCAACAAAGTAAATGCAGATTATGCTTATGCAGGGCCCCAGCTCACAGCACAGTAACTCTGTCAGACAGTGTTTTCATTGAAATGAATAAATAAAAATTGTGGCATGTTACATTACAACAAAACACTTGAAAACACAAAATTGAATCTCCCTCACCTTGAAGTTCTCCTTCCATTATTGATTCCCTTGGTGCCTTCTTTTTTTTTTTTTTTTTTAGATTAGCAGCAGTAGCAGACAGTTGTGCTTTGAAAGCAGCCTGCTCTTAATCTGCTGGTGCACCAGCACTGTAATCCCCTGGTGCTCCAGAATAGCCTGGTACACTCCAGGTTAACAGCAAGCCCTGTCCCCAGAGGTGAAATCAGCCAAGGCATCAGGTAGCTGCCAGGCTGGCAGAGAGCAGGGCACTGGCTCGTTCTGGGGCTGGATTGGAGTGGTCTGTGTGTGCCCATCCCCAGGTGTAGCTGGCACAGCAGGGCTGCCTCGTGCAGACAGCCGGTGGCAGGGAAGCGGTGGCAGCTGGCAGGATGGAATTGCAGGCCCCCCTCCGTGGGCTGGCTTCTCATGGGAATCGGCCCCCAGTATGCCGTGGTGTTCCCTCCTCTCCTGCCTTTTGTTTCCACAGATTAGAGCAAGAGACAAAAAGTGGAGATCTCTCTTGAAAGCCGTTTTCTCGTAGCGCCAGAGCATTGCTTGGGAGTAAATTATTCACACCTCCATAACGTGATCTCCCTCGCTTTCTTTAGGCCTTATTTATGCTCGTGATTTGCCCCAGTTACAGCCATTAGTTCCTGTTCAGCAGAGCCACAGCACAGGAGGACAGAAACATGATTTTCTTTGTGCAGATTTATACCAATTTCTGTTAATGGCACTGTCCTGTTAGCAGAGGGTTGTGTATCTGCTTTCACCCTCTCCTGTTTGGTGCCAGATCATGGCATTTTCTCCCGTCTAGGCTGGGCTTTGTGCTTCAGTCAGCTGTAAAACAGCTCACCAAGGCAGTGTGGCTTAGAGAAGGGGCTCCAGCCCTGGATCCGAGAGCCTGGATTCTGATTCCTGGTTTTTCCCTAGATTTGATGTGTGACAATGAGCAAATCGTGCTTTCTCCCAAGCATCTGTTTCCTCAGTTGTAAAATGGGAGAATGACATAAGCTGATTATGTAGCCTTTGAGGTGGGTCCGTGTGCTTGCTACTGTGGACAAAAGAGAAAACAGTGTGAAATAAAAGTTGGATAACAGAGTGGGTTTTAAATGTTCTGGTTAAGATATTTTCTAATCCTGTTTATTTTTCTAAGAGAAGCATGGGGGTGTATTAGCACAGAGCAGAGAGGAGGAGCTGCTTTGGAGTGTTGATGCCACCACCTTGGCACACAAAATAATCTGTTCTGTACTTCGTGAGGAGGCTCTTTTGGAGGGTTGCAGGGAGGAAGTTCCCCTGCCCTGTGGATGGAGCTGGATTGGGCTGCAGTCAGCCTTGCTGGTAGCTGGGCTTTTCTGTGACTGCCATTTCAGCTTAAACTTGCCTTTCAGGAGTCATTTTGGGGCCGTTTTGGTTTTGAGGAGAAATGCAAATGTGAAGTGGCCAGCTCGGATCTCTGGGGCAGCAGCAGCACACGGAGCTGGCCTGGCCTTGCAGGGTCTTGATTTGCAGCTGCAGAGCTGAGCAGCCAGGCAGGCTGGGCAGACTGCCCTCAGACACCCTGCCTGTTGCATCCCTGGTACCCAGTTGACAAATAACATGTATGTTTTGTAACGTGATGGTACCGACTCTGCACGAGACAAGGAGTTCTGTGTGATCAGAGAGCTTCCAGCTCGGAACTGGGCTCCAGCATTTGTTTTGAACCTCCCTGTTAAACTACCGGATGCTGAGCTTTCTCGTTAATGTCCAGTTAATCCTTCCTTAAGCGTGATTCACATTGCCCTAATCCAAAGCTACTGCACTGCAGAGCGTGGAAGCTGTGAAAGGAACTTTTCATTAATTGTTCTCTCACTCTTTCTGTGTGACTTCTGTTTCCTTCGCAGAGTGTTTTCGTTTGCAGCTTGATCTCGTACCCATTTCAGCCAGTAATAAAATTCACGTTGGCTTAACTGGGTGTTGCCAGTGTTAACTGTATTTTCCACAGAAATTCCTGCTGTTGCTAGCCTGCGTTCAGTGTTGTTCACTTAGTGGGGGAAATTGTGCCTAATAAATAAGAAAAGATGTGTGCTTGAGGGAACTGTGGCCACGAGTTCCTTACATTGCTTTCACTGCTTGATTACACAGAGTTGGGTAACAATTAGGATTCTTAGGGGGAAATTAAGATTAATAGTACTTTAGACTCAGAAACTTGCCTTTAAATTTTCCTGAGAAGTACCTACAATGTATCAGGGATGGCATTAAGCAAACCAGTGGCACGTAATTGTGACAGTCTTAGTGTGTTTTGTCTCGTTGTCTGTAAAATAAGCGCAATTGAAACCCTGTCTCAGAAGAGCGATGAGTATTCATGCACTAACAACTGGGGGGTTCTTGTTTTATCAACAGTTAGTTCCTTGCAGAGAGGAAGAGTATTGAGGAGTTGATTTTGTGCTGTGCAGGGTTCCTGGAAGAATGATGATGTACAGCCTTTTAACGTGCTCTCTCCCATCATTTCCCCCTCCTCCTTCTGTGCTCGCTCTCCTCTTAAAGCTGCAAAGCTGCCGAATCTGGTCTCTTTCGGATTTGTGGGAAAATTAATTGTGTGTGACTTAAGAGCTCTGCCTACTCTTAATTGAAGGCATAGAGGACTGAAGCTTTGAAGAAAGCATAATTTTTCCCTAAATGTTTCCCAGTCATTTGAACTGAGTAGATGTTAATGAAAACCAGCATTAAAACAGACAAACAAACACATCCCCCCCAAGAAAAAAAAATAAAAATCAGCTGAATAAAGCCCATTCCTGTCACATACTCACTAGACCATTCTCCAGTGCCCTTTGAAATAGGCAGCACCTGACCCCAGTGGTACAGAAGTGTTTCAGCTGTGAGTTACAGTGGGTAAAAAACTCAGCATTCTTTTTTCCAACTTTCAGATGCAAAAAGAAAACGCAGCATAGACAGCTATTCATCAGATTCGTGGTTAGACATGGATGAAGAATCTTGTGATGCCCATCTCCAGGAGGAGAAGGATGACAGCTTGGATAAGAACTCCAAATCCTTGGTGGATGGCTCCTCCTCACCCAACAGCACACACTCGGAAGGGAAGGAGGCTGCAGGAAGGAAACAAAAAGCCACGGTGATGAGGTACCTAAAAAGGACTTTGTCCAATGAGTCAGACGACAGCGTAAAATCAACGACCCCCACGGACTATCCCAAAACACCCACGGGGTCCCCAGCTACAGAAGTATCAACCAAATGGACTCACCTCACAGAATTTGAACTGAAGGGTTTAAAAGCCCTGGTGGAAAAGCTTGAATCTCTCCCAGAGAACAAGAAGTGTGTTCCGGAAGGCATCGAAGACCCGCAGGCTCTCCTAGAGGACATGAAGGTGGGTGTCATGGCTTGCTGAGCCACACAAACTCTCTTCTGTGGGCACAGGAGGCAGCAGGAGAGCAGAAAGCAAAGTTCTGCCTCAGAGGGGTGGCAGCTGGTGCGTGGTGACCAGCTCCTGTCAGGCTGCTGTGCCACGGAGAGGGAAATCCTCCCTCTCCCCAAAGCTGTCTGCTCCAGGAGGTGGCTGCCAGTCCTTTCTGAGTGTCAGAGCAGTGGCCAGAAGTTTAAATCCTCTCATAGTTCAGCACTTGTTGTGTCCCATGTGTAAATATTATACCTCAAAAAGTCTGTTTATCATTATAGTCATAATCTGCCCTCTTTGGTCTACTGTGTTCCTGGCTTACACCTCGTTAGCTGACACATGCACAGTGTAAATACTTGATTGCAGTGTAGAAGAATGATTGTCTAACACTCCCTGTTGCCTTTTTTTTACTTTCACCTTTTTCATTTTCCTTTCCTCCATTGCCCTCTATAGGTTGATAATTATTCTCCACTGGTACAATATACAGCTTTTGGAGATGGTGTGAGGAGGGAGTGCTCACTAGTGACACAACTTCCCTTTACATTGTAGTCTGGGTACAGTAGGGGTCTTCAGCTACATATTTTCTGTACAGAAATGCTCTGTGAGACACAGTCTGAGGGGGAAAATACATGTTTATGTGGTAAATGGGAAGCTTGTACTTTTTTAGTGCAAGTAGTGTAACAGCTGCTTAGAAAGGCTCAAAGCCAGTTAGAGAAAGCTGAACATGTGCAGTGAAACCATATTCCATGGTCTTGGAGCTTGGAAATGTGATACATGGCACTCACTTTGGGAAGCCACAAAAGCTCAGAAACTATCTTCTTGTCAGCTCAGCCACTTTGTATGTGAAAGTGGACACACGTGCCCAAAGTTGTGGCAGTGGATTCACTGGCTTGCTTTGAGATCGGTCACCTTCTGACAGGAAATCAAAATTAAGCTTTGAGACCAGGAGTTGAGTTTGTGGTGGAGCAGAAAGAGTGGTAGTGTTGCTTCTCCAGGCTTAATGCACAGACCAATTTTCATTTAAAAATAAGTGAAATCCAGGGAGGGATAGAACACATAATAACTGGTGCAGATGTTCAGTGTGCTCCTGCTCCCTCTTTTGATGACATACTCCAGTGTGCTGAGACATCTTCCTAGAGCACAGCAAGGTACCATATGGGAATCTGGTTTAAAGCTCCGTGTGGGAGTATCTGTTTTCTTACTCCTCTCCAGAGCAGTGGATTCACTGACTACAGAAATGGAGAACTGCAAATGGACATTTAAAGAAAAGGCCCATATCACCTTTTGGGTGATACTGTGCTTTAGCTGGCATAAGTGGGCACCTGCCAGTTTATTCTGTGCATCTTGCAGAGTTACAGCCTTGATGTTCCATCTCCTTTGATAGCTTCCTGCTTCTAAACTTTCTCCCCTTGCCAGCGCACACTGTAACCATCAGGATGTATCCCAACATCTGGATACTGATGGTTCCCTGCTGGTTAAAGAGCCCATCTAAACACCGTGAATGCTGCAGAATTGTTTTCCCTGGAACCACCTCTGTGTGTTTGGCGGGTCTGTGACAGATCAGTCAGAGTGAGACCTTTCTAAAACCTTCTTAACTCAAACATCTTCTTGAACAGTGTCTAAAGAACGGTTAAAGAACTTTCTTACCCATCTTTTTACAATATTGGCCCACATTTAAGGCAGCCCCTGAGCTGAACACGGGGGTTCCCAGGGACCCTCATCCCATGCTTCACACGTGGTAATGGATGAGCTGCTGTTATCACAGGGAGGGAACTGGGATGCAAAGAGATCAGGATAAAAGCGACCATAATTCTGGCTACTGGCTTTACAGGCCAGGGATGGGATTTTCAGAAAAGTGAGTGTTATTTAACAATGATACCTGCAAAAGATAAGTGTAATTACAGTGCAACTGTAATTGCTTAACGTTTCTGCAGAGAAGTGCTGATCTTTAGCATCCAGATCCCAAGCCAGGCGTGAGGAAGAGCAGGAACACACAATTCATGACTGCCTGTGGAAACCTGATTTAAAAGATTTTGCCCTGTGCCACATAGAGACATAATGGCAGAGGAAGAAATACAGTCCATTTTTCCAGAATGGCATTCATCTCCTTGACCACTCAATCATGTTCCCTCTTACTTTGCTACTAGTTTTCCAAGCTGTACAGATAATAACGAGGGGGTTTTGCTGATAGCATCAGCCGTGGAGTGAGCAAAAGCCTGGCCCCTTTACCTCACCCTGATGAATATCCAGAGCATCAGTCATCTGTGGGACTGAGTGGAGGTAGGAATCCTGCAGAGGCTGTGCAGATGAGCCATGCTGGGACTGTATTCGGCTGTACCCACAAGGTTTATTTCATGGGCAACCCAACTTTCGGGCATGTGATGTATTAATAATGCATCCTATTAAGAGTACCCTTTTAGTGCACCCATTTGAGAGTTATTTTTAACAAATGCATAGCAAGAACATGCTCTGACAAAGTCTGAAAGCTCTTGGTCTGCTTGGAAACTCTTAAACAAGTTTCTTCCTGAAGAAAATAAATCTATGTTTATTGTAGCACTTTTATTTCTTAATGAAATACACTCAGGAACTTTTCTGTATGACATTCAAGTCTGTCTTAGTGCTTCAGGAAGATAATTAATGTTTTCAGAAAACAGGATATGGGTAGTTAAACTGGAGAAAGGAAACTATTTTATTCAGTGATGTGAAATTTCACAGAACTAATCAGGATAGCTCACAAAGAATCCACGCTTTGTCAGCTGAGCCAGAATATAGTAAAGGATGGGTGACTGGATTACTGCTCTTAGTGGTAAATACAACTACAGCTATTTAATGTCAAGTAGGGGAGACTTTTTTGCAGGAAAGTAATTTATTTTCCTTATGAGAAGGGAGACTGAAAACTAAACTAAGCCTGTGTAAATTCCTTGCACATCATCTGAGCTCCAAACTAACTGCAGCTGTCTGGTGGGGACACAGCAATCCAGAAGTGCCAACTGCTGCCTCTGCAGATTGAGAACCCATTTATCACCGTGATCGATGGAGTGCAGCAGCACCAGGGAGCCTTCTGGGCAGAGAGTAACAGCCTGACTTGGGGAGCAGGTCAGTCCTTCCCTCAGCTCAAACTAGGAATGAAATCCCTGCTGGCACTGCATCGCCTGAGTCCTGCATTAGGCACCTCAGGATCTCCACAGAGATTCCCAAAGCAGTGTTCACTCCATGGCCGATGCATCCGAGCGATCGGCCGAGGAGTGCAACGCTCTGTATCCAGGTGTCTGTGGAGCCACTGTGTGAGCAGGAGTGTGAGGGGAAGGGGTTGTACAGGTGAAGATTCCCTCCCTGGGAGCGCTCAGCTGACCCAGCTGCAGAGGGACAGAGGGCCTGGCACTGCAGCTGTGGGCAGGGTGAGCAGCCAGAGGTCACTGGTGCCGTTGTCCTCACGGCCTTGCTGGTGCTGTTACAGCTGGAGGCACGTGCAGCCTCAGTCACACCTTGTTTGCCAAATATACGTGCCCTGAAATGAAGTATAAATACTGCAACAACTCCAGCTCCCAGATTAAAAATTAAATCTCAGGTGACCTGTTAGAAAAGTACCTACTGAGGTGCTTTTGAGTAGGATGAGAAAGAGAGGCAGGAAAAAAAGTCACTGAGAGGTAATTGTACTCAGATGGTGGCCTGGGGGATTGGAAGAGTTTCATCATGTGGCTTCTCCACTTCATATTTAGCTACCAGCCAGAATTTCAGTCTACCAAAGATGCAGCTGGGGTGGGCTTAGGCATGGAGAAGAGACTGGAGAGGTAACCATCGTACTCCTTGGTGCAGTTTGCACCCCACATCACAGGGCAGGTAAGGCTGAGCAGCCCTTTGATCGTGGCAGTGTGCAGCCCACACTGCACACCCTGCCAGGGATCCCTGCCCGTGTGCAGCCTCTGATTTCCGCACACAACGTTTCTGTGTTTTGCCAGCAGGATGGGAATTCCTTTGTGCTTGTTGGGGAACGGGATTGTGAGATCTGCCTCCTAATAATGCCACAGACCTTCCCCACTTCAAAGCAAAAATGCTGCCCTTCTCCAGCAGGGCCTGTGGAAGTCCATTAGGGCAGAAGAAACTCAGTTTGAAGAACAGAGTTTGTCAAATATCTGCAACTCCTTGGCAGCAGGAGAAGATTCTTGTGCAAGACAGATGATATCTACTGAAATATGTTCTTACTTTTTCTTGCCAAGAAATCTTACCCCCTTCTCATTCTGATGACAGGAAAAAAACTCCCTCTACTGAATGCATTTCAGGGGAGTCGTTCCTTGCTGTGCTTTTGAAATTAATGGCTAAGCTGAATTCTTACATAGTTAATCAGCTTCTTTCCTCCATACCTGCTGTTGTCACCACAGCCCTCAAGTGTAATGAATCGGGCTGCCTTGTGCTGGAGGAGCATCATGTTGTTTCTCTAACTGAAGCCCCATGGCTTTTCTTTATCTTCTTCTTTTTCCCCTTGTTTTTAAGCAGGTGAACAAAAATCTGCCTCCTCCAGCCTGTTGTGCTCTGGCACTTGACGCTCCAGTCAGTGCAACTGTGGCTCTGCTGCGCAGACAGCCGTTGTTTTCAGCTGCCTGAGATGATAAGCTGCCATAGTTTTACATTTCTCCTTGGATAATATTTTCACGTGATACATATGATAACAAGAAACCTTCATTACCTTGCCAAGTTCTTGGAATATACTCTGCTTTCTATTGAACTCCGAGTCTCTGACAGTCGTCGGTGGAAACGCTAAGGATTTCTGTCTTACAGGCTTTCAGATCTAGGAGTAGCAAAATCAAAAGGGAATTAATTTGTCCTTTGTTTATATGGCTCTCAAGCGCTGCCTTGTTCTGGAGATTTTTGGTTTTGCAATGAGATTACAAAATCCTCTCTGTTTTTAGGATGGAAAACTAGCTTTCAGAATGTGGTCACAGTTCAGTTAATGCAGTGATCCCTCTCAAAATAAAAGTGGAGAAAAGAGGTGCTCACTTAAGCCCCCGGAGTTAATGTGCCAATGATTAGTCCACAGGTGAGGGTTGTTGGGTGTGTCACTGGAGGAGCACACGGCTGCAGGTACAACACAGGCTCTGCATCACAACCAGGGCTGGGCAAGCTGGGTTTTACTCCTGACCTTTGCAAACCCCTGAGTGCAGCCGCAGCCCGGGCTGATAACCTGGAATTGTCCTGGTATTGCTGATTTTGGTGCTGCTGATGGTGCTGCTTTCGGCCTGACCGGTGTCCAGAACAGCCCTCCTGGGGTGCTGTGTCTGGGGGAGCAGTGCTGTGCTGGTGCTGTGCTGTTCATTAGGAACACAGCTCTCGTTTAGGCACAGGCTGGGGAATTGGGCTGAGTGTGACAGGTTGTCTGAGCTCCAGGGAGAAAGGCAGCCCCAGGGACACTCATCCAAACGCGGGCTCTTGGGGGCTGGAACATGCCATCGTACCCCGGGCTTTAGCTGGATGATTACAGATGAATTCAAGTGCACTTCCTATTAAAACAATTACTGTATTTTAAGCTCTTTTTGTATAGTGTGTGAAATTTCTAATTACTAGAGCTCTGCACTGGGGACTGACAGAGCCTGGTGCCTGTTGTTGGCTAATTAAGCTTTTTTCATGTACTTGGGAGTAGCACCATTGAACTTCATTGGGGTTATCTCCTAAATATTCTGTTGAGGTAATTTCCAACCTGCAGTTCTTGCTTGTTCTATTGGAGCATTTTTTTTTTCCTTTGCCTTTAACCTGTTAGTGCTGATTGGGGCTCCAGTTTTCAGCAGCACAGCAGAATCCTCCTTTCTGTTTTCATTTCTTCTTTTTTTCAGCCACCAAATGAAGAGCTGGGTAGTTAAGTTAGTGAGCACGTAGGGAGTCATGGGAAGTGAGCATGGACTGTTCCCAGCTGCACAACTGAGTACACTTAAACAGAGTGTTTTACCACCTCTGTGTTGAGTTACTGGTCATGGGAGTGATTCACAGTGGGAGCTGTGTCAGCCAGTGCAGCCCACTCACGAGATTTCTAGAACAGTGCAGCAAAGCAAAAGGGTTTGGTGGGGGTGGAGGGGAGGGCAGACCAATCCTTTTTCCCTTAATACTGCACTGTCTGGAGTCAGATCCTTTCCCAGTGAACACTCAGGAACCTGAATGCCTCAGCTGATCACATAAAGGGAAGGAAGGGCTTCGGGAATGACGGTGATCTTGGATTGTCACGTGCAGAAAGATGAAAGGTTACAGAGCACACTTGTGTATCTTGGCTTACTTGAACGTTCAGGCATCTGAGGATTGCTCTAAACTACCCACCTGATGCCCTGTGACTGCTGAAATCACGGTGGCAGAGCCCTGGGGATTCTCAGGCCTTTCATAGACCTGGTCAGGAGAGAAGGTGTCAGTCGTGGGTTTGGTTGGGATTTAGCGAGCTGGAGTTTAAGAGAGAGGTGATAGTGGTAAGACACTGACCTTGGACACCAATATTAAAGAAGTCTGTAACATCTGAGGTGGTTGATGGATGATTTTGCTCCACTTTGCAAGAAGTTTCACACCTTGGATGTTAACGACAGGTGCAAGAGTTTTAGTGTGAGTTGGAAGTTTGGAAGCAAAGGTAACCTGCAGAGAGATCCTCAGTCTGTCATCAGAGTGGAGTGTTGTCTTCTGTAGGTCTTTGCACTCTCCAGTTGTTTCTCTGGTTAATAAAGGCCTTTTCATTTCCAACAGAATATACTGAAGGAACATGCTGATGATGACCAAAATCTCGCCATTTCGGGTGTCCCTGTGGTCAGCTGGCCCAAGAAGACCCCAAAGGTAATGAGATAACAATTACTTATTAATTATTGTTGTGGTCTGGTGTTTACTGATCTATAATCTGACAAAGTGCTGTCTATGATCCATTGGCAATTTCTAGCATTTTTAACAAAAAATGTTAATTTTTAATGGGTTTATGATTAGGCCTTGAAGCAGAACAAGAAATTGCCTCAGCAGGGAGAAATTGTTAGAGTTTCCATTTGAAAAGAATTTGTTTGGGCCTTCCTTGTCAGTATAAAACTTTGAGCATTGGTCATTTACTAGTTATGGTGAAATCTAAAAACGTGGATGCATTTTGTGTAAAATTAAATGGTGTGTAAAAGCTACAAACCAGTCATTTAGTGAACAGTTTCTTCTGAATGAGAGGATGGTTTCTGCCGTACACTGTGAGACTTCCTGAATTCTCTGTACAATGTGCCACTGTAACTTTGAAGGATTGTTCTCTGTCCTTATATCTTAATTTTTCCTCCTATATATATGGGAGTAATTATTTTCACTTTGCAGGTCGACCCTGAGGTTTTATTTGTTAATGCCTATAAAGAATTTGAAATAATTAACCAAAGAATAATGTCAAAAGGCTGGATGTTATTTATAACAGTGGTATGTTTACCACACTCCAGTTATTCAGCATGCTGTAAAAGCAGCTTTGCTTATTTAGAAGATGTCTCATCGCTTCTATTTTTGCTTTCATTTTTCACCGAATTAGTTTTATAATCCATTATTCCTTTAGAAACGCTGAAAGGGTCAGTCAGCTTAAATCAGGCTTCAAACTGCAAATCTGTTGTTGTTTTCATCGCAGATACCTTTCAAATAATTACCAGGGGAAATAATTCGCCCGGTTCTCGCCTTCTGTGCTGGTGCACTTCTCATGGCTTTGCATCTGAACCACATGCAGCCACGAGAATTTGCTGCTCTCACATGGGAAGTAGGAGACCATAAACATGCAACTGCCAGAGGAGAGGGGGGCAGGATGAGCACGTCATGTTCCTTCTTGGTTTCTTGTTTGGTTTTAGCTCAGCACATTTCAGATAACTTGTATCTTGTTCAAGACATGTTTACCATTTAGCCTGTAGTAAGTCCCATGGGAACATGCTCTGTGTTTAAAACATTTATTTGTTTAGAAACAACAGTGGAGAACCTTGAGAAACAGGTGTGGGATTCTTCACTGTTTTGATGGCTGCTGTTCATTCCTCAGGCATCGAATAAAGCAAAATCTCTGTGACCAGAGGAAAGGTTCTTTTATAGTAAAACTAGGAAACAACTGACTTGCTTTTGAGCTTGTGATGGAAGGGAGGATCTTGGTGCTTTGAGGCTTTTATAAGCTTTGGCATTTGCTAATGTTCTTGTTCACTTTATTTTGGAATTCTTGATAAAGGCTTCATTTCTTCTATTTTATTTCTGTGTACTGGCAACATAACTGCAACTGTAGAAGATTTGTAATTTTTGTGACTTAAATCTTATCCCTCTTTGCAAAATCCCTCTTGCTGGCTGCAAGAGGGGTTTTTTTAACTTTCCTTTAGCCTTTCTGAAAGCAAAAGCTTTTAGAAGGCGTCATTTCCAGTGGTAAGACAATGATAAACACATCAGTTAATAACAAATGAGAGGAAAACTTTCACAGAAAGTCAGGCTTTGGGTTGAAGTTTGGAAATTAAAAAAAAAAAAATTATAGCAGAAGAAATCTTTTCACCGTTCTCTTCACATTTGCTTTGCTTGGTCTGTGATCAGTTTGTGTTATGTCTTACATTTTAGTGGAAAGGTACCCGTGCAGATAGGGCTGGTGTTATCAAAGAGGAATTTGTTGTTGTGCTTCTGATTGGCAAATGTCCTTGTCATCTCCCATGTTGCAGCTATTTCCTTTCCTGGGAACAGAGGCCAAGTGAACAGGCTGGGAAAAGATGTCTTAGAGTTGAGCCTTTGAGTCCCAAATTAAAATCTGTGGGCAAGACAATGTAGGGGAGATTTGTCTAAAAGCAGTGTTAGTAGTTAAGCTTGGTTATTTCTCCTTTGTTCCCTGTAAGCCCTGATAATTAAATAGAAGATTTTACAGAGAAGAAAAACCCATAGGGAAGGGGAAACTCCCTTGAAAAGTGGATTGTAGCCGGTGGAGCAAGTCTCCATGGCCAGAAGATTCCACAAGCACAAGGCAGGGGAATAAAACCTACCAGTAATTTTGCTTTCTGCAATATTTTGTAGTTTATAGGAGAAATGGCAGATACTTCCCAGTGCCTTCCCTGAGATCCTTGTGTTCAGAGGGAGCAGGAGATCCAACACAGCCCAGTACCAGCTCCTGGGGGGCTTCCAGGGGAGAGGGGGATTGTCTGATTCCAAGATAAGGAAAAAGAAGGGAATTGAAATCCAGAAAGAAGAGGCAATAAAGGGAAAACATGGTTCTTGCTTTCGTCCAAGAGAAGGCTCCAGAAGAGATTTAGAAAGACAAGAGCAGCAGATGGAGAAGGAAGAATAAAGCCAGCATTAAATGCCAAAACATTTCAAAGAAAATGGAAATGACTGTAAAGAAAGGAGGGGAAGAGACTAGAAATGGTGAGAGAGCAGGATTAGGAGAGAGACAAGTACTGAGAAAAGCAGAGGGAGAGAACTCTGACTGAAGCCAGAGATCCCTGGAACAGGGACAGGGAGTGACTGTGTGAATAACCCAAGTTGTGGAAGGGTGAGCTTAGTTATGTTGACTTGCTTTTGAAAGGACGTGCCTTTGATAATCTGAATGATTTTTGAAGCAGCAAATAATATTTCCCTTTAAAACTGAGTTACAGTTTCCTTAACGTGTTGTTCGTGTGACATGCCAGCAGCAGGCACAGCTCTGGCCTAGAGAACAGCTGTTTGAAGCCTGGGACATGCTGGGGTTTAGGCAAGAAATGTGTCCATTCACCTCAAATCCCACTGCACAGAGGACAAGGTGTGATGGGCAGGACATTTAACTGGGGACAGGGAAGGCCCATCCGTGTGTGCTGCGTCACCCCTGCCCGCCTCTTCCAAAGGCATTTGGGGCTATCAGTTATCCTGCAGTGCCCTGACGAAGGAAATCACACCCTGGGAAAAGAAACAGAAGTAATAATCGGCCATGGTGTGGTGAGGAGATGAAATAAGTGGGTGACATTTGATGATGGTTGTGGTTAGTGCACAAAATGGGAGGCCGGGGTCTGCGTCTGCTCCCAGCTCCGCTGCAGCACCTGGTGTCGCAGGAGGTGAATGGCACGTTGCTGCTCCCTGAGCTTTTCCAGATGGAGATGGGGCTTCCCATCTGGGGGGCTGGGAGGTGAAATTAATGTTTGCAAAGACCTGTGGCATCTTCAGTGTGAAGTTTTTTAGTGAAGTGCGTGAACCATTATTATTTTATGGTAATAGAGATGTGGTGTGTGATTCATAGGCACCTCTTCAGATCATATTTACTCATCTTTATGGAGCTATTTTGAGTCGCTTGTGCTTCTAATTTATTGATAATTATTTACCATAATAATGACATTCCTTTAGGCACCTCAGGGGTTTTTTTCCCATTTTCAGAAATCTCTTTCAGAAGAAGCAAGAATCTGCCTTTTTCTTTTAGCTATAGAGTAAGAGAAAACAATCCAGTGCCAGGGATCTTAGGGTATGTACAACAGTCCTAATCTAGGCCTGTTCAAGGAATCAGGAATGTGGGACTGAGTGGATATTTGAAACCTGCCTGTCCTGCTGGCTGAGTGACAGTTTCTGTACCTTCAGACTGGACAGCAGACTAGATGAGATGTTCCCAGCGATTCCCAGCTGGGATGTAGCTGTGGATCCCATTCCTGTGCTGGGGGCTGTGCAGCAGTGGATGTCCCCTCTTAGTGCAGGGCTCAGTGTTACCGGGGGGGTTACAATCATTAAGGTTGGCAAAAACCTGCTGGATCACATCCAGCCTTTGACCGAATCCTGCCATGTGATGGTTGTCCACTGTCCGACAGGAAGGGCTCCATAGGATGTGATGCCTTAAGCAACCAAAGAGGAGTAAGAAAACATCCTAACTAACTTCTCCCCCATCCCTGGGACATGAACTTTTGGGTGGTATGAACAGAGGGCAGGGCCTAAACCTGATCCTCCACTGTGGCGACTCATGGCTGATGGATCACCGCTGTGGGAAGCTGGCGACCACCAAGCCCAGTCTTGAAGCCCACTCTCAGGAGCTGCCAGCGTTCCAGAGTTCCCATTTTTCTGCCCAGGGATTAGGGATAGCATTTCATTTAAGGAACTCAGAATATGGCCCGAGCAGAAACCGCATTTTTCAACCCATTTCCTATTTCTGGAGGACAACAGTCAACTCCAGCAGCGTGTAATTACACTCTGTGGCAGTGCCTTCTGTTTTTATTGTGATAAAGATCTTAAGTTGTCTATGAAGAGCAGCTATAAAGAACTAAAATATGTTTGGACTCTCTAGTTCTGTGAAGAGTTAGAAATGCAGACTGTGAGCTGGATTCTCATCTTTCTTACCTGGCACAAACCTAAAGCCACTGCATCTGTAATGATAGTGAGTGTCCAAATATATATAGGTCTGGCTGTGAGCAGGAGATGGAGCTGTAATTTTCAGTAGCTGCTAGAAAATGCTGTAATATGGGGCTTTTTCTCTGATGCCTGTTCATACCATTTCTCTGTGTCATTT
The DNA here is from genome assembly GCA_038380795.1 of Pyrocephalus nanus. Classification (NCBI taxonomy): domain Eukaryota; kingdom Metazoa; phylum Chordata; class Aves; order Passeriformes; family Tyrannidae; genus Pyrocephalus; species Pyrocephalus nanus. Next base: position 9,282,882 of record CM076278.1, read on the forward strand.
TTTTACCTGTTGATTTCAAGAGACGAGACTTAAGAAACATAATAAGGAAATGGTAATATTCTTATTTAAAGGAGCACTATTAATTAGTAAAGACCACAAACTGAAATTTTAATTGGATTTTGGGTTTTTTTAAACACAACCTTCCCTGCAATTGGCAACGTAAATAACATTTATAGCTCTGTATCAGGGCATGAAAACTAGGCAGAAAAAGTGATAATTGGGAAAAAAAAAAGGCTGAGTGTTTTGCTGTTGTGTTTTTTGAGTTGGGGAGTGGTCATTGAAAGGAACCTTCTGGGGTGGCAGCATGTGATTCCAGTCATTAGTGAGTTCTGTCCTACAGCACTTTAGTTAAAACCCTTAATTTTTGCTAGAAATCTTTTTGCGGAGTTCTACAGATACATCCATGGATCTGAAAAGGAAGGATAACTCATAAGAATAATCTGTGAGGGGCAGAGCAAGGGGCTGGTCACTGTGGCTGAGGAAAGTCGTGCCCCATCACCCCCCTGTCCCTTTAGCACAAAGCTCAGTTTTGGTGGTGCTCACTCACAGCAATTTCAAGAGGCGTAGGAACAAAGCAAAACACAGAGCTCTTCCCTTTGCTTATCTTCCCGTTGAGCTGGAAGATTGTATCTTCATCTTTGCTGCTTAGTGTCCCCTGGTAGAATTTTTTTCCCCTCTGCGAATTTACCTAATAATTTGTGGAACCTGTTGATCTTTTTGATCTGCACAGCATCCTGTGGCAGCGTCCCCCGCGGTTTAATAAAGCTCTGTGTAGATAAGTACTTCCTTATGTTGTTTCAGATGTGTCCTTTAATATCATAAATAGCTTCATGCCCTCTGTATCGTGCGTTTTGAGAAATTTGAATGAGGACTCTGTTCATCTCCGTGCTGTCAAGGATTTTTTATGTCCCTGTTACAGTGTCTCAGCATTTTTTTTCCCCACTCCCAAGGTGAAAACCCCAAGTAAGTTCAATCTTTCCTGGTACACAAACCATATCATTTGTTGGAGCATTTTTCTCGCTCTATTCTAGTTCCATTACAGGTAGTTTTGAGGTGAGGGTGAATCTGGGATTCCACAGCCACACGTAGCATTCAGGATGTGATGTTTAAGAGCAGAGACCAGGAGGACGTGCGTGGCTCAGCCTGGCACAGTGAAGTTGGAGGGGGAGATGATTGTTGTGTGAGCACTTCAGGGAGGGTAAACATCAGGGCAGGAAAAGAGTTATTTAAGCTAATGGACAATGTTGGCATGGGAAGAAGGGAATATAAACATACCATAAATAGGTTTAGGCTGGAAATAAGATTTCTGATCATTGTTCAGAGTCTGAACCAAGCAGCACACAAGGAAACCAGCAGACAGCTGCGGTGAAAAGGGTGGCAGATTGTTAGAAATAACTTGTGTTTTAAATAATAAAAGGCAGTTGGATTAGCCACCATCTTCAGATATGGAGCCCATGGATGTCCTTGTGCACTTTCACATGTCTGCTGCCATTTTCCAGCAAGGAACCTTTTTCCTTTTTCATGGTATTTCACGTTAAAAATGATGGGAAGAGAAGATTTACCAGTTTTTAATAACAGAGCTCCTTTATGTCTCCAATTTTATGCAACATTATGCATCAGATCAAACTTAAGAAATAGTAAGTAAATGGACTAAGAATCAGTGGACACAGTAAATCTGATTGTGTGCAGAAATTAGAGGGGAAGAGCATAGAACAGAGTGTTTGGATTTACTTGAAACCAATGTGATTTTTCCAAAGTGTTGAGCCTCGTTTTGCATCAGATTTGCCTTCAATTCAGGGGGAGAGGTGCGAGGTGGACAAAGAACATTCCTGAAAACCTTTGAATAAGTACTTCCAGTTTTTACTTGCTTGCTTACCAAGAATTCCTGCCATAGCTATCGCTGGGCCAGCTCCACCCAGAGAAGCAGGAGCAGTGAGGGACTCGTTACGGCAATTAGTGTTTTAACCAGAGCAGTGTCTGAAACAGATCCGAGCACGTAGAAATGGCACAACATCAAACCAGCATCAGCTTCAGGAGCCTGCCCAGGGGCTACCACCAGGAAAGCAACATTCCTTACAGCAGCAGTGGGAAAACTCTGCCAAATTCCCTAGGACAGACCAGTCCTTGGAGATCCGCTCAGGGTACTTCCTGTGGGAATACAAATGTGTTAGAAAGCAAATACTGACAATTAAAAACAAGCACTTAAGATTTAAAGTAAAAATGGAGTCTATCTAGTGTTGAAAAAATATCTGGGAAGGACAGAAAAAGATACAGGTAGATAGAGAGCAAAACAATTCTGTGTAAATTGTTGTAGGATGTATTTTTCTGGTTGAGATTCAAATAAGTTTTCCATCAGTCATTCCAAGTGGGGCAGGAGCAAAAAGGGGATTTAAACTGTCACATTTCATTCTTGCCAGGCACCAGCTTAAAGGTGTTTGAAGTGATCTCACACAGCACAGCCTGAACTCTGCTTGGTGTCAACAACAATTTTAAATGCCAGTAGTCTGTAAGGAGATTTGCATATACAAATATGTGTGTATTGTGAATCCTTTTTGTTGATAAAAAGTCCTGATTATAAAGTTCATAATCGACTGCAAATCAGACATTTCTTGGTAGTTATCAGATGCTAATAATTACTTTTCTCCCAGAAAATAACTTAAGTACAAAAGAAAATGAGGATTTAAATCAATTTAAATTTGTTTTTCTCTTTACTGATTTAAATTGTGATTGGAATCAGTGATTTAAATAATTTTGAATAATTTGTGTTCTTTTACACTGTTAGGATAGTAGATGCCATGTGGTAGGAGAGAGCTGAAACGTATTCAGAAAGATACCCCAGTTCTGGCTCCTGACAAATCTATTAAGAAACAAAACCACAGAGTTGAGGTTGGGGGGGATATTTTTTGTAGGGGACTTCCCACAAGCTGTGCCTGTGAAACCAAGGCCTTTCCCTGCTGACTACACTTGGGAGCAGGAAAAAAACCTGATGCACCAGAGCCCGAGAGGACTCGGGGCGCTGTGCAGAGGAGGGGAAGCTGCTGAAGCCACTGGGAGTTCCTGTCAAGCGTCTGCTTTCCCGGGGCAGCGCTGCCGAGGAGAGCAGCTCCTTGCCTGACCTGTTTATTTTTCTGAGCACTGTTTCAGTCTCTCACAAACGTTAGTTCCTCCAGACAAAATCGTTCTGTGGTAATTCCTGCAGACCCGAGGAGTTTCAGGCTTTGCTGGATGGGTATCACACATAACGTGCCCGGGGGGGCTGGAACTACAGTCTACAAGGTCCCTTCCAACCCAGCCCATTCTGTGATTCTACGAAAGAGCTTCTGCCTATTGCCTCAGTATTTTTCTAAAAGCTTTGCCTGGTGACTTGACAGATTATTTCTCACCTCAAGAGGCAGTACTTGAAATATTGTGTCCCTTCAGGGAGTAATTATAAATAGCAAGGACTTGAATGAGCACCTTCTTAATCTTCCATCTTTGACTTAATATTTTCACTTCTTATCAGCTCTCAGCCACTTGCTTTGAAATCTGACCAATGCCTTTATGTGATTAATACATCAAACAGGTAAATTAGAGCCATTTTGACTCTGAGTAGAAATCTAAATGGATTGGAAAAAAAAATGAGCAGACATCTCTGTTTTCCAACTGTTGTGCTCCAAGTATCACACGAGAAGATTTATGTTTTCTTCCCCACTGTCATTCTTCTTCCATAGGCACGAATATTCAGTTACACAAATTTTTCCCAACTACGTCTTGACTGCCATTTTTCAAGACAGCAGCTTTCTCTTTATTTCATGACAGCAAAAGTGCTGATGAGAACTACCGGAGTCTTAAGACCTTTGTCACAGATAATGGATGTGAAATGAGTTGACAGATCTCAGATTTTATCCCCAGGAGCTTGCCTGCCCTGGCCAACAAAACCAGATAAAACACCAAGGTTTGAACCTGGCTTAAGAATTCCAGCATCCTTGTGTTGTCCCCCACCCCAACATGAAAACCATCCGAGCTCTGAGTTACGTATCCGAAACTTTATAGTTTTGTTTCTGGATCGAAGCACATTGGCAGAGCAGCAGGGAAGGCGTTTGTCATCCCACAGTGTGTGCCGTGCAATTATGGACATTAATCCTGCGTGCACTTTTCAGAACAAAATTGAATTGTATGTTCTGTCCCCGAGAAGATGGCTTCCTTTAGTTCCACAGCACACTGAAATTAAACTCTGCTGAGAATATAAATGAGGGCTTGTTTCAACTTCATGACTTTCCTGCAAGCACTGGACCAGATAGAAGAGGGACAGGAGTGCTCTCCTTTTCAAAAACAACAACTAAAACAAAATGTATGGATAAATTCCAATAAAAGCAAAGCAGTGAGTCTTAGCCTAGTGTGGTTTGGTTGTTAGTCCTGGATGTTTCCCTACAAATCCAAGTTTGCAGGTGACAGCAGTGAGCCCTCATGAGGCAAACTGCACTTCAGCTTTTCCTTTGCTCACCCTCTGTTTGGGTTTGGTCTCTGGATTTTCAGGCTGCTGCCCACACGTTGGACACAACTGACTCTCCCAGCGTTCTGTACCGTGTGCCAGAGCACTCTGAGCCACTGGCAGCAAAGCAGGTTACGTATTCCGGTTAATCCACTCTCTCAGCCACATCTATTTGCATGTTCCTCCAGAGCACAGCAGTCACTGCTCTTATCTTCTTAGGAACCTCCTTCGCTAGTTCTTGCATTTACTGACAGAACATGGCTCTTGGAGACTCAAGCTGGGCTGTGGAAACACTCTGTGCCATGATATGGTTCCATGGGAGAAGGAAGCATGGCAGGATTTCCCTAATTTCCTGGTGGATCATCCCAGTCATGCCACGGCTCTTCCTGCAGAGAAGAGCCTGTCTTGTGTGGTAGATGGAGTCCATGTTTCACCCTTCTGCAGTCTTATTACTTTTTTAAGACTACAGGGTGTTGGGGTTTGGAGGGGGTTGTTTCGTTTTTAAGGTATATGGGAGATGGAGGGAGTGTGTTACTCACCTGTTTTGGGTGCTGCTCCTCTGCTGCCCTGGAGTAACCCATGACTGTCGTCCTTCAGGAGGAGGCTGCACAGCCCTCACTGCCTTTGCTGCTCCTGGATACTGGTTAAGGAAAGCACGAGCTGGAGGCGTGGCATGGAGGGAGCAATCAATATTATTTCATCTTGAGTTGCTTTATTTGATCTAAGGTTGATCAATCAGACCGTTTATTGACGAGATTGTGATGGATACTCAGTGCATCTGATGACAACTCTTATGTCATAGTTCAGATAAAGTAGGTAGCAGGAAGTGGTAAGATCATGGATATTTAGGTTGTCAGATTGTCACTGCTAGTGTTGAGAATACAACTGAAATATTGGCTAGAACTCTTGAGAAGAGTGTCATGAAATTTGCCCAGGCCCAACAGTTAAGATCATATTTCATGTGAATGGACACTTACACCAAAACAATGAACCTTAGAAAGCTACTGGGTAACTCTCTTATTCTGATACAGGTCAATAATCGTGATTCATAAACATCTCAGTGGGTTTCCTTTTCAAAAACATATGTGCTGGCCTGCAGAAAGCTGCAGCAGCTCAAATCACAAGATCTTTTTCAAGGACCTGCATATAAACCAGTTTGAGGTTGTTTGTCTGATTGTTTCCATGTAAATATTTTTTTCTAATACCAGCTAAATATAATACCCCGTAAAGGTGCACAAAAAGTTTCAAGGGAGGGTGAAATCAGAGGTGTGTTTGTGCCACATAAAAAACTTTATTTCGCTTCATAGTGTGAATCATAAACTCCAGTGTGTGATATGAAAACAGATCCTGTTTAGCACTGGAAGCAGCAGCTGAAGTCTGTTGGTACAAGAGATGCTCAGGAGTGAGTGAGTACAGCACAGGGGTTGTAGTCGTCCTCCCCCATCTTGGTTTTACTACTTAAGGATATTTGCATGAGAATAAAATCTGGTTCTTTGGCACTCATCTGCTCCTGCTGTTTATTCTTCGCTTGAGGTTATTGTCTCAGTTTGTGACAACATAATTGGTTTCTGTGGAGAAGATTATGATATTGATGAGACTTATATATGACTTCAGGTGAGGTGCAATCAAAGCAACAGTTCAAAATAGAAGGTACTGTCTGTTTTCATGCAGTTTTCACTACGGCTCATTCAGCAGGGTAATTAAGGATGTTATTTATTACTGAACTGCATCACACAAAGCTGAAGTATGGACACAGTTCTGCTACTACAGGCAGGACTGGGGGCACTGCTGCTTATTTTGTGTTCAAAGCTGTTGTAAACTCCACCAGGCTGGGCAACTAGATGCTGTTCACACAAGGGTTGCTCACTATTTGTTGTAATTTAGTGTTCTCTAGTGTAGACAAGCTGAAAGAATTGAGCTGGAAAATGCTCTCTTAATAGTTCTCTCTGTGTATTAAATATTCCTTTGAATGGTTAGCTACTCTTATACAGGATGAGGTTTTCTGAGAGCAATTATAATCAGAAAAGTTTATTCTATTGTGTTGTTTCCCCCACACTGATTCCCAATTTGCTATTTTATATCATATCCTCTCCCATTTTTTTTAAACACCATCTCAGCAAAGTTTACCTAGCGTTTGGAAATCATTCCAGGATATTCTTGGCGTGTGTTTGTCTTCCCTCCTAACGCAGGCTTCGTAATTAGAGCTCATTTGTCACTTGTGCTGCTGCTGCAAGTGGCAGCCTGGACACGCAGGGCTGGCTGTGGGGTGAGGGCTGGGGTGGGATACACTGAGGGAGCTGCTGCAGCCCGGAGAGGCCAGTGCAGACATCAGGAGTGCTGGGACGTGCCGCAGATGAGGGGAGTAGGATGATCTCTGTCATGATTTAATTTGCTGTGAATGACATTTCGCTGTGGTGTGACTGCTGGATTGTCCTTGGGGGATGTCACAAGTTATTTCTTTCTCCTGTCTGGATTACGGAGCCAAAAGGCCGGAGGGACAAACAAGTGTGAGCCAGGTTACACACGGAACTGGGCTAGTGGAGACTTGGTCTGCCCACGGGCAGGTGTGGGACCAGGCGTCTTCCTTCCGGATGTCACCTGTTCTCCTGCCGCTGCTGGAGGCCAAGTGTATCACAGCTGTAGTCGTGTCAGCTATCCTTGCTTTGCAGTTAAAAAGCTTTCCTTTGTAGGCCTGTCATGGGACATGCATCCCCCCCCTTCTTCTCTCCTCCAGAAAACATTGGATTCTGATATTACCTTGTGATTCTGAAAGCCAAGGCCTTAGGCACATGCCTTTCGTGCCTCAGCTTTCGTCTGCTCCCGCTCCCGGTTGTGTACGAACACAATGAGGGGAGAGAGAAACCTGAGGAGACAGGCTGAGCACACCCCATCGCCTTCTGGGGAGCCCCACTGTGTGCTGCAAGGAAATGCTTCGCTCCTGGCGTGGTGGATGAGCAGGATGGGGGGAATTCCATCACCTACCCATCATTTGAGTTTGAGTTGGGAAGAGGACAGGAGTACAAACAAGGAATGGATATTTACTATGTTAAAAATAAGGAAGGGGCATAATCAGCCCATTCATGTGGCTTTATCAGCAGTCGCCTGTAAATACGTTTAAAGTTTGACTGTATTTTGTTACTTAAACTTGAATGACCAGTCTCAGAGTGTGGATCCTGGTGTCACAAGGGCTGTGTTGCTGTTTGCTTCCCGTGCCAGTTCCTGCCTGTTGCTGCCTCTTCTCCTGAACTACCTGGACTGTTTATGCCATGTGGTAATTCGGACCAGGGAACTGAGCTGAAACTAGTTTGGCAAAAATCCTGATGCAAGGACCATTAGATGTGCTTCTTTATGGCTTCTTGGTTGCTCAGCACATGCAAATATTTAATCTCATGTTTAATTCTGTGTTGTGGGCGTAGGAGCCGGAGGCAAAATCCTAACAACTTGAGTGGAATCGGGATTTCCCCTGAAAGCAGGCCCATAAATCCAGTGGGAAATTTAATTCTCCAGCACTCAAATTCAGGCCTGTGACCCTCAGCTGCAGGCTCTGGAGAGCAAAGGCAGTGTCCCTGGGACACTGGCAGGACCCTGGGACCCCTGGGACAAAAGGCAGGTCCCTGGGACCTTTGGATCCAGAACGGGTCCTCGACTGACCAATGTGTAACAATGTCACACTGCGGGGAGGGCATTTAATTGTAAAGCCCCAGCAGCGGGTCAGGATGATCGGAGCGGGGCTGGAAATGGTTCCTTGGGAGCAAGCAAAAGAAGGGATGGGTGCCCGCACGGGGAGCAGCGCGAGGCCAGCAACACAAGCCGGGTCCCCTCGCATCCCATCTCATCCCAGCGCCGGTTCTGCCGCTCGCAATCCCGAAGTTTGCTCGGTGCCTTCCTCCTCCCGAGGGATGGAGGCTCCCTGCTCCCGGCCCGGCCCGAGCGGCGGGCGGGGAGGCGCAGGTATCGCGGTGCAGGGTGTGTTGTGTGTGTGTGTGTGTGTGTGTGTGTGTGTGTGTGTGTGTGTGCGCGTCTCCTTTGTCTGAGCAGCCCGAGCAGCGCCGAGCGCCCCGCGGGCGGCCGCGCATCCTCCCCGCCCAGCGCCGCTCGGCACGGCCGCGCCCGGCCCGCCCCGCCGGCCCCGCCACGGCGCGGGGCCCGTTCCCGCGGGGTGATCGCCGGCACAACCCCCGCCCCCGGTGTGCGGGGCTCGGCCGCGGTGCCCCGGCCGCGCCGTGCCCGCTGTCCCCGCAGGCCGGCGGTGTGGAAGCGGCCCGCGATTGGCCGTGCCGGCAGGGCCAGCCCCTTCCTGGCTGCCTGGCATGAATATGCACGGCCCCCCTTCCTCCTCCTCCTGCATGTGTGTGTGTGTGTGCGGGGAGCGGGGCTCCGCCAGCAGCGCCGCTCCAGCCATGTCAGCTCGGCTCCGCCTGGGCCCACCATGAGCCATGGCCATGTCTGCGAGCGCCGACGAGGAGGACTTCGAGTCGGAGCCGGAGCCCGAGCCGGGGCCGGGGCCCGAGCTGGGGCCGGAGCAGGTCCGGGGCGGGCGGCGAAGTTTGCAGCGGGAAGGGAGGGGAGGAGGCCGGGCCGGGCAGCGCCGCGCCGGCCGCGGGGACGGGAACAATGTGGGGTCGGGAGCGGCCCCGAGGCAGCGCCGCCCGCCCGGGGACCGCGCCGGGCGGGGCCGCGGAGCCTCCGCGGGGCCGGCCCGGGGCGCTCGGCCTCGCCCGCCGCGGGCGCCCCGGGCACCGCGAGTTCGGCACCTCCCAGGGCCCCCAGCGCGCCGGGAGCGGGGCGTTTGTGCCTCTCGGGGGCTGCCCTGTCCTCGGCAGAATTGTTATTTTTTTTTCCTTTTTTTCTTCCTTTTTTTTTTTTTTTTTTTTTTTTTTCCTATTAAGATTCCTCAAATAGCTGAGAGGGCTGCGGGACTTGGGGAGAGAGTCTTGATGCTGAGCCTGGTTACCTTGTCTTGGTTTGATTTATAGCTAAAGCCTCCTTTCCATTCCCAGGGACGAGGGATGTAGAATAAAGAGAAGGATGTGTGCCGAAATGAAAAGAGAACTTTTATTAATACTTGCAGGGTTTATTCTCTGAAGGCTTTTTTTTTCCCCTGTGGGGGAAGAGAATAAACTTTTCGAATTTATGAAGTAATCTGTGAAAAATAATCCAGAACATATGTTCTAGATTGCGTATTTTACTCTCTAAGAACTGCCTAAGCAATTAAAAATGCACCAGGAATAGTATTAAACATGTGTACGCAATTTGAATGTAAACTTGATAGTTTTGTTTGTAACTCAAGGTGTTTTGCTCCTTAAAATAGCCTAATATTTTGTTTTAAGAGACAAGTTTCTAGTAGGTCGGATGTTGAGTCTCTCCTTCCAAACCCATCTCGTTTCTAATAACTTTACTTTGTTTGGCTTCAGAAGTGCACATAAAAAACAGGGCCGAAAGAGAGTTTGGGGGGTGGTGGTTGTGGTGTGTTTTGGGTGCTCCCCCGGGATGGCAGATCTGGTGTGGAAACCTCGGGACAGGCATTAATGTGCTGCACTGGCCTGGTGCGGTGTCAATCCAGGAACCTTAGCCGAGGTTTGGATGAGTAACTTTATTAAGCCTTTACTTAGTTCTGGGAATTGAGTGAATATTCAGGCCTGTTCTGCTGCTCAATTCACTGCTCTGTGCCCAGACCAGGTCGTTAAAATATCCCAGCCCCCTTCCTTTTCTTAAATTTTGTCCCATGCCAGGCCTTTTCCACTTGGATCTGTGTCTTGGTGCAATCACTGCAAACTTTTAAAAAAGAGCTAATGGTTGGGCGAGCAGATTGGTCTCAGCTGTATTGTACCAGCTGTGAAATTGCTACTTGGTGGTGCTGGTTCTTGCTGGATGAATCTGGAAAGTTGGTTGTGTTCTGGGATTCTTCAACTCTTCTAAAACCTGAGGCTTTCATAGCGTTTTTTGTATCTTAAAAGTTTAAAACAAAAATCAGTGCAAGAAAGGGGAAATCTTTCTTTCAGAGTTTCTCAGGAGTCTTGGTCTGATCCAAAACTATAACACTTGTGACCTATGTACCAAAGACCTGTGGAATGTTTTCCTTTTTGTTCAGAACTGTTCCAGTGGTAAAACACCGCTTGTAGGTCCAGCTGTATTTTCATGCAAGCCTGCTTTAATGTCTAGTTACTCTGTTTTTCTACACAGGACGTGTCAAATCCGTATTATGTCACTTTTTCTACTGCGACAGTCCTTGGTGTGTAACAGGTGAAAGCCTTCAGCTCTACAGGTGTAGTTGAACAGCACAGCTTCAGTGCTTGGGGAGAAGCTGCAGGTTTTGTCACTCAGCCTTTCTCCCGACTTTCATTCCTCTTTCTCTCGTTCGTGCCCGAACTAAGAAGGCAAAAGAACTGTTGTTTTTCCCAGCACAGAGCCGACAGGATTTACTGCACTTGTGGTGGTTGCAGGCAGCACTGGGGGCTTGGAAGCATGTGGATGCCAGGGCACGTGTCCTGCCTGGTGCTGGCCCTGCCCCAGCCCACCAAGTTGCTTGTGGTAGGAAGAAATTCGGTTTCTGACTATGGCATTTGAGTGTGTCCTGGCTGGGGCAGGGGGATGTGTAAGAAAGCTGCGTTTTCCACAGGGTGCCCCAAGTCTGTGTAACTTACTGGTGCCTTTAAGAGTTTCTACTTTGGATGCAGCTTATCTCCAAAAGCATGTTTTTGCCAATATATCTTATTTCTCCCTCCAGGCCTAACTTCTGCCTCCTCACCACCAGAGGAAAATAAACGGGGGCACTGGTGTTGGCACTGATGTGCCAGTTTATCACTCTCTAAACAACATAGCTGTGTTGGCAGAAAAGCTGCTGGAATGTCACTTATGTCCAGATGAACTTGGGGAGTATAAACTTCTGTTTTGTGGGAAATTAGCTGTAGTGTTGATTCGGTAGTGGAGCTCTGTGGTCACCTGGCAGGGGTCGTTAGGAGCCACATTGTTTTTTGTAGAAGAGGACGAGGAACTTTGTAGGTATGAACTGAAGGAGATGGTGGCAGTGAACATCTGGAGAGGATTAATCCTTATTGGGGATGGCTGGGCTTGGAAAAGTTCCAGCACCTTCTCTTTCCCTCTGATGCCGCCTCCTTAATGAGGGACCTTGGACTTGTCTTGTGGGACATATTCTGATGGAGGGTGATGTCCCTGTAAATGGTCATCACTGCTAGAGGAAAACAGCTCTCCTGGAGTTTGTGTGTGCAGACATTTGGGCAGATAGGCTTTAGTCAGACATAATAGATCCATGATGTTGGCATGTGCTCTTCAATTAATACAACTTTTAAGGATGTTATTGGCATCAGTGTGATTTTTTTTTTTCCCCCGTCTCAATTGAGCTTCTTCCTCGTCCCCACTGAATTCCTGCAGTTACATCATCCTGTCCTTCCTTCTTCCTCTTAAGTTCTTCCTTTGACAAGGGTTTCTGTTAATTGCTAAGGAGCTGTAAGGGTTTGGAAGCTGTTTAGCAGCAATGCCAAAGATCTGTGGACTTGGCTGTGATTATCAATTCCCAGGCTGCCCAGGAAGTGGTGTCTGTGGAGGTGTTCAAAAAACATCTGGTGTGGCACTTGGGGACATGGTTTAGGGGTGAACATGGCAATGCTGAGTTAACAGTTGGGACTGGATTATCTTGGAGGTCTTTTCCAACATTAATGATTCCGTGCAGTGCCTGGCAGGGGGTAGCAGGCCATCCCTGCCAGGCAGCCAAGGCCAGTCCCCGTGGTTTGGAGTTGATGTAGAGTTAATCACAGGGTGTTTTGGACACCTGATAAAATGGCTTCAGTGGCTCTCAGTCCAGTGTGTTGTTGTGTGTCCTTGGTCTGCACCAGTGCTGGGAATTGTCAATTTGATTGGGTTTCTTATCAGGAAGGCCGAAGTTACATGCCTGGGAGTCTGGGAGAGAGACACAGCAATGGGACAGCAGAGGACAGTGCTATCTCTGCCTTGGCAGCAAACAGGGAGTCTTGACCTCCAGAACTTCCACCTGTTTGAATGGAAAAAATGCCCCTCTGATGCAGTGGGAAGATACTAGGAAATAACTGACCAGAAGCCTTTGCTGTGCCACCCTGTGGGTGTCTCCAGTGCTCAGTGTCACCCCATGACCCACCATGTTAGGGTGGTGTTTTAGTTATGAATTGTGGATTGATGTGCGTGGCTTGTGTTTGTTTTTTTTTTGTTTTTTTTTTTTTTTTTTTTTTTTTTTTGATGGGTTTTTTTTTAATTTATTCTCCCCTGGGGTTTATTTATCAGATCTTATAAAGATCTGGTAATTAAATTTGGCTACTCTAATTCTGTTAAAACAATTGCATTGGGATGCTGGGCCATATAAAGCTCTAAAGTGTGGGACTGGTACCCAGCAAGTCCTGGATCCTCTGACCTTTGGGTGCTCAGTGGTTGTGTAGACACGGTCAAACTACAGTAAATGAGAATAGTCAGAATTTGTCCACGTGTTACAGAAGGAAATCACCAGCCTTGCAAGTGAAAGGGGTATATTTGTGTGGCACAGCACCTTGAGGCAGTGAACACCAGTAAGATGTCTTGTCTCGGGGAGGTTTACGCAGTGGTTACTGCGGGAGCTGTTCAGATTGTACTTGGTTAAAGTGAAGTGCTTCAGGGTCTCACTGAGCTGGCCACGTGAGAAGCTCTTCAGAAGGGCCCTGTGTGTGTCCCTGTGTTTTTCTCAGAGATACTGAGCCTGAAGTAATGGTTTGGTGCTGCTGGCAGCAGTTTAAGCAGCTCACTGGAACTGAGTGGTGGAATAAGACCCGTGCTCAGGTAAAGGCCACTCACAGAAGAGCTTGTTTCTAGGCTGAAGACTTTGTCAGCCTTGCTCTGAGGGCCAGGACCTCCTTCCTCCTGGACTTGCTTTCAAGGTCAGCTGATTTTCCTCTCCAGAGCAGGAGAGTTTTGTATGTGAAGTTGCCTGGTGACATGTCCAACAAAGGCCAGTTGTTGGGACAGCAGCTGGGCAGCATCAGCACCTACTTAATGATGCATTTAACAGCTGATATCTCTTGGAGTGTTGTCTTCAAAACTTGATGTTCTTGGTATTTTTGTTTGCCCAGGTCTTTTGAGTTGTTCTTTATAAGTGTGAACGTTAGAAATCTGTTGCTGTAAACATCAGGGTTGTGTTTCTGGTGCAGTAAGGGTTGTCCTCAGAGTAGAGGCCCTTTCTTAGTGCCTCTGGTCCTTCTGACCCGGGTGTGATGGTTGGGTGGGTTTTCAGTGACAGCCAAGCAGCCTCTGATGGGTGGTAAAAGCGTGCTGAGGTATCTGTAAGCGGGCAGTGGAAACTTCCCAGCAGCCAACTGTTTGTCCACAGCCAAGATAAACTAATGTTCTGAGCAGTGACTTCCAGGTAGCATTTCCTAGGGTTGATTTAGAGTTGGAAGTGTTGTACCTGGGCTTATTTCCAGGTCTGTACAATCCCGTTGAAAGACTGGAATTGCTGATGACCACCCCACCCAGTCCACCTGGAGCACACTGAATTTGGTGGGGTCTGTAGGAGCTCAGCACTTCAGAAAATAAGTGTAAATGAGTTTGCTACTTTGTCCCCTTTCCTGTATGAGGAGTTGGGTGTGTTTAAGCACTGTGGTGTGGGAGGATGTCCCCAACTTCATGATTTGTAAATGGCTTTGTAGTTCATGGTGTATTACATTTGATGGCCCAAGTTTACTCCCACTTACCCAAATGCTGTGTCTGCTTCAGGAACAGGAACAAGCTACCTTTGTGTGTCACAGCAGTAATCTGGGGAGGACAAGAGAAAGAACCCCAGCAGGGTGTCCTGTTCACGTGTCTAGAAGGCAGAGCAAGTCCACCAGCTTTCTAGGTTTCAGTGTAATAGAGATAGGGATTTAGGATATTAATCCTAATATGTTTCAGCAGCTGCCTGCACAGCCTTTGGGAGCTTAGCAGAGCGGCTGTCATCACTTCAGCATGCTGCTGCCTCTCTTTTGAAGACTTGCTGTGGCCATAGTTTTGTGGAGGTGCTGGAGAACGTAGGGGATGGCTGATGATGGTGTTTCAGGCAGGCCCTGTCTCAGCTCCCTGGCTTTTAATGTTAGGTTTAAGGAAAAAAAAAAACTCTTCAAGTTTGGTACAGTCTTTTTCTTGGCAGTTCTTACAGGTGGCTGCTTGGGGCTACAGAGCCAGCAGGCACAGGCTGTGCTTCAGGGTGCCACCTCCTTGGGAAAGGACATGGTGGGATCTGCCACACAGGAGGAGACTCTGTTGGCCTAGAACCCAGTTTAGGGCTTGCTGAGCCTGAGGCCGTGGAGCTGCTGTTTGCTGGTCACCGTGGTCAGCCCGGGGTGAGGAGTCCTGCCATCCCCTACCACTTGCTCTTCATCTGCAAGACAAACCCATGGAGTTGAGCTGGGAGGGTGGCAAATCGTTGTACAGATATGAGGACGTGAGCTGGGAAGGAAATCTACCTCAACTCTCTACCCGGGGCTGGTACACTGTAACACTGCAGTCTGAGCTGGAAATCCTGCAGCATCTCCTCACTAACATCGACCTGGAATTTGTCTGGCCGTCTGCCATGTGCTAAATAAACCCCAAGCCATGTTGGAGGCTCCTTCTACCCCCTTGAATCCCAGCCCCTTTCTGGGATAGCAACCCACAGGCCAGATTTTCTTCTGTGGAGGTTTTTAAGCGCCCACTTTGGAGCCCCTTGAAACTGGATACTAGTGGGAATTCCTGCAAGGCCTCTCTAGCCTTGCTGGCTTCGACATCCTGGAGTGAAAATGTGGCTTGGATTGAGGATTGGTAGGTTGGTAAATTAGTGCAATTGCTTGAACATGCTAACGAGCAGTGAAGAGGTCTGGGTAGTTAAGAAGTGTTGGATACAGTGAGATCCAGGCCTGCACCTCTCCCCCATGCTGGTGATCTGTAAGGAAATCTGTGGTGTGTGCTGTGGTCTGGCTTCAGATTTGTTCTTGTACCTTCACCTTCCTGCTTCTGTGGGGCTTTTTAGGATTCTCAGATTCTGCGTTCAAGCAATGCATCTTTTTACCTCTTGCATCTTTGTAGTGTCCTGGCACTTAAACTGCTGTCCTCAGGATTAGGACTTGGCTCATTTTACCATGGCAAAAGCAGGAGTTGTGTTTCAGCTGGAAAAGTACTGAGTTTGATTTTTCCTTGAAAGCAATTGCATTTAAAAACACCATTCTGATGGTGTCAGAGCTGTTGTTTGCCTCCCTAAACTTAATCATATCCCATCCCAGTGGGAAGGAGTCAGGTGCTCATATTATCTTCCATGTGCTGTTGGCCGAGGGGAACTTGCCCAAGTTGTTGTACATGTTTTGGTTTAACTTGTTCCCACTGATATCCAGCCCTTGGTTCGTGGCGTCCCTTCCTAGTGGAAGGAGACTAATAAAGAGAACGGAGGAGTGATTCATGCTGAGGAAGAAAATTATCTCTTATCTAGGTTGCCTCTAAGTCAGCCCTGCCAGAGACGACTTTATCCTTGAGAGGCTGGAAAGTTGGTCTAGGAGGTAAATATTTATTCTTTAGAGTGTCTGACATTGATCTGAAATCCAGGCGGCCGGTGTGGTTGGGGATGGGAAGGAAGCTGTGCTGTCTGTGTTCACACAGCACAGGGAGGTTCAACCTGCACACAGAGCAAAATCTGCTCCCCAGAAGTGGAATTAAAAACTTGCTGAAATCTGTGTAACCTCATGGACTGTATATTCTCTCACCTACAGTAGGTCTGTAGGACAGAAAGCTTAAGGGGTCTAACTCCTGGCTTCTTTGTGCTCCCATCACTGAGATTCCTGGGATGGAGGCTGTTAAAATATCAGCACTCTTCTGCAGCTTAGGGAGAGTCACTGGAGCTTTGCTAAGTCAGCTGGGAGGAAGATCAAATACTCAGCAGTGTGGCTTTTCTGCAGGGTTGTGTAGCAGGACACTTAGGGAGGCTTTTGTAGAACCAAGTGGAAATATTTCCACACCTCTTCTTTTAAAATCTGTGGTGGAATTCCTTCATGGCTTCCTACAGCCAACCTGCCCCTGCCTTGGTGACTGCCCAGAATTCAGCTGGAACAGAAAGTGAAACTGGCTGGTCTGCTGGTCAGATGCTGAGATGTGCAGAAAGTAGAAAAGTTTGTATAAATGGTAAACCAGATGAACTCTGCAGTCCTGTTATTATCATCTTTGTGGAGAAAGCTGTCAGTGGTCAGAATGAGCCAAGCCAATTCTTGCATAATTAGCCCCATACAATTACATGGTATTTAGTGAAGTTTGGCTTGAGCTGCAAGTTCTTGTGAATAACAGGGAGTTTCTGATGAGAACATGAAATTTGGATATCCAGAGTGAACATGTTGCAGTTAACCTAATCATTTCAAATCTTTTCATGCTCCTTTAGCTTCTCTCTTAAAGGTCATTGAAATCTAGACCTGGGATGCCCTTTTTAGCCTTTGCACAGCATCAGTTGGTGTTCTATTTTTGAGTACTTGCTGATGTTGGATATGAGGGGAGCTACTTTGGAAGGGTTTTGTAGCATTTGTGGTTTATTTCCTCCTTAATCACTTGGCAGTAGTTGGTGGTCTCCTGTTTTTTTTAGGGGAGATTGATGGGGCTTGAGCCATTGCTGGGTGTTTCACTGCTGTAACCTCAAAATCACTTTTGCTGCCCCCTTGGATTCTTCCACTTCCAATGGAGGAAAGCAGACCTGCTGGCTTAACCTGAGCACAAATCTGAGGGCTCAGTATTGGCACAGATAATCTCTTGGCCTAAGCCAAGCACATTGTTTGGGACTTGGTCCTGCACTGAGCTGTGTGTAAGTGGATTCTCCCTGCTTGCTCTGGGTTTGGGATCTCTCATTTACGTCCTGATTCCTTTGTCTTTTCACAGTTCATCTCTTAGTGGGAAGTTAACAGCACTCCTCGAGCTCTGAGAGCGCTGGAGTGACTGCCGGGTGTTGGTGACCGGCGTGCGTGTAATTCCCATCCGCCCGTGGGTTCTCTGCCTGCGGTGCCCACAGCTCCAGCCCGGGAAGGTTCTGTGGTTCAGCTGGGGAGCGGGACGTGCCACTGACCTTGTGTGTGTCTGGCTCTTGCAGAACAGGGCAGTCGGGCGGCCCAAGGGGAAGCTGGGCCCGGCCTCTGCGGTGAAGCTCGCGGCCAACCGGACCACCGCGGGTGCCCGGCGGAGGAGGACGCGATGCCGCAAGTGCGAGGCGTGTCTGCGGACGGAGTGCGGCGAGTGCCACTTCTGCAAGGACATGAAGAAGTTCGGGGGCCCCGGCAGGATGAAGCAGTCCTGCATCATGAGACAGTGCATCGCGGTGAGTGCCCGGGCCTGCTCCTCGCTCTGCTCACGGGGTGGGGAGCTGGCACCTCTGCTCCGCTGAGTCCTGAAGTGCACGAGGCGATGGGTAATCCCTGCCCTCTCGGCTCAGATCCCTTCTTCCCAGCCCTTCTCATCTTCCCCAAATCCAAAACCACAGTGCTGCTAAAAACTTGATAGCACAGCTTTCCTTCTCTGCAGCAGAGAAGTGGAGGTTATCAGTACATCAGGAATTGTCCCTCAGATCACACTGGAACACTGGGGTTGGGGGAGAAGGGGCAGAGTGGGAAGTTCTGATTCAAATGGAGAAGAGGCATATTTGAATCTCAAAATTTCCTGAGAAAAACTGCCTTGCAGCCATTTTTACCATCTTAACTACATAACCAAAATAAGATATGGAGAAATCTTTGACCAGCATCCTCCAAGGTGTTGGTGTTGGTGACCCCAACCCCAGGCTACCTAAAATCTGAATTTCAGTTTGCTTGCTGTTACCCAGGCATAGAGCAGGGAGTTTGATCCAAATGAGACATCAATCCAGGGTCTTGTCTTCCTCAGGGACTGGAAATGGCTGTCAGGGAAAGAGCATCAGAACAGGGCAGGCAGGGAGTCTGTTTCCTGGGCTCCTGTGATACATTGCTTAGAAGCTTCTTGAGTCACAGGTGATAGCTTTCTATTTAACAAATATTGACAGATTAATATTCCATTAAGTTGTTCAAGCGGCTTTTGAATCCGTTGCTGCCGTGCTGACTGTTGTGGAGCTTCTCCTCCAGTCTCATGTCTGCAGTGCCTCCGTTCAAGGCTAAAAATCAGCTCTAGCTTTTATCTTAATTCTTTGGAAGGTCTTGTTAGTGCTGTTGTTTAGGGTTTCGGGTTCCTTTTGTTGTTGTTTTTTTCAAGAAAGGAATGTTGTTTATTCATAACTGGAATATCACCCCATCTCTACTGATTTCTCTTGTTCCAGTTCCTTCCACTTATCATTTGAGTTTTTTTTCCTTTAATTCTGAGGAGACGATTGAAGTGGAGGCTTTAAATGACTTCGCCTGACACTGATAAGAAACTTATAAATGCTGAAGATTTCCAGTAGTTGCTTCTGGTGGCTCACTCCATGTCCTGTTCTAAGCCCTGCACTGTTCCTGACATAGAGGATTGGGTTCAGCACTGCTGGATCATTCAGTAAAGTACACAGAATATCCACCTTTCCGCAGAGTGCTTTTGCAGCTCCACTGTCTTTTCTTTGAACACTTGATTTCCTGGAGTGTGGCGTGAATTGAACAGCATGGATGAAGAATTTATTATTCTCCAGGGGCAAGAAGTAGTGAAATCATGCTGCCTTTTTAGTGGAAGGATTAAATTAGGGCTGCAGTGAGCTTTCTCATCCTCGCTGATGAAGGAAACTTTCATACTAAGCTGTTCCCACTCTTGATAGCACAGGCTGAGCCTTTTGGAGATGATCTGGGTTCTCTTCTAGCTGAGTGTAGTCACCCTCTTTCTTCCAGTGAAGGTTTATTTTTCTTCTTGGTACCTGGAGTTTTATTTCCAGAAGCTGTGGTTAGAGCACAGGGCTTGCTAGCCAGAGGACTCTTGATTACTTGTCCTGCCCTCACATGCATTGAAAATAACATCTCTGCCCTTTGTAGCAAATATCAGGGGGATTATTAAAAACTCTCCTAGAGCAGCAAAGGCCCAGAAAAGTAGCAAGTTGAACTGTTGTAACTTTTAAGGAGCTTTACATTTCTACAAACAATCCTGTTGTCTTTGCTCTTGTTCTCTAACAGTTCACTGCCAATATATTGTGGTACCCATCAAACAGCTTCCAGCCAAAAATAAAAGCCTGCTGAAAAGATGGTGGAAGCAAGGCTCTGTGGAAGTAATGATCCCTGCAGTTCTGGGATTGTGTTTTCCTCTGGTTAATAACGTTGACAATATTAACTAGACACAGGCTTTCATTAAACTCAGAAGCCTTAAGAGAGCTGACTGTACTGCTGTTCGGAGAGCAGGAACCTCCTCTGCATCCCCAGTTCAGTCAGGAAGGGAAGCAGGAGTGCCTGGGACACACTTTGCTGCATGGAATGGGTCTGAAGGGAATGTGGGGCTCTGGGAGGATGAGCTATTACAGCACAGCTGCTGTTCCAGCCCTTCAGTGAGACACAGAGGAGATTCCCTGGACACACTTGCTCCCAGCAAGAAAAACTGTCCTGCTCCTGGGATGTTTGCTCTTGGGTGTGGATGTAAATACTTGTGTGGGAGATCAGACAAAACAAGTGGACAGAGCCCTGGACAGCTTGGCTTTTCTCTGGTTTAGCTGCTGGTGATCCTGGGGATTCCTATTTTGTGCTCGGAGGAAGGGTGGGAATTGAATAGTATTTGCAAAATGCTTTTAAAGTGGAGCGTGGGTAAGTCCTGGCACGAGAAGGCAGGGAAGTGTTCCAGAGCTAATGGATCAGGTGCTGGGGTGTGGGGCAGAGCACTGTGCCCTGTAATGCCTTTCTGCAGCTGGGCTTCTCCCGGGCTGAAACGTGCTGAAGGATGCTCTGCTGCTGCCAAAATTTGGGTTGGTGTGCAGGTATCCACTTAGAGACTTTATCCACTCCATCTACAAGAGATCTTGCCATGAAAAGCCACATCTCTGCCTCTGGCTGTGTAATGGTTAAGGACTTGCAGCCTAATCGATTGCACTTCCCATTATGGCCAGTTTAGGATCTTCCTTTTCCTCTTTGTAATGAGGTTTATACCTTATTGCTGCAAACCAGAAGTTTGTTAATCATTACCAGAAAGGTGGCTTCTTAATTAGAGTGGCATTCAGTGCTTTGACATGGGTGACAGATCTGTGAGATGCTGCAGTTCCCTTTCTGCCTCAGCAGAAGAGAGGAAGAAAAAATCAGTGTGATCCCACTTGTGACACTTGCAGGAGAGAATCCTCTAAGTGTGCAGAGGTTTTTGCAGTGCTCAGGTTTGGATCAGGGCCCTGGATAATGGACTGTCAGTCAGGAAGGGGTCTGTTCTTGGTTCTGCTGTGGGCTTGCTGGGAGACCTGGATCAGGTCCCATAACATCTGTCTGCCCTGCCTGTAAAAGAGGGGAGCTGCCAAAGCGCTGCTCGGATTGCGGAGCTAATGGATGTGGATAGTGATGTTCTGGGTTGCTTCTTTCCCCTCCCTTTGTACACTGGTGAAGTGACTTGCATGCCAATGCCTGTGTCAGCTCACAGATTCAAGGAACCCACCAAAAATGCGTTTTCATCCATCCCTGCAATGCTCCATGAATCTGTGTTGCTACAGGGAGGGCACTTTGAAACGTTCCCTGTGGTGCTTGGTCTGGGTACACAGCCCCAGTTTGTTACCAGTTTTTCCTGCCTTCATGAGAGTTCGCACAATTAATCCCTATTTATCTCCTCTTTGAAATGAGGATACTGTAAATGCACATTGAGTTCTTCTGTTTCCATGTCCTGATCAATTCTTTCTGATCCGTAAACAGCCGGTGTTGCCTCACACTGCTGTGTGTCTGGTGTGTGGAGAAGCTGGGAAGGAGGACACTGTGGAAGAGGAGGAGAGCAAGTTTAATCTCATGCTAATGGAATGCTCCATTTGTAATGAAATCATACACCCAGGATGCCTTAAGGTGAGTACAAGGATGTGATACATGTTGGAAACAAAAGCTGAATTAGTTATCACCTTCATGTGAACGTAGTGCACAGAAAATGAGAAGCTTTTAGGTTTTCATCTTTGGACACTTAAATGAGCAAAAGAGTCGGTGTGAGGAGCAGGGTGAGACCCAGCCCTGACTGACAGGTGGGGTCCTTGAGGCAACAGCGTTCCCTGTGAACAGAGACTGGCTTTGGATGGCCCTGAGAGGGAGGGTGTGCATGCAAAGGTCTTGTGGCTTTGTTTTGGTTTTCTTTCTTTTTGCCCCTCGTGTAAGGAAGTGAGTCGTTCCAGCCGGGATGGGGCGTGACAGAGCAATCTGCCTGTCCTGGATGAGGCAGCCCCAGCTCTGTGCCAGCAGCTCCTTCCCGTGTCCCACAGTACAGAGGAGCAGTTTGCTGCTCGTGGTGGCCCAGGCACAGATGTGCCTTTGGGTGGCAGCTGGCTCCAAAGATGTTATGAGCAAGTGTTGGAGTGTGAAGAGAGCAGCTCTGGAGAGCAGCCCGAGCGAGTGTCAGGCTGCAGGAGTGCTCACCCTTGGCTGACTCGAGCTCTGTGAGCAGCTGTATTCTTTGCTGCTAACAGAAGTGTCATTTTGGGCATAACTTCGTGCATTAGCATTTAGAAGCCGCCTTTCTCCAGAGCTGGTTTCTTTCAGCTGATCAGCCATTTCCTGTTGCTGATTTGTTTATGGTTAAAGTGATTTGCCAAAGCAAATGTGTTCTGACACACCATGCCCCAGAAAGCAGCTTTTGGGTCCTTCTGGGATCTCGGGGAGGAGAGGTATGTTTGTTCCTTCTGCAGGCCTGGGGTGAAGCTCTCCTGGTCTCTCCTTTCCCTGGCTCTGTACGTGGTGTTGCACCAAGCTCTGTGCTGTCATTTTTATTAGAGCAGAACAGGGGGAGCTGGCAAACCAGAGCTGTGCCTGTCTCCCTGATTCATGGAACTGGTGCTCACAGCTCCTGCCACAGATGGGCTCTGAAAGGGAGCTTTGCTTGCTTGGCTCTGACTAAAACAAGGCTTTGGGGGCTGCTGAAGGAGGGGAAGGAGCCGCTTGTTTTCAGAGGTACCTTAATTTTGGCTGCTTTGCTGTTCCTGTCCTTGCTGGAAGTGCCCTGTGCTCCCCCATTTCAGGCTTTGCAGTGTCAGTGACACTGCAGGGCTGAGTCCAGAGGACACACTTGTTGTCTCGTGGCAGTTCAAGTGTTGTTTCCTCTCCTCATACTACGTTTGGGACAAGGTGTACAGGATGTGGGTCAGGTCTGTGAAATCAGGCAAGTGCTGTTTGTTCTCTTACACCTGCGTGGTGTTCTGAGTGCTCTTTGGTAACTAGGAACAGTGTTGCTTTGGGTGTTAATGACAATTAAGCAGTGGGAGATTTACTGTGTGCCTGGTGTGTCTTGTATTTTGATTTCTCAGTGCTTCTGCTGAGCTGAAATTATGGGTAACTGGGGCTCTTTGCTCAGGCAAAAGGGCACTGGTAGGACTTGAGAGTTGTCTTGGAAGGAGAGATGAGGCTGCTCAGGGGAACAGCAAAAGGAAAATGGAGTCTCTCCCTTGGATCCCTCCTTGCACTTTATTCCCAGGTTCTGTGATTTCCTGCAAGACAAAAATCTGTTGCCATGTTTACATGTTGCTCGAGCCCTGAGGATGGAGCCCATAAATAGCCTTTGATGCAGCCCCAGCCCCAGGGCAGCTGCTCTGGCTGCCCACAAGGGAAAGTCCCTTCCTGTCCCACTTGGGAAACAGCAGTACCATGTGAACTGTTGGTCATCTCCAGCTAAATATCTTGCAAATGTACATGTCACTGAATATTTCCCAGAATATTTCAAGTTGGAAAGGGCCCACAAGGATCATCGAGTCCAACTCTTAAGTGAGTGGCCCATAAAGGGACTGAACCCATGATCTTGGTGTTATTGGCACTGTGTTCTAACCAGCTGAGCTGATCTCAGGGTCAGGGAGACTGGAATAAACTGGATCAGTAAAGAGAGGATGTCCTTTCCTGGCTTATTCCCACGTGGAGTGAACTCCTTCCAAGATGTATCTCCAGAGCTTGTGGAGTAGTTTGGCACATACAGTGGGAGATTTGTTCTCCTGGGCAGGTTGTTCCTGGTTTGAAGTCCATCCTCCTGCAGCTTCCTGATTTGGCTGTCCATGTTTTGTGCTGGTTTTTCTCCATGAATCAGCAGTGTCAGAGGATGACTCTTTGAGGATTTAAATTCAGGGGTGGCTCAGGTGCATCTGGGTAGCCAGGTTGTTCCATGTGCTGAGCCGTGTCCTGGGAAGCTTTGACATGCTTCTTTCCTTGAAAATACACCACCAACACAAATGCTTGTTTTGCTGAACAAGTTTCTTATGAAAATGATCTGGGGGAGTGTTTCACAAGCACAGAACTGTTTCCAGGGGGAGCTCCTGAGATTTTGGGCTGAACGTTGCCTTTCATTGTTATGGAGTGTTCGAGTTGAACCACAAGTGGTGAATTTTTAATTCCCACATTTCAAATTGCTGGTACTGGTTAGCACATGTGAGTGCAGCACCTGATGCTGTTTCCTTAAGGAGAAGGGGTTCCTGTTGCCCAGTAGGAGCCTGTTCTTTTCCATCTTAGGTGGATATAGTGACTATGGTGAAGGAGAATATTTAGGTGCCTTGTCAGAACAGCAGGAATACCAAGGCCTTTTCCAGCACAGCTTCAGCCCAGGTGTGTCTCACTGCCTGTTTCAGTCTTGGCACTGTCAGAATTCCTGGCTGTCCCTCAGCGGTGCCAGATCAGCATCCTGGGGTCTCCATATCCCTGCAAGAAGACCAGAGCAGTGAGGTCTGCACAGAGCAGTTGAGGCTCTGTGAGTTGCTGACCTGCAGGGGGTTTTCTGTGACACCCCCCTGCTGTTTGCAACAAACACTCGGAACTGGCTCCCACCCAGCCTGAAAGGCTTGGGACCGATTCAGTGGCAGGTTTGTGTGTGTCTAATTAGTTTGCTTACAGTTCCCCACATCTGTTCAGTTCCTTAAACTTCACAGGAGGGACAGAGCTGCAGTGCTTTCCCTTCAGCAGCACTTGTTCTATATTCAGTGCGGGAAATAACTTGTTCCCAACTTGGGCTCAGGCCAGGGATTGTTCCCCTGAGGCAGAGATGTATACAACAACTCCTGGAGTATCTTACACCTACCATGGGAAAGAAGGTTCAAAGGCACACAGTTGTGATAAAACCAGTATTTAAATTCTGCCCACTTCATTTACTCATTTATTAACTCCAGGAGACTTGCTGAGAGACTGACATGTCATCACTCTCACTGGATGGTGAAACTAGAATGGCTGCTGTCTGGCTCAGAGACTTGAGGAAGCAGTTCCTGAATCCAAGGGCTTGCTCCTTCACAGCCAGTACCTTTTCCCTGAGCTGGGAGGAGAGGAGGAAATGTTTCAGAAACATGAAAAATCTGCAGGTCCCTGCCTCTGCCTGTCTCCTGCTACTGCGCTGCTGCTGCCAGTGCCCAGCTGTTAGTCTGGACAGCAGCATGTTTTTGTTGTCTACAGTAGTAATAAATTAATATTTTTCTCTTCCCCCCCCCCCCAAGGTTGTGGTTTTTTGTTTTTTTTTTCTGAATATGTAACTAAACCCTTAAATGGGAATGTGCCATCAGTGAGCGTGTGTTTGTGTGGAGGCTGCATCTTATGTTTTTTCTGAAACACCTGTCTCCTGTTTGGGAAGCAATCCAGGCTCCTGTGTGGAAATTCAGAAACCAGCAGCTTTCCAGCTGCGTGGGGCAGGACTCTGCTTTTATTGGAGTGCAACAACACTGAGCATAAAACACTGAGCTTTCCTTCAGAAAGCAAAATGTCACTCTCAGAGGTAGTGGAGTTGTCAGCCTCTCTCCCTTCCACTGGCTGAGGATCTGGGGGTGTGAGAAACCCTAAAAATGCCTCCATGTGTCCAGTCTTGTGAACAAACGTGCCTGTTGTCGAGCTGACTTGGCAGCCACCGTTCCCACTGGCACATGGGCTTAAGGGCTGCAGGCCTGGGACTGCTAGTTCTGATCCAGAAAGAAAAATATTTTAAGGAACGCTTGATTACAGTGCAGGGAGCTTTGCTGCTAAAAATGCCCAACGGGATTAATGTATGTGGGAACGTGTATGGGAGAAATCCTGCCTGTGGAAGGATCAGGCTGTGCCTCACCGGGAGGGGACGCGGGATTGGGATGTGCAAACACAGGGTGTGGGAGGACGAGTGGAGATGCTGTGACTGCGGTGCTGGGGTCTGGGGGGTTGGTTTGAGCCGTTGGGACGTTTTCTGGTGTTTTTCCAAGAGGGGAATGTGTTAATTGGGGTTGGCACTGACCTTCATAAAAAGCCCAGAGCTGAACCCTTGGTCAGGTACCCCTTTGGGCAGAGTGCCTTCCTCCCTGTTGTCATCAGCAGCAGGGCGGCTGTGCAGGACCCAGGGCTGGTGCAGCACCTGCACTGCTCTGGGAGTCTCTGTCCAGCCCTCGGGAGGGAGGGCAGCAGCTGATCCCAGAGAACATGAGCTGTACAAAGTGCCTCGGGATGGGCGTGATCCACCTGCAGATTTGGGCAGCGTTTTCAGCACGACTGTGAATGGAGTTGTGTCTCTCCCACAGGTGAAGGAATCGGATGGTGTGGTTAACGATGAGCTGCCGAACTGCTGGGAGTGTCCAAAGTGCAACCACGCAGGGAAAACTGGAAAAGTGAGTTTAATGGGAATAAGTGGTGCCGGAATAAGATACAAAGTCTCAAGCGTTCCCTCTGGCTTGTAGATACAATTTTGCCCAATACCAGCTTTTGGTTTTGTGCTTAATTCAGGTTTTGTGCTTAATTACCCACGGTGGAGGGTTGGAACTTAGGTGATCTTTGAGGTCCCCTCCAACCCAAAGCATTCCAGGATTCTGTGATGATCCCATGATGATTCTGGTTTTGTATTCTTGTTCCATGTGGCAGCACTTCTCCCAGAACCCGGGGAATATTTAGGTTACTTCTGTGCACTGCTGCACGTTAATTTCGACAAGGAAAATTCTTTACAGTAGATTAAAAATTCAGAAGCAATTATGCAAAACCTGGAGTGTCTGTTGGAATTAGTGAAACTTTATTTCCTTGCAAACTGAGACTTGCACTTGCAAGTGCCTAGTTAGAAAAAATAACTGTAGGAAGATTGAAACTTAATTTTAACTCCTTGAAAATCATTCTGTGTGTTAATAAAAGGTCAACCCCCCAGAGTGCTGGTGGCAGCTTGAGGGGCTGGGAGATGCATAAGGTATAAAGTTGGCTTGTGTTTTGTGTCTCTCTGGCGTACAAGCAAAAGCGCGGACCAGGATTCAAATACGCATCAAATCTCCCGGGCTCGCTGCTGAAGGAGCAGAAAATTAACAGAGACAACAAGGAAGTGACAGATGCTGCGAAACGGAAAGGGGACTGCGAGGAAACTCCCAGGCGGAAATCGGAGGAACATTCCAAAAAAGCTCCAGTCGACTCGATCCTGAGGAGAAAATCCGACGAGGTGCACCTGTGGAGGAAAAGGAAATTCGAGAAGTCCCAGGAACCCACCATGAGGAAGCGGGTAAGGCACAGCACCCTTTCCATGGGCTGGCTGGGGCTGAGAGCTCATCCTGAAATCCCAGCTTGTTCCCAAAGGAACAGCGATGTTTTACCTTCCTTTGTGAAATCTGCTGGTCTGACAGGACAGTGGCTGGAACAGTGACTCTTGGGTTGATGTTGAGAGGCTGGAAACAGTGGGATATGGCTGTTGTTTTATTCAAAATACCAGAAAACCCACTTTAACCTAGAAGTCTTTACAAGGTGCTCAGAGTAGGAACAAGGTGAAAATGAATTTTTCATAGAGACCTTTTTCATCTCTCTCCACGTGGTGGCGCCTGGCAGCTGTTTTGGGGCTGATTCGGGAATATGCCACACCAGGAACTTTGGAAGTGATGCCTTCTGGTGCCTGCAGGGAGCGGGGGCCACTCCCAGCAGCCCTGTGGAAGCTCATCCCTGGATGTGACAGTCCGGGCTCTTGGGCCAGGCGGGGACACTCTGAATGTCACATGGATTCCAAAATGTGGTGCCTGTGATGTGCAGAAATGCTGTTTGCAGAGGCTCGGGTTTGTCTCATGGCTGGTGGATTTGTGTTGCCTGTGGAGCTCACCAGGAGTGGGAGTCACAGTCCTGCAAAGCCAGGCAGTGGGAATGCTGCAGGATGGCAAGTGCAGGGATTGGAGCAGCTTTGGTGGAGTGAAAGGGCAAAATTCACAGTACCAGTTCATGCATTACTGCCTGCTGGCCGTGCTTTCCTTTTCCCATCCCTTTGGACTCACAAACTTTCTCAGACAGCACAACAGATGTTTGTGTTGGGGATTTTACTTTTCTTTCTTCCTACAGCTAAAATGACAAACTCTTCAGGAAGAAGGTACTTTGCCTTTTTAATAGATGGATTCTCAATCCCTTTTAGTCCCTTCTCACATGAGCTCAGTGGTGAGCCAGTTTCTCAGTCATGTCCTTGTGTCACTGCAGGCACTCTATTATCCCATTTACATCTTGAAATCACAGAATCTCTCTCATATAAACCTTTAAGTCCAGGGTAGTTTAGCTGCATGTCTTGTCTTATATTTTCTCTTCTGGTGTCCCATGGTAAAATACAGCAGCCAGGTGTGTTTTGATGACCCAGGGAATAACATTCTGTTTCTGTACTGATGTTTGGCCCTTCCTGCGTGGTTGAATACTGCCCCTGGCACACAGCCCCTCAGCACATCCTGGAGTCCCTGCTGACCCCCCAGGGGTGGCCTGGCACACAGGCACTGCTCCCCTCTCACAGCCTGGCAGGATCAGAGCTCCAGTGCCTTTAAGCAGAGTGCTCACCCTGTGTGAGGGCTGCTGCAAACTGTCACTGGCTGATGTTGTAATGTTTTTATTCTAACCTGTCATTAACTTAGTGTGACCTCTCCCTTTATCATATGTTAATTTAAAGGCAGGGTGATCAGTTTTCTCTGCAGGCTGAAGCACGGGAGGGAGCACAGCCACTGACCTGATCCAATTAGTTTATTGGGAAAGCGAAAACAGGAGCCTTCTGACACAACAAATGTGTTCACAGCACTTCCCCTCTTCTTGCCAGCCCAGATCTCTTAGTAGAGCTGCTTCATTTTTAACAGCTCGTGGCTTCTTTCTTGCTTGGAGTGATCAGATTAGACTTGAAGCCTTCCCAGGTCTGGGTTCCTATGTGTTAAACACTGCCTGGTGTGCATGGAAGGGAGATGGGATTCGTGGGAGCAAGTGCAGAGCGGTTGGGTGTTGTGAGCAGGGTCTGGGGCAGGAGGAAGGTGTCCCCTGTGGGGCTGGTGGCAGCAGGAGGGCTCGGCAGCCCAAGGTGCATCAGGACTGACAGTCCCATTCCCTGTCCTGCAGGCAATGGAGGATGGGCAGATCTTGGTAAGGGTGTAAGGGAGCAGCTCAAGGTCCCTGAAGGAGGCTGTGCAGGCCCAGCCACACTGTGGGTCAGGAACTGCAATTCCACGGGTTTCAGAAATGGCCCTTTGGAGTGAGGGCACTGGGGCACAATTTGAATTGGGTGCCCAGGGAGTGTCTGCCAAGCCTGGGTGGTTCTGGCCCGCTGGGGACAAAGCTGTTGATCTTCAGGGTATCAACGGTCCGCTGGGTAATGGGAGAGGCCCTGGAATCTGCAGGACTCTACAGGGTGAATAAATCCATTTATCACTCCTGGAGCCCAGCGAGCCAATAGCTGGACTGCTCATCCATGTTGGCACTTGAACTTGATCCCTCTGGCCGGTGGATGTTCCTGGTGCTGGGATGGGTGGGGCCGGCACTGGCAGGCGGCCCAGCCCCCCCTGGGCAGAGCTCCCTGCACGGAGCATCTGCACGGGAGGGGAAGGGAAGGGAAGGGAAGGGAAGGGAAGGGAAGTGCTGCTGGGAACGTTCTCGCTCCAATAGTCAGCCCTTGTCTCTTCCCTTCCAGCGGCGATCGTGGAAGGCTCCAGATGACCGAACTGCCATGATCAAGCCCCTGCGGCGCCTTAAGCAGGAGCCCGAGGATGAGCTGCCCGAGGCGCCGCCCCGCTCCAAGGACAGCGACCAGTCGCGGTCCAGCTCGCCCACAGCGGGGCCCAGCACGGAGGGCGCCGAGCCCAGGGACAAGAAGAAGTTCAAGATGAGGAGGAAAAGGCGGCTTCCCAACAAGGAACTGAGCAAGGAGCTCAGCAAGGAGCTTAACCAGGAGATCCAAAAAACCGAGAACAGCCTTGCCAATGAGAACCACCAACCCATCAAATCTGAACCCGAGAGCGAGAACGAGGAGCCCAAGCGCGCGCTGAACAACAGCGAGAGACTCCACAGGTTCAGCAAGGGCCTGAACGGGACCCCTCGGGAGCTGAGGCACCAGCTCATCCCCAGCCTGCGCAGCACACCTCGGGGGATCACCCGGCCCCCGCCCTCGCTCTCGCCCCCCAAATGCATCCAGATGGAGCGGCACGTCATCCGGCCTCCTCCCATCAGCCCCCCTCCGGACTCGCTCCCCCTGGATGACGGGGCAGCCCACGTGATGCAGAGGGAAGTCTGGATGGCTGTCTTTAGCTACCTCAGTCATAGAGACTTGTGCATCTGTATGAGAGTTTGCAAGACCTGGAACAGATGGTAAGGAGGGCGGGGGAAGGAGCTGGGTCGTGTGTGTGGTGGGATGGGCAGGGCAGGGCAGGGCAGCAGGTGAGGGAGCCACTGATGCCTCCTGGAGAGGTGTGCAGGCTGTCCCTGGAGCTCTGGTGAGCCCAAGGAGAAGGGGTGACAGCAGTGGCTGGAGAAGCAGCATGTCTCATGTCCCACGGTGCTTTCTCAGAAAGAGCAGTTCCCAGGATTTCTGATGGGAGCTGTGCCAGCCTCGGTGTCAGCGTGCCGGGCTGCAGCACTCGGGAGCAGCCTGTCCTGCAGTCAGACACCACGGTGTTCCCGCTGCTGGAACAGCCAGTCTGGTGTCATTCTGCCCCAGGACTTGCTGATGGCCAGTGTTTGTTCAGTTCAGCTATTAAATATCTGTGGAGACAGTGAGGATCCTGCCGTGTCCCCGGTGTGCTCCTCACAAGGGCCGTGCTCGTTGTCCCCCTGCGGAGGGTACATGGAGAACAAACCTGTCCCTGTGTTCTGAGCCAGCAGAGCGTGTCGTGGAGGGATCCTTTGTTCATGGTGCTCACTCACAGCGTGTCCCCTGTGCTGAGGGTACCTGTGTGAGCCCTGACTCTGTGGGTGGCTGCTCGGCATCAGCAGCTTCAGTGCTCAGCTGTTCAGGTTTCACTGAACCTGCAGTGAAGCCTCGTGGCTGCTGTGACTCGTCCCAGGTTCCTGCACGTGCTCACGTGGACAGACCGTAACAGGCTCCTTTCTGGCACAACAAAAACGTGTCCAGAACAAGTCGAGAGGTTGATAATTCAGTGCGAGGGGATGTTTGTGGAGCGTCTCCTCCGTCGGCTTCTTGGTGTCACTGAAAGCTGTAAATGCATTTTCCACTTAAATATGGTATTTGCTAATGGAAAAAAAAACCTGAGAAAATGCAGATTCCTGCACACACATCAGGGCTTGATGTTGTTGCCCCTAGAGAACCATAAAGAGTGAAAAAATGCATAAGCCACATGGATAGAAATAACACAAACACACAGAACAGGAGAGGGGGGCTCTGTTTTACCAAATCCAACGGTTTTAAGTAAGGAAAGCCCAGGGGAAATCATGAGGGTATTTATTTAAAACCAGGCTTCATAGTCAGAAGGTAAGGAAGAAGCAGTGGCTTGTCTTCAAGCTAGAAAATGGATTTCATTTAAGTGCTGGGATGACTTAAAACGGGATCTGAAGTTGTTGACACTTGTAATTCTCCGGAAATAATTCCCTGCTTTATTGCAGGATGTATTTGTTGGAGAAACTTGAAACTTACGTAACATTGTGTGGGGTTGTGTTTATCTTAACATCACTAGGCCTTATTTTTGCTATTTTCAGTTAAGTGCTGTCGTTTCTCCTACTGTTTAATGACACCTTTTAAAGCCCTGTGGAAATCCAAACAAGTGCCAAATAAAGTGCTGTTGGCTTTTTTTTCTTTTTGGGTAGGTGCTGTGACAAAAGATTATGGACCAAAATAGATTTAAACCATTGTAAATCCATCACTCCACTTATGCTTAGTGGCATTATTAGGAGACAGCCTGTAACCCTTGATCTTAGCTGGACAAATATATCTAAAAAGCAGCTGAGTTGGCTTATCAACAGACTGCCAGGTAAGTGATGTGTTTTGATCACCAAATTTAGCAAACCCGTTTGTGTGTGAACTGCAGCCTCTGGGGAAGGTCTGCAGGGATTGGGTGTCGTAGGAGAGGAGTAAATTCTCCTGGGGGGGTGTAGATATGTAAAAATAATGGGTTAAAATGGGCCCCAAATTATTTTTTGTGACTACTTGACATGTTTGCTTAAAATAATTTGAGGCAAGTCTTGGCCAACAGGTGGAAAGGGGCTGTGCTGAGGTGATGAGAGGGGGTGGTGATGGTCACCCACAGCTGGGGAGTTCAGTGATGGGAGAGAGGGAGAGCTGGGCGGGACGAGGCTCTCGGGGTGTTTGCAGGTGCTTGTCCTGCAGCGCTGGGAGTGCTGTGGAGCCTTCGTGTGGTGGCAGAGATCGCTGGGACGTCTCTGGGAAGGTCACACACTCCCTCCTCTTCTGTCTCTGCAGGTCTGCGGGACCTGCTGTTATCAGGGTGCTCATGGATAGCAGTGTCGGCACTTTGCAGCTCCAGCTGTCCTTTGCTGCGGACTCTGGACGTGCAGTGGGCAGAGGGGCTGAAAGACGCACAAATGAGAGACCTCCTGTCACCACCCACGGACAACCGGCCAGGTAAGGGAGAGGAGAGTGTGGGAGCCCCATCCCAGCCCCTGGGGCGCGTCCTGCTGCCGCGTCCCCTCGGAGCAATCGGGCAGGAGCCCCCGGAGCCGGGGCTGGGGCTGTGCTGACCCACGGGGTGTTCGAGGCAGTGACTTGCAGCACCTCCTAGCCGGAGCCCCGGGGTGACAGGGATGCTCTCTGGCTGCTGAACCATCGTCTGAGCCACTGTGCTGGTTTTCTGTCTGACTTTCTTCTCTTCAGGCTGCAACGGGTGTACTTTAGAGAGTATGGAAACACTTTCTTCCAGTTCAGGGAAGGAGCAGTTCTGTGGGTCATGCCCCATTCGCCCGGATTTCAGCTCAGGTGAAATTTTGAGCAAATCAGATCTGCTTTCTGGCATGCACTGCACAGCCTACTGCTTATTCCCGACTTGTAATTCCGCTGGGCCCCTGCAGTTTCTTCCATCCCTTTTGTTTTGAAGTCAGGGGGTGGCTTTGTCCACGTGCCTGTTCCAAAAATAGAGAAGCGTTCCTGCTGATGTCCCCTCCAAAGCTCCAGGCAGGCAGAAGGGTGTGAAGTTGACCTAGGGCAGCAGTGTCGTGTGTCACGGTGCATTTCATAGGCCTGCAGATGTCGGCAGCGCGGGTGGGACTCTGGGGACTGACCC
This sequence comes from Pyrocephalus nanus, assembly GCA_038380795.1. Lineage (NCBI taxonomy): Eukaryota > Metazoa > Chordata > Aves > Passeriformes > Tyrannidae > Pyrocephalus > Pyrocephalus nanus. The sequence continues at coordinate 9,315,833 of CM076278.1, forward strand.
GCTGCCTCCGCTCCCCAGGTCAGATCGACAACCGGAGCAAGCTACGGAACATCGTGGAGCTGCGCCTGGCGGGGCTGGATATCACCGACGCCTCTCTGCGGCTGATCATCAGGCACATGCCTCTGCTCTCCAAACTCAATCTCAGTTACTGTAACCACGTGACAGATCAGTCTATTAACCTGCTGACCGCGGTCGGAACCACCACGCGGGATTCGTTAACGGAAATTAATTTATCAGGTGAGGGACGCGCGCGGGGGGAGGGGAAGTGCCCGTGGTGTTGGGCTCGGGTGAGGGGTTTGATCCAGCTTTTCCTGCCCCCCCCGGGCAGCAGCTGGATGTGCTGCTGGTGGAAGTGGCCTCTGCCCGGGCTCCCCCCCAGCTGCCAGGACAGTCACCCCCTCTGTGGCAGCTGCGAGTGGTCCCGTGCGTGTTTTGAGCCGTGAGCTGCACACGCTCATCCTGCCAGGGGATTGTCTCTGCTCTGCACATCTGGCTGCTTGGCTTTATCCCACGGTTACACAACAGCCGGGGGGATTGAGATGGGCGATGGAGCAGCCTGGGATTCCGTGGGAGGGGCACAAAGGACTGACCGCGGTCGGGATACGGGATAAGCCGTCCTCGTGTCTGAGAAGGAACCAAGCCGGGCTGTTAATTCCTGCCCTTTGTTCTCCCCCCCAGACTGCAATAAGGTCACTGACCAGTGCCTGTCCTACTTCAAACGTTGTGGGAACATCTGCCAGATCGACCTGAGGTACTGCAAGCAAGTGACGAAGGAGGGCTGCGAGCAGTTCATAGCGGAAATGTCCGTAAGTGTCCAGTTCGGGCAAGTGGAAGAAAAACTTCTGCAAAAACTGAGTTAGTTAAAGGACTCGTGTAAATACTGGGGCGAGGGGGGGAAGGGACTAAGAACACGTAGGGATTTTATTTTCAATTGGGAACTTGGAATATCAGAAAACGCCGCGATTGGATTTTACAACTCTTGTCGAGGAGAGAACAACGCGAAACTACCCATGTTAAGAATTTCAACTTGTGCCACTAATTCAGTCCACCTGGGATGTCCTGCACTGGCTCTTATGCAAATTCATAAGGCGACTGTTACTGATGATAATTGTTCACACCCGGAAGAGGACTGAGCTCCAAGAAATACTGTTATTTAAAGTACCACAGCATGTGCTTGGTAGTGTAAATTTGATTTCTGCTTTTCATTTCTTAAAACAAGAAAAAAAAAAAGTTGGTGTCATTCAAGTGGACCACGCACTGCATTTCTGCCTTCTTAACACGTTTTGTTTTGTTACATCTTACATTATGCAGAACTATTTTTGTACAAAAATTGTTTAAAAATTATTTATGCAATGTTTGAATGCATTACCAGTGTTTCGGTTTTGATTGCCAATTTTTATCTTTACTTATGGTAGGCGAGAACTTAACCTATACTTCGTAGACAGTATCTATCTACAAACGTGCCCAGGTCAGGAAAAGTAGGTTCATACTTTCAACTTAAAGCATGTTTTAATGGAAGTTTATATCCTGCTTTGTATACTTCAGAAGTGACATAAGCATGTTGTGGAAATAAGGTGTAAATTATAGTTGAAGTAAAACACTTTTATCTGTATAGAAATCACCTTTTTCTCAAAATTTTAAAAAAAATTCCAATTTCAGCTTTTGCACATAGGAGGGTTTCACTCTGTAGCATGAGCTCTTGTACTCAATATAAAATTAATTTATACAGTGAGTCCAGCAGTAGAATAAATGGTCAAACGTAGTCTCTCTTTCTTTGAAGTGTGAGTTGAGTTCTCATTTAAGGTTTATAACATGGTTATTTCCTGATTGTAAAATTCTGCATTCATAAGTGCCATTGTTGTACGGTGTTGTTTTCGTAGACCTTCCTGATGCAGTTTTACCTTTGTTGAATTTGTATAAACAATTGTACAAAAAGAGGTGCTGGTTCTGCGCGTTTCTGTTGCCCAGTGGGGCTGGGGGAAGGTGAGTTGGGGCTGTCCAGGGAGGGGGGGGGGAAGTGGCTGCAGTGAGTGTGTGGTCTTTGTCCCATTCTCTGAGAATATTCCAAGCCTTTTTTACTGAGGAAGCAGCAAAACATCCACTTCTGCATTCCCCCAGCAGGGATCTGCCCAGGGTGAGCTTGAGGAGCACTGACATCTCAAGCATTAAAGCCTGAGCAGAGTAATCACCACTTCCAGGGCTGCTTAAAAAAAAAAAAACAGAGACAAGAGGCTGGTGGAGCCCATCACCAATCTTTATTAAGCTTGAGTGGCTAATGAGCAGCATGGAAATAACACCGAGGGCATGTCTGTCTTCATTAGCCGCCCTGCTGGACAGACTCCAGGAATTAAGTACCATTAAAAAGTTACTTCTAAAAAATAAAGCCATTGAGAGGTTTCCTCCCTTCTGAAAAATACCCAGCAGAGCTCGGAGCTGTTTTAGGGTGAGGAGGAGCAACTTTCTCTCTTTCAGGGCAACTTAACTGCTCACAAAAAGGAGAACCAGTGCCAGCACAGCAGAGGGACAATCCTCAGGTCCTGGACCTTTAGCAAAGCCCAGCCCTGACTCTGGTACTTCGCTGGCAGGTGGCAAATCAAAACAGAAACTACCTTTGTTAATCCACTCAAAGAATAACTGTACCGGAGAGACAGGGTCCTTCTTCCTCTTTTTTTAACAGAGAACTTAACCAATCTGTCATGGCCAAGCTTGGCCAGAGGGATCCTCCCAGATCCCCAACAGGAGCGACCCTTGCCCCTCTCTTCCCCAGGTCATCACTCACAGGTATCCTGCAATTCCTGCTCCAAGAGGACCTACCTGTACCTGAGCTGATGGCACAAAGCCCAGCTCAGCCCTGGGCCAGGGGCTGGCAGCAACACAGGCTCCCAGCAGCCCCTGGGAAGCTGTTTTTGGTGACTCAGCCTTGGGGTGAAAGTCTCTGAACAAAAAGTTTTTAAACAAAACCTGTGTTTCCTTTCCCTGCTCCCACCTGCCCCCTCCGCAGTTAAGGTTAGTAATGCCACACATTCCACGTTAGCAGCAGGAGGTGGTGACCCTGATCAGTGTTCACAGTAACGTCAGGCTGTCGGCACATGGAGTACAATCATCACAGAGTAATAGTTACAACAGGCATGAGCGGATTAAGGACCACACTAATAATATGGTTTGCTAGAATACCCCTTTTTAAAAAAATATTTTCTTCCTAAACCCAAAACCACCCAGTAACTGGTTTTTGGAGCCCACCTGGCAGAGCCCTGTGCAGCCCCTGAGCCCTGCAAAGTGACGGAGTGTTTTGTACATTGACAGAGAACAGCCAAGACAGCACGTTGTGTCATGACAGACATTCAGAAGGAGCAATCAGCACAAAGCCAGATTGCTTAAGGGCTTCTGTGCAGGTACAGTTCATGGCAGTGCTTCCTACAGCCGTGCCCGACCCCGTGTCGGGACAGGTACATTCTAGAGTAAGGGAAAAGCTGAATATTCAACTGATATATTCATTGCTTCTAATGCACTAAGAACGCCACAGGCTATCACAGGCTCAAGCAGAGGTGTTTGCTGACCACTCGCCGAGTGCTGAACGCGTAAGGAGATTCTTCAGAAGAGAGCAAGAGCTGCTGTAAACAGTTTGACTCCAACAGTCCCCGACAGGGTGATCAGCTCAGCGGGGCAGCGCCGGCCCTGCACACACAGGCCTGGCCTCGGCCTGCCCAGCCCTGCCCTGCAGGAGGGGGTGGGCAGAAAAACCTTTCAGGATCTCCAGAACCTGGCGCTCAAGGGCCGTGTCTAACCGAGGACTGACGGGCTGAGGGGCTGCAGGGGCTCAGGGGTGCCGCCCCCGGGAGCCGGGGCTGGCCTAGGACTTGAAGACGTGCACGGCGCGCACGACGTACTGGCGGCAGATGGGGCACTCGCTCATGCGCTTCCCGCACTTGGTGCAGGTGACCATGTGGCCGCACTCCAGCAGCACGCAGTCGATCACCGCGTCCATGCAGATCCGGCACAGGTTGTCGTCGTCCTCGTTCAGCTGCATCTTCTCACCCTCTGAAACCCAACAGAGACGGGTCAGGCCCCAGGGTGGTTCCAGCCCAGCCACGCTCCGCTCCTGTGCTGCTCCCTTCTCACAAGAGTTTTTCTAACCCCCAGCTCAGAATTAATCTCCGTTCCTCCAAAAGCACTAGAAAGTCCCTCAGTGAACATCCCCATATTTAGCTCCATTCTTTAAACTCAGAAAACCATTTTCAATTCAGAATATAATGGCTGTGAAATAACGTGCTGGATTAAAATTCAGAGCGTGTTGGTTTTCTGTCCCAGAGCTCAGTGTTTGGCAGAACATTTTCCTCACAAGATTAAACACAATAATAATAAAGCAGACTAAGAAGTGGAAGCCCTAAGTAGGCCAGAAAGGTGGCAGAACTGAACAAAAAATGAGGTTTTGTTGCAAATAGCCAACATCCTCATCAATAATTGAATGTTCCATCAGACCATGGTGAAAAAACTAAAAATCTAAGTTTAAAGTTGGGGTTTTTTTCAAGCTTTGTCTGTGTGAGCAAGAGTTGGTCTGTGGATATTCTGTAACCACACAAGTAAAAGACTCCAGCTGCTGAGTGGAAGAGAGGTAGAACCACCCCAGTCACTGAGCTGCAGCCACAGGACCACCTCACCATGAAAACATGGACTGAGACCAAACCACTTGGACTTTTGCCACTGTAGCTTTTAATTCTCTGCATTGACAGAGCTGAAGTGCCCTGGCCTGCACAGCTGAGGAGCAGCTCTGGCTACTGCCCTGTGAAACCCAGCAAAGCACGTGGAGGTGCCAAGTTTCATGTTCTCTGAGGAACCGGTTCTCAGTTGTGCAATTTTACCTTCCCCATGAAAGCTGAGCTCTCCAAGCTTTGGAAAGAGTCTCAGAAAAACCAGCACAACCCTGGAAAGCTTCGTTTAATCACCAGAGCCACGGTCAGCTACTCTAGGGGCACCTTGCATTGCTAAAACCCAACTACCCAGGCGTTCCAAGTCAGACACCAAGTCCTGCTGGCAGAACCAAACACAGGAAACCAGAAAATGCACAGTCTTAAGAAAGCGAGAACAAAGTATAAACCTACGTGTCTTGTGGTTTTCCTCGCTCTCTCTGTACAGTCTGCTCACTTTTTCCACAAGTTCCCATTTCTCACAGCATCCTGAGTAGTTGACAAAGTTACAGGCCAGTATTTCCTTCAGCTGCCGAACACTCAACCCTTCGATGTCTTCCAGGCTTGAGATGTCAGACAGCGACGCCCTCGCTCTCTTCCTGGACAGTCCAGGGGTCTGAAACACATCAGTTGTATGGTTTGAGTGTCCTGCTGAGCTCAGGGCCCCACATTTGGAGCTACATGAAGCTGCAGCAGCTTGGTTGAAGTTTAATTATTTTTAAAGTGAGCATGTGCAGACATTTATTGCCTGACACAGCAAACTCTGGAAGAACCAGAGTACGAGGCCAAATGCTGAGAGATCTAAACACTTCATGGTGTCACACACCAAAAATCTATTCTTTGGATAGTTCAACTCTCACCTGCTCTTCTGCACTTTCTTCTTCTTCATTATTAACAGATGTTTCTGTTTGGCCCTGTGTACAAGATGAAATTAATCAGAATAAAAACCATGTTACTCCCTTATAGAACACTTCTCTTCGAACCAAGGTGATCATGGGTGACAACAACATTTAGAAGTTTTAACTGCTACTAATCATTAATGGTTTAGGTCACCTCTAACCTAAACTAGGAATCTTTGCTAATAGTCTCCTGGTTTCAGGTGTGTTTTTCCTGCCCCTCCAAACTGTACCAATTATCTTAAAGTGAAGCAGAACTTCAAAAACAAATCAACAAAACCCCCTGATGCTAGACCATAAAACATGTCAATTACTGTACCCGTGAAGGTGTTCCACTTCCTGTGCTTCCCCTTCTGTTTGCAAATTCTCCTGGATTGGACATGGATTCAGACATGGAAAAGGGATGAGTAAAAAACCCCGAGGTCTGTGAGCGTGATGAGCGCAAGCTGCCAGCGTCCATGTCCTGCTCCGACCCCAATCCGTGGTGGCACAGCACCAGATCCACCAGGTCTTCCTTCTCTCTGCAGGTGTCTGTTGGGATGTTCCTGAGAATCAGGTACTGACGCAGATCCTTCACTTTCAATCTCATTAGCTGAGGTCTCTGGAAGGCTGTTTCTTGCAGCAAGTGACAAGTGGAACATCTCCGGAGATTCTCTTGTGAGACTGAGCAAACGGAGCAAAAATCCTTCTTGCAGTCACAGCACACGTGCTAAAGGGAAAGAAAACAACCATTCAGCTGTTTGTCACACAGCACAAATCCAGGCCCTGCTCCTTCCTTCTCCAGGCTATGGAATTTACTGTTAGTTTTTCCACTGTCAGTTGTGACAGATGGAGTTTTTAAGGTTTAAGTCCGCAAAGCTGTCCTGTCAGATGGTTTTGCAGGTCCTCCAAGGCAGTCCCTCGCTTTTGTGGCAATACTGAAGCTGAAGTCTCAGTGAAAAACATTATGAATAAACAAATTAATAGAGTACTCAAATTGTACTTTAACCAACAAACAAAACTGAAACCAATTTTATGGTCTGTTAAAACACTTGTGCATTTACTGTTGCTGCTCTTTTTCATGTGTAAAAAAACCCAGTATAACCCTCAAATTTTAAGGAACTTCTCAACTTCTTCTTCAACTGATTCCCAGAATGCAAAGCAGGCCTCGGATGTGATGAATCACATGGCAGGGAAATACTCCCAAATGCCCAGATGTCATTTCTGAAGAGAGCTTTGTTCCAAAGACTCACAATACACAAAAGCTGGACAATAGACAGGACTGTCAGCATTTCATCTACTGTCAACAAACCCAAACCCTTTGAGGCTTTCAGGATTTTAGGAAATTATCATCAGCTTCAGAAAACATCCCTACACACACTCGATTCAACAAAGAGCCTGCCATGTGATCAACAGGACACACGGGAAGGGGAAACAATGCACAGACACAAAGAAGAGGCTTCACGATCATCTGAAGGAGCTACCGAGGGTTAAGTCACTGAGGGGAAAAAACAAGCCTGGACAGTTGTGGTACACAGAAATAATATTAACAATCTCATTTATCTGCATTAACCCACCTGCCTGTCTCCCAAAGAAGCAACAGGCTGTTGGACCACAACAGCTTTTAGCAGGACTAAGGCTGGCTAGGAAACAATCAGAACTGCACTAGGAATTCCCCCAAAGAGGCTCTGATACTGTATTGTGAGTTTTTACCTTTTCCACCGTGCAGTTTGTTCTTTCCAGTACTCAACCACTGTGTTTGGTGCCATCTTCAAAAACAGACCTGCTTTAATGTTTAAGATCCTGAAGCCAACACGTTTGTATCTCACAAATGAGAGTCCGTTAATTTCCAGGTCAGCCCAGATCCAACGTGTCACTGACTAATGAACACGAGACCTCTTAACTTCTAATCATGGCTGACAGTAATTTCCTGTGGCCTCAGAACAAGGCACTTCCTCCCTCCCTGGATTTCTGCCTTGGTTTTCTGAGAAGCACACGCTCATCTCCCAGTATGCCACAGATTAGTTCACAGGGTAAAAATACCGTGTAATGGGGAATGTACTCACTTTTTTCCTGAAAACTGAAAAGGAAAGTCCACATGCTTTGCAGACAATGTTCGTGCTGGCTGCAGCTGGAGATGGGTACGCTGAGAAGTCTGTACTTGGTGTAAACCTGAATGGGCCAGCACCTCCCCCAAACCCAGCCTGCTGGCCACGCACTGCTCCCGTCCCCATGACTTCATTCAGCAATCCGCAGCAGGAAGCCCACATGGAAGTAGCTCCCGCCTGAAAACACCAAGAAGCAAGAGAAGAAAATTAATATCTGAAGGCCCCCATCAGATGTGACTTTGCTACCGAGGAGCTGCTTCACTCCATCTGTCGTCATCCCAGAAGCATGTGGTGTGAATTCCCAGAGCACCAGGAATCCTGTGACAGCCCCACCAGCTCCACTCCAGCTGAAATCCGAAGTGGGAAAGATTTGCCTCCGAGAGGCCAATGCAGGCACAGGGAGCTCACATTCACAACTCCTTTTCCAGCAGAATTCCCCACAAAAAGAGTCAGGAATTTGAGGAGGTGACACAGAGCAAGGAAGGAGGAGACTGACAGGCTGTTGTAGGTGAGGGGCAAAACCCGAGAGGATGACAGGCAGGAACAGCAATTTCTCATGATTAATGCAGAGCTGTCCCTGCAGGATCTGCTCCAGAACTAATCCAGCTCCTGTATGACTCACAACAAAACTCTCTCCAAAAAAAAAAACATTCCTGGGTTTCAAACTTGAAAACCAATCTTTGTTAGAAGCTCATTACAGTCTGGTTTCACTGAGAGGGAAACGCTGTTCAAGACCTCCCTGAACCCCCCTGTTTTATTGCCTTACAAAATGTCTAACAAGAATTAAAACAACTTTTATTGTCTCTTGATTGGATTTCAGTTTTGAGTCACGCAGTCTTAAAACACTACAAAAAATCCTGGACACGTAAAAAAAGTGCTGCTTTTTATCCCTGAGAGCCTTTAGTGCTGGATTCTCTATCAAAAGTGCATATTCTACTCAGAGCTGGAATTTGGACTCCAAGCAGTTCAGGTCACATGTTTAATCACTGTCAGGTGGCTCCCTGAAACCTGCTCAAAAAAAAAAAAAAGGGGGGGATAAAACAATCCCATCAGGTTCTCTCTGGAAGGAAGCTGAGGGGTACAACTTCCTATAAACACAATTACTTTTTCATACTTTTTTTTTCCTTCCAGAGGAGCCTTTTTTTGTTTCCCCAAAGCACAAAGACACAAAATAACTGCTTCTGAGACTTCTAATTCTTGCTGTGAAACCCAAACCAACCAGTACAGGCACATCAGCTCAGTGGCATGGTGCTGTAACTCCTGAAGTAACTAATTTCTACATGAAATCCAATCCTCAAACTAAGCCTTGTTTTCTATTTCTCAATAATAAAAACCAAAAACAGATCAATATTAATTTTTCCTGGACAAAACAAGTTACACATAATTACCCTAGTTTATTAGGCAAGAGGAATCAACTTTCCAGAAACAGAACCTGAAAACCAATGACTTAATCCAACACCGCTCCGAGTTTTAAAACTTGGGCCTTTTGAAAAATACTTTTTTTCAATTTAAGGGGAAGCCACATACAAATATCAGAAAAATAAAACAATGAACCAGAAGAGTCTGTCAAAATTCAACTCCTTTCCTTACACAACTATGGTCTTTTCGGGGGGCCAGGGCAGCAGGAGGACACTCAATGACTAAAGGGATGTGAGATATTTGCTACCACAGCCTCTGCCTGAGGGTTTAACACCTGCTTCTTAGACCTATTTTACTCCAGAGCCTGTAGCAACTGCTCAGACATCACTGTCAACACTAAATAAATATATTTTTAGGAACTTTTCATTACCCACTTTGGACACATAACTGTTGTTAGTATGAAACAGAGAATCTCTTTATCTTACTGCCAACCACTCGGTCATTTCAAGGTTCAGGATAGGGCTACCTGGGCACCATTAATTTTCTCCTTAACCTACCTACGCCACCTGTGGATTCCTCCTATGCCCTCAGGTCATTAACTGATAATTGAATTACAGAGTCTAGACTCTCCATATTGCTCTGCCAAAGAAACCAGACCGTGCTGAAAGGCACCAACACAGCACACGAACGAGACACGGTAAAACAAAAACTCCCTCCCTTGGGAATCAGTTAAAACGCTGCCAACTTCTGCACCAAAACCACCGCTCTCCACTTCCACATTCTCTCCTCACCAGCTGCCATCGAGTATCCTCTCTCTTATGCGCGTCCTACAGGGGCAAAACACTGCGCTGCAACTTCTCTGCGGCTGCTTTGGGCTGTGAGGGTGTCACCTGAGGAGGATTCCAGCTGAGAAAGGCAGCTGAGCTGGGAGGGCGAGCGCTGCTCCCCACACACCTGTGCAAGGGGGTGCTACCAGAACAGCGGGACAGCAGCGGAAGGCACGTATTTTTTTATTATTTTTAACTGGAATTTCCTCTTTTGACCCTCCCTTAGACCAAGCAAAGCTTTTCGCCCGACCGCACGACAGCCCCAGGAGCCTCAGGCGTGCCCCGGGATCCGGCAGCACCCGCTGTGTCCCTCACAGGCCCAGCCCCGGCCCTGCCCGGCTGCTGACTCAGCACAAGACGCGGGGGCCCCTCAGCTCGGCGGGGCCGACACGGCCGCCCCTCACAGCGGGACGGCGCCCGCGGCCTGAGGGGAGGCCGGGCCCGGACACCCCAGGGGGGCCCAGCCCCGTCACCCTCCGCTGCTCGCCCCCTCCCTCTCTCCCCACAGAGGGAAAAGCGCTCTCCCGGCCGGACAAAACCCCTCACCCTCGCGGCTCTCCCCTCACCTTCATGGCCGCTCCCGCCGCTCCAGCGCCGCTGCCGCCTCCGCCCCTCCCGGACCCGCCGCCGGCCCGCTCGGAGGGCGGGCCCTGCCGCCGCGCTGCGCGCCGATTGGCTGCCGCGCCGCCGCGCCGCGCGACCATTGGCTGCGCCGCCTCGACGGCGAGAGGGAGAGGCCAATGGGAGCGGGGAACGAGACGATGATGGGCGGGGCAAAGAAATGCCCCGAGCGGGGCCGGGACAGGAGGGAGGGACAGGGGGGGCACTGACGGTGGCACCGTGAGGACCGGGGGGACACCGATAGAGTCACTGAACGATGGTGGCAGTCACAAGTGGGACTGGTGGTGGCACTGATGGGGCACCGATGGTGTCACTCACAGTGGCACTGATGGTGGCACCAGTGGTGGCACCGATGGTGTCACTTATAGTGGGACAGGTGGTGGCACCAAGGTGATCCTGCCCCTCCACTCGACTCCTGGAGTGCTGTGTCCAGTTCTGGGCTCCTCGGGATGAGACAAGGAGCTGCTGGAAAGTGTCCAGCATAGGCCATGGGGATGCTGAAGGGACTGGAGCATCTCTCCTATGAGGAGAGACTGGGGCAGCTGGGCCTGGTTAGTCTGGAGGGGAGATCCCATCAATCCACATCAATCCCTCAAAGGGGTGTCAGAGGATGGTGCCAGACCCTCTCCGGTGATGCCCACTGATGGGACGAGGAGCAATGGCCATAAACTGAAACACAAGACGTTCCACCTCAACACAAGGAAGATCATCTTTCTGAGGAGGTGGCAAAACCCTGGAGCTGCCCAGGGAGGGCGTGGATTCTCCCTCTCTGGAGACATTCCAAACCCACCTGGACACGTTCCAGTGTCACCAGGTGACCCTGCCTTGGCAGGGGGGTTGGACTGGATGATCTCCAGAGGTTCCTTCCAACCCTAATGATCTTCCCTTATCCAAGGTTGCTCCAAGCCCTGTCCAACCTGGCCTTGGACACTTCCAGGGATGGGGCAGCCACAGCCTCTCTGGGCAACCTGTGCCAGGGCCTCCCCAGCCTCTGAGTAAGGAATTTCCTCCTAATATCTAACCTAAATCCACCTCTTTCCATTTTATTCTACCAAGCCCTTTGGTGATAATCTTTAAATACGAGAATAGAAGGTTTATTATGTAAAAATCCACTTCCAGCGAGCTTCTAGATGCCATTATTTTTTTTCCCTAGGCTGTGAATGGGATATATATAAAAATAGTAATCATAGGTTGTAGGAACAAAAACCTTTTAACCAGAAGATTACATTAAAGAAACCCCAGAGGCACAAACCCCACCAAGGCTTTGGGAAAGCTTTACATAAGAACGCACAGGGCCAAGAACAAGGGAGGCCTTTGCCAAAAAGAGGAACAGAAAAAAGGCTGAAAATAAAAATGGCCCACAGATCAAATTTACCCCTACAAAGGGTTGGATACAATCTGCTGATTTCTGCAGAAAGGATCTATTTTTGGAGCAAGTCAGATACAAGAACTGAGTCAAAAAAATCAGTGTGTAATTGCCATGTGAAGGGCACAGTCCTGCCAGCTTTAGGAGCAGGAGCAGGTACTTCACACAGTCCAACTTCTGGATTTGCACTGACACCATGTTTTATTTCAAAATCAGGTCACCTTTTTTTGGAAATTCTTATGCTCCTCAACAAGCTTTAGATATGCTCTGAACTTTTACACATGACTTAATAAAAATGTCATTTTTTTCCAATAATAGCTTGCAATTTTAGTCAAAGCAACTGAAAAAAAAATAGAAAAGCCTTGTGAATACAATGTTGGAACAAGATATGGCACATTCCCCACGTTTCTCATGCAAGAGATTGCTTGAAGACACCTTCAGAAATACCGGTGCAGTTTGGTTTTAAAAACTTCTGTGTCATCTAAACTCTGTCAATTTGGATTCACCCTTGAAGCAACAAACTACACACATATTTTGGTTAATAATCTTACATTAAAGCATGAGAGCTCCATGCAGTTGCTGTAACAGGGTAAAAGCTGTCCCACAGATGACCCAAACCAAGCAAAACCCGACATTTTCCCTTTCCCTCTGTTAAGGATCTGCCAAAAAAACAATCCTCCCAAGCACAGATGTTTTAGGGAGTAACGTGGGCCTGACAGAGCTGAGATCTGGTGACTGTGCTGGCAGCTGCACTTGCCACTCCTGCCTTAATTTGGGCAGATCTTGATGAATCATACCCTTAACATGTGATCTGAGATCACTTTTACTGCAATTGCCTGAATTGTAACCACCTCGATGGTTTTTAAACGGGGATCTTTTAACTCCGCCGGCTACTCCGTGGGTGAAAAGGAACACTTGGAGAGTTTCTATTAATAAAAGATTTGCCCTTGCTGAGCCTCCTGGCTCGTGCCCAAGCAGCATTAAAAGATTTCAATCTGTTACTGCGAGATGTCCCACTTACTTCTGCCGCCAAGTAACAAGTGGCGGTGACTTGGCTGCGGGTCCGTAATCCCCCGTGGTTTTACACATCACCAGAGAGAGAGGTGCAGAAGGGATTCCTCCCAGGAACGTTAATTAGGGTTTAATTTAACAATCTGCAAAATTTAATAGCAAAGTTAAAAAAGACAAACCTAATCCCTGGGCTTTATCTGGGAATTTCAGGTTGGACGTTAATGCCCGTAGGTGGAGTCATAGAATCACAGAATGGTTTGGGTTGGAAGGGACCTTAAAGGTCATTTAGTGCCAAATCCCTATAGTAGAAGGGACACCTTCCACTACCCCAGGTTGCTCCAAGCCCTGTCCAACCTGGCCTTGGACACTGCCAGGGATGGAGCAGCCACAGCTTCTCCGGGACACCAGCAGTTTGGAACCACCTGTGAGAAGGTTTTCAGGCTACAGAGAGTTGGTTCAACAGATCCAGCACAGAAATGGCAGGATCCCCAATCCCAGACAGAGGCCATTTCCTGCTTGATGAGCTCAGGGATGTTACTCAGGGGCTATTTTAGGTAAGATAAAAGATGACTTTTTCAACTCTGTTACCTAATCTTGAATTTAATGTAACCAACATCATCTCTCACTGCTTATTTGGAATTTGGAGGGCTGGTTTTTAGGCGTTTGAGCTCATTTAAATAGACTTTAAAAGAGTATCCTGAGTGTTCTCTGTACCACGCACTGAAGGATTGTCAGCAGAGTTCACACTTCGGCTTCAGAGCCTTGCACAGAAACATCAGAACCAGATGTTTGCCATTTCCTCTTTCCTCCCAGCTCTGCACAAGCTGCTGCAGCCCAGCCTTTATCTCATCTCCCTCCCTGCCCAGCCACGCCACCAGTTCCGTGTTTTCACTCAAAGCCATCGTGCTTTAGTTTCAGGAAATGTCAGCAAGTTGACCGTTGTAACATAATAGCTGGAGTTACTTCCCGGGTTTTATATTCAGATATAGTTCAATGAGTTCATTGAGGGCTGGGAAACGATCATTAATTACGCCAGCAGCAACTAACTACAATGTTAAGTTCCTTAAATGTAAATGTATTCTAGAAAATTACTCCCCGCTTGATTTGCCTCCTCCTCCCCCTCTCACCACCCCCAGGCATGAATCAGGAGCAGAGCAACGAAATCCCCAGGGACATGCAGATGTATAATAACATTGAGTTTTGTTTTGCTCCCACTTAACAAAAATGAGAACTATTATAATAATTGGAGTATTTTCTTTGGGAATACGATGCCTTAATGAAGTACTTTAACAACTTATTGAGAAAATAAAAACTTACATGTGGAAACGTCTTTGTTGCATCACAATTAACTTGCAAATCCAAACAGAAGTGAATTCACTCCATGGTGTTCTCTAACATGGAAACACTCCTGTCAGAGCAGAGAGAATATGTACTGGACAGGCAGGTTCATGTAAATTTTACTGTATAAAAGATGTAACTTTTTACCCATTTGGGTGCTTGATTTGTGGAAAAATCCATCTTGCACCCTGTTCAGAATAAACAATGTTTCTGTTCAAAATTCAGACTCTGTGTTTAGAGAGCTCCTAAAATCAGCAGCAGCCCCACCAAGCCACTGCCTGTGGTCACCTCTGCCTTACCTGGTACAAGTGTGGCCACCTCTGGTAACCACAGGATCATGGAGTCATTACAGCTGGAAAAGACCTCAAAGATCATCAAGTCCAACCTTTGACCAATCACCACCTTATAAACTCAACCATGTTGCAAACTGCCACATCCACTTGTTGTATCCCAGGATCCAGTTGCTCAGTGCCAGCTCACATAGAGTTTTCCATCACCCCCAAGTCCTTCTCCACAAGGACACTCCACACGCTCTCCAGGCAGCCTGTTCCAGAGCTCAGTCACTCCTGACGGGCTGTGGCCGCCCCACAGCCCTTGGTCACAGCTCCCCACGGGCAGGGAACACAGCTCCCCACAGCCCATCCCCATGGCTCCCCAGAGGCCAGGACAATGGCTCCCCACAGCTTGTGGCCATACCTCTCCACAGCCCGTCCCAGAGCTCCCCACAGCCTGTCCCAGAGCTCCCCACAGCCCGTCCCAGAGCTCCCCAGAGCCCGTCCCAGAGCTCCCCACAGCCCATCCCCATGGTTCCCCACAGCCCATCCCCATGGTTCCCCACAGCCCATCCCCATGGCTCCCCACAGCCCATCCCCATGGCTCCCCACAGCCCATCCCCATGGCTCCCCACAGCCCGTGGCCATGACTCCCCACAGCCCGTCCCAGAGCTCCCCACAGCCCGTCTCATGGCTCTCCACAGGCCGTCCCAAGGCTCCTCACAGCCCCTCCCAGAGCTCCCCAGAGCCCCTCCCAGAGCTCCCCACAGCCCGGGGCAGCCCTGGGGAAGGAGCCCCGGGGCGAGGCCTCGAGCCCTTCTCTCCCCGGCCACTTCTCTCCCCGGAACGTCTCTCCCGCGCTCCGCGCTCCGGGCCGTCCCCGCGGTGCGGTTACACAGCCCCTCCCTCCACAGACAGCCCTTTCCCCTCCGATTGGCCGCGGCTCCGCGCGCGCGCGCCATCGGCGGCGCCGGCGATTGGGCGGCGGGCCGGGGCGCGGCGCGCGCGCGGTCTCCCTGGCGACGGCGCGCCCGTCCCCGCGGTCCCCCGCGGGCGCCGCCATGGCGAGCGTGCACGAGAGCCTGTACTTCAACCCGATGCTGAGCAACGGCGTGGTGCACGCGAGCGTGTTCGGCGCCCGCGACTGGGTCACCCCGCACAAGATGGCTCTGCTCGTGCTCCTCAGCGAGCTGGGCCGCGCCGGCGCGCAGCTCGGGCTGCTGGAGCGCCGCCGCCTCAACCGCCTGCTGCTGCCGCTGCTGCAGGTCGGGGGCGGGCCTGGGGTGGGTGGGGAGGGTGAGGGGGGAGCCCGTGGTGTCGTGGCCTTGTTGTCGCGACATGTCGCTGTGCTCCGCAGGGTCCCGACATGGCGCTGTCGCGGCTGCGCGCGGCCATCGAGGAGTGCTGCCCGCAGCTCGCCAGCTCCGTCCACATCAGGTGCGGGAAACGCCGCGGGCGGGGCGGGGCGGGGCGGGAGGAGCTGGCGAGGCCGCGAGTGCATCCTCCCTGAAAACTGCTCCGAAACGTGCGAAAGTCCGGTTTTAAAAGTCACACATTCGGGGCAAAACTGCGCTCCTGCAGTTTCTCCTGCTTCTTGTCAGTTAGTTCTGAAAGGCACAAATCAGATGTACGAGGCATCAGGTTTAAAGTTGATGTGGTGCAGGAGGTCTGTTCTCACACATAACCCGCTGAAACAGCAGCTGTTCCAAAAATCTGATCAAAGGTTTTAAATTTTTAAAATTTAAAAATTAAAAATCAAAATGTTGGGTTCCTATTAGTTCTGTTGCAATAGACATATTTTCTAATTATTCTTTTTATTAAAAGAGATATTTTAAAAGGAAAAATTATTGATCTTATTATAATCATCATTACTTTTATAATTATCACAATTATGATTGAGTATGTATTTATCTCAGGAGTATAAAAAGTTTTTGCCCCCAGTGAAGAGTTACCACTTGATTCTGTGTTTATTCATTTTTGCCTGAAACAGAAGAGTATTTTATTTGATGTCTGTATGAATACCCTAAAAAAAAAAAAAAATTGCTGTTTTCTGTCCCTGTTTAGGTTAAAACTTATGGTAGAAGGAGAACTGAAAGATATGGAGCAGTTTTTTGATGACCTTTCAGACTCATTTACAGGGACAGAGCCAGAAGTTCATAAAACAAGTGTCGTAGGTAAATAATTGCTATCCATAAGTTATTTTTGTTGTGATATCTATAATTGCTGTAGTTTAGTCAGGACACAGCTTTGTTTTTCTTTTTGAGGAGGGGTAATATTTTTTCTCTTGCTCAGATGTTTCATATTAACCAATAATTTTGCATATTGTCAGGTTGTTACCGATTTTAACAATTTTTCTGTGATCAGATTATCTGTGAGATTTGCACCAAAATTATGATCAGATTTATACCCTGAAAAAATGACTTTTATCACTTGCTTGGCTGAGATGAGGTTCCTTAATTTCTATTAAACTTCTCATTCATTTCTCACTAATTTCAGTTAAATGAGAAATGAGATGATGTGGTTTAAGCTCCTGGTCACGATGCTTCCCTTCCCAGGTCTGTTCCTGCGCCACATGATCCTGGCATACAACAAACTCTCCTTCAGCCAGGTCTATAAACTTTACACAGCCCTTCAGCAGTACTTCCAAAGGGATGAGAAGAAGAATGGAGCTGATGAGAGTGACATGGAACTCACAAATCCGGAGGAGCTGGATGGGAAAATGGAGAAGGAAGAACTCGACGGACCATTAAGGTGATCTATTCACGTGAAAGCCTTTTCTGTCTCTAAAAGAAGTCAATCCTGGATTTTTTTTTTTAAAGCCTCCTAAACCCGGGCTGAGCTCTGTGGCTACTTCTTAGTGCCACCATGTGGTAACTCTTGTCATTGGCTCGTGGAAGGTGGCAGTGCCTCATCCTCACTTAGGGAATCACAGGCTGAAGGGCAGTTGCTGCCCCCAATTTCCTCATTGCTCATTGACTTCTCTATTTGTCATGTGCTAAAGCTGTTGGAGGGTCACCTCCAGCAAGGGAAGCTTGCTCAATAAGGAGAAGTTAAGCTTAATATTTTTGGGGTTCTCTCTCCACCCCTCTCCTAATAAAAGAGCTCACTCTTTGTACTTGCTATTTTTCCATGGAATAAACTTCTGTCAGAAGAGCTGTTTCCTGGAGTGATGTGTGTGGCCAGAGTGCCAGTTCATTTCACTGGGACAATCTGCAGAAGAAATTTAAAACAGAGCAAATCCATTTGAATGTGCCAACCCTAAATCTTCTCTCTGTTCTTCGGATGGCTTTGATGTAGTAAATTTTACTCTTTTTTTTAAGTTTTCTCAGTTTTCAGCCCTGCTTTGAGCTTTAATATCTCATAAAACTTTATAAAGCAAAAAAAACCTATGGAATGTCTGATAAAGTGTATTTCCTTATTCTATTTCCTTAGCCCTGTTTGTAACCAGAGTGTTTCTTACCAGGGAAGAAGAGATATCCTGCAGTGGCCCTCTTTCCCAGAAGCAAGCAGAGTATTTCCTGTCTCAGCAGGTATTTTAATTCTGAATAAAGTGGGGTAAATGTTCCGTAACGTGAATTTCACCTTGACTTTTATCCACAGTGTCAGACACGATGTTGAATCTGTTAAAGGTTTGTTGATAACCTTGCATGTTGTTGCTCAGTGTGAGCACTTGGGGCTCAAAGTGTTTTATCTAGACATCACCATATGCTGATATTTGGTTCTGGGAAGGTCCTTCCGCTCTCCCTGCTCGCTTCAGATCTGATGTCTGTGAAATGTGCAGTTTTGTTGATTATTCCAGCTGGTAAATACAAAATGGAGCAGAAATACACGTGGGCACAAATGTCAGGAATTCAGTATTCAGTAATGCTCATTCTAGTAACTAGATTACCGGAGTTTTTTTAATTAATTGAACTACTTCCCAAAGCAAACTGGATTTAGTAGTATTTATTTTCCTGATTTTTTTTTTTTTTTTTTGTGAGAAGATACATGTAATTCCAGTGAGAAATGTGTTTGTTGTGTTAACTATTCAAGGAGAAATTTCACCAGAATTCTTTAAGTACCTTTAAACAGTCCTTTGAAAAAGCTTTTATTTGGCTTGGTCTCTCTGATCTCTGGAAAGTGAACACTGTAATTTAATACAGAATAAAACTGACACTGATGTTTCAGTGTCACAGTAGACAGAGCTGTTACAAAATCTCCTTTAATGTTCTCTCCAAGCAGATAACAACCTGACAGTCCCGTATCACAATGCACTTATAACCCTCCTGATGGAGTTACATATCTTGCTTTTCAAATTTTTATTCCAGGCTTCTTTATTAAAGAATGATGAGACAAAGGCTCTTACTCCAGCATCGTTACAAAAGGAACTGAACAACTTGTTAAAATTTAATCCAGACATTGCTGAAGCAGTAAGTACCATTTTCTTCATCCAGAATGGTTGTAAAGGGATTTCTTATCTCTAGGCTGGGATTATTTGGGAGCAATTTATTCTCTATTGAAATATAAGCAGATGATAAAAATGGGAGCAAGTTGCATGTAAATTTTTAGTAATTCAGACTGAAACTCCTGAAGGCACAGAAACCTTAATTAAGCTTCCCTGCATGTCTGGCTTCATGCATAGATATAAGCCTCTTAATTTTGGTGGGACTGAGTGCATTCTTGTTTAACTAAACCTAAAGGTTACTTCTCTTACCCACATTTTCTAAGGAATTTCAGGCCTCATATTCCCATAGTTTCAAAATCAATATTAGGTGCAATATCTGTGCTTAATAACAATTTATACTGAAAACCCTGACAATTCCCACTGAGGGTCATTTCCAGACCTGTGCTCTGAGCACTTGCCTTGTTCCTGAACAGCTTGTTCTTGAGCAAATTCCATGAGTTCCCAGTCAGCTCTTTCCTGCTTTCCTGTCCAACTCTTCCTCCCTGGGCTGAAGGAGACAGGACTTTTTGCTCCTGTTTGGACACATATCCTTGAAAGGGCTGCCGTAGTCCTGGGCTGGGCTTCACAGCTCCATAATTCCTCTCCAGTGTTACGTTTGTCTCACATAAAGGAATTGCCCTGCCTGGGTCTCAAGAAGAAAACACATACTGCTTCCTACCTGCACAGCATTTGGAAGCAGTGCTGATGTTTGTGTCTTCCTGAGTGCAGACACAGTGGGATTCATGCCTCCATTCCCCCTCTCACATCACACATAAATGCAGGGAATTCTGCTTTGGTGATTCTACCTATGCTGAGATCCCAGGCTGGGTGGGATCGTTCTGACTGCCAGACCTTGGCCTATGGGCAAGCTGTTGGGGACAGCAACCAGCTTTGTCCAGAAATTCTGCACAGGGAGTATCAGTGTTGTTGCAGCTTTCTGGTCATGCAGTATTTCGTGGCTGACCAACCTTTCTCCCTAAGAAAATAGATGGTAATTATAAACACAAACCGTGTTTTAACATCTGTATCGTTAAAGCCGGTTTTTTCTCTGTTTTTTTCTTTTTTTTTTTTTTTTTTTTAGCATTATTTGAGCTACTTGAACAGTCTCAGAGTGCAGGATGTCTTCAGTTCCACTCACAGCCTCCTCCACTACTTCGACCGGCTGATCCTGACGGGGGCAGAGAGCAAAAGCAACGGGGACGAGGGCTACGGGCGGAGCCTGCGCTACGCGGCCCTCAACCTGGCGGCCCTGCACTGCCGCTTCGGCCACTAGTGAGGGCTTCCCTGTGCCACCCACCAGCTCCTGGGCACCCTGGGGTGCTCACACACACACGCCTTTCCTCCGAAAATCCCTTTAGGAGAAGGGGCTTTCTCGGGTTTGGCAGTTGGGCCGGGATTTTCTTGGGGTCTCGGTTTTGTTTTTGTTTTGGTGTTTGTTTGGTTTCCATAAGAACTGAGCCATCTGACATTTGTCTGTGTCCTGCCCCGTTTCCTGGGTGTTTCTCAGTCTCTGCATTTCCATGACCTCAGTGGACATGGGTGTGCCTATTTTCAGCCATATTCTCAAGAAAGTGTGGTTGGTTTTCTGTTAACATTCAAGCCAACATAGAGCTGATGCTCCGGAAAAAGGAATAATTAAAAAAAAAGCCATCTGAGCTTTTAAAAATGCCATAGGGGTGGCATTTATTTTGTTGATTAAGCTGGCCTTCCTATCTCCATGTATGGTTTGCATTTATTGATTGCTGCCTGGAGGCACCATGTGAAAGGAGTGGAGAGGGGAAGGGCACTGCAAAATTGAGAGCAACAACAATTTCTACCCAGGCAGATACTAAATGCTGCCCCTGTTCAAACAATAACTTGGCACACTGGCACGTATAGGGTTTGAAAGCCCACACAGGGGTTCCAGTTGGCATTTTGGCCTCACAAGTAGAACGTGTTGCTGAGTGCCAGGAGGAAAACACGGGCCTTCTCAGCAGTCTGTTAAACCAGAGTTATCTTCTGAGTGCAGTATGCATAATTTAGATCAATATTCCTCTGTCTCGGAATGCTGTATCTTAAGCACTGTGGGAATTCTAACTGTCCTCCCTCTCTGTCTGCTCACAGCCAGCAGGCTGAACTTGCCCTCCAGGAAGCCATCCGGATTGCCCAGGAGTCCAACGACCACGTCTGCTTGCAGCACTGCCTGGTGAGAGCTGTCCTGAAAAAGGACTGATGGCATCATTCTGCTCAGGGAACTGCTGCAGAACTTCTCTTACAGCAGGATCTCAGCCAGGGCAGCAGGAATTTGGCTGTCCAGCAGTGGGGTGACATTATTTCTGGCAGGTTGGGCACCCAGGGCAGCAAACTTTGGGGTTGTGGGATGGTTTTGCTGCAGCTCAGGATTAATTTCTTAAACAGGAGTTGTGATCCCAGAGATCTCAGTACTGAGCTCAAAGTTGAGTCTAAGATGTTTTAAACAGACAGTTTCATAAGCTTCCTTCTTCCTGTCTGTTGAGTTCTCAAAGAGTAACCAGCTGCCTCTTGAGCAAATGAAAAATTAGAGGGAAAGATTTGGAATTCTCTGTATTTTTTTCCTGTAATCAACATTATACTGAATTGACATCAATGGTACAAACTCCTGAGGTACTGCATTGCACAGTTACCTGGATAGTGGGATTTCAGTGCATCACTGACCCTCCAGCATTGGCTGCTGCCACACCAGTGTCCCACCCTGCACTCCTGATGTATTTTGCTGTGCAGCATTTAGTGAAGTTTCCTTAGAATCGTTAATTCTGAAGTGGTTTGTATTTCCAGTGGGTTTTTGTGCATTCTGTAACAGTAAGCCAAGCTTAAAAGTGCTGCGGCCATTGGCTATTTGCAGTGAGATTTTAATTTTTTCCCTTGCTAGAGCTGGTTGTACATCCTGGAGCAGAAGATCTTCGATAGCTGTGTCCTGCTGGAGCACTCTGTGAACAAATCTTTGCACTTTGGGTTGCCGGTGAGTCCATTTCCTCCATCCTTTACTTCATTCTGGGACAAACCCATGTGGCGATGGGAGTGTGTCATTAGAGATTTGGGGCTTGTGGCTGGTCTGTTCAAAATATGTAACTGAATTCCAACAAACCTATTTTAACACTCCGAAATGTGACTGTTTTGTGACTTTTGCCCTTCATGTTAACAAAGCAGAGTTCAGTTGCTTTAATGCCACAGCACTGCTTTTCCTCCTAACTTGTTTGATTTTCAGGCAGAAAAACTCTGTGGCCACTGGCCCCAGGCACCATTTTGGCACAATGTTCTGCTCTGGGGAGGTTCTTATGCCTCCAACCTTCTCTGAAACCCAGTGCTGATGCTTCTGGCAGGGCTTTGAACACGTTTACTTGTCCCAGCTGTGAAATCTTCCAAGGCTGCCCTCCCCTTTGGTGGTTTGTGCCCTGAATCTGTTGGCTGTTAATGTTTAGTTCCGTCTTTCCCAAATCTGTGATTACTTTGTTAAGAGAATTGTTCTAAAATGGACAAAACTGCTGTTTCTGGGAGATGGGAACAGATGTGGCTGCTTGGTGGGGAAGGGGAGGGAAGGCTCTGTGTTTTCACAGCTGTTCCATCACTGGAGAAATCCAGGTACTGGTCCTGTCCTCCTCTGTAAGATTTCTGTGTGGGGGAGTGGAAATTACCTTTCACATCCAACAAAATGACATTCACATATGTGTGGGTGTGCATAAGTGGGTATTTAAAGAAATGCCTGGAGCAGTGTTCCTTTGTCTGTGCTGAGTAACATCACATCTTTTTGGGATTTTTTTATTAGTTTAGAACTCTGCTCCAGTGTGATTTGCAAGCCTGGTGTACTGTGTTGTCTTCCAACGCTGTTGGTATGGTTTTTTTTTTTCCTTCTTCCCAGTATCTTGCTTCCTTGGGAATACAGTCCTTGGTTCAACAAAGAGCTTTTGCAGGAAAGGCTGCCAACAAACTAATGGATGCCTTAAAAGATTCTGATCTGCTGCATTGGAAGCACAGCCTGTCAGAGCTCATTGACATCAGCACAGCACAGAAAACAGCCATTTGGAGATTATACGGCCGCAGGTATTTGGGTTGTTTGGAACCCCTGGGTTACCTCACTGCACTTGTTAGCACATAATGCACTTACACAGGTGTAACAAGTGTCTGTGTCTCTGCAGTGCACTAAAATGAAGCAATCAGACTGTGATTCAGTACAGGCTCAGTGCAATTATTTCCATTCTCTTGTCTTCCTTTAAAACTCGTGCTGAAGAAAAGATTGAGCTTCCATTTAGCAGTGGCAAATAGATCATAAATTTTTCCTTAGCCTCCCCTTTTCAGAATCTGTTTGCTTAGACTGTGTGCAGCTTTCAGTCTGTAGGACATGATGTGCCTGCACAGTCCAGAATCCCTGGATAGCAGTTGTTTTACAAGTTTTCCTTTCATCCCAAGGCCCCTGGCTCTCCAGAAAATGCAGCCTGTTGCCATAACAAAACCCTAGATTAAAAACGGTTGTTGTTCGCTCCTTGAAAACTAAAAGCTGTTTCTCTTGCACAAGCACCATGGCACTTCAACAAGCCCAGACACTGCTGAGCATGAACAGTCTGGAGGCTGTGAACGTGGGTGTGCAGCAGAACAACACCGAGTCCTTCGCCGTGGTGTTGTGTCACCTGGCTGAGCTCCACGCAGAGCAGGTGAGCTCTGGGGCACTTGCACAAAATGTCATCTGCTGAGAGGACCTGTGGGTGTTACTGACAGAGAGTGCAAGACTTGGCTGATGTTTTTTGCTGCCTTTCGTGTCTGCATTGTGGGCAAAGACAATGCAGGGTGTTTGCTTGGCAAGTTGTTTCCCTGCGGGTTGTGTCGGAAGGGAGGGGAGTGGTGCCCGTTGATCCAAGTGTTGTTCTGTGTTCCAGGGGTACTTTGCAGCTGCTGCTGAAATACTGAAACACCTGAAGGAAAGATTCCCTCCCAACAGTCAGCATGCACAGGTAGAATATTTATAATTTAGCCTGTGAATTATGTAACTATTATACAATAGGATCTGAATCCCACTGCTCCGGAATTCTTCCCTCTGCATGCCTTGGGCTATATGTTGTCTCATTTCCCTTGGCTCCTGTCCTTGTGGGAGGCTGTGCAGCATCAGCTTTTCTACAAAACCATGGAAAAGCTGCCTCTGTTGTTTTCAGACTGGTGAGACGTTTCTCCCATTGCAGCCTCCTAAGATAACGCTGTTTAAATAGAAATTTCATTAGCAGAGGAATACACATCTGCTTCATGAGCACATATAGGGATTAAATGCTCTGCATTGATTCGGAGCTTCAAAGTTCTGTCCAATTAGTGCTCCTTATTTTGATATATTACAGTCCAGAAATATCTGAGAGAATAGGCTAGTGGGCTGGGGTTAGTGTGACTCTGGGAAACACGTTACCACAGGAGTCTGCAAGGCAGAATTTACATTGAGGTGTTCAAGATCCCATTAAATACACTCTGGTCCTTCTCTTTTCACCACAGAAAAAATCAAAGCATTAGTAATGAATTAAAAGAGCCTATTTACTTAAAATGCAGTCCAGTAGGTGAGCTTCCATACTGAAACATTAATCCAGACCTGAGCATTTCTGTCGAGGACAGTAATTTAGTAAATCCAATAATTGGACAGTGGAGTTGGTGTGTCTAGACATAAATATCCACAGGGGAAAAGAAAAAGTAAATTCTGCCTTGGGATGAGAAAATGAGCAGACACAACTTCTAAAACTTGTTCCTGGATGTTCTTTGTTTAGCTTTGGATGCTGTTTGATCAGAAAATACAATTTGAGCGAGCCATGAACGATGGCAGATACCACGTAGCAGATTCTCTTGTGGCAGGAATTACAGCACTTAACAGCATTGAAGGTGTGTACAGGTAAGAAATGATGGATCTTCATACACTTGCAGGTGTGTCCTGTGAAGATAATGAAGAATTTAGCAGAATGATTGCTGGCAGTCATGTGTTCTTACATGTTTTTCCCTTTCCAGAACTAATCCACTCATGCTGTCTGACCTGTAGAGCTCATTCTCTTAGAGCATGTCCTGCAGTAATAATTTCTTCTTGTTTCTCTGGACATTTTAAGAACTGCAATAGCTGAAGGTGCTGTTATTGTAGAGTTGTAGATCTGTTGTGAGAACAGTTCTTTAAAATCTGCTGTGGTAGCTGTACTCAAACCTGAGCACAAAGCAGATTTTCATGTCAAATAGCTTGGGAAGGAGCTCAGGCCTTGAGCATCTTCCTCCGTGTCCTGGTTATTACAAAATGGAACAACGTGATTTTTTTCTCTCACCTTAATGGGTTCTTGTTTCTAGATGAGAATGACATGTTAAAAATAGAGTTAAAACTTGTTGTTTGGTGAGTATGAAAACCAGCTTACTGTTAAAAGCAATTCCTTGTTGATTTTCAATGAGGCAAAACACATAAAAGCAGCCGGTGCCAGCCAGGAGATCAGTATTCAAGCTGTGGGACCTGATGCTTGTCCTTCTGGAATTGGACTGATCATGAATTCCCTGATCTTTAAATATTCTGCTCAGTGTCTGGTTCAGGGTGTTTGTACCATCCCCTGCTGCTTTGCAGTTGGCCCTGACTTCCCTTTTCTTGTGTTTTCCTGTTGCTCCATATCCTTGTTACCTCAAGCCAATTTTAGCTGCTTTACCTCATACCTGTTTTTCTCTCAGATAATGACTTGTGCTTTCTAGCTTGCACGGCCTCCCACTTCTGCTGCCTCTTTGGCCTTTGTTTTTGGCAATCCCTGGTTTCTATCTAAAGCAGTTTTATGAGTTTGATCCTTTCTGGCTGGGAGTTGTCCAGTTGGCACCAGAGAGATCTGTTTTTGCTCCTGCCTGTGTGTGTAGCAGGCGTGCACTTTGTCAAGGTGCCAGTCTGCAGTTACAAGAAACAGAGGTCACAAAGTAGAGACCTGTTTTACCATGTCCTGAAAAGCAGAATTGTATCTAAAATACAAAAAAATACAGTGATGTTTTCTTTCTACCATGGCAGAAAAGCCATTGTATTGAAAGCCCAAAATCAAATGTCAGAGGCACACAAACTTCTGCAGAAATTGTTGATCCACTGCCAGAAAACCAAGAACACCGAGGTGGTGATTAGGTAAGAATGTTTCATTTTCAGAGTATTAAAGCCACTTTGCAGTGATTAGAATCAGCCATTTCAATTTGTCTGTGTTCAGACTTCACTAGTCCTCAGATTACCTGCTGTGATTTTGAGATTACAGAATCATTTCAGTTATTAATCATGCTATGGAGTAATCCTCAAAATATAGTGGCATTGAAACCTACATATTTTCAATATGTAAACTAAAAGGTGGTAAACTTAAAGTTCCACGAAGATTTATGGAAAAAAGGAACATTGCATCTAAAATAAAAAGGAAATAGAAATGTGTGTGTGGTTGTACCTTAGTGCAAACCTTCAGGGCAGTTACAGTGTTCCTTAATCTCTTGTATCTCAGTGGCATCTCCTCTTAGGGGTGTAATTCAAGTTTACAGTATGTGCAGTAACATAATTAATAATAAAACCAATACTGTTACTGAGGGAAAAAAATTCCTCAGGAAATAAGCTTTCTTCAGCAATGTTTGTAATTCCTTCCCCTGTTCTGTCAGGGTGCTGCTGTCAATAGCAGAGCTGTACTGGAGGTCCTCGTGTCACACCATAGCCCTGCCCGTGCTGCTGCAGGCCCTCGCCCTGGCTCGGGAGTACAGCCTGCAGTACTTGGCTTCTGAAACTGTGCTCAACTTGGCTTTCTCCCAGGTAGATCTGATCTGTGTTTTCACAGGGCTGCAGAGCAACATTTATTCCAGGGTTCTGGATGCTGTTTTTTTTTTTTTTAGTCCTGTGAGATTTAAGAGCTTTCGAGGAAGTGAATAAAAGTTGAGTTCCGTGTGTATCAGTGAAATGTATACTAATTGCATACAATTAAGCAGCATAAATTTGCCCTGCCCTAATTTCTTTGGTTATTCTTTATGCTGGTATTTTGGCTTTCTAGGAGTACAGGTTGCCTTGTGTATTAAAAATAATGCTGGCAAAGAGTTGAGTTACATTGTTTGTTCTGAGAGATGTGGCTGTCGGCACTGACTCAGTGGAGAAGCCATTCCCAGTCATTTCAGATAGCAGCTCATTTCTACTGACAAGTTTAATCTGAAAGAGGATTGTGGGGGAAAAAGTTGACAAAAAGAATAATAATTGTTCTACACCCTTGTCTGTAGTGCATTGTATTATTAGAAACAGATGTGACTTATGTTGGTCTTCCCTGAAGAAGCTCCTACCAGTGGATTCCAGTATGACACTAGCAAGTATTTCTCTTCCAGCTGATCCTTGGCATTCCTGAACAAGCCCTGAATATCCTGCACATGGCAATAGAACCCATCTTGGCCCACGGAGCTGTCCTGGACAAAGGCTGTGCCATGTTCTTGGTGGCCAAATGTCAGGTGGCTTCTGCAGCTTCCTACACTCCACAAAAGAAGATTGAAGGTAGGGTGAAGAGTAATTGTCCTCAGTGAAACTGTGCAGTGTAGATACTGGTGTCCTGCTACACCATCACCCTTAAAAAAGCGTTACCTGGTTATCAGATACAAAATTAACTTGGAATTAGTTATTCACCAGTTGTTTACACTGGAACCTTGTTTATCTGCATACTTTCCCACCATATTTTGCAGCAAAGGCTGAATAACAGAAACCAGCTAGAAGACCATGTTGCTAAGACACAAATGATTTTGAAAAGCTGAGGAATTTATAATTGGGCTCCTTAGAACTGAGCTGTATTGCTTGGAGTTGTTATTGTGCTATTGTCTTAAATACGACTGTCCCCCTTTTGCCCACAGCTTTGGAATCTGCTGTCTTGAATCTGAATGAAGCCAAGACTTACTTTGCCAAGGTGGACTGCAAAGAGCAGCTCAGAGACGTTCTCTACTTCCAGGCCCGGCTGTTCCACACCCTCGGCAAGACCCAGGAAAGGAACAAATGTGCCATGTTGTTCCGGCAGTTGCACCAGGAACTGCCAGCACACGGTGTCCCCTTAATCAATTCCTTCAAGTGATGCATTTCAAGATGAGACTTGTTTGTTTTCCTGGGGGTATTTTTGTTTGTTTTTTTTTTTTACAAACATCTTTATTATATTCAATCATCCCTGTTTCAGAATAACTGCCAATAAATCATGGTCTGGCATTGAAAAAACCTGTGTTTTGTTTGTAGTGACAAGGGAAAGTGTTGCTTTCAACCCATTTCCCCTTTCATTCTGTACTTGAAATTAAGAATTGAATGGGGAAAAAAGAGAAAAGACCCCCTTGACTGTGTTATAAACACACTGGGGGGGGAGTAGCACAGTCATTTTATCATCAGTGTTCTTAGTAGTGACATTTCCAGAATCAGTGCTGGCTTTATGGACACTGAGGCACAAAAAATAGTGGGAAATGGAAGCAAAGCTCCTTTGTGCTCCTTTGAAGTGGTGTGGAACGGGGAGACTGATTTAAAACACGTCCTTGCTTTTAACCTGTCTGCAGTCGCTGTCTTCGCTGTAGAAACAGATGGAGCTGCCAGAAGGGTTCAGTCAGTTCAGTCAGAGGTGTAACTGTGCAAAGTCCCAGCACTGTGGTTGCACATGTCCTCTTGCAGAGGGAGGAACAAAAGCCCCCAGCTCAGCTGAAATGTTTTTATTTAGTGTGTATCATTCACCTGCTCTGCTTTTATGGGTGAATACATGGAGATCACAACTAAATGCCTGGAGGGGCCCACAAGAAATCTGGAGAGGGACTTTGGACAATGCGACAGGACAAGGGGGAATGGCTTCCCACTGCCAGAGGGGACAGGGCTAGATGGGATATTGGGAAGAAATTCTTCCCTGTGAGGGGGGTGAGGCCCTGGCACAGGTTGTCCAGAGAAGTTGTGACTGCCCCATCCCTGGAAGTGTCCAAGTCCAGGTTGGACAGGAGCTTGGAGCAACCTGGGATAGTGGAAGGTGTCCCTGACCGTGGCAGTGGAGATGTTGGAACAAGATGGTCTTTAAGGTCCCTTCTAACCCAAACCATTCCAGGATTCTGTAACTGAATATCCAATATGCTGTCATTGTCTTCTAGCGATAAGATGCTCCCTTTGGAAGAAAATTTCCTGTTGGCTGTAGTGTGGAATTTCAGGGCAGATGGGATTGCACTTTTGTGAGTGTGAACCTTGGGGAGGGGGGTGCCAGTCGCCTTGTGACTGTATAAAAGCTGAACATCATTTAACACCTGGAGATCCCCTGCCTGGAAGGCATTGTCAGCAAGAGAAAGCAAGACCAGACCTAAACCTGGATCTGCTGGAGCCCTGCCAGGTAAGGAGGAAAAGAGAAGTGGTTGAGACAAGGGTAGTCCAGTGTTAGTTTACACATCCTGCTAATTAGTGCTGCATTGTGGCTGTTGGCAGATCATCAGGGCCTTGATTTTAAACAGTGACTTCCCAACAGCAAAGAGGAGGCCAGCTTTTGTGGGAATGCTGGTGCTGGTGGCTCATTCCCTCTCAGCTATGTTTTAATCACTGTCAAGGGGTTCAGTCCTTAAAATGTTTGGAGCACCTACTATGTTACAGCAAGTGCATAAGCTTGATTTCTAGAGTGGCTTTCAAGATCCTGGTCAAAATAGCAGCGTTTATCAGCAAAGCTGGCACGGGAGCTCTACAGTGTCAAAGTGGTGCCCACAGACAGGTCTCAAAGCAAAAAGAGGAAGAGGTTTTGGCCAGCTGTGGCTTTCACATCTGCTCGAGGCTGAAACTGTTGCTTCGTGAAAAGAAGAGTCCAGAAAACCACAGGCGAGCTCTGTGCTGGATGGGAAGGTGTTCCAGCAGAAAAGCCAAGTGATTTGCATGGACAGAGTAAAGAGGCTGTTTCCCCAGGGCTGGTGCAAAGCCGGGGTGTTATAAAGGGTACTGTCCCACCACTGCAGAGCTGCAACCTGCGTGGGGGCTGTGTTTGGTGGGGGCAATGACCTGCCAGTGGCAGCTTTGACATTCCCAAACAACTGATTTCCAAAGCTCCCCTTCAGGTGATCATTTGGGCACAGGTAACCAACCCAGATCGCACCCAGCCGCTGGAAACGCGGTGTTCGCACAAGGGCCGGGGGAGAAGGGGCTGGCGGGGTTCGTGTGCCCCCAGGCAGGACAGGGGAGCCCGCAGCAGGAGCGGGACCGCGGGAGCTCCGCGCTGCATCCCGCGGGGAGGCGAGGCGGGGCAGCGCGGCCCGAGGGGGGATAAAACACCGGAAAATAATAATTATGCATAAACGAAAGAACAAAACCCACCCCGAGAGAGGCTTGCGGCGAGGGTGGGCGGGCAGGATGCGGCTGCCCGGGGGGGAAACCTGCCCTTCCCCGGGGCGGAGCGGGGCCTCCCTCCCCTCCCTCCCTCCCTCCCTCCTTCCATCGCTCCCTCCCTCTCTCCTTCCCTCCCTCCTTCCCTCGCTCGCTGCCGCCGCCGGAGCGGAACCGAAAGCGAAGGCGGTGCCGGGCGGCCGCGCTCCGGCCCAGGGCTGCGGGGGCTGCGGGGCCGCTCCCCCCGGGCGGAGCGGCGCGTCCCGCCAGGTCGGTGCTGCGGGAGCGGGAGGGGAGGCCGGGCGGGCCCACGCGGGGGACGCGCCCGCGGCCGAGGAGACAAAGCCGCGCCTGGAGGGACCGTGCGGGCGGGGGCCGGGATGGAGCAGGGGATGGAGCCGGGATGGAGCCGGGGCTGCGGGCGGCGAGCGGCATCGCCTCCGGACGGGGCTCCCCGCGGGTTCGGGGCCGGCCTGTGCGGGCACTCGGGGCTGTCATTTCCCCATCCCGCTCCCGGGAGCTGCGCCGGGGCCGCCCGGGCCCCGCACACATCCCGCGCCCGCCGGCCCCGGCGGCATCCCGGGAGTGGGAATGGGACATGGCGGGGGTGTCCCACAAACCCCATGGGGCTCCTGCCCGCGGGGGGCTGAGCGCCGGGACCAGAGGTGCCAGGGAAAGATAGGCCACGAGGTTGGGAAAAGGGGGGGGATTTTTAAGGTTAAGGGGCAAATGAGAGGCAAGGAGAAGATGTAGCTGGTGGAGCAACTGCGTACAGGGGACAGGTCGCGTTAGAAACAGCCACAGGTTGGGTTGCTGCGAGTCACCGAGTGTGCATGGGAGGTGGGACGAAGCCCTGTGGCCACGTGCACGGCACGGAGCATCAGGAGCGTGGAGGTGACAGTAAAGACCAAAAACAGTAGCGAGATGACCACAGGATGCTGGTGTGATGGAAGGGTGGGTTCTTTGTGGAGCTGTGCAATGCTACAGGGGCAGAAAGCAGCCCTGGGGACAGGGAGAAATAGCCAACAAACCCCAGAAACCCATACCTGAGTGTGCCATGAGGGGTGTCTGATGGACCAGACCAGCGCCGTTCCAGGGATGTAATTTGGAGGAGGCTTTGCTTTCAACTCAGCCCTAATGTCTTTTAAGTGGCATTCAGAAAGTGCAGAGCTGCTCTCCTTTCCTCTCTTGTGGCCACTGCAGGCTGGAGCTGATGTTTCCAGGAAAGCTGGGAGCCGCTTGACAGTGCTGGACAAGCTGATGGTGGTGGCCTGAGCTCATCCCAGCCTGTGCTCAAATGCAATGTCTGGAGCTTACACTCTTCTTTTGGGATACTCATTATATATTGTTTAATCCTCAAGATTATAAAATACCTTGGTAAAGATGTTTTTGTGACTGCTATTGAAACCTGCCTTTGGGTTTCACCCCACTGCAATGCTCTCAGCCTGCTTTTGCATTTTTTCCCAGTTCTGTCCCTGGTTCTGGTGTTGGATGGGCCAGGCAGCACAAGAGGCTCTTCTGTTTGCCCCTGGGATGATGAAAAGCTCCTCTGCTTCGGCACAGGGACTGAGCGTAGAAGGGGGCTGGTGCCTGTCTCCAATATCTCATAATTTTGGGTGTCCTCTGACTTCTAGAGAAGCAGCTGAGAGATTTTTTTCCCATTAAAAGTCAGGTGGGGATGCATATGGCCTTTGTATACTACAGTGACTAATATATTTCTGGCAAGGTCTGCACTCACCCGTAGGAAGGGAAACTGTGATCGATGCCCCCGTTGCTGCAGATGACACCACTCTTGGCACGGGCACTTTCACCGCTGACCGTGACCAGGGAAAGCAAAATAGCCACTGGACTCGGCCCAGGGAGACCAATAACTGCCCCAGGCTGGCCCCAGCTGCCTTTTAACCACAGACCTTCAGTGGCAGCAGGGGAGGATCCCCTGTGAGTAAAACTGCCCTGGTTTAGGTGGTTTGAGTCCAGTTTTGTTGTTGTGAGCAACTTGTTTTGCAGTGTGGGAGCTGACCCCCAAATAAGGGTGGGTGGAGGTGTCACTGCCGAGCTGCCACCAAGTCTTAGTCCCTTGGGAGGGTCTGATCCTGACTCTGTGTCTGGCCTTGCCACAGTGAAGCACGTGGAAGGGGGAAGGCGAGTGCGTGGCAGCACCACCCCATCGCCTGCCCTGCATCTGGGTAGAGAGGCAGCTCCAGGGAGGGAAAGGCAGGCTGGGCACCCATATGCTCCCATTTAAACCTTGTGCTGGCTGCAAGGTGTCATCCTCTGCACTCCCCTAAAATTGGTCGGCGTGTTCCCATCCGGGGGTGGCTGCATCCTGGCAGGAACCAGGCAGGGACCAAGCGCTCACAGCAGAGCTGGGGCGGCCTGAGGGGGCTGTGGAATCGCTTCCCTCTCGTGGGGGCCGATTTCACTCCCATTCGTTTCCGCTTCAGCCACGTGGACACTGAGCGAGAGGCAGAGCTGCTGCCAGGGCTTCACAGACCTCTTTTCATTTTAATATCCCTCTCCTTGCTGAATTAGATGCGAGACTGATTGCTTCGATAATCCTGCTGCAGCCGCTATGGGTTATATATGGATTGCAGCCAAGAGCTGTGCCGATAAATCATTCCTATACACCAGGCTGTTATATTTCCTGAGGATTTTGTGGGCATGTGCTGCTCCCTTTTACATAAGGATCTGCTGGAGTTCATACCAGAATGTGCTGCTTTTCCCCGGGAAAGGACCCGGATGGGTTGGTGAAGCCGGAGCCTCCAGGCTTTATTTCCCCTCTATGGGTTTATTCCCCCTCACCCCAGCTATTTCACTTTTCCCTTTGGCTGGGAATACAGTTGTTTTCCTCCACCTTCTCCTCCTCAGCCTCCTGATGTGCTTATTAAGGATAACAGGGCTGTGTTCAACCGTGTGACCCCACTTTTGAGTTTTTCCTGGGGAAGGTGTCATCTCACAGGACAATTTCATCAAAACCCCATCCTCTGACCCTCTGCACACACGCAAAGGGAAAACCCCTCAGATTTTCCACTCCAGACAATGTTATGATGGGGCTTGGATGACTTTTAGCCTGTTTACAGAGCCTGGGGAAGCCTGCTTGAATTAATCAGACTTGATATGTTTATCCTGGTCAAGCCAATTAACTCCCGCCGGCCAGGACACGCTCAGCTCTTAAGTGTGACAAGACTTTATAACTCAATTTTGCTCCAGCCAGGCAAAGTTTTGCAGGAACCCTTGGAAATTTGGATGCTCTGGGGGCAGGATGGGATGCCCAGCCACGCTGTGCCACTGCTGGGGCCCGGTGCTGCTGCCAGTGATGTTCCTGGGATGGCTTCATCCTGGGGCTGCCATGATGAGCTGCCTTTTTTGGTGCGGCCGCGGCGCCCGGCGAGGGTACAGGGCACAGCATTCGGGATCGGCTCCGGCTTCAGGGGCAGCTATTTATATGTGCCCGCTGGAGGGGTGCCCACAGCAAGCCAGGCAAATGGCAACTGGCCTCGAGATGCATCCCTGTGGATTCAGGATGAATGGGAGTGGGGCTGCCTGTTTGTTTTAATCCATTTGGGAGTGCATTAAAACACGCTGCCGTGCCAGCAGCGCCGAGGGGGAATTCGGCTTGGCTGGTGGCTCCTGGCTCTCTCACCCAGCAAAATCCCATCCAGGAGCGGATTCAACCCCACCAAACGCGGCGTTTCTGAAATAGTTTGTCCTTGTTGCTGTTCGTTGGCTTATTTATAGCCTCCCCATCCCTGTGCTTCTCCGTGCCTCGAAGCAGCCAAGCGGTGCCGGGCTGGCTTTAGCTCCAGGCCGATCCCACTTGGGCAAAGAGGCTCCGGTTTATAGATTGGTGTTGAAAACAGCAATTAGGCCATTGTGAAGCCTCGAGGACGGGGGAGACGATTTGATTTCTGTACTTGACCCATAATTTCTGCTGGGCTGATTCACAGTGGTTGTGGTGCGGGTGCATCACGGAAACTTCAATGGAGATGAGTGGAGCTAATTTTAACCGGCCGCCTCGTCGAGGTGTGGGAACCAGGCAGAAAAACGCCCCAGACCCTGTTCCTGCTTCAGGGCTGGTTGTTTCAGGATATTTTTTTTCTCTTCCTTCTGTGGCAACTTGTTAACCTAGAAATTAAAAACAGCACCAGTGCTGCAGCAGGGAAGAGAGATGGTTTACAGCAAATCGCCCATCGAACTGCCCTGGCTTGCTGCAGCACGTGTCAATTAAGACCATTTTCCCCCCTTTTAAAATCATTATTTAATTATTTGATTTTTTAAATTCTTTGTTGCTAACAGTTTTCTCATTTATCTCAAGGTCCAGGGATCTAACTTTTGCGCAGAAGGCCATAAGGGAACCTGGGGGGAGGAAGAGAAATCACTGGCAATGACGAGCTGTGGGAAGAGGCAGTGAGCTGGGGGGGCTGATCCTGCACCCCACAATTGGTAAGTGGGTCCCTGTGCCCCTGAGCTGCTTCCTTTGGGGGGTGTTTGGCAGAGATGTGCCTGCTCCGAGCACTAAAGTAGGGAACTCAGCAATATTTATCCCACTATAGTGCAAGGCTGGACCAGCCTCTGTAAAATAACACCTTGGGGTATTTCCATAGTGGAGATGATGGAATTGTTATTTCCTGGGTGTTTAAATAGAAAGGGTGGAAGGAGCAGTGGCAGCAGCCTTGGGGCTGAGGCTGGCTCCAGCCTGGGGTCTGCCCCGTAGCAAGGTGGGTGCACATCCCCAGTGCTATCATGTGCCAGTGCCCTTGGCTTTACCATTCTCCACAGAATGAACAAATCAATCTGTAGAGCAATGACCGGCAGGAGGAAATCCTGCTTTCCAGGGAAGCCTGGCTGACCCACCCTGTGTTCGCAGGGACACCTCCCCGTGGCAGCATGGCCAGGATGAGGCCGTCACTCACCCCGCACCACCACGTGTCCCCGGGATCTCACCCACCCCGTGGCCCCTCTGCCGTGCTGGAGGCTGCGGCCGAGCCCCCACGGCGCTGTGGGACCCCCCGGCGCTGAGCCCCCGCCCCGCCGGCATGGCCTCGCTCATCGTGGTGACCGAGCACGACGCCGCGGCGAGCGAGGAGGAGATGGACGTGCCCGGCAGCGACGGCTTCGGGGACGGCCGCAAGCTGCACCTCTCCGGCCGAAAGCTGTCCCTGCAGGAGCGGCCGCAGCCGGCGCGCTCGCCCGGCAACGGTGACGGCGCCAACGAACGCTTCATCTACCCGTCCCTGCCCTACTCCCCGGTGACGTCCCCCCACTCCTCCCCGCGGCTGCCACGGCGGCCCACGGTGGAGTCCAACCGCGTGTCCATCACGGGACTGCAGGTGAGGGGGTGAACGCTGCTCCCGTGGTTGTCCTGCCCCTGCCCTCCTGGATTTCCCCGCCATGGCATTGCTTCCCACTTGGTTTTTTATCTGCATATATGTGGCGGGAGGCGGTGGGACATCCCAGTCCATCCTGGGCCATGGGGATATTCCCTAGGAAGTTGAGATCTCCAACTTACTGTTTTTGGTGCCTTTTGCTGATGCCACCAGCTCTCACGGCTGCGTTTTGGGGAAGCTTCTCTTTCTCTCCTCCTTAAAAATAAAAAAACCAGAGAGATCCACTGAGACCTAAAGAGAAAACAGCCCTGCCTGCCCCCAGCCTGAGAGAAAACAGGCAGCAAGCGGCTGCTCTGTCCAGAAGAAATAAAATTACTCGGCGCCAAGTCGCCATCATTAAACCCCCGGGCTCTCCCAGCCCATCGCGCACTTTCGTTCCACCTGAGTGGTCAGTATCATTAACTTTAGCAATTAAACATCTATAAACACACCAACGTGTGTGGCTCATGAATCAAAGCTGCCCGGCCCCACGTGGGTGCCCAGGCAGAGCAGGATGAGGGGTGAGTTTGCAGAGAAAAGTTTTGCTGGAGATTTAAAGGGAGGACAGCAAACCCGAGTGGTTTGGTGGCTCCTGTCTGACCCACCCTCTCTCCCCACAGGACTGTGTGCAGCTCAACCAGTACAAACTGAAGGATGAGATTGGGAAGGTGAATATTGGATGAGTTTGGGGTGGTATGGGGGAATTTGGGGTGGGAGGGTGTTGAGCTCACTTTGATTTTCCAACCAGTGAGGTGGCAAGTTCAGCCACTCACCACAGCAGCTCTTTGTTGCCCCTGGTCTGTTCTGAGTGGTGCTGGTTGAATTGTATATTTTTAAAATTGTTAATTATTTTCCCCATTCCCCCTATCTCCAAAGAAATGGGGCATTTGAAGCTTTTTTTGCTGTTGGTGGGATGTCAGAGCGCACACCCCACTCCTCCCAGCATTGCTCTGATCCCACTGGGGTTGGGTTTGCAGGGGAGTGCAGAGCCCGGTTTGGTGATGTGGGTTTTTTTGAACTGTCCCTAACTGGTGCCCCATGGCTGTTCCCCTCTCCAGGGCTCCTATGGGGTGGTGAAGCTGGCCTACAATGAGGACGATAACACCTACTATGTGAGTAGTGCATGGCCCTGGAGCAGGGCAGATGGGATTGGGATGGATCCCCTCCAGCTGACCCCCTGTGTTAGCCCCATCCCACCAGCCCCATCTTGTCCTTGATTTGCCCTAAATTCCATATCTGTTCCCCTCTTGCAGGCAATGAAGGTTCTCTCCAAAAAGAAGCTGATGAGGCAGGCAGGCTTCCCCCGTAAGTGGCACAAAACCTTTAGAGTGGGGGATGTTTTGGGGGCCCCGGGGGATCGATCCCAACCGGACACCCCATCTTTGCCTTTCCCACAGGCCGCCCTCCACCCCGTGGGGCCAAAGCGGCCTCTGAGGGCTGCCTGCAGCGCAGAGGGCCCATCGAGCAGGTCTACCAGGAGATTGCCATCCTCAAGAAGCTGGACCACCCCAATGTGGTGAAGCTGGTGGAGGTGAGTGCTGACCGGCCCCTTCCCAAAATTCATCCTGAGCAGGTGGAAGGAAGCGATCGCAGAGGGGCTGGGATGGTCATGGCAAGCCCTGCCTTTGGGAGACTCGTCTTTTCCTTGGTTTTAAAGGGTTTTTTTGGTCATCTCCCAAAAGAGGATTTTTTTTCTTCCCTGCCCAGAAAGGGAAAGGCAGAAAAACGTTGCTTCCTTGGAGGAAACAAGTGCTCAGATGGGTTTGGGGGAAGAACTGGTGTTTCTGTGGGTTCAACAGTGCAGCTGCCTTGCCCTCCGCCCACTGCCTGTATGAAATGGTCCAGAAAATCAAGAATTAAGGACGTGCAGGCTGCAGTTTATTTGGCTCATGAGTCAGATGATGCTTCCTGTGTGTTTTAAATATTTGCTTCCTTGAAGTACAGCTACATCTCTGTCCTCCTTTTTTTTCCCCCCACCCTTGTGGGTAGAAGCTCAGAGACAAGCAGATCGTGCTGATGGTGCAGATGGTGCAGAACTGAGATGGCTGCTAAATAAAATATCTTAATGTTTAATTTGCAAGGGTTTTTTTGGCGCTGTTTGATTGCCTTTCTCCTTCTTTCGGCAGGTCCTGGATGACCCCAGCGAGGACCACCTGTACATGGGTAACTGCCCACTGCCCTGGGGGGTCAGAGGGACAGGGCAAAATGTTCCTGCTGTCTTTTGGGGTGGCTGTGTGTGGGGTTGGGTCTCTCCTTCACTGTGGGTATAGCC
This sequence comes from Pyrocephalus nanus, assembly GCA_038380795.1. Lineage (NCBI taxonomy): Eukaryota > Metazoa > Chordata > Aves > Passeriformes > Tyrannidae > Pyrocephalus > Pyrocephalus nanus. The sequence continues at coordinate 9,353,643 of CM076278.1, forward strand.
TGGATGTGCTGGAGGAGCAAAATGGATGCAGTCTGGGTTGTGAAGGGAGACAGAACAACATTTTACTGGTTTTAATTCAGCGTCAGGACATGCTTTACCATGAAAGGCATCAGCATTGATTACTGTCAGCTTTGAAACCGGACTGATAGGAAGTAGTTTTATTTGCTTGGCTTCGAGAACAAGGCTCAAGTTAATTATCCACAGCACGAATGAGCCCCTTCCCACCCTGTCTGGCAGACCATAGTGATTTGCTTGATGCAAATATACACTTTTGGAGGAATTATTTCTATTTCATCATTTTTGTTCAGCCTGTACTAGTGGAGGAGTGTGCGATGCCTTCATGGCCAAGCGCAGAGGTTTGCTCAGGGCATGGCCTGGGACTTTTTGGTGGCCAGCTGAGGGTTTTAGTGTGCCATGGAGGGCACTTCACGATGCTGAGGCTGCAGCACTGAGAAGGCAGTTGGCAGCATCCCCTTAACTGAAAATGGGAGCAACCCAAATGCCACGTGCCTTGCATAAGACGGCATCTCCTTTTTAAAAATAACACATTATTTTTAGAATTTTTGTCATTAAAATAATTGCTTTTGTGCTGAGACTGTGCTCGGAGGAGCTCTCCCCTGTAAGCGATCCGTAATCACCTTCTCTTTTGTGTTGCAGTGTTTGAACTGGTGAAGCAGGGGTGAGTACTGAGTTCCAGATTTAAACTTACTAATGCATGAACATGAGATGGGTTTGTGGGTGGCACAGCTCAGCCATCCCAGCTGGGTGTGGGTGCAGAGGTGACAAAGAGGTTCATGGTGGGGCTCCTGCAGGTTTGGGTATTGTCTCCCCAAGGTAGTTACAGCTGTGTACATCCTTTATGTGCCCATGTTTGGGGTTTGTGTGCTGTCACCAGGCAGTGGCAAAGCCCCCAGGACCTGTTTGGGCACATACAGATGGAGGATGAACTCCATTCTCTGTTTCCTTTGCAGCCCCGTGATGGAAATCCCAACCCTGAAACCTCTCAGCGAGGACCAGGCTCGGTTCTACTTCCAGGATCTGATCAAGGGCATTGAATACTGTAAGTGTCTCTGCAAAAAGGGGGGGATTTCTGGAGCTGGACTTTCTGCTGGTGTACGGTGCTGTTGTGCTGCTGCTGCTGCATCACCTGTTTTCCCTCTGGCTGCAGTGCACTATCAGAAGATAATCCATCGGGATATTAAACCTTCCAACCTCCTCGTGGGGGAAGATGGGCACGTCAAGATCGCCGACTTTGGAGTGAGCAACGAGTTCAAGGGAGCCGACGCCCTCTTAACCAACACAGTGGGCACCCCTGCCTTCATGGCCCCAGAGACGCTCTCAGAAACCAGAAAAATCTTCTCTGGAAAGGTATTTAACAGCAATTTCAGGGGTTTGGGACTAATCTTCGCCTCACACACTGTCTGTCGTGGATCTAACTGGGCTTTCTTCGCTCTGCAGGCTTTGGATGTCTGGGCCATGGGGATCACGCTGTACTGCTTCGTGTTTGGGCAGGTAATGACATGGATTTTTCGGTGCTGTTGGTGTTCTGGGGGCTTTGGTGAGTGCCTGCCATGTTCCAGGAACGTGGTGGGATGGGCACCCCCCATCCCTGTTTGAGCCAAGTGGAGATGGAGATATGTGGTGGAAATGAGGAACCTCTGGCTGTCCCTGGGATGGGTGCAGCCAAAAGGGCTGTGTTCTCTTTTTCCCCAAGGGAATAAATTCTGTGCCTGGGCAGATTTTTTAGGAAAGAAGCTCTTGTAGTGATTAGTAATTTTTGTTCAAATGTTATTTTTGCTGCATTTAAACCTAGACAATGATATAATAGGAATTCTGGAATTTCCCTATAACTGGATCCTTGCCCTCCTTCAAACCCCACAAGATCCTGGTGCTCCCCTGGCTGCCCCACTGCTGCCTCTTAACAGAGGTTGCTGCTTTCCTCGTTGCTCTTTTTCTTCGATAGTGCCCTTTTATGGATGAAAGGATCCTGAGTTTACACAATAAAATCAAGACCCAAACGTTGGAGTTCCCAGACCAGTAAGTACTCAAAAATAAAAACAACTCATCAATCCTTACTTTACAACTCATGTGAGTTGTTTCTCAGGCGGTGCCTGGGTAGGGCTGGGCCTGCTCTGCTGTGGTTTTGCAAAATTCAGGCTCTGAGCCCTTCTGTTGGCCTTGGCCCTGGAAAACTTCCTTGGCATTAAACATGAAGGCAACAACTCCTGGTTTGCAGTTGCTGGAGAAGGAGCAATTGAAGTTGCAGAGGCATTTGAGGGAACAGATTAACCTCTGCAGTTACTGCCTGTTGGGTTTTAGCCTGGGTGGAGCTGGTGTTGGGCTCTCCCAGCCCTGTACATGTGGGATCATTTTCAGATTGCCTCAAAAGGAGATGTTTTGCTTCCCTGGGGAGTCTGAGGAGGAGGGATTGCTTGGCACCTGGGTGCACGAGGACCTGGAGCTGCATCGCTGCCAGGGCTGGGGTTCAGCGCCAATCTGCCCAGAAAGGCCCACAGTGGCACTGAGGTGAAGAGCAGAGGCAGCATCCATCCCCTTCCCCCTCTCACCTCTCTCTTCTTCCCACAGGCCAGAAGTTACGGACTTCCTGAAGGATTTGATTACACGGATGTTGGATAAAAATCCCGAATCTCGGATTTCGGTCCCAGAAATCAAGGTACTGACCCAACCCCCTGGTGCTGGCTGTGGCTTCACTTCTGTTGGGTTCTCCTTGCTCAGCTTTTATTCGGGAGTCAGTTTGATCGTGCCAGGCTAGGTCCTCCCCTTGTGCCCAGGGCCCCTGGGCAGGTAAGTCCCAGCACCTTCCCCTGCTCCGGGACCTGCTCAGCTTTGGGACCTTTGGTGCCTAGAGAAGCCACAGGCAAAAGGAAATCCCCTGAGCACAGTATTTCCTCTGCTACCAGGAAAGTACTGTTCAACAGCCTTTCGCAGGAGATTTCTGGTCCTTCGCCCCTGCAGGAGCCTGGAAGGGGCGAGAAGCTGAGAGGATGGAGGAGACTCAGGTAGGGGGAAAGGATTGTGGGGGAATTGCTGAACCCTTTTGTGCTCCTCCTGCAGCCGTCCAAGTCACCAGGTGTGTGGGCAAGGACAAAGAGGGGTTCTGCCTTCCATCGTGGATTAATCCAGGTCCAAGACTAGGGCTCGGTGGGTCTCCCCATCACTGCTGCTCGTCTGGAATAAGTAATTCCTGCTCTTGGTGCTGCCTCATCCATAAAATGAGATTGAAAATAGGTCTTCTTCCCTAAAACCCACTGAGATGCCCAGGGCTGTAGGTCACCAAGATTATGGCTTGGTTGTGTGGATGGGGCCAGTGCTGGCTCCGGATGAGCTGCACCATGGGCTGAGCTGTTCCCAGCGGTGCCGGGGTGAGCTGGCTCACGAGGGGGATGGCACATCCCTCCCCTGCTCCCTGGTGTTTCAGGAGCATGTAGGGGCCATAGCTTGGGCAAGGAGATGCGTTTGCCAGGCTTGTGCTGTTTGAGTTGTGAAAAAGAGGAAATCATTCCTGACAGGCTGTGTTATTAATTGAAGTTGCACCCTTGGGTCACCAAGAACGGAGCGGAGCTGCTGCCCACGGAGGATGAGAACTGCACCCTCGTCGAGGTGACGGAAGAGGAGGTGGAGAATTCAGTCAAGCACATCCCCAGCCTGGCCACCGTGGTGAGTATGAAGGGGTTGCTGGTCTGTGGATGCACACCGGGGTCCTCGCTGCCTGCAGGGTGGTCCTGAGCAGCTGAGGAGCAATAGCATTGGGCAGGATTAGAGCAAAGCCCTTCCCTCTCTAGGAAGGAAGTGCTACAAGACACTTCAGCATCTCAGGGTCTCAGCATTTTGCTGGAGGTGGCTGTACCATATGCAGGGGAATATTCCAGAACAGTCCCAAAGGGAACTGTCAGTGGGTTGCTGGTCTCCACGCTTGAGCTGGCTGTCCAAATATCACTGTATTTGCTCAGGGCAAAAGTGCATCTGGTCCAGAACCTGCCAGCAGCCAGGAGCAGGTGCTTTGGCCAGGCATGAGGAGCTCCTGCCCTGTTCTGCCTGTCCAGCCACAGGGGCTGTGGGAGCTTCCCAGGATGGAGATTTTATCTGGGCCACAACGTGCGCCAGCCCCCGCCCGGAGCTATTCTTGGTGACTTCATCTCATCGCTTTTCAAGCTCGTATTTTTATTCTCTGCAACCCCCTGTGGTGGTGAGAAAGACAGTGTAACCCTGCCCTGTGTGGAAAGTGAAATTCTTGTGAGTTTTGAACCTAGTGATGTCTTTGGGTGCCGCCAGCCCTTGTGAGGAGAAACAGCGAGTGACCATTCACAGTTCCCTGGCACGGCGTTATCACACCCAGGCTGTGATATTTTGAAGTACAGGTCTCTCTTTGAAGCCCCTTTTCCATCTCACAGCTGTGCCCACATCTGGCCCCATTTCTGGAGCTCTTTCCACTTCAGTACCCTGCAGAAGTCTCGTTGACCGCAGATATGTTAATATGCAAATGTGCCTTGTGCAGCTCAGGCTGAAAAAGCAGATGTTGCTCTAATGAGATCACCACTGATGAGGGATTTTCCCCCTTTTTAATGTTCAGAGGTGACTTGTTCAGTGGGCTCAGTGCTCCCAGCCCCGCTGAAATCCAGGTGGTTTTAGCACAGCTCAAGGCAAGTGAGATTTAATGAGGCTCTTGCCTCTTAAATATCGCTGCCTCCAGGCAGATCTTGTATTCTCACATTTGCATTTGTTCTTCAAAATTACCCTCTGGTGCCTGATCTTTGTGCAGCCAAGTGCAGGCATTAACACTGCAGTACGAGATTCACTCATGTGGCTTCAACTCTCCCATAAAATGCTTTCCCCTTCAGACACCCAAGGGTGCTCAGGCTGCCGTGATGAGCAGAGGCAGAAGGCACAGAGGGACGAGAATCAACACCAAATGAAGCCAGGGGTCCCCAGAGCAGGATGAATGTGCTTAGGCAGCGGCCAGTGCTGCTCACCTTGTTGTCTGCTCCCACCAGCAAAACAAGCTGGGGGATGCCTGGGCAGAACCCTGACACCTCAGTGTTCCCAAGAATCTCTGGTGCTGGGTAACTTCGTGTTTTGCAGCCAGAGATAGTCAAATGGCCAGCATTTCAGTTTGATTTTGCTGAATGTTAAGGCAGAATCATGCTGGGTCCTTCCTTCCCCTCTCCCTTTCCAATGATTTTTTCTGCCAGGTAATTCATGGGGAACTGGGAATTTGCAGTAATCAGTAAAACCTTCTTGGGGGGAAAGAACTTCCCAGACTTGGCTTTGGTCTCTTTCAGCCTCTCACACCTAAAGGGGCTTCATCTGCATGGGTGTCAGATGAGGACACAGCCCCTGTATTAAGCAGCTGGAGACTTGCAAACATGCTTCCTTCTGGTTTTGGTTTGTTGGGGGTTTTTTAAAAAGAGAATTTTGACTTGTTCTCACTGGTTTTCATAACTACTTGGTCACGAGGGTTGGATGTTCCTGTTGCTCTTGAATGGAGGAAAGCACCCCTGGTGAACTCGGTTCTGGTTTTGCAGATCTTGGTCAAGACGATGATCCGGAAGCGATCCTTTGGGAACCCATTCGAGGGGAGCAAGAGGGAGGAGCGGTCGTTGTCTTCCCCTGGGAACCTGCTGCCGTAAGTGTCATCGGCCCAAAAAGACATTCCCAGCTTGTCTCACTGCTCTGGAGGAGAAATTGAATAGTTGGGCTTTGAATCTTTCATGGGGGCCATGACTGGGACATTCACACCCGCTCTGTCTGATCTGTAACTGCTTTATGGGATTTTTGTGGCATGGAATATCTTGCTCTTCTGATGGGATGAAAAGCATCCTTTTTATTGCACTTCCAGCCTGTTATGTGGGAGCTGGGGGGAGATGACATGTGCTCAGGGTCCCAAAGGTCCCATGGCAGGAAAGGGGCACACACTGGTGTCTCACTGCCTGCTTTGCCTTCCTCTGTGTCACCCAGCAGCCCTTTTATTTCCTTTGAAAACAGGAAACAAGGCAGCGAAGATAATCTGAAATGCAACGACTTGCCCAACGTGGGAGAGGAGGAACTTCTTTCGTGAACATCGACCTTCTGGTTCTGTTGAGCAACTCAATCCAGGGCACGTCACAAAAGTGTGCAGCTGGGGCTGAGCAACGTTGACAGAGCCCACGCCAAACACAGCATGACACGGCGCTATCTCAGTATAAAGCTGGATGTAGAGCTCACATAGCAGCATGTTATCAGACATCCGACTGTTTGCCATAAACATGGAGCATCTCCGACCACTTGGGACCGCTGACTTCTTGTGGGAGAGGCGCTGGCTGGCGCCGCAGAGGTGAGCTGGTCGTGCTGAGCGGCGACAGAGCAAAAAAAAAAACCAAAACAACAACAACAAAACATAAAACCCAAAGCAGTCCAACAAAAATGCATGTTTGGAACTGCTTTTAGCTGGTTTTAACGCCAAGTAATTTCCAGGGACTTAGGGCCAGCGTCCCACAGGTCTGTGTGCCCATCGTGGGCACGCTCAGAAGGGTGAAGCTTTCACCAAGTGGATCCATGGCAGTAAAACCACGCGCGTGCACTTTGAGAGTTCACGACCTACCGGGAATGTTGTTGCATCTATTTCTTGTCCTTCTGGTTTGTTTTTAATCGACACCTTTTTAACTGCATGGGAACAAAGCAAAAACCCACCCTTTCAGCTTTTTAAAGAATGCCTACCTTTGTGAGCCAAGTTGTGTTAAGCAGCATCTTCAGGACGTTCAGAAAGTGAGGTTAATTACCTCCACGGGTAATTAGCACCTTTCCAAAGGCCTTGGTGCGACCAGGACTTGGTAAGTTAGGTATTCAGTGTATGAAAGGAAAAGGTATTTAAGGGCTTAAGTTCAGTTTGAACTATTTTTGCTGCAGAAATATGAGTGAAAGGTGGTGTTTAGCTGAATGTTTTGAACAATAGAGGAAGCACTAACAGTTTGTTTCTAAATCTTTTACTTGATCTAGGTAGATATATTATTAAATATAAAATTCAGGGTAAAATCCTTCACTTCCATGTACATTACATGGTTTACTACAATTAAAAATAGTACAACTTATGCTGTTTTTTAAGTATAGACTTAGGGCTTGCTTAGAATTTAAGATCTTAATGAAATACTCAGATTAGCTAGTGATTTTCAAAGAAACTTTTGTTTTCCAAACTCTTAATCTGGATTCTGGGGCCAATGCTATGTATTTTTGCCAGTTCGTTACCAGTAATTTGTGAATGCCTGTGGATCAGAGGCTTGTTAGTAAATTAAGTGTATACCTAATTCATGGATTGTTTCTTATGAAGAGCTCTTTCACCTTCAGTCAGATTACTCTGATTATTTGTGGTGCTTGTAAAAAAAACAAATAATAACCTATCATGTGGTGGAAGAGACTCTGGTGTCCAGACACGCTTCCCCAAGTTCTCTGTGCTTGGACAAAGCTGGAGAATGGCAGAGTGTGGATGAGCTGGAGAGGAGTCAGGGTTTGCCTGAGGAAAGGGGTCACGGTAAGTACAGTTGTTTAGTGGATGGAATGTGGGGCTGGGACGGGGGGAAAAGTCTGATCTTTTCTCAGTCTGATCTCTTCTCAGTCTGATGTGGTTGTGTGACCTTGAATGAGGCATTTGAAGGAATGGTGTGCCTGGCAGAGGGGGAGGATTCAAGTCTCCCAAGCTTGGAAGGGACTGCTAAGGCTTAGTTCCTTGCCCTCCGGAAGAAGGCACCAGGAGACACCCAAGTATTGCGATTAACGGCCTGCTAACCCTGGCCATGGATGCCCTGCCTTTAGGAAGTGACTGTCCCCTTGTCTTCCTTGACCCTGGGCAGCACAAGCAGCAGTGCTCTGAGGGTCCTTGGCCCCACTGCAGTCAGACCTGGCCTGGTAATTCCTGGTTAGGACAGGTGTTTGTTAAAGCCAGGACAGCGATAGCAAGGGTGCAGGTGCCTACACAAACTGTCCCTTACACCTTTTGATCACTAGAAGTGATGTTCCCCCTACACTGCAATTCATTATGGAAACATTGTGCTGCTGGCCTGTCTCCAGAGCCAGTGAAGACAGTTTGTGGTTTAGGAGCAATACTACGGAGTTTGGAGCCATAAGACACGCACTGTTTTCCTCCCATTTTAGTCCAAGGCTACGCCAAAGCCCTGCAGCTTCAGCTATGGGAAAACCACACAGGTAACCTGGGGGGCCAGCACTGCTCCAGCTGCCTGCTCCCCCTTTCCTAAACAGGAATTTTCATTGTGGAAACGTGTGTGAGTGGGCAGCCTGGTTCTCTAACCCTGCAAACGGACTTGATCTGCCAAAAAAAAAAAAAAAAAAAATTGCAAAACTAGGGGATCTGAGTCTCTGTAGTTAGTGCATAGCAATGTGTGGTGTGTTTGCTAGAGGTGTTGTAGAGATCTCTGTGCTGCCCATCTCTGGTTGTGATCTGCTGGGTGCCTCTTGAGACAGTTTACATTGACCACACAGGTTTGCCTGGTGCAACCACAGCTTCTCAACAGATTGAGCTGTACCAGCTCCTTCCTCAATGCCCTCCCACACGGGGGCCTCAGATATTCCCACAGATCAGTGTCTTAGGGCCAGCATGGGCTCAGTTCTGAAGGATGTAAAGCTCAGCACTTCCCCAAACCGAGTGTCCCTCAGTGCCAGCTCCCCCGGGGCTGCAGCCAAAGGCACCTTTCTGAAGGAAATGCGATGTAGATTTTCCTTGTTGGTCAGCTCTGTTGAAAGCACAAAGCCTTGGCCGTGTGAGGAAGAGCCCTCTAAATGCATGAGCTGTAGAGAAGCTGTCCTGTGTATATAAACCTGCTCAGTTCCCCAGCTGCTGTTCCTTAGTAGTAATGCTGGCTTTCTTCTTATAGTGAACATTTTGCTTGTGCCTTGGAACTGGGCTGTAGCTTGATTTCCCCACCTCCCTTCCTTTCAATCAAGCCCAGTGCTGACTGGGAGCTTATTGACTGGGTACTAAGCCTTTTTGGCTCTGAAAGCACACAGGAAAGTGCTGAGGGGAAACCAGGCCTCTTGTCTGAGTAGTTTTTCATGGTGGTCCCCTCTTACCTATCAGGCAACTGATCTGTTTCTTTTCTAAGGTCCTGAACTATTGCTGATTTTTATACTGTTTGTTTAATGACCAAGGCTTGTGTTTCATTCCTACCCCTTTATTATGCATTTAACTTTATCAGGTGTATCAAGTTTAAATACTGTGTATTTACCACTTTTAAATTATATTACCTAAGAAGAAAGAGAAAACAAACCAACAACTAAGTGTTTTTCCACACAGCTGTTCAAGCTTCACTGTACAATATTGAAATAAATGACATGCAATCAAACCCAGAGTTAGTTGATCAAATGGAACCATTATGCTGTTTGACTGGTCTTTATCAAGCTGTGAGACTTTGGTTGTTGGAAAAGGAATCTGAAAGCACTTTCCTATGTTAGTGAAGTCTGGTGCTCTACCATAAGTGGGGATCTTGGGGATCTAGGATGAGTCCACAGTGGCTCAAGCCACTGCATAATCCTAACTGAGCATTCACAGGCACAGACTGGAGCACTGACTCTTGGAAAGGCACTGTTTGAGTTGGGACACAACTTGGTGCTCAGCAGCAGCAGGCAAATAAAGAAAACAAGATGGTAATGCTGTGGTGTATAAACTGTGATGCTGGAACACGGCAGCAAAGCCCCAGCCAGGATGATGGAGGTATGGGATAGATCCCAGGGCTCTGTAGCACTAGAAAAGGCTCAGAGAAAGGGAAGAGCTTTGTGAGCCAGTTGTGATCACTAGAGATGCTCAAGGCCATGTGAACATAAAAGCCCAAAAACCACACTTTAATCAAATTGTGTAAACCCATTAAATGCAGCAGATATAACCCAGATACACGGTTGGTGTGGTGGCAAAAAGCTTGGGAGGTGTGCCAGGGAACGACAGGTCTGTTCTTCCAAGCGATTCATACCAGCGTGTGGAGAAGGTCCCTAAAACCCAGGCCTCTAATTTACAAGTCTTTTCCCTTGGAGAGGGTTTTAATGCAACAGACACAGAGAAGGTGTCAGGAAAACCAAGGTGGAGCAGAAGCTGCAGTTGCAGCAGCACTTCTGCTGGGAGAATCAAGGGGCAAAGCCCACAGAGCCCTGGCTTTGATAGCTCTCTTCATGAACAGTCAGTGTCTGGGGAGAAACAAACAAGCAAAACCCAGCCTGCAGGACTCTAAAGGGCTGAGACAGGGTAATACTTTATTGAAGTAAAATTTAAAGTAGTACCATGAAAATTAGACATAACAGAAAAAAAAATTCTGTAATCAGTAAGCCACTTTTCAGAGCACAATGGAGCCAGACTCCATGCCAGACTCCTTGTCTTGGTCTAGGGCCACCGGAGCTTGAAGACACAGTTAAATAGTAGGTGCAGGCTCAGCTAAGCTTCACAATCCTTCAGAACAAGGAAAAATGACTTGAGAACAGCAAGGAGCTGCTTTCCCAAGGTTAGGCAACACCTTGGCAGGGGCCATGTTCACTGTAAGGAAGAGTCCATACCTGTTACCCTGTGCTCTCTGCACAGGGAGCTCAGGGATAGAAGGACACTCCAAATGACAATGTCCCTGTCCCAGGCATGGCCAGAGCAGAGGCCTGCATGTCATAAAGCACAATTCTCCCTCTGTGCTTAGTGCAATTAACCTGGAAAGATCAGCAGGCAGGGAGCAGACCCAGTTCTTCTCCCTGGGGCTTGGCTCCAGCCAGGAAAAGTAGTGAAGAGTAGCAAAGATGGTCCCTTTCTCAGTTTGGTTCCCCACTTCCTTCCAGCAAAGAGGGGGGTGGTCTCATGACAGGGACAAGTAACGTTCACAGCAGCAGTTCGGAGCAGCAGTTGGTGCTGCAGCAGCAGGAGCTCAGGAGTTGGTTCCGTATGTCTCACCGACTCCCTGCAAGGATCAGAGATTACAGCTCTCTGCCAGAAAACTCTTCTTTATCCCTCTTCCTCTCACACAAAACCCCCTGCACAGGCAAGCTACTGTTACTCAGACTTTACTCTTCCAGTGCCACAAGGATTCAGAAATCCACCCTCAGCAGCAACATCTGCCCCCAAGCACAGGGCTGTAGGGCTGAGCTCCACCCTCAGCACCAGTAAAGCAACTCCCAAAGTCCTTCTATTAACCAAGCAGAGCATTTGGACCCTGGAGGGAACCATAGCTGTGGCTGGTGTCAGAAAATACCAACTCACTGAGTGGGTTTGTTCACAGCCACAGGAACCCCAAAAGCCAAGAATGAAGGATTTGATGGGAACAGAGCTGTTCCCCACAGCTCTCAGAAGGCAACTGCCAATGAGTGCAACCCAAAAAGGAGGTGCAGTAGGAGCATGACAAGTTGAACATGTATTTTTCTCTCCAAGAGTGGTTGCCCAGGAAACATGACAATATTTGTTTCTAGTGCACTTCCCTGCAACAGCCTTGAGGTAAAAATTAGCTTCTCTGACAAAGAGAAAGTTTCCTATAAACTGTGGTTCAAAATCCCTGTTTGATGTGGACTTTCTACATCCTGTTTCAGAATCTCTCTGGAGTCAGAGGAGGAAGTAACTCTGCCTTTTCCCTTCCTCCACTGATGCTTACCAGTTCATAATCCTCCACGTATTTGTATTTCTTTTCCCGATAGTAGTACCTCTTCTTCATGCAGTACAGAACAAAAATGTCACACAGCACTGTTGCCTAGTGGAGATTGAAAGAGTTTAGGGCAGTGATCCTCACAACTGAGGCACTCATCCAGAACTGAGCCCCAGTGCAGACGGTGTCACTTACCACGCCAAACAGCGCTAGGCCAGAGCCGATGTTAATCATGGTAGGAATTACATCAAATTTTCCTGCCTAGAAGACAGTTACAAGGCTGAATATATTTTTCAGCATCTCGAAAAGTCCTCACTACAACAGCTCCAGGAACTGTCACCCTACCTTTCCAAACACTACGATATGAAAGCGGATGCCATAAGCTTTGACAAGCGTCCGTGATTCAGTGCCATCACTATTCCTGTAGTATTTTGCAAACCTGGGAGAAAAGATAGGTCAGAGCTTAGCTGGAAATTCTGAGGTTGCTTATGTGATCATGCAACATCCAGGTGTGTTCCACGTCCCAAGAGGATGGGCTGAACGTTGGTACTCCCAAGCACAACCCCCAAATGATGATTTCATGCAGGTAAAGCACTTGTAGGAGAAAAGCCCGAAACAGGTGAATGTAAGACAACAGTTTTCACAAGCCAAATCAAGGAACTTGCAAAGGAAAGGGAGAAAGTTGGCTTTAGTAGGGGAGCAGAAGGACAAATGGGAAGAAATTCAGCTACATGAGAGAGGTGAGCAGGCGGCTGCAAGGGACGAGGCAGCCACGAGAGGGCAGGGCCGGGAGCAGCAGCAGTTTGAGAACAAATAAGTGAGATCAGACTTACTCTGCCACGTGGTTGACTAAGCCATGAGGAAGCAGAGAAGAGGGTGGAAGAGAAGAGAAATGGTTGGTAAGGGGCTGCACCAAGGTCTGGAATTAGCAAGAGCACTACAGATCCGGCTGCGATATCCTCCAGCCGGTCTCGCCTGACACCCCAACACCTGCAGGCCTGGCACCTCCCAAACACACCTTCTGCTGTCTGCACGGCACCAGCTCCTCAGTGAATTCATCCAAGGTCCACCAAAAGATCCCTTGTGCTAAGTGAGATTTTGTGATTCTAGAAACAAGTTGTGTTTCCTCACAAGCAGGAATCTTGCAAGGACCTTGGCAAGGTGGCCAATCCACACTGTTACAGTCTGAGTCTGGATGCAACAGCTGCCTGGCTCTGCACTGGTGTTTTACTGGAGGTGCTGGACTGTAATGGCCAGAATGTGTATGTGGTGCTGTATGCCATTAAATGTGATCTTCAACTGACAGAGACACGTTTAGAGGTTAGTTTTTCCCTCAAGCACAGTGAAGGAGACGTTCTGGTCTCCCACCCCCACCTCTCAGACCCCTCAAATTCTGCCCTATCAGCACACCCTGAAACAGTCAGTCCTCCCATTGCCATGCCATGGCCCAAACAGCCACCCAAAAGCTTATGGAAACGTGACTCAAGACACTCTGATGCACTCAGTGGAGCTTCACTGACCTCCTCCCTCTGCTGTGGTTTGCACACAGTGAGGATCCCACCCACTCTGTCTTACAGCATCAGCACAACTCTCCAAGTTTTCTTCTGGTGCTCTCCAAGCACCACGGAAATCCCCAGACTACCCACAGCTGCCAGTGGCAGACTGAGCTAGAGGTGCCCTCACAGCCACGTTACCTGAAGTTGTAGCCAGGTGAGACGGTGTGGGCAGTGTCCTTGCTGTCGAGGCGCCGGAAGGAGTATTTTGGCACACAGTGGGAAGCATCTCTGTCAAGGTTGCAGTCCCAGTTGATCTGCAGTGCCATGACTCCACCCTGCCAAGTTGAGAAGATCTCTTCTAGAAGGCTCTCTGCTGATCAGGACTCTCATTTACTGGCTCTTGTCCCAGTCCCAGTTAAACATTCTTTCCCCCTGCTACAGAAGGGTCTTGCACACAACCCCACCCAGATCAGACAAGGCCAATGATTTGTATTAGAATTAACTTCAGTCCCCTGGCCAGAGCAGCTCTCCATCCTGCAGCTACTCTGTGTTCTGCCACCTACCACTCCTCTTCTACACAACTGAAGCCCAAGAGAAGGGTCTGTCAAATACCTCCACAGCCATTTCTTGGAAGTTCTGCCCTGCAGCTTCAACCATTTGCCTTAAACGAAAGATGGGGCAGAAGGGGTCTGTGTGGGCATCATAGATGCAGTTCTTGAGGTAGGTGGAGTTGATAGAGGGGAGGATGTTTCGCCTGCAGGGGAACAGAGAGAGAAGAGCTGTTGCATCTTTTTCCACCCATCCAGCTTCCCTTTACAGTCCACAAGATCAGACAACACAATGCTCCCCCCGCTATTTACTTGCTGAAGTTGAACTTGCGGTACCAAATGTTGTTCTTCACCAGAAGGGTGAAGTTCTCAGCTGCTCCTAGGAACGCTGGCCTACAGAACAAGAGGAAGGGTAAATAAGTACAACATATTTTCACAGACAGGTCCCTTGCTGATCACTTCTTCAGTTTTTCCCAACAGCACCTCAAGGGAGAAGCATGAGCTGCACACCACCAGCCTCATCCCAGGAGGGCCACTACGGAGCAGGGAGACAGAGCACTCACTTGGGTATGTGATTGTCATCCTCCACAGGGCACCATGCAAAGACTTCACAGGTCATAACGCTGCTGTTGTATGAAACACACTCCCCAGTCTGGATGCCTGGAAAGAAACATGCATGGAGGTACTCCTAAGCAAAACCAGAGGCAGTGTTTGTCCCATGACAATCTCCTTTCTCCATATGGTGAAAACATTTTTCTCAGAGGCAAAATGCCTCTACCAAGACCTCCATTATCTTCCAGTGCACTTTGTAGTGCAATTTCAGAGAAAGAAGCATCAGGTCCTTTTCCTGATCCGAATTCTCATCTGTGTGAAATACTGCTCCAGGGACTTAAGGCCTTGAAAAAGCCCTCACACTGTTTGCTAACCCACAAAGCCCACATCTACCCAGCACCCACCCAACACAGTCCATCTGCTCCCCCCAAGCAGAAAAATCTGAGCTTCCCTTTCAGTTCTCCTATCTGTGAGCTAAGAACAAGGAGACTGAAGGGAAATGCTGCTTCCTTCGCAGCAGGGAAGGCACAGCCCAAAGGTATCACAACACAGACTGAAAGACCTTTGCAGCAGGTTTCTTACCATTGCTGTGGGTGCTGACATATCCTGATTTACAGCTGTTGTTCGTCACCTGGCACTCCGTTTTATCATCTGGCAGCTGGAGAGGAACAGCAATTTCACTAAGCTCTGTGAACCCTCTCCCCCACGCTCCCAACCCACACGAGGCAGGATTAAAGCAGATCCTGCACCTACCTCTGGGCAGCGGCCTTGGCTCTGGTTCAGCGTCAGTATCACATTGGTCATGACAAAAACAGTGTTCTCACCCTGAATAAGCAAAACAAGAGGGCAACTTAAGAGTGACAGTCTGCAAAAAGCATCCAAAGCACCACACCAAATACCTTTGTTGACAGAGCCCAGGTGGCTCCGCAGAGGGGACCTGCCTTGGACAGTGCTGGCACAGCACTAAAGGAGCAGATTCTCACATGGATTGATGCTGCTGCTGTGTTTAGCCAGAGGAAGGACTGTGGGACTAGAAACTCTTTTTGTCCTCCCACTCAGACCAAATTTCTTCATTCCCATTATGAAAACAGATCACACAGCTCCTCAGGGGAGTTGCAAGGCAGGAGCAGAAATAGAGCTCCAGCTGCAAGTCCAAGGACAACTCCCACTCTTTCTTTTTGCAATATATCAATTAGAAATTTTGACCAGTCCTGGTTTATTTCTTCAGGGAGCACAATTTTTGTTACTTTACTTTCATTACTTTCAGGTCTGTACGATCTGTTGTTTGCTTCTGCTCCACTGATATGCAAATACGAACACTCAGCCAAAATCTGGCTAAATCTGTCTTTTTTGCTGCATCACATGTCATGCAGAGGGACCCACAACCAGCAGTTTGCCTGTGCCTGCCCATCCCAAAGGCCACCACATATGGCCCACAGAGTGCAGATTTCCACAGACACAGTCAATCAGTAACTACAGCAGGGCTTCCTCTTCAGTTCCGGATCAAGTGACTCGCAGGCTGTTCCTGGTGTTTCTGCCAACAATCTAACTTGGGTCTCTTTGCTTTAGAGCAGTAAGATATGTGGTTATTGCTGAGCAGTAAGAACATGTGGTTATTATTGTTGAGCAGTAAGAACATGTGGCTATTGTTGCAGCTTTTTCCTGAAGCCTGCAAAGTTCTTCATCCTCTGCACTGCTGATTCCAGCCCTGGGGCCACCAGAGCGAGTCCAGAAGAAGCCACAAAGATGCTCCAAGGGCTGGAATAACTCTGCTATGAATTGGGGTTGTTCAGCCTGGAGAAGAGAAGGCTCCAAGAAGACCTTAGAGCTCCTTCCAGTACTTAAAGGGGGCTTATAAAAAGGAAGGAGAGGGAATTTTACATGGGCAGGTAGTGCCAGGACAAGGGAGAACAATTTTAAACTGAAAGAGGAGAGATTCAGAAGAAATTCTTCCCTGTGAGGGTGGTGAGGCCCTGGCACAGAGAAGCTGTGGCTGCTGCATCCCTGGAAGTGTTCAGGGACAGGGTAGACAGGGCTTGAAACAACCTGGGATAGTGGAAGGTGTCCCTGCCCATGGCAGGGGGTTGGAACTAGATTATCTTTATCTTCCAACCCAAACCATTCTGTGATTCTACACAAGCACACACAGAGATCCACTTTTCTTTAAACAAACTTCCCCAGGGCTCGTGGTACAGGTGCTCAGCATGATCTGTAACAAAGCAAAGCTGCTTCGTTCTCTCATATCAAGGCCATGCTGGAGCTGAAGCTGCCCTGCCCTCAGTGGACTTTAGCAAAACAGTAGCTGATTGCTATAAAACCTTCCCTCTCCGTGAGAAAGTGACTGATACCTGAGGGGGGATGACATAGTCGGCTACATCCCAGATCCTGGCTCCCAGGGTGGATGTGTTTGTCATTGTTACTCCTTTCACCTTCGTGGTTACAGAACTGACCACATTGTCTGTTTCCTGGTAGCCCTTCTGCCACAGAAAGACCCACCTGCAAGAAACAACAGATTAAACACTATAAACAAGCATAGATGGACGGAATTTCTCCTTTTTCCCATTTGTCACCTGAAAGGGCCAGTCCAGGCCGTTTCACAGCGTTTCCCTACAAAAGGGTCACAGGACAGACAATCTCCCTTGCGGTTTTTTGGGGGTATTTTTTATTTTCAGAGTGGTCTGCAGGGTGTAGTTTGCTTTTACGGCCAGCCCCGCTGGGTGAGTGACAATCACCCCCCCGGGGACGGTCTCGCTCCTGAGGGGTCCTGTCCCGTCTGAAGCCCCACAATCCCAGTGAAGTCTGCCCATTAAGCGGTGCCACCGCCTCCATGTCACCCTTCGAGCTCCTGGCTCCCCTCAGCCCGCGCCGCCCTCACAGAACCGGGGCCCCTGAGGGAGGCGGCGGCCCCCGCCCCTCAGCCCCGGGGGCTCCCAGCGCGTCCTCCCTCCCGGCGGCCGCCCCGGGCCCCCCGCACTGCCCCCGCCCGCTCACCCGATCACGTAGGCGAGGATGGCGAGCTGCACCCCGCGGTTGATGAGCCCCACTTTGCGGCTGCGGATCAGCACGATGCGGGGGGTGTCGTACTCGAAGAGGAAGCTGTGGAGAGCCCCGCACGACGCCATGGCGGTGGCCGGGAAGGGCGGGAGGCCGGGCAGGGCGGGCAGGAGGGACGGAGCCCTCACGGGCCCCGCGGTGCCACAGCGCCCCGAGCCGCCCGCAGGGCGCTCCCGCAGCCCCGGGGCCGCCACCGCGATCGCTGTGGGAGGCCAGAGGCGGCAGGGGCTGCCCCAGGCTGTTTGCACAGAATCACTGAATCCGTTCGGTTGGAAAAGACCTCTGAAATCATCCAGACCAACCGGTCACCCAACACCACCGTGCCAACAATTAGTGCCACGTCCAGTCTTTCCCTAAAGACCTCCAGGGACGGCCACTCCACCGCCTCACTGGGCAGCCCGTTCCAGCGTCTAATCACCCTTGCCATGAAGAAATTCTTCTTGAAGTCCAATCTAAACCTCCCTTGGTGCAGTTTAAGACCATGTCCCTCTTGTCCTGTCACTTGTTATTTAGAAGAACCGGGCCCCCATCTGGCTACAACCTCCTGTCAGTGAGAAGGTCCTCCCTGAGCCTCCTTTTCTCCAGGCTGAGCCTCCTCAGCTGCTCCTCATCAGACTTTTGCTCCAGACCCTTCCCCAGCTCCATTGCCCTTCTCTGGACTCCCTCCAGCACCTCAGTGTCCTTCCTGAACTGAGGGGCCCAGAACTCGACACGGTTTTGGGAAGAACAGGGATCCCCCAACACCAACATCCAGCTCAGGGCAAGGCCAAGCACCTGCCTCCAAAAGAGAGCAGAGCATATTGAATACCATCACACTCCCATCCACAAGGAGCAGATCCTTTATTTATCCTCTTGCAGAATTAAACTTTACTATTGAAGCTGGGGTCTGCCACCTAATTCAGGCACCTTCCACCCGGTGCTGAGACACCCAACACAGTGCTTGTATTAGAAACACCACCATAACCCTCATAAGAATGAGTAAATCATTAGGAAGAGGTGAAGTGAGCTGACAAAGTGGCAGTGGGAATTTCACGGAGTGCAAAACAATTAAAGAGCTTTAGGTAACCTATATATTAGTAAAATGCCTTTTTTTTAATAAAAACAGTCAAAACTGAAAGGATTGAAAAAGGTGGGGAAAGGGTAAGGAAGAACTTTTATGCAAATGTGAAAGATCAAAATCACAGTCTTGGGTGAATATTCAGTGTAATTATTTTCAAAAGGAGAGTTGGTTCATATGCTAGAACAGAAATGCATTAAAGCCTACGGTAATATTTTCCCACTCTAGATATATAAGATGCTCCAATATGAATGTTAACACAATTAATGAAGATATAAATACAGCTGGTGTAATCTGCCAGCAATGTATCTTCAAATACATGTGGGAAATGGAAATGGCAAACTGCTGGGTTAGCTCAGAGAGAACAAAGCTTCGTTGAAAGGAGTGCAGAACATACCTGTTACAATCCTTCTCACCTTGGTTCTACAAAAATAGAGCATGCCTAAATATAACAAAAATAGAGAATGGAAAAGGTGCTGGAGCACAGATTAATCTACCCTGAATTCGCTGCTCCTCGGCTGTGCTCTGACCTTACACACCATATCACAGAGCTATTCTCATAAGTTCGGGAGGAGGAGGTGTAGGAAGCAAGGCCTGCTTGAAGATAAGAGCAAACAGTCCAGCATTACAATTCCAGTGAGTGTGAATGAAATGCCCAAAAATATTACAGAAAGACGGTAAAAGTACTAATCCCTGAGTTCAAGCTAAAAAGAACAATACAAAGAGAAGAGCTAGGCTTTTCAGAAAATGCTTTGTCTGTGTCACCGGAACCATCTAAAATGAGTGTGTTTAATCTGGCCAGACCATGAGACCTCCAGTGAGGAGTTATGAAACTTGTTCTGTGGCCTCTTTCTAGAGCCTCTTGATCCAGGGCTGCAGAAAGCTGGGGAAGGTGGGGCAGAAAAATGCTCAGCACCACATTTCCACCACCATTCAGGGTCATGCTTTGAGGTGACTCTTCAGGGTGTGACCAGACAGCGCCAGCTGCTGAAACCAGTGGGAGGTTGTGATGTGCTGCCCTTTTTTCCTTCATCAAGAGCTGCTCATGGATTTTCGTGTTGGTTGGCATTTGCCATAACAGCACCACTTTTGGCAGCCTGGTGAAGAGGCCCCTTCTTTCTGGGTTGCCCCAGCTCATATTCTTCCTAATCATGGTTCTCATTGGGCTGGCTGGTGCAGCAGCTGCCAGCATCACAAACTCTCACAGGGTGGCTCTGCAACAACAATTCCCAACACAAATTAAAGAAAACAGCATTTGCTGCTTCACCCAACCACACAGAGAATTTTCAGCAGGGATCCTCACCATTGGGGTTTTTTTGTTTGACACAGCACAATAGGGATAATGATGATAGATCAGCAGATCTGGAGGAGGATTGTCTTTCTGTGTTGCCATCACCCACCCGAGCGAAACCAAATCGACACCTCACGAGTTGTTGGAACACCAACGCACTCCTGCGGGCACACACCCACCACAGGGCAGCAGCAATTTTTAACTGACTCCAGAAAATACATCCTCTGGTCACAAGACTTGTTACCTTGAAGTGGACAATAGGAATCTAGTTTTAGCCCCTCTGAATCTAATCTGGAAATATGGGTGGGTGGCAGAAACTCAGATCAGTTTGGGTTGGACAAACACGGCATTGATCCTCCTCCTGCAGCCCTTTCAGCCTTCTGAAATGAAGGTGCTGTGCCCAGCTTGATGAAGGGAATTTGCCAGGCATCTCACCTGGCAATTTAAACTAAATTAACACACATAGAGAGATTTAAACAAATTAATAGTCCAACTAATGTCCAATGCATGTTTTGCTGTCTCATTTCAAATTGGAACTCAAAGCTGCAGAAAGAAGCTCAATTAAAAGCAGATAGAAAACCCCGGCAAGGATATGTGGGGAGCTGGCAAATCAAGAATGCCCATGCTCTGAAGGTTTTAATATTGTGTTATCCAGGACCAACTCTGAACTCCTGAGCACAACTCAGCATTTTCCATTCTTTGATCAGTAAAGAGTGACAAGAATCACAAGAGCCTGTCCTAACTTCCAGCTTCTTATTCTATCATAAACTTTCCTGTTGCACAGCTCGCATCAGCTTATGGATCAATAAGCAGTCACAGAGCATGGAACAAAGAGATCTTTTAAATCTGACAACGAAAAGCTGGCAGTGCAGACAAAAATCGTTACATTAAACTGAAAGACATCCTAAACCACACAATGGTATTAATATCCAACCTCTGATAACAACACCCAGATGCCTTCTTTCCCAAACATGTTGGGAGGATTCAAAGTGCTTTATTCTTCTTGACTGGTTTGTTTGAATGATCTCTAAGTCCTGTTCTCCTTTGTTTAGATAAATAATCTGAATGGCAATTTGCTTAGCTGAAGAGACAGAAGGTCATTTCCAAGGGTGGCAGATATTCATAGATCACTCTGTCACTGCTGTTCAAAATTTGTTCTATAGTTGGTTGCCTGTTCAAGTACTAAAAGAGGAAAGTGTTTAAGAGGATATATCTGGTTGGTGTAAAAGCCATCAGCTCAGCCCTCTGCTTGCTGCCATCTCCAGGTTCTCATTCAGATTAGAGAGATCTAAGGAAAAATAATTTTCCTGCTTTCCTTTCTCTTTGGGTTCAGCCCCCATTGCTCTGCTTTGCCATCTCGATGCCAACAAACCAGCCCAAAGCAAGCTTTTAAATGATTCCACTCTCTCCTGCACATCCCACTGCAAGCTAAGTTTGGCAGACTCTGAGTGCCTTTAATCAGAGTTCTCAAGATCCTGTGATCATTTGCTTCCCATTCACCACAATCTGATTTGTATGCTCTGAAGGCAGTGAGTCACTCAGAAAAACACACTGGGATGTGTTCTGCTTTCTCCTTGCTTTGCACAGACACAAAATTCCCATTTTCCTGTGCTGAACAGTTCCACGGTCTGTGGCCAGGACGTGTTTTAGTGGCCAGCTCAGCCTCTGACACCTGCAGGTCACTTGGGTTTTGTTTGAGAGTTTTATTCCTAACTCTTTCCAGGATCAGAGGTTTTTCCTAGCCCTTGGGACAGAGGTTATTTTACATCTACTCTTGGTGGCAGAGAAGCCCTGTGACAGCTTTTTGCTCAGAGCTTTCTTGATCTCCATCTACAACCTGGGTTACATGTGCTCAGTTTTTAAGTACAGGATCTTTTATGTTTGTAGCTTCCAGATCAATGTGCCCCTAAGTGGGATCTGGGGATCAAGATGAATTCTTTACTCTTTGGATATTAACACCTCCAAAATTTTATCTGTGTGAACTAAACACTTTCACTTCATGATTTGAATTGCACATTTGTTGTGCTATAGTGATTTTACCTCAGTATAAACCAACATTGCTGAATAGACAGTTCTGTTGTCCAGTGCATGAGAGAAATAGTTATTCTGGGAGGCTCTGTTCCCAAACTTTCCTTATTTCTCTTAGTTCCTGAAGGATTAATAAGGCTAAAATATTATTGAAACTTGCCATTTGTCTCTCAGGCAGACACAGGCCTGAATGCACAACCTTTTTAAGTAAAGAATGCCAGTTTACACTTTTTTTTTTCCAGAGCATTACTACTCACTCTTCAGAGAGCATTGAGGAATGTTTGCACTTAGGTGGTGTAATTAAATTTTGGGAAATGAACGTTGTTCTTTATTAGCATAGTGAAATCTTCGGAACTCTCTGAGCATCTGACCTAAAACATCAAATTAACAAACTTCTTTGACTTAAATACTTCAGTTAATGTTATGCTACTTTACTATTACCTGGAAAGCTGTCAGTGGGAGGAATATGTTGCTAAGAATAACACTGAAATGCAGGGAGTTAGGTGGCTCAGGGGAGCAGGAAAGACATGGGTGGTTTTCTTAGTTTTAGGTATAAATTGTTCTCTCTTTATTGCGCTTCTCTGTGTGGGCCAAGCCTAACCAGGGTCTGCACATACAGCTGAAATGGGAATTCAAGAGGCTTCTGATGGGAATCTTGCTATAGAATAGTAGCAAGAATTTACACCATTTGACAGCTGCTGGTTTCTGCCCTATGAATTGGCAGTTTCACTGCTGTCCCCACAGACAGGTGGCCATTTACACCAGACCTGCACAGGTCAGAGTGTGAGAATGATCCACAGTCATAGGATGTTACCTGGACACCAAAGTCACTGATGAATTTCACTGTATAACAGTTCAGACATTAATAATGTAACTTAACGTATAAAGAACTAAAAATGAATGAACCTGTACTGTGAAACTGTCCATCATTAATCCACTGGGAAGCATCTGGAATTTGATCCAGAACTCTTCTGAAAAAGGTGTTGTGAACACCTGTCCTTCAGCCAGCTAATCCAACAACTGTGCCCTGCCTCAGGCTGCACTGAACAATCCAAACCAGAAGAGCCTCCCTGCCAACATGGAATGGCTTTGTTCTGCTCCTGCCATAACCAAAGGGAAGGAAAAGGAGGCCTCTGGTAGAGACCTTTCAAAGGAATTTGGACAACAAAGACAATCATGGGTGTAACCAAAGCCCAACGTTTCTACCTCGGTATCTCAACCGCATGGCAAAGCTTCCTGGCTCTGACCTTGGTCTCGTGTATTGTTCTGGGAGAAAATAAACACCTTTGCTTTTTAGCGATTCCTCTGCTTTCTCCCTTGCCAACAGAACTTGTGAAGGAACTTTACGGATCAGAACCAAACCTCTCTTCCATTATTTTTGGTGCCTGGTGTAGTGACCGACTCCTGGCACTTTAGAGCAGGTTAGGAAACAAGACAGAATGTGTCAACTGGGAGATGTAATTAAAAGCAAAATTCCCTGTGTAGCATCCGCAGCGGAGCCCACGCAGTGTGACATTTCAGAATGACTGGCAGTCACTGAAACTTTGCAAAAAACCCCTAGGATTTCATTAACTCAGAAAGCTCATGCATATCTTTCCCGGATGCTGTATGAACAATTGCAGCCTTCCTGTTGTTGGACAAAGCCTTTTTCAGATCATAACTCTGTCCACAGAAAAAGGGAATGGAAATTGCTTTAAAGTGCTGAAAAACCTCAGCAAAAGGAGCTGTAGGAGGCCTTGTGGGCTCTGGAGGGGACCTGAAACTGGAAAAACTGCTCAGTGTCTGCAGAAAACCCCAAATTAGGGAGAAGATGAGATATATATACATAGAAACATATGTATCTTATAATATGGTGCATACATGCTTGCATGTTTTAAAAGCAATGAATTAATAAAAGTCCTAAATGACCTAGTTTCTTACACATGTATTTCAAAGCCAGTTGAGAGGAGCTAAAATTGATTATCACTTGCTCTCTTAGAGTATAATTTCCACAATTTCAGTTGAAATCACTTTTTTTTTTTGATGCTTTGGGTGCTACAGACTAGAAATAGAACATTTTTGTGTCAGATATTGTGGGGTCATGGGCTTACAACAACAGATGGCTGTGAGGCCCTTCCACCCTCCTCTCTAGGTCACAACAGTTCCATGGAGTCTTTTTCTCAGAGTTTTCTTATCTCTCTGTTTCAGATTGCCAGCACTGAGGTTCTCCCCATCTACCTGCAGAGGATGAAGAGACTGTTCTTGGGTGTGAGGTGGATCCCCAAACACCAGCCTGCCCCACTGGGAGGAGGAAGGAACCTCACTGGGATAAATGAACCCACAAAGAACCTCTACACCACAGAGCCTTCCCTCAGCCTTGCAGGAGAAAGCCCCATGTTAGGGAACTTTTCTGATTTCAGTGCCTGATTAAGCCTCTCTTACGTCGATGCATTTTCCTTGACATTTGAATTAATGAGCCAAATGTCTCTGGTGAATTCGAGATGAGCCTGAGACATCTAAAAGTGTTTCTATGGCAGCTGCAGGATGATACCAACTGGGGGCTATGACTTCACTGCAGAATCCCAGAGCAGGACAGGTTGGTGCAAGTCAATTATTCAGGTATTATAATGAGTGTTTAACAGTATGGCTGTGAAGGAAAATGCTGTTTTACATACAGGAGATCTGTAAGTGCTTAGGCAAAGGGATCACCCTAAAATTTCACGACTTTGTCAAAGTAAATCCTTCCTTTGATGTAAAAATATGCAAATATCTCTTTCACTTTGCTTAGGGAGGTTTTCCATGGATTCCACAGGGCCCCTTTGACCTCACCGGTTTCTAACAGTTGCATTATAATTCACACATCTTCCTGTTTGAATTCTTGTAAATAAACAAGCTCCTACTCATGAGTTTTTCACCAATTAGAAACAGTTTCAACCTGTCAGTGGATTCCTCCTCAAATGTAAGATAGGGAGCTTGACATTTCAGATTGTTGCAGCTTTCTATAGGAGGAAGCTGTAGAAAGAACTACCCAAACCATGGTCCTGCCACACCTCATCAATCCTTATTTAGCCCTTTGCCTGGGTCAACAGTGCTTGTCATTGTTTGGGCTGAGGGTGAAGTAATTTCCTTCACAGTTTTATATGAAATGTCATATCTGGGTCTGGTGATAGATTGAGAAACCAACAGTTTCTGCCCAGAACTTTAATTCAACAATGTGAGCAAATTAAATAAGGATATAAAAAGTGGGCAGAAAACTGCAATTCTGAACAGGACTGACATTAAATGAAGACTTGCCTGCAGTGGGACAGTGTGTTCTGCTGAATCCCAGATCCTGTTGGTTGTGTGAGCCACTCCCTTCCTATTGGTCTGAACTGAACTGGTAACTTCATCCTCTCCCGTTAGAATCTGTAAGTGATGACTGTACAACTGGCCAGAAGGACAGATGAGCCCATAAAAATATAATGTGTCAGCTTCTTTGTATCACTCTTGGATGAAATGCACTGCAAGATAAAAGTCAGATGAACATTTTCAGGTATTTGAAAGAATTTCTGCAATTTGAAGGAGTTAACTGCAATAGGGCTTGATGTCATCCAAAAACTGTCACCCATTCAAACCACCACTGTGTTGCTGTGTACCTAGACTTTGACTTTTTCTGTCACCAATGGTGGTGTCCTCTCCATGTTGTTTTTCTCTAAAAGAGCTTAAAATACATAGTTGTTAACTTTTTGGAGTGACTATTTTTGTGCCTCATGCTGATTCCTTCAAAAAACCTTGGCCTAACATTTTCACTTTCTCATGAATTGAATGTGTCAAGGAGGAAGGACAGCTCTGTTTTCAAGCTGACAGGAATGTCATCCAGCTCCTCTAACTCAAAAAAAGCACTGTCAATTTTGAAAAACTATTGTATGCTCAGAAGGTACTTTCTACACGACACAAAAGTGATATAAAAGGTTTGCTTTGAAAAACAAGCCACAAGCGCTTGCACCACGTCAGGTTAACAACAGACTTTTCTGGAGGGTGATAAAATAGGATCTGAAGAACAGATAGAGAACAGAACAGAAATACAAAGCAACTGCTCAATGCTCCTTTATTTATATCCTCTGTTGTAACAGCTTTTCAACCTTTTCCTTTGGGAGAACAGTGCCTTGGGATAACGATGTTGTTGGAAAGTGGCAGTGGGAACCCAGCTCTGAGCAGCAGTAGGTGGGTATGGAACCTTAGGAAGGCAACTTGAATTTCCTGCAGACTTGATTCTTTGTGTGATTGGGATCAGTGTGCTCAATGTCCTGGCCTGCTGCCCTCCCAGGAGAATGAAACCAACTTCATGAACTTCGGCAGACTTTGTTCAGCAAACACTTATCACTGAGAACAGCCCTCGCTTGGCAGCACAGAGGAAAGTTTGCCCTTTAGAGGCAATCAATTATTGCATATTCCTAAAACATCTTATTGTTCTTGGAATCTGCTGCAAGGGGTGACTTGCCATTTCACCTGACCTTGAACAGGGACTCTACAGAGCAGGCTCTAATCTCAGAAACACTGGTGTAAATCTGAGGTTAATCAGTGGAGTTATTTTGTATTTTTCAGACAAGAAACAAAACCATGAGTGTTTTTTAGAGGACGCTTAGTTAACTCTGTCCAAGCAACCCCACCTTGTTAGATAACATCCTATGCCACTTTCCCACCTCAGAGTTCCCACAACCACCCCCATCCCCCAGGATGGTCCAACACCAGATCGATGGTCTCGTTTGCTGCCATGGTACCATCTCTCCTCAGAACCACCAGACATTGCCAGCCTGAAGAAACACTGGGAGTCAAGGCGAGGTGTGAGGCCACCATCTGACACTGTACACACAGGAGGAGGGGCTGCAAAGAAGCAGAGCTGTCAAAGTGGGACCTGTAATTCTCAGGCTCAGAGTCTGAAAGACACAAGTTCGGGTCAGAATCCATTAGATTCAGATTAAGAGGACCGGGGGCCTTTCTCTTGCAGGAGAAGACTCACATGAAGGCACAAAATACCCTACAAACCAGATCTAATATTTTTCTTCCAATCCTTCTGTGTTTTAAATCACCTACAGCTGTAGTCATGACAAAACATTCAAAAGCAGACAGGCTTTTTGGTTGTTGGTGTTGTCTTAAATGCTTCAGCTCACAGGAACAAGCTGCATTCTGCACAAAAAGGCTTCATTTTTTGAGCCATCAGTGATCCCTCCTTAGGCTTTAGCTGACCACGGTACAGCTGCAAGTGGGCACCAGAAACAGACCTGGGATGCATTTAGGTACCAAAATAACCACCAATAAATTAACTTTAATATAACACGGCCAGACCTCTGTGTGCATACACACAGCGCAATGTTTATAATAAAAGAGACAAACAGGAGGGCTCAGATTGCATAAGCGAAGCAGAAGTGTTGTCTCCTCTTCATAAATGCTCTTGTTTTCCCATTAACATCTCCCATCTGTTTGGGGTCTGACCTCAGCAGCTCGGCCGGACGTGTTCATCTCTTTCCCACGATGTTCCCATATAAGGTGATCTCTCTGCCCCTGCAGCAGGATTTTCATTTGCTCAGGTTTCGCCCCGCTCTGATTTGCTGGGCTCTGTGGTCGAGCTCTCCCTCAGCTCTGCTCTGCAGCTTCCACACAGCAGTGGCTGTAAAGGGAGGGGAAAGGCAGGAGGGAGAAATGAGGCAGGTCTGGAGAGCTCTGGGTGTTCATTTGCAGGCTCTGTTCTCTCTCTGCCACACATTGCCTCTGCCACGAGCAGCTTCCCAAAGCCTTTCCCAAGCAATATAAAACATGAACTCCTTCCAGAGAGCGGGGTGGAACTACAGGGCTGAATAGTTGTAATATCTCTCATGTCATTAGGAAACTTTGCTTCAAAACCTGTATCACTCTCAGCACTAACTTGGGAATGGGGAAAATGACCACAGAATTATAGAACAAATATGCTGGAACACTGGCACTCAATTCTGTGAGACTTTACACAGATACCACATCCACCAACTAAGATAACTTAAGACAAGTTAAGCATCAAACAAATATCTCAGCTGCTTCCTGTAATATTTACTCAAGGCTTCACTGAGAGCTTATAATCTCTTTTATGACTGTGAAGATTCTCTTGTGATAAAGAGGTCAAGGCACTCAGTTAAGCCTTGAGTTGTTTTTTTTTTTAAGCAGTAATTTTGAATATTCAGACACCACTGCAGACTGTAAATATAAAGCAGAGGAGAGGCAGCCTGGGGGAGCAGAATGGCTGTTGGGGCTGCTCATATGAGGAGCAAAAAACTGTTGGAGGAAAGGACTGTGACCACCTAAAACTTAAAGGGTGACACAGGATCTCTCACACTTTCTGCAAGTTGGAAAATCCCACAAAACTGGGCTCCAATGTATGATTTTGCTCCTGCCTCAGTCACTTGAGCTTTCAAACAGGTCAACAAACTGGTTGTTGATCAGTCCACTTTTAGCTCAGCCAGCCCACTTTTAATGATCTCCAGTCACAGAGGTCTCCTTCCCCAGAGTCAGAACAATCAAACTTAAGGGTTTCCACCTCACACTCTTTTTTTCTTCTTATCTTGGCATTTTCTAAAGCTTTTGTACATCCTTCCTCTTCTGTATCTGTTGCCTCTTTAGAGAGATATGAGAAGAGGGGAACAGTCCTTTCAGTGTGGGGACTGAAATAATCTGATATAGAAGAGGCTCTCAGAGCAGCACCATCCCACTTTACCCAGCACAGACCCCTTTCCATCCTCAACACCACCATTTCTCTGCCCTCTGAAGAAAGGCTGTGTAACTGCATTTACAGAAACAGTGTTTCTCCAGGATTAAGTGGTGGTGGACCCACAGGCAACACTCCCTATGAACTCAGTCTACACAGAGCAGGTTTGGCCCCAGCGCCTCCAGCAGAAATACCATTTTCATTTGCTCTCTCTGTGTCCTACATGCTCAAAATACTCACTATGTATGTAATTGATACCAGGAGAGCATGACAAAGGAAAGTAGATCTCTTCTGGGAAATTGTAGGTAAATACGATTCCTAAAGGTCAGTATATGGACTGACAGCACAAAGGAAACATGATCTGGTTTTAAAGTTCAAATCCAGGAGTCAGGAGACCTGGATTATGTTCCTGGCTCTACCACAGCTTTCATGAACAACCACAAGCCACCCGTCCATCCCCTTTGTAATTGTTTAACCAGTTAAATGCCTGGGTACCAATGCAGTGTCACTGCTCAGCCTTCCCGTGAAGAAGGGGATTACATTTGATTAAATCATTTTATGAAGCGCTTTCTGTTTCTCAGAAGGAAAAAAAAGAGCTCATCCAAGATAGTCGCAGTGCTTAGAATTGCAAAGTATTACAGTTATGCTACTTACTGAGTCAAATCCTGCAGTGATTTACAACCTGTGCATTTCAACTGGCACCAATTTAATGTGACTCACTGCATATTTTAATCCATCATCTGGGGACTCACATGGGATTCTGAGACTATCCAAGAACCCAGTTGCAACAGCAGAGAGGCTCCAAAATCCACCTGTTTCAGGTCTAAGCACAGCTTTTGAAGGATCTGCAAGAAAAATGTTGCAGATTGAGAGATTTCATGAACAAGTTTCTCTCTTTAATATATAGTCTGGTTTGGATTGTTTGGTGTTTTTGGAGCTGCTGTCCCTGATTCAGGTTTATGCCCTACATATTTATGGGTACTTCGAGGCTGAAAACTGATGTCCAGCCCCGAGGACATACATTTGCCGTCTGCCCCAGGGTGAAGCACAGGCCCGCCGCTCCCCTTCCCCACGGATCCTCTGCGCACCTTTCCATCTCAAAGGAATGAAGGAACGTTCACCTGACACCCCCACCAGCCACGCTCGACGCCCCTTTGCGCTGTCAGAGCCTGCCTTAACTGGGTAACTGCAGCAATCTGTTTGTGCATCTCCCACACGCGCCGCAACCACCTCCCCCGGGAGGAGCCGCAGAGCCAAGTTTATCCTGAGGAGGGTGAAATCTCGGACCCGCTCCTGCCGCTCCTCGCACTTGTGCCGTGACGGAGCCGCATGGCAGCTTTGCCCGGTGCCGTGTCCGCCCCAGAGCGCCCACAGCGGCCTCGGCCGCGGCCCCTGCACGGGACTGACCGGGAAGGGCTGCTCGGGCACACCGCGAGGGCTTCCTCGGACTGCGGCGGCTGCGAGGACAGCGAAACACGCGAGGGGCGGGCGGGAACCCACGACCCGCCAGGAGAGCCCAGGAGGGACCGCCGGGTCCCGGTCCCGATACACTCACACCCCGCCCGTGACCGCACCCCGGAGACGCCCCCACAGACGGAGCGCTCCCCTCACGGCGTGGCCACGCCCACGGTTCATTCTGATCACGCCTCTCATAAACAGACCCCGCCCATACACAGCCCGGCCCCGCCCCCTCACGGCTCAGTCCAGTCCATCACAGTCTGACCACGCCCCATCATTATCAGACCCCGCCCCTTTTCCCCTTCCGGCGCGGTCCCGGTTCCCGCCGCTCCGCCGCGGCATCGGAAGTGACGTCACGCGGTATCCCGGCAACCGCCCCCGCCGTACCGGGAGGCTCCTGCAGGGCCTTCTCGCAGGGCCCGGCCCGGACCTCTGGCCCGGACCCCACCGCCCCCACACCCGCCGTGTGCCCCCCGGGACACCGCCATGGGTGACCAAATGCAGTTCATTGTCGAGAAGCTCAATCAGGAGCCCTTCAGGAAGAACTACAACTTAATCTCGTTTGACTCCCTGGAGTCGGTGCAGCTGCTGCAGCTGCTCAATGATGTTCTGGGCGAGATTGATCCGAAGGTAAGGGGGGCGCTCAGAGCAGCTCAACACCTCCTGCAGCGGGTTTGGCACCGAAATGTGCTTTTCTTCAGGTCTGGCTCAGTGTGATCCCGCGGCGTGCTTGGCTTTTCAAAACAGGTCGTATGGATCTTCCTGGGAATAAATGTGCCTGGCAGGAATCCTTCCCGTCAATACATCTGAGTGTATAAAAACGTTTGCAAAGCAGCAGATGTTCCTTGGGGCAGGCACTGGATCCCTGTCCCCAGAGACTGATCACTGGATGTTTTATCCTGTGAAATTCAGGATGCAGATGTTGGTTCATGCTGAGAACCTTCATGTTCTTAGGGCAAGGTCAGGCTGTGCCCTGCACACACGCACATGTCCACACATCTGGGGCACGGATACCTGTGCCTTGCAGTGCCAGGATGCCCGAATTCCTGCTTGGATGTGCTCAGTGTGTCTGCACAGATGATTCCTGTGAGCAGGGAGAACGGTAATTTAGCATGAATTTACCTGATAAAAGGTGATAAAAGGGATGTTCTGTGCAGAGCATCTCACTATCTTTTGATAAAGTCAATTCTTTTAGTGTTGCCAGTTAATTGATACAAAGAAGTAGATAATAATTATAATTAATTATAGGTAACAATATAATAATTAGCAATTTACTATAAAATAAATAATTTCATAATTAAAATATTTAGTAATATTGTAATAGAATAATTATTATTACCTATAAATCATTAATTAATTTTTACAAACTGTTTAGCATGCTGTTGACATTAGAGAGGAGCTGCCAGAACAAACAGCTAAAAGAATGCTGAACCTCCTTGGAATTCTCAAATACAAACCTCCAGGGAGTGTGTCAGACCTGTGAGTATCCTTTTACCTGCAAACCACTTTAAAACATTGCTTGCTGCTCATGCGGTAGCGACCTTTAAATTCAGGTGAGAGCTGTTCCCGTGTCCCTGTGGAGGTTGGGACGGGATCCTGGGTGCAGTCCCATGTGTTGGGATGGAATCCCAGGTGGGGTTTCACAGGTTGGGATGGGATCCCAGGTGCAGTGGCAGAGCTGTTCCCGTGTCCCTGTGGATGGGATCCCAGGTGCAGTGCCACAGGTTAGGATGGGATTCCAGGTGCAGTAGCAGAGCTGTTCCCGTGTCCCTGTGGATGGGATCCCAGGTGCAGTGGCAGAGCTGTTGCCGTGTCCCTGTGGATGCTGGACAGAATCCCAGGTGCGGTGGCACAGGTTGGGATGGGATCCCAGGTGCAGTGGCAGAGCTGTTCCCGTGTCCCTGTGGATGGGATCCCAGGTGCAGTGGCACAGGTCGGGATGGGATCCCAGGTGCGGTGGCACAGGTTGGGATGTGATTCCAGGTGCAGTGGCAGAGCTGTTCCTGTGTCCCAGTGGATGGGATCCCAGGTGCAGTGGCACAGGTTGGGATGGGATCCCAGGTGCGGTGGCACAGGTTGGGATGGGATCCCAGGTGCAGTGGCACACCTGGGCAGGTGCAGTGGCGGGCGCTGCCGGCAGAGGGCACTGCCCGCCCGGCAGGGTTGGCCCGGTCCGGCCCGTCCTCCCCGCGCCCCAGGCGGGAGAGACTCACCTGTGCCAGGTGATCCCCAAATCCCGAGCCTCGCCCACCCTGCCGGCACTCCCTGAGGATGCTGAAGGGAACCTGGAGTCGTCCCTCCTGGCTTTATCCTTTTAGTGGGTTATGGGGTTTTTATCTGCCTCGAGGGAGCAGAATGGGGATTCTAAGTTGCAAACTGCCATCATAGAATCCCAGAATGGTTTGGACTGGGAGGGATCTTAAAAACCATAAAACCATC
The DNA here is from genome assembly GCA_038380795.1 of Pyrocephalus nanus. Lineage (NCBI taxonomy): Eukaryota > Metazoa > Chordata > Aves > Passeriformes > Tyrannidae > Pyrocephalus > Pyrocephalus nanus. The sequence continues at coordinate 9,385,860 of CM076278.1, forward strand.
CAGTCCAACCCTCTGCCATGGGCAGGGACACCTCCCACTAGATCAGGTTGCTCCAAGCTCCATCCAGCCTGGACTTGAACACTTCCAGGGATGGGGCAGCCACAGCTTCTCTGGGAAACCTTCTCTGAGCCTCACCACCCTCACAGGGAAGAATTTCTCCCCAGTATCCCATCTAAACCTACCTTCTGTCAGTGGGAAGCCATTCCCCTTTGTCCTGTCACTCCAGGCCCTTGTAAATGGTCTCTCTCCATCTTTCCTGTCGTCTCCTTCAGATCCTGGAAGAGACAATTAACTCACGCAATTAGCTCATCCCGGACCCTTCTCTCCTCCAGGCTGAACAATCCCAACCCTCTCAGCCTCATCATGAGCGTTTCCTCTTTTAACAGTATTAAGAACATCATTAGTCAAGTGGGGAAGGAACACCAAAACATTGCAAATTCCTTGTTCCAAGCCAGCATTCCTTAGCCTGACATTTACTGGTGTTCTCTCTGTCCTTGTCACACAGAAGTGCTTTTCGCCAGGGGTTGGTCACAGGGAGCAAACCTGTCATTCATCCTCTCTTACACTGGCTTCTGCAGAGGACCAGTGAGCTCAAGAAAAGAGCTTACCTGGCCCGTTTCTTGGTGAAACTGGAAGTGCCAGCAGAGTTTCTCCAGGATGATACCGTGGCTGATATCAACAAACAGGTACCGTTTGTCACGAGCGCCAACGCTTTACGTGAGTTAAAGTGCTGGTGGGAGGAGGGATGAAGGAATCAGGGAGTTAATGTTTATGTTAAGAGCATGTTGGCATCAAGGCTGAGCAAAGATTCCTAATAAGAAATAGATGCCTTGACCACTTCCCTTCCAATAACCCTGAATTTGGATATTAATAGGCAGTATTGAATTAAAAGGCTTTCAGCCCATTAAGTACTGGGTGCCAAATCACATCCAGAGCCATGTTCCATTTATTTTTTAACATCTTTTTTCCTATGAACTATGACATTTAAGTTTTTAACTGCTAATTACCACTTCAAATCAGTCCAGAAAATGTTATCACCAAAAGCCAATGTCTTTTAATTGTCAATTGACTGTATTTGGTAGTCACGATTGACAATTGATAGTATCTGATGCCTAATATTTGTATTAGCCTTATTCCACTTTTGCTTCAACCATTTATTTTTTGGTGAATAAGTAAAAGATTTCTTTTTTTCTGTGCTGACATTCCTACTTATTATGTTCCCACTTCTTTTGTGAGCATTGAATGTTGATTTTAGATAGTCAGACTGGGTGGGTTTGAATTGTAAAACTTCAAGTGAACCAAAGTTATGGGTTTATATCTGTATTACCTGAGGTACATATTTACTTTTTTTTTTTTTAGTCCAGTTTTCTGGGCCTTTTGTTTTGTAAAACCACTGTGGTTTTTAGTGTTTGTAACAGGTAACTTGATTTATTAACTGTGCACCAGCAAAGCCGAACAGTCTGACTGAAGCTTGACCAAGCCTTTTATTTTTTTGTTACCTCTAACAGTATTGGATTTATAACTTGGGGTAACTCAGCAGAAGTAGTAAAAAGAGAAAGGAATGCAGATTGTATGTTTTTTCAGTATGTCATGGTCTTAATATGTATAAATATCCACCTCCATAATTTCCATTACGTAAGATGTGTTCCTTTTTGGGATTACAGTAATAGAACCATCTTATTAAACTAATACCCTGCTGATTAATTCAAAACAGAAGCTGGGGTAACAGAATGCCTTACTGCAGTTTAGCATGACAATGCAAATATTTAGATACTAATGCATTAAAGAACTTAGCCTAAATGGTTTAGATACAGGCTTGCAGAGAAATTTCAAATAAAATTTTAAAAATTAGCAAGTTCAGGCATTAATTTAGTTGTCCAGTCTTCAGTGATTTGCTCCCAGCTGCCAGGAATCTTCCTTTCCATATAGGAACCTGGGTGTTCTTTGGTCATTTGAGTGTGTCCCATAATCCAGGTACAGGTGGGGGTACCCACAGTGAAAAGTGAGAGCTTTCCCCTTGTTCTGATCCATCAAACTGTGCTCTGCCCTTGTTTGAGTCTTGCCATTGGTCTTGAAATTTTGTGTCCGTTAAGGAAAAGGTTTCCTAAACTCCCCTTCTGACCAAGGTAGAGACACACAAAGGGAAGCTGCTGGACAGCAGAAGTGGGGAAAGCACTTGCTCAGGGACCACCTGGTAGTTCATTTTTGTTCAAGGACTTCCACGGTGCATTAGTGGCATCGTGGAAACCAGCTGGGTTTTTCACTCCTAACTTGTTCCTCCTTGTCCAGCCTGTGCATTCCTTATCACACCTTTATTTGCCATTCAGTCCAGCTCTTTCTCTGTGGTTTTATCTTCTTCTCAGTAGCCATTTTATTGCTATTTTTTTGATTTCATTCCAGCTTGTCAGTCTGTGCTTGAAACTGCAACAACCAGACCCGAGCAGAGCGCTCTGGATGCTCTGGTTCCCCAGGGTTTTACAGAATGGAATTGCTGCTTCACTGCTCAGGGCTTTGATGCCTTTGTTTGAACTGGCCTTTGCTGTTGCCATTTTGTGTTCAACTTTCATATCAACTGCTCTTTCCAGGAAGTTAAAAAAAAAAAAAAAAAAAAAAAAAGTGACTTGATATTCTCCTTTTAGATTTTTCCATCTCATTGAATGGCTGTTTCTGTGGAGATTATCTTCCCTTCTACCCTCAGCTTGCATTTCTCCGAGTCGAATCTAAATTTATTTCCTCTCCATATTTCTAAACTCTTTCTGTGCCCTGTTATTTCTCTGCCCACACAGACTTTCACACTGCCTCTCAGTTTAAGATTCCTGGTGGGCACTGTGCTGGTGTGGAAGTAGCACACTGTCTCCTTCTCCCCGAGTGCTGAGCTGCATCAGTCAATCCCTGTGAGGTACCCGGCTTATGCAACGCGTCACAGCCCCTCCTCACGTGTCACCTCAGCTCTGCTCTTGGGCCACTCTGCAAATTCCAGCCCCATGGCTTCAGTCGAGGGTGTTGTTAGGTCAGGCTCTTCATTTCTGGGGCTGGTAAATGTGTAGATGTGATAAACACGGATTTAGAGTGAGAGAGAGTAATTTGTTAATTTGTGGATTTGTCCCTCTCAGGTAGCATCTCTCTGCTTTGAAAATACACTGTGTGTCACAAGGGAAAATACCAAAGAAATTGTGAAATTCTGATTGGACCTTTAAATGCAAGATAATGCACTGTGATATTTTAAATCTCTGTTTTATAAGTTGACAAGCTTTTGCAGTGAAAAAAAATGCATTTTATTCTTTTTCTCACCATATTTCTCTATGTCTACATATACTATCATAGTAATAAAGCAATGTGTTGATCTGAAAATCTTCAGACACAGAGCTCATTCTGCCCGATTTCTGTTTCATTTTGTAGTATGAAGAACTCATGGAAGCATTTAAAAACCTGCACAAGGAGTACGAGCAGCTCAAAATATCTGGTTTATCCACTGCAGAGATAAGAAGGGTAAAAAAAAAAAATGCACAGCTTTTCTTTAGTTGTTTTTGTTGGGTTTGTAAGTTGTAGAGGCCAGAGCTGGTGGGCTCTGCAGCTGCCTTTTGGAAACTGTGCTGTGTTGGCAAACAGAGCAGAAAGTCTTTGCTCGTGCTCAGAGTGGAGCTTTCTGGAGCAGATTGGGCAGTGAGGCTGCCAAGACTCTGTTCAGCATGATTTCCAAATATTAGAACTCCATTTCCTCTGAATGCAAACTCATACAAAGCCTTTTGCTTTCCTGATACAGGGTAATAATTCCAGAGGGTGTTGAATGAATTAAGAGCTTAAGTCAACAGTGATGATGAACCCGTGTGGATAAAGTGTTAAGTAAAGATATTTGCCCTGTTTCAGCAAAATAATTAAGCCTGTGTACAGCTTTGCAGGGGACATAGAGACAGGCCAAGCAAATGTTGAGATGTACATTTGGAGAATTTATTTCCCTTTCTCTCATAACTATCAGTCTGTGGGGTCCTGCTGTTGCAAAGTAGGATTAAAGGAAAATAATAATCAGATACATATTTCAGCACTAGAAACTGTTGGGTTTTTTTAACACAGTTTTAATACAAAAAGCAACAGCAGACATCCCTCGTGCAGCTTCTTGCAAAATGGTCTGCCAGGAAGTGGGTAATGATGGTGACATTAAGAACATATGTCAGGCTGCCTCAGATGTTGAGTTCGTGATGGTTTTTCCTTGGTGGTGTGTGTTTGTTTGTTTTTGTTTTAGAGAAATCCACCTGCTTTCATTTTAAATGTTCACACTAATAGTCAGGGATGCAGATGAGGAGCGTTAGCATAAGAGGGAGTGGGAACTGTGGGGGAAGTAGGAGAGATTGGAATCCTGGGTGTTCTGATCATAGATCAATAAAATTATAACCACCTCCAGATATTCAGAGAAGAATTCTGATTTTCATATTATTTGGAAGAGAATTTAGTCAAATCCAACATACATGGTAAATAAATTAATATTTATTTACGCTTTTTTTTCTGCTTTTTAGGACATCAGTGCGATGGAAGAGGAGAAAGATCAACTGGTCAAAAGAGTAGAGCGTCTCAAGAAGAGGGTAACGGGAGAAGTAACGCTGTTCCATTTCAGTGTCATAATCCTTGGCTTGCAACTCTGATTTTGGAATGCAAACAGGGATTAAGATAAACATACTGTATGTCTAGGAAGGAATCGAGTAACTAATTGACCTACAGGGAATCTCCCAGGCCTCAGTCCAGGGCTTTTAAGAATCTCGAGTCCAGTGCTTTGCTGTCACTTCTGAGTAGTAACGTGCATGGAAAGGAAGTGCTAAGTGGGCTTGTGAGACATATGATCCCTTTAATGTATTTCTCAACTATCTGACAGCAACATGCACTATTTATCCACTTGCTGTAGGTGGAGACAGTACAAAATCATCAACGGATGCTTGAAATAGCAAGACAGCTCCGCTTGGAGAAAGAGAGAGAAGAGTCTCTGGCTCAACAGAAACAGGAACAAAAAAGTCAGGTACTGACATAAAAACATCCCCATTAAAATCAAGAGCTGTTGACGTTTGGTTGGGAATCAGGCATTTCAAAAAGACAGCAGGACCAACAGTAGAGAGTTTCTCCCGACCCCAGAAAATGAAATCCCATTTAAAAGATCTATGTAGGTTTTAAGGGAAGAGGCTTGACCCTGCAAGTTTTGAACAGCACACTGAAGGTACTTGGCTGCCTCAGCTGCCACTGACATCATCCTTGAGTGTTCCCAGGAAACGTTCCATGACTTACTGCCGGAGCACCCGAAGGGAACTCGTCATATTTACGGGAGTGAGCAAACGTTTCCTTGGTTTGATTTCTATCTCTGTGCATGTGCACCGAGATTTCAGGGGCTGAGCAGCACAGCAAGTGCCTCAGCTTCTCCCTGGGTGGGGGGAATATGTATTCAGGAGCAACCTTGGGATTTTGGTCCCCAAATCTGACAAAAGTGTCGTCCTGAGAAGCACTGGAAGCTGCCAACACATTGGATGTCAGCACCTCTGAGTGTAAGGGTGGGTTTTATTCCTGCCCTATGCTGTCAGCACAAGGCACTTCCATAAAATCCAGTGCCATTTTGTTACACCATCTCACCAAATTCTGTAGCCTGAACTGCAACATTGCATTAAAAGGGGAAACCCCCCAGATTTCCTGTATTGCAGTCTGTGTCTGATGTGGGTCAATGGGAATTAGGAGCTCTCAAGCTGTTGGGTCTTTGCTTGAACCTGAATGAGATCACGAGTAAAATGAATGTGACCTCCAGCCAATTCCAGCTCTTAGTCCACATCTCCATAAATCATAAAAGGGCAGATCAGCTGGAGGTTGTTTGGAGGTTGTTTCCATCTGCTCTTGGGATGGACAGTGGATTGCTGTGACAGCTCAGCTGCATTGCAGGGACTGTAGGGTAAGGACAGTTACCTGCTGCGGTCCTGATTCTCGCTGCCTTTTGTTGCTGTTGTTGTAATGTTCAAGCCACTTACAATTTTGGTTGCAAATTGTTGAGTGAAGTTCTGCCATAAAGTATCACTTGGGAGAACGAGAATCCTCTCTTCAATTAACATTAGGGAATCTCAAATAAACCCAGGCCAAATGTTGAAAATTTGGTCTGGCACATTCCCTTGTGGAACAGAAACTCACCAGATGCTTAGAGCTGCCATTTTTTCTGTTTGGGGTTCTTTTGCTCTTTTGGCTTAGCTATTTGAACATGGATTTCCAAGGAATGAGCTCATGTGTGTCCAATTCTCTCTCCAAAGCTGTTCCATGCAGAGCAGAGGCTGCAGAGAGCCCAACTGCAGCTGAAGGAGATGCAGGATGCAGTAGCTGATTCAAAACCTGAAAGTAAGTAGTGATCTACAAAAGGGGTTACACTTCTCTGGTAGAAATTAAATCAAAACCTCATGTTCAGTCAGAAGTTTGTTTGTAATTGGGCATTGGTGAAATACTGCTCCCTAAAAATGCTCTCAGTGAATGGACAAATACATTGAATATTGTGTTTTACTCAATAGAGGCTTGTTTTTCTAGTTGCCTTCTATAAAATATTTGTTTGAAAAGCTTTAAGCCCTGTTTCTTATTGCAGTGCAATTTTGTGCTGTAGTTTTGTAAGGTACCAAAAATAAAGCGATTTCCTAATTAATCTCTTTTCAATAGACTGTAGATTATATTTAATTGTATTTGTATACACAGCACACACTTTTAATGTGTGTGATTATAAATATATGGATATAAATATATAGATACTAGATATATCTGTATATTGAAGCCTCTATATTTATGTATTAGTATATTTGTTTACATATGAAAATTCTCAGTTCTCTCTATACCATTGTAACTTATTGAGCTGTGTGTTGCTGAATTACATTAATAACAGCAAGATTGCTTCTCCTTGTTTTCAGTGACATCTCAGACTGCAAATAACTAAAGCAAAAATAAATTAGATGCCTTGTGGAGTGATTTAGTTCCACATGCTCATCTGTAACAACAGGAGGTGGAAGGAGTTGCAGTTACTGGAGAAATGTGTAACTAAGTGTCTCCAAAGGACAATTTGACAACCTCCAGGTTTCTGGTGATTTAATCACTTTGAAGGAAATGCACCAAGGATTATCCTGGCAGTTTTAGTCTGGTTTAGTAAACCAAGTCCTTGTCCTACTCTTTTAAGAACATTTGCTGCTTCAGTTGCATCACTGAGCTGCTTGGGCAGCTCCTCTGAGATAAAGAAGTTTGTTTTTTTTTTAGTCTCCACCTCGTTGTGTTGTTATTACTCTGTAATTTTACTTACATTTTTTTACGATGCTCATCAGCCACCGAACCACAAGTGGGACCAAAGGAGCATCTGAACCATCTTCTTCACTCACAGGGCCCTGCAGTGGATTTTATAACTGCTCCTTTTTTGCAGTAGCTACCAGAGAGTTTATACAGCAAAGCTGTATCAACAGTTCTGTCTCAGTTGCTGGGGTTTTTTAAAGGCCAATGGAAACTTGACGGGTTCAGTTCACAGAAGCAAAGGTAACATCATAAAAAGCCAGTAAATACGTCACGTCATCGTTGAGATGAAAACAAAGTTAACATATTTAATTTCCTTATCTTGAGTCCTACTTGCAGGGGAAAACAAAAAGTATTTAGATGTTCCAAAGCAGAGCTTGGAGTCATTACTTAAGAAAACTTGTGTTGAAATTCTGCCCAGACAAAGACTTCAGGACTCAGCTCTGTAATTACTCTTCCCCACTGGAGTTACAAAGGCACTGCCTGTAGCAGCAATTACAGAAAGCCAACTGTTTGTTTAGTAATTGAAATTAGGTGACCACAGTGCACTGCATAGGTTTCATTTGTTTTGAAAGCTTTGTTGGGTTACAGTTAGCACAATGTATTTTAGTTTGAAAATTCCCTTTGGCTGCAGTTTGGTACCTCAGCTGCCTCCTCATCTCAGGGTAGTTTGTCCTGCTGACAGTCCAACAGCTGGAGTTTCACTGGAAGTCAGATCCCTTCCTTTAAAAGAAATCTCTTCCATTTTTAATAATTCAGTATTTTAATACTTCAGTTTTCACTTCCTAGGTAAGATAAAACGTTAGAAGTTGTTCATGAGTAGAAGCTTTGTTGTTTTTCTTCTGGGTTTGATCACTTCATAATTAATTTAGGATGAGGTGCTTTAAAGAAATGTGAAGGAACTTTTTAAGGAATGCAACTCCCATGTATTCCTGAGCATCATTAGCATATAATTAGCATCAGCCTGCTTGAATGTGCCAGGAAAATACAGCTTATGGTGAGGAGGTTCTTAACTCCTAGAAACATATTATTTAGAAGACTTTGTATTGTACCATTGATTGTTGTGAGCTGTTCTGGAGACTAAAATGGATGATGGTTTCACAGAACCTTCTCTGATTTTTAACTTCTGTCTTTCCCTTTATTAACTTCAGCCCTTCCCTGTTTATTAACTTCTGTCTTTCCCTGTTTATTAACTTCTGTCTTTCCCTGTTTATTAACTTCAGAACTACTCGGGATGTTGTTCAATTAGAAAGGGATTTGCTGCTGGTAGCCCCAAATAACATGAATTTGCAGATCCTGGAGGGTTTTCTTCTGTTGTTGTTCTGGATATGAGTTATGTTTTTGTTAACACTGGCCACCAGTTTGAACAGCCATAACCCAGCCCGTGCTTTCTCTCCAAGATTGCCACCTTTTTGCTTTGATTATTCTGCTGGCAAAAATTGTTAATGTGAAGAAACACAAATTATTAATGTGAAGAAACGAACTGAGTGACTGAAATTCTTCACCTCTGTCCACTGTACAGGACATTATTGGTCACTTTATTGGCAAAAATGTGAAAAAAGTGGATAAGTAGCTTGAAAATATTGATTACAGAAAGTGTTAAATGATTGTTGATAAACAGTGAGGTGTGTAATTTATAAAATTCATGAAGTTCATGTGTAGTCACAGATTTTGGACGCTGGGAACATCACAGACACCGCTCAAGGAGGAATTGCTTTATACAGATGTCTGTTTTCTTTCATTCTTGATGAAAAATAGAAAGTTAGCAAGCTATTATTTAAATATTCCATTTGATAGAAAACATTAACATTTTTCTTTTCCATAGAACCACCTTTCCCTAAAATTCCAGAGTTAAATGATCTCCTCCAAAACTGCAGACCACATTGGAATTAAAGTTCTAGAAGTATTTGGTAAAAGAGACTGGCTCAGGTGGAACTTTATTTCCATCTTTAAAAGATTTTATTTATTATGAAGTCAGTGTCAGTTAATGCAAGGTGGGGGTAAAGCAGTTTTAGGATAATTTGGTATCTCTGATGAGATGACAAGTCTGGTTGGTAAGACTGGGAGTGTTTTTAGGGTCATTGACTCTTGCACCTCATTTTGAAGAACAAACAAGGCAGCAAAAATTCAACGTGACCTCTGTTAAAAGGATTCCAAGGAGTTTAGTGGAAGGTTTAGGAAGGAGTGGAATCATCACCCACTGGGTGTTTGGCTCTTTTCTGTTTAGCATTTACACCAGATTCCTGCAAGAAAGTAGCAAATGATCCCTGGGGAAATAAAAACAGGGAAGTGACTGAATAATGAGGAGACTGTTGATTTGAAGGGACTGGAATCACTTAGGAAGCCAAGCTCATGCCAACAGGTTCTATTTTAAGGAATAGCCAAATTCCACGGTATTCCTCCAGGAATAATGTACACGCAATGTATTTATGGAATGTGAGGCTCTTTCCTAGCAAGTGACTCTGCAAAGAGCTTGTGAGTCAGGTGTGAAAATGGTGGCTCAGGAGCTCCTAAGGTATTAAAGAGATGATATCCATGCATTTATTTCTGGGAGAAAATGCAAGAGCAGGGTCACACTGCCCCTGCTTTGGGCTCTGAGGTGTCCATCACTGCAGCCTGTGACAGCTCAACACTCCAGAAGAGCTCTGAAAGGTCAGAGAGCTCTTTCAAAGAGCTCTAATAATTATTATAAACATGGAAAGCATAATTTCCAGTGGCAAATTCAGGAAGCTTTTCAGATATTCAAGGATATGTTGAAGGGGTGATTGATCTGTCAGTGTTTGCCTGTCCCAGGCCTCTGTTTAATATCCCTGTTTAAACCCCATGTTTAACAGAGGGAAATTGGAAGTTTGTAGCAGTGGAAGCTGTGGAGGGAATCATTTCAGTCCCTGAAGAAAGGGATTTGATGTTGGAAGTCCATTCCAGACATGCCTTTGTCATGGCCTTCCAATGGGATATTGGGCAAAGTATTGACAGAGAAGCTATAAAATTAGGGCCCCTCTCTCTTTTCCCCCCCCTTTTAAAAGCTGAATTCCTTTGCAAATGGTTCTAGTCCAGGATGTGCAGTTGGCATCCCTATGGTGGGAAAAGAAGTGGGAACCTGAGCATGAGGTGAACCAAGTTTTAGGTCCACCAGCAGAATTATGCTGAGAAAGTCACCTCTCTCTACATGACCGAGCAAGCAGGAATAAACTCTTTTCTCTCATCCCTCTCTTTGTAATAATAACAATAATAATAATGATGATGAAGAAAAAATTTGAATGGAAAACATGAGGAGTTGCTGTGAATAGCTCTGCACATGTAAATACGTGGTTGGCAGAGCCTTGTTAAAACAACCTTAGGGCACAGGGCCAGATTTCTGGGCCGCTTACGTGTGTACATTTTGTAACCGTAAGTCAATGTTGAAACATTAAAAACAGAATTTATATGTGTAATGGAAAGATTTGAGGTATGCTGGCTTTTTTTTTTTTATTTCCCTCTCTAGCCTGGGAATTTGCAAAAGAATGTTTTTCACTGTAAAAAAACAAAACAAAAAAAAAAAACAAAAACAAAACCCCGAACCAAGAGCTGCTCCATGTTTGGGTTTTTAAGGCTCTGTTAAGCAGCAAAAGAAGCTTTTAGGTAGTTACTTCTCCACGTGTTGAATTGAAGAGGAGGGAAAATATATCCAATGTATTTAGGGAAGGAGCATTAGTCATGAGGGATGTCGACATCACGTCTTTCCCCATCAAGGTGTCAGGTTTTAACTCGCTTTGTTGCTCGTAGCAATGCCAGGAATAAGCACAAGAACCAGTCGGGGTGTGACAGGAGTTGGGAGCAACTCTGAGGTTATTTGGGAAATAAATCAGATAGTGATCAAGGTTATAGCCCATGAAGTCAAAAGGTCCCTGCTCTTATCAAAGCTCTTGTGGTTCTTTGCTAAGTTTATTGTCATATCTGCAACAAATCCTTTGGGCTGCACATTCTGATCAGAGAACTGGAGCAGCACAAGAAATAAAGTACAGGTTATTTATGCAGATTTTTTTTTTTTTTTTTTGCTGCTAAGAAAACCAAGAAGTTCATTTGATTTAATTAAAATATTAGTATTTCATATCGGAATAATCAATATCACATTGATCCCCACACCAAAGAACTTGGTCATAAGTATTGGGTTGGGAGTTGTGTTCTGGTGAGCTCTGAGGTGATAATTTAGCTCCCTGGGGATGTGGGAAGCAGCTTGGCTGCATCTGCAGAGTTGGGAGATTTCTAGTGAGACATTAAAATGTGGTCCCTCCTGCCCAGCTCTGTGGTGGGCTGAGGAAGATTGGATTGGAGTTCTTGTGAAAGGAGGAACTGGGAAATCTCTCCCAGTCGGTCCTGGTGTTCCTCAGGTGCAGCTGCAGTGCCAAGGACACGGTGGCTGTTCCATGCACAGAGGAACTTGGTTTTCCCTCTCTGAAACCACTTTGGGGGTTCTTTTGCATGAGACAAATGGCCTCTCCACGAAGGGGAGAAGGTCCAGCTCTAATGTTGATTTCCTTAAACACAGAAACCAACAAACTAAACTGCTGGAAAAGAGGAATTCCCACTCATTTTTAGATTATGTTGACTTGCCTGTGTTGGCAGCGCTGCTTTCCCCAGGGTCTGTTTTCTTTCTTCCAGTTCTGGAGGTTTTCTCAAGAGCTAATGGCTCATTTCCCCTCTGGCAGCTTTCCTGGCAGCCCGGGCTGGGAGCAGAGGGTGAGGAGGATCTCTGGGGGCAGAGTGGGAGAGGTGAAGAGCAGCAGAATAAAGGGGGCCCCTTTTCCTGGGCTGTTTCTCTTCCTTCTGACCTTGTTTTATCAGTCAGGCTCTTTAGCCTGAGAACCAAAATCTGCTTTCATCTACATCCTTTCCCATCTCTGTTTCAGCAACATCAGCTGTACTTCTGTATCTCTGTGCTCTTCTCTGCTTGTGCAGTAAATGAAAGAGAAGAAAATTGTGAACTTCTTGTTTTTCTTGGCATTTCATTGCAACTTTGTCTTCTCCTAAATATGGAGAGAACAAAAACCCCCAACTCCAGCAAAAGAACCAAGAGTACTTACCTTTTAGTCATCTGCATCATGAAAAATCCTCTGAAATACCCGTTCCCACTCTCATCTGACATGTAGCTTCCAACTCCTTAATTCCTGGGAAGTTGTCTCAGAGGAGTAATTGCACTGAAGTGCCTGTTGTCAGTGCAGACTCTGCAATGTAATTTAAATAGATGTTTCCTTTTATTCTGTCGCATTTTTCTACCTGTGAACTGTTCTTATCTGCATGAGCTTGGGTTTGTTTATAAATTACCTGTTAAGGAGACTCTGTAGCACGAGCCAAGTCTTGCATGGTAAGGTGTAGTTGCATCAGGCTTGAGTAGAGCAAAGCTTAAAAATGGGGGTGCTTTTCTCAACAGAATTTTTGCCATTATTCAGGAATTCCTCCTTGGTTTTTATATTTAACTGTTATTTTCTGCATTCTCAGTCTATAAGCTTCCTGAGGTTAAACATTTGTTCTTATAAGAAAAAATAGTGGTTATTTACAGGAGGCAATTTGTGAGTGTCCCAGCAATGTAAAAGACCCTTAAAGTAGGAATACATTAAACTATGCCCATTTTGGGGCCTTTTCAGATGCCAGATGGAAAAAACCCTTTATTTTAAAGGAGAAGCTCCAAGGATATAACAAATCTATACATGAGCTGGGCCAAATTCAGATTTTTGTACAGATAAAGGTTTAATGGCTGTTTATATCAGTGTTGTGTGTTGAATTTTGCATCTGATTCAGCTGGAGTTTCAGATTAGAAGGGATTTATTTGTTTATTATGAAAAGAATCTGTCAAAGAGTTAACAGTTGTATGTTAGGGGTGCACAGTAACACCTTTTGTATTGTTTCACATCCAGATTAAAAATTCAGATCAAGTAACTCCCTTTCTTTGAGCACTGCAAAGAAGACTCAGATGTTGTGCTGTTGTTGTTGTAATCAGCTGCTCAAAGCTCCGGTGTGTTGGGGAAATCAAACTTAATTACCTGCTTTTATAGTCACGCACCGATTTCATTTGTTTTTAAGGTTTAATGAAGAAACTGGAAGAGGAGATAAATTTCAGTTCCTACCTGGTTACTGAAAAAATGCCCAGAGAGCTGGAGAGTAAAAAGGCCTCGGTGTATCTGCTGCAGAAGGTGCTTGCAGAGCCAGCCATGACTCAGTCTGATCTCACTGCCCTGCAGAGCGAGGTGAGGGCACTGAGGTCGTCCTGAATTGATGTTCTGGAGCATGAGCTGAGCTTCTGGGACACTCTGGTGTTCTTATCCCTGCTTTGTACCCTTGAGAAACTGTCTTGATCCCAAAGGAGCTTCCCTTCAGCTGTAAAACCAAAGGATAATTGTCTTAATTACTAAATGCAAACTTTCAGATAAGTTGGGGGTTTTTTTTTAAATGCCCACAAAACAGACACAGGCAAACAAACCAACCCAAAACCAAACCCCAAACCCAGTTATGTCCTGAGGTGCTGTTTGGGAAATGGTGTTGGCAGTTTGGAATGGTATGAGCAGAGCTGGTAATTCAGCACTAAAAGGTTGGTTTTATTCAGATTTCACGTTTTTAACTCTCACAGACCTCAAGGGGGGTGTTTATACCAACACATACAGAGAGTTTATGGGGGGGACAACATTCCCTGAGTGATGGATCTTCACAATGTGATGCCTTAATCCATGTGCAATGGCTCAGAACTCCTTAGTGTTTGGAATAGACCTGCATTGTTTGGTTTAGTTGGGAAGACCAAAGGGAATTTGGGCATCAAATATTTGACTTACCTTTCTGGATTTTTGCAGAAGTTAAAAGCAAATGGTGTTAGAGTGAGCAAAAATCCCTATTTGTAGGATATGTGCAAAATGTGCAGAGGGATGTGCTGCCACACAAGGACATTTATATATTGCACTCAATGAAATGTTCAGGTTTTCACAATCCTAAATGAAAGATTTAATGTTATGTTCTAGAAAAATTTAGAGGAATGCTAATTATTAGTATTTCTATTGGTGATGATGAAGATTACAACAGAGCTAGCAAGGGAGGAAGAGTGGTCCTACATCCTAAATGTCTTCCTCTCCTACTTTTTGGTGTTTAATACCCCAGGATGTCCAACTCAGGTTATGCTGTGAAGTGGAGATAACGAGGAATCAGAGTATCACAGCATTAATAACTGGGAGATTAGGGCTGAAATAATAACCCAGCTCTGTGATTCAGCCTCTGCTTTCCCAGATTATTCCCTCTAATCAAAACAATATTTGTGGCTGCAGTTCTGTCTTTCAAACATTCTTGAAACCCTGTTTCACATGTTTCTTTTCTGAGTGTATTGTTGGGTTTTTGGCAATGTTTTAAAAGGATCTGAGGTTTGTTTTTTTCTCTTTCTCCATGAGGTAACCTCTGATTTGTTATGTTTTGGAAGTATCTTCTTCTTGAAAGATAATAAAACCATGTCATACACTTGGCTGTTATCACAGCATGGCCTTAGACAGCATTTTTTTTTTTTTAGAGTCAGTTTTTTACTGTCCAAGTGCCTTAAAAAGGAGCTGAACTGCACTAAGCATGTTACCATCACACATTTTAGAATATAAAACCCAGGAATTTATTCACACAAGGGAATTCTTAGCCATTTTCAAATTCAGGCCTGTTCTACCACTAATAGAATAGAATTCACAGGAGATTTTTTTTTTTCACAGGTGTTGGAGTATTTTTAGTCCTGTTGAGCACTTCCTTTGCAACACTTGATTTTCCAGGCACATGGATATTGCTCCCACATTGTCAGGGTGATGCCCAGCACTGTCCCTGTGTTAGGGTTTGATTCCAGGGGATTTCAGCACATATTTCCGCTTCTGCCTTATCAACTCCCATCTGGAGAGCAGAGAATTAAGGGAAAGTTGCCAGGGCCGTGGTTTCCATGGCTGGGGAGACTCCCAGAGTACTGGGAAAGCTGGAATCTGCAGGCTGATGTGTCTGGGAGCTGCAGATGCAGCAGCTCTGAAGCTTTGGCTGGAGTGAAGTTCAACAGTTTTTGGGATTAGGGACAACCAAGTGCATCTTGTGGCAGGAGGAAAAAGGTGCCCCATAGCTGGAATGTGATGGCCTGTGAGTTCTCAAAGTCTTGATGAAATTTGCATTACTTTCTTCCCCTTAAACTTATGGTTAAACTGTTGGATGAAAAGGAATTTTAGTTAATATTGGTAAAATGGCATTTTTCACTCAGTATGTGGCAATATCAGTCTTTTTCCTGTGCCAGTTCTCTGCATTTTCTCTCCACATGCACCAGTTTACTTCATTTTCGGGGCCAATGCCGTGTTTCTGCCTTATCATAAAGGCACAGAACTGGAAATCCAAAAACAGCCTCTTCCTGGCCAATACTTAATGACTCATGGAGCTTTTTGGGTCTGTTTCTCTGTTTCAAAAAAGGAACTTGCTGGATGGTAAATCTGGGTTGCACAGCATTTAATTCTTGGAGAAGAAAAAGAAATCGAGCTCCTTTTCCTTAGTTTTCTGCTCTGTCTTGCAGATAAATGAAGTCAATGCACAAATGAATCAGCTTATTGAGAAAAGAATGATGAAATATGAGCCAACAGATAGTAAATTTTCCATGTATCGCCAGCAGGTAAGAAGGGAACAAATTGTGTTTTAAGCAGAAGCAGGAGAGAAACTCAGTCAGTCACTGATTGTTTTACATGCTGATTTTTTTCTTTTCCCTTTAATTTATTTAGCGTAAATCAGAAATGCTTAATAATGGAGGACAAAAAGCAAAACAAAGTGTGAACGTATGTACGTGTAGGGCTGGGTGGTGTCGGTGAATTGTGTTGAGTGCTGTCCTTGCAGCACAGCAGCTCTGCAAGGATCATTTTGGAGGAGCTATTTTGGTAAAGCCCCAGCTGTGGATGGATGGATGCTCAAAAGGCTGCCTGCTGCAGCTCCATCCCCTCCTGGTGTCTGACCACGTGCCATTTTCCCCCTTACATCTAGGAAGGAGGAATTCTTTGATTTTTATTTATTTATTTATTTTTTTAATCCTGAGGCTATAAAATAATCTCGCTACAAAATAGGCTGTCTGGTCTAGTCTTAGTAAATTGACAAGTTATAAAAAGGATTTATGAACCAGGAGATTTTCAGAGCTCACACAGAAACCTGAGGGGTTCCTTTTCCAGGCATCCTGCACCGCTGCTGATTTTATGGAAGATTTTCGTGATGCTGCTGGAGAGACGGTTTAAAAAATAAAAAACCTCAAGCAAAATGCATCAGTGGGAGGAGAAAATCGGGATAAAATGTATAATGCAGTCCAGTCCCAAATTCAGTGTGAAACACACCATTCTGATTTGTAAGAGATGCTCTCCCCAGAGAAGCTCCTGCTCTGGAATGTGCTGGTTCCAAAGGCCAGTGGGCTGTGCTGGAGAGGAGGATCCACCCCTGGAGCTGAGGTTGCTCAGAGTTGGGGTCTTTGCTTTTTTTGCTGGTTCTGTTCAACAGAAGAACCATCCCTGTTGTAGCAGAGTTTGTCACTGCAGATCCCTGGTGAGCTCCAGGGCTGAGCTCCCACCCCAGCACGACTCTGGCAGAGATATTTTTAGGGATAGAGCTGCTCCTTTCAGCTGAGTGTGAGAAAACTGGTGTGTTTTGGCTCCTTTTTTTTTTTTTTTTTTGAGTTTTCCCTTCCATTTGGAGAAACCAGCCATGCCTCCAAATTCATGCACGTGCATCTAAATCAACCTGTTGTTTTATTTTAAAATATGTTTCAACAGGATACTTTGGCAAGATAAAAATCCCTTTTTTTTTTTTTTTTTAATCCCTGAACTGATGTGTATTATGTTCCCAAATCTGTCAGCTTCTGCTCAAAACTCAGGTATCATTAAATATGCAGTCTTGTATAAAATATTTTTCAAATGCTTTATATTCTAGACTCAAAAAGAAAAGTATAATCTGTAATCTACACTATTTCTGTGCTGTATTGCTTTATTCATCATCTTCCAGCTATTTGCCAAGATTTAGTGGCTCAGTTCTGCTTTAGTGTAACATATTTCTGTAGGTTGGAGTAGGTTGGAGTTATAAAAATCTGTATTATGACATTTGTGAAATCTTGGATAACTTTGCAGTTAAGCCATGTTGGTGTATCTTACATATGCACAGAAAGGGACTAAGCAGGAGAAATGGAGCAGCTAAAATGCCTCCCTTTTTCCTCAATGAAGGTGAAAAAATGAGGGGAAGAAATGTAAATGTAAAATGTAAAATACATCCACTTGAGTCTGGGCAAAAGGAGCGTGCTGGGAATCTCATCCACACTGGAGAAAGTTGGGATCCTGCTGCCAACTCCAACGAGGCTGTGGTTTAACCCACTGTATATAATTGATATATTTGATATAAACATCTATTGATGTGTTTCCTCTGCAGCGAGACCTGCTCACATTTCCTGAGGAAAATCAGTTCCTGGCAGTTCAAATGTGGTCTCAGTGGGGCAGGGCCTGAAACCTGATGGGTTCCATTTTGCTGCTGATTAAACAAGGCAATTTTGACTTTCCTAATCCTGCAGGCATCTATAATTTCCCGGAAAAAGGAAGCCAAGGCAGAAGAACTGCAGGCTGCCAAGGAGGAGATGGCCAGGCTGGAGAGGCAGGTGCAGCAGAGGAGCAGTCAGGCCCACGAGCTGGAAGGCTCTGAAATCCTGACAGAGGATGAGGTAAGGGATGAAACAGTGGAGACAAGGGAAGAGGAGATTTTTAAAGAGATTTTGTTAACTCACGATTTCCTTTTAACTTTACACTGCAAATACAGTTGCTCCTTCCACAGCACCTCACCCATTTTTATGGTACCATTGTCAGACCCCACCATTGCCACAGATCGGCCTCTGGTTTTCTCAATGCACGTTTTTTGTTGTCAAATTCCAAAATTAACGTATTTGAAGACATTTTTAATGTGCAGATAATACAGTGCTGTCCAGTGCTTCCAAATGCTTCCCAATATTTATACTGCAACAGCACTGGCTTTGTAGCTATTTTCAAATTATTAGTTCCAATTATTCACATTGTACCTCATCCATTGCAAGGTCTGTTGGGCTGTCCTAACATTCCAGACTCTGGATCAAAATATCATCACAGTGGTATGATGGGAAATAACTAACTACAAAAGTCATTATGATTATAAATCATATATAAAGTCTCTCTGCCTATAAAGCATAATATCAGTACTTATCAGTTAGTCTTGTGGGATTTATTTTCCACAAAAGTGTTTTCCTTAAAAAGCAGATTTCCCAGACCCTCTTTTTTTTTTTTTTTTTTTCCAACTTTTCCTGCTGCAAAAGTTTGCACAGAATAAAGGAGCTGCAGCTTGGTAGTGGTTTGTCACCAAAATAAATGGACTTCTCTCCAGCCAATAATTTTCCCCAGTTTGGGAGAAGCTGCTGAGGGCACTCACAGGCAGAGTCTCTAAACTGAAGAGTATTTTAGCTGTCTCACTCTCTGACTTAATATATCTTTTCATTCTCTCACATATTGCCTTCGTTTGCCCTGCCATCATTTATCCAGAGGAACATTTCATTTGCCCTGCCATCATTTATCCAGAGGAACACACTCTTTGCTTGCTTTCTCTTTGTTTTTGTGCTTTTTGAATTTACTACTCAATACAGGGAACGCCCTTTGTAGAAGGAACTCCCTTCCTAATCCCATAGGACATTCCTGTTCCACAAAACCACTCTTGTTTTAAGAGGAGTCTTGAGGAGTAAAGTGAGTTATGGATGAAAACTACAGGTGGAAGTAATGGCACAGGGACTTGGAAAAATTGAGATGTTGATTTCTCTTCCCATCACAGACTGTATCACGTTTCTTAGGCAGCAATTATAAGAAACCCACTGGATTAGATTTCTCTCCAAGTTTTTCAGCCCCCAGTGGGCACATTGCTGGAGTTTTTGACAACTTTTTAAGCAAAAATAAAAGCAGAAACCTGACAATCTGTGTTTCATGACATGTGATGGAAAGAAGTGTTTAATTAATCAACAAGAATGCATTACCAAGACAGCAGCATATGTTTTACATTATCTGCACACGCACTGGAAGGTAAGAAATAATTCCTGTTGTGCCTATTATTGAGGGGGACAGGAAACTCTGATCCGTAGAAATTCAAGGAAAACAGGGGAGGAGGGAAACCTCAGAAGGAGGAACCTTGTAAAATGCTTAATAATGAAAAAATCAAGTTAATTGTCTGACACAAGGAAAAGACTCCAGACAGGAAAAGGACAAGACCTATTTTGGACGTGACCTGTGTTCCTTTTGCTCAAATGTGTTCTGCTTTTGATTTTAAAAATATTTTCCATTTAAAATATCTTCATTTTGCAAAGTGAAGCATAAATGACTGAGCAATTTGCAGAAAACCATCAGCTTAAAATCAGGAGTGTTTGTCTTTCCATTACAGGCATTTCCTGGTTTGTAAAATACTTTCTTCAAGGAAATATATATTGGCAAGGAAGCCAATAAATACATCCATGTCCTGCTCTCTTTTTATTACTTTCTTGGGTGTAGTGCAGTGGTACTCACAGGCACCAGTGTAGAGCAGTAAAAAGGGTGTTTCCTGTGGCTAAAAACTAGGAAAGGAGTTGAATTCTTGATGATTTTTGATGGCTGCTTTTTCAAAGGCCGTGGTTTCCCCCATCTGTAAAAGTGCAGACAGTGATATTTAATTCCTTTGGAAATGTTTGCTGCCAGAAATGCTGCTCAGGGCCTTGTGCTGTGGGTTTTGCATCTCCTCGAAATACCCTGCAAATGCACATTAGAGAGTCAGTCCTGTGGTGTGGGAAGCCAGGACTGATGGGTGGGATGGGAGGGAAGGGGTGATGGAGCTGAAATGATGTGAGCAGGTTCTGCCTCATCAACGCCAGCCTCGGTTCCTCACTCACAACCTTTTGCTGTAGATGAGTGTCTGACACGTTCTGCTTTAGGATTTGTGTGTTCTGGTTCAGTGCTCTGTTTCTGAAGCTTTGAGCCAGTTCCAGGGGAGATGTTGACTAAAGCCCTGGTGAGTCACTGTGGCAATCCTTGGATTCCACTGGACATTCACCCTTCACTTTGCACTCTGACAACCAGAACCTTCCCTTCACTTTCCTGTTGCAGCCACACACATTTTACACTCAGTTCCTCCATTTTTAAAAAGGAGAAAGAGGCTTTTTAACAAATAGCTTTGCTGTCTTAAATGGATTTTTTAATCCCATCTAAACATTTCAGGGAAATCAAGGCATCACTTTTCTCCTATACCCAGTGTTTCTAATCTCTTTGTCTCACCTTGCTCTCTCCTCTTACATCGTGGCACTCCCAAAACTTGGCTGATTCTTGGAAGAATCAGCACCTTTGCTCCCAAACCAGCACTTGGATCTCCAGTTGAGGTCTTCTTAGCCCTTCAATCATCAAAAGGTCAATCCTGGCTTAGCTTTTTTAGCTGCCAGCCTTTTGCTTTCTTCCACAGTCACAAAAAGGAATGTTTCAGCATTCCACAGGGTTCCAGAGGTTGTACACCTGGATAGAACTCAGAAGAAACAACAGGGAATAACCAATTCATTTACATCAAACACACACAAAAAAAGGGAATAAATTGTCTGCTTTGGGGATTGTGAAATCTTCTGAAGCACTTGAAGCCAAGTGCCCTGAGCAGGGGCACAGTTGGCAGCTCCTCCCTGCAGCTGTCAGATCCTGAAAATTGGGGACTCACATGTTGACACTTGGAAGGCTGGAATGGTTCGATTGCAAGCGATCCTGGGCAAAGCTGGGATATTTTTAGCTCTTTACACAACCCATTGTACTTTTCAGAGTTGAGCACGTGGCCCCAAGAACCTCGAGCTGCCCAAGGGATGGGAGTAGAGCAGTCCCAGAGCTGTGCTGAGCTGCAGGAGCTGAAATGAATCTGAGTTTGAGAGTGTGGCAGAGAAGGTCCTCTCACTTTGTAACAGCTGTGTGAGGTTGGAATGTTCATTTACATAAGGAGTTTAATTATTTTTCCATACAAATGCTTGGCCTTGCCAGCCTGCTCCTTGGAAAACATGGGGAAAAAGTGTTTCAATTTGCAAACAGAGAAAACAGCCTCAGACCATAGATCTTGTCTCCAAAACTGTCCATTCACCTGAATCCACCAGGAACAGTTATCTCACTCCAGACTGAGTGGGTGGATTTTAATCACAGTAGCTGTAAAGGAGCTCATGACTCAAATGTTCAGAGAATCAGAGAATCCCAGAATGGTTTGGGTTGGAAGGGACCTTAAAGCTAATCCAGTCCCATCCCTGCCGTGGGCAGGGACACCTTCCACTATTCCAGGTTTCTCCAAGCCCTGTCCAACCTGGCCTTGGACACTTGCAGAGATCCAGGGCAGCCACAGCTTCTCTGGGCAAGCTGTGCCAGGGTCTCCCCACCAGCTTCTTCTCAGTATCTCATCTAATCCTTCTCTCTGTCTGTGTGAAGCCATTCCCCTTGTCCTGTCACTCCAGGCCCTTGTAAATGGTCTCTCTCCATCAGTGTGGGCTGGTTTGAGCCCAGAACCCAGGAAATATTATCCTGTCAATTGTTGCCTTTCCCTCAGCTCTCACTCAGGCTCTGGACAGTTCCATTCCAGTCCATCAGGGGCTCCTTACACAATGCTGAGGAAGGGTTTTCCTGGCTGAGCTGTGCCACAAACACTTTTGTTTTAATACACTGAGTTCCTGCTGCTTGTGCCTTTTAGAAGCTCATCCTGTGTATGAGTTATTAACTCTGCCCAACAGTGGCTGTACTGGCTTAAATTTAGAGCCTCTTAGGAAAAAATATGGAAAACTGTCACGATCAGGAACTTTTCCTAACTGAATTTTAATACTTTGGACAGTCTGTATCCTGTTAATTAGTCTGGTTAGAAATTAAAACATCTGTTCCTCAGTTCTTAATGAAAATAGAGATAGTCTGCTAAGATTTTCTTCAGTTATTGTGCTATGCAAATAATTTTATGAACAAAACTGGTTATTCAGAACTTTGGTTATGTATCTCATAAAGAAATACTGGGGTTTTTTTACAAATAATACTTTTTTTTTTTTACAAACAATACTTTTTTTCTGTAGTGCTTTTGTATGAAATATTTTGATTGCAATAACACGATTGAATTGCTGCATTAATCCAGCAAATACTATTTTAAAAGATTTGACTCTAAAGTGAGGGATTTATCTGGGATTTGTTCTTTTCAGAAAACAAGCTTATCCATTTTCTCCTTTAATGATAATCTCAGAGTAAGAACCTTGTGAAAACTTCACAAGGAGCAAATGGGGGTTTTAAAGAGGTGATGGGCTTGTAGTGAAAGCACCAGGCTGAGCATTAGAGGGGCTGGGTGGGGATCCCAGATCAGTCCACTAAAGCACAGGCTGATGTCCTTCCCTGGAGGGGGGTCCTGCCAGGCTCTGGGTGGTCCTGGAGAAGCCATTTCAACATCCCTGGTTTGATTTTGTCCTGTTTAGAACTGTTGTCATATTTAATAACCTCACTAAGTGTGGTGAAGAATAATAATGGATAATGGAGAAAAGCATAAAGGAGATGCATTGCTGGATTCTTCCACTGAAAATGGAACACAGTGCAGGAAATCTGCCCGGGGGGAGGTGGATACCTGTGAGATATGTGAGAGATCAAAATCCTGCTTCCATTCAGGGTATTCCATAATCCACACCCCACACTTGTTATGTTACACTCACCCATAAAAATAGCCAAGTGAAAAAGCAGAATCTTTCCTTGATTTGCTTGGGGTGGTTTTTGTGTCTCCAGGGGCTCCAGGCTGGTTTCCTTCCACTGCTCACTCAGTGCCAGCACTTGGGTCTTGTCCAGTCATTTAATCTTTAAAGCTCAAATAACTGTTTGTGTTAAATGACTGGAGAGAAAGAAAAGCTACTGGTGGACGTGGCCTTGACTGGAATATCTCTGCGGGCACGGGCAGATCCCTGGGAATTCTGTAGGATGAGCCTGCTGAGTTTGGGCACGGGGAGCAGCTGAGCTGGTCTATGGGAAAATGCTGCTGCTCAAAAGTGGATTCCTTGGGTTACTTAAAGTGATGTGGCCAAACAGTGTTGTTTGTTCCTTTGTGAACTCTTCAAGTTATTTAAGAGACCTTTTACCACAGTAAAATGCAGTGGTTCACAGCACTGTAAGGGCTTGAGTTTTTCATCTCCACAGAGGTGGGGGCAGGAGATTTATAAAGCCTGAGAAGCAATGCTGGCACAAATGAAAACACTGGTATTTTGACAAGGAGCCCTCTTTTAATTTTTAGAAACCTACAGAATGGTTCTCAGCTTTTAGACTGAAGAAACCTAATTTTGTCATAAGATCCCTACAAGCTGCTGATTTAAGTGGAGTAAAAATCTAAGAATTCCAGCTCAGAATTTGGCCCTGGATCTAAAGGAGCCTTCATTCAGAGAGGTTTTAAGGGACTAATGTGTGCTGCCTCTGGAGTAGATCATGTCTTTTGAAAGCTCTGCCAAATTATTGATTGATTTTCTACAGAGATTATCACTTTGCTGCCGTTGTTTTTATCTTGTTTTACCTTGTTTGCTGCCATAATAGCTGTGTGAGAGGTTTAGTTGGCTTTTAAAAAGCCAGAGGTTGTGCTGAGGGACTGTCATCCACCTCCTAAACTGAACAGGCTTCACTTGTCACCGTGAGCAACCTGTAGTCCATCTTGGATAAAATTTGTATTATACAGTCCTAAGTTAATCAGCTAATAATAGAACAGTGGTGGAGTCAGTTCGTTAATCAACAAGATCCTTTGACTTCCATTGTAAAATACATTATGCTTTGAATACTGAATATGCAAATACTCTCCCTCCCACTCGAGCTATTTTCAAGACCTTAGAAGTAGCTATAGAAGAAAAGAGAATAATAGTTTGCTTTTCTTCCTGGGATCCACTGACAGAAAATCATTCAGATCCCATAGCTCTGAGTGGCCACATATAAAGTTTAATCCTTTACATCATCATTTACTATATTCCACTGGTCAGATGAAATATCTTAGGAACTGCTTGGTCAGGACTGTGCTTCCTTTCGATTTTCCTCAGTTGGAGAGCTTGCATATACACTTTTGGAATCTCTTAGAAATCACAGAAAACTTGCTATTGTCTAAGCAATTAAAAAAAAAAAAAAAAAAAAAAAGAAGTTTTTTGTATTAACTAAGAGGATATACTTGAATTTGCTGGGAAAAGGAATAAATTCTGGTTTGAGTGTGTGAAGTAAAAATAAAGAGTGTGACGGTGACGGAGCCGCCTCGGCCGCGCTGGGGCTCAGGTGACCTTGTGTATCCTTGTCCTGGGTAGTAGCAGGATGTAGGATGTTATCCCAAAGCCACACAGAGGCCAATCTGCATAGAGCACATTGAGTAATTTGTGGGTTTGTTCTTTCACCAAAAACGTTTATAGCTTTTGGCTTTAAAAATAGTTCTGGAGCGTAGCAAGAGAGAGGCAGCTTTGGCCTAGATATTGCACAGGATGGCAGATGAACAGGGTTGATTTCATTGTGGGCACCTTGCCCAGGACACTTTTTATAGAACATACAGTTACTCTGGGGGTTCTTAGCCCGTGGTCACATTAGGGTTTTTTTGGATTTATTCTTTAGAAGGGAGAGGGGATAATTTCACAAAAAGAAAAAAAAATTCATGTAAATATCAAAATCTAAGTTGTTTTATGTTTGAATTTTGAACCTGTGTCAGTGGTGATGGGATTCTTTTTCCTCCTGGGGCTGCCTGGTTTGTGCCCCCTACACACACTGAACCCTCCTCGTCAAGGGGTGATCTGAAGCCTGTTCTTACATCATTTGCTCTAATAAATTTTATTTGCTTTCCATCTCTGGATCTGAGTGCATTTCTGAGCTGTGACTGGCATTTACCTCGTAGCTGTCATGTAAAATCCACGAGTAAGAGCTAAGCCTGTATGACAGATGCAAAATATTAAGGCAGAGAAAAATATTACCTGGTCTTTTCAGCCCCTGGTACTTGGTCTGTGTTCCAAGTTCAACACACACAGGTTCAGGTGTAAATTAGCTGAGGCTCTTGGTCTGAAAGGATTTGTATTATTTTACTTAGTCTTTAATAAAAATATAAACTCTCCATTACTTTAGATTTTGAGTGAAATAGGTATTGCATTCTCTGCTTCAGTGCAAGGGTTCTGCTTTTATTTGCCTGGTTTAAAAAACTGAGCCAGTGATATTTAGATCTGCAAGAGTCAAGGGGAGAGAACTATTGAGAACATTTCAAGACAGTTTTTCCCATGCCCTCTTCCCTTCCAATTTTCCTGCACTCTGTTGCCATGTTTTGGTCTGCAGAGCTCTGGGGCTCTGCTACAAGTGCGAATTACTGTTGCATTAACTTTTTTATTATCCGTGATTCTCCTAACGTTCTGCAGAGAGTGTTTCACTTTTCCAGCTGTCAAATGGTGGGGAGCAGAAGGGAGTGATCTCGGGATTACAAATGAGTGCGCTGGGACAGAAAGCAACGCTGGTCCTTTTGATTTCCCCCAGTGAACAAATGCAGAGCCGAAAATAAACAGAGCCTGGGAATGCTGCATTCCAGCCCCCTGTTCTATCAACGTGCAGGCCAAGGAGGAGAATGACATTTTACACAGCAACAGGCTGTGATAAGGCCCTTCTTGCCCTCAGTGAGAGGAGTTTGTGTCCTCTCTCCCCCCAGGTGAAGCAGTACGTCAGTAAGCTCCGGAGCAAGAACACCCTGTATAAAAAGAAGCGCCTGGAAATAGCAGAAATTACGGCTGAGTACGGAATCCTGCAGAGGACGGAGGAGCTTCTGAAGCAGCGCCACGAGGCCATTCAGCAGCAGTTGGTAACATGAGCGTGTGCTGCTCCCACAGCCCTCCCTTCCCTGCCAACAGGCACAGGATCCCACGGATGCTGGTGGGATTCTGCTGGGCATCGTCCCCATCGTCTGCTGTCACCCAGGGCCGGCAGGGTATAGAATGTATTTTTATCTGTTGACTCTGGAGCTGCTGTACTTCGTGTTCAGCAACTGTCAGCACTGATCTGCAGTTTCTTTTTAGACTGAGGGGCTTGACCCTGCTTTTTAAAGTCAATGGAAGATGTGCATGAACTCCAGTTAGAGCGAGGCTGGGTTCTTAAATTAGTTTTTGGTATCCACAGATGTAGTAAGGGCTTTGAAAACGATCAACAGGGAGTAGGATTCAAGTTACTGCTGTAAAATATATAGGAATAGTATTTAAAAAAAGGAGCAGGCAGGAAGGAAACATTCCAGCCCCAGAATATTTAGAAGAAAATGCGTTTAAATTTAAAACTGGATGAATGTTTGCTAAGCCAGAGCAGCAGCAGCAGCAGGATTTCTGCTCTGGGTAACTGTAAGCGTTCAGGCAATATCCATTCATCCCAAATGCAGGAACACTGGCTGTGGTGTTTTCTTCCAGCACCTGTATTCTTCTTATCAAAATAGTTTATAAAATAATTAGCTACATGTTCTGATGAAGCATCTGGATTTTATACACTGAGCTTCTTCAGAGCCTGCCCACAAGCCCACTTTGCTTCGTGGAAACTTCCTGTTCACTTCAGTGGGCACAGGATGACCAAACATTGTATTTACAGAGAGTTGTTGTTGTTGTCCTGCTTGACAGGCACAAGATAAAATTTAGTTTTTCTGGCAGCTGGATTAATAATAATAAATTGGTTGATTATAATAAATTGGTAAATAAATTGACTGCAGTACTTACACTTTTCACTTCTTGGCAATATTTTGGCTTCACTAAGGAGTTTGCTGTTTCTTGGTTAGTGGGGTTAATTCAGCATTTCTTGTTTGTATCTGCAGAAAATGATTGAAGAGAAAAAAGGCATTACTGGATACAGTTACACCCAGGAGGAGCTGGAAAAAGTCTCTGCAGTGAAGAGTGAAGTGGATGAAATGAAAGGCCAGACATTAGATAATATGTCTGAAATGGTGATTTTTGTCTTAAACTACTGTATTTGCTCAGTTTGAACATCTGGTTCCTCAGAATATAACCCCAAGTTTAATGGTCTTTGGGGGGTTTATAATTTTCCTTTAATCTGTGTTTATGTATATATATAAAATTCAGATAAATCTGCAAAGGAAATCTTGACAAACTTTACTAAAATGTGCATTTCTTTTAATGTACGAAGAAGAACTATATAAAAAAATAAATCCTACAAATAAATCCTCCTTTTCTCCCCTTCACAAACATCAGGGATATCAAGTCTCACTGTCTTTGATTTTTCACTTTTTTTGTGATTTCAGAAGTGGTTTCATATTTATTCTTGCACATTATTTGAAAGAGATGAATGGTTTGATTCTGTAACAAAATCTTTTTCTAAAATGTTTGTAAATCACTGGAGCTCAGCTTTTGTTAAAAAGATACTTAATATGCTTAAAGAGCTTAATAGCTTGTCTTTTTCTCTATAGCCTGATTTTCAATTGCCCTTAGATCTGTCATGTTTTAATTTACCTGCCCACATAGCTGTAGAGGCAAGAAAGAGCTTGACTTTCTAATTTGAAAATATTATAAAAGAGCAAAAAAGCAAAATAGCATTTTTTAAAATCATTGAGGCACTTTTAAATTAAATGCTATAATTAGAGTTGCTCTCAAAGAGAAAGCTGGATAAAATTTGAATTTTCAGTATATATATGTCTGTGTGCCTCAGTTTTAGCATTTTCAAGCTTTATTTAACCTATGCAGGTTGGTTTGTTTGTTTTCCTAAGGATTTCTCCCTTTCTTTCACTCTCCCTCTGTGCAATTCCTTCATTTTCCCTACTCCTTAAGCTCATCTGGCACATGGGCTGTCTCCTGGAATTCTCTAGGATGTTCTGGGAGCAGAATTTGTCTCATTTATGGGAGTGACTCCACTGTCAGATGGGCTCTTTCCCTGTCCTAATTAGACCTGAACTTTGGTTCTATAATTAAGGCTTCATTTCTATTTAATTCACACATCATTATGGCTTCATTGTAGATTTTTTCTCCCTACATTTGGGTTTGTCTCTCCTCTCCTTTCACATCCCCAATTACATGAATGCATTTTTAGTGTTGGGGAATGTTCTTTTGCCCCTTTCCCAGGTAAAGAAGCTGAATGCAGTGGTGGCAGAGAAGAAGGCAAGCCTTGCTCCTGTCATCAAAGAGCTCAGGCAGCTGCGGCAGAAGTGCCAGGTTTGTCCCAACGCTCCTCTCTGTCCGTGTAAATCAACTCAGAACCACAGATAAATCCAATTTACAGGTCTCTGTAGTGCTCTACAGGGATATAACTCCAAGGGAAAGCTGGGAAGGGCAGGATGGGTCAACAGTGTTTGCAACAGGCAACATGCTAAAGGTTGGAATGTGTACAAGCAGACAGTGCAGGCACAGAATTTAGGTCTTTATAGTAATTTAAAAAATTACTACACCGGGGAAAATTTAAGAAATCGTGGTTCAAACCCAAAGCAAAGTTAGTTTTGGGTTGGTTCCAAAGCTATTTCTGCATCTCAGCATTAACGATCCCAACTAATGCTCTCCTTTCTGAATGGTTTGCAGATAACATCTCATTCAAGTGGTTGAATGCATTGATCTAAGTCCTGGGAGACCGACAAATTTATCCATTTGCTTCAAAATTTTACAGAGAGCTGTAAAAAACAAGTCTTTTGGGTCTACAGCTGCCCTAAGCTGGCTCATTGCCATGGAAGGAAAGAGGGTGATGCCTCTTATCTATCAACGAAATTCCCTGAGAACCTTTTAACGGTTCCATTCAAAGTGTCAGCAAATGAAATCCAGGGAAGGAGCTGGGTGTGCACAACTAGAAATCTGGCTTTTCGTAGGGAGCAAGTAATTTGATCCTGTTTAATGTCTATTTTTATAATTACTCGTCCTTTCTTCTTGCAAGCACGGCCCTGTTACCCCGCCACGGTGAAGCTGTGGATGGGGCTGGACAGAGGAAATTCCCCCAGTGTCTGTGGCCTGAGTGTCACGTGTCAAGTCAAAGGAACATTTCATTTATGTGCCCTTTTGCCCTTTTCACCTCAGGAATTAACTCAAGAACGCGATGAGAAGAAAATCCAGTACGACAGTTGCGCGGCCGGGCTGGAGAGCAATCGCTCGGCGCTGGAACAGGTGAGTGGGGCTTGGTCATGCACGTGGTACAACATTCCCCCTGCTTTCCCTCAGGATATGGGAAGTGCAAATCCCCTTCAGGAGGGGAATGAGTCAGTGGTGATCCCCAGCTTTGCAAATCCTGCCTGAAGCTGCTGTGGAGTGGCTGCAGTCACACAGAGCAGATGGGCTGGGGGTACCTCATCCAGCTTTGATGAGCAAGGACAGGCATCTGCCAGAATTCCTGCTGCTCTAGATAGGATCTGTTAGGGAAGAATTTGACTACAAAATAAGGATTAATTTATCAAGACAAATCTTTCTGTGCATTTAGCAGATTCTTTGCATTAGGAACCAGTCACAGGGATAATTAATGACTGACAGTGATGGCAAGAACAACTCATTAAATGGGACTGTCTTGTATTCCTGTATACAACAGGGTTTTTAAAATAAACTCATACAGTTTTAGCTAAGAGCTTTTGTGTTTGTAATTTGTGCATTGCCTGAAGAAGGCTCTTAAAACAGCCCAGTCCTCAAAGGTGGGCACGGGATCCACATGTTTATGTGGATCTGTTTTATCTCTCTTGATCACCTCCTGTGAATTTTGACTGGGCTTGGCTTTTCAAGGCCTTGTCCATAAAGGAAGAGACTTCAAGATAAAAAGGGAGTACATTTAAAGTGTGGGTGGACGCATACATAGTTATTTTCCTGCACTAAAAGTACCTTTGTATGGTAAAAGAATCCACAGATGGAGCTGCTCTGAAGTCAGTCTTCCATAAGAACTGGCTTATAACAGCAATCAAGGCTTTTCTCCTCGGCAGACAACTCTTAGTCATTTTCTGACACATGATGACAGTCACATCCACTGATTGAGCTGGACATGAGTAGAATTCAGTTTTCCAGCTGATGGTGTGAAAATCACACACTGACAGAGCCCTGGAGTCGACAACTGCAGTGTGACCTGGAGAACAGGAATTCCATTTGGATTAAAGGGGTTATTTTTTGGAGTGGACCATGTAGAGATGGGAGTAACCCACTATCTCCACAGTGCTCCACATAATTACTGATTGCTCATTAACATACCATTAGCATGTCTGTACCTTCTAACATCCCTTCTGCAGATGTGTTCCAGGAAATGCTTGTTCACAGCTGTATTTGGCACTTCAGATGTGCTGAGGAACAAGAGTCTTGGCAGCACTTGTGAAGTGTTTGGAAGTCAATCATTATTAATCACCCATTAACAGTCATTTCTCATCTCTGACTGCGACTGGAACTGCAAATCTAAACCCAATCAGCTGTATTTCACTTTAAAAGAGACTTCTGAAAAGCCCAAATTATAGGCACATCTGAGAAATTATTAACTCAGGATTATTCTTATCAACTCTCCTGGTTTATATGGCAACACAGGGCATCTCCTGGGGGCTTTCAGTCACCGTGGCCTTTGGAATCTTCTTCTCCCACAGGAAGTGAAAGGGCTGCTCGAGGAGTGTGCCCAGGAGGAGAGCAACTACCGCTACATTCACTGCATGAAAAGGGTAAGGCCACCAGAGGGGCCGAGTTATTCACTGTGGGGTAAGATTGCAATATTTATATGCACAAATATATTTAAATTATTATTTTTTATAGAGCCTGGAGGTGCAGCTGCAGAGGGCTAAGGAGGAAATGAAGGCCTACGTGTCCCCAGACCCCCAGGAGCGACGGAAGGCGATCCGGTGAGTCCGTCGGCGCGTTCCCTGGGTGGGATGAAGGGATGTCCACAAACTGAGGCTGAAGTGAGGAATTTTCTCACTGGCATTTGAACTGGAGGAGTTCACCTGATAAATTTAGAAACGCTATAATGATCTAAAAATAAGCAGCTCGGATTCCAGCCTATACTGCTGTGAACCTACAAGTTCTCTCAGACATTCCAGGAGGTTTTCCCTTCCCACTGGAGATTCTCAGCCCCAGAGAGAGGTTTAATTGACCATTCCATGAACCTCCATGGTCACCCTCAGTTTCATTTACTCCAGTATAAAGCCATTTGCTTCATCCTGTGATTCTTTTCAGGACCTCTCACCTTTGTCTGGCAGGCAGAGAAGCAGGAAATACTATAAATTGAGTTACTGATTATTTTTGGTGTAGTTTTAGCCCTGCCGAAGATGGGAATGTTTTCTGAGAATGAGATATTTTGGATTAATTATCTGTGCTAAGAAGTCTAAATATTACCACGTTGTAGAGATTTTTTACACTTTACTAAATATTTTTGTAAAAGTATCCTGTTAAAAATTTGTGTGTGTTCAGTCTTCTAATACAACATAAAAGTTGAAATGAAATTCAGGCAACAAGTCAACAAAGCTGGTTCAGCCCCATCAGAATTAAGCATCAGGAAAATCTGAAACATTTATAGCATTCATTTGGTAAAAGTGTCAAAATACCTGAGGTTTAAACTTCATAATTAGTTTTTCAACATTTCAGAATTTTGCAGGAAATAGAAATTCTTTTTTCCAGAAAAAAAAAAAAAAAAATCATAGCTCCTTGCTGCCAGGAAAATAACGAAGCTGAAACTGGTGTTGATTGATTGCTTGGACTTTAAAAGGCCACAGCAACATAATTCCTTGCTGTGAGGCCTCTTCCATCTCTCTGTTCCAGTGACAGGACAGATATCTGTGCCTGTTGTGTCAGAGCTGTTCCTCTCCTCCAGGCTCCTGTACAATGTGCCAAAGTGCTGCACAAAATTGTCCCATTCACAAAATAAGTTAAAAACATGACCAAGTGGCAAAGCAAAGGTGAAACTGCTTAATTAGATAGTTAATAATGATTCTACGTTCCATTTGAAAGCTTCGAGATTTCCAGTGTTCTGACATCACAACAGGAGAAGGGAATCAGGAGTTGTCTGGCACTTCTCAAAGGAGAGGGAAGAGTAAATTGCCTTCCCAAGACATCTGTCCTCTTAGGACTTCTACCTTTCAAGAGTCATTTCTGGACCTTTCTCTTGCAGTGGTAGAACGAGGGAAGAACTGTTTTATCTATCAGTGTACGGAGTCAAATGTCATTCAGAGTCATCAGAAGCAATTTCTTCACTCATGGGGTGAAAAAGGCAGTAGTGGACCAGTAACATTTTAGAGGCTCTGGAATGAGATAGAGATGTGTCAAACAGTGAGAAAACTCCAGGGATTCCCTCAGGAGACACAGATGAGGTTCCTCCCTCAGATCCTTCCTGACCCATAGGTTGTCCCAAAGCCCTTGCACTGGTACCAGTGGAGCTGCATCTCCGTGCTGTAGAACATGAGGCAGAGACCACCAGGCAGTGAAGGACTGGATTAATACCCATCACAGAGACCTCCTGCAAGGATCTGAGGCATGAGAATGCTCAAACACTGGGTTGTAAAATAATAGCAACGAAAGAATCGACAGTAGAAATGTTAGGGTGGGAGAAGAGAAGGACAAGGAGAGAGAACGTTATCCCATCTCATAAAATATTGGAAGGCTGTAGGAAATAAAGAATTTGTCTAAGGAAGGACAAGGAAACAGGAAAATTAAGCAGAAGGATGAAAAGGGAAGAACCCTACTGATGATGTGGATATGGATGAGGATGAGGAGCAGCTGAGGCAGTGGGGTCAGACATCAGGCACGGCCCTTCTGTTTCTGTGGGGAAGGGGGTGCTGGGCTGGTTCTCAAATGCCGAGCAAAAATTACTTGGGAAATGAACATCCAGGATGTGAGTGTTCCCATGGACCAGCCATCAGAGCCCACTGCTGGAATGGAGCATGAGCCCAGCTCTGCAATTCCAGGTATGGTGAGGGGAATGTGAACACAGTGTTACCCCTCTCCACTGTCCCCGTTTCACTCCCTGGCTGTGGAAATGATCCTCCCACAGGGACCAGACACAGTCCTGACCTTTCTGAGAGGTCACACACCCGTCTCATTTAAATGAATTACAGCAAAGTTCAGTAGAGAGATCATTGCAAAATATAAAATGAGACAGTAACATTCGTCTCTAGACATCCCTTTAGAACCTGAATGTATTTTTCAGCAGGCACTGGAATGTAAACGGAGTAAAAATGAACCATAAATAGACCAGCACTTTCCTAGCAACGTATTGAACAAAAAATGTCTTAATTCAGACCCTCTTTATTGAATATAAACTCTCTGTTCCGTGGAGTCACTTCTTAGGAATGTGAAAAGTTAATTTTCTTCTCTAAAAATAGAAAGTTGTGGGGTTTTTAACGAAGTTATTAAGTTACATTCTTTCCAGTCATCATTATAAATAGTAAAGAAAAACTCACTAGAAAAGACATAAAGTCTTCTGATGAAAACTTTGAAAACTCTATTTTTACAAGAAAGGGTATTCTTGAGGCCAAATGTGTGAGAACATGAGCTGTGTGCCAGGGCAAACGAGCAGCTCCAGCCTCACCTCTGGCTGAGGATTCCTGGGGGTCAGCGGGACAGCACAGCACCTGGAGCAGCCTTGGGATGGCTCTGATTTATCCTGGCTGGAATTGTGATCCAGCTTCATTCCTGTGGCGGGCAGAACCAAGTGCTCCAGTGAAAATCCCGGAGTACTTGGTAGAAAGGGAAGGAATAAAGGAAGGTGATGCCTGGAGTTCACAAGGCTAACTCCCCACGTCCCAGCAAACCTTCACACTCGGGCACCACAAAGGCTGGCATTTCCTTCTGGAAATTGGGATTTCTCTACACAAAGGTCTCCTACCCTGAGCAATCTGGAAAGTCCTTTAGATGAGCTGGGTTATTTTGAATTCCACTGGCAAACCCTCACACATAAACATAACAATTACACACAAAATATAATTGAGTTTCTTTCTATTGTCACACTGAAAAACAACTCAAAGCAAGTCCTAGTGGTGTCCCTGAACGGGGCTGTTGTGGTTTGCATGTTCTATTGTCAGGGTTCATGTGTCAGGTTCGGGTCTGTCAGGGTGATCAGCCACTTGTTACAGACCAAGGTGCACAGCCAAGACTTTTAGTAATGAATGTCACCGGTTACGCTGCCCGGCCTATATTTAGGCCCCGAAATGTGAGGGCTGCTTTCCGAGAGAGGAACGCACAGCGGTCCCATTGCAGCCCCTGGAGCTGTCAGACCTGGGCTGAAATACTATTCCCCTTCATTCCTGTCCTTTCCCACTCATTCCAGCGCTGCATTCCCAGCAATTAAGGGCTGTGGATCTGTGAGCTCTGACGCTCACCCCGGAGTATCACCAGGATAAATGTTTTATCACAAGGGCTCAGGTACATCTTGTCTGGAGGATCTCACTGTTGCCTTCAAGCTGCAAGGAGCAGGAATCGTGTCTGCTTCAGAAATGGAAGGGATCTTATCCAGTGTCACTTTTCCCAGCTGCACAGCTGAGACAAAGAGACCTGAGCCTTGATGTCAAGGGATTATGTTGTCCAGTAACAAAAAGGTTTCTTTGTGCTCTGAACCTCCCAATACTTCCATCTTTTTCCATGTTCACATCATTATTCTGTCCTGTTACGTAGAACCAAATCATGATAAAATCACTTTATATTTCCTTTAGAGAACAGTATACACGGATGATCCTTGAACAAGAAAACCTCGGGAAGGTGAGAATGAGGCTTTTACTTCACACAAACATTGGACAGTTCGTATTTTTGGGGGGTTTATTCCCAAAGCCTGTGGTCGGTCCTTTATAAAAAGCATATTGCAACCTACAAAGAAAATTCCATCACTGCTGGCACTGGTAACTAATACCCTGGAAAGGGATCCTGCTCACTCCTCAGGGCTTGATTTCCTGCAGGGAATAGCATGAGCTGCTGTAAAAGATGTCAAACAGCTCAATGTGACAGCACATTCCCTGAAAACCATTTGGATAAGAAACTGAAACACGGGCATAACGAACGGTGCCAGCTCAGATTTTCTGTTGTATATAAAGCAACCTGTTGAAGACAATAAATTCTGAGCCTGTCAACCTTATCACTGTTGGTAAAGGCCAGGGGATCATCTGCCTCAGACAAAAGCAGTTGTCCGGTTTTAATCTTGTCCGAAGCTCAGATCAGCATGGACAAGGTTGGGCTTAGCAAGTCACACCAAACAGCTTTTATTAATTTCCTTTTCTGAGTCAGGCTGGGGGGGTTTACAGGTTTGGGCTGCCACTCTTAATAATCAGGAGGGGGTTTGATTTTAAAACATTGTTTTCATGTTAGAATATCATGATAGGAATCATTGCAGGTTGCACCTTGATACTGCAAGAGCTCTGTGTGGAAATGATCCCAGATTTTTACCATAAGTTCTCAAATAAATAAGACTAATATTTAGACAGTTAAAAAACACAGAAAGAGGTGTCAATCTGTACAAAGATCCAAGTCCCAGGTGTTAAATGCATTTAGCACTCGCAGGGAGTGTTATCAACTTGAACAAAACAATATCTCAGTAGCATATGAAAATCTCTGTCATTCCAAGCTGTGTGAGCAGTTCTTGTGGCGTAGAACTCTTGCAGAAATCTAATGGGGTTGGTATTTTTAACAGAAATTACGAGAGAAGCAGAAGGTTGTCCGGGAAAGTCACGGGCCAAATATGAAGCAAAGGAAAATGTGGCAGGACTTTGAGCAGTTAATGGAATGCAAAAGAGAATGTTTTCAGAAACAACAAAATCAAGTAGCCATTGGTCAGGTCATTCAGGAGGGAGGTAAAGACAGGCTTGTGTTATGAGTTCTTCCTCCCAATACCTGCATGAAGTGGGAAGACTGTGTTGGCTTCTGAATGGAAAACTCCTACTAAATCCTGTTGCTCTCATCAGTTCTACAATTTCTGTAGAGTATTTGGTTTTGGTGGATAAACAAGGAGAGCAACAGACCCCTCCACTGTTTCAGTGGCAACGTGCTGTGGTTGGAAGGTCTGTTGGAAGAGCTGCACTGGGGCGAAACTCCTCGTAAATCCCTGGTTTATGAGGCCGGGAAGGGCATCTGCAGGGAGATCAAAGGGAAACAAATCCTTCTCCAGGGTCAGGGAAAACTTACCTAATTGCTCTGCCTCTCATTCTCCATCGCTAAGGTTACATTTTTGCAAGGCCTGGGGCTTGATATTGTATAATTGTGGCCCTCCTGGCTTGGCCCTGTCCTTCCCTATTGTCCTTATCCAAGCAGTGTGACTGCAGGAGCTGCACAGCCCTGGCCTCACCCCCTGCTCAGCCTGTCCTGCTCACACTTTCCTTGCACGGTTCAGTTCAGCTGATTGTGCTTCCAGGAGACACTTCACTGCTGCAGCGTCAGGAGCAGCTCTGGAGAACAATCACTTGGATTCGGAGCTTTTTCCATTATCTTTTGTTGTTGTTTTTAACAGAAAGTATTTTTCTTGCACTTTTATTTTTTTTCTCTGAGGTGCCCATGTGACAAATGGAGGTTTTTCATCCCCTGTGAGGATGTTTTTGAGCTGCTTTGTGGGCACAGGGTGGTTCCAAAGGGATTACACCCCCAAAGAGGGTTGTCTCCTCCCTCTCCTTTGGCTTGCTGGATTTCTAGATTGGATGGTGGGGTTTTTTATAGTTTTTCCTGCCTGAAGTAGAATGTCTTTTCAGGATATAAAAAAAAAAAAATATTTTCTTGCTTTCTTTGATACCTCACTATGAGATCTTCTGCTGGTTTCTATATCCAGAGAGAGTATGGTAATTATAGAGTTCCCAGTTTGTCTTTGCATTAAATACATTTGTTAACAGGACTAAAATAAAAGCTGCCAAAACTACATTGTGACTATGTGGTCTTCTTGTGTTTCACATTTCTTAGGTGAAAGAAGGAAATTGTTGGTGGCTGGGCCACAGGAAAAGGAGGTTTGAGTGGCTCATTTACTGGCATTTATTTCTGATGCCCCCGAAGGGTTCCCAGTGCAGTGGGAGTGTGAGGAGTGGGGTCAGATCCACAGGTGCCAGGACAGGCTTTGTCCAGGATCACCACCTGGCACCTGCCTGGCTCCTGGGGGCTGCTGAGCTGGGCAAAGTCATGACAATCCCATTCCTGGACTTCTGATGGAGGGGTTTGCAGAAGATTTGGCAGCAACAGTAAAAGAACACAGACAAGAGATACAAGACATGCTGAAAACGGGGAATAATCACCAAAAATGGGCATTTAGGTTACTTAGGAATCAACCTCTGGTTCAGAGTCACCAGACAGGGCGGGGAGAAAGAGGATTTCACAGACTTCAAGTCAAAACTTTTAAGAAAACCTTAGAAATCCTATTTGACTGGACCATTTACAGAAAGATGTATGACAGGGATTAGCCCGCTGCCCAGGAAAAAGCAATGCCTTGGAAATCCATGGCAATGATGTGGAGTGAGATTGAGTATAATCATTTTCTGTTTTTCTGTTCGGAGAAACCAAGAATAGTTCATCTTTCTGCCTTGTAAAAACAGTTTATTGCTAGTTACTCAAAGATGACGTGATTGTTGTTCTGATCTGATTAGTGCTCTGTCATTTGTGCTGCACCAAGAAAGGGCACACAGATTACACATTGCAGCAGCAGCAGCAGCAAAATGACTTTCTGAGATGAAGCAGAAAATCGTAATAACTGTTATCAAAAGAAAATTGGAGAAACTCAAACGCTATTTTTAGCTTTTTATACAAGTGGACATTTAATAAATGCAGCTTTAATGGATTCTGTTCTCTGGCTTTTCCACACAGGTGGGAGCATTCAGAAATCTTTGAATTTCACAGTTTTATCTTCCCATCTTGCAACAAAAAGCTAACTTCTCTTTTTTTTTTTTTTTTTTTTTTTTTTTTTTTTTGCTGTGTTATTAATAGCCTGGCTGGCTTATAAGATTAAACATCCCATATGGCAAAATACCTGCCTTTCCTTTGGGAAGGTCCAAATAAATAAAAAATGTTTGTGGGTAAATTTGGGGCTGCAGCACTTACCAAACTTCTCCTTGTTGGAACAGTGATCTGAGCAGTCACATGAGCAGCAGCAGCTCCTTTTGTTTCCAAAGGCTTCTCCTTGTCCTTAACCAGAAGTGGAGGAGGAAGCAACCCAGCTATAAAGCTCCTGTAATATTCTGCAGCTTTGGGGGATTTAGGGATGTTGATTATAGCTGTTCATGGAGCTACAGCAAGTTCCAGGTAGACCTGAAAGATAAAATAGTTCCAGGCAAGAGAAAACACCACATCCACCCTCTTACAGGAGCAGTCATTTACCATCTGGGTATCACATCATTTGGGTTATATTGGTGGTACCATTTCATTTCCATTTGAGCTATAATAACCAAAATGAATGTTCTTATACTTCCTTGGCTAACCCAAATCTAGGATTGTTTGTTTCTGTCTCTTCACTCATAATGGATATTACTACTCAGGTTGTCACATGCATACAGTTACCCACAATCATAAAAGTTAGGCCCTCCTTTTGCATTTATTACATTTAAATGCAGCAGTTTCCAGAGCTTTCTTGATCAGACTTCCCTCCTGTGAGCAGTGTGGTGTGAGCAGAGTGGTGCTGCTCACTGTTCCAAAACACAGAGCAGCAGAGCTGGTCAGCAGCAGCTCCAGTGCCTGGAAATGTCCTCGTGATGAGGACGTTGTGATTAATGAGCAGGGATAGTTTACTACCCAATAATCAATATGGAATCTGCTGTCCCAGTGACTTGCTGGTTCAGGAACTGCAAATGCAGTTCAGAGCTGCTTCTCCTTGGGCCAGAATTTCATGCCTGGCCCAGAAGCCGCTCCCTGGTGGCTGTGCCCAGCGAGCCATCGATGCAGAGCCGTTTGGCAGTGCCAGTCCAGCTCCTAAATCAGCTCTCTGGCAGTGCTTGGCCAGCCTGGAGTCAGCTCCCACATGGAGGCAGGCAGTGATTGACTGCAAGACATGGAGGGTGGAACCTGTCACCTGGAAGGTTTGTCCCTTCAGGAGAAAGGCAGGAACACGCTCACTGGAGAGCTGGACTTGTGGGCCCTTCCAACTGAGAATATTCTGGGATTCTGGGACACTTATTCTGTCACCCTGTCTGGGGATGGTCCTTGGTGGATCTGGGTTCTCTCTCTGGCCCTGCATTTGCTCAGACTTCAGAAAGTCAAGCCTGTGTGTTGCTGGTGTTATCACTCCCGGCTGGAGGGAACACAATTAACTCTTCACCTGCCTCTCCCTTGTGCAACCTGGAATGGAAACAGGATCGACATTCCCATGGACGTGCCAGTGTTCCAAGTGAGGAAGCATTGCACAAATGAACAACTTTATCACAAGGTCCCACCTGCCTGCCCAACACCCATGTGGGTAGTTGTTTTCTCACAATCAGTATTTGACCTATTTCCAGCTTGTTTCGAGAGTCCTTTAAACCCTCAGCGTGAATTTAAAACAGGTTCTCCAAATTCCCAGTGTCTGGCTCTGTAGCAGTAGTTTCACAGTGGCAGCCTCCAAATTCCTGAGGCAATCCGTGTTATCCCAAGGTCAGTGGGTGAAAAGGGTATTTTTCACGATTGCATGACACTGATTTTCATGACTCCAGTTCTCAGGCTGCTCCCTGCTGATGTCACCCCGGGGCGAGGAGCTCTGGGGGCTTGCAGAGGGAGCAAACACGTTCCAAATAATCTGCAGGAACTGTGAGACAAACCACACCAGCCTCACTTTGACAAAAACCCTCCCCGACTTCAGTGGGAGTTTTGCCAAAATAAGGTCTGCTGGATTTAGCTCCGTGTTCTTCATCCTGACAGAACAAGCAGGAATTAAAGGGCCAGCAGCAGATTTACAGCACCCAGAGAACAAAAATCACGGTAATTATCTAAAATGATGATTTACCCCCCCCCCCCCGACACAAATCAACAAAAATAAAGTGTTTGGGGAAGGTTCTGCCAGCACAAACAACTGAAATAACGAGTCCTGAGCAATATAGTTTGATTTTCAGTAGACAGCCATGAGAGGCTGTTGCACAAATCTAGTGCTGAAGTGTTTATAGTGTTTATCATTAGAATAAAACTGTGTTCTTTACCTTGTATTTAAAGGCATTATTTATATTTGTCATAAAAAAGTGTCTTTTTTTTGCACTTCCATTCTGCAAAGTTATAAAAAAATATGGGTTTGCTAATTGGGATACCCACAGGCAGCATTTGCTGAATGGAGTTCTTTCCCTGCAAATGGATCTTCTCCAGCCAATGTCTATTTTCCTGCCTCAGTTCAGTCTCTTATTGCACAATAACATGTCATTTTTAAGCTTCTAAATTTTATTGCAAGTTCTAAACCCACTCCTTCATACAATAAGCACTTAATTAGGTCTATTCTTGAAATAGGATAAAGCCAAATCCTGCACTTTTTGCTAAGAGCAGGAAAAATGCAGTTGATAGAAATATGGACAATGGGATCTTACCAGTTTTCAAAGATGAATTCCTTCCTCTGTCCCTACTTATTTTTCCTGGAGTGGAATAGAAAATATGCTTTGCACTTAGGAAGCAACAACAACAACAAAACCATGAAGACATACATCACATACAAATAATGAGCAGGTGGGGGAAATAATGAAGGAATCAATATCCCAATTCCTTTATACATTTTACAACCGGTTCATGCTGAAAAAAAATAGCCAAAGAAACCCACCCCCATTAAGGTTTTCTGCAATTAAAATTTGTAGGGGTTTAATGTTTGGGGTTTTTTAAGTAGATTTTAAATAGCAGTTGAAACTCTAAGGTTATAAAATAAGAATAATTCAGCAGTTTATCTGGTTTACACTATTGCAGCATTTTCTAGTGAGTAAACTGGTGTTTAGGCCTTTCTTTGCAATTATCACAGAAATCTTAGAGCCATTAGTGAAGAATTACCACTAAAAAGGAATTACCACTAAAAAAGCAAAAAGGGCTGATTAATTTGGGGTTCTTAAAATGGGTAGATTTAAAATAAAAAAAAAAAAAACACATTAAAATTATACATTTTGCTTACCAACTGCTATTAAAATGATGCAGTGCTCTAAACCAGCATCCTGGGAACTGCAGCATTACAAACGTGGAGGTTTTCTGAGTATTTATAAAACATTGGCCCCGTCTCCCTCACTTTGTGCTTAAAGCCTGAAGTGTTTTTATAGCACGTTAAAAAGCAAACAGAACACTGAAAATCACCCACAGACAACCTGTTCCACTAATATTTTACATCCACGTTCCATCTCCTGGCCCAAAGGGTTTCTCCCCTCCACGTGGGCTCTGCCCGGGTGCTGCCCGAGCCAGGGAGCAGGAGAGATCCGGGTAATGTTCCCAGGGCAATGAGGAAAATTGGGCTGTTATTACTTCATGGGCAAGGACAGCATCATCCTGACATTAAATCTCCTTCAGGAAACATCTCCCACAGCTCAGAACTAGAGAGCAATCTGGATTTTAAGCCCGAGATGGAGCGTAGCTCGCTCCGAGTGGGCTCTCACTGTTGTGCTGTTCCTTTTGTGGTTTTTATTTACTATCTCTGTTTCAGTCATTTGTACTCTGTATTCCACAAGCATCTGTATGGGAAGTGCATCTGTTTCAAATCTCATCCCATGAAGGTTCTTTTCTGCTTGTTGGTTTAATTGAAGCGAAGGTTGATCGTAAAACACGCTGAGAGGGAAAGAGGGAACTCATAAGCTGGAAAAAGCACTATAAATATTTTCCTGGGATCATTAACACAACCTTGTAACACTTCACCCCGTGTTGTGGAAAGAATTAGACAATCCTTTTTATGAAATATCTAAAAGGTGTTTACAATTCCATCCCAAATCACCGTGGCTTTAAAGAATACGCCCCATGATTCTGAATTCCGTTATTAAATTAATTTCCAACCTTTTTCTTCATTCTGGTGTCAAATTTGTTTTCAGCCTTTGAGGGGATTCACTTGCTGGTGACTTGGCAGTGTCAGACAGACGTTGGACTTTTACTCTGACACTTGTTGAAGAATTTGATTGAAACTATATATGTCCAGATAACACCCAACAAAGTGCCCCTCTTGCGTTTGTTTCGAGATATTTTTGGAAACAACAGAGGCGACCTTGGACAGAGCTGCTTTTCCAATTTAGGACTTCATTTGGTCTAAGAGAGTAAAATTATACTCCTGAATCCTTCTGTGTCCCCACCAACAGGGCAGTTTTCTTTGAGGCCATTGCAGAATTGTTTTTCTGAACGTTCCCAGCAGGGTTGATCTGTTTAGGATAAAAACGACTTTAGATAATCAAGAGTTACTTTCCAATGTACATATAAATAGTCTGTGATGGTGTCGCGTGTCCCTTCAAAATGTTGTGTAATCCAAAGTACCAGCAGCCCTTTATGTAACACCTTTGCTCCTCCAGAACCAGAGCTAATAAACAGGGGTTTGCCTTTGCTTATAAACCAAAAAAAATGTGATTTCAAGGCAGAGCTCGCACAGACTCGAGGTAAAGTCTATTTGAGGAGTGGCAATGCTGGGATGGGGCTGACACCTGTCCCCTCACAGTGTTTGTGAGGCTCCCAGTGGAAAAGCCAAGACTGGGAGCCAGGTTCTCTCACTGGGAGCAGGGGATTGTTTTGATTGTTTTCTCCTGACTTGGGTTTGCCAGCTGTGCAATCGTATCCGTTAACACCTTATTGCATCTAATCACTTAGGGTGTTTTAAATAGTTTGCACTTAATTTCCCATACAATCAATAGATTTTAATTCATTTGTATTGCTCTGTTATGGACGTCCTGCACTCAGGAACAAAATGGGATTAAGTTTGTGGCAGTGATAATGCAGTTTCACTGCTGGGAATAAAAGGAGAATTGACAGAGTAAGTGTTCTTGTCATTTCCCCTGCACAATATTTACTCTCTTCAATCATAATGTTGCCCAGTGTTACCTAATGATCAAGTCCAAGAAATAATGCGGAAACTAAATCTAGACATGCCAGTGGAATCTATCTGACAGTGGCACATGTAAATACACTGCCTGGGAGGATATTGTTTGTATTACTTTGATCACACTCGGTGTCAATGCACATTTTTATAGCTCTATTACACCCTGACTGTGACTGATGGCTCAAGTTCTAACTCCAGACTATCCAGTTCCCTGATTTTATGGCATTGTCATGTCAAGTATTTGTGGACAGCTTAAGAGAAGAGGCTCTGATCCTGAGAGCCTGCGTGACTGCATTACCATCCGCACAAATCAGGTTAAAATAAACTATTTGCTTTAGCAACTTTCATCACAGAATCCCAAAATAATTGACAAACAACTCCCAGTAAGTCTGTTGGCCACGGAGCCAGAGCAACAAGTTATTTTCTAGACGATGTCATTTTCTAGATGAACAAACCCCACCGTGGAACGAAAGAGAAACAAAACCAGTCCTTGTCCCTGTGCTGTGGTCTCAGGGCATTCCCAGGATTCCCAAGCTGATCTCCCTGAGAAACCTCCCCTGAGCATGGTTGTTCAGACCCCCAAACCCTCATCCTACCCCGAGGTTTGGAGTGCTGGGACATAAAGGAATGATGCGCCAACATCACCGAATTTGCCGGTGCATGGGTGAGTCCTCTCTCAGAGTGTCCTCAGCTGACCCTGCCTCTGCCTGAAAAGTAACTCAGGAGTGAAGTGTCTGTACCTCTGCAGTGTGATCATTCACTGGAAAGGTCGTAGCAGATACAAAGCAACAAATGTGACACAGACAAATGCAGAGCCAGCTCCTGAAGGAGGTTTTAATTAAACCCTAACAAGGAATTTTGAACACAAAAGCATTGCGAGCAAAAGGAGTCGACAAAATGAAATGTGAGATTTTTCTCCTGCCCTGAGATCTTTTTACAGTTCCAGGGAGATGAGAGCAGGAGATCTTATCTTGTCTTTAAAAAGTGTAAAGATGCATGACTGGGAAAGATCTACAAGAGAAAAAGTGGCTGGCTTGGAGCATGGCAAGGGATGGGAGAGTTTGGGCTTCTGGTTTATTGCCCCAGGCAGCTGCAGACAAAGCTGCTGCTTCTGCTTGTCTGTCCTCAGAGTGCTGGAATTGGATGGATTAGACCTCAAATAGAAGGGCAGCAGATTTATCCCTGAGCACTAAATTTTGTTTTTATATATGAGAACAACTCCAGGGTAACCTCAGTTAATGAATAACCCAGTCAGTGGTGAAAGCTCCTATTTAGTCTGATAAATTTGGCCTTAAACAAAAACTTCTGTTGATATAAGGATATGCCACAGGGGAGTAAAACCATTTTCCCTATGAAAAACATACAGTCCTGGCAGAAGAAAAAAAATTAAATGTTCACCTAATTTCATTAAAAAACACTGAAAAATCATGTTTAAAAAAGCCCCACAACTTTATAATGCAAAGTTAAAATTTTCAGAAGAAAATTTAGACTTCTGGGGAAAAAAAAAAACAAAAAACACAAAACCAAGTTCTTTAGTCAATACAAAAGAAATAAAACCAAGTCAAAATTCTTTGAAGAAGATGTTCATCTTACTTAGGAGATGTGCAGCCTGTTATTGAGTAGTTCCATTAGAGCCAGATTAAGT
Source organism: Pyrocephalus nanus (assembly GCA_038380795.1). Classification (NCBI taxonomy): domain Eukaryota; kingdom Metazoa; phylum Chordata; class Aves; order Passeriformes; family Tyrannidae; genus Pyrocephalus; species Pyrocephalus nanus. The sequence continues at coordinate 9,430,596 of CM076278.1, forward strand.
CCTCATCACAGGCTCAGCAGTGTTTACAGTATTTATCCTCCAAGGAAAGACACAGATTCTGGAGCTTCATAATAAGGGAATTTTTCTTTGACACAGCAGCTGCATCAGAGCCAATTTGACCTGCAAATACATCGTTCCGCTGCAATTTATCTTGGTTTGAAACAATCTATGTGGGCACAGCCAGTTTATATAAAAGGCCATGCAGCAAATAGAGTGGTTTGCAATGTTATTGCTTCACTGATGCATAAATATTGAATCCCCAAACACAACATTAGCTAATTAAGCTGGGGGTGATTATTGGCTGGAGGGAAAGCACACACTAAGGGAGCATGGATTAAGCCTGCCCTCTTACTGCACTTACTGTGGTTGCTCCCTGTGTACAATGAGGATGTAGGTTTCCAGGAGATTGAATCCACCAATAATTCTCACCTGGAATCTAAAAGAAAGCCGAAAAAAAAAAAAAAAAAAAAAATTTTAGATGGAGCTTCCTAAATCCAGGGTGCTGCATAGACTGTATGGAACTTCAACCAAAGCTTCTTCCAAGCCAAAATCCCTCCAGTAAAACAGCAGTGAGAACTCTGCTTTGAGCTGGGGTTGTTACTTGGCACATACTCACACATTCTGTGGTGCTGAATAGTCAGGAAAACCCAAACCCAAGTGGTAGCCAAGGGAAGAGGTGGGACTGCCCTGCTCTGTGGCACCTCAGTCTAAACCAGCCTGGCATTCCGGTGACAATGGTTTTTTCAGTTGTGCTGGCACAACTCTGTGGGGCTGCACAGCCAGGCTTATCACAACATCCTGGTGAAAGATGATTATTAACTCAGTTGCTCGGTTTATAGCCACAAAATTACTGTGAAAGCACAGCTGAAGGGGTGGAGAGCAGCAGGTAGGGAGCTGGGAGCCAGGGACACAGGGAACAAGGGCTGGAGCTTCCTAATCTGCCTCCCCACTCAAAGAAAATGCTTTGCAGGGCTGCACCTCTGTCTGCAGCTCCTTTTGTCCTCAGTGTGCTTCAGGCAGCAGCTCAAGACAGCCCAGAGACAAATTAGGAAAGGAACAAGTGTTTTATTAAAAAGCTCATAAGCCAAGATGAAATCTTCCCTTCCATCAAAACCTGCTCCCCTAATGGGATGTTGAGTGATCATAGAGTTAAACAACAGAAAACAAGACAGAAATTTTATCACTTAAGAAATGCTTACCAGGCAACCAGTGCTGGGAGGCAGGAAATGAATGCTCATAACTTCTGGTTACCTCTGTCAGAGGGGTCGTGTTCCTTTCCTTTGTGTGTCTCAAAAATTGGAATCCAAAGGTGCAGGAGGATCACCTGGGCTTTTGATTTTCCAGGGAATGCTTCTTTTTCTCTGTAATCTCATTGTCCTCCCCTCACAGAGCATATACATCTGTCAAACCAGAACATAAAGTTCTGGAAATCTGTCGCCCACTCGATGGTATAAATGAGCCCGAGTCACTTTGCTGATGTCATGTCTTGGACAGATCCCTTCTGATTCCCTCAACAGGAAGCAAGCAAAGAGAAATCAGGCTGCCCTGCTCAGGGCATCCCATCATTTACACTGCTCCTGTTAAAGGCAGGACTTCATGACTTTTGTTTAGTGCTACAGTAATTTCCAGACACGTTGTACATGTTCTGTATATTGATAATATGAGGTAAAAGACAAGAGGTCATAAAAATGCAAGGTTATAAAAATGCTTACGCAAGAAACTGTGGAAAAGTCCAAGACATTGGAATCCAGTTATGGGTTATTATGTAATGCAAGTAGACAGCATTTTTCAGTCTCTTAAGCAATGAAAATTTAAGATATGTAATTAAAGCATAAATAAAAAAAGATGTAACAATATTATCCTCATGTGTCTTGTTTATGGGCAGCTTGAGGTATGAGCACAGGAATGACTGCACACTGTGCCAGTCTGGTTTGGGTATTTGCCTTTGTAAAGCTAAAGAGGTAAGTTGCAAAGGAAACATCTGTAATAGTATTTTTCTGAGTAAATACTTTCATCTTGAGCTTTATTAAAAATACAGATAACTAAACACAAATGTAATAATAAATGCATAATTTATTATGCAATCCATGCAGCATCCTAAAAATGCCATGCAAAACAAAAGTGTTTGCTTATAGGAATTTTTAGACTTTCCTCACTCTATAACCCCTCTGAACTGAATGAACTAACCTCTTTTGAGTCAATCAAGTCACACCTACCTGGGATAAAAGAGTCTGACCCAAATAATCCCAAATTAGATCATCAGCTGCTGACACCATTGATCTCCCGAGGTTTGGGGTGGCCTGAGCTGCCCTTGTTCTCCAGCAGCTCAGAGAACAGCCTTCATTCTGAAAGGAAAGAGAAATTTTAAACAAAAATATGTGGAATACTAAAATAATCACGTTGGACCTTCATCTTCTTGGAAGTATCTTAATTTGTTGCCATTAACGTGTAATCAGAAATCAGATTATGACCTGGTCAAGCAGAAGAGCAATTATATTGTGTTATATTATTGCTGACAGAGTTGGGGCCCTGCTTGCTGCCTTTTATTATACCTTGCAGGAAAATTCAGGTGCTGTTCTAACAATTTTAAGTTCTTAATATCAGGTTCAGTCTGCCAAAATCACCACCCAGAAGTTCAGCTGCAAAGATGTTCTTTACACTAATCCGTTTTCAGAAAGCCAAAAAACTGGATCAATACTGAAGTTATAAAAGAATGAATTTCCCTATTATTCTCATGTATTGGGTGTTCAATATCTGTTGCCTTTCAAGAACATTATATTCTTGACATAATTCAAATTGGGACACTGTTTCTAGCACTATTTTTTCAGTATATAAATGTAGTCATTACATATGGCTTTGAAATTCCACAACGATCCCTCTTAAAATAAAAATAAATATTTCAATTTTAGTAGGTTATGATGTAATTAGATGAAAAACTTTGCAGGCAAACATTTTCATTCGATCCAGAATCATTTATTCACAGCACAGCTCTGATAACTATTAAATCTGTTTGGAAAAAAACCCATATTGGTATTGGGTACAAACAAAACTCATTCCTTTCCAAAACCATTGAGAAGAAATCCTGACACCCCAAGGCACACAATATCCCTCAGAAGGATCAGAAGGCCCTCACAGTAACTGCAGGGTTTTTTTTTTTTCCTCATTTCTATGGCATATGTTGTATCAGAAATCACAGTTAAAAGAAATTTCATGCTCAAAATGGAAATCTTTTCTCGCATGTAACTCAGCCAAAAATTCCTGTGATGGCAGAATTAAATTTGGGGTTGTTCTCAAATGGTAAGGAAGCTACAATATGGAACAATTACCTTTTTTTTTTATTCCTAACTACTAAGATTGTTACTTTCTCTGAACATTTATAATCGTCTTCAAGACTCATCAGAAACTGTCAAGGAAGTCCATTGTCTCTGCCCAGAATTTCTTTTGAATTTTTTAGAGGAATTTGCATATGTGCTGATCTGGAAGGAATAATTAATCCTTTTTTTATGTGAAATGCAGTGAGTATAGCAGATGGGAAATGCTATTCCCTGACAAACACTTCCATGGAAGCAGCACCTCAGCCTCAGCTGAGACTCTTTTTCCCAGACAGGCAGACAGGTGAACTCTACCTGAGGGCCAGACCAAGCACCACATCCAAAAATTAAGTTCCAGACCGGTCAGACTGGAGAGAGAACAATTTGGGGGATTTCAGTGCCAGTCTTCTGACAATATTTTTTATTTTCTTGCAGTAAAAAATATCCCAAGAGGAGCAGATCTCACTGCATGTAATTTTTTTTTGCTGTTGAGTCATTTGGTTTGTTTATGAATCCCATGTAGAGGTGTAGCTTCACAAAATGCCTCCTGCATGCAGGAAGAACTTCCCTCAGAACAAACTCTACCTGAGCACCAGGGAAACAAAGAAACCTGGAGGGATGACATTTCAAGGGCAAGGAAAAATACTGTTCAGAAGAGAATTATCTGATTTGCTTCGTGTTTATTTTTACTTATCTCCAGCAATCTGCTCTCCAACAGGAGATGCTTATTTGCAGAAGAGAAGACATTCTCCTTCTTGGAATTATGCCCAACAGGAGCCACTAAGGACAAGAGGGACATCCTGAGAATGTATTAATTAGCTCGTGCAATAGGTGGCCAAAAGTTGACACAATGCTTTGTGTCATATATGTTAACTGGTAGAGGAGAAATTATTCATTTCTTCCCATCACACTTCTTATCCACTAGGCTAGAACTGCCTTCCACTCAGGAGCACATATTCCAAAGTAAAATATGCTACATGGGAAATTTTAGAATTAATTATTCCCAAATAACTTGTGTAGAGAAGCTCCAGGGTACGGCTCAGCTAATTTATTTTACACATGCTTGCTGCCAAGTGAGAGGGTTTTACAATTCCACAAGAAATCTTTTCCTCTGAGGGACTGTTTGGAGAAACTTTTTTCAATCCTGGTATCCTGCAAGGAAGGAGTAACTCCAGGTTGCAAGCTGATGTAAACCTGATTGTAGCAGACTGGTGCACAGGTGAAGAAGCAGAAAAGACCTGTTAGTTTTTTTGCTGCAACTGAATCACTGAGGAAAAAAATGCAAAAGGGAAGATTTAAGGCTCAACCCCTTATTTTTTTAGGTTATTTCTAATGCAGTGACTTTGTCTTGCAAACTCTTTCATGTAAGGCTTCAACTAATGCTGGGTTACTGGTGTGTCAGTGATGGTATCCAGTAGTTACTGAATATAAACCTGAATGTTTGTGTCCTCCAAGTCTTTGCCTCAGTAATATCTTTAAATATGTAATAGTCTCTGCCTGTTGGCTCGTTTTCTCACAGGGAGGGTGACAGAACATTTTGTGTTCTCTTATCTTCAATAGCAATGAAACAGGAGGAGCTCCACAATGCGAAACCAAATCTACTGCTATTAATACAACATCCCAGCCACAGAGAGGAGATTTGTTTATTTACCAAAGCTAGAGATGCCTCTCTCTGACCTTTCCAGAGCTCGTATGCTTTAGCTGGGAATAGATTCCTCAGAACTGGGCTCTCTCTTAAAAATATACAGTAAAAAACATACACCAACCCCCCCGAAACTGAGCCCAGGCTGCAGCCCAAACTGCATGAAATGACACACAGCTTTGGGTAGTTAGAGTGAGTCTAACTAGGGCACAGTCCATATTCAGTTTTGATTCCTCTGCTAGAGCACAGAGATCACTCAGCTTTGCAAAGCCCACTCGCCTGCCTCGCTGCCACTCAGCGACACGTTCAGCTGATATAACCATACATGGGCCCATTTTCTGTCTCAGGCCCAACAGCTCCCTGCAGCCCAAGAGACCTGCCAGGATGGATCTTCTCCCTTGCAGAATTAGAAAGTGCTTCAAACTGTAAGGTGTTTGTTTAAAAGAAATAAATAAACCCGAGCCAGGGATTGTCTTCTCGTGGAATTCGCTCTGCTCTATCTGTGCTTTAAACTGGTGAAAATCATCCCAGCCATACACAAATCGAACATTTTTGAACTAGATTCCTCACAGTTGGTTGTATTCACTGACCTGTCTGTACAACTTAAAATAGTATCTGCAAGAGTTAAATCTTGCATTAGCATTAGGGATTCAACCTGATTTAACCTCACAGACTCAGGATCTATTTGGTTAAGCTGGTGCCTCTGATACAGCAAGAACCCAGAGTCCCCCACAGCTCCCTTTGGTGATCTTTGCTGGACAGGCTCACTTTTAATTTCCCCAGCCCTCTGCTCTCCAGAAGCAGCTGCCCTGCACCACAATTGGCAGAAAGGAGTGTGGGTTGGCTCCTCAGCCATCTACTTCTCCAGCTCAGAATATTAATTCAACTTACCACCGATTTTGGTTCCTGCTCCGTGACTGGTACTGTAGTCTAAGCAGACCAACAGTGAATTACAGAAGCAGACCTGGGAGCAGGAATGGGAACCCAGGGAGTGAACTGGCCCCACATGTCCTGATTCAAAAGTAATAATCCCTAAACAATAGAAAGGAAAGCAATAGTTATGCCATCTCCTTCTCCAGCTGAGTTCTGACAGAAGGCAGCACTGTCCTAGCAAGACCCAGACTGATGAGGCAGCTGCCAGGTGAGCTCTGAGCTTGCTTAACTAACCCTCCAAAGCCCGAGGCTGGTGCTCTGCAGGCTCAGTCTGGGTTTAAGGCACTGCAGTGGGGTCCCTGCTCTGCTCCCCCTGCCCTGTGCCATCCCTCAGTCATGCTGGCCCAGTGCTGCTGAAGCAGAATTCCAAGCGCCACTCACCTGAAAGTAATTTAGGGAAAAAGGTCAGCCAGCCCCGTTCAGAGTTCAGTGCTCAGTTCCCAGAGTGACTGCCCTGTCTGCCAGCTGCACTGCTAACCTGCTTGTAGGGCTGAACTCTGAATCTACCTGCTTAAAATCAACTTTTTCTACCCTGAATAACTTCCCACTGCCTGTAACCACACAGTGAGGAAGGATAAAGGGGTGGAAAGCAGGAGCAAAGTGTAAGGAGGGAGCACAACTTCTTCTTTTGGCAGAAGTACCAGATATGGGGCAGCTTGTTTGTTGAACTATGTATTATGTCACAGTCTTATTTAATTATCATTTTACTATCATTATTCTCTAGGCTTTACAACATACAAGGGCTGTGGTTTGACCATAGAAATCATCTGTAGAATTAGAAACAAAAGTCAAGAGTCTAAAATATTTTCTCTACAACCACTGGGCAAAATTATCTATAATAATATTATTCTCAACCATACAGCAGCTTGGAAGGCCAAAAAACTGTCTTTCATTACTCTAGAAATTACTTCACACTCTTGAAGGAACTGGTTTAGCAGTGATGCATCCCCTCATGCTCTGACCAACTTCACACTTCATTTTTTATCCAAATCTAAGTAACAGGCTTTGGGGACCTTGTCTGTATTCCTTCCTACTCAAGTCTGTTCCCATCTGCCTGATCCCCTCAGTGACTTTAGAATACTTCTTTTGTGTCACCAGAGCTACTGCTGCCTCCCAGTCAAACTTCCCACACCAATCTCTCAAACTGCACTCCCTGCTTTGGCATGTTCAGGTTCTGTATCTGCAAGTGCCACCAACGAGGGTTTGGCTGCCTGCACAAAATTTACTATGACCATTTTTACAGTTTGGGTTCAGGCAGAGAACTCTGTACACATGGCAAAGCTCTGGCTCCAGGGGAAATCATCAAAGAGCATCTGATCCCGGGAATTGGGGGAAAGTTTTGTGAAGAACTTGTGGAAAGGGGTCCCTCACCCTGCCTGGTTCACAGCTGGGGTTTCTCCCTGGCAGGTTGAGAGCGGTGATGTGAGAGGTTAGACAAGAGTGGGAGCAGATTCCTGTGGGGCTTCACCAGCCAAATTCCTATCTAGGAAAAGGTTGCTACAGCAACTCTGACCCTCCTGAGATCCAGAAATGATTGTAATGGCTGCTGAAATGCCTCCCCACTGCTCTGAGACAGGATAAGGAAAATCCTCCCCTTTGATACAGAATGGCTGCCCACTGCCACACTTCACAACAGCTCTAAACAATCACCAGGTTTCCTGAACTTTCCCAGGAGCTGATGGATACCTTGCCCTTTCCCAAACTCAGATCCTCATTTACGTGTAATGCAAACACAGAAATAATAAACTTAAACATCACAAACCAAGGACTTCAATTCCAACACCTTTTTTTTTTCCCATAGAGACTGTAAGAGAAAAAAACCAAATCATATGGCAGAAGTTAATATTCTGCTGAGTGGGCTGGACAGAAAATAGAAACCTGTCCAAACCAAAAGATGGCTTTTCCAGACTAGAGTTTGTGGTCTTCAAAAACCACATAGATGAAAAAAAAAAAAAAACATAAACAAAGCAAAGCAGGACAAAACCCCTCTGAGCTCCTCGATGACTGTCAGCAGGTTTTTGGCTGCCCCCAGCCTGTGCCTGTTTTCCTCTGGCATCTGGCCCGTTCACAGGTCGTTCAGTCCACTGGACTGTGTAATAAATACCAGACAGAGATGATGCTTTAGACAGAACAGGAACACTTGTGACTGAAACAGGTCCTGAATCTAGAATGGGGTGGCCTGAGGACAATCAGAGCATAAAAGCAGCCAGTGGTGTACACTGTAAGTGGAAAAACTTTCTCCAAATTGCTCCTGTTTCCCTTCTTTTCACTCCTCAACAACCCTGCTTGGTCCAGAAGCCAAAGCAGCAGGATCAGGTTGGGAAGTAGCATCTGTGCTTACCTGAAATAACTGAATGTTGTTTCAAATTATTTCTTTAAAAGCAGGAATCACAACTTTTGAACAGATGCTCAATTTAAACCTATTGTGGCATTTTGGCCACAACAAAAAGGACCAAATTCCCTTGGGAATAAATCCAGTCAAATCAATGAAGTTCCCTCCTGGCTGAATTTGGGCCAACATGCCTAAAACATCCTTTGGAATTGTTCAATTCCAAGTGCTTCACTAATCCAGTCTCCTGCAATTGCTGAAAGCTATCATGTTTGGTGTCAGCATGTGGCATTTTAGACTTTTTGACACAAGCCTGGTGTCATTAATAGAGTATTTCATTGCTTTCCTACCTTTTGCCAGGTCTGTGAGCTTTTGGATTAGCACTGAAAAGCTTGAGAACAAACTCTGCTTTCAGTATGACAAAATATCCTGCTCAGGTCAGAGAACATGTTTTTTTTTTTACTTCTCTCAGTTTAGTGTCGACTGTGAAGATGATTCTCAGAGATCAAGAAAAGCATATAATGTTTAAAACAAAACATTTGTTAACCAAGGATTTCCTGGATATTTCTGCTTTCTTATTTATACTACGTCCTGGACCTTGTGAAATCACTGTTTAACTTTCAGTATTATTTATGGAAGCAAGCCTGTTGCTGTTTCCAGATCTTACAGAGAACCTTCAGTTTGCAGTTTCAGTACCAGGTGCATAGCCCTGGCTTAAATTAATCAACTAAAAAGCAACGTACAGTAAGCACTTAACCCTCTCCCACCCTGGCTGGATCATCACAGGTAGGACCTTTTCCTCCCCTGAAGCTTTCTCATTAGAGTCAGGTTCCTGGGTCCTAAAAGCTCCTCTTCTATGACAATTTGGAATTTGGGAGTGCAGCAGAGGTGAATGTTAATTTAGGGGCATTTCTGTTGTGCACAGAGAGAGATGTGAAATATTACCCCCTCAGTTAGAGATAGAAAACGCCAAAGCATGGAAACAGATTCTAGGAAATGAACAATTTTTATGAGGTTCTGCATGCTGCCACTATTGATCCAAAGTCTTCAATCCACAACAGAGAGAGGCAGACAAGGAGTAATGATCCAGTGCAGTGAGTGTGTGCTAAATCATTATTAACCTCTGTGCTGTCACCGTGACTGCTCCGACTCACAACTACAGGGCAAAAATCAGCTGCAAGTGGAACCCTCCTCAGCACACGGGCCCTGGATTTGCAGGCTGTGGCACTGTGTGCCATCATTCACAGCTGCACAAACCAAGTGCAAAGTAGTTTTTGAACGTTGGCAGATCAGAAATGAAACATTTGACACTCATTTGCATGAGCAGAAATGATCTACATGTGGGAAGCTCAGGTGGCTGCTGGTAATGGTTGCACAATAAGTACTGTGATGAAAAGAAAAGGATGAGAGAGAGCAACAATAAGTAACTGATTTTAAACTCTGCTCAGGTGCTCCCTTACCTTTCAGTCTTGTTGACACCTGCAGCTTTATGTCACATCACAGAAGACACATGGGGTCACTGCTCAGGCTTCAACATCACACCAGCACCAGGTAAATCCCCTCAGGAAGCTCCTGGGATGACACATAAAGGTTGTAAATTGATGAGGGTAGGATGGAGTATCATCATTTACCAATTTTTTTTTTAAGACCTGGGAAAATTCATCCCAAAGTCTTTATGTAAAAGAGAAAGAATTAAGGCTGCAAAGTCAGGCTCGCACTGAAATGAGAAAATTTCAGCGTTGGAAAAAGCAGCCAGGGATCCTGTAATTAAAGATTCCTTTAGGGCATATACATGGAAAGGCAACCTTTATTCTGGCATTTTCTAACTTCAGTGTACTTGCAAATTATGCACATTCTGGCAAAGATTTTGTATCTGTAAAATGTATATATTATATATAGAACTGAATTAATCTCTGATTTGTTTCTGCCTCATAAATACAGTTTCCTCTTTCCATGCTGGAATCTACAGCATTATCACATTCACATGCCAGTTGCTGGATTTATTCTTGATAATCCAAAGGCTGAGCCTGGACATGGCTCAGCCTCTCCAAATTTCAGTCTTATCTGGCATTTTTTCTAAGTCACCCAGATAAATTATCTCAATGTCCCGAGGTAAAGTGATTCTCTTGTCCAGGGCCTCTGGAGAGCTCCAATTTTTTTTTTTCTTCATCTGACACACAATTATGAGCTCAAGTGCTAAGACTGATGAACAGGTTGGGTTTTTTTCTTTTTCACTGATATAATTTTTTAAACGTGTAATGTTGTACCGAGAATTTCGAAATTAAAGAAGTAGTTTTTAAAACACTGAGCTAGCAGGAGAGCGGTAAATTTATTTCAGTGTGCAACAAGCCACAAAAAGAAAGACCAACACAGTGAGTCTGAAAATAATCTTCCAGTAGAATTAGAAAAGTGGAAAGAAGGCTGGAGAAGGAGACCCACTAATCATCTTCTTGCAAGTCATACAAGAACATGACATATTAATTTGCACTTGAACAGATTATTTCATTCTCCAGAAGAAAGAAAAAAAAAGTTTCCTATGAATTTTTTCCCATAAATTAAATAAATGAGTTAACAAATTAGAAAAGAAAAAAAAGAGCATATTTAACTTTTATTGCATTCAAATTTTGAATTATAGACGTGGCTCATTTTCATTCATGTCCTCTTTCTGTGACAGAAACGTTCTGCAAAAAGCACTGAAACTGCTTTTTGTAGCTCCCTTTAAGTGGAAGTTACACAAACACTGGTCCCATTTAATTCAGTGAAAACTGAGGCCCCTGTTTGACCTGAGAGCAGAGCACAGAACCTTCAATATTCCACCTGCACACCCATTCCACGGCCTCCTTCCCTCTTTCCTGCCCAGGGACACTTTCAGGGGGAACAAAAAAAGGCAGGCACAGCACGAAGAACCCTCTGCCAAATTCAGAGAACTGATGTGTCCACTGCAAACATATTCCCAGCATGCCAAGAACAAGGAGCATGTGTGGGTCAGGGGATCCTGCCTGCTCCCAGGGACAGGTTAATGGAGGGGGATTGTGCACGTTTGCTGCTGTTACTCAAATATCACTTCCTTGTGACAATAAGCATTACTTAATCTGCAAAGGTCAATGAATTGCTCTTGAGTTCCTTCCAAATGCCTCAGCGGTGAACTTTGTCATTTTTAATACACATTTCTCAGCATAGAACTGGTGGTACAGGTTTGAGGCTTAGAATGGCTCTGCACCTGCAAACACCTCTCACTGCACGGGATTTCCAGCGCTCCCCACACAGCTTTAGAACTGCCAGGCCTAAGCAGAGACTCCCCTGCAGAGTTTACTCTCAATTTGCACAAGCTGAGCAATAATGAGTTCAATTATTCTTACATTTTAAAATCTTCTTGCAATATAAATGATTAGCCAGAGTACTGAATGTGAAACAGAAACACAGAGATGTAGGAAAACCGAGATATGTTATCACGTGCAGTGTGACCGTGGCGAGGAGCAGTTCAGATGAGCAATTTACTGTGCATTAGATCACTTCAAAAAAAGAGGTGGAAACACTGCAGGTCAACAGCATGTCAGAAGTGCATAAATGCACAGAGAATGGCATGAATGAGCACAGCCCTAATCCTGGGAGATGGACCCCACAGCTGCTGACCCCCCTTTCCACCCACGGGGGGCTCCCCTGGAACCAGGCGTGTTGGTGTGGATCCCCAGAGCCTCCAGGTTTGGGGATAAATCCTGACCCAGTGGGGATAGTTTGAATAGCACCAGAAATCTCCCTGCAGGACCAGGACTGCAGGGTTTAACTTAGCAGGTAGTGGAATGCACAAGCACAGCACAGAGACAAGACTGGGGAATTAGGCTGCTGGCAAGGAGCAGCTGAAAGCTGATTGAACACAACAGATTGGGCTTTCAGACTGGACAGATAGGCAGCAGCTATTTAAATGGAGCATTAACAGTTTTGCTCTTAATTATTTCCAAAACTCCCAGCTAATGCAAACTCAGTATGACACGTATTTTGGCCTCAATTAATTATTTGCTGTTTCTGTGGGAATGCAGTGAAAAGAAAGCCAGGTGGTTTGTCGAGAATTTCGGCCTCTTTAAAACCATTCTGTGAAGTGCTTGGCTTCTTTCTGCAAACAGCTGTCGTGGAAGTAACTGAATCTACACCTCACAAAAACGTTCACTTTCTCCATTTCAAGTGGAATTTCTTCCTGAAATGACACTGCCCTGCAAGCCAACAAATGGTCACCGCTCTGCCCGGTGGCAGGTGGAAGGCCATGGAACTCCAGAGCTAAATGTGGAAACTTTATGCCTTCAGAAAAGGGAGATTCCTATCTTGCCTGTCTTGCATCTTACTTTTTTTGGTCTGGGAGGACCTGACATTGTGGCATTTCTCTGTCTGGGACAGCTTTTTTCTAGAATTTTCTGAAAGGATATTACTAGGAAGTTTTATCGCAGATACTTACATGGTTTGTCATGTGAAAGCCACAACAGCTGGTTTACACCTCAAAGAATAAACAATTACTAATAAAAATGTCAGACCTCTCCCAAACTTCTCTGAAATAAGGGAATGACCTTCCAAAACAAGTTTCAACAGACTGCTCTAGTGCAGCTACTTCCAAAAGAGCTTTGTTCCTGTGTCTGTATTTTCTATAAATCCTCCTCAATACTCACTTTGTACAAAATACCCGGGATCTCTCATCAATACTAATCCAATATGGATCCAGACACACAATGGCACTTGTGACAGATGGGACAGAATGTGCTGTGTGACATTTATTCACCCTGGAAGAGGACAGACATATAAAGATTATGGCAGCATAAAGTAAAAGAGGTTCGTGTAGACAACACATGATCTGGAGGGAAGAACTGCTGGCTGGCACAAAGCCAAACCCATCCAAAAATCTGACACATGTTTCTGCTGTCATGGTAAATTTATAGCCTGAGATTTTGATATTCTCTTCCTAAAACAACCCCATTCAGTGTCTCCTTTTTATTTCATCACACTTAGGAGAGGGAGAATGTCCTCTCCCCAAACTGAAGTGAGAATGAATTTGACTGAACCTCTTTTCTAATCAGAATAATTGAATTGATTCTTCTTTTAGCCAAAACAGCAAAAAAACCCCAAACTACTGGTACTACTTTGGTGCACCATGGCCTTCAGGCCTCTTGTTTGGATGATTCAGAAGGAATCAAAACGTACAGAAAGAGTGACAAACCCCAACTTTGTGTGTGTCAGCCAGGACCAAACAAAAGGATTTAACTGGAAAGTCTTGGTTTCCAGTGGCGACCAGAGCTTCTCAAGCAAAAATTGTTAATGTAGAAAGCAGCTGAGATGAGCTGCACACATCCCACGCCACACGGACAGACATCTCTTCCCCAGCAGCCATGATGTCTGTACAGAAAGAAACACAGAAGCAACAGCAGTTTTTCATGGCTCCAGCACCCAAATTCAGCATGAAATGGCTATAAAATGCTAATTCCAGTATCCTGAGGCCTGAAAGGGTGTCACAAGATGGAACCAACTTGTCTCAATGCAGAGGATATTGGATGCTCCACATTTTCTTATGGATGATGAGCATCCCTAGGTTTTGAGGGAATACCTGCCAGATTCCCACAGCTCAGTGATTGGACATTTTTTAAAAAGTGCTGCTTGCCTTTAAAGGTCAGTTTAATCAGGGAGATCTCTCAGCTCTGCAGAGCAGCAGGGAGTTCTGCACGGCAAATATGAATTAGCAAATCCACTTATCCCCTCCTACAGTTGTCATAAACAGGTGCCACATGGATCCAGGCCAGAAACAATCCACGTCTTCACCACTCTCAAGGAGATTTTCATTCGCCTTTCTTCTTAAGTCTTTTCTGTGACATCTGAGATGAGCAAACTCTTGTATCTGCAAGGTAATCAAGTTCACATTTGGGAATGGTACATGAACTCAACACGCTGCCCCGAGGCTCAGGCCTGGAGGAATTTCAACTGTGCAGAGATGGAATATGCAAAGACAGGAGGTGGTTTAACCCAGCAGGCACTAAACCCCACACAGCCCCTGCTCACACACCACAGTGCACCAGTTCTTGGCAGGAAAATTAACTCTATCCCAGCCAAAACCAGGACAGGGGAACATGGTGACACTGCTAACTGTGAGAATAGATGGGAGTTGCTGGATTGGAGAGGCAGATGCGCACGGAAAATTATGTTTTTTTGGAACAACTGTTCTTCTCATTCCCATTTCAGGGGTACAAAGAGCTCCACAAGTGTTGCTCCAACTCGGTGCCTCGGGGAGCTCCCCAGGTGAAAGCAGCACCAAGCAGTGCAGCTGAGCCCCTGTGGAGGAGGAACAGTGCTGGTTGTATTCCTTCAGTGCTGCAGGATTTCTGGCTGCCACACCTCAGTTATTCCTGGAGTACCTGCTGCTCCTCCTCCCCCTCCTGAGGGGCTGATTGGAGCTCCAGCGCTGCCCTGATTTTGCAGCAAGCCCCAACAGGTAGAGTAAACAATCCCCAGCATTCCTGGTACAGCAGAGCAGACTGAGCAGGAATTGTCTTTGCTATCCACAAGAGACAGGCTGTATTTTCCAGCTGGGAATTCTGGATAAAAATTATGAACTCAGGATAGACAGTTTGCACTGTACCTTCTGTTTCAGGTATAGATGTGAAACAGGTACTTGAACTTGCAGTCAGAACAAGGCAGGACAACTGAAAATGCTTTTGCTTTCTGTTTGCAGACACTGGAAAAGAAAATCTGTTTTCTCCTCAGTGGAGTGAGCTTTAAACCAAGCTTCATTTCTCTAGTCCATTGAAGGCAACATTGCACAAATGTGTCCAAAAAGCATAATTTGGTACTCTATGTTTTTCACTTTTCCTGTGCTGTAAACAAGAAAATGAGATCATTTAATTTTTCATTTTATTTAATCATCCTCTCATAGCTCATATTAATTTCTTTGTCTGCCTATCACTATATTGTCACTGAATTTTCTTACCAAATGCCATTATTTTATTACCAAAATAGGGCAGAAAGAAAATAGGGCCCACATGGGCCAGTGTTAGAGTTAGAAATGTATTTTTTTTTAAATTCAAATCCATTGTTCATTTAAAAAAAGTCAGAATCTTCATCTACTATGCACTTGGATTTTAAACAGTATTTTGCCCAGTTCAAAGATTCTGTATTATGTCTCCAGCTGGCTTTTTCTTACAGCTATACAGCTGGAGCACAAGAGTGTTCTGAAATGTCCCAACTGAATTTCAAATGAATATCAGAAATAGGCAAGGATATACATGATACATGCAGAATATGTGTCTGGGGAAATCACAGAAGATCTAGTTTCCACTAGTTGGTTATACATAAATTATTTAGGCAGCAAGCCTGTTGATTAGCTGGAGGCAAAGATATCTATTTTAGGTGTACTTATGGTCAGGATTAACTCCTGAAACTTGGATGGCATTGTCCACTAAAATCATTTCAGCATCCTCTTTCAAAAATCAGTCTCTTTTTTTATCACTTTTTAATTTTTTTAAATGTTTTTTTTTTTTACTTTTTCCTTAACAAATAGGACAGGATTTTTGAAAAATCATGTGATAAACGTCTTACAAAACTACACCAGAAACTATTTAGGGTGACTGGAGAAGAAAGAGGACTGGGAGCCAGGAGACCATTTCTATTTCTAGTTCTGCCATAGACTGTGTGACTGTGACTTTGAACCTCAGCTCCCGTTCCTGGGAAATGGGGATGAGAATCCTGTTCTCTCAGGGATGTTCTAGAACACAATTTTCCTTTTCGTGGAAGGTTTATGAAATGCTCGAGACCCTGGATTAAAAGCTGGGAATGTAAATAAGAAATCAAGTAACAGCAACCACAGTATTGGCACTACTGTTATTATTACTGCTAATAATAATAATAATAATAATGTTTGTTAATGTTAACAATATTAAATTATAAGCTTGTTCTCATGCAAAGCCCAACCTGCACATGGCAGGAAAATCCTCGTAGCTCACTTCTAGGAACAGGAATAAACCAGCACAGTTTCAACATGGGAGTGGAAAAGAATTTTTTAAGTTCTCCATCTGAGCAATTGTAGGTGGTAAAATTAATATCTTTTCAATACTGCTTTGTGACATGGGAGCAGAAGCATCTTTAAGAGCTTAAAAGTATTTTTAAAATATGACTCAGGGGAGGTTTTCTTTTTCTAACAGAACTGGGGAAAAAAACCCAAAAAACCACCCAGGAGTTAAACAATCTTTTAGAAATCCAAAACCTTTAAATAGAATGAGAATTGTAGGTCAGGATAATTTGAGTTCACATGCAACACCATTGATATATAATAAATCTATGCATAAGAAGCAGAGAAAACCAGATCTCTCATATTGGAAGCCTTGAGCTCTGAGAGATAAACCATAAGAATTTTTGTTCTGTGAGTGACCAAAAACTACCAGAGGTAATTTGGGAGGTTAAAGCCTCTTTGAAAAAATCTCTCCTGTCTGTGAAAGACTTATATGGGTTGTATTGAGTGGTAGGAATGAGGTGAGGAAGTGGAAACATAGAAGATCAATAAAACATTTAATCCACTAAAGAAAAACGTGTTCAGGCTTGGTTAGAGTCACACTAACAGAGAGTGAAGACAGACAAGCAGCTTGCCTTTTCCTCCTGAGCAGCCCATGTTGGGAAGCATTTGTGAAGGCCTTAGGAAAGGTAGGGGAAGGTGACAGACACATTGTAATTGTACCCATTAATCTTACCACAAAAATACTGCCTTTTAAAAAACCAAAACCCGTGTGGATTGCAGGTTCCACCGATTTCTGAGGGTTCACACTGGAAGAATTTTACTGGTGAACCAAACAGAGCTTTTGGTTTCAATGCCTCATTTTGCCTTGTTTCACCAGAGAAAAAAAAAAAAAATCACCTCAAAAGAATTTTATATTAAATAACCAATAAAAGAGCTTGTATGATGGTACACAAGAACTTCACCAGTGTCTGAAAACTGAAGTGTGTTACTTCACTGTGTTACTAATAACTAGCTCTGAGTTTGGAGGAAATCCTCCACAGGGAGCAGAGAAACTTCAGCTTGTGCCATATCCCAAAGTGTCCCCCATCCAAGAGAAGTTGTCGTCATGTGCCATTAGTCCCAAACAGTGGCTGAAAATGGAGTCATCTCCATGACTGAGGGCAGCTTTTCACTCTTACTTATTATTGCTGCTCACATGGAATGCACCTGCAGGTCTTCCCTTCAGCCTGGGAAAGTCAGACCATGTGACTTTTCCCTGTGATTCAGCGGATCTGGGGAATGACAGACACCCGTGGCATGGTGGCACTGTTCACGTCACCGTGCTACAACACTGAAAAAAAGGAAATGTTGTTGTAGAAACACCTTGATTACAGCCTCTGGCAGGGTCAAGAGATTAAAATGAAAGAAAAAGTTGCAAAAACAAGTCATTCAGATGGTTCACTTCAACTGAGGAGTGTTACTGTACATAGCCTGAGTAAATAAAAGGTGAAAAGATAAAAAAACGGCATTACTGAGTGACCTCCGGGCTGTCATTGCTGGTCTCAGACAAATATAAATATCAACATGCACAGACTAATACAAATATATAAGAAATGTAGCTGTTTGTACTTTTCTAGGACATCCTTTCCTTCATCCATCCTATCCCGGATGGGATCATGCAAAGCAATGTGCATGAGCACAATCCACTGTTTTGCTTTCAGTGTGTAAAGCTGGTTTTGTTCCCAGGAATATCTATGAAGCAGGAAAGGAATTTGAATTGATAGTGTCCCTAGAGAGGGATACAATGGTACTATAAATCCAGAGCAATTATTGCCCTGCCTTGTAGCTGGGAATTTCCAGGACTTTTCATCAGCCCACTAAGGACCAGGGGAGCTCCCTTGGCCCAACAGTGTAAAATACATCCTGAAGAGAGTGAAAGGGAAACTCTAAATGCCACATTAGTGTTTCTAACACACTCAAGAAACACAAAAACAAACCATCCCAAACAATGAACTGGAGTGCTAACAGTGTAAGAAACAAGGCTGTGTGTTCACATTTCCAGTTTCAAACTGGTTCTGCTCTCCCAACCAAGGGCTTCCAAAATGAAGCAACTTCTTTGCTCAGGAAGCGGTGGCCCACGTCCTGCAGGAAAATAATTCAACTTTTATTGTGCTGTTAAGTTCTACAGGTCATACTCTACAGTGTGATCACCATTACCCATCAGCTCGTTGCAGATATGGAATACAGAGCAATTCTGTAACACTTTACAAACAACAAACTGCCATTTTATAAATATTGTGCTTTGGCCACACAGCCCCCCACAAGCTCAGCAGGATCCTCAGCCCCTTCTGCAGAGAGCAAAACTGAGATCCAGAAGCCCACAAGGAATATTTACATAGGGAAAAAATGGCAGTGAGCTGCCAAATTAATCAGAATTAGACCTTAATTAGATGGAAAATTCAGGTCAGGATGAGATAAGAATTCAAATCTCATGGGCACCAACCAGTGCTTTATTTCTAAAGTTGTTGTGCATTTTTAGGAAAACAGTCAAGATGATTCCTTTTCCAGAGAAACAACTTGGCCATCAAATATGGATAAATTATTTTTTTTAGATATGCACAGTGGATCTTGGTTCTGACATAATGTTTCTCTCTCCCATCCTTTTAGATCTCCTACTGACATCAGAATGGGATAGACAGAACGATTGTTCCAAGCAAAGAAATGGAGATCATTGTGGCAAATACTCTAATGGAGCCTTCAGCAAGAAACCAAATGACTATAAATAAGATAAAGAAATAAAATAAGAGATGTACCAACCCAAACTGTGATCTCTTACAGTTACTGTCACTGAGATCAGAATTCCAAGGCAGCAAGGAGCTGCTTTGTGCAGGAACAGCGATCCAGTTCTGGAAATCTCCCAGCAGCAACACCATCCTTTGTGTTCACCATTCTCTTGGTCTCTGTGGAAGTCAAATTCTACCTGCTGCTGATCCAGGAACATGCATTGCCAAGGAATAAAAACGATTCAGAGTAAACTCAGATCACCTTAATTGTCAACATTCAAACTCGTGTTTTATCACTGATTTCTCTGCTGGCTTTGTGTGATTGTTTCATGTCAGGATTTTTTTGCATTTTGCTGTTTAAGCTATAAGCTTCTTAAAGGGGGAGAGAGGGGAAAAAAACCCCTTGACATAATACCATGAAATCAAAGAGCAAGCTGACTGGAAAAAACAGTTACTATATTTAAACTGCATTATCCTATGACAGAACTGCAGATTTAAACCCTTTCCACTTTGATACAGCACTTTTGCAGCATTTTAATGTGCCTGAGTAGATTTCAACTGGCTGAAACATTTTAATAACTGTAATTTCAGAGGAATAAAATAGCACCGTGGGAGGAAGAAACAATGCCCCCATTTGTCACTCATGAAGACTTTGGATTCGGAATCAGCTGGGGAGACGAGAGCAATGAGTTTGGTGGTCTCAGCCTAAGCCCCAGCAGGCAATTAGCCAGGCTGCAAAAATCATGACATAATTTGGCACAATTAAGCAGAATATGATCACTTTGTCTACGTGCACTGAAAGAGATCCAGGCCTGAAATAATGAGGCTATTGCAGGTCAGCATTCAAGTGTATTGGCTCAACAACTGGCATTTTGTGTGGTGCCCTTCTGTGCTGTGTTCAGCTCCACTCAAAACTATTAATCTTGTTTGAAAATGGAGCTACAAAAACATATGTTTTTGTGTACAGCAAGAGACAATTCACATTATGACCAGTAACTCTGCTGTGAATCTGCTTTGCAGCAATAGGGATGACTTAATGTTATTGCAGTTTGAAGGAAAGCATCCTGCAGTCCTCTCTCAGGCCAAATTCCCATTTACTTCAATTAGTAAGCATTACAGGAACTGTTTTAATGCTGCTGCCTGATGTGTTGGCTGCTTCTTCTTAATATATTATGGGGAAAAAAGATAGTAGGCCAAATGTCTGAATATATCCTTCCATTATGGGAATGGAATTTCAGTCTAAAAACCAAACTGCAGCTTCACAGAGGCAAAATAAATGGATTTCCCTTCCTTAAGAAGGGAGAATGCAAAGCTCTCTGCACCTGCTGGGAGTATGAATCACCTGGAGCTTTCATGGGCTCGGTGCTTCAGGCAGAGCTGAGGTGCTGTCACTCTGATTTGGGTCAAGATAACCATCCTCTTTAAGAGACAAGGCAAATGTCATCAGAAACTTCACGAATCCTTGCAGGGCGATGAAATCAAGACTGATTTCAACTCACAATTCTAAATTTGTAGGATATCAAGCGATGCCAAATTTAGCAGGTACTGCTTCTGCGGCACTGTCTACACGGGTATTTGTAGCGCATTCTGCACCGTTCTGTCTAGACCAAGCACTGTATCTGCAAATGTTCTTCAAGAGTGTAGCTGCCAGAAGATTTGGAAGGTGCCACCTGCAAAGAAATCCTCACTGGTCAGCAGGATCAGTCTTGCACATCTGGGGAAAGACGGGGAAACGGCTGCGAAGGAAACACAGAGGTTGCTCCGCTCTGGGGGAGAAAGAACTGCAGAACGGTCCCTAATTCAGTCATTCCTCTCTCAAAATTCCCTGAGCCATAACACAACACGTGACAGAGATAAACACAGGAAGAGGACTGGCTAGAATCTTTCCAGATTTTATGATGGGTCTATGCTCAAGATGGAAAAAAAAGGGGAAGAATGAAGTCATCTAATGTTAATGCACGAGAGAGAAACAATGGGAGTGGAGTTTACAAACTGTGGCTGAACTAGTGGACCCCAGAGAATCCCAAGAGTTCTCTCCAGGATTCACTAGAATGCAAGCTCTCTTCGCCTTCCTAGCAGCATTTTCCTCCTGCTAACAAGTTAGACTGAAAGAACACCGTATCTACTTTATCCTACACTCTGCCAAGCCCTGATTGCACATGCCATGGCTCTGGTATGCTTAAAATATTTTTCCATGAGCCCTTTTGGAGACAGGCACAAAAAGGAAACCAAGAATGACATAAGAAGTATATCACAGGGAAAAATAATATGAAATACGATCTGGGATTCTTTCTAATATCATTTTGTTTTGCAAATTGCTACTGATGTTTAATTGTAATGCTTAAAAATAGTAAGAAAATAAAAGGTGGGAGTTTCAAGTCCTTTGCAGGTGCTCTTGTATACGAAGGCTTTTAAATGTGCTTGTGTGTAAAAATACTGCTGTGGTAAATGTATTTTTAAAAAGAACTTATACATAATGCAGGTTATATTAACTTGGTAGAAGGGAAGAAACTACTCACTGTGCTGTTAATCAGTGAAATACATTAATTCAAGTCACTAGTGTTATCCTGTATATGATCACTGTGGAAATTATGTGGGTTTTAATGTTGCATACGTATGTACTAGTGTGTTAGAGGATACTAAAAACTCAGCTGTGGGTCAGGTAGGCCTGTGGCAGGGGTTTATCAGCAGTTTTGTTGGGACTGAGTGCATATTTTCCAAGATATATTGTTTTAATTTCAGATGCATGTGCACCTTGTGGCTTTGGTTTTGGTTTGGGGATGATGGGATCATGTGTTCATAGTTTATCAAGAAAACTATTACAACTGCTTAGGAAACATACAGTAAACTGTATGAACTATGTGCAAGTGCCACGTTGACATTCTTTACCTCTGTAACAGGCTATGTCTATTTAGGTGCAGTGTGAGGTTGTGGTATGAAAAGGAACATAACTGTACCGAGGCAACATTTGGCCATGCTGATTAATCCTGCTGATAAGCAAGATGAAATTAATATGGGCATGGCATGGAATAAGTAATTGCCTTACCTGAACTAGGTCATCAGATCTAACCCATGAATTTTCATTCAGAGCTGCCCTGTGAAGTGTAGGCTGTTGAGTCCTCCTTTCCTGGACCTTGGCCAGCCACAGAGGAGTCTTTTAGAGCAGTTGTACTTTTGTTAGAAAGGAGTAGGGCCACATAGACTTGAGAACATCATAATTTTACATGGGGTGTCCCCTCTCCATCCTTCTTTTGCTAACACGGAGACAAGACTGAGGTATTTCATTCCAGATCAGACATACAGTTTCTTATAGCGTGGTGCTGTGGGTGGTTTATAAGTGATGGAAATGCAGATTGTATGTAGGATCTGCATTTATGTAAGCCAGCACACATGTAGGGATGAGCTTATCTATTTGCACACGCATATATATACAAGAACATCTCTTGGCACCAAGTTTT
The DNA here is from genome assembly GCA_038380795.1 of Pyrocephalus nanus. NCBI lineage: Eukaryota > Metazoa > Chordata > Aves > Passeriformes > Tyrannidae > Pyrocephalus > Pyrocephalus nanus. The sequence continues at coordinate 9,453,009 of CM076278.1, forward strand.
AAAGGGATGGTATTTACACTGTGTGCTGAATTACTCGCTGTGTTGTGTGTGTGTGTGTGTTGCAGGTGTATTAATGTCAGTTGGCGCTGATTTCTCTCTGTTTTGTGTTCATTGAAGTGCCTGTGAATTGCTGGGTGGGATGGCGGGATCAGGCAGTTTTCTGTGTTCTGTATCAGCGCCGAGATACGGCGCCGAGGGAAGCTGGGATCTCACCCCACACACGGCGTTGAAATCACACCCTGCAGCTCATTCCTCCTCACGTTATCGCCGCGCGAGCCGGGGCTGAGTGCGCTGTCACTGGGATGTGTGCGACGGGAACGGGGGGAGCTGTGGAAAGGACACTGCTCGGTGCCAGCGCAGGGCAGAACCTCTGGGCAAGGGGACACGCAGGGACACGGCCCTCACCGCTGTGCACTCGTGATGGGTGAGGCTCCTGTCGCGACAGCCCCACAGAGTCACAGGGGTTGGAAGGGACCTCTGGAGATCGTCCAGTCCAACCTCCCGCCAAGGCAGGGTCACCTGGAGCAGGTGGCACAGGAGCGTGTCCAGGTGGGTTTGGGATCTTTCCAGAGAGTTGTCCTCCCTGGGCAACCTGTACTCACACACAATCTGACTGCATGATGCTCGTGTCACGACTGAGTTAGGGGCAGTCACCACACTATCAGTCTTGACTGGATGGTGCTCCTGTCGCGACAGACTTCGCCAGGCCCTCACAACCCCTTGGCCTGGATTGGTGCTCCCGTCACGACCGAGGTGGGGGCAGGCCCACACTCACCCTTTGAATGGACGATGTCCCTGTTGTGACTGAGGTGGGGGCAACCCCACGCTCACTCTTTGCCTGGATGAAGCTCGTGTCACGACAGCGCTGAGGGCAGCCCTCACAGGACGGCTGGCGCTCCCGTCACGACACGCCAGCCCCGCCGCGACGCCTATCGCGACAGCGCGGCGGCATCTCCCCCTCACGGGACAGCCCCGCTCTCCATCGGGCGCGGGCTGGGGCCGGCACAAGAGGGCGGTTCACGCGGGGGCAGCGGGGCCGTCCCGGTGCGCTGCGGAAGCGCCGCCGCCGCCGCCGCCGCCGCCGCGTGAGGCGCCGAGCGCCGTGAGGGAGAACAGCGCGCGCTGCGCAGGGGCCGCGCCACGGCCATCGCCTCAGCGCGGCGGGGGCGGGGCCGAGCGCTGGCCCCGCCCCGCTCCGCGGCCCCGCCAATGAGCGGCGTCCACATGCCGCGGCGGCGAGCGCGGCCCGGGCGGCCCCCGAGTTACATTAGAGCGGCCGCCGCCGCTGCGCGCCCGGAGCGAGCGGAGCCATCGGCGGGCGCGGGGGAGCCCGAACCGTGACGGCGACCAGCGGCCTGGGCCGGCAAGGGGGAGCATCGGGCCGCTAGAGAAGGGAGGGCGTGATTCCGAGCCTTCGTGGGCAGCGGGGCGGCTGCGCCTTGTTCTTCCCCACACCACCCCCCCCCCCCCGCGCCGCGCCGTGCCGTTATCGCCCTCCCGTTGCCGGGGGTGGCTCGGGGCCGCTGAAGGCGAGCGGAGAGGCCGCTCGGCCACCTGGACGCGGCCCGTTCCCGCAGAGACCCGCCGCGCCCCCGAGACGACAGCGGCTCCGGGGGCCCGCGGCTCCCCCCCGGCCGAAGCCCCTGGTCCCCGCCGGAGAGGCGGCTCGGCTCCCTCGGAGGCGTGTGGGGTGGGAGGGGGTGGGGGCTTTTTTTTTTTTTTTTTCCCCGGCGGCTTTCCCTTTTTTCTCTGATTTTTTTTTTTTTTTTTCATTTTTTTTCCTGCCCCTCCCGGCCTCCGCCGTGAGGAGTGAGGTGGGCTCGGGCTGCTCTGTCGCGGGAGAGGGTCTATGGTGGTAGCACGGGGGTGGTGAGGGCTGAGCAGGGGTCTCGCCGCCGCGCCCGCCGCCGCTGAGGAGGAGGAGGAGGAGGAGGAGAGGGAGGAGGAAGAGGCGAGGCACGGCACCATTTGCTGCTCCCTGCCCCGGCCATGGAGAACGCGCACACAAAGACTGTGGAGGAAGTTTTGGCTTATTTCGGCGTCAACGAGAGCACCGGGCTCAGCCTCGAGCAAGTCAAGAAGCTGAAGGAGAAATGGGGCTCCAACGGTAGGTGAGGCGGCCCCGCCGCGGGGATGCTGCCGCCGGCCTCGCCCTCTCCCCGCTCGGCTCCCTCTCCCACCCCTCTCTCCTTTCCCCCATCCTTCCCGGGGCCCTGTGCGAGGCCTAACGCGTGTGCACTGGCAAAGCCGGCATCTCTTCCAGGACCCGGAATAGGAGCGAGGGAGAGAAGATGGCTGACTTGAACTCCACCTCGTGGGTTTCTTTCAATCCCGAGCTCGCGGGGCTGCTCTGGGATGGAGGATGTCACCTCCGATCCCTTTCACCTTAACGGTGGGAAACCTCCTTGCATTCTGAATTGACGCCCCTTGGGGTTTAGTATTTTTATTTTTATTTTTTTGTCCGTCTTGACCTTCATTTTTCCTCGCTTTTCAGCGCCTTTTTGCCCCTTATTTTATATTCTTCTCTCCAGTCGGGACATAGAATTCAGCCGATAAGATTTTCTTTTTTTTTTTTTTTTTTTTTAATCCTTACTGCTTGGCCATCCTACTCCCTTCTGAACTCCCGTGCCGTTGTGTGAAATTGAAAATCTGTGAGAAGATTATACGGTGGAGGTGGTTTTTTTTAGCTTTAACACTGCTTTTATGCCTCTTGGATTACTAAATCTAGTTGCGGGGAAATAAAGGTGAGAGCAGAAATAAGGAAATACCCTTAAAATGGAGGAAAGAACTTGAAACCTTTTGAAACAAGTTTGACGGTTTGGGGTGGGTTTTTTTAAGTGTATGTGGAGGAAAAGCTTTGTCAGAAAGCGTTTGAAAAGCAGTTTGAGCCTTTGACCCTTTGTGTGCAGCAACAGCACAAGCCCCACAGCTGGCTGGAGTGATGACTTGGCTGAATTATAACCCTTGGCACATTCCGGCCAACCTTTGTGTCTTAAAACGCGAAACTCTCGGGCCCATTCACGGACTGTGGTGAAAAGAGCCACCTTATTGTGGCTTTCAGTGTGTCTGTCAAATCCAAGCCAGCTGAGTGTGTAATTCAGGAACAATACCTGGTGGATGCCTTAGAACGCTCTAACGTGTTTCTTCAATGATTTCTTTCCTCTGACATGCTTCCTGGAAAAACCTTCCACCGACAGAGTTACCGGCTGAGGAAGGTGAGCATGTTTGTGAAATCTTCTCCTAATTCTTGTTGATAATTCATCTTTTTTTTTTTTTTTTTTTTTTTTTTAATTTGCACGACTAAATGGCTTTGTTACATATTGCAGGAAAAACCTTACTCGAGCTTGTGATCGAGCAATTTGAAGACTTACTAGTTAGAATTTTGTTGCTGGCTGCTTGCATATCTTTTGTAAGTATGATTTATTCTTTTTGATTTCATAGGCTACTGTGTCTCAGAATGACATGTTCCAATGTATACAGAGAGAATTATTCTTTCTCAAGAGGTAGAATTATGAGATGCAAAGTAAATTGCTGCCTCTTAAATTTGTTCCTTGCGATGGGGTTTCTGGAGGAAACAAAATTTCAGGAGACTCTTTTCACTGCATGAGTCATAAGCACGTAACTGCACTAGACAGGTATGTTAAAAAGTGCTTCTCATTCAACCCAGTTTGCTTATTTGAGGTGGGATTTCCCAATGCTTTTGTTGGCTTTGAAAACTAACCTTGAGTAAGTAAGCGTTTAACTGGACATTCTTCTTGCCTGTGGGTTAATTGTTATCAGGCTCAATGTATAATCATTGGAAGACATTTTTGGATGCAATGCAGACTGTAAATAGAACCTCCATGGCGAATATTCCAGTTGCCTTCCCTTCCTGATAATAGCAAGGTGACAGTTGTTGCTTTTGACAGTGACAAGAATGATGACGGCTGTGATGGCACCATAGTTGACCAAATTTGGTAACTGACCTTTGGATGGTCAAGTCATTAAATGGACATCTTCCTTTGCTTACAGGATTAAGAGAACAAGAACATTTTTAACTTTTTTTTTTTTTTTTATATAAAAAAAGAAGTCTTTCTGCATTATGTGTAATGGGTATGTGCTCGCTGGAAAACTGAGCCAAGGCTAAGTATAGGAAGAAGATGAAGTCTGTATATCTTGGGGGAACTGGACAACAGAAACAGAAGTGTGCAGAATATTAAATTGTTTAGGTAGGAGTACAAGTTTACAGTAGACCTTGCCCTGGAGTTGTAATTAACTACTTAAAAAAAAAAAAATAAATAAATGCTGCAGCAGCTCTTGGGGGGAGTGGAAATTGTGGTGACTCTTTAGCTGAAGGCAAACCAATTAGGATGGGCAGAGGAGAATGTGCTCTGAGGCGATTGTGTTGGATGGGGGAAAGTGCCCTGGCGTGGTGCTGCAGTTGGTGCTGTGCTGGTGATCCACTCTCCCCACAGAGACACTTCTCTGGTTTTGGTCTGCAATACACCATTACCAGCTGAGCAGTGACTGGTGACACCAATCTTGACCATGGAGACAGATGTGCTTTATTCACTGTTCTGTTTCCTGCAGAGGAAATCAGGCTGGTTGTAGAAAATTGAATTAAAGGTCATTCAAAAGCTTTTTTCCTCCCTCCTCTTTGTTACTTTTTTCACCTCCCAGAGGTTGAGAAGGGGATGTATTTTTGTTCCTGAAAAGTCAGGAGTGTTGCTGTCATCTCATGAAGCAAATGACAGCGCAGAAGTTTGTTAGCCTTTGGTGCCAAGGTGCATTATTTGTTTTTATTTTAAGCAAGTAAGTGAAATGAATATCAAATTCACCAAACTCATTGCTAAATCTGAGTAAGAGACCAGGCTGGCAGAGGTCATAGAACATACACTGCTGAATCCTCTTGGAAAACTTGATTAGTGGCTGAATTCAGTTGCTTTTTTCAGGATGGTTAATTTTCCTATCTAATTAAGAGGAGACTGGAGTTTGATGGAGTATGGGATAGATCTGGGCTCTCTGCTTCTGTGCAGCTGACATGGTATATGACCTTGGGCTACTGCTCTGCCTTTCCTGTCTCCTATTTTAGTTATGGATTCACACTAAATTGATGTCAGTAGTAAAGATTTTCTCTGTTTGATGAAATGTAGGAAAATCCCTAGATATATTATAATTTTGATAGTTCAAAAGCACTTTGCCTTTGTGTTTGTTTCTGGCTTTTTCCTTGCTCAGAAGGTGATTATCTGTCTGGTTTTCTTAGGTTTTAACACTTTTCTTGATGAAAGCTTTTTCTTTTTTTAATGAGACTTCTGCAGTAGCTGTAAAGAACTGTTGGATATGTTGATATAAAGATTGTATTACTGCAAAAATAGAAGTAATTACATCACTTAGATTCTGGTGTCCTTTATCAGCTGTGTACTGTCAATTTAAGAAAATTATGGAGATTCAGGTATGAGAGAGAGGATCTTGAAGTCACTCTTTTGTGTTGTGGGAGTTTTTATGGTGATGGTGTTGTAGTCATAAATCATATTAGTTTGAAGCTATTAGAACCGGCTGCACAGAAACAGCCATCTGTAACAGAGATCTGCATTAGGATTTTGTGCAGAACCATCCCCTCTTCTCTACAGTATAAACTCCTGTGTTCAGAGCTTGTGTGCCCTCTGCTCCCAGCCTGCCTGTCAGGGACGTGTCAGTGAAACGACTCAGACCGGCAGCTGGGTCTGTGTCACCCCTGCTGATGGCTGGGGGCAGATGCTGCTGGTGCCACGTCCCGCATTCCAGGTCAGAGCTGCTGCTACAGATGTGCTGGGTAGTGCAAACCTTAAGTATGGCCTTTGAAGAGAAACAATATAAATCATTTCTGATGGTGAGTAAATGCATCGATGAATAGACTTGTCCTGGTCTTCTGTTGAATCTTGCAAAGCCTCTGCAGAAATCAACCCGTAGAGTGTCTCAGCGGTTCGTGGCTTTTCATTCTTGATACGTGTGTAGCATGTACTCAGATCTTCAGTATTTACTTAAAAGAACAGCTTTTTTGCTGTATAAACAATTTTGACAGGTTGCAAGGTGTTAGCTGGACGTGATGTGGGATAGTTCCGTGGTGTGGGTGCTTTAGGCAGCGGTGTGTGCTGAGCTGTGCAATCTTAGCTTTGCATTGCACTGTGATTTCCTTCTACAAGATACGACACAGGCTGTAAACTCTACCAAAACCTGAAGTATTTTACAGCATCCCAAGAGCATTCCCTCCCCTCAGTTATTCCTTTGATTCCTCAGCTGACTTAGAAGTGAATGTTCTGGGAATAGTGGGTATCTGTTCAGATTAAAACAATATATTGTTAAAGCTGAGGTTTTTCTAGCCTGTAAATTAGCATGGGTATAACCTAACTTGTGTTGAAAGGGGAGCAAAGGTCCTCCTGGAGGAAGTCTGAGATGTGTCAGCAACAATGTTTCAAGCTTTGCCCTGAAATCACCCCAAAAGCTACCTGTTAAGGTCAGCAGCAGTGAGTATGTGGCACAAGATAAGGGTTGCTGTGGAACATTACACTGACATGTTTTTAGCTGAACTTAGATTGCTCAGAAGCACAAGGGTAGCGGTGATAAAACTGTGAGAAGTCATTGTGATTTCATTTTATGTTGTAGAAATTAAACTGTGGGTGCTAGGTATCTTTTTTCCCCCCTTATTTCTATAATAAACACAAAAATACAGTTGTTTTTGGAAGTATGGAGTAACAGATCTGATGAGTGGTCAAAATCTGCTAACCCAACAAAATTCTTAATTTTATACTTACACATGTGGTTAAGATGTCTTGGTTTGTGTTTGTTTTTTGTTTTTTTGTGGGTTTTTTTTTCCCTTCTCTCTCCTTGTGTAGCAAACAAAAATCTCTGCTGAATAATGGAACTAAAACTGGGAGATTTTTCTTTAGTAATTCCTGGCACTCAATATAACTGACACAGACCAAGTATCAGGACTCCTAAAATAGTTCACATCGGCTTAATTTTAAGCTGTTTTGTACTGAAAAGATAAGTCACTTAAAAGAGGGTTTTCTGAGCAGTAGTTGGTACTCTGTCCAAAACACACTGAAACTTTAATTCGTGGTATCCTGTGAGAAGAAAACACTCTTAAAAGCAATCTGGACATCTTACATGACCTGTTTAATTAATCCAGGACTTTTTGTTAGGATGAGGTCTCAACTCCCCGAGTTTCCATTGTCAAAATGAAAACCAAACAGAAAGCCCTGTGAGGTTGCTGACAACGACCTGTTTGCTTTTCCTCTCTTGGTGGTGAGCGGGTACAGCCTGCTGGGCAACACAGTCCTGCCTCCAAACTTCCACTCTTTAGTTCTGTTTTTGTTACTTAATGACACCTGGGGTAACTTGTCCCCATAAGGTACCTGCCAACACAGCGAGGGTTCACTCGTGGAAGTGGAGAAAGCTGTGAGGACACTTGGGTTGCTCTCAGCAGTGGTCACCTCACTGCTGGCTGATTTTGGCATTGTCCCTCTGCCCCCTTTTCACAAACAACCCTGAAAACTAAGTGCTGTTTGCCTGCCATTGTGTATCTTCTGCCTTAGTGTCCTGCAGGTCCACCCCATTAGGCTTTGTTTAAAAGAGGCTCTGCAAGCTCTGGCAGCCCTAAAGCAAATATGCTGAATGAAAGTTGTCCTTTAAGCTGCTTATGTTGGCTGTTGATATGGGACTCTTATGTCTTGCTATTATTTCCCTTATGTTTTTAGATTTGAATTTCTCTCGAGCGATTATCTTATTTTTTTCCTACTCTTTCTTGAATACGTGATGACTTTACTCATTGACAGGAGTGCCTGAACAGTGCATTGGAGATCAATGACCTGGAAATTAAGCTGTTCTACATGTGAGACTTAAAGTGATTAGGGCTGAAATATGGAGGGGGCCCTTCTGAGTAGAAGTTAAAAAAGAAAAAAAAAAGATCTCTCACTGTAAACCTCTCCAGGGTCTTAAAAGTGTGCTAGTGGAAACTTTTTGACAAGGACTCAATGACTTGGACAAGAATTGTCCAGTCTTTACCAGGCTTCAGAATATGGGTTGTTGTTACTAAAAACGCCGAGCTAAATACTTGTGTTGCTTGTTCTGCTTCCTCTTTGTTTTCACTGTGGGTTGTTTTTTTATTTTACTCCAGGCTACTATGAAATAATAAACCTGATCTGTTAAGCAGCATGTGCTGTGTGTCACAAGTATCCTAAATGGAGTGTTAATGTAGCTATGGTCTGCAGTAACAAAACCAAGAACTCGCAGTGTATTCAGTTATTTTGATGTCTCTGTTTACTAAAACGTTCTAGAACTGGAGTTTGGATTGTTCCACTGTTAGTAATTGTGTGGAAAATTTGGGGGGGAGAAATTTATGTTGCTGGCTTCCAGGATTAATTAGATACTTCATTTCAATCTTGTCGCAGATCGATACTTTTTCCAGAAAAACAACCATCAGATTCTGTACCCCCAGGATCTCTAATTTGAGTTCATCTGCTCCTTTTGAAATAATGGCTTATTGAAAGTAAAGATCTCTTGAAAACTTAATTTGGGCTCTCCTTGACACACTTGGATCTTGCTGTCCTTGCAGCTGCTTTCCTTACGTCTGGAAGTTGTGGCCTCTCTGTGTTACTTCATAACACACATGGGCTTCAATCAGGAAAGATTCTGGTTCAGCATCCTGTAAAACAGATGTTTTATTCCAGTTAACCTTGTAGGTGCTTGCTCAGATGAGAACATCCCCAAATAATTGAATTTACTTGCTTTATTGGAAGCAAAACAGGGGCTCTACAGAATTCTAGTAAAGAAAGGGAGGGAAGAAGTCGACACCAAGCAGCTTCTCTGAGGGCAGAATGTGACCTTGTAGACACTGAGAAGTCTGGAAATGTACCATTGACTTCTCCTGGAGCTGAAATGGCAGAAGGTGTTAGAGGGGATTGGATATCCAGGGGTGTTGGGAGGAGGGAAGAAACACCAAGATGTGGAGAACATGAGAGATCCTGATTAAAGCCCTTCTCCAGAGGAACTACCCAGCCCCTCGAAATGTTGTGTTGCCAGTTGGAATGTCTCAGTCCCCTTAATCGCAGCCTGGATCTTACAGGTTTATCCTTCTGTAATAAAAATTGGTTGTAGGGTTGGATTTTCTTGACAGTCTGCTTTCTGCTGGAGGTTTTCATTGCTGATGCTCCTTCCTTTGCCCATCCTGGAGCGTCTCTCAGTTGAGCAATAGCTCAGAGCAGCATGTTGGGGGAATTCTGGTGCTGCTTTAGTAACAGTTTGCTCTCTGCAGCCCTCGGTGATTCACTGTGCTGTTGCCTGACTACCAGCCCTAATTATCTCAACACGTTGTTCCTATTTACTGTCACTTTCCAGGCTTCCTGTTGCTCAACAGGCTGATGAAAAAGCCCTTCCTCTCTGGTCATGTTGGCTTGACTTGTCCTGAGGAGATGCAGAGCTCTGCAGAGGCCCTGACACAGTCAAATGAATGACAGAAGCCTAAAACTGGAGTGCACTTGTAAAGCAAATGAATGAAAATAGGATTTTATGCCTTTTATGCAACTCCTCATGTTGATTCACCTTTAAAAACTGAGTTTTGTCAGCTAGTCAGCTTAGAATTCAGCTTCAGTGAATTCATCTAGATGCTTCAGTAAGACACTACTTGTACTTAAATAAGTAGATGCTTATTTTTCATATCTACTCAACAAAACCTTGTAAAGCTGTATTAATTTTTTTGTCTAAGTTGCTGGTAAAGGACAATTAAATTTGGCTAAAATTCAGATTTAGGCAAGGTCTGTGTTTTAAGTAGTCTAACTAATCTGTCTACATGTTTTATACAGTAAGGGATTTTTTCTTTTTTCATTGTTATAACTGTTGTCACAACTTCTGCTTTCGCTTCTGAAGCAACAGTAGCAATTGTTTCCCAAGTAAATAGTTTACTCCTTTGAAAGAAGAGTGGCCTTTAAAATGAACTTTGTACTACTTTAGTAAAGATTCTTTTTCTTTTCCATTGCATATTGCCAACTCATTCACTAATTACAAAACTACAACTTGGTAGGTTGAAGCTTCTCAGATTGCCCAAGTCCAAGCAGTTGAATCTCTCAGGCTGAAACTCAGCAAGGGGTAAAGTTTGCAAGGTGTCTGTGTCAATCAGTAATTTAAATCTTTGTGTTCCTCTTATAGGTCCTGGCCTGGTTTGAAGAAGGTGAAGAAACAATCACAGCCTTCGTAGAGCCTTTTGTAATCTTACTTATTTTAGTAGCCAATGCCATTGTGGGAGTGTGGCAGGTATGCAGAGGATTTTACAGCATCAAATCACAAATGTTTTGGGGTTTTATGGTTGGGGAGGAAGCTGTGTGTACACTGCAGTGTTGGGTGCTCCACACAAAGCAAGTAGGATGTGTTGCTAACTTTAGATTCCTGAGAGTCAGCAAACCATAAAGCTTCTCGACACAAAGTGTTGACTTAAAGGTAAAATGAAAAGCTTCAGAAGTGTTGCCAAAAGGGCAAAGTGCCCATCGGTGTGTTGGGCCACACGCTGGTGAACACATGAACCAGACAGGCCAGAATGAAGGCCTCAATTCAGGAAACAAATCAGATCTTACAGAGCTCAGAACAGTTGGATCAGCTTGCTTGGGTTTTTGGGTTTTTTTCCTAACTAAGGAGCAAAGGATGCACTTTTAATCTCATTTCTTGTCTGTTTTCTCTTGAGACAACTGCTATGTTGTAGTACATTATTAATGCACTATTAATTCTCCTGGTTCAGTTACTATGGTACCTATTAAGTGTACACCCAAAGACTGCATGTCTGTCAAAAGGCAGAAGTTCCTTCTGAAAACATCTAAATACCATGAAATTTTCCTACATTTTCAGCTGAGAGCTGACTTAGATGGCTTTTTATAAATCATGGAGACAGTAATAACAGTAACATAGTCTAACACTTCCTGAGATGCCAAAGTAAAGTGGTTCATATCATTTTAGCTTAATAATTCGATCACTTCAGACAGGGCATCTTTTATTAGAATTGTTTTTCTGCAGATCAAAAATACTGAAGGATTTTTAGGGTCATTCAAGTTATTTGTACAGTTGATTAGGTTTCAGGGGGTTTTTTTGTTGTGTTTTTTTTTTTTTTTTAAAGGGATGGTGCTAATGTGCTATAATCACTGGCTATCTTAGTGCATTAGGTTTCATGCTTTAGAAAAAAAAGGCAAACTCTCCTAAGTAACAACAAAAATTAAGAGGAGAAGTCCTCTCTAAACAGTTAATGTTTAGAACATGTTAGAGAGGACCCTGCATGCTGGAAGAAGTGGCATTGCTGCCTCCTGTGCTCTGCTTTGTGCTGGCCCAAGTGAGCTGGCTGAAGACTTATTCCTCAAAAAAAATCAGTTTTTAGCAGTTCCCAGCTTGCTGCACAACTGCTGGAGCTGCTGTGGAGGGAAGAGGTCACTTTGATCCAGAAGTAACAGCATTGCCCCCTTAAGAGTCATTTTGTATTCAAGTCTTCATAAAGTAGTTGTGCAAGAGTTAATGTTTAACTTGAAACTCTGAGCTACAGCTCTGCAGCTGCCGATTGTAAGCATGAAATGGAAGGCAAAGCTCTCTGGGCACCTTGGGGATTTTCTTGTGTAGCTGTATGCCCTGTTGTAGGAAATAATCAATTTTTTCAGGCAAGATAGTGTGCCAAGAGTACCTCTCTCTATATTTCTGCATGCAGTGAACTTCATTGTGAAACAAAGAGTTGCTGCACAGATTAAATGACTCATTCCCTTGTTTTACTGGGCATGGAAAATCAGTCACAGTGCAGAGTCTCCACCCATAAATGTATGTGTTCCTACAGGTACTGGATGTGAGCTACTGAGTCATTGCCCTCAACCTTCCCTCTCACGTGCACTGTCCCCAGAGAGCCATCTGTGAGTGCTTCAGTGCCTGGCAGGATGGTCTGGCTGCCACAACTCCAGGCAAACTGGGGGCAAAGAGATTGAGTGTAGCACACTGAGCTGGCTGAACCAGCTGAATCACAGAATCCTTGAGGCTGGAAAAGATCTTTTAGATCATCAAGTGCAGCCATTAGCCCAGAGCTGCCAATGTCACCACTAAACCGTGTCCCCAAGGGCCACATCTGTGTGTCTTGAATACCTGCAGATATGGTGACTCAGCCCCTTCCCTGAGCAGCCTGTTCTGATGCTTGACAACCTTTGTGGTGAAGAAATTGTTCCCAGTTGCCAATCTAAACCTCCCGTGGTGCAACTGGAGGACGTTTCCTCATCCTGTCACTTGTTCTAGACAAGATCTCCCTGAGCCTCCTTTTCTGCAGGCTCAGCCCCCTCAGCTGCTCCTGGTGCTCCAGAGCCTTCCCCAGTTCCATTCCCTTCTCTGGACACTCTCCAGCCCCTCAATGTCTTTCTTTTTGGGAGGGGCCCAAACCTGACCCCAGGATTGGAGGGGCCTCAGCAGTGCCCAGCAGGGTTGTGTTGAAGTCACCTTCCATTTGTAGGACTTTATTTTGCACTTTTTAGAGTTTTGTCTGATGTTGGCTCCCAGTTCATCCACAGAAAAGCAATATCAGCTTTATTGTGCTGAGGAGAAGAATTAATTTACCTGGTGGAATATGAGGCTGGTATTAATTACAGCTTTATGGGTCTGTGCTGGTATCTGCACTGCCTGGCCCTGAGCTGTGCCGTGTAAATTCTAATTCCTCAAGGTAGTTTTGTTAATGCTCATTTTCAGCTGCACTGTTGAGGTGGAAGTACCAAGTCCTTCAACTCTTGAATTTCTGATGGTTTTGTTCCTGCTTTGACACGCAGGAGGGATTTTTTATTATCTGGAAAAGCTGATGTATATTTGAAGGGCAGACAGTGTAAAAACTGTGTGCACCCTCCCATTATCAGGGCTAAATGACGTTTGGACTTGTCAGTAGGCAGGGAAATGGAAAATAAGGAACACTGATAAGCTGCTGGTTCTTATGTTGTCCTTTATCCAGGTAACATCACAATATTGATCCCAATCTTGGTAGTGCTCAGTGAGAGAACTGCAGCCGAGACAGGAAAGCTGTTGTGTTAGTGGAAATAAAAAAGGTTGTCATATGTAGGGATTCATCCAAGTTTGTAAATTGTTAAGAGATTCTGGGGAAGTTTCTAGTCTGCTTTAATTTCACTTCAGAGTCACTGGATTTGCTGAAACGAAGTTGATTTTATGTTGTTTGAGGTTTGTCTTAACTTGATCCTTGATTTCTGACAGTAAGTGAAATTCAGTAGTGCTTGTCTACTCCAGTCTGAGTCTAAGCTGCTCCAGCTGGTAAGGAACAACCAAGACTTATATCCATGAATCTTATTTCTTTTTAGGTTCTTTTTCATGTCAAAAAGCACATTACATATGGATGTAACATAGAATTCTTTGTGTGGCCTCCCTGCATCGACACAGGGGATGTTTTTGATGGAAAATGCTGCAGGGTTTAAATATGCAATGTTGAGGTTCTAACTGCCCACAAACACCTGAATTAGGCTGTAAAGATTTCCAGTCAGCAACCTCAAAATGTTGTGTGTGAAAGAATGGAGCTGAGCTGAGTTGGTAGTATTCATATGATAATGCTTTTGAAAAATCACATCTGACCTACTTATTTTTCCTTGAGGGCTTTGGAAATGACACTTTTTTTTTTTTTTCCCCGCTGTCTTTTAGGAAAGAAATGCTGAAAATGCTATTGAAGCTCTTAAAGAGTATGAACCAGAAATGGGCAAAGTGTACCGACAAGACCGGAAAAGTGTGCAGAGGATTAAAGCCAGAGACATTGTCCCAGGGGATATTGTGGAAGTGGCAGGTAAGACCCATTTGTGTAGTACATACATGTATCAGAATATTAATGTAAAATTCTTGGGGGATGGGGGGCTTTGTCCTAATGATTTGAGTTTTCAGAGCCTCCTAAGTATATACTTTACTTATGAACAGTCTTGTTTCTGTTTGTCTGTAATTACCTTAAATGTGCATTTGCACTGAGGGGATTGTTTTTCAAATTGCCACTTAGTTTAATTGGTAGGTCCAAAAGCGAAGCATCTTAATTGGAGTGGTGGTTTTAACACTTGTCACAACTCTAAAATGTTGTTTTCTAATGCCTGGTTTCAGAGTGTCCTACAATTTGTCTGGTTTTTTATCACAAAATATCTTTTTCCTTGCTTTTAAATGTATTTCCTTAGGTTTGGGAGCTCTGAGATTTTTTTTTTTTTTTTAGTCATGCTCTGAGTTTTCATTGAATGTGTTTTTCCAACTCTTACCCTTGCAGTAGCAGAGCTTTTGAACTTCTCTTCACAAATGTCTTCTGTCCTCTCAGCTGGTGTGACTGGCACGTGACATCGCTGTTTTCTCATCTTTCTTCATTTTTTAGTGCTTCTTTTGCCTATTGCTGTGTAGGAGATCTCAAACAGATAAACTCTTTAGAGGAGAGCTTCCCATTTCTCCTGTGTAAGCATTTGAAGGGACTGTCTTGAGACTGGACTTCTGCCTTGAGCTTTTGATATCCTAGATTTGCTCTAAAATGTGTATCTTTATTGGGAAGGAGTGCAAAAATGTAAGTGTCATACCCTGCTAGCTAAAACTCCATCATTTTGGTGATAATGCCATAGCAAGAATTCATTCTCTAAACTGAGCTTAATGATGACTTCAGTGTTTCCTACTCCTTCCCAGCTAAATGTAGGTGGTTCTTGCTGAGTGTCAGGAGTGATTGCACCCTCATCTTTTGTAGGTCATTATCAACTGTTAACTGAGTGATTGTTCCTTTGGGAACAATTCGGGGTGTACATCAAACCTCGCTTTTCACAAGTGTCACTTTGATTTTTAGAGGTGGTAGCTGTCTCCAGAGGAGATAAATATATACCCTTAAACCTGCCTCTCCTCCTGTTTTAATTAGCAGGCAGGGAGAGTGTGCACTCAAAATGAAGTTGGTGTTGGCTGCCAGCCCAGCTTTCATTCCTTGAGAAACTTTAGCAGTCGCTGAGCCCTGTCTCGAGCCTCCGTTTTGTGCACAGGATGATTCAGCTCCCAAGTACAAATCCAGAGTGCTGATAGCGGAAATTAGGGGGGAATTGTGATACCTTGTCACTGGCTGTGCTCTTTGACTCACTGTTCCTGCTCTGCAAGGAGCTTTGGTTTCGGGCTGATGTTTGCTTGTGTCCTTTGGAGGGGAACAGGGCTGGATAAATGATAGATTCTGCAGGAGATGTCCACTCCAAATCCTTATCCTGGTTTTTTAAATGTCACTGATGGAACGGGAGTTTTGGAAGGAGTCAATGTCATAGGAATATACTTGTGGGTTTTGGTGTTTTAGAGGAGTACTGGTAGAATTGCCAAGTTGATAACTGTGTATTTTGCACTGGTTTTGGGGGAACTCACTGAGGAGAAACGCTGGATTTTGCTGCTCTGCCAACACTTTCTCCTTGATTCTTTGCTATTTCAGAAGAGGTACAGATTGCATTTTCATCTTGCAAATTTAGCTTTGCCTTTGTTCTGAATGTGAACACCTGGGGGATGTGTGGGCTTTTACTTACTTGCTCTGAATTGTCAGTATCCATAAAATCAATTACTGTCTATAAAAGATCTTTGTCTGAAGGAGAGAAATGATTTGGGAATAACCCCTGAGTAGCATGCCTGTAGCACCAGGCTCTTTAACAAGCACAGTATCCTTTTTGTCATAGGGTTACTATTGCAATATTTTAAAATCTGCTTGTAGAACAGTGTCTGATAGTCCAACATCTGTAGAACCCCTTTTTTTTTTTTTTTTTTTAAAGAAAGGGCAAGTTCATGTAAAGAAACAAACATTATCCAAGCTTTATGACTGTCCTTTAAGATGGGTGGTCTGGCTTGTTGATGGACTGAAAATTCTTTTGTGGGTAAAATACTCACTTTAAGTGGTGGATCAAACAATCCCAAGCTAGTCTTAAGTACTCATGATATTTTTCTTATAATGGCAAATACACTTACATTACCTTGACTTGAAGCTGCAGTTGATTGTAAGTCATGTGGATGTTCAGTAGAGAAATAAGTGCTTCAGTGTGATACTGAAATAATAAATTCTGGTAGCTGGGCAATGATGAAGTTTTAATTGGGATCGAACTCGGAAAAGCTCCTGAGCAAGTAGAGAAGAGCCACACAGGGTGTGCCAGTGGTGGTGTCAGGACCTGGAGGTGAGGGAGACTCTGTGCAGGCCTGTGCCTCAAGAGCAGGAGGACTCTGATGGCCTTTGACACGGTGTTTGCAAAAAGATGACCATGTAGGGAAGTGCCAGAGCGCTCCATGCTGGGATACATATCTGGCTCTGGAATTCTAGGCAAGGTGCCAATGACATTTGTGTGTCCAGGCAAATATCTTTCAACCAAGTGGTATAAACAGCCAGGTGACAGGTTTCTCCCCTGTGCTGATAACTGATTTTGAGCAAATTTATTCAAGTCTTCCACTCCAAAAGAGTTGTATTTAATGCTTTAACAGCTTTGGTAATTTGAAGTAGCTGTGGATGGGTCTGACACACAGATGACTGTTACAGGAATTGTTAGATGGATATTGCAGTTTGGGGGATGTGGGGGAATATATTTCCCTCTTTACATAGCAGGAGTTCCCTGAGAATAAGTAGCATGGAATCATTTCTGAAACTACTTGTTATTTGCAGTAGTTTGAGCCCATTAAAGATAACCTGCGTGGCTTAGAGTAACCCAAAGACAGTGCAATAATGGTTTATATTATCTTTTTATTCTGGCTCCTGGGGCTGTTTGTAGGGTTTGACTGTGTTCATTATATAGACCATCCATCTGCCTCATGGCCTTCTGAATTAAAGCTGCTGGAGCAGATTCTGGTTTATTTGACTTGAAGTAACAGGGGGAAACTGCAGGTTTGCATTGTCACCTTGCAGTAAATATGGAGTAACCTGAATTAAACTGTCCCTCAGGTGATAAATAACCTTCTGTCTGAGGTGTCTCTTGGGATCAGCGTGATAGGGCAGAGCACTGGATGAGCAATTACCCTTCTTTGTGTCTGGTAGCCAACAAATTCCACCTTCTGCTGGTGTAGCAGATGCTGTTTGCTCAGGGACTGTGCAGACATGAATTTCTTCACTGCCTGTTGGTAGGAGGACTTTCTTCCCATCTACCTAAGCAGAGGTGGTGGAAAAGACCCTGCACAATGAACAGGAACTGTCTGGGATGCAGTTGGGGTGACAAGTTTGGGGGGAGTGCCTTAAATTTGCTCTCAGAGCTGTGTGTGAGGATTTCTGAGCTACACAGTTTGTTTCTCAGAAGTGATGAACTGAAACCCATCCAGATGCTGTCCCCACATGGCTCTCCAGCTTGCCTGTCTTCAGATGGATTATCATGCTGCTATAAAAGTTGGACTTAATTAGAAGGTGCACTCTAAACTTGTAACCAGGGCTATCTTAATAGATTAGATATACTTTGGTTTAGTTGAGTTTTTGTTTGCTGGGTTAAAGTAACATTTCAAAGAGAAACTTAAACCAGCCTAGCCTTAGTTCTTAGAAGTTTTTTTTTAATGAAGTTCAGCCTGACAAACTGGGCTAAACTGGTTGCAAATCACTTCCTTTTTTTTATGGAAGCACATTTGGGAACAGAAGTGAGCTTTGTTCACTTCTGTTGTACTTTCCTGTCTAAAAGGTTCTGGTTTAGATACAGTGTATCTGCATTTCTATAATTTAATAAATGAAAGTTCATTAGTTGCAGTCAGTGAGTGACCAAAGCACAGTCACAGTAGTTCCTCTTTTCCCTGAATTGGGAAGAGGAATTGAATGATGGTTCTTGTCATCTGTTACTGTATCTGTAAGTACTCAACAGCTTAAAAATACAGAGTTCCCAGAAGCTGTTGCTTATTAAATCAGTGTATATTCCACAAGACTTAGTTTTATACCTGGCATAGAGTAGGCAGGAATTACTTTCTGAAGCTTTTTATTCCAACTGCAGAGCACTTTAAGACTCTTGGTGAAGCACTTGGGTGCTTTATAGTGAAAGAAAGATAAATTTTGGGGTGGAGAAGGTCATGAAGGAAGATTCTTGAGGTGAATTATGTCAAACTCCCGGGATTACGAAGAGCTCCAAGTTCTCCTTGGTAATGCAGGCAACAAACACCGATGTTGCAGATCTTCCTCCAGCATATCTGGGTCCTTGTGTTACTCTTCTAATAACTGGAATTGATTTTCAGACTCTGTGCTAGAGATGCAGGTTTACTTCTTCTGGGAAATTACTGAGATTGGAAAAAAATAATGAAAAAGATGGAGTAAGGCTGAAGTCCAGAGCAGAGAGCTGCTGGAGGCTGCTCTACAGCAGAGTGCTGAGACCTTCATCAAATGGGCTGCAAAAGTTGTGGGTGTTTTCTTGTCAGGTCTGTTTTTTAAAGCACATATTTTGCTTTTTTTTCCACGAAGGACTGCTTTTGAACCAGAAGACATAGGAAAGTACATCAGTGGTTAATAAATACATGTACAAGTAGTGCATAAATCTCTGTGCTTCAGTGAACATTTTGGCCAACACATCAGAGGCAGCTCAGAGATAACCAGGCAGAGTCCAAACTCCATTCCAGGCTTGACTGGAGTCTGGAGTTATGTGAGGTTCAACTCGGGGCACAGCCTAAACTTGGGTCACTTTTAACACACATTTGAAATCTTACAAAACACACTTCCCATTTTTTCCCCAATTTCTGTAGCATTCTCCTCCAGAGCTGCCAAACTTTTCAAGTAAAAACAGAGGAACTAGTTCTGGTTTAGTTGTTTGAATTAAGAAAGTATCTGGTATTCTGTGCTCTGACAGAACCAACACCAAGTGGGGTTTTATTATAAATACAAATAATACTGAACAAAATGCTTGGACATCAAGGTAGTACTCTGTTAATACCATTTCACCCTGGCAAAGCAAGCTTTTTTTTTGTTTTGTTTTTGATGCTAAAGAAAACTTGCACTTCCAGAATTCTTCCTCTGTGTTCTTATGTTACCTAAATGCAGCATAACTTGGAAACTTTGGTGTGAAGATGTGTTTGTTTTCTACCTGATCTGGCAGAACTTGGGGCTTAACTTACAGTCCATTCTTTTTGCTGTTAGATGTCTTTATGGGCTGATCACAAGAGTTTTGAATCTAGAGCACAGTGATATAAATAGATCCACTAATTAAAAGCTAAAACTAGACAAATTCAGACTAATAATAAGTGTAGACTTACAAGCAGGGTCCCTGTCCATGGGCACATCTTATCTAATGTTCTGGTGCCCTCTTCAGAGAGAATGACACGAGCATGTTCTTACAGAATGAGAAGGAATAAAATAGGAATAAGTCAAGTCTTATGTAGTGTTTAATTCAGTTTCCATTCTTTTCCTGGAAAACGGTTCCAACCTGAAAATGTTTTGCTCCCAGAAACCTTTTGGTTTTCATTGACACTAATGCAATATCTGTGTTGTTGTTTGAAATTTTTAACCTCTATCTGTAACAGATCTTAGATGAGGATACTCACACTGTGCATACACTGCACAGAAAACTCATGGAGATTTTACTTTCTGTCCAGAATGCAGGAGATTCATCATAGAGGCTGTTTCACACAAAGAATGAATGTATTTAAATGTCTTGTTCTGCCTCCTTGTCAGTAAAAGCAAGTGCTGTTTTACTGCTGTGCTTACAACTGATGGACTGTTGCTGCTCTAATCTGTGCCTTGTTGAAAAATAAATCTCACTGCTTTGAAGTGGAAACTCAGACTTAAAGTGTCTCATAATAACTCCTCTAATTTTGACATACTGACACTTTTGGCCTTGTATGAGAGTGTAGTTGGACTCAATTATCTTCCTGTTTTGCAGAGCTGATTTTTGGGAGCATTTTATTATCCTCCGTTCAGGAAGTGTTAAACACTTCAGACCTGTTACTGCGGAACCAGAATTAAGTTTCTGATGGTCTGAGGAAATCAGGCACAATGGGAAGACAAGATTGTCTGTGCAGAGAGGGGGAGAGGAGCTGAGCTGTGCTGAGGAAGTTTAATATAAAAATTTAATTGTGCTGGAGCAGCTCTGCCTTTAAACATACACAACCTGATCAGGTGTCAGTTTGAACTGTTAAAATTCCCCAGCAATTCCCAATTCAATACTCGCTCAGAGCTCAGAAAATCCTCTGTTCTGTAGCATCCCATGTGTGTTATTTGAAGTTATTTAATGAGTAAATGTGTTATTTACTCCTTTCGATCCTTAAGCTGACTCCCATACTTCATATAGGAAGCTTCTGTTGCTTCAGTTTATTAGTAAATACCCACACAGTGTTGTGTCCTCTGATTTAGAGATAAGGAACTTTTATTTCTGGGCAAGAGAGGAGACTGAAATAACTGACTCTGAAATTAAGACACACGAAAAATCTCATTAGGAAAAGTAGTTTAAATGACTGTACCCATAATAATATGTCATGTTGGAAAATTGCTAACAATGTTTGTCAAAAGAATTAATAAATACTTAGTCTTTCTCCCTTTTGATGGTAAAACCTCATGTATTTTGAATCAGATGTTTTAATAGCAGTGGGGGACAGGTTGTATGGGCTGAATCTGATAGTATTTCTACCCTGGCCTCATGAAATGAGAACATCCTAATAAAGCAGGAGAAAAAAACCATAGCGTCTTGAAAATCAAAATGTGCCAACAATGAACTTTAGTATATCAAGCCCCTTTTTTTCTTTGTTCTCCCCATTTGGTATTTTATGGAAGTCGCTTTGGAGATGTTTTTGCTCTCAGGTTTCAGGAACTGTTTGTTGTTCCCAATTTGTTCAGCTATAGAATAGTTTGGAGCTGTACTGATAATCTTCATTGCAGAAGTCCAGCTCCAACCCCCAACCTGCTGATAACAGAATCCAGGCTGACACTGGTTTTGGTTAATGATAAACATCAATAAGAAAGTGTGAGCTACATATTGTGTATGAAGAGCCATTCTGACTTCCACAGGATAAAATTCCTTTAATTGCTGAGGGACCTTTTGCAAACACTTGGTACTTTCTTTGCTGAGAACAGCAATTGTTCTTGTGACACATTAACATTAAAAAAAAACAAAACTCTTCCCTCTTTATAATGTACCTGCCTGTAAATCCCCTCTGAGCAAGTCTCCAGCTCTGGGAGGGATCAGAGTTAGTAGGGCTGATATCAGTGTTCAAAGTACACATTTAAATTAGTAGTTTTATTCTGAGGCCTGTTCTGTACTGTGGTGGCTTTTGAGGATAAAGTGAATGCTGCTTCCTGAACTTACTGTCACGAGCAGTTTTGATTAGAAAATGTAAAATATAGATACAGCCTCAATCATTTAAGACTTAGAAGATGAGCATGGTCCTGTTGTAGTCTAAAGTTCTTTTTCAGTAGCTGAATTGCAACAGGGACTGAAATCCACACAGCTTTAACAGCTATTTTCCTTCCAGCTTCATTATGCATAAAATACGTACCCCATCACTTCTTCCTGGGCTGCTCAAACCACACACTGGTCTCACCTGCAGCATTAATGTTGGATTTTGGCCGTAGAGGTCTCCCAGGGAGTGTCTCAACCCCCATTCTGACAGAATTCCCAAGTTCAATATTTAGTTCCATTGCTGTGCTGGAAAGTGGTGAAGTGTTGAAGGGGTGTCAGTGCTCAGATGAAACACCTGGGTGATGAGTTGATTGTTTCACTGCCAGGTATTAAACTGGGGCTAACACTGTTCAATACATTCTGTATTTGAGGTTGGCTTGGAGACTTCAGAATTATTTCCTCTTTCAAGGCAACTTTGCAGATTGAGTGGGGCAATCTGGGTTGTCCTTTAAAGGCTCCCTTCCTGAGGAGCTCCAGTTGCTCTGCAGACACTCAGTCCCTGCCGAGCTCTGCTGATAAGAAGGGTTTGCACTGCCCAGAAAATCAAATGTGCATGGGAATGACTGTTCATACAGAGGGGAACTTGACCTAGAGCAGTGTAAGATAAGGTGTGGGGAGCTTTGAACTTGAGGAGAAAAGCTGGAGTGTAATCAGTGGGAATCTTGGTTGATAACACTGTTGGTTGGGTGGCTGAAGAACCCAGATTTTCAGATATTAAATTATCCCTATTTTCAGTGAGGGAGGGTTTAAAACAGTTAACACAAACTTTTAAAGTGCATATCACAACTCAATGCCACTCCAGTTTCTATCAAGGAGTGGGGAATTTTAAGTTATTTGCTTCAATATAGACTAATGCTAAATTACATCAAATGGGTATTTGTCCTTTTTTACCCCCTTACAGGGACCAGGTTGTTTTAAAACAGATTCCTTTGTTGTGTGCTGAGGCTCAGTATTAAAATTCTAAAATTCTGTGCATGAATAAAAGGATTCTGTGGGTAAAGCTGTAATGATTCAAACCAAAGCCTTCTTCCACCCTTGGAAACAGCAGTTAATGTTCTATTTAGAAGGCTGTTTTAATCAGTAGTTACATATTTGACTACACTGTACTTTAGAACATATATGTGGGTAGTGTTGCAAGCAGCTTATTTGATTTCTTCAGAGCTGTTGTGGAAATCAACTGACTTTTTAGGATTAAAAACTTTGAAAATAAAAGATGAAAATATTTCTGCAGCTGACCATTTTAGATGTCAGACTATGGGATTATATCCATTTATTGTATCAGCTCATACTGAGCAACACAAACACTTATTCACCTTCTAAGTTCTTGTTGTCTCCCAAGCCTTGGGTGATACTTCTGCTTTTTGTGGACTGAAATGTAATTAAATTTTAAATAAGGCCCCCCAAACCAACAGCAAAACACCAATTTCTTCCCTGTTTTAAAGTACAAGGATAAAAAAGCCTTCTACTTGTGGATGAGATGTGCACTAAACTGCTCACTGAAAATTTCCTGTGGTTCCTATCAATCATGGGATAATTTCCTATTTATATTCAGTTTCAGCTGTGCTCATGAAAGTATATTCAAGATTATAAATGACTTATTGTCATAGCTGTTATTTTGCAAAGAGCTGCTTAAAATAGCTCTGTATTTGACCCTGATGTGCAGCTTTCCTGCCTATTGGAAATGCCTTGAATATTTTACTACAGCCTTCTCAGACAGAGATGGGGAGTGAATAATGTGTCTTATCATAAATTGTTGAGATAAACTTAGAAAGCTGCACTATCATAATGAATTTGACACTTCAGTTCTGGTGCTTCAGGCAATTGCTAATGACAGCAGCACTTTTCAGGGAAATACTGCTGCTTAAATATCAATAATTATTAGAGGGATCTCTGCAAGCACTTTCGAAATTGGGAATATTATGTTGGAGTTCAAATCACTTAGAGCAGCTCAGAAATAGGTTCAAAAATCAACTTTGCCATGTTCTGTCCAGTTCCTTGAAGATGAGGGGTTTCTTTAACAGCAATTTTTTGTGCTGTGGAGGGATCAAGTCTTGCCCAGTGTTGTGGTGGAGGAGTTGGCTGCAGTTTTCCAGCCCTTTGGAAGTGTTGGTGCAGATGGGCAGCGTTTCACCTCGTGGCCTGGTGCTCCTGTGTGTGCACAGAACCCTCCTCAGCCTCCAGGAGAGCTCACTGAATAGTTTTGCCTTTTTTGGCCTAAGTCACCGTTTGTCTCGGGCTATTTTCTCTTGCTGCTCAAGGGCATTGTGGCTTAAATTAGTGTTCACATGGTATCATGATGCAAAAAGGGAATTTGTGGCTGTTTTTATTGTCCCTTGTACACACACGCTCACAAAAACACGTGGCTGAGTCTGCAAGCAAAACTACACAACCTTCTGCAGATTTTAATGGTTGGAGTTTCTCTGAATTTACAGAAAGTCACATGGTGCAGGTTTTCCTAATGTTTGTAGTCACATTTAACTCTCCTCTTCAGCATTTTCACTCCAGGGTGTGAGTGGTTGGATGATCCAAGGCTGTGACACCACTGGCGAGTTTTTTGTGGTATTATTTGTTCATGTGCATCATTGCTGTTGGTTGCATAAGCAGTTCCTGCAGGAATTGCAGCTTATTTTAATTTTCCTGCAGGGACACACACTCCATCTACTCAGCTCAGCTGTCTTTAGTTCGTTATCCTCCCTTCTTTGTTTCTTTGCATTATTTTATGATAAAATAGCTGACACTTGAGTGCTTGCAGGGCTGAATTACATCAGGAGTGTTCAGTGGAAAATTGACGTGCAGAGTGGAGAACCCCTCCAGATGAGTCAGAAATGAGCCTCATTAATGTGCTTTAGCGAGGGAATTTGCATGCAGCCATTTGTTTGCAGGAGGCACAAAATGGTGGGGCTTTAGTTCTTTTCTTAAAAATTCTTAAAAATAAGGAAAAGCTGGATAAGAGGAAGTAGGAAGGTACAAGAATTAACTGTGGGATGATGGAGATGCTGGAACTCATTTAGCAACTGTGGATTCATTACTCTGCCGTTTTTAGGTGCTGTTAAATTTCATCATCTACCTTGCTGTCTCAAACACTTGTTAATAGATGTTTTTCAGTTTGTTTGTGGGTTGTTTGTTTAATTTTTTTTTCTCCAATGTTTTCTTCTGTAAGGTATAAACATATATTGTAAGATAAATATGAGAGCTGTGTGAAAATTGTAACTGGGATGTGGATTGGGGTGTATTTAATAGAGTGGCATTAGTGGAAAATAAAGCTACTGTGTGATCTGCAGTGAACTCCCAACTCTGAAACATCTGGCAGAATTCAAAGTATAACATTACAAGAGCATATTTGCAGAAGCACGTTATTCTCACAATTGGTGCCAAAGAAAAGGAAAATACAACTTCTCTTAGTTTTCTAAATAAATAAATGGAGAGAACTCGATCTTTGGAGAGCAGAGGACTCGCTTTGGGCATAGAGAAAAACAACCAGAAGGCTCTCCAGGACCAGTTGTCCCGGACAAGGGAACTTGATTCACCTTGGGGTTTGATTGTTTATAAATTCGTCTTCTGAAATGGATATCTTGCTCTTGAGAATGTTTTCCCTTTGCTTTCAAAGGGCCATGTGGTTAGAAAAACAAGCCAGTGATTTACAGCTGCTTTCTTTGAGATTAGGTAAGGGCAGATCTGAATTGGATGCTCCGAAAATTGGAGTGTTGCAGATCACAAAGGCAGCAATGAACTGTCAGTGATTTTAGTCATCTGAACAGGTACTGGAAAGTCACTTTTCTGTCTGATACAGGTAATAGTTCACTGGGTTAGAAATCTCTCAAATAGCAACATTCTAACTTTGTCCTGTGCTTGCTTTGTAGTTGGAGACAAAGTTCCTGCTGATATAAGAATTACTTCCATCAAGTCTACAACTCTAAGGGTAGACCAGTCAATTCTCACAGGTATTTCTGTGACTTTTGTATAATTATGTGCATAATTGGAAGTGCCTTTGCACCGTTTATTCTGAATAATCCATTAGAAACAAGCCTGCAGCTGCTGAATTACTGTGTTACATTCAATGCAGCAAAGTTCTGATCTGGTAACTTTGAGTGGCTGAATGTGTTGCTTCATCCCTGGCTTTGTGTCCCTTTAGTGGGATGAACATTCTTGCTGAGACTTGTGATGGTTTTTTGGTTGTCCCTTCCCCCACCCCATCCCCAGCACAGACAAAAGTAATTTGTGGGAAACTAAAATATAAAAAAATTCAGAATTTCTCTTCTAGTTTACACAGTCTTCTAGGTTTGAACATCTTGTCACCACTCAAATATGAAAGTAAATCTTCCTAAATGTCTTCTGCACCAGTGCTCTGTTGTCTCTGCAATACTGGCAGCATTTAAGCTGCTCTTACTAAAGGCCCAGCACACTCCTCGAGCCTTATTTGCTGAAATTCTGTGCACACACATTCATGTGTTTTCTGGTACCAGCCCTCAAGTGCAGGCGCTATTTTTAGAGCCCCTTTTCAGATTTGTTGAAAACAAAACAAAGTAGAAGTACTTCTGAATATAGGAAAGAAGCTGGGAATCGACCAAGCGTGGTCCAACAGTTTGCTTTCAGCTGGAACAGGAAGATCTGTCAGCCCTGTTTTGGTAGCATAAATTAATGTTAACTAGCTCTGAATTTTAAAGCACTAAAGTGTTCATAGGAAAGCTGTTTTTCATCCTTGAAGCCCCAGAGTCTCTCAGTGCAGATCCTGAATAGCACAGAACTGATCAAGTTTACTGATGTTTAGCAGAAGAAAACGGAGGCACTCCGTGGTTGGAACTGAAATAAGTAGAAGAAATGACCCACCAGAAATCTATAAAAAAGGGAATGATTCCTTGCCTTTATTTAAATAACAGAAGTCTTATCTTAAAAAATTCTGTTTTCAGCCAAGTTGATGCTCCAGCCTCCTGACTAACAAAGTAGAACTGAAGTCTAAGATGCTGTTTAACAAAAACCTCTTAAAAGTGGGAACCTTTGGTTCTCTTGAGTTTGCACAAAGTAGTGTAACTCTGCCTGGAGCTGAGAGCACCACCTTGTGAATGCAGCAACAAACATCTGTTTCTGTAGAGAAGGAACCTTTCTATACCTGTGACATGTTCACAGAAACAGATACACAATTTTCATTACGAGTCAGCCATTCAGTTTTCTGGATCAACTGAAAAACTCCCTGTTTCACTGAAGCAATTAAATAAAATCGCTTGAGGAAAGAAGTTTAACACCTTAGAAATTTTAGGACTGAGGATTATAACTTTTTTGATTCCCTCAGGACTCAAGATACATGTACAGTCTCTTCTTGTTATTTTAGGTGAATCTGTGTCTGTTATTAAGCACACTGACCCTGTGCCTGATCCTCGTGCTGTGAACCAAGACAAGAAGAACATGCTCTTTTCTGTAAGTTTTGAAATTTTCAAATCAATTGTAAAATAATTCTGGACCTGATAAAAATGTGCAGAACTTTAAATCTTCCCCCAAAAGCTGTAGGACTTTTGTTGTATTCTCTATACACATCTCTGTATGTGTCTCCAGGTACTAAGTGAATTAAAAATTAGAATTAACTTTTAATAAAAGCTGTCCTCGGGGAAGATGCTGGATGAAACCTATATGAGGAAAATTATTTTTGTCCTTCACAGGGAAGTTCTGAAAGCTGGAGCACACACACTCTTTAAAAGTGCTTCTACATTAATTATCTAAAGTGATAGTTCTTAGGAGTGATAAGAATGCCCACACAAATGGTGGTATTGTGTGGCTAAAATTGAAAACTGTATAGGACTGAAACAGTTTGTTCCAGTTTGTTCAAAGGAAGGATTAAATACCTTTCAGGTAAGCAAAATAACTCTGATTGCTGGCAGAAAATTTAACTGTTCTTTCTCATGTATGTCTGTTCACACGGGGAGCCCCAGAGAACACATCTGTTACTCACAGTAAATAACATTAAATCTGGCAAAATACAGTCCTAATTAAAAAAAAAAAGAAGAAAGGAAAACCACACCTAAGATTGCAGCTGAAATCCACAGTGCTTACTCAGCAGCTGGGTTTGCCTGTGCTGCTCGTGAGAGATCGATACTGAATCGTTTCGAGCCTGTTCTGGAAGGAAAAATTCCACACTGGAATGTTCCTTACAGACACAGGGGCAGTGTCATCCTCTTCCTATTTTTCTGTCTCCAGGTTGACACACGGTCTGGACTTGTGTAAGGTGGTTTAGGGTATTTTTGTGGTGTTTTGTTTAAATTCAGAACAAACCCAAACACAAACTGTTTATATGTTGTCTGCAAGGTTTCTCTTCCCTTGTCTTTCTCTGCCTCAGGGTACAAACATCGCTGCTGGGAAGGCCATGGGAGTGGTTATTGCGACAGGAGTGAACACCGAAATTGGGAAAATCCGTGATGAGATGGTGGCTACTGAGCAGGAGAGAACCCCCCTGCAGCAGAAGCTGGATGAGTTTGGGGAGCAGCTGTCCAAAGTCATCTCCCTCATCTGCATCGCTGTGTGGATAATAAACATCGGTCACTTCAACGACCCCGTGCACGGCGGCTCCTGGATCCGAGGGGCCATCTACTACTTCAAAATCGCCGTCGCTCTTGCCGTGGCTGCTATTCCTGAGGGTCTCCCTGCTGTCATCACCACCTGCCTGGCCCTGGGAACTCGCAGGATGGCCAAGAAGAATGCCATTGTCAGGAGTCTGCCCTCTGTGGAAACCTTGGGCTGCACCTCCGTCATTTGTTCTGACAAGACTGGTACTCTGACCACGAACCAGATGTCAGTGTGCAGGGTATGTTCTTCCAGTTCTGCTCTTCTCCTCAGCCACTCTGTTTGAATAGTCAGCATTGCTGGAATTCTTCTGATCCTGAGTCTTTTGGTTCTCATCTCATCAAAATCCTGCTTTATTTTCCTAAGATAAGCTTCCACTTTTAATTCAGTTTTCCACTGTGCAGTCTTGAAGACTTTTATCTCTTCCCTTATTTAGTCATGGCCAGAAATAGCTCTGGATGGAAGAGAAAGTTGTCTGCAAGCAGCTTTCCATTGACTGTTCTGTGAGCCTTCCATGTTATTGGTGATTTTTTGGTGGGATTTGTGCCCTGTTTCAGAAAGTGACACTGTGGAACAGGATGTGTGTAAGTGTTAAACACTTACCTATTTAATTGAGAAAGATAACCACGGGTGGAGAAACTTAGTATGAGAAAAGTAGATTTACTGCAGTAGCTTTGATAGTCAAAGGTGTTTTCACTGCTGAGTGGCTCCACCTTTATTTGGTTATCTTATCTCCAGTAGCTCTTACTGCTCTGATGGAGATCACTGTGGTGTGCTCAGTGTGCAGCATTGTCGGTGCAGTTGGCCCTGCCAGCATTGCCAGGGTCATCTTCAGTGTTTGGTGTATTTTTAGGGGAGAGCAGGAGTTCTTTGCCCCTCCTCCTTTCCCCCAGTGTTCTTATAGTGTTGGTTATTTTGGGGCTTTTACAGCTAGTCCCTTCTCATAATGCCTGTTCAGTTGCCAGTTGGTGCTTCTGTGCAGGGATTTTATGGAGAAAACACCGAGTTCTTGTGTCTGGTGACTGTAGAAGTTCAGTGGCTCAGCAGCTCCGACACCAAATGTTCAGAGTCTCCTTACATCGGGTTAGAATTCCAAATGTGTGAGTGGTGAGCACTGCACACCAGTGGCCAAAGTTTGTAAGCCCTAGGCACTTTATTCCCATGTGATTGATGGCTTTTTCTTCCTAATTGGTGGGTGACTTGTTCTACTTCCTTAAGTATTGTAGTATTTATACCTAAGAGACACAAAGCAGCTGCTCATCAGTATTCCAGAGGAGGTTACTTGCAGTAGAGTTGCATAACTGCCCTAGTCTTTGCAGGGATTTTTTCATCATGCAGATGCCAAAAGCAGGAGGCTTCCTGGTTAACTCATCATTTAAGTTGTGTTTACTTAAAAGCTCAAAATGCTCTACTCCTTATTTAGAGGTAAATGCTTTAGATCCTGTGTAGTACAACTTTCCTTGGTTCCTTGTTAACCTCTGGCAGCTGCAAAATGACATGAACTGCAAGATTCTGGTAGCAAAACTCTAATCCTTGAACAATTTTATTTTATTAGGCTGTATTTTGTGAGGATGCTCATCTAAAACATGGGGCAGCACAAGGAGGGCAGGGGGAGACATTGCTAAAATGTGATGTGACAAAACTAAAGGATGAGAAGTTCCATTAAGATACACCCTCATTTAGTGAGAAATTATCTTTTCCACTACCACTCCAGCAAGCCAGGAAGAGGGAGACATCTTCAGGCACTGTAGTTTTCATCTGTACCTTCTGAGATGTGGCTCTGCCTGCAGCTCTCCCAGAAGGGAAATAGAGGGAAGAGTGAGGTGCAGGTCTCTCAGGGGTACAAGTGCATCCTTCAGGTTGGTGTCTGAGCTTGAAAATGTCATTTCACCGGTGCTAGGAGAGCACTGGGGCTCGCTGAATGGTTTAAACTACCAGTGCACCATGTGGTAAAGTGCCCTGTAACTAGAAAATCAGGACAGGAAACACTTTCACTTCAGCCTGGTGTTAGGGCACATTAGCCATAGTCTGGCTCTTGTCAAAATCCTCACCTCTTAGATCTCCCAGCTTCTCCTATTTGTAGATGCTTTTATTTTGACTTTGGCAGGAATTATCAGTTTCCAAGCTGCCCTGTGCTGCTTTTGACTGGAACTGCTGTTTCAAAGCAGAGAAATAATTCTTGATTCACGTTCCATGAGAATAAAACCACAGGCCTGAAGCTCAGGAAGAGCTTGGGTATAGTCAGGATTGTCAAGGATTGTGAGGATTCTCCACAGCTGAAGTGAAGTGCACCTAAGTTTGTGTTTTTCAGCTCTGCTGTCCCTGTGTCTCAAGTTTTGAAAGCAGAAGGGCTGTTTCCTGTACTTTGTGCTTCAGAATATGGAGCTGTTCAAACATGGGGGGATCGAAGTGCAGAGTATCAGATTTTGTCTGCTTTGTTTATTCAACCTAAACTTGCCTCTTGGACCTCCTTGCTCTAGGCCTGTTAAAATCTCTTGCATTAATTATTGTTCAAAGATAGTAACAATTCTAACCCTCTAATTTCAGATGTTTATCCTGGACAGAGTGGAAGGAGACAGCTGCTCCCTGAATGAATTTACTGTCACTGGTTCAACATATGCTCCCATGGGAGAAGTGTAAGTGTTCTGTGGAAGTTAAATATTTGTCTGTTTATGCATTAACTATTACTTTAGTCCCGAAAAGTGATGCATATGATACTCAGTAGTGATTGTTAATAAATGAAAGGTCAGCCAGTGAATGCACACTGAAGGGCTGGGAGAAAAGTAATTAACAGGAAAACAAAGTTAAATTCTAGAGTAAACCTTCATAAAACTTGCCTAATACAACCTCCAATATTGCAGTGGCCCTTTGATAATCTAAACATGAATTAGGGGTAGAGAGGATTTATTGTACTGAAATCTTACTGGGCTGAGATTGTCTATCCCTGTGCTTCAAAATGAGCTTTACTTTTTTATTAAAAAAATGGATAAATCTGAAGAGGTGAGGCTTTGCTAATCATCATAATTAGAAACTCAGTGTTTCTAATTGGAGAAAGGTGGAAGTTGTTTTTTCTAAAGTATCTTCTGAATGCATTGGAGTTAATTCTTAAATTTACTGTAAATTCCTC
This sequence comes from Pyrocephalus nanus, assembly GCA_038380795.1. NCBI lineage: Eukaryota > Metazoa > Chordata > Aves > Passeriformes > Tyrannidae > Pyrocephalus > Pyrocephalus nanus. The sequence continues at coordinate 9,483,993 of CM076278.1, forward strand.
AGTAGTTTATTGGTGCATCTCTACTTGACAAGATGTGTGTGTTTGTCTCAGCCTTTGGTATTTGAGCTGGTGCTAAACCCAGTCCCTTAGGAAAGGAATGAGGTTTGGTTTACTTTATCAGTTGCGAGTCTCTGCTAGTGAGGTAGATGGTTCATCCTGACAACTTCAGGAATTTTTAGGGCTCTGCTTCTCAACTGGGTTGTCACAGCTCCTTTCCCTTGGTCAGTCTTTGATGTGTTTTGCATCTTATCACTTCAGGTTTTACTTTCAGAAGAGAATTTCGCTTGAGTTCTTGTAAACATCTCAGCCTTGTGCAGTTTCACTGTTTGCCTCCTGCCATCTCACCCATCTCAGTAGTGATTATCTGTTTAATTTCCATGGCACTTAAGAGCCTGATGTTCTCTGCAGCTGGGACTCTTTAATTCCCCAATTCTCTTTTTTGTTTCAAAGCTAATAGCTGTCAAAAGCTTGTGCTTTCATTTCAGGCAAGGTGACACTCCAGACCTTGCAGACACTGTTGAGCTCTAGCTGGTCTCACAAGAGCTCTAAATAAACAAAATAATAAAATATAGTGTGATGGCAGATGTTGAGTATAATGAGACAGACATCAATATATGTTAATGTTCTGGTTTTACTTGCTGGAGGTGGGGAGATGTGAAGAAGTGTGTTAAACACGCTGCATTCACCTACACAAAGGGTTCTGTGAGAGGGAAATTGCCTCAGAGAGGCTGTCAGAGGAGAAACAGCTGAACTCTCAAACCTTTAGGGCTTATTTCTTTCTGCCTTTATGGACAGCTTTTAAATCGGGGGCTTTGCAGGGATTTTAAGGGACTGACTTCACCTTGGATTACAAACTGTCTCCAGAAATGACGTTTGGGGAGTTAAGAGGCACTTGTTCCACTGCACTGCCCCAGAGCAGGACCTGCTCCAGATATGCACCATTTCTGACACGTGGTACTTTGTACTTCAGGCACTGCTGTTTTCCACAGCCTGTTCTCTCTCATAACCACTTGAGTGGTTTTTGCACTAAATCAGTAATTTTTCATTTACTCTTCAAATATTTGATATATATAATTCTCCTCTGAGGTGCATATAAAATAATGAATATATCTTAGAGAAAACTCCAAATTTCATGCTGATTTATTTCCCAGGGATGCTGGAGGTTGTCAGGCAGTTTGAAGTAGTTTTGCCATGTCTCAGCACGTGCTTACTGCAAACTGAGAGCACAGAATTTACAGTAATTAAGAACTGCAGCAAAAGCTGGCAGAGATTGCATTTGACCTTCAAATGGGTTCATCTTTAGCTAATTCAAAAGCCTGAAGCTGGAAGGAAAAAACCCCTCTTTTATCCAGAACTGATCCCAGCACCTCAGACTCTGCCTTTGCCATTCTTCTGAAACTGTTGATAAGGAACAACTTGTTGATAAAATCCCCACCCTGGTATAACAAGTGATGGATGTTCCAGTATGTTCTTCGAGTTCAGAACAGGTGAAAACAGGAATTTTTAGCTGGGATAGGCGAGGTGACAACCCAGGAGCTGCTGAGAAGGTTGAAGAGTTGACACTTCAAAGCCACTGCTCATGGCTGTTGAATTCTATACAAAATGAAATGCTGAACCCAAATTTGTTTTCTTAAGATCCGTTTTGTTCACGTGCTTTGTTACACAACACTGGAATTTGTTTGCAGCACCACAAGTGAACAAAAGGTTACATAATGGGACATGTCATAGTCTGTGTTGTGGATTCTTATGGAGTAATGATCCACATCTTTCCACCATCAGGCCTTTTATTTCCCTTCCAGAGAGCTTTAATAAAAGATGTTATATATTTAGTTCTGTCGTGCTGGCTTTGGTAGGGGGAAAATAACAGTATTGAACACTGGCTTAGTTTTCTTTTATTCTTACTGTAGAAGTATGGTAGTGCTCCAGAAAAGGAATTAATTTATTAACTGGTTCCAAATGAGAGAGCAAAGCAGTTATTTCTTATTTGTACCTTCCCTCTCTTAAGACCTGAGGTATTGATCTCTGAGTGTGTCTTACTGCTAGGAAGGTGTTTCTGTTCTAGTGGAATTTGTGTTGTGAGGTGACTTGGCTTTTCACTGGTTTGGGAGGTTCACATACAGTACAGATTGATTTTTAAGAAATTAAAAGAGGTAAGATCTGCTTTTTAGACCTGCTCAGTGCATGCACTGCAGTAAATCTGCAGAATATGCAGTAGGAAGACAGTTAAACTCCTGAGGTATCCAACAATATCCCTCTCCTTCCTGGAACTCCCCTCCAAGCCCTGCACACACTCTGATCCTGCTTTCCTTTGCCTCCTCCCTGAGCTCTTTCCCACATTGCTGTGTGACTGTCACTGGAGGAAAAGGTGAGATGTTCATGCTAAATAATTAACTTGATTCTCCCCCTTTTCTCCCTCTGGAAAGGCACAAAGATGACAAACTCATTAAATGCAGTCAGTATGATGGACTTGTGGAACTTGCAACGATCTGTGCACTCTGCAATGATTCCTCTTTGGATTACAATGAGGTAAGAACATACCCTGGAACACAGGAGAGCAAGAACAGGGATAAATGGTTTGTTCTCATCTGTGTAGTGCTTTTCCATGGTAAATCCCCTTCTAATCAAGGGGGGGAGAGTATTTAGGTCCTCTGAAGTATTAATTCTGAGAACTACTTGTTTGTTGAATACTGAGAAAAGTAAACGCAGCAGCAAGTGTAATCTGTAATTTGGAGATCTCCTGCTGCTTTCTCGCCTTGCCTCTCTGCCTTAGGGTTGCTACATCTCATAATGGCTTAAATGCTTGATGAAAAGTACTGACATCTTTCTCTGCTGCTCTTGAGAGCAAAGGCTTCAAATTCCTACAAATCATCCTCTTTAGAGCTGCTCTTTAAAAATAGTTCTGCTTGTTTCATAAGCCACAGTAAATCTCGTTAAGCCTTTTTATTTTTTTTTTTTTTCCATTGTGAAACTTGAACTTCTGTCTCTGGTGGGCTCCAGGTGAGGTTTAAACTCCTGTGTTTTTGTTTGCTTTGTGTTGACTGAAGGCTAAGGGAGTTTATGAGAAGGTTGGTGAAGCCACAGAAACAGCACTTACCTGCCTGGTGGAGAAGATGAATGTGTTTGACACAGACCTGAAAGGACTTTCCAGAATCGAACGTGCCAACGCGTGTAACTCGGTGAGCGCTCCACGATGGTTTTGGGACAGAGATCTGTAGTGTGTATTATCTGCATGCATTTTCATGCTGTTGCCTTTTTTTTTTTTTTTTTTTTTAAGGTGATAAAACAACTCATGAAGAAGGAATTCACTCTGGAATTCTCAAGAGACAGAAAGTCCATGTCTGTCTACTGCACGCCCAACAAACCGAGCCGCACGTCCATGAGCAAGATGTTTGTGAAGGTCAGTTCCTCACCTGAGCAGCTGGAGCTGTGGGATGGCTGCAAAGCAGCACAACACTTAAAAATTATGGTGCAACAAACTGCAGCTTGAAGATGGAGGAAGGACTCTGTAATTTAAGCAAGCAAGGGTTTTGTTAAGCTAAATCACTTTTTTTTATGCCTCTGCAGGGTGCTCCTGAAGGTGTGATTGACAGGTGTACACATGTCCGTGTTGGAAATGCTAAAATACCATTAACCCCTGGAATTAAGCAGAAGATCATGTCTGTCATTAGGGAATGGGGGACTGGTAGAGATACACTGCGTTGTTTGGCTCTGGCGACCCACGACAATCCCCCCAAAAAAGAGGAGATGAATCTGGAGGACTCCTCAAATTTCATTAACTATGAGGTAAGATTGGTGGCACTTCTCCCAAACTGGAAAATGGAACTCCTTATGTCTGATTGTTCCTTGAGGAAGTTACATCTGAGAACTTTCTGGCTATTTTTGATGTCAGACACAATAGTTACGTGTGTGGAGGGAACGTTTAGTGTAAGAAGGGACTTTGTGTTTTAGAAGAAACTGTTGATGGCTGGTAGAAGTTAAAAACCCAGCTGCAAATTGAAATATTTCACTTAGGTCCTCAGGATCATAACTCCTTCAACTGCTCTCAGAGACTGACTCTGAAAAATATTCCCAAAACCGCACTGTGGTTTCAGCCTTGGTGGTTTTCAGTTTGGCATTGCCCAACTGCAAGAGCTCTCTGGGGATTTTGTGCTGGAACATACCTGCCATTGTATGCAGTGTGCTGTCAGCTGCAGGGGCTCAGTCCATGATTATCATCTTTGCTGCTCTGTAATTTTCCAGTGAAATCTGTATCTGGTATTTGGAGGGAGGGAAATAACAGTTGCATGAGAGCTTTTGGCTTGTGCTCTGTGCTCCTGGCACTGATAACCAAAATGAAAGACTCGATGCTTGCAGGTTGAATTTGCAAAGCTGGCAACTAGAGCATGTTTTAGCCAAGAAAATTAGTGCACTCGAAGCAAAACCTGTTTCAAAAGGTAGGACAAGGAGTAAAACAGATGTCACTACACTGAGAGAGATGTAACGTGCAAGCAAAAGGTTTTCACTGCTGTCAGATGGGGAATCCACAGGATCTTGCCCTGACACTTGCTGTGTCTCGTTCCAGACCAACTTGACCTTTGTGGGCTGTGTGGGAATGTTGGATCCCCCGAGGATTGAAGTAGCTTCATCCATCAAGCTGTGCAGACAGGCTGGCATCAGGGTCATCATGATCACCGGGGACAACAAGGGCACGGCCGTGGCCATTTGCCGCCGCATCGGCATCTTCGTGGAGGACGAGGACGTTTCCACCAAGGCCTTCACGGGCCGGGAGTTCGATGAGCTCTCCCTCGCTGCCCAGAGGGACGCCTGTCACCACGCCCGCTGCTTTGCTCGGGTGGAGCCTTCCCACAAATCCAAGATCGTGGAGTTTCTCCAGTCTTTCGATGAGATCACAGCCATGGTAAGCGATGGAGCCGCTCCTCGGTTTGAAAGGCAAGCACGGTGTTTAAACCCTACTTAGGCCCTTTCAGACTAATGCCCCGTTCTGGAAAACACTTGTCTGCACGTTTCCTTGAATTCCAAAGCCTCAGGATAGTTCTGCACTTAGTGATGTTTAAGGATCCAAAACCACACCCAGTGCAGATTTCCTTTCTGGCCCTGTAGATAAACCCCCACTATATTTATTTAATTTTTTGTTTCAACTCTGAATTCTCGTTTTAGACTGGTGATGGTGTCAATGATGCCCCTGCACTGAAGAAGGCAGAAATTGGAATTGCTATGGGTTCTGGCACTGCAGTGGCTAAAACTGCCTCTGAAATGGTTTTAGCAGATGACAATTTCTCCACGATCGTCGCTGCTGTGGAAGAAGGACGTGCCATTTATAACAACATGAAACAGTTCATTCGGTACCTGATCTCCTCCAACGTTGGGGAGGTTGTTTGGTAAGTTTAAATCTCTTTTTTCTTTGAACTAGAGTAGTGATGGTGGAGTCTTCTGTTGTTTATTTACTTCAGTATTTCTCAGGAAAACCAGAGGAACAGGTTCTCCAGGTAATCCATCATTGTGGGCGTTGTACGTGGCCTGGTCTTCAGTGAAGAATTGTAGCCGGGCCCAGAAGCTGCACATTTTGTTGTTACACAGAATATTGTAGCTCAGTAGGTAATACTTTCCAATTATTTCTATGATTGGAATAATTCTCTGGAACAGGAAAAGAAAAACCTTAATCAAATATTACAAGATCTGGAGTTTCAGGTAACTTGAGTCACAGGCAGAGCTTAGATGTTTGTTTAACCTCAGGTTCCAGGAACGTGTCTTGTGTTCCTCTGTGAGGAGCAGTGGTGACCCAGCACCACAGGATGCATTTCTGGTAGCAGTGTGTCAATATTGATCTCCTCACAGCCCTCACTTCAAAGCAGACTTTCTCCCAGAGTGGAATAAAACACAGCAATTGTCTTGCCTTGTTTCTTGTCAGCTTTAAAGCTGTCCTTCGTACGGCTCTTGCTGCAGCCCCTGTTTCTGTTCTATTTATTCCCACAGCCTTGGAGCCATGAAAGCTACATGCTCATTAAACTTCTGCAGGGAGTAGCAGTGATCTAGGGAAATGCAGCTTAGTCATTCGAGCTAAAATGTCTTTTAGAAAGTGGCTTGCAAGCCTTTATCCATATGTGTGTGTATAAATATATTTACCTCTACAGACAAGTGGAGAAAAACAAGCCTAAAGCGAAACCTTCCATTTTTGAAGTTACCAAAAGAAGACAATGCTTCAAAGCTTACATGCTTTAGTGGTTAGAAGTGTTTGCTCTTGGACATGGTTTTAGTTTTCTGATTGTGAATACTCAGCTTGTGATCTGAAGTGGAGAGCTCTGTGTGAGAGAACAGAAGTGATGCTGCAGGCAGGCTTAGGCTTAAACCTTAAAGGACTGATTACATGAATAAGCTTGTAACTGGTGGGTTTCTTTATAGCATCTTCTTGACTGCTGCCCTGGGTTTTCCTGAAGCTCTGATCCCTGTCCAGCTGCTGTGGGTAAACCTTGTGACTGATGGTCTCCCTGCCACCGCTCTGGGCTTTAACCCTCCCGACCTGGACATCATGAACAAGCCCCCCCGCAACCCCAAAGAGCCCCTGATCAGTGGGTGGCTCTTCTTCCGTTACCTGGCTATTGGATGTGAGTACTAATGGCTTTTTTTTCCTTAAATAAACTCTAAGACAGGAATTACAACTCTTTTTTTTTTTCCCCAGTGCTGGAAGCCTTGAGGTAGAAGTTCAAGTGTGGCAAGTGAGGTCTTGTTTTGTGTACAGTTCACAGTGCTGAGAAAAGCACTTTCTTTTCTTCCAGGCTACGTTGGTGCTGCCACAGTGGGTGCTGCTGCTTGGTGGTTTATTGCTGCTGATGGTGGTCCAAGAGTTTCCTTTTACCAGCTGGTATTTGCTCAGTTTAATATCTTGGGGGGGAGAGGGGAGGTACCTACTGCTTTCATGCTTGAAATGACTGTAGAAAACTGGTAGATTGCAGGAATTCATATAACTGAACATTTTCAGACTTGTTAATGTAAAATTTGATCACGATTAATTAGTCTTAATAGTAAAGCTCAGGGGTGGGATACCTGAGCCTCTAACAATTTGAAGGTTTAATTGTCTTGTAAGTAAAAGCCTAAAGGGGATTTTTCAAAAGTGGGCAAAAGTTTATAAGCACTGGGTTTGAGAGTCACAGTAGAAACTTCTCTTTCTATGATACTCACTGCTTTTTTGCCTAATTGCCTATTTTACAATTTCCCAAGTTAACAAGCTGTGGAAGTGAGCTCACATTGTTCTGTTGCAGAGCCATTTTCTGCAGTGCAAAGAGGACAATCCGGATTTCTTCGGGGTGGACTGCGTGGTTTTCGAGTCCCCGTATCCGATGACAATGGCTCTGTCTGTGCTCGTCACCATAGAGATGTGCAATGCTCTCAACAGGTTCGTGTGTCTGGGCAGGAAGGCAGAGCCTCTGCTTAACTCATCCCAAATCCTGCTTTTTTTGTGCAATTTCATTCTTGGTGGACAGCTCAGCTAACAAAGAATGAGTCACGTTTCCTTTCTCAGCCCTGGTAGTGCAAACAAAATGACTCTGAGATAACATTTGAGATCTCTTATCATAAGGTATATTTTTAAGGCTGCCAATTCACTCTGGTATTTTACTAAGCACAAGCAACTGAAATATTTTCCATTATTTTTAATCTAAGCTTAATCAATCAGATTATCCCCTCCTATGTTGGTATAAAGTGATATCAAGGAGAACTAAAATAAGAATGCTGAAGATATGGAAAATAGTTTTTCCTGCCCTAAGGGAGTGTGGGTTTAGCCAATTAATATTAGATTATAAATGGAAACCACTAAATAGCACAATGTCAAGGGTATTTTTCTTCAAATAGCTTAGAGGTCAGTTAATTTAAAAACAAATAAACTTCAAATACAAGTGTACTGGGGTAGTCCTACATAGTAAGGTGCTGCTCTACATCCAGTGCTCTGGATCTCAGCCTCTTCTGCCTCAATGCAGGTGGAATCAAGAGCAGGATTAAAGAAGGTGCCAATACTTGACCCTCTGTCAGTCTCTCAGTGAACTTCAGAAGAACTGGGTGGACTGAGGTGGATTCTGTCTCATGCTGCCATGTCCATCCTTCCCTTGCCCTTCCCACAGAGAGGGTTTTGTGAAAAGAATGGACCAGATCAGGAATGAGCAGAACATACAAGAGCTTTCAGGATTCAATGTGACTGACTGCTTCTCTAAGCTGATTTTCAGGGTAGTTTAAAGTTGCTACATGCATATAAACCCTCTCCTGGGACCTTCCCTGCCTCCCTGACAGGGATCCCTGTGCCTTGCTGTGCTGTTTTGATGGTGTTGTGGTTCATGGAGCTTCCTGTTGGGGTTACCTACACACACATGTCCCATGTTCCTCTTGCAGCCTGTCAGAAAACCAGTCCCTGATGAGGATGCCCCCGTGGGAGAACATCTGGCTGGTGGGAGCCATTTGCTTGTCCATGTCCCTCCACTTCCTTATCCTTTATGTGGAACCACTGCCAGTAAGTGCCCGTGTCTCACACCCACCTTGGAGATAGAGCACAAACCCGTGTGGGGCTGGAGGGGGAGAAGGGATTCTCCTGGAATATTGTGGCAGCTTCGGTCACCACAATGTAAGAAAGATATTAAGGCATTAGGGAGTGTCCAGAGGAGGGCAGTGAAGATGGGGAAGGGCCTTGAGGGGCTGTATGAGGAGCAGCTGAGGGCACTTGGTGTGTTCAGCTGGAGAGGAGGAGACTGAGGGGAGAGCTCACTGCAGTTACAACTTCCTCGTGAGGGGAAGAGGAGGGGCAGGCTCTGAGCTCTGCTCTGTGGGGGCCAGGGACAGGACCTAGGGAATGGCTGGAGCTGTGTCAAGGCAGGTTCAGGTTGGATGTTACAAAAAGGTTCTTTCCCCAGAGGATGGCTGGGCACTGAACAGGCTCCCCAGGGCAGTGTCACAGCCCCAAGGCTGCCAGAGCTCCAGGAGGGTTTGGATGCTCCTCTGGGGCACAGGGAATGACTCCTGGGGATGGGCCTGTCAGGGCTGAGGGTTGGACTCGCTGATCCTTGTGGGTCCCTTCCAGCTGGGCACATCCTGGGGGTTCTGTAACACTCGGCTTTTCTTTCAGATTATCTTCCAGATCACGCCGTTGAACGTGACTCAGTGGCTGATGGTGTTGAAAATCTCCCTCCCTGTCATTCTGCTGGATGAAACACTTAAATATGTGGCCCGTAACTACCTGGAACCTGGTAAAGATAGTGTGAGGCCTGCCACCAAACCCTGTGCTCTGTCAGCATGCACCGAAGGAGTTTCCTGGCCGTTTGTGTTCATTACTATGCCCTTGGTTATCTGGCTTTACAGCACAGACACTAACTTTAGTGATATGTTCTGGTCTTGACTGACATGGTGACGAGTTTTACATTCAAAGGAGAAAAAAAAAGAAAAAAAAAAAAAAAAAAGAGTTTAACTTAATTTTTTTATTGTTTAGAGCAACTGTCTATTTCTGCTGAATTTTCACATGAACATATTTGCCGGTGATGGAGGTTTCATAATCTAGATTTTTGGTTGTTTTTTTTTTTTTTTTTGCTTTTTCTGACTTCAGTGGGGGCAATATATTCCTCTTTTATACACAGTTAAAGTGTCCATTGACATGTACAGAGAACTAACACTATTTTATGCAAATATTTTTTTGTAGATGAAAAGCATGTACAGTGTTCTGTTCAATAGTCTTATTCATCATGTAAAAAAAAGAAAAAAAAAAGAGAAGTAAATTTGTTTTGAGCCAGCGGACACTATCAGACTAAATTGGCAGCAGATTTTAGGGAATGAATGTGTGTTGTCTAAAACTAAAAAAGCATGTAACTGTTTGTCTTCTGCATGATCATCCAAACTTAATTTGTCATGAAGTCAGGTTTGATTCACGAGCAGAACTTTCTGCACTGGGTAGAGGGTCCTGCTCCCTCGGTCAGGATTCCTTCTCGGTTCCCCTCTTCCCTCACTCTTGGTTCTTGACTGGCCTTGTTTACACCAGTTTCTGTATGAGGTAACTAATCTTGCTCGTGCAGAAAATGCCATTCCAGGTGCAGCCTGCTGGGGTTCTTCCATACTCTCGACACACATAGGGTTGTTTGGGTTTTTTTTTTTTAAGATTATTTATTTTGTCTATTGTATTTTATTGTAACAAGACCTTATTTTGCCAGTGTTGCCCGTTTTGCAGGGACAGGGAGGGCTACTTCTGTCTCCTTTAAAGCCTTTTTAACAATCACAATCTCTATGAATTCAAAAGAGGGTTTAAGTTGGGGTTTAATACTTTATTTACACATCAGAGCCTTTCTTTTTCTTTCTCTCTCTTTTTTTTGTTTGTTTTTTTTTCCCCCCTTTAAGATCAACATTTGCAATGAGACCTGGAAAAATTACTTGCACTGCATAGGTAGAAATTAGATTTCCTACACTTAGGGCACTAATGCTCAGTTGTATCCATGGGGTTACTCTGCTGGCCTATTGTAAGCCTGACTTGAAGTAACAAGCTCGTGTGTGTTTTTTGTAAAATCTGTAAATAGCACATGACCAAATTGAACATATTGTATAGAACTATTTTTATTTTGATGTGGCACTAACCACCTTCATTATTACGGTAAATGTTAAAGCATGTTTTCAAATTCAGTCCTGTATCAACAATGTGTAAGTCATTAACAGTCCTAACTGTGGTGTTTTTCTCCAATGCCTTCCAACTTTCATCGACTAAAGTGAGTATTTCTCTTCCATTTCACCCTGCCAGTGGTGACTTGCTGTAAAATAGCATTATGATGTATACATGTTGAAGAATAAATAGTAATTTCCTTCATTCCCATGCTGTGTTTTGTCAAACTCTGCTGTGCTACATTATTATCACCACTTTAGACTCTTGTTTTGTGGTCTGAAGCTCAAATTACTGATTCCAAAGGCAAAGCACTTGCTTTTGGTTTAGTGTATTTTAGGGTCTTGTTTTATAGCACCCGGGAGCCTTTGTGCCCCAAGGTCTTTACAGCTTTTGGTCTTAAGTTACAGATTTGTCTAATTTTATCTCAAACTTAAGACCCTGACAGCTGTGAACGTGAATGTTTAGTGTCCAAAACTCTCTGGTACTCGTGGTCAGGTGCTGGTTTACTCCAAAGCTTTTCCCTGCTCTGGAACAGGGGCTCCCACTCTCCCCTCATCCCTGGTACCTGCAGCGCTGCTCCTGGCAAAAGCAGCTCATTATTTGTGCAGTGGCCACCTGAGAAGGCAAAAAAACCCCAGTCTCAGCTTAGCAGGGCAGTCTCTGAAACCTGTCCTGGAGTCATTGTCTGTAGAGCAGCAGGTGCTGTGTTATCTTGTGCTGGCTCAGTCTGAGGAACCAAATTCGGGCAGCTTTGAGATCCCTCCCTGGAGGGACAGGACAGTTGCAGGCTGTTCCTGTTGGTGCCAGCTGGAATCCAGCGAGCACACATCATTCTCTTGGTTTAAGCTCTCAAATATAGCCTGTCCCCTCAGAACACTCAGGCTCCATCAGAAATTCCACTGCATTGCGAGTGCTCTGTTTACAGAGACTTTGGCTTGTCTGGAGTCGATGCTGGAGTGGCTCAGAGGAGCTGACCTGATGATGTAGTAGGTGTGTTGCTGAACTGTGAGCATCTGAAATCCCCTTGAATGCCCTTTTTTAGCGTGGAAGAGCCAGACTAAGGTTTTGCATTCCACAAAACCACTGGCCTGCAGTGGCCATTTGCTGTATCAATAACAAATGAGCAGCGTGAGGCTTGACCCTGTTTCTTGAGATGGAAAAATAATAGTTCATGTGATTTCAGGATTCCTTGAGATCAGAATATATCCCAGTATGTTACTTGTTGGAAACAGATGCTAGCAAGTTAGTTCTATGTGCTCCCAGCATCATTGACAGACATTTTCCAGGGCAGGAATGCCACTGAATCCTTGAGCACTAGTTCTTGTTGAACCTCCAGAGCACCATATTGGTGGCCTTTTTAAAGCCACCATGAATGATCCTGCTTCTTGTACAATCTTGTTCCTGTCTCTTATGCCAAATGGTCCTACTATTCATCCCCTTTTTCCTTCTCTAAGAAGATGAAGAGGAAAATGACTGTTGATAGGTAGAATTCAGTCTTCAGTACCTGTCTGCGTTGAAAATGAATCTTGCTGCTTTTGTCCCGGATTTCCATAGACATCTGAGAGCTTTCTTATGTCTTGGAGGCACTTGGGATAGGGCCTTGTGTTCCTCCAGTTTGCCCTAAAAAGCTGGATGAGTGGTGGGTAAATGGAGAGGGATCCATCCCTACAGGCTCCTGAGCTTACAGAACAGTCAGCTTGTACAGGTGCTCCTACAGAGCCCAAGCAATCTTCATCTACACTGGTTTTCTTTTGTTTCTCCCAGTGTTGTCCAGATTTCCCTGCAGAAATGGAGCAATAGAGTTCCCCAGGCTCAGCAGGTGCAGGTCTCAGGTCTGGTGACAGCCGTGCTGTGCTTTAGGACTTGTGTTTTCCAGGTGTTGTAAATCCCAGCCTTGTCTGGCCTGGATTGGCCAAATGTTAAGACCCACCATGAGCTTCCTCCTGGGCAGCTCATCCTGCCCTGGAATCACAACCTTATGTTCCTGGAGGGAGTGCTGTGGGTCTGGGCTCCACCCTCTGGGAGCTGAGCAGGCACTGGGAATTGCAGTAGGAGAGGAAAAGGCAGCTCTTCTGATGGCTCTTCTGTTCCAGAAAGGACAGAACTGCAGTGTAAAGTTTGGAATCACTGCAGGAAATGTGTTAACTCAAATGTTTACCTTAGTTGTATAGATTCTGTCATCCTTCAGCCTCAGCCCTTTCATCTGGAGAAGCCAGGAAGGGAGGACCTTTCACAACAGGCTGACTTGCCAACATCTTGAAGTTGAAATTCTCATTTAATTTCTTTGGTCCCAAATATTTCCTCTCCAGCCTCCCCAGGTTGAAATGGGGTAACTGGGGGTAGCAATAGCTAACTCCCATTTTCCTGTTCCTATTTTCCTGTGTTCCTGAGAACACACAAACAGCAGCACTTCCTCAAGCAGAAATAGCTCCGAGTTCCCCAGGCTTGATCTCCCACTCCATTCCTAGAAAATAACTTCATATTTTTTTGTTTCTCTTTGCTCTCATCTCACCAAGCTTTGTCATCTCTGCTGTTTTCTGGATTCCTTGGTGCCCTCACACATCGCTGCTTATTTTCTAGTGTGAGAGGGATGTGTAAGACCAGGATCAATCGTGTGATTGATGCTGCCTTATGCTGGGAACACCAGGAAGGATATTGGCTTGTGCTGGGAACCCAGTGGGGTTTGGAATGAGAGCAGCTCCTCCTGAATCCAGGGTTCTGTAGCAAGGAGGATGCTCAGGCAGCTGCAGCCCAACATTGGATATTTAGACAGGAGCTTTTGTCTTTGCAGTGCCTTGGGCTCCCTCTGCTTTGATGTAATGAATGATCCAAAGTGCTGTCCATGAGCTGCACACCGAGCTGCTCCTTCTTGCTGCCATCCAAGCAATAAAAATAGTTCATACTTGGTTTCCCAAAACGTTGCTGCAAATAAATGAGGATGAAAGAGGCTGCAGAAAAACATACCCCAGTCTGTCCAAGTGCCCCAGGGCTCGTGTTTGCAGGGAGGCTGGCTGGGAGGTTAATGGTACGAAAATGAGATTTTAATCTGCTTATAGAATGCAGTACAGCAGTTCTGTTCAGAGAACACAGCTCCTGCCCACAGTTCCTGGTAAACAGCCTAAAGAGGGTTCAATTTGCTGAGATGAAGGGAGGTAAAACCGATACAGAGTCGTCTGTCTCTTGCACCTGTCTTGTTTTACTTTTTTGCACTTCTAACCATTAACTGTTTCCCTAATCTCTGCTAATTACATCCTTAATTGCATTAATATGCATTTTCAAATCTTAGCAGGAGAGCCCAAATTTTACAGTGTTGAAGCAGTGTTTGGAAGAGCTTCCCTGGAGCTGTAGGGCCCCAGAGCACCCCAGGCTCTCCCAGACACAGGGCTGACCTCACTCTGTGGTGTGGGGGCGAAGGACAGCGGGAGCTGCAGGGCCTTGTACTCTCCCCTCGGCCTACACGTTAATCTGTGTAGTGTGATGACTTCTTCAAAGCTTTCCTACTGCTTCCCAGAACAAGCTGCCTGGAAAAGGGACATTGTTAGGTCACTTTTGGGACCAAACTTGGAATAATGCCTCGATTAGAAAAACACCCTTAAAATCTTGAGCTCCACCTGTGTAGGGTGAAACTTGAAAGTGAAAATTCCAGCTCAGCGAGACTTGTCTGGTGCCACTGATCAGGCAGAGAAAGGCCAAAGTTAATCAAATGTCTTAATTATTTTTGACTGCATTCCTTGGTAGGAAGTGCTGGCTCTGCTGGTGACCAAGGGAGCTCTGCTCAGAGGAGCTGAGCTTCAATCCAGAGGGTCTGGGCTTTAAGGACAAAGTAACCTGAGAGTGTCCCTTCAACGACAGAGCAGCCAGTTACCAAACTTAACATTCTTTTCTTCTGTCACTGTTGATCTTAGTCTTGCTTGTATAATGATAACTGAGCATTCATCCTTTCATTAACTGATGCCTTTTCTTTCTTTCCTTTTCAGCAATACTGGAGTAATCGCTTCCTAAACAATTTTGCAGAAATGTAAGGTTGTTTTGTTGCGTGCATGTGTTTTTAGCAACACATCTCCCAAAACTTCTGCATGTATCGTGTAAAGATTCTTTGCTTTCCCTAAAAAACAAAAACCTCATTGTGTTCTCTGTGGAAGAAATGTGTGGTACCATTAGGACTCCATGATACAGATGTACAAACGTGCAATATAGATTTTCTCGAGGCGGAACTCTCTCCAGAGAAGGTTGGTTTCTGTGCTGCATGGAGAAGAGTTGGGTTTTCCTTGAACCAGAATCACGGAGCTGTCAGCCAATCTCCCATTATTTCCTGTATGTAAAATGTCGGTTTATATACAATGTACAATATCAGATAATGCATGCCTTGGGTTTGTAGATGGATCTCTGTATTGTATCATCCAAACATCCGACTCCAACAGCTTCTGTACAATGCTCTCCTATTTATAAATCCATGGAAACGATTACAGATGAATGTTAAACCGTTAAGCCTCCACTTCATAACTTTGGATTTTTTTTTTATCATCTGTGCAAATCAACCTCTTTTGCACTGTAATGTAACTTATTTAAATCTAAGGCAGTAAGGCAGATGTTGGTGCAATACAAAATATCGTGATGCATTTATCTAAAAAAGCAACGACGACGTAGCCAGTTCCCACAGCTGCATGTGTGACCTTTAGAAGTTGTAAATAAGATCAATTGTCTATTGACATGCTGACAGTAAAAGGAGCATCACACCTTAGTTTCATTTGTATCAGGTAAATAAATTTATTCTCCAATACGTACTCGGCGTGGTATTTGATGCACTTTGTTTCCTGCAGGTCCGTGCTCTTATTTTAAATGCCAGGATGCCACTTTTTAGCACCACCACAATCTTCCCTCCTAGAACTATGCAGATGCAGCTGCTCCTCGGCAGTATTGACCTCCTCGCTGGTGTGATTTCCTCTGTCCAGGGGCTTGTGTGTGTGTTTAAGGGACACTGTCAAGTACTTTGATCACTCAGTTTTTTTAAAATGCTCCATTGTTTGTAAAATCCCTCTGAGAAACGTAAAATAAACAATTCTTTCCCAACTACATCTTTTATTTTATTTTATTTTTTCGGTCCTTTTTTTGCCCCCCTCAACCTGAAGTAGCTCCTGCTCCAAACCACACCACGAGCATCCTGCTGGGAGTGCTTGGCACTTTGGGCTCACTCCCTTCCCCACACCAGGGGAGCTCACAGTGCAAGAGTTAAGCAAGGCTAAAGCACCTCAAGGGGAAAAGCTGGCTTTTCCAAGTGTCCAAGGTTTTGTTTGGAATAAGAGGCAACTTGAGGAATGTGTTTTAAATGAGGTGTAATGCCCCTCAGCCCCCGAGAGCAGCACCGTGCTGGCAAACGGCCTCATCCCAATGAGGTGACACGTCTGAGACCCTTCAAACGCCACAGTGAGAGGTTTAAAAATACAGAGGTGGAATTCCATCGTCCAGCAGAACTCTGGGATGGTGGAGGGTGTGTTAAGACATCGGGCTGAGCTGCTGTGGCTGCTTCCTACTATGGTAGTGTTGTGTGGGCAGGCTGAGCTCTGCTCTCAGCCCCGGGCTGGGGCTGTCAGTGCCTGGTTCCACACTCCTTACCTCCCGCTGTGGCTCCATTTGGAGCCTCAGCACACACCCAGAGCTCTGCCAGCACAGCCCTCCCCTCTGGGGCATCACAGGGCTCCCCTCTGCACTTCCCAGGGACACCTGGGCTGAGGGATCACATCGAACTGCCCCAGTGGCACCTCTTGTCACAGCCTCAGCCTGGTGTAATTCAGGAGGCAGCCAAAGGGACAAGGAGGCTCCCTCGCAGCTGAAGCGTCGCTCAGATCTCGCCATCACATGAACCAACGTGTTCCTGCCTGGCCCATCTCCTGCCCCTTTTCTCAGCCCGTGGAAATTCTTGTCCCCAGCACGAGGGTAAAGCTCAGACAGCGCCTCTCTGAGCAAACTGACACCAACTCACACCTGATCTTTAAATGTTTCCTTAAATGATGATGTGCAAGCTGAAGGCAGAGCGAGTCCCCCAAGTGACCCTGAGGCAGCACTCTGGAGTTACAGCCATGTGAGCAGAACGTGATGCTCAGTGGGTTGCCAAGGTACTCAGTGCAAGAGTGTGTGGTAAGAGATGCTGAAATCAACAGCTTCATCTTCCCCCTCCTCCTCCTCCTCCTCCTCTCCCTGCAACCCCCGGCTCTAAAGCATCACATGGATGAGCCACTGACAGCAGAGAAAGGAAGCAGCTCCCCATAGATCACTTATGAGGCATTATGGGCACATTACATCAAACTCTAAATACAGAGGGGCAGGAAATAACCCCATTTTTACCTCGAGGTGAATTTGTGTGTGATTAGAGCCCACATCCACCCCCAGCAGGGTGGGCGAGAAACGAGAGAAGCCTCGGGGAGAGGAGGTGGTGAATTTTCTTCCCTGCTGAGCTAGGAAAAAGCCACAGGAAAATCCTGGGACTGTAAAAAACAGACCAGCAACCCCCCTCTGCTCAGTCTGCAGAGCTCTGAGCACCTGAAGAGGTCTTCTGAAATATTACATCCCAACAGTTCACCCACGTGGAAGTGCAGGGAAGGCTGCAGGCATCAATTTAGCAGCGTCCAGGGATGTACCTGATCAGGGTTAGGCCCTGCCCTTTCATTGGAGACAGTGGGAACTGAACCTGTAAGGATAATTCCCTTAGAACTGAGTCTAGGGGGGTGATGCCCTTCCTGCTCCTGGAGCGGCCAGCTGGGCAGACTCACTCTGAAAGACTAACAGCATCCAACCTTTCCCAAAACACAGCTGCTGATGCTCTGATCCCTAATCCTAATGGGATTAAGAGCTCCCTCACCAGCTGCATGGCAGTTTCAAGTCTCTGAAGTCTTCTCCAAGACGTTTCCAGCTGGGTAGAAGCCCTGCTGGCAGCATCCCATCAAGCCTCTCAGTTCCTCTTTTACCCCGTGGAAAGGCTCTGCCCACTGGGCTGGCACTGGGACTGGACTGGGGTTAGGACTGGGCCTTAAAGCTCCCCTCACCCCACAGCACCTTGGTGTCCTACCACAGAACCCAAGCTGTAAACCTCTCTGCATCTCTTTAGGGCCACATGATGGATGTTCTTCCTGCCACCCTGTGAAGCCTCTGAATTTACTGGAGGGATGGTAAATCCCAGCACAAAAGGAGATCAAACCCACCTGTTTCCTCATCCCCCTTGACAGGCAAGAGCAGCAGCAGCAGCAAAAGCAGAAACCAAAGCACAGCACAGGAAGGGTTAAATCCCTCTCCCAGAACCTCAAATATTTCCAGTGAGCTGGGTGGAGGGTTCTTAAAACTTCTCAGAGCCCAATATTCCCACCAGGGGAGCAAACACTTGACCTCCAGCTTTATCAAATTGGCTGAGTTTCAGTGTGACATTATCCTCTGCAGAACCCACACCCAGAGGTCAGCGGGAGCCACCTCCTGCTTCCTCACCTATCAAAAGCTCTCCTGGGGAGCTGAGGAAAGGTGACAGCCTGTCCCCACCCCCTGTCCCTCCTCTTGGCACAGCCAGAATCCAGGAGCTGCCCTGGCCAGAGAGAATTTGGGCTAATACAGGAATTACTGCTTTTTTCAGAGTAATGCCAAACTTTGCCCGTGTTCGTCACACAGACACCAACATTCCAGACTGAGTCAATCCAGACAAATCTTTCATCTCACTTTCACTATGGACTTCAGCAAGGCAAGCAGAAACTGAGGTTACATCACCTTCCCACTCCTACACTGTCCCCTCTGCACCCATCAAGCAGCTCCTCTCAGTCCCAGATCCCAGCTTTACTGGCTTCCCAACACACACTCATCCCAGGAACCACATGGCCAGCAGCTTCCACAGAGCAGCCCATGGAAGTTGTGTAGCCACAGACTGCTCTTGCTGCCCTGCTGATGTCCTCACACATCACTTTCCTGGAAAACTATTCCGTATTCCAAGGGGATGAAGCCAAGTCAGCAGCTTCAACCCCTCACACCGTACTGCACATCAAGGAGTAACACAGCATAGCACACACTCGGTGCAAGGAAATAAAGCAGGAATAAAAAAATTGGAAGCATTTTTCGACAGTTAAATAGTTCAGGGAGAGAACTGGCATCGTAACAGCCTTTTCCAGCAAAGCAGACGCTGGAAAAGGCCCTTTTACGCTGCCAGATCAACCCAAGCTCTTGGATCAACTGCTAAAGTAAGGAGCTCATTTCTGCCAACCCCTGAACTCCCCCAGCCCGGGAGTCCAGCTGGGAGATGTTCCAAGATCTGGAAATCAGAATTAGAAATACTGCTGGAATTTCAGGTGTTATCAGCACATGGCAGGATGAAGTGTGAGTTAATGCATTATTTAGGCAATTTCCAGCCACATCCTGAATTTGTGCTCCTTTTGGGCTCTGCCAAACTCAGCCCTTTAGCCCTTACCCCAGTCAGTGTATGGTTTGAAGGAAGTTGGTCCCTTTCCATCACTTCTTCTCTATCCTATCACAAAAGAGGAAAGAATTAAAACTTAAATTATATTTGTGACTTAAATTCAATGATTCCAAGCAATCTTGGGCACTCTGTCCTTACCCAGCTCCAGACTGGCACCCCAGGCGTGCCAGCACTGCACAGTCAGAACTGGATGGCAACAGCTTTTTTACCTCACAAACTGTTTGTTTTTTTTTTCACTTCCACCCCTGATTTGACAAAGCCTGAACTTCAGTTTTTGGCTTTGTGATCTTTTCTTCCAAGGTGCACAGCACGTGACTGAGGAAGGGAATGAGGTCAGCTGCTCATTAAGGGCTAATTGTTCTATTCCCTGAACTAGAACTGCACTGGAGAGTACGAGATCTCTGCAAAACCAGAGATCACATTCTAAAATTAGAGTGCTAATGAAGGCTCACTAATAGGCAAGAACCCCTCTGGAATTCTGAAGTGAGTGCTAAATATATCTGTATCATCTCAAATGCACCTTGAAGTTCCTCAGTCCCTTACTGTACAACTCTTAGCAAAGATTACACACCAGCTACGTGAGCCCAACACATCAGATACTCACCCAGGTTTTATCTGCAGGGTCCGACATTTAATTTTCAGTCAGGAGCCAAGTTCTCAGAAAACCAAAGCAGCAAGGATCCAACTCTATTCTGAACAGCCATCTCGAGGTGTCCTAAGGTGTGCCTGGACTTGTTAAAGCTGCACCCAAACACACTCATCTTGACGTAGTTTTAGTTTCCTGCCTGTTTTAAGAGCAGAGATTACTAGATTTACCTAAGAATAAACCACAAACAACTCCATTTGCATCCACAGCAGAGGTCTGCAATACTAGAAAGCTGCAGATGAATCAGATGAATGTTGACTGAGAGGAGAAAACAAAGCTGCTTTTTTTTTTTAGATGCTTTGAATTTGCTTGTACATATATTATTTCTGCCACAAGACATGATGAGCTGAAATCTCTTCACTGCATCCCACAGGATTGGTCCAAGGGAAGAACAGGATCAGGCCTCTCATCCCCAAAAAGCCATCAACAAAACCTTTGCTCTCCCTGAAATTTGGTGGATTTGCTCCATGGAAGAGCTCATGCCCATCCACCCCCCAGGACAGCTTTGCTGTTCTTCCCAAATCACCTTCAACCAACCACAACTGAGCTTGATATTTTGGAAAGTTTGGAGCCCATGAAATTCCAGAGAGAACAGGCACCCAGCTGTTTTCTTTTTTCAGATGGATACACTATTAGACTCCTCCTTTGTTAGATGTGACATACCAAAACATTTCCAAAACAGCCCAGAATCTGCCTATTCTTTCTGTTTGCATTTTTGATGCAATATCACAGAGGGATGATATTTTACCCTGATCTGCCTTACAGGGAGAAGCTTCTTTTCCATCTCATGTATTTGGATCAAAGAGCCATTTTTCCTCCAACTGATACTCAAAACTATTTTTTTAGCCTTCTAAAAAAAGTCTGTGTGCTCCAGCATACCTGTAGCAACAGAATAAATACAAAAGGAATTAAATTGCTAATATAAAGATAAAAACCCCTCATGTTTTGGTAAAGACTAAGGCAATCAGAACAGCAAGAAAAATAAGTAATTCCTCCTCCCACACATCAAGCCCACAGAACTGCAACAGTTTCTAGATTACCCAAAGCAGCTCACCCTTGAAATGCTGAGGATTTGTACATGAAGTGACTTTGCTTCCAAAGGTGAGGGGAAAACACACGAATTCAAGTATTACCTGACAAAACCAGGAAGTACATAAACATGGCAAAACCAGGACAATATGGCTATTTGCATAATTTAACATTTCTGCAGCAATGCAAGGCAAGAGGGATGGACTCCTTTTATACCATTTTAAATGTCAGTGCTGTATACAGAATGTGAAGTGCTTTGAGTCACTGCTGTAAGAGCTTTTAGGAACATCCTGAAATAAAACTAAACTTCATTTTAAAATAAATGCTCATGTACAGACTTTTAAGTGATTACAGGGTTTAGTAAGGACTGAGAAAATTACTTTAATTCTCCACCATTGGCTCAACTCTGTACACAGAGAAATCAGTCAGTACAAAAAACATCCTGCAAGTCCAAGTTGCCTATTGTCCCAAACTTCTCCTGGACAGCACAGGTAATGCCCTGGAAAAAGACAAATTAATTCAACAAACACAGCAAGAGAAAAGTGCTGCTTTCAGTCACATCCAAGCAACCACCCCAGACTTCAACAGGAGCACGAGCCCAAACAGGAGCACAAAAAACAAGAGTAAGAGCCTTCCCAGCAAGGGGTACAAACCCCTGTATTTACAACTCCAAGCACACTTAGCCCTGGACAGAAATTCAGACATTGTTTTCATCCCAACAGGCTCATTACACGCCTCAGATTCTGATGGTTTCAGTTTTAGCAGGAATTTTTAAAAGTGAAAGTTGCAAATATAACTGTGGATGCAGTTAGTCCCTTAATAAATAAGAAGCATCAGGAATCTTCATGGTACTGAGATGTACAGGAGTATTAAATGGTTTCAGAGTCTATTAAAAAAAGAAAAAACAAACAAAAAAGGTCCTTTTATAATGCAAAAAAATCATAGTTTCTGTTCTTGTAAGGAGAATGGCCCTAGTGGTGTGTTCCAGTGCCAGAACAAGCAGCAGGTGAGACTTTTATTGCATCCCAAACCACTGTTCTTGATCTGCCCACTGAGCTGCTTCACTGTCACTGCCTTCCAAGTCCCCTTCTTCTCCACTTCCCTCCATGTCATCCACATCTTCTTCCTGGGTGGCATCTGTTGGGCTTTCCTCTTTTTCCATTTTCTGCAGTCCTTCCAGTGACTTCTGATCGTTGGGATCCAAACTGAAGGAAGGAAGAAAAAGAAAGCTTTGTCCTGAAACTTTTTCTCCCTTTATTTGTGGCCTTAGTGTAAAGAAGAGCAACAAACTCTCATCTTGCTGTCTGCACTTCCTGTTTAACTTCATCAAGCAGCTTATTTTAGTAGCTGATGCAACTTCCTCTAAGGGTGACTGTACCACTGAGTATTAAATCTCCATAAAAAACTAGTTTTGATCCCCAAGAATGCACTTATCTAAACATCCCACTCTTCCAGAAAACTTAGTCACCTCTTCCAATAATACTAATTATAAAGTGGCAGCAAAGCAGTAAAAATTTAAATGACTCTGACTAAATATATTATATGCAAGCAAAAACCAGCTGACCCATTTAAGCTGTACAAGTGTACAGTGGACATGATGTGCTGGATTTAAGGCACACTGGAGTCACTGGAATCAAAACATGGGAATATTTAGCATGGCAACATCCTAAAATAACATTTAGGTTATGTTAAGTTGAATCACACTATTTAAATTTACTGAACAGCTCATTTTTATATAGCACCTTCTGGTCTAAAGGAATGGATTTTAAGGTGCCTGCCTACTAATTAATAACTATAAATAATTTTGTGCCTTAAACCTTTTGTTAGTTAAGGAATCACAAGCCTAGTGACATGTTTAGTATTAATGCAGTCCCTACGTTGTGCATGTCTCAGATCAAAGCCTTAAGACCAACTAATTAATTAAGAGGATGTAATTTCTACGTTTTTGTTTGTTTTAAGGGAGAGCGATGCAAAGCCATCTCTGATTCTCATTTTAATCAATCAGTGGCTCAACTCTTTACTTAGTCAAGCTGATTTTTGGTTCCTAGAAATCTCCTGCAAGCTCAGGGGGTGCTTTACCTCAGGGCTATGCTGTACTGGTCCATCGCTTCCTGGTACTCATTGACAGCCACCAGGAAGTCTCCCAGGATCCGGTGCAGCACACAGTCACTCTGATTGGCCAGTGCATTCCTCAGCAAAGCAATCCCATCTTCATACTTCTGCTCTCTACCTGTTCACAGGCAAAACTGCAGTTTTAATTAATAGCTGACATAAATCTATGAAGTCAGAGTGTTCACAGAGCCATCACAACACCAGACTGTTTGTCCCTTCAGCGCTGTCAGCAAGGAGGGCAGCAGTGATCTAATTCTTGCAAGATTAACTCTAAACAATGGCTCTTTGTGGCAATACCTGCTACACTCACAATTACACCTGCTTTGAAGTCCAAACATTCTGTTTGCAAATGCTTTAAGTGCTGGTGTGATGCAGTATCGCTTGCTGGATGCAATGAATCCCTGTGATTTTCCCTTCAGGATAAAACTGACAAATCCCTGGGCTGTAACATCACTGCTACATCCTTCACATGGATGAGTGTGAAGAACCCCCTTCCACGTACAAGAGTTATCCCTAAACAACCCAACATGGGGGAAAAAAGGCACTTACTAAGAAGTTCTGCTTTCTTTACCACAGCTTTAATGTAATCAGGTCTTTGTGTTAGTGCTTTGTCCAGCAAGGTTTTTGCTTTCTCCTGGGTGACAGGGTCCTCCAGACAGACAGTTGCCAGCAGGGTGAGTGTCTGTGCATTTGCTCCCAGGGTTTTGTACACGTTGTTTGCCATCACCATGGCTTCACGGATGCTGTTGGATGCCAGGTAGCACTCGATGAGACCTGGTGACACCACGTGGAAACATTTCAGGTTCTGAGTCAGCTCTGCACTCACCTCCTCAGTTATTTGCCCAGCTGGCACTCCAGTAAAGAAATACAGCTGCAAGTGAGAAAGGGACTCTGTACATGTTAACATACCCATTCCACAGATAACTGATTTCACCACTTTTTATTTGTGAGCAGGGACTGAAAAAAACCCCAAACTCTAAAGTACCTCTAATCTAACATTTCTGTCCAATTCCAATACTGAGATATTAATACTTCACCTGGACTCTTCACAACTCACTGAAGCTGCTGAGATCAACAAGATTTAAATAATTAAATATTTAAATAAATAGAAGAAAGCAAAGCTCCCAGAAGAACTAACCATACAGTTCACGTCATGATCCAGAACACCCAAGTCTGTTTACATCCAGTTTAAACAAAACAAAACAATAAAAAAACAACAAGAAAACCCCTTGCTGAAAATCATTCTTACAAGCCCAAACATTCTCTAGTATCTCTCACAGACCTGGAAAATCCCCTGACTGTAACATCACTGTTACATGGATGAGTCTGGTATCCTTAGATCTTTAGATGTTCTGGAGAGATTCTAATCTCTAGATATTCCAGACATCCTCCAGTGTCTCTCAGATGAGCGCTCCTACAGGTGCTGGGGTAAGAACAGCTGATGTACTAGAAAGCCAAGAGGAGGACAGACCTCGGGGCTGCTCCCCTGCCCTCCCCATCAGCAGGACCCCAGCGCTGCCAGCCCCCAGCTCGGCACTGACCCTCGTAGCAGTCGAGCCGGCAGGGTGCCAGCCGGATGGCCTCCCGGAAGTGGATGATGGCCTCCTGCACCCGGCCCATGTTCCGCAGCGCCGCTCCTTTCAGGAGCAGGGCCTGGACGCTGTTGCTGTTCAGCTGGATGGCTTTGGCTCCCAGGTACAAGGCACGGGAGTAGCGTTTGCTGTAGAAACTGTGACACCTACAGAGAGACAAGAGGCAGTGTGAGTGTGAACTGACTGCGGTGCCTGAGAGCAGGAGGGGAGGGGAGAGGGGGGAGGGATGGAGGGAGAGGAGGAACGGAGGGAGAGGAGGAACGGAGGGAGAGGAGGAACGGAGGGAAAGGAGGAATGGAGGGAAAGGAGGAATGGAGGGAAAGGAGGAATGGAGGGAAAGGAGGAATGGAGGGAAAGGAGGAATGGAGGGAAAGGAGGAATGGAGGGAAAGGAGGAACGGAGGGAAAGGAGGAACGGAGGGAAAGGAGGAATGGAGGGAAAGGAGGAATGGAGGGAAAGGAGGAATGGAGGGAAAGGAGGGAAAGGAGAAACAGAGGGAAAGGAGAAACAGAGGGAAAGGAGGAACAGAGGGAAAGGAGGAACAGAGGGAAAGGAGGAAAATGAGGAACGAAGGGAAAGGAGGAACAGAGGGAAAGGAGGAACGGAAGGAAAGGTGGAACGGAAGGAAAGGAGGAATGCAAGGAAAGGAGGGAAAGGAGGGAGAGAAGAGAAAGGAGGAAAGAAGGGAAAAGGGGGAAAAAGGGGCAAAAGGAGAATAGGGGCAAAAGGAGAAAAGGAGAACAGGGGGGAAAGGAGAAAAGGGAGAAAAGGAGGAAAAGGAAGAAAAGGAAGAAAAAGGGGGAAAGGGGGAAAGGAATTAAAAGGGGAAAAGGGGGAAAGGAATTAAAAGGGGAAAAGGGGGAAAGGAATTAAAAGGGGAAAAAGGGGAAAAGGAGGAAAGGGAAAAAGGAAAAAAATACAAAACAGAAAAAAGGCAAAGAAAAAAGAAACAAAGGAAAAAAGCAAATTGAAAAAAAAAAAAAAAGGAAAAAAGGCAAAGAAAAAACCCAAGGGAAAAAAAACAAAGCAAAAATAGAAAAAGCAAATAAAATTTAAAAAATTGAGAAAAAAACAAAGAAAAAAGGAGAAGAAAAAAACCAAAGAGAAAAATGTAAAGAAAAAAAGTACAAGGAAAAAAACACCCCCCCAAAAAAAAAACCAAAACAAAAAAAAAAACAGAGGGAAAAAAAAAAAAGGAAAAATCCAAAGGAAAAAAACCCCAAAGAAACTACAAGTAACTGTTGCATTTTTTTTCATTTGAAGTTAAGATTGTATGCTCAGAAAAAAACACTCTTCAGGAGTTTAAAAACAAAGCTGTGAATACTGAACTGTCACAGCTCTTCAACATATCACTGCTACTGCACCAAAGTGGCAACTCCAATAGGTTTAAAGATGCAGAGAAGAACCAAAATAGCTATTTATAGGTAAGGTTAAGAAAGGAAAGGAACCAATTTACCCAGACACCACCCAGGGTTCCGCATGCTGGTCAGAAATATTGAAGAGGCGGCAGCCCAAGTTCTCCACGTCCTCCAGCCGACCTTCACGTGCCAATAAATAACCATACACATCCATCCCTACAGAGACATGGCTGAAAATCAACCCTCAGGAAATGGAAGGTTCATTCACAACAAGCAACAAACCCACCAGAAGCAAAGCCACAAACACCTACTTTAAACTGGGCAACTACCAGTAATGTTTCAAGACACGCAGGTTCTGAATGTCAGTTCTGAACTGGTAAAACAATATACAACACTCCACTGCACGTGGCTGCTACTCATCAGCTCAACCTTCCTTTAGGATTTGCTCACCTTTTATGAGGTAAGGATCCAGCATCTGTGCTTGTTCAAATTTTAGGATGGAGTTTTTGTTATCTCCAGCTCTGAAATACAGGTCTGCTAAGCTCCCCAGCAAGTCCACGTTATCCCTCAGCAAGGACTTCTTCTCCAAAGAGCTTCAAGAGAGACAAATGCCCATCATTTATAAATGTCCCTTTCGGTAGCATTATATATGATTAATGCATTTTTTCATGGCCTGGTGCTCTTTCCTCTCTTACCAAATGGTGTTTATTGCTCTTGTGTTATCTCCAGTATGCACAAAGGCGTATGCCTTGATCCACACAGAAAGCCAGTCCAAGTTGGGAATGCTCTGGATGATGTTGATGGTCATGGAGGCCACTTCTGCTCCCTTCACTGACAGCGAGAGCAAGCCTGTTCAGGACAGTACACACATCAATCTCAGCCACCAAAACCTGCTTTTGACACAAATTAATTGCCTGAGGACCAGAAGCTCCATCCCTTGACAAGCATAAACGTGCAGCTTGTTAAAATTTGCATAACATAGGCATTATATACCACATGCAAATGCAAGACAAAATTCAATGACAGTCCCAAGCATAATTCAATTTGTAGCACTGCAGACACCCACCCAGGATGGCATCCAGTGCCAGAGGGCACTGCCTCAGCACTTCTTTGTAGCTCGTCACAGAGGAGCGCTCCTGACCTGCCTTCTTGTAGAGATTGGCCAACATCATATTGATCTGCAAACAACAGAAATGTTGGGAGAGTCAGGCGTGAGAAAGGAGCAAGAATAACTAAGAAAGGTCAGGAGCCTGTCCTCAAGTCTGCCTGCCTTCTGTTCTGGGCAGAAGAGAATCACTCACTCTTCTGAGAACGCTGTAATGTACCACACAGTACACGATTCAGCTTCTGAATGAAGCCATGACTGATTAAAGAGCAGAAATTATCGGAGCTCTGCTCAACACCAGGAGCTGCTTTCTGCCACAACACTTTCATTTACTGGTGTGTGCAGCCAATAAGTTTGCTTTCCTCAATCTCTTCTTCTTTCTCTGTTCTGTAAATTGGCCTTTGAACAGGACACTCTGACACTGGCTGGAGTCTGAGCCATGTACACTTTTAGGGCAATTTAACATGAAACACAGTTGACTGACCTGATGTGTTAATCTTCTGAGCCCTCATGACCAACGGAGCCAGCGAGCAAAGACTCCACAGATTTGGCACTGCAGACCACAGTGGGATCTAAATATTTAACATTATCTAAACTGTGCTTTAAAAGGATTAAAAGATTTTAAAAGATGGAGCACCAGCAAACCCCTTACTTGCCAAAGTCTCCAGCCTTCCAAGGATCTTACAGCTATGCAATAAGTTAATAAAGATGCACAAAGCATTTACCTCCCTTCTCTTTTTTGAATTCTTTCTAACAGAGAGAATACAAAACTGGCCTGATTCTACAGAAGTTAGTTCAAATAAGCTAATTTAAAATTAGGAAATGTTACCACACAACAAAAGCAAATATTGAGACATAATAGCATTATACCTACAGGTTGTACTCTTTCTTGACCAGACACTGACCAAGAACCTGTGACAAAATCCTGCCAGAACTAACCTTTGGGGTCCTCTGTCTGGAAGGAATCCCATCAAGAATGGCAATGGCATCTTTATCTTGCTTCAGCATTGTGTAACATTCAGCCATTTTGTATTTCACTTCAATTTCTGATGGTAAACACTGAAACGAAAAAAAAGGAAGATTTAATACAACATTGGTTTAATCAGGTAAAAAAATTAATAAGGTTTCCTAATGAAATATTTATACTATGTTGAAAAAGATCTAGTGCAAGTAAGTCAACAATGCAACTTCCTGCTCGTTCATATTGTTCCTGTCTTCAAATGAAAAGCATGAGCCACACAGACAGAAAAATTTCATGTTCAAGACTATTTTAAGTCTTCCATTAGAAAATAAAACATTTGATCTTTTAAATTAATTAGCCCTAAGTGTCAGGTTTATTTGACAAGGTAAATCCACCATCTGAGGTATTTAAAGGACACGTAAAGGTGATGCTCAGGGACATGGTTTAGTGGTGACCTCGGCAGTGCTGGGATAAGGGTTGGACTGGACTCAAGGATCTTTTCCAATCTCAGTAATTCCGTGAATATTGAATCAGCAACATTAATTGTAAGGGGGAACATGATCACTTTACACAGCACATTATCAGTTTTAAATACCTGGCTTTGGGGTGTTGATGTAGCATTCCCAGTGGAAGGTCTTACTTTGGAAGTTTTACTTAAGGCTTTTTTCTGCTGCAAGGCCATGGTGTACTTACTGACAGCATTCCTATATTCCTTGTCATGGAACAGAGAGTCTGCATGATAAACAAGGAGCTGGTACTTCTGAGATGGTGAAAACAGTTCCCTAAAGAAATGCAAACAGAAAGGCCACCATCAGCTGGCTGCTTAAGAACCAAACCCTCACAGATCCAAAATATTTGCAGCTTTGGTTTAGTCTGGCTTCAACTTCCAACTGTGGTTGCTTCTTTACTACCCTGGAAGGACCCTCGAGGAACAGATACTAACTCCAAACACAGGGATTATCTCACCAATTTCTTTTATCTGTGAACAAACAGAGGTGACAGCCACTCCTGACACCTCATTAGCAACAACAGCTCAGTGTTTGGCTGTTTGGCCACTGCCCCCATCCTTCCCACAACAAACCACAGGCTGTCAGTGTCCCTTACACTGGGTCAACTTTCTTTTGGGATTTACTCATCTTTGATTATTTATTAGTATTACTATTTTTCTGACCTTTTTATTATCCAGCATTTGTGCTCGTTCAAATTTTAGAGTTTTGTTCGCATGGACTCAAGTTTAAAAGGCAACACAGCTCCTTCTACAACTATCCTGATCCTAATCTGTGTTCCCCCATTTTAGAAACCCCCTTTATAACATTCCCAGTATGTCTGCAGAGGTTTTGGAGGAGTTAAGGTTTTGGAACGGGACTTGGCCTTCAAACAGTACTCAAAACAGACCTACAAAGTAAAATAACAGCTAAGAAACAAAGGGGATCTACAGATTCAGGGGAAGAGCCATGAAGTGCACAGGGCACCCCTGGAAGGAGGAAATCGATTCTGTTACTCGAAAGATGGAGAGAGACTATTTACAATGGACTGGAGTGACGAGACAAGGGGGAATGGCTTCACACTGACAGAGGTTTAGATTGGATATGAGGAAAAAATTCTTCCCGGTGAGGGTGGGGAGGCCCTGCCACAGGTTGTCCTGTCAAGCTGTGGCTTCCCCATCCCTGGAAGTGTCCAAGACCAGGTTGGACAGGGCTTGGAGCAACCTGGGCGAGTGGAAGGTGTCCTTATCCTTGGCAGGGGGTTGGAACGAGATGATCTTCAAGGTCCCTTCCAACCCAAACCATTTTGGGATTCTCTGCCAGGATACCCCAAAGGGACGTTGATGCTGGTACCCGAACAGAGCCGGGCTGCATCCTCGACAGGGACAGGACAGGAATAGGGCAGGGACAGGGTGCAGGGATAGGACAGGGAATGGACAGGGACAGGACAGGGACAGGATCGGGACCCCCCAAATCGCCCCCGCTCCCCCCCCCGCCCCCTCAGCGCCCCCTGCCGGCGGGGCACTCACGGGTTGTTGCCGCTCATGGTGAGGAGTAGCCCGCTGAGCAGCCGCACGTTCGAGTGCAGCCCGGCGGCCGCCATCTCGCGCACGTGCTCCACCACGCTCATGCTGCCGGCGGAGCGGGAGGGACGGGAGGGCAGCCGGGCGAAGCGCCGAGCGGGGCACAGAGCGGGACACCGGCCACGGAGCCGCCGCCGCCGCCACTGCCACTCCAAAATGGCGCCACCCAAGGGTCCTCGCGCGCCGCCGCCCGCGGGCGCCCTCAGCGCCGCCTGCGCGGCCCGACAGGCGCGAGGGAGGGCAGCCCGGGGAGGAGCGCGCGCCAAGCCAAGGACCCCTCCCGGCGCCGTGAGGGGAGAGGGATGTGAGGGGAGAGAGAGGGATGTGAGGGGAGAGAGAGGGGTGTGAGGGGAGAGAGAGGGGTGTGAGGGGAGAGAGAGGGGTGTGAGGGGAGAGAGAGGGGTGTGAGGGGAGAGAGAGGGGTGTGAGGGGAGAGAGAGGGTGTGAGGGGAGAGAGAGGGTGTGAGGAGAGAGAGAGGTGTGTGAGGGGAGGGCGGGTTCGGGCACAATAATCATAAAATCACAGAATGGTTTAGGTTGGAAGGGACTTTGAAGATCATATTGTTCCAACCCCCTGCCATGGGCAGGGACACCTTCCCCTATCCCAGGTTGCTCCAAGCCCCATCCAGCCTGGACACTTCCAGGGATGGGGCAGCCACAGCTTGTCAGGGCAACCTGTGGCAGGGCCTCACGACCCTCACAGGCAAGGATTTTTTTCCTTATATTTAATCTAAACCTCTGTCACTGTGAAGCCATTCC
This sequence comes from Pyrocephalus nanus, assembly GCA_038380795.1. Classification (NCBI taxonomy): domain Eukaryota; kingdom Metazoa; phylum Chordata; class Aves; order Passeriformes; family Tyrannidae; genus Pyrocephalus; species Pyrocephalus nanus. The sequence continues at coordinate 9,514,684 of CM076278.1, forward strand.
CCCTTGTCCTGTCACTCCAGGCCCTTGTAAACAGTCTCTCTCCATCTTTGCTGTAAGTTCCCTTCAGGTACTGAAAAGCCACAATTAGGTTACCCCAGAGCTTTTCTTCTCCAGGCTGAACAATCCCAATTTTCTCAGCCTTCCCTCCCAGCAGAGCTGCTCTAGCCCTCTGATCACCTTGGTGCCTCCTCTGGACTCGCTCCAACAGCTCCATGTTCTTGCAGTGCTGGGACCCCATGGCTGGAGGCTCTGCAGGGGGGTCTCACTAGATCAGGTCCTTTCACCAAAAAAAACCCACCTCTCTGATTTCCCTGAAAATTGTCCATGGGGCACACAGTAGTTACCACATTAATTACAAGCGAAGTTTAATGAATACAGTGTAAAAATCACTTCATGGACAACGCGGCATGAGAGGTCTATCTGCCCTGGACACTGACACTGACTCCAGCCAGCAGAGCAATGACACAGCTCCCTTGCCCCACAGCAGGCCCATTTCTTCTCTTAAATACCAGTGCTGTTTTAGATGCTGTAGCCACAACAACAAAGCAGATTGCATCTGAAACAGCGTGTAGAAAATCACTTATTAAGCACCAGCTTAATAATTTTTGCTTACACAACTTATCTTTTTGCTCTCCCCCTCCCCCTTCACCCCTCATTGACAGGTTTGTGTTTTTTTTCTTTTTTCTTCATAAGCAGTTAGTTCTTCCCTGGTACAAAATGCATCCAAAACAAAGGCAAAAGACAGGAACATCTTGCTGTGGAAACACTTAAAAGTTGTTGCCACTTTGCCTCTTCACTGCCCAGGGCCTGAGAGACTCTTGTTCATGAACTGCCTCTTCACAAAGCAGATCCACCACTGCAAAAGGAAGCGTAAAGTCAGAAAATATGCAAAAGTATTTTCCATCTGATGGATAAAATAGTGACTTTATAGTCGTTCACCTTGCTGGGCTTGTCACTTTGAGGATCAAACACTTTTTCGCAGAGGCGAAGGCCGGTCTCTTGCCTCAGCTGCTGCAGGTAGGCCCTCATCACCTCTGAAAGCAGCACAGGGAAACCAGGGTAAACTGGGGAGCACCAAGTCAGACTGGATTTTACAGGGAGGCATCAGATAGCACTGCTTCAGGAGAGAGTTTCTCATCTGCAGGTGCTCACCAGCTGGCTGAGTTGGTTTGCTCAATTTACAGCAGTATTTGGGATTTTTATGACATTTTTACCAGTAAAAAGGATCATCCAAACTGTTTTCTTCTCTCTGTCACCTCTGCTCATTATTGTGGCCTTCCTGTTCTGGCTTGAGCTCCATTACTAGGGTTTAGCTGTGATTACCTGATGCAAAAGGTATTCTCAGACCCTATAAATCTGTTCTGTTGGATCCATGGATCCAGGGGAGTCACTGGGCCCTTGAGGTCAGAAAATCCAGCTTGTGCTGCCTTCGGAGGGCAGACCACATATTTAGAAAATCCAGTTTTAACGGTAATTTTCCTAATTGCAGTCACAGAAATGCAGCTGATAGAGGGGCTGGATCAGCCTTACCTTCCTCCTGCTTGTTGGCAGGTTTGGCGTAAATGGCATTAAGTGGAAAGCCAGGCTCCCCAGGGATTGGGAAGTTAGTGATTCCTAGTGTGTACATTTCTTTCTCTCCTTGGCCTTTGGAGTTACACTGGAAGAACCAGGCAAACAATGGATTAGCAGTTATAAACAAAAGCTGAGGGAGCATTAGACCCAAATATTTTACCAATCTGTAACACTTAAAAACTCATCAAGAAGAGCAACATAACATACAGAGCCTTGGAGTATCTGTGGCTCAGACAGCTGGGACTGGCATGACCAGGATTGTTTGTGCCACTGGGAGGAGAATATCAGGAAATCCTTTCCTGAGTACAATCCCCAGAACAGATTCTGTTTCCCTCCTGCACAGAAATTCACTTTTCTTACCTTTTGCAGCTTCTTCAGGCACTCAGAAATGTAAAGGGTGACATAGATCAGTGTTCTGTCAGCCTCGTTCTGCACAACAAGAGAAAGCACAGAGCCCAGGAACTCTTAGATTAAGGGAGACTTTGTGGAACTGATAAAAGTCTGACACAGGAATGAGTTCAAGCCATTTTGGCCTAGTTTCCCCACGAGAGAGGGACTTGCAATTCAAGACATCTACCCAGCTTTAAAGATAAAGTGGAAGGGGAGATTTTCTGATCTAATAGAATTCTTTCCTTGAAAATAAATTTATATTCACAGCACCAACCTCCCAAAGAACTACTACAAACACAGTATATTAGAAAAAAATTACCTTAATTTCGTAATTTTTGAAGAAAACATTAGCTTTGAAGTAGTAGATGGCTTCATCTATGATATCAGTGTCCTTAGCTAACAGAAAAGAAATACAGAGTTAAACACTGCAGTTATACTTCATTTGTCATAACTTTTACTCACTGGAATACATAACTAAGCATTCCTGCAAAGGCAATACAAAAAGCAGAAGTCAGCACTATGTAACAGAGAACATGTGAAACACTGAGGAGCTCAGACTGAAACATTTAAGCTTCCTACTCTTCTTAGGAGCTTTAATGCCCTTATTCTCTTTCCCCTGTGCTATCTCACTTCACAAACAGCAGCAATTCAGCAGTTACTCATTTTTCTACCAGCTGAGTAAATCCTCAGAGTTTTAAGAGTATGAAAGGATCAATTTTTGCAGCTCCCCACCCTGAGGTGCTGCCTGTCCCACTCCTCGGCTCTGGAGCAGCCGAGTGTCTCCAGCCACAGAGCAGAGCGAGTTCTCTGTAGCTGAGCCCCCACTTCCTCCGACACGGAGGGTTCACACCATCACATCCTCCCCAAAAACCTCAACCTGCACAGCTTAACTATTTGAGAACTTCTTTCCTCCTCTACAAGCTGCAAACTTCTTCATTTCCCACCGCTGCCTCCTCTTGTCGCTCTTGGAGCAGCCCATGAGATGAGAAGCCACATCCAGGCAGGTTTTCAGACATTATTATAAACTTACTTTCCCGAGGTGCTGGGCCCTTGAACTGGCTTCTGATGGGTAACAGTGCCATGTTCCCAACTAGCTTGGTGTCCGAGTCCATTAATGTGGAATGGTAAGCCTAGGACAGGGGGAAAGCTGGTTATTGATCCTGTGCAATCACATCCCCTGTGTCTCCACAAACAGGAGTCACAATCTAGTTCGTTGTGATGCTCCCAGCGATGTTTGCCTGCACAAACACTGTTTTCTAATAAGGCCCAGAACTTGGTGCCATTCTGGTCAATGCCACACCTAAAAATAAAGGCCTTTCTGTGCACTCTAAAACTGGTTTACCTTAAAAAAAAAAAAAAAAAAAAAAAAAAAAAAAAAAAAAAAAGGCTTCCTGCATATGACAGATTCTTCCTGGAAAACCGATTTCAACTTATAAGATTATTTTGGGGCACTTTCTAAATGTTCCCACCGTGCTGTGCCAGCCCACTGGGAATCCTTCACCTCCTCCCAGCCCAGGTTTGGTTTTTTTTTTGGGGGGGGGGCAGAGGAGGATGTGACAGGGTGTAAAAAGCAGTTTATTCGACCCAGGGGAAGGCGGTGTGAACAAAGGCAGAGCCAGGTATTGCTCTGACCACCCTCTGCCCCGCTGGCGCCGGGTCCCACCCTCCCGACTGCGGGTGGATCCCTGCCAGAGGGAGGAAGAGGAAGAAAAAAAAGAGGGCGCTGGCCTTGCAGCAGCCTCCCATACGAGCCTTCCCCTCTCTCCGAAGGGCTCCCCGCCGCTGCAGCCCCTCGTCCCCCCCGGTCAGACCCCGGCGCGGAGCCCCTTCCCCGGCCCGCCGTCGCACCCGCCGCTCACCGGCATCTCGAAGGGCAGGAGGCGGCTCGGCGGGGCCGGGCGGGAGGGGAGCGGGCGAACGTCCAAGTGAGCGAACACAGAGCTCCCTCCGCCCCCGCTGCAGGAAATGAGGCAGCGGCAGAGGCGGTGCGAGCGCGGAAGCGGAGCCCTGCACCGCCCCGGGGGCACCGCACCAGGAAGGGATGGCGGGAGGCAGCGCTCTGCCCGGGCGCTGCCCGCACTGGGAAGGGCCTTTGAAAGCACGCTCTGCTGGGGACTTTGCTTTTTTCCATCCTATGGGGTTTCCCTCCTCTCTCTGCCTTTGCTCTGGCCAGCACTGCAGGTAACCCCTCCTCGGTCACTCCGTGCCACCCTTTTCTTTTCCAGCCACGCTGACATCTGAGAGGTGATCTCCAGTCTCGGCCATGTCAGCATCACAAGAGCGCATTGGGGATGCTTTGCTTGCAGCTGGTTCTGTCCTGCGCATTTCCAGAGCTCCTGGGGGGTCACTTGCTCTGCCCTGGTGCAAAGGCAGCCGGAAGGACAAAACGGGTCCAAACACGTTGTGTTCACAGGGGTACAATATATTCAGGTGCACACTCCTATTACTATCAAGCCATAATCTTCCCTATGACCCAGCATGCTGAATTTGACCCCTGGTAAATGATTCATGGCATGAGTCGGGGCAAAAAAATGGGGAGGGTTGGAAGGTGAGTCAAAGTAATCCAACTGCAGGGCTGGGCTCAAGGATGTGCCAGTCTGGAGGTGAGTTAAGTGATCCAAATGCCCCAGCGTTTGTGTGGTTTAATTCAGTCAGATCTAGTTCTGCCACACAGGGATTTTTGGGAACCCTTTTCCACTAAACACACAGGATTTGCTGCTCTGTTGAACCTCTCTCCCAGTTCTGGCTGTGCCAAATTGGAAAAAGCAGATCCTTACTTCAAAAATAAGCACCGTATCAATAGTGAACCTTTTATTTAAACAGACATAAGAACAAACCTACCCCTGAATAAGAAAAAAATTACACCTTCCAGACTAGAAGCAAGAAACTACAAAGCTCAGCTCTGCCAAGCTGCTCCCACCCCAGGGTCAGGTGAGTGCAGTTGCCTCCCAAGTATTCACTCCTTGGTTTGGTTCCCATTAAGGGGAATCCTCACACTCAGACATCTGCTGACCAAGCTGCTCCTACAAAATGACATCAATTTCACAAGATCATCACTGAGTTCTCTTTAAGGTGATTTTCTTTCTTTAAGTGTTACACTGTACTGAAGATGTTATTGATGAATAAACCACTTAAAGTCATTTCATTAATGAAACTAACTATTAAGCAACATACTTAGACTCAGTTTTGTCTGTGTAGTAAATCATGAATTTGTTTCTAGCATCCCTGTGCTGAAATGAGATGTATCTGTATGAGGGGAACTTTTATATGTGCTAACACTGGCCTATTTATTTTATAAAACATACACTCACAAGAATAAAAAAATGTTTATTAAAATAGTTTTGAGGTCATATAACTCACTGTTCACTATAAATATTAGTTATCTTACAGATAAAACATTAAGTGTGTTTGTGGAGGGGTTGGGATTTTTTTTTTTTCATTTTTAATTTTTACCACAAAGAAAGTATTTTCCTCCCAGTTTGAATGGATTTTTTTTTACTCATCTACACGATCCTGAAAGTATTCATCCACAAGAGCAGATTTATCTTCTTCACATTCCTGCCAAAGAGAAAACAGAAAAATACAAGCCTTATATATAGGTCAACATCTAGATTGAAGTATTCTGCAGTACAGAAGAGTCAGAAATTAATTTAAAAATGGAATAAAAGCACTGGACTTGTTCCTTAGGTTTTATGAGCTGAATAATAGAACTAGAGAAGGCTTGGAACAGATTTTAACAGTCTTCTATGATGTATTTTACACAACAGAATTTATTTCTAATCTCTGTCTCACGTGGGTTGAACACAGGAATTATCACAATTTAAACAGTCAGGCAGGAAAAAATCATAGTGATCTCAATAGTCTTTTCTGCCATTTGAAAGTTAAAATTCTGTTGATGTTGAAAACCCAAAGCATTACTTTTAAACACAACCCTTTGATCAATCTGCATATGCCAGATGCTATTAAAGAATTCCACTTTTTTAACTGTAAATGAAGACGATCCAGGCATTGCCACCAACCAGCCTAAAGATGGGCTGTTTTGAGCCGTACTGAGACAATAATTTATCAGCAAGGCAAAGAACATATTTATATTGTGGATCCTTTTTAAATTTCTTCATCTCCTCCCCAGAAGCCCCTTACCTTTGGCTCTTTAAACTCCAGGTCCTCTCCGTACTGGATGGTGCAGTCAATGTGCTGCAGGACGATGTTGATGCTTTCCTCGTCGGAGCGGTCGAAAGGCAGAAATCGAACCATTCCATAGTCGTCAATCTGGGGGGAGGAGCCAAACCAAAATGCAGTAAGTTAACTCTCAGTCACAGCACTCTGAGCCACCTCCTCAAACCACACTTGTCTGCACTGCTAAAATACCACTTAAAGCCACACTGCAGAACAGTGGCAATTCCCCACTCAGGACATCTGAGTTCTACACAGTAGAAAAAACCACTTCCCAAAGGGTTCCCAGAAAATGCATTGGCTACGATCCAAATATTGAGAGTTTAGTATCAACAGCATCAAGAAGCTTATGCTAATCTGAAAAAATAAAGAGCTGAGTTAAAAGAGGCAAAAAGTGATACTGAATTTAAGGATACCAGTTCAAAAGCAATATACCTACCAGTCCACATATAGATTTAGTCAGCTTTTTAAACCTTTTGCTTTTCAATATATTTGTAGAATCTTCAATCATAGAATACATGTCTGGGTCTAAGTACCTGGGAGAAACAAAGTCATCATTAACACTGGAATTCTGTCATTTAGAATGACAAAAGAGATCCAAGATGATTATTTACAGAAAAATCCAGAGATCAGTACAAACATGGAGCTGTTCTTTTGACTATGACTAAACTGTAAGCATCCTATTCAGCTGTTTAAAGACTAGGTTTAATATAAACCAAATCCATCTTGTCCCATTTCAGAAGAGGATGTTTAAATTGTGGGAAACATTAGACTGAATTTTGAGTGAACTTTGCCTCAATGTATCACATTACAGAGTAAATAATTTTTTGGAACTTACTTTTCTATTTCCTTCTTGGCTTTCTTGCTCAGCAAATCCATTTTGGTCATGATGTTGATCTGTGGAATCTCTAAAGATATCATAGCACTGAGTGCTGCCAGAATTCCAGAGATAAACTGAAAAGAGAATGAAAAATGATGTATTAAAGTACAGAAAAACACAAACCCAGTATGCAGGACACTCAACCCCAGACCAAATCTAGTAATGAATATATGGAACATGGACACAAAGCCATATGAGGAGTTGGGATATGAGGAGTTTCCTGTTGGAAAAGGGAGGTGCCAAGTATCCCACCTATTTTTGGAGCCGCAGATCTGGATCTGCCACTGGAAAGGGCATTAAGAAAACCCAAACCCTTCCAGGGATTGTTCCTGCTCAATGGGGAAAGTGGCTTGCTCACTCTCCAGATCTGAGAAAGCTCTCATGGAATCACATGAGGTCCCAAGAATTTAAATTGGAAGGGACTTCTGGAGGTTATCTGGGTCCTCCAGCTGCTCAAACAGAGCAGCTTCTAAGTCAGACCAGGCTGCCCAGTCAGGTTTTAACTCCATGAACGTTCCCTGCACCATCTTTTTGATCTTCATCAGTATGAACTTTTCCAACAGCTTTTAAATGGGTACCTTGAAAGATTCCACCATGAACTGAGAATCCACGAGGAAGACTCCACAGACACGGAATTCCCACTGCTGGAGCTGCTCCACCAGCTGTTTCATCACTGGCAGGTGCGTGTAGAGCTCGATCTGACCTGGGGCACACTCAGGATATCAGTGGGTAGGAATGGGAAACAAACAGCAGTATTTCACATTTATATATAAACATGGAATCACACTTAATATAAATAAAAATGGGACAGAAAAGCATCCTCTTTTAGGCAACTCTGAGTGGTGAAGTGGGAAAGAAATAAAAGGGGGCTTTTTTCCCTCCCTTGACCTCCAATTAAGTATTATTCGCAGTTGCCACAGTGTCCCCACACCACATGTTGGTACCGAACACCAGTGCAGTCACCCAGAGCAGCCCAGGACCGAGTTCACTCCTGAAACATCTGGAAGTGACTGACAGTTCTAACTAACCCCAAAGCACTGCAAATTTTACACTGTGACATAAAATACCGAATGATACCAAAACATTGGTGTGTGTTTACCTGGGCAGTCAAACAATACATAATCATCCTCCACGTGCCCCAGGCTCTCCTCCAGCCAGTTGAAGTTGTTGGCAAAGTACTCCATGCAGAACACCAGACCTCCATTGGGGCCAAACCTCAGGGATTCATCCTCCATCACATCGTCCACCTCTATCAGCTCACGGATGTCTGTGGCAACACCAAACACCGGGAATAAACCCTCCAAACAGCCTGGGAGGTCAGAGAGCCAACATTCCACCACTGCAGCACTGGGTGCACGGGGACCTGTACTCGTGAACTAATATTCATTACATTTCCTGAATACACACGTATATGTTAAATACTTTCACTGACCGATCTAGATACGAGTGGGAGTCTTTTGAAGGTCCCTGGTGCCCGTCTGGGGAACATCCCATTCCCCAGATTTTCCTTTCATGGTCCCGGACCCGCTAATGAGTCTCTTCTCTTTGAAAGTGTCTCAACTACGAGGTCAGGTCAGGATGTACTTTCCTTATCATCTCTGTGTAGGCACGCTTTGTTCTGACACGAGCAGGTAGATATTAATCACTGTGCCAGGTAAATACCGAGATTAGGCACCAGCTGGCACAAGAGCATCAGTCCCCGGTGTGGGGAGGCAGCACCATTGCAAGACTACATTAACCTGACATAGGTGCTGAGCACTTTGGGGCACAAGACCGGACCCAGCCGCTATTGTGATGTCCGTACCGGGGCTCACCTGCCATCACGGGGTAGCTGAACAGCTCTGCCGCCGGGTCCAGGTTCACCACCTGCACGGCGCGGCCCAGCGCCTCGCAGTGCTGCACCATGGTGGAGCAGTACGTGCTCTGCAAGGCACACACGCCCGTCAGGGGCTGCTCGGGGCCTCCCCCCGGCCCGCCGTCCCCCCCACCGCTGCTCCCCGCTCACCTTCCCGCTGCCCGCCGGGCCCATCACCAGCTGCGCGTACCGGGGCATGGCGGCGGCACCGCCGGGGAATGGCCGCTGCGGCGCCCCGTAGCTCGGCGGAGCGCGTGTCTCGGGCACCGCCCCCCCACGGTACGGCGGCCCCGCGGGGTCACACCGTGCCCGCCCCTCTCGCGAGACGGCCGCGCTGGGGCGGGCGCACGTGCGCGCGGGGTGAGGGAGCGGGACCCGCCGCGGCCCCAGGGGCCTCCGGGACCGCCGGCACCGCCACCACCTCCGGGACCGCCACTGCCCGTACCGCCGCTGCTACCGCCGGGACCGCCACCTCTGGTACCGCCACCGCCGCCTCCGGGCCCCTCCGCCCCGCTCAGCCCCCGCCCGCTGCCTCCCGCACAGCTCCGTCTCATCGCAGGGACCCCCCCAGTTCCGGTACCGCAGCGTCCTCCCCGCTCGGGTACCCGGAGCCCACCGCTCCCTCAGCCCCGGCACCGCCCCGCGCTGCGAGCCCGACCCTCCTCAGGTACCCCGAGTGCCATTTCCTTGGCTGTGCCCCCCCCCCCCCCCATCCCCTCAGCTCTTCCCACCCATCCCCTCAGCTGTGCCCCCCATCCCCTCCGCTCTATCAGCTCTGCCCCCCATCCCCTCAACTCTTCCCACCCATCCCCTCACCTCTCCCCCCTATTCTCTCAGCTCTATTCCCCCCATCCTCTCATCTCTATCTCCCCCTTCCCTTCAGCTCTATCCCCCGATTCCCGCATCTATGCTCCCCCATCCCACCGTGTCTGGTTTCCCATCACCCTTCCCCTCGACCTATCCTCACTTTTACCCCATAACCCCCCAGCACCCTCCCTCCCCCATTTGGGATCTCCATGGGTACCTCAGGATCCTTCCCCTCGCTGTGACCATCTCCTGCCTCTCCTTGTCCTCCCAACTTCACCCCTTCTGGGGCCCTGGCATTTTCCCTCAGCATTCCTCACTGCCCAGCACAGCTTGTCCTGGCTCCAAGGCCCCTCACACACGCCGTTTGCTCCCTTGGCCCTGGGGGATTTCTTGTGTATTCCACACTCTTTCCTTCTTCACTCTTGTTTTTTAATCCCCTGGACTGAAAACCTGTGTGTGCAAACCAGCACTGAGTCCATTAGTGGGCTGAGTTTAGTTTGCTTGTTTTGTGGTGCTTGAGGCTTTTTGCCAGTGTCCTTGGATTGCAATTCTTCAGGCACGGATTTAAATGGCCCCTTTTCTTTGCTACTATGTGAGAGGTCCCTCCCCTGATCCCCAGTGCCCCCACTGTTCATATGCCACTGATTTAATGTGATAATTCACATTGTGCTTAATCCAGTGTTCTGTAATTCCATAAGGGTTTCCTAAAAGTCTTCCTTCATTTACACTGCATTTCGTGGCAGTAATGTGCTAGAATTCCATATTTTGTATCTTTTGTAGCCATTTCCCCCATATTTTTTCATTATTATTTGACTCCTGTTTTCTCCTCCCTGATCTCTCCTTACACTCACTCCCGTTTCCTCTGGGGTCCATCAATCTCCGGGATTCTCGTTGAGTTGGGAGGGATGGCACTAACTCAAACCCAGAACTTGGGTCCTGATTTTTCCCTCCTGTGCCCCTCCCCAGGCGTGTGACATGGCCACGGATGTCGCCGAGCCTGTGGTCCCCGACTGCAGAGGGGACGGGAGGAGCGGTGCCAGGCCGGACTCCGACTACCCCCTGCGGGTCCTCTACTGCGGAGGCAAGTGCTGGAAGGGCAGGTGTCCATGATCCCCCCAGCGTGCTGGTTGGGAGGGCAGTGAGGAAGAGAGAGTCCCTTTTGGTTGGATTTTACTGAGAAGCTGGGCCGTGGTCATCTTGACCTTTCTGATTATCTTTCTGAAACAGCTTCGTTGTGTATTTTATCCCAAGCATTTTTAGTGAAACGTGGGGATCTTCCCCACTGAGAGACAGAGGACTGACAGCTCTCTGGGTGTGAAAGGGGTGGGAGCTCAGATCTCGTCCTGCAGAAAGGCAAGGGGTGGTTTTATCGTAAAGCAGAGCATGTGAGCACAGGTCTAATGAGAGAGGAATTAAAATGTGGAGTGGCGTCAATACAGGAATGGTTTTGAGCCAGTGTGGGATTATAACCAAAAGTTCTGATGTAAGCAGGGCTAAGAGTTGGACTCGATGATCCTGTGGGTCCTTCCAACTCAGAATGTTCACTGATTCTTTGATTTGGAACTTAACACTGAGGCTGTAAGTGGAGAACTTCTTTTTGTAATCTGTTCTTTTTTCTTTTTTTTTACCCTTTTTTTCCCCCTTCTTTCTACAGTCTGTTCGTTGCCAACAGAGGTGAGTTAATTATTTTGTTGTCTGAATTTTTTTTTAATGTCCTGTGATTCCTGACTATGATGATTCTTCCTGATATTTTCTGTCTTTTCTTAATTGTGCTCCAGCCACTGTCATCCTTAGGATAACATGAGGTTTCTTATGTGCTAATATTTGTACTCAGTCATATTAAGGACAAATAGCTGAGCTGAATAGCAAATGTATGTTGGTGTATTTGTAATGTATTTTGTCTTTTCTCCACTAACAACATTCTTGTGATTTTTCTCTAGTACTGTGAATACATGCCTGATGTGACTAAATGCAGACAATGGTTAGAAAAGAATTTTCCAGATGAGTTTGCAAAACTTACAGTAGGTAAGAATCTTATCTGCTTTCCAACTGATATGTGTCCTCAGACATATTCAGAAATCTTGGAGCTTGTCCCATTCTCATCTCGTCCCTTTCCCTGCTGTATCATGTGGAAGTTAATACTTTTCTTAGGAGCCTACCATGCTTTTGGATGCTGTGAAATATGTTTGATTGGGATTTCAATGCAAACATTAGCATTTATTTAATTTGCATAAGTACTGCAATGAAGACGTAACACATATCAGTCAAGGGGCTGCTGCTTTTCAGCAGAGTTTACTGATTTAGCAAAATACCATTGTACCTTCCTGTCCCTGCAAGGCTGTGAGTGTCTGACCACTAATTTTGTTCTTTTTCCCCCTCACTCCTTTCTGATGCACTTAAGAAAATTCACCTAAACAAGAAGCTGGGGTTGGAGAAGGCCAAGGAAATGTGGGAGGAGAAGAAGAGGAGAAGAAGAAGCAAAAGAGAGGCAAGGTCTAAATAGTTGATTGTGGTACTGATTTATAAGCAGTTCGGGGCATCCCTTTCTCACCTGCTGGTCTGGACCAGGGCACGAATTCCTTGGATTTTGGTTGTGAGTTGTGCTGTGACTGCACAGAAGAAAGGGAGTATCTTTCTCCTGGTGGCAGCAGTTGGTGTGGTGATCTGTGCTGATGGAAACGTTGGAGAGCAGGGATAGGCACAGCCAGGGAAAGGGGACCTGCGTCCTGTGTCTCATTGCTCCTGTCATGGCTATCACACTTATCCAGGGAGTAGTTCTTCCCAACTAAAATCAGCTGGCATTCCTCCCGGAATACTCGTTCCTGCCCTGTTTAGCAGCAGTTTATAGGTTGTTTGCAGAGCAGAACAAAGACTGCTTTCCTCCTTAAATGCCTCATGACCCTGCTTTTCCCTTTGTTCTTTCCCCCTCTCTGGATTCATGTAGCAGGATTTGGTTTGATGCCTTTAAATATGTTACCTGTGTCTCCACTAACAGCCACGTCTCTTCCCAGCAATACTAATGAAAAATATTTTCAAAACTCAGCTTTGGAAGATAAAAAAATTATATGAAACTACTTAAATGCACTTCTATCTTCTATCATTGGAGTTCTTGCTGTTTAATTAATTAACATACTCTCCACCATAAATCAGAGTGCTGGGATTCTTATAAATAGATATTTGCCTGTGCACTGCCAATTGTAACTAGTGCTTCAGAAATTATATTTATACCAAGGTAGATTCACATTTTAAGCCACACATCACTGCAGAGGTTTTATTTTTGTGTCTTGGTAACCAGTTTTGTTTGCCTTGTCAGTAGGCAGTGACAACAGTAATTTGTGTTCTGCAGCTTGGATGCTTTTCCCAGAGATTTCAGGATGTTTTCTCTCAGCATTAGTTTATTGTGTGTGGTGGTACTCTTAGTGTTCAGTCTGGGTTTTGGTTCTGAAATAACAGTGTTTAAAATAGTTAGGGGTTTTCTCATCTAAAGTTCCATGAAAACTTACAGTGTGGTGTTAAATATGATGATTTAAGGTCGAGTGCAAAGAGAGAGAGTGAGATAAAACAAGCCTAAACTTACAAACTCATTGCAGGAATTTGCTGAGGCAATTTTAAGACAGAAATTTACTGTCTTTAAAATTATCAGGTATCAGTTTATAATAATATAGAACTGGAAGTGCTGTGTGTTAGGAAAAGAAATAATCACAGGGCTTAGTTTGCTTGTTCTAAATTCTTTAGGTTTTCATGCTGAGAAGGCTCAGGAACATCAAACTTTGGTTACCCTGGAGTAACTTGATGACTGTACACAAAGTCAGCTGAGATCTTAATCTGCCTTGAAGAATCCTAATTAGTGGAATGTACCTTTTCCATGCTTTGCCCAGCCTAATAAATGCCCCACATGTGAAGTGTTCCCACAGGTTGGCCTAGAAACAGCCAGTGGGAAGGGTGATGTTCAATCCTGTGCAGTTTTACCTCGTTTCAGGGGTGTGGGGTTTGCTGCTGGTTCATGAATCAGTGCCTGGTTTGTTCTGGGGTCGTGTTTGGATATCCAGAATTTCACCTGCTGTGTAACCCGGCTCGTGGCCCCCGTGAATGAACGTGAGGAGGTTGCTTTGCCTCAGACACAAACCCTGGGAACGTTAAACTCGTGAAAAACATTGAAATAACAATTTGTTCCCTGAACTGCAAGCCAAAGAACAATTCTTGAAAGAGCAGTTAAATGTAGACCAAGCACTGTGGTAGTAAAGTGTCGGGAAAAGCTCTTTTTTGGGTTCTGCTGTGCAACCCATACTTGAATGCACATTTGACATGTATATATTATTATTTCTCTTAATATTGAGCTTTGGTGACATGGGATCTTTCTTAAATAATAATAAACCCGAGACAATGTGCAAAATACCTTTTTTTTTACCAACACAGTTGGGGAGATAACAGTTTCTTTGTTTATAGGGATTAAATCTGACCTCATATGCTTTTTTCTTTGATGAAGTGTGTCATCATTTAACTAATCATGCAACCTTATGGTCTCTTTTAAAGGTGGAAGAGGTCAGATAAAACAGAAAAAGAAGACTGTGCCACAGAAAGTTACGATAGCTAAAATTCCCAGAGCAAAGAAAAAATATGTCACAAGAGTGTGTGGCCTGGCAACGTTTGGTGAGTTGACTTTAACCTCATGATATGTCTTCTGATTGTATTCCACTGGGTGACCTGCTTCTGTCTGTGTGAGGTGAAAGTCCCTCACAAGGGACTTTTAGGTGCTTTTAGCAGTTCCAAAGGTACACTGACTTCCCCCAGGGATAAATTATTCAAGTCCTTATTCCCGTGTTTTTTTCGAACAAATAGGGCTGCAGGTTTTTGGAAACAGGGCTTCACTTGATAGACTTCAGACTAATCTGTTGATTTTAATTATGAAGGTGTTTATTTCCAAAAAAACCCTCTCATTTCTATCAAACCTGTAAATGTTATTGGCAGTTAAATTCACCTGCTCTTGAGACCGTTTAAGTAAGGTTTGAACTGCCTTTCTAATCAGACAGTCAAATGATTACCAGCTTAATGCTGTCCTGCACAGCTTTGGTTCAGCTGCAAACAACCACTTGGTGTTTGTAACAACATCTTACTTCACAATTCTGTCAAGAAAGGTAAGTTTTAACCTTTTCTGGATTAACAAGCCATGTCCCATATTTCCTCCATGAGAACATCATCCAATCTCTTGAGGGATCAGTAAGACCTTGATCTAAACTGGGTATCTCTGTGCTGGAAGCCAGTCTCAAAAAGTGTTGGGGCATGTTTCTGGAAAGAACACCTCTGTGGAAAAACTTGTTCAGAAGTGGAGGTGTTTTTTAAGCATTTCTGCATGTGCTTTTCTGGTGAGTGTGTGCAGCACAGGCCCACGGGAACAGGACAAGTAGGGGACATTCAGCAGATTTTACCTTGAAGCATTTGCTGGATCTGTAGAGTCAGATGTTTTGGGTGTAAACAGCAGACTTTGCTTTCAATGGAAACCATAGCAAAGCTTCAGCTGTAATCTGCCACTACTTTTTCAACAGTTAAAACAAAATTTTGGCTTTAAACTTGAGAAAATACTTTAATGTCAGTGACTGTACTTAAATTGTCCATTTTCCTCTCAACAGAAATCGATCTTAAGGAAGCACAAAGGTTCTTTGCTCAGAAATTTTCCTGCGGTGCCTCAGTAACAGGAGAAGATGAAATCATCATTCAGGGGGATTTTACAGATGACATTATTGATGTAATCCAGGAGAAGTGGCCTGAGGTAATAAACCCTTCCTTCTGTCAGGACTCTACTTTTCCACAGTAACCTGTGACTTTCTGATGATTTTGGAAAAAAGGGCTTCATCTCTGGCAGCACAGATTGTTGCACAAAAATAAAAGAGCAGTTGTTGCATTCCCGCCCTACAGTGAGGGAGGCATGTCAGAATAAGTCCAGCTCTGGCTTCTTTGTGACCATTTCTTAACAGTGAATGTCTGAGTATTCTTACATTGCCATCCTATTTTTCAACACCCCTTAAAATATAGCAAAATTTAAACAAACAAACAAACCCAAGCCCTACACACTTGTGCTTCAGAAGAAAAGCTAATTTGGGGTTGGACCAAAATTGATGGTTGAGAGCTGTAATTGCAAATGCTTTCTCTGACTCTCCCTTGTCCTGGTATTTCCCAAGTGGAATTCTTTCTGAAATAACTCCATAGGGCTGTGTTTATTGTGAGCCCTGGAGGCTCAGCTGTGTCCTATGAGCACGTGTCACTCACATAGAATTTACAGCAGGGAACCTGGGAAGGTGCTGTTCACTTCTGTCACACCTCATTGCATTTACAGGGCTGAATATTAAATGAGACAGGTAAGAAAAAAAATACATTTATTTTGCTGTGTTTTGCTTTTTTTTTCCCCTAGGTGGATGATGACAGCATCGAAGACCTTGGAGAAGTCAAGAAGTGATAGTGAAAGACTACCTTTATTTAATTAAATGGTTATAAATGATATAGCCAAAGTGAGGCTTCTAAATCCATTTGCTCTGCAGTGAAACTGTGGAGAACCCACACCCTTGGCATTTTCACTGTTCTGTATAGGCTGCTTGTTTATTTTTTTTTCTTTTTGTTGTGATATTTGCCAAAGTTAAATCGGGGTTCTACCATGCTTACGCATGAAGTAGATTTAAATAAAATTCCTGTTCCTCACCGAGTACAGCTTCTGGGTTTTTTTACATGTACTTTCCTCGAACTATCTTACAGGAAAAGAAGAATTTAAGTCATTAAAAGTTTTGGGTTTCATCTGCTGTTCTTTCTGCTGAGTTTAACTGAATAAGGCGTGTGGCTGATGTACAGACACTTGTACCTCGGGCTTACCTGCAGAGAGTTTTAGAAATCAGAATGGAACAAATCTTCAGGTTTGTTAACACTGAAGGACAGGGAGTCCTGAAGTGGTCAGGCAGTTCTGTTGTGGGTCACTGCCAAGCGAATTATTTATTCTAGTAAGTGGAAACACTGAGGAATATGAATATGACTTGAAAGTTTGTCCTGTTTTCATAATTTCAAACAGCCTCCTAACCCTGCTGGGCTTCTGGGGGAGGCAATTGCAGTAGCTTTATGCTTTTAGTGTGCTGCTGGTTCAAAAACGGTAGTAATGAACACAAATTAATAGTGAGCATATTTCAGGGGCTCTGTTAGCGGGTGAGGGGAGTTCCAGATGCACACTCTGCTCTCTGGACTCCCTCAAACAGCCTCGGGCGTCGATTTGGTGCTTTTTATTTCACTGCTCCATTTAATAACAATAAATGCTCCCTGGTGGCACAGTTGTAGAAGTGACGTGCTCCTGTCACTGTGAGTTGAAAAGCAAGGGACTGAAGTATCACACACCCTGTTCTCCACCCATAAAGTTTGTTTTTTCAGTGATCTTTGTTTACAAACCTTTGGTTTAGTTGGGAAAGGTGTATCTCTGCAGTAGGGAATGGTGTATCTCCAGAAAACTGTAGTTGTCCCATTCAACTCTTGAAATTATTTTCTAGGCTAAAATGTGGAGTTTGCTGTGTATCTGCTTAGTTTTGGGGAGCCCTGCTCAGAACCAACTTGCCTTCCAAAATGAGAGGCACTGGGATTGCAGAAGGCAGTGCTGTCCCCAGAGCAGTACTGAGCGCTTGGATAGGGAGTTCCAGAAGGTTTTATTTAGAGCTTGATTACTGTGATGAGCTGTAACGTTCTGAAACTGCTTTAAGGATATGAAAATAATTGGTCTTCAAGCGTTCTAGAATTTTTTAAGTGATTTTCAGAGATTGTATGATTGGGCTAATTTTCCCTCTGCATGGGTGGAAGCAAAGCAGTATTCTGCATTTTATCCAACTATCTTGACCCAAGACATGCAAGGTAGTCACCTCCAGCCTGTACCTTCCCGCTGGGCTCTTGCTCTTAGCATTACCCTATTAACAACGTTATTAATTACCGCCTTTTTCCCGGCAGCCGCAGCCCCGCGGGCGGGTCCCGGGACTCGAACCCGCGGCCCCGGGTCTCGAACCCGCCGCCCCGCGGGGCGGGGCTTCCGCCAACGGCGGGCGGCGGCGGTGGGTCGGGGGCGGTGGGTCGGGGGCGGCGGGGGGGGCCGGGGACAGCGGGGCTGAGGGCACAGGAATTCCCCCCCCGGGGTCGGGAGGGGCCGGCCCAGCCGTGCGGGACAGCGCGGGGACCCCGCAGACCGCCCCGGGCAGGCAGGGAGGGAAGGAGGGCGGCCCGCCCGGCGCGGTGGTACCTCAGGGGCCCCTCTCAGGCCGCCCCCGCCTCGGTCCGCGCTCAACGGCGCTTGTCGTCCCTCAGGTCCCCAGCCTCGGGGGTCCTGGGCTCAGGAGCCTCCATGGTGGACGTGGCAGCCCCCAACAGGTCCCGGTGTCCGCGAATGCCCGGCAGCGCTCTGGCCCCCGGTCCCCCATGAGTTCATCACTGCTGCGCTCTTCTTCGTCCCAGGTAAAGCATTGAAAGTGCCGTTGACAATCCGCTCTATTTTCGGCAGGGAATTACTCACGGTGCTGCAGGCGGCTTGAGTCATGGACCACAGGTGGTACCACTTTGTACTGCGGAGGGTTTCAGGCCAAGGGCCGCGACCGTGAGGAACTTTTTGGAATGGTTTCTATTTATAATATAAACGTATTTCAACTTAAAATAAACCCCTCGAGTTTATTATCGGAGAACTTGTCGCTTGCCTGCGTTGAAATGCCTTCCATATCTCACCTGTTACAGGCACTTAGCCCAGATCGTGAGAACAGCATCATTAAGAAACAGAGACAAGAACTCCAGCTTTTAATTGCAGAACTGAAAGAGCGTGACAGGGAGCTCAATGACATGGTTGCTGTGCATCAGAGACACATCCAGGCCTGGGAAGGTGATCGCCACAAAATACTGACTTTAGCAGAGCGGTGCAGCTTATTGACCAGTAAGTGTGAATATGAAGAGTAAGATTTTCGTCTTTTAAGTAGTTCAGGTGCTTTGACCCCTCAGTGACAGCTTTGCATCATTTAAAGGACCATTTCCTACCCTTCAGCCTTTAAATTGTATTGTCTCTTTCTGAGATCTAAACTTCCACCATGGTACTGAAGCGATCTGATCTTGGAGAGGGTGTGATAATCAGAAGGCTCTTCCTCGTTTGAATGTGTAAATTGCTTCTGTGAATTCTTTAAAAAATAATCTGATTAAATAAATGTGGGGGAGAGAGAACAATTTGCAACGTGCTGGTGTGCTGCAGAGCCCTGTGCCCTGAGGTTATGCTGCACAGAGCTGACATCACCCACAAACCACCCAGTGAAACACCTGGCAGCTCTGAGCAGCTGTTCCTTTCTGAATCACATGGTTTTAAACAACTGGATTGAATTATTTTGAAGAAAAAAATATTTCAGAGATTTAAAAAACATGACAGTCTCTGAGCTGTTTTCTCACAGACAATCTTATCTCCTTTCTTTTCAGGTGAGCTGAACAACAAAAATGCAGTTATAAAATCACTGACCAAAAGGTTGAAGTTCTTAGAGTCTCAGCGGAATGACAGTCAGGCAACACTTGAAAATACACAGCAGAAGTTTAAAGAGCTGACTCAAAAAGTAACAGATTCATCTGTTCACTGCCAGGCTCTGGAGGTAGGGGTTGAGTAATGGTCTGGTTTTACAGTCTGTGCATGTGCAGGATGCCAGTGGCATTTGGGAATTTCACTGGGGAATAAATAATTCATATTAGGGCTCCTGAGTTGCATTTGTCTTTTAGTAACGTGAGATCAAAATAAAGGACTGAGTTGTTGGGTAAAAAAAAAAGGGTGAGGTGAAAAACTTTTCTAGGCCAAAATGCGGAGTTTGCTGTTTGTCCGCTTAGTTTTGGGGAGCCCTGCTCAGAACCAACTTGCCTCCCAAAATGAGAGGCACTGGGATTGCAAAGGCAGTGCTGTCCCCAGAGCAGTACGGGGTGCTTGGATGGGGAGTTCCAGAAGGTTTTATTTAGAGCTTGATTACTGTGATGAGCTGTAACATTCTGGAACTGCTTTAAGGATATGAAAATAATTGGCCCTCAAGTGTTCTAGAATATTTTAAGTGATTTTCAGTGATTGTATGATTGGGCTAATTTTCCCTCTCTATGCAGTGAAGTCAAGCAGTATTTTATCAAGCATTTTATCTGTCTAACTGAACTAAGATGTGCAGGGTTGATCACAAGCAAAGTGGGGAACAATTTTTACACCATCCCTCTTTTCCCCAGCATGCTCAGGATCCCACATTGCCACTCACAATGTTCAGATAACATCATTTGCTGGAAAAAAACACTGACTTTGAATCACTGAAGCAGTAGCTGACACTTATTTCTGTTCTCTAGGAGAAAAATCAGGATCTCCACTGCTCGGTTTTGCAGCTGTCAGTTAAAACAGGCCAACTGCAAGCAAGGGAACAGGAGCTCCTCACTATGCTTAGAATGAAGGTAACAACTGTGCTCCCCTGGGCACTGAATGTGGGCACTGCAGTGCAGTTGTTGGTGACTGTACCACAGGGGTTCTGTCACTCTTGATCTCACTCATGTTTAAATCTTAGGCTTGTTTAAGTAGGGAAAAGTGGTTAACAAACAACAAACTGGTTTATTTTCATTAACAAGCCCATTTCCAGGCTTTGATTTTGGTTTTCGTTCCTCAATTCAGAAGAAAATCTGTGAATTCACTGTAACTACGGCAGTGGGATGCACTGTTGGTTTGTCAAAATCCATCCATAATATAAAAAATTAGGAAGACATTCTGTTTCCTGTTTCAGGACAATGCTTTAATTGAAACAACTGATCACATTAATGAGTTTACATGCAAATTGAAAAAGCTGGAAAGTGCATTGCGTGCAGTGAAGTCAGAGGACTTCTGTCTCAACAGAGAGCAGAAGGAGCTCAAACTGACACTGAAAGAGCTAATGCTTCAGACAAATAAGCTGAAAGGTAAATGTTTATTCTGGGCTCCTAATTTGGTGTAGACTAGCACGGTACCTTTTCATTCTGGGAAATATTTTGGTTTGTAGATGTCCTCTCTGAAAAGATGGAGGAGAACAGCAAGCAGCACGAAGAAATCCTTCACCTGAAACATGAAAATGGCTGCTTGAAGAATGAGCTGGCACTGGCAGGTGAGGGTGGGCAGTTGGCTTTTCATGCCTTAGCTTTCAACTGCTCAGGGACTCCTAGACAGCAATTCACTAATATCTGTGAAGGAGGCAGCTTCTTATCCACCTTCCTTGCAGTTTAATAAAAGAATATCCCTTGTGTGCCATTCTTGTTTGAAAGTAATATCTGGGGCTTCTGCAGGGACAGTTTATAGAACCTTGTGAAAGCACAAAGTTCACCAAAGTGATTACGTGTGGAGGAGGAAATGGCTCAGAGTGTTCTCTCCTGAAAACTTTTGAGACTTTCATGTCTCTTCTTTTTCCCCCTTTCCTTTCTGAAAAAGTTAGATAAGTCAGTCAGTGAAGCACATTATTGCTGCTAGTAAAATAAATCCAGGTGCTGAGGAACAGTTGAAGGAAAATACTTGATTGTTTAGTTGTCTTATGGGTTTTGTGCTCTTTTTAATTTGGAGGGGAAACAGATCCCGCTGATCTTAAGGAAATGCTTTTGGTTTGGTTCAGTATCAGCTTCTACTGCTACACAGCACTAGCAAAAGCACCTGCCTTGTGTCTGCTCACTTTTAAGTAATTCAGAAATTGTCTGTGTTTTGAAACAGTGGAGAAAGCCGAGAGGAAGGATGAACTTTATCAGTTTGCCAAGTCTAAACAGGCGCGGATTGAAAAGGAGTTATCCAGTCTGCGACAGGTACAGCCCTGACCGTGTTCCTGCTCTCAGGTGATAAAAGCACTTTCAGGAACATCAGACCTGCAGGGAACAGTACAAAAAAAAAAGTTAGATCTGGCTATTATTAATTGTTAATTAAGGAAAACAATCAAATTTTCTGTTTCTGCCGTGCTGGAGTTGCTGTGCAATGTTGATTTATTGGGGTTAAACTGGACAGCCCGGGGTGCCAGGCTGGGGAAGGCACATGAAGGGCAGCAGGACTGGGGTGTGCACACCTGCCCCAGGTGAAGCCTGAGGGACATGGTGTGCCAACAGATCAAGAGAGACTTAAACCCTGTGTGTTCACCTGCTCTCAGTTGAGGCTCTCAAGGCATGTTCCATTTTTTTTAATTGCAAATAATTGATGGGTATGTTATCTTCTGCATTAGCTTCACAAAAAAGTCCCCTGCAGTGAAAGCAAAATCCCGTGATCACCTGTAATTCTGTAACATTGAACAGCATAATAACAACATGTATTAAATGCCAGGTAACAGTAATGATGTTGTATTTGTGGTTCTATCTTAGAAGAGCCCTGAATTCTTTAATAGAAATCCTGTTTATTGCTGCAAAATGTTATTTTCCTAATACATGCAGAGATATCCTCTTAGATTTGGAAGTCTTTGACAATTGTTTGACTGTGGGTATTGATTTATAAAAAGAGCTGAGGATGTTTTTTGGAAGACGAGCGATGTTCCTGCAGCCCAGACTTTCACTAATGCCCATCCCTGTCTTTTCCAGGTCTATGTAAAACAGCAGAGTGACTTACAATTCCTTCATGGCAACTCAGAGAGCCCTCAGGCCTCAAGGCAAAAGCATGAAAAGACTGCAAGCAGAAGGAGGTAAAGTAATCTTTTTTTTTTTTTTTTTAAATAGTTTGTTCTCAGAGAGAGACTTCACTGTTCAAACACAACTCACATCCTCCCAGAGGTGTGTGCTGGGTCAGGATGGCTTTGCTGGACTCAACCACAAACATCCAGTGAAGTTCTCAAATATCTTGTTTTTTATTTGGTCAGGAGACACCATAAACATCAGTCACAGACTGAGGTGTTGTGTCAGGCCAGACAGCCCATGGTTTTTTACAAAATGAAATAGTCTGGTGGTAGGGGTGTTAATCTGGCTTGCTCCTGCTTTTGTTTAAAGAGCAAAGTTTATTTCAGGAAGTAAGCGTTAAATTAGGGAATTGGTGCACACCCTGGAGGTTCAGACAGAATCACCACACCGTATAAAACATGAGGGAAGTCTCAGACTGATTTTGGAAAGTAACAGCCAGATCTGGGCAGAGTTCTGTCGGGTTTTGGCAGGATACAGCTGCCTGTGGGCATTTGAGCTCCCACAGAGCCGTGGCAGCAGCCTGTGCTAGGGCAGAGCTTTGGGAGTGCAGTGGTGGGTGCTCTTTACCTGCAGTGTTTCTGACTTGTTTTTATCGTGCCGTTGTAGCACAGGGGTGACATTCTCTGCCTCTGAAAGCCACGGCAAGACACACATGGGTAGGACTGAGGGCAGCCACACGATGTACAAGGAGTGGGGAACTGCACCATTTCCAGAAAGTAGGGTAAAAACCACCCTTGAGATGTGTGGAGTAGATAATAGACAGTTACTGAATGCATCAGACTTGGAGGAAACTACCTCAGCCTTCTTAAACCCGTGTCAAAAAGTTGTGAAAGGCTTGGCCGTCCCCACGGAAGAAGGAGGAAAGCAGGATGTTGCATCAAGCTTTGATGAGCTAGACAGTGAAATATTTCATGAGGCAAACAGCACAAGACCTTTGGGAAACAGGGAAATTGGTGACGAGGGAGTGGAAAGCAGAGACCAACGAACCTTTGAGACATCTATACCTTCCTACGAGCGTTGGCTCAACATCCGATCTCGCGTGGATTTGCAGAGCACTTTGATCCAGAACGGCACCGCGGCCGACAGGACTGGTAAGAAAAACAAAACCGGGGTAGAGAGAGCCGGAATTCAGTCTGGCCAAAAAAGGACCTCTGCGATTCGCAAGTCAGAGTCCGACTCCTGCCTTGGGAACTCCGGCGCGAGCGGAAGTGCCCGGTGGAAGCCGGTGTCGGATCAGGAGTGGCTGGAGATTTTCAAACCCATCGAAAGAGATGGAAGCGTGTGCAGTGGAAAAGATTGCAGCTGTTTGGATTCTACACAATAGATGAAATGTGCCAGCTCGTGAAGGTTGTGAGCTTTTTGCGTTTCACAGATTGGTGTAAGCTGGAGTTAAGCAGAAGCTTGGGTGTATAAACTCTCACTGGAATCTCAAGTGATGTTTAAAGTAACTGTTGTTTAAAAATTGGTCTACCCAACTTGAAAAGCAGCGAATTCGAAATAAAAATAGCTCTTAAAGTATCATGATTCTATTTTTATGCATTTGTTTTTTTCTCATCTGTTATCCCCAAGAGCTGCGTGGGCAAGAGAAGCTGCAACACCCCAGAACTTGCCAAATAAACTAATTGAGAAAACCACAGATTTTAAAAGTCTTATGATGCTGCTTGTAACTCTGGTGGGTAAAATGTGTTCTGCCCAGAGTGGTGTTTCTGTGAGGCAAGAAACAGATGCAGGTTTTGTGTGATGCTTTGGTGACTGGGTTATTTCTGTTGAGAAGTCACACCGTGTGGCTGGGCACGAATCTAGGCCAGGCTGAGCACAGGCTGCTGCCTCACTCAGGGCAAGCAATGAGATGGCAAGATTGAAAGGACAGCAATCTGTCCACTCTCCAGTTCGTGTGGGGCTCTTATCCCTCTGTTTATGCTGGGGGAGGAAAAGGACACGTGGGGGATTAGCAGAAGGAGGTCTCTAATGCTCAGAAATGCCAGAAAAAGGCTCAGGTGTCTCGGTGGTGGTGGAAAGTAGCCAAGATGAAAATGCTGCTTCGCATTTACAGCAGTGGCTTTTTATGCCTGCACAAGCAAAGGCATCCAGAGCTGGGACTTGCTGTGGATTTGTTGTCTTGTTTCCTTTATCTCCTGTCAAAAAACTGATTTGCCAGCTCTATTATAGAAGGATTTCTGAAGTTTTACAGAGATTTTGTAGCTGCCTTTTAGCTAGAGGAGAATCTTTCCAGCTGGTAGTTTGACAAGTACAGTAAATGAACAGCTGTTTAAACCTGCTGTGAATGTTTGCCAGCAAGTCTGCCCTACATCCAGCCAGATTAATATTATGAAGCAGGGGGATCTGATGTATGGATGCTTTCAGTCCATGTGGCTTTAAAAACAGAAATACCATAGAAATGGTTGCTGCAGTGAGACAGACCTGTTCAGAAACAAGGTGGATGAATGGGCAGCCACTGAAAAAGAATGCTGTCCTGGCACATTCCCCCAGGGCTTAGCTGAGCCTCGTGTGTGGTGTGGGCTCTCTCTGGTTTCCACTGTCTCTAAATCATTCAAAAGATGTAAAGTCTTTTTGACTTTACATCTTTTAGACCCTTACATCTACCCTGACCTTTCTTACCTACTCCCCCAGCAGCACCAATGACACACTGCCATCCCTCCAAATCCCTTCTGAGGCTGGATAATGAAAACTTTGCTTTCACTTTTTGTCTTGTCCTATTTGTCTTGTCCTTGAGTGAATTTTAGGGGAAAAGGAACAAACTCAACCCAGACAGTGCTTACAGAGCAGAGATCCCTCAGTGGGAGGGGGGGAGCTGTGCTGCCCATTTGGGATTTGCTGCAGAGTTATCCGGTTTTCTTGAGGCCCTCACTTGGTCCTGGGGTTCTGCTAATTGGAGATGGATTGACTCAGTGCAAATCCCAGACTGTCTGCTCTCCAACCTCTGCTGGCTTGGATTTGCCAGGGAATAAATCCTTGCCCTGTAAATGGGAGGAAGGCAGGAGTGTTGCTTCTGAGGAGGGATTAATGGCAGAGACCAAGCACAACATTCCTCCTGGGACTTGAAGCTGGATCCTCCAGTTTTCCGTTGCTGGTTTCGTAGTGCTGATGATGTAGTTTGTGTTAGGGAAGGGTGCTGGCACCTCCCTGTCAGCCCAGCAAATATTTTTGACATGAGTTCCTGAATTCTGGAACAGCCAACAAGAAGGTTATTAAATACCTTCTCCAACACAGCCAGGGGGATTGTGAAATCCCAGAGTGCAGGAATGGTTTCTGTGTGCTCCGACTTGGTGACTTCATTTATGTTGGACCAACATGTGCTGCCCTTGGATTTTTATCTCAGTTCTCATTTTAAAGGTGGAGCATCAGCAGGTACTTGTTCAGTCTGGACTAAGCCACCCATTCCTGAGCCATCTCTCTGCCTCCAAATCAAAACTGTTGTTCCCCCCCTTCCTCCCAAAGCTGTGTGTTCTCCAAAACCAGCTGTGCCCATCACATCTCCTCCCATTCCTGTTCCAGGCTGCTGCAGTTTGTTCCCTCACATCTCCACAGAACCTTTCCCTGACAGATCCACAGAAACGTGAGCTTTTCTCTCTTAAAAGAGAGCCTGTTGTATCCCAGTGTTTTACTGGAGTGGAATGGGACACAGCAGACACTCTGTGAGCTGGCCACTCTCATGAGGGCTTTTTCCTAGACTGAGTGTCATTTAAAAATACACCTATTTGTAAGAGTCTTGCCAGGTATGGAATGCATTGTTAGATCAAAATAAGTATCTAAAGAATATTTAATTAAATGTTATCAATTCAAAGATAGTATTTTCTCTAAAATACACATCCTTTTAAATTATTTACCGATCCAGACTGTGCTTCTGTTGTGTTCAGAAGTGTGATGAATACAGTTTGCTCCTGTATTTAAAAACAAATAAAGTAAAGCCTCTTTGGGAAAGCTCTCCTGTGATCTCTGAGGAGAGATGAGGACTGCAAAAGACTGTGAAATTCCCTTGAAAGGTACACCTACAAATATTCATTTGCCTAATGATTGATTAAAACCAAAAAGGGACTTGGGTATGAGAGAAGAGGAGTAGCAGAGTATTGGGAGGAACAAGCACAGCCTTTGGTGTTCTCTTTGCAAGGTTAAACACACACTCAAAGCACGTGGTCATGTAGCTGATTGGAACTGTTTGAATGTCAAACCATCGTCCTGGGGGATGAAAGTGATCTGAGGAAGCTGTTAAACACAGGAACACTGGGAGGAACAGGGTAATCCCCAACGCTCCATGGTTTTCTTGGCTCAGGGCCCACGGTTATTTATGTTGTCCCACCGTTTTCCCTTAAAAGTTCAAAAAGGATGATGATTCTATTCCTGCCAATGTCTTAATTTTTTTTTTATTCAACAGTGAAGAAAACACGGGTGTGAGTTTCTACCGCTTGGATTCTCCCCGTTTGGCAACGGCCCAGGAGAGCGACACGTCCCAGAGATCCGTGGAATTCTCTGGTCAAGACTCCCCTCTGCACATCAGCGACCTGGCAGTGACTCAGCCAGCAAACAGATGCTGCAGTGCTGCCATGGACACAGTCAGTATCTTGTTGCAGAATGCCCTTGATTGATTTTAAGGGGAATTATGACTGTAAATGTCTCCCGGCGTGGAGGAGCCAGGGACTCCGATGATGAGGCAGCAGGTTTAAGGCAAAGGGGGCAAAATACTTTTTCAAAATAACCCCTCGTTGTCTCAGTATGTCTTGGACAGCATAAATGAGTTTTTAAAATATATATATAAGCTTTTGGAATGAAAAGCTTTAGGAGAATGGGTAATAGGTAATTCCACTGAGTATCTGAGTACCTGTTATCAGAAGCTGTTGGACACTATTTCTTTCCTGTCCTGGTTTTCCTGCTCTCTCGTGTCTTTGTTCTCCCCTTTATCCCTGCAGTACTGCCCTGGTGTGTGCTCTGAACAAATGCACGTGAAAATCTGCTACAAAACTGGCACCAGGACAGAGCTCTGTGTTTATTAGAAACACCAGCAGTTAGACAGGGCCTGTTACATTGCAGTACTTGGAACTGAAACATTTCAAGATTAAAACGCTGATCCTTGGTGTGTTATAACCCTTTGAAATACTTCACATTGGTAACTTTGTCTCCCTTTCTGTCTCCTCCAGGGCACCAGTTCCCTGCTGATGAAGCTGCATCGCGCTGTGGCCGAGTCTGGGCAGATGATTGCTCGTCTGAACCTCAGCCTTCTCCCCCAGAGCCCTCACCTCATTCCAAACAGCAGCCACATGGATACAGTATAGATTGTTCTCCCAGGACTAGGTTGAGGTGCTCAGGAATACTGGTTGGGAACATCCCATCCCTTATGCTTGACTTGCACTCCATTAGCAAAGCACGAGGGGGATATTGTTTATTGAGAGACAGTTCCTGCCTGCCTTAGCTGCAAGTACCTGAATTTTTTATAGGATTCTTTTAGAGGATCCTCAAGGTCATGACAGGATTTGACTTTTGCATGTGTCTAAACAGATGGAAAGAAGAAGTCATTTTGGGCCAAGCTGTAGGAGGCCTAGAAAAAAAAAAGTGAACACTGGTTCTTTCTCACTTGAAGCACTTGAGGTAATTTGTCAGGCTCAGTGCACACTCACCACTCTGCTGCCCCAGAGGCTTAGAGTCAGAACTGCTTATTATTGTGTTCATGGAAAGGAGGGCAGTATAGGGAATAGGTGTTATGTAGGATAGTTTGGGGTATGAATTTAAACCAGACACGCAGCTTAAATAGATTCAGGGGGGTCATGGGTTAATAATTTTAGTTCCTTCATTGCAGGGTCAGAGAATATACTCAGTGGTCAAAGAAAAAACCTGTATGTGGCTGTGTGGCAGTTTAGTTTATGAGCATGAGCACTGATAGGGAGTTGCTGTTGGGTATGTGGGCAGAAGGAGTAATTGGTGAAGGAGTCACTTGTTTTCATAAATATCCATAAGAATTTCTACCTTGTTTGACAAGGACATTGTGCCATTTGTCACCAGAAGTGAGTCCACTTGTGCTGATACACATCCCAGAGGGAGGATTTAGGCTCTTGGATTTAGAGCAGGCTGCTTTCTCCTCACACATCACCTCCCTCTGAAAATGCTGGACCACTTTTAGCCTCAGATGAACTTGACCAGAACAACGTTGCTGTAAGTAACAGACAAAGCAATTTTTATAACATTCAGAGCCATAAACCGTTGGCTGTGCTGGGACTGGCTGAGTGAGTGTAAAGGTTGTTGTGCCAGCGTTTGCACCAACTGAAAGGAGATTTTGTTCAGCAGCTCCTCTGCAGGATTTCATTCAGCAGGGAGGACAGCAGCAGTTTAGTCTTTTGCAAATCCATGTAGGAGGATTCCTGAAAAGCTCCCTACAACACAGGGCTTGCTTGTGGCTCCTGCCCAGCCCCATCAGCTGTCTGGCTCCTGCTGACTGGTTGGCTCATCACAGCTCGGCCACTCGGGCTGCCCGTGGCTCTGCTTTAGAGCCTGAACCTTCATTTTTGAGCTTGGGAATTGGCTCCTCACTCAGAGCTGGGGCTTCAGTGGACAGAACATAAAGCAGGCTCGTGGGTTCTGGGGGAGCAGATCCTGAGCCACATCTGTGGAACTCTGATCTACTTTCAGAGCAGTTCTGGGTAAAAACTCGTCAAGCGTGTTTCGGTTAATCTATGCAGGCCAACTAATCTGTGCTTAAGACCAGGCTTACCTGAGGCTGTTTGAAACTGAGCTTTAAAACATAATAAATACCTTAGAATTTAATCAGTAAGAATTTGTATGGGTTGGATTCTGTGCCCTGCTTTGGGGGAGGGAGGAGAAGAGGGAACTGAGAATGCCAGTTTGAACCTGGCAGCTCTGGAATTTTTATTCTCTGAGTCCTTTGATTTCCAGGTAGGGTTTTTGCATTACAATATAGACAACAGAACTTGCTGCAACTCTGCACAAAAGCCAGTTATCTGCAGCAGAAGAAAGAGATGCTAAGCTTTCTTCTTATCTCTATGATGTTCCATGAGCATGAAGGTGTTTTCAACTTGATCTTTATTTGTTTGCTTCCCTTTTTATAAATGCATCTGCAATATTAATACACATTAAGGATTTCTGAGTTGAGCCTGGCACAGGATTCTAAGTGCATTTCCAGTAAAACTCTTGTGAGTACTGTAACAGCAAACAGATATTAAGGCAGCAAATAATTCCTTTAGTCAAATGATTAAACTTTCCTCGAGCGTGTTCCTCGTCCTCTGG
Source organism: Pyrocephalus nanus (assembly GCA_038380795.1). Classification (NCBI taxonomy): domain Eukaryota; kingdom Metazoa; phylum Chordata; class Aves; order Passeriformes; family Tyrannidae; genus Pyrocephalus; species Pyrocephalus nanus. Next base: position 9,544,266 of record CM076278.1, read on the forward strand.
GCAGTCAGATCTCACAGCTCCATTCCCCAGTACCTGCAGGCTGTTTATCGTAGCTAAAACCCTTCTGTGTGTTACAGATAACAGGATCAAGGATGTGAACATTGTTGAATGAGAGACTGGGAAGTGTTTTCCAGGGCCAAGGCCAAGGGCTGTTTTAGGATATTGTTCCTGGGCTCAGAGCCCCAAAAGTAGAATGTATTGAATAGAGCTGTTTCAGAATATCCCAAGCAGCCTTGCCCACAGCAGATTGTTTTTTCTTTTAGAATCAGGAAATTTCTCACTCTCTGATTATTTGTTCCCCTGATGTGGATTGGATGCTTGCAATAGGCACCACATTGTCTGGTTCTGAGGACAAAAGAGTAACCAGATATGGTTAAAATCCTGAACACCACTTGAAACTGAATAAGAACCAGCAACAATGAGGAGAAAAACTGGCAAAAAAAAAAGAGAAATCTTCCAGTGCTGACACAACCAAGCTCCTGCCTGCAGAGGGAAGGTATCACACAGCCAGCTGGGTTGTGAAGCTTTGTGGCTTCCTGAGTTTCTTCTCATATGGATCAGCTTTGATCCAGCAGGGAAGTGGTGCTGAGTTCCCTCTCAGATATTCCCACTGCAGTCCCCAAGCTGTTTCTCCCCTGTGGAGCCAAACCCTCTGTGCCCTGGGGAGTGGGGGTGGTTTTGTAGCACCCTCATGTTCTGCTGTTCCTGCATTAAACCTGGAGACACTGAGGCTTCTCCCAAAACCCAGCGTGTCTGTGGAGTGCAGCTAATGGGGCACTGGATGCTGAGTAGCTGGAATGCTGAAATGCTCCTGTGCAGAGCTGCTCTTTTCCTAAAAAGAGCCCGGAGGTAAAAGCAGCCGGAGCTTTTATAGGTCGAAGCCAACACTGTGAGTTGCATCCTGAAACCACTGATGTTCAAAAGTTTCAGGAGCAAATCCCCAAAAGTGCTGAGCCCTGTGCTGAGGCAGCAGAGTGGGGAGTGTGTGCTGAGCCTACAGAAATAATCCCATTTGCTTCAAGTGAGAAAGAGCCAGTGGAACAAACGCACCCACAATCCACTGTACATCCATGACAAGAGTTAGTGACTCTGCAAGTCTCTGCCTAAAGCACAATTCCCGTTTTCTTTGTGTGTTAAAAGGCACCGAATTGCTGTGATCAGATAAATCTGAAGCAGAGTTGGTAGCAGGTCCAGAAATAACAACATTTGTGCTGCTTCATACACAGAGGTGATTGAATTGGTTTTGGTTGTGTTTGTTGGGGTTTAAAATTGCTTTGAAACCGTTTGAGGGCAGGTGCACTGACAAACATCAGGGTAATTTCCTCTCTGGCTGCCAGGGATTGAGCCATTCTCATCAGTCAGTTGTTTTGTCTTTAGAGAGAGATTGGGTGGGGGAGAGTTGAAGAACTGAGAAAAGCAGTGAGTAAAGGGCTATATTCAGTTTTGGACAACATAGCATGTGCCACTGCTCCTAAATGGTGACTCAGGGGCTGGCCAGGGACACAAAGATCACTCCTTTCCACAAAGCAAACTGGAAAGGTTTTATTCCCTAACACCCCCTTGGTACCACTGAGGCTGTTGTCTGTCTGTAAAGTGCTTTTACCTTTCTTCTGTTTATATTTTTACTCTGTGTTCTTATTCTGTTTACAGCGTAAGAATGTGTGTAGTAAATTGACATACATATGGTTGCTTTATATATTTTATATATTTTAAAGGAAACGTTCCTGCTTTTTTAAATAAAACTCTTTTAAATGTCTGTAGTAGATTAAGAAGTTTTTAACACAGAAGTGATTCTGAGGACTGAAGATCCAGCATCAACAATGGAAAGTTACCTCATTTTTTAACGTGGTTCTCTGAGCGTTTGAAAGACCCACAAGTGGTGAAAAGATGTGACTCTGCTGGAATGTATTTTATCTTGAAATAAAACACAGAATGATGCCAAGATTAACAAAGCTATTTTTATAGCTGAGAGCTCAGGTTAAACACTAGCTTGTTTTTTAAGAATCTGAAGTGAGTAATTGTTACAACATAGGAACTATTTTTTTTTTAATCTTTTTATTTTTTATGGTGCCTCAGAAATATTTATAGAGTATGACACAGCCAAGCATGCTTTTTCATTCTCTCGTTAGCATATTGTTTTTGTTCTGGACTTCTTGCCTTTTGGAGAGAGATGAATAATGTTTATAGGAAGTTCCCAATTAGTGTTGTAAGCAGGAACTGGGAAATGAATTGAAATGGGAGAGCTGTCACCCACAACATGGGCAGAACAACTCTGTCACAGGAGCTGGTTCTTCCAGCAAAAGTTTATAGGATCAGGTGTGTATGGGCTCTGTTTGCATTGTAGAGCAGCAGCCAAGCACCACGTGACCCTTTTTTTTAGCATTTAACCTGGTTTTATCTTTGCCTATTGGGGCAAGACACATCCTGGTATCGCAATTTGAACTTACTTTTTAACTAAAAGATCAAATAAGATAATAAAGGTGATACTTTGCTGTGTCTTTTTTTGCCTGTTTAACACAACGTCCAGCATATTTGGTACTTAATTCCTGATGGTTCTGAGCACAGACACGAGCTGGCTGCTCGGGCCTGTGCAGGTTGGGAGCAGTTGGGGACACCTGTGCCAAGTCCCCAGAGCTGTGCCAGTGTTTTTTTCTGCGTGGGGGCAGCCAAGGGTGGGAGTCTCTGGCTGCATCCACTGCCACCAATTAATTGCAGTGAAACACAACACTCCGTGGACTCCCCTTGTTAACTCTTTCATGTCATTTTCTTCTTTCTCTTTAATTACCCACCCCAATGACAGCCTTTCCTTCAGGTGCTAATTGCCCTAAAATTACTTTACCAGTTCTGATCAGAGCTGCTGCCAGAGGGAAGTTCAGCTGCTCCATCTCTTCCAGTTTCCACAAGCCTTTACAGTGCATTTATTCCTCTACCTGCACAGAACCTTTCCAAGGCTCCATACTCAGAATCTCCTGCTGTGGCTATGACAAAAATTCCCACTAAAAAGCCACTGATAACAATATCATGCTGCTCACTCTGAAGCTGCCCAGCAGCTTTACAGAGAAATTGGTGCAACTTCCAAGTGGGAGCTGTGGTCTCTGGTTTAAATGTGTTTGAGTTTAGTGGATGAATTCTGAGTTTAAACCCCTTGAGAGTTTAAAATGCCCCCTGATGGCTTTAAAATCAATACAGAAAACTGAGCTCAGGCGGTGCAACAAGGATCTGCAGAGCTCTAGGATTTTGTGTCAGGGCTGCCCTGGTTTTGTGGAATGGAAAGAGGGTGAATGTTGGGGTTAATTTATTCAGCACTAACCGACTTACAAGCCAAATGCATTATTGACCACACTCTGAGGCTCGTATGGAAACACTTCAAACCCGGTGCCTTATTTCTGGAAGCAGCTCAAATACTCCAGGGAGCCCTTTGCTATTGTATCCTCGGACCGAATTATTATTAAAGACAACAAAGCTTCTGTTCAGCCCCGGCCTTTCCGCAGAGTGGACGCGGGCTCTGCTCTCGACTTCCCTGAAGGGAAGAAGGTGGCGATGGAGCTCCAGGGTCCTTAACGTGCCCTCTGTGTGCGTGCGAGTGTATGGGGCGAGGGGAGGCGCTGGCTACTAGGGATGAGAAGGGATTATTTTCGCGGGGCCGTCCCCTCCGTGTCTGGTGTTCCGTGAGCTGGGAAATCGTCTCGGGTGCCCGCGGGGGCGGTGGGGAGGTGTCCCTTGGCCCGTGTCACCCCGCCCGTGTCCCCTCACCCGTGTCCCCGCCCGTGTCCCCGCGGGTCGCACCTGCCCGCGGGGGGAGCTGCAGTTCCGGGCGCGGCCGCCGGGGGCGCCCCCGCTCTCGGCGCAGTGCGCGGCCGGGAGGGGCGGGGGGGGGGGGGGGGGCGGTGCCGTCGCCGCCGCCCGGAGAGCGGGACCGGGCGAGGGGACGGAGCCGGCAGCGCCGAGCCCCGGAGCCCCGCCATGAACAGCATCAAGAGCGTGCCGGCGCGGGTGCTGAACCGCCGCGGCGGGCACAGCCTGGAGGCGGAGCGGGAGCAGTTCGACAAGAACCAGGCAAGGGCGGCGGAAGGGGGTGGCGCGGCCCCGGGACCGGCTGCGGGCATGGTCCTAGTCCTGGTCTTAGTCCTGGTCCTGGTCCTAGTCCTGGTCCTGGTCCTGGTCCTAGTCCTAGTCCTAGTCCTGGTCCTGGCCCGTTTCGCGGGGCATCACCTTGGGGCGCGCTAAACGCGGGGGCTTCCCGGGCGATGGGATGGGATGGGATGGGATGGGATGGGGGTCGCGGGTCCCTGTCCCTCTGTCCTCCGGGGGTCCTCCTGGTGGGGCGGCGCGGCCGCCGTCCCTCTGTCCGTCCCCGTGTCCGCCCGTCCGTCCGTGCCCGGTGCCGGCGCTCCCCCGCCCCCACCTGCGCCGCCGCTTCCTCCCGCCGCGGCCGCGGGACCGTCCCGCGTGGGCACCGCGGCCCGTCCCGCCGCCCCCGCGCCGGCCCCGCGGCCCGGCCCCGCCGTGCACCCCCGCCCCGGCGGGCAGCGGGGCCCGGGGCGGCCGGAGCGTCCCCCGCACACCCCCCGGGCCTTATCGCAGGTAAACACGGCCCGGAGCACACGGGGAAAGTTTTACTGTGTCGGCCAAGTCGGGGGCTCCGCAGCATCCTGGGGCTCCCCCCCGCGCCCACCGCCCCGGGAATGGGCATCTCCGCATCCCTGCCGCTCCCGGTCCTGGCCACAACGACACCGGGGGCTGTTTGGCTCCGCGGGTCGATTCCCCTCAGCCCCCTCGGCTCTGGGTCACCCGTGGGGTCTCCCCGCGGGGATCACGGTGTGTGAACCCACGGAGGGTGACTGAGCTAAAGCAAAGCCCTGGTGTGGTTGTGCCCTGTCGTGTCCGGCTTGGCCGGATTGTCCGTAGCCCTGTGGCCCCCGAAGGGTGGGCGATGCTCGGACACCGATGGGGCTGGCATATGGCTGGTGGGAAATGAATCACTCCAACAGCGTGGGCAGGGATGGGCAGAGGGATGGACAGAGCGGCGGGCTTGCTGCTGTCCCTGCAAAAATAACAGTGCTCTCTGCACGCATCCTCTGACCCTCTGGTTTCACAGGCAGTGCATTCATCGCAGGTGTTTTCCCCTTTGCCCCTTTGCTTTGCTGGTCCTTCCCTGACCCCTGGGCTGGTTTGGCCCAGGAGGGCGCTGGCGAAGACAGGTAGGAATTCCAGGCCTCACGGGGTCACGGTGGGGAGGAAATGAAGCTTGCTGGGTTTGGGGAGCAACACGAGAAAACCGGCAATTCCGGTTCCCTCTGGACGCGTCTCCTTCAGTCGTCCCAACTGGGCACCGCTGATAAAGAATCACGGCGGCAGCGCTGCCCAGTGCACCGAAGGGCTGCACGTGTCCCTCCTCCCACCCGCCCTTCCAGGGCATTTTGGACTTTTCAGTGGGACTTGTGCACAATTACAACTTCTCTCAGTCCCAGGGGTGCTGTGGGCAGAGCTGTGTACAGGGCAGAGAGGTGGTCGCTCTCCATTAGAGGTTTTAGCTCTGTGACCCCAAGCTCGCTGGCTGACAGTCACAATCACCACCCAGAACTGACCCTTTTTTTCCAGCAACTGCTGAAAAACTGTTCTAAAGGAGCATTACCCTGGTGTGGTTTCCTGGTAGTGGTGCTTCAGTGAGAGCAGAACTGTTCCAGTGTCAATATGGGGGTATTGATCTGCCTTTTAGCTCTAATTATAGCAGCTGTGGAGTTGGCCACAGGTTGCTTCTGTGTCATGGAGATGCTGGTGGTGCATCCCCTCCAGGATTCCTTACCATCCTGGAGAAGGATGCTGCAGGAATCCAGAGCCCCATCACCTTTTCCCCTGCGAGGGCCGGGGTGATGCCTATGGGTACAGATGGGGGTTGCTGACCCTGCTGTGATCCCCCCAGCCCCGCCAGATGCTCGTGGGTGATGTGCAGGTCTCCTGCTTTCCCTGAAAATGCTTTTCCGGGTCTTGTGCTGGGGTGATTCAGATATTCCCCTTGGAGCAGCCTTGTGTGGGAAGTAGGAAGCCACCATCCCACTCAGCAGCCTGGCAGGAGGCAAAACTTGCTGGTTTTTGCTTTTCTGAAACAAAAAGGTTAAAAATCCAGCGAGCTCCCGAGCCTCCAGGATTACGTTGTCCGTGACTGCCGAGTGGCGCTTCCTTGGTGTAATTTGGGAAGGAGCAGTGTTGGGAAGGGAACCCCGGAGCAGCCGTTTCTAGTTCAGGTGTTCCGACAGCCCTCGTGCCGCCTGACCGGGGAGGTTTCCAGCTCAACATCCCATCCTGCTGCCAGGAACATCCCTCCCTGCCGTGGGACCCAGCATCCGCCTGCCAGGTGGGGATTGTGGCCCCGCAGGATGCCGGGGCTTCGGGGAGCCGTGGGCGGGAGGATCAGCCCTAATTAAAAGCAGCCTGGAAAGAAAGGGTGGATGTAAACTGCGCTCCTTCATTTGGGCGCTTTGATCCCAGCTTTAGTCACCAGCTTGGTACGTGAGGGCTGTGAGTAAGGAGAGAGGGCTGTACCCTCTGGGCTCCCACAGCTCGCGGCCCGGCAGGTTTTGAGGTTGGACCCCATCAGGGATGGGGAACAGTCCACAGGGTTGCATCAAAGGTTTGAGGCTGGCTGTGCACCTGCGGTGACAGCAGGGACCTGCCCATCTCCGGACGTGCTGGTAGTGTCCCAGGAGGTCGGGTCAAGGGTGAATCTCCCCGTTTCAGAGCCCTGCAGCCAGCAGGGATATCCTGGAGACACCCATGTCCCCGGCTGCAGCATCGCCCCGTGCCCGTCCCTGGTCCCACCATCCCAATTCCAGGTATCTCCTGACCAGCCTGATGTTTGGAAGCAGAGGAAGCACAACTGACACAGCAATGCTGAGGGGTTGGTGTTGGTTCAGTGCCTCTGTGGTTTATTTAGGACCATGCTGAACGTGGTGTCTCTGTCATGGCAGTGCTGTGGGTGGGCTGGGGCTGCCCCTGCACGGGTCCAGTCCATGTCCTGGATGTAAAATGGCTCAATGAAACCTCAGCACTGAATCACCAAGGATGAAACCAGCCTGTCCAACAGCTCCCGGGCTGAATTTTGGCTGGTTGGTCTGGAAATGAGATTAAGGGCAATAAACCCAATAAAACCACCAGCACCAACAGGAATTACAGCTTGGTTTTGGGACAGGCCAGTGGGTCCCAGCCCTAGTGTCATCCCATTGAGCAGCTGAGCTCCTGTCCCTGGGCATATAGGACGGTGTTTCCTTTCCTGGGGGTGTGCCCTTATCTCACACTTTGTCCCTTCCACCTCTGGGGCTCAGGTCCCACTGATGGGTTGGGACGAGTGTGATGGGTTGGGATGAGCATGATGGGTTGGGACAAGGGCATTGTCCTACTTCTGCTTACGGCAGGCAGCAAAAATCCAGGTTTGGGATCAGTGTCTGCTCCACTCCCCCCATACAAAGCACCTCAGTAAGGTGCAAGAAGCCCTTCAGCAGCTCTTTGCTGCCAGATGCATTTCCAAGCACTGCCTGGCAAAACTCTCCCTTTGTCGCTCCCTGGTTTGTGATAAACCTTCCTTTCTGTCAATAACCCTCCCTTTGGTGTCATCCTGGGAGGTGCTGGCACCCCTGGGGACCTGTGGCACATCTCTCTGGCTGAGCCTCTCCTCTGGCTCCAGGCTTTCAGGTGGCTGTGGAGCCTCTCCTTCAGGAGAGGCAGCTGTGCTGCAAGTGCCTGTTCCCTGTTCCTGGGCTCTCCAGGCTCGTTAACCTTTGGGGATAAGAGGATTACAGCAAGTCACCGGCTTAACTCTGCTGCTGCTTTACGGCCCCACATGGCGGGGTAACACCGGGGCTCTCCCAGCGCAGGAAAAGCAAAATCAGCCCCTTTCCCCAGCAGCTGGGGGAACAGTTTTGGAACAGGCTCACTTTTTTGGAATGCATTCGTGGTGGTTTTGCCCAGTGCATGGGCACAGCTATTTTAGGCTCTTTGGGGGCAGATTTGGTGCATTTACACCTTTGGCATCACCCCTTCAGCACAGCATCAGGTTCCTCCTGCATAAGTCAGGAGCACTCGATAACTCAGCATCGAGTTCCAGCTCCGACAGGAAAGTGCCTCAATTCAGAGGCATCCCTGGACAAGCAGCTGTTTGGAAGCAGGTGATTTTCCCAGGAGGGTAGATGAGATTTTTATAAGGTTTTAGGGCTGTGTGGCTGCGGGGATTGACTGAGTTTCTCTTCTGGCATGAATGCTGGTGGCGAGGCCGCTTCCTGCCTTTCCAGCTGGGACCTTTTTCCTCTGCTGGAGACAGAGGGCTCATGGACACAGGCACAGTCCAAGTGCTCCTGTGAGGGTGAAGCAGCTTAGTCGAATCTGCAGGGACCTGGCAAGGAGGAGGAAGATCCTCATCAAACACAGCAACTCTGTTTTGTAGCCCATCGTCACACAGGAGAGACAACCGGCCCCTGTCTGGGGTCATCTTTTGGAATAAATTAATAATTTACCATGTGCTGTGATCAAACACATCAAAATATAGATAATCCTCCTGTGCTAATCACATTGCTCTGGATTTCTGCTCCATCAAGATGGGCATTGTGGCCGCCACTCCCTCCTCGCTCGGGGGCTGCATTTCCCCACGTGCTGTTTGTGCGCAGCCAAAAACACCCCAAACCACTCCCCCCCTCCCTTGGTTCAAAGGCTCCTTGTGATTACACAAACAACCCTGGAATTTGGCATCTCACTGTCGTGCTTTAATGTTCCCGGGGCACGGCGCTGAGTTCAGGCTGCAAAAATGCAAAAATTGGTTTCCTGGGCCGGGGACAGCCGGGAGCACCGGCAGCGCGGGTGGGAGGGGGCTGATTCTGACAGATCCTACTGGGGATGGGGGAGTTTCATGGGCTGTTTTGTTTGAGGATAAAAAAGCCTGTTCTGATGTGTTGCAAATGACTTTAAGCTGACATAGGAGTGCTAAAAGCCAGGGTATTCCCCAAAATATGGGGAGCATCGGGTAGCCATGGGGGTCACACTGTGTCTGACAGCTGCTCTCCCCTCCTCTTGCAGGCCATCAGCATCAGCAAAGCCATAAACTCCCAGGAAGCACCAGTGAAGGAGAAACATGCCCGCCGTATCCTTTCCTGGAGAGCACCGAGGAGATCCTGGGCTGAGGCAGGAGGGGTTTGGGGCCATGGAGGTTTGGGAGGCAGGAGACCCACACAGAGCTTGGCTGAGGGGTGGCATCATGTGGGTTCATCCATCAGTGAAAAGGCAAACAAAAGCCTATAAAACTGTGGTTCTTTGGCAATAAAATGCAGAGGGTCCTGGTGTGCCCTGGGGCAGGGGGAGGTGCAAGAAAAAGATGATGAATGGGGGTCGTATCTGTGGGTGCAGCATTGTGCTGGTGGTCTCTGTGCACCCAGTGTGTGTATCCCCTTTTAAATGGAAGTTGAACAAGAATAGTGCCCTGCTCCACGTGTATCCAGTTGGCCTTGACTGCAGGGAAGGGATCATCCTGGGCACACACCACGAGAAGGGAGCATTCACCTTCTGGTCCTATGCCATCGGGCTGCCCCTGCCCAGCAGCGCCATCCTCAGCTGGAAGTTCTGCCACGTCCTGCACAAGGTCCTGCGTGACGGGCACCCCAATGTGAGTGTCCCCTCTGGAACATCCCTCCTGCTTTGCTAGTGGGGGAAATTTTTGCCTCTTGAGATATCCCTCTGCACAGAGGATGGGTTCCCTTCCCTGTCCCAGACACCTTTCCCAGGCTGTGAGGGTACTCTTATCTTGCATTCTTGAAACCTCCCTGCACAAAGCCCTGACCTTTGGGTGCCATTGAAAGGCTGGAAGTTCTCAGAAAGCTGGAGTGGTGTAAGGATTGGATCCATCCCCTTCCCAGTGCCAGTCCAGGGCAGGCAGGCAGGCAGGTGCTGGCCTGTGCCAGCTCTGCTGTGCCACATCCCTCCTGTTTTCACCCCCAGGTCCTCCAGGACTGCCAGAGGTACCGCAGCAACATCCGAGAGACGGGAGACCTGTGGGTGAGTGGGGTGAAGTGGAGATTTGTGCCTCCCAGGGGGTCTGGAAGTTGATGCCGAGTGACACTGTGGGCACAGAGAGGGTAAAGCACCTCCTCAGATACCCCGTTGTCTCTGCTCCCGTGGGGTGATGGTTGTGTCCTTGGAGCAGGGCACAAGAGCCGTAGGGCTGGTGCAGGTTCTCTGGCACGTGTGGGCTCTGCTGGATTTGGATTCTCCATGTTCCCCCTTGGGTCTCCACAGGGCCATTTGCACGACAGATATGGGCAGCTGGTGAGCCTCTACACACGGCTCCTGCTCACCAAGATCTCCTTCCATGTCAAGGTGAGACCCTCTGCCACCTTCTCACCTGCTGTACCAGGGGGATGGGGCTTTGCTGGGGGATGTGTTGCACCAGCAAAAATATGAGCAGCAACTGATGTGGTTTTTTTTTTTTTTCCCTTTTGCAAAGCATCCTGAGTTCCCTCCGGCCCTTGAAGTGACAGATGAGGTGCTGGAAAAGACTGCAGGGACGGATGTGAACAACATGTGAGTGTGCTGGCACCTGCAGAGTGGTGAGGGGTGTAAATGCAGGGAGCAAAACCCTCGATTGGAGCCCTTGCCATCATGAGGACTCCCAGTACACTCGAGCAGCTGGAGCAAGGATGTCTCTGCCAGGGAGTGATGGAGTTTTGGTTTGTTTTGGCAGCTTCCAGCTGACTGTTGAGCTGTTTGACTACCTGGACTGTGAGCTGAAGCTGTCGGAGTCAGGTGAGGAGGCGGCAGGTCCCTCCCGCTCGCCCCAGGGCTCTTGAGCAATAGTTTCGCTCTTTGGTCGGGAATCAAGTTCCGGGAGGCTGAGGTTGGAGGCTCGAGTCCTTCCTCCTTTTCCCATGAGATTTCTGAGCTGGATTCCCCTGCTGATGCTCTGTAGGGGCACTTGTAGGAAAATATTTAAGGACTGTGGCTGGTTTGAGCCCACCTGACCAATGTGCCACTCTGAAATATGTTTTTATTTCCTATTTATTTCCTATATTATTTCCTACAGCCACATTAATCATATGCATTACCCAAATCCTTTCTATCCCCCAGAAGCAGAGGATGGGGCTGTATCTCTTTCTAAAGGCTCATTTCCCCTCATGGAAATGCCTCCAGGGAGGGCTGCAGGCCCTTGCCCATGTTTGCATCTCTTGCCTCCTTGTCCAGGAATTTTTAGATGGCTTAGAAATGTGGTGGATTCTTCCTCTGTCAAGAGTCAGGAACACGGAGCTGCCCTGGAAAAGAGGGCACAGCAGGCGAGACCGAGCTCCCAGCTCCTGTCAGCCTCCTGCTTCTCCTCCTGACCCAGTTATACAGAGAATTTATATTCATAAATACTTTAAAGCTGAGCAGGGAAGAAGCCGGGGTGGATATGCCTGGATTTGTGCCAGGGGAAGGGATCTGTTTCCGAGCAGGGGCAGGCGAGGCTGCGGTGCCGGCGAGCTCGTCCCCTGCCCTGGGATCCTCTCCCAGATCCTCTCCTGATTAAATAGAATGGAGCAAAACCTCTCTCTTCCCCCAGCTGCATTATTTGCATCAGCTCAAGGGCAGCGTCCCGGTGATTAAATCCCTCCTTTCTGGGGTCAGGGGGGGTAGTTGTTCCCAGCTCAGCGGGACGGACAGGCAGCACCCTGGTGTTTTCCACATCCGCCGTGGTTAATGATCAAGCGGAGTGGCTGGGAGGGGGCCGGCTCTGCAAACACGTCCCGGTGCCTCACGCAGCTCAACCCCTCAGTTTTCAGGCAGCTCAACACGTCGATGGCCGTGTCACAGATGTCAGCGGTGCAGTGCCGCCTGGCCCCCCTCATCCAGGTCATCCAGGACTGCAGCCACCTCTACCACTACTCTGTCAAGTTAATGTTCAAGCTGCACTCCTGTGAGTCCCGGGATGTGCTCCCTGCTGGTCTTTTCCACGCTCGGGCTTCTGAATTTGGGGATCAGGCTTGCCTGGACTGAGGCATCCATCGTCATGTCCCAGCCGGGCTCTAAGGGCCTGCTCCATCCCATGTAGACATTCCAGATAAAGGAATTAGAAGGACTTGTCCTTGATTAATTCAAACTCATGTGGCTTGGCCTGCCAGCCCCCTGCACAGCATTGCTGGGCAGAGCAGTGCCAGTGGCCTTGTGTGGGCATTTTGGGATTGATACACCCGCCCCTCCCTGCACCACGTCCCTGGTCCCTGTGCCAGGGATGGGGATACCCCCACTCCCACCTGGCCTTTAACCTGCTGGCTTTTGCAGCAGAGGGCTCCAGGTGCATGTGAATACATGTGCAGCCCTGGATCAGTCACGGCTGTTCCCCATTTCCCAGGTCTGCCAGCGGACACACTGCAGGGCCACCGGGATCGCTTCCACGAGCAGTTCCGCAGGTAATCCTGGGCCAAGGTGGGGCAATGGGGTCCCCTCCCTCCTGCCAAACCCCCAAACCTGCAAACAGTTTGTCTTTCCCTCCTCTCCAGCCTCAAAAACTTCTTTAAGAGAGCATCTGACATGCTGTACTTCAAGCGGCTCATCCAGATCCCTCGGCTGCCGGAGGTATGGCAGGATTTGGGATGATGCTTGTTGGTGATACTTTGGAGATCATGTGGGTTCAGGGTGCATGGGGGCGTCCCCATGGATGGGCTTGTGGTCTGGGGGGACACTGCAGAGGGACCTGCTGGCTCTATCAGCAGCACAGGGTTGGCTGCCTCCCTTCCCTGGCACTCTGCCTCCTGCAGTTCCCCACACCCCTCATGATGCCACCAGAACTTCTTGTCCCAACAGAGCCCCCCAAACTTCCTGCGGGCATCCGCACTGGCCGAGCACGTGAAGCCAGTGGTCGTCATCCCTGAGGAAGCCCCTGAGGATGAGGAGCCAGAGAACCTCATTGAGATCAGCACAACTTCCACCACGGAGCCACAGGTGGGGGCACGGGGCTGGAATGGGGACGCAGGGACGGGCTGACAGCGGGTACAGGCACCCGTAGCCTGGCTCAGCTCAGCACCCTCTGTCTTCCCCAGATCACCTCAGATCTATTTGAGCAAACCTTTGGGCCCCCCAATGGCGTTTGGGATGACAGGTATGGAGGGAGGGCCAGTGGTGGCGGAGGGGAGTGGCTGCTACCGCGTGGGACCAACCTGCCTTTCTCCTCAGGGACGCTCAGATCGAGAGCCTGAAGAAGGAGCTGGACACGCTCCGTGCGGAGATGGAGAAGATCAAACTGGAGGTAAAGCCCAGCTGGGGAGTAGCTGGTGTGGGGAATGCGGTGGAAAACCCAAGGGGATGCAGCAGGAGTGGGGTCCTGGTGTTCAGCACTGTGAGTTAGGAGCTCTCCCAGTGCCAGGACCTGACTCCTGATGGAGATGGGGTGGAGGCATGTGAGACCTGTCCCTTGCTATCATGACCAGCTTTATCAGCGGGGACAGAGCAGCTGTAGGGGAGCTTTCCTGTGCATCCCACAACTGCTTTGCCCAAATTGCAGTGGGGACCCTGGATAGGGTTGTTGGGGAGGACATCAGTTCAGGGCCCTGTCCCCATGCCTGGTGGTGGTGTCCTGCAGGCACAGCGATACATCACACAGCTCAAAGCACAGGTGAACAGCCTGGAGGGAGAAGTGGAGGAGCAGCGCAAGCAGAAGCAGAAGGCGCTGGTGGACAACGAGCAGCTGCGGGACGAGCTGGAGAGGCTGCAGAGGGTGAAGCAGGACAGCGACAGGTCCCAGCGGCTCTGCGCCGAAGCCGAAAGTAGGTGCCCTGCAGTGCCCATCGGCCGTGGGCCGGCTGTGCCACGGCTGCTGAGCGGCTTCTCCCCCCTGCAGAGAGAGCCAGCGCCACCGAGATGCGCTACACGAAGCTGAAGGAGAAGCACAGCGAGCTCATCAACACACACGCCGAGCTCCTGAGGAAGGTAATGCTCTGTGCAGGCAGGGACTGACACTGCCTTGGTCCCTCTCCCGCTGCTGGGGGGGCTCCTGCCTGCCCAGAGCACCCCGTATCGGTCCCACTGCCCTGCACCCAGGGAACTGTGAGCAGGGTTGGGGAGGCACCCCTTGAGTCCATATCTGCTGGCAGTCAGCATTCTGGATGCTGTGAGAAAGGCATCTTGGAGTTATCCTCTAAGCCAGTGTTTGGTTGGAACGAGTGTGGCGATGGTGAGGGTCCCCTGGTGAGCGCCGTGTCCCCACACAGAACGCCGACACCGCCAAGCAGCTGACGGTCACGCAGCAGAGCCAGGAGGAGGTGGCGCGTGTCAAGGAGCAGCTGGCATTTCAGGTGGAGCAGGTCAAGCGAGAGGCCGAGATGAAGGTGAGCCAGCACAGCTCTGGATCCTTCCCTGCTTCCCTGCCAGCACTGAGCCCTTCCCAGCCTGGGAAATGCAGTAGCTGTGCACGGTTTGGGCTCAGGGGGTAGAGGTTGTTGTTGATGTCAGTCCCTGATCTAGGAAGAAGTTGCAATCAGGAAGGCATTTTTTAATACATGCTTCATTCCCTCTTGCCCAAATCTGCATTTCCTTCAGCCAAGAAAATACCTCAGTGTAAATTGATGGGTTTGGGTGCTTTTGTTCTCGGGGTCCCAAGTTGGGGGCTGCTCCCAAAATTCCTGCTCTGGGGAAAGGAGCCCTTCCAGGAGACCCCCTCCCCCACACCCAAGATCCCAAAATCCCCACCCTGCAAGATGTGGCCGGTCTCATTCCCGCCATCCCGGCTGCGTGCCGGTGCCGAGGGGGGCCGGAGCGCTTTCACAGGGGCTGAGCCCCCGGCACGGGGTGTGGTTGCAGCTGGAAGACCAGAGCGTGCAGATGGAGCAGCTGCGGCAGGAGCTGGATGCCAGACGGGACGAGCTGGACCAGGCACAGCGCTCGCTCAGCCAGGCCAAGCAGGTACAGGGTGTAAGATGAGCCCAAATCCCCATCACAAACCCCCGTCATGCAGGACGATGCTCCGGCCACCACTGCTGAGCCAGAGGTCCAGCAGCAGCACGAGGAGCCGTCACAGGGCTGAACGTGGGCCCAGCTCATAAGTGCCATGAGCAGGGCATGTCCTCAGGTGTCTGTTGGGGTCGCAGCATGGTGACAGGTGAGTGACAGGGCTGTCCTGGTCCTGTGGCAGGTGGGTGTGGAGCTCAGTGCACAGGTGGAGGCCCTGCACGCCGAGAAGGAGGTGCTGAGGCGGTCGGTGAGCGAGAAGGAGTGTGAGCTGCTGTCCACGCGTGGCCTCATCGAGGAGAAGGAGCTGCAGCTGAGCCAGGAGGCGGATAAGGCCACGAGGGAGATCCGAGAGCTCCAGGGCAGGCTCCTGGAGAAGGTAGGTGCTGTGTAAAGAGCCCACTGCCCCTCTACTTGCCAGGGTGAGACATGTTTGGGGGATGCTGAGCAGCTGGGGGGCTCAGCCCAACAAATCACTGATGTAGCTGGTGGGATATCACTTGCACCAGCAGTAATGGGATGCTTGGCTCTAATCCTGGAAAAGGGAAATGCTCATGATGGGGGTCCTGTGTCCCAGTTCTGCCACTCACCTGTTCCTCCTGCCCAACAGAGCAACCAGGAGCAGAACCTGCAGCAGAAGCTGCTGGACGATCAGTTCAGCATCCTGCAGGAGACAGTGCGGGAGGCAGAGGACATCCTCCGTGACGCCGTGGCCAAGCTGGACGACCCGCTGCACGTGCGCTGCACCAGCTCCCCAGGTAGGGCAGGAACACACCGCCCCTTCTCCCTCCAGGACAGATAACACTGCATCTCAGCTTTCCCAAGGCAGTTTTTCCATCATGCCCAAGGAGGTTGGGGTCAGACTTCCCAGGATGAATTTTTAACTCTCCTCTCAGCGCTGTTTTGCTCAGGCTTTGGTGCTGTTCCCCAGCCATGAGCCCTGTTCCCCAGGGCATGAGGACTCGAGCTGTCTTGGCTCCTGCTCAGTGGAGTCATTGCTCGTGCTCGTTCAGCCCCTCATCATCCTGGCTGTGCTAATAAAGCTGGATTCATTCCAGATTACCTGCTGAGCCGGGCGCAGGCGGCGCTGGAGTCCACGGACGCCCTGGAGAGCGGGCACGCGCAGTACGTGGCCTCCATGGCAGGTACCTGGGGCTGGGGCCCGCTGGCATTGCTTCAGCTTGCTCATGTTTCCCTACATCCAGCAGCCCCTGGCTGCTCCGGGGCCACTGGCAAGTGGCAGTGCCCTGGTGACAGAGGGACATGGTGGGGGTGGTGGGTTCCCATGTGTTCATTTGGGCTGGAGGGGTCAATAGTGACCTCTCCAAGCTCTTGTGCTGATCCTTGAGTGCCTTCAAGGAGGGGCTGCAGTCCCTGACACCTTTCTGTCCCGGCAGATGCCGCGGGGCTGGTGGGGGCCTTGGCCCTCTTCGCACACCTCACGGCCGACACCATCGTGAACGGCAGCGCCACATCCCACCTGGCCCCCACGGACCACGCTGACCGTGAGTGCAGGGGTGCAGAGGGTGCTGGGGGGGATTTTTCCTCATGGGGATTCTTTTTAGGGAGGCCGTGCCAAAGCTCCTTCTGCCAGGGGCTGGATATGGGGCAGATCTTTTCCAGGGACAGCATGATCCCCCCAGCTCCAACATTCCCTGCTTTCTAGTGCCCCTTGCTGAGCCAGGAACATCACTTTGCTCCTGGAAACTCATTTGTAGTCTTCTAGAAGAAATTTGCTGGATGCTGCTGATGCTCAGCATCATCCCCACAGATGAGGGGAGGAGGAGGGTGGCAGGACTGGGGTGGAGGGACCCCTTGCCCAACGCAGGGCCTGTCACCAACCCCTCCTCTCCCCAGGGCTGACGGAGATGTGCCGGGACTGTGGGCAGCGGAGCCTGGACTACCTGGGTGAGCTGAAGGACAGGCAGAGGCTGGGCCGTGCCGAGCTGGGGGACGTGCGGCAGGCGCTGAGGGGGGTCCTGCAGCTGGCCCAGGTAGGAGTTGGAGCCCAGTGCACCCCCCTTCCTGCTCGTGGCTGGCAGGGTGGGCTCGAGGGAGCACTTTGGGGTGGTTTGCCCCCCCCATACCCACGGGTTCTGGTGCTGTCCTTGAGCCACCTCAGTTCTGAGTGCTGAGACCTTTCCTGGTGGTGCCCAGAGCCTGTCACCCTCAGAGCAGCTGAAGTCTCTCAGCCCAGTAACCCCTGTGGAACAAAAACTCCCAACTTTCAGATATTTCTTCTTGTGAAGCCCCTGTTAGTCTTTTCCTGTACACCGGTGTTAATTCACAGGCTGTCAGCTCTCCAGAGCCCTCTGGAACCAAAACTGCTCCTGTGATGGAGTTTTGTCACTTTGATTTGGGGCATTTCTTACCTCTGAGGTCCTGTGCCATGTTTGCTGCAAGTTGGTGGCACGTGTGCCTTCACCCTTGCAGGCTGCAGAATGCTGCTCCTGCAGCTTTAATTATTTAGGGGGGGGAGAAAGGGAGTCAGATACCTTGGTTTGTAATTATTCCTTATAAATATTCCCTTCTGTCTAAAACCTGCTGATGCCTGCTGCCTCCTCTGGCAGGAGCTGAGGCCTAAGAGCTTAGACATCAAGCAGGAAGAGCTGGGGGACATGGTTGAGAAGGAGATGGCCTCTACCTCGGAGGCGATCGAGGATGCTGTCAGGCGGATAGAGGTGAGATGAAGCTGCAGGACAAGCCACTTTGGTGCCTTGGGGCAGCAGAGTGTCCATTGCTCCTCCTCCCTGCTCACCCTCACAGCAGCCTGGCATCCAACCCTTCCTCTCGTGTTTCCCAACAGGAGATGATGAGCCAGGCCAGGAATGAGAGCTCTGGTGTCAAGCTGGAAGTGAACGAGCGGTGAGTTCTGAGGGGTGACGTGTGATGGCCACAGGCAGGTTTGTGTCCCGTGCCTGTACCCTGCTGGAGTGTGCTCCAAAGCAGGCTGGCTGGTCTCCAAAAGAAGACCCACATTCTAATTGAGAACAAAGCCCCCTTCCCTGGATGCAGCATCAGGGGATGCTGAACACTTTTCTCTTGTTTCCCTGCAGGATTCTGAACTCCTGCACGGATCTCATGAAGGTCAGTACTGCAGGAACCAGTCTGGGCTGTTAAAGACTGCACAAAACTGTCACTTGCCACCACTGACAGCATCAATCCTCTATAAAACCCCCATCAAACACCAAAGCCTGTTTTCCTTCATTCCAGGCTATCAGGCTTCTTGTAACAACATCTACGAACCTACAGAAGGAAATAGTAGAAAGTGGCCGGGTAAGTCCTCCCTCATCTCTCTGCACAGGCATGAAATACAGGAGAATTTCCCCCAGTCTGCAGAAACACTCTGGATTTCCTGGTTTTCCCACGTTATCAGCACTCTGGCAGTGCCTTGTTAGAGATGGGCTGCTCAGCCTTGTGCTCTTTGCACATGTTATTATTGCCCTTACAAAACCTTGTCCATCTAAAGATTATGGCCCAAACTTGCGTGGTTTAAACCAAACCCAGCCCAACTTTGCAGGCGTGGGGCTCCAACACTGATTTTCTTGATAATTATTTAAGCAGGTCAGTAAGGGCAGCATAAAGTGCACAGAAATGCTGTCGATGCCTTGATTTCTGGCTTTATATGTGAAATTTATATATTGCTATACTTTATACGGATATTTTATGTGGATTTATGTATTGTTGTATATTAGACACAAGTTAATCCAGGCCATAATATTCTCATAACAACAGGGGGCAGCAACAACTCAGGAATTTTATGCCAAGAACTCTCGCTGGACCGAAGGGCTGATCTCTGCCTCCAAGGCCGTGGGCTGGGGAGCCACACAGCTCGTGTAGGTACCCCCACACCGGGATGTTCCTCTGGGACACAACTCCATGTGCTGCACCCAGGGCTGGCTTTTGCTTCTCCAGTACCCAGTAATCCAAAGCATCCCACATGGAGCACTGTCACCAATCCCTTGTGGAGCATCTTTGCTAACTCCTTATGGAGCCTCGTTTGGCTCATTGCTAATTCCATGTAGAGCATCATAGCCCGGGTGGGACCACACGGTCACCCATTTAAGGATAACAGTGCCTCCCTGTTTGCAGAATATGAAATCAAATAATCCATGTCCTGGTGGTGGATGGGGTGGTTGGGATCAGGGCAGGGTGTCCTCGTGCAGGAAATGCGGAGAGTCTTTTGGACAAAGCTTTAAAAAATCTCATTATGGAAACAAAATCCTCTCTCTTTCCAAAATGTCTGGATCAAGGCTTTGAATAATTGCTTTGTAAATGAGCTTTAATAATTGTTGGACTCGATGATCTTAGAGGTCTTTTCCAACTTTAATGATTCTGTAATTACAGACAAAGCTGCTGGATCCAGGTCTGGTGCTGATTTGTAGGGATATTAGCAGGAGATGAATAATCTGCACTTGCCTTGTGCAGATTGCAGGGTGCAGGGTGTCTCTAATACGCTCTCCCTTCTGGCTGTAACGCAGGGAGTCGGCAGACAGGGTTGTCCTGCACATGGGAAAATACGAGGAGCTGATCGTCTGCTCCCATGAAATCGCTGCCAGCACGGCCCAGCTCGTGGCTGCCTCCAAGGTGGGTGTCCCAGCAGGATCCCAGCCTGTCTCCTGGAGCCACAGGTTGTTCTGTTCCACAGCATTCCCAGCAATGCAGCCTCCTGGGGCAGGGAGAAGGGAAGCTCTTGCCATTTTCCAGTCAGTCCATGATTTTAATCCAATGTGTCTTCACCTGCATTAATATTCCCACACCCAGGGCCTGCCTTGGAAGTGAGGATGTGCAAAACCTCCCGTCTTGTTATGTGAGGAAAATGTTAATAACTAATAAGAAATCCAAAAATGCGGCTGTGGGGGCTGGAATTGAGGATGGTGGATTTGGGTCTTGCCACCTTCCCTGTTGGGGTGGGTGAAAGTGATGGGTAGAGGTTTTAGTGAGCAAACAGGGATGCAGGTGGGGGAGAGGAGGATCCATAAGGCTTTTTACAGCAGATGGTTTTAAAATGCATATATTTGTGTAAAAAAATATTTTTTTAAAAAAATACATTTAAAAGATATATATTTATATATATTATTATAGGTTATATGTAATTATGTATTTATATTAATATAGCATCCACATTTTAATATATATAATTTAATATATGTAAATTTTATAATTATATTAATACATAATGTAATTTAATATATATTATATAACATCTAATAATATAATAACATAATAAATATAGTATATAGAATACACTGTATGTTAATTCTAATATGATTATGAAATTATTATGTTTTTAATTTTAGAGTTTATATATAGAATGTATATATGTCAATATTATATTACTTATAAATTAAACATTATATTGTAATTGTTTATAACTAAATTAATATATTAATATAGGCTATTGTTTCTTAAAAGATAAAATATAATAGTATATTAATATTATGTATAGTATATTTAAATATCTATAAATTATATATATTTATATATAAGTATATATACTTATATATAAGTATATGTATACTTATATATAAATTATATATATTTAAGTAAAATAAATATATATATTATATATAATACAAAATTATTTTTAAAAATATAGCTATGTCTTCACTGCGTGCTTGGCTCAGGTGGGAGCAGAGCTGGTTTGGTGCCCTGGGGCTGAAGGGCTTTGCAGGGATCACCTTGTCTGGCCATGATGGGATTATTGAGGATAAACCTCCCCATCTGTCCATCCATCCATCCATCCTTTCCACCCCCGGGCTTTCGAACCCTAGCTCTGGCATGGGGCACTCGGTGTCTCTGCCTGGGGCACCCCAAAGTGTCGAGCACCCGGGTGGAGGTGCCGTGGTGGCACCCACAGCCACCCCTGTGCCCGTTTGCAGGTGAAAGCCGAGAAGAGCAGCAGGAACCTGGCCCGGCTCCAGGAGTGCTCGCGCAACGTCAACGAGATGGCGGCCAACGTGGTGGCTTCCACCAAGTCGGGGCAGGAGCAGATCGAGGAGAAAGGTGGGGCTTTTGCAAGGAAATGGTAGGAAAAAAACCACCCCAATCCCTTTCTGGCCTGGGGAACACCCCGAGGTGTCCGTCCAGCCTCACCTTTGGTGTGTGAGGGTGCAGGGAGTGAGGAGCCCTGCTTTTCTCCACAGACACCATGGACTTCTCGGGCATGTCCCTCATCAAGCTGAAGAAGGAAGAGATGGAAACACAGGTACGGCCATGAGGTGGATTCGGTGTGGCCGTGGACAGATCCGGACCCGCATATGGCGGGTCCTTTCTGCCCCCCAGCACAGGTCCCAGCAGGGCTGTTTGGGCGCAGGTGAAGGTGCTGGAGCTGGAGAAGCGGCTGGAGGGGGAGCGGGTGCGCCTGGGCGAGCTGAGGAAGCAGCACTACGTCCTGGCCGGGGGCTGTGACGCGGCGGCAGAGGACGGGGAGGCCAGGCCGGCACCGGCCCCGCGGCGAGGCATCCTCAAGAAACCCCCCATCGCCCAGAAACCCGGCCACGGGGAGGTAGGGACCCTAGAGAGGGGTATAAATCAGGGAGAGGGGTTGTTCCCAGCATGAGTGACTGATATTTGGCTCTGTCCCCCCTCTCGTTTCAGCCCGAGCGAGACGCCGGCCTGTGCCCCCCTCACGGGGCCAACGTCTAGCGGGGCCTGCCGGGGGTCCCTGGGATCGCGTTGCCTTCGCGCTGCTGTGCCTTCACGCGCGGGGTCTCCTCACCGCCCGGCCTGGAAAAAAACCCAAACTGGATGTTTGTTTTTTTTTTAAAGAATATGTTTTATTTTTTAGGGGTTTTTTTGTTTGTTTTTCTTGGCTCCTATCCGTAGAGCAGCAGGGCTCCCTGTGCTCCCTGGGCAGCGTGGAGTGCCCTCTTCCTTCTCCTCTCCCTCCTCCTCTTCCTCTCTCTTGTCCTTTTCCTCCTCTTCTTCCTCCTCCTCCTCCTCCTCTGCACCTGCCAACTGGCTCTCCCAGTTTAATTTAATTTGGGGTTCGTTTGGGTTAATAATTTTATTTTTTAAGGACTTTATCAGCACTAGAAGTTTTCAGTAAATGTAGCGCTACTGTACTGCTCAGACCCTTTCTAAGAACTGTGAATTGTTTTTACAGTAGGAAACTGTTGGGGCTTTTCTTGCAACCATTTTTTAAAATTCCCCTTTTTCAGCCTGAGGAATAATTTGACTTTGTTTGGGCCGTGTGATCAGCCCTCAGCAGGAAAGGAAGCAGGGCTTTTGTAAGGGAAAAGCAGTTACTGACACACACACTGGCAATAAGGATACAAACATTTTTATTTTTTTTCCTTTTCTATTTTTATTACTACAGCAATGTCAAGGGATCAGTTGCATTATGTTTTATATTTAAGATAATTAGCAGAATTTAATCTAACCATGGCCTATGGGGGCCGGGGGATAGAGAAGTCTGCAGCAATAAGGAATTACTGATGTGGAGAGATGCGGGGGCAGAATCAAAATCATGTCAGCTGTGTCTTCCCTTGGAGCAACTACCAGGATGTAGATTATTAAAAGAGAAATATTTAAAATACATTTGTGTTGCCTTGTTGGCGGGGAGGGAGTCGATGGCACAGGGGGGGTCTGGTGACTGCAGCAAACTGGCCCTGAGCTCTGTGGGGCAGAGAAAGGCAGTGAATTAACTAAATGTGCATAAATATATATATATATGTGTGTGTGTGTGTGTGTGTATAAAAATGTGCATAAATACACACACACATAGAGTCCTATCTCTGTATATGGGAAGCGATGTGTATCTATGGCTCTGCCTGTGCCCATATATATATATTTATATACATTTTTGCATATTTTATGTATCTGTACTTTTATGCACTATATATAATACACAATAGGTTATTATCTATTATATAATTGATTTTTTACAGATAATTATAACATACATAATTATGTGTATATTATATGTGCATTTTTGCATATTTTATCTATATTATGCACTATATAATAGGTAATTATATAGTATATAATTATATACAATAATTATATTTTAATGTTTAAATATTGTATATAATAATATGATTATATTATTATATATTCTATATTTTTATATATATTATACACAAAGCCCAGATCAGCCTCTGCCCAGTGTGAGCACAGGAGCCCATGAGTTGCTGGCAGCCAGGGTGATGGGCAGCCTTGATGAAAATAAGTAGCTTAAATAAATAAAAAGCACTCCAGGTGCAGGATCAGTGCTGCCATCCCGCTCCCAGCCAGGGCAGCTGGTGCCTGCAGCCTCCCAGCTGCTCAGTGGGACCACGCCTGCAGGAAATGGGGATTTGGGTTATTCCAGGGTTCACCGGGACTGGGGGTCACTGCAGCTCTTGGTGCACGTTGGGTGATAGGATTGGAGCATTCAGAGCTCAGCACAAACATCCACAACAGCGTGAACACAGCCCCCTTGTGTTTAAGAGGAGATTTGGGAGGATCTTTTTTAATAAAAAATATTTTCACCCCATTCCTTGCTACCCTCAAAAACAATTGCAATCAAACTTCATAAAAGCCGCAGTAAAACCCCCAGCTTTTCGTCCCTATGAGTGACAGGAAGCCATAAAGCAGTTAACGAGGCTCACAAGTGGCTGTATCTCAAGGAAACACATTTATAATGCATTTTATTATTTATTTTAGTTCTGTAGCAGTCTCATGATGGCTCAAGATTTCCGAGATCACACGTCACGAACCAGGCTTTACAGGTTTATGATCAAATACTCTGGGCAGTGCCACGAGTGCCAGTGCTCATTTCCCAGCTCATTGTATGCACAAAGTGCATTCGCCATGGAAAGGCTCTGGTGTCGATAGTGGTGTTGCTGAGCAGGGCAAGCAGCTGGTCTAATCCTGCACGTTATTTCAAGATCATCTCCAAGCTGAAGGTTCACATCCTTCCCAGCCTTTCCACGAGCCCTGGGAGCAGGTTCTGCAGCCGCGTCCCTCGGGTGACCGTTGTCACATCAAGTGACAATGACACAGCACTGACAGGGGACAGTTTCCTGCTGAGTTTCATTTCTTTCAGAGCCCTTTTCTCTCAAGGAAGTGCTTTCTGCAGTAGCTCAAGGTCTATTTATAGGCAATGATAAAGACATATTTGCTGCGAGACTGACGCCATCCAACCCCTCACACCATCACATTTCATCATGGAAACACTGATTAATCGAGAATGCAAACTTTCAAACTCTCACTACCAGAAGTCTAGCCACAACTCTATTTAAAGTTAAAAGAATTTGCTATATTTAATGTTTAAATAATTAAAAAATGAAATGTGTCTTTAAGATTGATGCTATGGATAAATGTAACTTGTTTACCCCCACCGCTCTCTCATTATGATTTACTCAAAACCACCCAGGTCACCAAGTCTCAAAAAATAGCATCCTGTCTAAGATTAAGTCTTATACTTTTCTGGAAAGTGTTTGCTATTTATGGCAGACATAAATATCAGAATGGCAAACTGTGTATGCAGAGGTTTATTTTCAGATTCCCATCAAGACATCCTGCTGTGCAGCGTCCAATTTGCTAATTACTTTAAAATACCATTTCTGTGTCTGTGCAGAGAGGAAGGTGTTTCACTCCATGTGCTCCCGAGACCAAATTTTAGTCGGTACCTGTAAGAGCAGCAATGGAAAATAACCAAGCTGTGAAACATTACATTCTGCTCCCTTTCACCGGGGTTAGTAAAGTACAATTTACTTTGTTTGAAGCAGCTGTCAAACAGCCTGTTATCAAAACCCTGCTCTCCCCACCCTCTGGCTCCCTCAGCAGCCAAAGCTCCAGCAACCACAAATTAGTTTGAACACGAGCACACGAAGCAGCTGAACTTCAGCAACAACCTCACCATAGAGAGCAAAGTCAACAAGACAGATCGTTGGGGGGAAAAAAAGGGCATTGAAATGAAGCACAGAAATAAAAAACACTGCTGGTGCACGCTCTAGGAAGTCAGATTAAAAAAAAAACCCCAAACTTCTGTAAAAGTATGTTTTGAAGAGCCCTTGAAGGCTCGAACAGCAGCCGCCCTTTGCAGGGTAGGTGATTTCCCTGCTGTGCCCAACCTGCCTGCCACGAGTTACTTCTGTCTGGGCAGCTCTAAATTTAGGGACAGCATTCCCTGAATGGCCCAGATGGAAAAATGGCCTGGGAAATACAGAAATACCAGTTAATACAATCATTTCCCAAATGCCTCATGGGTATGCAAGTTTAAATCCCAACAAAAATATGAAGCTGGAGTTCCCTTGTACTATCTCTGACATCTGTAGGTGTGAGACAACCAACACACACACCCCAGGCCAAAGGACACTTCCACATTGCTCCACAATCAGCATTTTATCTTCAACCAGGTGATCTCATTCCAGTGCTGAGAACTGGAGCCACTTTGTCACCTCCCATCCTCTCCCACCTCTCTCATCCCTCCTGGGATGGGATCAGCTTCCTTCAGGACTCATCAGTCTCTCAGGAATCAGCCCATCCTGAGCAGTGGTTGCTAAAATAATGTGCAACTTTAAGGGCATATAGCAAGGTGTGGGATTAGAATATATGGTGAGAGGAAACATTTTTTTTTTTTAGCTTTGAAAGAAAAAAATAATTCCTACTCAACACCTACAGGATGTGCAGAAAAAAACCCACCCTTGAGCAGGTTAGAAATAAAGCACAGTGTTAAAAATAGCCTTCAGCTTCCAGCAGGATCCAGGGTTCAAGGTATGCACTGGAAAGTTTCCAGCCTCAGCAGCCTGTGATTTATCCTGCAGGTAGGGGGAAAATGGAGATTTGGCTTTGGGTGAGGTTGAGAGCTCACCACAGGCTGCCAAGGACAAGGTGTCCAGGGGCACAGGCTCAGTCAAGCCTGTGACTGAAACTCTGAAACTCCAGTCAAGGCAAAAATCTCAAAAAAAACCCAAGTAACATGTCCTGTTTCCAGTGACAAAGCCTCAGAGAGGTGAACAGGCAGATCTGTGAAGGACTCTGAGGGATGATTAATGTACAACCAGAGAGGACTCAAATTACAGGAACAAGGGCTGGGGAAGATCTCCGTGGGCTTGCACAGCCTCCAAAGCCACTTCCAGGGAAGGGACAAGTCAAGGTCACAGGAGATATCATGGTGTGTCTTCTTTTTGTGGCACTTTGTTTTTTTGTGATCCATCCCACAACTTTTGTGTCCCCTCCCTGGCAAGGTCTGAGCCTACCAGGTGACTTCTTTGCACTGGAAACAATCCCATCTGGAATGATCTCCTGGGGAAAGGTCACCCAAACCCCAGTTTTGGAACGGGCACATGTGGAGCTGGAGCAAATCCTTCGAAGAGCTGAAGAGCTGCAGTTTTTACATAACACCTTCCCCTGCCCTCGCCCACCTGCTCTGCGTCAGTACAGCAGGTTTTCCTCATCTGTACTCTCCTATTTCTGCATCACCAGAAGGTTATCAAATCCCTGCAGCCACCACAGACGGGACACATCAAGGAACAATTAAAAAAGGGATTTTCTTCCCTATAGAATTGGTTTTCCGCAGCAGGATTTCTATTTCACACACTATTGAAGTGACAGATATCACAGAAAATTACACCAGGTCTTTTCTGCCCTCTGACTCATATTCCTAAATAACTTTGGTTGACTCATTTCTCCCAACTTGGCTGAAATCTAAGATTTTCCTCTCGTAACAAATAAAAGTGGCTCTCTCCTTTCCTTTCAGCTTTTCCAAGTGAAGATTGTGAACATTCCCAGCTGGCTGTAGGAAATTAAAACAAAACCAAAGAGATTCTACCTGACAAGACAAGCCACTTACCTCAACTGCCATGACTGCAACGTGCAGAACCTGCTCTGAGCACACCCTGGATCAGCTACACACAGAAGGGACTTGCTATATCCAGTCACTAAAAACACAGCCAACAGATTTACTGTGAATAATTAAAGTCATTTTTATGTTCCACATCCACCTACAACTGTGTTTATGTTGCTACAGAAAAACCACTGTTAGGACTGAAAATCATTAATGTGAGTAACTGCAGCCTAATTAAATGAAGCCACAGCGGGAACAGGGCACCAAGAGATATGCTATTTTATTTAAAATCAGAACACAGTAGATTACAGAAAGACTCATTATGCAAACAAATCCACTGTATGTTTCACAACTTGCTCAGTATATAAAACTGCCCCGTTATTAGACAGTCCAGGATCCCAGAGAGGAACTGTTCAGGGGCAGGACGACTCTGCCTCCTCCTAAATCCACGTTTGCCAGGAAGCTCTGCAAGGAACTGTCGGCTTGAGCTCTGTGTCCACGTCACGATTCCAGTTTGAGAGGGCAGAGAAGTCCCAAGAGAGGTCGAGACTGAGGTTGTGGAAGTTGGGGCACTAAAGCCATGACCAGCCTGTGCCCAGGTGCCTCCTGGCATCCCACGAAAGCTCCTGTTCCGTCGTCACTCCGGGATCAGAGGTGACCTGCCTGGATCAGCTGTGCTGAACAACTGACTGCACCCTCTCTAGGAGACAGCACTGCCACCCTCCCGGGAGCTGGGACAGTTCAGTGCTGATCACCAACCGAAATCTAACCATGTAAAATCAGCCATAACTTACAAAACTGCAGACAAACGACTGGCAGAAGTAATGCCACCCAAAGAGAGCATTTCCAATGCTACCAACACTCTAAAGCCGTGTTACACGTTGTATTGGAGAGATTTTTCTCCACTCCAATTGCTTTGGGGAAGTATATGCTATTTGTAGCAGACATCAAAAATCCTCATTTTATATATATATATATATATATACACACACATATATATATATATTTGGCAAGCATTCTGAGTCACCTCCTCTCAAGTCTCAGCTTGCCTATGGCATTTTAATCTCACTATTTTATAAACAGTGCAAATTAGTACAACTCTAAACATCCTAGCCAGAGCAGAACTTATTTATTAGCTATAACAGAACAGGAGAAGCTGTTGAAGGGCAATAGGTTGAAAGCACTGACACAGCTCTTGCCCAGCTCATCCAGGTTAGTGTTTCAAGTTTGTTGCTGGAAGGATTTAAACAGCTTTCCACGGTCATTTTTCTCCTTTCCCCTTAAACATCACCAGCAGTCAAGTAAATATTTACAGTTTGTGTGCACACACACACACAAATTAATGGCAAAACGTTGTCCATGAGCAGCTGGACTTCAGTTATGAGACTGCAATAACTGAGACACCACATCAGTTACATCATCTACGTTCAAACTCACCCATGGGTGAAGGCAACTAGAAGCTTACAAATAGCAGATACAGCTGTTTTGTTTTTTTTTTTCTTTTTTTTTCTGAAGTATGAGGGTGAGTTTCTTTGTAAAAGTCAGTGCTCTTGAAGAGCCCTTAAATCAGAGTTAAGCAATGGCCATCCAAATGATAAAAATGCTAATTTCCTACAATTACAATCACCAGTAGTGATCCTAAGGCACATCAGCCACATGCATATGCAATAATGCATTGTTTTGCTTTCAGACAGAAAAATTGCATTAGCTTTGTCTGTTATTTAGTGTGCACAAGAGTTTGTTTTTTAGATAAAGTATATCCCTGAAAGGTCATTGTTATCACAAAAGTTACCAAAAGACAGAAGATTTAACAAGTAGTAAAAATATTTCTGGACTACTAATACCAATAAAGTTCCATACACAAAATGCAGTGCAAATTCACAATACACTTATCCATCACCTCCGTCACTTCTGAGGACTCTGAACCCTCAGAAAAAAAAGTTGGCACTTGATAAGTGTAAAATATACCCGGTTGTTTTTATGGAATCTTTGTAAAACTGATTTGAGAGTGTTTTTGTGTAGCAGGCTCGAAGTATGAATTTCTTTACTCGGTCACCACCCTGGTAGCCCCCATCCACTTGAATTCTTTCCAGGACACAAACCATTTCTACAGCAGACTTATGTTTAGGATCCAGATACAACAGCTGCCATCCAAATACCAGCACTAAAAGCACAGCAAAATTACTTTGAAACGAGTCATAATTAACCATGCTCATACGAAGCTTCAGTGAGAAAATAATACCAAGAAAAGATATTACACTATTTTTAAAAAAAAAAAAAACAAAAACACATCCTGTACCATCACTAGATTACAGAAAAAAACACACTTTTAGCAAACAAATCCAATGCACGTTGCTTCACAAAATCCCCCATCTATAAAAACTTGCCAGGCTTACTCTGGGGAATTGGTTCAGATGCTGATAACACTGACCAACCTTCTGCCCTTTGTCTTCAGAAGGCAAAACAAGCCAAGTGACCACATTTTCAGAATCGAGAGCTTCCTGTTATGAGCTTACTTTCAGATTAGTATTTGTTAAGCACCACACTCCAGAAGAAATGACTGAGGAACAGTTCAGGGCCTTATGTAAAGAAAAAAATAAATATTCTATTCTGACTGACGGTGTTTGTAGTACAAACTTCCAAACAATGTAGTGCATTCCAGGACAGTGATACCAAAATGCTCTGAAATAACCAGGGGCTATGACAGATTCTGGACTGATTGGTAACAAATTCACAGACACATTCTGTGCAAACAACAAGTGTTAAGATTTGCCTCCCCCAGTGCTGGATTAAAATACCAGCACATGTCTGCACCTTGGGCTTCGAGAGTCACACTGAGAGTGAAATCTGAGCTGTCCTAAAACGCCTCCCCCTCCAGAGGCATAAGTCAAGAACAGATTCTGTAAGATGCAAACAGCCACCATGGAGTTCAAAAAGCTTTTCTGTTTTGCCTACTTGCAGAGGAACGTTAACTGCAAATTCCAGATGGATACACATGCCCAAAACTGCACAACTAAAGGAAATGGGAAGTTAAAAATAGTTCTGCCAAGTGAGAGACAGAGTTAAGGGATAAAATGAAATTGTGAATCTTCAAGTGGGCAATTACATGTGAAAATCCAGTATTTGATTAAGAAAATACCCTGCCTAGATTCCTGGAATCACGTGATATCAAAAGCTAAGCACCTGTGTAAAAAAATCACTTGTGTATCCAAGGTGTGGAAAAGGAAAAAAAAAAAACAACTGTAAGAAAAAGTCTTAACAGGCAAGGAAATAAAACTGCCTGGTAAAGTGTCTATAAAACTCTAAACTGGCTCTACAAACAGTTTAGTTTCATTTCAAGAGACCAGGACTTTGAGGGTATCGAGCTGTTCAGGAGTGGAAGGAGTGCCTACTTTTGATTAGGAGAACTCTTAAGGTAACAACTGAAATGCAGAAACGAAACTCTTGTAGCTTTCCCTGTCCAAAAACCACCCACGGTGCTCTGACAAGAGTTTCGGCTCAGTGAGCTCTGAGAGCGTTGAGCACCTGGCCCTGAATGCAGAAGGGTGTCAAGGGGGTCCAGTGCACGCCCCTTGCCCAGCAGAGATGGGCACCCAGAGAGAATTCCTTAGAGACACAAACAGCTCCCATTTGCCACACG
The DNA here is from genome assembly GCA_038380795.1 of Pyrocephalus nanus. Lineage (NCBI taxonomy): Eukaryota > Metazoa > Chordata > Aves > Passeriformes > Tyrannidae > Pyrocephalus > Pyrocephalus nanus. The sequence goes on from CM076278.1 coordinate 9,574,634, forward strand.
CACATCCAGCTGTGATGGGAACACACCAGAGCAGAAGAGGGTGCTGATCTACCATCCCTAAAGAATTCAGAGCGTGACTGGGTCGGTAGCGGCAGGAAATCCACCGCACGTGGCTTCCCCACTTGGATGGATTCATAAAATTTAGACCCTCTCACCTTCCCATGAAAACCTTGTCAATCGCTGACCTTTGAAAACAAGACATCATCACATTTACCAGAGCAATTGCAAACCTCTGTGCCGCAGCTCGGCCTTTGTACTCCATTGTGCAAAGAACAGAGGCTTCCCACTGCTAACAGCAAGTCTCTGATGGGGGGGGAAAGGAAATATAAGCACCAATACAGTAAGTCAGGCGCACCGGAATATCTACTGGAGGATAAAGCCGGGATGTGGCGGAAGGCGAGGTGGTCTCTGGGGAAGAACGGGGGGATACTGTGGTACAAACTGAGAGGGGTATCCCGGCTGTGCCATTTGACTCGTGGGCTGAACATCCCCCGGGCGAGGCGGGAGAGGAGGGTACGGAGCACCTGGATAAGAAAGAGCTGGTCCTGAGCTCATGGCTGCGGTGAAGGGAGTAGGGAAGCGTCCTGCTGGGCCCGAGGAGATCGGGGGGGGGGGCGGTATCCGCCGGGGCACCACGGAAGGGGGAGTGTTTGCATCCGGCTTGTAGGAATCTTGAGGTGCTGGTGTGGCCTCGGGCGCTCTGGGCTGAGCTGGAGGCTGAACCTGAGGAAGTCTCTGTCCCTTCAGCACCATTTCTTGGAGCTTCTCAATCTTTACCCGGCGCAGGTGAGCCAGTTTCCTCTTGCTCTGGTACTCGTCAATGAAGGAATCCAGTGGTATTTCACCATCAAGGAATTTTTCTGCCATATTCTGTCAAATACAGAACAATCTCTTTAGAAAACAGAGCACTGCAACAGAATCTAAATGGCTCACATCCTAAAAATAGCAGCGTTTTGCCTGTGATTTTCCAGCTGGCATATGGAAGATGACTGGCATACTAAGAATTCCGAGCAGAACTTTGAGTTCGTTATTACTCAGAAGCACTGGGAGTTAAATATCACTTTTGCATAAATTTATACCAAAGTAACAGCAGTAAAAACATCTGAATCTCACTCTGAGCATTCCCTGATCGTCAGAGACAGGAACGAAGCAAGGCCAACAGCTTTCCAGATTGCCAGCTAAGCTGAATTACAGCTCAGAGCTGCTTCAGTGCCAGCAGAAACACTGAGAACTCTGTGAGACTCAGCACAGAGAGGCAGATTATTGCTAAGTCAGGTTTAATACTCACCCTTACTTGTGGCTTTGAGTAAATGATGTTTAATAATTGAGAGGTGAACAAACATATAATCACAAAATCCAACTTGTCCTGGGAATGTCTTTTTGTGATCACAACTCAAGGCTAACAAGCAGATTTTTCCCCCTGATATAGTTATAGAAAATGCCTGCAGGCACATCAGCAAATAAAGCCAAGCACACCCATTATTCCGAAGTCAGACCACCCCTGGAGCACTGGTATCACAGCAGGTGGTGACCACTGGCACCTGCACAGACATGCTGAAATCCTAATGGAATATTTCATCGGAAACGCTGGAGAAAAAACAGTGCAGGCCCAGTTTTTTATTAGGCTACTAATTGACATTTATAATGAAGTAATACAGATACCAGGCAAACACCATTAAAAAGAGATTCCACTTGTATACACGAGGAGTTTGAAGGCAAAGCCAAGGAACTAAGAGGGTTTGGCTTTCTTTTCTAAAATGAGCATTTTCTCTCTCAAACTTCAAAGATGTTAAGAGTAAAAAATTACTCTGATAAAAAAAAATGACTGGAACCAAATGGCTGCTCCCCGAAGTTCAAAGCAAAGACCAGACCATGTTCTTATAAATATCCCTCAGTGTACACCATGCTCAACTCTGCACTGCAGGAATGGACTCTGGGAGGTTCAGCAATGGGTGTAAGTGGCAGAACTGGAGTGTTGTGTCATTACCTCTGTGTCTTCCTCAATCTTTGCCCCCTCGGTCTGCAGCAGAGCCAGCAGGGTCTCCAGGGAAGCGTTGCTGGATTGTCTGTCTGTAATGGCATGGAAAGAACACAAAATGACAGTGGCTCTAAGTGACTTCTAACTACAGCCCCACACAGCACAACAGTCTCTGAGGCACAGAGGTACAAGCAGCAGGCTCCTTGTTCTAGGCAGGGTGTTCTACAGTAAGAAATATAGTAAAAATATTGTCAGAGTGCAAAGAGCTGACATTTAATTACAATGATACATTTATAATACTGAAAGCCAAAGCACTTCAGCATGTGCAGAATCAGATGTGCAATACTTCATGATTCTGTATGAACTGAAAGGTCAGTGCAGTGTTCTGTTTGATTTATGATTAGTCACTGAAAACTCGACTTGTGGTTTTATCAAGGTAAATGAATCTAATAACTGAGAGAAGAGCAGGTCAAGACCGGGTAGGTAACCACACAGTAACAGAAAGAATCCACAGCATCTGTCACCAGGCATAACAGACACTTAATAAATCATCACAAGTGTGATCTAGTTCAGAACTACACGAGAGTGACGTTTCACTTTGTACCCTAATTCACAGAGCTAAAAATGAGACACTGAGAACCAAACAACAAACAGGCAACAGCTTTACACTCACTTAGAAAACAGCAAATCATAATTGTCAACAGCAAGTGTTACCTAGTTTTGTTTTCTTTATCTGGTATGCTTCAAAAAGAACTTGCAGCTCTTGATATTTTTCAGTCAAATTTGATTTCAAAGACTCCAACTTTGGCTGGTACAAGAGATTTCCTTCTGCCAGGCTGCGGTTGCTGGCGAGAGTCATGTCCTTGCTGTGCTGAACATTTTGGGCCTGGAAAGAAAAAAAAATTTTTTAAAAAGTTCATGAAATAACAGTGAAATTGTTCAGCAAGACAATATAAAAATTTGAAAACTTTTGAATAAAGAACAACAGGAAAAATGAGTGCTGCGGGAATTGAACCTGCAACTGATGAGCAAATGATGAACACTGACAGATAAAGCAACAGTTGCTCTCTAAAAAGATCTGAATTCCAGCAGTGAGATGCAATGAGTGCAGCAGAATGTCATCCCTTATCTTGTTAACATGCAAAAAACAAGGACTGCATCGTTGCTGTTCCTTCTCCAGAATATTCTTCCCCAACTATGTTGAACCAGTCCTGGATTAATGCCAAAAGCTTCTTTTTTTTTTTGGTTTATTCCTTCTGCTTAACATTTCCTATCCTCAGGACATTATTCCTACAGAACAAATGACAGTTGTCACAAGCCCAAGATTCAGGCAGATTCCAGTTTGCTCACACTGGCACAGGATTTTATTCAAGACATCCTCCAGGAGCTTTGGGAAAGCTCAGTGTTTGGGGAAGTCTGTCCCGGGTGTCACATTTGATTCATTGAAATATTCAGACATCAAAAGGGAAAGAAACCAAAAACCAAGGGATCTGATTTCAGATTTTCACTCTGAATCAACAGGTGGAACAGTCTTCCCATTGGAATAACATAACTCTATTAAGCTGCCTTCAAAAACCAACAAAACTTGTGGTGCCCTTTTTGTGACCTCCTCCATCAATTCACCCCTTCCAGCCCACCCTATCCCTGTTTAGCTCCAACAGATCCCATTTACAGACCCTGCACATCGGTCAGTGCAAACATGAGGGACTTTCTCCTTCCACACTGCTGGGTGGATACAGAGCCACCCCTCACAAACAGGAAAAGAGGAAACCCAAACGAGCTGTTTAAAAGCCCCAGAGAAGGACAGGATCAGAATTCAGGTGTTTTTCCAAGGATAGCAACTCTCTTTGAAAGCAATTACTTCCTTTTGAAATATTTACAAGCTACTTTAACTTGCTAAATTCAAAATTGGCTCAGTGCTACTTAAACACACCTTTGCCCCCAGATACTGCTCTTCAAACACCAAAGTTTTACTCTCTTTCACCCTGTTTTTGCCAAACCACTTAAAAAAATTCAAGGCAAGGATAATGTTAAAGTCCTAAATTCTACATCAACCGAAATTCTACTCCAAGTTGTGAAAATCAGAAATGATTCTTTCAACATTGTTTTGCCTTCTAAAGGTTCTCACGTGAAGCCTAAATAAGCTTCCAGCCCTATGCTCATGTTCAATTTAAACCCTTAACAAGAATCAAAGGAAAAACCCCTCTTCTTACTTTTGAACCCAATGCAAAATAATTTAAATTAAACTGGTTCCCATTTGTTTATTCTCACATGATCCACTCCTGATAAGACTGTTGCTTTCAGAAAGCTGAAAAATTTACATCTTTTCCAAACAGTTATGAAGAGAATTAAAATACATGGGATTTAACAGCTTAATGACTGGCATCCAGCTTCTTACCAAACACCTGTCACCACCACTGCCAGCCAAGGCAGGTTGTGTGCAAAAAGACTGATGGTTTCTGGTGCCTTTTTCACCATTTTAATGAGTTCACCACTTGCTCCCAGTGACTCCAGTTTGCTCTGGTGGTTGTATTTTTGCTGCTTGCAAGGCTGATATTCTCATTTCAAAGGTGCAGAGTCGGTGTGGAAGGACCAGTTTAATGAGTGAACTTTGGTCTCTCATTTAGGATAAAGAACATTTACTCAGGAGAGAGAAAAGCCAGGGGACACAAACTTATAAACCTTTCAAGGGCACAAGTCCCAGGAAAGGGAAGTTTTTACTGAACTCAGTAAAGAGGAGAAGGAAGACTTGATGTTGTCTCCTCAAGTATCAGAATGTCTCTCAACAGGACTAGGGAGGAGAAGGAAAAAAATGCCTTATGTTCTATAATGATTTGCTGAATAACTTTATTTTTAAATCATTTCAAATTGTAAAGATGAATAAATATCAGTATGACATAATGTACCTGACTTTACAGTATAAACAAGGAAAATATGACTAATATGACCTATCTCCATCTAAGGCAGAGTGACATCCTGTCCTGTCCTTTGCATGTGGGATCCAGTAATTATGGATTAGTCTAAACTGTAGTAAAAGCCTTAAAAAGACCTGTTTTAAACTAAAAGAAGTTATTCATAATTGCAGTTTAAGTTACAGTGCTTGAAATGACACGGGACTTAATGACTCAACTTCTTCTGTATTTCAGCGGTTCTAAGAAGGGCACTTTTTTTTTAACAAGAGTTGAACAAAACCATGACTGACATTCAATAATGAATTCAAGTGTCACTCCTGAAGTCTTCCAGCATTAGTCTGTGTCAAATTTCTTCTAATGATGGACACATGGAGAGATGAGAAAATCAAATCTTACCCAAAGCCATGGGAAGAACCAGTTCCTCAAACACAAAGTAAATTTAGGAATAATGCTTAATGAAACTTAAGGAAGAGCTGGTGAAGACTCATCCACCTGTCCAGAATATTTAAACACTTCACATCTCTGAAAGAATTCTGAAGTCTGTGGGACAAGTGAGTTCTCTTTCACAGCAAGCAGAACAGATATAATCCCACAGCAAAGCCACTTGAACACAGCCAGGATTTTACAAACCAGAATAATCTCTGGCACTGGTGTTGAGGTCTGTGTAGGAAACTTCCCAGCAACTGTTCCCCTGCACTGGGAAGTTAAGTCAAGGAATCAGAAAGCAAACACTGTGAAGTTTGCCTAATGAGCACCGTAGAAAAACTTTCAAAAAATGATGACTAATTTAAAACAAAACAAAAATAAAACAGTTGCAAAATCATCCAAGGGCCAAAGCCACAGTACAGCATGAGCAGTCTATTAAGGCTATCAGTGCAGCACAAAGCAGGCTTTCAGCATCCCTTCACAGCTTCCCACAAGCCTAAGATGAAAGCTGAGGAAGGAGCAAATCCCAAAGATGTTATTTTGCTGTCAGATGTGCCCTAGGACAAAAATGTGTATTAGCAGGAAACTGCTCCTGCAGTGGATGTTCACCTGCCCACTGGAAGTGCCAGGGAAAAAAGTTATTAAGAGAAATCAGCCAGGAGCGTGGGACTCCAGCAGAATTCCTAGCAAGACTCCTGAGGTCATGAGCACTTCACCAGGCAGGAAACACTAATCTGAAACCAGATGAAGAAATGCCAGTCAGAATCACGAGACACAATGAGACAGGAAAATATTAAAGAGAAGATATGCCTTTTTTCTTTTTTTTTTTTTTTTTTAACTGCTAAGCTCTCACTATGAATTCTGAATGGGACAAATGGGACAACAATACCGAGCTGATTGTAACAGGATTTTCATGGCACAAGGATGGCCCACCACCGAGCAGAGAACTCAACTGCACGCTGCAAGAAAATGAAGCCGTGGACACACAGAGGTTATAAAAGACAAAAATCATGGTTTATGCAGCACTTTCAAACTTAAGCTGCTTAAAAAATGAGTTTCTTTCAAAGAAATAACTTCAATAATTTTATTCAAGGATTTATTTAATAAGCACTTCCAAGAAGAGGCAGCAGCAACTTCTTTGGCCATTGAGATTCTACTACTTCCATCAGCTGCAGCCTCGCTTCATCCCACTTTTAAAAAAGGAAGAAGAATACTGGGTAAAATTAAAGCAGAACTAGTACCAGCTTAGCAACATTTGTACTATAAATGTTTATCACTCACACCAAAGTACTGGTTTGCAGCAAGCTAGTCGTGTAAAACGCTGGGAAGCGTCACCCCGGTTCATCCAACAGCACATTCCCAGAACTGAGTCCTGGGATGCCGAGCAACTGCAGTCCCAACTACAATCCCACCAAGTCCAGCAAGTGCTCTTATAATTATAATCTTCCTTGGCCAGTAACACAGCGAGGAGTCTCTTGGTACCTCCGAGAAAAAGTCTCTTAAGGAGCTATAAATAAAGCAGCTTTGTGTGGCACCGTTTTAATTGCTTTATCCATCCACGTTGGGTTTGGGTTTCTCTAACCTTTATCATTCCCACATTCATTTACACATACTTGTGACTGAGGAATGAAACACGCAGTCACACTGCAGAAGGAGAAGGATGCACATTTGGAGTGTCAAATTAACCCCTGAAACAGGAGCTGACAGGTGCAGAGTAGGAGAAGAGAGACTTCTTTTACAGCAGAAGATTTAACAGTGCTTTTTCATCATGGACTGGTGAATAACACCCCCCCCTACCAACATCTGTTGTGTACTAAATATTAAAACATATTGCAAAGTAATTAGATTGGCTAAATTTGGCTCTTCTGAGTACTTAGGTGACAGCTTTAAAAAGCGACAAAAGGAAGCTCAGAGGGTAAGTTGCAGCTCCTAAACATTTCTTGCAGAGGGAAAAGACACCCAGCCCTGCAATTTGCATTCATCAGGCACAGGCAGGTTACTCATTTGATGCTCATCTGGAAGAGAAAAATCTATAGTTGTCACCAAGTCTAATCCTTAACTTTGCCACTAAATTTCATGTTTGGCCAACAAGAACATAACCACTTGCACAGTGTGGTTTTAGGACAGGAGTGGGAATCCAAGAAATCTGGGCACGAATACACAGAGTTTAACTTGGATTTTCTGCCCTGCCTGATCTTTTCAATCAGTTTTTGAGAAAAGGTCTATGCTCAAAAATCCCCTCTGCGCTTGCCAGTGTACTCTGAAATTCTGGAATGAGAGGCAGCCAATACATTTCTGACTTCTTGATTTCATATAATTAAGGTATTGAAGAGAGGATAATTTTTGGCAGTGGAACTTCAGCAGTCAGTAACACAATGCTGCACTGTTACAAAAAGGGATGCTCCAGGAGATCAAAAGAAAACTCATTTTCACAGAGAAATTCATCAAATTACCCCCAGTGTCAGGTCACAAATTCTCTCATCTGTGCTTTTTAGAGTCATCACATCGAGATTCACTTTTATAAACAAGGTACTTTTATGACCCTGCCTGGCAGGGGGTTTGGAACTAAATGATCTTTCAGGTCCCTTCCAACCCAAACTGTAATTCTCTGTCTCATGAAGATGAATACTGCAGATGTACTACAGAGATTACCCTGAAAGGGTTATTAAAAAAAAAAAAAAAAAGTCCTCCTCAATTTTAAAAGACTGGGAGTACCAGACAACTGACTTCCTTCCTCTTTCTAACAGACAAGATGCTCCTTGTTCAAGCACTAAAAGCCTGAACAGAGGCTGCAAAACCAACCCCAGAGACAGGAAAAGCAGCAGTTCAGCTCTGAGGCCACAGTGTCACACACCTGAGGACACAAGTGTAGGGGCAGTGCACGTGCACATCACCCCAGAAACGGGAGTGTGTGAGTGGGCACACACAGATACACACTCACAAATCCTGCTCAAATGCCACCCAGGAATACATTCCCTTTAAGGCTGGAAGTGCCTATTTTTAGCTATTAGCAAGAAAGCCGAGTGGTTTTCCAAATCCTCCTCTCTGTGAGCAAAACATTGGGGTTTGAGCTGGGTTTCCCTTGCAACAAGGAGAACAAAGGTTTTTTTCAATTATGGAATAATCAGCTTTAGCCAACTTTGCCACTAAAAATACAAGTGACCTCATAGAAGTGACTCAGGAATCGTGATTTAACTGGCATGTCACAGGAAAATTAGGAATTTAAGGAGTCTGGAATAACCCTACAACACAGATATATATGGACTGACAGGCAAGTAGCAATGAAGTCACCACAGTTCCTCCTTAATACTCAGGATTTCCCTCTCTCCCTCTTCCTGCCACACTGAAACATCAGGGCTCAGCAGCACAAGCTCAGGCACTAAACAAAGTGTAGGCAAAAACAGAATGAGGAAGAAATATTCAAGCATGGCCAATTCTTTCCAAGGTGAGTAAACACATTTCTAGTTGAACAGACTCCAGTAAAAGCCTCCACATCCAATAAAAGAGGATTATGCCAGACAGCAGCACAGCCATATTTCCACACAGCCTGAGCACCTCCAAACCCCACACTCTCCAAATACCACAAAATATTCCCTGGGGGCCTGGAGAACTTTACAATTTAGAGCCCTTCTGATGCCAACTAAAGAGGGAAACCGGAGGGTCAAATTGAGAATATGGGCTGGTTGTGCCCATGTGTGAGAGAGGATCTTTTCTCCTGAGGTCATGAGGTCTGTCACTTCTGACCTGCACTCTTCAGTGCATATTGACAAATCTGAGCCAGGCTTTGTGCTCCTGTCCCTTGGCAGGGGTCACACTGAAGCCAGCAGCGCTGCCCCCGCTTATATCTTTACAAAGTTAAGCCCATTATAACCCACTGGCTCTCCTTAAATAGTTTTCATGGAGCAGGGTTCCCCTGTCCCCAGCAAACCACGGGGCCTCTGAGGTCTCTATGTTTTACTCACCACAGCAGTGCCTGTTTCTTCTAAGTTCTCAGAATATAAACTGTTCTGCCTGGCCCCCTCTCACAAATCTATTGACACAAAGTTCAAAATATAAATTGTTGCATAATACAGCAAGTAAATTCTCCAGGACACCTCATTAACTCGGCCTCAGACTTCACTGGGCCTCTCCATCTGTAGTACTTTGACAATTTGGCTTGAGGGGATCCAGAACGGCTTCCTCAGAAGCACCAAAAGGAATCTTAGTTTGAGTGAACACAATTATAACTGATTTTACCTAATAAACTAAGCTTCTTTCTCAAGAACACACTGCCTCCTTTTTTTTTTTTTTTTTCTTTTTCCCTGGGGCTTTTGTCCTCAAATTTTAACCAACAAAACCAATAAACACAAGACCCCGAGAAGCACAGCGCATTCCTTTCTTTTAAAGTTCTCGTACAAATGGTTCCATCTTCTTCGCCGTTCGCTGACCACACAGCGAGAGCCTTTCAGGCACATCTGCGGCCAAATAAACCCAGAACAGTCTCCTATCAGAAATGCAACACTGGCACACAGAACAACTCGTTAAGGACAACCACGGCGGGGGGAAAAGGAAAACAGGCTCCTATTCTAAGAAGGGCACATTCAAAAGCGCGACTCAAGAGTCTGATACACTGACAAAAGGGCTTCGGGCAGGCAAAGCAAGGAGGAGAAAAGCCCGACAGCCCTGGCTGCGCCCGGGGCACACAGAAACCTCTTTCACGTTGCTTTGAATTCGCCCTGACAAAACCCGAGGCGTAAAAGCAAGGGTTATGCGGACGGAAAAGCTGAGCCCATCTCCGGCCCTGAATAATTAAATTTAATTCAGCGTTTTCAGCCCGGCGAGCCCCCTCACCCCCCTCCTCTGGCACCCGGCGGGCACCGATCGCCCCACGGCGGGGCAGGGAACAAAAGGCCGGCAGGGAAAGAGGGGCCGGCAGGGAAAGGGGAGGCAGGGAAGGGAAGGGGCCGGCAGGGAAGGGAGAGGCAGGGAAGGGGGAGGAAGGGAAGGGGCCGGCAGCGCTTCCCGCAGCCCCGGGGGCTCCTCACGCACCCGGCGGCTCCGGGAGCGGAGGGTCATTTACCAGCCCCCAAACACCCAGCGGCCTCGGCGGGCTGAGGGGGTGGCCCGGGGAGAGGCCTCGGCCGGGGGATTTATGAGGCAGCCCCTCACAGCCCCTCGCAGCCCCTCACCTCCTCCATCTCGCGGGCCATGTCCTGCAGCTGCTCCTCGTCGTCCAGCAGCGCGCTGAGCTCCTGCAGGCTCAGCGCCTCCAGGCGCCGCACGTCCAGCGCCATCGCGGCCCCGATCCCTCTCCCGATCCCTCCCCGTTCCCTCTCCCGATCCCTCTCCCGATCCCGGCCCCAATCCCGCCTCACACCGGAAGTGCCGCCGCGCTCTCGCCCCGGCCCCGCGGGCACCGCCCTCAGCGCCCCCTGCTGGGGGGGCGGGGCGGGGCGGACCGCGGGGGGCGGGCGGGGACGGAACCAAAGGGGTCCCCGGGGGGGGGGGCGAAGGGGTGTGTGGGCTGTGAGGGGCGTGTGGGGTGTGTGGGGTGGAGCCCCTCATGGGGGGCGCTGTGGGGTGCAGCCCTTGTGAGGGGTTTCTGGGGTGAAGCCGCTGTGAGGGGTTTCTGAAGCCCCGCTAAGGGCGCAGCGCAGCCCCCCGGGGGGCAAAGCCGGGCAGAGCCTCGCACAGAGCGAGCTTTGTGCGCCGCCTCATGTGATGATGCGCTCGAGGTCCTTGGAGTCCCGAGGGATCGCAGGGCCGCTGAACCCAACCGGTCGGGATAGACCTCTGAGATCATCGAGTCCAACCTGTGACCGATGCCCAGTCTTGTCAACCAGACCACGGCACTAAGTGCCTTGTCCAGTCTTTCCATAAACACTTCCAGGGACAGTGAATCCACCAACCTCCCTGGGCAGCCCATTCCAGTACCTAATCACCCTTTCCATGAACAAATTCCTCCTGATGTCCAACCTGAACGTTCCCTGGCACAGTTTGAGCCCGTTTCCTCTCATCCTATTCCCTGGGAGCAGAGCCCGACCTCCCTCCCATGTTCCCCTCCTATTCCAGAGTTGCAGAGCCAGAAGGTCCCCCTTGAGCCTCCTTTTCTCCAGGCTGAGCCTCCCCAGCTCCCTCAGCCATTCCTGGTGCTCCAGACCCTTCCCCAGCTCCATTCCCTTCTCTGGACTTCCTCCAGCACCTCAATGTCCTGCCTGAAGCGAGTGGCCCTGAACAGGACACAGCACTCAAGGATGGCGGGTGCTGGGACATCCCCATCCCCACCATTCCCAGTGCTCCTGCCTGGAAGTGTTTGTAGGCACTCTTGTCCTCCTTTTGTTCAAAACTCCACAGCTGTAAATTCGGAAGGAAAATCAGTAGAATTATTTAACTCGCATTTCCTTACCCGTTTGGGGCTTGGCTAGAGTAAATCTCAAAAGGGTGATTGCATTATTGTTCTCAAGCCTAGGCTGAATTGCTATTTAGGTTAAAAATAGCTAAAAATCTTATATTGCCAAGCTTTGGTGCTAGGTCGTTTTGTCTGCGTTAAGCACGTGCTTCTTCAAGAGTGAAGGTCAATAAATAATCTGTCAAAGATGTATTTCATGGTGAATTTAAATGCTTTTGAAATGTAATGTAGGAAAAACTGCATCAATTAAAACACCCTACATTTTGTTCTTCTGATTTGTATCAGTCAAGTCACCAGCTCTGTAGTAGGCACTGTGTGGTAACCCTGAGGAGCAGCAGCTCCCCAATTACCACTGCTGTTAGCAGAGCTGATAAAGACAATTATGCCTGGAAACAATTAATTGTGTTAACAGAGCCTAAGTTACATGCATCAGTGACAGGCACCACCTCCCTGGACTGCTTTTGTACCTGCGTGGGTGTGGGTGTGCTCGTTTCCGTGTGTGCAACACCGCAGAGAGCCAGAACGAGCACATGAGCCAAGGGAACAGGGTAGGGAATGGACATTTGGAGTGGATATTTTGATCTTAATAGAAAAAAAAAAATAAATCCATATAGTGACTGAATCCATCACTGATGCAATGATGTCGCAGTCACATTCAGGAAGAGGCCCAGCAGTTCCTGGCAGGACAGAGCGATGATGTGGCAGCTTTATGGCTGTTCTTTTGTCCTATAACTAAACTGGGCTCCCCACACCTCTCCCCCCCCACCAGAAGCCCTCTTTGTCATTATTATCCACAGGTAACAAGGGCCAACAAGGTGACCTCGCTAGAGGAAGCCTTCCAGGCCTTCTGGCTGCTCACTCTACAGCCCTGATGCAAACTCAGTGGACTCAGACGGATATAAGAGCGCGGTGTTTGCACAGCAGGAAGCTGAGCTGAGCTCGCTAAGGGTGGGGAGAAGGTGATTAGAGATACGGGCATGCGTCCACTCATCCACCTGAACACACCTGCCTGTTGCAGGTATGTGCTGTGCTCCAGGTGAGTCAGCAGCTGTGCCCCCTGGCAGTGACACGGCTTTGCACAGTCACTACAGCCCGACCTGGTTATTTAAAACCATCAGATAGTCACCCTGCCAACAGGATAGCACATCCCCTGTATTTGCACATGCCCAGCGAGCAGACAGAGTCACAGTTAAACCTGTTGTAAATCTGTACATGCAAACACACGTTTAGATACACACACGAACAGGGGAATTAGCTGAGGGATTAAAAGAAACCCAGTCTTCCCAGGAACGTTGGTGATTTGAACTTCATACCACAGCTAAATAAACGGTTTGGGGGGAGTGTGGTTTAGAAGAGTCTGACTCAGCTCCATGTTGTTAATCTAGTTTTACCACTGCCTTGCTGTGTGATCCTGAGTGGAGCACTCAGCTTCTCTCAACCCTGGTGCCTTTTGCTTAAAAAGAGGAATAATAACTGCTCAGTTCGAGGTGAGAGTGGAGAGGAAAGTTCATGCTGGATAATGCCCATAGAGGTGTTGTGAGTGAGACTCTCTGGTGGAGGGCACTACAGCGTGATAATAATTGCATTGTCAATGTGCTGTTGGGAAAGATGGTTTAGAATCACCTAAGGAGCTTTTCTGTAACTATCTAATTTTTGCTTATGTTGCATGGGGTTGGTGAAAGTTTACTGCTTTGGACATCAAGGACTGGATTATTTGAATTAGCCAGTGCTAATCTGTGTTAAAATTAGAAGCTCTATAATGCAGAACAACGAAGTTCTCCCAAAATGCACTGGAAGAACAACTCATTTGTGCTCAAGTACAACATACATTGAAAATCCCACTTCTTCCTGCGTAGATAATTTGAATTCTGGGGATTTTGGAGAGGAGTCTACATTAAAAACCCAGTCTGCTTTCAAGCACTTTGATCAGCACCTGCACGTGATTGAGTTCTCCAGTTGTCTAGAAAAGGAGCTGAGGTTGAGCCAAGATAGGGTTCAGCTGCTTTTGTATAATTATATTTTCTATTTGGAACAGATAGGAGACTGCCTTCCCATTCCCCAGTCTTCATGAAACATAAAGGTTTTGTGACAGCACATCACTTGGACAGAATATGAAGCATTGCAGATTTAAAGCAGGATTTTGGACTGTAGGGATTATCAAATATTGCAGTGCTGCAGGCTGAGATTTATCATCTCCCCAGCCCTAGTTCCTATTTGCCTTTGCTGAAATTCTTTTGAAGGGTGACAGCATTCAAGAACATTAAAATTGTAAGTAGACGAAGTACAGAAGTCAAGATTTCTTATTACAGGAGAAATTGAATAAAAATATTGGGAAGATGACAGTGGAAATCATGTCATGGTGAATGAGGGCTCAGGCTTCAGTCTTGGGGAGAACTAGCATCCAGGCTAATTTAAATAGGATGTTAGATTTTTTTTTCCTATTTAAACTTGCTCTTGGATTTCCTTCTGTTACCTCATATCCTTTTACGGTCAGTAGCACTGTACTCATGCATATTTATTAGATTCAGACATATTTTGCAAGTCACCTTCACAACTTATTTTCTTTTCCTGGAAAAACTGGTTGGTTACATATACACACTAAATTTGCAAATCTAATCTTTGGTGCATATTAACCCCTATTAGTCTGGTTGCTTAATGTACAGATAAGTTTCCAGGCTTATTTGCAATTTAACTTCCTTCTATATAATAATGACAGCCCATAATTCTGTTTAGATTTCACAATCCAGGTTCCTTCCCGCATGGAAATGACCTGCATATTCAGCATTCCAGGAGAAAAACAGCCCTCCTGTTTTTGAGATCTGCTGTCTGAAGAGAGCAGGAATTAAGTGTTTGTGCTGTACTCCTTCCTTTCAGGGAGCCACAGGTGGGAGGAGCAGGTTGATGTACCTGTACATATTTGCTTTGCCTTAAGCTCACAGTGAAGCTGGAGTAGAAGAGGCAGATCCTTTTTTCCACCCCAGACTTGGACACATCTCTGACCCCGAGCAAGAAACACTCTGTCTGTTTGCTTGTGGTATTTCCAGACCTGCTGAGGGCCTAGAAAGCTTAGCCACTGACACACACACAGTTGCTTATTGAGAGAGAGGTTGTTGTGCCAGGGGACAAGTTGTTGGAATAAACACAGCTGTGTTTTTTCCATCACCGTGTTCTCATTTACAGTGTCAGTCAGCCACAGACCCTGTCTGTGCAAAGGTAAATACATATCCCAGGGGAATCCCTGGAACTGCAGGATCTGCTCTTGAATTTCATCTTGGACAGGGTTCTCCGATGTTTAAATCAAATAAAGCTGTGGTTATACCTATTACAGGGAATGGTTAGAGCTTATTAATACTGAGGAAAACAACCTGCCATGGGATGTACAGTCAACCTTTTTGCCATCAATTGTGCTTTCAAATTGCTTGCAGTTCTGCCATGACAGTCTTCGAGCTGTGCCCCTAAACTGAGGTTTCAGATGAACCCCTCCAAGTTCCCTGTGAAGACTTTTCCCTTTGAGGAGAAGAAACTTTTTATCTCCACCACTCTAACTGAGAAGCTCTTGAACTGACTTTGTTCATGTTCCCCTCTAAATGTCAACTCTGGGCAAAGCCACAGCCCCAGAATACTACAGTTTAGGGTTTCAGAGGGAACAGTGGCTGTGTTTCCAGGAGAAGAGCCTGAAACACAGACTGCCCACAGGCAGCCAGGCCCAAGGGACTGGGAAGCTCCAGGAAGCAGCTCCCTGTTCCAGCATTGGAGCAATTCCCACTGCTGCACTGGAGGAAGCACATCTTTACTGCCAGGCTTAGTCTCGCTAATGGGCATCTCTGACCCTGATTTTCACTTCAAAAAGAAGTCATAGTTGGAATGATTTAGAAAAGCAGGATTTTCTCTACAGTGGCAGCAGAAATATCTGCATCAGATGAGTGCTGCTGGATCCCCAGTGGCGTGTGGAGCTCCCACCCATCTTCCAAAGCCATAGGAAAACCCTCATGGCTTTAGCACACAGGCAGATCCACTTGTCACATGCCAACAGCACAATGAAAAGACCTGTTTGTGCCACCAGATGAGAGGCTCAGTGGAAAAGCAGCCTTGAGCTAAATGGATGCAGAAGAAAGAATTCATCACCTGTGGCAATGAACAAAGTCAGGCCCTGTTATCAGCTTGGACTGGTGCCACCAGCAGAGACAATCTGCTGTTTCCAACGTGTCATTTCAGTTGTTGCTGGTTGGACCTGACCTGGGAATACAATGCTGGGACTGTCCTCACAGCAGGCTTGGGAAGCAGGGTTCCCTTTCTGAAATTCACTGTAGACTTTGCAATAAAACCAATCTGACTGTATGCTCCAGTTCCCTTTTTGCAGCACTGCCTGGGAGGGACACACAGGATACAATCAAATTCTCTTTCCTGGCATCTCCTCTACTGATGAGTATTGTCCTACCAGCACTTCCCAGGGTGAGCTGGCTTCCCTAGTTCCCAGGTAATCAAATTTGTTTTTTCTCCCAGTTTTTCAATTAAGCACAAATTAATTCCACTTCCACAAACCGGTGGCCGCATTCTGCTCCCAGGTACTGATAAAAATGCAGAATTAATCACTTGCCTGCCAGCACTGGGTGGAACTCCCAACCTCCTCATACCCACAGTGCAAATTTTCATCAAGCAGGAACACATGGCCATTTAGAGAAGGAGTCAATTGAGGAGTTCAGAGCAGCACAGAGATTTCCTAAGCGGAGCGAGGGAAGACAAAAAGACATCTTGTTCTTCCTCTGAGGACAGATTTTTATCATATCACAAAAGCAAGCACATGAAAAGATTCTAGTCATGAAGTGCTGTGCTTTGAGAATGGGTTGGACTGCCTGTCCTTCCATGGGAGACTGACTCTGAAGGGGATCTGGGATGAAAACGAGTTATTCAAGGGGTTATACCAACTGCTGGGCTTGCAGCCATTATCAGAGGCTGAAGTCTTTTACATACCTTGTTCTCTGCAGGTTCTTCTTGTCGTTCCCTGCAAGGGAGCCAGAACACGTGTGGGGTGCACCTGCATTCAGCCGTGGTCTCAGATGAACATCGTCACCTTGAAAATCCAGAATGCAAAAAAAACCACCCCCAACTACAGGAGCTCGACGTTGAGTGGCAGAGGTAGTATTTTATTTTTTGAGCATCCCTCCTCAAGGACACTAAATTTAGAGTCTGTAAAACATCACTAAATGAAAACAAAACATCGCCAACAACAAAAAATGCAAACCCGCTGAAAAGGAAAATGCAGCAGCATTCAAGTATCAGAAAACATGAGAGCTAAAGTGCTTGAGAGAACTTCTTAACTACGTATGCAGAGCCTGAAGTCGGTGTTCCCCTAGAAATGCTATTTTTTTCAACAGTATCTGCCTGGCTGCATAGGATTTTTCACCAGTCTATAGCAGGGCAACACTACAAAGCCGGAGCCATTACCCCCGAAGGGCTAGGAGTAACACATTTCTTTCTATCCCTCACACTAAAATAAATTATAGTCAAAGAAACACATTATAAAGTTCAGGCAGCTAAAGTTGGACTTCAAGGAAAGTGACTGTACGGATTTCCCATGCAGTGAAGTCGCTAGCACGGCCTGAAGCTGAACAAAGCTTTGGTGGGATTTATAAAGTGCTGTTTTTTAGTGTTTTATGCCTGTCTTCAGTAGTGTTTTTCTCAAACCAGCACCGGGGTTGTGAGTTAAAAAAAATTCTGAGATAACAGACCAATTTTCAGTGGATGCTGGAGCCAGACAGACATTGCACAGTGCACACAAATTACATTAAAAAACAACAAACAAACCAAACCAAAAAAAAAACCCAAACCCCAAAACCTAACCCAGTTATGGTAAAACGTTTCATCCTTAAAAACAAACACCCACCAAGCACCAAGAGCAAATCTGAAAGTAACATCCGCCTCCGGTCCCCTGGCTTGTCCCAGCAAGGATGGATAATACATGATACAAGCTCAGCAGCAATGGTTGGGAGCCTGAGCCTGCAGGCACTCAGTGCAAAACTCTCCCGGCATTCAGCTCCATGGGAGTGATCCAGTTTTTTGCCAAAGCCAAAGGGAACTCCCTGTGGACTCCAGCCAACTTTGGATTAGCCCCATAGATTGATGGCGGGAGCAGGACCTTGTTTTACAGCCACCGTTTCTTCTATCCAGCCACAGAAGCCACCCCCTGAAATTCCTGAAGGGGTTTCCAACCTTCCCCTCCACGCATGCATTTAACATCCAGTACAGTTAATAGCAGTTACACATGCATATCAATGGGAGAAAAGTCCCAGTCAACAGGAATTACTGGTAGTAAGAAAAGAAACCCAGTAGAAACGCTGAGAATTGCTAAAGACCCAGCTCCCTCGGTTTTTCCCTGTTTTCCCGGCCGGCACAGACCGCGCTGCAGGAAGCTCTATGGTGTGTGTCTGGGTCTGGGGTGTGTGTTTGGGTGTGTGACACGTGGGGTGAGGGCACGGTGTGTTCTGCAGGGCACCAACCGCCTCCATCTCAGCGTCCAGGGAGCGTCCGAGCCACCGGCCCCTCACTTGTGGGCCGTGCTGTTGTAATCGTCCTGTGCCACGGCCGGCAGGGAATGGTCTATCCTGAACTCTTCCTCCTTGGAAGAATCCCCCCGGGCTGCAGGCTGGCGACTGTCCGTGCCGCCCCCCTCCAGCCCCAGGATCTGTCTCTGGACCAGCTTGGAATAAAGGCCTCCTTCTTCCATCAGCTCCTTGTGCGAGCCCTGCTGCACCACGCGGCCCTTGTCCAGCACAATAATGTTGTGTGCCCTCTCCACAGTGCTCAGCCTGTGAGCGATGACAAGCACCGTGTGGTTCTGCAAGTCGCCGTAAATCGCCTGCTGAATCTGCGGGGAGAAAAGGCGTTAGAGCCTGAGCAGCACTGGCTCTGCTGCTGGAGAACAGCAGCTTTGTGGTCTGTGCTCAGAAACCTCCGGACAGGAGGTTTGCTCTGTGGCTACGAGGAGGACACAGAGCTCCCTGCAGCACTGCCAGCACCAGCACGTCCATCCCAGCTCACCGTGCCAGTACCGCCAGGTGTGGCGTGCACACAGGTCTGATCCTGCCAGCTGGGCCCCTGTTAGAACTGGGCCCCAAATTTGGAGGCCATGTGGTGCTGGCATGGACTGCAGGAAGCTGATCCCTGGTAAATGCAGCTGTTCAGAGAAGCAGAAGAACTGTTGCTGGTAGAGCTCTTTGGTTGTCACATCCCAGCCAGATACACCAGCCCAGTTCACAGGAAGCTCGGGGCCTTTCCTGCACATGAGGCTTCCTTGGTGCCTCGGCTGGGATTTGAGCTCAGGGAGTCCTACTCTCCTTGCCACAGCATCATTTTTTAGGGTCTTCCTCTGTATCCTGTCCTAAAAGGCTGCACAGTCTCTGTATGCCAATTAACACTTTCCACATTTAAAAAAATCAGGTTTGTCAGGCATTGGCTGCTGTGAGCATGGGATCATTTCCTTCTTTGTGGCTACAACAACGTTGGAAGCAAATTCCTGCTAAGGAATTAGCACCTTACTCAACCCTCTGACTGCACCACTCCAAGACTAAGCTTGTCCACAGGCTGCAGATTGAAGCTACAATCTTTCCTCCAAACCCAGACGGTCTCTTTGGCCCAAACATCCCAGTCTCCCACTCACCGCGTGTTCGCTCTCTGCATCCAGAGCGCTCGTGGCTTCATCCAGGATTAGGATGGGAGGGGCTCGGATCAAGGCCCTGGCAATTGCCACTCTCTGCTTCTGGCCACCTGACAGCTGAGCCCCTTTCTCACCTGCCTCTGTTGGGTCAAGGGAGAGAGGAAGGGGTCAAAACAAAAAGCCAGCTCGGCTGCCAGGCACAGCGTGGGGATGGAGCTGTGGCGGCGTCAGTACCTGTGTGGTAGCCGTCCTGCAGCTCCGTGATGAAGGTGTGTGCGTTGGCCTTCTGGGCAGCCTGAACCACTGACTCGAAGGAGGCTGAAGTTAAGCCATAGGAAATATTATCTGCGATGGAGCGGGCGAACAGCACGGGCTCCTGGCTCACCAGGGAGATCTGCAGAAAGGGAGGGAAGAGCAGGGCGTCAGGAGCACGAGACACACCGCGCGGTATCAAAGTTTCTGCCTGTTGAGTAAGGACCAAGATAAAGATATAGAAGTGCCATGAACCAAGATACAGAAGGGCCTCAATGTGAGGGTGGCAATGATGGAGTGCCCAGTTTGGGCTGAGAAGCCATTTTGCAGGGAAGGAACTTTGTGCAACGACGGCACCTTGGCATCTGGGATGGGCTTCCCCCTCCAAGACCCTGCTGTGTTTTCGCTCCAGACCTGTCCTTTCTGTCACTGTTTGTTTTTTCCAAAGCAGAAAACCAGTTGCTGGGACAAATCAGGCTGGAGAGATCCTCTCCCAGGCTCTTGCAGGCCAGTAATCCCTCTTGGGCCACGTGAATGAGCCCTCTTGCATTTTTTAATCCCAAATTAGCAAGCTGGGGACATAACTGCTGCAATTTCTTAATTGCTTAGCAACAGCCTCCCTGTCCTGCCTTACAGCCATTGCAGCTCACTCTCACATTCAGTCTGCTTTAGCAAACCCTCGATATTAGAATAAATCAAACCCTCCAAACTATTGCTCAGAACTGGGCAGGAAAAGAGCCAGGGGGATCCAGTCATATTTTAATTGACTTCTCCCCATGCCCCTAACACCACACCAGGCCTTCCAAACCGAAAGATTAGCTTGTCTTTTGATTTTCCCTCTGTACGGGCAGGGAATGTAAATTAGTCACACTGACTTTGGCTTTCCAGCCTGTCTCTGATCAATTGTTTTCAGGTTTTCCTGCTGACTGGTGAGGCCATTTGCTCTGGGGGCAAACAAAGGAGGCAGTTACTTGCAGAGATGAAGGCTGATCTGTGCTGACACAGAGACCAGAGCTGAGGGGCCCAGACCCCTCTCCAAGACAAACCACCCAGCCCCTCTGGTGCTCCAGCTGCTGCCAGGATCCTGAGAGGTTTAACTCCCCCTGAGCTGAGAATTGCTTTAAGATCTTAAAGGTAGAAAGCGCTGGAGGAATGCAAAAACTCTTTTCCCAAACCCAGTTTAGATGATAATTAATCCAACAACCAAAACCACATTTCTACTGTCTCGGCCAAAAAATACAAAACAAACCATGTTTTTTGTTCTGTTTTTGGAAGGCTTCCCCCTCCCCATGAAACCATTCTCCATCCCTTTTACTTCCACCCCCACAAATTATCTGAATTCACTTCCTGGACCACCTCTAGCCTCCAGCTTCCTCAGGAGTTGCCAGATCAAATCCAAAGCAACATGCAGCACTGCCATCCATCCCCTCTGAGCACGGGTGTAGCTAAAATACACGTATCAGTCGCTCGTACCACGGAGTGCAGGTACTTGTGATCGTACATGTTAATGGGACGCCCGTCCAGCAGCACCTGCCCGTCTTGCAGAGGGTAGAAGTTCTCCAGGATGTTGACGCAGGAGCTCTTCCCGCTCCCCGAAGGACCCACCAGCGCTGTCACTTTGCCGGGGTGGAGGGTGAAGGACACGTTCTGCAACATGGATGGGAGAGCGTGCTCAGGTCTGGGCTCTCCCCAGGCTCCTGGGGC
This sequence comes from Pyrocephalus nanus, assembly GCA_038380795.1. Taxonomy (NCBI): domain Eukaryota; kingdom Metazoa; phylum Chordata; class Aves; order Passeriformes; family Tyrannidae; genus Pyrocephalus; species Pyrocephalus nanus. The sequence goes on from CM076278.1 coordinate 9,595,948, forward strand.
AGCAGTTTGGGCACTACACTGGAAAAGTAGCCAAAATCTGGCCACGGTGACCTTCTAGCTTGGTGATGTGCCACATCAGCCATTTCTCCTGGCTCTGAGGAAGCAAAAAGCCTCCAAATTGCATCAAACTCGCCTGCTGATGCAGCAGGTCCTCTAAAATCTGCAAAGCAAACTAACCTCTTTGCTGCCTCCCCCTTCTCACGATCCCAGCTCCTCTCCCACGGAAACAGTCCGAGGCAGCTTGGCACCCGGCCCCGTACCACGCTGACATGTTTAATGCCTGAGCGGGGAACAAGGGCTTTATTGATAAACCTCATTCCTTGTAAGGAAGGCCGGCCCTAAACACCCGCTGTTCCTTTTAAGCTGTTTTCCAGCATGTGTTGAGCCCGCCTGGACGTATCTCCATCGGGCAGCTGACACTCCCCAGGGCTGGGGATCAGCTCTGGCCGTGGTGGAGCAGCAGCGTTTGGAGGGAGCTCACCTGGAGGACCTGCGTGGCGGAGCGGGTGCGGTAGGAAAAGGTCACGTTCCTGAACTCCACCTTCCCGTCCACGTGATCCGGGGCCAGGGACCCGTCGTGCACCATCGTGGGCTTGCGGTCGATGAACTCGAACACCTTCTCGGCAGCTCCCACCCCCTGCATCAGCCCGCTGTACACCGAGCCGATGGACTGCAAGGGAAGAGGCAACGGTGAGACCCACGGGATGGAGAAGGCAGTCAGTGCTACTGGCAAGGGGAAAGGTTGAAGCATTCCCAAGTCGTCTCACACCTCACATTGGCTGCAGTCATCAGACACAGGAAGAGAAAACTCTTCCCCCTCTGCAGGGTATGGAGGGGATATGTGGGCAATCCAGGGAAAAGGGCACCTAAGGGGGTTTTGTGCATGGGCACACTGGGAGGGTTACAGAAGAAGGAAACACGTGGGTTGGGAAGAGAAGACGTGTGCTGGGAGATACGTGACCCAAACTTCCAACAAAATCCTCCCCTCATCTCTCTTTGCTCAAGACCAGCAGCTCCCCAGTGCAGTGGCTGAACAGAGTTCACAAACCAGCCCCCAGAGGGACCTGCTCCTTCCCCAGCACACGTGTCTCAGGTGCAGAGCAGCTCCAGGTTGGACCCTTCTAGACAAGTGCCTGGCAGCTGATAAGGCTGGAATATGGTCCTAGGGGATTTACCATCACTCTCTCCCAACTACAACTTCTGCATGCTGACACTGGCTTCCCTGGAATAAACCCCACATTGGAAATTTCAACATTGAACCCAGAGCTGCAGAACAGTTTGTACTGCAACTGCCCCTCCCATCAGGAGGGGAGAAAAAAAACCCAGACCAAATGAAATCCACACCAAAACCACAGCCTGGAAGCACCTTCAGAGCCTGCCAGCATCCAAACAGATGGTGAGAGCTGGGTGAGCTGCCTCCAGCTCTGCTCTGCCCCTGCACAGAGGCTGAAGCACCACCAAAACCACGCTCGGCTGTGAGGAAACCTCGACTGCATCATTCCTGCCTGGATTAGCCAAGCTGACGCCTCTGCAAGGGGAAGGCAGCCCTGGGTGGGCTCTACCATCCCACCCACAGTCCCATCTTGCTAAAGTTCTGCCAACGCAGCAGCTTGCAGCCTATTCCAGGGACGGGGAAAAAAAAAAAAAAGTAATATAATTAAGTTTTTTAATGAAGCCTGAAATGTAACAGGCAGCTTTGTAATCCCTGCATCCTTCATGCCAGGAAATGTGCTTGGGAGGCAGCCAGGACTCTGCCCTTCAGCAGGGCCAGCCTGACCCCCCTGCTCCCAGCTGCCTTTCTGGGGGATGAGCTGCTTCAGGAACATTAAGGTTGTGAGGCCACAGCGGGAGAGGAATGGGGAGCAGAGGGGAGAATCCCCACTCTGGTGATGCCAGAGCACCAAGGAAATGTGTCACCGGTCTGGATCTAGACCTGCAACTGCCCTGAGACAAACATCAGCTTGACATGGAGTAGCCCAGAGGGTGGTGGGGCCCTGGCACAGGTTGCCCAGAAAAGCTGTGGCTGCCCCATCCCTGGAAGTGTCCAAGGCCAGGTTGGACAGGGTTTGGAGCAATGTGGTCTAGTAGAAGATGAGCTTTAGGGTCCCTTCCAACCCAAACCATTCCATGATTCTGTGATAAAACAGACTCACCTCCATGCAATCTCCCAAGACAAACTCATAAATGATGAAGGAAATCAGGTTTCCACTTGTCATTTGCCCCGAGATCACGAGGTGCCCACCGTAATAAAGGATGCTGACCTGGACCACCAGGAGGGTCAGCTGAAAGCAAGAAAACACCTCCAAATTAGCAAGGACAACTGATATTTTGGTGTGTTTGTAATTACTCCCACAACAGCCCACAATTCACGTGCTGACATTTATTCTTTGAGCCCCAAGCTGAGGATCCCTGACAGCACAGCTGACAGCCCTGAGCAGTGAGCATGGATATGAGAAGGGAGAAACAACTCAAGTACATGGGCTGATTTAGGGAGCTGGGCTGGCATCTTTCAACAAAACAGGAGTCCAGAGGGAAAACAGCTAAGGAGGGAGAATTTATCTGAAATAACAGAGCATCTCCATGAACTTCTCTCTCGGACTAAGCTCCTCAAGGATAATAATCTCCGCTCAAATTATCCAAGGAATGCACTCACCTCACTGCTAAAATAAACCTTCTCTTATATGAGTGTGACACACTTTAATTTAGAACACAAAATCAAGCCAAGAGTTAATGCAGAGTATCCTCCTTGTGTGTACAAGTCCCTGAAGGATAACCTCAGCTTTTGTCTGAAATCAGTGGGGGGGTTCCACCTACTGCAGAAGGGAGACAGATGAGCTCTCACATGACAAATACCAGTCCCTGCTTTTATTCAGCTGGTTTTGTTCCATCTGCCCGGGCGCTCCGAAAAGCAGCGATGTCCTGGTGCCCTGTGTGACATTTGCAGCACAGGCTGTAAATTCACACAGATAAAAATACTGGGGGAAAAAAATTCCTTTCTCTATGAGGTGACCTTAGGATCCTCTGTTCCCTCCAAGAAAGAATTTACCAGGGCTGCGCTAAATCCATCAGCTTCTTTCTGTGTGAGCCCTGCAGCAGCAGTTTTTGAGGGTTTTTGCCTCCTTAGCCTTGTCAGGATCTGTGCTGACCTAGTTCACGCTCTGGCTTCACCTGGAGCCCAGAAACAATACTAATAACACTCCAGTTTTGCTTCCAGACTTGGGAAGCTGTAAAGCCTCCCACAGCTGCACGAGAGCACCATAACTCACAAACCCATCACCAGGGACTACTTCCATCCCTGAACGAGCAGAGATGAGGGCAGCCTCACACGGGGATTTTGCACAGCCTTAGTTAACAGCCAACGCAGGAGAACTCCCAAACCATCTGCTCTTGAATGGTGAAAAAGCATTTTGCAGGGGAAAAAAAAAACAAAAAGCCCAAAGCCAAAGCCCAGCAGCCTCCCCCTGCCACCACCCACACGCAGAGAAGCTCCGTTCCCGAGCAGAAGCTCAACCAACGCGGCGGCTGTTCCCAGCCGGAGCCCCGGGGATGAGCTGGCACAGGAACGCAATGCAGCACCACCGAGCCACGGGCTCTTCCACGACCTTGAGCACTTATCAATTGTGTTCCCATTTCCAGGAGGAAACAGGCAGGTCGGTGGAACGACGCAACGCTGCCCCGAGGCGGAAGGGGATATAATTTTTTGATGTGTGAAAATAATAATAACGAAGAGACAGAGGACTGGTGGAAGCGGGTCCCTGAAAGCGGAGGAGAACCACGTGCCACGTGCATTTTGGGATCTGAAGCGACTCGCCTGCCTGTCCCAAGCCCTATGTAGGGAACACCTACCCCGCTGGACCAGACGTAGTAGGTGTAAGCCAAGGCCTCCCTCTTGTTGAGCTTGTAAACCTGCTGCAGCTTCTGCCAGTACACGTTCGCCTCCGTCTCCTCGTTGGCGAAACTGCGGACGGTCTTCATGGCCGAGATGGTCTCCTCGGCCGTGTTGTTGGCCTTGGCCAGGGCGTTCTGAACATCCTTGGAGAGCTTCTGCAGGGAGCAGGGGGAGGCAGAGGGGGCTCAGCAGGTGCCAGGATGTCCGTGGCAAATCTCCCTGCTCGCCCCAGGCTCTGCTGGGCTCGGGAAAAGAAGGCACGGTGACATTTTTTCAAGGCCATGGGCAAGAAGGCTGAGCACTGGGATATATCCCACACTTCAGGACAACCTGGAATGTGTCAGGAAGAGAGCAGATTCGTTGTGCTCTCCCCAAGGCATCTGTGCTGCGGGAGGTGAAGTGCCATGTCCAGGGCCATTTGGGAAACCTGGCAGAGCTGCTGCTCCCAGTGCCCTGAAGGGCCCTGGCCCAGGAACTCTTCCAAGGAGTTTCCAAGTCAGGGACAGGTCTGGAGACCTCATCTCCACTCCTCCCTTGAGTGCCTGACCCACAGGAAGGGCCATGGCTGGGTGAGGCAGTACCTGAGGACTCTGTTTTGGCAGTACCTGTGCACAGTGGAAAGCACTGACAGCTGACACTGGGAGCAGCAGTGCAGGACTCACACGGTCCATAGGATGTGGCACTGGTCAAGGGGAACAGTCCTTGGCCCACACCAGTCCCAGGCAGAGGGAGAGAGCTCAGCACTGCATTTTAACTCCAAAAAGAAAGGAGAAGTTGCACAAGGACAGGCAGGTGCACACAGGACATCCCACAGCCAAGCCACCTCTCCTGCTGGACCTGAGATGCTCCCACTCCTGAGCATGAAGCAAGGTAAGAGCCCAGGCTATGCCTGTCTGCCCACACAGGTTTAATGCTGCCTTCCTGCTCCCACTGCCGGCAGCAAAGCACTCCAGCATCACTCCCACCAGCTCCAAATCCACCCACAGCCTCCATGACGGCCTCACAGTGCGGAACAGCCCAGCATCGTGACACACCACGGCAATGCCAGCTGCTCCTGCCTACCTGGTAGTACTTGCCATAGACATCAGACACCAGCATGATGATGGGGAAGCCCATGAAGGTGACGAGTGAGAGCTTCCAGGAGAGGCTGAACATGAAGAAAATCACCCCCGTGGCCTTCACCACGTTGCGCAGGAAGATGTTGATGTTCTGGGAGACCAGGTCGCTCACGATGGTCGTGTCCGACGTCAGGCGGGAGATGACGTCCCCTGCAGCAGCGAGGGGTTGGGGAAAGGGGAGAGGGGGGACATGTCATCACAGCAGGTCACTGCCTCGCCATGTCCCATGTCCCCTGCCAGGGCCAGGTGGAGCTCCCCATTCAACCAGCTTCTCATGGGGGTCTGAAGGGTCTGGCGTGGAAGGGGAGCAACCCTCCACCACTGTGGATGGGAAGCAGAACAGAGGAGCTGCATGCACAAGGGACAGGAAATGCACCTGAAGGCACATTCCTGGGTCACCAAGGGTGGCTGCAGGACAGCAAAGGGGACTTTGGCAGCACCCTGTGCTGGAGGGCACCCTGTGGGCAGGCAGACAGGCAGCAGGTCATCATCCTGCCCTCTTGGCAGGACCAGCCAGGGCCGGGCTCAGGGCACCCTGTGGAGCACGATGGAGATGGCTGTTTGGGTTTAGCCATGTGCCCCACAGCCTGGAGCTGACCCAAGGGACCTGAGGACATGGTTCCAGCTACTGAGGGGTGAAGCTCTGGTGATGCCCTTTGGTGGAGCTGAGTGTTACAGCCAGCCTGAGTTCCTAAATACCTGGCCTGTGTTTGAGTCCAGCTGAATTCCCGTGCTTTTGTGTAAGTCCAGGGTTACCCATATCCCACTTACAATAGCATCTCTGCTGTCCTCAGCTACCAAGGCACTGTGCAGCCACTGCTAAATATGGCAACAGCCTCAAAACTAAAAATACCGCCGAGACAAAATTAAATGTGTGAAAGTTACAGCGGGCTGGGACCACACCAGAGTGGCATGGCCTGGGACAGCACTGAACTTGGAGCAGGGAAAGCAACAAGCACACCCAGCAAGCTTCACACATCCAAGGTTTTCGGTGCCTGGAGCAGGGGTGGAGAGTGGCTGACCAGGAGACACTGACTGAGGTACAAGAGGAGGAAAGAAGCTGTTTTGGGGATGACTGGAGATGAGCACATCAGCCCCAGGACTGCTAGATGTCAGGCTGATCGTGGCAGTGGGACATCTCCAGCGTGCTGGGCAATCCTGTCCCAGCCCCACAGTGGGAAGTAACCAAAAGGGAAGAGCTTTCTGCCTCTATTTCTAAACATGAGCATTCAGGTGCCATTTTCGGTCACCCAAAATCTGCTGAGTTTGGGCTGGGCAAGCCAAGGGGAAAAATTCCAGGACGGGCTAGAGGGGTTAGAGCAAATCCAGGGGAGGGAGAGAGGAACCAACCTGTGCGATTCTCATCAAAGAAACTCATCTCCTGAGACACCAGCGACCTGAAGAGGCAGTTGCGAAGGCGGATGTTCAGCCTTGCAAATATGAGCGTGAAAACGCCGCCCCGGATACCTGCGGCAAATGAGCTAATTGCAGATAAGAAACGTTATAGACCAGTGGACACAAGACCGCTCTCAGCAACACACACACCCCCACGCCGGGCCAAGGCCTTGGGCAGTGCTGTGCTGGCACCGCTTGGCACCCGGGGAAGCCACAGCTTAACCAGCCCACACCCCTCCTGGGTGCCACCAGCACAGCCATGCCTGGTCCCAACCCTGGGAGTGACGAGCTTTGGGAGGCGACACAGCGCTGCTGGGACAGCATTCCCCAGTGTGAAGTGAGATGGCACACAGGCACCCCTGAAATGCCAGGCAGCGGAGGGACTGTAGGAAAATTTATTTCCCAAGTGGAGAACACTGGACTTACAGAATGGTAATCATAATGGTGTTTCAAACACTGGGCCCTGGGGAAAGACACAATCCCTCTTTTTCTCAGGGCTTTCACCATCCCTGGCCCCCTCTCTGTGGGGCCTTCACACATGTTTGCAAAGACTTATCTATTTCTCATACCAGAGAGAGTTTCCCTGGAATGCAGGAGGAGAAAACAGCTAAAACTGTCTCAGGGGAAAGATGCCTCTTCCAGGCAGGAAAGCTTTCTTAAGTGAAAAACCCTAATCTTCTCATAGCAAAATCTTCCAGAAGGGTCTTCTACCCTTACACCCGTGGAACCCATTCCCTGTTCTCTCTGTCTGTTCCTGCTCCCCCACCACCAGCAGATGGACAGGAAAGGCTACACAAAGGCCTTGTGACTGTCACCATGGCCTCTCTGAGCCGTGACAGTGCAGAGACATCAAAGTGCACCCCTGGGGTCTGGCAGCAGCCTGGTAGAGTGGCTGCCTGTGCCCATCAGCACCACAAACTCCTCCTCCTCATGGCCAGCCCCAGCCCCTGCGATTACCTTCCTATGGCGAGCAGCGACATGACCAGCACTGCCGTGGAGAACCGGTCCATGCTCTTCTGCACCACGATGCCGTCGATGGCCAGCCCCGTGTAGTAGGGCAGGAAGGTCTCTCCTGCCAGACAAGCACAGGACATGAAGGTTCAGCCCAAACACAGCACAGAACCTGTATTCCCAACTGTGAGAACCCCATCCCCACCATGGAGATATCAGTCATTACATGAGATGTCTCAGGAGGTCCAGCCCTTAATGGCACGTGGCGATGTTGCACTTCCAGTGTATTTTATCCTCTACTGCATTTTTTTTTCCCCACTGCATATTTTATCCAGCCCGTGCAGGATGTGCCCCCCAGCAACCCCCAAAAATCAATCCTGGGGTGCTTCCCAGCCACACCACCACGGTTCCTTCCCTCCTGGTGAGCATGGGAACACACCGTGGTCCCCCTGGCTCCCTTCACTCACCCAGCGCGGCCACCAGGAGGAAGAAGGAGGCGACTCCCAGGAAGAAGGCATCCGGCTTGGTGTAGGACAGCAGCTTATGGATGGTGGGACCAGCTGCCTCCTCCCGCTTGTCCCTCGGGACGCCCCCATCACAGCTCTCCTCCACCTCGGCGCGGGACTCGGAGCCAGGCCCCAGCGCCTCGCGGGACGAGGTGACACAGGCCAGCAGCTGCCACAGCCCGAAGGTGGCCGCCAGCGCCACGTAGGTCCAGGCAAAGAGCCCCCAGAACCAGGGGTCCCGGATGGTCTTCCGCACCTCCGAGTAGAGCAGCAGCTTCACCATCATGTAGATGCCCATGAGGAGGCAGATGACGGCGATGAAGGTCCGCGATGCCTTGAGGCGCCGGGGGCCATAGGCCGTGTTGGTGGCCACGCCGATGGCGGCCCCCAGGAGCACGCAGCTGCGGTACAGGCAGCCCCCCCAGATGTCCAGCAGCGAGTTGAAGATGTTGAAGTGTCGCAGGTCCTGCAGGACGTTCCGGCCGCCCTGGCCGTGGGTGTAGAGCAGGGTGGTGACCACCACGTCGGCCCCGCTGAGTGCCAGCGTGCTGGCCACCGCCTTCCAGGCACGCATCCTCGGCACTGGGATGGGGGGCACCCAGGTGGGGGGGCAGCTCTAGCAAAGAAAGGACGTGGGCATGTCGGCCTCTGTTGTGGGAGAGAATAGTGGGATGGGGTTGTTATTCACTCCAGGGAGGTGGTGAGGAAAGAGCAGCAGGATGGGGGGACTGCCGTGCCAGCTCCCCACCCGCCCATCCTGACCCCAGACACCTCTATCTGTTCCTTCCTCCTCTCCCCTGCTGCAGGCACTCCAAGGTATTTCATAAAGTGAGCAGTACAAACCAAGACAAATTTCCCTCCCAGATGACTTCACCCATCCTGAATCCCAAAGCAGAAATCTGCACTTCTCAGTGGGAATCTTTATCCCTGTTTGCTGTGGTGGCTGCAGGGCCAGCCGGGTGGTCCCCAGCAGTCAGGTGCTGCTATGACATCTGTGCAACCCACGTGTCCTGCACTACGGAGCCGTGTAGGTGTTAAACTCGGATATTCACGATCCCAGAGTCCCTCCCCACCTTTCCCGGGACAAAGCTGAAAGCGAGCAATCAAACCGCAGCAAAGCAGAAGGAAGAGCAGCTCAGCTTTGTAATGGATTCCCCTGATCAAAACCAGAATAAACCACAGGTACGGCAGCTTGTCACACCTTCCAGTCCCCAGCCCTCTTGGTTATTAACTCAGGGTAGCCCATGACACCCGCTGCGCAGTCCGGGTGCAGTTCAGTGACACAACAAAAATCCCAGGAGGAAATTAAAAAGGGGTTGGAATTCCACAGCTGCATCCTGTGGCAGATAAAGGCTCTGGGGCGGGACGCTGCCTCTGCTGCCGCCCGGGGGGGTCTGTCCAGCAGCAGCGATGGTGGGGCAGGGCCTGAACAGACACGGCAAAGGGCGAAAAGCTCGACTTGCTCTAAGCCGAGCGAGCTGCTCACCTGCTCCGGTGCCATGCCCAGAGGTGCCACGCGTTGGCACGAGGGAGGTACCTGATCCTCAGATTTGTGCTGGGTAAGCAGCTCATGACGGTGCACAGTGCGGAAGGCGCGGTACAGGCGGTGCCATGTGCCGGCCACGCTCTGCCCTGTGTGACCGCAGCCCCCCCAAAAAACCCAAACCTCGGGGAGAAGGGCAGCTCTTAGCGCTGCACGAGCAGCGCCCTTGGCCCAGAGCGGCTCGAGGGGCGGGCAAGTGGGATAAAAAGCTAAAGAGTGGAGGAAAATGGCAGAGGCTGCAATCTGGGGAAAGCACGGGGGTTTGTGAGGTGGGTAGGGAAGGAGGGATGGAGGCGAAGCAGAGCAGCGATGCCAGGGAGGAGCAGGACACGCTTCCCAGGGTGCTCGCTGCTGCCATCCGCTGCAAAGCTGCGCGGATCCGGCCCGCTGGAGCAGGAGAAGGAGGAGGAGGAGAAGGAGGAGAAGGAGGAGGCCACCGCAGCTCCCCACCACCCGCAGCCGCGTCCCAAGATCCCGAGTTGGAGCCGCCCAAGGTCCCCGGCCGCACCCCGGCTTCCCCCCGCAGGAGATGCTCCCACGGGAGAGGGGGACACGCCCGGGAAGGGCCGTGCCCGCCATCCCACGGACACACACACGGCTCCCCCCATTGCAGAGCAGGGGCAGCTCAGCCCCGGCGCGCCCGGACGGCTCTTACCGGCGGCGGGATCAGTAGGATCAGCAGGATCAGCTCGGTCGGACCCGGCGGCGCCGCGTCCCGGGAACAAGGTCGGTGGGGGGCGTGGCCTTGGCGGTGACCACGCCCACGAGGCTCCGCCCCCTCCTGCGGCGCGGCCCCGGCCCCGCCCACGGATCCACCGGGCAGGGAGAGCCCCAAAATTGGGGGATCGGGTCCCCCCACCACCGCCCTGCCCGGGTAAACCTTGCCCCGACGCAGCAAGGGCAACCCCAGAATTCCCCCCACCTCCAGAGAAGGGTTTCTTTCCTCCCCCCAAAAATACATACATTTTAAAAATTTTATATGATTTTATTGGTTTTATCTCGTTTCTGCAGCAGAGAGGGGAAAATAGAACACACGACCTGGCTCCAGGACAAGGGATCAAGATCATGTTTTAAATTAATTCTTAAATAGGGGCTCAACAGGGGTTTAATTAACCCTTAAATAGATGCTCATCAGGGGTTTAATTAACCCCTAAATAGGGGCTTCACATGGGTTTAATTAACCCCTAACACAGAGGGATCCAGTTTGAAGAAACATAGCTTATAAATTATTTTATAATTAAACGCAAGAAATCCAGCTTGTAAATTATTTTTCCCCTTCACCTCCCACTCTAGCTCTGGAGGGATGGAAGTGCTCTTCCCTGGGCAGCAACTGTGCATCCAGGTGGGCTATACGGGTGACAGAGGGGCAGGGTGGTGTCATTATCCCAAACTCTCCCTGTGTTTTTGGAGTGCTGGGCTTAAAAACACCTTAATAACCTTCATTAGCACAGAAACAAGACTTCAGTATTCCTGGAGTTCACTCCATTTCTGGAGAGAATGGAGTAGCGAGGTGTCATGGGTTCAGGAAGCTAATAAGTGCTTAAAACTAAAAAAAAAACAAAGCAGCTCACTTCACGCCCTTCCCACATCCCATGGGAACACAGTCAGACCTGGAGTGACTCTTCCAGGCTGACAGTGGGGACGACACTTTAAAGCTCTAGGAAACATTGTCCGTGGCTAAGCTGGGTCTGGTTTCTGATTCTTCTCCCATGTGCACCCAGACCATTCCCAGGCTTTGGTGCAATTACTCCCAAAGGGCAACTTCCAAGCCACAGTCAAGGTGGAGCTTTTTGGCAGGACCGAGTCTCTCCCTGCCAAACCTAAACGAGGACGGTGCCGCCTCCCTCCGTCAGAGGGATGGCTCAAGGGCAAACCTCGGGAAGGGACTGAACAGACACCCTTGTCTGAACCTTCCCCTTCCTCTCTCCCAGGACAGAGCAGGCACGTCTGCACCCTGCACTCCCAGGCAGCCACAAACCTGGGGACAGTCCATGCTGTCCCTGGCGCCGCAGGACCCCCGAAGAGCCCCCGGGACTAACTGGTTTTCTTCCCGCTGGACAAGCTCTGCTCGGGGGGCAGGACCGTCTCGATCTGGAACGACACAAACTGGCCCTTCTTCAGCTTCTTCAGGGAGCTGGCAGTGCTGCCCCCAAACACGTTGTCCTCCACTTTGAAGGCAAGAGAGGGCAGGCCCCGACTTTTCCTCTTTATGCTCTTCCGCTCCCGGTTGTAGGCCGTGGTCATGTTGGCGATCACCTGGAAAGAGGATTGCACGGGTTGGGCTTTCAGGTGTCACCCAAAATCAGCTCAGCTCTGTCTCGCACAGCTTGGTGAATAAAAGAATCACAGCGTTGGAAGGGACTTCTGGAGTTCATCCAGTCCAACCCCCCTGCCAAGGCAGGGTCACCTGGAGCAGGTGGCACAGGAATGTGTCCAGGTGGGTTTGGGATGTCTCCAGAGAAGGAGACTCCACGACCTCCCAGGTTAGTTCCAGTGCTCTGCTGCCCTCCATGGAAAGAAGTTCTTCCTCAGGCTGAGGTGGAACTTATGTTTTAGTTTATGGCCATTGCTCATTGTCCTGTCACTGGCACCACTGAAAAAGTCTGGTACCATCCTCTGACACCCCTTGGAGATATTTGCATGGATTGATGAGATCCCCTTTCAGTCCTCTCTTCTCTAGACTACCCAGGCCCAGCTCCCAGAGTGTCTCCTCATCAGTGATGCTCAGAGTGAGTGAGAGCGGGTGCAGAGCTCGGCTGGGTGAGCTGAGGCTGTGCCACAGCTGGATACACCCAGGGCCAAGGGAGGGACTAAGCAAAGGCTTTCCAGCCTTGTTCTCACCAACCCCAAACCAGCAGGAGCCCTCACGTTAAACAGCTGCAATTCCAGGGCAGTGCTCAGGTGAGCCGCTAGTTCTCCATCAGTAGAGGGCAGAAGGGGATCTAGGCTGGAGTGCCACAGAGCCACGGGCAACTTCATCACCTTCCCTTAGTTACAGCCCCAATCCCAGCTGGGCTGCAGGTGAGAATCACTGACCCCAACCGTCCCCTCATGGATAGGACAGAGCTCTCACTGCCCTGTGCCACAACGTGCATCTCCATTTCACAAGGGAGCCAAGCTAGTGAGCCTGAGCTGCCAAAGGGATCAGCTGGGAATGGATCCCACATATTCAGCTCCCAGGCCTCCTCCCTCCTGCTACGTTTACTCCTGTTATTCCCTGGCAAGAAGAATCACAGTCCAGGTGATTCACAGAGAGGACAACATAACCCTGTCTGAGTGTAAGAAATGACTGAGCAAACAAAGCACTTGAGCTCTGCCTGTGATTTTTTGGCACACAGCTCACCAAGCCCTTTACAGGAGACACTGAGGTCATTTGTTAAGTTATCAAACCAAGAGAGACTAAACAAGCTACCCAAGGTCACCCAGCACATCAGAGACAGTCAGGAAGTGAATGGTGACCTTGTTCCCTCATTTCTCCCTGCCCACTGGCCCACTAGTCCTCCTCCCGTTTTGAGGCAGGGTTTCTTTTAACCTTTGTAATTACACAGCGTGTCCCTGAAGGCTCCTTGTCCCTGCCTGAGGAGGGACTCCCTTGGCTGATTTGAGATGCAGATTACAAGGCAGAGAGCTGGGCAGGCTGGGACACAGCTCTCACCAGCCTGATGGGAAAAGCCAGTCCCTTGTCTTTCATCACCCACCTCTGAGCAGCAACACCACCCTGTGGTGCCACCTCAGAGGGTCCAGCTCTGCTCCTGCTGCCCTTGGACCACATCGAGGTGCCACCTGCCACCTCTCCTCTCAGGCCTGGCCTGCACTTGGCAGCAAAACGATTTCAAGGCACCACAAGACTTACAATTTCTTTCACCATGTTCTGCTGCTCCTGCACCATGGCTGTGAAGGGCGGGAGGCCGTCGGCTTTACCAGTCCCTTGCTCTTTGGAGTCCTTGACAAAATCCACCTGCAAGGTACAGATGTGGGTGTTACTCTGTAACCACAGCAGTGACAAACCTCCCGCCAGACCCTCCTGGGCCGAGCAGTTACCTCTGAGGACAGGCACACGTATCTGTTGAACATGAGGAAGAAGGGGCTGTACTTGGTGGCCGAGTTGACCGAGGTGCGGAAATGGAAGAGCACGGGGTCCAGGTGGGCGTCCCACTCGCTGGGCTTCTCGTTCACCACGCTGCAGATGGAGGACCTGAGCACCTCAGCACTGGGATCATCCAGGCTGTCGGCGGGGTCTGCAGGGGTGAGGACCTGTGAGATGTTCCAGCGCTCGCACAGCTGCCGGCTGACCTGCAAAGGAGGGGCCACGTCAGCACCACAGCAGCCTCCACAGCTCCCACAGCAGGGGCCTGGCACTGCACCCCCTCCCCACGCCAGAGGATGCTGCGCTGCACAATCAGTTCTCCGGAAAAGTTAGAGCCTGAGAAAAGGTTTTGCAACAACTGCTTCTATGCCTGAGGCTTTCCACAGCACTGCAAGATGGGTTAATCCCAGGGTAGGGCAGGGATTTCATGCACACGGTCTCACAGGACCTTTCCTTCTCAGCAGAGAGGCTGGAGGACTTGCACCACAGAACCACCGCCTTAAATCCCTGCCAGGGTGAAAAATCACCTGGCAAATCACCTCCCACTCCCAAGAGGGCTGGGGCAGGGATAAGGCACCACCATCTCCTCACCCCCACTACACAGCACATTGCAACTCTGCCCTCAGGACCTGCTGCAGGTCACGTGGCTTCTCCCCGAACCACCCAGCCCCTGACCCACCTCCTCACAGAACTCCCAGCTCTGACTGCTGTAAATGTTCTTGGACGCTCCAAACCTGAACAAGAAGAGGACACACAAGTGGTTTTATTCCATCAGCTGAGGCAGAGCCAGAGGATTTTGCTCTTCATGGATGCAAATGGGATATGAAGGGGACAGAGACCCTCCAGTGGGGCTGGTGCTAATGAGGCTGGTGGGACCTCACCTCCCCACGAGCAAAGAGGGGTCTGCTGGCTCCATCTGTTCCAAACAGCCAAGCCTGTTTGCCTTTGAATGATAAGGCAGCAGGAGAAGCAAGAGAAGTTTCTTGCTCTGAATGCAAATCTCCACTGGCCCCACGAGTTTTCCACAAGGACAATGTCACGTGGTGGCATGTGCTGTGTGAATGCAAAATGAACACTTTCCAGGAGGGATGAGGGAATGGCTTTAAAGCTCCTACAGAGAACTGGGGCACAGCTCTCTTGGCCTCAGGGCTACTCGGAGAGCCACTTCTGCCTTTTTCCCCTCCCTGTAACAAGAGGATAACAGGCTCTTCTATAAAGAGCAACTGAGAGGCACTGCATGGTCTCTCCTGTAGAAGGGAGAGTTCCTGCTCTCGTGGGGAAACATCTCGAGGACACTGAGCATTTTTTCAACACAGATCCCAGTCAACAACAGAGTAGCCCACCTGTAAAAAATGGCAGCCAGGGCTTTAGCCACGGACACGGGATCTTTCTTCTGCAGAGGAGCAGCCTCCACCCACTTGGTGAAGTAGTCAGTCACAAGGAGGACGTGTGTGTTGCTCTGGCTCGTCTCGGGAAAAGGCCCTGCGCAAACAACCACCCCAAAAAAATCAATGTGATGCCGTAATATCACCCGAACGGGCAAGGTTAAAAACCCAGCCCAGCAAAACCGCTGCTGCAAAACCCACCACGACTCCCTCCTGCAATGTCATCTGGCCAGAACATTTGGGTGACCTTTGTCAGCAAAAAATACACCCATGAGAGCTTCAGCTCTGGGAAGTAACACACGCCCACAGCTCCCATTGTGTGTGGGGAAGGAGCCGAGCCAAGCACACGGATCAGGTTGCACCCTGGCCTCCTTGGCACTTCCCCACAGGCAGCTCTCGCTCCCTGCGTGTGGCAGCAGGTCTGCCACACTCCTGGAGCCCTGCAGAGCCCGTCAGCCACACACACTCACCGTGAATGTCTAATCCCAGCACTTCCCAGGGAGATTCCACCCTGACGGGCCGCGCTTTCCGCGACACGTTCTTGTTGTGCTCGGCGTTCTGGCAGGTCTCGCACATTTTGATCTGGAAAGGGAAAAGGCAGATCAAAAGGCTTGGGAATATGCTGATGGGTTCTGTCAGACTCAGACTGAAGGGGTGAGACAGACAGCAGGGCTGAGCAACTTCCCTCTACCCAATGAAAACAGTGAGGCACAGGGAAAGGAGGACAAAACACAACAGGCTGACACATCTCACCTCTCCCAAAACTCACCTGACAGCTTCCTCTGACACAATAACCAATTTTCTCAACGTGGCCTACAGCTAAGCTATTTCTCACCCTGTTTCCAGGCAGATATTTATTGCATTTTAACCTCCTACTGCTGGTTAGAAAAATCATCAGCCCAAGGATGTCGGAGGAGCTCAGACCACATAATGCAACCACGCTTCTCCAAACCACACTGCTGCAAGAGCCCTGCTGCAGGAGCCTGCCAGCCACAGAACAGGTGAGGCCAAGCAGCTGAGCAGAGCCAGTGGAAACACTGAGATCCTCTCTTTACCATAGTTTAGGGAATTGAGCAGCTCTGGGAGCAATCCAAAGCTGGGCTCAGCAACTTGTCTGAAAAAAATCCCACGTTCCCATGCTGGCCAAAACTGCCCTGCACCAGGAGGCTTCCTGACGCTCAGGGTAAAACATCCAAACTATCCAGCTGCCTCGGGGCATTCCAAGATTCACCTGCAGTTACTCAGTTTGTGGTTTTGAAGCAGCAGGTACTGGAGATGACATCACCCCTGCGCTCCTGGAGCTGCTTACTTAGGACTGCTGCCAGCACCGGTGTCACCGACACGGTCAGTGATCCCAACTCACCCAGTCCACCACATCCTTCACGATCCCCAGCCAGTAGTAGCGGCTCTGGATCCGGTGCACGGTCTTCTTCTGGCCCAGGTGGTTCCCGATTTCGGTGAAGTGGCTTTCCAGGAAGACCTGGCGTCTCCGCTCGGGATCCACGATCACCTCCCGCTTCTCCTCCTTCTTGGGCCCCACATAGTAGAGGCAGCCACCTGTGGGCACCAGAGGTTTGTGTCCAACATCTCCCTCCCACAGCCACTCCAGCTGCTCAGCCCTAGAGAAGGGCTCATTTTCCACAGTGGGACACACAGGAGAGAGATACAACCCCGGGTTTTTTTGCCTTGGGAGCTCCTGCAGTGCCCCAGGAGAAGCTGCTGACCTGGAAACACCCCCAAACGAGCCCAGGGAGAGCTTTTCTGCAACCAGGGCTGTGCGAAATCCTCTGCTACAATAAAACCACTGCAGTCCCCACGGGGCACCGGTGCCACCCGCGGTGACGTAACCCCACTCTGCGCCCCCAGAATGATGCCAAGGCACAGCAGGGGGGCGGCAGCGATGGTGACAGCGATGGTGACAGTGATGGTGACAGCGATGGTGCATCCCACGGCTGCCAAGGAGCCACATCCCCTCCCCAGCCGCGGGTCCGGCGCATCCCTCCCCACGGCATCCCCCCAGATCGATCCCTCGGGGGATGCCACGGCCAAGGTGCCTCCCCCCAGTCAGGGTCCCCACCGTCCACGACGAACTTCTGGGCGTAGCGCTTGAGGTTCTTCCTCTTGATGGAGCAGAAGCTGGGCGGGAAGCAGCCCTCGGCCAGCAGCCGGTAGATGTCCTCGAACTTGCTGCCGTGGCCGCAGGGCTCAGCAGCCACCACCACCTCCCGCTCGGCCTCGGGCAGCGCCGCGTCCATGGCCGGGCCGGGACCGGGACCGGGATCGGGGCCGCGCTGACCCCGCCGGGCGCGCCCCCGTGCGCGCCCCCGCGGGCCGGGGCGGGCGCTCCCAGGGACCGTCTGCAAACAGCCCTTGGCGGCCCCGAGAGGGCCCGGCAGGAGAGGGCCGTGCGGCGGCGGCGCCGCTGCGGGACTCGCCCGCGGTGACGTCACGGAAAGCGCAAATTAACAAACAAACAAACAAACAGGCACAAAACGGGGAAAAAAAAAAAAAGTGCGCCTTCCGCCTCTCCCCGTTTTCGGCCCCGGTTGGGAATTTGCCGACGCGCCCTCGCGCGGGGGGAGGAAGCGGAGCCGCTTGGAGGGACGGGCCCCGCGCGCGCAGCGCCGGCGGGAAACATGTCCGGGGCGCGGCCGTTCCTGGCGTGCGGCTGCTTCCTCACCGACAACATCTTCGTGCCCCGATACCGCCTCCACGTGCGCTACCGGGACCGGCGGCAGCTCCGCCGCGAACACGGCCGGGTACGGCTGGGGCAGGGCCGGGCATTGCCGGGGGCAGGCGGGGCTGCCCCGGGAGGGTCTCCCCGGTGTCGGGGCGGGCCCTGCCCGGTGCCGCGGGCCGGTCCGGGTGACCGCGGTGTCCCGTGTGTGTTGCAGGCGCTGCAGGAGCGCGGCTGCCGGAGCGAGGAGCAGTTCCAGGCTGTGCTGAGGGAGGTGAGCGCAGGGACCCCCCCCCCATCACGCCTGCCGGGAGGGGGATTCGGGGCAAGGAAGGGTTTGGGTTGGAAAGGACCTTAAAGGTCCTCGAGTTCCACCCCCTGCCATGGGCAGGAACGCTTTGCACTAGCCCAGGTTGCTCCAAGCCCCGTCCAGCCTGGCCTTGGACACTTCCAGGGATGGAGCAGCCACAGCTGCTCTGGGCAGCCTGTGCCGGGGCCTCACCATCCTCACAGGGAGGAATTTATTTCTAAGATCCCATCTAACCCAACTCTGTGAGTGTGAAGTCATTCCCCTTTGTCCTCAACTCCAGAGCCTTTTAAACAGTCTCTCTCCATCTTTCTTGTAGCTCCTTCAGGTACAGAAAAGCCACAGTTAGGTCACCCCAGAGCTCTTCTCTGGGCTGAGCAATCCCAATTCTCTCAGCCTTTCCTCCCAGCAGAGCTGCTCCATCCCTGTAATCGCCTTGGTGCCTCCTCTGGACTCTCTCCCAACAGCTCCACATCCTTCCAGTGCTGGGACCTCAGGGGCATTTCCACACCCCCGGGGGTCCCGGGGCCGGGGTCAACCCCAAAGGGAATTTGGGACTTGCTGAAGTTACAAGCCCTGACAGAATCGGGGCACAGCTCCCCAGCACCTCATCCCAGTTGACCCCGGTGCTGAGACAGAGGCCAGAGGGAAGAATTCCCCCCAGGCACTGCTGGGGAGGTGTTTACACAGCCAACACCCTGGGATTAAATACTGTCACCCCACACTTTGTCCCAGTGGCCTCTGTGCTGCTCCCTCCTTGGATTTAGTCAGCTGGCTCCCAGCCCCCTTCTGGTTTGTCTTTCCTTGTCCCTTCTTTTGCCAATTATTTTTAAAGGATGCCCAGAGATCACCCAGGGGTCCTACAGGTTCACACTCCTCCCAGGACACCCTTTATTAAGGAATCTGTGCCCCTTCCCAGGCCAGGGACAGAGATCTGTCACACAACCAGCTCTAATTTCATCTGGAGGACAGACAGGTTACTTCAGGGATTCTTGGCAGGGTGAGGATAGCAATAAATCACTCTTATAATTAAAGCTTTATGAACAGGATATTATGATTCATATAGCACAGAACTCAGGAGTAGGACAGCACAGGATTTCTACAGGCAGAATCAATGCAGCACAACAAGCAGAATTTGTAATGCAACTTCTCTCAGGATTCCTAGATGCTAACTTTAGTTGCAATTTATAATCACCTAGATCCTAAGAACTCCCTAATCACCTGGACTCTGCAGAGCTGCTGAGATCTTAAGACAAAAGTTTGCTGTATCAATGTAAACATAATGTAGACTAAAAAAATAACATAAAAGAATAGGATTTACTCACTCAGCCCTCAGAGGAAGATGTCCCCTGCCATCAGAGGTGTCCCTGGCTGTGGGAGGTCACGGCTCTCACTGTCCAGCAGCTGTTCCAGTCCAGGTTTCCCACTTAGGACTTGTAAGTGCCTGATTTTATAGGCAGTGCTGGGGGCTGTTAAAGTTCCCTGTTCCCTGTCAAGGTCACCAACAGCACCTGGTGACCTTCAAGGCCAGCAAGGAAGGGAGTGATCAGCCTTGAGGCTGGGAGGGAGGAGGAAGAGAAGGAATTGTTTTGTCTGCTTGGTTCACAAGACCTTCAGGGCCTGATAATGAGGGAAAGGGAATGAACAGATGACCAGAGAATGGCTGCTCACCTCATAAAATGCCTCAGTGATGCTAACCAGGGGTCAGGAGGGGAACTGGTCACACTCTCCTTCCTTCTTCAGTGAGGAATGTTATAAATTAATCTCATGAGGGGGAATTAAAGAGGAAGAGCTGCCTGAATCAGCTGCTAAAACAGCTGTTTGCTCTGAAAGGACAGATTAGCCTGTCTCCTCCACACTTAGCAGTAATCCCTTCATGACAAGACTTGTCTCCCTCCCAGGAAGTGTCTTTATTTTGGACAATGCTTATATTGTCAGAACACAAGCCAAGGCTCTTAAAGCCTCCGCTGGCGATTCAGGAGGTGTCAGGATGCCTGAAAGGGCTGAAACCTCACAGCTCCACTTGGCACTTCTATAGAAAGATTTCAGTTAATTTTTTAAAGCCATCTGTAAAGAGAAAGTGTCTCCAAACCCTCTCAGGCATTTGGTTTTTCAGATATTTATTCGACTTGCCTTGACTGCAGAAAAACAAAGCACAGACTCCGCTTCCCAGAGGTGCCTGAAACAAAAATAAATGGTTTAAAACAATGAGCAAATTCCTGGAATTGTGTTAGTTGTCCCTTTTGATTTTCTCACAGTATGCCCTGTTGTTTATTTGCAGATTGAGGCAGAAGTGCAGAGAAGAAAACAGTTAGTCCATCAGTCAGTGGAACGCAGAGCCATCATCTCCAAGTGCTACAAACCAAAACACCCAGAGGTGTACACTCTGCAGGTACACAGTGTGTTTGGAGTCTCTTTTGCCTCCCAGGAAATTACCTGAGAGTTTATTTTTGCAGTCTATTTTTTCCTCTTCTCCTCGGGATCATGCAGTGCTAAAGCTGGATGGAATTTAAACCCGTGTGTAGCATATTAAAACTCTGAATTTAAAACTCTGACAGCACGGCATGTTCTACAGGCAAGATTCCACCTGGTTTACAGCCAGGAAAGGGTCATTCCATATGGAAGCTGCTCCAGCACCTGGTACTGGACTTGAAATACCATTAGTAATTTAAACATAAAGCATCATTGCAGCAAACAGGCTCGGTCAGGTCTAACGAGGAGCCACCAAAAACAGCCTTTATGAGGCTACTCTGCTTTGAATTTCCTCATGCTTGCCAGACCCAAGACTTCCCAGCTGGGTAATTCCCACAGGTCAGCAGTAACACACAACCAAGTTCACACAGCAATAAGTTCTGCTGTTGTTTGCTGTCATCAGTGTGGGGAAGTGCTCAGAACAGAGCACAGTCACTCCGTTGTGCTCATTCCATGACGAGAGGCTAAAATCCACTAGGAGAGATTTTGCACCTACCTGTTAAGAATCCATATTGTGAGCCCATAATTATGAATCCATAATCTCTTTCCTGTCATGCCTATAATAAATCTGGCCAGTTTTATGCAAGAAACCCTCAAACTCACCTAAACCCCCAAGTGAAGCACAGGAACATTCTGCAGTTCCTGCCATAGAAGTAACCCCAGTGTGACTATCAGCCCTGTCCCTTCAGACTGCACATTTCCCTGTGGCTCCCTGGAAATCCATTTCTCACTGGGGTTGTAAAAGGCTGTACTGGCTAATTGTGTTTCTGTGTGTTCTTTTTTCCACCCTTCCCTCGACACCAGGATTCCTTCCTGGCCCCCGATTTCCTGGAGATCGTGCGGTACTGCACATCGCCCGGAGCTCATCTCCAGGGCCTCCTGGGCTACCTCGAGTCCTTCTCAGGTAAAGGAAACAACACCTCAGTCACACAGATCTCCCTGTGTGACGCTGCAGCTCCCCTGGTGACAGCTGTTCCCCAGCCCTGTCTTTGGTAGCTTGGATTTGACTGAGACTGAGACAAACAGGATGTTATTCTCTGCCTGACAGGGGTTTCTGGAGGGGCAGTGCTGTGCAGCAGTTCTGCTCTGGAGCAGACACTCTTTTCTGCCTTCCCATCCCAGTCTGCTGATGTCTCACCAGAGACTCCAGCTGCAGCAGGAGTTGGGGTTTTGGTTGTGCCACCATCTCACCAGGGAGCCCGAAGGAACACTGTTAGCCTGGGGAGCTTGTTTTTCCCTCCCCAAGTGCTTTGCCATTTCAGACAATCCCTGTGGGTTAGTCTGGGCTGAAATAATTTCAGTCTTTTAAAAAGAATTCTGAGTTTTAAGCTTCCCTGGAGGCAGCTGTGAAGCTCCCTACATACCAGAAATGCTGACAAAATGTAGAGGGGAAGAGGCAAAGTTTCCTCCTTTTCTCAAGACAAAAAGAGAGACCCAGATGAGCCTGTGCAGAGCTCCTGGATTTGTCCAAGGCACAATTTCCAGCCTTCTCCTGCTCTCTTAATCTCACCTTCTGTATCCTCAATCCTGAGCTCCCTTCACACAGACCTTTAGGGCTCTACCCCTGAGGGGCAGCCCAGACCTGGTATTCCCACACGGTTGGCACCAGATGAGTGAGTCCCACAGCCCCTAAATGACCTTGAGTGTCCTTCCAGCCTGCCTGTGATGAGTTGCTGATTCACCACCCTCCCTCCAGACTCAAACTGCTTCCTTGGCACAACATCTGGCATTTAAACCAGTGCCAGATCTCCTGACTGGATGGGTGAGCCTGGAAACGAGGGACCAACGTGAAAAATAACAAAGACATCCTGGGCAACGGTTCCAGCCCTTCGAGCAGCCTGAGCTCAAAGTGAAGCATGTGGGTCCTGTGGTCTCACTGCCACCAGCAGCTGGACAGGCAGGCAGGAACACTCCCCTGAGACCTTCCCCAGCAAATGGTATCTCCCTTCTCCTGACAGATAAGAGGATCTATCGACTCCCAGTGTTCACAGAGGAGTTCTGCCAGACCTTTGTGGATGAGCTGGAGAACTTTGAGCGGTCGGACATGCCCAAAGGCAGGCCCAACACCATGAACAACTACGGGGTAGGATTTGTCTCCTGTGCTTCTTCAGGGCGAGTGTTCACTCTGTTCACCTCCCAAGTGTCTGTCATTTTACCCAGAGCAGTTGGAGTTCCAGTACCCCCTTGGAGGGAAAGGGTTGAGGGAATGTTACACACACAAAAGGACATGGGAACACAGGGAAAGGGGATGGGAGTTTTAGGCAGAGCAAAGAGCACTTGGTATTTTTAAGCAACACCCATTTAAATCAAGGAGTCAGTTTTTAAAGAACACTCACCTTTTGATTTTGCTCCCCCATCCCTTTCCACCTTGATCCTCCTCCTTTCTCCTGTAGCTGGAGCCTTTGCTCTAAAGTTCCTGCTCTGAGCCAGCAGCAGGGCTGGAGGAGGAGGAGGACAGCTCTGATGATGTTGCTCAGCTGTTCCCACCTCCTCTCTTGGACACAGGTTTTACTGAACGAGCTCGGCATGGATGAAGGGTTCCTGACCCCCCTGAGGGAGCAGTTCCTGCGGCCCATCACAGCCCTGCTGTACCCTGAGCTGGGGGGATCCTGCCTGGACAGCCACAAAGCCTTTGTGGTCAAGTACTCCCTGCACGAGGACCTGGACCTGAGCTCCCACTATGACAATGCAGAAGTCACCCTGAATGTCTCACTGGGGAAAGACTTCACAGAAGGCAACTTGTACTTTGGGGATTTCTACCAGGTATTGAGCACATTCCTACTCTGGACCCCTGCTCCATTCCCCTCTACCTCCTCACAGCCCCCCCAGTTTCAAGGCATAAACTGTGTTCTAAAAAACAATTGTTCATTTCTGACAGTCAAACCTGCTCTGTCCCTTCCCTCTTCTTTACATTTTTTTGGTTACACAGAAGCCTTTTCTGTTCCCATATTCAGGTTTTAAAGAGAGCACAGAGGCAGCTTGTGGGAGAAGGTTGGAGTAAACAAACCAGCCCATCTTTCCACAGCTGAAACAGTGAGCAGGGAGGTCCTGAGAGAGAAATTTATTTCAAATGAGACTTAAAGCTAAATCTGTAGCACCTGTTTCTAGGGCAAGAGAGGGTGAAAGCTCCCATACACAAGTGAAACAGGTTGTTTGGCTGAAACTGGGAATGTCTTACTGGAAAACAGTTGTACCCATCTGCTGCCAAGACACCACTGAAGGGGCTGCATTTCAGAGGTGCAGTTTGTCCTTTCCCTGTTGCTCCCTAGGGGAAGAGCTGATAAGTGTCAACTATTTGAGTGTTGTTGTGCCAGGGACTTTCTGGTGTAATTATGAATCCACCTCTGTTCCAGGATCCCAGTCCTGTGCCCAAGTACCTGGAGGTGGAACACGTGGGAACCCAGGGGCTGCTCCACCGGGGAGGGCAGATCCATGGGGCGCTTCCCATCGGCTCCGGGGAGCGCTGGAACCTCATCCTGTGGATGAGATCATCCCTCATCCGAAACCAGCTCTGCCCCATGTGCAACAGCAAACCCCAGCTGGTGGAGGCAGAGGGGTTTGGGGATGGATTCACAGGAACCCTGGAAGAGAACGTGCCCGAGACTGTGGATGTCTGTGCCCTGTGGTAGGGGACGGGAAAACACAACTTCTCTGGACCACGTGGCCCAAAGTTGCTCTCTGACCTCTCAGACTGCACTAACAGGCTCTGATGGATGCAGGAGCCCTGTAAGAAGTAGCTCTTCTATGGAAAGGCATACAAAGCCAGCCCTGCCAGGGTTAGGGGAGCTTGGAGAGCTGGAACTCAGCTCGCCAGGGCTCACACTGGGGCTGCAGGACTGTTTGTAAGACAGAGGAAGCCCCAACACTTTGAGGCACTACAGAGACTCTAAATATTTTCAAGTGTACAGAGGAAACACACAAAGCTCCTTGGCCTCTGTGCCAACAGCAGCATCCCAGGTCCTGTTGGAAATGGGAAGGAATGGTGAATAAAGCCCTGCACTTACCACTCTCTGCTGTTCTCAGTGGCCTCCTGTCCTCTCCCAGGGGAAAGGGAAGAGCTTTTTGTTGCTGAGTGACAGGGAAGGGTCTGCTCAGAAATGAGATCCAGGGGATTCACAGTAGGCTGCTGGGAATGGCAGGGAATTACTATCACTGGAGGTTTGCTTAACCCAGGCTCAGAAAAACCCATCAGGAGCAATATATAGAGAATTACTTCCAGCTGGCTGAAAAGTATGGGACTCCCGCTTGCAAAACAAATTAAAGAAGCCAAGTATGTTTTGATTTGGTGGCTGCATTTGCCTCTGTAGCAAATTAATTGTATATATATTTGGCACACACAGAGGCTGCTGCGTTTGTAGGCGCTGTTTTACTCACCGGTTCCCTGCAGCAATTCGAGCACGAGGACAATCACATCGAGAACTGGGGAAGGCTGGACGTGAGCGGGTACGGGGTGCTGTTTTAAGCCTTCGCAAGGGACCCTCTGGATTTTTGGCTGCTTCCAGCAGCGACCGCGGGCGCTCCCCCAAAAATTGAGCCGCAGCGGCCCCCGGAACCAAAGAGCGCGGCGCGGTTGCCGCCCGGCCCCGCTCTCTGCGGACGGGAGCGGGGGGCGGCCGGCGCGGACCCGGCGGCGGGAGCGGGACCGGCCCGGCCGGTGAGTCCCTCCCTGCCTCCCTCCTTCCCTCCCTCCCTGCCGCTCCTCGCACCCGCACAGGGTTGCAGACACTGGGGTGGGTGGGGTGGGCACAGCCCCGCGCGATGCGGCGGCACCCGGGGCCGGGGGGGGCCGATAAAGAGCCGCGCTCTTAAAGGGGCCGCGCCGGGAGCGTTTAAATCCTTAAAGGGCCAGAGCGCCTCTTGCTGAGCTCGTAAAGAGCCAGCGCACCTTGCGCGGGTGCTTAAAGGGTCACCGCGGCTTGTGCTGAGCTCTTAAAGGGCCAGCGCACCTTGTGGGGAGCTCTTAAAGGGCCAGCGCACCTTATGCTGAGCTCTTAAAGGGCCAGTATTTCCCAGGCTCCCCGTAATGGGGCGGGAGGGCAGGGGCAGAGCAGCAGCGGGGCTGGGCAGGAGGAGCCGCCCCAAAGTGTCCCCAGTCAGATGAGAGCCCAGCTTTGGGGCACAGCCAGGCTGGGGTGCTGTGGGGTGGATTTGGGATTCATCCCCTTCCCGCAGCATCACCTCGCACGCCCCGGGATGCTCCTGTCCATGGATCCAGGTGCTGGGGTTGGATAACGTGGGTCCTGCTGCCTCGAGTCCCAAACCCCGTCCTGCACAAGGCCCTGGTTGAGGGAATGGCTGCTGGGTCTGTGTCCATGAGGGACTCTCACCCTCTGGACCTTCCATACCTGCCCTTAATTGTTTTGGTTTGTTTTTTGGTTTTTTTGGGTTTTTTTTCCTGACTGAAATTTCCCTTTGGAAATCAGTCAAAATCCTGATTCCCTTGGGAGCGAGTTGCTGCCTGGGAACGTCAGGACGGTAAACAAACAATTAATTAGAAGTGGTAGTTGGAAGGTGGCTGTGAGGAAGCGTTTCCCAGCTCCTGCTCTGCCCACGGTGCCAGTTGGTTTTTTAAATTAATGGGAGCAGGGATCACTCTGGCTCTGGCCTGTGGCTGCCAGGAACCCTTGGGCTGACGGACAGGGGTGCCAGCTCGGTGCATAATCTGTTTTCTAAAAGCAAATTGGAATATTAAAAATTCATTCTTCCCCTTGGCTTGTGCCTGCTCTCAGCATTTTAAATAACGGAGTGATTGACTCCGTGTTCAGCCTGGGAGGATGTTTAGTCCTGCTGGCTGTAGCTGCAGCTTCCATCACCCCTTCCCAGAGCCTGGCTGTGGTGCAGCATCTTCCCAACAGCTCCCTGGGCTGTGGGGTGACTGTGGGGCACAGCAGGGCCTGCAAACACCAACCTCGGGCCCCTCGGTGCCTGCCCATGGCAGGGATCAGCCTGATTCTCTAGGGATAAACAGGAAAAATTGGGGGAAACCCAGTGGAGGGTTTTCCTAGTGGAAAACCTACTTGGAGACAGTTGTCTGAGGTGGAAAGGGCTGCCTGGGGACAGCAGTGCTGGCTCTACCCCGAGGGTTCTGTGCTGTGGATTGGTAGAATTCCATTTGGCTGTGGCTGCCTGAGGGGAGACCCCGACCCATCTCTCCACGTGGATATCCAGGGGAGGGAGTTTGACAAGAGCAGGGCTGGTTGGCTCAGAGGTGGATTTGATGTTTTTGGGCGTTGGTGCCCCAATGGCTCTGATGTCCCTGTCCCCTCCAGGCTGACCATGGCCCACAGCCAGTCTCGGAAGCGGTCGCGGAGCAGGAGCAAAAGCAACTCTCGGAGCAGGCAGGAGAGGAAGGAGAAGAAAAGGAGGAAAAGCAGCAAGGACTCGCAGCAGGGCAGCAGCTCTCCTCCAAGGAAGAGGAACTCTGGGTCTCACGGACACAAGTCGAGCTCAGCAGCAGCCAGGGAAGGTGGGGAAGGCCCGTGACTCTGCGTTTTTCCTGGGGTGAATGCACGGAGGGGTCCAGATGGGAGAAGAGGGTCCCTGCTTTTAGCTCAACTGATGTCTGCTTATGTATTGCAGAGAAGAAGAAGAAGGAAGGAAAGGACAAAAAGAAGAGGAAGGCCAGCACCTCCTCCTCTGAGACAGCATCTTCATCCACCAGCTCTTCCTCATCCTCTTCCTCCAGCCCCTCTTCTGACGACTCCAGTGACAGTGACTCCAAAGCAAAGAAGAGTCAACACGGCAAGAAAAAGAGAGTGAAACAGAAAGACAAGAAGAAAAAGAAGAAGAAGAAGAAGAAATTAAAAAAGAAATTAAAAAAGAAGGCAAAGGAAAAGGCTAAGGAGGACAAAGCCAAGGGAGAAGAGGTGCCTGGCCCCTCGCTGGAGCAGTGGCAGAAGGAATCAGTGGAGGACCCTGGGCCAGGTAATGATGGTGTTTTCCTCCTGGAAGGCTGTGCACACAGGAGTTGTGCTGATCCCTTCCTGGGACCCTGTGAGGTGTCTGAGGGAAGCAGGGCTGTGTGCAGGGAGGAGCCCCAGGCTCTCCTCCCTCCTACGCACTGTGGCCACCTTTGAGCCACACCAGGTAAATATAAGAGCCACATCAGATGTTCTTTTGTGAAGTGTTTAGATGTAGTTCATAGGTGTGGTGAGGAACAAAGATAGAAGGACAGATTGAGCAGTAACATCCTGGCAGAGCTGGTCCTGCCTTTGGGATGGGAAGTGGCCCTTCTTTTGTGTGGTTCACCACTGAACCCCAGGTACCACCAGGAATCTGGTGTGGGATGTGTCTGTCGGCTGCAGCCACAGGGCTGTGCCTGGACTTGGCCCTGGGAGCTGGCTCTGACTGACCAGTGCACTCCAGTTTTGACAGATGAACAGAAATCCCGGATCCAGGCTATGAAGCCAATGACAAAGGAAGAATGGGATGCGAGGCAGAGCGTCATAAGGAGAGTCGTGGATCCTGAAACAGGGAGAACCAGGTACAATCCCTGGGGGGAAAGGAGGGGGTTGTCCTTCCCTATCCACACTGTGTGGGTGGGAGTCCTGGAGGATACCTGTCCATGGCACTGCAGTACCATGTGTGGGACCAGGTCCCCTTGAGCAGCAAAGGCCTGAGCCGACCCCTCACAGGTCAGACCTGTCAGAGCTGGTGTAACTTACCCAGAAAGTGACACCAAATTATCAAATTCTGCTGGGGCTCCACACAGGGGACACTGGGCTGTGTCCCAGCACCCCACTGCTGCATCCGCTCACCTTTCAGCTCCCGGTGCAAGTGAGGAGGGAGTGTGTGCCCTGCAGGGTTACAGACAACAATCAAACCCAAGTTCATTTAGCTGCCAAATAGAAATGACCCAGTTTTTAATAAACTGCGTCCTCTCAGCCAGCAAAAAACATCACGCTGAAGAGAATTGGGTATGACAAGTCCAGTCTTAAAATAGAAGGCAGCCTGCAGGGCTCAGGGAGGTGTGGAACAAAGGTCGGTTCCCTGTAAGGCATGTAATGAAGACAATTAAATTTCTGTTCGTGTTTGGAGGTGTGAGCTGCCTCCAACACTGCTTGGAATTTGCTCAGCAAGATGCTCCCCAGTCTAGCTGATTTCAGGCCCAAACTGGCTCCTGCTTCTGAATGGCTCTGCGGTTTCCTGGGGCAGGCAGGACCACACCTGAACTGTCTGAAAAAAGGAAGAGGCTTTGCAGGGGTTGGGGCACTGCTGTTGACAGGGAAGCCTGCAGATTTTGGGGTGGCAGGAGATGCTTTTATTATGTGTTTTCTCATGCCAGTGTGACTGCACACAGCAGGCAGTGCCTACAGCCTAGGGCAGGGCTGGCTGGCCCTGCTGATTTCTTAGGGGACTGCACCTGTCCTTACTGCAGTGTGCTGACATTAATCCCATGGGAGCAATGGAAAAGCCTGCTGTGCTATTTAAGCTTGATACAGCCCCAAAAAAGTCACATAATGCAATGTCAGGGGTAGGTCATCACTGGCCTTGCCTAGAGGTCCTGGGCTCTGAGGGAGCTGGGGGCTCAGGGTAGGGTGGGGATCAGCACCTTCTGCAGCTGCAGGAACTTGCCAGGAGCTCTCAAGGCTTGTGCTTGTCTTCCAGGCTCATTAAGGGAGACGGAGAAGTCCTGGAAGAAATTGTCAGCAAGGAGAGACACAAGGAGATTAACAAGGTAGTGGGAACTGGCCACCAGCGTGAGCTGCTGGGCACAGCCAAGGAGCTGCTGCGCCCAGAGGTGGTGTGTGTTCACCACGGGTGGTGCTGGTGGTCCTGCATCCTCAGACAATCTGTGATCACCTGTGTCCCTTTGCAGCAAGCCACGAGGGGGGACGGGCTGGCCTTCCAGGTGAGGACAGGGATGCTGCAGTGAGTGTGCAGACACCAGCCAGGCCAGGAGCCCATCCTGTTGCCAGTGCCAGCCCAGGGGGGAGCCTCTGTCCCTGGACCACGCAGACAGCACCGTGTCAACGTTCCCCAGGGGCGCTTTGCAGCCGCTCTGTAAGTTACTGACTGGGAAGGAGAGCGACTTCAGTGGTTCATCTCCCACCAAACAGCTTCTCCCCTCCCTCTCCCAGCTGAGGTCAGTGTGGCCGTAATGCACCTGAGCCCCCTGTTCCTTGTTGCACCTTTGGATGCTGGAGGAGCTCAGCAGCACCCAGGGGACAGGCTCGAGGGTGTTGAGGACCTCAGAGTGCTGCTGCCCCTCAGCTCTGGGCTTTGGTTGGCAGGAACCAACACTGTGGCCACAAAATCCACAGCTGGCTGCCACTTCCTCCCTTCAGGGGCTGCTCGTGGCCCCTTCCTTGCTGGATGTGGCTCATCAGGCCCTTCACACTCACCAACCCTCCTGCTCAGAGAGGAGCAGCTGTGGCTCTGCTCAGGCTGCAGCTCTCCCTGCACCCTTCGGTGCCACCCTCCACCGTGCCCCGGGGCTTTCCTCAGCTTTCCTGCAGCTTCATCTCCTGGGGTGGCACTGGGGAGCACTGAGCTGGCACGCTGCACTGGGATGTGTGCAGGTGTGCTTTGTGGAGGGGTGGCTTTACCTTTTGCTGTCTGCTCCCGCATGCAACTCCTGTCCCTGCCCCACAGCACAGGCCCTGGGCAGCGCTGGGGGTCCAGACCTCTCAGCCCATGGCTGCTCTGAAGCAAACAGAGAAGCCTTTCCCCCACAGCAAAGTCCATAAATCTACAAACTGTAAAAAAGAAACGGAGAAATGAGTTAAAGGACTAACAGGACTGATGTGCACGGAGGGTTTCCACGTTCTGTTCACCGCTGTAACCCCATTAAACTGGTGCCTGCTCACATCTTGGGTTTTGTGACTTATCTTTAGTCTCCCCCCCACCCCAAAAAAGCAGACAGAGAAGAGCCTTCCCATTTCTTTAATCTGTGTAACTCACAATGATACTGTACACAAAGCACACCAGGCATTGGAACGATGCACTAACAGCAAGGAGGAGAAGGAAGTTGTACAGAAGGTTTGCCACACACAAGCAGGTCGTCGGCACGGTGACTGTACACACAGGGTCGGGCATCCCCTCCGGTGGCTCCCCACGCAGGGCTGGTACCCCTAAAGCCATTTTTTATAAATAAAATATAACTAACATCGTCGGAATATAAAATTGACAGTCGAGGGTATCAACAGGCAGAGGGGAGGGGACCGTAAGGCTTCTAGAACTAATAGGAAATGCAGCAAACAGTGGCGATACCTGAAGAAGGGGCTGCTACAGCAAGCACGGCGGCTGCTGGGCGGGTGGGAGGGTGTTGGTGACCCTTTGGCTCGTTACTGCTCACGATCCGACACTGTAAACGGTTTTTGGTGTGAGAATTTCGCCTCATCTGACTTGAGTGATCTGAGCAAACCCAGGAAAAACAGCTCGGAGGGAACGCACGGGCCCCTCTGACGGGCGTGAAAAGACTTTAAAGGGACAGCGTCAGGTAGAAAGTCTGGCCCGAGAGCGCAGGAATAGAAAAAGCTGCTTTTTTATAAAAAATCTGAGCTCTGCAGCAGAGTTTGATTCCCATGGAAACGAAAAACCAACCCCAAAGCCCGAGGCAGCCTGTGTGGTGCAGGCTGTGTTGTGCTGTGTGCAGAACAGGACGTGGGCTGTGCCGGGGGCTGCCCGGACCACGGCCGAGGGAGGAGCACGAGGAACTTCATATTCTTCCATTTCAAAGCAAACAAGTTATTGGTAACAAAGAGAAAATTAGGTCTTTAACCTGACAGTGCCCCTTTAGTAAGGATGGAATATACATTCATCTTTTCCCCTCACCGCATCCCAACGGATCCTCTTCCATACATGTGGAAAGGCATCGGGTCACATGCATTGCTCTCCAAAACAGATCGGAACAAACAGGTTATAAACACAGAGTTAAACTATTGCTATTGTTCTGTGAGTGAGTAGCACGTTGATCTTTGCTTCAGAGGGATGAGTGCCAGATGGGGGCGGCTGAGGACAGAGCGATGGAGACAGGGATGGACTGGAAAGGTGAAGAAAAACTTATTGGCATTTTTCCTGGTAACTACACCCACCTCCTCTGGTATTATTGCAGCAATAAAGGTCCTGCTCTACAATTGCTTCTCCGTGTTGGATCCGTACAATGGCAGTGGATGGGGGGGCCAGGGAAAGGACCCGGGCAAGGTTCAAGAAGCTCAACAAAGGATGAGGACGGAGGTGTTATATGATTGTCAGGCTAACTGGGTAGTAGCTGTTTAAAACATGAAGTGATGGAGAGGTGAGTATCATATTGCACTTCTGCATTCATTGACAGTTACATTAAACTTGGTCCATAAAATAATTGCTTTGTACATAATGCCTGAAACAAAAAGCTACATTTTCAAATATTAATAAACCCTGAAGGTTCCAGTCCCTCCAGACATTTTTTTTTTCCCCCTCTACATAAATAAATAACTTTCAGTTTTATATATCCACTTTTTATGTTGAACATTTACATTTGCCTCTGTTTTACACTATCTACACATAAGAAAATGTGAACATCTCATCAACACTGGAAAATGTACAGATCATGCCTTGGTTGTGGACTTGGAGGAAAAGGTGATTTTTGCAAAGGCCATATCCAAATTTGCAGAAATGATTTAGTGATGTGGTTTGGTGACTTCACAGGATGGATTGTGGCTTGGCTTCCTACTCGGATGGCATCTGTTTGATAGAACATTCGACTAGCAAAGAGCTGGGACACTTCACATTGTTTTCGAGCCCAGTAGGCTCTGGATGTACATTCGGAGAGAGCCAAGCTGAGCCGGCAGAAAAGGGAAGTCGGTTTTCGGTAACAAAAGTCATCAGGTACATTCTGTAACTGGATAATTATCAAAGAGAAGTGGTTACACATTTTGCAGTTGGGCTGCAAGACGTGGGGGACGCACTGGGCGGGCGGCAGTCGGGCTGGATCAGCACTGTCCCTCCTCTGCCTCCCTCGGACCCTCCAGCGCCACGAACACACGAGATCGACCTTGGGTGTCGGATGAGTTGGGATTTGCCTACCGTGGCCCAGAGCCAGTGAGCAGAGCAGTGTTCACAGTGCTGTGTATCTCAGTGCGGCCGTCCTGCACTTCTTATTGAAACAGGTAATAAAATGAAGCAGCCAGTCTAAAAAATTCTCTGTTATAAATAAGATCTTCATAAGTAGAAAGTGATATAAAGACGGGGAAGTGTGGTGGGGAAAAGCAGGGGGTTACACATAGGTAGGACTATAAAATCTCCACGTGAAGAGGCCAACTGGAGTCTGTGAATGGGCACCCCGGGACCCCCTGGTGCGGGTGCCCCTCTGCCCTAGGAGCTGTGTGCGAGGAGGGAACCTTCGCTGGCCCCAGGGGGGACAGGACTAAGGGGCTTTTTGGCAAGCCCTGGCTCTAGGCACTGTTCTCTGTCCCTGTCTCGGTGTCACCGGGTGCCAGCTGCCCTCGGCCATGCACCCCACCCGCCTGCTCCAGCAGCACAAAACCATCGCCTCAGGCACATCCACTGAGAAACACACCGGGAAAATTAAGATATGGCCTTTTCTTAAGGTTGCCTGACATTGCTGGCACACTTCCTTACAGTCTCCTTACTGCTGGAAAAACTTCTGCACAGATTGTTTTCTTTAATATATACATATATATATGTGTGTGTGTGCATATAGATATACACACACACCCTGGCTTAGCAATATTTCATTGTCATGCACTACAAACACCGGTGTAGCTACATGAGATGGTAACAGGTTTCCATTCTAAAAATCATCAGTGCAAAAAACAATGAGGTTTTACAGTTCAGTAACTATAGGTAAAAGAAGCGAGTCTAGTTCCCATGAAAGCTGCTACTGAACTTGGAGAGAACCTGGGAAGAAGAAAACGTCTCAGAGGTGGGTGTTGAGAGAGTCAGACCCTGCTTTTGGATGAGAAGAACTGCAATGCAATCTAGCTGAGTGCCTTCAGCTGCTTCCAAATATATGGTGGTTACTGTTGGAAACAATATATAGCGAGACTACTTGGAGACTTTTAACAGCAAATTAAGTGTCTGAGGTTTGTAACAGCTCAAACAAAGTAGCTTGTATTCCTCTTTTAATAGGTCACCACATTAAATTCCATCAGCTTCTCAAAGGTCTCTTTAAAAAATAACAGTAATAACAGTAACGACCCCGCTGTCTTGGGCATGAATCTGCCGACATTCTGCCTCTGCCAACAGCATCAACAGAGCTTTAGCTTTGCACTGCACCAACTCCTTGAGAAAGCGGTTGCAGTGGGAGCTCTTTGTACCGATAAAGCTCCCGGTCGCTCTGCCTGGCACAGCCCACCATCAATCCTGTGTTATCGACCCCCAGCCTGCCCCGCGCCGGCAGAGCCCCTCAGTCTGACTCCTGGCACAGCCAAGGACAAGGTTGCCCAGCCCCACACCCTGCTGTGCGGCTCTGAGGACAGCACTCGGTCGCGCGGATCAGAGCGATGGCTAACAAGGCGAGGAGGCACGTATTTACAGTCACTAAACCTGGATAAGAGAAGGAGGCAGGAGAGAGCGCCATCTTGACCTGGAGACATCCCCCCCCGATTTCCAGCTGTTCCTTGGGCTCCTGCTGCACAAACCCGACGCTCTCGCTGCAAGGCCTGCATGTTCTGCGTGGCAAACATCCCGTCTCTTCCCCGAACACCACGATGTTATTGGAGTAGCACCATATTTACCCTTCCAGCTCGAAACGGCGACCTCGTCCCTCTTTCCTTTTGTTTTTCTCCTCCGGTGGCTGCAGCTGTCAATCCTGGCTCCGGCCTGGCTACTTCTGCCCCAAGAGGCCAGACTCCAGGCGGGACGCGGCGCTCCGGCCCCAGCACCACGTGGCGATGCTCATGCTCCGCTGGCTGCGCTCCCTGTCCCTCTCCTTGTCGCTGTCGGACTGGCTCTGGGTGCGCTCGGGGCGGTGGCCGCCGGCGGAAGGCTGGGAGGAGATGGTGCGGAGCAGGTGGTTCCTCTTGCGCAGGAACTCGGCCTGGCTGGGCAGGCCGAAGCTGCCCTTGCGCAGGGCCATGCGCGTGGTGTTCTTGGCGGGGCGGGCTCGGTGGTTGTACTCCAGCTGCGCCAGGTGGGCTGCGTAACCCTCCGTGATGAACTGCGGGGTGAGAGGGGCGAGGGCAGGGGTTAGAGGGATGGGACACGCTGCCCTGAGAGCCACTGGCCACCAAACATTGTTTGCTGCGCCAGGTTCTCTCATTTCGAGGTGGTTCTGCTCCGCGAGACAGCTCCCGTTCTCTTGGCCAACACAGCTCAGCCACCGGTCTTGAGATGACCAAATTCCCATCTCCCTCCCAGGGCAGGCCCTGGGGCTCAGACAAGCCCCCTCCTACCTGACACTGGCTCTGCAGCTTCTTGGTGGGTCGGCCAACGATGTAGATGTGCGTGGGCGGGAGGCCGATGGAGCTGTACACGGAGATGTCCTTCGTGGATCCGTACGCCGCGTGGATCCTCATGTGGAGCTGTGGGGAGGGAAAGCAACACGCAGTCAGAACACACAGGCACCCCGTGCTGCTCAGCAGGCAGGGCTCTGGGCTTCCAAGAGCATCTGTGGGAATCTCAGGTCACTGGAACTTATTTAAGTTCCCAGCTGGATAATGAACTGCTGAGCAAAGCACTAATTAACGAGCTGGGGATGTTTACAGGCCAGAACAAGGGGACTAACAGTGATACAAGAGCAGATCTCCACTTGCTGATCCACAGCCTTGCCTTGAGGTCTGTGGGGGGCAAGGATGCCACACACTTTGCTGCCTGTTGTCACCGGGGGAAAGGAGCTGCAACCCTCCTGTGCAGGAATCATTAGTGAGGAATGTTCCCCCAGAGAGCCACTGCTGTGATCTGCTGGGCAGGGATATCTCTGCCTCCACTCTGAGCAGAGAGCAGCTCCTGGCCAAGCCTTTCCTTGCTGGGCTTGGAACAGGGGCTGGCAGGGGAGTTGTGGCCACCACAGACTGGCCAGCTTTGTGCCTGAAGCTGAAGGTCACAGACATGGAAAGGGAATTTCTGACCCCGGTCCCAAACTGGTTCTTCTGGAGGACAAGGGAGCAAGTGAGCAAGGAGCTGCTCCCGCCACTGCGACTTGGCCAAAACAAGAGCCCAAGAGAGTTAAGGACAGGCTTTCCTTGCTAACCAAGGCAGGGAAAGTGCTTGGGACACCGGCAGCTCCTTCACTTGCCAGCCACAGAAAACTTTGTTCTATCTGGAGCTTCTCTGAGCCTCTGGGCTGAGCGACTTTTAGACCTCCCAGGGGTCAAAAGCTTGGAAGATTTTCTGTGGAGTCTCTCATGAAGGCTGTGTGATGTAAGGCCATTTCTGCAGCAGCTCCAGCCCCTCTCAGACCTGCTGGCTGCACCACAGGCTGCCAGAAAGCCACCAAACAGGTGAAAAAAAGTGCATGTGTGGGGAAGGGAGGATCTGACCAGCACC
Organism: Pyrocephalus nanus; assembly: GCA_038380795.1. Lineage (NCBI taxonomy): Eukaryota > Metazoa > Chordata > Aves > Passeriformes > Tyrannidae > Pyrocephalus > Pyrocephalus nanus. The sequence goes on from CM076278.1 coordinate 9,631,707, forward strand.
AAAGGCCTAATGGAAGAGGCAGCAGTCTCAGAGCAGAGGCGACAATTCAACAGCACAGACATTTTTGTAGAGCAATAAAAGGATGGAAATAAAATGAACAGATTAATCTTCTGCTGCAGGTCACATTGCTGCCAAGAGACTGGTGCTGACAGGGGCGGTTGGACGAGGAGCAATCTAAACCCGTGCCACGATCCTACTTCAGCACTGCCAGGCTTACGTCGGTGATGAGGGATTTCAGGAAGTTGGCCTTGTGCCGCAGCGGGTCGTGGACGAGCCCATCGCAGAAGGAGACGATCCCGTGGGGGAAGTTGTGCTGTGCTAACCATGCTACCACCCTCTGCTTCTGCATGTCAGGGCGGCCTGTGACATAGATAATGAGGTAGCCGAGGTCTTGCCAGTGCCTGGAAGGAAAGCCAAGAGTCAGTGGGTTGCACACCCTGAGCAACACCAGCGTCAAGCAGAGTGGCTGCCCCAGCCCCTGCCCTGACCTTACAACATCCACTGCTCCAGCCCGGACTTTGGGGTCGCTGCCCATGATGGACACGCTGGCTGCGAAGGAGCCGTCGATGCTGAACACCACGAACTCCGTCCCCTTGGGCAGGACCGTGATGTAGCTGTCTGCAAACGTGTGGTCACCCCTGGCGAGAGGGACGCAGGTATTTAGAGACAGTGAGACACTCAGAAGGCATCACCGAGTCCTGCAGAGCACCACGAGCCCAAAACAGCACCCAAATCTGGCCCAGAGGCTCCAACAGTGATGACACCCTCGATTACAGGCACTGTGTGAGGGTTTCTGTGTTAAAGTGGGGATGGAATAGCACTCTGGAGCCTTGGCATCAGTGACTCAAAGAATTAACCTCAGAAAACCATTTCTGGGTTCACCACTGAGAAGATGCTCCTCTCCTCCCCTTTTAGAGCCAAACACCAGCAACTGGAGCTGAGCTGGAGCCCTGGGCTGTGAATCATCGTGAGTACAAAGTTCTGTCCCTCAAGGACAAGTTTATGGTCTTTAAAATCTGCTCAGCTGGGCAGTTTTGCAGATGACTGTGAGGTGCACCCATGGTGCAGAAGACCTGCCCCTGCAGTGGGAGCTCTGTTCCTGAGCCGGTGGTGATGCACGAGCCAGAATAAAACATGGATCTTCCTCTTAGAGCTGCAGAGCACAAGTGGGCCCTACTGCTGGCAAACCAGGCTCTGATCCCACCCAACAGAGCTGCCCCACAAGGAGGGACCATATTCTACAGCCATCACATTCCTCTTGCAAAGCCCAGGGTACCTCACCTGACCACCATCTTGACGGGGTACACGCCGATGCCCAGGCGCCGGTTCTCGGGGATGACGTAGGAAATCCTGCCACTGCTGTTGCTGATCTCTGTGTCAAAGTAAACCCACTCTCCCGAGGGTGGCTGGGTCATGATGTGAATGTCCACCTGAGAAGGCACCACAGCATTAAAGACACAGACAAGTAGAACAGGCCAAGCACCAGGACATCCCACCCAAGCCCCTCTGCATGGCAGCAGGGCTGGGTCTTGCTCCCACCCTCTGCACCTCATGGATCTGAGCTGAGAGGCACCCAAACATCTGGGTGCCGGAGTGAAACCTGGCCCCAGTGGTGAAGAATCCCACACCAAATGCTGTTCCTGGTGGGACGCACCCACAAGTCTGAGCAGGCAACCTGGCCAAGACACAAGGGCAGCAAGCACTGTCTGTGACCAAGAGTGCACCAAGCAGCACCACCTCTGTCCTTCTCACCACACGATGCACAACCCCCCGAGCACGCACGGTACCTTCTCTCCCGTGAGCGTGACCATGTCCAACGGGCCGTACATGAACCTCCCCGTCAAAGTCTGGGGCCCATCTTCGTTAGCGATGGTGTCGTTTATCCTGTGGTTGGCTGTGACGTTCTGCACGAGGCAGGAGGGAAAGATTAAAAAAAAAAAGAAAAAAAAGAAAATAAAGGAAAAAAGTCTGCAGCAATGGACAGCCTCGCAGGGAAATGCCAAATATAACCGGGCAAATTGGAGCGTGGGTTTCTCTGTGTCATTCCTCCACTCCACTCTGGGAAAGAATTTGACCTGTGGCAGAGGTGAGGCCCTGTGCCCTGCACTGATGGGTGGGTTGGAGTACACATGGCTGGAGAGCCAGTTTCCAGGGCAGGCTGTACGTGCAATTCTGATACTGTCTATTAACTCTTACACTTTGGAATTAATTGGAAATACAAACAGCTGCCAGAGAAATCTGCTGACATTGTTTCGGTTCTAGCACAGAATTGCCTTCTCAGGAACTGGAGACTTTACTGGGAGAGAAGGGCATTTATGGAGCAGAGAACTGGTATTATTGCACTTTGAAAGATGTTCTGTTCTGGCTCCTTCTCTGACCCACAGCCAGCAGACTCAGGTTTTTGCAAGTGTCTTACAGACTCAAGGCCAAGAGGAGACTTTGCTGATGCAGATCTTTTGGGTTGCTCAAAATTTCTGGGTAGGACATAATGACTAACACAGACCAATAATGCAACGTGACCCTCTATCCACGCTGTGCCCACGCCATCCACGCTGAAGCCCAAATGACCCCCCCTTGTACGTGACAGCCCCCAAACCCCCTCACCCGCAGCTTCACGTGTGTCCTCTTGCGGAGCCACTTCTCCCGGGGCTTGGAGGGGGTGAACACAGACACCTCCTTCCCGTCCAGCTCCAGAACACTCGAGTTCTCGTGTCTCATCACCTGTGAGAGGACAGATCCCACCAAGGCATCACCACCTGTGTGGTGACCCCCTCCCTTCTCCTGCCTACGCTGTTCCACATCTCCTGAGCCAGCTCTGAGGAAGGGCGATGCCTGGAGAGAGCTCCCTGAGTTTGCTGCTGGGCAAGCTCGCAGGTTTTACAGGGTAAGTGGCCTCTCCTGAACTAGCAAAGCCTGTGGCCGACGCTGACTTAATCTCGGCTGGGATGGAGGTTTTTCAGACCATCTGGACTCAAACACAGCAGGACAAGCTCTGCACTTAAGATACCTGCTCTTGTCCCATGGCTCTTGCTTCTCTCACTGATTTGACCCTGCTGGAGACACACGGGGCTCTGGCAGAACCCAGCGTGCCTGTCCATCCTGGCCTCATCTCCAAGGCTGACAGAGCTCCAGCACTTTATGGGATGTCACTGGCCAGCAAGAGGATCAGAGAGGGGGCAAGGTGATGCCCACCAGCCAGCTTTTAGGGCAATTCTGTCTGTCAGCAGGGCAGGGATTGGAATCAGGAACCTGGAGGAGGGAGGGTTAAATCCTACCTAGGTTGCCCTTAAGCTCTAGAAGGGAAAAGGAAGAATAACACCCAAAGGTGAGGAGACACCTCAAAGCCTGATGTAGGACTGGGAGGTGACCCTGCACACATAAAGAACTCCAAAACTGGCAGTGGTCCTTGGTGACCAAAATTTAATAAGTCTATTAATTGTGGGCTCTTTTACAAGGCCTTGAACATATTTTGTGAGGTCAGCAGCTCTCCAGCTGAGCTCAGCTGACACGGGCCAGCTCCATCTGCAGAGCTCAAGCTGATTTTCATCCAGGGAAATGGAAAAAGGACCCCAGGGATGATGAGCCTGCTGGGGAGGGAGTTCATGGAAATCCAATGTAAACAAAATAACGAGTTTCACTGAAAATTATTTAAATCATGGATCTATTTTGAGTCCTATTTGGGCTTGTTTTAACAAGATTTAATCTTTGGAAGCTAAAACTATTCAACAGCTTCTTTTTACATTTTGCCCAGAGGTGACTGTCCAAGGCCATTAGAAACAAATCCTTATTAGGGGAAACAGTGGTGTGGTGCTCAGGAAAGACAGAAAGAAGACAGGGATGAGAAAAACCCTGGTTTCAAAGCAGAGATGAGTGAGCAGAAACAGGCAGTGGGGAAGGGGGTGCCAGACCACCCAGGCTTAGAATGGATAGACAGGTACCGCCAGGTACTCAGGCCACAGGATTTGAAGCACCAAACTGTGCTACAAACTCAAGATTCCAACTGAATCCTGAGTAATTGGCTGCTTCCTGAGTGGAACATTTTGTGTACAAGGCTGTCGTGACTGTTCTCCCTCATGCACAATTACAGCTCTCTCTTCTTTTCAGCCCTGTTAGGCTGAGTTTGATGTGGGACCATCCAGCGAGGTCTGTGCAAGCACACAGATGTCCCACTGGGCTGGACACAGCCCGGGAAGAAAGGGTCTCCCTGGATTATCACTGCTGCTCAGCTGCCACCAGCACTGACATCTCTGCTGTTTATGGTTCTCACACTATTTGGAAGATAACACTGAAAGAAAGTTTGCCAACAGAGTCATAAATAATTGAAAGCTGCAGCAGAGGAGGCTGGAAGGGAGTGGGGAGGGTTTAACAGCTGAGCTGACACAAAGCAAACCCAGCGCTGGAGTGGGCAACACAATCCACAAGAGTTGCTTTGAGTTTTGTTTTTTTCCAGTTCCATGCTCTAAGTATTGTTCCCTGGGGAGTTCATACTTTGTAAGGCAAATAACTCCCCCTCGTCCCCAAGGAATTGAAGGGAAAATATTTCTTTTAGGAAAAAATACATTTTAAACAGTAAATTTACATCTCAGGCCAAATATATGTTGATAAAATCTGAGGTGTCAGACTCCAGACACCAGCAATCCCCATTTTCCTGGCTCCACAACTGCTTTCTGCTGCAGGAACGAGGACTAAATCCCAATGAGTTTCCAGAGGAAACCACAATAACTTAGCAAGGCAAAATGGAGAACTGAATTTTGCCTATCAAATTCGTGTTAAATTAATATAAAACTTCTCCTTCGGTTTTATTGTACTTGATGCTATTTTATTTGTACTTTGAGAAGTTTCCCTTTCAGTCTTGAGATCCAACTTTGCACACACAGAGCACAGATCACTTCAAGAAACAAGTACCACTGACCTTTGCCACTGATCTGACAGGAAACTGCCCCGGGCTCTCCCCATGAATCCCTGGTGAACCCAACCTGCAACCTGCTCTGATGTTAAAACCCAGACCCAAACCAACCAGGTGTGACAGCACATCTGTGAAGTTTGCATGTGTGCAGCTCCACCAACACCACAGGTGAGGAACAAAGAGAAGGGGAAGAAAATGGATCGGTGGGGAGGGAGGGGGCAAAGGGTATTTTTTCACCTCTACGCCATCAACAACTGCTACGGAAGGTGCAGCAAAAAAAATAACAAAGAGCCCAAAGTATTTTTCATCCCAAGGGAGATCAAGGGAGGGAGGACAACCCTACCTGTCTGAGCAGGAAGGAGACAACGTCTGTGGACTCCCAGTAGCTTGCATGAAAGAGGTGAGGCAAGGCCACTGTCGGGAAAGCCGTCAGGGCGTCGGGGCAGTACAGGGCGTAGTCGATCCGTTTGGTTCCCCACCACTTGGCAGCAACTGGAAGTAAAAGACTTGTTCAGACACAGGAGGGTCACATGCACACATGGTCTCCATCCCAAACGGGGTCTCAGGGCTCTGGCTCCTCACTCCAGGTACCCCTGAGGCTGCTCCCTGGCTGCTCACACTGCTGAGAGGGAACAGCCGACCCAGGGCTCGGTGTTTGCTCAGACCAAGGGAGGAACACACACAGGCACCAGCATGTGAGGTCTCCTCTAATTCAGCAAACAGGAAGGCACTGGAGGGCAGGTATTAAGGGGTCCAAGTACAATAAGCCTGGGAATGCACGTGCCAAAATGTACGACAGAAACATGTCTCCCTGGAGCTGTGGGAGGAAGGATGTGTGTGTTTTGCCCACTACAGTACATGCCCAGGCCACCTCCAGCCCTGCTTCCAACTCCTTTAACTTCCACCAAGGAATAGCATCCAGGTTTTGGCCACGCTAAAGAGGATCTGAGTACTGGGAATCCATGTGAGATGCTACAAGGCACCACAAGGTATATGGCACGTCCTGATGGGTACTCCCCAACAAGTCCTTGTTGCCCTCTTGGGCTACCACGTTGTAGGTGAGCGAGATGTCCAGCCCAGCCTCCCTGGGAGCACAGGCTCTGGAGTGGACAACCAGACAAGTATCTGGGAGCAGAGGGACTTCATTGCACAGAGGACTGAAAAATACACTGGGATCTGGAGGGGCAGGGTTACAAACACCACAGATGAGTTTCTCCCTCAGGGAGACCCCAACTCACGCCCAAGTGTCCAAACAGCTGCCATTCACCCCTGGGACCCCCCCAAACCTCAACAGCACCCCGAACTCTGCCCATACACACATCCTGTTTGAATCCCTGGAAATGAGGAGGTCTCAGCCCAAAGCCTCAGACTCCAAAGCCATGGGCTGCTCTCCCAGCATTGACAAGTCCTCAACACCCGCGCGCTCCGGCCTGGAAAAGCAGCCAAGGGAAGAGAAGATGGATCAGATCAAGAGAGCAGCAGGAAGAGCTGTGTTTGCATGCAGGATGCAAGCTGGGGCTTTGACAAGGGCTTCCTCAAGCTTTGTTTTCCTCTGTGACAACGTTCCCTTTCTAAGGACTTCCAGGAAAGCTGCCAGGTTTAAGGTATGATCCAACACACCCTTCTGTTACGGGAAATCTGGCTGGTGATGAGCAAAGATGCTGAACCGAAAAGATGGATCCACCAGCTCCTTACAGAGACCTGCACAAAGCTCCCACCCCAGTGACATGCAGAGGGATATGGCATCAGCACATCCCTGTGGCCCAGCCCTGCTTGTGCCAAGTGCCCAGGCCACCCTCACCCTGACGGGCCCTGCTTTTCTGAAGAGCCATGGGAAGGAGGAGGAGGGTTTGACAGATCAACATGGCTTTTCCAGAGCACACAGACATCTCCTCGCAGCCTTTTCTGAGTCCCTGTCTTCCAAACTGACAGCTCCTGGTCACGTCCCAATCTTTCTTTTCTCATGCAAGTCCCCAGCTTGGGTAATTTCAGATTCTTTGTAGGAAGCGGACAGGATTGACTCTTCCATGCTCAAAAGACAGCGGTGAGGCAGAAGCGTTGTCCCCACAGCTCTGCCCAGAAGAATTCCTGCTCCTGCCAAGTTGTTAGCCGTGTTATGATCGATCTTCCGGAGCAAAGTGACAGAAATACTTGTTAAAATGCAATTAGACATTGCAAGTGCCTCAGTGAAAGCGCAGAGATTTGTTGCGAAGTTCTGTGGCTATGGAATCAGAGAGGAAGTCGACTGGAGTGGATCTCCCCAGAATACCTGTCTTGATGTCCAGGTCGGGTATCCGAAGAGCACAGCCTGCAGCCCCACTCCATGGCCCCTTGAGCTTTCTTCCCTTCGCAGGGATTTCATGTTTATGCTGCCTACGCCTCTTGAAGGAGGTTTGGGTGGGGGATTTGTGAGGGAGGGCAAGTTGGGACAGAAGGCTAAACCCTCTACAATGATTAAAGTGGTGTTTGGTTTCTAAAAGGAAAAATAAAATATAGGAAAAAAAAAAAGCAGAAATCGCACATTATTACGGCACACACTGATTTTATCCTTCAGAAATTCACAGTGCGAGAGAAGCTGCACCCTAGGGAGGCTCCCTGGAGGGAGCCACGGTTTTGTGGTGCCCCTGTGGACTTTCTCTGGCTCTCCCTGGGGATAAACACAGATCACATCCAACCCTCAATGCCACGGCTTCACGTTATCACCAAACTAACAAGGTCGAGAGCACGAGCTGCAAAGGCCGAGCCGGGGCTCAGGGGTCGAGGGAAGGGGCCGTGACAGCCGTGAGGAGCCGGCACACCGGGACAGGGAGCACCTGCAGCCCCTGCTGCGGCCACGCTCGTCCTCTCTCAGCTCAGAAACAGGTGTTGACGGCTGTGAAATGCGTGGAGGAATAAATTACACAAAGCAGAAGCTACACGAGGAGGGGGGGAGCACGGGGGAAAGCAGAGAGGCGAGCGCTGTGTGGGCCCGGCCCTGCCGCAGCTCCGGCAGGATCCCTCCATCGCGACACGTCGGCCTTGGGGCATCACCCCGGCAAAAACACCCCACCACAAACCAGCACAAAACAAGCACCTTCTCCCCCAGGAGCTTCTTCCCAAGCAGATTCATATTTAGCAAGCACCTGGCTAGATGTCTTACTAGGACAAGGACACACTCTGGGAGTGCAGCATCGGCTCTCGGATGCGCTTTGGGAAGGAAAGCCTTGTTTGTCAGAGCCCAGGCACTTATTTTTTCCTGCTGCTGAGCGTTGCCTCAAACAGGGCAAGAGGTTACAGAAGCCCCTGAGCGGCACCCACAGACCTTCAGCAACTCACACCTGCCTCAGGGAGTGTTATTAATCTCAGCAATTAATTATGAACTGAGTAATTCACAGCCCGTGCCAGGAATGGAACATCTCTAAATTTTAGCCACCTTCTGGAAATAGAGTTTGGGCTAAAGATTTTTTCATATGGGTTTGTTTGTTGTGTTTTGTTTGTTTTTTTTTTTTTAATTTAAGTTTTCAGCCTTTTTGGGTCTGAATTATCAGAGGTCCCTGAGGGTACAGAGTGTTCATCTCACTGTTCAGCTGAAACAAAGAAGGGGCTGAACTGTTAACAAAGTCTGTTCTTCTCCACTGTATTAGCTGGGAAATCATACAGTCTTGGGGAAAAATAACAAATAAAATCCCTTTCATTCCTCATTCAGCTCTGGGATATGGGTCATAACTGGCTGACTGTGAGCTGCCCCGCAGGCTACAAGAGAGCTGAATTTCTAATGCAAAGTAATGAATGTTCTGTTCTGAACAAACCTGTCCTTGCTCTCTTACAGAGGGGTTTACTCATCCCTGTTTTCCTGGGCCACAGTTGAGGGATCTGCATCAAGCTACATCCTGCATTACCAATCTGGAAGTGCTGATCCCGACCAGTTCTTCACAACTTATCACAGCAGCACAGAAACATCCCTTTGGATTAACCCTCACCACACACAGCAGCCAAACGGTGCTCAGAATTAGCAATTGTTATATTTTTTTTTTAAACAATTTATCACCAGCACAGTCCAACATGCAAAACACAGCGGCGGTCCCTGCGTCACCATCAAACATATCACCTGTCCTTCCAGGGGATGTGATAACACATGGCACCGCCTGTGGCAAAACCAGGCGAAGGCAGAACAATTCCAACTTGTGGTGGTTAATGGGAAGCACGGCCCCGGACAGACAGACAGACAGAAGCTGTGTGGCTCGGCTCGGAGCGTGGTCGGAGAGCGGAGCGGCAGCGAGCGGGGTCTCGGAGGGGTGGAACACTTACTGTTGGCTATGTTGGAAGCAGTGTAACTGTCTGCCATTCCTGAGACCTGGCTGGCAATGCTGATCTCACTGGCTCTCCGGAAGCCCCTGAACTGAGGGGCTGAAATGGGGGTGGACAGGGACGCGTTTTCCACGAAGACGGCACCATGAGACTGAACAACATCTGCTACAAAGTTGAAACAGGGAAATCAAAATATTAGACCAACAGACAGAGGCTGGGCAAGATGAACTCAGGGAAGAGGCAGGAGGCAAACAAAGCTGGGAGGTGCAAAAACCTTTCAGAACGGATTGGGATGGAAAAAAAAAACAACCACCGCGTATCATCGGAGCTCTGGTTTGAAAAGAAAGCAAAGAGCGCAGCAGGCAGAGATGTGGCTGGAGGAGCAGTCTTTGATTGAGAGAAGCAAAATAAGTAGCTCAAAAATCAGATCCAAAGAAAAACCCAGGCAGACTTATTCAAGCAGCGATAACAAGCATGTGTCATACAAACAGATGTGAATATACACAATTTTATATATTCACATCAAGACAAAATAACCCAGGTAAGGAGAACAACAAAAAAACAACCTTTGAAAGGGGATATTTGTTTTCTTGAAATATTTAGATTTAAATTAACTTCATCAAGATAAAAACAGTAATGAAAAAAAAAAATCAAGAAAACATCTTCATGCCTGGCAGGGACTAATTTGAACCTGTATTTTATTGCTAATGGATACAGCCAACACTCGTTAAACCAAACTAAGATCTAGTGAAAGGAGCCTGGTGCTCAGCACCTGCTTCTCCCACTGGAGCTGGTGGATCTGGGAATGCTCAATCTCTGTGGAAACAGAGCTTCTCTGGTAGAACGAGCACGTCTGGATGTTCAGATCCCAACCTGAGGTTTACCAAGCGTGGCCTAACCCCTTAGTACATAAATACAGAAAAGGAAGATTTAAAATCATGCTCACAACTGACTTTATGTAAGGATTGGAGGGAAAAGGACCTCAAATGGCAAATTTGAGAGATGCTGAAAGTCATGACAAAAATCTCTGCATTTCAGTTTTCTCTCTGTAACAGTGGTAAGAACATCCATCCCTCTCTTTGGATGTTACGAGGCCCAATTAAATGGGATTAATTAAATGCTCCTGCACTGCAGAGGTTTGTAATGCCAATACCAGGTGCTTCATGGCAGGCAGCACCAGCATGGCAGGAACATGCAAAAGCAAAGCCACTTAATTTTTTAAGGTTTTAAGGTTGCCCATCTCTGCTGCACCTGAGGAGCAGCACCTGAACTTTACCCCCAGGTACCTGACAGGGCACAGGTCTGTGCTCTCAGCCAGGCAAGAGGTGCCAGGGGGAATGTGAGTACCTCACTCCCACACACCAACACCCTGCACCTATTTCAGCCACTTTAGATATCCCTGGACTAATCCCAGTGTGCAGCTGACACAGGGCGTTGTTTTGGCAACTGGTTCATTTTAATATCGATCTTTTTTTTTTTTTTTGCTTGGGGCTACTGATTTTCTCCCTCTCCTCTCTCGGTTTGCAGCAGCAGTGCCTGTGCCCACACAAATCCTGCTGCAGCCGAGGGAGAGGGAATGTATGAAGCTGAAAATGTGTGGCTAAGTGTTGGTAAAAGAGTTCTGTTCTCTGCAGGGAAAATCAGGCCACAAGCTGCTCTGTGTAAAAGCTTTGAGGACTGCAAGATCTGAGCCTTGGCGGGAGCCTGACCCGATGATGAGCTGCACACACTGCCCACGTTGTGCCTGAAAGGCCATTAGCAGCATCACTTTCCCAGCACACTTTCTCCCCTCTTTTCACCTTGCCTCGAGCTGCTGCCTGTCAAGGCTGTGACCAGTATCCACAGCCCAGAGCTGTTTTCTGACTGTGCAAAGCACCAGCTCGAGCAAGAGGAGACAATTCAAGCAGAGAACAGGAGCTGCACTGAACCCCATAAAGGTCTGAAGTGTAAAGGGTCTCATTCCCATCGCTGCAGGACCTGGGACAACCCTCTCATCTCTTCCCTGGTTACCCCTCCCTCTCCTTTCTTTCTTAGCCAATCTCGCTTTCCTGAGCCTGACCGGGGATTTTGGAAGACAATGAGTTTGCAAGAAAAACATCCAACCTGAACAGCCCTTCCAACCCCATCCTAGAGCCACCAAAAGAATAATTCTCACTCCTATAAAAACCTGAAGTGTTTTAGCATGACTGAACTGTTCAGTTCAGTGTCACCCACACTGCTCCTGTGCTCCAGCCCACTCAGGTTGCTCTTGTGTTTCTCACTTTTCCCAAGCTACACACCCTCTGTCCCTGAGAAAAGACAGTTTCTAAGAAAAACAAGGGCCAAGAACAGGCAGGGCAGGAAATGTGGAGAAAAACCTGTTTTATGCATTACTGCCCCCCGAGGCAAGCTTCCTCCACCCCAAAACTGTGCCTTCCAAAGAAAATCCTGGGACCTGACTCGCAGAAAAAAAAAAAACCCCAAACATAACAATGTTTTTCCTAACTCTGTGTATTCTTTGCACCAAATCCCTTATGTAGCAATTCTGAAACTAAGGGGGCTTTCTTGGGGGGTGCAGTGAGCAGGGTGGGATGTCACAGATGCTGCCATGCCAGCAGAGACTCCTAAAGGGAGCCATCTGAAGTCCCCTGCACCGCAGAGGTGCATCCCCAGCCATAACTCATGTCCTGACAACCACGGGGAGGTTTTCCTGGAAAGGCCAGGGTGAAGTCAGAAGGCCCAGCAGCAGCAAGACTTTGATCAAGATTAGCTGTTCCTTCATCACTAGATAAGGACAGAGGTGCCCTGGTTTACTGCACTGGCTGAAGTGCACTTTGTTCTGTGGCTCAGGGCAGGCTTAGACAGAGGGAACACAAGGAGACCTGGCTGGAGCAGTGTCCTGAACACCCTCCCTGCCAGCAAAGCACCTTCTGCTGCTCAAACCACACGGCACAACCAGTGCCATAACCCGAGATTAAACTGCACTTCCCTTAGAGGGAACACAGGCAGCCAAATCACCTTTTTTTTTGGCCTTCAATGCATCTTTAATACTCATTTCAGTGCTGTGCTCCTTCATTTATGGACTCATTTGTCAGTGTTCTCACTGTTCCCCACTAAGTGAACAGCTCTGGGCCATCCTCTCAGGGAAGTCCTTGGGGTACCTGAGTGACAGGGTGAGCTGTTCCAGCAAAGCAACAAAGAAATACTGAAAGCAATCAAAAAATATGTACAGTTCAATAAAAAATAAAAAAATTAAAATCAGAAAAGCCAGCCAGCTGCTCAGCACAGGCCAGACCCTGCCTGCACTGGAGTCACTGCTCAGTGCTGGGCACTCTGCAGTTGCTACCCTGAGATCAAGAACTACAGATTTCTGTTGCCCATATTTTTTTCATGATTCTGGAAATTTCCTGCAGTCCGGTGGCTGAACTGGGATTCAGCACTTGCCACAGTCAAGCCAAGCACTGCTTGGCCACACTGTGCTCTTGACACACGAGGTAAACAGCAGAGAATCATCAAATCCTAGAATGGTTTGGGTTGGAAGGGACTTCAAAGATCATCTAATTCCAACCCCCCCACCACAGGCAAGGGATGCTTCTAAAAGCTCTGTCCTGACCGCAGGCAATATCAGCTGACAGCTAAATGGCATTTCATTAATGACCTCCAAAGTGATTAATTAATAGTACCAGATCCTTTCCCTCTGCTTTGTAACAGAACCTCACAGCACAGGCAACGTGACAAGTGCACTCCCAAAAATCATCTGCGCCTTCCAGACACAAAGGGAGAGACGATGCGGGATGGCCAGAAGTGTCACCATCCTGTATGACCACATAACATCCCACAGGATCAGCTTGTTAAAGACAACAGGGCAGCAAACCCAGCTCTCGATGCAAAACACCAAGAAAGGCACGAGAAGGGGCAAGTGAGACACACAGGGGAGAAGAAACCAAACCAAAGTCAAGTCTCATCAAAACTGAAGATGCAGCACCAGCCACAACCAGAATAAACGAGGCCATGCAGCGTTTGCAATGGAAGATAAGGCAAAACAAATGCATCAAACTTTGCTTTTAAGGCAGAGGACGAGAAATTAATTTTAAAAAAGCCAACACACAGAGCCACCCTGGGATCCGAAAGCCTCAGTCGCTGTGTTGGGCAGAGCCACGAGGAGTGTCCAAAACATGAAAGACTCAAAGGGACAAAACCTGGTGTGACACGGGCATTAATTGGACCTCTGGGCACGGTGCAACGTGGTGACTGCTGACAACCCTTTCCCAAGGGATCTGCCCACGTGAATACCACACAGGCAGGGCCACCAGGGACAGCAGCTCCCCTTCAGCACCAACACCAGAACGGGACAGTCTGCAATCCCAACCTGTTGTTGCCATGGTGGGTATCCCAGCCCCGAGCGTGATCCCAACTAGTTATTTCATGTGGCACAGCCCGAGACACAGCACGAGGATTTCAACCCCAGGAGGCAAGAGTATGATCTCCAAAAAGCACCCCAAGAACCCAACACCACAGACAATACAAAAGTGTAGATTACACACACTCAGCAAAACCAGCACTTTTATTGGAAACATCTTGCCAATTCAGTACGGGAACGGGGATACTTGTTTCCATGAAGCTGTCCTGGTGCTGGAGAGCACCCAGAGGGCTACTTTCCATGAGGAGGATGGGATTGTTCTGGATTGTCTCAACTGGAAGCAGATGGGGAAAAAAAAAACAAAACAAAAACATAACAGAAGGACAAAGAACAACAGACATGCGGCCACAAAGTGTTAAACATACAAACAGTTACACCCCAGCACTTAACTATGAGTCTTCAATGAACAGACAACCTTCAAATAGAGTAAAAGAAACAAAACAGGGGGGACTTTCCAAACAGACTCACATCAGAGATTAACTGGGAGCAGAGGAGAACGCAACAATGGCATTTCAACAACAAAAGGGAGTCCTCTTAACCCGCTTCTCCAATGAGCCAAATCCATAAACACCCAGCAGATCCAGAGAAATCTTTTTACCATGAGGGGAAAAAAACATGCAATGGGAGAATCAGACTCACAGCCCATATAATGCAAAGCACAGGAGCAACCAGGGATGTGAGTTTGATTTTACTCTGCAAATTCATTGAAATGAAACAGGGACCAGCATTTAGTACAGATGGGAAAATGGGGAAAAAAAAAACAGTCTAAGAAGATTTCTGAATTGTGGACTTTAAAAAAAAAAAGCTACCTGCATGAGTAGATGTGCATGAGCAGTGTTACAGAAGGTTTGGTACAGAACTAATTATCATGGAGCACCTGAATTTTACATGATCAACAAAACATACAGCTTGATTATAGCAGCAATTAACTTTCCTGGAGCACCCTGCAGTGAACACAACTTCAGCAGTGACTTGGTGAATCATGGTCAGTCCTTCTGGGTAATGTGCACATCACACTGAAATTTGGACTCTGATGGGAAGGAATAGCCTGTTCCTTTATGATAAGCAAATGAAGAAGCCTTGTCTTACAGGAAATGAATTTAAAGTTGGTTTTTGTCACTTTTATTCATTAAGGCAGAGCAGTGGCTCTTAAAATAAGGCTCAAACCTGGAGAAGGTTTTGCAATCGCTCTGCCCCTCTCCTAAGTTGAGCTAATTGCTGTTTAACTCTTCTCCACCACATAACAAGTGTCTCTCCAAGCACTCTACTAAAATCCCTGCTGCTGCACAGAATGATAACCAGAACACAGGCTGTTCAGTGTCAGTGGGGCCTCTGCCTCTGGGTTCAGTGAGAACAGGGGCTTTGGAAGGTATTATTTAAGAAGAACAAAGTAAGATGTTCAGGCATAATTTTTTTAAGCAGCCCCTTGCAGCAGAATTCACCCAAAAAGCAAATTGCTTTTCAAGTTGCTATAGATTCCTGGAGTGGTTGCAACTGGCCTGGCTACAAATGTAGTTGTGGGTGGATCCATTTTTGAGAAGTGTCGCAGCAAGATCTTTGCTAAATCTGACAAGTGAGTGGGGCCTGCAGAATGTGTTTTATTCGCTTTATTAAACGTGGGGTTTAGTTTGTGCCCATTTAACAAACCAGACCCCAGGATTCAGCAATTACAGCCTTTAAAGACGCTGATACACAGAAGACCACTGCTTTTCATTTTCAATTTTAAAATGATGCATAGTATGACCAGAATTATTCAGCTCTCGACATAAGAGTCTTCTTCATTTAATCCTGCATGATTGAAGTATTAATCAAATGGAATGTTCCCCCCAGAGCTTGGGGAAAAACCACCACCAAACCCCAATCTTTCCAGCTGGTGGCTTCGTTTTTCTCCTCTGGTTTGCTGGCAGGATTTCTTGTGTGTTTGAAGTCTAGTTTTATAGTAGTGACTCTTAGTTGCAATTTAATTTAATCAGTCACAGACTAAGCATCTCTATCCAGGGGAAAAATTATGGTGAATTGTTCTTGCAATTGTCCCAAAGTCCTGGCCCCTGCAGGGAACTAAAGCTTTAGGTGAAGTAAAAAGGTCAAATTTAGTTCTGCAGAGTGTTGAGCTTCCCGAGAGCTCCTGGCAATGAGAGCCTGCACTTGAAATAGCAAGAGCCCATGAGAGTCCAGGCACAGAAGTGAGGTGAGGATGGCAGGAAACAGGATTTATTTTACTGGACCAACTGCAAGAGCACTGATGAAATGGGAGCTGAGGCAGGGCATGGTCAAGAAGGGCATGAACACAAGAGTTTTGGACGTTATTACAGCTGCAATGGGGGCAGAGCAAGTGAGGAGGCCACAGACAGCAGAGGAATTCTAGGTTTCCTAGGAAGACAAAGTGTCTCACTGGCAAGGTGGGAAGGGCAAGGCACTGTCACCAGCCCACTGACCTGCAGGAGCCTGCCCTCTGAAAAAGCACAGGATGGAACCAAGGCAATCATCTCCTCATCTCACTGTTTTCTTGGTGCCTTCCAGTCTTCACTGGCCCTCCAAGCACTGAAGGCCTAAACTCTGCCAAGTTAATCCTGTTTCATTCAGTCCCAGTCACAAGCACCAGCTTGGATGTAAAACAGGGACATTCACAGTAGGTCACCTCGTTGTGGCTCTCAGCAGCTGAAGGCCCTTGTGTGACAAAGAAAGGGCAAGAGGGACACAAGGCACTGATTTTGCTGGAAGAAAACTCCTTTTCTGGTAAACCAGGAACAAGGCTAATGCTACAGGAACAATTGCTTTGATAACTTCATGTAAAATGTGGATACAGCCCTTTAAACAGCTAACATGGCCCCAGAGTGACTTACCCAAAACAGCAGAATTGCCATCACCCAGTGGGAACCGCTGGTACCGGGGAATATTAAAGGGGGGCAAAAGGTAGAACTTCTTCTCCAGGAGAGGCTCAAGGCGTGAAGCAGATGGGTCTGCAGGGTGGAACAGGTTATAGACCTGCTGACAAGCTGGTCTGAGCTGAAAGACTAAAAAGATGAAGAAGAGAAAAAAAAAAAGCCAACTCAAATATCTAAAGATTATTAGTTGGAATATTGCAAATATTTGTCTGTAAAAAGGACAACTGTTGGGTTAAAGAAAGTGCTAATCAGTGCTTATCATCTCCCTCATCTCACAGTTTGGTCAACTGAAACAATTTATTCAGTATTTATAGACTCAAGAATTGCCCAGTATTTTTAATATTTGGAAATACAATGCAAATAAACAGTATAATCAGTACTGGCCAGAGCACACGGGGATCTGCTTCCTTACAGTGCACAAACATTGCAGAGAAATGTTCGGGTTTAACCAAATTCCTGCATTTGAGCTCCACCAAGGGAGCTCAGCAGTTTGCACCAGAACTTACTGTCAAGAGCAGGAATGACAGTTTTTCGCAGTGCAAGAACCAGGCCCAAGGGAGAACCAAAGAGGAAGAAGTCTGTGATCTCAAAGTCGAACTTCCCGATATTTCCTCCATCCAACATGGTGGAGCTACTCGATCGCCTGGAGCTGGGGTCGTTTCTCAGGACACTGGAATGTAAACTGGGACAAGAAAATAAAGTCAAAATTTCATTCATGCTGTGTTTGCATAAGTAAAGCCTGGATCAGTGATTGACAGGGAATTTAATTTCTATCTCTTCAGTGAGGGAACTGTGCTAATCAACCCAGAACGATCCCGTTCCACCGGCATCACTGTGCAAATCCAAGCTTCAAGTGGCTTCATTTACACACACTGTCCTCAAAATGTTTCTCCTCTGAGGAGTCCAAACCTTGGTTGCTGCTAGTAGGACACTTCTTTGCAAGAGAAAATAACCAACAAGCTAAAATTACTAGCGTAGCAGGGAAAAAAGAGGGTTTACAGTGATTCACTCCACGCCACACGTTACTGCAGTGCTTTCTGGCTGTTCCTTCACCTCTTTCTCAAATGTTTTGGAAAGCTGTGCTCACCCCTTCCTTCCTCGTGGAAGTAGTTGGACAAATGTTACTGGACTGAAAATAAAAAAAAAATTAAAAAAAAGAAAGAAGGGGAAAGAGAAGAAGAAACATCAAAATCTGCAGGAGGATTTCTGATCCCATCATGCATCAAGGCTGCACCACAGATTCCAGGTGTGTGGATGGCACTCACTGGGAATGGGAATTCGGGGTAATTCACTCAATGGCCATTTGGTAAACTGTATTTATCCTGCAACCAGGACTCTCCCACTTCTCTTCTGCCCAAGAGGCCACATCTGTCAAGTTATAACCAAACTACCTCTCAACCTCAGCCCAACAACTACAAATCCAGGTAACTGAATTTAAAACCAATAACTACATAAAACATGTCCAGTTTCCCCTCCCCTCTCTCAGGTTTCAAATCTGTTGCAAAACTCCAACAGTATGTGATCCAATCAATAAGAGACTGAAATTCACGTTTCCCTTGGACACTCAGAATAAGCACCAGGAGCTCTTAGATGGAAGTGGGAATCCACCCCCACGTTAGGGAGAGTTGCTCTTTTGCAGTCTAGATGTGGAATTGGGAAATGCCAGATGTGTAACACCAACAACCTTGTTCACAAAGCAGTTTCTCAGGCTCCTCTGTCACCACCCAAAAGCACTGAGCTGTGATCTCCTTTGCTCTCCAGGCTGTGCAGATTCCGATGGCAGTCACACTGGGTTAGCTCATTGTAATTAGAGAGTTGAAGACAGAGTAGCAGCAGTGCCTTAACGGGGAGTTTGCAAACACTTTAAAAAAACATCAGAACAGGCTCTGTAAAATATGTAGGGTAAATGGATACCACAACAGTTGGGCTGGATAAGAGGTTTACTGGCCCGGAATCAGGAACGACTCAAATCCAACAGTCTCCTGCCAGCTCTGTGGCCCCAAGTCAAAGCCCCAGGTGGTGACCAGCACTTGCCACGTCCTCACACGCAACAGCCCTTGCTCATCAGGGCCATTGCTGAGGGCAGGGACACCCCAGCTCTGCCGGGCTCACCAGAACTGGGCTGTTCCCTCGCCCTGGCACCGGAGCGGTTGCTCACACACATCCTCTGGGACAGCCAGTCAGGCAATGAGCAGCTGGAAAAAGCTCACACTTTCGGGAAGAAACGCAGGTTTCACCCAGACTTTGTTTTCCTGCTGTGGCAAATAACGCATCATCCCAGAGACAGCTCCTCTGCCGAACGCCGTTCCCAAGGGATGCCGAAGCGCCGTCTGCTCCTGCTGCGCTGTCATCGCATCCTCTGGAGCTGCACACAGGCACATGCACGGCTCTCCCGCTTCCCAAGCACAGGGAGACGATAAGCTCACTTATGCCAGACGCACGGATCACGGGAAGTCAAAACAGTGATGTCAAAAGCGAGAGGAACGGGGGGGGGTGCAGCAGCGACAGTGAAAATGAGCATGTTCCCGTTTCTGGGATGCAAACGAGGTTCCCCGAGACCGCCGTGCCGAGATGCACAACGCCCAAACGCGGCTGAAACAAACCACCTTCAGTGGAGCTTAAATTACTTTCGCTAACAAGACTGCAACGCAGCAAGTTTGCTGCGTGTGAGGAATGCAAAGTCACTCAGAACACGGTCAGGTTTGCAGAAGACAAGGCAACAGCACCAGGATTCCAACAGAGGCACAAAGGGAAGACTATTCCGATGGCAGGATGGGTACAAGATGTCTTTGGTGTGTCCCACCTGGCTTCCCCCAGCATGTTTTCGTGAGGAAGGGAAGAATGAGAGCACTTACAGCACTAAGCAATTTGGAGAGTTCTCTCCTTTTGCTGTGAACTTGATAGTCTTTTCAGCAATCAAAAGAAACGAGAGCCAAGGGGAACTCAGAATCTATCAAGCTCCAAACAACCTACAGTGCCCTGTTCTCCCTTTAAAAAGCAGCAGATGTACTGTGTGCATTAATTAAACAAGAGCTTATGGATTTCAGAAGCAAATCAACTCATTTACAATAATACAAGTACAGCACAGCCAGAAATAATGTAGTTGCGCAGAAGGACTGAATTTAAAAATAAATGTGTGATTGTAATCTCCAGATGCTGCTCTGGCTTGCTGGGCATTATCCCAGAGAAGTGGGTAGGTCTGATACATGAATAAAAATGAGTGTCTTTGGCACAGGCTGGAATCTGCAGTGGGCACGGACAGAAAGGTCCCTGTGTGCCAGGCTGCCCGTCTGCCGAGCCCATTAGGGAAACTTGGCTCTGTGCTGCCAATCTCCTGCCCGAAGCCACGTCACATCAGGGCTTGGGTTTTGTGTGGGAAAAATCATTCCCTGGTGACAGAGGCTGACAGGACATTCTGCTGAGGAAGGGGCTGCTCTGTACGGATGGCTGTGAGCACAAGGTCCAGGACTGGTGTGGGACACGCAGGAGGGGGTGAGGTGAATCTCTGCTCTGCCTTCGCTGCACCAGGGAAGAGAGCTCATACAGCAGAGCTTCAACCTGCCCTTTTCCCTGAGGGAATCCTGCTCTTGAGCTCTGGGGAGAGACTAGTTTTTAACCCAAGGTCTGAAAGGAGATTTAAAAAGATTTAAATCTGTAAGGAAGGACAGATGCACCAATCCATCAGCCCACCGAATACCGACAGCTCTTGCCAGGGACCCACAAGTACTTCATGTTGGGAGCAGGCACAACCCTTCGGAGGTGGAACACGAAGAATCAGCACAAAGCAATTTGGAAAATAAAACTGTGCAATCCATTATCCATGTCAGGCCCAGCACTTGTTCTAAAATAGGTGTAAAACTGCATCAAGACGCCAGCTTGCTTCCATTAACTGAGTCCGTGCCCCCGAGGTCAATAACAAGGAGGAGAATGAGCACATTTTTGCACGACTCATATTTTCTCCTGTAACACAGGAGGCTGTTTTGAGAAGGTAAGACCAAGAGCCTGATTGCCTCTCATTAACCTGCTGGAAATAGCCAGGAAGCTTATTGTGGGTTTTGTAAATGCAGCTGTCTCTCCGAATATTGTAGCTCTGTGCACCAACAACATTCACTTTGATACCTTCTCCCTCCTATAAATCATTTACAAAAGGCCCCTGACATGGCAGGACAACACAAATCCCTGTGCTGAAACAGTGAGTCCAAGTAGTGAAGGAGGGGAAAAATGCAGGAGAAGCCTCCAGCTCAGCACAAGGAAAAAGGAGCAACCTTGAACAGCTGCAATGCAGGCAGTTTGTTTACTGTGGGGGGACATTGCTTCCCAATTCCTGGGATGTGGGAGAGGAGGGATTAAGAGGATATTTATTGCAGTTTCTACGGGCCAGCTATAGGAAAAAGTCTGGGCTCTCCAGTCCCACAGGTCAAAGAAGATGATTCAGTCAGAAAAATCCTCTGGGTTTACAGAAGTAATCCCTGAACGAGCGGTGGCCGTGGAAAGGCTGCTATTAAAATGCCATCGGTTATGTTAAGGGATACATTTCTGAGGGTCCATTTGAAGAAGCTTAGCAATGTGATATCAGGGGCGTCAACAGCTGAGTAACAAATCTGAAACCCGTCCTTGGTGCAATGGAGCAGCCCTGGCAGGGGACAGAATAACTCAAAATCAGGCTTCAGAGACGCTTTAAAATCAATCCAGCGCTGGATTCCCAGTTCCGCTTCACCGACTCCGCTCGCACGATTTCTACATTTGCTTTATGACCTCCATCCCACACTCGCAGCACAGCAGAGAAGCAGCTCCCTGACAGCCTTGGCTGTCACACAACAGCACGAAGGGCTTCTTGCCATTGCACTATGGATGCAGTAAAGAAGATGGATTCTCTCAGTGCCACTCAGCAAGAAAGCTGTTAATTTTTTTTTTTGCATATACAACCCACCAGAATCAATGCCCCTCTAATCTAAATTAAATGTTTTCCTCCACCTTGCTTATCTCAGGATGACAGAGCAACACTCAGGCTTCACAGATGCAGCAGCCTCAGCTCCAGAACACTGCTGGTTCTGTTCCTTCCGAGTCTTAAATCTTACCTTGAGAGAAAGGCTTGATGCTGCTTTATCGTGTCCAGTTCATAGGTTGATGAATCACTCCTTTTCCGTGGCAGCTGCTTCTTTGGATCCTCTCCGTTGCTACGAGGAATATCAATGTTGCTCCTGCTGAGGTGTCTGCTGGCTTCCAGATTAGAGCCACTGGAACAATAGCTGTTGTTCACCGTTATTCCAGGAGACAGAAGGTCCGTATCCTGGGATTTGAAATATACGGATTTGGCACTCTTAACAGCTGAATCAGGAATAGACTCACACTGGAACCTTCTCCTTCCACCCTCCTTTCCCCATCTACCCCAAGATCCAGCTGAGGACAACACAGTACCTCAGGCCAAAGCACCTTCTGAGGGTGTGGGTGTTGCTTCCCACCAGAGGGTTCAGAGCCAGCACACCCAAACCATGACATGTATGCACACATTGCCATCAGTAAGGAATCGAGTCTTTGTGTTTCTGGGGGAAGATCCCTACTAAAAACAGGAGCCCTGGAGGTGCTGTGGCCAACAGACCTGTCCCAGTAGCCACTGGGTGCCAGCATTACCTGGACACTCACAACGCTTCCTCGCCGGCTGCTGTTCTGGCTCTCGGACACGGTCTGATTGCTGTAGCATAAGGCATCAAATCCCAGGATTCCTCCAACACAGTCCCCTACCAAGCAGACCTGAGAAAGGCAACAAAAGCAGGAGAGGAGAGGGGGGAGGAATAAAAAGGAAATAAAAGAAAAGCACCCCTTGGCTTCAGCTCCAAGCTGACAGGTAAATGGATGCTGGATTACACCTACACAAGCTGGAGCAACAGAATGCCCAGAGCTTTCATCAGGAAAACTACTCATTCAATGAACATCCATCAGAGCCTGCGGACTCCCATTATCTCACACAGCTGATGTGTCCTGCCTGTCCCCACCAGCCAACTGGAATGAAGAGGGAGCAACACAGAACCCTGATTCCAGGGCTTACTCCAGCCTCAGGAAACCAAAGCTGGATTCCTCCCTTCCCAGATGTCTGTGCTACTTCAGGAAAGCTTCTCTGTGCTTTTGCCTATTAGTATCCTGAGGGGTAACACTGTCCTGCTTCCAAGGGTACTGAGCAGACAGGCACAGTAAAGCACCACTGGGTAGCAGAGGGCTGGCTGGGAAGAAGCTCAGGGTGGATAAATCACACCACAGCAGAGCAAAGTGACGGCCAGTCCAATGTCCCTGCCCTCATGGGGTGAGAGAGTCCCTTTGCTCAGAGGTGGGAAGCTCAGTCATGGTCTTTTATGGGGTGCAGCAGCTGCACAGCCTCAAAAATACCCCCGCTGCTGTGACAGCTCCAGCACAAGCTCCTGAAGGTCCATTCAGGACAGGAATGCTTAAACAGCCTCGGCTTGCAATGGAGAAGAGACCATGTGTTTAGTAACAAAAGCAGCATTCCTGCTTCAGAAAGGTGTGTCACGCTGAAAATTGATTAACTTCACAGCTTTGTAGCTCCATTTCGGAACACGAACTCAGACTTTGCTTTGAATCCCAAAGGTTCAAGACAGAACACAAGCAATAATCTCTCTCTCTCAGAGAGAAAGAAATGGAAAGCACGACACTTTCTTATTGCGGCTCAGCACTGTCATGTTTCCATCCCTCCTGAGAGATCAATGGCAAAGAAGAGTTTCAGAAGGAAATTGCTTCTCTTGCTGCTCCCCTCACTGGCTCACCAGCAGCCCCTGGCTCACCTGGCCATTGAATGATGTGCCCTCCTGGGATCTGATGAACTCACTGTAGGCCTGGTTGGCTCTGACAATGACTGTGGCCACTGCTTCTTGGTACTGAGGGGAGGATGTTGCCAACAGAGGGAGAGCAGCGAGGGGAATGTGATCCTGGCTGTTGGACAGGCAGCCTTCATCATAACTGTACGGGCTGAGGCTGCAAAGGCCAAGAGACATTGGAAATACTCAGCCCAACATAGAAGGTGGGGAAAACAATTTGCAGACAGTACAGTCAGGGTTGTGGTTCATTAACAAAAAAAAAAAAAAGCCTCAAGACAGAAAGGCCATTTATTCCTCTGTGAATGGGTGAGAGCTTAATAAATCTTTCCCTCCCATCAAACGTAAATCTTCAAGGACAACATACTTACACTGGCAGAACAACCCTCAGACAAGGAATTAAATCCTTAGTATTTATTGGATTAATTAGAATAAATCAATCTCAGAACTTGTGCTGCATGATTCCTGTATTCACTGCAGCACAGTATGAAATTGAGACTGAATGCCTCGCTGGTACGTTAATAAGTGCATCCTCAAAGCAGGGTCACAGCTTTCCATTACACATGCAGAACGTTTTAGGGAAATGAATAAAACAAAATAAACCTCCCCCACCCCCCCAAAAAAAAAAACACAAGAAAAAAAGCCCCAAAAAACAAGAGTGAAATTGCAGATGTGTCACTCCATGACAAAGTAGCATCAGTTTACCTGGACACCAGGGAAAATGCTTCGGAGCAGATGGCTGGGCAGGGGACAAGCCTGATGGCAATGTGGCCAAGAGCAGCTGGGTAATGAACCCTCATCACTGTGTCAAACACTGTCGTGATGGTGTTGACATCCCCTTGCTTGGAGCTCTGGTCACCACTTCCTGAGTCCAGGATGTTCCCTCCGTGGAGCACCAAGAGGAGGACGTGGATTTTACTGGGCTGCATTAATGGCTGCACTGATTCATCCTGGGTGGGGATGGAAGAGACCACAGGGAAAGGCTCATTTCGATTTGACTTGTGCTTAATTTCTGACATTACTTGTGTGCATCAGGGTGGAAAAATACAGAACTAAGAGATGGGTGCTGCTTTCTGTGGGGTGCTGAGCTCAGCTGCAGCCGTTGGCAGTGGCACACAAAATTAACAAATGAGATCGAACAGGTCAGCAAGTGGCAAGTTATTGAGAAAAGTTGTGGGAAGACCGGTCATTGAATTTTTGCCTGCAACAGAAGTTATAAATAAGACTTCATAGTTGCTTAAACTGGTGCAAAAGAGGAACTGGACAGGCTGCAGCTGGGGGGAAGGAGGGAACTGTATCCAGAGTGGGTTCTCATTAAATGACCTGCCAGACCAGCTGTGAGCCCCATCCTGATGCCCCAGGAGCAGGAACAAGAGCATCTATTTGACATATTAAAACACAGCAGAGCAGTAACTCTTTTTATTATCTATTTGCCACCAGGGCTTTCAGTGTTTACAGCTCCCATACAGACTGAAATCCTCCATCCCACACTGAGATTTGTGCAAACACTCCTGGGCCTGACCCCTGTGCTCCCAGAGACAACACCTGAGAACATCCTGAGCAGCTCCCTGCTGAGGCAGAGAAATAGCCACTGGGAGGAGGTGTGGAAGGAGTGAAGGGCAGCTGTATTTCCATTTGGCAAATTCTTCTAATTTTAGCATTTTTAGTCCCTGGTTGTCCTTCGAGCGGTGATTGAGTCCCTCACAGTCCCTGCTGGTGGGAGGAAAGCATGCCCAGGCACACATTAGCAACCTAACAACGAGCTTACATTTTTACCAGATAATGTTACAGCATGTCTTAACACACAGCCCACCAGAAGGACTAAAATTCACATCCAAATCCGTAATAAAGATTTTCCAGACCTCCTGCACAAGAATGGCCATTAATTATTCAGAGCCATTCCACTGTATTAATGCCTGCTCTTAAAACCTCCTCTGACTCCAGTTTTCAGCGCCTGCACAGTGAACTTTGTACCTGGCTGGAGGCACAG
The DNA here is from genome assembly GCA_038380795.1 of Pyrocephalus nanus. Classification (NCBI taxonomy): domain Eukaryota; kingdom Metazoa; phylum Chordata; class Aves; order Passeriformes; family Tyrannidae; genus Pyrocephalus; species Pyrocephalus nanus. The sequence goes on from CM076278.1 coordinate 9,656,998, forward strand.
GAGGAGCTCTCCCAGCATCTCAGGCACCTCTTCTGCTTCCAGACAAACTGTTCTAAGTGCTCATTCCGAAAACAACATGAGTCACCAGGCTCAGGGCATGCAGAACTTTATCGGCACCTTTCCCTTTCAGTTCATTAACCTCTGCCCTTGAAGGCAACGGGGAACTGCTGATTAAGTTTACGGGTGGAGGTGACTATTTAGAACTTCCTTGTAAGATCTGGAGCCTCTTAAGATACCCTGAACCATCTTATGGTGAGGAAGCTCTTAAACCTGAAAAATCACTGCAATGGTGGCATAGGAATTTCATACCATTTTAGCAGACAGCTTGTGAACAACTACAAATAACTGTCTTTTCCATCTCACTTTGAAGCCTGTTCTTTTCCTAAAATTAAGGCAGAAACAGGAGGGGGTTGAGTTTGTACAGCCCTCTGAGGAAGAAGACAAGTTCCTCCACACTACCTTGAGCTCCAAGAGAAATTTTAGGGCTGTGACTTGCTTATCTCGAGGCAGCCAGAGCCGTTGCCATCCCAGCCACCCACTCTCCCCGTGGCCCTTGAGCTCTCAGTCTATTATGGAAAAGCCAAATCACCATGAACTTCAAGTCTGGCACAGAGAGTAATTTCAAAACCACGCTCATGGTCTTTGAGGGACCACTTAGACATAATGTAGGCACTCTGCAAAGCAGCACCACCACCTCTGCAGCACTGACAGGCAGATGCTTCACGGGCAGGACAAGTACAGCTGCTCCTGGATGTCTCACCAATTCTGAATTACAGAAACCTAAATATGCAAGTCTAGAAAGCTGGGGTGGGTGGGAGTGTTGTTATTTATTATTTTACCCAAGCACTGACACAGGCTGTGCTGTAACTGGCTTCCAAACAAGACCCTGAGCAGCTCCACATCCGTCGTGGGCTGCAGCTGAGTGGTGTCCCCTGCCCTTGGTGCTGCAGGAACATGTCCTCCCACTCCCATTACCATCCAGCATTACCTACCCTCACAGGATTAGTAGTTTTTTCCAGCTGGATACCTGAAGCTGCCTGCAAACTACAGAGAATTTTCGACATGATGTTCAAAAGGTGGGTGAAATAGTCCCTTAAATCGGAAGCATGCGGGTGCCAGTGCAGCTCAGCGACACACGGAGACAAAATGTCACCCACAGAAAAGAGTTTTAAACATTTACACCATTTATCCCACACAGACATAACTCCAGCAGCAAAGGATCTCATTCCAAGAAACCAAAGCACTTACTTCGATGATGCTGAGCCTCTCCACACTGGAGCCAACGTGGTACTCTGCTGATGTCTCCTGGTACAAGTCACCTGCAAGCAGAGGTGTAAAATGTCAGCGCTGACACTCTTCCATAAAGACACTGCCTCACATCTCCTTCATTATTTCACCAAACTGCCCTCTCCCTCCCTCTTGCCTCCTTCCACCTGAGAAGCCTGGGCAATGCTGGGTCATTTATTTCCCAGCACTTTCTCCGAACCTTGGTAAGAGCTGAAGACATTAGTGAGCTCTTCTCTCATTACAGCGATCCGGTATCGCTGCTTTATTAAGGATGGCAACAATGGGAAATCCCTGCACAATTGTCAGAAATGACTGGCTTTTTGGAAAAGAAAAGGAATTGTTTGAACTGTGCTGGGGAGCAGAGATCTGATGTGTTCCTATGTCTGTGCCTACACAGACTGACTTTGTACCAGTGTCATCTTCCACCGTGCTGCCACATGAATCGCTCTGGCTGAGGAGCTGCAGCTTCCTTTCACCATTTCATAATGATGAGCAGAAAATAAAACCCAGGCAGATACAGTCAAGAACAAAGGATGGAGCAAAAGGAAAGAAGAGTCAGGAGAAATTCAAGTCATTCGAGACAGAGCTGGAATATTTCATCATTACAGGAGAGAATCCTGACTGTCACACAAAGGAACCAACGAGGAAAATAAAAGAGAATCAAGAGCTATCCCAGCTCCCACTGAGCAATTCTTTTTTCAGCAGCGCTGGGCAGTCATTTTTATGCTCTGTCTCTGCTTTTGTGAGATGAGGATAACAAGTTTTACCTTGCTCAGGATGTGGCTGTAACAATCACCTGGAAATACTGTAAAATAGCACATGCAGTTTGTACTTAAAATAAAATTACCCTGGACATCATCGCATTCGGGGGTTTCAATTTTATCCATCAGATCATTGGAACTCCATTTGGTTATTTCTTTCGGGAACATTTCCTCATTGTCAGACAAGTCCTCTTTAAAAAACAGATTTTTTGAGAGTCACACACACAAAAATATGTACACAGACAAGAGCACAGAACAGAGTTTTAAATAAAACTAAGGCCCCATAGCTCTATGTTATCTATAAACATTTGGATGGCTTAAGTCATAATAAACCACAACACTTTACCAGCTTTTGTTACATAGAAACCAAACCATCTTCTGAAAAGTAAACAAAATGTTTTAGTTGCATGTTTCTAACAAACAAAACTCCTAAAGCATGGACAAAATAACATGGGTTTTTAGTGCTACCATCTCAGGCACCAAGTTTGACCTTTTTCTTGCCATTCTTTCTGAGGGTGCTAAAGCAGCCAGAATGCTCCTGAACAGGACAAAGCAAAGTTTGCCACTGGGATCCTCCCAGAGCTGTCTGAGAGCTCTGGGATGTCTTTGGGGGCAGCAGGGACAAAGATCACTGTTGTTAACAGGACCAAACACCTAAAAAGGCAGGAGCACTCAAGGAAATGTGAACTCCCCAGGCTGATTTGCTCAGGTGATGAGACTTGTTTGGTCACACTGAGTACACATATCTGCCATTTCCCTCCTACTTCAGGATCTTCTCAATCCCCTGGCTCAGTTCAACTGCAGCTGATAAAGAATAAGGGTCCTAAAAATATTATGTTCCCAGAAGTCTAATTAAAATGACCATGTAATACAAAGGAGACACTCTCTCTTTTCCTTTTTTTTCCATTGAGGATGTATCTCTTACTGTTACAAAGGTTAAGTGCTTTCTAATTTATTTATTGTTCTGTGCTTAGTATTCCTTTCCTGAAAATTTTGAGCTTGTAAATTTAATAAAGAGTTATAAATGTAATAACAGCAGTAATTACAGATGTCTTGCAGATCTAAAAGCTGTAATCTTCAGAGTCCCAGACTAGGATTTCCCCTTTCTTACTGCTCTACACTTAGTAAAATAATTAGTTGGAAAAATCCTACAAAGGGGAACCAAAAGATTATGAAATATACTCATCTTTTCAGCAAATCTGAGTAATAGCTTAAAAACCAAATTATATGAAGGGAACTTAATGCAGATCCAAGCAAAGGCCGATTATTTTTAGGAGCTTCTATTTCAACTTTGACCATAAAAAGAGAGCAACCTGGAAATTTTGCATCAGCATGCCATTTCCTTTTTCAGTTGAGGAAAAAAATCTGAGTAAATCCCAATTCCCCTGCACGAGGGAGTGTGGAGCTACCTGTCCAGAGCAACTGGAAAGCAAGTGCTTTCTCACATGCTGGCAGAGAATTCAGAGGACAATTGCACTCAAAGCTCCTCCAGCAACTTCATCTAAATATTAAACTTAATATCCTTGAGAGGTTTAATTACAGCCCTTACTGCTGCTCAAGTGATCCCTGAATGGGATATTACTCCCATTATTAGCATTTATTACAGGATAGATATTCGATATCACTGCACTTGTCGCTATCTTTACCAGAGCTCGCCAGTGAATGAGGATGAGTGGGAAGCTGGAGACGAGGAATCTTCTGGGGCTCGGGTTACGCCCACTGCACTGTGAGGAAATGTGTGTATGGGAAGCACTTCAGAGGAACCCTGCTCGGTGTTGACTCACATCCTGATCCGTGCCAGTTCCCATGGCACCGACCCCGCAGGAGGAGCCGCAAGCGGAGCTTCATCCCTGTTCTCAGACCCGGAGCTGGGACGTGTCATCTGCAGGCCAAGGGGCACCGAGAGACCCCCCCCAGGGACAGGGCTGTGTTCAACTGCACACACATCAACAGGCTTTGACTCCTAAACCAAAATCCCACCAGATTTGGGCACAGTTTTCAACCCAACAGTGGGGACTGCAGAGGACAAACTGTACGTACACCGAGACTCGCTGTTGCAGGAGAGGAGCTGCTTCTACTCTTAGTAAGCTCCTAGAAGTATTGCAACAGAGGTGCACGAGGCTCATTTTTGTTAATTCCCCCTCCCAGGCCTGTTAGGAGCATGCCAGGGATTCCCTGGGGCCCTGGATCCCAGGCCGAGCCATCTCCATCTCAATTCTGTTACTGAGTAATTAAAGAGGCAAAAAGCAGTGGATAGCAAGGATGCCGTTTCCATGACTCACTCCTCTTCTCCTGCACGTATATTGCTACAATAAACCCCTTCCATACTTTGTGTAAATGCTACATAAGTTAATAAATAGAGACACATAAACTAAGTTGGCCCTTCTCCTTCCAGGCAAGAGACACACGTTCATCCCCTGACTTACACATGTCCCAACCATTTCAGCTGCTGCTGTACAAGTCACTACACTAACATGCCACTTCCCACCCCAGAATTTGAGACCCGTGCCTAAATACTGATGGGAGAGCTCTTCTGGAACACAACGCTATCGATTTTTGGAGACTGAACTTTAGCTGAACACCAGCGAAATTGAGCTTTACAAAACTGGGGCGTCATCTTCTAACAACTGCATTTCACAGAAAGGTCACCAACTTCATCAGCACATATTGCACATCTCACTTCCATCAGACAAGCTGGGAGAAGAGTCCATCTGTTGTCAGTAGAGATGGAGCCCTTCACGCTTAAATTTGCATTAAGTACAACACATGAGAAGAGTGCAGGGGAACAAAGCTCCTCCACACACACATTACAGATTTAAAAAAAAATAACACAGCTTTCTCTTAATACAGATAATCAAAATTACTTTGAGGATTCTGGTATCAACACTGATTAATTTTGGCACCAAAGTACCTTGCTGCATTCACTATTGTATTTCTTGGAACATGAGAATAAGGAGTTAATAAAGGCAAATTTGGGTTTCTTCAGGTCCAGACAGGACGATTAATCATACCTCTTACTGATTAAAAAACAAATTAGAAAAATAATCAGTCACAGTGAATCATTAGGACACACCCACAGCGCAGTTACTACCGTGGATTTTACCCACACTCATTTGCACAACATAAAATACAGCTCCAAAGGCTACGACTGTTCAAGATCCCTTCAAACACATCAGAATCTGAAATGCTGCCGTGTTAAACGTAAGAGTCTGCTGGGTGATGCTGGAAGAAGCTGCACCGTGGCGTGGCGAGAAAGGAAAAGACTTCAAAGCAGAAAGTCTCGCTTCCTTCCCTGCTCACCCCCCACCCTCGTGCCTTCCGCTCCCTTACCCCACCATTTCAGGGGAGAAGCGACGGTGACTGAGGCTCCACGTACCATGTGCATCAAAGAATTCATCATCTGAGCTGTCATCCGAATCCCTGGCAATGCTCTGCATCCTCCACTCGGAGATACTATGGCGCGAGGGGCTTGCTGGAAAAAACAGGAAAGGCTGATGCGAAACGCTACAGCGGCAACGCGGAGAGTTCCCAACATGATCTTTGCTGGAGGGAGAATCGTGTGTGTTCTCTATGAAAATTCCCTGCTGCAATATTAAAAACCCCAAACCCTGATGATGCTGGTGTGATGTCAGTGTACCGCTTTACAGATCCTGTCTGTTTACTGTTGTTAGAACCTGCCAGCAAGATGCTACATTAAAGCAAGCTGCTGCTTGGATCACTCTTCTGCTATTTTGAATGGCAGCTATTTATAATTGTTAGTAGGACGTGCAAAATCAGCTGGGTTTTAAAGTTTGCAATTAGGGAAGGAAGCAGGCTGATTGGAGGCTTTCTCCGTGCCTCTCATCAGCACACAGACCGTGCCTCTGCTTCGCTAACTTTCGGGTGGGTAGCTGAGCTGAGCAGCCTGGAGAGAAATAATCTGTTTTCTGGAAGGAAATTGCTTCCACACAAATTGGATTAGAGATCTATTTAAACTTTAAACTTGAATGATTTAAACAACATGCCATCCAACTACTTCATCGGGAGCTGTCGGAGCACGGTCCTGACAGAGCAAGGTGAAACCCTACAGTCCATTGGGTGCTGTTTGCCCTCCTGTTCTCACACCCACCTGCTCCCTTTCACTCTCCCCTCCAGAGTTCCCTGTGCTAAAGATAATCATATTATTGCTTTTTTATTTTATTTCTTTTCAGATATAATTTAGCAACAATCCAGCCTGAGCTCTTCTGGGCTGAACTTGTCATAGATCGGCCGCCTGCTGAAGGGAGCACCGTCCAGAGAACGATGAGAGAGAGGGTTTCTCCCCTTGTGCCTGTCACACAGTGCACACAAAGCCCTTGCAGCAGCCACCTAACCCAGCAAAAACCTGAGGAGACTGACAAATTCTCATTTAGCATATTCAAGACGCGGAAAGGCTCCGGTGGCTGTGACAGCTGCACGAGCCCTTTCCCGCTATTGTTCCAACAGCGTTAAATATACAACTGAAATTCTTCTGATTTTTTTGTTGTCTGGTTGTCAGATGGAAAGAGGAGGGAGACCCTGTGCAGAGTCATCTAATTGCAGCTCAGCAGCCCCCAGCACCCACCGCCCACCCCTCGGGGAGCAGCGAGGAGGAGGCTGGCAGAGCAGAGCTAATTCACGCCGGAGTGACGTCAAGGCACTCGCATAATAGTTGCTAAAAATAGAGCATATAATAACATATGGAATGGTGACAAGGGTCCTGCTATCAGAGGTCTCACTCGGGTGGTAGGGAAAGGACTGAGATCTTTGGGAGAAAAGGTTTTTTTTTCAGCTGGAGGTGGCGGCACGTCGCGACAGCCCTCCTTGCTTCCATATGGTAATATAGTGCCAGCATGGAGGAGGATTAAAATATCTGCATGACGTACTTCCCAGCACATCACAATTAATTTCTTTCATTACTTTTTCTTGTAAAAGCTGAGACATTCTGCAATTGAAAGAGAAATTCATGCCTTGCTCCCACTGAAAACCTCCGAGTGAAATCCTGAGGGGTCTGAAAACTCCAGCTCCCAGAGAACACGGCAGCAGTGGAAGAGGGGGTTTGTACAAAGAGCATAAAGGGAGATGGGTGCATCAATATCAAATCCTGGTGCAGGCAAAGTAGCCAGCATTTTTATCTTTATGCTGTGATTTATGAAGCATATGGTAGGTTCTTCCCTGGGGCTCACTCGAGTGAGTCATCGCAAGGTAAAACTACTGCTCCTCTCTCATTCACCCCGTGATGAAATCAGTGATGGAGTGGGAAATAAAAATGGAGACTCAACTCACAATATTTAGTGCATATGAGAGATGGAGAAGCTTCACTCACCCAAATGTTCCCTTCCACCGTCACTGGAAGAAATTCTGCCCCTTGGGGCTTTCAGAAAAATCAAGACTTTTGTTTTTCCCTCTTGCAGGGAGAGCTGCTAGAACTCTGCTAACCAGCTGTGCTTGACTAAAAGGAGAGGGAATTGCTGAGGGTTCAAACCTTCTGGCTGTAACTCCCTGGGGATTCACCCCTTTGTACAGAACAGTCTGAGGAAGAATTCAGTACAGCAAAACAAGGTGGCTGCCAAGGGAGAGGGGAGGGACAAAATCCAGGGCTCAAAGCTGAGTCCTTACAGGGCATCCACAGGGGAGCCTAAACATCAAAATCCTGAAATCTCCCTGAATGGTGTTTCAAAGGGAATATAACTGTGATCCATGGTCCCACCTAATCCCAGGGTGAGGTGTCATCTCCAAACAGCTACTGCACATCATCACCAGAGGAAAGCAGCAGCCCCCACTCACCTTTTGGGGTTCCTGCCTCAATCTCCCCAGTAGCTGAAGAGGTTCTTTGCTGTGGGAGCTACACTGCAGCACCCACAGAACCCAACACCCTTCTGAAGGGAACCAATAACCCTGGCCAAGGAGCACAGGTGCCTGCAGGCAAGCAGATATCCAGGAGGGAGCACCACTGAAGGGCCTTGTGGCTCATGGTGGCAAGAACTCTCTCTGTGCTGCTGGCTTGTCTTCTGACACTCCACACTGCCAGCCAGCTCCTGCCTGCTCCTCTGTGGTGCTTTCATAGTTTCTGACACTGGCAAGAACTCTGCCACGTGACACTGAGTCACACTTATGGGATGCCATTCTCAGACCCCAAACAAGCCACCTGAGAAGACTGAGCCTGTGACACCAGCAGAGAAGGCCTCTGAGTTAACAGCACCCACAGGAGAAAAACCCATTGTCCCAAAGGTACCTGACACAAGGAGACACGGTCTGACCTCCCCAAAGCCCAAGCTCCACGCAGTTCAGAAGAGCAAGTCATCTTACCTCCCCTCTTTGAAGACCGTGAGGATTTGGAAGAGGTTGACCACTGCTTGGTGAGCGACCTCCCAGAGGCTGGCTCGCTGTTGGCAGCGGAATCCTCGGTGTCAGCGGGTGAAACCGTGTTGGCTTCCACCTCCTTCTCCCCAGGGGTGTCCTTGACACCGTGCTGCTCGGGGTCACTTTCGCTGCAGAACTGGGCCATCTTCTGAGCCAGCATCAGCTGGGCCTCCTTCTCCAGCCGCCGGATGTCCTCGATGGTGAGCCCGTACCACTCGTCCTGCCAGCACCACGCCTGCCGGTGGGCTCGCACCATCACCTTCCGCAGGCCTGCAAAGCCAAACACCCCCGTCACCAGGGTTGCCAACTGCAGGGTTCAACATCTGCCCTTCCCAAAACCTCAGGACGATGTGGCCAGGATATTACAGTGACATCAAACCCACAGCGCTGCAGTGAAGGACCTTCACACAGTCAGGGTGGCAAACTGGTCACTTTGTGTGCTTTATCTCCTAAATTCTTGCTAATCAACCATCAGCCAAGTCTTCTGTGACTGTTTTTAACTAGGGAAGGGATTTCCTAATTTTGGATGAAGGACTTTGTCCTCCTGTGAGTGCCTGCTCCACTGAGCAGGAGCCACACACAGACCGTAATTGCAGCCCCCTGAATTTCTGGCAAGTTGTAACATTTAGATCCAACCTTTAAAGGCAAGTATGTTCCCAGAGAAAAAAAAAAAAAAAAGCCAACATCAACAACAAAAACCCACTGATTGTGGTTTGTTTTTTTAATCCAGAAGAGTTTCGAGTCATTCCTTGATGAACATTACCCAGCCCACCCCAATTGTTACATGACTGAAGCAAATCCCACACCAGCAGTGCTACGCCTAAAACCTCCCCTTTCCTTGGAAACCTGGTTTCTGCAGCTGATTTCTATATATCAGTGAAACAGCATTACAAATATGAGCTTCTGAGATAATGGGATAGAAAGCAAAGTAAGGGAGAGAATAAAGATGCTTTATTTTGCAGATACCATCTGTCTTCTGAGAGAAACGGAGCGGCCAAAGCCAATTTAAAATATTTCAATGTATCACATATCTGAAAGGAAGAAATGCCTCACTATCAACACACAATGCACCAGGCAACAGATACTTTCCTCAAGACTCAGACTCACTGGTAAACATCATAATACCACTGAGACTTTTAAAACATTATAGTCACTTAGGATTTTCACCAATATTAGTCCCTAAAAGCTCACGACAGGTCAAAGCTCCAGACTGTTATTTACTGTAGCACACAGCAGTGATGGTGCTTTAAAAGCTTCTGTAAATACTGACCAATACTGACCATACTGATCTTCAGGAGCCCTTCTGAAAATAAATACTCAACTGGTGTTTAATGGCTGGGAAACTGAGGCAGAGATGGGCTGAAGGATGTGCCAAAAGCAGCAGTGGGATTTGCTGTCAGTAGGATTATGGTATTACAATCACCTTGGGCTAGCTTGAAACCATGTAGGTTTTGGGAGCTGCAGATCAAGCTCCCTAAGCACCACCATGAGGAAACACTTCCCCCTTAAGCCACCCTCCACCTCCAGCAGCATGGCAAAAGTGGAACAGTCCCACTTTGTGCAGTGTTTCTGAGGTGTTTCCAGCAACATCTGCTTCACTATTGTACAAAAAAACTTAGATCTCATTACTGTCACAGTTTCTATGATGTTCAGCCTAAATATCCCTTTTGGGGTTTGTTTCTGTTTGTGCTCTTGCTTGTTTTTTTTTTTGTTTGTTTGATTGACTTTTTTAAACAAACAAGGATTGTATTTTTATATATTTATCTCCTCCAAGGTCTGAGCACTTCATTGTCTGCTCTGCTCTTTGGTCAGTTCTTAATGCCACAAGCCCTCCCAAGCCAAGCTATCAGGAGGAAATGGCCTCTGAGATCAGCACTACTGTCATGGACCAGCAAAACCCAACCCTCATTTGCACAGTAAGATTAAATTTATCAATATTTGATGCATTTCTCTGCCTGACTTTCAGAAGGGAGCTCCCTGTGGGAGAGGGAAGTACGAGCCGGCAGACTGCGACCTTCCGGGGGCAGAACAAGCAACTTAATTGTCTTCAGACTTAGTCGAGATTCAGAGTTATTTCCCATATCAGATTACTTTTTGCAGAACTACAGGAGGATGTTTTAGCCTCTTCACCTCCCGTTATGATTGACAACCAGCAGAGCTTAACGACGAAGATTAAACTCCCAACACACCCACACTGAGAGCCAAGGAAACGTTTCTCTCCCTCTAATTCAGTCCCCAACACCACAACCATCCTTTGGATTTCCACATCCAAAATGTCCACCTCTGCCCTGCTTGGAACAGCTTGAAAACAGACTGTGATCAGACACAGAAGTGAACGTCCCCCTTGCTCTCATCCCAAAGCTTCCTCCGTTCAAGGGCTCAGCAGGCTCCGCTCGCGCTCCCAGATTCAGCCTTGATCTATCAGTGCACCAACTCCTCAGAAATTCTCTGTGTAGAGGCACGGATGCCACCGACCACATACCTGTGTTTTAATGGACTAACATCACAGGGAACATGAAAACCACTTGGGAGTAAAGAAAAAGTCTCTTGAAGTTCCCTCTCTGCCTCCTCAGATCTCAAAAAATCGCCTGTACTGCTTCCTGCCAACCCCCAGACCTCCCTGTGTGCCCTGCTCACACTGCTTTGATTACACATCCCAAATCAGCCCTCCTTAAAACCTCGTTCCTTTGAAAACAGGATGGCACTACAGGGCTTCACAGCGGTCGTGTCTCTACCCCTCCAGGTTAGTTATGAAGTCAAAAAGACAGATTACTTTCCCAGCCTCTGGCCCTCAGTGGGATGGGCCATTTCTCTTCCCTAAACACAGGGAGAAAACCTGGAGGAGAATGAGGTTGTGCAGGTAACAAAAGAAATGGAAAAATAAAAAGTCAGGGCTTGGAGAGAAAGTCTTCAGTGCTAGGGGAGAGAAGTTGTGCAGTTCCTCTAAGAATATCACTGATTTCCCGTTCAGCCTCAGCTTCCAGCAGGCAGGAGGGACACAGGGGATGCACCGAGGGCCCCACACAGCTACAGGAGTTCAGAAACCAGCTATTAATGACTGACCTAACTCTTCCAGACACTGCTTCCCTCCCTGTGCAATGGAAAAAAATCAAGTGCTAGAGAATTTTTGCATTTTTGTGCAAAAAGAAAACCACCCAAACAAACACGAAAACCACACATGTACAAACATTCATATGCAGATTGATTTCAGAGTACCCGTCACTGTACATTGATTTAATTATAACATTTCCCACTGCTCTGTGGAGGAAGATCATCTGTGAAGAGTTGAGGAGGGTGCAAACATGTAAATCACTTGGCTTTCAGCTCACCACCTCAGAAGCTGGTTGCAAACATGAGGTGTTGACTCTTGTAAATGATTTGTGGTGTTGAACTTCATCATACGAAAGGAAGTGCAAATGACCATGAGACAAGCCAGGACAGAGAGGAGTCTTCATCTGAATTTAAAAAGCTTTGGTCTGTAGTTCTGGGTTTGCTTTTCAACATGAAGTAAAAATAGTAAATGTAACAAAAATTCAATGCAGAAAAAACCTCAAATAAATCAGAAACCCACCAACAAATCCTGCTCCAAACCACCTCGATATCCACATAAAGCAACTGTTCAGATATCCGTTGATTCTGTACCCAGTGGCAACATCCCAAAGCGTTTTATAACACACTTTCACAGTTTCCTGGCAGCAAATAAAGGATGCCTGATTCTCCCTGTGTGACACCATTTCCCTGACAGTCACAACAGATCCCATAACCTTGTCAGTAGGTTCTGATTGTCTGAATGTACCCCATCAAAGGCCACCTGCAGTTACCTCTTTGCTTCCCTGCCCTCTCTTGCTCAGACCCATCACAAAGAACAGCTTGTGGTCACATCCACAGGTTATTCCAACTCCAACCTGCCTCCCCTTGGCAAGATAAAACTCTACCTTTGGGCTCCAACAGGCAGTGGGGTCATCAGTGAACTTAGTCATTCGAGTGCTTCAGTGAAGCAAAAGTTCTGCAAAAGTGCTTTCTAAAACCATTTCATCACTGTGCAGCAATTTGGGCATATTTAGCCTAAGACACAGTGGCTTAGACAAAGCTCCAGTTACTGGGATGGAACACACTTTGCCACAGTATATAATTAATAACCCATACACAGTCAACACACTTGTTTAACAACAAAAGACTCAGAGCCCACGTGCACCATTAGGAAGCAAGTGGGAGCAGAACATTATGCAGTGCCAGTCCAATTAAACTTAAAATCTATGGGAAAGGAGTAAAAAAGCATACAAATATTACAGCCAAGTAGACTAATAGCCCACAATCACAATTTTAGTCTGTGTCTCGGGCTGTCAAAGCACTGAGTAACTGTCCAATTAGTCATGGGAAAGAATGGCTGTTGCACTCAGTGCGACTGAGAACGTTTCAACACCGTCCCCCAGAGTTACTCCCTCTGTGCTCAGCAGCCTTTCCACATTGTACAATCCATCCATCACTTACCTCAGACCTGTTCTTTTTTCAACCCATTCTCTAATTTTAGTTTGCACCACTCAGTACTGCTCCCCTCCTCAGGCAGAGTTTGGATCCTGCTGTTTGTTTCTGCCTCTGTTCTCTTGCCGACTTGGTGGCCCCACACAGAGCTGGCTGATTCTCTCCTCCTGATAAATCTGCAGGGCTTGGGAACAGAGGAACCAGCAGGAAAATGCCAAGGAAGGAGGGGCTGACCCACCAGAACATCTCTGGCTCCTGGGAGCTTGGTCCACCATCAGCTGTACAACACACAAAGGTCTCCATCTCCCTTTGGTCACCAGCTGAAAGCCCCAAACTGGGATCAGCACCTAAGCCTGGTCAGTCCTGTTGTAGCCACATCCTTCCAACTTAAACATCCTCATACCTTGCTGGCTGTGGCACAAATGCTGTGGCACTTTGCCCACTCACTAATGGCTTCCCCACGGCTCTCCCAGGGCAGAGGAGGCCACGCAGCTCCTGTAGATACCCAAAGCTTTTGCTTTCACTTTTCACTCACTCTACTTTGTCTTGCCTTAAAGGCTTTTCTGATTTTATGCATCTTAACCACTTTGAAAAACAGTATTTGCCATCATTATAACAGAGTGGAAAAGCTTTTGAAAGGCAGACAATGAGCTGGCTCTGCTCTCTGCAAAACCTCAATCAAGAGGGAAATGGCAGGCAATCTTTCACAGAATACAAAAGAAATGTTTCTAAGGGACCACAGTTTAATCTATGCCAAACACCTCTGAACAACTGGAAGAGTCACGTGCTGCTTTTCCATTTAGCAGATACAATGGAGTTGTTATTCTGCCCCCGTGTTTTCCAGCATACACTAAATTAACCCGTGTCACCGAAACGCCCAGGGAGCTCATTGCGGAGAGGCACTTGTAATGCAGCCTTCCAGCAGGTAAAACTTCCATCTGTGGGCAAAGGAAAAGCAAAGGAGCTTCAAGAAAACAACCTGTGAGCATTCAGAGAGAGGTGCACACTATTCTGCACCGCTCTATCAGTGTTTTCCACATTAGCTCTCAGGAGCACGGTATGACTGTAAAGAGCTGTAAAATTCACTTAGGCTACACTCAGGCACTTCATGGAAGATTTGTTTATCAGAAGGAGAGTTGTAGAGGTCATGCAGGAGGATTTACTGTGCACAGAAAGCAGGTACCATCCTCTACACAGCCCTTCTTTGGCCTTTTCTTTGCCAGAGCACAGACATAGCTCTGCCCTCTTTTCTTTTTTTTTAATTTTTTTTTTTTTTTTTGAGATGAAAACGCTTCTTTAACACACTCTTTAGAAGGTTTTTCACCTGGCCATAGATCCTGCTGTTTGTGGCCAGGCTCAGACACTGCATCAGCTGTGTTACAGATTTTCTGCAAAGAACAAATTACTGCCAGCACGGCCACCATTCAGTCACTACACAACCAATTCCTCCCTAAAAGCCCTAAGAGTGACAGATCCTTCAGAGCAACACATTTATACACAACTCAGAGCTGTCAGTGACCCAGCACAGGTAACAGCACAGTGATGTGCAGGGCCCTGAACATCCCAGAGATGTCTGGCCACGCAGAGACCCCCCCAGCCCTGTCACAAGGCAGGTAGAAATGAGGGATGCTCCAGGGAGTGGTTTTTTGGAACCACTCAGGTCTCAGGAGTGAAGCTTATTTCTTCAGGCAGCCCTTCAGGATGGATTTTGATCACAACAAAGAAAACTGGCAGATTTTGAAAATGATCTGGCAAGTTTAACAGACAAATCCTTATCTAAAAAAAAAAAAAAAAAAGGAGAATGCAAGATCTTGCCTACACAAGACTCGAAGCTCTTTCAGTGGGTACACGTGCTTTGGGTTTGTACATACCACGATTATAAGGGATAGAATAACAGGGTTTTTTTCTGAGCTGACACACAGAGTCATCAGATCTGAGACTCTCACAGACGTGTCCTGAGGTATGATGCATTGCACACACCTCACCTCTGTGTTCTGATTCAGAAACAACATCAAGGAGCTGACAATGAACCCTGTGGGACTACAAATGCTCACCAACATCGTGGATGAACCGCTCGATCTTCGACTGCATCCCCCAGTATCTGAACTCCACTTTACACAGTTTGTATGCACACATGATGGGGTATTTCCCAGGGTTGTTCTTGTACTCCTGAATCCAATCTTCTGAGAGGGGCCCTCTTTTAGTCTTCACTGATTTATACAGCTTTGGATCCTCCTCAGCTTTGTATTCATGTGGAGGGATAGGATCCTTAACAATATCAATAGGATCTGTAGAAAGAGAACGGAAACAGTAAGATGTTTTCTATTCCTGAACAAAAGAAGAAAACATCATTTCTCATGAGTTATCTCTGTTTTACCAAGTCCCAGAAGCATTACAGCAATTTAGTTTCTTTTTCCTTACACTTTAACAACTGATATTTTAATTGTTTATACACTGCTGCTGGGCAGAGATCAGCTCTGCCAGAGGAACGAGCACACACAGTTCCTGCAAACAGAGGCTTTGCTCCAAATCGATGTTTCTGCCCACAGTGGCTGCAGATCCACTCTGGCAGCTCTGCACGCTCCGTCTTTCCAGCTCCATAAAGATCTGCTGCACATTCCATCTTTCACCTTTTCTAGTATCACTCCCAGTGCTCCAGCTGCCTCATCCAAGGCAGTTAAATACACCTGCCCTGCTATGGAATAGGCACTACCCACGGAATATCCATCAAATGAGGGTGCTGGGAACTCCTCACCCGCTATTCTTAGACCAGATGTACTGAGGAAGGCAGAAAGCTGAAGTCCCAATTATCAATCCAACAATGGAAAAGTGGAAACTGGGAGTGCAGTGAATGAACATATTTTAACGATCTGCAACCCCCACCCCAGAGCTCAGCAGAAGCATCTGAAGTTTGGATTGAAGGGCAGGATTGCACTTCCCAAGGACTGACAGCTCTGCTGACACCTCTCAGGGAGCAGCATGACTCGAGCCTGTTTGTTCAGCACTGCAAGCCTGATCAGACAGGCTCTGGAATGGGGCCAGTCTACAAAACAAAGGAGTTTAAATCACGTAACACTCCAAAGAAACTGCTCAGGGTTATGGCCCTGTCCCACCACGGCTCCTGCAGCTCCACAGCCTCAGGATGTCCCTTCCCAGGGCTGCCAGGACTCAGCTCCAGCTTAACACTTCTCCAGCCTCAGCAGTTCCAGAGCAAGGGATGTTTCCATCCAGTCCTGCGTGGCTGTCACTGCCAGCACTCTCTGTCACACAGCCCAGTCTCCAGAAAATGCCAGGGGCATGGACCAGGATGGAATGGCAGAACAGAGGAATTGCTACAACACTTGTCATTCTCTGCCTTTTTATGATGTTCTTTTTTCCCTTTTCTCATAAAATCCTTACATTAACTCAATCTTCTAAAGCCAGCTCAGAAGCTGAGTAATAACCTGCATGAGGGCAAGATTAAAAGGAGAGGGAGCAAAAATGAAATGCACCTTCCTGCTTCAAAAGTGCAGATAGGAACCATTTCCATATCCACAAGGGAGCCTCACAAGTATACAGCAATATTTTTACAATTATACAGCAATATTTTCCTCTTCTCTGGTTATTTCTACTTATTACCCCCAAATTTATTAGATGCCTTACTCTCTGGAGCTGCATAAATAAGATGAAAAATACATCAGCTTCAATTTACAGACAGGGGATTCAAATTATTTCCATGGGATTTACATCAAGCCTAGAAGAGAACCCAGGTGTCCTCACTTTACTTGACGTAACCCTACCCACAGTGACACCACGGGGGTGCAGGTTTGTGTTCAGCAGGGATGGCAAGGCAGGCAGGACACACCAAGCCAAAAAACAAACCAACCAAACAAAAAAACCCGGCAGAATGAAAGGAAAAGTAAAGGAAAAAGGCTGTTCACCTAAAATAGTTTGCCTTTTTTCTGCAGGAGAAAGGTTGAACACGTTGCCGTGGTCTCCTGGATCGGTTTTGTAGTACGTCTCAATATCAATAGAGAACTTCTCCACGAAAGGACACGTGTACCTGAAAGCCAGAACAACAGCTTAGAGCAAATCAGCCTCAAATCCCAGCCAGCCTTCACTCATCTTTTACCTCAGATATGCTTAAAATATCGATGGACAGATTAAAGAGATTGTTCTTTAATAACTCCTTAAGACCGGAGCTCACCGGTTTTCAGCAAGGAAGATAAATTTTGGGCCCACTATACTAAAAAGTGATGTTATGAAATACACACTAATACAAGGACACTCTGGAAATGCTCCTGTGAAAGGAGAAAAGGAGAGCTCCTGTCTGAAATCCATGGCAGAATAAAATATGGGTTGGTTCTGTGCAGCACAGGTTCCCTGGCCAACTGATTGACTCATGGGCATTTCAAGGGAAGAAATAAAAACTGACTGGAGGTGGACTTTAATCACTTGAAAGTCAAGCAGCTCCACTACATTCAGTCACTGGCAATGGCCCAATGGCAAACACTGACTCCCCACCTTTCCCAGGACCGATGTCACTTGAAGAGACCAGCTAGAATAGAACTAGGAAACTTTTCCAGGTTTTTTGATAAAAATATCCCTTAAAGCCCTTTTATTATGAAAGATGACAGCAATATCAGACTTGTAAATCTGGCAAAGTGCAACTGCTCTAAATCAGAGCAACTGGCATAAAGGCTGTTTATTCCAGGGTATCTGAAGTCCTCCCAGACATAATCAGCCCAGAGGGCTCCACAGAGGCTCTGGCTCTCTTCCCTCCTCAGGGTGAAAACCGCAGGATGTAGGTTTCTTAGTTTCTAGTTAAATGACAGAAAGACAGTTCCCACAAAAGCAGCACCAGATTTATTTATATATTTATTAATATTTTTTTTTTCTCTCCCTGTACAACAAACGAATCCTGTCTTCCTTGACAGCATTCAGTGTGACATCTGTCCCAGCACCGGGCACATTTATAACTTCCCCGAGCCAGCAGACATCTGCAACGTTAAGCAGAACACGCAGTGCAGGATGCGAGACTAAATAAAAACCATTCAAGATTTCCCACGCTTTGATGGACAAAACAGCTCAACATTTCAGAGCAACGAGCCGCAAATTCTCCGGCAACGTCCGCGGCCAGCCCAGGCGATGGAGATGAAGCACCGCCGAAGAATTTCAGGACTCCGAGCCCGGTTTTTCTAAAGGATATGACTGGGGAGGGAGGAGTGGCACAGTTTTACCTGGTCCTTGTGTAAGGATAAGCATTCCACGACTCCTCTTCGACTCGCAGAGCCGCCTTGGGCAGGATGGAGCGGAACCAGCTGGGGATGTGCATCCCGATGTGATACACCTTGTGAGTGTACTGCCCGTTGCCTCCCGGCCCATCCACGTAGGGCCTGTTCTCCAGGATCTCCACCCCGCTGCCTTCCCCACATGTCTCCTCTCTGCTCTTTTTCTGGAAGGAAAAAGTCTCACGTGGTTAATCTTTCCAGGTTGTTGGAAGTGCCAGGCTCTCAACGCGCACGGACCCTGGGGATGGTTTCTAGGAGTCCTCTGAAAGAGAGAGCTGTAGCAGCACCCTGGCACTAAGGTTACCAAACCTAGAGATTATAAAGGAAAAATTTAGAGACTCGTCTGGCCAACAAAAAAACAGAGAACTGATTTATTAGAAATCCTGTGAAAATTCTGATTTGGATACTAAGTCTGAATGGAGATCTACTGACACCTCAGTTCCTGCTCCTGTAACAGGTTTACACATCATACCCCAAAACTTGGTTCCAGCTGTGAATCACCCAACAGCACAAAAATCTTTTACATCAGCAGATGGCACAGCAAAAGGGAGTTTGTTCAGCCTAGCACGTCGCTGTGGTGATGTATCAGCACGAAGAATTGCACACACACTTGGCACAGCATCATCTCAGGCTGGACACAAGAGGAATTTCTTTACTCAAAGGGTGGTCAGACATTGGGAGGGGTTCCCCAGGGAGGTAGTGGAGTCCCCATCCCTGGAGGTGTTCAAGAAAGGGCTGGATGTGGCACTCAGTGCTCTGGATCTGATTGACAAGGGGGTGATCGGTCACAGGTTGGACTCCATATCCTGGAGGTCTTTCCCAACCTAAAGGACTGGATGATCACAATGCTAAAGACCATTCTGTGACCTAATCCCACAGGATTTGGGGGATTGTTGCATGTGATCTGGCCTGGCAGCAGCTCTCCAAGAAGAGACTATGCTCTGCTAATTAAGATATTTAGAAAAAACAACCCAAGTTTGCCAGAATGCACACTGCACCCCTTGGCAGCCCCTGGATTTTGGCTTATTTGTGGGATTGTCCTTCATTGAGAAACCTGGCAAAAAGTCCTTCAATTAAAAAGAACACAACTCATTTCAGTGCTTCTAAGAAGAGCTAGAGGCAAACCAAATATTATTGATGTCTAACACACTTCAGCAGACTGGATGATGTATAACCTGCATCATTTCCAAACAACAGATTCATCCTGTTAGCATTTTGAGTTGGTTGTTTGTATTCGAGAGCACAGCACTTTGAAAATTAAGGGGGGGGAAAAGGAATTTTACACCAAGAATCAACCGTGAAACGTAACACAATAACAACTTCTCATTTCTGGCACACAAACAATTCAAAGGATAACACAGTTTAATAGAAAATTATTAATCAGATGCAAGAGATCAGCTTCTCATCTTTTGAGAACAAGATGATAAGCCAACAGAGCTATTTAGAAGTAAATAGCTCTGGTTTTAAAGAGCTTTCAAGTGATATAAAATTTAAACAGCCATAACTAAGAAACCTAAACAACTGACAATCTAAAGAGTAAGTTTTTTCTCAGTCTCCAAACCGCAATAGAAAAAAAAAATAGAAAAACAGAAAAGTACTTCTTTTACAGTTTGTTTCTAACACTCAGCTGGCAGTTCATTAAAGCACACATCCTCTTCAAACAAATCACTGACTTTCAGTTCTTATATAAGCACTGACCAAGTCCTGTACAAATATTTATGACAATAACATTAAATAATCTTGATGACCCCAAAATCTAGTTAATTCAAAGGTCTTGCAAAAGGCAGTAGCCCAGCCAGCACAGTGAATGTGTCAGAATAACAGTGCAGCATCTGCTCTGAACAGTTCATACAAATTATGGAGATCTAGAGTTTTATTATGTGGCAGAGGCTCACGGAAATCGTAAGCAAAGGGAAGATGGGTTCTCTTCATGCCAATTTATCACAGTAGAATTGGACATCAGATGGATTTAAAACTCCATTCTAGAGCCTAGCCTATTCTGCAAGTCCTCATTTGGGACCAAAACATCCACACTCAGAGCCAGCACCGACGTTCTCCACTTGGCTCTTCGCTACTCAGCCGGTTTTAACAAAAACCTCTCTGCATGAGGATGAGCTGCCTGGTTCTCATCCTACAGCTGGATCCCTGCTGACCTGCCATACCAGCCAATTTTTTTTTTTTATATGAACACTTCCATAAGGAGCTTTTCCACATGGTAACACTGAGGTTCTGAGCCAGAGCTGCCTGCTGATGGGAGATGGGAGGGTGGCACCGTGTTCTGGCCCCAACACTTTGTGAGGAGACAGAGAAGGCAAAAACGCAAGTCCACTGAAACTCTTTGTGAAAGTCAGTGCACATCTCACTTCTGATTCCTGATTTTATTTACTTCTATGCACCTGCAACAGACTGCAAACCCTATTCTGAGAGCAGAGCGCGCTTCCTCCTTCAGCCTTTCCAGGTGACCACCTCCAGCCCACAGCCTCTGTCACCCAGTTCCAAACCTTAAGCAAATTTTGGCCCTACACATTCCTCCTACTTGTCACTTTATCCACATAAGATATGACAAGGGCAGCAAGAACATTTTCTCAGATGAATGTGAAATAAGAGCTGCAGCTCTGCTGGAAAAAAAAAAAAAATTCAAAGATTATAACCCAAACTATCTTTAGAGCCAGGACTTTTGAGTCAGGCCAAATTTGTACTCAAAACACAACACATTGCTGGGAAGGATAGTATGATCACAGAGAAACTCCACACAATAAACCCACACAAAAAGCTGCTTCCCAGCCCTTCACACCCTCATACTTACCAGCTGGCTCGTTGAGAAGGCAACAAGAGAGGTAAGGAAGAGCCAAAAGGGTCAGGGTCAGCACAGTCACTGACCAGCCACTAAAAGATTTCTTTCTCATATGATAAAAATAAAGACATCAGCCACCTGCACTTGAGAGACCAGGATGATACTCTGGGTGTAAGTGGTGCTGTGAAAGTGAAGCACTTCTGGGAGTGAAGAGCAATTTGCTCTTCAGCCATAAAGCCTTTTCATGCCTATTGTGACTGAGCCACAGCCTGGAGGGGGCTTGTTACAAGAAGTGGTCTGTAAACAACAATTAAAAAATAACCATTGATTAGGAAAGCATTTGGTGTGAGGAGTGTCTGGCAAGGCCTCTCCAAAGAATATCTTTTGAGGGGGGCAGATGTGCAGGCATTTTAGGGTCAGTCTCCCAGGTTTCAGCCTCACAGACCCATGTCCCTGTGAGAAGTAGAGACTTTATTTAGCAGCTTACCTGTGTCATTTCTACTCCCTGCTAACTGACACAGCATCTTCCCTCTGTAAGCATCTGAGGAACGGTCCCCAACGAAATCAAAGAGTAGCTGACAGCCTAAATATGCAGGTTATCTAAGCCATAATCACAGTAAACCATCTTATATTGTATTACAACAGGAAATCCAGTCATCCCTTTAGAAGTCCCTCTCTTGTGCTGATGACACTCCATGTTCTGCACGGCCCCATCAATAGCTTTTCAGGACAGATGGTGACACAGATCCCTTCTAGCTAAAGTAATAGCATTAAATTACTCATAACAGGGAACCCAGGGAAGCAGATGCACCATGATTAGCAAGAATGCCAGTTACTTAAAGGCTTCTATTAAAATAAATCTCTTGGCACAGCAGCATAGCATGGGACACAGCACATGACCTCAGCACAAGCAATCACAGATGAATAATTCCCATGAATGTCATTTAACCACTGGGAGAGCCTAACCCCATTTATCATTTGCCCTTCACAACAGGAGAAAAGCAGCTGGAAACAAAGCCTTCCACGAGCAAAGGCAGGTTGGACAGTTCTCAGATCTTCCACCTCCTTTCCCAGTCAGAAATGTGCCTTCCCACCAGTTTCCATCCTGCAAAGCTGAGTGACACCAGGTGACTCAATGCAACTTGGATACTGTTCCAGTGGGACACAGCTCCCTAAAGGAATGATGATGGATGGCAATAGAAACCCACACAACCTGAGGAGTCTCACCACAGCTGGAGGAACAGCACTGACACCAGAATGCCCAGTGCTGGGTGAAACACTGCATCAGCTGGAGAAACAGAGAAGTTAGCCTGGGTAAACTAAGCTGGGCTTGCAGTGTTTTGATTTTGGTGAATTAGAAGAAAAAGCAGCCCCACAAACCAACTCAGAAGAACACCAAGAAGAACATTATCCTAAACCAGAACCTTTCTCCTTGTGTTCCAGCCCGGGCTGCACATGGGCTCAGGTGCATAAGCAGGGAACCTCTGCAAAGCCAACAGCAGCACTGCAAACAGCTCAGGGGTTTAGTTTCTCCTGAAGTTGTCTTTTTTTGTTGGAACTTACTCCTTCGAGCACTGCAATGATACTGCAGAGAACAGGAAAGGTTGCCCGGTGGTAATGGGTGATCCAGGCATTGTTCTAGCTTTCAAAAACAGATTATAGCAATAATCCTCCCTTGTTTACCACTGATTGTTGTTCACAGTACAACCTCTCAATATAAATAAGTGAGAGAGTGGTTACAGAAGGCTGAGATGCTTTTGCTTCCCCCCGAAGTTCTTCCATCCCCCCAGCAATGCAGTCACACAGCGGCCAACTCTGAGGGCCCACGAGAGTTTTGATTTGAGATTACTCCAATTATGGAGACTGACAGCACTTGACAGACCTATCATCCACAGATAATGAAGACACAAATCACTGTCTGGAAACAATAACCAGAAGATTTTTTTCTGAGGTGTTTTATCCTCCAGCTCCCAGTTGGAAACAGGGTATTTTGACAGTCCAGACGAATTCTTCTGGGAGAATGCATTAAAATAACACTGAACTCTTGGGACTTTTTTAGCCCACTTAGACACAGATATGGACACAAGAAGTTTCCAGCCAGCTGATGGTTTCACTTAACAATGACAGCAATGACATCTATGTAACCACAGAACAAGAACATGACAGCAAATATCCCCAGAGGATCCCTAACATACTTGCTCATATTGTGGCAAGGGAGGCTGAGAAAACATTCCCTCTAACCAATTACTATTTTTTTGTCATTGTTTTGGATGCTAAGGCTACCACAAATCCCAATTAAGTGTCCAGAAACAGATCTGTCCTTTGGGAAGCAAAGCCTGAAGTGCCTCACAAAATGCATCAGCCCACAGAGATGTCTGAAGCTGCTTAGGAAGGAGGACTCCTGCCATCACTGGACAGCTTGGAAGACCTGGTTTCACTAATCACACCTATTCTGTTCAGTTTATGAAATAAAATACAAAGTCACTTAAGGTATAAAGGATTGAGTAACAAAACTTGGGCTGGGAGAGGAACAAACTCCTTGTTTTCAATCGCTTTCTTATGCCAAGGGAAAAATAATCCCAGCTATCTCCAGCTGGACATTATTTAGGCTGAGGGATATTTCACTCCTATAACTGATTTTCCAAAGTGTTGCCTTCTTCCCATCACCCACAGCCTTCCTCGATGTGCACCTAAAACCAGAAAGCCAAGGACAGAGACACTGGGAAATACCAGAAGGTCCTGGAACTAATATAATATATATCTGATGTATTCTTCCCCCATTTTCCCAGCACAGCATTTCTGCACACGGATAACGTGTCCAGTGAGGATGTTCATGCTCATGGGTGTATCTGCCCTGCCCTCAGCTGTCTCTTGCTGTGTGTGACTCAGCTCTGGCTTCTGTTAACCACTCCTTTCTGAGCATTTGAGCTGACATCTAATTCATTACGAGCAATCTGCTTTCACCACCACCAACCTTCTGCCTGCTGATGCAGATATCTGATAGACCAGGCCCCTTTCATGGGCAGGATTTACTGCAGATCATCAAAAACCGGGTCTTTGACTATGAAAACAAAGATGTTGGTTTACCCTAAAAGTACAGTAGGGTCATAATTCCCAAGTTGTTTTTTTGTTGGTTTTGTTTTTGTTTTTTTTTTTCTTTTCAAAACTTGTGTCAAAGACCTGAAACACTCAATAAAAACCAGATCACCAAAACCAGAGTGATACCTACGCAAAAACTGCTGTTCAGGGTGAACAAAGGGAACAAGAAGATGGTTCTGTTCCACCCTTACAGAAGCCAAGATGCAGAACTTCCCATCACACCAAAACCAACAGAGTTTTATCAGCGCACAACACGTTCTAAGAGCAAACAGGAAGCGACATGAATTAAATTAAAACTAAAAATCACCCTTACTGTTATTAATGCAGGAGAGTGCTGAAGTGGAACAGCACACACAACTTCTTGCTGTCAAAGGTTTTTGTGCCCCAGTCAGAACAGCTGAGTCCTCTCACGTTAAAGTTGATGGAATCAACATGAGAGCACCATTTTGAAGAAGGACAAAATAACCTTAAGACACAGAGCTGCTGGCAGGGCTACAATCTAGTAATCAGATCTTTCAAACCCCATTTCAGCATCCTAACCATGATGCAAGTCTTTTTCACTGGGCTTGAGTAGGAACCTTTACCAAAATCCAGGAGAACAGTTCTCAAACAGGGAAGCTTCTCTACTCCTGTTTTGCAGTAGTCAAGCACAGCCTTAATGGTTATACTGGAAAGACAATCTTAAGGGTAGGCAGGAGCTTACCTTTAATAATGGGAACACTGCTGCCCCAGGAATGGGTTTAATTAGTGCTTTTGAGCCTGCAAATCAGAAACAATCAGAAACAATCCGCACCAAGTCAGACTGACAGTCCTTCCACAGCAGGAGAACAGCAAGGGACTTGAGTTTTGCTCTTCTTACTCAAAGCCAGGCTTGCTCTACCTCACTGTGCACAGTTAAGTTCACGGGAAACCAACTCCAAGCCCTCCCACCAGTAGGGCTATTCCTGCCCTTTCAGCAGTTGTGGCCACCACAGGACCACGTGTTTGTTCCCACCAACTTTGGACTGCAACATCTGTTTCCATGGCAATGGGGCTGCATCAGCCATCCCTGGGTTTAGTTCAGGCCATCCTCACCCAGGCTCCAGCCCTGCACACCAGTGATGTCACCAGTATCCATGGTGCCCACAGCTGAGCTGTCCCTGTGCCCTCTGTGCTCTCACATCCTTCATGGGTGACAACTACTTTAATCCAATTACTGCTGTTAAAAAAAAAATAAAATACATGAAGGGCCAGTGTCAATACTTGTTTAGGGAAGGGAGGTTAGTTTGAGTCAACAAGATGATGATCAGAACACGAGGCTTTACAGTAGCACTTTGACTCTGAGGCTCATTGCATCCAACACATAGGAATGACCCGACACTCCGGGGAAAGAGGAAAGAAATCTGTTCTTCATCAATGGCTTCATGAATAAAGGGAAAAGAGCAGCTGTTTTAAACATGTCCCTTCTGGGTTTGGTCAGTGGCTGGGCAATGTGTAGTGCCTCATTCCATGCAGGCACTCTCCTGTCCCCCGAACGCTGATGCTTCGCCAGCTGAGCACCCTTCTGATAGTAACCATAAAGGAATTATCATCTGTCTTCACACAGCACTCAGCAGCTGCAATTTCCAGGAAATTTCCCCTTTGGTTCCTTCCCAGCTCTGTAGGGAGCTGCCATCTGATCACTCCAGCCTGCAGCAGGGATATATCAGGGAGGGGGATCTTCCCTCAAGTTTACCAAGCAAGAATTGGGATTATCACCCAGGAACTGCCTGTCTGTTGTCCCGTGCTTCAATAACTGCATAACACTGCCTCCAAGGAGAAATCAGGCACACAAGGAGAAGAGAATGTCACCAGAAGGCTCTTCTTGCCAGAGAGAGGCACTTGTAGAGCTGCAGAAGCAAAGCTGGGAGTGCAGAAGGAACCACTCTCACCCTGGAAAGTGCACGTGACCTATGCTGCATCTGCAGCTCCACCACTCTTGGCTGCCTTTCTTGCAATGTAAAATGTATTTCTTTTTAAAAAGCCCTAAAAAGTTAAAGGCAGGACAGGCTGCCAGCAGCAGAGCCCCACAAGATGGAGCAGAAACCTGCACAGCATCCATCTGTAGCAGCGTTGTAGGAACTGCATTATTTAGAATCGGGGCCAGATATTAATGAAGCTGCTCGTACAAAAACAGGATATTTTGGGGACAATCAATTGTGCAGGACCATAAATAATTTACGGCATTAAGAGAACCGTTCTCATCGCCACTCATTAATCACTTCACCTTCCAAAGATGCCCAGTCATACTCCCTCAGAGTCAGGGCTGGATGTGCCAGAGGCACATGAATTAGGAATCACTTGATTATGGAGATACCTCAAACTTGTTTATGCCATATGCTCAATCTTTCAAAATGTCTTCCACACTTCCAGCTCAGTATTTCATCTACTTTAAGTATTTCCTCCTGTGTCTTTAAACTGATTTTTCACTGTATTAACTGTTCCACAGACACTGTGAATTACTGGGGCTGCTTCAGAGGGAGGCAAAGCGAGTTGCCCATTAGTGTGTTGTGAGTCAGAGACAGAATTTCAACTCGGGGTGTTTGGGATCAATTCTAATCCCCTGACTACATCCCTTAGATTTTAGGAACACAGTGCAATTGTTCATTAACAATAGGCTGCATCCTAAAGCACCAGAGGACTGGCTTAAAGAAATCCCCATAGTTTTCTTAAAATTTAATTCATTACTTGCCTTTGGGTATTTGAAAAAGTGAGAACCTAATCTCAGTCAACAGTCAAGATTTTTGTCCACGCATCAGAAGCCTTCTTTCATATGGATAAAAAAAAAAAAAAAGAAGGAAAAAGGATTTTTGACGGCCAACAAGCTCAGTAGGATTAGCAGTGCTGCATCCTGTATTAAAACCAGTGCAAATCTGAAGTTTAAAATAACGTTTGTGTTATAAACCTTATCTCAGCTTCATTCCATTTTGTTAAGAGAAAGAGAGCACATGGGAACTGTCAAGGCAACAGAAAGTTCACTGCCCAACATCTATCTTTTTTGGAATGTAGAAAAGGTGTTCTCTATTTTCTGTATGTTTTCTCCCCCCATGAAAACTCATATGGATGTCACTGCCACCTGTGCAAATGAGACCCCACATCTGGTACCACTGAATGTACCTGTACCTACCACCTTTGTTCTCAAAGCTAAACATCTGCAAGTGCCTTATTCTCCTCTTCCAGAAGGATGCAAGTCTCATGACCACAAAGAAAAGCTTATGAAAACCAGAAATTAAAAAAAAAAAACAAAAACCAAAACAAAACATAGAAGCCACGAGTTTTTTACTGCTGCAGCACTGAAATTGGGGGGAAAGCTTCAAACCAGGCTTTGCTTTTAGACTTGTGAGTCTCCCAGGTTCTCTGGGGCTGTCAGCAGTGTCACCTGCTTTAAAATTAAAGCATTTTTGTGTCTGTCCAGATGGCCATGTGAAAGAAAAATAATCAGCCACCCACTTCCTCAGCGTCCAGAGACGAAGGGTTAGTTTGCTCTCCCCCACTCAATCAATCCTTCACCATCTGCTGAGCCTGCCCGTGGCTGCCAAGTGGAGCTGAGGGTTTAAGGGACACGACTTGTGCACCTGGGTGTCAGGACAGGGCCTCTGGGGTTACCACCACCAAGCAGGTTTTTGAGTCTGTTCTCAAAGGTGCTTCCAGAGAGCTGCACGGAAATGAAGGAGAAAACAGGACAGTGCAGGGCTGGGAGAGGGAGATGATGGGCAAACCACGATCTTTTGGAAAGGAGGGATGAGATGGAAATCAGGATTCTCCATCAGCAGGCAGGACAGGTGAGTAAACACACTGCAGATGTTTGGAATGCACTTGGATTTTTCAGGGAAGGCAATAAATGCAAAGCCCTGGAGGACTGTAGAAGAAAGCTCATGTTAACAGATGAGAGGAGCCCTCAGCTCCCAGGATCCTGCCTGAGTCCAGCAGGCACGAACAGATGGGTTATCTTTCATGGATTGCCTCAAACAGGGGCCAGAGGCTTTCCCCACTCACAGACCCTCAAACTGATGAACAACAAAGCATCAACTTTATTAACTAGGAAGAGTGACACCACATCCTAAAATAAATCCCATCCTCAAAAGGTAATCACTGAGTCCAGAAGAATATTTTTAAAGCACACTTTGGAGGAAGGTCACAAATACTCAGAGAAATCTGCGTGGACAAAATGAGGACCAGAGCTATTTACAGCAGACAAGTAAGCTATGCACACTGATATAAAAATAAGTTTTAATAACAAGAGGAATTCTCTTGCCTTATGAAAGGGTCAGAAGGGCAATGGTCTCTCGGAATCTCGTGGCATATGGAACCAGAGTAACGAACGTTATTAAGATGATAAATGGCCTGACCTTTGGCTAATAAGATCTTGATCTTTCTGACAAATGCATTCAGATCTCATATTCCAGGCTTTTATGAAACAGAGACTGAACGTGTGCATTGTGTCTGGAGCGAGGGGGAGGTGCACAGAAAGGAAGGTCCCCTGAACGCACAAGAAAAGGATGCCAGTGCTCCAGGACAGGATAGCTGCTGACACAGAAATATGCAGGACATAAAACACAGAAATAAGAGGAAGAATGAAGAGATCCTTTAATAAGATCTCCCTGATGTGTAACACAGATGATCCTGCCCCTTTGTGCCCAGCAGGCTTCACCTCCCAGAGACTGAAACGGCCCACGTGCCTTTGAGGTGATGTGTCTGAGGAGACACCCAGGACAGAGTCCCTGGCTCAAAACTTCTGCAGAAAGCAAGAAATCCCTACAGATTGTCCCCTCCATAAATGGTTTGTGCTTCATGAAACTCATTCCAGTGCTCAACTCAGTTCCTCTCTGCTTAGGACAGGAGGCTGCAGCTTCACCACACCAAACCACAGCTCTCCCAGTCCCAAGGACAACTCTCTAGGTCAGGTTTATCAAGAAATCTCTCCTACCCTTGGAAGCAGGACAGGCTTTTAAATGTGCATACAGGTTTTAGGAAAAAGTTACATCCAAAGAGGCACAAAGAGTGATTTCACTGTTTTGAAATATTTTGCCTGTTTTTTTGCACAAGAATAAAATGCCAGGTCACAGTAGGAAGGAAGATCACTGGTTCTGAGCTCAGGTATCAAAATTATTATGCTTTAATTTGGACACCAAAAGAGACAAAAATGCAGGGATGATGCAAGAAGGCCCTTGTGCCTGTGGAAAAACTAAAACCCAACTGCTCTGCAGCCAACACAGCAAGGGCTCCCAACCTGGAGACGCTGACAATGGTGTGTGAGAGGTGGATATTGAGAGTCTAAAATTTAATAGAGGAAAACAATTCAGTTCAGATCTGCCAGGCTTCAAGCAAGTCAAGGGTACATTAAGCCCTTGCTGTAATGTAAAATTAACTTATTTAGGGAAGAATTTAAGTGCTGCTTAAAGTACTGAAACCACTGGCTCTGTAGATAATATTTCAGAAGCCAGCAGAAAGAAACTTATGAGACTTTTTACTCTCTGACCTCAATCAACAACAAAAAAAAAATCAAATTAAAAAGTAAAATAGCAGGCCACTCACCTCAGTTTTCACAGCTTTATACACCAGCCTGGAGAATTTGAGGAATAAGAGGAATTACAGAGCAACACAGGCACACACACAGTGATTTATTGCACGTCTCGCCTGCCCGGTGGCGCAGAGAACCAAGAGAGATGCCGGGTTATCCACTGCACACTTTTAATTCTCCCATCCAGTAAACACAGCAAATATGAGTACAGCCTGTTCCCATTTAATGGAAGAATCCTTTGCTGCTCAGGAATGATGCTGCTTAACATCAAAAACGGTGGAAATTTTTGTTAAGACTTCTAAGAAGGAGGAGGGATTGTTCTCTCATGAAAGGGGATGATGGACCCTTCCACTGCAAAGCTCCACCCTCCATGAACATGCCTTTGAAAAGTGAGCACAGCTTGAGTGTGAACATCCCTGCCCACATGGCTTTGAGGCACCAGAAGGGCTCAGGTGAGAAGGGCTTTTTGGAAAACTTCCATTTGGACCACGCTGAAATCCAGGGAAATTTACCCCTGGACCAAAAAACACTAGGGAGCTTTATACCAAGAGGTTTGGAGTTTAATGGGAATCTTCACTCGTGAGCTCAGAGTTAAACAAGTGATCAGTCTCGAGTTTGTGCTTGAGGCTCCCCAAAACCCTCGAGGAGTAACTGGGACCTCTTTTACACTGCTGGAGAAGTGCTCCTTCCAGGAGCAGGCTGCCTGGTGTCTCCAGCAATAACACCCCCCTACTGTACACAACAAATGTCTCTGAAATGAACTTTTTGCTTTTAAGAACTGCTCCTCTCCCCAGGAACTACCTTAAATCATTCCATTCTACGTTTCAGCCAGAAATTTTTAAGAAATGCCTCTTTCCTGCTGTTTTATACAGATATTTCAGCTT
This sequence comes from Pyrocephalus nanus, assembly GCA_038380795.1. Lineage (NCBI taxonomy): Eukaryota > Metazoa > Chordata > Aves > Passeriformes > Tyrannidae > Pyrocephalus > Pyrocephalus nanus. The sequence goes on from CM076278.1 coordinate 9,687,474, forward strand.
GTTCCCCTAAGGGGGTTCAACAAACAGAACTTCCTTCTCCCGTGGCCTCTTCAGGTGTTTTGGAGGAAAAATAAAAGAGACACGAAACATTTTCTCATCCTCTGAAAGGGATGGAAGCCCTGCTCCCCACTGCTCCCTCCCCAGTGCCTGTCTCAGAGACAAACCCCCCACTTTTAAATCACACTGAAGAGAAAGGACATTCAACATCTTGATCTAGGAGAAGCTCCCTTTGAGACCAACAGGAATCTTTCCACTCATCTCAGGAACAACTGAAGCAAACTCTACCCTAAGAGGGCTTTCTGGTTTTTGTTTCTTTCAAATTCGAGCTGAAATCAGTATTCTCCAGAAAAAGCACAGCTGACTTTTCCTCTTGTACCACTTGTATGAGTAACACAGTAAAGTCACTTGTTTGTCATGCCCTTCTCCATCTCCATTGGACCTTGGGCTCCAGACAGTGTTTCCAGCTCAACTCCCTCCTCCAGGTAAATGGAAGGAGATCAGAGGCCTGACTTGCACCAGAAGTTGCACCTGATCTAAGAGCAAACCTTATTTTGCTGCTTATCAGTGCAGTAGAAAATCAGAGAGCAGGGCTGGATGGCAAATTGGAGCTGTAGTTTCTCAAGTGTTTTCCTGGGCTGGTGAACTTCCCTTTGCATGAAACCCTAATGGCTTATTATCATGTCCTTCAGACATTCAGATATGGCCAAAATCACTGTCAAGTAACAGGGCAGAACCCAGTGTTCTGCTTTAATGAAATAAACCCAAGCAATTTAACTCCTGAGATCAAAAAGCAAATTCATCACCCCAGAGACGCTCCCCAGTTAAGGATTCATCCTCTGTTAAATCAGATGGGCGGCTCCTCCCTAATCAAATCACTTTCCCCTCGCTCCACTGCTCCTGACAAGTTCTGCACAGCCAACACTCTGCTGCCATCCACCAGCTCTTCATTCAAAGCAGCTGAGCCAGGTTAGGAAGACAAAGTTGTTAACAAATTAATTACATCGATATTCAAAGCAGCTACAGCATCATGAAGAGGTACAGAAAAATGAAGCCACCTAAGAGAAGTGTTTACTTGCTTATGCCAACATTTAACATTTGGGTTAAACACACAAAGACAAGATATTTGTGTCACAAAAAAGGAATTTGAACCATTATGACCAGAAAACACACAACATGCATTGTTGTAACAGTCAAGTCCAAGTGCATGAATCCTTGAGAAACACAGTTGGGTGGCTGAGAGAGAAACAGGGGACTTGTGCTTTTGCTTTGGGGTTTGCTTTTTTCCTTAACTTCATTTCAGGTTTTAAGCCAAAGCAGATTTTTTTTTTTTTTAGCATTGCTTCAAAAAGCAGAGTTCTCCTGCAAATTCAATATCAGATGTGTTCTCTGCTGGATGAGCAAAATTAAATTTTATTTAAAGCGTGGGACAATGAAATAACACTTCAGATTCATTTCCTTTTAAAACTGCTCCTGGTTGGATTTTAAACACTGGGAGAATATGGGCACAGAGGATTTCAGTTACAAACCCCCAACATTTTAATTAACTGCTTTATTGAAGAGAGGGAATTCAACAAAAATTCCCCTCAGTATTCAGAAGCCTGTTAAAAATAATCTACATTTTATGCCTAAACTGATTAGTATCTGTTTCACGGTGGTATGTAAGCACAGAAATACCACAGCTAGATTTTTCCCACTCTATATTCAAACCCATGCCTTTGGTTTTACTCTCTCAAATCTCTATCAGACTGTTCCTTCCCAAGAAAAGAACACAATCCTTCGGTTTGCAGCTGGAATTAGCATGACCAGTAACCAGAGCCCGCCTGGGAAGCCGTGGCTGCTTCCACAGGGTCAAACCAATTTCAAACAAGGAATTCTGCAGCAAGGCTTCCCCATTCCACACCTGGGGCCCCAGGTCAGCCTCTGCTCCCCAAAATGCCACTGACCTGGATCATGTAGAGCTGGGCGATCCGATATTCCTCCACGCTCATCGGGAGAGGGATCCGATATTCCTTTATGAGCATTTTGGACACCGAAACCTTTCGTCCGCTCAGAAACACAATCCAGGAGCTTTTAGTGAAGGCTCCCTAAATAATGGCAAGGAAATGCATCGAGGATCCCTGAAACAGAGAGAGAGAGAAGTGGTTATTTTCCATTTTTAGTGCAGAATATCCTCTTAGAATAAAAAAAAAAAACCCACAAGAGACAAACATTAATTTTTGTAATAGCTGTGAGCCTACCAGCAGAGAGAAGAATCCCTGGAGTACTACCAGACCCTTGGTATCATATTGAACAGAATCTTTGAGAAGAATTTTGATTTGCTTCAGGGGATACCATCAAAGCTGTTACCCTCCTGACCTTTGCCACTGCATCAATCAGACTTTCATATGCAGCAGCACCTCCCTGGAAGAGAGGTGACAAAGGCTCCAAATGAAGAGCCAGACCTGCTGCTGCCAGACAATAAAGTCTCTCTCCAGTGTCAGCAACACACCTGAGATGCATCCACTCAAAGGCATCAGGCTTTATCCTCTGGATTCTTTTAGCAGCAATAAAAGGCAATAATTAGACTTGCTCAGGCCTCAGCAGCACCACGACGAAGGAAGTCATTTGGGTTCTAACAATAGAGACACCAGAAATGTACTTTTCCTCCTTGCTTTACTCTGAATTACTGTTTTGGAAGGATCCCTTCTCCTGCACCTCCAAACCCAGGCGAGATCCTCCTGCCACTGGTGTCAATTTTTACACTCCCACTGCATGAGAATACAGTCAAACTGCAACACAAAATAATCCCATCACACCCCACCTCAAGGCAATTTAACAGAATTATTGCTGAACAATTCAGGGAACACAGCATTTACTACACCACAGAGCAAAGCAGGATCTTCTCAAATATTTTCAGGACTCTGTATGGGCTGTGGATAAAAACAATAACATCATGGTAGGAAGAGGTGGGGGGAAGGAGGACTGGTGAGGAAAAGAGGACACCAGAAGCAAAGTGTCTGTTATCAGGCCAAGTCAATCTCAGCAGGACCTGGTGACACTCTCACAGCACACAAAGCATTTGCTTGGTTCCTTCTCATCACCAAAATCCACCTTTCTGCTGTGCCTCCTTAGTGGAAGTCTTCAGGCAGAGCTGCTGGAGCAAAACCAGCCCCAAACTCTACAACTGGTGAAAAAACCCAACAGAATAAACCCAACCAGCTGATCCAGTGGATTAAACTGTGGGAACCGGGAAACCACAGCACCATCAACAGCCCTTAGTGCCAGTCAGTGTTTGCACAACACTTCACCGACCATTTACGAGGTTCAGAGAGGTTGAGACGCATGCCCATGGTCACAGGGCGAGTGGGGACAAATCCCAGTGTTTGTAACCCAGGTTTCCTGGGTGTCCCTGCTGGGGACACGTGGGGACACTGCCCACTGCATCCCAGGCCTTGCCAGGGCGCTCCCAGCTCACTCCCCTTTGATTGCCACAGTTCTCATTGGGCACTAAAACAAATCCATCCCACCCTGACTCATCTGGTGCTGCATCATCAAAACAATTTACTCTCAAATTCAATTCTCTGTTGCATTTCAGTGCTGTCTGAGCAATCTGTGCATGTGGGGAGGGGGAAGGGGGGCACTAAATACTCTTTGCCATGGCAAACCCTGAAGAGAAGAATTTTGGGGAGCCTGTGCTTCCCAGCATTGCTGTGCCTATGTGCATCCACAGGCACGTGCAGGATTTCCTCCCTCGAACTAATCCTCTAGAACAGGTGGAGGTAATCTCATTAAGTGGGTTTTAATTAGTGTCATGGCAAAGAACAACAGTTACCACCAGAGGAGGGATCTAAAGCGCCAGCTCTGCAATGGGACAAGAGAAAAACCCCAACTTTCTGAGCTAATGGCACTGGGAGACTCAGCTACACGTCTGGAGCAGTTTGTTATGCTTTAGAGATCTTTGAAAATTAGATTTAAAAGCTTCTCCCCCTGTTCCCCAAATGCTCTGAGAGTGATTCTGCTCCGCCATCAGGACATCAGTCACGTCTGCCTCTGCTGCTTGCTAAAAACAGGATATTTCTATCGATTGGAAGAGATGAATAAAACAAAAAAATAGAACCTAAAAAGCAATAAAATGGCAGGAAATCAGTACCAAGATGGAAAAAATGTGTTTATAATGAAGTGCCAGTCAGGTAATAATTCAGATGGCTGAGACACAAGAAGGTTTATTTTATTACAGACTAAAAATCCCAACGTTTTGGCCCCAAGCAGGCTCAGCAGCGGCCTCACAGTGCCCAGCGTGTCTGGTCACAGCAGTGGCTCCTGCTCAGCTTTTACAGGAGCTGAGGATTTGCTGAGATCTTCCCCTGCAGGTTTATTCCCTCTGATTGATGATTAAAAGCAGAGTCTGGGCTCAGCCCCCAGGGCTCTGAGCAGCAGCAAGTCCTGCTGATGTGCCCATTAGAAAGGTCACGCTCCCAAAAACCTCCTCCAGCAGCTGCCCACTCCAGGGGCTGCAACCAGTGCCCTGAAGCTGGGTGGAAAACAACCCTGGAAACACACTGAGCAAGGACAAAATCCCAACCTCAAACCAAGAGGGCCAGCAGGGAAAGGCTGGGAGCAGCAGCCTGACCCTAAAGGAAGCACAGAGAACAAACCTGACTCGTCTGGTTTTTAGTTAGACTGGTTTAAAAAAAAAAAAAAAAATCAGAGTAAATTTGCAGTTTGGGCTGCCTTTGAGCTGAAAATAATCTGTCCTAACCCTTCCAATAGCAGTGGAGTCCTGGTGGCAAATCATGAAAGACAAACACAGGTTTTCACCGGGTTCAGCCTGGGGGAACACCATTCCAAGTGGGACAGAAGTGACAAAATCACCCTGAGGACAACAACCTCCTTCCAAAGTCTTGGGACTTCATCCACAATCAAAGGTCACCAAGACCAAACGAAACACAGACTGCAGACATGACAGAGAAAAGAGAAAGCCCTTCTGGAAGCAGGGGAGCCACCACAGCTTGGGAGGACGGGTGTCAAAGCCCCAGCTGTGTCCCTGGCACTTCCCCACAGCCAGGACATCGCCACGAGCAGCCGGAGGTGTTGAGATGCTCCACGTGCTGGGATGAGCAAGCAGCCAGCGTTTCACCCCTGGATTTTGGCTGCCCAGCTGCAGGACTTTCCATGGGTTTGCCAAACAACCGGGACCAGTGGCATCCCGAGGCTGTTTGCAAACCTCAGGCAGCTTCCCAGCCAAGAAGAAAAGCAGCAGTGACGCAGGACATTTCCAGACCGGCTGCTGTTCCTGCTATAGCCAAGTGGCACATTTGTACAGCCCGTTATTCAATTTATACCCAGAGCTGTAGTAACTGTGAGAACCAGGCACATAATTTTATACCTCAATTATTTGAAAATCAGGTTCTCAAAGCATCATAATTACGCTGCAGAGTCAATATCCTGCTGCGATGAGTCAGGTCCACCTCGGAGCCATCGCTCCAGGCTGTCTGAAGGCTCAGCACAGCCTGCTGCACTCACTGCCAATTTTAACAGTTTACCTCAAAACAACAAACTTCCCAAGAAAAGGGCCCTTGCTTTAAAAGCAGGGGAGGACTATCAGGATCTGCAGAGGCTGAACAGATCAAAAGACCCAGCAGAATCTCTCCATTTAGCCCATGAACTCGGTGTTCACTCTGGGAGCGTTAGGGCAGCCTCCCTGGTACTAAAGGAGGGAGCAGAGGACTGATGACAACTGACAGCTTGTAATTAAGGAGTAAGAATCAGTGTGTGAGGGGTGGTTAAACTGTGCTCCTGGAGTGCTGGAGGCCAAACCCCAGCCAGGCTTCCCAGGCTGGCCCTGAGGGGATGGATACCGAGTGTGACAGCAGAAATCCCAGCTCCAGGGCAGGAGAACCACTCACAGTGTGGGTTCAGGCTACAAAAGGGCTGTTACAGCTCTCCCAACTGTCACCTCAATGACTGATTTTTGAGCAGCTCACGTTTGCTGTGCCCAGGTTGCTGAGCACAGGCTTTTCAGGGCTGCAGTGAGGAGCAGGACCCACCCCGTGCCATGACTGTCACAGCCCATTTTCAACAGAGAAAAAAAAAGCCTGAGACACAGAGAGCAACTATAATGAGCTTTTTCCAGCCTCATGCAGGAGGTTCATTTTACACTATTATAAAGTTAAAATGAAAGCCCATCACGGAGGGTCACACAGCAGCCAGGAGCAGAGGCAGGTACCAGCCTCAGGTCTCAGGTTCTGATCACACACTGCCTGCAGAAGTTGAGAAAAACCTCCCAGATGAAAGAAAAAACTCCTGAGCTAAGGATCAATACCCCTGACTCAGCTATTGAACAATATTTCTGGTAATGCTGCCCCATAACTGAGAAATGAAAGATAATTAACAACCAACCGTAAGAAAACCAAGCCAAACACTTTGTGGCAAAAGGATGAGCAAAGGCATTACCTGGAGGCCTCACCTGCCTCCCTAAAGACCTTCCTTAGGTTCTCAACATCATCTTTATCCCCCAAGAAGACGCCTCCTTGAAGAAAGGGATTGGTCCCAAGGTCCACTTGGACTTTGGGAAGCAACACCAGGCTCAGACACTCAGCCACCTTCCCTCTCCTGCAGAGTTCCCTGGAGGAGGATGCAGTGCCCTCCCACGACTGCCAGCGCTGCATCCATCCTGCACTTGCATTTATTTATGCCTGTAGAGGCAGCAGCAGAAATGTGAAGCAGATTCCTGGGGCCCCAGTCAGCAGTTTTGAACAGCAGCCTCACCTCTCACATCGTGATTAATGCAGCAGTTTCGCTCCTGGCCCAGAGCAGTCTGGCTCAGCTTCATCTACCCACAGCAGCTCTGCTGCAAAGACCATTTCCTTTACCTGTCACTCTGATCCTGTTTGTCCACAGTGTCCCTGCCTCTCAGGAGTTTTCCATCAGCATCTACAGAACATGGTTGTCAAACCTTGCTCAGCTCTTGCTCCAGCACGTGCAGCCTGGGATCCCTCCCCTGGACCCATAACTGTCCTGCCCATGTCCCGCTGCCACCTCACTGGGAAGGACCACAGGACAGGGAGGAACTCCTTGATTTGTGAATGAATGACCATTAGCACGGTATCACAAACAGACCACAATTGTCTCCATGAGTCCCTCACGAATGACCACCAAAGAGAAAACACAATTCACGAGGCTTTTCCAAGATGAAATCCGAGCACTCACTGTTCCTCATCCCCTTCTCTCCGTTCTTCTCCCAGCCCTGCTGAAGTGATCTCTCCAGTGGGACTGTTTTAAGCCATGTTTACATTGAAAGGTTAAAAAGCCCCAACATTTCTACTGAGCAGCTTTGTGGCCACCATTATTTGCCATAACACACTCATCACTGCACTCAAAACTGTCTCACACACACACACACGTGCGACAGACTGATGAGACAGAAGAGCTTCTTAGAATTAGCAGTTCTCAGTTTTCATAGTGTGGGTCGTCCTTACTAACTGACAGCTAAGCAGATTTAAAAACCCATCAGGCCTTGGGGGGGAAAAAAAAAATAGATCAAAAGTTAAATCTCCTTAAAAGTGCACAGTTCACACGCTCAGGGCTCCAAGGCCACTGTGTCAGTAAGTGACGTTCGGTGCAGCGGTAGATCCTAATCACACATCTCATCTGTCACAGCTCCTTCAGAGAGACATTTCCATGCAGATGCTTACACAGCTGAGTTTCGTGACTGAGCTCAGATCCCATCTGACAGTGAATCAGCAGCTCACGAACGTGTGCCCACATGGCAGAACCCCCAACAATCCTCCCAGCGCCGCAGCAGCTGGAGCTGGGCAGCTCCCCGTGCCACGGGCTGGCCACTGCCACACAGCCAGGGGAAAAAGGAAAACACAGCACATGTGGAAATCAGCCTTCCTCGGGTGTAAAGCTCAGGGCAAGCTCCAAAGCTCTCGATGGGAGCCGAGGGGCTGATAAACACCGCGTGGTGAGACAGGGCCAACAAGTCGCATTTACAGTATTTGGTCTTTTCTCCATTATTAGATACAATTTGACGTCACTTACAGAATTTCAGAGCTCGTTGTAAAGCAGACGTTTATTCCAAGTGAAGGATGGAAGCAGTCCAAATGCAATACAGCGACACTGGAGCTATTAAATCTTGTTATAGTTCACTGGGCAGCCAAACACTGGCTCGAAGCAACGGGAGGGAGAGGGGAGGGGGGGAAGTAACAGCACAGCAAAGTCTGCACACACCCACCACCTTTTCTTCTAAATATTCTAGGGTAGTGCAACTGTTTCTTTGTACTTTCCATTCCTATTACTCCTTTATTGTCTCGGAGAGGAAAACTCGACTGCCTCCCTTCTGCTTTGTAAGTGATGCTGTGCAAAGCCAGCCAAGCTCTTTCCATGCACACACCAAGGGGATCAGGTGAAGTCCATCAGCTGAACTTTGGTTGGAAAATTAACATTTCAAGTCCTGCCATGCCTGGAGGTTACACAGTAATGAACTAATAAAGAAGCCATTAAAAGAACTAATAAGCACACTCAAGTCACAGATGAGTTCGGAGGGAAAGACAAACCAGCCTCTAATCCTTTTGCTGATACTGGGGATGAAGATGAATATTAAAAAGCATCTGACATGAAAGGTTAAACGTTTCTAAGACGTCTGCATGAAGAGAGCAGCCATAAACCCCAAAGTCCCATGGCCTCACTGCAGAGCCAGAAAAGCTCAAGCAATGCGCTTTTAATGGGGTTGCTCTTAGTCCAAGTCTCTCAGCATCACACTCTGAAGACAAGAAACAATTACACACACACATAAATATAGATGTGTAATGTATATATATAGACAAATATATATATAAGCATATATATATATATATACACATAAGGAAACATGTAAGGAAACAAAAATAAAAGCAGTATTGAACGTGGTGAGTGCAGCGTGGTGGCTGAAAACAGACTGAAAATTGCTGGCAGCTCTTTAAATTACTGTAAAGAAAAATCTATGCAATGCCACAAGCAAAGAGCACGGACAGGATTTTCCTTTCGCTGGTGGCACATCCTTTAGCTCAGGGGCCACTGTCACACAGGAGGGGCACACTGTGGGCAGCAGTGGCAGGGAGGTGGGAGGCTGGCCAAGTTGAAAAAACAAAATAAACATATTTAATTTCCAAGGTAGCCTCCTTGGGAGGTTATTGCATTTACACTTCACAGCTCCGGGTGCTACAATCCCTCTTCCTGATGGAACTCGGGAGAGGGAGCAGAAGGGAGCTCGGTGCAGTTCCCACAGGTTGGGCAAGGCTTCACTTCTATTAAGTAGTAAAAAGCCAGCAACAAATCCAAGCAGGCTCTTAATGTCCATGCCCAGACCTCCCCTGTTCCTTCTTTCTCTCTGTTAGTTGCTGCACTGGAAATTACACTTTTTTATTACAATGACAAGAGCAGAAAGTCACGAAAACTCCCACTCTTTCATCTTGCCAGTCACTGAGCATGAAAATAAGAAAGTGAGAGCAGCGAGGCTGAGTCCTAAAGGACTCTCTCTACAAAGGGCTGGTGACCAGCTCACCCAGAGGGTCCCCAGGTACCCAGCAGAGCACAAACCCTGCCCAGACCCAGAAGACAAATGGCCTTACAGCTAAAAATCATCAGGAAACAGGACTACTTATTTTTTAAAAAAGAAAACATTATGAATGAAGAAAAACACTTCAAGCTGCAGAAACAAGGAATGTCTCCAGATTGTTTACAGACATAAAAGGCTTCTGCTGTCTAACTTCAGTTATCCTCACTACAGTTCAAGCCCCTCCCTTGTGCTGATCTCAGGGGAGCCAGCAAATGGCTCATTAACTGTGCTCTTCCTCAGTTCCTCGTTTTCATGTTCAAAGACACATGTGATCCCTCTTTTCCTTGTCTGTCTACAACCCTTCTCCCCTCAATCCCCACGTGTAAGAGTGGTGTGAGCCACAGCATTCCTCAGGAACGAGCAGGATAACTCCAAGTCTTTCCTCTGACTCTTGTTCACACCCCTCTGCACGATGTTTGCCAGCAGCAGAAGGCAGTTGAGGCCACTCACTCAGCCCTAAACCCACTGCAGCCACAATCTCCCCTCCCACAGAATGGCAACCACACAACTCATTCCCCATTTTATATAGCTTAATCATGGCCCTTTACACTCATCTTTTCCAACTTACAGCCCGTTTCAGACTATTTCTCGAGGTTTAATTTGAATTTTTATCTCCAAATACTCACAGATGCACTAAACTTGCTTTTGAGCCACAAAAATGCAATTTTAGGATTTGAGTCGAGATTGGACAGACCCTGGATTGCTTCCTCAGTAACTCCCTCCTCAAACTGAAAAGGACATCAACAGCTACTCCACTTTTTCAGTAGTTACAGTCCTGGCAGAAATAACATTATTTCTCGCTTCTGCAAATATCATGTGGAAAAGGAAATGAGCATCCAAAGCTGCTTTACAAAGACAATTTCACCGAGGAAAACACTGCGTGATTGCCAAGGCAGTGTGAGAGCACCGTAATACTTCACACTGCTTTCATTAGGCTGAGACTTGCCTTGCCCGAGGGCAAAGGAGGGACGGAGAAAATAAGTCCCACTCCATCAGAAGAAACTTGGAATGACACCTAAAATTCTTACATGGGAAGCGAGACAGACACGGCAGCGAGGGCCGTGAAAAATGGTGCAATTGAGAGGCCATTTTGCACAAGAGCAGTAAATGTTTAATGTCTCTGTTGCGTCTTTCATCCGTAACACCAACTGATTAACAAGGTTTCTGCGGCTGGGTAATTTCTTTGGAGTTTTGATCTTGGAAATAATTACACTAAATATTTCATGAGCGCCTCTGAAAGTTTGGTTTTCTTTTTTAATAAAGGAGAAAGGCTCGCTCGCCGCCCTCGGCCTGCAGCAGGGTAATGGAAGTGCACAGCTAATCAATAACCACTCTCTGTTCATTATTCAGCACATTTTGGGCTGGGGTTGTTTCTTCCTCTCTACCATTTCACATCTCGCACACGGAGCGATGGTGTGTTTTTAAACCAGCAGATATTACTGTTTTTGTAAATTATCCTTTATGTTTAACCACGACATGGAGCATCCAGCCTCTAAATCCCACCATTCACAGGGTTCCAGGGTGTTTTCAGCTGAGCCAGCCAAGGCAGAGGAGGCCAAAGTGAACAACAAAGTGAACCCAGACCAGTTCAGTTTCTCCTTTAGTCTGGTGACAAATTGCTGTGTAATTTCTGTCCCTCATGCCTTTTTAAGAAGTCTAAAGAAGGGTGAAGTTGTTGTTTCAAGTCACTTGGACAGTCCCAGCTCCAGGCTCCTCCCTGGGGAGCTGGTGCTGTTGCTGGGACCAGACCCTTCACTTTGCCCCAGCTCCACATCCTCAACACCCAGCACCTTTGCAGATGCTGCCAAACCAGGATGCAGTGGCCACTTCGGGCAGTGAGAACTGCCAATGTTATCCACATTCTCACCCCCTCCAGGAAACCCCAACACATTCACTCCCCACTCCATCCCCCTCTCCAAAAAAAACCCCACCCAAAGGACACACCACGATCACTTAAAGTACAACCGAAGCTGCAAACTGAATCAAAGACTCGAGGAGGAGAAAGGCTGAATCCATCAGACCACTCTCACTTTCCACGAGTACAGGCAGAGAGAGGAGAAGCAGCCACCACGAGAGACAGTTCTGCCTTGAAGGAAATCAAACCCTTAAGATGAGAGTGGAGTTAAGCAGAAATCTGCCCGAGACATCAAAGTGCCCACTGTAACCCCCAAATCCCATAAGGCCTTGATTTATTAGTTTAGCTGGAGACTTGGAAAAAAACTCACTATTTATTGGTGCCTTTGTTTTTTTTCTAAATAACCAAGTTTTCATGGCCAAGAAAGGGGAGTGGACAGTCTGTTACACACACACAGTGCAGGAGGCAAAGTGACCGTGCACTCTGCAGCTGGACACAGGCTGGAGTGACAAAAGACAAGATATAGGATGCCCTGACATATGGTACTGGAAGGAAAAAGAAAAGTCAATGCAAATGATTCAGTGCAAAAACTCTGGAAATGCAAGTTTTCAAAGCATCCACAACAGATACCTGCAAAGCATTTGAAGTCCTATAAAAAAAAAACCCAAACAAACAAACAGGCACATACGTTTGGTTTCAGCTGCTTGCTATTTTTTTTTTTCCTTTTTTAATCACCTGTTCCATTCCTTCTCAGAACATACCAACCAGCTTCTGTACCACCCCAGCCATCCATCTTCGGAATTCCCACAACCCAGAGGAGAAACCTCTGGGGCCTCAAGGCAGAGGACACCTGGAGAGAAGTCAATCCTGATAAAACCCCTGGGGAGTGAGACAGACTCAGGCTGGAGGAGGCTGATTACAGAGCCCAGAGTGCCACTGTCACCCCCAGAGGGAACCTCCTGCACCTCTGGATGTTTAACTTCTGTTCAGGCTTTCCTGAACACAAAGCAGGGCGTGTTTCTGCATAATATTTCTAAACCCTTCTCTGGATTAAACTCGGGGCCAGCTGTGCACTCTGGTGTTTGTTTGGTTTTCTTGACGTGCAATTTAATTATTTCCAACATTTTGCAGGCTCGGTGATAGAACAGGGACAGGAGATGGCACCTTGAAAGGAACACAAACCCCCCCAGCCAGCCTGGACACCCCCAACTGAACATCCACAAATCCCATCAGGGCAGGCTCCAAAAAAAAAAAAAAAGAAAAATAGGAATAAATGATGAATTCGCCAAAAGCCAAGGACAGGAGCAGTGCCTAAGAGAGAAATGTAGGTATTGGTGGCAAGAAAAGATGAAACAGCACTATCTGACTGAGTCAGCCAGCCTGAGTAAGCACACAAACCCAGGAGCAGGAGGGCCTGGCTGGGCACTCCTTGCAGCAGCTCCCAGTGCTGGAGAGATGCATTAAAGCTCTGCCCCAGCCTCAGGGACAACCATCATTATCCACCATTTTGGGGAAATTAAGGTATAGAGAGAAAGATTATCTGGTCCAACATCCAAGAGAGAATCAGTGACAGAGCAGATTCAAGGGGTTTTAAGTCCAACTTCTGCCACAAAGTATTTTTTTTTGCAAATAGAGGAAAGAGAGGAGTAGCTCAAGTAAATTCAGTTGCCCTGATAATCAGCCCCATTCTGCAAGAAAAAGATGTGAAATTTCTTTTTTCTTCTTACCAACTACCTCTCAGGCTATCAGTAATTTCTGCAGAAAATAAAATAACTCTTGAAAACACCTAATTTCTCTGAGAGCCCAGAGGTTCTTTGCACAAATCCCACCTCATCTCCTGTCCCTCACAGACATACCCTTTTTCTTCTGGAAAGCACTTGGAAGCTTCAAGAACTTTTCTGGTTTTTTTTTTTTTTGAAGTCTGGGTAGATGCAGGTTTGATTGATGCAGCAAATTGAATAAAGACTGGCAGAGATGTCACCACGTGTGGCTTCATGACACTTCATGGCTCCAATCAAACATTCACCCCTCCCTCTTCTAGAAGGGCTACAGATCTTCTGTTTCCACAGCTGACAAGGAAAGGAACTACTCAAGATCAAAAGATGCTCAAACCCTCACAACAGTATCCTCCAAACCTCATGCACACAATCCTTGCTGGGGATAATATAAAATTACAAATTAAGTTATGCTCTGAACCCAATATTTGAATTAATATCTTGGGAATACCTTTTCAGCTGTCAAATCCACAAGACAAAAGTGAAACAAAACCTTTGGCCTTTTATTCTGATCCATTTTGCTCCAGAACCCCTCCCGTGGCCTCTCCCACTGCCACTGGTTTTGGAAAGCCACGATCTGGCTCCACTGAGACTCCTCTCCAGCAAACAATTCTCTTTCCTACAGAAAATCTCTGCATGTAACAAAGCATTTAACAGCCATAGAGTACATATTGTGGTTTCAGCCCAACAAGGCAAGCAGAGAGCTTTCCCAAGGGCAGATTTCTCATCTTCTTTGAGGACTCGTGGTTTTATTCCTCAAATTAAATGGGATTTCAGCTGCCTTCTCTAACTACAAATTCAACTTCACAAGTCAATAAGGGTGTCCTGAAACAAGGGCCATGTCATTTTGCACATTTGGGTCAAAAGAAAGCAATTTAATGTAAATCAAAACAAAAGAAACAAAATCTGTTTCCTGACCTCTGAGGCCTGTTCAAATAAACTTTTTTCCTCCAATCCCCTACAAATACCCGAATAGTTTTGGGGGTGTTCTTTTTTGAAGTGTCCCTTACAAGGAAGCGTTACAAAAGCAAGTTCATGAAGGGTTACGGCATAACATTTTTATTATTGGGTGCATCACAGGATGGAAACCTTGTTCCAGCCTGGCAGCAGCTGAGGGAGCAAAGCCCAGAGCAGAGAGTGTCAAACTCCATCCCTTCGGATTTCAGGGATCGAGTGGAGCAGCTCCCTGGCCTGGCCTTTGAGTTCTCATGATGGGCCTGGCCAGTTGTTCCCCACCTTGGGAATTCCTCCATCCCCACTGCTCCAGCTCTGCCTGTCAGCTGTCGGATGGCAGGAGCTCTGCAGAGCCCCACATGCCCTTTGCTAAAGGGCATTCCAGCTGTATTTATATCTGACACAAATCTGCTTTGTAAACACTGACCTGATTCGGGACCGGGACCGTCTCAGCCGGCCACAGAGCACACGTGTCTGATGGCCCTGCCCCAACAGCACCAGCCCTGCCTGACCACCAGAGCAGATGCTGCTCTCAAAGCCTCTGGAGCTGGCAGGTGGAAAAGTCAAAGCCACCAAAAGCTGGAGGTTTTGGCACATCCACAAAGCCCAACAGTGCCTTGCAGCCAAAGGGCTTCGAGACTTCAGCTTGCTCACGACACGGCATGAAGAAAAGGAGAATTAGTCTGGGCAATAATAAGAGTTACCTGCAGTCTACAAGCAAAGCAAGTGCCTGAGGGACAGCAAAGTTTGGAGAGTTTAGTCCAAAACTCGCTGCAAATTCTGGCTCAAAGTCAAAACAATCAGTAGCTGAACAAAAAATAATATCCCAGTCCTCACTCTGCAGGCACCAGAGCCTGTTTTCTCATCTCGTTTCTATTCTTCTATTTGCTGCCAATTCAAAGCATGAGGACAAAATAAAATTAAAAAATCAGCCAATTAGACTTGTTCTTAGAAGTATTAAGCTCTTCTATATGAAGTTAGTGCTATCCACTGAGGCCATAAATTGCTGCTAAAATACATAGGAAGCAGTCATGACATAACCCCAATTAATTCTGAACCAGGTCACTACCAGTCAAAGAAGTGTTTTTCAAAATGTTAATTAATTTTTAAAAGAATGGATTAGAGGGGGTTCTCAATTAAAAGAAGACTTTGAGGAGACAAGCTAGAGGAGGGTTGTCCATTTTATTAAAACAGCAATTTAACAGCTATTCAACATGTAATAACTTCTCATTAAAAATCAACCCTCCCCCTTTTCCAGCAGATTAGCCACCCATTTGTCAGACACAATACAGCTTCATTAGCCTAAAACTTCAATTTCTGCTCTTCAACAGATTTGCTTTTATTTTGCTTCTGTCAGTAAACGAAAATCCTGACTGACAGCAAAGCCCAGAAATCAATAACACAAACAGTGCCTCGGTCTTTCACGAGTTCCAGGCACTATTTTGATGCAGCATTCCCAGCAATTCCAGCTGTGACAGCACATTCAGCCAACAGCTGCCAAGGTAGGAAACCCTGGGATCTACCTGAACAACGCTGCCCAAACCCACGGCAAAGGCTCGGCCACGAGCTGTGCCTTGCCTGGAGCAGCCCACAAATTGTGCCTTTTCCACCCCAGGACTATCCAGCAGCACCTGGATAGCTCTCCAAGGATTAGCTGGCCCACCTGGAAGCGCAGGGTGTTGTTGAAAAAATGATACACAGCAATTTCTACTTTTACCAGGAGGTTCCCAGTATGACCTTGAGTTTTCAGTTTAAGCTTTGTCACCACAAGTGTAAGACACGAGTAGACACGTTGTTCTGGCTGGAGATGTTCAACCTGCACTGAGGCTCCACAGACCCGACCAGGAGCAGGTGGGGGCTCGGGCAGGACAGCAGGGACAGGTCCTGGTGCTGGGCACCAGCAACGTGCAACCCTCAACACCTCCGAGTAAATGCACAGCCCACCTGATGAGCACAGACAGCAGACATGCTGAAACTCCTCAAAGGGCAACACTAAAATAAGTAGATAAACAAAATAAGTAGAGCCCCATGACTCCAGCAGGGAAGTTTGAGCACTGCTGGGTGGGGAAGGCACCACAGGAGAGCAGAAAGGCAGCTCCCTGTTTGCCTCAGAGCTCATCCCACATTGGCTCTGCATGGATTTCACTGCAGGATCAGAGCTCTAGGAAGTCCTTATTAAAAGCTAACAGCAGCTGAAAGAGGTTACAACTAAGGCTAACACCACCCAAAATCTACAGCAAACACAAACATTCCAGTCTCACACTGGTCTGCAAGGACCATTCAAGAAAAAGGGACACCTTTCCTCCAGCTCCTGCTGCTGCAATCTCGGGGAATGAATCCAGGCATCAGCAGAAGGGGAAGTTCAGGATACACACAGCACTGGTTTCCAAGAGGATATCTATCATGTCACGTGAGACCACATTTTTAGCCAAGTTGGGAGAAAATAGACAAGCTGCAAAGCTGCCCTAAAAATACCAGTCATGATAATTATAAGGGAGAAATGCAGAGCATAAGCAATGGCAGCACTAACAATCCATGCTTTTAGTGACAACTTGCATTTTTCTTTTTTTTAATTACACAGACCACTTCTAGAAGGTTGTCTCAGTTGTTCAGGTGTATAATTTCTGTGTTGAGCTATTTTTTTTTTTTTTTTTAAAAAAAGGCACCAATTATGTAAATCCAGGACTTTATCCTCTCTGTTGTCCCAGTAAAACACAAGCTTTTGCCAAGACCAGCTGTCCCTCCTTCCTCAGGACAGCACTACACAGCTTCAGCATTTTTAATAAAAGTGATAAAGATCAAAGCCACGTGCTGGTGACAGTGGCTCTTCCCAAGGCACGAGCCAGAACATCAACCAGCTCCAGCTCGATGAGTAACTGCAGGGCTTGCAGGAGTCAACAGTTGTAACACAAAACTTATTTTTAACAGAAAATCAGCAAGGGTGACTCACAACAGGCTCGGGGAGCCTCGCTGATGAGTTTCATTGTTATTCAGTCACTTTTCACCCTTAATTTTCAAAAGTACCCGGAGTGACAATAATGGCAATAAGAGTATAATGGCCATAATTAGCTAAAGGGAGAGAAAACTTCCAAGTTCCAAACTAAGCAGAATTGCTGCTTCTGAAACTGCAGCAGCAATGAGGGATGCAGTCGATCCCTGTTGCTCACTGAAATTAGAAAAGTCTATGGAAATTGGCCGTTCTCTTCTGCAGATTCAGCAACAACACCCAGACAGCCCCATCAGGAGAAAGAACACGAGCAAGGGCTGTTCAGAGCCTTGGCTTGGAGGATGATTTACTGCTAAATACATCAGAAGCATCTCCCACTGACAAAACAAATAGGCCTGACTCTATCAAAACCAAGCAAATCGCTGCCTTCTCAAGCACAGGTTAATGCATTTTTTTTCCCCAGCGATGATAAAGAGGACAAAAGGACGATGGCAAGCTTTGAAAATAAGCTGCCAACTAAGTGGTGGCTCAATAATTACATTTTGGAAAGTCTTCCTTGCATTTTTACACCACTGAAGCCACTCCCAAAGCACCAGCAACGCCGAGAAGTCAACCTGAAACTCGCTCTGTTGACCTGGTCGATGCAAGGAGCGATGCAGAGGAGTGAACTCGTTAAGCCAGGGGTCAAATTTAGGACAGCCACGACTTCTCTTCAAAACACCAAAGTTGGCTGAAATCTTTATTTAGGACTAATGTCCAGCAGCTTTCCTCTGAACAGGGGATCACATGGAAGCTATTTTCTTTGTGGAGTTTATTTTGAGCTGGAAATATTTTCCACTTCCACGGGCAGGCAGGACTGTAACTACACCACGTTAGAGAATAATGACTGAATTTTGGAAGCCTGTCACAGGGGAAAGGAGAGAAGGCTGCAGTTTCCTCCTTGGAGTGTTTATTCCTGCAGAAGTTTACTCTCTCAAATTAAGGTCATGTGCTCCTTTAGCACAAAAGGACCCAACTAGGCAGAGCACAGGTCCTGTCTCACCCATCATCCCAGGCAAGGGGAGATAATCAGATTAGCCAAGCAGTTACAAACTGGTCATATCTGAAGGAGAAGGAAGTAATTTTCTCATATTCTTCTCCCTGGCAATCACCCCCAAGACTTTCAAAACAGCAGTGTCAGCCTCCCAAACCCTTCCCAGTACTGAGCTCCTCTGGGATTCAGAGACAAACTTCTCTGGAAGCTCTGGGTTAGCTTGTCACATTTATTGGAGAAAATGGTTTGCTGAGAGGATGTGGTAAAAGCATGCATTAATACCTGCAGCTTTATCCACAAGAGCATCCTTGGGATTGGCTACAAAAACCCTCCTGGGAGAGGCTCTTCCACTCTCTTCACCCAAAGAGACCTGAGACCAAAGCCTAAGTTATCACTTAAATTCTAAAAGTGGAAGAGGATTAGTTAACTAAATTCCTTTATACTTTTAGAGTTCAATTGTTACACCCAAAGACACTCACACCATCTGCACTGGACAGTCTTTGGAAGAAACTCCCTGAGCCAGCAGAGCAGATGAACACAAAGTTACAGTGACAGCAAGCACAACCCTCTTACAGCTCCTCAGCTGTGAAGGGGATTGACAGCATTTCCAGATCAAAAGCCTTGTTCAACACAGAACCACCAGCCAGACAATATTTTTGCCGTGAATGGTAAATTGCTGTTTGCAGAAACACAAGGTGCCTCTTTTTCCCACCTAAGACACCACTAATCCTGCATGCAGGGCTAAAATATCTCTGCTGCCCAGCCTGGCATCGTCAGGGTTGAGAAATACTGGAAACCAGAGTGCTCTGATTCACACCAAGGACAGCTGAAAGAAATGTCAGCAGTTTTTATTTTTAAATGCATGGAGCTCTGTGACCAGGGCCAGGAACATTCCCAGTTCCCTTTGATGCTTTAGCACTTCAGTAGGAATTCTTCTGAGAAAGGTGGGAGAGACAAACTTTCACTCAATAGTGCCCCTCTTGGGGTCAGTCACAGAAGCCCCTCTACTCCTTCAGTCCCCAAACCAACTTTCCCATCCCTGGGATCGTTCCCATCTTGCATCACATCCCAGGGCACTGCTGATGGTAAGGTCCATCCTGAAGCCTGCCTGGAAACACCACTTTCTGCAGCTTTTTGGCTCAGGTTTCTCACCTTCAGAGGATGGAGAAGTCACCCCTGGTTGCCATTCCTGTAAGTGGCACCTCAGCTGATGTCAAACACCCTCTGCCCTGTCCTGAGGCACAAAATTAGCACAAGTTAAGCAATACAGAGTGACTGTGCTGCAGTCAGGAGGGTCACACACACCAACCAACCCCATGACATTCCCACAGAAACCACAGCGGGAAAGAGAAAAGCCTCAAAGAGCTGACAAGATAAAATACAAATGGTGAAGTAAGTAAATTCTGCTGAAAAAAAAAAAAATCTCCATGTGCAAGTTCCTCCTCAGCTCTGCAGCAGCTCAGGGGTAACACAAGTAACACCAAACTGACACCAATAAAGCTTTTTTTCCCAGACCCCTCAGGCTGCCTGATGGGAATAACCACACATTCCCAGTGGTGATATTTCAGAGCACAAAGTTGTTGGACACTACAAGTAACTCTCTTCTCTGTTTACTCACAGGGGTCTTCTGATGGTTTCTGTCACTAAACACTAAGCAACTTTTCCTCTGAGTGGGTAAAGCCTTTCAGAACATACATTTTCCTACTTAGAAGGATCAATTAAGCAAATAAATACTGGAATGTGCAAGAAAAGCAATTTATTCTTTCAGTTGAACAAATCTTCCTGTAGAGAGGAAAAAAAAAAAAAGGAAAAAAGAAAAAAGAGTTCAATGTTCCATGACACACTCCCAGACAAGTGTTTTTGTGTGACATCAAAGAAAGGAAAGAAGATGAATGAAAAAAAAAAAAGCCAAGAATGCTAAGCAATGGCTTTAAAATCACTTGGGATGCTCTGCTCTTGCTCTGGAAAACCAGTGATATTCCAGGGCTTGGCAGGAGCAGCACGGCTCTACCCGGAGAGATGCAAACATGCAGGGAAGGAGGTTGGTTGTAATAAACTGAACCATTCAGGGAGATGCCTGATCCACCTCCAAACCCCTTCCAGACAGAGGAACAACATCCCAAGCCTGCCTGGTGCTGAGCTCAACTGACGGCACCACCACAGAGCCCTTCCACAAGAGCCAAGCCAGAATCCGGCAGGTTGGGAAGCAAATCTGGACGTGAACGCTCCTCAAAAGGTCAGAGATGTTTGGTTCAGGCTCATTAGCTCAAAGAACAACACATTTTAGTGTGCCTGTCACCGGGACTGTGCAGGAATTCCCGGGACAAGCACCGTCTCCACGCACCAGGACACGCAGCTGCCGGTGCCTGCGGCGCTGAAACGCTGCTCAAATTAACACCCTCTGCTCCAGGAAAACTTCAATCACTTGGAAATTACGCCCCACTGCATCTCTGCTGTTCCCTCTGATCAGCTCATCCAAGTCTCCATCCCAGCAGTGAGTAAACAGGGAGCTACAGGAGCAGGAATTCGACCTGGGCTTCTGACTCCCCTGTTCTGCTTGGGATGTTCCGAGCCCAACTTCCCTGTGTTTTTCCCTTTGGAAAACCACCACCATCACCTTTCATGAGGAGGGGAAAAAAAAACCCCACGTGATTGTTTTTCAGGTCTTGAAAAATACTTCAGTCTGATGGATGTTTTCTTCTGGAATTAGTTTCTAAATATAAACTCCACCTACCACGCCATCAAAAGCAGAGCTAAAGACACTACCAAGTCAATACATTAAATGGTTTATCTTGTTAGTGGTTTTACAGCTACTTAATAATGAGTTCTGGTAACTGCATATGTTTATTATTGTAAAAGAGTCTTTAAAAAAAATACAATCCGTAATAGCCCAACCTTTCCCTTCAGCTGCATAAAAACCTCTGCGCTCCAATCAACAGCAGCAGGAGCAAGAAACTAAAAAAAGATCAGCAGAAGCCACAAAACACAGCAAATTACATTCTGAAAACAGCTGTACTGGCACCATATTTTATAGAAATTCTATTTAAAATTCACAGGTGGAAAAAAAAATTTAGATATACACCAAAAAAAGCGCAAATCTGGACAGGAGGTAGAACAAATGAGTTGTGTTCTCTGAGGTAAGCGGGATAAGAAAAGCAGAGTGGTAGACTAGAATCTGACCTTTAAGGGTCAGTCACATTTTCCATGTGCTGCTAAATATCTCTTGCAAAAGGAGAGGGGGAGAGGAGGGGGCAGAGAGAGAATCAATTCATAAAAAGAAACCTGTCAGCGTTTACATGAAGTAACCAGCGAGAAATTCTTATTTTACAGAACAGAGCAAATCTCCCACTGCTCATCTGGACAAAGAAGAAAGTTTAGCCTCCCTCTCCCAATATTTTGGTGTTTGGAGGTTTTACACATCCCAAGAACCCAAAAACAGACAGGCACTTCCATCCCACCAAATAACAAGCATTCCTCCCTCTCCCAGTCCAGAGGCATTGAAGGGCACCCCAGCTCGCAGAGCACCAGAGGAGCTTAAGAGTCTCTTGAGCCAATAAAAACAAAAAGCAAAACAAAGCTACAAATATAAACTCAACCTGCCCTGTGAGTCCCCTGCTCAGGGAACGAGTTATTTGCTCTTAAGCTTCACTGATCTTCCTGAACAACGAGTCGTTAGCAGATGCTGACACACGGAATCAAAATTGCTGCCACCTTAATACCTGGATGCAGGAGCCACAGGTTTATTCCACAGAGCCCCCACCCCTCCTGCACCTCCATCCAGTAAGGAACTCAAAATTTGTTAAGAATCTGGTCATTAGGATTCTGCATTAAACCAAGTGAAAAAAAAAAATTAGATAAATTTACTACAGTTTAGAAAAAAAAGATTAAAAAAAAAAAAAAAAAAAGGAACAAACTCCTCTGCTTTTCCTGCTGCACCTTTCACAAAAGCTTGGAACCTCTGCAGGAACTGCCTCACCAACATCCCAGGGTTTACTCACCGTTTATTCCCAGGCAAATTTCAAGCCACCACCCCTTTCCAGAGCTGCCTGAGAAGGTGACCCTGTGCCTGCCCACCTTCAGCTGCGTTCCCAAGCAATCCCAAGCGTTCCCAGGCTCCAGGTCCTGTGAAAGGTGCCAGTCACCAGCCCTCCTCCTCCACAAATGCTGCTTATCTCACCTACAGCAAAGATTTCCTTCTTTTCTGGGCTAAGGCTACTTCCAATCAGAGGCAGGAAGATGAAAGGAAAGCAGATCCAGCAGCATGGTTGGAAGTAGAAGTAATTAGGATGTTGGAAACCAAATCAAAACAGAAGGTCCAGCTTTTAAGGAGTCCCCCTCTATTAATCTCAGCCTGAGAGGGTGATAAAAATGTTTCTATTCCAATGATGATCTTTGAAGAAAAAAAACTCACTATTTGGTACAGGGAAAAAAATGACTCTCAAACTGAACAACTAAGCAGCACTCCCATTTATTCCCGTTTTCCTCAGCTATGCCAGGTGAGATTACCTCCACATTTCCCTGCACAGCTCAAAAATCAGAAATATCCCTCATCTAAATCTAAAAGAGGGATCTGAGACACTGCAGCCAAGTGATGCTCCCCATGAAGAGCAAATACAGCAACACTGTCATTCCCTTTGAAAAGTTGTCAGTTTAGAGCTGCTTTTTTCCAGGGATTTTGATTTGAGGGCACACTTTTTTTCCTTTTTACCTTTCTGCCAGCTTCCCTGGAAGAAAACAAAACAAGCCTCTATGACTAATCCTTAGCTTTGCCAGCTGACAAGAACCCCTGCACTACCACAGCACGTTTAAAATGAAAAGAAAACGACAATTTCTCTTGGAGGGAGGGGAGGACGTGAAGCACTCGCTGGTCCTCTGCCTTCCCCTCATCCCTGAGGCATCGCCCTGCTCCCACATCCCTACCCATCCATGGCTGGGGCTGCTCCCTCTGCTTCAGGGAGGCCTCTACGGTTTGGTGAGGCACTGATGGGGCAGAAAAAACGCATCAGGACAGAGGGAGAAGCATCTCTGCCACACAGAACCAGTGTGAGAAGTTGCCATGGAGAAAAGGGAACCTGAGGTCCCCGGTGCCGAGAGACGCCACGGCAAAGCCAGAGGGAATACGGAAGCAAATGGATCTAAGTGCTCCCACAAAACCTGAAGCTTCCAGACAAGAAATTACCAGTAATTACTAATAATATAATTTTCATGCAGCACTCATCAGCATGAACCAGGTCTGTCCTCACAACAAAGAGGAACAACAAAAGCCACAAACAGTTACTGAATTAGCTTATTAAGATCTCTGGGATTTTTTTTTTTTTTTTTTGAACCTTCATAACCATCAAAATTGGTCTGAATGTACAAACATGATTACAACAAAAAGGCCCAGATGTTTTCTGGACACAGCAACATCACAGTGCAGGGAGCACACAGAGGAAGCTCTTCCAAGGGAAGGAAGGCAGCTCCCTTGGAGTCACTGCCCATCCTGCAATGCTGCCCCTTTGCAGGAAGGACCACTGTGCAGGAGGAATTTTGGAAGCTTCCAAATATTCCAGTGTCAAACATGCTTCTCTTTAAAAGAGCACCCACTTACCAAACAGCAGGGGTGGCTCAGCAGACTGTGCAGATCACAGCTCATACCAAAAAAAAACCACAAAAAATTAAAAGCACAGTTAAGAGGTGCCAACTGAGAGCCCAAAGGCTGCAGCTAATTTTCCTCCCGTGTCTGTCTCTATTCCCATCAAATTACAGCCCTGTAAGGCAGAAATCCCAACCACCAGATGTTCTCCTTGTTAAGAGCCAGGCAGAGGCAACACCACCTATGGACCAAAGCAGACCAAAAATTTAACCTCCAGGACAGAAGACCAGAAGGTCTCCACTGATGGGGAAGGTGGTCTTGAAGAGAAGAGAGGTGCAGCAAGACAGAGGAGACTTCATCCAGCTCTGCAGAGCCCTTCCCACTGCATCTTGCCAGGAGCTGGGGCACCAGGCCAGGCCAGGAGCCCTTTGGAGGCCGCTGTCCCAGCCGACAGGAGCAGAGCAGAGCAGGACACGGCTCATTCCACAGACATTTTCAGCAGGGAGAAGGGAAGAGCGTGGTGGCCATCCTGTATTACTGCACCCACTCAGCTCCCAGGACTTCCAGCTCCACAATGACAGGGTTCCTGGAAGAGCACTCCAAACTCAATTAGAGGACATCTCGTGAGCACGCTCTTGGCAGCACGAGGCCAGTGATGTGCAAAGACTCCTGACTGCACCATCCAGGCCCTCCCTAATTCACTTACGTGCCCTTTTTAGCAGAGGTGAGAGGTGGGTGTTTAAAAGCACCCCGCTCTTCAGTTTGTTTTGTGTTTGAGGAGGTTTTTTTATTTTTTTTTTCTTTGTTCCTCCCTCATTTCCTTTAAATAAGACAACAAATGGCTGTTCTTTCTCTTGGACCAATATTGGCTGTGCTGCTGAGAAAGCTCTTGTAGCACAGCAATACCCAACTCAATTAAAGATGAAGCATGGACTTGGTTTTCTTTTGAGCATGAAGGACAGAGACTCTCAAGAAGCTTCACCCTCCACTAACCAGGTTTGGCATTGCCCAGACACGCCTGCTTAAGGAATTTTTATGCACTGGAAGAAGAGATTTTCTACAGCAACAAACACTTTATACAGTTGTCCAAACTAAAATACCCATTTGACAGGGGATTCAGCCCATCCTTGAAATCATTCATGCTCCGAACCATGCCCTTTAAAGGAGAGTCAGTTATCCTTTTGCATTAAAAAAAAAAAGCTGTGTTAAAATGTTTGTTTCTGATGAAACAGGGAGACAGACACCAGGAGGAAACAAGCTGTGTCTGAAGAGCAGAATTCCTGGCAGATGGGTCAAGAGCAGCAGCTGTGCTCAGAGAAAACACACACGTCTTTACATACTTGGGGCTGCCATGTGGAAAACATCACAGGAGACACTTTACAGCAAAGGGAAAAGGGACCATTTTTGACAAGCAGGTGCCAGGATACTGCTCTCCCGAACCTCTCCAGAGGATGCTGCGGATGGATGTCTCATCGGGCAGGGAAAAGGTCAACATTAATAATGAAGCTGTGCCAGTTCGTGACAGTCCCAGAAATATCATGTAGAGACACTTATCTTTATTGCAGCATGATCAGCACATGTGTGAGAACAGCCCTCACCTGCCTGAGACCACGCTGAGCCCCCACTGCTCCCAGCTCCCTTGGCTGCCCCCTGTCCCTGTGCACATTCCTCCCATCACCTACACGAGGGATGAGAACCAAACAGCAACATGTTCTGGCTTTTATCTTTGATCCAAAGCAGGTGCCCAGCACAGGGATGACCAAGAAAGACTAAACCTGAGCAGCCAGAGCCCAACAAGACTGAAACCAAGAGTTCACGCTTCACGTACAAACGACCTGGTTTTACAGCGCTCATTACGCACCACTTTGTGCAGCAAAGTCAAAAAAAGCAGCTCCACAGCTCTTCTCTGCAAGTCAGCCAGGAAAAGGGCTGCTGGATTTACTAAACTGTGTCACGGAAAGAGCCACAGATGCCTTATCAATCGCTGAAATGTTACAGAGATAAGGGCCGCGTGTCGGCCGCCTCCTGGAAACGCAGCTAAGGGCACTTTTATGCTTATTCTGCACTGAGAGCAGTGTATTAAATCTTTTATGCTAACAGAAGTTCCAGACACCCAGCAGAAAATGGGCATCAACACTACCACCACATACTTTGAACTGCCCTGGCCTCAGCAGCCTCTCCTTTCAAGATGTTGTAAGCGGATTATTTTCCCCAGGTAGGAGGAGGGAGACACTGAAATTGTTACAAGCAGAACAAGTAATGAGTTCACCAAATCCCTTATGCCTGTTTCACTTCAAATGCTGCCCCAAACATACCAGGTAGTAAGAGTAATTAAATAAGCAACAACATTTGCTGCCAGCATTTTTCCCATTGAAGGGCTGGAGAGCACTTTGTGAGGCAGCCGTGTAGGTGCAGCTTTGCTCTCTCCTCCTGGTGAGGATGGAGAGGCAGCTCTCCATTTCCACAGGAGCACCACACAGGTTAACAAGCCCTCTGCTTTCCTCCCTTATAGCTCAGGGATACAGGGGAACATGAAGTGTGATGGGAACATCTGGTGAGCACACACAGGAGGGCTGCAAGAAGAGGAGGAAGAGCATTAGAGATAATTGTGTCAAAGACAGAGCCAGTCCTACCAGCGTTTTGCAAATGAGTGCACAAAGCATTACCCTGAAAAATCAGCCTGTTGTAGAGAAGAAAGTACAGCAGCAGTAGCAGAATAACTCAGTCAGCAGCACTGAACAGGTTGTCTAGAGAAATTGTGGATGCCTCATCTCTGGAAGTGTTCCAGGCCAGGCCGTAAGGGGTTTGGAGCAACCTGGTCTAGTGGAAAGTGTCAAGGGGGCTGGAACTGGATGATCTCTGAGGTCCCTTGCAACCCAGGCCATTCTATGATTCTGGGATTGTAAAGGAAAATAATTCATTGTTTCTATTGCAGGTGACCTCAGCACCATCTCAAAAAACTACCCTACTGAAAGCACCTCTTCAGCCTGGTAAGAGTCAGCAGAATTTGGGAGGAGATCATCTCTGGGTGCCCACCTGAACTTGACTGCAATAAAAATACACCCCTACCCCTCAGTGGGGTCAGCAACCAAAGGGCTGACAAGCAGGAAAGCTGTTCCCTTCATGACATATTCAACAGGGTCATCTCTTCCTGATTGTTATTCCAAGGACTCGGGTCCCTCAACTCTTTGCTATTTATGCACATTGTTAATCTGAGCACTCCTTGTACTTGTGAGCATTCCCGAGCCTGCAGATAGGACTATTCATAAATAGCAGAGCTCCAACAGGGAAAGATCCCAGCGGTAGCCAGAGCTTTTGAGAGAAGGGAAATCAGACAGCAGGTACAGGGAGAAAACCTGAGTGTGTGTGTGTTACATATTTAAATGACACCCACGTTTCCTCAAAGCCTCATTGGGTTTTGCATAGTTTGGGGGGCTCCTTGGGGTTTTTTTCCTTTGAAAGTTGCAGTTGCAAAGGTAAAATTCTTACAAAAAAACATCAAGCAGCTGTTTCTGTCACAGTGGGAGTGAAAGAGGGTAGGGAGAGGATGAATACCAGATGATTAATATCCAAGCTTACTGTGGAACAACAAGAAAGTCTAGGGCTAAAAGGAGAAGGAAAGTCAAACTAGAGGAAAAAAACCACAGAACCACACACACACAAAGTCCACAGAGTTTAGATACTTTCCATTTTGTCACAGAGGACAGACTGCCCAGAAGAAAGTCCCCAGAGCTGAGGAGGGACCCGTGCAGGGTGTGATGTGCTCACACTGAGGAGTGATGCTCCAAGAGAAACGTGAGGGGGTTCATGTTTCCTCCACACCTGCTCCTGGCTGGAGGCTGGAAAACACATGGCTCCTGCCAACAAATCCCCTAATTTATTAAGATAACTTCTCAGCATAGGAAAAAAACAACAACAACAAACAAAAAAAAAAAAAAAAAAAAAAAAAAAAAAAAAAAAAAAAAAAAAAACATACCCACTGGAAACCACACTCAGTGAACTCAGCAACTAATAAATACAAAGACAACTGAAGGCATTTATGTTAATTTCTTACCTCATTAACTGAACTATAAACCAGCATATTTTTCCTCTTCCCCTCCCCATAACTGACATACTGCATTACAGCTTCACTGCTGTCATTTCTCCCCCACCTCAGACCAAGAATTAACTTGTCCCTTTAAGCCCCAACGTGTGAAACCACGCACAGACAGAGCTTTCCTGAGCTTGAGGTTACAAATTCTAGGTAGGCAGCACAATCCTGTTTTGTGCTGCTTCAGGAGAAAAATCAGCTTTGCACAGCCAGGCTTTGGCAATCCCCCCTCTCTTGGTGGAAGCCACCTGATCCACCTGCACTGCACCACAGGCACTTTTCTTCCAAAAGCACCCACTCCCCATTTTTATTCTCTGCTGTACAGAGCCATGACAACCTCTCTTCAGGCTAAAAAAAAAAAAAAAAAAAAGCATAAAATAGTTACAGGTTGAAGAACATGCAGTAACAGCAAAATAAAACCAGCATTTCTGACATTATTGTGCTGGTGAGTCATCAATTAATTCTTGTTTGTCAGCTCCTGTAAGGGCCAAGATCCTCAAAGGCAGCCGAGGCCAACTGAGATGGCAGCCAGGCTTGGGCCCAGATGCCCAGAGCCAAAATGCCTGTTCCCCCTTTAACTGTTGGTTGCCAACAAAAGCACGAAGGGATCAGAGAGGAACTTTAAGTGACAACCTCCTCCCCCCCAGCCTCTCTCCCAGCTGCAAACCCCAGCAATATTTTAGCCAAGCCCAACTCTGCCCAGCAGTTCTGTCCCTCCAGGGAAGTGGCTCTTCCACCATGAAAACCCAAGGTTTGGTTTCTGCCCCTGGTGCAGTTTTACTCCAAGGCTCCAGCCAGGAGCCCTCCCTGCAGGTGGCAGGTCTGACAAATGCCCAGACCCCAGCAGTGGATCAAAAAGCACCATCCCACCACCACGGAACACACCAGTGATACAGAACGTGCCTTGCTTCAAGCTGAGGCAGAAAACGTTCAGGGAATTTGTTTGCATGGTTTGTCCTTCATTAAGATCCTGTTGGCTGGGATGGAGAAGGGAAAATCAGGGATGTATTTGTACTAATGGCAGGCACCACATAATCATTTGCAGCCTCTAAGCTCACGTGTATCGAACACTTGCTTCATTTCCTTTATTCTTGTCAGTTTTTCTTTCTTATGGCAACCCACCGTGCCTTTCATACACTTTCACCTTCTCCCCTGCCACAAGCTCTGTTTGAACAAGGTTTTGCAGGACAGAAAAGATCTGTCCCCTGCTGGAACCAGCCAGACCCGACTTTCTGCCTAAGGAAACAACCCTCAGATACAACAGCGACCCTCCACAGCTCAGAGCTCTGATAGCCGGTGATCGATAACACCAAAAAAAAACAACCCCAAGTCAGCAGGGACCAAGAGTCAAGTTTCTAATCCCTGAAAACAGCTTCCACAAACCCCTGTTGCTTTGCAAATTTAGATCAGCTAAAAAAGAACCACCACAAGGGGAACGGAGCTTGTTCAGGGGCCAAGCCGGCTTTCTCCAAGTGGGAACAGAGGTGAAGGGTACAGCAGTCCCAGTAAGGAAGTAGCAGCCCCTCTGATGTTTAAAGTGCCTTAATGCTTTCAGAAAAGCTTGAGTACATTGGTGATCCAATATGCTACACAGAAATTGGGTTTCTGGTGCTTCAAATCCTGTGATTCGAGGAAAATTCAAGCCACGGGATAGACTTGGAGCAATAAAACCTCGCGCTGAGCAGCTTGAGTTTTCCTTTGCTAATTATCAAAAGCTACTGTTGGCAAGGAATATTACATGCTTATCCAATGGATCCCATAAAAAACTGCTCACTTGTGCACATTTTGAAAGGGCAACCCCTTCTGCCTCGCCTCTCTTGCACTGTTATATTTAAATACATTAATATTTTAATCTCCTGAAAGAACAAGCAATTTATCTCTTCTTTAAAAATAAATAAGGTGGGGAATGTGATCATATTTAGAAAGCAGTACCTAGAGAAACATTTTAATGGAGATAGAAACATATTTCAATCCCCCTAAAGCATACAGAAGGTCAATCCAAAGTCACAAGGGAACAGCAATTTTGGATGCTCAAAGTGACACTCTCTTTTAAAAGGAACAGTTTTAAGAGATAAGCTTCTCTTCCAACCAGCAACTAATCTAAAGAGAGAGGAGCAAACAGACTTCCATCACTTCAGAGGAATATTTCCCTCCATGTTTGACAATAAAAAAGATAAATAATAATAATGATAATTAAAAAAAAAAGAGGCAGAAGGAGACAGACAGACATCTGGGTTATGTTCTAAATGTAATTAGAAGCCTGACAACAGGACAGAATAATGTCAAACAAATTACCAGCAATGTGTTTTCATTCACAGGGTGACAAGTCAACAGGCACTCAGTTAATTTTAAGACTGATTATGTACCAACTCCTCAAATAAAATAAACATGCTCACCTCCACGGAAAGCAACAGGGAGCCCAAACACAGCATCGATTTCCCCCTGGGCAGGGCTGAACAGCTCAGTTGTGTCTGAGAAACGAAGAGCCTGAGTTTTGGGGTTTTTTAGGAGGGTTTGTTTGTTTGACAAGCTGCTGCCACTGCTCTGTGGGTGCCCAAGCCCACGTGCCTTGGATCCCAGTCCTGGAGCTGCGGAGCATCCTCAGCAGTCCCTGGCACAGACACGATAAATGCACATCTCAAATGATACCACAGAGCACAACTCCCACTGCCTGAGGGGATCACCTCTGGAAGGAAAAGCTGGGTGGTCCTAACAAAGGTTTTTTGAGGCCAGCACCTTCACACCACGCCAGATGAGTTCTCTCCCGGGTTCTCCAGCACTCCAGGACACCACGGAGTGCAGGAAGGGAAGGGCTCAGGTGCAACTTCCAGGGGCTGACTGGCCTTCCCACTCAGGGTCTCTCAGGCATCATGTTTGGGGTTTTTGGACAAACTGTGGTGTGTTCTCACAGGAAAGCAGTGCCTTTCCTCCTCACCTTGCCCAGGCAGCTCCTGCCTTACACTGGGTTTCCCAGCACAGAATTGCACCCCTGCTCCAAGGGACCAACTGTGCCCCCCACATCAGCCCCTGCAGGGCCCAATTCACACAAAGCTTCAACTTTCCCCTTCCACAAACCAAACCACGCCAAAAATCTCCATCTCCCGAGCAGCAGAGGGGAGATGATGTGCAGTCGCAGAGGGCAGCTCTTCATTTCCCTGCAGCAATAAGAACTACCTATTTGTTTGAATGATGGTGGCTTCAGGAGAACACCAGAGCAGAGCCAACCGACGACAGCTCTGACGTAAATAGAGGGGAAAAAGCAAACAGAGCCAGTGCAAAGCGCTAAGGCAGCGATGGGCCATGGTGGTGGAGACGCCAGGCTGGGAGGAGAACACGCAGCAAGGCAGGATGACAGATGAAAAAAAAAAAAAAAAGGTTACAAAAGCAGAACAGACTAGAAAGGCATTTATAGGATAATAATCCTTGCCTCTGCTTCTAATTATATCTGTAATAGTTAAAAGCTGAAAGGATTTTAGAAGGCAAATATACTTTTTTTGTCCTCTGTGCCATTTTCTGGCGGTGTTTGCCCCAAATGCCTGAAGAGGAATGGGTGGTTTCGGTACCTATGGATGTGGGGGGGAGCGTAGCTGGGGTCAAACACTTCCCAGGAAACTCTGCAAGGGTCAGAGATGAACTGGTTAAAACCCCCTCCCTGGGCAGGGACAAGTTGAGCAGACACAGACCTGCCCTCAACCCTGCCAGTGGAAACGCGGATCCAGCAACACCAGGCACCTTCTGGGGAGCATTTTAACAAACCAAAACCAGTGAAACAGCACCAGGCTGCAAGGTAGACATCGACACCAAATCCTCTGAACAAATAAATACACACACAGCTCTGGAAGGGCTGTGCTGAAGGCTGTGAGAGCAGCTGGAACGATGACAACCTGACAGAACCGTGCCTGGGCAGACACGGAGAGCGGGGGAGTCATCCCGTTAAATTTCTCTGGACTCATCAAGCGGTTCTTTAGAGCTTCACATTATGCCATTAACACATCTACAAGCTCAGAGCTGTGAACAACTTCACTGCAATTAGACCTCTGGAGCATGAACTGGCCCAAACTACTCAAATTCGAGACAAAGAGGAAATAATAGCTATTAGATTAGGCAAGTAAAGATATATCAATTTTAATTGTAGAGCTATTCAGTGTAGAGCACTCTGGAGAGGAAAAAATACTCAGCCTATCTCCTTGGGAGTAGTAGTGCTTAGGTTTAATCTCAAGTGTTGTCACTCCTCGGAGACAGAGCACTCTGAGAATTTTTCTACTCTATGTCAGACTTCAAGAAGTCAACCCAAATTTCAGAGCAGCAGAGCCTCTAACAACAGTCAATCAGGGCAAACATCATCACTGGAAGCATTCTGAGTTTGGAAATACACAAACATGATGACAAGTGCAGCAGCAGTGCCAGTGCACTCCGAGAATTAATGCTGCCATCTGAAGGGAAGGGGGACATCTGCTGACACCTGAATCTCCCTAATTAGTGTCTTCTACCCCAGAAAGAAAGGGAAGGGAAAGAGTTTTGGAGAAGAAGAATTACGCCAGAGATGTTGTTATAACAGTTCTGACTATTTCCAGTAATGCTTCAGATGCTGCAGTGAGAGATCTTACCCAACAGCTTTGGGAAACAAGGCAGGAATATTTATCATCATCACCTTCCCCAGCTCAGTATGCTGAAAGCACAGAGAGAAAAAAAAACACACAGCCTTGGAATAGTTAAGTGTTGGGGATGGAGGCAGTTGGGAGGGTTTGTGGGGTTTTTGCTGGTTTTTCTTTTTTTTTTTTTTTAAATTACTCAAAACTGGACCAAACCAGAAAAACAGCCCAAGAGCACAGCCCTCACTGACCAGGCTGGACAGCAAAGATAAACACACGTTTGCAAAGGGAAAAAGCTGCTCCAACATATTGAGCAGACATTCTTGACATCTCCAGTTATCTTTTTGAGTGGCAGCTGAAGAGGCTGAATCTCAGACTGGGCATGAACAACACAGCTCAGACACCCCAAAACGCTGGACGTGCAGGGCACCATTTGGTGCACTGAGGATTTACATCCCTGTGCTTGAGAAGGGCTCTTTCAAACAGTGTTTTCTTTGCCAGAAGCTCAGGAAAAACAAGCCACACTGCCCTCTAGAATCACTGAATGGTTTGGGTTGGAAGGGACCTTAAAGCTCATCCAGTTCCAACCCACTGCCATTGACACCTTCCACTAGCCCAGGTTGCTCCAAGCCCATCCAACCTGGCCTTGGACACTTCCAGGGATGGGGCAGCCACAGCTTCTCTGGGCAAACCTGTTCCAAGGAACAGCCAAGAGTCAGAGCCCAAAGTGAGGCCAATGAGAGGCAGTTTGGAGCCCTCTGAAGTGGCCAGAGGCAGCCACAGCTGCTTCCACAGCTGCTGGAAAAGGATCGGTGCTACCGTGTTGCACCTGGGATTATTTTAAGCAATCAGCTTTGGAAAAACACTAAATAATGTTCATTCCTCCTTTCTCATAACAGTACAACTTGTACTTAACCTTCCTGTCACTAAAGAAATATTCCATTTAAGAAAGCAGCACAGAATCAGTTTAACAACTGAGCAAACAATGCCTTTGTGTAACTATGCCTGTTAACCTTTGATTTACAACTCCGTTTGTCACTTTTGGTTTTGAAATTAGGATGCTTATACGCTGAAGGGGAACAAAGTTCAGGCTTTTAAATTAACATCTGCTATAAATAATGTGCTACCCGAGTCAAAGAACATCTACAAAGCACTAAAAGCAGGTACGTGAGCATTAAACAGCCTTCCTCTGAATAACTTAGAACATGAAAAGATAACAAACACCTGAAAACAAAACTCTTTGCACACATTTTTGGTAGAAGAACAGTCAGCTCTAAATAATTTGCTTTTTGTGGCTGTCAGGAGAGACCTGAGCGAGACAGCTCGGGCTCTTGCTGTGCTGAGGAGCAGCTGATGTGGAAAGCAAAGGCTTCCAGGGACAGACAATTTGCTGACCCCATCTGTAGGTTATTATAACACTGACTGATCTCCCAAAGCAATTTTCATTAATAAAAAGTTTCCAAGACCAGCTATTCTCCTTCCCTAGCCCCAGAGGAAGATTTGCACAAGATTCCTGGAGACCAATCCCGCCCCCTCTCCCTATTTTTTTTTTTTTTCCTCTTACAATGGGAGAATCAAGTTGAGTCATTTCTTCTGCCACCTGAGCATGGCTAGCAGGAGAAAACCATCAGCAGGTTGTATGGCATCACTTCCCTGTCTGAATTCCCGGTGTATGCTCCACATAAAGGTTGTGGGGGTTTTTTATTTGAGCTCACTGCTATCACAGTCACTGCTGCACCATTTTAAAAAGGCAAAGGAAATAAAAGGCATAAATTACCTCCTAAAACAAGCACTTTTTTGGTGCCGAAGTCTTCAGTGAAGAAATATAAAACACAATTGCAACAAGAGCTGAAATTGCTGCTTTAGACTCTAATGGCTTCATAACAGTAATTAAGGCTTCTTCCTGACTTCATAACTATGCCATAATGCATTTATCAAAAGCACATTACCACAATGGACACATTCACTCTTTCTGCAATGTTTCGACAGCTCCCTTTGGACACTATCAGTAAATAAAATCTTATGTGGGCCAATTAAAGAAAGCATAAATCCAAATTCTCTGTGGCTATCTCGCTTTGAACGCGCCACTCCGTCAATTCTTTTTAATGGAAAACGGGTAAGTGCTTTGAATCCAGGAAAAAACTTCCTCCCCGGAGCAACTCCGGGATGCAGAGTCCTTCTTAAGAGCAACACAGGAAGGAAGGAGAGGAATGCTTCTTGGAGCTTTGTTTTTATCACAGGAGGAGGAGAGGTTTTGACAGCAGAGAGACCATTGTCAAGCACATTTGGACTCACGTCAAGTGTCTGCCTGGACAAATTGGACTGGGAGTCCTTTCCCAGCAAAGGTGCCCACCAGGCACTGCAGAGCCATTTCTCCACTTCACTGAAGAGCAGAAGGGATTTACAGAGCCCTCTCCCCCTTCCTCCCATCCAGCTGCCTCCAACAGGCTGCAACAAGCCCTGCACAGCATCCTCCTCCTCCTCCCAGCCCCTTCCCCACTCAAAGCCCACTGTTTTCCTGTGGGAATACAAAGTCCCTGCCAGCTTTGCCGCGGGAGGAGCGGCACATGTGAGGAGCTCACACTGTGTAATGAGTGCTACCCAAAGTGCAAATGCAAGTGGGTGAGCATTGGCATGAACCCTGTGGAGTGCAGCTAAAATTAGGGCTTGCAAGATGGAAATCTGTAATATCCTCTGCACCTGGGTAGCTCAGAGCAGCCCAAAATGGGCTTTAACCAGAGGGAGGGGAACAGGGGGGGGAAGATGGAAAATACACACGACCTTCCCCTCACCATTTTTATCACCGAAAGAGCCTTTTGCATCAGACATTCTGCAGCAACAGCTCAAAAGATTTTTACAGGGGAGATAATTAGGAACACATTCCCCTTTCTTTTGATCACATGGAAGATTATTTTCAACCAAACAGGTACTCTGCTCCCGCAACGAGCCGCAGTCTTTGCCACACGCTTCTCCCTCCCATCCCTCAACTGCTGCCACGGGGAAAATCTGGCAGGTTGTTTAAATATAGGATTAGTATGAGGTCAGCATTCAAGCCAGAAGTAACAAATCCCACTCCACATAAAGGATGCAGAGTGCTCAGCGTCCCTCACCAGTTAATCCGTGTTGTTTACTCCCTCGGTGGGGAAGGTTTCACACTGATGAGTTCTGACTGCTCCTTAGTCCAGGCAGAGCTGGGGGCAGTAACCTGAGCAGGACTCTCTAGAGCACAGTTCTGCCCTCCCCCCAGTTTTAGTATCCTTTACAAAAGTCCCAGAATTTCTCCAACAGCATCCCAGAGTGAGGCAAAGCAGCCAGGAGCTCCTGGGTTTTTCTCTCTGGGTTGCAGGGGGTGAGGGGGAAGATTTGTCAAGAAACCTTCTAGAAACCCTGGAGGGGGGGGGGGGGGAAAGGAGAGGATGGGAATTGGCTGTGGGAAATGAAAAGCATAATTCAAATGCTGACATGTTCTTCACAAAGCTGTTCTTTCAACTGCATGGGAAGGAACTGCACCAACCTCAATTTAAAGCAGAAAAAAGGAGAAAAGCAAAAAAAAAAAAAAAGCAGCTTAGGTACAGTATTATGCAGGAGCTGTTCCCAAGGCTTCCATCCAGAATCAGACTCCCAAGCTTTCATTCAATAAGGTACTGCTACAACAAAATTACCTCCTGGGCACTAATGGTCTCTTAGTTATAAACAACCTCTTTAAATAAGGGGGGGACAAAAAAGTGAATTATAAAGGAATTTGCCACACATTTCCTTCAATAAATCTTTCCTCCATTCAGTGCTTCCCAACAGGAGCTGGTCTACCAACTATCATCACCAGTAATTCTCTCTCACCAGGGGGAAAGTAAAATAAAAAATTCAGACTATAAAAATCTCTTTTTTTATTGTGGAAGAAAGTTATTATGAGCCTTCATTGCTGCCTGTGCCCACAGATGGTTCCCTCTTTCTCCATTAATTGCTTGCAGAGGGAGAAAGGAACAAATGCTGACCGTGTGAGGTGCATCCAGAGACTCAAGGTAATCATTCTCATTCAGTTTTATTTATAGTAACAGGTATTTTATTTATTTGATTTTATTTACACCAAGAAGAACAGGTTCAAAGGTTCATGGCAAAAGCATCCTGACAGGGCAGCTGGGTATGCTGCCATCATACTGTGCCAGGTATTCCCCTTCTGAACCACCCACTCTTGGCATATGCTTGAAAAATGAAAAAAAAAAAAAAAAAAAGACCATTTCCCCTCTAATTTCCCAGAGCTCCTGACAGTTCCTACCTGCTTGGTTTGTCCTCTGCCAGATCCACGTCACTGCCAGCTCCAGATTTCTTGGCCAGGGCCCTGCTCTGGAGAAAGTCTCTCTTTGGAGCAGCCAATTCCCTTCCCAGCCGAGTCCGAGCAGAACCAGCTGCCCAGACCCAGGAGGAGCCCCGGGGGACACCGTGCAAGGAGTGCTGGGACCCAGAGCTCCAAACTGCTGCAAACACCCTCGATTTCCAGCCTTGCCCAGCCCAGCACACGTGCCAGAGATAGGAGAGGATGTGCCAGCTCCTTCCAGGACTGCCCACACGTTCCAAGAACAGGTAGGGACAGAGCAGGGACGCAAATCTCAGAGCTCAGCACTGCCAGCAAAGCAAAGCCTCCCAGCTGTGACCCCACTGCCAGCAGAGCCCCCAGGCACAGGGATGAGCCCAAAGGAACATGCTCTGCCCACCCACTGTCCCTTTTGCAGGGCTCTTGCACCACACTCCCAAACAGGGAACGGCAGGAGAGCAAACGGATCTGGAGAGAAGCGGCTTGGACTAAGCTGGACTGGTCAAATCAGCCTCCACAAGGAATGGGGCAACAGCCCTGCAGCTGGGGTGGCAAAAGACACATTTTCCTTAAGCAAAGCCCAGCCAGACTAATGGGCAATTTTGTCCTCCAAAGATATAAGCTCATTGCTCATAAAAAGTTTACCTTGAGCGGAGGAACCGACACTAATAAAGTTTTATCGCTCCCTGTACCCAGTTCCCAACAGCCACAAGAGCCTGGGATAGTGCTGCACCCCATCTGAAGGGGAAAAGCAAATCCTGCTGGCAATCAAAAGCATCAAGCAGATATTCAGGATATATTCAGGATATATTCTGCCCCAAACCAGAAAAGAAAAAAAAAGTTCACCCACGCTCGTAAGCTGGTCACACCCTTAAGCTCTCCAGAGAAGTTTTACAGCTTGTAAAACCCTCATGATTCATTTGGAAAGAAACCACAGCCTGTGCTGCAGCCACAGCAGGGTAAGGTTTCACTGGGAGGAAGGGATGCTTCAATCAGCTGGACTTAGGGGATACCTAAGGAGCACTAGGACACGTCAGGGCCCAGCTACAAATGCAAAAGAGGGGGAATAGAAGAGTTTGTGTCCCATATCCACAAGGTATTTCTGCCAAGAAAAGCAGGTTATTTATACAGGAGCTTTCTTTTCAGCATGCACCACTCAGCTATCCATTATCAGCCCCAAAACAACAAGGCACAGGAGACTAATGAACAGCAGGAGCAGGAAATGCAGAGATGTGAAGCAAGATTTAAAGCACAAAAGGTTCAGGCACTCTTGTATTTTACAGAAGGTCATTCCCTGGGCCTTTATACTTCATTTATCAAATTAGATCTGAATTGGTGCAGTCATCCCGATTCAAGAAACCATCACGCATCTTTTCCCTTCAAAAGGGGAAATAAAAGACTTTATCTGCAAAGCAGTTTGCATCAGAGGATCTCCGAGCCCTTCCCTGGCACTTTGCCTCTCAAAAGCAGCCAGGCAAGACAGCTGCCCACCCTACACGTGGCCTCCAGAGGTGCAAAGAACTCCAGTGTTTCGCCTGTAAGGGCTCGGGCCAGATCTCAGCTCCACCCTCACCTCCTCCCCCCCTCGAAGCTGCACCTGACCGAGCCAATTCCCCGTCCTGCTGCCCTTAACCAGTGGGATTTTACAGCCTCTTATTTTTCCAGCGCTTTCCCTGTCATCATAAACATCCCGGTGTTTGCTCACAAATTGTTCCATTAAGAACAAATATGCTGCCACTCCACGGCTGTGGAATTTGCTGCAGAAAATCATCAAGAGAGCAGCGCTGTCTTGCCAGCCACCTGCACCACCTCCCCCCTTCCACTCAAACCCAGAGGCATGTTACAATTACATTATTCCGACTAAATAAAATTATTTTCCCCTGTTCCAAGACATAAAACAACCACATTATTATGGTCATTGCCACTGTGATTTAATAATTTAAACAAGAGACACACACACACACACAATGATAGGAACATAGTAAGTAGTACAGCACTTCATTACAGCTGGAACCGGTATTTATGACCCCTGAAAGCAAAGATGGTCTTGAGAATTACACGCCCAAATGCGTCACTTCAAAATTACAACTTAATCATAGAAGGCTCAGCACAGAGCTTTCAAACACACCGATCATCTTTTGGTTTGGTGTTTTTGTTTTGTTTTTTTTTTTCCAGGGTGAGGAAAAGCTCTGAGAGACAATAAATCATTTAACGGATCGGTGGGAGAGGGTGACTTACGGAACGGGATTTGCAATGCAAAAAGCGAATCATGAGGCATCACCTTCCCACCCTTCACCCTTCCCCAGGCACTGCTGCTGAACACTCTCTCCAACTCACCCACTGTCTCCTCTGGAGCAGGTCAGGGACAGGGAAAATCTCCCACTTCTGCAGGAAAAGGTTCATGTGCTCTCGGAGCCGCGCGAGGAACGAGCTGAGATGCGAAGCAGTGACCCAAGAGCTGCCAGTGCTCTGAAAGCTCCAGACCACGAAGTTAATCTGGTAAAAATGCCTTGGACGTGTAGCCACAGCCCAAATGCAGCTCTTTGCCAAGACTGAGGACAATATGTTATTAACTAAAGTTTAATTATATCCACAAAGACACATTCCTAGCTGAGGTTTACAACCATGTCTCTGTAGATTGGTTTGTTCTTCTAGTGGGCCCATTAAGAAATGAGTTTTGTGACCACTTTCATATCTGGTTTTATCCTGTTCTGTTTCCACAGGAATTTTACTGGTCCCACGTTAATTAATTAATGTCAGAAACAGACAACACTTCACAAAGGACCCTCTAATCAGTGGCTAATAAGGGTGGGCTGCAATATGGTGTTTATGTAACACTGGTAAGAGTATTTTCAAAAGACAAAGCCCAGTTTCTAAGAACAAGCTATTGTCTCCCCACCAAATGAGTAGGGAAATTAAATAGAACTTAATTATTACATTTGCTGTGCTTTGGATTAGGCAAGATCGATTTCCAGCAAGTATCACTCCCTGCAGAAAGAAGGATCTGGCTACTTGTAGCATATAGACAGGGTTTGGGGTTTTGAAGAGAAATTCTGCAGGAAGAATGAGTCAGCAGCACACAAACAGCCAGGTCTCTACAGCCCACCAACAACCACAGCGTGGGCTCCAGTGGGGAAATTCTCCCACTCCCAAAGACCCAAGGACAGGGCAGTTCCATGGAATGGCTGCCCAGTGTCCCCAGGAACCCGACTGGCACAGAAGCCACGCAAGTAGCTCTGAATATTCTCTCTCTTCACACACTCTTCCCAGTGCATCAAGCAAAAAGCACACGCTCCATCCTAATGGAAAAGCCAAAACTCAATTAATGACACCAATCTCTGAGAGCCAGCAGAGCACAAACAGCTCAGTCGGGAAATTTTTCCTTCCGAAAGCTTCCATGAACTGCAATAATGCAACTATTGCAGGTGCTTATTTATTAATACAGAGGGATTTATTTATGAGAGATCTGCAATCAGCTTAACCCCTGAAAGTGCAGCTTGATGGAGCTCAGCCCCTGCCCAGAGCTTCTTATCTGCTTTTATATCAGGAAGCAGCACCTGAGAGCTTGGGGTGAGTTGGGAACAGCCCAGTTGACACCTCACAAACCCAGCAGGCAGCAGTGCCCCAAGCTCCACTTCCATGTCAGGTTTGGCTGAGGGAGAGAGGCAGGTTCCACTGGCAAGGAAAGCTGGTGAGTGGAACAGTCCGGGTGTGAAAGGAGATGGAGAATTGACACTTCCTCTTAAATTACCATGGCAGGGAGGATGATGAAAGGTTGTTAGTGGGCAGTGTAAGGTGAGTTACCAAATCCTGCATTTCTGCAACGTTGAGTGGTGACGGCACAGAAGATGCAACATCAGCACATCACCGTGTCTCTGCTGGGCAGAACAGCTCCTTTAGCTATCAGAACTGGCAACACTGCAGCCACTTGATTTAAAGCAACTGTATTATTAAGTTAACATATTTATTAGTAATGCAGACCAGCTTATATTTAAAAGAAAGGGAATGGCACAGGGAGCTATTTCAACTCCTAAGAAGCAGTTATTAAGTCCACTAAAATGTGGGGAGAGGAAGCTTTCCCAGTGGTTTTGCTACATTCTTACATCATGATTTCACAAAGCCCAAGGAGTCAATAAAAGCACATTTTAGGTCTTCAAGGGAGACTGTAACTGCCTTGACTCTCTGCTACAAGAGACAAAGCCAAATCTAAGTTTACCCAGTTCCCAAGAATGAGTATCCCGGTCCTCTTCAGTTTGTCCTTCATCAGTAGTGAACATTCACAACAGAAGTACAGCTCTTAAACACACAGCAGGTACTGCCCTGAACACCCCATGAAATTAAACACAAACTTCACCAGTGCAGAGGCAGAGCAGATTTAAAAGCAAGGGCAGCTCTTCCACCAGCAGTAGCTCGGGATCATGAAACTGCTTCCTGCCATCCCACCTCCTGAACTTCCTGCCATCCTGTCCAGGGAATATGCCTTTGTCCCTGACCATGACCTGCAGAAAACAGCCATCTGCCCAGCCATGAGCATTAAGAAATCCCCTCGGCCAAGTCCCAGTGCTGGGACAGTCCCTTCCCTGCAGGTCATCGGAAGTTCAGCAGGGCTCGACTCACCACGACCTCGGGAAGGGACATCCCCCCTGCCCCGCTGCTTCTGCCTCCTCAGCACACAAACCCCTGGGACCAGGCCAAAACTGAGCCTCTCAGGACACGGGCAGGGAGAGAACTGCTCATCTCTGACACAGCACAGGTGATGTTTTGCATAATAAGCACACGTGGAAACACAAATTCGAGCTGTTAACATTTGTCATTGCTGTACCTCCCTCTGAGCCCCAGGGACCACAGAACAAAAGGGTGATGAGAAACGAGACAAAGAGCGCAAGGAGTTTGTTTCATATGCAGAGGAAACCCCCAGAAGGGGAGGGAAATAGTATTTTAAAGCCCAAGAGACAGTCAGGTGCCAGCTGTTGGTATCACAAGACTTGTACTGGCTCTGCTCAGGTGCTGCACGTTCTTATCCAGGAGTCTCCCACTCTGGGAGGGTGCTCTTGGGCACTCACCTCCACCATCCATGTAACTGCCCCTCTTCTAAACCTGTCCTCAGCTCCACAAACCACAGGGACACCACCCTTGTCTGCTGCTGACACAGCTACAACAAGGACAAGAGTGCTCAAGAGGTGAATACTTGTGGGGCAGTGGCCTCCCGGGGTGCTGGGGAGCCCCTAAATCACTCAGACAGGAGCATCTCTGCCCATATCCTCTGTTTCCATTTCATGTGATAGTTCCTCGCTGGCACAGCTGCTG
The DNA here is from genome assembly GCA_038380795.1 of Pyrocephalus nanus. Lineage (NCBI taxonomy): Eukaryota > Metazoa > Chordata > Aves > Passeriformes > Tyrannidae > Pyrocephalus > Pyrocephalus nanus. Next base: position 9,729,488 of record CM076278.1, read on the forward strand.
ATTAAAGCCTGCACTGACATCTGAAGACTCAAAGGCAAATTAAAATACCCCTACACTCCTTAATCCGACTCATACTTTTTTAATGACTGGAGTTCCTGTGATGTGGAAAGCATCTCTTGCAGGATCCTGCTTTGACCACTGCTGTTCACAAATGTAAAAAGACCTGCTAATGCTCTCTAAACTCCACACAGAAATATTCATACCAGCACCCCTCTATTTTTTTTTTTTTTTTTTTTTTTTGCCCAACAATAATCTAATTCATGTGACTCTATGCTATGAAACAGCACAGTTAAATCCAGGATCACAGCTCGTTTAGATAAATGGAACTGGGCACATCCAGCGAGTCATTCCTGCTGTGACATTTCCACTATTGACAGAGTTATTTCCAGGCCCAGCATGGGCAGGGAGCTGGGAGGACTCACACCCTGGAGCACAGTCCCTGCCCCTCACTGAGGGTGCCCAGCACAGCCACAGTTGCTAAAGGGACTCTACCTGGCTCCAGTCACATGTTAATAAACATTCTGGCAGCATTTCCCAGAAATAACCTTCAACAGTTACCTAGAAACATAATCCATCAAAATAAACCTCAAAATAGTAAGAAACTAAAGGAACTTTTATTGGTTGCTTGCGTTCTAGCTACGTACACAAGAGTTAGTGGCCAAACCAGAGCCACTGATCAAGCTCAAATTAATTTCAAGGTTATTCCCTTAATTCTTTCATAAACACAAGTAGTGCTGTTGGAAAGTTCCCATTTCCTCCTTCCTTGCTACTCTGTGAGCTCTGAAGAAGCAGCTCAGCCTTAGAGACCTCTACAGGACTCGAGAGCACCCCGTGGAACCCAAGCACTCAGCAGGTGATGAGCTGAAATGAGTCTGTTGCTCCAGAGCTTAACAGTTAAATCATCCAGCAGAGATTAAAATTTCCCATCAAACAAATTGAAAGTTCTCCTTCAGCACTGAACAGTTCCCCTGTTCTCTAGGGCTCCATCCCCACATTACTTTTTAATCTTAATAAATACAGATGGTATTTGCATCCCTCTCTTTTTTTTTCTACTTTTTTCTTTTTTTTTAATGAACTGCTGACACGGTGCAGAAACACACAGAGGAAGGATTTTCTGTAGGTACTCAGAGCGCTCCTGATCTGCATATTGATTTCAACTCCTAACTCTTCATAAACAAAATGGATCCACAAGGGTCTGTCAATCCATCTGCTGGTGAATCCCCCTCTCTGTTCCCAGCCAGAGCCCGTGCACAGGGATTGACACACACCTGTGCTGCACAACGCGCTGCCTCCGGGACAACTGGGAGTTGTTGGAGGCTGGAAAGCTGGGATGCATCAGCAGCCGTCCCAGAAACACCCTCTGAGTGCTGGGGCTGAGCCTGGGTTATCACCCTGATAACCCCCCCACCCTGGGGACCGTGCAGTGTGACACCCACGTGCTGCTGTTTCAGAGGACACAACCCAAAACTTGGCTCTGGCACAGCATTTCCCAGCGCTGCCCGAGTGCTGCTGGCTCAGCCCGTGCAAAGGAAGCTGGATTTGATTTTCAGGGATGTGTGTGCTCTGTGCAAGTGCATCCATAACCCTGTGCTGCTGCCTATTTACAACTTTCCACCCTGCTGAAAAATTGTATTTTCAACCAGAAGACACACTTCTGATTATTAAGAAAGATCTCTCTATACCCCAGAAATTAATCATTCCCAGAGTCTGCTACGACCCATGACAATGTAGCCTTGGCTCTGGAAAATTAACTGCTACAGGTCAGTCAGAGACATGCAATTTAAAATTTTCTTACATTGTCTTAGGTAGAATCTTCTCTTCAACTCTTCTCTCCAACCACCAAGCTTTTATTGGATCTGGTATAAATATTCAATCCACGCTGCTCATCAGTCTGGTGGGGACTCACCTGCAGTTCTAGGGCAGGTTCTCTTCACCCCATAAACTTTTGCTTTTGGCCTCAGTGGAAGCAGGACTAGACCCTAAATAGGTCCACCACACTGACACAGGGGGGCTTGAAAGGGATGAAGGAAGACAATACCAGGAAAGAGAACCTCAAAGCAAGACAGTTTCATCAGAGAAGGGCGTGTTCTGTGCAATAAAAGAAGATAATCACCCTTATCTGCATTACATCAAACACCTTTGGCTTCCAAAAGCCCTTAAGGCCGCAGTTTTTGGTTACCTTTCCCCCCCATTTCCTCCAGGATTAATACTCCTCCTTAGAAGTCTGCTGCCAGCATGGTCTCTCAGGATATCAGGAACTCTTGGGTTTCCTGACTTTTCCCACCGTTAAAAGGACATTTATCAGGTTAAGCCCAGATTTCTTCCCCTGTCTCACCAGCAGAGTTTTGGATGACTAATCAAACGACTGAATATATTTTCAAGATTTAATTCTCCCTTCACTATTTATACTAGGCAATGTCACTTTAACACTATTCTGGCTTTCCACACTGCAAAAAACTTTCCAACTTAAAATTCCCTTCAAACAAACGCTCTCAGCAGCAGACAGGGCTGGTACTGGCTCCATCCCGCCCTCCCCCAAGTCAGCTTCAGCTGTCACCAAAAACACAGTAAGCATTTTCCTCCTTGGGAACTCTGTGTTCTTGCAGTTATATTCAGTGGACCAGAAGAGTCTGGCACCAGAAAAAGAACTATCTGATTTCCTGGACTCGCTGCAAGAGAACCTGTCCTGGCCAGATACAGTTATCACCACCCAAGAACTTGGGTAAATTAAAGCTGCCCTGGGCAAGGAATACTGGCTGTACAAACAGGGATCAAGCATTCACACCCCTCAGATGCAGCTCTGGGGCTCTGACTGCTCTGTAAAAGGTGTTTCTTCCTGCTCTTATCAATAACAGCGAGCAAAACACTCGCTTTGTATGTTGGAGTGAAGATTTTCAGAGCCACCGTCCATGAATCGCTACTACTATTTTAGTAAATGGAAAGGAGTCAACAGCTCTTGAGAACCTCTCACATTTGTCTCTGTTCTCAGCGTGTTCAGATCTGAAAGTGCGTTTTCCAGCTTAACTCAGAGCGAGCATTTAAGTCAAGGTCAAATCTACTATTTTCACCCATGATGTGCATTGCCCTCTTCCCCCTCCATCACCTGGAATTTCTATTCCTGTGCACAGTCATAAAGAGGGAAACACACCCTGAAAAAGCAGCTGCACTTCAGATCTACCTCAGGATACTGAACCTGGAAGTGCCCCTTTTTGGCAGGGAAGGGAGAGCTGCCCTGCTCAGGTGGCAGATCCTTGTGTGACAACACTTGGATGTCACAGAAAAACCTCTGGGCAGCAGCGAGGAAAGAGCACAAAAATACAAACCAGACCCAAACCATCTGCCTGAAAACCTACACAAAGCAAGTTTTTCCATGGATCCTTTCTACCACAGTTCCCATCTTTTGGCTCCCCAGGGCAAGCCCAGAGACACCTCTGACAACTTCCAAGCAACTGAGGTCTCCACCCGGATCTGCCTCTGCTTGAAGTGCCCTCCTCTCACCTCAGTAATCACCCCTTTCCACCCCACTATTAAGCAGGCCTGCAGCACATCTGCAGCTTTCTGTCCCCTCCAGGAAGGGTCCCACCTCCATTTCCCTGGATTGGCACCACTGGGAATGTTACTGAATGTCACAGTGAGTCACATCACATCTGCTCTATGCTGTGCTCAGGACAACCTTCTCCACGGAGCTTTTCCACGAGGGGTTGTTCATCAGGTCTTATTTTTAAAGAATCTGGGCCAAGTCATCCCTGCTGTAGCTTTAATGACGTCAATGAGCTACAGCAGGGGTGAAATTGGGCCATTATTTTTTATGTCCATATGTCCTGTGCCCATTAAAGAAAAAAAAAATGCAAAAGAAGATCAAGGAAGAAAAGAAAAGTTATTGAATCAAAAGACTGCCCTGTGCAGAGATTAATATCTAGATGTGGAATGTTTCTCTTTTGCTCCTGCTGTACATTTATATTTATAACAGTTTATGGAAAAAGAAATACTTCTGTCAAGGTACAACACGACTTCTGCAGTGACAAATTATATTCCCTTTTTGTATCCTGTTCTGATAAAAAAACTAACAACAACAAAAAAAACCCTTTACCAGGAAAAGGTCTCTTCAGAACTCCACAAAAGTGAGGGACACAGTTGCCAGCACGTATCAGTTCCTCCCCTCCACACTCAGCACTTCACCACCCAGCAGTGAAGCCCAGTGGACCTCATCCTGAGCTCCTTTCTCAGCAAATCCAAAACACGATTATACAAATATCAAAAGGCAAAATATCGTGTATGAGGCTAAGCCTGAACAGCATTTTCCGTGAGCATTCAAAGCCTCAAACACCAACATGAAAAGGGACGCAGCTGAGGAGACCAAGCCTGCAGATGTAGGACACCAGCTGTGAACAGCAGCAACAGCCACGATCCTGTGGTGATTTTCAGAAGGCTGAACTGCACATTTACCCAAGAGAAACGGCACAAACACCTTTTCCAACCCCCGGACACCTTTTCCAACAGCCCAGACCAAGGGGTGCTGCTGCTGGGGCTGCGAGCAGCGACTCTGGGTCACCCAACCACAAAACACATCCCAGCCAGCAACACCCAAACCACAACTCCTCAGCTCCCCTTAACTGACATTCCAGCCCGTGAGTAACCAAGTTCATCGGAACCCAGGTGAAATTACTCACCCAGAGGCCTCCAGAGTGATGCCAAAACACCTTTAAAGCCACACGGCAACTGCCCGGCGACAGCACCGGAGCACAGGAACCTCCCGTTCAGGGCCTGACTTTGTAGGTAATTTTTATTTCAAAGCTTTATGGAAGATTCCTTTGAAATCTTTGACCCTAATTATCCCAGTCTCAGCTGCAGTCAAAGACCAAGTCCTCCTCGCAAAGGGCCTTCTTTCCAACTGCTTTCCCTTTGCATTAACGAGCTCTTTTTCCCACAACGAGCCACGACAGTCTCGGAGGTTTTGTTTTTGTTTTTATTTTTATTCCTCTCCTCCCCTCCCATTCCAGCGCTGGAATCAAAATAACTTGAGATGGAAAACGTGTGACCTCCCAAGCCTTTATTTACAGTATCACAAACCACAAGGGAAGGATCTGTCCAAGTTTTCCAGCTGGAATGGGAACAGCGGGGGAAGAAACGTGCCCTCATTTTTGCAGCTGTGATATTTAACACATCGCAGGGGAGAAGACTGGGAAGGAGGCAGCAGAGTTAGAAGCCAGTAATGATGCCATGAAAATACTGGATGAAGAGTCTGAGCCACACAAGTAGGTTCACATGATTACATCCTTTCTCCCCAGAAACAAACTGAGCTTTGTGCGTGCAAATGTAACTGCAAAACCCGTCTGACGCACATTTAATGGGGTTACTTCTTGACTTTTACATTAAACCAGACCGTAAAAATACAGGAAAACCTTCTAGACTTCACCTGATTTTGTATTAAGTGCTGTAATGATCTCTCTTCACGCCACCGTCCCCCCAAATTACTACAACAAAGACTTCATCAAAAAATAGAAGCCTCCAAGCAGTGGAATCTTCCTCAGATATTTAAACAGCACAGAAAAACAAACACAAGTGAAGCAGGTTTAGATCTAGAGAAAGTTTCTTGCAGCAGGAAACTGTCAGTTAAGTCTGTGGTTACAACCACACCAGCGTCACAGCTCTTTCCTCCCAGTTAAATATATGTGTCCAAACAGTTCCTCGTGTCTGGTGTTCCTATTGTAAGAGGAGGAAAAAGGCAAACTCATCCATGTTTCCACCAGAAATTTCACAGTGCCAGGCTATACAGGAGACTACAAAGACCCCTTCTTTTGAAAAGGGATCCTTCTGTACCTTTCCAAATATTTATGTCTTAGTCTGTCAGGTCTAACTCAGTTTACCTGGAACTATCTCCCACCTTCAAAAGATCCCATTCCCCCTCCTTTCCCTGTCAGCAGTTCCCTCTTATCCCAGCCTGGCGCAGTAAGAAGCGCCACACCACCATTTACACACTCAGACAGGGAATGTCTCAACTGTGCTGCCAAACAGGGCTCCTCTCCTGCCATCACCCAGCTCTCTGGAGTGTTATCACCTCCATCTAACTCCTTCCAGTGGGTTTTGTGACATAGTTGATGAAGGATCCAACACAAGGACAGGTTTCTCTGCATTCAGTTGGTTTCCACGAGCTCACAATTTACAAGGGGTTCAATTCTCAGGTCATGGATCCCACAGTAACTCCCCTGCTAATTACAGGATGCAGAAAAAAAGTAAGATTCAGCCCCAATTTGTGTCCATATAAAAGGACATGAGGCTCTGGAAGGAGAAAAGCTGGTGACATCAAACAGCCAGGGGTGGAAAATCACAGCCCAGCAGGGCACAGGCAGAGACAGGTGCTGCAGGCAAGGCAGGGGGGCCTGGAAGGGCATTAGAAGGACCCAACTGCAAAGCAAACCTTGGGCTGCCTTTTGACAGGACACCACACACTCCTTGTGTGTTTGTACAAACTGCTTGGAGGGGACATCACTTCCCCAATTGCACCTGCCCCCACCTGTGATTCCACCTCATTTATATTTTCCCCTCTCATCCTGCCCAACATCAGCCTCTACATCTTACAGAGAGAAATTCCTCATCCCATCCAGGATCCTGCAGCTGCAGGACCAGTGGAAAGACAAAAAAGCAGCACAGTGCCCCTGGACAGCTGGAAGGGAGGATGCAGAGCTGCCGGTACCTCCTCACTCTGCACCAGCATCCTCCATCTCCCCATCCCACTGTTCCCCCATCAGCTCCTTGCCCAGGTCCCACAACTTCCACAATCACCAGCGCTTTGGGCTTGCATAGGCACTCACATCCCAGGGATTGAGGACACTTCCCTAGAGACTCTGCAGTTATTCCATGCAAAATACTCCCAAGGTATAACTTGCAGAGAAGCCTCCTCCCAACATTGCAGCTCTGCCCAGCAGTTTGGATTCAAAGCCTGCAGGTTTGGAAAAACAAAGGGCTGCTGGCAGGACAGAGGGGAAGATTACCCAGTGCTTACAGCATTTTCCTGGACACTGCTGTGCGGCTTCTTGTCTTCAAAAAAAAAAACTGCACTCCCTGACAAGGCTTAAAACCCATTTTTCTCCCTACATTCCCCACCTGCCAATCCACAGCGGTTCCTGGCTCTCTGCTGACGCAAACAGCCTGGATTCATTTTGCTGTGAACACCATTCCAAAGGCAGTTTCCCCTCACCTGCCCGGGAAATTAATGACCACTTGGGCACCTCATCAGCCCTGTTAAAATCCTCCAGGCAAGTGAAACGAGCGGAGCCTCAACCTCAGGGCAAAGCAAACCCTGAGCACTGCTAAGGATTGCATTTCTTCTTTGCTAATTCCCAGAAAAACACTCCCCTCTACAACAGCCCGAGGGGGATTTCGTGACCTAACACGAGGAGGGAAAGCTCTTGGGATACAGATGTTCCTCCTCAGCACAGGAGCACAAATTCACATGGCAATTAATGCCTGGAAGAGCATAAACTCCTCTGTTAAAGCTGCTGACGGCAGCTTGTGCTCCCAGAGAAACCCATCCACAGCTCCTTCAGCGAGGGCAGGAGGAGCTGCCAGGCTCTTTCCCAAGGAAATCAGGTATTCCTGAGGGATGAGACAAAGCACTGGGAACAGCCTGGCTCTGCTAATCCCGAGGAGAGGCTCCAGGAAGGGAATCGACGTGGGGAATGGCAATGAATTCACCGGGAGCCAATTCCCTGACAGCAGATAATTAAGGTATTCAAATCACCCTCAGTTTTCACCAAAGGTATTTCATGTTAACACAGGGCTGGTCTCACTGTGGTCTCAGTGGAACTGCTGAGACCCTAAAGGGATAAACCCACAGACACTGAAATCACTTTTCAGTCTGGGAAGTGAACAGTCTCGAATCCAAACTCATTTATTCCTTCTCTTCTTCCCAGCAATTCGCTGCTCTTGAAGCAAAACCCACCAATTTTGGGGTTTTAGCAACCAGCAGCGAAAATGCAAAGTTGCTGTACCACGGTATCACCCCAAAGAGACATTTGGGGGAGTTGAAAACACCCTTTCTGATAAGGAAAAAGAAAAAAAAAAGCTTTAGTGCTGAGGAATGTACTGGAGGAAAATAAGAAGATGCAAAACTATGCAGTCAGTCTAAAGAATGACACTCCATCTATCGAGAACCTCCTCTTCAGCCACTAATTTTGTAAGGAGAACTTCACACCATGATCTACATTCCCAGAGCTCACACAAAAGAGGTTTGGTGGGAGCCAGAAACACACAATGAACCCCCCAAAAAAACATTCATTAAAAAACACAACCTCTTCACATTTACTTGTTAAAAACCACCACAGGGTTGCTGCTTCCCCTCCTACACTCTTTACTGGGAAGTGCTGCATTTCAATCCTCTTGGCAATGTAAAACAAATTTAAAGTTCAGAGGGGCAAAAAAAAAAAAAGGTAGGAACAACAATTTGATGGCAGTACCAAAGGCTGCACAACTGTTTTTTTCAACATTAATAAAATCAACACAGTTAAGATTTTTTTTGGGGGACGGGGGAGAGGAGGGAAACTAAGACAAGATTTAAACATCCATTAAAAATGATGTTAATTGCACATCCTGTGCAGCCATTCTAACCTTTAATGACTTTATTTCAAAGATTTTAAAGGAACAAATCTGCTGACCAAGGAAAAAGGCAGGGAGCTTTCTTTAAGAAGAGGTTTATTACCAGTGCCCACGTCTGTGCAATTTAAGCCAACCATGTCCTGTGAGTGCCAAGCCCTTCCCAAAGAGCTCATGCAGCCATTCTTCCAGACTCCATTTTAGCACATTTTCCCTGAGCATCTGTTCAAGTGGAACCCAAGCTCAGGTTAATCCCCTCTCACCAGCAGCGAGGTAGTAACCCTCAGCTTAATTACCATTCTCCCTAGTAACATCTAAATGGGGGTTTTTTATCCTAATCCAGAAGCAAAAGAACAGCCACCCAGCTGAAATGTCAGCACCTACCTTCTGCAAAATCTCTCTCTAGATGCTTCTGAATGCAGGAGGGAGTAAAGACAGCATTGCTGGAAGAGGATGTCACTGTTGGTCCACATGTGTCAACATCCTAGAGAAAGACAAAACACAGTTGCTTAACTGCCATGCCCATGGGAAATGGAGAGCAGGAATAAAGCTGCATTCTTTCCCCAGTCACTCCATGCTAACGGCTCCTATGCAAACAACACAAAGCTACAACATTTTCTAATTGCACATCAGAGTTTCTGTGCAGACATCCCTCCGGTATGTCAGAAATTCAATACGTGATAGTAGGCGGCAATGAGCACCTCAGGGATTTAAAGTGCCTTCCAAGCCATGAGTCATCGTCATCTCTAACTCATGGAAATTAAGAAGGAAAAAAGAGAGAGAGAGAGAGAGGAGAAAACACACAGGCGCATTGCACTGACCACCCTCACGTGCTCCCTCTGTGAAACACTTCCCTTTAAAGCATCTCCCTTCTAATTTGGGTGCTGAACGACTTCCACCGAGACAAATCATCATCCTGGCACAGCTCAGCGTTCCTCCCAACAGCCCCCCAGGGGCTGGGCAGGATCCCACGTTCAGGGGTGGGAGCAGAGCTGGAGCTGCCTTGGTAACCCCCACGAATCCTTCCACCCCTGGAAGGGGGAGGAGAAGGAGAAGGAGAAGGCAGCTCCCCTGGCTGCTGCAGGGATGGAGCAGCCAGGCCCAAACCAACAGCACCCAGGAGGGCAGGTCCTGCTCCCTTCCCACACAACCCCAGGCAGCCCATTCCCATTCCCACTCCCATTCCAGCCACCTGCTCTCCCCCCAGGCTGATTTTTGCCAGAAGGAACCTGTAACCACTCCCTGCTGAGCAGGGTACGTGGTTTGCTTCCTCATTCCAAGCAGCCCCTCGTCTTTCTAAGGGATTCCTTCAGGCAGAGTCTCATCTTTACCTCCAAACCCTGGTTTTCATTATGCTTTCAAAGCAGCTGGGTTGCACTTTAGGGCATGCACATGTGCTGCCCACTACCAGCCATCATCCCCCCGAGGAGATTCAAGTTTCTTTAGGTCTCCCTGGCTTATCCTGGTTCCTCTGCCCTGCTGTTCTCCAATCATCAACCAGAGCAGAGCCAGGGCTCTCCACAGCCCATGGTCTGCCAGGGGGATGGAGCAGGGAAGGTTGTCCTTCCCTGTGTTTTGCATCAGAAGATGCAAATGTGGGGCCACAAGCCCCCAACTAAAAGCTCATCTCCTTGGTTAGAACCTGGCTCCAAAGCCTTAAAACCAGCACCCAAAAACATAGGGTTACACACAAAAATAACTAAAACACCAACATACTCTGCTCCCTGCACCAAAGAACCTGAAATGCTTGGAAAAACCACTGCTGCCTTTAGCTGCAAAGGCTGCTTCAGTTAACAGGCAGATTGATGTCTCACCCAGAGTTTAAAAAAACACTAACTGCTCTTTCCTCTTGTACCTTCTTGCACAGCAATTTAAAAAATGGAACAGTGCTTGCACGGGTCAGATTGGTCCTGGAGGAAGAGCAAACGTGAGGAACATGGAAGGCCCATTAATCTCCGAAATCTCAACGAAAGCAGCAGCCAGACAGCTTAAAAATATATTTAGTCCACAAATGCTTATTAACGTCATTTGCTGATTCACAGCTGAGCCAGGCACACGGAGCCCAAATGCCACTTCTGCTTTCCCAGGCTGGGTTTAAAATAATATTAATGAAAAAAAATAGTATAAAGGTGCCAGGCATCAAGTTGCTTCACCTATCTCAAACCCTTCTGTGGTGCCACTGATAAATGTGGATTTATCTGCGGTGGAAACTTCAGGTCCAGTCTGTGGTGCTGTGGTTTAGGATCTGATCTGAGTTTATCTGAGACTGAATCTTAGTTTTCTTCTCTTTTACTGACTATTGATCTCGCTGCCAATGTTAACACAGTCAAGGCCAGCTTGTAAATAAAATTGATCCTTCAGGCTCACAACAAAATTAACGCTGAAAATCGTCACTGCTTTTAAAATTTTATCTTTACAGCTGAAAAGAAATATTTGATGAGTTGACAGACACAAACCTGTGTCAAGAATTTCTCTGTGTGCTTTGGGGCAGAATTAACCCACTGAATTCTTAAGGAATCCTTTAAGAAAAAATTCTTCTCGTGAAAGCAAATTTAAAATGTTTCTTCCCCTACTGTTACACACAATAAACGATTCAAAGCCCAAAGGATTTTCTCTCTAAAGCAACTATTCAAATGTGCCCGATGGAAATGTATTTAAATACAACATTTTAATCTTGCTTTGCCTTTGAATTTTTAAACACTTCTTCAGAAAAGTGAGTATCTCATCAGTCCTTTCAGCCATTCTACCATTCTGATTTGCAAGTAAACAAGAATCCTCCCATTACCTTTCTTTTTTGTGAGGATTTATTATGGAGACATAGTTTTTACCTCAGTACACATCTAGTCTGTCTGAGTCTTACCACGTTTTACATTTAATACAACAATTCCCTCCTCAGGCACGCTGGGATTTGTCCACATCCTTCCTTTCTACATTTTCCACGAGCCAGACACATCTCTCTAGACCTGGATACGCCAGACAACACCCTCCCCAAAGAACCATCCACCACCACAACCTACATTTCAGTAAATAAATTGTAAAAATCCCACTCAAGCCAGGCCCTGCTCTGCCTCCCTGGTCCTGTGGGACAGAGTTCTCCAAACTAGCAGGGCCTGGACCCAGAGGTTCAGAGTTTCAGTCTTGGGGTGAGGGCAATTCCAAAAGCCCCCCCAGGTACCTACAAACCTTGAGGGGCCTCCTCAATCTAAGGAAATCAATCTTCCCACCTACTTTATCCTTTCTTATTTTAGGACTGTTTGCTTGTTTGTTTTTCCCCTGGGTTGCAGACTGGGGAAGGATGACAGAAGTTCTCATTTTCAGTGACCTTAAAGTCTGTAACAATTGTTCCAAACAGAAAGCCAGCTCTCTGCCCCCCTGCTAATGGCACCGAAATCGAAAGTGATTAAAAGCAAAACCATCTGAGCACAACAGAAACTGAAAGTGTTGCCTCTGGGAAAGCAGAAACACCGTCAGCAAACACCAGAAGTAATAGATAATTAATGTAGCCTAGGAAATTATGACATATTTCGAAAACTTGTTTTCTGGAATAATCATAAACAATTCACCTTGACTGTATTCCCAAGTCATCACTTTTTAAAGTCACTGCAGTTTGCAGAGGCCTTGCTGCTGCTGTTCTTCATTCACTTATTTTTAGGTGTGAGAACAGATTACCAAGGCAAAATTGAAACTTAAAATTGGTCAGGTTTTAAGCCTCTTGTAGATTTACAGTCATTAACTCTGGCTGCATTTCAGAAGCGTTTTGTGCTGTGTGGAACTCAGATCCAGAGTTAAAACTGCTTCTGCTTCAAAATTCAGCTGCTCAAGTGGGGGAGGCTCCAGCACTGATAAACAAGGGGCACATTGGTCCAAAGCACCAGGAAAAAGCCACCCAACAAAACCAGAGAAAGGTGAGTCAATGCAAGGGCTCCCAAAAGGCAACAACAAGGACAGTTTTCTGATGGGTGATTTGCAAAGGGGAACGTTTCAAACTCCCTCCCTTCCTCAAAAGGCTTCCAGGGAAGCATCTCCCCGAGGAAGTCGGGGCATCAGAGGGACTCAGAGCCAACTCAAAGCCCAGTTTGTTCTGGAGCAGCAGCACAAGAGCCCATCCCACAGGAGCAGGGAAGCAGACCCCAGCTATTGACACACACATTCACAGGGAAACACGTTTTGCAAGGAGGCAGAGGTGCCACACGGCTCGTTTTTATCCCAAATGCTGCACACACCACATTGCACTAACAGAGCTGACATTTACCTTTCCATGCTGGATGATTAATTAATTAGAAGATGCCTTCTGCTGGCTTCTGAAGGCTTCTCTGCTGAACTGATGGTGCTGCACTTCACCTTCCAGCCCTTCCCCCAGAGAGGCACCACTAAAAACCCTTGATGTCAGTGGGATGGGCAGAACTCCCACAGACACACCCGGTGACCACCACACACCACATCACACAGGTGGCCTCACACCCCAAACCAGCGTTCCTGCCAAGCACTGGCAGTAAAAAAGCAAGACTCACAGGGTGTTTCTGCCCAGCCAGAGCCCCTGAGAGCACCATCTTACAGGGAAAAATGAAGCAGCAAAACTCTCCCTCCCCAACACCACAGCTGGTTCAGCTCAGCTCAATCTGCATTCATAAATACTAAGCCCTACCAAGTATCAGCTGTGGTCAAACCCCACATGGCTTGGAAGCATCAGTTTGAGACCACAGAGAGTCTCTAGAGCCCTTTCTCCGCAGAGAAGGTGGTTTCTGCTCTCCTCTAAGTCACCCTTAAAAAAAATAAGGGAATATAAGTGATCAACAAACCAGAGGGGGAAAAAAAAATCCCAAATCTTGAAGGACTCTGATTGTAGGGACAGGCTGCAGGACGTGCCAGGAAATCAATCGACATGCAGGATAAATGCAGCAGTTAACTGGAAAACACGAACAGCTTGGAAAGGCACCCAGGCCGTTTTCCCCTCTCTGATGTTTGGAGCATCTGGACCCTCTAAAATGCCCTGGAGTTTTGTTCCCAAAGGAGCACGAGGTCCTGGCCTCACTGCAAGCAGCCAGACCCAAGGGGGAGGGAGAGAAAACAAACAGTAAAATGTTTCCAGAAGCTGGACCCTGCTATAGCTGTAATGACCTTTTCATTCCTAAAGCCCTCTCCCTCCTTCCTTAAAAGTCATTAATCCTTGCTTAAAAGTCATTATTCCCTCATATTAAATGGGAGAACTGGAGTGGAAAGTATTACAACACATTGCTCTGATCAGACTGCAAGAGAAAAAAAAAATATTAAAAAATACCCCTGCACTCCAGATTTTTAGGAACATCACATCAGCCTGTGTAAAACAGGAAGGGTCACATTTAATAGCAAATATCCTTCCCAAACAGAGGGGACCTCCTGCTTCCATGGTGGGATCCCAGGAGCCACCAGCAGCAGCACCTGCTTCCCCCTGCCATGGAACTGCTCTGAGGTGGGCAGAGCTTAAAAAGCAGCTTTTAAAAGCATCTGTTTAGAGCCAAGCTTCAAACTCCCCTCCCAGAGCAGCAAAACCTACAGGATTTGTTTCTACCAGGAGCACAAAAAGTGGAGGAGGAAGGAAAAATAAATAAATAAATAAATAAAAAAGATAAAGACAAAGCCTCAGGGTGGGTTCAGCACCTGTGTATGCCAAAGGCACTCCATGTTTTATGGATGACAAGGCCATCACCCCTGGGAAGATTTCTAAGTGAATCAGCCACACAGGATCTCACCAGCCTGTTTTCAGGAGGATTTTTTTTTCCCCCCCCAAAAAAATGATTTTAATTCAACTGCTTGATTTATATTATTCTCTAGTCATTTCTAGCCAGGAATATTTCAGAGAGCTCGACATCAGCTTCCACCTTGCCCCTTTCCCATACAAATGTGGCAATTAGCACAGAAAAATTAGTCAGCTCTGCAGTATTTCACCTTAAATAAAGCAGCTCAAGAAATAAAACACCCTTTAATTGGGAGCTGACAGCCAGGGGAAGAAACAGTGGCTCAGTAACATCCTTAAAGAGGGTCTGAAATCCATTCCCAGCCCCTGATGGAAGCCTGTCCTTGTCAACCAAACCCACGATCCATAATAGTGCTCAGTATTGGGCTTTTATCCTCTGTTTTATCAGAGCTCATCTGCTGATCAATGAGGAGTCCCGGGGAATAACACTCTGAATTTCAATGTCAACACAGCAGTACTGTGGTAATGATTGAAAATATTTACATATTGCCTCATTGATCGTGGGGTGTTCTTTTCCAACCATCTGGCTACTGGGCACTCACTTTTTTTTTTTTTATTATTATTTTATTTTATTTTTTAAGGGCTTCACAACTGTTCCAAGCAGGTTATTTGACCGCCTCTACAGCCAACATCCAACATTCCACCTGAAAATCAGGTTTTCCTGTTATTTTTAACCCAGACCATTAGGGAAAGCATTCATCAACTTCATCCCATCTCAGGGAAGTGGGAAATAATTTTCTTTACGAGGACAAAACCCAAAGAAAAAAAAAAAACAAAACAACAAACGAAAAACAACAACAAACAGCAAACACCTGCTCTGTGATGTGCCAGTTCAGCTTCAAGGGCTCCTTTTTACCGTGACTCGAGGGTGTCACCACTTTGACAAGGGATGAGTCAAATGGAAATGTGTCACTCACTCTGCTCCCCGTGCCAGCCTCGAGTAAAGAAAGGCTGCAAGGGCTGTTTGTAAGGGCTGCTTCTCCCACCTGCAGATGGAATTCCTTCTGATCCCTGCAAGGTGGAGCCCCGGGGGGTGCCTGTGTTGATGCTGCCTCGAGTTCTCCAAGCCAGGTGGTTCAGCCACAGAGGCTGCAGGAACCAAGCTTGAAAATCACCTCTTGGTCTCCCTTCCCTCCTCCCAACCTCAACCTGGGCATTCCCAGACCCCTCAGCCCACCCCAACTGCCACCCACGGTGCTGGTGGGGTGGATTTCCCTCAATTGGCTGCACCCTCTGACACCCAGCTGGGCTACACAGCCAGAAACTCTGGGGAGAAATTGGGATTTAACCTCCAAAAAAAAAAAAACCCAAACAAAAGCAAAAAGAACAGGAAGTTTAACTCTCGTCTTGCTGATTCCAGGTTTCCATGTAAAACTGAATTTTTTAAAAAGCTTTGAAAAGCTTATCTCTCTGCATTCCTCCAGGAAGCTTAAGAGCAACTTCAATAAAATATGCAGCAAAGCCTGACATCTACAAGATCTACAAGTTTGCAGCGAGAGACCTCAGCAGGGAACTCGATGGGAATATTAAAAAGATGGTTCTCAAACAGTTGTCAAACTGATTTCAAGGAGTTTTTTAGTGGCTCCAAACCTGTTTCTAATCAGAAGCTGACACTCCCAGCTGCTGGTACCATAAACTTGATTTAGGAAGAATGGGAGGTCTGAAAGCCAAATTACATTCAGCCTTTAAACCAGGAATTAAAATACACTCTCAACAGGGTTTAGCTGATGATTTTGGTAACAATGTTCAAGATAAGACATCACCTCTTTTCTTTTCGGTTCTACTTTGACAACAAGGACTAAAACACAAATTCTGTCAGCAAAATGACACACAGAGAACAAAAAACAGAGCAGGGGGGAAAAGTGCTCTGACATATCTGCCTTTGATAATTCAGATGCTCCACTAGACGATGAAATCTCCCCTTTCTGGCAAGCTCCTTTGTCTTTCTGGGACAGTTGTATGAAGAAATGGGCAGGAGGAGGACAAAAAGCTCTTTCCTCTCCGTCCTCTCTGCCCAGATGGTTTGCAGACGATGCAGAAGATCTGACCTCATGGTACCAAAATGCCCACCCTCAGCAACCACCTCTTCTAAACTAAAGCATAAATGAAATCTGGGAAGCCAGAGCAACACACAGAAGCTGGACTAAAACTGCTAATCCTTAGGCAAGTTTGCCCAAATATGCTCTTCCCTCTCACACAGGCAGAACATTAAAGGTGCCCTGTGGAAAAACTTATTTACAGGCATTAAATGTAAGCAAAAGACAGCACTGGAATTACTCCACAGTCCCAAAAGAAACAAAGGACACACTGGGCCCGTGCTAAACACATTTCTGAGGATATTTGATGGAAGATGTTTACTGTTTGTTGAAGTTAAAGCCTGGCACAATGTTTTACAATCCAGATACAGGTTAGACAAATAATGGGTCTCGAGAGTCTGGATAAATTATGTTTAAAAACAAGGGAGAGAGGGAAAACAAAACAGGCTACGTGCTCTTCTCCCCCACCAGTTGGCTTTGGTGCACCAGAAGCCAAAAAGCCTCATGTTAAACCTGCTCAGAAACCACAGCCCGCCTGGAAACAAGGAAAACAAAGCAAAACCAGAGACAGAAATCTGGGATTTCACTGGCTCCTCTGCTGAACTGTGCCCTGCAACACTCCATGGCTTCTGTTTTACCCTCATTTAAACCAGAAGTGATCCTCCACCTCTGCCTGCTCCTGAGGAGATGGGGCTGGCAGGGAAACAGCAAGCAGAGGCCTCCCTCCCCCTCTGCTCTTCCCCACCAAAGATCTGCGAGTTATTTACATCCCAGATCCTGAACTCCCCCTCCACTTTCACAGCTTGCAGCAAACTCTGCGTCCTGCTGGAGATAACACATGTTTTAGCTTTCAGCATGTTTAGGCTGGAACCCCCTCTGAACCCACAGAGGGGAGGATTTCCAGCTGCAGAGACTGGCTGGGAAATAACACACCAAAACAGGAGGCTCCATCTCCCTCCACCACCCTGGAGAAATCAAACCTACTCAGTGAAGGAGACAACTAAACAGCTTGGCAACGCCTACAGCTGGTGCTCAACCTCAGATCCAGTGAAAAGATGTAAATATTTAGATTTCAATTTCATCTGATATGATAAATATAAAATCTCTATTTCCTGCTTTAAGAAAAAAAAAAAAAAAAAGAAAAAGAAAGCAGCATTAAAATAGGTAAGCCACCCACATAGAGAACAGGATTCTGCTGCATTTCTACCTTCAGGAGGAGGCTATTTAACTTATGGTATCGATCTTGAAACAAATTATAACCACAAGCGAAATTATTCCCATTGAATTGTCTTCTGATGTATATAAAACACAATTACCCCACACTTATATACAAATACATACATGAAACTGTTTTGCTGTTCATTCCAAACACTCAGGGGCTGATGGCAGCCTGTTCTTTTTTTACCTCTTACAAAATCCCCCCAGAGAGGTAACTCTGACCCCACCCCAAATATCAGCCCCATGTCCCAAAGCAGACTCTGAATGAGTCTGAGCTGACCTGCTGTTTGTTTACCAGGGCTGTCCTACAAAAACCTGCAGTCCTTCCATAACCTTTTAAAGCACATAATGGAATTAAGGCCCCACCAGAGTCAGGTCACGCACATTCCAAACTTCTTTGGAGCCGGAGATAATGCGGCCTCGCCCCTGAAGATCCAACACAGCCCTCAAGGTGCTGATGTGATTACACACCCCCCACCCTCCCAACTGGTTTTGGTGCTGGTGCAGAGAAATGCCTCCTCGGGTCACTGCTCTGGGGGTTAAGTCAGCTAATGTGCCTGAATTAGTGTCCCCAAGCTCCACGGTCCTTATGTAAGTGCTGGCAATCCAAACAAATCAGAGTGAACTTCCCTGCCCATTCCAGGAATCCCCGTTGCCTGCGAAACTCTCAGCAGTTCTTTCACTCACAGTTCACTCCTCACAGTTCACCTCCATGCCCAGATGTGCCTTCCCAGCTCACATCAAACTACCTTAACTGGGTTGTCCAGACCTCTGTCCCCTCCCCCTGCCATGACAAGTCTATGGAAACTGGTGGAAAACCCAGGGAGAAATCCCAGTATCTGGTCTCCGACAGGAGACTGAACTGTTTAAAAAGGTCCAGAAAAGGATGAGTGGCAAATCACTTTTCCTTATCCCATCAAAAGAGTCTCCCCAACTTACCCAATCCCAACAGTTATCCCACCAAGGAGAGCTCTAAAATTCCTGTTCCCAATGTCACAGGACTCACCAACCTGGCCAAACACAGCGAGTCAGGACTGTCAAACCTGTGCTGAGTCCTCGCTGCCCAAGACACTGCTCAGGCTTGGGGATCTTTCTGTGGGAAAACTGGATCTCCACAAGGACTTCTGGATGTTGTAGATCTTCAAATCTGTCTGATTTGGAGTTCTCAAGCACCACCCTCGGAAAGGAGAAGCCGAGGATCAGCCTTTGCCACGGGAGGCTTCGGGCAGCTCCAGGCACTGCTGTGGGTGCCACCCTCCTGCCTGGAAAGCCTCGTCCTGCCCAGCACTCCTGACTCACCCAAGGTGTTTGCTTTCTGTCCCTGCCCTCCTGTGTGCTGGCATGTGCATCCTGCCAGGCTCCAGCCCCGGGAATACCGGAGCAATGACCCCGGAACCGTCACTCCTGCACTCCAGAGCCGTGCCAGGTTCACGGCTGGGCCTTTCCACACCTTTTCCACACCCCTGACCTTGGCTGCCTCAACCACCAAACCCCAAATCCCCGTTATCCTCGTTCCCATGCCCTGCACATGGAAGCCCACATGCAGCAGATGCTGTTTTCCCTCTTTTCTCCCCGTGGATGTTCTCTCTGGCATCGACTCCGATGTGCCCCAGCTCTCCAGGGCAGGTTTTAGCTCTGTGCTGAATGGATTTCTCCCCTGCACCCACATTTGCTCCATAACAATTTACCTCCACTTGCCTGAGCTGCCTCTCATTTCTTCTCACCTCTGAAGCCCAGCCCTGAGTCAGACTCCCTCAGGAAGGGCTGCAGGAGTGGGAAGCAGCTCCGTCTCCAGATCCTGCTGTCTCTCAGAAGGTCCCCTGGACCCCCCCAAACCCTTCAAAATTAAAGATGCTTTTTTCCCAACCGGTTTTTAAGTTGCCAGTGGGATTTACTGAAACATTTTGCTGTGAGCTTCTAAGAATTTTTTTTTTTTTAAATAAAAAAAAAATAAAAATCACCATCAAAGACAGTCACAGCAGCAAAGCCCCTTCCCTACGGAAAACGCACCAGCCTGACTTCAGCAGCTCTGTGTACTCACTCTGATTAAAACTCCCTGTAGTGTCAGGATCTGGGTCAGCCCCAGGCTAAATTGCTTTCTTCCTCTTACATTAAGAACATCCAAAATATCATTCATGACTTTTGTTCATTTAAAATTTCGTAGGACTCTTGGCATGGGCGCCACGACTACAGAAGCCACGTTCCCTCTCAGTCCGTGGGTGAGCTCAGACAGACTCTGCCCCAGCACAGTCTTGTGGCATTTGGATTTCCTCCAACACCCAGGAAACAAAGTTATAAATAAAAGTGGTTTATTTATTCCCTCCCCCCACATTAATTACTCCGTTTCCATTCACACTCAATACTACAGAACGCTGTGATTTCTAAGACGTTTTCGGGCTCAAAGTTGAATTTAGACATATTTTACTGATTGGGGGGGGATAATCAGAAATATTAATTGCATCACACCCCATGTCAGCCAGCTTTAAAATTAAATGAGGAGGCATCTTCACCATTTAGAGAAACTGTTTTTTCCTCCTAAGAAAATAAAGAGACGAGAAACATTGAAGTCTGTTTTTTCTCCCCTCTCTCAAATAAGAGGAAGCCTAAAGGAGAAACATATTAATGAAAAAAAGAAGCCAAAAGTGTTTCTAGAGGGATCCTGCTGGTCCTGGAACAGGACATTACGGTGAATATGCATGAGAGGCATGAGTCAAACTGCACTGGGGAGCGAGCATCAGCTTTCACTTGCCATTTTCCAAAGCCTTCCACTCAGGCTGCCAAGACAGCAACTGAATGACAAGATTTTTCACTTCAACGTCGGGGGGAGATTAAAGCTCTTTAAGACTAATTGGAGGAACCTTCTGTAAGTCAGCTCACTTGAAGAAACAGGAACAAATTGTGAATAAAACCAGACTAATTATTTCAACTCAAATGCCTTTTAGCCCCACTGCCAGTTTTAAGTTTTTGAGAATTTCTATTAAAACTAAAAAAAAAAAAAATCAGGGCAAGGTCTTTCCAAACTGGTTGATGTCAAGCAAAATGAGAAGTTAGATCAAACTCCCCCGTGCCAGCTGGTAAATCACAATAAATGCCCGGGCTGTCAGATGCACAACAAGCGACAAATGCGCTGCCACACACCAGCAAACCCAAAATAGACGGGGTATTTTAATAAGGAGTTATCATTTGGGGAAAAGATCCTCAGTAAGCTGATCAGAATCAAAAGTCCTACACCGAGTAATACTTATTTTCCTCTCATCAGCTGAGGAACAATCACCAACAAGCTGAGTTAAGTGAGGCTCAGGGCGACTGTCAGCCTTGCAGTTCACTATTTAGACACCACTTAAAACCCTTTCTGCCAAGTTCCTTAAAAAACAAAATATCGTTAAAGGATACCAGGGAATTGTTTACTCAAAGCAGCATTGTTTCCTGAACACAGATGCAAGAAAAAGTTTTATTAAGAAGATAAACAGCTGCTACTGTACACGGATTAGATGGTAACAAAAGCATCTAAGGGCCATAAAGGGAATAGGAAGGGAATTAAAAAGCATTTTTATGCAGGAAGATGGCTAACATCTGTACGTTCATTAAAGTGGTATCAACTAGGCTTTTAATTAAAAGTTAGTGACAGGAACTTAAACGTGATTAATGGACCCAGCAGCCCACCAGAACTCTGCTCCATCAAAGGGAAGCGGCACAAGCGGCGTTCCAGCCCTCGCTGCTCGGCTCTCTTTCCCTCCCGGAGACGCTGCCACAACCAGAACACGCTGCAAGGACCACGAAGCAGAATTCCTGAGAAAAACAGCAAGCCAGGACAAGTCTGCAGCGGTGCTTTCACGCCTGGCCGTTCTTTATTTTGTACGTCCCCCCTGAGCAGGCATTTCAATCAGCGAGTTACCTGTCAGAACAGCCAGGCACTCCATCCATCCATCCACCACCCGAGGCACCGGGGCTGCCGAGGGGAAAAAAAAAAAAGAGGGAAAAAGGCTGCCCTACAAACAGCAAGTCTCCTATTGACCAGTGGAAAACAAGCCGCCCAGGAGCCAGCGCTGAACTCTGTAACACAGTCAGGCGTCTTGTGTTACTCGGGAGCGCGGCGCAGTCACAGCCCCGACAAAAATAAACCGCGGGATAAAAATACAGCGGCAGCAGAAAGGTGTGGGCAGGGAGCAGGATCGGGGAGCCATCGGAGGATAAGGAGCCCCCACAGCCACAGGTATTCCCACACGCACCCAGAGCGCACGTTCAAGTCCTGATGTCCACAAGGACTGATCCACTGCCGCTGTCCTGCTGGAGTGTGCAGGGCTGAGCACACACAGATTGTGTCCTCACAGGCTGAAGATGCTCCCTGACATCGTTATTTCCCACCAAGCAGCACAGGGCACACAGGAGATGGAAGTTCTCCCTTTAGAGCAGGTACTAACACAGGAAGGAACTTTTTTTTCCCTTAAATAATTTAAATTGAACTTTGCCTCTGTCACGGCATTTTAACACAAAAGGGGATAGTGCTGACTTGTGTGGCTGACTGAGCAGGGCACTGCTCTGAGGAGCTCCCTAAGGATGCTCCAGGCTGAGCACCTCTGTGCACTCTGTGCTTCAGCTCCTTCAGCGGAGTGAGAAAGCCTGGGGAGAAGGAGAAGGAAGGGATTTAACCCTCCCACAGCTGGACAAAACGCTGGAGTTGTCCACACTGTAGCCATGAGGCATCAGCACTCTCCAGGATGGAGCCCAGGGTTGTTTGGGAGCATCAGGCAGGACCCCTTCTGTCAAGGGATGGGGAGGCCGGGAGAAGGGACTGCTGGGCCCAGCAAAGAGAATCCCCTCTCATAGCCCATCATCCAGCTACGGAACGGGCATCCTGCTCTTTCCAAAGGGGAAAAAAACCTCTTCCTCCCACCCTCCCAGAGGGAGGCACCGCCTCAGGAGCACGGCCGGTTTCCAGTGAGGAACCAGAACCACCCAGCAGTTCCCTGAGCACAGGAGAATCTCGAGCCCCAAAGCCCACGAGGTTCTCCCTCAGCTGTAGGGAGTCAAAGCTGTTTCTCTGGGATGCTCCTGCGGGTCTCACCCTCTTCTCCCACCACAGGAACGGGGGGGTCACCCCGGGCAGCACCTTCACCGCTCCCCACGGCCCGGCCTCGCCCGGGGGGCGACTACACGACAAACCCGCCCCCGGGGCCTCTGCCAGAGCCCAGCCCGGGGACGCCAACCCCGGGAGATGCAGGAGGAGGCCGGGCCGGCGGCTCTGCTGGGGACGGGCTGTGCTGGCCTCGAGCCACGACCGACCCCGAACGCTCCCAGCGCCGTCACCCGGCGCGAAGGGTCCCCGTCTGTCCATCTGTCCCTCAGTCCGTCCCCGCGGGCACAGCGCGGTGTCCGCTGCCACAGCCCGCAGCGAGCATCGAGCGCGGCGGTGTCCCCGCCGGACCCGCACAGCGCGGGGCTGCGGGTGCCGCTGGGGCCCTCCCGCCCACCGGCCGCTCCACCGGGAAACTTTCACCGCCGCATCCCGGGAGAGGACGGACCGCCCGGCCCCGCTCAGGCCGCGGCAGCCCCGAGGCAGCGGCGGGGGACCCTCCGCGGCCCGCGGGGGCCGTTCCGCCACCGCTGCCTTCCCGGGGAGGGGCCCCCGCGCCTCACCGGCCTCTCGGCGGAGCCGCCGCCGCCGCCCCGCGGGCCCGGCCGCCCCCACAAACCCCCCGCGCTACCCTCGGGCCCGCCGCGGTTCCCGCCCCCGCTGAGGCACCGCCAGGTGCCGGGGCTCGCCCCGCCGCCCCCCGCCACGCACCGGCTGCTCCCGCTGCTGCTGCTGCTGCCGGTGCTGCCGGTGCCGCCGCGGCTCGGTGGCTGCCGTTGCCTACGGGTCGCTGCCTCTGGCCGCCGACATCGCCCGCGCGCCGCTCGCATAATCCCCGGCGCGGGCGGGCCGGGCGCGGGCAGCAGCAGCTCCTCGCCCGCCGGCGCTGCGGGGACGGCGGAGGCGGGGTGGGGAGGGGGGGGAAGGAGAGGAGAGGCGAGGAGAGGCGAGGAGAGGCGGGCGGGCCGCCGCAGCTGCGGGGGAGGGGGGAGCGGGCACGGCGAGGAGCGGGCACGGCGAGGAGCGCTGCCCCGGCACGGCGGCCCCGCGGCTTTCTCCGCCCGCCGAGCCGAGCCCCGCGCCCCGGGAGCGCCGGGAGCCGCCACTTCCTTCCCCGCGCCCCCGGCGCTCCCGCACCCGCGCGGGCGGGGCGGCGGCGCCGCCTGGCGGGCGCGCCGGGGAGTGCGGGGGCCGTGCGGGGCTGCCCCGGGCCCGGCCCGCCTTGCCCCGCTCGCCGCCCCTCGGGATCGGCGGGTCCCGACCCCCAGCACGGTCCCTGCGCTCACCTCCTGCCAGCCCCCATCCTCCCCCAGCTTCACCCCCCGCAAAGACTGGGGACAAAAAAAAAAAAAATCTCTCCAAGTTTAGCCATCGCTTTCTTCAGAAACCGCAGGGAAAATTTGTCGTGGCCTTTGGAACCTTGGTTTGTTTCTTGCAGTTGGTTCCTGGTTGGTTTGTTTGTTTGTTTGTTTGTTTGTTTTCCAGGGTTTATCCTTCCAGCGCTTCCGTCCCTCTCTGCAAATGCAAAATACTCCCCGTTTGTTTTGTAAACGTTCCCTGCATTGCTACAATAAATTCTAGTTCACATCACAGTTCTTTTTAGGGACAAAGTTCCCCAGTGCAAGGCAGATTATACCCAAATCTACCACTGCTACGAGACACCTTTTTTTTTTGTTTTAATTTGCTTTCTAGAGATGTGAACAAATGGAAATTTTATTTTCCAAAGGTTAAATCTCAGAGCTGAAGGTGTTGTAATGTTTATTATCACAGAGAAAACTATGCATGGGAGTGTCTTGCAAGGGCAGTGTGAGGCAGAGGAGAGCCTGGGGCTCCGGGCAGGACCAAGGAGATCTGGCAGGGCAGTAAATGCCAACATAGCTGGGAGGTGTCAGGTAAGAACACAAGGGGAAGATGATTAAAGTCCTTCACAGAGGAGGCATCAGCTCTCCTCCTTCTCTGGAAGTCTTTATTTATCCCCAAATAGGGAACAAGCCAATTTTCTCATGTTAAGGAGAAGTTTAAAAGGGGATTTAAAAAAAAAAAAAAAAAAAAAAAAGGACAGTGTCCAGCAAAGGGCACGGCCGGCCCAGTCCTGGTTCCCACAGTAAACACTCTGCCCGTGTCCCAGTTTTTGGTGCTTCGGGTGTGATTTTCAGGAGCACTGAGCACTCAGGCCTCCCACTGCTTTAATGTAGAACTGCAGAGCCTCTGCCCCTCTGCTGAATCAGGCCAGAGGCACCACACCGAGCAGGTATTTCAGAAGGTTGTCCTACAAATTTACCAAAAGCAACACTTTTTTTTTTTTTTTCTCCTCCTCCTTCAGTGTTATAATAGAACAGAAATAGCCCTAAAAGAGCTCCAACAGATGGAGGAGGACTTTTGATTAAAAAATAAATTGTGACTCACAATTCAGGTTTCTGGATGTAATAAAAAAAGAGTCCATGAATATGAATAGTGCTGGAAAGAATGGAGTGGAGATGAAGGGAGGTGAGAGGGAAAGGCACTGAAAGAGCTGAGCTGATTTACCTCCCTGCCTCTGATGTCTGTCAGGAAAATTCTTTGGGTTTGCTGTAGCACTGATGAAAGAAAACAAGGCCAGCAGTGGACTCAGTGAATTTTCCTGTGATGGATTCCTGGGAAAAATCCTGCTGGCTGAGTGGAACTTCTGAAGAATGCTTTCAAATTGTGCCTGTTAGTAACAAAATGCTGGGAAACCTTTGGCTAAATAGAGCTGAGCGGGGAAGTCAAGGGTTCTTTTATCCTCCCTCCACCCCTTCTAAGTAAAAATTACCAGGAAGAACATGGAATGACATAAAAATGGTGCTTCTCTTTGTGGAGAATGGAAATATATTTAAGGAAGTCAGGTCCATGCACTCAGACCCGATTTCTCCATTTCAGAAAAAAAGGGGAAATGAGTAACTAAAACATCCCTGACACCTCCTCAGCTCTGGTTTTGTACTGACAGGACCCACAGGGCACAGAGGGGTTGCAAAAACCACCAGATTTTCAAGACTCTGCACGGGTAGGACAGTTCTTCGTGAAAAATCTGAAACCACAGCACTCTAATTTTAGAATCAGACCTTCTCAAGCTTCCTTTGTGACAGCTCTTCTGGCCCTGTAATCACATCACTGGTGGCCAAACATCTCGAACAAGGACAGAATTCGAACCCCACAATGTGATTAAAACCTACATTATGGCTGATGTAACATCCCAGAACCTATTACTGTACTGGAGGCAGGAGGAAAGAATCTAATTAAACATTTATTTGATATTAAAATACAAACCCAAAGTCAACTGGCAAATCCGGATTTTTCAACAAGAAAAATGCAGTTCTGTTCACAGATCCACGAAATGGCCACGGAATGGGAGCACTGGCACAGGGAACCAGGAACTTCAGGGGAAGGAGATCCAGTCCTGGAATCAGCTGAGCTGAGCTGTTCACTGGGAGACAGGGAGGCTGCTGGCAGGTGGATCCTGGAGCTCACTGTTGAAGATCAGGGAATTCAGAGCAGTTTTCCCTGCCACAGTCACACTGCAAGTGCTGCTCACAGTTCTGCCCCGATCGAAATGTCCACGTTGAAGGGTTCAGTTGGAAGGATTCACCTTAGAACAGCAGTTCTCTTGAACACAGGTAACTCACGTTGCTTTTTTTTGTATTCAAGTTCAAAATCTCCTCTTGGCTAATATTTACATCACAGCCTTCGATGTTTATAAAATGGTGGAGGAAAACCAAGTGCAAAAGGGCAACACTATCATTTTCTGAAAACAAGCTGCCTTTTAGTTCCTTATTCTTATTATAAATTCAATATCACTATTTAAAAAATAATTAATATTTCTAAAAATATTACAATGCAGGATAAACATTGATTTCTCAGGTGTAAGAAAAATATGTTTAAAATAGAGGTGGGCTGTCCCAAGTACAAAATATTGCTGTTTGTAAAGGGTAACATGGTTGTAAAACTACTTTTTGAGGGCTTATAAAAATACAAAACAATTTGCATTTACCGAGTGCATAATTATATATTAGTGCAAAAAAACCCCAAAAAAACAACCAAAAAAAAAAGAGCATATTTGCAGTCAGGAGAGAATTGTCAGAGATTGGCAGAGGTCCGTAAAACATGGAATCTTTTCAGAGTCATTCTTATCAAGCCCAAATCCCTGTTAATTCTTTCCAAGCGATCTTCCAAGGCTTCCTAAAAGGAAGAGTTAAAGGCAAGAAAGAAAAAAAAAAAATTAGTAATATAAAAAAAAGTCAATGATCCTTCTAAAAATTAAGAAACTCCTGTTATTCCTGATATCCCTTTTGAGGCATTATCACTAATTTTGTTATCACCCAAAAACCAGAGCCAGACTTCCACACTTTCCACATAATTTTTATGCGTGTATTTGTAGGCTGATTGTTTTTTGTGACTTAGGAAAGTCCAGGAGGTAAAGTTGACAAAAATTGGGACAGGGTGACAATTAGGGAGACACATTTAGCAAAGAGCTGATCACTACAGTAAGTGGCAGTGTTGATGTTTTTATTTCAAACTGATTAATTGCTAACCAGGATTAGAATTTAGGAAATGCTGAAGTTGGGAGGCTTCACAGAGACCTTTAAAACACAACTTTGAGACACTTGTTTCTATTAAAAGAGTCTGCAGAGCTTCCCAAAGAAGGCATTTTCCTGTACTCCTCCTCCACTATTTATTTTTACCTTCTTATTTATACTTTCAAGGAGACCAAAAACAACCAAACAAAACCTAAACTTTGCAATTTCTCCTACAGCACAACATCCTGGCCACAGTTTCAGGGATCTATTCCATAGGATCTTCATGCTGTTAATTTATTGCCTTTATCTCTCAGTGTTATCACAAGAACAGACTATTCTTGCTGCAATTTGGCAAAATGCATCCCATGTACAAAAAATAGAGGATATAAACAATATAAAACAATAACATACAACCCAAAACCTATATAAAAACTGCCACAGAAATCACCCCACACAGCAGAACTTTCCTCTGCGTATTCCCAAATTGTGGAAGAGCAATTTAACAGGACAGTCAGATTGCAGGAGCTTTTTCACCTGATTCAGTCTTGCTTGCAAGGTCATTCTTCCCCCAGAACAAGGAATTCGACTCAGTGCAGCCTCAATCTAATGACAGAAAACACTCCAGCTGTAAATGAGAGTCTCAAGAGCCAATCTGAGCCTTCCCAACAACTCTTACAGGAGGAGAGCTGAGGTGCAGGGATTACTGATACAGGCACAGTTTTGTCCTTTATTATGGGCACAGAAGTGAGTGTTAAAGTGCCAATGCCCACTCACACTGTTTGCATTCCAGTGAGTGTCCTTCAGTGAAATCAGGGACAGGGAAGTTCTGGAAGTGGAGCAGGGAGGGATGATGGCCCATTCCCAGCGTGACCCTCAAAGTGTGCACTGCGTGGACACCCAGCCCCCTCCCTCCCCTCTGGTACAACCACCGTGTTTTCCCACAACTGGAAAACAAAACCCAATCTTTGCCTGTTGCTTTTCTTGAGTCAGCTCATCGAAAAGCCTCTCAGTTTCGGCCAGAGTCGTGATCCTCGCCGTGTATTTGAAATCCTCCTCGCCGGGCGACGCCGCCCGCTCGCGGATCGGAGCTGAGCTCCCCTCGTCCCGAAGCGCCGCCTTCCTCGCCCCGCTGCTGATGGGATCAGCGCAGGAGCTGTGCCTGCCACCTGAGTGCTGCCTTCCTGCCAACAGAGCAGGGGGGTTTTCACATCCTTACCTTTGTCATTGTCTGGGAAATGATTGCACGGGGCAGAGAAAGGAAGCGGTAACAGCACAAGCGGCCTGATCGTGGTGGTGTGTGAGGCAAGGACAGCGAAGCAGAGCCTCAAATCCCTCGCCTTAAACAACTTCTCAGAAGAATGCAAAACATTTGCAGGGGTCATCTTTCAAGTGATCTTCGTAGCACAGCATATTTTTTTGGCTAGCAAACAGATTCCTCTGTTGTGCTAATTAGGAATTACTTCCACTGGTGCATTTCTAAATATCAGCAAGCAGAGCAGCTGTCAGGCAAACACCAGGCTAAATAAATGCATCAATAAATAAAAACAAGAGCAGAACGTTGTGACAAGGATTAGGAAAGCCAGAAAATATTTGGTTCAATCGATCATTTAAAAATCTGACAGAGCTGGTTTTATTACTCTTTGCTATCTGAAATGTTTAGCAGCAGGATTTTATCAGTGTGACTCAGGTACAGCTCGATTCAGACCCCCCTTAGATAACTGAGTTAAGCCCAGGGAAATGTGTTGTCCTTCTTCCTCAATTTAATTATTATTCTTGTTCTGCTGTGTTTGTGCACACACACACATCAAAATAAAACACTGTATGGATGGTGTATCTCTGGCTCCAGGGACAAGACAAGAGTTTCAAAAGGGGATTTTTAAAAGTTGGACTTGGTGGAGTCAAGGGTCAGCTTTGCAGTTAAGCAGCTGTGGAAAAACACAGAAGAGTTTCCCCCCACTTTGACAGATTTACCTTCTGCATCATCCAGTGAGAGAAACTGGAGCCTCTTCCTTGGATTATTGTGCTGTAAAGTAGATGTAGCAGCAGTTTCCAGGTCATCGAGGAGAATATCAAATCTACAGAGCAGCAACCACACAGCAATCACTTGTTAGAAATCATGGGTCAGGAAACACAGACTTTTCTACTTTTTCACCTTCAGGTTAAATAATCAATTTGTTTTATAAAACTATTTATATCCCACAGGCACTGCAAGTCTTCTGATTCCTGTTCATAGCACCATATCCCAATGTTCTCCTATTTGCACACACCAAAACCCCTCACTGGGGTGGCTTTCTCTCAGATCCCGACCAAGCTGTTGGTCCTGAACACCCTGAGCTCCTCTTTCATCATCCACAGGAACTCTCAGAGTGGTGCTGGACATTTCTTATCCCTCACACACACACTTTTATCTCACAGCAAAGTGTGTTCCCAAAGTCTGTGAGCTTTGCCACAGAAACCACAGTATTTAGGAAGTTAGCAGAAAGGTAAGTTTATGAATATTTTAACCTGCTTGTAGGTACCAGGACAAGCAGACAAGTCCTACTTTCAACTTCTATTTACATCTGATCTGCACCTACTCCACAGAACAACTCTTCTTTAACTACTTATCAGTGATCAGTGTTGTGTCTCTGACAAACCCCACATCCCTTCTCGCTGCAAGCCAAGAACAGGAATCCACTCCACGTTTCCCTTGCCAGATTTTAAAAAGTCAAACTTCGCTTTATGTTCCGAAATCTTCACATGCCTCATTTCCTAGACCAGAACCAGCAGCATTAAGCCTCTAGAAAACAATAATAACAATCTAATAACCATCAGAACCCAGCTGTATTCACCACACTCGGACCTTGTCACTGTGTTCTCGTTCCTGCTGAGCAAGTGGCTGAAGCCAGGGGAGAGGTTTTCTTTGGGAGATCGTTTTGGGCTGTACGTCACAGCCACCGGTGCCAACATGATCTCTCTTCTTGCTGCAAAAGACAAATCATGTTTATCTACCTTCACCCTCCCACTCGTGTGCTTACAGAACGCTTTCCAAAGCTGTCTCCATGTTTATTTAAATTTGATGGAGAGTGCATCACAACACAGAAAAATGGAAAATAAACTCTGAGCTGTCCCATTTGCTGGGATTCCAGGCAGTCTTTTTCTGTCAGTGATGCAGCAATCCTGCCTCTCATTTTGCTCCCTCCTGTCATTGTTTGCTTCTACTTTTCCAGTAACACAAAGTAAAACTGAGGAAGGCACTGACTTGGAGTGTTGGCTTTCCTGGTGGGAGGAGGAAGGGACGATGATCTCTGGCCTGAAGGGGAGCTGAACCTTTTGGGTCTGTGCTGCTCCTTCCCTTTCTCTGGGGTGGCAGCTAAAGAAGCTTCAACAAACCCAACGGTTTGACGTCGGTTTGATGTTTCTGGTTAAAAAAAAAAAAACCAAAAAAAAAGAGAGTTGTTGTATTAACCCACCGTTTTCAATATGAGAACTCACAAATATTCTCCTGAACAACAAATGACAAAGGTTGCATTAAAGTCTTTCTCACATCAACAAATTTGTGCTGTTTTGTTCAAGTCTCTCTTCTGCTCACAGAAGAACTCATGGAAAAGGATCTTTGCAGTGGGGGGGCCTTTCTTTCCTTTTTTTTTTTTTTTTTAAATGGAAATCAGACAAAAGCATCTTTTGAGCAAGGAGGTTGGAGTACCTGCCTGAGCCAATAGCACAAGCATTGAAGACAGACTGGATGTTTTCTCAGGACAAGGCTCCTAAATCCCTGTTGTTACAACAGCTCAGGGCATCCCACACATCCCAGCTTCCTTAGGGACATTCCAATCCACCACCACGAGAACAAAACTCCAGTGGATGCACAGCCAGAGCTTTCTCAGGGCTCCAGTAACTGCTTGGAAATACTGAGATATTCTTAGGAAAGAGGACAAATCTCCAGCTTGAGACCCAACAGCAACCTCTGCCTTCCCCCTGTTCTAAACAAGCCACTGAACTCTCTAATTTGGAATTTTCTTAGGAAAACTCCAGGAGTTTTGATGCTAACACTGTATTTATCCCTTCACTGAAGCCTGATGGACCTGAATTCTGAGAATACCAAACCCAAAAAGACAGGCAAACAAAGAAAAGCCAACAAAACACACTCAGAAATACAAAAATCAGAGTTACTGGCTGGTGGATCTTCTTTCTCTGTCTGTGTCCCCCACTCTTTAAACACTTTCCCTTCTTCAAGTTCTTTAAA